>CM060941.1:1040676068-1045676068 GCA_030765085.1 Allium cepa | reverse complement strand
TAACCACATTTGGTTACAAGAAAGAAAATAAATGTGACGCCCCACATTTATACTCACGCTGGCCAAGGACACTATGAAGTAATGCCGTCAATTAGCACGAAGAATAAGAATGTTGAAGAGCGACCATCTGTGTAATTGCTTTGTGCGAGTACCTATATGCCAGATAGAAGGTCTTGCTTCACTTTAAGAGGAAATCTGACATACTGATTCAAACTCAAAACTACTACACAGTGGCAATGTGATATTCAGAAACAATTATAAAAATAAACATAACATATTCAGTCACAGATACTCATATCACAAAGGCGAAAACATATATGAATATAACACATAGAAGTGTGCATCAAAGTAGTGGTCATACAAGATCCGCTACATCACAAAAGAATAGATACAAGTGCTAGACAAAAGAATATGTATACATCAAGGAGTCTCTATCTCGAATGTATAACAACAAAAACTACTAATCTAAAGTAGTTAGGCAAAAGTCAGATAATGGCCCCAGATAAGGAGTCAAGCAGAAGCACCTGTAACATCTCGGTCTGACCGAGTATTATTTAATAAGAAAATAATAAATGGATCAGTCTACCTATAAATATCAGATAAAATGAGGTAGGATACGAGATATGACAAAAACGTAAGATAACAATAATGTCATACTATGAAAAGTATACATTAGATAACAACAAAATCATACAATATCTCTAATATTCTCAAACACTAAAATGAATGTCGTATTCTTTAACATATTCACAAACCACAAATATTGACAAATATATCAATGTCAATCTCAAATTGGTGAAACACAAATTCTAGAAATCATCAACCAGAAATCCAGAAATCACAAAGGGGGAGGCCTAACACAAACGGGAGCATGAAAACTCACCAACACATGCATCGCAAACGGAAAGCTATTCCATAAATCGAACATCGATGCACCTAAAAGGATGCGCCCCATGTACAGTCGAACATCGATGCACCTAAATAGATACGCCCCATGCATGAACAAATATCATCGCACCTAGAAAGGTATGCCCCATGCATAAACAAACATCGACGCACCTAGAAAGATACGCCCCATGCATAAACAAACATCGACGCACCTAGAAAGATACGCCCCATGCAAATTCGAACATCGACGCACCTAAGGAGATGCGCCCCATGCTCCAACTTATCGAGCCGATTGCTCCACGAATGGTCCAAAGACCATGGATCGCTAGCCTATAAAAATAGTGAGACGAAGCTCAATAAAACGAGGTACAGTCTCCCACGTGGACAAAGAGACATCGCATAATGCTAGTCTAAACCATAAAATGATCATCATCGATCAACAAGAAGTATCAATTACACTAAGCTAGTAAATAAATGAGTTTAGCTTCATGTCCCATAACTGCTGGCTTAACTTAAATATTTACGAACAAATTGTAGATCTCCACTCGAAAATTGTCACAAGAGTTTCAATCGAACAAGTCTAAGAATTAACCGACAAAGTAAACGCAAGTGTTTCATACCACTTGTTTTGCTAAGTTATTTAATTGGATTTCTCGAACGAATGAGGTAAAGGTTTGTATATACTAATAGATTATAAAACGGTTTTATAAACGAGCTTTGTATTAAAAATAGAGTTGAAATCATCTTTGAGAAAGAGTTTGAATATTTACTACTAGTTTAGAAACCTTTGTATTTCAAAGTGACAAATCACACAAATGATTGTAAAAACAATCAATCACCAAAAATTCACATACGAAGACGTGAATCAAATCCATAAAAATCGATATCGAATCCATCAAAATGGATATTCCCAAAATCCCGAAAGAGAAATTATCAAAGTCAACAAAAGTGATAACAACAAATCGAAACAACGAGAATCCATTAAAAATTGGAAATCCGCACAAAACGGCAAGATTGGTCGAGACAAACAAATTCAGTCGACTGAACCAGGATGGTCAGTCGACTGACACATTCCCAGAAACTTTCTATTTCTAGGTTCAGTCAATTAAACCAGGGTGGTCGGTCAACTGAAACATGCCTGGAAACTTTTGGTTTCCAGGCTCAGTCGACTGAACCAGGGTGGTCGGTCGACTGATAGTGGCACAGGAACCTTCTATTCCCAGGTTCAGTCGACATACACTCTGATTTAGTCAACTGAACTGTCATATGCAGTATTTTCTACCTAGCCCTATAAAAGGCAAAAATCATAACGGAGGCGATCGATCGAGTAATGGAGACTAGGGATTTATGCCAAGCGATAACCCAGCCTTATAGACTCTTCGATTTGCCCTAAAAACATGTCCAAACATCCATAGTATGATTTTCATAAAATTGGACAACAAAAACCAAAAATTGGAAAATTACCAAATCCATTCAAATCAAAAGAAAATGAACATGAATAGATATTAGGAATTCATACCAAACAATAATGAAAGCTATAGGCGTAGATGTGAGTTAAAGAACTCACCTTTAAACCCAAAAACAATGAAGGAGAAGCTCAAAAACAAACGAAAGATCAACCACCTTCAACTTCAACTCTAGAAACTCCAATCTAAGATTATAAGCAATAATTTCCTAAATTAGCTTATAGGAAATTTCTGAAATTGAAGAGGAATTGAGATGGAGAAGATGAAGAGGATGCTTACCTAAGCTTCTCTTTGATTTTGGAGCTTAGATTGGAATTTTTCTAAGAATCTAGGGCTTAGGAATTTCTATTTCCTTTTCACTCCTCCAACTTTTACTTTTGCTTGAGTGTTAGAAAATATTATGAAGGAATGAAGAGGAGTGGATTGGAGTTAGGGTATTAGATGAGTGAGTGGGCTGAAACCCAAACCCAAAGCCCAATAGAAAAATAGAAAAATTCTAGTCAACTCCAAACATATCGATGTTTATACTCAAAAAGATCACAAATGCCATTTTGAACTCAATGGAAGTGGTCTCGAGTTCTAATTCGAATGTTTGCAAAAAGTAGCATTTTGGACTTTAATCTGACTAACGATGCTATATTTAAATAAAATATTTAAATATACAATCGCAAAATATGTGGGTTGTTACAGACTCCCCTCCTTAAAGAAATTGCGTCCTCGCAATTCTTAAGAAGAAAACAAAGAGTAACAACCATAAAAGCATATCAACACAAAAGAAAATTTGAAATGAGAAGTTCACCTTAAAGAGCACGAGAGAGTATGTTGCTCATAAGTCAAATTAGGTGAAACTTCAATTTCTTCAATAACACCGGGCTCAAGAATAGTATCGGAATCCCTAAGGCATTTTCGTAGTTGAGAGACGTGGGAGACGTCATGAATAGCAGAAAATTGAGTCGGTGCAACGACGTAGTTCAATAGCGGTATGCCCGAGGAACCCGAAACTCGAATAATTTGAAACAACGACGTAGTACAATAACGGTACGTCAGATGAACCTGTCAAAAAGGTCATTTCATTTGGACACCATCAAAGAAACAACCATTTGTTGTTTACGACTAAGGGCATTGGCAACACGATTTCCCTTTCCAAAGTATAAAGAATATCAAGATCAAAAGATGCAAGGAACTCGAGCCAACGTTGTTGATGAAAATTAAGTTTCTTTTGAGAAAATAAATACTCCAAAGATTTATGATCGGTGTAGAGAACAGTTTCTCTCCTAAAAATAACGATACCAAGTCTAAAGCGAAAACAATAGTCGCGAACACTAGATCATGAGTGGCATACCTAGTCTCGATAGGCTTTAATTGTATAGAAGCATAAATGGTAGAACGTTCTCTTTTGCAAGAGAACGGCACCCAAACCAATACGACTAGCATCGGTACAAACAGTGAAGTCTTGGTTCCCTTCGGGAATCACAAGAATAGGAGTATCGGAAAAGAATTCTTTTAAATGATCCTCTTTCCCAAAAAGCTAAGACATTCAAAATTATAATTAACTTTATGTAGTCATCTTTCTAGAAAAATTTACTTATTCCAAGTCAATTTACTGTGTCTGATTGTCTCATCATAGTGTTTAGGAGATTCCTATGGATAACATTGATTAGGCGCATCGACCAGAATTCTTAAAGCACTCAATAGGCAATACAACACAAAATCATCTTCTATATGATAAAAATATCTCTTAAAAACTTTACGAATATTCTTTGTTCGTTTTAAGAACAAAATCCAATTATACTTATAAATGTATCTTATTAAAAAGATTCGCAAATTTTAAATTGCTGTTTTCATCCATAATCAATAAATTCAAAAACGGACTCATCGAGATATTCGTAGAACACTCGATTCATAAGATGGATGAAAGAAGCTGGATGGTTCGTCAAACCAAATGGCATGACAAGCCATTCATAAGAATCATAACGAGTGCGGAATGCGGTTAGTGGAACGTTTTCGTCCACAACTCATAGCTAATGAAAACTGGTGGCAAGGTCGAACTGAAAAGACCTAAGCACCACTCAATAGATTTGCTTAGGTGATAATCCTATGACAAGCTCAAAGATACCGAAAATTCACGAACTACTTGAATGAAGAGAATAACATCTTCCTCAACAAGTGGGTCTAGAGAATAAAATGGTGCCACCAAATTGGAATCGAAATCATTCAGAAAAAATAGAAATCTGCATAACAGATTGAGGATGTCGTAGATAGATAGTCCACTCGGGACACAAGATAGGGGCTTCATAATGATTAAGCCAATCCTTCTCCAAAAATCAATTATGAAGCCTAAGTAGCAAATAACATGCAAATCGGATCGGAAAGCATAATCACATAAAATAATCTCGACATCTTTTCAAAGCAAACTGAGTGTTGCGGATCCACCAACCAGATTCGCAATTCTCAGTGAAGTCATCAAGCCCAAAATATTTAAAGAAAAAGAATCAACATGTTCTTTTAATATAAAAATAATCACAAAACAAATGTCATCAAGGATCGAATGAGAAATACCTTGACCAAGAGAAGTGTCACTAGGGTCTTGCACAACATTCAACTTTCCCTCTTTTCTACTTTGAAGTACGGGACATGCAGATATATAGTGACCCGAATTTTTGCAATAGCGACAATAAAGAGGTTTCAGACACTCCTTTGCATAGTGGTCCGTGGAACTACAATTGTAGCATTGTCCATGACTAGAGGTAGGAGTCTTTTCTACTGGACTTTCTTGCTTCCCTTTCTTGTTGGGATCGGGGCCTTTGAACTTAATAGGCCTCTTCATGTTATTGTTGAAGTTCTGTTTGGCACCAACAACTTCAACATCACTTTCTTTATCGGCCTCTTCAAGTCAAAGAGCGATATCAATGAGCTGATCAAAAGAAACTTCTAGTTTCAGAAGTAATGGCTTCTTGAGGTTCTTATTCAACCCATAGATAAACTTCTGATTTTTCTTCAATGGGGTATTAATATACCCAACATCATATTTAGAGAGAGATTCAAAAGATGTGACATAGTCTGTCACGGAAGATTCACCTTGAACAAGGTCAATAATGCACCGAGCTAAAGTTATTTTTCAGCCTCCGGCACAAAATTCAACTTGAACCATTCCCGGAATTGCTTCCAAGAAAGATCCGCTTCGATAATCTCAAAAATCAAAAGCTCATACCAATCTTATGCTCTTTCTTGGAGCATGCTAGAAGCCACTTGGATTCGATGGAGACCAATGAGATTCATGCGGGAAAAGATGAGGTCGCATGATCTAAGCCAAGCTTGGATTTCTATAACACTTTCGGATCCCCTGAATGGCCTTCCACCCAAATCGGTATAGTCTCTGCACAAGTGTGCAAACCCAGATCTAGGATGAGTAGGCTCTGGAATGGGTCCAGCAGCTTGGCATTCTTTACAAGATCTAAAAGCTGCTGGGCAGACATGAATACTCCATCTTGAGGAGTAGCACTAGATTGACCGGCACTGGGACAGTTTGATCTAACCATTTCTCTTCTTTAAGAAAGAAAGAAAGAAAGAAGAAAAAGGTTATTCTCGAAATGAATATCAAACAATCACGATTGATAAAACAAGGCATCATAATAGAAAATAGGATAGGATGGGTCCTAAGACTCGAATAAATCCTAAGGCATGATTCGTAAGAAAGACTTAGGACAATGATCCTTGCTATAATATTTTATATTATTCCGAAGTTTGGCTCTGATACCAAGCTGTGATGCCCCATCTCTATACTCATGCTAGCCAAGAAGATTATGGAATGTCGTCAACTAGCATGAAGAATAAGGTTGTTGAGAAGCGACCATCTGGGTAATTTCTTTGTGCGAGTACCGATATGCCAGATAGAAGGTCATGCTTCACTTTAAGAGGAAATCCGACATACCGATTCAAACTCAAAAATATTACACAGTGGCTATGTGATCTTCAAAAACAAATATAAAAATAAACATAACATAATCAGTCACAGATACTTATATCACAAAGGCGGAAATAGATATGAATATAACACATAGAAGTGTGCATCAAAGTAGTGGTCATATAAGATCTGCTACATCACAAAAGAATAGATACAAGTGCTAGACAAAAGAATATGTATACATCAAGGAGTCTCTATCTCGAATGTATAACAACAAAAACTACTAATCTAAAGTAGTTAGGCAAAAGTCAGATGATGGCCCCAGATAAGGAGTCAAGCAGAAGCACCTGTAACATCTCGGTCTGACCCAAGTATTATTTAATAAGAAAATAATAAATAGATCAGTCTAGCTATAAATATCAGATAAAATGAGATAGGATACGAGATATGACAAAAACGTTTGATAATAATAATGTCATACTCTAGAAAGTATACATTATATAACAACAAAATCATACAATATCTCTAATATTCTCAAACACTAAAAAGAATGCCGTATTCTTTAACATATTCACCAAACCACAAATATTGACAAATATATCAATGCCAATCGCAAAATTGGTGAAACACAAATTCTAGAAATCATCAATTAGAAATCCAGAAATCACAAAGGGGGAGGCCTATCACAAACGGGAGCATGAAAACTCACCAACACGTGCATCACAAACGGAACGCAATTCTATAAACCGAACATCGATGCACCTAAAAGGATATGCCCCATGCACGGTCGAACATTGATGCACCTAAATAGATACGCCTCATGCATAAACAAACATCGACGCACCTAGAAAGGTACGCCCCATGCATAAACAAACATCGACGCACCTAGAAAGATATGCCCCATGCAAAGTCGAACATCGACGCACCTAAAGAGATACGCCCCATGCTCCGAATTATCGAGCCAATTGCTCCACGAACGGTCCAAAGACCATGGGTCGTTAGCCCATAAAAATAATGAGACGAAGCTCAATAAAACAAGGTACAGTCCCCCACATGGACAAAGAGACATCGCATAATGCTAGTCTAAACCATAAAATAATCATCATCGATCAACAAGAAATGTCAATTACACTAAGCTAGTAAATAAACGAGTTTAGCTTCATGTCCCATAACCACTGGCTTAACATAAATATTTACAAACAAATTGTAGATCTCCACTCGAAAATTGTCACAAGAGTTTCAATCGAACAAGTCTAAGAATTAACCGATAAAGTAAACGCAAGCGTTTCATACCACTTTTTTTGCTAAGTCGTTTAATTGGATTTCTCGAACGAATGAGGTGAAGGTTTGTATATACTAATAGATTATAAAACGGTTTTATAAACGAGCTTTGTATTAAAAATAGAGTTGAAATCATCTTTGAGAAAGAGCTTGAATATTTACTACTAGTATAGTAACCTTTGTATTTCAAAGTGCCAAATCACACAAGTGATTGCAAAAATAATCAATCACCAAAAATTCACATACGAAGACCTGAATCAAATCCATAAAAATCGATACCGAATACATCAAAATGGATATTCCCAAAAATCCCGAAAGAGAAATTATCAAAGTCAACAAAAGTGATAATAACAAATCGGAACAACGAGAATCGATTAAAAATTGGAAATCCGCACAAAACGGCAAGATTGGCTGAGACAAATAGATTCAGTCGACTGAACCAGGATGGTCAGTCGACTGACACAATCTCAGAAACTTTCTGTTTCCAGGTTTAGTCGACTGAACTAGAGTGGTCAGTCAACTGAAACATGCCTAGAAACTTTCGGTTTTCAGGCTCAGTCGACTGAACCAGGGTGGTCAGTCGACTGATACTGGCACCGGAACCTTCTGTTCCCAGGTTCAGTCGACTGACACTCTGGTTCAGTCGACTGAACTGTCATATGCAGTATTTTTTGTCTAGCCCCGTGAAGGGAAAAAATCATAACGGAGGCGATCAATCAAGCAATGGAGACTAGGGATTTATCCAAGCGACAACCCAGCCTTATAGGCTTTTCGATTCACCCTAAAAACATGTCCAAACATCCACAGTAGGATTTTCATAAAATTGGACAACAAAAACCAAAAATTTGAAAATTACCAAATCCATTCAAATCAAAAGCAAATGAACATGAATATATGTTAGGAATTCATACCTAACAACAATGAAAGCTATAGACGTAGATGTGAGTTAAAGAACTCACCTTTAAACCCAAAAACAATGAAGGAGAAGCTCAAAAACAAAGGAAAGATCAACCACCTTCTACTTCAACTCTAGAAACTCCAATCTAAGATTATAAACAATAATTTCCTAAATTAGGTTATAGGAAATTTCTAAAATTGAAGAGGAATTGAGATGGAGAGGATGAAGAGGATGCTTACCTAAGCTTCTCTTTGATTTTGGAGCTTGGATTGGAATTTTTCTAAGAATCTAGGGCTTAGGAATCTCTTTTTCCTTTTCTCTTCCCCCATTTTTACTTTATCTTGAGTGTTAGGAAATATTATGAAGAAATGAAGATGAGTGGATTGGAGTTAGGGTATTAGATGAGTGAGTGGGCTGAAACCATAAACCCAAAGCCCAATAGAAAAATAGCAAAATTATAGTCAAATCCAAACATATCGATGTTTATTCTCAAAAAGGTCGCAAATGACATTTTAAACTCAATGGAAGTGGTCTCGAGTTCTAATTCGACTATTTACAAAAAGTAGCATTTTGAACTTTAATCCGACTAATGATGCTATATTTAAATAAAATATTTAAATATATAATCGCAAAATATTGCAGGTTGTTACAACAAAGGTATCAAAAATTATAGCCGACAAAGTTCCCTATAGTCATGATCTACTCCGTCTAGCCTAAATTCAGTATTATTGATATTCGATTATATCATGTATAATATTATGCTTATTTGTAATCTAGCATTATAGATTTTTCTTAGACTGCTATCATTTCTATCCTACCATATAATTTTTATGAGTTTGTTAAGCATGGAAAAAAGGATGATATATTTAAAGTTCTTTCATCTAGTTGCTTTAAATACGTTATACCGTTAAATTTATTTACGATATTAAGAGTTTTGTTTTTCTAACAACAGCATTTATATATGATAAATATTTGTATAATTAAAGAAAACTTAAAGAGTGTACTCAAACCCACTTATATAAACAACAAGTAAACAATATCTAGAAGCAATAGTTATTTCAAGTTTCTAGAGACCATTTCTAAGCACATTTTGAAGTTGATAAGTATCCACTAAACTGACATTGTGATATCGAACTCTACTATACCTAGGGAATCTAGAAAGTTTCCTTAACTTCACTTGACCATAAAGTTTAAATTATAAGTTGAATACTATTATTTGTTTGAAATTTTGGGACATCCTTTTTGTTAGTGTATGGTGAGATATTGACACCATTAATATATAAAACTAATGAAGTATTTGAAGGCTAACAAGTATGAACCTTTTAAAAAAGAATGTTTTGTGATGAAAAGATGACAAAAAGACATGTTAAGAAGGAAGAATACTTTCTAATTAAGAAATAAATTTCATGGGAGAAGAACATTTACGGAGAAAACTTGTATCACTTCATATGAAATGACTTGCATGCCCATATATGTTAGCAACTACATGGTTTAAATTATTCTAATTGAAGAAATATTTATATAGCCACTAATATTTAATTAGTGGTCAATTTCTTTACCTATTCCAGTCATCAATAATACACAATTAATTAGACATAAAATTTGGTTTATTGATTGATGCATGATTATTTATGTACAAATTTTTATTTATGAACCACACCTTTTGCTAAATAAATATGCTATTAACTCCCGATCATGCAACATTCCTTTAGATGATAGTCCACCAGGAGTATCTCTAAACATGTCTCATGATTGCTCTTATGTTTTTCAACTTACATCCCCAATTCTCTCTGTTATACCGCCTTTTGACCAGGCAATATATCATAAAAGTTGGCTAAATGGTTCCGCGATCATCAAGGCAGGAAACTCGGAGAGATAATTATCAGGCTCGAAAATCGATGATATTTGGAATTATGGACAATAGTTGGGCGGATTTGGACCGAGTCTCGATCAAGGTGCAATCAATATGAAGTGACTAGGAAGGTGCTATGAGGCTACATTTCAAATTTCAATTCGATTGGAGTTTGTATGCTCAAGTTATGGGTAAATGAAGAATTCATATAGACCGATCTAGAACAATCCATAAAACAGCGTAAATCGATGAAGATCGATCAATATCTCAAAATCTACAAACCCAGTGCACTTGAAACTTTCAGAGCATTAATATATTAAAGAGTAGAGCCCAAAAAATGATCGCATGACCAAACTCCCAAACCTTGAAAAGCGGGTTGATCGTTATTGGAACAAGCGTACAAATCAGCCAGAACGATCCATAGTTTCACGGAAAATGCAATATGCCACAAATTGTACGTCGTAATTGCACAAAATTTAGAGATCAAGTAGTAATATCATAGGAATCCCTTTGATCGATTGTAGCTCAAAAGGATAAAGCATGGAATGATCTCCTATGATCCAATTCTAGCCAAAACAGTGAAGATCGATCTATATCTCACAAACGGTAAGCCGGAATGGCAAGACACTTTGGGAGCATGGACTAGAGGCATGGGGGACCTCATAAAAATAGTCTCAATCCCATTGGAGTTAGTATGAACGATTGGGAAAAATTATTTCTTGGTGTTCGATCAATCCTAAATTTTGTGGATCGGGTCGTATGGACTTGGAGGTTCTTCTAAATTTCAGCCCAATTCATGCATGTCTTCACCTATAAATATAGCGGAATTGGCTCATTGCAAAGGACTTTTCATATGGCTCTCCTTCATCACTTCTTATCTCTTCCTCCATTAATTTTCTAAGGCAAAATCAACTGTACTTGTAATCTTATAGCATAAATAAAAGATTACTGGAGCAGACGTAGGTCGAAGTTTGTCGAACCGCTATAAAACTTGTGTGTTCATTTACTTTTCTGAAATCTATTATGTGATCTACGTGCTTATCTTTCTATTTGGATATTTTTTTTGGAAATTGGTGCTTTCGTATACAAATTGTGTTTGTGACCATTTGATGCAAACACTTTCATCAAAACATTACCTAAGAGATGATATGATTGCATATTATGTATTGTAATTTTTATTTACATATATACATAAATTAAAAATAAATGTATATATTTTAACTAGAGATTTGGGAATATATGTAGAAATTTTCGTATTTAAGAGAAAATGGAAATACATATACAGTAGGTCTAGATATAATCAAATATGTTTTTAAAAAGGAAAGAATAAATACGAATATCTTTAAGTAATTTTGCATTCCTTTGTTTTGAACTCCTTAATAAATCTGGTTCTAAGTTGATTTTGCAACATGCATACAGGCATACAGGCATAATTAATATTTGTTTTGATTTAATAAATGATTTGACAAATACATACATACACACATGTATATATACATACACACATATAAATATATATATATATATATATATATATCATTTTTAAAATATATATATAGAGATATTTAAAATCTAAATATAGAAAACAACATTACTGTTATTTGATTATAAATTTTCCTTTATCCAATATTTCATAGATTCAAAATTAATTTATATGTATATATCAAACATATAAAATTTCCTCATAGAGTATAAATTTATCCAACAAATATATATGTATTATATATATAATTTTATGAAACTAACTATATATGAAGTAAATTTAAATCTATATACATACGAAATGTTATGGTCAAATTCAAATAGTTTTATGGATATTTGGTCATTTGCAAAAGCATTGGTTTATGATTTCAAACAAAACAAAAGTTTACATTTATATTTCAATCATCAAATAAAAATCATACAAATATGTTTTTGGCAATACAAATATATATAAAAAGAGTGGTGACATATTTAAAATAAGATATGATTCTAAGATCTAGCCTTTTATGATAACTTTATTTGTAAATTGTCTCCTAGATAACTTGAATCATTAGTCGACGTGGCAAAGATAAAATGAAACACTTATTTAATTTTATTTGATGTTATTTAAGGCTGAAATAAATTTAAGCCATAGGAGAAAGGATGATAATGATGATGGCCATGAATGTGAAAGAAGTAGGAAAAATGAATGAATGACTCAATGTGTGTATCGATATGTATGTATATAGCTAATGTATACACATCTAAATAATTATTAAGTACACGTAGAAAATTTCTTGGATCTACTCCAGATAATAAAAATACCTCAAACATCACATAAAATAGTTCTTAAATATTAATTAATTGATAATACTTTACAAACCAATTAAATAGTGTTGTTTCACAGAGAATTCACAAACTCAGTTCGGAGATTTAAAGGTGTAAATTCAATCAACTATTAAATAGAATAATTCAAATATCAACATTCACCTATCTTTATTGATAATTGTGTGACAGTTTTTTTAAGTTCATCGCTTATAAATTTTTTTGGTAAAAAACATATTTTACACTACTCTATGTAGTACCAATAGTGATAGTAGTTTACATATGTCAACTTCCCCAACACTACATCACTTTGGGACGTATGGAATTTGGTATTGCTAAAATTTCAATATAATCCACATTCAACTTGATAAGTCCATAAAAAAGCCCTTGGTTAAATGATAACATTTATCTTTGACAATTGCACTCTGGCTAGATATTTCCACATCGAGTTGATAACAGTTGCCTGTGATACTAACCTCATACAATTAGGGAAAAAATGAAGCCTCTATGGAATAGTGCTTCACTTGCAGTGTTTCAATTTAGTCACAACTATAGTCAATTGTTGGATGTCATTCCATGATTTAACTATACTAAAAGGGAGTATCTACATTAAAGTTTCATAGTACTGTCAAGTAGTAAGAATTATGTAACGTCATCATATCAAGAATTTTAATTCGGCCTAATTATTATCAACAAATAGGAAAGTCTTAAATGAGTCATTCTATAGTTATTTAATAACTATGAATATGTAAACCTTAAGTGCCCCCAACAGCCATGTGTAATACACTACTCAACGTATAGAGTGTTATACAATTTAGTCTCGGTGGATGAATCAATACTTTCTTAAAACATCTTGGCTAGAAATATTTAAAATATAATGTTATTTTATATTGTGATTAATTACTCACGATTGTAACTACAATGACATAGCACTTTATTTAAGGATTTTCTTATTAATATGCTTTATATTAATTACTTAATTAATTATATCATAATATAAAGTAGTTAATATAGGAAAACAAATATCTTTATTATGAACAAGGTCAATTACAAAGTAAGATATATGTAATAGATTAAAAAATTACCTTAAGGCATACCACCAATGTGAGGTCTTAATTTTTAAATCAACAAATGGATAGACTAATTTTGCATAAATCATAATATGCTAGATCAAAATTGTAAGAGGCTAGATCTAAATCATAACAGGGTGGATCTAAATCCTATTAGGCTAGATCTAAATCAAATAAGCTTCATTTTTGAACAAAACGATTTTAACAATGACATAATAGATTAAGAGAGTGTATCTTGATTCATAGTAAAAGCAATTAACTTCCAATGAATAATTGCATAGGATTGTATTTCTCCCTCTTGACCCCTCTAGTTTAATAAGCTTTTTTGATGAAAAGGAAAAATAGTTAAGTTGGTAAAGAAAGAGCTAATTCTGTTAGGGTTTTCTATTCTAGACATACACCTACCATCAAAGTGCTAAAAGAAGATTACTTTTTTTATCCACCAATAGAAATTATTCTCTTTTTTGTTAAATTCAATTTGGTATGTTTCACTTGGGCCAATTATTTACCCACTTGGCCTATATAAGAGCATGTGGGTAAGTCCAACAACTAACCCTCTCACTTCTATGAAGAACTGAACCCATGATGACTGAAATAGTTGACTACTATCACAAAATAGAGTTTTTGGCTTCTTCTAATTATGTTTAAGACTTTTTACACTTCCATACAACCAAGCCAAATGATATCCTACAAAAGATGCAACAATATTGTAAAGTCGCTAAATTGACCCTAGTAATTTAAACAGTTAACTTCGAATTAAAATGGATTTCTAAAAATAGCAAAAAATCTACAATTTTAGACGGAGTTAGTACTTAAGACCTCTTCTATTAAGACTAGAATATCATTAAGAAGAGTTTTGAGTTTAAGCATTGATATGTTCGGGATTTTGGACTTCGCGTTAGATATTATGAGTCGACTATAAATGATCCAAAAGCTAATATTGTTATACAAACAAGTGGACCACGAGGCCTATTCCATTGTGGTTGGAATGCTTCTTTTGCAAAGAAAAACATACAGAAGTTGATGTTAGGAGAAATGTATTGTTGGGCTCCATTGCGTCTGTCAAGGCCCATTAACAGGTTAGGTTAAAATAAGAGGATAAAAGTGTTCCTCTCTAATAGATTTAAGAGTGCACCCTAGGGAAATTATGTAAATTTTTATGTAAATCTAGCTTTGTAACACAACACCAAATTCACAATTTTTAAATGATAATGATTTTTTTAATTATTTTTAGGAACACTTTTTAAATGTCTTTAACATGCATGTTGTAATTTTTCAGAACCAGAAATTTCCATTTCAAATTTTAGTCTGCAACACCCCTAGGTGTTGCATGTTTATTCAATTATATATAAAGGAATATATGAACCATTTATATACTTGCTTCTCATTCATTCTGTAATGACTTGAAATTTCAACCCTCAAATGTCAACACTAATACATCACAACATTCATATGCCAAACACTTAAGTGCCAAAAAGATGAATTGTTAGATTAAAATAAAAGAAAATGAAATAGAATAAGGAAGAGAAGATCACAACATCAGAATCTCACTAGTGGAAAGGACAAAATATAATATCAAAAGAATAGTATAAAGGGTTACTATAAATACAGAAATTTCAGAGTTACAAAACCTAAATACTACCATCAACTTGGACAATTATAACAACTCGTCCTCACGTATGCTAACATATAAAATACAACAATGCAGCGGAAATAAGAATACTACGGTAGATAATCACCCAACTCTTCTCCATAACTCCATGTAACAACCCACATATTTTACGATTGTATATTTAAATATTTTATATAAATATAGCATCGTTAGTCGGATTTAAGTCCGAAAAACTACTTTTTGCAAACAGCCGAATTAGGACTCAAGACCACTTCCATTGAGTCCAAAATGGCGTTTGCGACCTTTTTGAGTATAAACATTGATATGTTTGGAGCTAGCTAAAATTTTGACCTTATCACTTAGGGCTTTGGGTTTGGATTTGGGGTTCAACCCATTAACCAAACTCATCTTATAATCCTAACTCCACCACCTCTCCTCTTCATTCCTTCATAATTTCCTACAACTTAAGCTTTAGCAAAAATGTGATGGAGATGGGAAATTAATATCCTAAGCCCTAAATTCTTTAGCAAATCCAAGTTTTAGCTCCAAATTCAAAGAGAAGCTTAGGTAGGTATCTCCTTCTTTTTCTCCATCTCAATCTCTCTCCAATTTCAGAAATTTCCTATAACCTAATTTGGGAAATATTGCTTATTATCTTAGATTGGAGCTTCTAGAATTGAGATTGAAGAGTGGTTGATCTTTCTCTTGTTTTCAAGCTTCTCCTTCATTGTTTTTGGGTTTAAAGGTGAGATTTTTATCTCACATCTATGTCTATATCTATCTTTGTTGTTAGGTATGAATTCCTAACACCTATTTATATTCATTTGCTTTTGATTTGAATTGGTTTTATTTATATCCCAATTTTTGGTGTTTTGAAGTTAAATCTTTAGAAATCTTAGCTTTGAGGTTTGATCATGCTTTTGGTGGTGTATCGAAGAGCCAATAGGGCTGGTTTGTCGATTGGCATAAACACCTAGCGCCCACCGCTCGTCCGATCGCAAATTGTTGAGGGTTGCCCCTCATTTTGATAGATTTGAAATACTGTAAAACATGTTCCAGTCGACTGGCCCTTTGAGTCCAGTCGACTGACCAGGAACCCGAGAGTTTTCCAGGCATCGGGCTAGTCGACTAAACCCAGAGGTCCAGTCGACTGACCTGCTTGCTTCAGCACAAATTGCCTATTTTGCTTGTTATTCCAACTTTAATCGATTCTTGTTTCTCCAATTTGTTGTTGTCACCTTTGATGACTTTGATAACTTCTTTTTCGGGATTTTTGGGAATAATCCATTTTAATGGATTTGGTATCGATTTCTTTGGATTTAATTCACCTCTTCGAATGTGAATTTTGGTGATTGATTGTGTCTACAATCATTTCTATGGCTTGTCACTTCTAAATGCAAAGGTTTTTATACTAATAGTAAATATTCACTCTTTTACAAAGATGATTTCAACTCTATTTTTAATATAAAGTCCTTTATAAAACCATTTTCCAATCTATTAGTATATACAAACTTTTATCTCATTCGTTCGAGAAATCCAATTAAACGACTTAGCAAAACAAGTGGTATGTAATGCTTGCGTTTACTTTGTCGATCAATTCTTAGACTCGTTCGATTGAAACTCTTGTGACAATTTTCGAGTGGAAATATACAGTTTGTTTGTAAATATTTAGTTAACCCAGTGGTTATGGGACATGAAGCTAAACTCATTTATTTACTAGCTTAGTGTAATTCACACTTTTCATTGATCATTGATGGTCATTTTTGTGATTTAGACTAGCGATATGCTATGTCACTTTGTCCACGTAGGGGAGGTACCTCGTTTTATTGAGCTTCATCTCATTTCTTTTATAGGCTAACGATCTATGTATTCTTTGGAGTTTCGACTCAATTTTTATGGGCTAACGACCCATGTTCTTTTATGGAGTTCGGTTCATCGGACGTACCGTTGTACTACGTCGAAGTTCCCGCTTATTAGGTTCATCGAGCGTACCATTGTACTATGTTTTTGTTCCGAATTATTCGAGTTTCAGGTTCCACGGGTGTACCAATATTGTACTACGTTGTTGCACTGGCTCTATGGTTAGCGACCATGGGATAGCATCCCGTTTGTGATACACGTGTTGGAGAGTTTTCATGCTCCCGTCTTGTGATAGGCCTCCCCATTTTTGTGATTTCTGGATTTCTAATTGATGATTTCTAGAATTTGTGTTTCACCTCTTTTTGTGATTGGCAATTGAATGTTTGTCAATATTTGGGGTTTGGTGAACAAAATAAAGAATATGACATTCTTTTTGATGTTATGAGACTTTGAGATATTGTATGATTTTGGTTGATTTTCTAATGTATACTTTCCATAGTATGGCATTATTGTTATCATACCTTTTTATCGTATCTCTTATTCTATCTCATTTTCATCTGATATTTATAGCTAGACTGATCCGTTAATTATATTCTTATTAAATAATACTCGGGTCAGACCGAGATATTACAGGTGCCTCTACTTGACTCCTCATCTGGGAGTACTACCTGACTTTTGGCTAACTACATTAGATTGGTAGTTTTTGTTGTTATACATATGAGATAGAGACTCCTAGATGTATACATATTCTTTTGTGAAGCACTTGTATCTTTTCTTTTGTGGTATTATGGATCTTGTTTGACCCCTACTCTGATATACACTTCTCTGTGTTATATTCATATCTATTTCCGCCTTTGTGATATGGATATCAGTAACTGATTTGTGTTATGTTTATTTCTATATTTGTTTCCAAAGATTATATATAGCCATTGTGTAGTAGCTTTGAGTTTGTCTCGATTTGTCGGATTTACTCTTGAAAAGAAATGCATGTTATTATATCGGACATATCGGTGCTCGCACAAAGCAATTACACGGATGGTCGCTCCTCAACAGCCTTATTCTTCGTGCTTGTTGACGGCATTACCACGTAGTGTCCTTGGCTAGCGTGATTATAGAGGTGGGGCGTCACAGCTTGGTATCAGAGCCAAACTTCGGAACAATGTAGAATAATCTAGCAAGGATCATTGTCCTAAGTCCTTCTTAGGAGTCATGCCTTAGGATTTAATTCGAGTCTTCGTACTGTTTTATCCTATTTTCTTTTATGATGCCTTGTTTTATCAATCAAGATTTGTTTGATATTCATTCGGAGATTAACTCTTTTCTTCTTCTTTCTTTCTTTCTTTCTTAAAGAAGAGAAATGGTTAGACCAAGCCGTCCCAGCACCGGTCAATCAAGTGCTACTCCACAGGATGGAGTATTTATGTCTGCCCAACAGCTTCTTGATCTTGTAAAGAATGCTCAAGCTATCGGACCCATTCCGGAGCCTACTCACCCAAGATTCGGATTTGCACGCCTGTGCAGTGATTATACAAACTTGGGTGGAAAGGCATTCAACGGTTCCGAGGGCGTTATCGAAGTCCAAGCTTGGCTTAGAACATACGATCGCATCTTTTCTCGCATGAATCTTTTTAATCTTCATCGAGTCCAAGTGGCTTCTAGTATGCTCCAAGAAAGAGCATTAGATTGGTATGAGCTTCTGACTTCTGAAATTATTGAAGCGGATCTTACTTGGGAGCAATTCCGAGAAAGATTCGAATCAAAGTTTGTGCCGGAAGCTGAAAAGGTGACTTTGGCCCGTCGTTTTATTGACCTTGTTCAAGGTGAATCTTCTGTGGCAGATTATGTCGCATCTTTTGAATCCCTCTCTAAATATGGGGTCGAGTATGTAAATACCCCATTGAAGAAAAATCAGAGATTTGTTTATGGCTTGAACAAGAATCTCAAGAAGCCATTACTTCTGAAATTGGAAGTTGCTTTTGATCAACTTATTGATATCGCTCTTCGACTTGAAGAGGCAGATAAAAAGAGTGGTGTTGAAGTTGTTAGTGCCAAACCAAACTTCAAGAACAACAAGAAAAGGCCTATTAAATTCAAAGGCCCTAATCCCAACAAGAAAGGCAAGCAAACAGCTTCGGTAGCAAAGACTCCTACCCCTAGTAGTGGGCAATGCTACAATTGTGGTCCTAAGGACCATTATGCTAATAGATGTCTGAAACCTCTCTTTTGTTGCTATTGCAAAAGTTCGGGTCATCTTCTATCTACATGTCCTAAACTTCAAAGCAAGAAGGAGGGAAAGCTAAATGTTGTACAAGCCCCTAGTAACACTTCTCGTGGTCAAGGTATTTCTTATTCTATCCTTGATGGCATTATTATGTTTCATGACCAACCTATTCGAGTTATTTTTAATACGGGTGTGTCCCATTCTTTTATATTAAAAGAACTTGTTGATACTTTTTCTTTAGGTGTTATGGCTTTAATGACTTCTTTGAGAATTGCGAATCCAGTTGGTGGATCCGCAACACTTAGTTTTCTTTGTAAAGATGTTGAGATTATTTTATGTGATTTTTCTTTCCAAGCCGATTTGCATGTCATGCGTTACTTAGGCTTCGGAATGATTTTGGGAATGGATTGGCTTAACTGTTATGAAGCCCATATCCTATGTCCTGAGCGGACTATTCATCTTTGACATCCTCAATCTGTTAAGCAGATTTCTATTGTTCTTAAAGATTCGGATTCCAACTTGGCAGCATCTTTATATTCTTTAAATCCTCATGATGACGATAATGATGATGAGGAAGATGTCATTTCTCTTATTCACGTTGTTCGTGAATTTTCCGATATATTTGAACCCGTTTTAGGATTACCCCCTAAGCGAGCAATTGAGTTCAGAATTAATCTAATTCCTGGAGCTTTACCTATTACTCGTCCTCATTATCGTTTGTCCAATAAGGAAAATGAGGAGATGCGTAGACAATTAACCGAATTGGAGACGAAGCAATTTATTCATTCTAGTTCCTCTCCTTGGGGAGCTTCTGCTATTTTTGTGAAGAAATCTGAAGGTACACTTAGGCTTTGCATTGACTACCGCAAGCTTAATGACCTCACTATTAAGAATAAATATCCTTTACCTCGGATTGATGATTTATTCGATCAACTTAGTGGTGCTAGAGTCTTTTCACAGTTAGACTTAACAACCGGTTTTCATCAGCTTCATATTACAGAGGATAGTATTCCTTTGACATCATTCTGTACTCGTTATGGATCGTATGAATGGCTTGTTATGCCATTTGGTTTGACGAATGCTCCGGCTTATTTCGTTGACCTTATGAATCGAGTTTTCAAAGACTTCCTCAATCGATTTGTTCTCATCTTTATAGATGATATTCTTGTTTATTCTAAAACCGAGGAAGAGCATGAAAAACATCTTCGGATTATGTTGGAAACTCTTAGGAGCAATCAATTGAAAGCAAATTTTTCTAAATGCCACTTTTGGCAATCTCTTGTGAAATTTCTCGGTCATATTATTTCCGAATCGGGAATTTCCATGGATCCTTCGAAGAATGAAGCGATTCAAAATTGGAAGAGACCGGAGAGTGTGATGTAAATTCGCAGCTTTCTTGGATTGGAAGGCTATTACCATCGTTTTATAAAAGACTTTTCTAAAATTTCCGTGCCCCTTACTAGTTTGGCAAAGAAAGGAGTTAAATACATTTGGTCGGACAAATGTGAAACTTCTTTTCATAAATTAAAAGAACTCCTTTCCGATGCCCCTATTCTTGTGATTCCCGAAGGGAACCAATATTTTATTGTTTATACCGATGCTAGTCGCGTTGGTTTGGGAGCCGTTCTTATGCACAGGGATCATGTTATTACTTATGCTTCTAGGCAATTAAAGCCTGCCGAGACTAGATATGCCACTCATGACTTAGAGCTCGCGGCTATTGTTTTCGCCCTTCGAGTTTGGCGACATTATCTTTTCGGAGAAAAATTTGTTCTCTACACCGATCATAAATCTTTGAAGTATTTATTTTCTCAAAAGGAACTTAATTTGCGTTAACAACGTTGGCTCGAATTCCTTACATCTTATGATCTTGATATTCTTTATACTCCCGGAAAGGGAAATCGTGTTGCCAATGCCCTTAGTCGTAAGCAGAAAGCGGTTGTTTCAATGATGATATCCAAATGGAATGATCTCGAGATGCGAGATTCGAGATCGTGAAACCAATTTATGTGCATCTCTTGTTTTATGTAGCCTTAAGGCTCATCCTTCTCTTTTAAACCGCATTCTTGAAGCTCAAAAGCTAGGTCCTGAAATGGCTCTTCTTAGCCAAAATTGTGGGGATAAAATTGATATTGAAGGTTTGAAAGACTTTGATATTGATTCTCATGGCGGTATTCGAAAATTTGGTAGACTTATCGTGCCAAATATTAGTGATCTTCGTAAAGACATTTTAGAAGATTCCCATCGTTCTAAATTTACCATTCATCCCGGTAGTAATAAAATGTATGCGGATATGAAGCGACTTTATTATTGGGATGGAATGAAATCCGATATTGCTAACTTTATTAAGCGTTACATGACTTGCCATCTTGTCAAGGCCAAGCATCAAAGGCCCAGTGGGTTACTGCAACCTTTGGACATTCCAATTTGGAAGTGGGACCAAATTTCCATGGATTTTATTGACGGTCTTCCCCGTTCTCATTCGGGTCATGATAGTTTATGGGTGATTGTTGATAGACTCACAAAATCCGCCCATTTTATTCTCGTTTGGTCCAATCGGACCGTACCTCTTTTGGCTAAACTCTTTATTAAAGAAATTGTTAAATTGCATGGGGTTCCTACTTCTATTGTTAGCAATCGTGATCCATTGTTTACTGGTGGATTTTGGAAGAGTCTTCAAAAATCTTTGGGAACGAAGCTTAATTTTAGCACCGCTTATCATCCTCAGTTCGATGGACAAACCGAGCGTGTGAATCAAACTCTTGAAGATCTTCTTTGTGCATGTGTTCTTGATTTTGGTGGAAGTTAGGAAGATCATATTTCTCTTGTTGAGTTTTCCTATAATAATAGCTTCCAATCTAGTATTGGTATGGCACCTTTCGAGGCACTCTAAGGAAGGCCATGCTGATCCCCTTCTTTTTGGCTTGAGGCAGGTGAAAAGCCGGATTTAGGCCCAAATTTTACTCGTGATTCCACAAAAAAGATTGACCTTATTCGCCATTGGATGAAAGAAGCTCAAACTAGGAAAAAATCCTATGTCGATAACCGAAGAAGGAAATTAGAATTTTCTGTGGGAGATTTTGTGTTTATTCGTGTTTCACCCATGAACGGTGTTGTACGTTTCAGTAGATCGGTTAGCACCTCGATATATTGGTCCATTTCCCATCACCGAACGTATTGGTTCTGTGGCTTATCACCTCTTATTACCGGCTCAGTTTTCAACTCTTCATGACGAGTTTCACGTTTTTCAATTACAGAAGTGCCTTCGAGATTCCGGTTTTATTCTTGAGCCCGGTGTTGTGGAAGAAATTGAGGTTTCGCCTAATTTGACTTATGAGCACCATCCTATTCGTATTATTGCATCGGATGTTAAACGCCTTCGAAATAAAGATGTCCCTCTTGCGAAAGTTCTATGGTCCTCAAATCCTAAGGATTGTTCTAGGGAATCTAGAGAATTCATCGAGCGAACATATCCGGACTTACTCTCTCGTGCTCTTTGAGGTGTACTCCTTATTTCAAATTTCTTTTATGTTGGTATGCTTTTATGGTTGTTACTTTTTATATCTTAAGTATTGCGAGGACGCAATTTCTTTAAGGAGGGGAGTCTGTAACAACCCGCATATTTTACGATTGTATATTTAAATATTTTATTTAAATATAGCATCGTTAGTCGGATTTAAGTCCGAAAAGCTACTTTTTGCAAACAGCCGAATTAGGACTCGAGACCACTTCCATTGAGTCCAAAATGACATTTGCGACTTTTTTGAGCATAAACATTAATATGTTTGGAGCTAGCTAAAATTTTGACTTTATCACTTAGAGCTTTGGGTTTGGATTTGGGGTTCAACCCACTAACCAAACTCATCTTATAATCCTAACTCCACCACCTCTCCTCTTCATTCCTTCATAATTTCCTACAACTTAAGCTTTAGTAAAAATGGTGATGGAGATGGAAAATTAAAATCCTAAGCCCTAGATTCTTCAGCAAATCCAAGTTTAACTCCAAATTCAAAAAGAAGCTTAGGTAAGTATCTCCTTCTTCTTCTCCATCTCAATCTCTCTCCAATTTCAGAAATTTCCTATAACCTAATTTGGGAAATATTGTTTATTATCTTAGATTGGAGCTTCTAGAGTTGAGATTGAAGAGTGGTTGATCTTTCTCTTGTTTTCAAGCTTCTCCTTCATTGTTTTTGGGTTTAAAGGTGAGATTTTTAACTCACATCTATGTCTATATCTATCTTTGTTGTTAGGCATGAATTCCTAACACCTATTTATATTCGTGCTTTTGATTTGAATTGGTTTTATGAATATTCCAATTTTTGGTGTTTTGAAGTTAAATCTTTAAAAATCCTTAGCTTCGATGTTTGATCATGCTTTTGATGGTGTATCGAAGAGCCAATAGGGCTGGGTTGTCGATTGGCATAAACCCCTAGCACCTACCACTCGTCCGATCGCAAATTGTTGAGGATTGCCCCTCATTTTGATAGGTTTGAAATACTGGAAAACAGGTTCCAGTCGACTGGCCCTCTGAGTTCAGTCGACAGACCAGGAACCCGAGAGTTTTCCAGGCATTGGGCCAACCGACTAAACTCAGAGGTCCAGTCGACTGACCTGCTTGCTTCAGCACAAATTGCCTATTTTGCTTGTTATTCCAACTTTAATCGATTCTTGTTTCTCCGATTTATTGTTGTCACCTTTGATGACTTTGATAACTTCTTTTTCGGGATTTTTGGGAATAATCCATTTTAATGGATTTGGTGTCGATTTCTTTGGATTTAATTCACGTCTTCGAATGTAAATTTTGGTGATTGATTGTGTCTACAATCATTTCTATGGCTTGTCACTTCTAAATGCAAAGGTTTCTATACTAATAGTAAATATTCAAACTCATTTACAAAGATGATTTCAACTATATTTTTAATACAAAGTCCTTTATAAAACCATTTTCCAATCTATTAGTATATACAAACCTTTATCTCATTCGTTCGAGAAATCCAATTAAACGACTTAGCAAAACAAGTGGTATGAAATGCTTGTGTTTACTTTGTCGGTTAATTCTTAGACTCGTTCGATTGAAACTCTTGTGACAATTTTCGAGTGGAAATATACAGTTTGTTTGTAAGTATTTAAGTTAAGCCAGTGGTTATGGGACATGAAGCTAAACTCATTTATTTACTAGCTTAGTGTAATTCACACTTTTCATTGATCATTGATGGTCATTTTTGTGATTTAGACTAGCGATATGCTATGTCACTTTGTCCACGTAGGGGACGGTACCTCGTTTTATTGAGCTTCGTCTCATTTCATTTATAGGCTAACGACCTATGTATACTTTGGAGTTTCGACACAATTTTTATGGGCTAGCGAACCATGTTCTTTTATGGAGTTCGGTTCATCGGACGTACCGTTGTACTACGTCGTAGTTCCAGCTTATCAGGTTCATCGGGCGTACCGTTGTACTACGTTGTTGTTCCGAATTATTCGAGTTTCAGGTTCCTCGGGCGTACCGATATTGTACTACGTCATTGCACCGGCTCTATGGTTAGCGACCATGGGATAGCATCCCATTTGTGATATACGTGTTGGAGAGTTATCATGCTCCCATCTTGTGATAGGCCTCCCTCTTTTTTGTGTTTTCTGGATTTCTATTTGGTGATTTCTAGAATTTGTGTTTCACCTCTTTTTGTGATTGGCAATTGAATGTTTGTCAATATTTGGGGTTTGGTGAATAAAATAAAGAATATGATGTTCTTTTTGATGTTATGAGACTTTGAGATATTGTATGATTTTGTTTGATTTTCTAATGTATACTTACCACAGTATGGCATTATTGTTATCATACGTTTTTATCGTTTCTCTTATTCTACCTCATTTTTATCTGATATTTATAGCTAGACTGATCAGTTTATTATTTTCTTATTTAATAATACTCGGATCAGAACGAGATATTACAGGTGCCTCTACTTGACTCCTCATCTAGGAGTATTATCTGACTTTTGGCAAACTACATTAGATTGGTAGTTTTTGTTGTTATACATATGAGATAGAGACTCCTTGATGTATACATATTCTTTTGTGAAGCACCTGCATCTATTCTTTTGTGGTATTGTGGATCTTGTTTGATCCCTACTCTGATATGCACTTCTCTGTGTTATATTCATATCTATTTCCGTCTTTGTGATATGGATATCTGTGACTGATTTGTGTTATGCTTATTTCTATATTTGTTTCTGAAGATTATATATAGCTACTGTGTAGTAGCTTTGAGTTTTTATCGATGTGTCGGATTTACTCTTGAAAAGAAATGCATGTTATTCTATCGGACATATCGGTGCTCGCACAAAGCAATTACACGGATGGTCGCTCCTCAACAGCCTTATTCTTCATGCTTGTTGACGGCATTACCCCGTAGTGTCCTTGGCTAGCGTGAGTATAGAGGTGGGGCGTCACACTGCAAGTGTCCATAGCTAAATCTCAAAATATACATGAGGGATGACTCGAGCATTATAAGAAAATAACACCCGGATCAGTCTACTAAACCAATGTGAGAAACTCAAGAAATATGGATGAAAAGTAAAAGTGACTATAGAGACTGTACGGATAACCATAATGGTTTTCCCTTAAAATAAAACCAACTATTCATTAAATTTAATATAGTGATATGATATGTAATGTCTAGGGTGTAGAACATGAATTTGATCAAATAGCTGTTGTGTGAATACCATAATAATAATACACAATTAATACCGCTAAGGCACATTCGTATATGTGTAAGAAATTCCTTGGAGGTGCTTCCAATAAACTGAAGTGGGTCTCTATGACAGGGATCAGAAACTACCCTTTGAGCATCGTACATCTCTAAGTAAAATATACCATAAGGTAAATGCAACTAGCTCATCACCAAAACATAGTATAAAATGCATGGAACCAGGTACCAACAACTCCCGTTAGCATCATCTATAAGTATGTCCAAATAATGGAGTTGATATACACTCAAAGGTTAGCTAAACCCAAGATTCTAC
The DNA here is from genome assembly GCA_030765085.1 of Allium cepa. Lineage (NCBI taxonomy): Eukaryota > Viridiplantae > Streptophyta > Magnoliopsida > Asparagales > Amaryllidaceae > Allium > Allium cepa. Next base: position 1,045,649,708 of record CM060941.1, on the reverse strand, counting down.
AACCTATTTTGTGTTTAGCCATTCCCGATGTTGAGGTTGCATCGGCATCTCTTACACGAGTCTTCATCATTTGAAAAGAACATGAATCCGAAAATGGATTCCATCATCTTAAACAGATCATGTATCACTACATGGATTCAAGCATCTTGAAAAGATCTTGAATCGCCACATAGATTCCCGTAGAAATCCTCCGATGAATGTTGATGCTGTCTTTTATCTTTGAATACTCCTTAAGATAGACAGACCCACACGATAACATCTTTTGATAGGTTAATGTCGACCTCTCCATTGGACTTAACCTAAGGCTAGACAGTTCAACTCTATAACATTTCACTTCATAACTGCTTATAGAACATAGATCGCGTATATAGTTTTAAAATGGTTATGAGTTTGAATCATCTCATATAAGTACACATTTCCTGCTTACAAGATGCTCCAAAACTAATAGATGAATTTCTATCAAACTCAATTCTGGTTCTCTAAGAAATAAGCAAAAGCTAGAGACATTTCATACTAAATCTCCTCCCTAGGGGTTCTCATTAATATGAAATCCTGAAGCTGTTCAATACTTCTTAAGTCATATCCGGTCAAGTTCGATAGTCGACTAATCGATTATGTAGTCAAAAACAATTGCTTATACAAATCAATATTTGTATACGTAACTCAATTCCAAGATTCCAACTTAACCATTCCACGTCAAAGAGTGAAGCTAGGTAAGTTAGAGCACACATTGCATATCAAAGCCTTAACTTAACACTTCATTTTTGAATCTTACAAATAGATAAGTCTACCTCATTGACTTTTTGTGTTAAGTATAATATTGATGATTTCCATAAACAAGTAAGTAATCAACACGAATAACATGTTTTAGACATTCCCGACTTAACTATTCCTTAGTCGGACAATGGTAGGTTAGAAATCTATTGCCCATATCCTTCCTCGAACGTCAATCTTAACTCTCACAAATAGATAATCCTACTTCGTCGGATTTTAGTGCAAGCATAGTTAATTACTTTTCAAACAAGTAATTAACAAAACATGATTTAGCCACTTAAGATTTTCATAACCCCTTTCTAAATCCTTTGTTTATAATTTAAAACCTTTTTAGAAATGATATATATATATATAAGTATAGTAATTTATTTACAAAACTTGATTTTTAATAAAATGATTTAACATATATTAATTACATAAGATATTTATACATTGATAAAATAGTCAAAGCATTTTATAAAAAATATATATTCTAAAAAATGATTTTAAATACTTATAATAGGTTTTAGAACATTTCCTCAAAATATTACTTTAAAATAACAAGTAAAAAAAACTTTTAAAACTTGGAAGAACATTTTTCCTTATATTTTAACAAAACATCTCTTCTTTAGAAACCCACAACTAGCTCCTAAGAATTCACAAAAGCCTCAAACCACTTTTAAAATACTCTATTAATAGTTAGCAAAGACTTGTAAAAAGAATCAAACAAAATACTTAAATTTAAATATCTTTGTAAAACTTTAAAGTTTTGGTCGCTTTTCGAGATGTTAACTTTTTACTATCTAAACTTTTTATAAAAGAAAATATACATATAAATATTAATAGATATGGCAAGAAAACCCTACGGATCTCTCTACAAAGTTCCATAGAAATCGCTAAGAACAAGGCAATTCCATAGTGCGTCCATAACGACTATCGCTATAACTGCACTTTCAAATCTAGTTACAATCTAAACCAAAGTCCATTTACAACCTACGTGATTTGTTTCAAGGCTATGCCACATGTCATACAAGTCCATTCAATTTCATTCAAGTCCATACATATGGATTACATATTCCACTTGCTTTCAAAGCATGAACAAAAACCAATATTTCAACATATGTCAATATCAATTTAAACAACATATACACAATCAGATACTAGCATATATACCCAATATTTTCCATGTAAATGGCGAGTTAACTTACGTTTAATCCAAAAAACAAGAAATCCCAAGCTAACTAAGTCCAACCTCAATCTTGCAACCACCTTTCTTTCCTTCCTTCTTTCACTTTGCACTTGCCTTTAGCCTCGACCTCCTACAAATTGCTCACGACTTATGCTTCCCATGAGGAGTTTGGCTTTATTTCTTCAAGATATAACTTGGTAGAAGGTTTTGTAATGTTATCCCGATTCTCCACTCTAAATTTGAGTTGATTTTGATGAGTTTTGCAATTTTTTCTTTAGAACATAAGAGGTGGAGAAGACATGGAAGAAAGCTTGGTTTTACTTTGTGAATTTGTGATTGATTAACAAGGGTGTGCCTCTCTTTATATAGGCTTAGAATGGTGTTGTCTAAGATTCCTCTCAACCCCACCATGCCATGGAAGATTCACCACTCCACATGCATATCTCTTCTCCTTTACATCATTTCCATTTGGTAAATTCCTTTAATAGCCCTTATGTGACGCCCTACTCTGATACCCGTATTAACAAAGAGTATTACGAGGTAATACCGTCTGCTAATGCGGAGAATAGAGCTAGATAGGAGCGACCATCTATAACTTTGTCTTAACTATCTACTGAATACGTCGATAAGTGCTATCTATTTTTTTCTTCTCAAGTGGATCGACATATCCGATAAATATTTAATACAAAACTATAATGACTAACGGATCTATTAGAACAAAACATAATAACTCAAATGTAAATAACATCACAGAACAGCAAAAATGCATACATATGCATAAGTACATATACAATCACTAGTACAGTCCAAAATGATACGTAAAAGTGGTATGACGACCATAACCCAAACATGGGTCAAAAGAATATACATATTAGAGTAGCAAACCAAAAAGGACTACACAAAAGCTATAGCAACAAGAGCTAGCAGAAAAGAGTCCATGCAGAAGCAGAATAGGCTAAGTCCAAATGTACCTAACCTGAAACACCTCGGTCTGACCCAAGTATAAAATACACGGGTCAGTCTAGCTAAATAAATTAGTTAAAAAGGATAAAAGATAATAGAGCATAAGGATAATGTGATAATATTCCCAAGTGAGAAGGGACAACTAAAGTGTATGATTACATCAAGTGATAATATGGTATCACTACACAAACATATAATTGGTCACAAACCCCAATGATTGTGAAAACACCAGTGTATGAATATAAATCAGCAATATTCAAACACAAATCAAAGGTCTAAGCAGCAAAACAGGAATTATAAACAAGAACACACGATTTATAGTGGTTCGACTATCTCCGGCCTACGTCCACTTCAAAGGTTTTCCTTTTTATTGATTATCCTTGCTGATTACAGTCAATTACAGCGATTATAGTGAAGTAAATCGTTTACAACAGTGACGGTTGCAAGTAGAATCAAATCCGGCAGAGTCTGGACGTTCAATGGCGGAAGCTCCGAAGGACCATTTTTCTGTTGGCTCTGGGGCTCTATTTATAGGCGTTGGAGGCCCAGATCTCGCTCAAACTTCGGGAGACTTCTTCTGGCACGTGAGTGGGCCCACGCGTCCGACCCCTCCGAGTTTCGTCTCGATCTGACATCGATTCGAAGTGATTTCGAACCCATCAAGAAATGGTCCAATCGAGCTGAAACTTGGCAGGAGCAATCCTTATCTTGTATGTAAGCTACTGTGAAAATTTCGTTGCATTTGGATCAGTAGATTGGAAGATATGATGGATTCAAAATGGGGTTTATTGCATGGCTGTTTGGTTCGAAACCATGCTTTCGAACCGATGGTTTCGAATCCATGGTGGCACATGTCTTCGTGTCGACGTGGAGCGCACACTTCGCTTCGATCCGGGTTTCGCTCCGAGTTGAATGCTTCGACTCCATATATCTCGACGCATTCGAACCGATGGAAGACACGTCATCATGGTTGGTTGACCCAGTGGGTTCGAACTGGACTTCGTGATGGGTTCGAACTGGACCTCTGTGATGGGTTCGAACTGGACTTCGTGATGGGTTTGAACTGGACCTCGTGATGGGTTCGAACTGGACGTCGTGATGGGTTCGAACTGGACTTCTGTGATGGGTTCGAACTGGACTTTGTGATGGGTTCGAACTAGACCTCGTGATGGGTTCGAACTGGACCTCGTGATGGGTTCGAACTGGACTTCGTGATGGGTTCGAACTAGACTTCGTGATGGGTTCGAACTGGACCTCGTGATGGGTTCGAACTGGACTTCTGTGATGGGTTCGAACTGGACTTCGTGATGGGTTCGAACTGGACCTCGTGATGGGTTCGAACTGGACTTCGTGATGGGTTCGAACTGGACCTCTGTGATGGGTTCGAACTGGACTTCGTGATGGGTTCGAACTGAGCAATGTCCATCCCTCTTAACTCGAAAACATCAAAACTTGAGCATACAAACTCGGATTGACTTGAAATTTGAAACGTTGTCTTCTATAGCTTTGTTCATCATGTCTTGTTAATTGTGGCCCGTTCCGGACTCGGAAAAAATTCATCGATATCCATGGTTATCTTGCAATGCATGGTCAATATTCATGAATAGTAATCATTGATTTTTAGTAAATTTTGGGTATCTCAACTTTGCCAAAAGTTGGGATAACACATATAATCTCAAAAGAGGTAAAATAACCCATAAACGCTAAAAGTAGCGAGCCTCATATCATTGGCATCCATAAAACATCAAATATGGTCTAGAGGAAAACCTAAACCCACCATCTTGGCAAACCCAAAACATGCATAAAGAGATCTCATCTCAAACACGCCATAAGGCAAATATATCTTTAAAAAGGAGAATAAAATCTCAAGTAAACGCCAAAAGGCAAATCTCATATAGCGCCAGTGTATGCAATTCAAATCTCAAAAATAGAACTTCCAAGAGTTCAAATTACCAAAAGGTAATCGCCACAAATATATATCGAATGGTTCAAAGGACCAATTCCAGAATAGGGCGACACACTAGGAAAAATAGTCAAAGAAACCATCTCAAAAGTGTTTGCACGTGCATGTGGCCGAAGCCTTGCCAAGTACTGTTATCTCAAATTGGTACCTCACCCGAAGGCAAAACGTCACAATGAAAAATACGCGCAGTGGCAAATACGCCGCAATGGCAAATACACCGTAATGGAAAATGTCTCGAAGATAAATACGCTGCAATAGCAAACGCCGCAATGGAAATGACCCGAAGGTCCAGTACTGACACGCCACAATGGCAAATGTGTCACAAACTCTCGAATAGCAACCGAATAGTGTTAATGTGCGTCTCATACCACACGTTCACATCAAATAGTTTACTAACCATTAGTAAATTTCACCTGATATTTTGGTCTGTTGTTGCTATTCCATCTTCCTCTTCCTCTGGATTTGTTAGAATATCCATCTCTCTATGTTGATTGATCTGTCCTGTTGTTGTTTTGGTTTTTGTTTCTGTAACTGGCAGCATGGTTAACTGACAGATCTGAATCTTGTGGTTTCTTATTATCTATTCTTGCTTTATTTGCAAGTAAGATTGAGTGAACATCATCTATCGATGGTAAAGCTTTCTGTGAAGTTATAACTGCCACTACAATTTCATATTCATCACTTAATCCATTTAGTATAGTTAAGATTTGTTTAGAATATTATACTTTATGATCTGCTGCCTCTAACAAATCATAAGTTGTTTTGATCTTGGACCCATATTCTCTCATGGTTTGATTATCCTTTTTGATATTGTATAGCCGCCTTTTATGAAATAGTACCTTGGAAGCAAATTTAGTGTTGAAATTTTTTTCAACAGTTGTCCAGATTTCTTTAGCAGTTTTACAACCAACCATATGAGATAGTAGATTTCTGCTTATTGATGAGAGAAACCATGAGCATATAAGACGGTCTTGCCTATAATACTTTACGTATTCTTCATAACTAATCACCTTGTTTTCTTGATCTGTTATACAGTTTGGTGGGATTGGAATAGTTACAAGAGCGAAACCTTCGAGACCATAATCTTGAACTGCAGTCTCAACCTAAAGTTTCCACAAAATATAATTATCTTCATTCAAATGGACTATAACCAATTGACTTTATGGACTGATTATAGTTTTGACAAGATTCTCTAAAGCTAATCCAGTTTGCTAAAAGTTGATATTAATGGAGGTTGTGGAATTTCCTTCTTTAGTCATGATGATCTTGAATCAAAAAGGAGAAAGAAATAAAAGGATGCAACGGTCTTAATCAGGATATGGATTCAAGAACTCAGGGTGGACACATAATATGTTAGCTGCAACCAAAAAGCTTAAATGATGGTTAGATCCGATAAGCTTTTTTCTGGATGGCACTCTCTTTATGTTCTGTGACAATACTCTTGTCTTCTTGATCTGATTTTCGAGTTTTTGATTGTTTTCCTTCAAGATTTGATGAACAAATCTTATTGCGGACAATTTCTTGAACCCTTGCAAGGCACAATGCTTCTTTATTTAATGCAGCCGAATTTCTTGAAATCTGGCGAGACACTATGTTTATTTATTGAATCTACTTCTCAAATGAAGAGATTCAAAAATTTTGATGGGAAATAAAACTCAAATGATGAAATTTCTCTGTTGAGTTTAACATTACAATGCTCAAGCTAAACGTTTTTAAGAAATGAATTCTATGGCACCATGTAAAGATTTGAGATATATTGAGAATTGTGATTATAGAGATTTTGTATATTGAAATGAAGAAATGAATTTTTGATATTGCTTTTCTGAAGTTCTTAATACATAAACTATTCTATACAAGATGTATTTATAAGAGATTTATGCTAGTGGGCTGAAACACACAGCCCAAAGCCTAGAACCCAAAATACAAGTAACGGTTTAGATTTCTTGCACCTGAATAACTTATTATATCAACACATATCCTCGCATATCCTTTATTAGTTAACATTTTATTGGATTTGAGTAACAAAACACATTGAATTTTAGTATGTTAACAGCCAAAGTCATAAAATCATGCCAAGTGCATGAACATAATGCGCACTCTTAAATAGTTAACATTTTGTTGGGTTTGAGTAACAAAACACATTGAGTAACAACACACATATTCACATAAAGTTTTACTTAAGGTTAACTTAACCATTCTGCATCATCCACTCCAAACTCTAATGATTTTGCACATTCTTCAACGTTCAATACTACAATCCAAAGCGTCCCTCTACAAGTACTAGAATATCATATTATAAGCGTCCCTCTACAAGTGCTTGAATATGACAATAAACAATGGCTATTAAATCAATTTGCGTTATGCATACCATGATAGCATATTATAAGTGTTCTATCACATATTTTTTAATATAAATAGTTAATTTTTTCAAATTTTGATTTGGAAAATTTTTCGTTGAATATAGGATTTATATTCATTCAATGTACAGAATTATCTCTATTATTATATTTAGTGTAAGAGCAATAATGAATATTTGGCCAAAGTGCATACGCATAGTAGTTAACATTATATATTACATATAATTTATTTATAATACAATATTTGATGTTGTTGGAAAGATTATGGATGCGCAAGTTTAATGGTGAAAATGAGTCACCTATTTAAACTTATTTTAAGAAGATTCAAACTTAAAGTTTCAGCATTTGCAAAATGATGATATATAAACCGCATACACATAAAAGGTTATGGATATGCATAGTACTTTGTTGATTGGTCACTAGAAAATACATTAAAAAAGTTTCAGCAAGTACGATATGTATATTATTTGCGTAGACAATGAAGATAAAGGCACTGCATATGCATAGTACCATACAAAATATGACTATTACTCATTTGAATTACTAGGGTTTATCTTTAAGCCTATAAAATGATAATATTATTACCAGGTCCAACATTTGCACCATGATTTCAAAGCCTTTGCAATTTGAGAGTAACAGACCTAAGAAGAGCACTATTAGGTTTTACATGCTTGCAATGCCATTGACTATCACAAAGTACATGCAAGTAATTAAAAAATTATCATACTTTTAAAAACTTTTTTGGTTTAAATATTCATTTTACCTACACAAAGGCGGGACTGTGGTAAAACTTAGTAGTGATGGTTCTGTATAGTAGGGTAGTACCAAAAATAGCGACTTAGATGTTTCGGGTTTGATTGTTAAAGACCATTAGAAGGATTGGGGCAATTGTAATCAAAGTTACATCAAATCTAAAAAGTGCACTAATTCGAAAACTCAGTGCTTCACTATAATTACACTGATTCGAAAACTCAGTGCAACCTTAACTTCACTGAGTCTAAATCAGTGCAAACTTGCGTTTGCATTGAATTAGACACAGTGCATTGCAGTGCACTGAGTCGGATTCAGTGCATAGCAGTGCATTGAGTCGAACTCTGTATACAGTGTTGTATGCTGAGTTGGACTGCGTGCACTGCTGTGCACCGAATCAGTGCACACAGAACTCCCATGTGCTCCAAGTTGGAAGTGGAAGTCAGTTGCATTTCCAATCAATAATAACTTTGATGTGCAATTTTTTTCTAGTCATAATTAATAGCAATTTTGATGATCAATTGCTCTTACATATCCGATAGTAAAAAATTTAAAAATATATATCTACCTATATATTAAGAAAATGCAAAGAAATAGAAAGTGCATAAAAATTTTAAGCAAATATATTCATTTTGGATTCCTTAAAGACAAATTTCTATTGAACTAATAATTCAAGTTTGCCAAATTCATAGCTATTAGCATAAAATGATCTAAAGCTCCTAATATTCACAACTTTATGTCAATTATCAAGTAAATCTAACATGAATACAATCGAGAAATATTTTTAACTTACCTATTAGTGGTAAGGTAAGCAAAAAATAGGGTTTTAAAAGGTGGTAAAATATATTAGGAGCTATGTATATGATGTTCTATACTAAATTTATATAGAGAATACAAACAGTATAAGCACTTGTGAACACCGTAGAATCCAATATTCAAATTTTAGGCTTTAAAACACACAAATTTAGCCTTATAAAACACAAGATAAAAACCAACTAATCAATAAATAAAAACAAAATTCATATGAAACATCCAAAGACAGTAAGATGTATTTGAAGCCGATAAGAAATATACCTACATAACAGAAAAACACAAAAAGAAACTTACTATCTTATTTGATACAATAACAATTCATCTTTACTTACTGGAGATATCCACTATGTAGAGAAACCATACATGACTTTTCACAAAGAATAAATTATATAATAATTTTGTTGATTGAAGCGTATATGTTTAGTCATAATAACATTTGACAAATTTCATTATTGTGGTGCCTATAGTAGACAAAACAGAAAATTTTGTATGCTTAGTTAAAATCAAATGTGCTAAACAAAAGCTAGCACGTCATTATCAATGTATATTTCTGTTTAAATGATAAAGTGAGGAAACATAAACATTTTTGTGTACATTTCTATTTCCCAAAATATTACACATTATTTTGTTGAATAGTAATTGTTTCATGTAAATTTTATTGTATAAATGAGAATAAAACTAAGATTTGAAAGATATTTGAGATAATTACTTAAATATAATGCCTCTTTTATATGCATTAAAGAGGGCAATGGATTAACTATAAAAAATGAAGAAATATTTAAAAAAGAGTGAAGTAATTAATTAATTCTCTAATTAGATGATTAAAGAAAGAATCTTATTAGACGCATACAAATTGTGGGAAACTGAAAAAATAAAATGGTAAATGTTCCCGTATGATTTGAAGAATTGATTAGGTATTTATTTATGACCATAAATCAATTACTTCAACCTCAAGTGATAATTCCTATATAAAGATAGGGATTATGATGAACAGAAGTATCAGAAACGAATTATCTTCTCTTTTGTATTTTTTCTTATTCTTATTAGTCTCCATTATCAATCTTGTAATTCTTCTCTCATAAAGTAATAAAGTCTTCTCTCCCTAAGTGGGTGTACACTAGCTTACGAAAGTGGAGCTACTATAAATCCATATGTTAACTCTATATTTACTTTCTTGTGTGATTTGTCGATTTTCCATTTTATTTTCAAGTTTTGTTTGTCTTGTTGCACTACAACACGATCTTATTTCTTCCGCATGTATTGGGGTTGATTTGCAATCATTTGTGTAAGTTCACCCCTATAGTTTGGTATCGGAGTTTTGAAGGTTGTTGTTAAAGCCTAGGGCTAGAAGGTGTTCGCTAAAATGGCAGGACCTGGAAATGAGGAGGTTAGACCTACCTAGGAATATGCATCCTACATTAGGGGTCATATGAAGCATCGGGTTCGTAGTTGGCTATAGAGAAGTGGAACAGATATAGTGACTTTGAGAAGTGGCAGTGGAAGATGAAGGCAGTGTTGAGAATAAATCGTGTTCATCAGGTTGTACTTGACATAGAATCATTGCCAGCAGATATCCTAGAATTGGAAAGAAAGGAGATGGAAGAATGGGCCTTCATTACCCTCCAATTGGCCATGAATGAGAATGTCATTCCAGAGATTAGTGGTGAAACTACTGCTAGAGGCTTATGGAAGAAACTGAAGGATCTCTACATGAAGAAGTTGCGCACGAATAGGCTGTCTATTGACGACTTTTTTCACATATAAGATGCGGGAAGGCACGTCATTGAAAGAACATCTGAACTTCTTCGATGATTTGGTGATGAAGATGAAAGCTATTGATTTGAATGTGGACGAGAAGCAAAAGGCTATGGTGGTATTGTGTTCTCTTCCTGAGCAATACACGACTTTCACTAACAGCTTGATTTATGGCAGAAGCACGCTGCCATTAGAAGATGTGAAGATGAGACTTCTAAGTGAAGAAATGAGGGATCAATTGAAGAATATGAGTGAAAGTCGAGAAGCTAGTAGTAGTCAGGGGCTGTTTCTGGAGAGAGAAGAAAGGAGAAGAAGGAGAATAATTTTAGAGAGCGTTCCAAGTCAAGGAAGCCTGAAAGTTGTTAAAAAGGTAAGTCAAAAGACAACAGGTGTCATCATTATAAGAAACATGGCCACTGGAAGAAAGATTGTCCAGATTTGAGGAAGAGAAATGAAGCGGATGATTCTTCATCTATTGTGGTGGAGAAGGTTATTTCTGATGATGTGTTGACTGCATCTGTTTCCAATGTATCGGACCATTGGGTGCTAGATTCAGGGGCATCTTTCCATATGAGCCTAAAAAAGAGGATTTGTTTTCTTATGAAGACAAGGAGGGAAGTGCCATATTAATGGGGAATGATGCTACTTGCAAGTCATTGGGAGAAGGATATATGCTTATTCGCATGCACGATGGTGTGGTGCGCACTATCGCTGGAGTTCGCTATGTTCCAGGTTTAAAAAAATCTCTTCTATCCTTGGGACAGCGAGTATCTATAGGGTGCAAGATTATGATAGAGTCGGATGGCTTGAAGGTGACACATAGTGCTCTTGTATTGATGAAAGGAATGATGGTCTGGAATCTTTATCTGCTAAAAAGGTCTATAGTTCTTGGAGAGATGTGTGTTGGAGTTAATAGTTCACAAGCTTTGGATGCCACCAGACTTTGGCATCTCAGATTAGGTCATGTTTCAGAAAAGTGTTTAGAGATGCTTTGAAGAAGGAAGATGATCAAGGGTGAAAGCTACAAATGTTTGGAATTCTACCAGGAGCGTGTGTTAGGGAAACAGACAAAAGTTTCTTTTGGTGTTGGTAGACATTAGTTCAAAGGAGTACTAGAGTATGTCCATACGGATGTTTGTGGACCAGTAGCTATAGCTTATATTGGAGAAGCTTAGTATTTTATCTATTTTTTCGATGACTACTCTCGAAAGGGTAGGTGCATATGATGAAAGCTAAGTTGGAGTATTTTGAAAAGTTTAAAATTTAGAAAGCACCGGTAGAAAATGAAGTAGAAAGGAAGTTGAAGGTGCTAAGATCTGACAATGGAGGTGAGTTTGTTTCTAAGGAGTTCATAAATTTCTGTAGACGGCATGGCATTAGGAGACATTTTACTACACCCAGCGATCCACAATCAAACAGAATTGCTAAAAGGATGAACAGAACTCTACCGAAGAAGGCCCGTTGCTTGAGATTGATAGCAGGCTTGTCTAGGGGCTTTGGGCTGAAGCTTTATCAAATGCAGCATATATTATCAATTAGATTCCATACTCAGCCATTGATGGGAGGATTTCTAAGGAAATGTGGAAAGTTACATCTATACATATTAGTTATTTTCGTATATTTGGTATCCCCATGTACGTTCACCATACAGGAAATGACAAGTTGGACAAGGCATAATTTTGGGCTATACAGAAGGTATCAAAGGGTATCACATTTGGAATCATGTTGATAGGAAGGTAGAGCAAAAGAGACATGTCACATTTGATGGGTCCACTAGGTTCAAGCCCAAGGAGAATCCAACTTATTCAGTAGATTTAGAAGCTGGAAAATCTAGGAAGATAGAAACTATTCCCACATATCAGCCTAGTAGTAGATGTGAGAAATGTGGATTATGGATCTTAAGGCTAGAATAAACACTACAAGGGGGGTGAATAGTGTTTTAAGGAATTACTAAATATTTTTGAGTTTATATTAATTTGAACACAAATGTATGCAATATTCAGACACAGATATGATCACAAAATCAAACACAGATGCAAATATAAAGTAAAAGCAATAAAGGAAAGAACATACCGGATTTTATACTGGTTCGGAGTTACCCTACATCCAGTCCCGCACACAAGTACGGATTCCCTTTCAAAATCAATTTTTACAGTTACACCCACGATTTCAAGGCCATGAGATACACCACTCCAGATTCACAATCCTCTGGGCAGAGATACTTGATTTTACGGGCAACAAGTTCACCCAATTGATTTCCTAGGCAACAATCACACCTTTTCTCGCTTGATTGATTTCCAAGGCTACAATTACACCTTTTCTCGCTAGATTGATTACAAAGAAATCTATAACTCTGAATAACACTGAGATCTTGTTGAGATAGTGATAGAGAATCAAACCAGAGATGATCTAGTTAGATTCAATGGTGATTTCGGCAGAGTAATGGTAAGAATATATATAAAGAAATGTGGAAGAAGAAGAGGAGTGAAATCTGAGAAAATATATATTTTAAATTCGTTCAAAACATCCCCTATTTATAGTAGAACAACAGCCATGTCCATTCGTAAAAGGATATGACGAATAGACACTTCTTTTGAAATTCAAATTTTGAAATCAACTGCCACCTTGTCGGCAAGGGGTACTTGAGCATGTCGACGGGCCAAAGTAATTTTTGGTAATTTGTTTTTCTTTGAAAATAACTTCTATCTTGTATTAAAACTATTTTAAACTTTATAAATATACTTGACTATAGTTAAAATACATAAATAAATATAGAGAATAATATATATATAATTTTACTATAATTTTATATTTAATCTAAGTATAAATATTTAAAAGTTAAATATATTATAATTAAAAGATAGTTTAAAACCAAGAATAATTTGATATTGAAAATAAAGATTATTCTGAGGCTAAAAGTTTTTAAAACCGGGATGGATGTTTTTGATTCTTTTAAAAAGAAGATTTTGAAATCATTTTGAAAACAAGATATAATTTTGTAAAACATTTGAATAAAAGTTAGTGGATACAAAACAATGTTCCACTAGATTTTTCGTAGGTTCAATCCTACTTAGGGTTCCATCCCTTTAACGGGCTCGAAGTGGATTCCATTCCACGAATAAATTGGATTTTAAGATGACAGTGCTTTTCTAGGAGTTTTAACAAAATTCCTAATTAAATTACTCATTATTGAAATCTTGGTAATCTTGATACTCATGAGTCTTCAATCTTGATATCTTAAATCTCTATACTGTACAGTCTTCTTTCTTGGTACCTGCATGGTTAAATCCTACATATACATATATATCTAAACTATAATGTTAGTATTTATATTTTATAATCTTATTCTAAGGTTTTTGTCATCAAAACCATCTTCTCAGGGACTAACAATCTCCCTCTTTTTGATGATGACAACCTTTGTTTATAAAATATTACTTCTATCCTAATAACTCCCCCTAAAACTAATAACTCCCCCTTAATTTATGTCTAACTATCCTATTTTATACTTCTCCCCCTTTGTCATCAACAAAAACTAACTCCAAACTATATAACTCCCCCTTAATCTAATACTCTATGACGTTTGATTATAATGATAGTGTTATCATAAATAATCAACACTTAATTCTAAACTTAGTCCTAAACTACTAACTATCCTAACTAAGAATCGATATGATAATACTTATAATATAAGAACACAAATTATTTATTAATTATATATTGTTATATTTACATGTGCGTAGTGAACGTAAGTAAAAACATACAACAATAAGAAAAAAAAGAAACTAATGTGTGTCCTCGAAAATGGAAGATCTATGAACCGAACAATTTGGGTAGTGGAAACAGAAATTTCCACGTTGTTCGACTAGATTTCCATCCTTGTCAAAGCACACTTCGCCAACGCAAACGACTTTGTCGTCATCTTCAGCGTGCTCTTCTTCCATTGGGACTTCTTCTTCTTCCTCGCTGTCCTCTCGCACTTGATCTCCTGAAGAATCTTCATCAATCAAGATCGGATTAGTTTGATTGTCCATTAGAAACTTTTGCAAATTTCTAAGGATTTTTCCTTGCCATTCTTATTCTTTGGCCATTCTAAGTTGCACTACTTGAATTTCAGTCATTAATTACAGTGCATCCTTTAAAGAATCCTCCATTTTCATTACTTTTGCAAGCGTAGTTCGTTGAAATGGTCCAGAAGAAGGAGAAGGGAACGAAAAGGTTGAATTTTTGTTTGATTTGGAAGAGGAGGCCATTGTTTAATTGTTTTCAGAATTTAGAATAGAGAAATAACAAAAAGAATGATCAAAATTTCGAAATAAGAAGAATATATAACCACTTATTTGAATTTTGGTGGGAAAATTTCAAAAAAAAAAAAAAAATCGTTACATGTCGACAAGGGTATTGGGGGGTTGTCGACATGGTACTTGATTTTTTTTGCTATTTGATTTATTTTAATTTAATTTTTAATTATACTTTGTTATTTATATTTTATATTTCAGTTATTGAACAAATACCTAATTCTCTTTTAAATTTAGTAAATATAGATTCATTTAAGGGTTTTGTTAAGATATCAGCAATTTGGTTCTCGAAATTAATATAATCGAGAGTAATTACTTCCTTGCTTATATTATCTCCGAGAAAATGATGTTTGATATCAATATGTTTAGTTCGAGCATGATGAGTAGGATTTTTGGATAAATTTATTGCACTAGTATTATCACAATAAATTGGTGATTTTGAGATATTTAAACCATGATCTTTGAAAGTTTGTTGCATATATATATATATATATATATATATATATATATATATATATATATATATATATATATATATACATATTACTTGAGAACAAGCCAAAACAACAGAAATATACTCTGCTTCAGTTGTTGATAAAGAAACTGTGTTTTGCTTTTTACTAAACCAGGAAATCAGAGAATGCCCCAAAAAGTGACAAGTTCCACTTGTACTTTTTCGATCTGATTTACAATCAGCATCACAGTAAGATATTAAGTCAAAAGAATCATTTTTAGGATAAAATAAGCCATAATCAAAGGTGTGTTTAACATATCGTATGATACGTTTTACGGCTTTTAAGTGGGTCTCTTTAGGTTGTGATTGATATCTTGCACAGAGACAAACACTATGCATGATATCAGGTCTACTAGCAGTGATACAGAGTAGTGATCCAATCATTCCTCTATATAATTTTTAATCTACATCTTTCCAGAGATCTTCTCTACTTAGATACACATTGGTTGCCATGGGAGTGGGTTTTCCACTTGCAGTAGTCAAACCAAATTTACTAATTAGGTCTTTAGCATATTTTTTTTGACTAATAAAGACACCATTATCTAATTGTTTTATTTGCAATCCTAGAAAAAAGTTTAATTCACCCATATGACTCATCTCAAACTCTTTTGTCATTATTTCATAAAATTCTTTATTCATTTCAAAATTAGTTGATCCGAAAATGATATCATCTACGTAGAATTGTACTAGTTGAATATTATTTTTATTTCTTTTAATAAAAGGAGTATTATCTACTTTACCAATTTCAAAGTTTGATTGTAATAAGTAAGATCTTAGTCTACCATACTAGGCTCTCGGAGCTTGTTTTAGACCATGTAGATCTTTCTTAAGTTTGTAAACATGATTTGGTAATTTTTCATTTTCAAAAAGTGGTGGTTGTTCAACATATACTTCCTCTTTTACAAAACCATTTAAAAAGGCACTTTTAACATCCATTTGAAATAATTTAAAATTATTATGATTTGCGAAAGCAAGTAGAATCCTAATGGCTTCTAATCTTGCTACGGGAGCAAAGGTTTCATCAAAATCTATTCCTTCTTCTTGACAATAATCTTGAGTGACTAACCGGGCTTTATTTCTAACAACCTCTCCTTATTCATTCATTTTATTTTTATAAACTCATTCAGTTCCAATTATAGTTTCATTTTCAGGTCTAGGAACAAGTTCCCAAACATCATTTCTAGTGAATTGATTTAGTTCTTCTTGCATAGCCAAAATCCATGAATCATCAGTTGATGCTTCTTTTGGATTCTTGGGTTTAATAGTTGATATAAAGGCTACATTGCTCATTTTACTTAGTTGATTTCTAGTTGTAACAACAGATTGCATATCTCCTAGTATATTTTCTATAGGATGATCTTTTAAGAGTTTAATCATTTTATTAGGATGATTAATTTCATTATTAGTTTCAGTTGACTCTTGATTTTGAGTGATTAAATCCTCTTCATCATTTGTATCTTCAAAATTTTTGAGATTTTCATCGAATGAAACATGCGTTGTTTCTTCGATGGTGTTATGTTCTTAAATTAAACACTTTGTATGCTTTACTTCTACTAGAATATCCGATAAAGATACCTTTGTCGGATTTAGGATCAAATTTATCTAAGTTATCTTTTGTATTTAAAATAAAATATTTACTTCCAAAAATTCTAAAATAAGATACCTTAGGTTTCTTTGAGTGAAGAAGTTCATAAGATGTCTTATCAGTTAAAGGTCTAATTAAAATTCTATTTAAAATATAACAGGCGGTAGCAACTGCTTCTGCCCAAAAATACTTTGGTAATTTACTATCTGAAATCATAGGTCTCGCACACTCTTGAATCGTTCTATTTTTACGTTCTACTACTCCGTTTTGTTGTGAAGTTATTGGAAATGAAAAATTACGAGTTATTCCTTTTTATTGCAGAATTCCTCAAACTTTTCATTTTCAAATTCACCACCGTGATCACTACGAATGGTTATAATTTTTAAAGAAAGTTGATTTTGAATCCTTTTTGTAATGTTCTTAAAACATTCAAAAGTATCACTTTTATATTTCAAAAATATTGTCCATGTAAATCTAGAATAATCATCTACAATTACAAAAACATATTTACTATGATTTATTGACAGAATTTGAGATGGACCAAATAAATCAAGATGAATTAATTCAAGAGGTTTTGAAGTTGAAATCATATCTTTTAATTTAAAGAAACTTTTTCTAAGTTTTCCTAATTGACAAGCATCACATAAACTATCTACTTTAAAATTCATTTTAGGGAGATCTCTTACTAGATCATGTTTTGACAGTCTAGATAAGAGTTTGAAATTCAAATGTCTGAATCTCTTATGCCAAATCCAAGGGTCACTTGTATTTGCCAAAAGACACAAGTTATCATTTGAAACTTTCATATTAAGAATATAAATATTCTTTTTTCTAATTCCCTCAAATATTATGGTTGAATTATTATCTTCAATGTGACACTTATCTTTTTCAAATTTAATTTTATATCCTTTATCGCAAAGTTGGCTTATACTTAGCAGATTATGATTCAGATTCTTAACTAGCAAAACATTAGTAACAATAGGAGTTTCAGAGTTACCGACTTTGCTGATTCCAATCACATATCCTTTTGAGTTGTCTCCAAAGTTAACCAGTTCTCCATCATTGTATATTATATCATTCAGCATATTTGGATTACCAGTCATGTGTCTAGAGCATCATCCACTATCGAGTATCCATTTATTCTTTTTGATCTGCAATATTTGTCCGTTGTGGATTGATTCCTCAACCCCCATAAAGCATGTTTCCTGTACATCAAACAATTTTGGTAGACAACTTGAATTTGAATATTGATTATATGCAGACTCATGAGACAATGATGATCTAAATATTTCTAAACTAGTATTAACAAATTTTTTAAACATAGCCATTTTAAAAACTTTTTCAAAAATCAAATTATGAAACTTTAAAAACCTTGCTCTGATACCAAATGTGAGAACTGCGGATTATGGATCATAAGGCTAGAATAAACACTAGAGGGGGTTAATAGTGTTTTAAGGAATTACTAAATCTTTTTGAGTTTATATTAATTTGAACACAAATGTATGCAACATTTAGACACGGATATGACCACAAAATCAAACACAGATGCAAATATAAAGTAAAAGCAATAAAGGAAAGAACACACCGGATTTTATACTGGTTCGGAGTTACCCTACATCCAGTCCCGCACCGAAGTACGAATTTCCTTTCAAAATCAATTTTTACAATTACACCCTCGATTTCAAGGCCACAAGGTACACCACTCCAGATTCACAATCCTCTGGGTAGAGATACTTGATTTTACGGGCAACAAGTTCACCCAATTGATTTCCTAGGCTACAATCACACCTTTTCTCGCTTGATTGATTTCCAAGGCTACAATCACACCTTTTCTCGCTAGATTGATTACAAAGAAATTTATAACTCTAAATAGCACTGAGAACTTGTTGAGATAGTGATAGAGAATCAAACTAGAGATGATCTATTTAGTGTTTAATTATTTATGTCCATTCTTTTATGCTTGGATGTTGTCCTTGTGAGGGGAAACCTGTTCTGCATTTTTGCAATGTGGTCTCACCGGTTATTTTATGTGTTTTATTTTTTTAATTTGAAGTTTACTCATGCCAAACTCATTGTCTGACACGAATTATTTGTTTTCCCCAAACTCTTGGGTACTCATTTATATTTAAGTAGTTCGGAAATGAATGGTTTCTTTGGGCACTTTTAAAGATGGTGAACGAGAAGGAGGTTCCTTATCTATCTAGCTATTTGTTTCCACTATTTTGAGATGTTAGCTCTATGTATGTATATTTAAAGGAAGGTTGTTATAACTACCTAGACTGATAGTAGTATTTTTGTTGTAACTCTGATAACTCCATGTTGGGAGTAACCTTATGTATTATCTTATTTTAATGTTATATTTAACTGTTCCATTATGAGATTATTGTTATATTCTTATATTTTTACCCTATGACAACTCATCTTTTGGATACTTGAGCAGCGGCACATAAATACCGTAGATGTATTAAGTGTCGTTCTCATGGGTCAGAAAGGTGGGTCGTCACAGTTTATATCAGAGCTTTGGTTGAGCGAACACCTTAGCCTGATTGGGGTACAAATCATTAGAGATAGGGTAAATGATGCCCTAGAATGAGTTAATCTTGAGAGAGCATATTTGTAATTTTTATAATAATAATATTTATTCTCTAAAGTCTTGTTTTAGATCCTTTGGTGTTATTTCCTTAAACCATTTTAATCCTATTTTTGTATTCTAAAGATACCTATTATTTGTTCAGATAATAGAAATTAATACAAGAAGAGGAGGAATGAGAGGATCTGGAACTAGCATGACTACAAATGGCAGAGTTCCTAGAAATGCTACTATGTCAGCTGTAGATCCATTAGAGGAAATGGTAGTGCAAGTTCAGACCCCTATGAACTTTACGGCCTTGTGTAAGAATTTTACAACTTTGGGCAGGAAAAAATTCTATGGGACTGAAGATATTCTTGGAGTGCAGATGTGGCTTTGAACTTGTGAAAGAATATTTGGAGATCTTCGGTTGGAGGATGCGGAGAAACGGCTGTTGACATTGTGGCAACTTCAAAATTCAATGATGGATTAGTGGGATTCAGAAACAGCTAGTACTCCATAGGAGGAGTTTTCTTAGACTTAGTTCGAGGAAGATTCTGAAACACGGTTTATTCTAGAAGCCGGAAGAACTTAGTTATTTAGAAGTTTCATTGACTTTAAGTAAGGTGATATGACGGTGTTGTAGTATGAGCATAAGTTCAATGCTTTGTCCCATTTTAGACTTGGATTGATAGACACATCGCTCGAGAAAAATGAAATGTTTGTGAATGGAATGCAACCAGAGTACTATCATGAAATGACCAATCATCTTATGGGTAAGTTCACTAACATTATTAACATGTCTTTGAGGTTTAAGGCTCTTGATATTAAGGAAGGAGTCCAAAAGGGTGTAGTACCTATAGCAAGTTGCAAGCCTTTATCAGTTATACCAGTTGAAGGAAAGCCAAACTTCAAGCATAAGTTTAAGAGAAAGAAGCAGGGTGTAGGGAAGAAACCCAAAGATGGTGCTTCAGCACAGAAGAAGAGGCCCAACTTGGCCAACATTCTTTATTTCAAGTGCAATAAGATGGGACATTTTGCAAATCATTGACCAATTGCCACATATATTTTTTGCAGCCAACCAAGACATATGAAGAATGAGTGCTCTTTTCCTAAAAAGGGATCTCAAGGACCGACTTTTACCATTGAAGAGATACCATCCACTTCTTCAGATCAAAAAGGGAAGCAAGTGTTGCAAAGTACATTATCCATCTATGATATTCCTGTAAGGGTGTTACTTGATACAAGAACTTCCCATAGTTTTATTTCTTATGATCTAATGAACAAACTAAACCTTAAATATGTTATCATATGTAATCCTCTTTGTGTTTCAAACCCAATTGGAGGTCCGATAAATCTTGACACCGGTGTCTAAATGTACCTATTTCTTGTCGAAATCATCTCTTTTGTTTTACTTCTTTGTTCTTGGGTTTATGGGTTTTGGAATGTTGATGGGAATGGATTGGTTATCTAAGTTTAAAGCTATCTTGGATTGTGGTAGAAGGCTCATCATAGTTAGTGACGATGGAGATGTTGGTGTTGATATTAGTTGTGAAGAGCCTAAGAAGTTAATGAGCAGTTTTCTCTATTCACTCGAAGTGACTAAAGCAAAGTTAGGAGATGTGCCAGTTGTTCGAGAATTCACATATATTTTTGATGAGGTGCAAGGTTTACCTCCTCACTATGAAGTTGATTTATGTATTGATTTGGTTCCGGGAACCAGACCTAGTGTACAACCATTACGAAGGATGGCTCCAAAAGAGAAGAGAGAGTTAGAAAGGCAGACTTATGACTTGTTGTAGAAGGGCTTGATCCAACGTAGTACCTCGAGTTGGGGATTGCCAGTCGTCTTTGTTACAAAGGCAGATGGTACTCTAAGGTTATGTGTAGACTATCGGGAGTTGAACAAAAGGACTATCAAGAATAAATATCCTTTGCTAAGGATCGACGATATGTTTGACCAACTCCATGGTGCTCAAATATTTTCTCGATTATATCTTGCCACCGGTTTCCACCAATTAAGAGTGGCAAAGAAAAGTGTTCCCTTAACAGCTTTTCGGACTCTAGAAAATTTCTATGAGTGGTTAGTTATGCCATTTGTTTGACTAACGCACCCGCTTATTTTGTGGACTAAATGAATCAAGTATTTCGAGATATTCTTAATAAATTCGCTCTCGTCTTTATTGATGAAATTCTTATATATTCAAAGACAGAGGAGGAATAGAAATACCATCTTCGTGTCGTACTTGATACCTTAAGAAGCTTATGTTGAAGGCTAAGTTTTTCAAGTGCCATTTCTAGAAATCCGAAGTTAGGTTTCTAAGGCATGTTATTACGTGAGAAGGCATATCGTGGACCTAGCTAAAATTGTGGGGGTTTAAGACGAAAAGAAGCTCGAAAGTGCAATGAAAGTTAGTAGTTTATTGGGATTGGCTAGTTTTAACGGTATGTTTATTAAGGACGTCTCGATTATTGCTTCCCATCTGACGAAGTTAACAAAGAAAGATTTTAAGTTCATTCGGACTTCTAAGCATGATCAAGCATTCATTGAATTGAAAGAGAAGTTGACTAGCGCTTCTGTTTTAACCATTCTAGATAAGAGCGAAGGATTAACCATGTATACAGATGCATGTGGAACTAGATTGGGAGCAGTTATGATGCAGCATGGGCCTATGCGAGTCAACAGCTAAAGTCGCAAGAGAAATTATGTTACACACGATTTAGAGCTTTTGGCTGTTGTTTTTGCATGAAATATATGGAGGCATATTTAGGGTAAAAGGTTCGAGTTATACACGGACCAAAAATCCTTAAAATACCTTTTTACCCAGAAAGATTTGAATTTGAGGCAGCAAAGATGGCTGGAGTTACTCGCTTCTTATGATCTAGAGGTTCTTTATACCCCTGGAAAAGCAAATGCCGTTGTTGATGCACTGAGTAGGAATGTAGCAATGGTTGCAAACCTAGAAGTTCAGCTAGTATAGTTAGAGAGAATTACATCCAGTCAAGTGGCAGATCCTATTTTGGCTCGACTTGAGAAGGATGTTGAAGATGGTATTGTTTCTAGCTTTGAGATTGATCTCTGAGGCATATAGAAAATGAACGGGCGTATTTGTGTTTAGAGTTTGATGGACTTAGGCAAGAAGTGTTAGCCGAATGCCACCATTCAAAGTTATCTTTTCAACCAGGAGTGACCAAGATGTTCAAATACATGAAGAGGGTATTCTGGTGGAAGGGGACGAAGCGAGATATTTCAATCTTTGTGAGTCATTGTGCAAACTGCCAGTAGGTTAAGAGTGGCCAGTAGAAGACAGCTGGACTGCTTCAGCCACTTGAGATCACAATGTGGAAGTGGGAGCAGATCTCTATGGACTTTATGGATGGGTTCCTAGGTCAAGAAGAGGTAACCATAGCATTTGGGTTATAGTCGATTGAATGACCAAGAGTGCCTATTTCATTACTGTTAAGATGACTAGGACTGTTACGAGTCTGGCGAGTTTGTATGTAAAGGAGATTGTGAGACTCCATGGGATTCCTCGTAGTATTGTAAGTGACCGAGACCCGATATTCATTAGTAGGTTCTGGGAGGGACTGCAAACTGCTATAGGGACTAAGCTAAGTATAAGTACAGCTTACCATATCCCCAAACAGATAGGATGACAGAGAGAGTGAGCCGGATCTTAGAAGGTTTATTGCGAGCATGCATTCTAGACTTCAGTGGTTCTTGGGAAGATCATTTACCCTGATTCGAATTCACTTACAACAACAGCTATCAAGCAAGCATTGGTATGGCTCCTTTCGAAGCTCTTTATGGTTTTCCATGTCATTCTCCTTCGCTTTGGGTTGAATCTGGAGATAGACTTGTTCTTGGACCCGACATAATCTTAGAAACCAATGAGAAGGTAGCTGATATTAGAAGAAAGATGAAGGAAACGCAAGATCGGAAAAAGTGTTATGCAGATCAAAGGCGTAGGGATCTAGAATTCTTGGTCGGGGACTTGGTAATTGTAAAAGTCTCGTTTGAGAAGTGTTGTGGGGTTTGGGAAGATAGGGAAGTTAGCCCATTGATATATTGGCCCTTTTCCCATACTAGACCGGATTGGTAAACTTGCATATAAAGTGGAGTTACCAGATCGACTATCAGATGTGCACAACGTATTTCACATATCTCATTTACGTAAGTACGTACTCGACCCTTCGATGATAGTAGAACCAGGACAACAAGTTGATTTGGAGGTTCAGCCTAACCTAACCATTCTTAGGTGGCCTATTCGTATTATCGCTTGAAATATAAAGCAATTAAGGAAGAAGGTTTGTGAATCTTGTTAAGGTTCAGCAGAGTTGAGATGTTAGAGATTGTACTTGGGAAACTGAGGACTACATTATGGATTCTTATCTCGGGTTTATGTAGTTGTTGTTTATATTTTGTTGTTTCTTTTTAGTGTACTCACTAGCTGTGTTGTGGTTACTTACTTGTATCTTTGTGTGATATATTGATGTCATTTTTGTTTCTTAGATATCTTGAGTTTATGTGATTAATTTTGAGGACGAAATTTCCTTTAAGGAGGGGAGGATGTAATGACCTATAATTTAATCACTTTGAACTTGAATAGTTAATATGTTGTTAAATGATTAAATAATGGATTGTACATCTAAAATAAAATTTTGGATAAAACGTCTCGAATGGATTTTTAAAATAGATGTAAAATGTTAGTTTAAAGATGGTTCGAGTTATAAGGAGGTTAGGGGTACCGATTTATTTAAGAATAAGTTTGCCTAATAAACCAAATGAGAATCATTACTTAAAAAAAGAATTTTCCTAGTAAAACAAGAAAGAATTATTAACCTTGCCTAATAAAATAGAATAGTATAATTACTTTCCTAATAAAACAAGAAAGAATTATTAACCTTGCCTAATAAAATAGAACAGTATAATTACTTGCCTAATAAAACAAAATAGCATGATGATTATTGTATTCCACATGGATTGTTGTCATTGGACCAAAATGTGGTCAAATCAAATTAATCCATAAGGATGGTTTCTATTGGACCAAAATCTAGTCGAATCAGGTTAGGCTATAGGAAATTACTAAAGTACCCTTCTCTTCACCTATAAATAGCCAAGTCCATATCTCATATTAATTCATTCACAAACTAAAGAAAAGAAGTAAATTTCATTATCAAAGGCGAAGTATTCCAAGTCTCCAGCAAAGCAAATAGGATGTGAGTATATTCCTTGTTTTCATAGTTTAGTGGGTATAACTTTTTCTGTGAGTATAATTTAATTATTTTAAAGTGAGTGTAATCTTAATCTCTTTCCTTCGACTCATTCACATTATAATAGATGTTGTGTTAACTATTGATTGTAAATTGTTAATAATAATGGGTCTGTTATTATTCTTGTTTGGTTGTTTGATTTGTGCTCGGGCAGTTCATGAGCAATAACCTTGACATTTAGTTAAAGGGAACTTACACCACCTTTTAACTTAGGATTGACATTTAGTGACTTTTTGGTTAAAAAGAAATAACACCCCTTTTATCTATCTTATTTGGTTAAGAGGGCACTTCACCCCTCTTGGTTGTATTCTCCTTTAAAGATGATGGGCTTAAGTTATGATTTGAATGGAAGTTTTAAATCTTGGTTCAAAGTATTTTAAAGGAACTTTGAAATTTATATAATGATTTAAATGGGTTATTTATGGAAAGTAAGTAGTCCTATACATGGCACTAAAATTCGATGAGTAGATTGATCCTCTATCTATGAGATCTTGAACAAAAATGTCTAGGCAAGGCTAGAAGTAATCAGTGCCCTGACTTACCTAGCTTTGTTTCTGGAGGAGGGACAGAATAAGTCGAGAATATCGGAAACGTGACATGTGTAGGAGATTTGATTCCCATAAATGATCTTTATAATTATGATGGTATGAAAACAATCGCCTTTCTTGCAGGCAATTGTTTTTGCTCATTTAAGTATGCTTTTAAAATAAGAAATCCTCCCAAATGTTTTGTAATATAATTATACCTATGATATAAGTACATGGATATTTTCCAAGCATTGAAACAGTATAAGATTTAATTTTCATACATGATCGTTTTGTTATCCCCGGTAGTTGATATCTTGACTATCGATTTCCATACCCTTCTTCCTTTTATTTTTGTTTCGTCAATTTAAGACGATTTGTTGCTGATTTGGAGCATTGATATCCATTATCGAAAATGACTAAATAAAGAGCAAGTGGGGCCAAGCTATGTGGAGTTGCTACCATTAGGGTATTTTCACATCTACTCTAGATTGGTTTCGGTTGTATGCGCACGGAGATGTGAAATACTCGGATACTCTATAAAGTTGGCAGGGTCCAGCTTGGAGGTTTCCAAGAGCCATCGTAGTTCTCAAGTACATTTTATAGTGGTTTACTTTCGATAAGGGGGCCACCCTCCTACTCATTGTTGGAAAAATTCCTTTTCCTTATTTTATTCAAATCTTTGGATTGAGTCTTTCTTAATTGCATCAGGAAGCGTCTTGAGCTCTTCGTGATGTTTAATTATTTGTATCCATTCTTTTATGCTTGGATGTTGTCCTTACGAAGGGAATTCCGTTCTGCCTTTTTTCGAAGTGGTCTCATTGGTTATTTTGTGTGTTCTATTTTTTTATTTGGAGTTTACTCATACCAGACTTATTGTCTGGCTCGAATTGTTTGTTTTTCCTAAACTCTCGGGTACTCATTTATATTTTAGTAGTCCGGAAATGACAGCTTTCTTTGGGCTCTTTTGAAGATGGGGAACGAGTAGGAGGCTCCTTATCTATCTGGCTATTTATTTCCACTGTTATGAGATGTTGACTCTATGTATGTACATTTAAAGGCAGGTTGTTGTATCTACCTATATTGATAGTAGTACTTTTTTTGTAACTCTGATAACTCCATGTTGGGGAGTAACTTTATGTACTTTCTTGTTTTTATGTTATATTTAACCATTCCATTGTGAGATTATTGTTATGCTCTTATATTTTACCCCATGATAACTCGTCTTTCAGATACTTGGATAACGGCACATGAATACCATGGATGTATTAAATGTCTTTCTCAGGGGTCAAAAAGGTGGATCATCACTGTAACACTTGCAAAACTAAGTCAGGAGTGAAGATTTCAGAAGCACAAATTCAAAAACACTGCGATATGCATAAGCTAGCAATCTCCACCACATGTAGTCGGACACAAAAAAAATGTCACATAAAGGAAAATATATGCAAAAATTCAAAGTTGCACATGTCAACAATGTCAAGCAAATATAGCCAATACCTCAATAATGAACAAGGCAACATTATCAGGCCGATACCATCATATCTTAAGACAGGTCAACAATTTCACCAAAGATCGATCAAAATCAACAACCATGATTAAAAACCAAATTCAAGAATTGAAACATTCAATTAAAAATATCAAAATATATGAAAACTAAGAAGATTTTGATTAAATCATTCTCTATAAAAACCATAACATCATCGACAATTCAAAGTAGTCAAGTTTGAAACAAATAAATCAGAAAATCAAAATCATAATAACTATCAACAACAAAAGCTCTCGACCAAGGAAGCAACTTCAAACATCAATTACAGGATTACCGAAGAGATCAAGCAATAAATACATAAGGCAAAAATTCGTCTATCAAATTCAAGTCTGGGACTTTCAGCAATCGCAGGAAGGAAGAAACCCTAAAGTGAAAATAAAAGAAAAGGGTATCGGCATGCTAAAGGGACTTAGGCTAATTTGAAAACATTTTTTGGGTTGGACCTTTGTTTTTGATTACATAATTTAGAGTCTTTTTATTCTTATTTTGTAGTTAATTTTAAGTTTTAAAACTCTAGTTTGTAACTAGGATTGAACTATGATGTGTAATACGAGAAATTATCAACTTGTGAATAGAGTTGAGGCATGGTTTCTAAGCTTAGGGTTAGAACAATCAGGTTGGCTATAGTCGCAAGTTTATAGGGTATTTGTAAGTGGTCAATTGTAAAATCTTAGTATAAATCTTAAGGGCAGTAGTAGACAGATTTTGTCGAAGCTGGATAAATTTGTGTGTTGCTTTTATCATCGCATTTGTTCTACTATTATATGTGCAACGGTTTTTAATATTACTGTGAATTTATAATAAATTGTATTCACCCCCCCCCCCTTAAGGTTAATTCAATCCTGTAGTTGGTACCTATCTCTGGATACCTAACATTATTATACTTCCACGATCCAATCATGGATTAAAGGAGCCCGTTGGTACCTACCTTTGGGTACCTATATATTTGCATTTTCAAAACATAGAATGTTCCATTTTGCTATTATGCACAATGCAAAGTTAGGTTATTGAGAATATAGTTCCATCGATCCCTATAGCCAATTCATTTTATATAAACAAGAATGACAGACTATGCCTTATTACACCAAAGCCTAGTTAAATACTTACATAGATACATTTGATTGAAATAGCATCTTAGGTGTTTGCTATTCCACACCATTGGATGTGATAATCTATAAACAGTTGACAGTTTGAATGTTCTGTCTCCAAGCTGGTGTTCAATGGCATATAGACCTTCCCAATTTGGGCTAGAGCCACTGGACCAGGAATGACTTGTTTCAGAATGAGATTGCCGATCTCTAAGGTCTAATTTTTGACCTTCGCACTGAATTGTCATGCAACTCTTTTCTAGTAAGCAACAAATCCTAAGTTAGCTTCTTCACGCTTCTCATCGATCATAGCAAAGGGCTCAAGCGAGCTCCTCATTTGTCTTGGGATTGTGAATCTTGCACTAAGAAGGCACTTCCAATTCAATTGGAATCTTCGCCTCTGATCCATAGGCCAAAGCAAATGGAGTATGGCTTATCGTGGACTTGTGAGTTGTTTGGTAAGCACATAATGTAGGGGTGATTCATCGACCTACTTGTCCTTGGCCTTTGTTAGCCATTTCTCTAAGATAGGCTTGATGATTTATTCACCGCCCTCACTTATCCATTCACTTGTGGGTACGCTACAGCCACAAATCTCTTTTAAATTCGGTAACTAGTGTAGAAATTCTTAAATTCAATGTTTTCGAACTGGATTCCATTATCAAAGATGACGGTTTTTGGGATCCCATATCGATAGATAATGTTCTTCATTGCAAAGTTAATCACTTTCTTCATACTGATCGTGCCAAATAATTTCACTTCGGCCCACTTCATGAAGTAACCCACTAGAGCAATGGCATACTTCGCTCCATCTTTTGACATTGATAGCATACCAATGATGACAGTTCTCCAAACTACAAATGGTCATGGACTGACTATTTGTGTGATCTCTATGGATGGGGCTCTATGAATCTTCGCAAACCTTTGGCATCTATCGTATTTCCTAGTGTAATCAGCCGCATCCCAATTGATCATTGACCAAAAAATTTCATAGCAAAGAATCTTCTTTGCTAAAGTATCTCCTTTGGTTGTGATCACCACAAGATCCTTCATGTACATCCACAACGATTCTTTTAGCCTCTTCGTTGGAGACACATCATAGCAGAGGAGCATAGAATCCTCTCCTTTATAGCACTCCTTCTTGAGTAATAAATCATGGTACTTTGCGTAGGAGTTTCCTTTGTGCATTTTTCTGTTTGGGAGAGTTCCCCTTAGTAAGTATTCCTTTATTAGAATCATCCATGACTCCTCTTCTATTTTGGCCTTCAAGATCCACTCACATTCATCTAGGCGATGCTTGGAGCTAGCAATACCTCCATTAGAACTAATCCCATAAATCATGCCTCTATAGAGTAGCTAGTTTGGACGATGAATAGCCTTTCACGTTCTTCTCTTTGAGAATTTGTGTTATGGTGTAATACTCGATGTCATTCAACATAGTCTCCTTCATAATGTAAGGGGTTAGTCTCGCTCCCATAACTTAAAATTCCTTCTTCACTTGACAGACCACCAATTGAGAGTCTCTATATATATGCAATGTTCTAACTCCCAATTCCATTTCTATCTTGAGTCCCACGATCAGTGCTTCATACTCATCTTCATTGTTTATTGTAGGGAACTCAAGCTTTAGGCATAATAGATTATTCATTCCTCGGGAGTAAACAAGACCACTCATGCCTCGAAGCAATGTTCATTGGATGTTCCATCTGTATATAATTTCCATTGAGCAAGCCATTCCACATCTTCCTCTGTTTCTCCATCCCAAGTGGTAAATTCGACAATGAAGTCAGCCAGTGCCTATCATCATATCACCCTCCTGGGATAGTAGGTTATATCATACGGGCTCAATTCAATGTTACACTTCAGCAGCCTTCCTGAAGTCTCTGGTCGGTGTAACACATGTCATAAAGATTGATTAGTCGGTACTTTAATTGGATGAGCTTGGAAGTAAGGTCATACTTCCTCGATGCAATCAACAAGCAGTAAGCTAGCATCTCCAACTTTGGATAATTCTTCTCCACTCGAATGAATCGCTTGTTGATGTAATACATAGGTCATTGGATTTTGGATTCTTCGTATACCAAGGCACACTCAGTGCATAAACAAATGCTGCCAAATAAACAAATAAGTCCTGCTCTTCCAAAAGCTTCAATAAAACTTTCGTCTATCCATATGATCAACTAAGGCCTGGAAAGCTTTTGGACACTCTTTCGTCCAGATAAACTTCCCTTTCTCCTTTTTAAGGCATCAAAGAATGACATACACTTGTCTGTAGCTTTTGAGATGGACCGACTCAGCAAAACTATCTTTTTGTTCAAACTTTACATGTCCATTCTTGTTCTCGGGGCTTTGACATCTTTCAATGCCTTATTGTGCTTCAGATTCCTTCTAAGCCCTTTATATTCACTATGAAACCCAAAAAATTTACTTGATGCAACTTCAAAGGAACATTTCAATGGAATGAGCTTTATCCCGTATCTTTGAAGTACATCAAACATCTATAAGAGGCCTCTCATATGATTCGTCGATTGATGGGACTTCACCAGCATATTGTCCACACAGACTTTCATTGTACGTCTGATCTGATCTCTTGACATTGAGCTTGCCAAGCTCTGGTTGGTGACTTCCATATTCATCAAACCAAACACCATGACACGGTAGTAATACATTCCCAGATTAGTAATGAAACTGGTGTGTTGTTGATCTAGAACGTGCATTAATATTTGATTGTAGTTGGAATAAGAATCCATAAAAGATAGCAACTCATACCCGACGGTCGAGTACACTAGCTGGTCAATATTTTACAGTGAAAAGATGTCTTTTGGTTATGTCTTATTCAAGTCCGAATAATCGATGCATGTTTTCCATTTCCTATTAGGTTTTTTCACCAGCACTGGATTTGATACCCATTCAGGGTACAGAGCATCGTGGATGAAGCGGTTTGCCTTCAACTTATCCACTTCCTCTTCAATGCAGTAGATCGCTATGGACCCAAGCTACACCATATCTACTTCACAGGAGGACATCTAAGGTTCACATTCAATATACGGCATGCTACCTCCAGTGATATTGCACGCATACTGCAATGTCCCAGGCAAACACATCTATATTTTCTTGGAGAAACCTTGCCAACTCCTTCATCTTCAAGCGAAGCTAAGATCCGATCATTAGAATTCGTGTAGGGTCATCCTGATCAATTGGGATGTTAATCATCAGCTTAGTTGGGGCCACCCTCACTCCTCTGGCTCTTTCCTCGGATCCATGGATTCATGGAATTTACTATGCCATCCAAGGTAGGGTTTGGGCGATGATTGCTATGCATCAATCGATTTGATATAGAGAGTCTTCTCCACATCCTTTCCTTTTTCATTCGCTTTGAGTATCTTGGCTCTGCTACATAACATTCACGCCCCGTATTCTGCTTTGCTTGAATGGATTCTACCCATTTTCTATTGGAAATTTTCATTATTAAACACCAGGAGGCTAGGGCCACTCTAAAACTGGCAAGGGTAGGTCGGTCCAAGAAAGCATTATAAGCAGAATACATCTCAATCACAATGAAGGATTCAACCCGCACTCTCTTGCGGTCACCTTCATGAAGTACCATCGGTAAATCAACACATCCCATAAGCTCTATAGCCTCTCTGGTAAATCCCTGAATGTGGGATAAACATGGGTTCAGATCCTGGCTATACATCTTCATCTAGTCGTAATTCTTTTTGGAAAAAATGTTTACTGAGCTCCCACAATTGATGAGAACTTGTTTCACGGTCATTAGCCTAATCATGGCTAACAAAAGGTCAGTACTGGTGCTTCTATCCCATCTGCACCTTGGATTTGAACACTATATCATCCATCATCAATCTCAACTACTTTGTCAGAACTTCATCTTCTACAACAAAGCAGCTCTCTTGAACAACATGTTTCAACGAACTCCTATTTCGTTCCATCTCATCCCATATTTTCTTAGTTGGATGATGTGTACCAGTTATCATTTTGATTACGAGTATGTGCTCAGACTTCCTAGGCTCCACTGCACTAGGGTCAGACTATCTTCGTTTGGATCATTTATCCTTGGTGTCCATTGTTTACTTACTCTCCATCCTATGGGTATTTTACATACTGTTGAAGCTTTTTCTTCCTTATAAGGTTTCTCGATCACATCCCTCAAGTGTCGACAATCATTCGTATTATGCTCGCTAGTTTCGTAGAAGAGACAATACTTTCCAGACATCTTCTCTCTTTTGGTCGATTCCCTCTGGATTGGATTTTTATAGTTCTCGGTGCCTTGCATAGCAATGTAAATGTTCTCCACGGTTGCATTGGGCAAGGTGTAAACCTCGTGCTTTGGTTACCTCAGATGCTTCTTAAAATCCAGCTTCCTACCTCTAGCACCCTGATTTCCTCCTTTCTAATTGTTTTTTTATTCCCAGCATTGATAGTAACATTCTCGATGCTCATACCAATCTGTATCACAATAACATTACTCTGCACTACCTCGATATATAGCCTTCCACTAGCCTTTCCAATGGCCATATCTATCTCTTCCAAGTGTAGTTATTGGGTCGTCTTCCTATAAAACTCCTTCATAGTTGGTGGCATCTTCATCTTAAGCCACTAACAAAATTCGTATCTAGATGAATTCCTCTTATCAATGCAATCAATATAATCTCCTATTTGGAACTACTCACCTCAGCCACAACCGTATTGAATTTACTTAGGAAATTATTCAAAAACTCTATGGGACTTAGAAAAATGTTGGATAAAGACATCACATCCTTGGGACGAGCAGCATGCAACTTGAACTGCTCCATAAACCTTATGGCCAACTGTTCAGATGAAGATATAGATTTCGACAAGAGCCAGGTGAACCACATTGTAGCTATTCCTTCAAGCAATATTAGAAAAAACCTGCATCTCATAGGGTTTTTTTCCTTGGCACCATCCATATGTTACTCGTACTTCAATAGATGTAGTCCTAGATCAAACATTCCATTGTAAGATGGCACCATGGGCATTACGAATCTTCTGGGATACTCCTCTTACAAAATCTCCTCGATGAATGAGCTTCTACAAGAAGAAGGACCCCAATCATCGTTATTTCTATGTTGGTTCTCATTCACTATCTTATTCAACATATCAGTTAAAAATTCTGGTTCAATCGAATGACCAAACGGTGATCGTCAAAGCCTACCTCGAGTGTTGGGATCCACAAATGGTCTCAGTTAGTTCCATGATACCTGGGTACTTCTTTCTTTGGGAGAACCGTTTGTCCATTTGTTCGACTTCTACATTCTCTATGTGATGGCTCAATAGTAGTCGGTCCAACTTCACCACTATGGTCACTGGTAGCATGGCCAACATCAATATCAACTTCATCTTGAAACTCAAAGTCTAGATCATCAATTACAACTTGGGTCCTTGGATCGGTGTCGACTTGTAAAGCTGGGTTGGTATTGAGTTGACCCTTGTCTATCTGAGTTTTTACAATTCCAACTTTTGAATACCCAACTTCCTTCCTATTTTCCATCCTTGTGGTTTCTATCCGATGAAGAGGAGCTTTCTTTTTCCAAACCAAAAGACAACAAATCCTTTTAGTTCCTCTCGCATCTCTGGGATAGTCGGGTCATCAAATTCATAATCTACTTCACTTGCTTCATCATAGCATTCTGGCTTTCCATTGCCTTTTTGTTCATCTCCATTATCATCCTATCTAAATCAATCTTAGTGATCATTTTTTATGCACTCTGATTTCTACAGCCTTAGCCGATTGTTCTCCTCTTCATGTTGAGAGTCATCATTCTAAGCACCATTAGTATGTTTGGAAGTAGTAGACCTCTCTTTGGCATTTGCCATAACTTTCTTGGATCCAATGGTAGATCTTAAGAAAATCTTTGTAATCAAGGATCCTTCAACAATAATTGTTAGATCTACTTCATGGATTATAACAGTCCAAAGATTGAAGATAGATCCAAATACTGAGAAATTCGAGTTTTTCAAGTGAAAGTACTAAATTGTTTGCATCAAAAGTTGGACAAAACACCCGATCAGATTGTAAGTAGAGAATAAGTAGAGAAATAAATGAAAAAAATAGAGTAAATAACAACAAAAATTAATAGTGGTTCGACAATACTCTAGCCTATGTCCACTTAAACTTTGTTAATGATTTCTAAGAGTTTTTACAGACTGTGATCTTACAACTCGACGCTCATAAGTCAATGAGAATCCAACAAAGTAACGGTGTAAAATCAAATAATTCAGAAATGCAAAAAGAAGATATCAATTTTGTGCCCCTCTCCTTCTATTTATAGATGCAGATCAATGAAATGAGCTACGGTGTTTGCTACCTACGTTGTCCATGTTTAGGAGGAGGTTTGGGAGGGGGATCGTCCACATTATCACTTTGATAGTCAACTCGGTACTGAGTTGTGCTCACAGCTCGATGCCTAGTTACGAGTTCTCATTTTCCAATTTTTTCCATGTACTTGGCTTATTTCGTTAGTTCTCTTGAATGGAATGATCTTGGCCCACTTTCTTCTTCTTCATGCTTTGCTTAGTATGTGTTCTTGCCTTCAATATCTTTGAAGTAAGTGTTTTGGATTGATTTCATGACTAGGTGTCCAGTTGAGGGCTTCAACTCGGTACTGAGTTGACACTTGAGTTGCTTTTTGGCAACTCTTCCCTTCACCACTTGGTTCACTTAGGAAGATGGCAAGCTACTATCAAGTCGAAAACAAGATTTTGTATCAACTCTTTGGACTTCTATTGGATTTTGATCTTTGAAGTTAGGATTCAGGATTTCTGGTTCGAGTCATCACTGGTTCCGACTTGACCAAATATGGCTTGGTTCAAAGGGAGAGGCAGGATAACGACCTTGATCTTTGTAATGGTTGAATAATCAGTTTTCCCCGGGATAAGTGGTGCATGAAACTTCATTGGATGAAAGAATCTTCTACTTTGGAACTGACATACTTATGAATTCTCAATTATTCTTTGCATCATGGCATGCTGTAGGTGACCAAGAGCTCATATCATAAGATAAAGGATCGTTATCAACTTTAGATCTACCATATTAGATTCTATAGGTTTTATATTCATACGGTATAATACTAAAGATAAGGTAGGAGGTTTTTAAAGGATTTTAATTTTGTTTAAGATGGTTTGTAGTAATACAAAGATACTCATCAGTATCATTATTAATTGTGTGAATATGACATTCATTCCCAGTAATACCTTTAAAGCTTATCGGATCTCTTCTAGTTCTAGTTGAATATAAAATAAAATTCTAATTTTTAACTGTACCATAACATAATAGAATTATGACTCTTTCGCTGTCCTTTATCAGTTTAGACTACATAGGAACTAATATAATGTTAATATTATTATTATTTTAAGACACTCTCCGACACAGAGGACTTTCGGGAGGGACAGTGGATCGACCAACTTCAAGGGGGGATTAAGTTGTGTTTGTCCACTTCAACTCATTGCACCTATAACCCCCAAGGTACTGTTTTTTGTGGAAAGTGTGTGTAAGACAAGATTCGAACCTTGGTCTGTTATCAGACCTAGGCACCCCAGGGTATTGTTAATATTAGTTTTAGATGAGAAAAATATTTTCCACCTTTTAAATTTATATACGTATATTCACTATCATCTTGACACATCTTCTTGACGCATATCATCATGATCCATTTATCAAGGAAAAAAAATCTAAAAAGGACTGCTTTCAAATATGATCTGTTGATTGATTATTGTGATTGTTAGCACTATACATAATTTATTGAGATCTCGATTATCATATTCATGTTTTGAAATTCTTTTAGGGTTTCATGATTATTATGTCTATGTTCTCTTCAAGAAAATCAACCTTTGTTAACACATTATTTATTACTTGCTTAAAGTAATTGACTGGCTCTATTCTCGGTTTTCTCCTTTCACAATTCATTCAATTAAAAATAATTGTTATGCCTCACATTTTCTCCTTCGTCCCCCAATTCATTTTAAAAATACCCTTTTTTTTAAAACCATGTTCAAATATGATGTGGTTTGTTCATAAACCATGCATAGTCCGAATGAGGTTATTTTACAAACCTCGATTGTCTCGAACGAGGTTATTATAGGAACATCGCTTGGTCTGAACGAAGTTACAACACATATCTCACTTGGGCCAACCTTCGTTTCCACATGAACATCACTCCGTTGGAACTTATTTTCATGGCCATTTCTCTTGAACATGATCTATAACGGTTTGAAGATAGAAGCAATTTTGAAATATTTGAAAACTGATGAAGTAGCGGGATGAGAAGGAAAGCGGAGCAAGAATAGAACCGGCCAAAGTAATTTTATGATCTGAGCCGACCAACCTATCATACTACACTAGTTTTGGGCATACAATTTCCCACTGAGTGCATCGAAAACATGGCCATCGTAAATCATACCATATATGACATTTTTCATTTAGATTTGTACTCTTATTCAAGGAGTTATGTTCAATATGTTTCTGATTTCTCCATTGACCTATTGTGAACAATAATTGTGGAGCTACTAGCACCTGCGTTCTACAGGAAACAATTAGCTACTGGGTAAGTACCAACAGCAAATGGGATTTCTATTTTTATTTCTACAAGTTGATCCGTGTGCTTAATAAGTTCATGGAATAGTGATGATTTAATGGATTATGGAGACCTTCACTGAAATATGGAGTTGTCCGCACAATAACTACCAATATAACAAGGAGCAATAAAGAGTCCATCAATGTCGTTTACACAATAAATCAAAGCAATTAAATTCCATATCAAAACCTATTTTCAATTCAAATAAACAGAATACTTCAAAATTACACATAGAATGTCTGTAAATGATGTGAATCAATCAACTATAAATAAACTCAACTAACGCTGAGCTACCAGTAACATAACCTCAACTCTTCCATATAACAGCAGCCTGTTCTCAACAAATAAATACTTAAATAACATCTGCTTCAGGTGCGACCGGTTCCTCCCCAACTATATCCCCAGATGCATCGATATCAATATTTTTACTTTCACTGTCAGTATCTTTAATCTCATTTGGATCACAGCCAAATCGAACAGAGAGTCTTCCTAGCAATTCGTTACCATCTACTTCATTTAGCATTATGCATAGATTTGATCTTTCCTTTCCAGCAGACAACAGCAATTGTCGAAGCGTCTACTTTGGTCATCTCGTCTGTAATCGTATTATGCATTTGTTTGTCAAGTTTGAAAGAAAATAAATTCTTCCAATTTACCTCATTTTTTAGACTTGTTAGTCCTATTCTAATCACTTTTATGTTCTTGAATGGTAACTTTTTGTTTCAAGTAAAATTGAATAAAAAACGAAAGGCCAGCAGTTTGAAACTTTAAACGCACTATCTGTAGATATTATATAACACGATGAAATCAATGTTTCCAATTTAGTGAGCCGTTATTAATCAAGGACTACGTCATATCAAACACACACATACATACGAATGCATGTACGTATGTATGTGTATGTATATATGTGTGTGTTTGTGTAAATTGAAATGCATGTGTCCACTGGGTCATAAATGCAAGGAAACCAATAAGCTAGATTATCTTAGTTCGCAATGTGAGCTCTTCCCACAATATGCTGTACAAATCTATGGGGTCCCTTGAGTTTGTGAGTGTGTTGGTATGTCTAATTGTGCATGACAGAATCATCCGTCTTAATAAAAGAAACGACAGGAAAATATGTGCATCCCAGTAGATTATTAAACATGTACTTCTTTTTGGGTCATGGTACAATTATAATCAGGAAGATTGCAATTAATAATATTAAACATGTTCAGGCAAAAATAGCGGAGGTGCATAACAATATACTGGAGATAAAATCAATTTCTAAAAATGGATTTGTCATCAGCCTCATTTCATTATTACAAGGAGAAAGAAAGAATGAACTCCTATGTAGCAAAATCCAAAAATGTCGTCATCAAACCAATTCATGCTTGAGGACTGGAAATAGTGTTATAAATTATATTGAGCATTTGGCAATGAACTTAGGCCGATACGCTAATATTTTTGATTTTTTTTTAAATAACTGGTTGATCTAATTTTTTCTATTAAAATTTGATGCAGCTAAGGTCACAGAAGAAGTTGTGCAAACTTTAATTCCTGAAAACATGGACCTGTGGTGTAGTGTGATGAGTCGTCCACGACTCATTAGAGACTTGAGTCGTTCGTGCTTGATGAGTCGTACACGACTCAACGACTCATCCATAAGTCGTTTACGACTTAAGATGAAGAAGGGAAAAGCTAGCTGCATGACTATGAGTCGTCCACGACTCATCAGGAGACAAAGAGGGGTTCCAGTAATTGAAAGCCATAAGGCGGGGACGGGTTACGACCTAGATGAGTCGTTCGGTGTTGACTCGGTTGAAGGGATATGCCGCAAGTAAGCTTGGGAGCTTGAGTCGTTGGAAGATGTTGAGTCGCATGAAGTGATGAGTCGTGAGTCGCATTTTCTTGGGTCGGAGGTGTTGTAATGAGGCTTTGTATGATGAGTCGTCTGAACCATTGAGTCGTGTACTGTTTTGAGTCTGTGCATATCTTGAGTCGTTTGTTCTTGAGTCGTGTAACCCGTGTGTATATATGAGTCGTTGTATTGTTGCTGAGTCGTGAGTCGTGTGTTCTTAGCCATGAGTCGCTTGAGTCTGTATTGTGGATGAGTCGTATATCTGTGAGTCGTGTAAGCTGTGCTGAGTTGTTGAGTCGGTAACGACTTATGATGTGTCGGAGTTCATGAGTCGGCAACGACTTAGGGACTGAGTCGAAAACTCTATAAATAGGGGCATGTGTTGTACATTTGTGGTTGTTGATTTTTGAATAAAATTTCTTTTGTTAGCTTTGTGCTTTCATACCAATTGGTAGTTGAGTGTAATCTCCTATCTCCTCTTTCGGTTAATCGAGTGCGCTCGATTCAACGATCGTAGAAGCCGATTCACGGAATCTAGTGCGCTAGATCAACGTGCGAAGAATCGTAGATCTTTGAACACGGTATAGTGCGCTATCAACGTGTTTGAGATAGCTAGAGTTCGGTATCTTTGGATCAACGAACTTGGGCATTTTGGTATCTTCAACTCACCGATTGTTACATTTCACCGATTGAAGTTTATTTCGATTAATCCGCTGCGTCAGTTTTTGGTATCAGAGCCATACTTAGCCAATCATAGCTAAGTTGATTCTTGGAGCCAAGTTTTGAAGTTTTTGAAGTTTGAAGTTGTTCATTGTGTTCATATTGAAGTTGCAACAAGTTGGAGTATTTGATCCATTGATTTTTGGATCTAAGTGTTGAAGGGTGTTTGAAGTGAAATTGGGCCGTGTATACTATTGAGGTAGCCGAGCCTAAGGAGGATTATTGGAAGCTTGTTCGAGCTAAGTAGTGAAGTCAAACCGAGTCAAGTCATAGCCAAGTCAAGTTAAGCCAAGCCTTGTTGTTGCCGAGTTAAGTTCAAGGCCGAGCCTTGTAAAGATTGTGTGAAAGCTTTGAAGTCTTGTGTTCGAATTGTTGAAGTGTTTGTGATAGTTTTTCAATCATGCCACCAAGGAGAGCTAATCGTCATCAAAACGTTGAAGCTTTGTATCGTAGAGAAGAAGCCGAGCTTATGGAACAACGTATTAATGAAAAGTTTGATGAAGGCATTGGAAAATTGAAGAGATTGATGAATGATTTGAATCAAAGGAGGAGATCACCAAACTCGAACCATGGAGGAAACCGAGTTTCGCCATCGGTTACGGAAGCGAGGAGGGTATCACCACATTCTTGTAGAGATAGAAGAGAAACATCAATTTCATCACGAAGAGATCATCATGACTATGCACATGAAGAGAGAAGAAGTCAACGTGAATTTGACAATGAAGCATATAGAGATGAAGAAAGACATAGTCAAAGAAGCATGCATGAACGAAGAGATGATAATGGTCGAGATCGATGTAGACGTACTTTTGATTTTGTCGAAGAGGGTGATAGAGCTAGTATTCATTATCGAGATCGAGACCAAGTTCGAAATTCTTATCGGGATGTTGAAGATGATCGTCGATGGGAATCGGGTATGAAAATGGAGATTCCGGAGTTTAAAGGCGGGATGGTTGCTGAGGAGTTCTTAGATTGGTTGTCTAATGTGGAGGAAATCTTTGATTTCAAGGAGATCCCGGAGAATCGAAGGGTGAAGTTGGTTGCTACTAGGTTGAGGGGAAGAGCTTTGGCGTGGTGGCAGCAAACTAAACTTACCAGGGAGAGAATGGGGAAGTCAAAGATAGAATCGTGGGATAAGATGAAGAAGTTGATGAGATCTACTTTCTTACCTTACAACTACCAATCACTTATGTACCAGAGGTTGCAGAATCTGAGGCAAGGGACAAAGTCTGTTAGTGATTATGCTGATGAATTTTACCAACTCATTGCCAGAAACGATATTATGGAGATAGAAGAACAGCTGACTGCTAGATTCATTGGGGGATTGAGGATGCAGATCCAGGATATGGTTAATATGTTTGATCCAAGATCTGTAGCAGAGGCACATCAGAAGGCGTTAGCTTGGGAGAAACAAGGAAGGCGTGGAGGTGGTGTGTTTACTAATTCCAATAATCAAGCAAGGGGTGTTGGTGGAAGTTCTAATGTTCCTAAACCTGTTTCAAAGCCAGTGGTGAAGGAGGTTGAGAAGGCGAAGGTTAGCAGTGGGTTCAAGTGTTATAATTGTCAGGAGTTGGGTCACAAAAGCAATGAATGTCCGAAGCCGAAGAAGAGAACCATGGTTGCAGAAGTTGAGCAGGATGATGGTGAGGAGGCAGAATGTTCAAATACACCTTATGTTGAGGAGGAAGAAGAATTGTTTGGAGATGAAGGTTGTAATCTTATGATGAGGAGGTCATGTCTTACACCAAAGCAAGAGGAGGATTGTAGTTGGTTGAGAAGCAATATTTTTCAGTCGACATGCACTATTCTGGGAAAAGTTTGCAAGTTCGTTATTGATGCTGGGAGTTGTGATAATATTATTTCTACAGAGGCTGTGAAGAAATTGAACTTGAAAACTGAGAAACATCCTAAACCGTACAAGCTAGCATGGTTAAGGAAGGGTGGTGAAGTGAAAGTGTGTCGAAGGGCTTGTGTTAATTTTTCTATTGGGAAGAAGTACAAAGATGAAATTTGGTGTGATGTTGTAGACATGGACGTGTGTCATCTGTTGTTGGGCAGACCGTGGCAGTTTGATAGAGCGGTACAACATGATGGTCGTGCCAATAGTTATAGTTTCATGTTCGAGGGTACTAAAATCACTTTGGTTCCCAAGAAGCAACAACAGAAGGAGAGCAAGCTAGAAGAGATCGAGGAATTGAAAACTCTGTTGACTTTGAAGGAGTTTGTCAAGGAAGTGGAGGAAGAACCGGAAGTGTTTTTGTTGATCGGGAGAGAGAGTAGTGAAGAAGTTGAGATTCCAG
This sequence comes from Allium cepa, assembly GCA_030765085.1. Taxonomy (NCBI): domain Eukaryota; kingdom Viridiplantae; phylum Streptophyta; class Magnoliopsida; order Asparagales; family Amaryllidaceae; genus Allium; species Allium cepa. Next base: position 1,045,608,298 of record CM060941.1, on the reverse strand, counting down.
AAGAAGCAAAGCCAATTTTGAAAGAATTTGAAGATGTCTTTCCAAAGAAGTTACCTAAGGAGTTACCGCCACTTAGAGACATTCAACATCAAATTGATCTTGTTCCGGGAGCAGTGTTACCACATCGACCACATTACCGAATGAGTCCGAAGGAACATGAGGAGTTACGAAGGCAGGTGGAAGAGTTGTTGGAACAGGGACGTGTTCAGGAAAGCTTGAGTCCTTGTGCAGTGCCAGCATTGTTGGTGCCAAAAAGGGATGGAACATGGAGAATGTGCACTGATAGTAGAGCTTTGAATAAGATCACTGTTCGTTATCGATTTCCTATGCCAAGGTTGGATGACTTGCTAGATCAGTTGAGTGGGGCAACTATATTTTCGAAGATTGATTTGAAGAGTGGTTATCATCAAATTCGAATCAGACCTGGAGACGAATGGAAGACAGCTTTCAAGACAAGAGAGGGGTTGTACGAATGGTTGGTTATGCCGTTTGGTTTGTCTAATGCACCTAGTACATTCATGCGGGTGATGAATCAAATCTTTAGACCATTCATTGGAAAGTTCGTCGTGGTTTATTTCGATGATATTCAGATTTATAGCAGAAGTACACGGGAGCATGTTCTACATTTGAGGGAAGTATTGATTATTCTTCGTGAGGAACAATTTTATGCTGCTACGAAGAAATGTGTGTTTATGAAGCATACTGTTTTATTTCTTGGGTATGTTGTTTCAGGGGAAGGTATTCAAGTTGACCAGAGTAAAGTTGAAGCAGTCAGGAATTGGCCACAGCCAAAGACAATTACAGAAGTGAGAAGTTTTCATGGGTTAGCGTCATTCTACCGAAGATTCATTCCACACTTCAGTAGCGTGATGGCTCCAGTGACTGATTGCATGAAAGGGAGACAGTTTGTATGGTCAGAAGAAGCGGGGGTTGCCTTTGAGAAGATCAAGGAATTGTTGACGTCTGCACCAATTCTTGTTCTACCTAATTTTCAGTTATTGTTTGAATTGCATACAGATGCTTCGAAGGTTGGTATTGGAGGAGTTCTGAGTCAGAATGGGAAGCCAGTTGCTTATTTTAGTGAGAAACTGTCAGGGGCAAAGATGAGATACAATACCTATGACGTTGAATTTTATGCTGTTGTACAAGCTGTTAAGCATTAGAGACACTATCTATTTCAGAAGGAGTTTGTTCTGTACACTGATCACGAAGCTTTGAAATATTTACAGGGACAGGATAAAATTTCAGCGAGACATGCATCATGGATTGCATACTTACAGCAGTTTACTTTTGTCGTTAAGCACAAATCAGGGGTGACGAATCGGGTAGCTGATGCTTTGAGTAGGAGGAGTCATTTATTAACGACAATGAAAGTTGAAGTGACGGGGTTTGAATTACTGCCAGAGATGATTAATGAAGATCCTTACTTTGTGAAATATGTTGAAAAAGTGAAGGATGGGAGTACCGATGAATTTATGTTGGTTGATGGTTTTCTGTTTAAAGGGAATCGTTTGTGTATTCCAGACTGTAGCTTGAGGTTGAAAATTGTCAAAGAGTTACACGAGGAAGGGCATGTGGGCCGTGATCGTACTTTACAATTGATTTCACAGTTTTATTTTTGGCCATCGATGAGGAAAGAGGTTGAAAGATTCATGGAGAGATGCCATATTTGTCAGGTGTCAAAGGGAACAGCAACGAATGCAGGGTTATATATGCCATTACCAGTACCATCTAAGCCATGGGTTGATATTAGCATGGATTTCGTTTTGGGTTTGCCTAGAACTCAAAGGGGAAATGATTCGATATTTGTTGTGGTGGACAGGTTTTCGAAGATGGCACATTTTGTTGCTTGCAAGAAGACAGCGGATGCAGTTCGAGTAGCGCAGTTATTTTTCAAGGAGATTTATCGACTTCATGGTTTACCAGAATCTATTGTTTCTGATCGAGATACTCGTTTTCTGAGTCACTTTTGGTTGAGTTTGTGGAAGATGGTGGGAACGAAACTGAAATTCAGTAGTGCTTATCATCCACAAACTGATGGACAGACAGAAGTTGTTAACAGGTCATTGGGAAATTTGTTGCGATGCCTTGTACAGGATAATTTGAGAAGTTGGGACATGAAGTTATGCCAAGCTGAATTTGCACATAATCATGCAGTGAATCGTAGCACGGGATTCAGTCCATTTCAGATTGTTTATTCAAATTTACCCAGGGGACCGTTAGATTTGGCGGTAGTACCACAGTCGAAGGGAACAGTTAAACGAGCTGTTGATTTTGTTGATGAGCTGACTGAATGTCATAAAATCGTTCAGGAACGATTGAAGAAATCGAATGAGAAGTATAAGAAGTTTGCAGATTTGAAACGACGAAATGTTGAATTTAAGAAAGGTGATTTAGTTTATGCTGTATTAACGAAGGATCGTTTTCCGGTGGGTGCTTATAATAAGTTGAAAGCCAGGAAAATTGGTCCTGTCGAAATTATGAAACGAATTAATGACAATGCTTATAAGTTAAAGCTGCCGAAAGATATTTACACTTCTGACGTATTCAATATTAAGCATCTTGTGCCATATTATAGAGATGAACATTTTGATGAGAAAGAATTTGCAAATTCGAGGACGAATTTTTCTCAACCAGGGGAGGATGATGCAGCTAAGGTCACAGAAGAAGTTGTGCAAACTTTAATTCCTGAAAACATGGACCTGTGGTGTAGTGTGATGAGTCGTCCACGACTCATTAGAGACTTGAGTCGTTCGTGCTTGATGAGTCGTACACGACTCAACGACTCATCCATAAGTCGTTTACGACTTAAGATGAAGAAGGGAAAAGCTAGCTGCATGACTATGAGTCGTCCACGACTCATCAGGAGACAAAGAGGGGTTCCAGTAATTGAAAGCCATAAGGCGGGGACGGGTTACGACCTAGATGAGTCGTTCGGTGTTGACTCGGTTGAAGGGATATGCCGCAAGTAAGCTTGGGAGCTTGAGTCGTTGGAAGATGTTGAGTCGCATGAAGTGATGAGTCGTGAGTCGCATTTTCTTGGGTCGGAGGTGTTGTAATGAGGCTTTGTATGATGAGTCGTCTGAACCATTGAGTCGTGTACTGTTTTGAGTCTGTGCATATCTTGAGTCGTTTGTTCTTGAGTCGTGTAACCCGTGTGTATATATGAGTCGTTGTATTGTTGCTGAGTCGTGAGTCGTGTGTTCTTAGCCATGAGTCGCTTGAGTCTGTATTGTGGATGAGTCGTATATCTGTGAGTCGTGTAAGCTGTGCTGAGTTGTTGAGTCGGTAACGACTTATGATGTGTCGGAGTTCATGAGTCGGCAACGACTTAGGGACTGAGTCGAAAACTCTATAAATAGGGGCATGTGTTGTACATTTGTGGTTGTTGATTTTTGAATAAAATTTCTTTTGTTAGCTTTGTGCTTTCATACCAATTGGTAGTTGAGTGTAATCTCCTATCTCCTCTTTCGGTTAATCGAGTGCGCTCGATTCAACAATCGTAGAAGCCGATTCAAGGAATCTAGTGCGCTAGATCAACGTGCGAAGAATCGTAGATCTTTGAACACGGTATAGTGCGCTATCAACGTGTTTGAGATAGCTAGAGTTCGGTATCTTTGGATCAACGAACTTGGGCATTTTGGTATCTTCAACTCACCGATTGTTACATTTCACCGATTGAAGTTTATTTCGATTAATCCGCTGCGTCAAAATTGCTAAAACGAGTGCTAAAAATCTCTGATTTAGTTGGCTTTGCGGTAAATAACGGGGCTTTAAGTGAATTCGCTGTTTAATTGTGCTAAATTGTAAAAAAAAGTAGCGGCCGAAGATCGTTTTAGCAAGGATTTAGCTAGGCTTTGACAGGGCTTTAACTACGCAGTATTAAACACTATGATTTGGATATTTTCAGTTCAGTTAATGGTTGTGTTGGATGGTACATTAGGTGAAGCTGATGTTAACTGTTGGGTCAAAAGGGAGAGATACATGGTTAATATATATGTATGTATAGGCATGCAAATCTAAGATTTTTCATCAGGTTTACCCTCTAGTCAATGTGCTATTTTATGTCATCGTTAGATACTGCTAGGCTAAAATGAACATGATAATGACGATTTAATTCATTTCGTATTGTTTATCAGATGTATCAAGAAATTGATCGCCATTATACAGAAGGTTGGATTCCACATAACTTGAAGTCTTTAACAAGAAAAGAATTTCAACTTGCTATTTAAAGACCCGGTTGTATTTCTTGTGTGGATCAGTAGCAATCCTAGTTTATAGGATAGAAAAGAAAAGATTTTCACTACATTGCTTGAAGGTTCTGAAAGGACCTATTTGCAATATATTTTGTTTGAATGCCTATGTTTATCTACGACACAAGTCATTATTGTCCCAAAGAATTGCCTACCAAAAAAAAAGCATGGATGACTTCCTTTTTGACAAAAATCAAACTGTTAAATTATGGCGCAATATGAATATTTAACGATACTTCACTGTATTCTTCTGAAACATGAACATATGGTTAAAGTTTAAACAAGGTAAAGAACTTTCTTTCTAAAATAAAATGATGCCTAATCCTTTGTGATATTTTTAGTACCCATCATGCAATATGTGGATTATTTTTACATCCTGCTTGCAGTAAGATGGACATTTGCAAAGGAAAAAAAAAATGTACCTTGTTCAAGAACTACTACACAGCAGCCAAGTGCCAGTCCTTGTGCCATTTCACCAAACTTAGCATCAACAAAACTGGAAAATTTGATTGCTCGATTTTGTAACAAATTCCTAAAATCTGCTAATGAAGCATGGATAATTTGTTTGTTAATGTAAGGCAGAAGTAATGGAAGCCCCTCCGCAGATATTCGGAATAAACACGGTGATGCCGTTTCCTTATGCCCTTGCCGCTCCTGAATAAATTATACAAATTATTATATCCATTTATTTTTCAAAAGACACGGTTAGTGATGATTTGTTGCAAATGATTAGTGCAATGCCCATTAAACTGGAACAATATTGTTACTGAAGAGCATTTTGCCCAACAATATTGTTAGGAGCTGTTTACGGAAAATAGAATAAATACACACACAATCATACACACTTGATCAATTTCTTTGGGGTAGAATGACAAATTTCAGTTTGAACGGAGCCACTAAAAATGCATTCTTAACACGAAAAATACTTTATCAATATCGTGAAAATGATCCTTCAAACGTACTTTTATACTAACTGCAGCTACTAGCTAAAATTTCGTTCAAAAATTATGTTTGAAGCGAACTAAAATGAGTATTGGGGTGAGAACAAAAATAATGATTCTTGGGAAATTTTGTTAGCAAGACAGGATGTACTGCTTTAGAATTTATTATCATTTAGGTACTCAACAAAAAATATGATGGAAGCAAGCAATAAATTGTATATTAATAACCACAATTAATGACAATAAAATATCAGCAATTCAAAATGTCTAATCAGTACGTTCAAAAGTATGATTTGATATGGGCTAAGGATACTCACAAACAGTTTTAGTCCAAGTGAGGTAATCTTAAGACGCTGCCCTGTTTGCAAATTTAATTGTAGTGTATCACGAACTGACTTTGATATATAGTAAATCCTCTTCAGATGCTTAACATCATCGTTTCTAGTCACAAGTTGACCATCAAACGGAAATGATCCACTAATGCCATAGAAAGATTTTATGCTGCTAATAATTGCCTCGTCTTGGAAAAATATGACAGGATCAACTCCTTTCCACCTTCCTTGGTTCTGTGACTTCCCTTTCTTTCCTTTTTGCATATCCTTTTTGTCTACTGATTTATTCTCACTATTTTCTATGATAGAAGTTTTTGATCCAGGTAAATTTTCTTCAGTTTGTATCGTCAAGGATACCTCACTAATTAAATTGGAATTGATGGGAGCTTCAGATTCTCTATGATTTGCAACTTTGTTAAGGGCTTCTTTGGTTTTGGCGCTAGATTTGTTCTTAAGATCATCTGCAACAAAGTGAAAAGAATAAGAAGTTGTTTTAAAACGAAATGAATATCAAAGAGATGTTTTCAGAGGCATTTTACTCGAGGCAATATCTTGAATTGTAGTCTTATAGATAACTATTTTCTGAAAGAACACCAAGAATAATGTTTTGTGATACAAGAACGATGAGTTTGATTCAAAAGTTCATGAACAGGTATCTTTCCACATTTAGAAATTAGAATCACTTGCGCAAAAGATAAGAATCCATATCCAAAACTGAGAAAAGAAATGTTGAAGAAAAATGAATATGTTTTTATTCTGTACCCAAACAGTCAAATACAAAGGAGTATTTATATACAACCAAACCAAACAAAATACAAAGCAGTAAAAAAACAACAACAAAACAGAAAACAACAAAAGACCAATACAATATATCTCTCTACATTTCCCCCTCAAGCTGGACTTGGTGGTTTAGAAACAAGGCCAAGCTTGGATGAAAGAAAAACATGTTGATCACCTCCCAATGGTTTCGTAAGCAAATCTGCTAGCTGAAGAGCAAATTTAACATGATAAATTGTGCATCTACATAGTCTCTTATAAAATGGCAATCAACTTTCAAATGCTTGGTTCTTTCTTGAAACATCTTGTTTTCTGCAATGTATTTAGCTGCAATGTTGTCACAAAAAAGATTAATAGGAAGAGATACTTTCACTTGCAAGTCTTCAAGTAAACCTTCGAGCCAAATCAATTCACTTGTGGTATAACTCATACTCCTATATTCAGCTTTACAAGTACTCTTGGATGTAGTTTTCTGTTTCTTTGTTTTCCAAGATATTAAAGAATTACCTAAGAAAATAGTATAACCAGAAAGAGATTTTGCAGAAAAAGAACAACTTCCCCAATCAGCATCACAATATGCTGTAAGATTCAAATCAGATGTGGAGGAATAAAACAGACCAACATCAATAGTACCTTTGAGATACTTAAGAACATGTAAAGCAGCATCAAAATGTAACTTTGCAGGAGTATTCAGAAATTGACTAAGCTGCTGAACAGCATATGAAATATCTGGCCTAGTCATGTTAAGATATAGAAGTTTACCAATGAGTCTTCTGTATATCTCAGGATCCATAAGCAAAGGAGTATCAACTGTACTTAGTTTCAAATTTCTGGGCAAAGGGAAAGAAACTGGTTTGCACTGTTCCATATTTGTGTCCTTTAAAAGGTCCAAAATATATTTCCTTTGATTCAACAATATACCTTCTTTTGTTCTAAACACCTCTATGCCTAAGAAATATTTCAGGTGACCCAAGTCTTTAATTGTAAAAGCAGAATTAAGAACATTCTTAACAGATTGAATCTCAACTGAAGAATTTCCAGTAATTAGTAAATCATCAACATAGGCAATAACAACAGTGAAAGAATCATTACCAAACTTAATGAAGAGAGAATAATCTTGTTTTGACTGTTTCTATCCCAAACTGATCAGTTGTTTACTAAGTTGAACATTCCATTGTCTTGCAGCTTGTCTTAACCCATACAAGGATTTCTTCAATTTACATATTTCTCCTGGTTTAGCTTTTATATATCCAGGTGGAGGTTGCATATACAATTCTTCATCAACATAACCATGCAAGAAAGCATTATTTATGTCAAGCTGATGAAGGTCCCAATTTTTTGCAGCAGCTAAAGCAATAAGCACCCTAACAGTAGTGAATTTTGCAACAGGACTGAAAGTATATTTAAAATCTTTACCTTTGATCTGTTTATCACCTCTTGCAACAACCCTTGCTTTGCATTTATTTAAACTTCCATCTGGATTAAATTTTGCCTTATACACCCATTTACTTCCAATGGCAGTCTTATTAGGAGGTAAAATAGTCATTTCCCAAGTATCATTGTCTTCAAGTGCTTGTAGTTCTTTTTGCATGGCCTCAATCCATTTAGGATCATTCTTAGCTTGAGCATAAGAATTAGGTTCATGAATAGATAAAACATTTGCTAGACTGGCAATGTATTCTGAGTTTAAGTGCTCCAGTTCAGAATTTGAAAGAATTTGTTGAACAAAAGAACAATTTGTAGGAGGTTTATGATGTTTATCTAGAACAAACTCTTCAAATTTTTTAGGCAGTTGAGTAGGCCGAGTGGATTTTCTAATAGGTACAAGAGTGTTTGAAGGTGAGGACTGTTGTGGAATAGAAGATGATACAAAATCTGGTTGAAAATTATTTGGTGGTGAAGTTAAGGTTGGAGATGAAGGTGCTTCAGGGAAATTTTGAATGTTATTTTGAGGTGAATGAACAACATTTTCTATTGGAGATGTGAAGAAGGAATCAGGTGATAAAACTGGATTAACAAGAGGAAAGGAAACATGTTCATGAGGATCTGAAACAGGAGGAGTAGTAGAATGATAAGGAAAAATGTCTTCCTTGAAAAATACATCTCTGCTAAGTAAAACCTTGTGATTTTCAAGATCATAAAGTTTATACCCTTTTTAAGCATAAGGATATCCAATCAGAATACATTTCTTTGCTCTAGAGGCCATTTTGTCACTGGTTTTGATAGCAGGATAACATAAACATCCTATAACCCTTAAATGAGAGTAATCTGGCATTTTGTTCATCAAAATTTCATATGGTGTTTTCCAAGCAAGAACTGAACTAGGCATAAGATTTATTAAATAGGTTGCTGTGAGAAGACAATCACCCCAAAATCTGTTAGGTAAATTTGCATGAAGTTTAAGAGCTCTAACAGTCTCAGCTAAATGTTTGTGTTTACATTCTACTCTTCCATTTTGTTGTGTGACTCCTACAATACTTTTTTGATGAATTATCCCTTCTGATGCAAATAAGATTGAGCAACTTTCTTGAACAATCTCTGTTCCATTATCAGATCTAATGATCTTAACAGATTTTTGAAACTGATTCTTAACATATGCTAAAAAATCAGTTATAATTTTAGGAACTTGATCTTTATGATGAACCAGATGTGTCCATGTAGTTCTAGAATGATCATCTAGAATAGTTAAAAAATATCTAGCACCAGATAGAGAAGGTATTCGATATGGACCCCACAAATCAATGTGAATTAATTCAAAACATGCATTTGCAATAGAAATTGATACAGGAAAAGGTAATCTATGATGTTTTGCAGAAATACAAGATTCACAATGAAAATTACTATCATTCTTTATTAATGAAGAAAAGGAAGGTACATATTTCAACTTGCCTAAAGAGGCATGTCCAAGTCTTGCATGAAAAAGATGAATGGAATTTATTTTATTAGAAGATAAGGTAACAATACCTTGACCAGAAGGAACATTATTTGTGAAATGAGGATTATTTGGAATGTCTTTAAGAAACTTATACAAACCTTCTTGTCTCAAACCAATGGCCTTCACCTGTTCAGTTGAAAGGTCCTGGAAAGAGCAAGAATGTTGCTCAAATTTAGCAACAAGATTATTATGATCTAATATCCTTCCAACAGATAAAAGATTATGTTTAAATTCTGGTACATAGAAAACATTTTTTAGGACAATATGAGAATTGATAGTGATGGTTCCAATGATAGTAACAGTTTTGTAAGTACCATCTGGCAAAGCTATTTGAATGGGATGTTTTAGAGTATGTGTTTTATCAAAGATGTTAAAATCGAATGCCATATGATCACTACCTCCTGTATCAATTATCCATGTGTTTGCATGTTGAATTGAGGAAAACACATTAAATGCAGAGACAATACCTGCAAAATTCATTGCAGCACCATAAGGATCAGATGAAGAACATCCTTGACTTTCTTGCATCATCTTCATAAACTCCTTGTAAAATGCAGAAAACAATTGTGGATCAACACCAGCTGATGACATAGGAGAATTAGCTGCATTAGAGTCACTTTGCAAAATAGAAGCAGTAGGAGATGCACCAAGAATTCCAATACCAGCAGAGTTCTCTTGAGCATTTGCAACTAATTTTTGAGAAGTTTGATTAATTTTTCCCTTCCACCAATCTGGATAACTAACAATTTTAAAACATTGATCCTTAGTATGCCCTTTATATTTGCAATGATCACAAAATTTGTCCTGTTTAGCCTTCTTGTAATCTGTTTTTGGAAAGATGACTTGAAATTGTGAAGTAACTCTTTATTCTTAGCAGAAAAAAGAGCACTCATCTCTGTAGACTGACAAGCTACATTAAGAGCATTCTGTTTTTCAATTTGTTGAAGCATGTGATAAGCTCTGTTCACATTTGGTAGCGGATCCATACTGAGTAGATTTATCTTAGCTTGATCAAAAGATTTATTCAAACCAGAAATAAATTGGATAAGTTTTGTAAGATGATCTCTCTCAAGAATCTTAGTTAACAAACGACATGAACATTTATCGATTGCCCCACAAGTACAAACAGGAATTGGTTCTATAACTCGCAATTGATCCCAAATTTGCTTCAGATTAGTATAATAAGTGGTTATGTTATCATCATTTTGTTGAATACTCATCAAATTTTTATGAATTTCATAGATCTGAGGAGCATTCGAATGACCGTACCTTTCTCGAATCTCATCCCAAAGTTGTCTTGCAGAAGAATTGAAGATAAAACTCTCAGAGATCTTCTTCTCCATGGAACAAAGAATCCAAGCAGTAACCATGTAGTCATTTCGAATCCATTTTTGTAGATCTAGAGATTCATCAGATGGTCGAAGAAGAGAACCATCGATAAACGAAATCTTATTCTTCGCTCCAAGTGCCAAACGAACACTATGGCTCCAATTCAGATAGTTATCTCCATTGAAGATGATTTGACCTAATTGAGAATTAGGATTGTCACCGTGAGAAAGAAAATACGAATCGTTGTAGTTAATCGCAGAATTTCCATGAATATCTGGATTAGGACTCGAAATATCACTTGAATCAGGCATTTTATGAATTTGAAGAAAGAGTTGGGGTTTTTGAAAAAAATCGCCTTCGCTCTGATACCATGAGAAAAGAAATGTTAAAGAAAAATGAATATGTTTTTACTCTGTACCCAAACAGTCAAATACAAAGGAGTATTTATATACAACCGAACCAAACAAAATACAAAGCAGTAAAAAAACAACAACAAAACAGAAAACAACAAAAGACCAATACAATATATCTCTCTACGAAAACCAGTTAGAATTACACTGAAGAGAAAGCATGAAAAGTACCTTGGAGAGGAGAAAGCTTCTGAAGAACAGCAATAAAAAATGCTCCGGTATTTTGATCATGAGGAAGTATTCTCATGCAACGCTCTAGTGGGAAACTCGAATATTCAGTTTTGGACGAAGTTTCTTCAGCTTGTCCTTCTAATTTGATACCGTCAACTAAAGATCCATTAATAACCAAGTTATCACCATCATGTTCTATGTCAGGAATGTCTTCTGCCTTAACATCATCTTCGAGTGCCCTTGAATTTGCTTGCTCGTTGTCACAGGAATCTTCCTTAGTGTTGCAAATTTGATCAGAAGGTAACATACTCCTTAAAATTGCAACCTTTCTATAATTTTTTACTTCATTATAAGATGTTAACCAGATACCTTTATCACGAACCTGAACATTAACACATACAACGCGTTTAGCAAAATATGAAAACAACAAAACAACGTAAGAATAACAGCATCGCATCTTATAATGGGCATGGACTTATAGAAGAAATAAGCAGTGCTTTTGATAGAAAATAGAGAAAATGCAATAAATTGCACGACATAATATGCAGAAACTCATAATTTTAATTAGATAGCTCATAGCAATGTCCTCCATTAGACTGAGTTAAAATCAACCTTAGATGGGTTCTAGTTTTTTGAGAGAGTGCTCTAAATGCTTATCATGTAAACTAATCAATAACTGTACCTTCTAAAATATTATATACTTGCCTTTTTATACGTCTTTGGAATATATAAAGCTTCCATTCAAACCTGGTTGTTTCCTTCATTATCAACTTTGTCCTATTTCACAAATTTTACCTCAATATTGTGAGTAAGGCCCGCTGTGTACTTAAAATTTCTCAAGATGATGAAGCACTACTGGTTTCCGAAATGTAAAGCTAGTTCTGATGTATTCAATGTTGAATTTAGCATCTAGCAACAAATTAATTAATGCGGTGCAATAAAAGTACAAAAGTATTCGCATGTCTTAATCAGAATATATTTGCTTAATAAGAAAAAATAAATTTCCAACTCTTCTCACTTACAACGCAAAGATTTGGCTTAGAATGGTAACAAAATTAACTAAAAAGTAGAAACATACATTATGGATGCCATTAACTCATTCAATTTTTACAATATAATGTGGATGCCAGTAAGCACCTACACAGTGAATGCACAAGAAGAGACAGAGGTCAAAACCGGTATGGTGCAGTATATATGTGTGGTGGTGGTGGTAGCGGTTTTTGTTTGGGGGGGGGGGGGGGGGGGGGAGGGAGGGGGAGTTGTTTGGTGTTGTAGTGACCGTGGTGGTGGTGGGACGTAGTAGTAGTAACCGTTCACAGTAGTTGCCTAAACTGTTCATGTCAATGAATTATAGCATGTGAGCAAATGTTGCCTTATAGAAACAAATAGATAATAATATTAGTAATGATAAAAATCATTTTAAGTAATAAATAGGAAAATAAAACAGATAACATTAATGTATAAATAAAGGTTATTAGTGAAATGAAAAATAAATGAATAGTAAGTTGGTAAAATATATCAAATATTAATGGGGTTTGTGTGACACACAAGTAAAATCTATTAATCACTTGATGAACAAGTATCAACAAATTAAAAACAAAACCCTTTGCCAGCACCATAACAAACACAGATGGTATCCAATTACAAAATAAGCCATTTAGAAATCTAGAAACCCAAGCAAAGCAATATATCAAATTCGTGGACGGTCCTCCACAAATATGTGTTGCATGAGCAATAGCATAATCCATGACGCAACACTGACACCTAGGGACCAATTAGTCTCGATTCGGACAAGGTGATTCGGTCCACAAAATTACGCTCATGTTACCACGGCATTACTCACGTCACAAATATACCAGTGATGGCAAGTGTACTATGTAATCAGACGGATGGTGACAAATTATGATGTTAAGCATCTTATAGTCACGTCATTATATTAGTTGTCTTAATTTATTTGTATAATAATTGTGCAAATATTGATGTGATGATATTTAAATGACAATGATAAACCGTGAGTTATAAAGATTAATAATTTAACATGTACCTCCCCGTACTGATATAAGTACCATATAATTGTATGGAAATTGATATCGAAGTTATATTAATTGTCAAGGACCACTAGCAGGAGGAATTATCGATTGTGAACCAAATATGTTCAGGTTTAGAGGGTTTGATTGAAAAGGTTACCAGACTGCTATGCAAAGTTAAGTTGGCTAAGTAACTAAAATCTTGTTGTGGAGTAAGGAACTGTATCGGCATCACTTGTGAAGCTTCAGACTGCTATGGTAAGCTAGTAAAGTTTGTGAGACTATCATCATACAAGTTCGTTTTATGGACATTTTTATTGTTTGAGTTTGTCGTTGGTTTGTTCTTTTGTTTAGTAGAGATAGATTTGTTTGAGTATGAAGGCTGTATGTAATATGTTATACACATATATACATATGTATGGGTGTGTGTATGTATATGTATGTATACATGTATGTATGTATGCATATATAATTTGATGCAAATAAATTTGCAATTATTAGTCTTTTTAGCTTGTATTCATAGTGTCTACTCTTATCATCTATTTTTTGAATTGTCCAGTCCTATCAGTCGATTTTGGTAGTGGCGAGTCTTATCAGTTGATTTTTGCAGGGTTTAGACTTATCCATTTTTAGCAGAAATTTTGTAGTTGTTATTTATCATTCAACTTTCATGCAAATAATATTTACAATGTTTAGTCTTATCATCTGTTTTTGCAGTGTCTGGTCTTATCAACTTTATACAGAAATTGTTTGTTTGCTTAAGACCCATTTAGCTTTTTTTAGCATTGACTAGTTTATCAACTTTATGTAGAAATTTGTTCACTTAATACTTCTTTGCTCTTTAACATCATTTCTAATATATATATGAGTGAATATTCTATTTTACGCTATTAAATTTCAAAATGATAACTGAAGCATGGACTCCAACGGATACTTATTACTGATAAAAGCATACATTCAGGTAGATAGTCTTCACATGGAAGAAGAGACCGATCAAGATTTTTGGGTTACCCTCAATTAAGCATATAACAATCATTCAAATTGTAGATTAATACGAAGAATTTTTGTCACGGGAAGTAGAGCTTGTGGGAGAAACCGCAAAATAATAGCTAAGGTGAAAGAGAACGACATTTTTCAACTATCACATTCAACCTACAACTCATGTTACATCTTCGAATACCTACGAGCTTTATCGGGCACAATTCATACTAGCTATGGAATAATTATATGTTGCAATTTGAGCAAAAATCTCAAGAGTGTTTGTGAATCGTAATATCTATTTTTCATTATTTGTATTCTACAACGTTTGTATGACCTATTTATCGAAATATCAATTAATGGGGCATTTCATTAGAAGGACAAACATTGCAGTCTAATTAGTTTTTAGGACACACATCCACAGTAATTAATTTTAAGGCCGAAGTCACCAGAATAATTACTTTTAAGGACAAAATCATCAGTCCAATTACTTTCAAGGACATAAATTCATAGGTTTTTAGGCTTGAAAAACTAATTATTTTGCATTTTGTCCTTAAACGTAATTATTTCAGTTGTGTGTCCTAGAAACTAATTACACTTGCTAAAGAGACCCTTATGGCTAATTTCCACTTAATTTTATCTGCTAATATTTAGTCCATGAAGCTGATTATGAAGTCTACTAATTTCATTTTGCCACCCAACGGATTGATTTTACAATGTTGTTAGCTGATACTCTAATTCATTAGCATATTCAGAGACTTACTGATGAAAAGGATTGTTAATCCACTGCCAAAAACCACAACCTCTTGGATATATGTAGCATTTGAAATAACAATGACTAATATTATTTCCTCTTTGAATGACATCTTCTATAGTGGCGTATCCACATTCATGTATTATACTAGGCGAGTCAACTTCTTATTCGATTTTAGGAAGGATGATTTGTTGTTCTTGATGCCTTAAAGCACGTATTTGTTGTCGACTTAATCTTTCTCCACGACGTCTTTGTTCCCTCGCTTGTCTTTGAAGTCCTTCCTGTTCTCGTTTATGTTTTCGCAAATCTTCATAGTGTCTACCTTGCATTTCAAAATGTAGGAATCGGTATTAGTTTCATGTGATGATGGATTAGAAGGCATTGAGTGCTCAAGGGAACCTTCATGTTGTACGATAAAGGGAGATAAATGTGACTATGATCCACCATTGTTGAACAAATTTTATGTTGTTGTAAATTAGTAACGAATGGATGTTATTTATAGTGAATATACCCACACACACACATACACTCTAGTTGAAGGTGATTGAAAACTAAAGTAGCTAAGATATTGTGCAGCTAAAAGATACATTGATGGGGCTAGTCATTGTCCATGAAGGAGATTGGACATTATAATATCAGAAAGGCTATAAGTTGACCTAACTAAACAATACAAGATATGACTGAATGACAATAAATAATGTCTCATATTGTTGCACGACGTAAATAGTACAATAACCATTATCAAATACATTATATGATACAATAGAATAATACATAACACAATGGATTACGTCAACAGTTTCCCTTCAAATGCCACAAATGCTCAACCAGATCATCTTAAAGCTTTTCATGTATTTCTCTGGCTCTGATTCCATGTAGACGTTTCAAGAAATCCTTCAATGGTGTTGGGATATCCATCAACAACAATCGTAGCAGTGTTATCTGGATCATATCCTAAATAAGACGGAAATGCGTATCTTTCTACTTCGGTGATCATATTATGTAGTATAACACATGATCGCATCACATTGCTCGATGCCTTTTGCTTCCACGGTTTAATAGGATTTTTTACAATGGAAAACCTTACTTATAAAACCTCAAAATCACACTCTACATCTTTTCTCGCAACCTTTTGTCTTTGAGCAAAATATTTCTCTTTCTTTGTTTTTGGATCCGAAATTGTTTGGAGTAGGGTACCCCACGACGAATATATACCATCCACTAAATAATATCTCATTTCATAAGAATTTCTAACAATACTAAAATTGCATGCATGGGCATTTCCATGTGTGAGATTTTTAAATAGATGTGATTGGTATAACATATTAATATTATTCATGGAACCAGGACATCCGAAGTACGCATGCTAAAACCAAAGATCATGTGAGGCAACCGCTTCTAGTATCATTGTAGCTTTGAGATAATGACAGATAAACTTACAATACCAAGCTTTAGGACAATTTTTCCATTCTCAGTGCATACGGTAGAGACTACTTAACATTATGAGAAACCCTCTTTTAGCTCCCAACCTTTTGAGTTTATTGACATCGCTTTACGTTGGAAATCGCAAATGTTCTTCGCCATATAATTCAATGATAGCTATACAAAACCGCTCTACACTTTAATTAATTGTACTCTCGATGGTACCATTGTTCAAGTGGTTAAGTGATTCGGCTTTGGTGCGAGAGGTCACAAGTTCGAAACTTGCGTAGCGTGATTCGAACGTTTATTGACATGTGATATGTTGTCCCAGTGACTTGTTGTGTATAATGTACCATTTCAAAAAAAAAAATTGTACCCTCACCCATTTAGATCACATCATTAAGCATCGGGGGCTATCCCATTAGTTATAACACGTAATGCTCCTATAATTTTTTAATAAGATAAACATCCTATGGTACTAGCATTATTACGTTTTTAAACAAAATAATTATCTTGTCTGAAAACTTCGTTAAAAATACACATAAACATATTCTTACTCATTCAAAATCAATGACGAAAATCTTCAGGGCCGTAGGTACAAGGGGTGCTGAAATATTCTTTAAGTAATCATGTTGTTCCACCTTTATAGTCATGCATTTTCCTTTTGTCTAGACGACCAATACACTTCCTTCATGAGCTCCACTAGAAGATCCTTTCAGCATGAATTTTTGGACTCTTTGTTGGTGAACAGTTACTGCTTGCATTATTAACTCTAACTCATCACTATTGGTAGTGGTGTCCGATGATAATTAAAGAAAATTTCTTTGTTTATATAGCCCATCTTCTTCATTGAAATTGGTTTGACTTTCCTTTGTACCGTTATCACTATTACTGATCAAGCGTTCGAATTACATATTTTCATTCTCAACTTCTTCACCGCCGTAGCTATTTTATGACATTTTTTAAATTTGTAATATTTAACTGAACGTGTCTGATTTGAAAAGAATTTATGAAAGAAAATATAGTTGTTTTATAGTCGTTGCAAAGTTTAAATGGCTATAAACTTTATTTGATTTATATTTTTTAATTCATGAATAGTTTAAACGGCTATAAATTTATTTAATTTTTATTCTTTTATAAATTCAAAAAAGTTTAAACGGCTATGAATTTTTGATTTTATTTATTCTTTCATGCTATGATTTTATTTGGGTTTTTTAATTCAAAAACTTAATTTAGTTGTTATTTTTCAAATTTATATGGTAAAATGAAATCCTTTTTGGTTTAAACGGTAAATAGATTACCATTTAAGCTAACTTTTTGGAAGGAAGAGGAAGAGGACCGATGCTAACTTTGTAGAAAAAGGCGAGATCATCATAGATTTGGATTGTCGAGGGGAAATAGATAGTATAAAGCCTACAGAAGATCTTGAGGGAATATGTATGGATCCAACTGATTCAACCAAAATAGTCGAAGTAGGAAAAGAGTTGAGGACCGCTTGAAAGCATACTTAATTCAATTTCTTAAAGCTAGTAAAGATGTATTTGCATGGACCTATTTGGATATGGTCCGGATTAACCCATAAGTTATGTGTCATGCACTAAATATTGATCCAAACATGACTCCTGTCCGGCAAAACAAGAGGCAATTTGGCAAAGTTCGATCCGACGCCTTAAAAGAAGAGGTTAAAAGGCTACTTGAAAACGGATTCATTCGAGAAGTTTTTTACCCGAAATAGCCAGCAAATCCAATGTTGGTAAAAAAGTCAAATGGCAAGTGGAGAATCTATGTTGATTACACTGATCTAATCAAAGCATGCCCGAAAGACTGTTATCCGTTACTCAAAATAGACCAGTTAGTTGATGTAACTAGCATACATAAGCTATTATCTCTCATGTATTCTTATGCAAGATATAATCAAATACCCATGTTCAGGCTAGACGAAGAACATACATGCTTAATTATCGATTGGGGAACTTTCTGTTATAAAGCAATGCCTTTCAAACTAAAGAATGCAGGAGCTACTTATCAAAGATTGGTCAATAGAATGTTCAAGGAACAGATTGGATGAAATATGGAGGTTTATGTGGATGATATGCTAGCTAAATCCTATGAAGCTGAGAGTTACCTTAAAGATCTTGAAGAAATGTTTGAAGTATTGTGAAGTTATCAAATGAAACTGAATCCTCAGAAATGTTCTTTCGGGGTTCATTCCAGAATGTTCTTAGATTACATTATTAGCGCTAGACTGGAACTAGTCCTGACTATATCCAAGTTATCAAAGACATGGCTGAGCCCAAAAAAGCAAAGACGTAATGAGTTTAAATGGTAGAATCGTAGCTCTGAGAAGATTCATTTCCAAGGCAAATGATTAATGCATCTCATTCTTCAATGTAATCAAGAAAAGAAAGAACTTTGAGTAGGGAGAAGGCTGTAAGAAAGCCTGCCAAGAATTAAAAAATCATTTAAAAAAGTCACCAACATTATCTAGCCCCGAGAATTGAGAAAGCTTATACTTATATATAGTGGTCTTAGAACATGTAGTTAGTTCGATTCTGACTAGAGAAGAAAATGAAACTCAGCTTCCCGTTCATTATGTGAGCAGACAATTAAAGGATGTCGAGGTTCGATACCCAGTCATAGAAAAGTTGGCTTATTTTTTGATACTTACAGCAAGGAAACTAAAAGCATACTTCCAAGCATATTCAATCAGAGCATTGACTAACTTTCCACTCAAGTTTGTTAAAGAGCAATCAGAGAAAGAGAAAAATCAAAAGCCCATATGGTAACTATTTGTGGATGGGGCATCAAATGAATAGGGAGCCAGAGCAGGGTATGTCATAATCACACCAGTTGGACATTGCCTACACTATGCAATGAAGCTAGGGTTCCCTACAATAAACAACATAGCCGAATATGAATCGATAGTGGCATGATTAACCCTAGCCTTATAACTCAAGATCCTATGAATTCAACTCTTTAGTGACTCCCAACTAATGGTAAATTAGATAAAGCAGATATATCAGACTAAAGACATTAGATTATCCCTATATGTTAAGAAGGTGCTAAAAATGCTTACCCTATTTGAGGAATTTTTCTGCACACCAAGTTCCTAGGGAAGGTAACTCTCACACAAATTCATTAGCAAAACTTGCTAGTTTAAGTGGAGCTCCGAAAACCCGTATCGTACCAGTACGGTATCAATCTAATCCCAGTATTAAAGAGAAAATGATCAAACCAGGGAAAGAACTATTGGTTTTAACTAGATCCCAAGCCATGATACAAGAAAGAGAAATTGATGAAGAAATTTCATATGAAGAGCCCATTCATCTAGGGGCAGTTAGCTGGTACAATAACACTTGGATGCCACCTATTATATAATATCATAGCAAAGGAATATTACCATATGACAAAACGGAAGATAGGAGAATCAAACGATAGGCTCCAACCTTAACTATGATGGATGGAATTTTTTGTAAGAAAGGATACCCTTTTCCTTACTTAAGGTGTGGGAATTCTCAAGATAGGTTGAAATTACTAAAGGAAGCGCATGCATGATTTTGTGGAGACCATTCTAATGGGATAAAGTTGGCTAAGAAAATAATGAGACAAAGTTTTTATTGGCCTCAAATGACCAGTCAAGCTATAAAACATGTGAAGAAATGCAAAGGGTGCCAAAAATACTCAAATATTTTCCATTTACCGCCAAGCTAATTAACCCCGATCTCCAGTCCATGACCCTTTGGTGTATGGGCGGATCGATTTGATTGGACCATTGCCAATTTCTAAAGGAGGGGCGAAGTATGCTGTAGTTGCGGTTGATTACTTTACTAAGTGGGTAGAAGTAGAGCCACTTCCCAAAATCACTTCTGGGAAAGTGCTTAGATTTGTTATTAAGAACATCATCACTGGATTCAGGATACCTTACAAGATTATATCTAACAATGGAACACAATTCGAAGGTGAAGAGTTTTCTTGATTTTTCCATAAGAATGGAATTATCAAAAACTTTTCTTCCGTAGCACATCCAAAGGCTAATGGAGCCGTCGAAGCAGCCTATAAAACTCGTAAGACTATCTTGAAAAAGCGAATGAATAAGGCCAAAGGAAATTGGGTGGAGGAATTACTACTTGTACTCTTGGCATATTGTACATCCACCATAACTACTACAGGTTATACCCCATACTCCCTAAAATATATGTGCGAAGTGATGTTACCAGTCGAAATTGAAATACCTTCGCATCAAAGAATTGCTTATGCATTTGATCCAAACCAGGAGTTGAAGAAAGAGTAATGGATTTGATATATAAACTAAGAGATGAAGCGGCTATTCGAACTGTCCAATATCAAAGAAGAATCTCAAAATACTACAACTCGAAAGTAATGACAAGATCATTTCAAGAAGGCGATCTAATGTGTAACGACCCGCCATTTTGACCATCGAAAGTCGACACTGAACACTTCCACTGTGTTTTAATGTCGCACATCCAATCGGCAAAATGGCAGATTATTAGGGTAAATAAATAAAAAGAACAGAGAAACGGAATCTCACAGCAGAATTGACCACATATAGTATAACAAGGATAGTAGGAATCGTCACTTCAAAATACAAAGTATATAAGAGTTAAAAACAAACCTTATCGGCTGGACAGTATAAATCCCGACCATACAAATGCTGATAGGTATACTATGTAATACAATGGAAATAAAATATTACGATAAATGAATCTTCAGCTTCCTTCCACGATCTTCAAAACCTCAAAGACAACCTGGGAAAATACACAGTCTGTCCTGAGCATTATGAAAAATAACATTCGGATCAGTCTGGAAATTCTAGTGTGAGATAACTCGAATAATGGGGAACATATATAAAACTTCTATGAGACCACGCCGCTAACGTGCAACGGGTTTTTACCTCACAAGAATAACATCCATATAGGCAAGAGCAGAAAAAGATATCAGAAAATAGGTCCAAAATATAAATGAGCATAAATAAAATTAAACCAGACTTGAAAGAATGGAAATAAACCAAATAAAATCCAAACCGAACAGAATGGATAAAACAAGGAAAAGAGTCCAACTTTATAGAATAGACTAAATAAGATAACAGTCCAACTTGATGGAATGGACGAGATAAGGTAACATTCTAACTTGATATAATGGACTAAATAAACACTTAAATACCGTAGTGAGGAGTTGGCTTTGCTCGTGGAAATATAAAGCTAAAACAGATTTAGGGTTTTCGAATCAAATAAGGAAAGCAAATTTTCCAAAAAAATGACAAAGAAGGTGCACCCTTTTGAAGTACATCTCTAGTAATATACTTCTGAGAAGCTCATTTACTCTGTGACACTTCTTGGACAATACCAAGCCAGACCTCGCCAAATCTTACCGAGTGTCCCAATATTTCCACATTTAAATGCACAACCGAATCCAAACTAGATGAGATGTGAAAATACCCTAATGGAAGCAACCTTACATAGCTTGGCTTCCTCTTGCGCTTTTGGTTTAGTCATTTCTAACAAAGGATAGCAACGCTCAATGGAGCAATAAGTCGTCATAGAATAATGATAATAAAGTAGCTGAAGTAACCAATAGCTGAGATACCAACTATCATGCATATAAAACGACCGTATATGGAAATTAAGTCTTGTATACTTATCACCGCTCATTAAATTCAAACTTGTACTTTTTCTTGGTTAACGGTAATACCAGAAAAGCCAAGGTAGTGTTACCTCAAAGTCTTGTCCAATGATTTTTCTTAACTTTTGAAATAGCAACAAGTTTATTTCTTCGATGTTTAGTGCTAATTATACAAATAAATCGTTTCCATATGAGTGATTTGCTTTACGGAAATACTTTATTTCCATAAACGAATCAAAATTTTATTTTTTTAAAACGAATTGAACTTGTACTTGATTTCTGTATTGGTAAAACATTTTTAGAATCAGTTCTTGATTGTTAAAATGTTAAGAGAATAATTTTCCCCAAGTTCGCGACCCCGAAGGCCTAAATCAACATCAGACCGAACACCTAGAAGATTATCCAACCTAACGTCCAAAAAATCAAGTTCCAATTCCTTTACATAACTTTAAAATAATATTAATTATCCCAAAAAGTAATTAATCACATTTGAAATCTCTTTTAAATGAAAAAATCCATTATCTTTAATTAAATAAACAATTATTTCCAAACACTTTTATACCATTGTTAAATTAACTTTAAAATCAGTTGATTAAAGCAATTTTATCATATTAGTTAATTTACTTAAATCACTTTTATTAAATTAATTAATTAACTTTAAATATCATTAATTGAATTTTTTTTATTAAATTCAAATAATCATTAGTTAAATGAATCAGTCATCTAAAACATCATTTATTAAAATGATAAGTAATTATAAATCCTATTAATTAAAAAAAATTAAGTTCAAATATTCATAAGTTAATTGGATTAATTAAATTCAAACTTCATTAGTCAAAACGATTAATTAAAATATCATTTGTTGTAAATGGTTTATTTAATTATAAAACATCGTCAATTAAAATGATTTAACTGAATTCCAAATATCATTAGTTAAAAACAATTAATAAAATTTAAAACATTCATTAATTAAATGATTAAAAAATGCAAATATCATTATTAAAAATGACTAATTACCTTTCAATATCATTAATTAAGAAGATCCAATTATATGCAAAAAACATTAATTAAAATGATCCATTACTTTGAAATATCTTTAGTTTAAAATGATTATAAATTTTAATTATCATCAATTAAAATAATAAATTAAACTTAAATATTCATTATTTAAAATGATTAATTACTTTCTAAATATCATTAATTAAACAATTAATTAAACTCAAATAATCATTATTTAAAATGATTACTTAAGTATAAAACATCATTAGCAAAAATGATTAATTAAATCTAAAGATAAACATTTCCAACATCGTTAATTAAATTGGTTAATCAATTTCAAAAGCATTAGTTAAAATAATTAATTAATCTAAATTATCATTGATCAAAACGATTAATGAATTTTCAATATTCTTTTTATCAGAAACACAAGCACAAGTTCGTATGACAGGGTTTTGGGGATGAAATTGAATAAATGACAATGTACCAAATATTGCTATAATGACATTTCATCTATTTAATGGAATATCAGGGTTTTATTTTAAATAACCATTAATATTACAGCATAATGATGTAAATAAATAATTTATGGTCGTAAAACTCCCTTTGGGTCTCTTTACAGATTTTCCCTGCAAAACAATGGTTATCGATAATATATAGATAATCATATGGGTTTATAACGATCAAATTAATATGCCATCCATTTTCTAAATGGAAATTCAACCAAACAAGCAATCAATCAATTTTAACTAACATCCAAACAGTTAATAAATATTTATAACATCATTGATATGATATAATAAAAACTAATGTGAGTTAAACTCACATTGATTCCAATTATCGTTGAAGCATTCCGGTTTGGACTAAAATTGAACTGATGTTCGACTTTAGCACAAAAATTCTATAAGCTATAAACTCCTCAATTCTATTCCAAGATGTAGAAATCGTCATTATGAACACAATGCGACTAGTAGCGTTTGATTTGGACCTAGTATGAACAAGTTATCGATTTAACAAGATCCTAGAATTAATTAATATAACTAATTCCTTAATCACAATTATTGCCAACTAATTACCATGCTTAGCCAAATCCTAATCACTAGCAAAACAAATCCAGGCCGTTAATCTTACTTCATCCAAATCGTGGCCACCTAAATACTCTTCTTCCCAAACGATCAACACCCAAGCATGAATGAACCATAGCCGCAGCCTTCAAACCCTCGACGCAGCCACCACGAAGCTCTTTCGAAAACCGCACGCTGCCAGATGGTGGTCCTCGACATCCTCTACCCCACTACATTGGAGTCGCCGCCTAGAAAATTCCAAAACCGAACCCCTCCTATTGACGAACGCAGCCAAAATGCTGCCTCCACGAGCCATCGCACGTAAATCCAACTGTTCATCCTCCTTGTCTCCCCTAACCGAGCATTTTTGTAATGGCCCGTTTTTCTGTACCTTTTGAATCGACAATAAACCACACATGTCCAAATTAAATTACACGAATAAGCGGATCATTAAGGGTAGAAAGAAAATAAAGATAGAACAGAATCTCACACGAATGGAATAACATATATTATTTCAATAATCTTTATGGTGGAAAATTTTAAAATACAATATCAGAGTCTAACCTAGATTCAGCCTGGACAGGTATAACACCTGCCCTCACAAATGCTGACAAACAACAAACAAAAACAAACAAACCATAGCGGATAATAGAATATATCCGTACGTAGATGAATATCTCCAGCTCTCCTCTGGAAACTCCAACCCTCTTTAACTAAACCTAAAACTACTCGGATCTGACCCGAGTATTAAAAATACCCAGATCAGGCTTGATAAACCAGTGTGAGATACTCAAAATTTTAAATGTATACATCATGACGATGTTATCAAAACCTTTGAAAAGAAGGCTATCTTAAAAGACCGCGCCCACACATAAACACGGACGGGTTTTTTACCTTATGATAACCAAAACACTTTTATACCAAAATACACTTGATATTATTTTTAATGACATTCTTTTAAAAACACTTTTCAACTAAACTTATTCAAATAAGGTATCAATTCCCGGGCTAAGTCTAAGGTAATATATCCGGATTGGGTCAACGGAATATACTGAACGAAATATATGATACCAAAAGGGGTAGCTGAAATGTTTGCAAGTCATTACAGCTATTTTAGGAATACAATCAAAACCGTAAATCTTGTATTGGGATTGGATTTCCAACATGATAGGAAATTAGTGGCCTTTTCTCTGATCCACACACAACAAACATAGTTCCCACGGTACCTTAATCGCTTTTCTCAAACTAGTCACTTGGAACTCTACTTGCTACACTGCTACTGATAACCGTAGTTCCCTGCTTTTCTTAAGCTAACCACTTTATCCAAATGGGGCAATAAATGCATTTAGGGACGTACCCCCCAAAGGGCCCAACGTATTGGACAGCACCATACATACTCACTTATTTCGAAATTGTGTCTGTCAAACCACATAGTATCCCATATCATCTTCCAGGATGTGAGGCTAGTGAGGCTACCCTCAATTTATTCAAAGCCACGCTTTAATCAAAACAAGTCCCACTTTGAATGCTACATTGCCATTCCTTTGATCACTATTTGACTCCCACAAGCATACAACCTCTGAGCTCGTATGTCACAGAGAAAAGTGTTAAGCTAAGAGAAGTTGCCTTCTCCACCACCAAGCAAATGTACATTTGTAAAAGTAAAACGTTGTGTCTCAGAAATGCAATGTCAGACATTCGTCCATACAAGTTTGTTATGGGACTGAACGAAACCAAAGGCACTTTCCTCGGCCATTACTAGGCGAGAAGCCCTTGCAATCTGAAAAAACCTCCATAATGAAGAGACCACTGCTATAAATAACTCTATAATGGAAGCGACCCAGAGCATGTCAACAAGCAGTCCTCACGCTATGAAAATCCACGGTCTTCAATAATCATCATCTTAAACATGTCTTCCCTTTTGAACGTATACATTGGTTCGAAGTGGTTTTCGGATAGGAATTACCCAAATCCGACTCCGGTTCCTTCGAAGCCAATCATTGCTTTAGAAGATATTAAGTTCATATGTGGATATCAATCATCAATCAATTACTTCATCTTTTATTTAATCAAATATCTTTCTTAGATATATTCTTTTCAATTTATTCCATTTTCTTTTCAAGAGTATATGGAATCATTAAGCCTCATTTATTAAATCATTTGGTTTATTTAAACTTCTTCAGATCTTGGAATAATTCCAAATTATTTTCTCTTTTACTTAGGAAAACCTTTCCAAATCATTCATTAAATCTTAATCAATGATTTCTTATCTTCAAGTTATAACTTTTAACTTAGGGAAAATATTCCCAAATCAATCATTAAATCTAAATCAAAG
Source organism: Allium cepa (assembly GCA_030765085.1). NCBI lineage: Eukaryota > Viridiplantae > Streptophyta > Magnoliopsida > Asparagales > Amaryllidaceae > Allium > Allium cepa. The sequence continues at coordinate 1,045,581,934 of CM060941.1, read as the reverse complement.
ATTTCTTTCTTAACTTCAAATCATATTCTTTCAAGTCGAAGATTTTCATAACAGAGCACTACTGCCACCTTAGATATGGTAAATTTTACCTCTAGGGACTAATGACAAGTAATCCTACATTATGAAGATCTTTGTCTTTAATATATTTTACTTTGAAAATTAGTGTGAAGGGGTTTTCGAATAGGAATCATCCAAATCCGATCTCGTTTTTTTGAATAGGAATCACCCAAATCCGATCCCGGTTCCTCCGTTCTAATCATCGATAAAAAATGTTAAGTTCCTATGGGGTTTCGAAAATTAGTTTAAAGTGATTTTCGGATAGGAATCATCCAAATTCGATCTCGGTTTTTCATATAGGAATCACCCAAATCCGATCCTGGTTCCTTCGTACCAATCATCGAATAAAAGATGTTAAGTGGTTGAATAACATTCAAAGAGTTTATTTCTTTTCTTTTATTTTGGAAAAACTTAAATATGATCTTTTAGAGCATCTGGGCTTTCCTTTCGATCTATTCCACCCCTCGTCGAAAAAGAGAAAACATAGGCCAGGTAAGTTCAGGGCACTGGTTTCTCCATCCCTAACCTTAGTTAAACACCTTGTTTTATCTTCCCAGATCTTACAAGCGGGACAAATGCACTAGTCGTTTCCGCATACTCAGTTATTAGCTTTACTTTAGAATTGATTATAAGATTCCAGATTATCTTTTAAACTCTTAATTTACCTTAAAAATATTCATAATTGATTTGGAAAATATCGTTACGTTTAAACTCGTATTCAAAAGGTTATAGAATTCGCAGCATAAAAATGTTGCGGAAAGTGCTATATAAGCTTATTTGATTAAAACAACTTTTTAATCTTTGAAAATTCATATTTTCCATTCCAAATCTCTTTTAAAATATTTTAATAGTTTTATCAAATTTATTTCATATTTTTAATCATTTAAAAATATAATTTATAAAGAAATCCCTTTTTGGATTCCGAACTGCAAAACCGCGACATTTTTAGAAAATGGTTTTGGACACATTTCAAAATCTACTTGATGAAATACTGATTTTCTTTATTCGTTGGAAAAATATTATCATTGTGGACTAAAGAATTTTTATTTCGAAGAAATCTGACTTATAAATCATTCTCTATATTAATTTGAAGTTACAGGTCGAAATTTACGAACTGCCGCTACGCGACGAGCTCGATTTTGACCAATTTTGTGAATTACTTCGAAACTTGTCCGAAGCACTTTAAATTTGTTTTAAACCATATTTAAACTATTTTAAATTATTTAAAATCATTAAGAGGCTATATAACTTCCATACACATATTTGTATGGATTTAATTCTCATTTAATTAACTATACTTACTAAAAATTTCTCTTATCATTTACCAAACCAAGTTATCATCCATATCACAAACATATAATTAACCATAATATCAACCAAGCTATCATCCAATATCAACCAATATTTAACATATTAATTTCTAATTTAACATGTGTATTATCAACTTAAGTTTTATTAAAATAAAACTAAGATTTGAGTACTCACATTTAACCAAATTGTTTAACTTCTTACCAACATTCATTAAATCCAACACTTCACTAAATCCTCTTATCTTTACCAAATCATCACCTAAACAAATCCACCTCAATTCCTAGTGCTCGGCCATCACTTTACTTCCACTTGCTCTCGACCGCAAGTCTTCCCATATTCCATAGGTTCGGCCTTGCCCCATTCTATCTCTTCCTCCATCATTTCTTCACTTCTTAGATGCTAAACCATGTTTTAATTGTATTCTAAGATCTTTGGCAAAGTTTGGTGGTGTTTTGACTTTGTTTGATATGGTTTTGAAAAAATTAGTAAGGAAAAGAGAAGAGAAGAAGCCATTAGAGAGTGGAAGAAAAGCTTGGAAAAGGAAGAAGAAGAAGTGAAAAAAAGTGAGAAAGTAGATGCTTGTTTATAGAAAAAAATTTAGATTAAAATAATATTTTGTAAAAACACCAAAATATCCTTTACTTACTCTTTAAGCAAGCTTATTTTTTCAACACTTAACATCACATTTCAAATCATTACTTTATGTCATTTTCACTTAAGTATTAAAGAAATAATATAATAATTATGTTTGGTTTAATTTGATGTTTACTATTTGCTTTGAAATGACATATTTGTCCTTTTGTGCTTACTTTTTCTTAATTATATTTTAGAATTTTCTAAGTATGTTTATTAAAAATAAACTTAATTAGTGAATTAATTAATACTTATACTATTTGAATATATGTTCCTATATAAGAAAATAAAGGTGCGACAAATTTTAATCGACAAAACGTTAATTTTCAACAAAATGTTTTAGGTCACATTTTGAAATTTTAGTTAAACTATTTATTTATGTAAACCAAATTTAAAAATGAAGTTTTTACTTCTTTAAATAAATTGAAACATGTCTCTTTATATTTTAAAATCATATTTAAATAATATCAAAATCTCTAATTTTACAATGTATGTAAAACTGACAAAATACGATAAAATTTGGTTATTTTTGTAAAACGATTATTAACATACCTTTAAATATTTTAATATGCTTTTATTATCTTTATTAAATGTTTTCAATAAGATTTATCTTTCTAAATAAATATTTAAACCTATTTATTTAAGCATTTATTTATTTTTAACAAAACTTAACTTTTGTTGATTTGTTCTAAAATCCAAATTTATACTTTTTAAATTATCTACTATAAGAAAAAAATTTCTCTATTATTATCTATTATATATAACTTTTTTTTAAGTTTTAAACCTTCTTAAATCTAAAACAAACGAAATCTCTCATTTTCGAAGTAGCGAAATTACGGGTCGTTACAATTTTCTCTTTGGAGCCATCACCATAAAAAGTCTCTAGTGGCATAGATCGAAAGTGGCCACTGGATGAAGAAAATGAAAGTGGCGACTAGGTTAATGTTTAGGGCTTAGAGCAAAGTGAAGGAGTATAGGGTCCTTATATAGATTTTCTATCTGGCGCTATTCATGTCTAAAATTTATGACCTCAAATCGAGGCATACTCACTGGCGTTTTATTTGTCATACCCCTATTTCGAATGCAATTGAACTAGTTTCGAGGCTTAATTCTATCATATACAGAAGTTGGCTTTTTAAATCAATTTATATTGATTAAAGTTCTAAAAATAAATTCTATGCATTTCAAGCTCGCACGGCCAAACGATAAGTTCGATCGCTTGGAAAATTGAAATCCTATAATAACTCTCTGTTACGGATCTAGTGAAACTAGTTTCGTCGAAATCCAAAATAGCACCTTGGAACGACAAAGTCACAGATTTAAATATTTAATTATCGTTATTTAAATCCGATTTATTTATATTTGTAAATAAATTTACAAATTGAATTCACCAATATTTTTTTTAATTAAAAGGAGTTAATTAAAATTATGAAATTCGTTTAATTAACATTTAATTCACAATTAAAATATTTAATTATTCCATATATTTGAATCATAAATTGCTAAATTCCAAAATTTAGTTATTTTAAATATTTACACGTTTAAAATCAAATAACTAAAAGATTTGTGCCATTACATAGTGCTCCGAAGAGTGATGGTAAACACTAGAAATCCTGCATATGGACCGCTAGGACCAAACTGGGAGGGTCCTTTAATTGTGTGCAAAGTAATTCCTCCGGCAACTTATAAATTATACCGTCAAATGGCAATATGGTTCCTAGGACATGGAATGCGGAACATTTGCGACCGTATTTTCCAACATTGTATGAATAAAGCGTCTCTTTTCTAAGAAAAATCTATATAGTCGGGAGTATAATCCTCCTTAAACTTGGAAAACTACCTTAAACGGTCAAAATCCTTTACTTGCGCCAAGATGACCAAGTCAAAGCGCCTCCTGGAGGAAGATCAGAGTAACTCTTTATATCTGCGTCACGCTATGGCCAGGTTTAAGTATCTGCAAGCCCTTGGTCGCGCCACGCTATGGCCAGATCAAGGCGTCTCTTGGAGGGTGACAGAATAAGCCCTTGAATACGCCATGCTATGGCTAGGTCCAGGCACTGACCAGCCTTCAATCCCTTCTATAAGGCCTGGCTAGAGCAACTCTTGCAGGAAGGATGTAGTAAGCCCTTGATCCCGCTATGCTATGGCTTGGTCAAGGCACTGAATAAGCCTTCAGTCCTGCCTATAAGGTTTGGGTGAAGGGCCTCCTGCAGCTAGGTCGGGTAAGTCCTTGGGTCTTGGTTGTGGATAGGCTAATCAAGCGCATCGGACAACAACGGACTAAGATGTCCAAGCCGAGAAGTTGCACATAAAATAGTAACAATATACGAAGCCGAAAGGGTGGCACATTTTGAAAGAATCAAGAACCAAAGAGATGAAATAAAACGAAAAATTTGAACAACATAAGTCCAAAGAGCGATGCAAAACCAAAGGCTCAGATGAGAATTTCTAAACTTCCATTATTCGAATAGTGATTTATAAACTTTCCTTCCTATTATCCGGAATGGATTTATAAACTTATTTTCGGGTGATAATTCCTAGATACATTCATTATCGAATATGAATTTATGGAGGCCTTCAGCTAAGTTTCAAAAGATGATTTCAAAACCTCACTTATTAATACCTGAATCGGGGTTTCGGGTCTTTTAGTATTAGTATCAGGACTTCACTCATTAATACCCAAATCTGGGTTTCGGGACCTCTGTTATTAATTTCAAGACCTTTATTATGGACTACTAGTCTTTTCCTAATTTCTGGATTACTAATACCCAAATCTGGGTCTCGGACCATCTACTATTAACTTTTAGACAACACTTATCAAAACCTGAATCTGGGTTCCAAGTCTTCTATTATTTCCGGATAAGGATTTCTAAACTCTTATTATTTATCCCTAAGTGAGGATTTTCGGCCTTCTATGACTTATTTCCAGATGATGATTTCTGGATTTGTATTATTGCCATATAATTGATATTGGTCTACTATCGGTTATTTCCAAAAGAAGATTCTAAACTTCTTTTATTAAGGCCGAAATTGGATTTCTGTCCCTCTATTATCAATTTCATAATTAGATTTCTAGACTTTATTAAACGGAGACTAATTTTCAGTCTTCTCTCATCGTTACCTAAGCTGGATCTCAGGACTTTTATTATTGTCAGACAAGAATTTTAGGTCTTCGATTGTTCCCATGCATTTCTATTTACTTATTATCTTTAGGTGATGATCTATTAATTTCCATTACTTTGATTTTTGGAATTTTATTATCAGGAATTCTAATACTATCACCAATAATATAGACAAACTATTGAACATATTTTTACATATATTTTGAATTAAAGTTAAGAAATATTGACTACTTTGTACTTGAAGGAAAATAAGATTGATAAAGAGGACCATTGAGGATGAAAAAATTTCAAAAAGAGAATTCTTGAATTTTTGTCTTAAAGAACAAAAGCTTCTTTCACAAAAGAGGGCAAAATGTTAACCATAAAGCTCACTCGAGAATGTTGGTATGAAAGAAGGCCTGCAAAGCATTGTAAAAGCTTCGCAAAAATTGAAAAGAAGGGTTCCGCATGGTTCAAAAATGGGGTTTCGAAGGCATTGAAGTACCTATCAAAGAGATTGGATTGGTACTGCAAGAATTGGATGTTTTTGCAAGTATTAAATGGATTATAGGCTTCCGAAGGAGTCGAAACGAGTCAAGACTATCCTTCCGCTTCAGTTGACCCTACTGAAATAGTTGGTTTCACATGTACAAAGGCGTTTTATATGCGTTAAAAATACCTTTCGAAGGTATCAAATAACAAGCTTTCACACATATGTAAAACCCTTTGAAATGACTGGTTCCGCCACTGTCTGCCTTCCACAGGAGATGATTCTACAAAAACATCCCTTTCGGAAGCGTGGTTTTGCAAAGACTAGCCTTTCAAATCAGTTGAACCCTTCCACAAATATTAGGGAGGTTTCACCTGCAACCAGTATTGCTTCCACAAGCATTAGAAGATGGGCTTCCGCATTAATTAAGAGGATTACTTTCAAAAGCCACCTTCCGCAACCATCGCCTGTCCACCAAGAAGCCTCCTCCATCACCAGTGACCTTCCGCAATGATCCTTCGGCCACCATTGAATCCTTTCAAGACCATACAAATGCACTTCCTCACTCATTCAGGTAGCATCCTATCATGTTAGCACCACATCTTGACAAAAATGATGAGGTTTCGAAGAGGTAAAAAGTGCTTTCGCTTATAATCAAATAACACAATGAGGTACCTTGGTTCGTTTCCCACCAAAAGAAGCATACCTTTCGATGATGTCGAAAGGCTCCAGAAGTGCTCGAAAGCAGTGCTGATGAGTATCGGATCAATATCCATTATTAGCATGCTTTCGACAAAGGTAAAAGGCCTGATTCAAGCATAATAAAAGAGCGAAATACCTACCCACAACTTCGTGACCATGAAAGTGGAAGGATAAAGGTAAAAGGATATGCACAAAAGGTTGGAAAACTGACATGTTGATAGCTTCGAAAGGATGAACGCTGAAGGGCCCAATCCACATCTATAAATACGACCATAGAGGTCCAAGTTCGGGATGGATTTTTTATATTTCTACATTTCTTTGCCAAATCAAATCTTGTAACCCTAATCAGATTGGGGAAAAATTCTATTACTTGTAATCTACTTGTGAGAAATAAAAAGAGAGGATGCATAGATCCGATATTGATTTCAAACATAAGAATGATCATCTCGGCCATTAGCTTGTCTAATGACCAATTGCACATGTTACACACTTATCTTCTTAACCCTTTATTAGCATATGCTATGCTATAGAGCCTATTTTAATATCTTAATTTTAAAGCATATTATCATCACATCCAAAGCTCAAGCGGCACTAAAGTAACATGGTGATGATAATGTAGAATTATCGAGTCTATTGGACTTATGATATTTGTTCAATATAAGGCTCTATGGCATATTGGATCCACTCTTTACTTAAATATATACAAGTTGAGTTTCGAATCCTTTTGAAGGGAACATGACCTTCGAAGGGATTCTCTTCGTCGTCGTTGAATAAAACCCCTAGGGAGGACTTCTTCGAAAGGCTTTTGAATACTTATGAACATATTTCTAATTTCAAAGGAGTCCACCCCATGGCAGCTGCACCAACACCTTCGAAGGGGCTCATTCAAAGTAGGTTTTAGGCCTCATTTTGATCCCTTCGAAATGGGACAAAAAAAAGGATTGCATTATTGGATCACCGTTTCGAAAATACATTCAAAAGGGATCTTCTTCTTGATTCACATTCAATCTAATGCCCCTTTAGATGTTGATGATAAATATCGTTAACAAAATAATTTAGAATAAGTACATACATATTTATATGTTTAAATATAATCATATAAATAAAATATTAATATTACACATAATATTATAATATATTTATTTGAATATAAATAAATTATTTATAAATAATAAATTATTATTTTGTTAAAAAAAGTGAGTAACACGTATGTACACACACATATATATAAATATATTAAAAATTATAATTATAAATACATATATTTATACAAATATACTTATTATAATTTATATATATATAAATCAATAAAATGCTTAAAATACTTTTTTTTATTTCAAATATAGAAGTCCGGTCTTGCGCATTACAGCTTAGAAAATAATATACACACACATATATATATATTAAAATACATTTAATTAAATATCCATTCAAAAATTAATAAAATATTAACTAAAATCCAAACTTTACTTCAAAATTTAAATTCTTAGAAAATATTAAATGCTATTTTATGCTTTGAAAAAAATTTCCATTATTTTTTCGGTTAAAATGATTTTTTTTCCAATCAAAATTAAATAATTAATTCAAAAATACAATTGTTTTAATATTTTTAATATTTTAAGAGCTTCTCTTATGCTAATTTTATTTCATAAATATAAAAGTAACTTTTCATAACGTAATTAAGTTAATATAGTTAATTTAATTAATAAATTAATTTAAATAATATAAAATAGTAGTAAAATATTAAAATATATTTTTTCTTGCCGAAAATTATCATACCTTTTCACTTTCTATATAAAATTATATATCTATTTTTGACTATAGTAAGAGGTTGTGATTACTTATAAACTATGTAAATACAAATATATATATATATATATCTTTAAATTATATATATATAATTAATACAATTAAATATATTTTTATTCATTGCTACACTGACCTGATATATATATATATATATATATATAATTCCTCTTTTTTTTATTTATTTTATTAAACACATATACACATGCATATGACCAAACTATTTTGTGTCAATATCACTAGCATATCATAATCATCACCTAACTAACAATATATACATATAATAAAATATTATATTGAGAATCAATAATTATGATCTAATAAAAACAATACCTTAATCCCAATGCCTTGAACCCTTTTGAAAGTCTTTCAATTCAACATAGAGCTAGTCCTTGAACCGTTGACCTTCAACTATCGTAATGATCGAATCTAACTTGATTTTAGTTTGAAATGATGGAGGCACTAGGGTAATTTTTGGCTAACAAGTAATGAAGGAGGAGGCAGACAAAAAGATCAGATCTAATTAGGTTAGAGATGCTTATGTAGTGGATAGAAAAGAGAGAGAAATGGATATGATCTCATACTCATTGGACCATCCAAAACCAAGCTTTTCTAACCCTAAAATGAGCCGCCTATACCATGTAATTTTAGCTGATAATTCTACCCAAATATGGGCCTTAAACCCACTTAAGCCCAAAATAAAATATTATGCAATTAAATCAAATTTAATCGCTTATCAATATCGTATATCGATTGATGTATCTATAACTATTATAAATATATCTAATAGTATTTATTCATCAAATCATAGTCAAATTTTATAATTAATATTTCAAAATATTAACTAATTTAATTAATTTATAATCATTAAATCATTTGATCAAATGAGAATTCATCCTTTTGGGTTTATGACTCGTCGGATGTAAATTTGGTCGATGAGTAATATCGAACTATTTGAATATTAACGTTCACACATTACTTAGTAGGTGGTGTGATATTTTGGACAAATTTATCGCTTACTTAGTTTTGGTAATATCCAATTTCACTTCTTATGCGTTAGCCAATATGATTCTTATTTCCACTAATTCTCTTCGTCAAAAGTTTGTCACTTTGGGCTTAAGTAGTTTGGTAATAGTCAAATTTCCAATATCGTCCATATTCAACTCTATAAACCAAACGCAAAGTACTTGGTTCAATAATAATAATTATTGTTAATCGAATTGCTCTGGCCAGAGACTTTGATTTTGAGTTGACTTAAGTTGACCATGATATTTACCTCATATAACTGAGGAGAAGAATCCTCTCTTGAATAGTGCTTCACTTCCAATACTTGCACTTGATCCAACTGTAGTCACTAGATAATCGTTGTGCCATGGTTTGACTATAATAAAAGTAGAGCTTTCATATTAAAGATCGACCATCTTTTCAAGTCGAGAGAACCATGTAAATTAGTAACGTCGATATTTTCTGTTTGACCTTAGTCATATTAACCAGTAGAAAACTATCGAGTGAGTCATTACATAGTTATCCAAAAACTATCAGTACATAACTTCTAGGTGCCCCCGACATTGTAACGACCCAGAATTTTTATTAATTAAAATTTGAATATTTAATTAATTTTAAATATTTATAAGTGAATTTATTAGTCGAATAAATTTTAATTTGAATTATTGGATTTAATTGGATAATTAAATCGATAATTTAATATGTTAAATTATGGAAATAATTGAAATTTGAGTTAAATATGATTGAAAATGATTTGTAAAATTTTATTTTATCATATTGAAGTTAGAATGATATTTTAGAACTTTTAAAATCGAATTAAGAGTTAATTTGTGAAAATTGAATATTTTAATATTTAATTATCGACTGTAAAATAGCCAATTTTTGAATAGTCTCAGAATAGAACGAAACCAGTTCCATTGGATCCGTAATGGTTAGTTATTACTGGATTTCAATTTTCGTGTCAATCGGAGTTATCGTTTGATCGTGGCAGCTCGAAACGCATCGAATTGTTTTTAATATTAATTTGGCGAGTTAAAATAGCCATTTTTCAAAAAGTCTCGGATTTCGACGACACCAGTTTCATCAGATCCGTAATGTGATATTATTGTAAGGTTTCAAATTTCAAGTCGATTGGATTTACTGTTTGTCCGGTACGAATTAAAACGCCTAGAAAATCGTTTAAATCGGTTTAATTTAAATTGAACGTTTGTAGCCATAACTCGCACAGATATCCGAATTAGCTTTCGAAACCTGTTCCATTGTGTCCGGAACGCGGGATAAACCCTAGGAACGTCAGTTTCGGCGCGTAAATCGGAGTTCGGAATTTCCGGATGAATAGTGTTCGATTTTTCCTATAAATAGAGACCAACACCTTCATAAGTTTAAAAAAAAAAAAAAAACCTAAACCCTAGCCGCCGTTCATAACAACCAAAGGCCAGAATTTCATTTCGATTCTCCTCAAATATCTTCAAATCTACACAACGATTCGACGAACTTTCAACTGCAAACTTGTAGAGCACAACATGTTCTACGTATTCAACGGTGGAGATGTGATTTGGAGCTGTATTTTGGGAGTTAGGGAGCCGCGTTCATAGCCGTTCACGCACGCATTTCCAAGCACAGATGGGGGCCGAGCTCTATGATGATTGGGCCGAGCATGGAGGTTGGGGAGGCGCACGACATGGAGCAATTTGATCGAGTTCAAGTCGCTTATAGGTGGAGTATAATTTAACCCTAAATTTGAGCTTTGGGTTCCATTTGATACGGCAATGATCTGTAGAAACGTGATGGTGGGGAAGAAAAGGAGGGACGGTGGAGATGGCAAGCAGCATGGATCTTGTGGCTAAGAATGGTTGTGGGTTTAAAATTATGAAATTAAAGTTGTAATTGTTTATATAAAAATTCGTATAAACTTGAAAAATCATATCTTTTTCATACGAGGTCGAAAACGCGCGAAACCAGTTGCGTTGGAATCGTGTAGACGAGCACTACGCGATGAAATTGGATTGGAGTCGTTTGGAGTTAGTGAGAATTTTGGGTAAAATTAAACGCGCGTTTAATTTTATTCGAAATAAATCGCTAAAACGGAAATTAAAATCAAGGTGAGAATTTCTCACTCAATCGAATCGGTTTCAATTTTATTTTAAATAGTTAGATTAAAATATCTGAATGCATGTTTGAATGATGATTGTTATCTATTGATTGTTAAAATAGACATTATGCGCCGTTAGTAAGCGGATGTTATTTAATAAAAACATATACCGCGAATATTTCATAAACAGTGAAATTGGTATTATATATAATATCAATATATATATATATATTGACATATGTATATATTGCAGTTGTTGATTCCCCGCATTTTTTAGCGGATGAGACCCTATTGCGCCGTTATTAAGCGGATAATATTTAATAAAAACATATACTGCGATAATTTCGTACTGGAGCGAAATTGGTATTGTGCTAATGTTTGTGGATGCAGGAAAACAGGTTGGAGGGATCCAGCTGGATTCCTCAACAGTTTTTATTTGATTTCAGATATTTTGATATTTGATGGATTATCATATCGATATATGATATCGTTGTAGTCGTGATTGACTATTTGGTGTGTAGCATCATTGAACCAAGTTTTGGGATTTTAAAATGATTTTTAAAGTGATTTTGAAAAATATACTTTATTTTTGGAATTGATCCATTTTAAATAAATAAACGTTATAATTTTAAAGTTATAAAAATTATGATTTTTGAGAAATATAGTTAAAAGTTGGTTTTTGAAAATATGGGGTTAAAGATCTTATAAAGTAATTTAAATTTGGATTTTTGAATTTATTATTAAAAGTTTAAAAATAGAATTTATAAAATTTGATTATTTTGTAAGTCAAAAAGATGAAATTATAAAGGAATTTAAAGTCATTTTAAAAAATAATATAAATTGATTTATATTAAGAGATTTATAAATGGATATTTATAAATTGGAATATTGACATTATAAAACGAGTTTTTATAAGTGTTTGAATGAAGTGAAAATGAATTTCATTGATGAATGAAATTTATAGAATTTTATACGGTGAAGTTATAAATGGAATTTTATAAGCAGTAGGTTTATAAAATTTATTAAGTTATTAAAATAATGGTTTTGAATAAATGAATGAATCTTATAAGTTATAAGATTTATGATTTGGAAAGTCTTTAAAAGAACGATTTGTAAAATAATCGTTTTATAAGCATTTGACTTATAATATGAACGTTTGATATATAATTGAGTTATGAATTGAATAGGTAAATAATGGAATTTATAAACGTAGTTTTATAAATTCGCAAGCGACTTATTTTGATAAGTAAATTGTTATAACCTATTAATGGAGTTATATTCACGTTTTAGACTGTGAATAATCCTTTGAAATGAAATGAATAGAAAGGATGGAATTTGTTAAAGAAGTATATTCACGTTTTTGAATAGTGAATAATATGTTAAAGAAAATGTTTAGATGTGATGTTTTAAATAGAATTAAAACGATCTAACGATGTTTTAAAAGGTGTTGAGATTCGAAACCATAGATTTCAACATTTATTGTTGAAATAGATGTTTCGAGAAATAAAAGGAAATGGTAGACTATAACACTGTTGTTATAGTAAATAATTTCCGAAAGGAAATGTTTTGTATAGTATTGGGATTTATATATCTATTTTAATTTCGAATCCCTATACTAGTGATTTTGGGTTGTCGTAACGATGTTTTACGTAACATTCGTTTTGGCCCAAATAAATATGTTTAAGAGAATGATTTCCTTAAAGAATGAAATATATACTTAATCTCGATTTAAGTATATTGAATATTTTCCAAAGGTTGAAAATAAATAAGATTTGTGAATTACTTATTTAATAAGTATGGAAATGTTTTCCAATATGAAGTGAATATTTAGAATTTATCTTTATGGAAGATAAATTGAAAATGGATAATTGAAATCACATATTCATAAATATTTTGGAATATAAATTCACTATGGAATTTATAAAAGAAAGTGGGATTGGTTTAGAAAAAAATAAATATTGATTTATTTTTGAAGTGTTGAAATTATATATCTTGTAAAGATATTTTGGAAAACAAATAATTTGGAAAATTATTTGGAATCTGGTGATGTGTGCATATCCATTGATAGTTCAATAATCGACTATCAATATTTCCCTTTGAATGGGTATTTGATGTGATTTGTTTGAATTTAAATGCCACACTTATTTTTGAATAAGCGCTCACTATTCGGGTTAACCGGGAAAGGACCATGGGGTCGTATAACCCATTCCGAATATGTGATACGTCGTTGTGAATTGCATTTGAAGATCGGTGTTGAAGACCGGATATTTGTGAGAGCGATAGGATGACCTATCGATTGACACTGCACCGAGTTGCTCCGGTATAGAGTTCTCCATATGTGATGGGGAATCCGATCAGGATTGTGGATATCCGGATTGCAAGGACTTCTTTGTAAGGACTTCTTTGTAAGTGCCTTCGGTTTTGTTCGAGCCCGGAACAGACTTGTATGGATTGTATGTCTGACATTACAAGTTGAGATATAAAGCCGATTTCTTTCAAATATATTTCTGTTGGTGGCGGAGAATTTATTCTTTTAGCTTAACACCCTTCTCTGAGACGTACGAGCTCAGAGGTTATATAGTTGAAGGTTATCAGCGATATATTCCCAATTTGGTAATGTGACATGCTGAGTGATGCTGAAATGATCATTGTGTTGATTATTTGTGATAGGATCATTTGTTTGATCGTCTATCTTGGTGATCATTTCTATGATCATTTGTTGACCCAAAGCATGGCTTTTGTATAAAGTATGTTTTTGTGGACGTGACTTCGTCGAGCCTCACATCCCGGAATGCTCAAAACAGGAAAGATGCGGCAAGGTTATGAGGGGTAGCTCCCTTTAGGGTATGTGCATTTCCTTCTGGAAAGGGTGGTATCATGGTATGGAGCGCAGATACTTACTCATGTTGATACACTATATTTATTACTGTGTGGTGTTGTTGATGACGAGCGCTCGGTTAAAGGTCCAATGGGACCGGGGGATGACATACTCGTGTAGTAGTTACCTAGTGATAAAGGTAACCCGGCCTTGTGTTGGCAGAGAGCTGGTTAAGTTCTCGGGACGTCCCGCCAGAGGCGTTTCCATGTGGCAATGGGAAGTTCCTTGGCCTGACCATTTGTTGGAAATCCAAAGAAACAATACGAAACTTGTACGGTTTTAGTTGTAGAACTTATCATTCACTTATGGTGGCGCCCCACTGTTTGGATTATAGCTATAGTAGGCATAGTTCGGAATGTCTATGTTGGCTAAGATTTATATCTTTATTTTCGAAATGATTTCCTCTACACTATGCACTAATAATAATATCAAATGTTATTTTAAATGCGTATCAAGCATCTTTGGCTATCATAAGGAGAAATCTCCTCCGATTCTGCGTTTGCATGTGTGTGTGTGCGGGAGGCCTTATGGTAGTCTCATTTTTAAAAGCATTGCGAATTGAATTTAAAAATATTCTTCTATTTTGATTTCAAAGATAAATAAACTGTTTTGAGTTCTCACACCAGTCACATGACTGACTCGGAGTTTATTGTTTTCCTTCCTAAACTCTGGGTGCCCACCAATTTCCACACGGGCAGTCAAGAGTTAGGTTTATCAGGATATTCTGGATATTCAGGAGTTGCTGGAGGCAAGCTGGATGGTATGGCGTATTACTAGTATATAGTACTTCTTTTTCCGCTGTTTGATGTTGTATGTTGTTGTACACTCTGATGATATGATGTAATGAAATGTAATGTGATGTAATAACTGATATAGTTCTTTGTTTAAAGATTATTCATTTATTATTATATGTTGTTCCGCTGCGAATTGTGAGATTCTGTTCTGTTGTTCTGTTGTTTTCTTTCTGTCCGTCTCTATGTTCTCTATTTTCTATTCTCTTTTTCTCTGTTTTCTTTTCCCTCTATTTTCTATATTTTCCTTCTCTCTTCTCTCTTTTTCTTTTCTTAAATTCTTTTAAAACCCTAACTATTCGGTTTTTCGGCAACGAAAAATCCTTGACGTTACATTTGGTATCAGAGCATATGGTTAAGCGACAATCATGGTTCTGTTGGGTAGTACTCATTAGAGATAGAGTCAGCAGTACTCTAGAATGAGTTTGAGTGTAATAATAGCTATGAGAGCGTATTTGTTAGTGAATATAAAATTGTTTTATTTTGTGATGATTGGTTTATTGAGTGGCATATGAACCTTCGTCAGCACGGTCTGTCAAACTATGCCGAAGGGGTTTATAAACACTTGAATAGAACAATTCGGCATAATATTGTTTTTAAGTTGGGTAAATGAAATAATTTTACCTTGATTTATATTTTTATATATAAAGGAATAATTTTTTCAGAATTATTAAAGTGTATATAAGTTGATTACTAGGTTGTTTGAATAATCTAAATAAAAGAATAATTGTATAAGCAAAAGAATTATAAGAATTGAATTATAATTAAATGTGATTTACAATTGTGAAATAAACTTATATATAAAGAAGTGAAACTATATGAATATATATATTTATGAATATGGGTTGTAAATAAAAGTGAATTTAAAGTTAAATGGAAATTTACTTTAGAATTGAAATCTGAATTTATTTACAAGTGGGAATTTAAGTTATGTAAAACTAAGTGATGTTTAAATGGAATTCAACTTAAGATGGTTAAATGAATTACCAATTGAATTGAATGAATCGATTAAATATTAATCAATTGAATGTAAATAATTGATATGAAATAATGAATATAAGTGTTAATTCATTCAAATCTAATGTTATTGGAAGTTGAAGGATTGAATGAAAATCAATTTAATTAAACCAATTGAAAGTGAAGGTGTTAAACCAAATTGAATGAATATAAGCAAAGGAATTTGGTTGCAATTAATATACATTGGTTGTTATATGATTGTTGATTGGTTGTATAAAATTCATTAAGTGTTAATGAAATTGGAAGCTAAAGTAATTGAAATTCAATTGGAAGTTAAGTGAATCTTAATTAGAATTGAATTTGATTTGGAAGTGAACTAACTTGAATATGAATTAGTGAATATAAACTAATTGAAAATGAATGTTAGTAAGAACATCCACTGTATATGAATCCAATATGATTAAATTGAAAACCAATTCATTGAATATTAAAGAGAATATGAATGAATATTTATTGGTTATGAATGCTAATTGGATGTTAGTTGGTTGATGGTTGAATATATTACTTTTACTACATTTGCTATGTTGGCATATATAGTTATTAAGTTGCTATATGTTGTATATCAATACTATTTTCATATATGCATGATTCTCATGTTGTTTGTTGAGTGTTTAGTAGGTGCGGATCGCGTTTGCTTCGCATTTGGAGCTCGCTTTCGCGCTATATTAGCCGTATATGCTTGCTAATAAAGTATAAGGTACATATCTCGGATTAAATATCGTACTTTTACATTTTTTCCTTGCGGGATGCCTCATTACTTGATGAGATGTATATTTGTGATATATATACTGTCATTTTTTTTTCGGATCAGGCCGCGCAAAGGAGACTATGGCGATTTTTTTCGAAAATTTAAGGCGTTAGAAAAATTTGAGAAAATTTGGAAAATTTTGAAAACTATAACTTTAATTTTGGACTATAGTAATTGTTTTTGAAAAGATAACTAAGTATGATTTGAAAACTTAGTAAAGTATTGTAAGAAGTTTAATTATGAATTTTAGAAAGTTAATAGATTCTGTAACTTTTCTTACTTGTTAATTTCGAGGACGAAATTCTTTTAAAGGGGGAAGATTGTAACGACCCAGAATTTTTATTAATTAAAATTTGAATATTTAATTAATTTTAAATATTTATAAGTGAACTTATTAGTCGAATAAATTTTAATTTGAATATTGGATTTAATTGGATAATTAAATCGATAATTTAATATGTTAAATTATGGAAATAATTGAAATTTGAGTTAAATATGATTGAAAATGATTTGTAAAATTTTATTTTATCATATTGAAGTTAGAATGATATTTTAGAACTTTTAAAATCGAATTAAGAGTTAATTTGTGAAAATTGAATATTTTAATATTTAATTATCGACTGTAAAATAGCTAATTTTTAAACAGTCTCAGAATTGAACGAAACATGTTCCATTGGATCCGTAATGGTTAGTTATTACTGGATTTCAATTTTCGTGTCAATCGGATTTATCGTTTGATCGTGGCAGCTCGAAACGCATCGAATTGTTTTTAATATTAATTTGGCGAGTTAAAATAGCCATTTTTCAAAAAGTCTCGAATTTCAACGAAACCAGTTTCATCGGATCCGTAATGTGATATTATTGTAAGGTTTCAAATTTCAAGTCGATTGGATTTACCGTTTGTCCGGTACGAATTAAAACGCCTAGAAAATCGTTTAAATCGGTTTAATTTAAATTGAATGTTTGTAGCCATAACTCGCACAGATGTCCGAATTAGCTTTCGAAACTTGTTCCATTGTGTCCGGAACGCGGGATAAACCCTAGGAACGTCAGTTTCGGCGCGTAAATCAGAGTTCGGAATTTCCGGATGAATAGTGTTCGATTTTTCCTATAAATAGAGACCAACACCTTCATAGGTTAAAAAAAAAAAAAAACCTAAACCCTAGCCGCCTTTCATAACAACCAAAGGCCAGAATTTCATTTCGATTCTCCTCAAATATCTTCAAATCTACCCAACGATTCGACGAACTTTCAACTGCAAACTTGTAGAGCACAACATGTTCTACGTATTCAACGGTGGAGATGTGATTTGGAGCTGTATTTTGGGAGTTAGGGAGCCGCGTTCATAGCCGTTCACGCACGCATTTCCAAGCACAGATGGGGGCCGAGCTCTATGATGATTGGGCCGAGCATGGAGGTTGGGGAGGCGCACGACATGGAGCAATTTGATCGAGTTCAAGTCGCTTATAGGTGGAGTATAATTTAACCCTAAATTTGAGCTTTGGGTTCCATTTGATACGGCAATGATCTATAGAAACATGATGGTGGGGAAGAAAAGGAGGGACGGTGGAGATGGCAAGCAGCATGGATCTTGTGGCTAAGAATGGTTGTGGGTTTAAAATTATGAAATTAAAGTTGTGATTGTTTATATAAAAATTCGTATAAACTTGAAAAATCATATCTTTTTCATACGAGGTCGAAAACGCGCGAAACCAGTTGCGTTGGAATCGTGTGGACGAGCACTACGCGATGAAATTGGATTGGAGTTGTTTGGAGTTAGTGAGAATTTTGGGTAAAATTAAACGCGCGTTTAATTTTATTCGAAATAAATCGCTAAAACGGAAATTAAAATCAAGGTGAGAATTTCTCACTCAATCGAATCGGTTTCGATTTTATTTTAAATAGTTAGATTAAAATATCTGAATGCATGTTTGAATGATGATTGTTATCTATTGATTGTTAAAATAGACATTATGCGCCGTTAGTAAGCGGATGTTATTTAATAAAAACATATACCGCGAATATTTCATAAACAGTGAAATTGGCATTATATATAATATCAATATATATATATTGGCATATGTATATATTGCAGTTGTTGATTCCCCGTATTTTTTTAGCGGATGAGACCCTATTGCGCCGTTATTAAGCGGATAATATTTAATAAAAACATATACCGCGATAATTTCGTACTGGAGCGAAATTGGTATTGTGCTAATGTTTGTGGATGCAGGAAAACAGGTTGGAGGGATCCAACTGGATTCCTCAACAGTTTTTATTTGATTTCAGATATTGTGATATTTGATGGATTATCATATCGATATATGATATCGTTGTAGTCGTGATTGACTATTTGGTGTGTAGCATCATTGAACCAAGTTTTGGGATTTTAAAATGATTTTTAAAGTGATTTTGAAAAATATACTTTATTTTTGGAATTGATCCATTTTAAATAAATAAACGTTATAATTTTAAAGTTATAAAAATTATGATTTTTGAGAAATATAGTTAAAAGTTGGTTTTTGAAAATATGGGGTTAAAGATCTTATAAAGTAATTTAAATTTGGATTTTTGAATTTATTATTAAAAGTTTAAAAATAGAATTTATAAAATTTGATTATTTTGTAAGTCAAAAAGATGAAATTATAAAGGAATTTAAAGACATTTTAAAAAATAATATAAATTGATTTATATTAAGAGATTTATAAATGGATATTTATAAATTGGAATATTGACATTATAAAACGAGTTTTTATAAGTGTTTGAATGAAGTGAAAATGAATTTCATTGATGAATGAAATTTATAGAATTTTATACGGTGAAGTTATAAATGGAATTTTATAAGCAGTAGGTTTATAAAATTTATTAAGTTATTAAAATAATGGTTTTGGATAAATGAATGAATCTTATAAGTTATAAGATTTATGATTTGGAAAGTCTTTAAAAGAACGATTTGTAAAATAATCGTTTTATAAGCATTTGACTAAAAGAACGATTTGTAAAATAATCGTTTTATAAGCATTTGACTTATAATATGAACGTTTGATATATAATTGAGTTATGAATTGAATAGGTAAATAATGGAATTTATAAACGTAGTTTTATAAATTCGCAAATGACTTATTTTGATAAGTAAATTGTTATAACCTATTAATGGAGTTATATTCACGTTTTAGACTGTGAATAATCCTTTGAAATGAAATGAATAGAAAGGATGGAATTTGTTAAAGAAGTATATTCATGTTTTTGAATAGTGAATAATATGTTAAAGAAAATGTTTAGATGTGATGTTTTAAATAGAATTAAAACGATCTAACGATGTTTTAAAAGGTGTTGAGATTCGAAACCATAGATTTCAACATTTATTGTTGAAATAGATGTTTCGAGAAATAAAAGGAAATGGTAGACTATAACACTGTTGTTATAGTAAATAATTTCCGAAAGGAAATGTTTTGTATAGTATTGGGATTTATATATCTATTTTAATTTCGAATCCCTATACTAGTGATTTTGGGTTGTCGTAACGATGTTTTACGTAACATTCGTTTTGGCCCAAATAAATATGTTTAAGAGAATGATTTCCTTAAAGAATGAAATATATACTTAATCTCGATTTAAGTATATTGAATATTTTCCAAAGGTTGAAAATAAATAAGATTTGTGAATTACTTATTTAATAAGTATGGAAATGTTTTCCAATATGAAGTGAATATTTAGAATTTATCTTTTTGGAAGATAAATTGAAAATGGATAATTGAAATCACATATTCATAAATATTTTGGAATATAAATTCACTATGGAATTTATAAAAGAAAGTGGGATTGGTTTAGAAAAAAATAAATATTGATTTATTTTTGAAGTGTTGAAATTATATATCTTGTAAAGATATTTTGGAAAACAAATAATTTGGAAAATTATTTGGAATCTGGTGATGTGTGCATATCCATTGATAGTTCAATAATCGACTATCAATATTTCCCTTTGAATGGGTATTTGATGTGATTTGTTTGAATTTAAATGCCACACTTATTTTTGAATAAGCGCTCACTATTCTGGTTAACCGGGAAAGGACCATGGGGTCGTATAACCCATTCCGAATATGTGATACGTCGTTGTGAATTGTATTTGAAGATCGGTGTTGAAGACCGGATATTTGCGAGAGCGATAGGATGACCTATCGATTGACTCTGCACCGAGTTGCTCCGGTATAGAGTTCTCCATATGTGATGGGGAATCCGATCAGGATTGTGGATATCCGGATTGCAAGGACTTCTTTGTAAGTGCCTTCGGTTTTGTTCGAGCCCGGAACAGACTTGTATGGATTGTATGTCTGACATTACAAGTTGAGATATAAAGCCGATTTCTTTCAAATATATTTCTGTTGGTGGCGGAGAATTTATTCTTTTAGCTTAACACCCTTCTCTGAGACGGACGAGCTCAGAGGTTATATAGTTGAAGGTTATCAGCGATATATTCCCAATTTGGTAATGTGACATGCTGAGTGATGCTGAAATGATCATTGTGTTGATTATTTGTGATAGGATCATTTGTTTGATCGTCTATCTTGGTGATCATTTCTATGATCATTTGTTGACCCAAAGCATGGCTTTTGTATAAAGTATGTTTTTGTGGACGTGACTTCGTCGAGCCTCACATCCCGAAATGGTCAAAACAGGAAAGATGCGGCAAGGTTATGAGGGGTAGCTCCCTTTAGGGTATGTGCATTTCCTTCTGGAAAGGGTGGTATCATGGTATGGAGCGCAGATACTTACTCATGTTGATACACTATATTTATTAGTGTGTGGTGTTGTTGATGACGAGCGCTCGGTTAAAGGTCCAATGGGACCGGGGGATGACATACTCGTGTAGTAGTTACCTAGTGATAAAGGTAACCCGGCCTTGTGTTGGCAGAGAGCTGGTTAAGTTCTCGGCACGTCCCGCCAGAGGCGTTTCCATGTGGCAATGGGAAGTTCCTTGGCCTGACCATTTGTTGGAAATCCAAAGAAACAATACGAAACTTGTACGGTTTTAGTTGTAGAACCTATCATTCACTTATGGTGGCGCCCCACTGTTTGGATGATAGCTATAGTAGGCATAGTTCGGAATGTCTATGTTGGCTAAGATTTATATCTTTATTTTCGAAATGATTTCCTCTACACTATGCACTAATAATAATATCAAATGTTATTTTAAATGCGTATCAAGCATCTTTGGCTATCATAAGGAGAAATCTCCTCCGATTTTGCGTTTGCATGTGTGTGTGCGGGAGGCCTTATGGTAGTCTCATTTTTAAAAGCATTGCGAATTGAATTTAAAAATATTCTTCTATTTTGATTTCAAAGATAAATAAACTGTTTTGAGTTCTCACACCAGTCACATGACTGACTCGGAGTTTATTGTTTTCCTTCCTAAACTCTGGGTGCCCACCAATTTCCACACGGGCAGTCAAGAGTTAGGTTTATCAGGATATTCTGGATATTCAGGAGTTGCTGGAGGCAAGCTGGATGGTATGGCGTATTACTAGTGTATAGTACTTCTTTTTCCGCTGTTTGATGTTGTTTGTTGTTGTACACTCTGATGATATGATGTAATGAAATGTAATGTGATGTAATAACTGATATAGTTCTTTGTTTAAAGATTATTCATTTATTATTATATGTTGTTCCGCTGCGAATTGTGAGATTCTGTTCTGTTGTTCTGTTGTTTTCTTTCTGTCCGTCTCTATGTTCTCTATTTTCTATTCTCTTTTTCTCTGTTTTCTTTTCCCTCTATTTTTTATATTTTCCTTCTCTCTTCTCTCTTTTTCTTTTCTTAAATTCTTTTAAAACCCTAACTATTCGGTTTTTTGGAAACGAAAAAATATTGACGTTACATCATAAGTAATACACAGCCCAACATTTGAAGAGCGTTATGTAATCCAGTCTTAATAAATACATCGATATCCTATCTCAATGCATCTTGACCATGAAAAATTAAAATGGTATATTTATTTTCATTATGATAAATGACTTATGCTTATAACACTTTGTAGCTACTATCATAAACATACCATTTATGGATTTTATATTAAATATACTTTTAATTAAATTAATTAATTAATATAACACATTATATCAGGTATATAGTAGATAGTAAGCAACTTTTATTTCAAATAAGATTGGTTATCGAGTT
The DNA here is from genome assembly GCA_030765085.1 of Allium cepa. NCBI lineage: Eukaryota > Viridiplantae > Streptophyta > Magnoliopsida > Asparagales > Amaryllidaceae > Allium > Allium cepa. The sequence goes on along the minus strand of CM060941.1, from coordinate 1,045,559,131 downwards.
AGATATATGTAACAAATTACATAATTGCCCTTAGGACATTACCCTAACTCTATCCATCTCCTACTTGCACTTGGGTTAATTATGGAATCTTATCCCAACTTCTCCAATCGTTTTTCTCAAAAGCAATTGGATCAGTTTTTCAGTGAATGGGTATGTTGTTATGTTTCAGTTATCTACTCTGTCAATCAACTCTCTTCGAGGCTGACAAACTACCTTTATCATTGGAACAATTCGGAGTATGTCTCTTGACTTCTAGTGAGATCTATGTTCTATTATGAACTATATCGTGACATCACTATCATATATCAATGTTATGTGATTATCAACATTTGAAATCACCCTCAACTCAGTTATAAATTTGTGCATTTATATTTATATACATTGCTTTTGTTGTAGTGCTGTTCAATGCGATGTACTTAGCCATGTTCATTGAATCAATCAAAGTCTTTTATTTGAAACATTTTCAACTTAAATATTCTTTACTTGAATTTACTATTGACATAATATAATAAATATCATTTATGAAAACTTGAGTCTGAACACTCCTTTATAAAGAGATTGTTGTTTTTGTAAATAATTCTCTAGTATTTTATAAATACACGAGAACACCTCAAACTACCATTTAGTGACATCGGTTTCGATTTTATATTTGCTTCACTTACAAATACATAAAAAAATCACGATATCGTAAACAACATAACATATATAATATTTTGTATTGCCAATGCATAAAGAATCCATCTTACAAGTTCTACATAAAACATTTTAATAAGGTGTCCTTACTTGTCGTTTGGGACATTCCCAATGCTTTCATTAAGAAAGGGCTGGATTTCACAACCTAAAGTTTGGATTTGAAATTTGTAGAAGATGAAGAGGTCTAACACTAGATCTAGGATTGGAAAAAGTCAACTAGAGCATAAGGAAAACTAAGAGGTGCCATCGGATTTTAACCATTCCATCTACGTGACTAGAGAGGAGATTAAGATAATAATGAAAGAAATGCAAGATGGAATAATGGCCCGATGGCAGGAGATGCTAGATGGATTTTTCCAAAGGCTCGGACAAGAAGAACAACTGGAGCTGCTATAATTTAGAACCAAGGACTAGAAACTAATGCAGAACATCTAGAGTTGGAGCAGAGCAAAATGGAACGATGCCCCCATGACTAGGACCACTAGGCGCTGACCTCGATCCTCTTGATACAAAGAGTAATATACTTGAGGGAAATGTTGGTTTGGGTTTAGGGTAGGCTGGAATGCCGAGGACGGACGATGCTAGAGCCATGAATGCAAGACAAAATGAAAGTGCACAACAACCAAAGGAATTGGTTCTAGAGCTTCCATGTAGGATTGGAGGACAAAATGAGGCCAGGGGTGTGGGTCAAAATGCAGACACGCATCCAGAGGAGTATGTGCTAGAATATGTGCCGAAGTTCCCTATAGGAGCAAGGGGCAGAATGCGGCTAGTGGTCAAAGTCTTCCGTTAGATGACAACAATAGTATAGCCGAAATAATCAAAAAAAAATAGTTAGAGTGGACCCTCGAACCAGAGTTTGGAGGTCATGAGTGGGAATTAATTTACCCATAACGTCTGGAATACGAGGAATCCTTTTGATTACATGCTGTGCTGGGTGCTTCTGAGGAGGTGATGGGGTGGTACTTCCCATTATATATGACAGACTTAACAATAATACAGTTCAAGTAGAAAGAGAATGGATCCATAAGTATGTGGACCGAGTTTGTAAATAAATTCTTGAGATAGTTCATGGTTAATATCACTAGACCAAAGAACATGATAACACTATCAAGCGTAAAGCAAAGGCCCGGAGAGGCCTTGAGAAGTTATCTGAAAAGGTTCAACGTAGCAGCCGCCACAGTCGATAAGCCAGATCAGTCGATAATCTTAATAGCAACAGTGTTTGGAGTTGCAAGCAAGATCGACTTCAAATCACATTGGCTAGGGATCCACCAATGTATCTCGTGGAATTTTACATAAAGCTGAAAAATATATGCGTCAAGAGGATGACGAGGTTGATAATGCTAATATTAATGTTGTGGATGATGGAAGGCTGTCCGGAGCAGAACATGGAAAAGGAAAAGGGAAGAGGGAATCAAGTTCTCTTCTTACACTGACCTAACCAAAACCTCGAAAAGGATATACCTAGATACTAGAGGTAGATCCCCTACCAAAGGCCAACTAAGAGAGAACCCACTAATCGGAAGAGAAGGATGGAAAAGTTTTGCATCTTCCATGAGCTGGAAGGGAAACGAACGAGTGCCAACACCTTTATCATCTGATAAAAGAAATGGTTTGGAGCAACCAACTACAACAATATATAAGGAAATGAACATCGATAGTGTAGCCGGTGCAAGTACTATCTATAACGAACACATCAAGACACGACCAGGGATCTGGATCGAGACTGATGATCACACGATCAGGATAAACATGTGCCAGGTTCAATTTCTATGTTTTGCCTTTTTCTTGAATTAAGACAATAATAACCTTAGACCACTTGCACATGTGCGAGTCCTCGATTAGTTTCTAAGCATGCCTTGAGTTGGATGACTGAGATGATTTATTAGGATAATAATAACCTCGGATCACTTACACATGTACAAGACCTCGACTGATCTCTAGACATGCTCTGAGTCGGATGCTTAAGATGAAGAATTAGGATTTTTGCTCATTTGCTTTGATATGAATATTTAATTTTTGAAAAATCCACTTGAACGTGATGATTGATATTGATCGTGGCATTCCTGTCCGGAGAGATGAGACGGTGATCGCAAGGAATCAGTCCCATTACCGAAGAGTAAGTGGACGGACTTGCTTATCGTTTAGTCCCCTCGCCAAAGAGCGAGCAGATTGAGCTCAGTAATGATCCTAAGAGATCAAAAGTAAGTCCTCTCACCAGAGAGTGGGAAGATGGGCTTGCTTGGTTATTGAGTCCTCTCGTCAAAGTGCGACAGTTTAGGCCCTACAAGGATCCTGAGTGATCGAACCCTAGAATGGATGCTAAACGATCCAGAGAGATCGAATCCTTAATTGGGTGCTAAATGATTCAAAGAGATCAAACCCCATAACAGATGTTGACTTAATAAAAGGATTTGAACGCCTTACAATCAGAGTAAAGGGTATAATACCCGTGTGAACATGGGATGATTTTGATATGTTGTATAACACCTTTGGATAAAGACGAGCTACTTATGATTCATGGTTGACGCCTAAGCAAAAGAAAGAGTTCTTAGCTATCCAGGTCTGAACCGACCTTCGATTTGTAGGAGAATCCAAAGAAACTAGGCGATTCACCAAGATCGAGATCAATGGATGACTAGAGAGCTCAACTATCAAAGACCGCTTGCTGCTAAAACTTTTTCTTGAGCAAAACACATCTTATATTCATAAGGCGTACTTTAGTGGCAAGTGTTATCCTGCTTTTTAGCCAAGAAAATTTCAGCTTGACTTAGAAGATAAAAATGAGGAAGATATGATTCATGAACTTGGAAACATGCTTAGAAAAACAAAAGAATTCTACATATAAAGTTTAAGGAGAAGTTGAGCTAAGTGGACCACTAAAGGTTTTTCTTCCACTTAAGACCTCCTAATCTCCTTATACTCTAAGTACTTCTTTAAGCTATCATGGTAAAGTTCTTTTCCTAGAAGATTGGACTCAAGAATTTTAAAGAGGCAAAAGGATCTTTTGGTACCGAGAAGAACCTTTAGGTATCGAGAGCTTTTGGTTGCTCTTTCGATCCACCAAGCTCCATACACCTCAGATGTAATCTCAAGTGATTGTGATCGAGTGATTTTCTTGGAGAATTGACAAGCTACACTAAGGATTTATATGAAGAAGGCAAAGAAAGTAGGAAAAGATAAGTGATAAGCAAATCGTAAAAAAGGGCTTGATTTTCATGAAAAAGAGAAACATATTGAATCAGAGATATAAGAACTAAGCAAGTGAAAACAACAAGTTTCCACCAAAGCAAAAAACTCGGCACCAACAGATTTTTGTTAGAGATTTGACCAGCGTGTTCCCTCTTATATACTTAAACTTACATTTGGACTTTATCCCACGTGGTCTATTGAGTCTACTATCAAACTTCTATATAAATACTAGCCTTACAGCAACTAATGAGGGGATTCACAATCTGCATCTTCTTCACTCTTATCTCATCCCCCAAATATACTTTAGAAACTCCGTTGTAAATATGAGATCCACTAGATTATGGTCCGATCTGATAAAATTAGTTGTAATCTGGAGAGAAAATGACTAATAATAAAGATTAAAGTGGATGTAGACCAGAGATTTCGTCATACCATTATAAAAATAGTGTCTCTTTTTCTGTTTTTACCTTTATTTTATTAGAATTAGTGCTTTCATCTGATGATTGGATGCTTGTGCCATTTTTAGTGCAAACTCAAAATATCTTTTAAACCTACTATAAAATACGTCATTTAGAAATCCAACGTTGAGTATTGAAACAACTAAAGCTGATTTTAACACAAGTAAATCGTTAACAATCAACAACGTGTTGTTTACTTATGGTTTAAAAATAGTGAAAATTGGGCTCACATCCCTAAAACCAAACATAATACACAAAAACTCCTTCCATTTGAAACTTTATAAATCCAATCCTTATTTTTGTTTCGACTTAACTCTTTTTCATAAATACCCTCGTTTATTTGTCGCGGTTTTGTGATTATAGCCAAGATTTGAAATCTTTGTTTCCATTTATCGATCTACTTTATGAAATCATATTTTCGCTTTATTATGGCTTCATCATCTTCTAGGTAAAGATGAGATCTACTTTTTAATTAATAGTTTTTCTTTCTAATTGATTGTGTTTCTTTTTTATCCATTATTGTATATGATTGTAGAATTTGATCAGTGTTTATATGACAAAGTTCGATTCTAATTGTAGAAGTTTTAATTGAATTATACTAGTTATGATTGTAAATAAAAGTAGATTTATCTACAAACATTGTAAACAATTGTAGACTTGTCTGAAAGAATTGTGAATAATTGCAGACATGTCCTATAATTCTTTGTATATAACTGAAGACTTGTGTGCAATTATTGTATAACATGCAAACTTGTCTTTTGTTAGTTCTTTGTGATTTTAATGATTGTTTATAGGTTAAAGATTGATCGCAATAATTATATTGTTTAAAATTGAAATTATCATTTTTTTTTTGCAGATTTATCTGCAGTTTTTAATAATTATTGCATATTTATCAGTAAATAATCTATTTTCTAGTTGTCATGGTATGCATTCTTTTCTGGTTTATTTATTATTTATAATTTTGTAGTTATTATGATGTTTTGTTATTTTAAATTACAGTGATGCCGACAATATTGGTGTTTTAGTGCTTCTGATGGTTGGACGTGATAGGTTTTCTTTATGTGTTCATTTTGATAGTACAGTTGATATGAGAAATGCTGTTTGTGGTAAATGGTCTGATTTAAGTCCACTGTCATTTGGTTTATATTATGTTAGAGATGGTATGAGAAGGAATATTGAAACTAATTATGATCTTCAATCTATCTTGTTGTTGTCTTGTGATGGCCCGCAAATCCGTACCCTTCGAATTGACAATAAACCACACATGTCCGACCCAAAAAGCACAGACTGGCAGAAAGTCATGAGAAAGAGAAGAAGAGAGAAGAAGAGAAGAGAAGAAAGAGAGAAGATAGAACAAAACGGAACAATACAGAATATCACATCGCAGCGGAAAACATATATTATCATATCAGTGATCTTGACAAAACATAAATTGTATATACATACGTTAATCAGAGTTCAACAATCAATCACTAGTCATCAGCCTGGACAGTTATAATAATATGTCCTTACAATTACCGATAACATACAACAACAATGCATAAAGCGGATAATCAAAACAGATACATGTATACAAAAATGAAGATCTCCAGCTCTCCTCTTGAATCTCCAAAAGCACCAAAACTAGCCTGTAAATATACTTGGTCTGACTCGAGCATTGAATAGGAAGAACGCCCGGATCAGTCTGGTAACCCAACCTGAGAAACACACTCAACTGAATTTATTACATTACCAAACTTTTCCTTTCAAAACAGAAGTATCTCGTAAGGCACGTTTACACATAAACACTGACATGTTTTTACCTTACGATAACTAAAACATTTCATATCAAATCATCTTATATTATACTAGTGTCTAGTATACAAATAATAATCAAAATAGCCAAAATTGTTATCATTATTAAATTCCTGCATACTAGGACACACTCAACTAAATTTATTACATTACCAAACTTTTCCTTTCAAAACAGAAGTATCTCGTAAGACACGTTTACACATAAACACGGACATGTTTTTACCTTACGATAACTAAAACATTTCATATCAAATCATCTTATATTATACTAGTGTCTAGTATACAAATAATAATCAAAATAACCAAAATTGTTATCATTATTAAATTCCTGCATACTAGGATCTACAAATAAAATGGTAGGTACATAGTGGAGTTTGGATTTTCATACAAATGACCAGGTGAAGGGACTACCTTCCGATGGGTACACCTTTAGATGGATGTCTTGAGAAAACATCACAAAGTTCCTCTACCAACACAAGACCGACCTATCTCTGTAACCAGGTAGTACCGAATATGTCATCCTTTGGTCGTTACCAACCTTTTCCAAGGGCCCTCATAGCATACAAACCACAATAATCGGACACACGATGTCATAGCGTGTAAAGATATATCTAGAGAGGATGATCATATCCTACTTGGGAGCGACGCACTTAGCCTTGCTCCATCTAACCCTGTTTTGGTCATTTTCGGTTGATGATGCCTGATGTAACGATTACCTTTCACATATCTCATATCACATCACTTTAAATGCCACACGTCCATTTCCATTGACTACTAATTTCCTTCCACAAAAATACAACCCTTGAGCTCATACGTCTCAAGGAGGGGTTAAGCTAAGAGAAGTTACCTTCTCCGCCACCATTGATGTACGTTTTTAACAACCGATGTACGTAATCTTTAGAAATGCAATGTTAGACAAACATCCATATAAGTTGTCTAGGAACAGGACAAACCGAAGGTACTCTCCTACCACATCCTGTCGAGAAATCCTTAGGATTAGTAGCAAATAGTCCTTGCATTGGATATTTCATAACGTAAAGACTACTGCTACTAGATGTATATTGGGATTTTAACCCCAAACGATCAATAAGTAGTTTTCCACTATAAAAATCCTGAAGATCAATATCATCACAACCAATCTGCACAATAGTCGCATAAATGTTGGTCCGAAGTGGTTTTTGGATAAACCGATCCCAGTCTCTTCGCACTAACAACGCAAAAGCGTTTCTCAACCTCACACAGAAACTAAGTCTCATAAACTTATCACGTCTCCAACTTTCAACTTTCTATCCTTCGAGCCAAGTAGGAAGCATGATAGATTGGAGTAATACTCCGCACTACATGAGTCCACACCTCAACACAAACAATAGTCAAGCCTGCACATAAGGATACGTACTAAGTGTATGACTAAATAGTTGTCATATCAAGTCGAGGAACTTAAATGGCCAAATTTGATAGTCGGTTATTTAACTATCAAGCAACAAACAAATATTTAGCACCATAAGTAATCACTGAGCCCTTTTAATTAATCTTTCATTAGATAAATTACTTGCCAAATATTCACTTCAAATTATCTTTAAAAAGATATATTCTCAAACCATTTCTATATTGGAAAATATTTCCATATACTTATTTAAAAATAAGTAATTCACAAATCTATTTATTTTCAACACTTAGAAAATATTACATATACTTAAATCATGATTAAGTATATATTTTATTCTTTTTAAGGAAAACATTCTCTTAAACATATTTATTCGGGTCAAAACGAATGTTGCGTAAAACATCGTTATGACAACCCAAAATTATTAGTATAGGGATTCGAAAATTAGATAGATATATAAATCCCATATACTATACAGAACATTTCCTTTCGAAAATCATTTACTATAACAATAATGTTATAGTCTATCATATCCTTATTTCTCGAAAACGTCTATATCAACAACGAATGTTGAAATCTATGCATTCGATACTAAACACATTTTAAAACATCTTCGAACCATTTAACTTCATTTAAAAGATCACTTTTCAAAACCGGTATTTAAATTTAAAAGATCACTTTCCAAAACATTTATTTTAATTTAAAAGATTATTCGTTGTCTAAAATCGTGAATATAATTCTCTTACCAAATTCATCACTTCTACACATTTATTAAAGGATTATCCACTGTTTAAAATCGTGAATATAATTCCTTTGCCTAATTCATTACTTTTGCACATTTAATTAAAGGATTATCCACTATCCAAAATCGTGGATGAAATTCCTTTAATAAACTTCTATATTTAACTTATCAAATTCAATTAATTTCGGATATATAAAACCATGTTTATAAATTCACATTTGTTATTTATAAAAAATTCAATTTATAAACTCCCTTTACTAACATATTTCATTTATCTCATTTACATGCCAAAATCCAATTATAAGTTAATTTACTTATAAATCTCTCATTTACAAATTCATTCTTTTTATAACTTCATCAATTAAAAATCTTATTCACTTAAAACTTCATTTTAACATTTATAAAACTTGTCTATACTTCCATCACTTTTATTTATAAAATATCAATTTTATAAATCTATACGTATAAACCATTTATAATAAATTCAAAAATCTCAATTTCAACTATTTACAAAATAGTTAACTCCATATTTTAAAAATCACATTTCGTTATATCTCACAAAATCATAATTTTTACAAGATAAAAATTATAACCTTTATTTATTTAAAATAAATCTGTTTACTTAACAATTCAAAATTTAATAAAACATATATTTTCAAAATCACTTTGAAATCCTTTTAAATTTGAAATCATCACTTTAATATTTTTAAATTACCAAAATAGGCCTAATGTTGCAACATCACCAAATACATCAATCACGGCATCCAAAACATCATATATCATATGATAACAGCATATATCACAATATCTGTAAATAAAACCAATACTGGTGAGGAATCCAGTTGGATCCCTTCAACCTGTCAGCTGCAATAAATATACATATTAGAATATGTGTACAATGTCCACTTCGAGGCAGATGAGCGCACAAAGGGTCATCCGCTCATACACGGGAACGTATAGGGTCTCATCTGCTCCAATAGGCAGGAATATATCCTAATACCCATCAATATATATAAAATATCACATATCATTCAAACAATCAACATAAAATAAATTTATTCTCGCTTATATAAAAATATCAGTGAGTTAGAAAGAGTGAGTTGCACTCACAATGGTTCCAATAGTAGTTGTAGTGCTTTATTCCGAATAAAATTAAACAGGCGTTTAATTTTACCCAAAATTTATACTAGCTCCAATTAACTTCAAACAAGCTCTAAAATGTAGTGCTCATCAATACGGACCCAACGTAACTTGTTTCGTCAAAAACGGACCTCGTATGAAGAAGGTATGATGTTTTAAAGTTTATACGAATTATTATATAAATAAATTGCAATTTTTTTAAAACCTTGATGCATCACAGCCATTCGATCGTATACTTCAGGCTGCACGTTTTCTTCCTCTTCACGTGAAAACTTCCAGTAGAACAAAGAACCCATCGTCGCCTTTATCGTTCGATTGTCACAGCTCCACCACGTCACTCGACAATGATCCAAGACCACCGTTCGAAGCGCCTACACGAGCTCCCCCCTCGACCACGATTCTGTTGAACTCGGCTGCACATGGACCTAGAAAAACGTGGTTGAACAAGCTGCCTTCAACGCTAGAATTTGGTGAATCCAAGCCACTACAACAAAAATCCACCGTTGGATCGATAGTTCTTGATGCCCTTTACGTTTTTGTGGTTGATGGTTTTTAATGAAAGTCAACGAATAAAGAGATTAGAGGGAGGGAAATTGGAAGATTTTCGGCCATGTATTCCTTAGTGGCGGCTAGGGTTTAATGGTTAGGGTTTTGAGTTGCAAATGTGAAATGTTGTAGCCTTATATAGAAAATCTTCGTGACACTATTCACCAAAAACATTTTCGAACTTCAAACGAAGCATGCCGCGTGGCGTTTGTAATGTTTTACCCCTATTTCTAACATAATGGTATATATATCGGGAGCCAATTCGATCGTATTAGGAAGATAGGTTTTTGAATCGAATTATTTAAATTAAAATTTACTTAAACAAATTTCTACGCGTTTCAGCTTGCCACGATTAAACCGTAAATCCGATTGATATTAAATTTGAAATCCTTCAATAATATAAAATTATGGATCCAATAAAACTTGTTTCATCGAAATCCGAGACTATATGAAAAATGGCTATTTTTACATGTTAATTAAATATTAAAATATTCAATTTCTACAAATTAACTTTTAATTCAATTTGAAAAGTTTACCAACATCATTCTAATTCAAATAAAATTTAATTTAACTTTATAAATCATTTTAATTCACATTAAATCCAATTTTCAATTATTTCAGCAATTTCAAATATTAAATCAACAATTTAAATTATCAAATTAAATCCTTATATTCGAAATATAAGTTATCCAACTTATAATATCTTCTTATGAATTTTTAAAATCAATTAAATATATGGATTTCAAATGAATAAAATTCTGGGCCGTTACATTCTCCCCTACTTAAAAGAATTTTGTCCTCAAAATTACCAGGTAAGAAAAAACCACAAAATCCATTAATTTTTCAAAATATTCGTTCAAATTAGATATCAAATTAATTCGTTAAACTTCTTACAATTTTTTTAAGTTTTCAAATTCATTTATAGTTGTCTTTTCAAAACCACTAATATCATTTAACTTTCAACTCAATATCAAAATTATAGTTATCACAATTTTTTTCAAAATTCTTAAAAAATTTCTAACGCCTTATATTTAAAAAAAATTTCACCATAGCCTCCTTTGCACGGTTCTACCATAGTAGGATCAAAACATATATATATATATATATATCACAAATATAAATCTCATCAACGAGGATGAGGCATCCCATAGGGAAAAAATATAAAAGTACGATATGTAATCCGAGATATGTACCTTATATATTATTAGCGAGCATATATGGATTACATAGCGCGAAAGCGAGCTCCAAGTGCGAAGCAAGCGCCATAGGCACCTACTAAACTCTCAATAAACAAATGAGAAGCATGTATATAGAAAGTAATATCAATATGCAACATATACCAATACAACAATTATAGATGCCAATATAGCAAATGCAATCAAAAGCAACAAATCCAACCATCAAACAACTATCATCCAACTGATATCCAACAACCAACATCTATCCAATAATCCCTAACCAAATCAATACACATTCACTTCTTATTAATTATTCACTGAATTGGTTTTTCAATTTAATCACATTTAATTCATTAACATTGGATTTTCACTAACATTCATTTATTCATAATCAATTAGTTTACGTTCACTAATTTACATTCAAGTTGGTTCACTTCTAAATTAAATCAAATTCAATTCTATTTAAATTTACTTCACTTTCAATTTAGATTCAATTACTTAGCTTTCAATTTCATTAGTTCAATTTCATATGAATTTCTATATAATCAACTAACATCTATCTAACAACCAATGTATATCCCACATAACCAAATTTATTTAATTTACACTCAACGTTTGTATTCAATTCGCTTACCTTCAATTTGGTTTAACACATTTAATTTCAATTGGTTTAATATTCAATTGACTTTCATTCAATTATTCAATTTCAAATTTCATTAGCTTTTAATGATTTAACACTTACATCCATTATTCCCTATCAATTCGTTTATTTACGTTCGATTGATTAACATTTAATCCATATTTTATTTACTAATCTATTCCATTAGTTCAATTCAATTCATTCATTAATTCAATTGCTAATTAATTTTACTTATACTTATCAATTTCAACTTGGATTTTAAATTCAAATTCGTTTATCACAAAAAAACTTAATTTTCAATTTACTATTGGTAGCAAATCCATCACATAGAAACTCAAAAATTATAATGATGATGCTGCAGTCATCACCTTTATTATTTCCTAGCAGTAGTAGTGGATTCAGAGCTTTATATTCTTTTTAAAATCCTTTTATATTTATAAATCGCATTTATAAATTCTTTTACTTATATAATTTCACTATTTCACTTTACTTATATATGATCATTCCAAATTTATTTATCTTATTTAGATTTATAATAATATAACATCTTTAAACTTTGAAAAATAACTATCAACATAAACGGGATTCAAAATTTCAAATTCTTAATTTCCATATTTATTACAATTCATATTAATAAATATACTCATGTTGTTTCACTTCTTATGTATAGGATTATTTCACAATTGTAAATCATATTAATTATAATTCCATATTTATAACTCATTTGCTTATATAATTTATTCTTTTACAATTGTTGTTTTTATATTTAGATTATTCAAACATCTTTTATTAACTTATATATATTTAAATTTTCAAACAACCAAACAATCAATTTATATTCACCATAATATTTCTGAAAAATTATTTCCTTTATATATAAAATATAATCGAGGTAAAATTATTTCATTTACCTAATTTAAAATTATATTATGTCGATTTTCCTCGTTTAAGTGTTTAGAAATCCCTATAGATAATATGGCGCCCCACATACCGATCAGAATTCACAAACACCTCAACGGATAAGTAAACACAATGTAAATTTTTTTATATCACTAACAAATAAGCACTCATACATATAATACACTCAAACTCAATCTAAGGTGCTACTATCCCTATCTATACTGAGTACACATCAAAGCTTATGAATATACAAAACCTAAGCTCTGATATCAACTATGATGCTGTGTAGTTAATGCCCCGCTATTACCCCGCTATATCTCATAGCGGGTTTCTACCGCTACGATTTTTCCATATAGCCCCAAAATATAGCCTTTCCGCTTTAATCCCCGCTATATCCCGTTGTTCTCGCTATATTTTGCTATTTCCGCTATATCTTCTTTAATAAAATGAATTAAAAAATTGCATTTATACATTATAAAAATTATGAAACTAATTTATTTGATTTAATTTTTAATATATTTTCAGAAATGAAAACACTCTAATATTCTACTAAATTCAATTATGCTACATAACAGTTTACGTTTATTTAAAGTATATTCGCACATGTTTTTTGTTTAAAATTATTTATGTATTAATTATAATTCAATTGAATGATAATTTTTCATTTAATTACCATTTATATATTTGTAAAAACATTAAGTACGAGTTTTATATGCTATTTTAGAGCCATCCGCGATATCCCGATATATCCTCGCTGTATCCTCGCTATGACTTTTTGCACCTCCACCGCTTCGAATCTGCCGAGCGCTTTAACTGCATAGCTATGACGGCCCACAAATTTGTACCCTTCGAATCGACAATAAACCACACATGTATGACCCAAGAAGCACAGACCGACAGAAAGTCATGAGAAAGAGAATAAGAGAAGAAAAGAAAGAGAGAAGATTAAAAAAATAGAATCTCACATCGCAGCGGAAAACATGTAATATCATATCAATGATCTTTATAAAACAGAAACTGTATATATATATACATCAATCAGAGTTCAACAATCAATCACTTGTCATCAGGCTGGACATTTATAATAACTCGTCCTTACAATTGCCGATAACATACAACAACAATGCGAAAAGCGGATTATCAAAACAGATATGTGTATATGAAAATGAAGATCTCCAGCTCTCCTGCTGAAGCTCCAAAAGCTCCAAAACTAAACCTGTAAATATACTCGGTTTGACCCGAGCATTGAATGGGAAGAACGTCTGGATCAGTCTGGTAACCCAGCATGAGAAACACACTCAACTGAATTTATTACATTACCAAACTTTTCCTTTCAAAACAAAAGTATCTCATACGACATGCCCACACATAAACACAGACATGTTTTTATCTTACGATAACTAAGACATTTCATATCACATCATCTTATATTATACTAGTGTCTAGTATATAAATAATAATCAAAATAGCCGAAATTGTTATCATTATTAAATTCTAGCATACTAGGCTCTACAAATAAAATGGTAGGCATGTAGTGGAGTTTGGATTTCCATACAAATGACCAGGTGAAGGGACTACCTTCCGATGGATACACCTCTAGATGGATGTCCCAAGAAACCATCACAAAGTTCCTCTACCAACACAAGACTGGCCTACCTCTGTAACTAGGTAGTACCGAATATGTCATCCTTCGGTCATTATCGACCTTTTTCGAGGGCCCTCATAGCATACAAACCACAATAATCAGATACACGACGTCATAGCGTGTAAAGATATATCTAGAAGAGGATGATCATATCCTACTTGGGAGCGACCCACTTAGCCTTTCTGCATCTAACCCTGTTTTGGTCATTTTCGGTTGATGAGGCCTGAGGTCACGATTACCTTTCACATATCACATATCACATCACTTTGAATGCTACACGGCCATTTCCATTGACTACTAATTGTTTTCCACAAAAATACAACCCTTGAGCTCATACGTCTCAAGGAGGGTATTAAGCTAAGAGAAGTTGCCTTCTCCGCCGCCGCTGATGTACGTTTGTAAAAACCAATGTAGGTAATCTTTTGAAATGCACTGTTAGACAAACATCCATACAAGTTGTCGAGGAACAGGACAAACCGAAGGTACTCTCCTACCACATCTAGTCGGGAAATCCCTAGGATTAGTAGCGAATAGTCCTTGCATTGGATATTTCACGACGAAGAGACTAATGCTACTGGATGTATATTGGGATTTTAACCCCAAACGATCAACAAGAAGTCCTCCATTATGAAAAACTTGAATATCAATATCATCACAACCAACCTGCACAATCATCGCATAAATGTTGGTCCGAAGTGGTTTTAAGATAAACCGATCCCGGTCTCTTCCCACCAACAATGCAAAAGCGTTTCTCAACCTCACACAAAAACTAAGTCTCATAGACTTATCACGTCTCCAACTTTCAACTTGCTATCCTTCGGGCCAAGAAGGAAGCTCGATAGATTGGAGCAATACTCCGCACTACATGAATCAACATCCTCAACATAAACGATAACCAGGCCTACACAGAAGGCAACGTACTAAGTGTACAACTAAATAGTTCCCACATCAAGTCGAGGAACTAAACCGGTCAAATTTGATAGTCAGTTGTTTAACTATCAAGCAACAAACAAATATTTAACACCATAAGCAATCACTAGGCCCTTTTAATTAGTCTTACATTAATTAAATTACTTGCCAAATATTCACTTCAAATTATCTTTAAAATGATATATTCCCAAACCATTTCAATATTTCAATATTGGGAAACATTTCCATATACTTATTTAAAAATAAGTAATTCACAAAATCTATTTATTTTCAACGCTTAGAAAATATTACATATACAAATCATGATTAAGTATATATTTTATTCTTTTAAGGAAAACATTCTCTTAAACATATTTATTCGGGTCAAAACAAATATTGCGTAAAACATCGTTACGACAACCCAAAATCATTAGTATAGGGATTCAAAAATTAGATAGATATATAAATCCCATATACTATACAAAACATCTCCTTTCGAAAATCATTTACTATAAACAATGTAATAGTCCATCATTTCCTTATTTCTCAAAAACGTCTATTTAAATAGTGAACGTTGAAATCTATGCATTCGATACTTAACACATTTTAAAACACTTCAAACCATTTAACTTCATTTAAAAGTCACTTTTCAAAACCTGTCTTTAAATCTAAAAGATCGCTTTTCAAAACATTTATTTTAATTTAAAAGATTATTCACTGTCCAAAATCATGAATATAATTCTCTTACCAAATTCATCACTTCTACACATTTATTAAAGGATTATCCACTGTTTAAATCGTGAATATAATCCCTTTACCCAATTCATTACTATTGCACATTTAATTAAAGGATTATCCATTGTCCAAAATCGTGGACGAAATTCCTTTAATAAACTTCTATAATTAACTTATCAAATTCAATTGATTTTGGATCTATAAAACAATGTTTATAAATTCACATTTGTTATTTATAAAAACTTCAATTTATAAACTCCCTTTATTAAAAAATTCCATTTATCTCATTTACATGCCAAAATCCAATTATAAGTTAATTTACTTATAAATCTCTCATTTACAAATTCATTCTTTTTATAACTTCATCAATTATAAATCTTATTCACTTAAAACTTCATTTTAGCAGTTATAAAACTCATCTATAATTCCATCACTTTTATTTATAAAATATCAATTTTATAAATCTATACGTATAAACCATTTATAATAAATTCAAAAATCTCAATTTCAACTATTTACAAAATAGTTAACTCCGTATTTCAAAAATACATTTCGTTATATTTCACCAAATCACAATTTCTATAACATAAAAATTATAACATTTATTTATTTAAAATAAATCCATTTACTTAACAATTCAAAATTTAATAAAACATATATTTCAAAAATCACTTTGAAATCCTTTCAAATTTGGAATCATCACTTTAATATTTTTAAATTATCAAAATAGGCCTAATGCTGTAACAACATCAAATACATCAATCACGGCATCCAAAACATCATATGTCATATGATAACAGTATATATCACAATATTTGTAAGTAAAACCAATACTGGTGAGGAATCCAGTTGGATCCCTCCAACCTATCACCTGCAGCAAATATACATATTAGAATTTGTGTATAATGTCCGCTTCGAGGCAGGCGCGCGTACAAAGGGTCATCCGCTCATACACGGAAACGTATAGGATCTCATCTGCTCCAATAGGCAGGAATATATCCAAATACCCATCAATATATATAATATATCATATATCATCCAAACATTTATCAATCCGCATAAAATAAATTTATTCTTACTTATATAAAAATATCAGCGAGTCAGAAAGAGTGAGTTGTACTCACATTCGTTCCAATAGCAGTTGTAGTGTTTTATTCCGAATATAATTAAACAGGCCATTAATTTTACCCAAAATTTACACTAGCTCCAATCAACTCCATACCAGCTCTAAAATATAATGCTCGTCAACATGACCTAACACAACTTGTTTCATCAAAAACGGACCTCATACGAAGAAGTTATGACATTTTAATGTTTATACGAATTATTATATAATAAATTGCAATTTTTTCCATTTTAAAACTTTGATGCATCACAGTCGTTCGATCGTATACATCAGGCCTCATATTTTCTTCCTCTTCATGCAAAAACTTGCAGTCGATCAAAGAATCTATCGTCGCCTTTATCATTCGATTGTCGCAGTTCTACCACTTCACTCGGTAATTATCCAAAACCAACGTTCGAAGCGCCAACACGAGCTCCCCCCTCGACCACGATTTTGTTGAACTCGGTTGCACGTGGACCTAGAAAAACATGATTGAAAGAACTGCCTTCATCGCTAGAATTTGGCGAATTCAAGCCACTACAACAAAAATCCACCTTTGATCGATAGATCTTGATGCCCTTTAAGTTTTTGTAGTTGATGGTTTTTGATGAAAGTCAACAGATGAGGAGATCGGAGGGAGGGAAATTGGAAGATTTTCAGTCACATATTCCTTAGTGGCGGCTAGGGTTTAATGGTTAGGGTTTTGAGTTGCAAGTGTGAAATGTTGTGGCCTTATATAGAAAATCTTCGCGACACTATTCACCCGAAAATTTTTCGAACTCCAAACGAAGTGTGCCGCCTGGCATTTATAAAGTTTTACCCCTATTCCAAACACAATGAAATATATATCGGGAGCCAATTCGATCGTATTTGAAAGATAGGTTTTCGAATCGAATTATTTAGATTAAAATTTACTTAAACAAATTTCTACGCGTTTTAGCTTGCCACGACTAAACCGTAAATCCGATTGACACTAAATTTGAAATCCTACAATAATATAATATTATGGATCCAATGAAATGGGTTTCGTCGAAATCCAAGACTGTATGAAAAATGACTATTTTTACACGTTAATTAAATATTAAAATATTCAATTTCTTCAAATTAACTTTTAATTCAATTTGAAAAGTTTACCAACATCATTCTAATTCAAATAGAATTTAATTCAACATTATATATCATTTTAATTCACATTAAATCCAATTTCCAATTATTTTTGCAATTTCAAATACTAAATTAAAATTTTTAATTATTCAGTTAAATCCTTATATTCGAAATATAAGTTATTGAACTTATAATATCTACTTGTGAATATTTAAAATAAATTAAGTATATGATTTCAAATGACTAAAATTTTGAGTCGTTACATGTCTGCTCATAATCGTGAGGATTACTTGGTTATTTTTGTTGATATTGTACCTTCTTGTTATTCGGCAAACAATGTTGATACTATTAGGTCAGATGAAGTTTCATGTAGTGGTGATTCTTCCTTTGCTAGCATCGGTGATTCTAATATTCATTTGAGGCAGTTATTGAGAAATGATTCCAATCGATATGTATTTACTGGTGTTGGTCAACAAATTCCAGGTGGTGTTACTAAATTTAGGCTCAATTTGATGATATACAGTATTAAGAATGGGTACAAGCTTCATTTGGTTAAGAATGACAAGGAAAAAGTCACTGCTGTTTGTTCTCGATCTAAATGTACCTTCAGGACTCATGCTTCTATTAAGTTTAATCTTCCTGGCTATTTTGTTATAAAGAGATTTCAGCCTAAGCATTCTTCTGGTGCTGGAATTTTTGATATTAACGATCCTCCAGTTTTAAGTAAATTAATTAAATTGTTGGTTTATGATCATATTCAAGCTAATATATTGATGAAAACTAACGACATTATTAATCTTTTTCAAACTGAGTATAGTATTATTTTGAAGTATTATTTTGCTTATAGTGGAAAGAGGTTGGCTTTAGAAGATTTACATGGAAGTGATATAATGTCTTATCATCACTTGAAGTCTTACCGTGATGTTGTTCTTGAAACTAATCCTGGCAGTAAAGTTGTTTTGGAGCATAATTCTAGTACTCGTCAATTTGAGAGGGTTTCTATCGATTTGAAGCTTGTCCTCATGGTTTTCAATTTTGTCAGCCAGTAATATTTTTGGATGCTACTTTTAAGAAAGGCAGAGCTCAAGGTTGTTTAATGGCTGCTACTGGTAAAAATGGCAATGAAGCTATATTGTTTACTTTTTTTATATATATGCTTCAATACCTTATGTTATTCTAATTTATTGCTGATATATATGTAATAAGTATTAAAATTTGCTATTTTTTTTGCAAAATTTAATGTTAAGTGTAGAAAAAAATGGAATTGTTTATATCATAAACTTGTATATTTTCTTCTTCTTACTCTCTTGTATTTTATGTAATTGTTTGTAAATTTTTTTTCATATTGTACATGATATTATATTATCATTTTTATTCAATTATGCAGATTGTATGCATAAATGGCTATAATTATTTACGATTATTTTCTAGTCTTCAGCACACATTATAAATAATAGCATATTTTTCTGCACTATTTTACAATAGCTTACTTTTCTGCAATTATTTAGATTAACTACTATAATATTGTTTTCTTACGTAGTTATTTATATGTTTACTATTCTATTAGGTTTTTTCCCTATAGCAATTGCAATTGTTTCTAGTGAAGATAAAAATAATTGGATTTGTTATTGCGAACAATTGAAAGACTTTCTAAAAGACGATCTTAGAATTTTTTTTCATTTCTGATCGGCATCTTGGTCTTCTTGTTGCTGTTCCAAAGTGTTTCCGAATTCAGCTCATGGTTCATGTTTTTATCATTTGAACAATAATTTGAAAGTTACTTTAAAATCTGAATTTCCAAAATCTAAGAAGAAATGGTTGATACATTGTTTGCATGTGTTACATATGCATCTAACTTGGATGATTTCAATGTAGCATTGAGAAATTCTAAGGATGCTGGTGGATCTACTGTGGAATTTTTTTTGAATGGAATTCCTTTTGAGAAATTTGCTAATGTTTTTTTTCCTACATGTTGTTATGGTGAAATGTCATCTAATTGTTCTGAGATTTTTAACAAATGGATTTTGGAAGAAAGGCATTTACCGATTACTGCTTGTTTGGATAAAATTAGAATTAAGTTGATGAAGCTTATGTCTAATCGTCGAGAACTTGCCAGTAGTTGGAATAACAATTTATATCCAGTGAATGAAAATCGTTTTAGAAATCTACATTTGGTTTGTTATTAGATCAAGTAAACATGTATTTGAAGTTCATTCTCCAGTCCGCCAATCTACTGATATGTATAATCGGGTTTATTCTTGTAATTTGTGGCAAATATATGGTTTTCCTTATGTTCATGCTTTTAGATGTATTCTGAGTTGTAAAAGGTTGAGTGTGTATGATTACATTGAAGATTATTTCATAGTTTTGTATTTTCGCTCAACTTATTCCCATGCAATAAATCCAGTTCTAAACTTCACACAAGAAGATGTCTTACTTGATGATGTTGATATAGCACTTCCAATAGGTAGAAGAATGCCTGGCCGTCCATCATCTTCTAAGAGAATTAAATCTGTTGGTGAGCTTATGAAGACGATTAGATGTAGTTTATGTAAGAAGTTAGGTCCCAATAAAAGGGCTAATCCTTTGAAACACATGTAGTATTGTTGCTTTTTCATTTAGAAATATTTTAATGTACTGCTAAAACATTATGTTTTCTTTATTTTGTGTTTTTTTGGTATTTCTACCACTATTATATTGGATATTTACTGATTTTTAAATGAATGGAAAGAATATTTCTAGCATTTTATGCAGTAGTTGAGTAATATTGCTATATTTCTAGCATTTTATGCAATAGTTGAGTAATATTGCTGTCATATCTGCAGTTTTCCTGAATATTTGTTTATATTTCTGCACTTTGTAAATGTTGTTGCTTACTTTTTTGCAACCATTACTTTGCTTTATATCTGCGTAAATATTTCCAATAACTGCGTAAAAGTTCTGAATAATTGTGTAAATATTCTATTAATTTGCAACCTACCTAATAATCTTGTGAATACTTGCACGAATGTGTGTAGTTATTCAGGATTATGCAGACATGTCTGCAATAATTTTTAAGATTTGCATAAATATTTGCTGTTATTACGGATAAATGTAGATATATCTGCAATATTTTCGAAATTTTGCATTACTGTCTGCATTTATTCTGGATAAGTGTTGACATATCGGCAATGATTTGAAAATTTTGCGTAAATATCTGCAACAGTTTAATATATTTTCTTACTTTTCCTTCAACGATACATATAATTGAATTCAACCTCACAAAATGCTTATTTAGTAATTTTGATAACTATTATAATAAGAAGTTTGATCCTATTCGTTGCAGTGTGAATGTATATGTGGTATTTTGATTTGTTAATAATGGCAGGTTTTCCTGCAATTACTGTAAATGAATTAAAGTTGTTTTATTGGATTAAGAGGTTCAATTTTTGTATTATTATCTAAGTAATTGTAGACTTCTCTGTAGTTATATTAAATAAGTGCAGAAATGGTTGCAAATATTGTAAATAAATTGTAGATTATAAATTAGTGCAAAATTTGATGAGTGTTCATTGAAGTGGTTAAATGTATCATATATGCTCTTTTATTAGCAAATATTTTCAGTTGAAAATGTAAGAATTTTTTTGAGTAAATATATGCTTATTCTTATGGAGAGATTTTGAATGTTTGCAGTTAACGCTGCAATTATTCTTAAACATTACAGGAATTTTTGAAATTTTTTATTTTTTTTGTTAAAAGTATATTATAAATGTTTTTCAGTGAGAAATATAATAATGTATGTAGGAGTTTCAAGAGTTTTTTTGATGTAAATTGTTTTAAATGAATAATTGCTAATAAGTAAGCAATTATTCAAAACAATTAAATTTTTTCTGTAATTATTCAAAATAATTGCAGTACTTAAGTACATTTCTTAACTACATATGTTGTTTGCAGTTAAAGATTTCATATGTTAATTGCATTTTTTAACTGCATATCATATATGCGGTTATAAAATTCACTTTAAGGTTTAATTTTAACTGCATTTCAATTATGTAGTTAAAAATTTATAGGTTTTTTAACTGCATATTTGTATTATTAATTAAATTATTGCAGACTTCTTTGTAGTTATACTAAATTAGTGCAGAAATGGCTCATATGATGTATGCAACTATTTATAATAATTAAATAGATGTATGCAACTATTCATTATAATTGAAAATATGTTTTAAATTATTCTAAATAATATTAATATCTGTATTGTTAAGTTTATTTCCCTTATGAAGTTATGAATTACATCATTTAAGTACATTTTTTAACCGCATATCTGCTACGTAGTTAAAAATTGAAGCTGTTGAATGCAATTTTTAACTGCATATCATATATGCAGTTATAAAAAACTCTTGAATGCCGAATTTTGTAAGTGTATTTCAGTTATACAGATATAAGTTCATGAAACTCTTTACATAATTGCAGACATACATACAATTATTTCAGGATAATTTCAAACATGTTTGTAATTTTTAGGAGTAACTACGATTTTAATTTAAAATAATTGCAAAGTCGTATGCAATTATTTAGAATTATTGCAGACTTTTATGCAGTTATTCTAATCATCTTTGTCTTCGACACTTTATTGATTGTGATCATTATCAGCATGATTGTCATGATCTTTCTTTTTAGTATTATATTTTTTTCTTGAATAATTTTTTTGTGCTTCTCAATATGTTCATTATTCTCTTCATTTCTTTCCTCACCATAATTGTTGTTTTCCAGTACTTCATATTTTTCAGCTTCATCACTATCACTATTTCAAATTCTTCATGATTTTGATTTATAGACAAAACTTGCCCAAAAATTTCAGTTCTAGTTTGAGAACTCGAGTTTGGAAACTAATTAATGCAAAGTGTGAACATGTATCATTTAACTAGTGCTTGAAAGGTTGAGATTGTGGAATAAGCTTCCCACGCTTGATCTTTTTGTTTCGATATGCATCTTCAGTTTTTCCTCTCTTTTCCAAAATTTGGCTATAGCTATTCTATGGGCTTTATTTTCCTTCTCAATTTGTACCATTAGCTCCACTATGATAGCCTTCTTTTCTTCAATTTGCTCCACGATTTGTTCAATTTAGACAATGAATCTTCTAAAAGCTCGCTTGACATCTAAGGAATTAAGACTTGATAACCGTGCAAGTAGACCCGAAGATAAAGAAACATTGTGGAGAACTAGTAATTATAAAGGCTATCAAGGTTGCATTCATTTTAGTTTGAGTACTAAATGAATAATACATAAAAATTATGATCAATATTCAAATGAAAAAGGATTGTCAACCAAACAAGAAAATATAGAATAAAACTGTAGATAGACATTGAAGAAAATATGAAGATATGACTTAAAGAACAAGATATAGAGTAAAGAAGAATACAAAGAAGAATATATAAACATACATAAAAATCTCAACCGCAGATGTAACTGGTCAAATTATGTAAGTTTGGTCAAAATATAGAATTGAAAACTGAGTCGATCACATTAATACTGGACATTTTGGTCTGTTTATTACAAATAGATAAGGATATAACTACTTTTTATGAGTCAATCACATGCACTTTTAACCATCACTTTTACTACAATGAATCATCCTTTAAAACATAAATTCTTAAAATTCTGTAAGTATTGAGATTTTCTTTCTTCTTAAAATTCTATAAATATGTTTTATATTTTTAGTAAAAATTGTTATAATATATGTTGGAGTTGCAACAGTTTTTTGAATTGAAATAAATATAGACATGCATTGAAGAATATAAATGGTTGTTATGTTTTTATAATTATTCTTAATAATAGTAGAGAAATCCGCAAATATTGAAAATGTTCAAATTTGTAGAACAATTTACTGTTAAAAAAGGTAGCAGTTAAATGTAATTTTTAATTGCATATCACGTATGCAGTTAAAAAATGCATTTAAATGGTGAATTTTTTTTGTTGCATTTTACTTATGGAGTTCGAAATTTAGAAGATTTTTATCATAATTGCAAAGAAACATGTAATTATTCAGAATAAATGCATACATTTTTGCAATGATTATGAATAGTTGCATACATCTTTTCAATTATCGGGAATAATTGCATTATACTTAAAAAGTTATAAATTGCACCATTTAAAAGCATTTTTCAACTACATATTTGATATGCAGTTTAAAAATATAGCTGTTTAATGCAATTTTTAATTGCATTATCGAAATGCAGTTATAATTGTTTTACCATAATGAAGTTGAAAAATATATTTATACAGTTTGTTTGAAATGCAATCATAACTGCATTGTTTGTAATATGTTTAAAATATAGTTAAATAGAAACTACAGTAGAACAACAATTTTTAACAATAATTAATAGTAGAAGATTTGATTTCATGTGTAGCATTGCGCTTTTAACGGTTTTGTATTGATTTGCATATAATTGCAGTGTTGTTCGCAATTACTGTAAATGATTGAAGATTTCTCTGCAATCATTCTGAATAATAGTAGATAAGATTTCTCTACAATCTCTGCAATAGTTAATTTTTCTTAAAATTCTGCAAATATTTTTTAATATTTGAAGTAAAAATTTGTAATAATATGACTTGGAAGTGGAAGATGTTTTTGAATTGATACAATTGTAGACATACATTTAACAATATAAATGACATTATGTGAATAATTGACAAAGATTAAAAATTATTGCAGTTTTTTATGCAACTTTTCAAGATATTTGCTGAAAAATCAAAAAATATTGAAATTCTTTAAATAACTTAGTACAATTTTTTTTAAATTTTGCAGCAATGTATCTAATTATAGAAATAAAAATGTAAGAATATTTTTAACAGAAAATACTCCTTTATATGCAGAGATTTTGAACATTAGCAGTTATTGTAGCAATTATACTTAAAAACTGTAGATTCTCTGAAAATATTGAGAATTTTATTTAAGTTCTACAAATATGATGAATATTTGTAATAAAAAAATATATAATAATATATTATCGAGCCCTACATTGAAGGATATAGATGGTTTTAAGTGAAAAATTGCAAGCATTTATTGAAATGGATTTATTTGTACAATTGCTAAACATCAAATGATTGTTCGGTATAATTGCAGACAATAATGCAATTATTCAGTATAATTGCAGACATCTTCCAATTATCATGAATAATTACATTGAAATTATTAGAAGTAAATCTATACATATTTGCAATTATTATTAATAAATTTATTCTTAATAGTATTTCACTTATGAATTTATTTCTTCGTTTGAGTGTATTTGTTAATAGCATATGTGGATGTAGTTAAAAATTACTGCTGTTAAATACAATCTTTAACTGCATATAACATATGCAGCCGAAAAATGCGTTTAGTTGGTTCAATTTTTAACAGCATATAAGATATGCAGCTAGAAAAGGCATTTAGTTGGTGCAATTTTTAACTCAATATAGCATATGCAGCAAAAAAAAATGCATTTATTTGGTGCAATTTTTAAGTGCGTTTCACTTATGCATTTAGTTGGTGCAATTTTGAAATACATTTCACATATGCCTTAATAATTTAACAACAAACGCAGAATCATGCTCAACTGTAGTTAATAAAATATAAAAATATCAAGATATAGTTATAGCAATGTAAAACCTGAATAATACAACAAGTTTTTATTGTACATTATTTTAGAATGATTCAACAATATTCTCAGAATCATTTTTGACTTCAGTCATGGTCTTGTTATAGCTATGTACAATCTAGATAATCCAATCAGTACTTGTTGAAAATACATAATGATTCTTATGTGTGAACTTTAAAGTTGCTCATCACCATACTTTAGAACAAATAAATCTTCAACCATCATAATGTTGAATGGATGGAAAGATTTTCAGTTGCTTATTGGTTGAAGTAAAATGATCTCTTACTGTTCAAGTGAACCAACGACTCCTGCTTTCAAGTTAATATTTTGGAACCAAGTGGTTGTGCGAAGGAAATTTTTTATTATCTTAAGATGAATAATTTGTTTGAACAAGAAAAGGGCAACTCTATTGAACTTCTCTCAAACATGGATAATTCAACTTGCATTTGTTACGTTTTACTTTAATTTCTCATTTGAAATCAAGGACAAGACTATTGAATTTTATCTTGTAACTCATCGTCTTCGTCTCTTAAGTGCAGCAAATATCAAGTTGGCACTCATTCTAGTTTGAGTACCGATGGAATAATTTGTAAAAATCACCTTCAGTACTCAAACTAAAAAGGATTGCCAAGTAGATAAGAAAAAATAAAATATAATTGTAAATAGCCATTGAATAAATACAAAAGATATGATTTTTCATTAAAGAAGAAGATGTAGAGCAAAGAAGAAGGAAATATAGAATATATAGACACAGAAAAAAATCTCAACCGTAGATATAATTGGTCAAGGAATATAACTTTGGTTAAGATGTTGGATTAAAAGCTAAAAGAATCACATGGATACTGAATGTTTATGTTCTTTTATAACAAACAAACAAATATATATCTTCTTTTTATAACTCATGAATGACATGAAAGCTGAATGATTCATAAAATGCAATTAAACTAATTTAAGTCCTATTTATTCCCCAAAATTCTAAGGCTGTAGTTTTAAAATGCAGTTAAAATTCATAGAAAAATAAGCTATAAATAAAATACAACTAATATAACTAAAATAAATTTTATTCTGAATTATTAGCATATTAAAAGTGTTTAATTTTTTAACTGCATCTGCAATATGCAGTTGAAAATCTAATGAATTTTGAACTATAATATTTTAAAACATGCATGAGTTGTGAATTTTGTATTCAGGTTTAGAACATTATGTAGTTGTTCATAAGTGAAATACATGACTTGTTCATAAGTGAAATGCATAAAATGTGACTTTTTAACTACATAAGTGAAATGCATTTAAAAAAGCAGTTGTTCATACTCATAGTAATTGCAAACATGTATGCAACTATTCATAATAATTGTGTTAACCCGCCATTTGGCAAGGCCATGAGCAGGTGGATTTAACTAAATCGACTACTTGTTTGTCAAAACTGGAATACGATGGGTTTAAGCCCGCTAGATGGAGATACAATCAGTCATGAACGAATCAGGTCAAGATGGTGTCGTTCGGCTTGGGAGGTATGGATCGGTCGAGGAGTGAAGAGGTGGAATGGATCGGTCAAGATGGTGTCGTTCGGCCTGGAGTTGTGGATTGGTCGAGGAGTGGAGAGGTGGCATGGATCGGTCTAGATGGTGTCGTTCGTCCTAGGAGGTATGGATCGGTCGAGGAGTGGAGATCGTGCAAGGGTCGGTCGGGCATCAAGGTAGTCCGGCATTGTGAGTGGGTCGGCAGTGGAGTGGATCAAACAGGTAGGGTCGGTCAAGGTAGATAGGTCGAAGTGGATCGGTTGAGGAGGATTGGTCGTGCAAAGGAAGGAAGGTCATGTCGTTTGGTTATGGTGTGAAAGTTGAGGTGGTTCGGCCAGATATGGTTCGGTCAAATAAGGTTCGGTCAGATATGGTTTGACATGATGGAGTGGACAGACATGGCTGTGTGGATCGGCGTGCTGGAGTTCACAAGTGGGTCGGCATCTGGTTTTAGGGTGTATTACTTGAGGGATCAGTAGTTGGATGGGATCGGCATTGTTGAGAGATCAACATATGACAAGGGTTTAACTCCGGTCGGCATTGCATCAGCTCCAGGTCGGTGTTCTTGATACTTCAGGTCAGCTTTGGGAAAATCAAGTTGGGGTCGGCATGGACGAAGATGTAAGCTACTCCGGGTCGGCTACCAGTTTGCTTCGGGTCAGAGACGAGGTTTCATTGGGTCGTCATCAAAGCTACTTCGGGTCGGCATGTTAGCAACTTGGGGTCGGTAGTGGTTAATGATATGGGCTCGACTATGGTTTTGGTGGGCCCATGTAGGTGAGAAGGCCCTATAGCCGGGGTTTCCCTATAAATACAACAGGCGTAGCTTCAGAAAGGGATCTTCATTCTACTTCCCTTCTTCTTCCCTACTAAGGCTTCTCTGCCATTGTTGTTCTAAATACTCTGGATTGTAACTGTAATTGATTCTAACATAAATAAAAAGGAAATTTCTGGAGTGGACGTAGGCCGGAGTCAGCCGAACCACTATAAATCCTGTGTTATTACTGTTTCTTTTTAATTTTTACTGTTCTTCATATTTATACTCTCTACATACATTCTATCTATGATCTGTGACTATGATTTGGTGCTTTCATCTAGATTTGGGTGTTAGTGACCAATTTTGGCGCTGACATTTTAGTGCTTTCACTGAGAAAGCTAGCACTCGGTGATTTAGAAGCTTGGATTTTGGATTTAAAGGCTTAGGAACTTGGGTTCTGGAGACTATGACAAAGCAATCAACTAGGAGACAGAGGACGGAAAGAAGTCAGCGTGAAGGATGCCAAAAGGTTTCCTTTGGAGCTAATCAGGTCTCAATCTATATCACTAGAGATGAAATGGAGACAATGCTGAAAAGGCAGGAGGACATGATACAGAACCTACTTCGAAAGATTGGACAAGTTGGAACACAAAGTCAAGGGAACGGACCAACCACGGCTGCTGGCACTGCAGAACAAGGAACCGAAGCTATAGAAGTTTATAGAGGTCAAAACCAGAACTAGAACCAGACTGGAGAGATTGAAGGAAATCAGCAAAGTCCTGGGGGGCAGACCTCCGGTATTGGATAGTGAGAGAGCAGTGAATGAAGCTCAGCGAGCAGGGACAAACGTTAACGTAAATGGCCAAGATGAAGAGTAATATCCAGAGTAACCCCTAGGACATAGGGGGTAAGGTAGAGATGCGAATAGGGGACTACCCCCGGATGGAGACGAGCGGATGGCTGGATTAATAAGAAGGATTATGAGAGGAAGACTACCGAGCAGAGGCTTGGAGGAGGTCAGTCGAAGTCCGTTCACTCTGGAAATAAGGAATGCAAGGAACCCTCCAGAATTCAAACTGCCAACACTGGGGGCCTATGATGGAAAATCAGATCCAACTATGCATGAAACCAGATACATCAGACATATGGAAGTGCTAAGGGCATCTGAGGAGGTTATGGCAAGATGTTTCCCTTTATACTTAATGGATTTGGCTGCGCTTTGGTTCAGAAAGCTGTAGAATGGATCGATCAGGACATGGGGCGAGCCAGTGGAACGCTTCATGAGACAGTTTTGGGTCCACCTGACGTGACCCAAGAATGTAATGATGCTGGCATCGATGAAGCAGAGGATCGGAGAGTCCGTGAGAAGTTTTCTAATGCGATTTAATGCGGCTGTGGCCTCGGTAGATCGCCCGGATCCATCAATGATTTTGATGGCGGTGGTGGAAGGGATTGTGGAAGGCACATAAATCAAGGATTCATTAGCACAGGATCCACCACAGGATCTTGGAGAGTTCTATCATGAGTCGGAAAGATTCATTCGGTTAGAGGATTCACTTGCCGAAAGGCAAGAGATAAACGCCATGCAAGGAAAAGGGACGTCTGATGAAGGATGAAGACTGGATAAAGGAAATCGTAAGCTGGACGATGGACCTGGTGGTTCAGACAAATGGAGGAGAGGTCGAGAACCCAAATTTACGACGTATGCGGATTCAACAGATAATTTGAAACGAATTTACTTGGACACTCGGGAGCAGCTCCCCTATTGGAAACCACCCAGGAGGGATGCCACTGAACGGGAATGCAAGAGCGGGAAGTACTGCCTATTCCATGAGCTGGAAGGGCACTCCACAGATGAATGCCACCACTTGAAGGATGTGGTGGAGGAACATGTTAGAAGTGGCAGGTTGCCGCAACATGTGAGGAATCGAACAAGAGCAGTAGAACACGAGCAGCTACGGCTTGGATCAAACAGGAATGTCCCTGGAATGGGGTCGCAACTCATCATCCACTAATCGTGATGGCAAGGACCGAGTTCAGGATTTGGACTCTGGTCATCGAATAACCTTTTCTGATTTTGTTTAAAAGAAAATAAAATAAACAACAACTATGCCACTTACACATGTAAGGGAACCAGAGTGATCCCCAGGCATGCTCTGAGATGGTAATAGGCTGCTTTGCCCAGAGAGACAGCCCTTGGCTTTTCTGTTTTTCTTGTTGGACATTTGATCCTTGGATTTGATAAATGGATTTTAGTTTTATGCAACAAATACCTAACCGGAGAGTTATGGGACATATATTATTCAGTGGGAAATTAATCGCTTTATGTTCAAGGAAATTGAACCGGAGTGTAGAGAGCGACGCCTCTTCGTCGGTGAGGGACAGGATCGGCTCGCTCATCGTTGTTTCCCCTTCACCGAAGAGTGACAGGATGGGATCCAACAAGAGCCAGGAGAGGCTACAATCGGTCTAGGACTTAGGCCATGACATCGCTTAATGTTCAAGGATATTGAACAGGAGTGTAGGGAGTGACGCTGCTTCGTCGGAGAGCGACAAGATCGGCTCACTCAACGCTGTTTCTCCTTCACCAGAGAGTGATAGGATGGGATCTAGTAAGAGATCGGAGAGGCTGATATCGGTCCAAGAGGATCAGGGCATCGCTTAATGTTCAGGGACGCTGAACCGGAGTGCAAGGGATAGGTTGCTTCGCTGGAACGCGACATGATCTTCCTATTCAATCGTTAAGTTTGGATCGAGCTTAGCAAGGGTCCGGAGAGGCCATCAACGATCTGGAGAGATCGTAGGATTCGATTACTGACTTCCAATGTGTGAAATAGATTTGGATAGTGGCTTCAAATAGCTATAGATTTGAAAAAGGACCCGGCGAGGTCCTGCACTGGGTTTTAGGACCCGGTGAGGTCCCGGCTTAGGATTTGGATCCAGCAAGGTCCTAGACATGGACTACAGGACCCGGAGATGTCCAACACTCGAATAGAATGATCCGGAGAGATCATCAATTCAGAATTGGATAACGACTTGGAACAGTCGTGGAATAGATTATCAGATTTGGATGGAATTGCTTGATAATGAATGCAACATGGACTTTGGATATCAGATTTGAGACTATTCAAAACACACCTTCCAATAGCAAGGCATGTTTTGGGGGACAAATGTTAACCCGCCTTTAGGCAAGGCCATGAGCAGACGGATTTAACTAAATCGACTACTCGTTTTTTGAAACTGGAATATGATGGGTTTGAGCCAGCTGGATGGAGAGACGATCAGTCATGGATGGATCGGTCTAGATGGTTTCGTTCGGCCTGGGAGGTATGGATCGATCGAGGAGTGGAGAGGTGGCATGGATCGGTCTAGATGGTGTCGTTTGGCCTAGGAGGTATGGATCGGTCGAGGAGTGGAGATCATGCATGGGTCGGTCAGGCATCAAGGTAGTCCGGCATTGTGAGTGGGTCGGCAGTGGAGTGGATCGGACAGGTAGGGTCGGTCAGGGTAGATAGGTCGAAGTGGATTGGTTGAGGAGGGTTGGTCGTGCAAAGGAAGGAAGGTCATGTCGTTCGGTCATGCTGTGAAAATTGAGGTGGTTCGGCTAGATATGGTTCAATCAAATATGGTCCGATCAGATATGGTTCGGTAGGATGGTGTGGACCGGCATGGTTGTGTCGATCGGCATGCTGGAGTTCACAAGTGGGTCGGCATTCGGTTGAAGGGTGTATTACTTGAGGGACCGGTAGTTGGATAGGATCGACATTGTTGGAGGATCGACATATGGCAAGGGTTTAACTTCGGGTCTGCATTGCATCAGCTCCGGGTCGGTGTTCTTGATACTTCGGGTCGACTTTGGGAAAATCAAGTTGGGGTCAGCATGGACAAAGATGTAAGCTACTCCGGGTCGGCTACCAGTTTGCTTCGGGTCAGAGACGAGGTTTCTTCGGGTCATCATCAAAGCTACTTCGGGTCGGCATGTTAGCAACTTGGGGTCGGTAGTGGTTAATGATATGGGATCGACTATTGTTTTGGTGGGCCCATGTAGGTGAGAAGGCCCTATAGCCGGGGTTTTCCCTATAAATACAACATGCGTAGCTTTATAAAGGGATCTTCATTCTACTTCCCTTCTTCTTCCCTATTAAGGCTGCTCTGCCATTGTTGTTCTAAAAACACTGGACTGTAACTGTAATAGATTCTAACACAATAAAAAGGAAATTTCTGGAGTGGACATAGGCCAGAGTGTAACAACCCTAATTTTAGCGATTACCTGAGAATATTAAATTATAACGCCGGTTATAATTTAATAGTGCAAATTAATAACTTATGAGGAATTTAAATTGTTTATTGGGATAAACAATATATTTGAGGATAAAAATGAGAAAATAGAATTTTGGAAACTTTATTAAGATGATTTGAGATAATAAAATGAGGAAAATATGTTTTATTTAGAGTTAATGCAATAATTTTGTTAATTATTGCTATTTACTTCTTTTAATGATTTTTTTAAAAAAGTGATTAATTTTAGGATGAGATATATTCAAAATAATGATGGAATTGAGTTTAAAAATATAATTTAAGTGTAAAATTATATTTGAAAAGGGTTATAAAATTTTATTGCACAAAATATTATTTTTGTGTAATTTATAATGTTAATTACAATGGAATTTGTAATTAAAGATGTAAATTTGTTATTTATAAAAAGGAAAAGAAATATGATGATAAAAAGTTTTAAAAATATAAATAATCTTTTATTTTGAGTATATAACATTTTTATCATCATGAATATGAAGTTTTATAAATTTTTGATATGAAATAAAGTTAAATAGATGATTGAATTTGAAGGTGTGCATTGTTAACATGTAACTAAGTGATTAATTTATAACCTAAGCTAATTTTCCTAAACAATTGGACTCTAGCCCATTAACATACTTCACTTAGCCTATTAGCAAAGAAATGAGAAACATCTTTCTCTTCCTCACGTTCATTCTCTATTCTCAGTAATACAAATCAGAAACCATTCCTCTCTCTAAACCCTAGTTCCTAATTTCCAAATTCAAAGCTCAAATCAAAGGGATTTTGTCCAATAATGTAGAGTAAGTGTTTTAAACTCTATCTCCATCCATTAGAACTCTAAAATAATGATTTCGATCTCTAAATTGCTTGCTGTCCAAATTTTGTTCTTGAGTTTTTAGATGACTTTGGAGAAGCTAAGAGGTTAGCAAGGCTTAAAAGAGGATTTAGCAAGCTATAGGAAAATAAAAGGTGAGTTATTTACAACTCACACTTGCTATCTCTAATCCACATATGTGATTTTTAGTTGTTATTTGGATTGAATTTGATGGTTGTTGATTGAATTGCTTTCAATTTGATTGTGAATTGATTGCATGTGTTAAATAAATCCAATGATTGTTTGCTGAAAATTTTATATGAAAACCGCTGCAGTAAAACAGCGATATATTGGTGCAAAACCATCCGAAATGGATCATTATTTTTAGGTTAGAAAATAGATTCAATGAGATGCAATTTCTCTTTTGGATACTATTCGAAATTCTTCCATTTACTTGACCTGAAATGAGTTCGAAGACAGAAGCCCGATTCTGTCTTTAACAAATCAGGCTGAGTTTGAATTTTTTAGCAAAACAGCCATAACTTTTGAACCACAGATCGGATTTTGAAAATCTTGGCCATTCCGGAAATCATATTTCATATACTACGACTTTCATTTGTTGAGTTTTCTGTTATTTTGAGGTTAGCTATTTCAAAATTGAATTTTTGTACTGTAATCCCGAGAGCAAAATCAATATTTGCTTTGTGCTTAAGGCTGAAACTAAATTTGTCATAACTTCCTTGTTTCTTGTCAGATTTGAATGAATTTTAAAGTACCGGAAAGCTTATTTTATATGTGACAACTTTACTGTTGAACATATTTGCATATTTTGAGCATAAGTTGATCAATATGCTGTTGCAAACTCTCTGCTCTGTCACTTTAGTAATTATGTTATCCAAACTGAACACAGTTAGTAAATTGATCATATCTTCCTTGTTTCTTGTCCGATTTGGATGAGTTTTGAAGTTCCGGAAAGCTTATTTTATATGTGAAAACTTTACTGTTGAACACATTCGCATATTTTAAGCATAATTTGATCAAAATGCTGTTACAAACTCTCAGCTCTGTCACTTTAGTAATTATTTTATCCAAACTGAACACGGTTAGTAAATTGATCATATCTTCCTTGTTTCTTGTCCGATTTGGATGATTTTTGAAGCTCCGGAAAGCTTATTTTATATGTGACAACTTTACTGTTGAACACATTTGCATATTTTGAGCATAAGTTGATCAAACTGCTGTTGCAAACTCTCAGCTCTGTCACTTTAGAAATTATGTTATCCAAACTGAACACAGTTAGTAAACTGATCATATCTTTCTTGTTTTTCATTGTTTTCGAGCGCGGTTTTCACTAAACTATTTTGAAGTGATTTTGGAAATAAATGGACACTTCAAATTATTATTATATAGTTTTAAAATTATTTTTCTAATATAAAATCTATTTATTTCCTATAATAAAGGAATTTCAAATATTGGTTCGTTTAATCTTTTCGAGAAATAGTTTTAAAAGATTGTTTTCTCTAATAACTATTTTAAATATAAAACATACACTTTTTCACTATTCGAACATATGAGAAAGATAATTAAACGATTCGGTAAAACACGTGGTATGGGACATGTGCGTTTACTATTTCGGTTAATTCCGGACTTGTACGATCAAAGCTATTTGAGATTGTTGATTCTAAGATGTTTTGCCATTTTATGGCGTATTTTGAGTTTTATAATATCTATTTATTGGAATTATTTAAGATGGCCAATATTTGGCAAGTATTATGGTTTGAGATCTCCTATGTAGGAGTATAATCGATGAGAACCATCACGATGTTTTATTTACTTGCCAATGACATATGGCAAGTCTTGAGTTTATGATTTCATATTTTGAGATTTATGGTTTATGAGAAACCATCATGACGTTTTCACTTGTCGATGATATGAGACAAGTTATGATGCCATTTAATACTTATCGATGAGATAAGACAAGTATGGTATCTCTTTATCACTCGCCAATGAGACTAGGAGAGATATAATTTTCTGAGTTTTATGATGTTTTAGTGTGGCATCGACTAACAGCTAGTAAACCGCTAAGTGCGAATGTGTGGTATGGGACACACGTTAACACTTTTCGGGTTCCTATCCGTGAGTTTGTGACACATTCACGATGTTTACCTAACAGAACTACTTTGAGAGGTGTCAGCGACCTTGTCATGAGGACGAACTGCTTTGGAGGTGTTAGCGACCTTGTTAGGGACGACAAAATGGCTTGGAAAGGTGTCAGCGACCTCGTCATGAGGACGAACTACTTTGGAAAGGTGTCAGCGACCTTGTCATGAGGACGAACTGCTTTGGAAGGTGTTAGCGACCTTGTCTAAGGCTTTGACCGTCTGAGTTTAGCACGTGCAGCATTGCTTTGGCACGGCATTCAGGGATATGGCCAATCCAGGTTTTCTGAGCTTTGAATTCGCCGTTTTTGGCGCATTAGTGTTAAGATTTTCTGAGTTTTGAACATGCATCGAATTCTTTATTGAGTTTGAGATTTTATGAGTTTGAATTCGTATCGAGTTCCATGAGTTTTTATGATTGAGATGTATGTGTGAGATTTAGCCGCCTTGGCCTACTTATGAGTTTGAGATCTCACATTCTTATGGAGTTGTCTTGTGTTGCTTTCATGACTTCTATTTGTGATTGAGATGAGTTTTCTCCTTTTTGGAGTAATGGTTGATCGAACCATTTGAGTTTTGCTTGAGTTGTATATGAGTTGATTTGAGTTCATTATGGGTTATCGCTAAAGATATGAGGCACTTGTGTTTTATTTGAGTATTGAGTTTGAGTTACCTCTTTCAAGGTATTTAGTTACTTAGGTAGCGTTTGTTACTTAAGTATTGAGCTATGAGTTATCTAATCCTTCTCCTCATTCGAGAAGAAGTATCACTATATCCATTCTGCTTCATATTATCGATATTGACTGATTTGTGTAGCTAGACTGACCCGTGTATTTATACTCGGGTCAGACCGAGTTGTTTCAGGTATCATCTATTGGACTTAGCTTGAAGTTGGTGTTGGATATCATCTCTTTATTCGCTTGAGTAGTTTATTTCTTCCGCATACTCTGATGTTTTTACATTTGATTTGATGTATATAGTGTGGTCGAGTACCACCTTTATTGTATTCATATTGTATTGTACTAAACATGTATCGGTGTATATGTATATATATGATGTCGATTACTATTTTGTGATGTGCTTTACATTTAGTTATTGTATTTTGTTCTGATAGATCCGTCAACCACCTATAGTTTTGGATTAAACATTAACTGTGTATGTCGATCCATTGAGATAGAAAAGAAAAATTATATTGCAATTATCGACGTATTCAGTAGATGTTTAAGACAAAGTTATAGATGGTCGCCCTTAACCAGCCCTATTCTCCGCTTTAGTAGACGGAATTACTCGTTAATTCTCTTTACTAAGGTGGGTCTCGGGGTGGGGCGTTACAGCATGGTATCAGAGCTGTGGTCAGAACAAAGTAGAATAAACACAGAACAGTACGTATATCACGATACGTCGAAGTACAATACGAGTGAATTATTGTCTTTTATTCAAGCTTGTTTTCGAACCGTGCTTTGATTCTTTTTTCGAGTATTAGGATATGTTGATGGAATATGTCTAGGAATATATATTGTATTTCGTAGTATTCCATAATTGAGTTTTACGTTATCTTATCTTATGAATAATCATATTTGGGATTATTCTATTCTTATTTTTGTCGATGCGAGTGAGCTCGTATCAATGAAGCTTATTGATTCCTTTGAGTATTCTTGTCGTGTTCCTTTAAGAGTTGTGAATCGTATTGAGGGGATCCACAACGATTGGATCGTTTTGAGCATTCTGAGATTTTTATTTGATAATATTTTTGTGAGTATTTGTTTGTTACTCACAATCTTGAGATGCATTTGATTTGAGAAGGATTGACTTATTTGATATTAAGTCCAATCCTTTGTTTTATAGGATCCTATTGTATATTTAGGTCTCCTATTTTGATTGGTTTATTATTTCTATCACTTTGGAATGTTAATGATGATATCGAAGTTTCTAAATTCACTCTTGAGTATCGAGATGTTGATGATATATCTCGAATTCCAGTCAAGGTGGCTTTGTTGAGTATTGATGAGTCCATTTGGGTTTGATATCCAATCGGGCAATTGAGTGTTGAATTAACCTTATTCCTGGATTTTAGCCTTCGGCTATCCTCCCACGAGGACAGCCAATAAAGAATGAGGTGAGTTTCTAGATTGTTCGAGTTTGATTGAGTTTATCATATAATTTCTTTGAGTTATCCTTTTCGGATACTCAATCGGTGTTATCCTTTGTAGCATTACTTTGTTTGAAGTAATGATTTGTTGTTTGTGTGCTTCTTCTCCTTCGAGAAGAATATCTTGCTTATCCTGTATCTTGATGATTTTCGAGAGTGGCACGTCATCTTGTAGGAGTTGAAGAACACTCCATCTCCTGTTGTTGATTTTGTGAATCGAGTATTCTAGGAATATCTCGATGCATTCTCTTAATGTTCTTTGGTTTGAGTTTTGAAGCTATATAAATACGAGTTTTAAAAAGAGAAATTGGAGTTTTGAGATATTTTAAAAATCAAAGAATGTTTTGACAATATATTTATATGAGTAGTATTATTTCATAGAAATAATTTGAGAGTGTTGGGTTATCCATCGAGTAGTTAAGAGTTTTGGTCGATACACCTGATCAACGTTATCGATAGGAATCTCCTAATGCTATGATGAGACAATCATACACGATGGTTTGTGTTTTAAAAAAAATTGAGATTTCGAAAATAATATTTTGAGATTATATATGAAATTTATTTTTGAATGGTAATTGCAGCCATTGATTTTAGAGACGAGTAAGAGGGTGGCGAGGCAGTTTTGATCACTCGATCGACTCTGCAGCCAACGGATGTATCTACTTATTAGAGATTCAAGGGCGAGGCAATGCCATTTATTTATTTATTTTGAAATTTTAAAGATGATAATAAATGAGAATATTCTTGAGCTATACTTTATTGAAAGTATATTTTGAGATTTTAGAATCTATATTATATACATCGGATGTTTTAAGAGAAGAGTATAATACGAGAATTTGAAGATTGTTTTAAAAACTATTTAAGTGGTTTAATAAAAAGAGTAAAGAGAATTTAAACCCTTAATTTATTTTGAGGGATATTTTTATGGATTTATAAAATTATTTGGAAATTAATTTTTGAAGTAAGCGAAGAAATTTGAATTTTAACTTTGAGTTTTAAATTACTTACTAAGTAATATAGTAAAGAGTTTGAGAAATTTTCAAATGTTGAAAATCGAGGTTTAAAAATTTAAAAGATGTTGAGATTTAAAATTCTAAATATCTTGGATTAAAAGATAATTCGAGCTTATATCCTTGTTCTTATAAGTATGTTCTATCTTTGAGCTATTATCAACGATGTGCATTTTTCGTGGTCGTTCGAGTTTGGTGGCCTTGTGAGAAGCCATCCTGTGATTTATCTATCTTATCTATTGTGTCTATCCGGTTGTGAGGATGTTCTTTTCGTATATTTATGCGGAAAATCTTCTTGATGATCTTTTTTATTGCTTAGAGTTCGAGTTTAAGTGAGTTTGATCCCGACTC
Source organism: Allium cepa (assembly GCA_030765085.1). NCBI lineage: Eukaryota > Viridiplantae > Streptophyta > Magnoliopsida > Asparagales > Amaryllidaceae > Allium > Allium cepa. The sequence goes on along the minus strand of CM060941.1, from coordinate 1,045,520,288 downwards.
TATTCGTTGAGTTTTTTTTTGAAATCAATCATTTTCGATTGATTAATTGTTGAGCATCTTATTGAGTTTTGATTCGAAGACGGGATATCTTCGAAATTCTTTCGAGATACTTGGAAAATTCGATGGTTTGCTAATCAATATATTAGCATATGATGGGCCATCGAATTAACCAAGTGAGTTATTGATTATTTCTTTCAACCATTCTATATTGAGAGTATGAATGGTTTGGAATTCAAGCTTGTCATTATCCTTTGATGATTGTATGTTTTATGTTGTTTACAGCTCTTTTTCTAGAAAATTGCGGGGATGCAATTTTTGTAAGAGGGGGAGTCTGTAACAAACCCTAATTTCAGCGATTACCTGAGAATATTAAATTATAACGGCGGTTATAATTTAATAGTGTAAATTAATAACTTATGAGGAATTTAAATTGTTTATTGGGATAAACAATATATTTGAGGATAAAAATGAGAAAATAGAATTTTGGAAACTTTATTAAGATGATTTGAGATAATAAAATGAGGAAAATATGTTTTATTTAGAGCTAATGCAATAATTTTGTTAATTATTGCTATTTACTTCTTTTAATGATTTTTTAAAAAAGTGATTAATTTTAAGATGAGATATATTCAAAATAATGATGGAATTGAGTTTAAAAATATAATTTAAGTGTAAAATTATATTTGAAAAGGGTTATAAAATTTTATTACACAAAATATTATTTTTGTGTAATTTATAATGTTAATTACAATGGAATTTGTAATTAAAGATGTAAATTTGTTATTTATAAAAAGGAAAAGAAATATGATGATAAAAAGTTTTAAAAATATAAATAATCTTTTATTTTGAGTATATAACATTTTTATCATATGAATATGAAGTTTTATAAATTTTTGATATGAAATAAAGTTGAATAGATGATTGAATTTGAAGGTGTGCATTGTTAACATGTAACTAAGTGATTAATTTATAACCTAAGCTAATTTTCCTAAACAATTGGACTCTAGCCCATTAACATACTTCACTTAGCCTATTAGCAAAGAAATGAGAAACATCTTTCTCTTCCTCACGTTCATTCTCTATTCTCAGTAATACAAATCAGAAACCATTCCTCTCTCTAAACCCTAGTTCCTAATTTCCAAATTCAAAGCTCAAATCAAAGGGATTTTGTCCAATAATGTAGAGTAAGTGTTTTAAACTCTATCTTCATCCATTAAAACTCTAAAAGAATGATTTCGATCTCCTTTTTGATCAAATTGCTTGCTGTCCAAATTTTGTTCTTGAGTTTTTAGGTGACTTTGGAGAAGCTAAGAGGTTAGCAAGGCTTAAAAGAGGATTTGGCAAGCTATAGGAAAATAAAAGGTGAGTTATTTACAACTCACACTTGCTATCTCTAATCTACATATGTGATTTTTAGTTGTTATTTGGATTGAATTAGATGGTTGTTGATAGAATTGCTTTCAATTTGATTGTGAATTGATTGCATGTGTTAAATAAATCCAATGATTGTTTGCTGAAAATTTTATATGAAAATCGCTGCAGTAAAACAGCGATATATTGGTGCAAAACCAACCGAAATGGCTCATTCTTTTTAGGTTAGAAAATAGATTCAATGAGATGCAATTTCTCTTTTGGTTACTATTCGAAATTCTTCTATTTACTTGACCTGAAATGAGTTCGAAGACAGAAGCCCGATTCTGTCTTTAACAAATCAGGCTGAGTTTGAATTTATTAGCAAAACAGCCATAACTTTTGAACCACAAATCGGATTTTGATAATCTTGGCCATTCCGGAAAGCATATATCATATACTATGACTTTCATTTGTTGAGTTTTCGGTTATTTTGAGGTTAGCTATTTCAAAATTGAATTTTTGTACTGTAATCCCGAGAGCAAAATCAATATTTGCTCTATGCTTAAGGCTGAAACTAAATTTGTTATAACTTCCTTGTTTCTTGTCCAATTTGAATGATTTTTGAAGTTCTGGAAAGCTTATTTTATATGTGACAACTTTAGTGTTGAACACATTTGCATATTTTAACATAAGTTGATCAAAATACTGTTGCAAACTCTCAGCTCTGTCACTTTAGTAATTATGTTATCCAAACTGAACACAGTTAGTAAATTGATCATATCTTCCTTGTTTCTTGTCCGAATTGGATGATTTTTGAAGTTCCCGAAAGTTTATTTTATATGTGACAACTTTACTGTTGAACACATTCGCATATTTTAAGCATAATTTGATCAAAATGCTGTTACAAACTCTCAGCTTTGTCACTTTAGTAATTATGTTATCCAAACTGAACACAGTTAGTAAATTGATCATATCTTCCTTGTGTCTTGTCCGATTTGGATGATTTTTGAAGTTACGGAAAGCTTATTTTATATGTGACAACTTTACTGTTGAACACATTTGAATATTTTGAGCATAAGTTGATCAAAATGCTGTTGCAAACTCTCATCTCTGTCACTTTAGAAATTATGTTATCCAAACTGAACACAGTTAGTAAATTGATCATATCTTTCTTGTTTTTCATTGTTTTCGAGCGCGGTTTTCACTAAACTATTTTGAAGTGATTTTGGAAATAAATGGACACTTTAAATTATTATTATATAGTTTTAAAATTATTTTTCTAATATAAAATCTATTTATTTCCTATAATAAAGGAATTTCAAATATTGATTCGTTTAATCTTTTCGAGAAATAGTTTTAAAAGCTTGTTTTCTCTAATAACTATTTTAAATATAAAACATACACTTTTGCACTATTCGAACATATGAGAAAGAGAATTAAACGATTCAGTAAAACACGTGGTATGGGACATGTGCGTTTACTATTTCGGTTAATTCCGGACTTGTACGATCAAAGCTATTTGAGATTATTGATTCTAAGATATTTTGCCATTTTATGGCGTATTTTGAGTTTTATAATATCTATTTATTGGAATTATTTAAGATGGCCAATATTTGGAAAGTATTATGGTTTGAGATCTCCTTTGTAGGAGTATAATCGATGAGAACCATCACGATGTTTTATTTACTTGCCAATGACATATGGCAAGTCTTGAGTTTATGATTTCATATTTTGAGATTTATGGTTTATGAGAAACCATCATGATGTTTTCACTTGTCGATGAGATGAGACAAGTTATGATGCCATTTAATACTTATCGATGAGATAAGACAAGTATGGTATCTCTTTATCACTCGCCAATGAGACTAGGCGAGATATAATTTTCTGAGTTTTATGATGTTTTTAGTGTGGCATCGACTAATGGCTAGTAAACCGCTAAGTGCGAATGTGTGGTATGGGACACACGTTAACACTTTTCGGGTTCCTATCCGTGAGTTTCTGACACATTCACGATGTTTACCTAACAGAACTGCTTTGAGAGGTGTCAGCGACCTTGTCATGAGGACGAACTGCTTTGGAGGTGTTAGCGACCTTGTTAGGGACGACAAAATGGCTTGGAAAGGTGTCAGCGACCTTGTCATGAGGGCAAACTGCTTTGGAAAGGTGTCAGCGACCTTGTCATGAGGACGAACTACTTTGGAAGGTGTCAGCGACCTTGTCTAAGGCTTCGGCCGTCTGAGTTTAGCACGTGCAGCATTGCTTCGGAACGGCATTCAGGGATATGGCCAATCCGGGTTTTCTGAGCTTTGAATTCGCCGTTTTTGGCGCATTAGTGTTAAAATTTTCTAAGTTTTGAACATGCATCGAATTCTTTATTGAGTTTGAGATTTTATGAGTTTGAATTCGTATCGAGTTCCATGAGTTTTTATGATTGAGATGTATGTGTGAGATTTAGCCGCCCTGGCCTACTTATGAGTTTGAGATCTCACATTCTTATGGAGTTGTCTTGTGTTGCTTTCATGACTTCTATTTGTGATTGAGATGAGTTTTCTCCTTTTTGGAGTAATGGTTCATCGAACCATTTGAGTTTTGTTGAGTTGTATATGAGTTGATTTGAGTTCATTATGGGTTATCGCTAATGATATGAGGCACTTGTGTTTTATTTGAGTATTGAGTTTGAGTTACCTCTTTCGAGGTATTTAGTTACTTAGGTAGCGTTTGTTACTTAAGTATTGAGCTATGAGTTATCTAATCCTTCTCCTCATTCGAGAAGAAGTATCACTATATCCATTCTGCTTCATATTATCGATATTGACTGATTTGTGTAGCTAGACTGACCCGTGTATTTATACTCGGGTCAGACCGAGTTGTTTCAGGTATCATCTATTGGACTTAGCTTGAAGTTGGTGTTGGATATCATCTCTTTTTTCGCTTGAGTAGTTTATTTCTTCCGCATACTCTGATGTTTTTACATTTGATTTGATGTATATGGTGTGGTCGAGTACCACCTTTATTGTATTCATATTGTATTGTACTAAACATGTATTAGTGTATATGTATATATATGATGTCGATTACTATTTTGTGATGTGCTTTACATTTAGTTATTGTATTTTGTTCTGATAGATCCGTCAACCACCTATAGTTTTGGATTAAACATTTACTGTGTATGTCGATCCATTGAGATAGAAAAGAAAAATTATATTGCAATTATCGACGTATTCAGTAGATGTTTAAGACAAAGTTATAGATGGTCGCCCTTAACCAGCCCTATTCTCCGCTTTAGTAGATGGAATTACTCGTTAATTCTCTTTACTAAGGTGAGTCTCGGGGTGGGGCGTTACACGGAGTCAGTCGAACCACTATAAATCATGTGTTATTACTGCTTTCTTTTTAATTTACTGTTCTTCATATTTATATATCTCTACATACATTATATCTGTGATCTGTGACTATGATTGGTGCTTTCATCTGGATCTGGGTGTTAATGACCAATTTTGGCGCTAACAAATTGCATATATGTCTGTAACTTTTCAATATATTTGCATATAACTAAAATTAGTTAACATACCTGCATATAAATGAGAAAATATTTGCTTAACATTTATTGCATTTTTATTTGCAAATTCAATATTATTTTTGCAGTATTTTATGCATTTATTTTCAATATTTGCGGATATGGCTGCAAAAATTGTACTACAATGTTGATTTGCAATATTTAAAGATTTTTCTGCAAATATTTATTATCGTTTATTTCAGTTGTTTGATCTGAAAAAATTAAAATAACAATTTTCAATGTTTTCGAAATAATTATACGAATATTTGCTGTTAACATTCATTTGGTAGGAAATTTTTGGAGTATGCAACAATTATTGATATTAAATGCAGATTTAACTGCAATTATTTTGACAAAGTGTTTTTTTAACTATGCAGTAGATATGCAGTCTTAAAATTCAGCAGTACACTGCCAATATTTCTGAAGAATGTCATTAGTTTTTAACTGCATATGTAAAATGCAGTTAAAATTTGCATTTAACAGCTGCGGTATTAACTACATATGATATGTGTTTTAACTGCATAAGTGAAATGTACTTTAAAATTTGTATAATTCAAGTATGTGTTTTAACTTCATACGTTATATAAAGTTAAAAATTGCATTTAATAGATGCTATTTTTTTACTACATAACAGATATGCAGTAAAAAAATGTTGCAGTTCATAACTGCCTAAGCGAAATGCAGTTAAAAAGGCTGTAGTTCGTAAATAATTGCAAACATGTATGCAACTATTCATAATAACTACGTATGTGAAATGCACTTAAAATTTGCATCATTTAACTGTATATTTTAACTGCATATTTCATATGCAGTTAAAATTTGCATGTAATAGTTATAATATTAAGTTGCATATCAGATATGCATTTAAAAATGATGCAATTTATAACTTCATAAGTGAAATGCATTTAAAAATGCAGTTGTTCATAGTAATTGCAAAGATGTTTATAACTATTTATAATAATATATATATATGTTTGCAACTTTTCAAAAAAATTATATATAACTGAAAATAATCAACATATCTGCATATAAATGAGCAAATATTTAATGAATTTTTTTGAATTCTTTTTGTATAATTAAATGCTTCACTACAAATGTCAACAATATTTTTGCAGTATTTTATACATTTATTTTCAATATTTGCATATTTGACTGCAAAATTGTATCACAGTGCTGATTTTCAATATTTGCATATTTGTTTGCAGTATTTTTTTGTCACATATTATGAATTATTGTAGATTTATCAATGAACGGATTTTAATATGTTTGTTTGAAATTTAATAATAATTCGAAAGTTACCTTTAACAACTTCTTTATGTGAAATTTTTTTGTCACATATTTCCGAAATTTTGCGTTACTGTCTGCGGTTATTCTAGATAATTGCTGACATATCAGCAATAATTTGAAAATTTTGTGTAAATTTCTGCAATGGTTCAATATATTTTCTTACTTTTCCTTCAACGATACATATAATTGAATTCAACCTCACAAAATGCTTATTTAGTAATTTTGATAACTGTTATCATATTGAAGCATTAAATTCGGCTTTCAAATACATAAGTTTGCCACTATATGTTCATTTCGTAAGTTCTACACTAAAAACCACAATTACAAAATATCACTAAAGTTTGTTGGCTTTTGATAATAAAAATTGTTGTGTTAGGCTTTCTTCAATGATCCAACTGTATGGTTTGGATGATACAATTTGATATGCTAATTCAGCTCTTTGTATTTCTATAGCATCGTATCCATACTGATTGTCTTTATTTTTTATGGACATATTTTCACATCTCTCTCTCATTATATTCATTACAAAAATACCATAATCAACCCTGCAAAAATTGCAGATTTTTTGCAAGTTGGTCAGAATAATTGCAGCATGATGTGCAAACATTTCGATTTTATTTGTTGTGGTGTACTTATGAATTACTACGTTGTTGTGGGCTGTCTTCAAATGTAATTAAACTTGAAGGTTTGTGATCTTTCTTTTCCAATTTTTTTAACAAGGCTGATACATAAACCCTCTGTAAAAAATAGAAGTTTTTATTAGATAATTTATTTTTAGTTTATATAATTTATTCTTTTTTTAAATTACACACCATTTTTCTTACAGCTCTAGCATATGGACCTTCACTTCTTGGTTTCACTGAACCGTAATGAATCCACCGTCTATCTTCTTTTATGAATTCCAACAGAGTGAAACGTCCGTTTACATGGATTGGGAAGAACATTTTATGATAGTTTCTCAAACTATTTTTGATCGGCTTGTCAATTAGTGCTTGAATGACTTTTTTTATTGCTCAGTAGGAATGTCTATAGTATTATATATTAGTAAACTGAATTTATAAAATTTTAAATAAATATTTCATTAAAAAGTTATAAAACTTACAGTTGCATAGACTTTGAAGAACATAATTGTTGGATGGATCTTTTGCAACTCATGTGTATACCGGTCAATGATCTACAAGAATAGTTATTTTGTTAAATAATATATTTTTGAATGTTAGGGCAATTCTGAAGAATTATCTACAAAAATTATGAATAATTGCTGACATATACGCAAATACTATGGAAATTTGCAAATTTGTCTGCAATTAATATGAAAAATTACAGTAAATATTATGGATGATTGTAAATTCTAATTTGTAATTTAATATAAAAAACTATTTTCAAACTTCTGTACTTGGCCATCAATGAAACTTCCAATAATTAATTCACTAAGGGCAGATCCAGATATTATAAAATCATTATCCCCATTGAGATATGCACTCTTGCTATAAAATTATTGAAGGCTATTAGTATTATTATCAGTATTCGGACAATATAACAATTATTATCAATATTTGCTGATATGTATGCAGTTAATAGATATATGTCCAGATAGTATAGCAATTATTTCCAATTTCTGTTGATACGTCTGCCGCTATTAAGGAAATTTTAATAACACGGCAAAAATTTCCAATAGTTGCTTATATGTCTGCAATTTTTGGGTATATTTACAGACAACAGAGCAATTATTAAAGTTATTTTTCAGACAACATAGCAATTTAAATAGTTATTTAAATTTTGTACTTTGTTGATATATCTGCATTCATTTTTACCCAAGGTCGTTGTTTTTAAAGAATTGTTCAAGCAATATGACTTTTTCGTTACCTAGCCTTTGTACATTCAGACATTGTCTGACATTTATTTTTGCATTTGAAGGCAACTCATTCAATCTTGGTTTTGCTTGATAGTCTTTTATTGATATTGACTGTTCTTTTTGCTTCTTTGCTTTTTTGATCTTCTTTTCATTTTCAACTTCAATTTCTTCACTTGATTTTGATCTTTTTTTCTCTTCGTTGATTTCTATCATTTGGTTTTTGTTTTTTTCAGTCTCTTCTTTTGCCTTTTTAAAGATATGGTCAAGCTCTTAACTGCTTTTGATACCTTGTGGTTCACTGCCGCTTTCACTTGAAATAATTTTAAAGGTTGGGTTATATTCCAATAGCTCTTTCCATTTTTCAAAACTTTCCTTGGCATGTTCAACTTGAATTATTTTGTTATTAGCAGGATCAATTTCCTCTTTATTTCCTTTAGTGGTTTCAACTGAAAAATATATTTGAAATTTAAATATATTTGAAATTTAAATATTAGAAATTTAAATATTATAAATTTAAATATTTGAAATGATAATGAATATATGTAGTTATTTCCTAAATAATAAGAAAAAATGCAGAATATGCAGTGGTTATTTATAATTATTGCAGGGTTTATCTGCATTTATTTATTTTAAATGCATGTTTTCTCAAATGTTATGAATAAGTGTAGATATATCAACAAATATTTATGAATAAATATAGATATATTAGAGAATAAGTAAGAAAATTACCAAATAAAGGTTTAACAACCCGAATTCCAGTGAGTCCGGATTTTTCGCAAAAATGCTAGAATCCAAGCCCACTGAAGCCCGAGTTGGGTTTCCTAGTATCCTGCAAATAGGAAAAGACAAATATATCATAGCTCAGATAAATATCTCATAGTGGATATGATTAAAATATAATAGTAAGTAAATACTCACCAAAATAATAACACTTTCTAACGAGTGTCTCAAAGCTGGAAAGTCTCTGCCATCTACCTAACCTGTAGGATGTTATGAGGAAAGGGTCAAAACTAAAGTTCTGGTGAATGGACAAATTATACACTTCTAAGCTTAATTCTTTATATACTGTTTTATTTCTATTTACTGTTATATTAGGTTTATTGGGTTTATAATACTCTTGCCTCTGTGCATGAATCATGGCCATCTACTCCCTAGTAGATCGAAACCTAATAACTAATATATATATATATATATGTGTGTGTGTGTGTGTGTGTGTGTGTGTGTGTACATACATACATATATATAGCTATATGCCCAACGACCGCATCGGTCCTAGGTACTACCCATAGTACCTTCCGTATTCTCCTTGCAAAGGACTCCATCGTTTTGCTCCTATAGCGTTCTGTGACTACATCTGCAAAGTACTGCCTCGTAAGGGCTACAATACAAATGTTCGGTCGTCTACTATGAAAACGTAAAACTGCGTCCGCACTAGCCTATACTACTGCTCGGACATGCACAATGTGCCACCCAGTACGTACCTTGAGGACTATACGTAATTGTTCTGTCTACTCCCTGAATCTCGCTTAACAAGGTCTACCTTGTATGGAACTCGGTCGGGGATTTTCTATTTATGTAAAGGACTGCCCTGTTAGGCATACAATACAGATATTCTACTTGGTCCGTCTCTTTTCTTATCGTGGCTATGGCCCCACGCAGCCACCAACTCAACTAATCGAAAGACCTATAAAGAGCTAAGTGGTTGTGCCCTACCGCAAACAATCTAAACATCCAATTGGCTACGCCCCTTATCTAATCTCGATAGTGAAAGAATCATTGTACTATTTGTTTAACTCTAGTCTTTCCCGAACTCGCTTCTTGGTTTTGATGCTAGCCCGATATCCGCGGGTGACTATCCTTTTGGGTCCTGCCCACTAAAACCTACTCGCAAATCAAGTACGGTGACATACGAATATCCCACTCCAAACATCAACCCCTTTTGACTGCCTACAATGGTCCTGCCATGCAAAAAGCAATCAAGACATACTCTCTTGATGGAACACCTATAGACCTGCCTCCAGGGGACTGCTCCATTATGCCTACCCCAGAGGGCCATCCTAGAGTACCCTCAACGTCCTGTTGGAGTCTCGAACTTCCTCTAGCCCAAAATATCTAAGTTGGACGTGCTCCTTCTGTGCTAAAATCTATTATGAACTACTTCGTTAGACTCTTCATCCTTTGGGCCACTCCAAACGCATCTTACTCTTTTATTAGACCCTAGGTCTAACCTTTTATTATGCGTTTAGTTTATTTTTCTTATTCTGTTGGCTATTTATTTACCCTAATCAGCATAAGATTGTCCCAGCCTCACCTAACTACCGTGAGACCATCAATCCTGACTGAAAGGAACGCTATTGGTATGGGCCACTTCTATTATCTTGCTTATTAACTGACGCAGCGGATTAATCACAAATCGATGTAAATCGATGAAAGTAGTACTTGGTGGATTGAAGATACCGAAATGCCCAAATCCGTTGATCCAAAGATGCCGGATTCTAGCTATCTTCGTCTCGTTGATCGCGCACGATACCGAGGAACAAATCTACGATTCTTCGTACGTTGATCTAGCGCACTAGATTCCGTGAATCGGCTTCAACAAACGTGGATTCGAGCGCACTCGAATGACGTAAGTGGAGATAGGAGATTACACTCAACTACCAATTGGAGAAAGCACAAAGCAATCAAAAGGAAATTTTATTCAATATTCCACCACCAAAAATTACAACTCACTCCCTATTTATAGAAGTTTCCAACCCCTGACCCTTAAGTCGCGGCCGACTCATGACTCACGACTCAACTAAGTCGTTGCCGACTTAACAGACGCTACATGCTTCAGTTACAACGCAGCACACGCAACCGACTCAAGCAAAACAACACATATATACATAACGACTCAATACTTCACAACATATATGAGATAACAACCCAGCGACTCTTCAGTTACACGACTCAAACTAAGACGACTTACGACTTACCCCCTTTCAACAACTCAAGCTCCCAAGTTTCTTGCGGCATATCCCTTCAAGCGATTCAACTGAGTCGTTACCCGCTTCCGACTCAAAGCCTTCAATAACTGGCACTTCCCTCTGCTTCATGATAAGTCGTGTACGACTTATATATAAGTCGTTGAGTCGTGTACGACTCATAGCTACGCAGTTAGGACGTGTACGACTCATCACTTCAGAACGGTTTAGGCTCCCATCGAGTCGTATTTCCTTTGCATTCTTCTTCTTAAGTCGCAAACGACTTAAAATCATTTCATTAACCCGTAGCTCTTTACCTTGTGACTCCTTCAGTTGACTCGTGCACGACTTACGAGTTAAAACCGTAACTCCTTTAGGTCGTGAATGCTCTAACCTCTGAACTTCTGTAGATCGTGCTACATCATCCTCCCCTGGTTGAGAAAAATTCGACCTCGAATTTGTAAATTCTTCCTCAACAATCTCACCTCCATGATATGGAATTAAATGTTTGACGTTAAAAACATCAGAAGTATAAACATCATCTGGTAACTTTAATCGATAAGCATTCTCATTGATTTTCTTCAAAACTTCAACTGGACCAATTTTCCGAGCTTTCAATTTATTGTATGTTCCCACCGGAAAACGGTCTTTTGTTAACACTGCATAAACCAAATCGCCTTCGTTAAATTCAACATTTCGTCGCTTCAAATTTGCAGACTTCTTATACTTCTCATTCGATTTCTCCAATCATTCCTGAACGATTTTATGACATTCAGTCAGCTCATTAACAAAATTCAGCAGCTCGTTTAACTTCCCCCTTCGGTTGTGGTACTACTGCCAAATCCAGTGGTCCCCTGGGTAAATTTGAATAAACAATCTGAAATGGACTGTAACCCGTACTACGATTCATGGCATGATTATGAGCAAATTCTGCTTGGCATAACTTCATATCCCAACTTCTCAAATTATCCTGTACAAGACATCGCAACAAATTTCCCAAGGACCTGTTAACAACTTCTGTTTGTCCATCAGTTTGTGGATGGTAAGCGCTACTAAAATTCAGCTTTGTCTCGATCATCTTCCACAAACTCAACCAAAAATGGCTTAAAAATCTAGTATCTCGATCCGAAACAATAGATTCTGGTAAACCATGCAATCGATACACTTCCTTAAAGAATAATTGTGCCACTCGAACTGCATCCACTGTCTTCTTGCAGGCAATAAAATGTGCCATCTTCGAAAACCTGTCCACCACAACAAATATAGAATCATTCCCCCTCTGAGTTCTAGGCAAACCCAAAACGAAATCCATGCTGATATCAACCCATGGCTTAGACGGTATAGGTAATGGCATATACAACCCTGCATTCGTCGCTGTTCCCTTTGAAACCTGGCAAATATAGCATCTCTCCACAAATCTTTCAACCTCTTTTCTCATCGACGGCCAAAAGTAAGATTGAGAAATCAACTGCAATGTACGATCTCTACCCACATGGCCTTCTTCATGCAACTCCTTGATAATTTTCATTCTCAAACTGCCCTCTGGAATACATAACTGATTTCCTCTAAACAAGAATCCATCAATCAACATAAATTCATCAGTATCTCCATCCTTAACTTTCTCAACAAACTTTGCAAAGTAAGGATCCTCCTCAAACAATTCTGGTAATAATTCAAACCCTGTCACTTCAACCTTCAATGTTGTCAACAAGTGATTTCTCCTACTCAAAGCATCAGCTACCCGGTTTGTCACCCCTGATTTGTGCTTAACAACAAAGGTAAACTGCTGTAAATATGCAATCCACGATGCATGTCTCGCTGAAATCTTATCCTGCCCCTGCAAATGCTTCAAAGCTTCGTGATCAGTATAAAGAACAAACTCTTTCTAAAATAGATAATGTCTCCAGTGTTTAACAGCTTGCACAACAGCATAAAACTCAACGTCATATGTACTGTATCTCATCTTTGCCCCTGATAACTTTTCACTGAAATATGCAATAGGTCTCCCCTGCTGACTCAACACTCCTCCAATCCCAACCTTTGATGCATCAGTGTGTAGCTCAAACAACAACTGGAAATTAGGTAAAACAAGAATTGCCGCTGTCGTCAACAGTTCATTGATTCGTTCAAAAGCAATCCCGGCTTCTTCTGTCCACGAAAACTGTTTGCCCTTCATACAATTAGTGACTGGTGCCATCACGCTACTGAAGTGTGGAATGAACCTTCGGTAAAATGATGCCAATCCATGAAAACTTCTAACTTCAGTGATAGTTTTCGGCTGTGGCCAATTTCTGACTGCCTCAACTTTACTCTGATCAACTTGAATACCTTTTCCTGAAACAACATAACCCAGGAATAAAACACTGTGTGTCATAAACACACACTTCTTTGTAGCAGCATAAAATTGTTCCTCACGAAGAATAATCAATACTTCCCTCAAATGTTGAACATGCTCCTCCGTACTCCTGCTGTAAATCAGAATATCATCGAAATAAACAACAACGAACTTTCCAATGAATGGTCTAAAGATTTGATTCATCACCCGCATGAATGTACTAGGTGCATTTGATAAACCAAATGGCATAACCAACCATTCGTATAACCCCTCTCTTGTCTTGAAAGTTGTCTTCCATTCGTCACCTGGTCTAATTCGAATTTGATGATAACCACTCTTCAAGTCAATCTTCGAAAAGATAGTTGCCCCACTCAACTGATCCAGCAAATCATCCAACCTTGGCATAGGAAATCTATAGCGGACGGTAATCTTGTTCAAAGCTCTACTATCGGTACACATTCTCCATGTTCCATCCTTCTTCAGCACCAACAATGCTGGCACTGCACAAGGACTTAAGCTTTCCTGAACACGTCCCTGCTCTAACAACTCTTCCACCTGCCTTCGTAATTCTTCATGTTCCTTCGGACTCATTTGGTAATGTGGTCGATGTGGTAAAACTGCTCCCGGAACAAGATCAATTTGATGTTGAATGTCTCTCAGTGGCGGTAACTCCTTAGGCAACTCCTCTGGAAACACATCTTCAAACTCTTTCAAAACTGGCTTTGCTTCTTCAGGAATTTCAACCTCCTCACTGCACTTTCGCCCAATCAACAAAAACACTTCAGGCTCCTCTTCAACTTCTTTAACAAATTCCTTCAAAGATAACAAAGTTTTCAACTCTTCAATCTCTTCTAGCTTGCTGTCCTTCTGTTGCTGTTTCTTGGGAACTAAAGTGATCTTAGTACCCTCGAACATGAAACTGTAACTATTGGCACGACCGTCATGTTGTACTGCTCTGTCAAACTGCCATGGTCTGCCCAATAACAAATGACAAACATCCATGTCTACTACATCACACCAAATTTCATCTTTGTACTTCTTCCCAATAGAAAAATTAACACAAGCCCTTCGACACACCTTCACTTCACCACCCTTCCTCAACCATGCTAGCTTGTACGGTTTAGGATGTTTCCCAGTTTTCAAGTTCAATTTCTTCACAGCCTCTGTAGAAATAATATTATCACAGCTTCCAGCATCAATAACGAACTTGCAAACTTTTCCCAGAATAGTGCATGTCGACTGAAAAATATTGCTTCTCAACCAACTATAATCCTCCTCTTGCTTTGGTGTAAGACATGACCTCCTCATCATAAGATTACAACCTTCATCCCCAGACAATTCTTCTTCCTCCTCAACATAAGGTACATTTGAACATTCTGCCTCCTCACCATCATCCTCAATCTCAGCAACCATTGCTCTCTTCTTCGGCTTCGGACATTCATTGCTTTTGTGACCCAACTCCTGACAATTGTAACATTTGAAACCACTGCTAACCTTCGCCTTCTCAGCTTCCTTCACCACTGGCTTATTGACAGGTTTAGGAACATTGGAACTTCCACTAACACCCCTTGCTTGATTATTGGAATTAGTAAACACACCACCTCCACGCCTTCCTTGCTTCTCCCAAGCCAACGCTTTCTGATGTGCCTCTGTCACGGATCTAGAATCAAACATATTAACCATATCCTGGATCTGCATTCTCAATCCCCCAATGAATCTAGCAGTTAGTTGTTCTTCCGTTTCCATAATATCATTCCTGGCAATGAGTTGGTAAAATTCATCAGCATAATCACTAACAGACTTTGTCCCTTGCCTCAGATTCTGCAACCTCTGGTACATAAGTGATTGATAGTTGTATGGTAAGAATGTAGCTCTCATCAACTTCTTCATCTTATCCCATGATTCTATCATTGACTTCCCCATTCTCTCCCTTGTAAGTTTAGTTTGCTGCCACCATGCCAAAGCTCTCCCCCTCAACCTAGTAGCAACCAACTTCACTCTCCTATGCTCAGGAACCTCCTTGAAATCAAAGATCTTTTCAACATTTGACACCCAATCGAGAAATTCTTCTGCTACCATCCCTCCTTTAAATTCTGGAATTTCCATCTTCATACCCGATTCCCATCGACGATCAACTTCAACATCCCGATAAGAATTTCGAACTTGGTCTCGATCTCGATAATGAATATTAACTCTATCACCCTCTTCAGCAAAATCAAAAGTACGCCTACATCGATCTCGACCATTATCATCCCTTCGTTCATGCATGCTTCTTCTACTATGTCTCTCTTCATCTCGATATGCCTCATTGTCAAATTCACATTGACTTCTTCTCTCTTCATGTGCATAGTCATGATGATCTCTTCGTGATGAAATTGATGTTTCTCTTCTATCTCTAAAAGAATGTGGTGATACCCTCCTCGCTTCCGTAACCGATGGCGAAACTCGGTTTCCTCCATGGTTCGAGTTTGGTGATCTCCTCCGTTGATTCAAATCATTCATCAATTTCTCCAATTTTCCGATGCCTTCATCAAACTTCTCATTAATACGTTGCTCCATAAGCTCGGCTTCTTCTCTTCGATACAAAGCTTCAACGTTTTGATGACGATTAGCTCTCCTCGGTGGCATGTTTGAAAACTCTTCACAACACTTCACCAATTTACAAACAACAAATCACGGCTCACTCTTGTCTCAGCTTGAATTACACGACTTAACTGGGCTCGGCTCAAGGTTAAGTCGGCTTCAACTCAAACACAAGGCACGGCTCAACCTCTAACTCCAACACTTGGCGCGCAAAAATCTCCTCACAAATTCAAACACTCTCCAACACTTTGATCCAAAACGAAATGGATCAAAATCTTCTAACTTGTTGCAACTTCAAAATGAACACAAGAAACTCCACTTCAAACTTCAACTTCAAATACTTGGCTCCAAGAATCAACTTAGCTATGATTGGCTAAGTATGGCTCCGATACCAAACTGACGCAGCGGATTAATCACAAATCGATGTAAATCGATGAAAGTAGTACTTGGTGGATTGAAGATACCGAAATGACCAAATCCGTTGATCCAAAGATGTCGGATTCTAGCTATCTTCGTCTCGTTGATCGCGCACGATATCGAGGAACAAAGATCTACGATTCTTCGTACGTTGACCTAGCGCACTAGATTCCGTGAATCGGCTTCAACAAACGTGGATTCGAGCGCACTCGAATGACGTAAGTGGAGATAGGAGATTACACTCAACTACCAATTGGAGAAAGCACAAAGCAATCAAAAGGAAATTTTATTCAATATTCCACGACCAAAAATTACAACTCACTCCCTATTTATAGAAGTTTCCAACCCCTGACCCTTAAGTCGCGGCCGACTCATGACTCACGACTCAACTAAGTCGTTGCCGACTTAACAGACGCTACATGCTTCAGTTACAACGCAACACACGCAACCGACTCAAGCAAAACAACACATATATACATAACGACTCAATACTTCACAACATATATGAGACAACAACCCAGCGACTCTTCAGTTACACGACTCAAACTAAGACGACTTACGACTTACCCCCTTTCAACAACTCAAGCTCCCAAGTTTCTTGCGGCATATCCCTTCAAGCGATTCAACTGAGTCGTTACCCGCTTCCGACTCAAAGCCTTCAATAACTGGCACTTCCCTCTGCTTCATGATATGTCGTGTACGACTTATATATAAGTCGTTGAGTCGTGTACGACTCATAGCTACGCAGTTAGGACGTGTACGACTCATCACTTCAGAACGGTTTAGGCTCCCATCGAGTCGTATTTCCTTTGCATTCTTCTTCTTAAGTCGCAAATGACTTAAAATCATTTCATTAACCCGTAGCTCTTTACCTTGTGACTCCTTCACTTGACTCGTGCACGACTTACGAGTTAAAACCGTAACTCCTTTAGGTCGTGAATGCTCTAACCTCTGAACTTCTGTAGATCGTGCTACATCATTAACTTAATCCAAGATCTAAGTTTGTTAAAATAAGCCACTTCTGTTATTTCTGCTCTATTTGCTTATGAACTTAATTAAAGTTTTAAAATAAGCCTTTTCTGTACTTTCTACTTAATTATAACCTATGTTATAATTTTACTTGCAATTGTCACTTTTATTCTCTTTTATAATCTATGTATTATAAATATAATTACAAGCGTCTCTTTTCTATTCTAGTCTATTTTCTTTTATTATGATATTGAATTATCTTTAATTCTCTTATATTATAAGACAATCTTAGCTTGGGACGATGTCCGACTGTCGCAAATTTGCTTTTCATAATAACTATTGTGCCTTTATTCTATTATCTGCACAGTAAATGCAGATCCAGTTACATTTCTATCTATAGCATCTAGTCTTGTCTAATAATTAACTTGATTCCTTCTTTAATTCCATTGATCCTTCACTTTATTTTCTTATATTCTAGGAAGTAATTCTATTCTATCTGGTTGGTTACAAAACTATGCTAAAATTCCATTTCTATATTTTAATACTAAATGAAGCTATAAACAATAGTCTGTAATTGTAAGATATACCTTTTATTATTTCTTTACTTTTCGGATAGTGAGAAATACAGTATTTTCTCTACTAATTCCCTTTTTCTTTCTTTTATTTTTGCAACTATGTTTATCGTTATCTTTTAAATATTAAACTATAGAAATGTATTCTCTTTTCTAAACCAAGCAATTAATCTGTCACTTACTTCCAAATCAAGTTATTAGATTTTTCTTTAATTTATCACTCCCATTTTAGCATAATTTGCTACAAATTTCTATTTTTATCGTTTTATTTCAGCTTTTATTATTTTACATCTAATTTCTGTAAATCTAGTGTTCTTCTATTTTAGTCCATATTTGCGAATTCTTTTCTTTAATTTTTTATTCATGTAAAAAGGATTAAAAAGAAACTAACATTTATAGACTAAATTTCAACTTTTAAAATAAATGTAAATAACTATAAATTTCTTACTTTAGGCTTATGCCATTCTCTAACTATCAAGCCTAATATTATTCATATTTAGTGGATTACTATTTTTCTTTTTTTTTCTATATGAGTAATAGTTAAATATGAGCTCTCTTATACAATTTACAGTCTTAGCATATTAGTTAACAGGATTAATTAATGAAATAAATACTGAATAAAATTATTTAACGGGAATCTAACGATAATATATCATAAACGTAAAAGATATATAATTAAATCCACTCACCTGTCGTTCTTAGCTTTGCTTGGCTCCATGGTCTTCTTGGATCCCCTTCTAAGGCGTCTAATACTTTTATTAGAAAGATCTTCTCCCTAGAAATATTTTCTTTTTAGGATCCAGTCTAAGGTAATGAACCCATTGGGGAAAAAACGATTGTGAGAAAATAGCTAGGCCTAGGGTTCGATTTATAGTGGAGTTTGGGGATCTCAGACCGTTAGATTCTTGGATTGAATCTGAAGCCACCACGTCATAGGGTCGTTTGGAGCCATCAGATCTATCAACGTATGGTTTAGATCGCGCAAAGATTGATTTTCAATTGGTTCGGCACTTTGGACGAGACTGCATCCAGGTAACAACGCGGGTCGACCGTAGGGTCGACTTCTGCTTCCTACGTGGGTCGACCCATATACGTTCTAATTTTTTTTCTTTTCTATTTTTGATTATTTCCCGTTTTTCGTTTCTCTCTTAACTTCTTCGTATTGATTCGGATTTTGACAAGTTATATATGGAAATTGATCAGAAAATCGCCACAGACAAAATGGTATAAGTTTTGAGGCCATATTTTGACAATTCCAAAATGTTTATTTTCACTATTCATCATTATTTGATTATTCGATTATCGAAAAATGTGGGGTGTTACGAAAGTTTTTTTTGATCATTTATTTTAGCAACATTTATATCTTCGTTTTTCTTTGCTTCATCTTGTTTTTTTTCTTCATTCAAATTACTTTCATCAACATTCTTATCTTTTTCAGTTTGTTTTATTTCATCTTCCTTCTTTTCTTCATCGTCGTCCTTTTCTTCTTCTTCTTCTTCATCATCTTTCCTCTTTTCTTCTTCATTTATATTGCCAGCATTTTCCTTTTTTTCTTCTGGCTCAACACTTTGAACCATTTTAAGTTCTTCTTTTACGATATTTGAAACATCTTCTTCTGCTTCATTTTATTCTTCTTCTTCAATCCTTTCTTCATATGTTTCATCATCTTCTGCTTCATGTTCATCATCTTCTTTCTCTTCTTCTTCATCATCTTCTTCCTCTTCTTCTTCATCATCTTCTTCCTTATCAACATTTGTCTTTGCCTGTATTTCAAATTGTTTAGAAGCGTTATCACTTTCACTTTCTTCACTTTCTTTAACTTCTTCACTTTCAGAGGAATAATTTTAAGTACCACTTACTTCTTGTAAGGGTAAAGTCATTATATCAGAATTAGTGGAAGAAGTTTCTTTTTCAAATTTACTTAGTCTCATTTTTAGACGGGCATTCTAATTTTGAAGGCTTTTGTTATCCATTTCTAGCCTTCGAATTATTTCTTTGTATTTTTCCTCTCTTGCTTTGTATATTTTTTCATATTCATTCCCTTTTTCTAAAGCGTCTTTTAATAAGTCTATTTGTTTTCCTTGAGTATCATGAAACAAAGAGTTAAAACAAGTAGTTTCAGAATTTATTAGTAATAATTGCATATGAAACAACAAGTATTACAAATTATTGCAGATATGTCTACAGTTATTATGGAGTATATAACTCGGCAAATAAGAAATTATTTTCAATATTTGTATTCTATTCTACAAGTATGTTTTATAATTGCAGACCGGTTTAGAAGAATTATATATAATTGCATATATGTTTGCAAGTATTGTTGATAATTGTTGTTATATTTGGAAGTATGTTTTTTAATTGCAGATATGCCTACAAGTATAATAAATTATTGCGGATATGTTTGCAAAATGTTCTATTACTTGTAGTTAAATCTGAAATATATCTTATATATGCAGATATATCTGCAAGTATCAAAGATTATTGCAGATATGTCTGCAAATATTTCTATAAATTGCAGTCATATCTGAAATTTATCTTATATTTGCAAATATGTCTGCAAGTATGGAATATAATTGCAGATATGTCTACAAGAATTTCTATAAATTGCAGTTATATCTGAAATATATCTTATATATGCAGATATATCTGCTAGTATGAAAGATAATTGCAGATATGTCTGCAAGTATTTCTATAAATTGCAATTATATTTGAAATATATCTTATATATGCAGATATGTCTGCAAGTATCAAAGATTATTACGGATATGTCTGCAAATATATCTATAAATTACAGTCATATCTAAAATATATCTTATATTTGCAGATATGTCTGCAAGTATCAATGATTATTATAAATATGTCTGCAAGTATTTCTATAAATTGTAGTTATATCTGAAATATATCTTATATATGCAGATATATCTGCAAGTATCAAAGATTATTGTGGATGTGTCTACAAGTATTTCTATAAATTGCAATTATATCTGAAATATATCTTATATATGCATATATATCTGCAAGTATGAAAGATAATTGCAGATATGTCTGCAAGTATTTCTGTAAATTGCAGCTATATCTGAAATATATCTTATATATTCAGATATGTCTGCAAGTATATTGAATAACATCATTCTTCAAATATTTTCCAATTTTTGCAAATTCTATTGTTATTATTTGTATACTTACAGATTTGTATTTCATCGCCAGTAGATTGGTTTAAGCTTTGAAATGTCCTATTTTCCAGCTAATGGGTATGAGAAGTTGTATTCAGATTTAACTGATTTTAGCACTTGAGTTTTTTCACAAATCCACCACTGAAACAAAAATATTAAATATCAAAACTAAATATACATAAATACTTTGGCATCTTATCTACTTAAGTTGAAATATCATACCAATAATAATGTTACACAAGTTGTGATTTTTCTTCGCTTGTCAACATATCTTTCTACTTGATCCATAAGATGTTTATGAATTGTTTTGGGCCATGAAATCTGACATTTTTGCATTACACACAAAGTATGGAAACATGTTCCATGATACATTTGAGTTTGAATTTGATATAAGAAATGTTGGAACTAAATATAATTGGAGAAGTTATGTCGTGTCTTCTCTGTCTTTCTCTGTAGTTCCTTTAATTGTAGAAAATAACTATTGCTCTATCTTTTTCTTGTGTATATTTGCATCTCCATCAAAATGTCTACCGATGAATGAGATATACTCATTGTCGCTTTTATCTTTCTTTTAATATGGCCGGATGTTTTGACCAATTGACCTTCTATAGGAACTCCAAGTATTTGTGCAAAATCAAACTCTGAAAATGTAATTTTCTAAAATCCAAACTCAAAATATCTCAAATATTTTTTATAATTTCTAATGATTATATCAATAGATGTCGAGGTTTTGGTTGTATCTTTAATTGAATTATTCTATTATAAATCATTTCAATAAAATTGTAGAAAGGTAAGCTTTCAAGATATTTTGTGTGAGAATTCCAACGCAATTTTTCCTTTCTAATCCTCGTCATCAGTTCAAGAAATGGCTTCAGACTATTTCTATAATTTCCTTGTTTATCAGGAAATTTTGTTGCTTCGGTTGTCTTCCTCTTTTTTGTTTTTTTACTGCCATCTTTTTCAGACTCCATAACAGTTTGAATAAGAATCACTGAATTTTCTTCTATAACCTTTTCTTCTTCTTCGATTATTTTTTGAATAATTTTCTGCAATAATGTACAGAAAATTCTTAGATATATGGAAATAATATTAACAAATGATATGCAAAAGTTCTATAGCAAATGTTTAAAACTGGTGCATTTTTCTGCAAATATTGTGAATATTTGCATGTATTTCTGCACTTTTTTGAATTGTTGCATTAGTTTTTAGAACTGTGGCTGATAAACAAGCATTAATCAGTATAATTGCAGAGATAAATGTAATTATTCCCAATAACTGCTGAGTAAGTAATTGCAAACAAACACTACTGCAATTATTATGAATAATTACAATGACATATGATAATAAGTGATATTTAGTGAATAAGTGCTGATAAATATGCAATTATTATAAATAATTGTAGAGTAACATGAAATTAATTTTTACCGTTTAATTATTTGCATTCAATATTTTACATAATTGTTGTTATTTCCTCAGTTATTTTGATTAATTGTAGACTACTCTGCAATTGTTTGTATTTTTTTTTTGGGAAATATGTTGCAATTTTACAGGTAAATGCTTGTATGCATTCAATTTTCGATATAGTTGGCTTCATTTCTTCAACTTATTTTATTAATTATAGACTATTCTGCAATCATTATTAATTTTTGGAAATATGTTTGCAATTTTTCATATAATTACTCGGATGCTTTCGATTTCCAACTAATTTCTATTCTTTCTTCAATTATTTTGATTAATTATAGATTATACACTACAACAAAATGGACTTTCGATAGCACCACCATATAGCGTTCCCGCATATCACCTTTGGTATGCTATGCAAGTAAGGGTTTCCACCGCTATTCAATTGGTAAATTTAGTGTACATTGCTATTCAGGGAAAAGGCGGGTTGGAAACAAAATTTGTGCGGGAAATAAAAAAAGCGTGTATTGTTTCGTCACTTCCTCCTCCAAAAGATATTCTTCATTTCACTTTATCACCTCCAGAAATATTAGCCACCGTCATCATCGCCTCCAATAACCTTGATCACGTAACCCTAACCACCGTCGTCAACAGTCGATCAATGCCGTAAGCTCTCTCTCACACAGTCGATCCCAATCCTTAAACCTAGACAAGCGTCTCCGATTTGAACTTCCTAAGAGGTGAATAGACTAAAATAGAAAAGAAACTAAAAACAACTCAAAGATGTGAATAGACCAAAGCACTCTAGCCTTCAGAACAGATCGAAACCACAAGAAAATTGATTCAGGTTTCATTTTTTTTTAATTTGATTTCATATTAGATTTTTTTCTCTTATTCCTTAGCATTTGAAGTTTCACTTTCATTTAACTTATATAAGTTTGTAATGCGTATAAATATGCTGTAAAATTGATGAATTCTATGTTGGTAATTTTTTCCATTATTTAAAGGTTAGGGGAAATTATATTTTCTTTTATTCTAGGGAAATGCAAAAGAAGCAATATTTTTCAGGAGTTCTAACTAGTTGGCCTTAAATTTCATGTCCTTATGTTTTTTTTACATTCGGTAAATAGATCGTGATGGACTGATGGTTATATGAAATTTTTACTGACTCGATTTGTTGATTTTAATTTGACTTACTTCACTATATTATTACATATTAATGCTCTTTAAGTTTTGTATTAAAATAATATTGTATATGATCATATAATCTTGTCTAATTTGCTTAGTTCAGTTTGTGGGTTACTTATCCTATAGAAGCATTAAGGTTTCATAGAAGCACTAATTTCTCATTACATATATATTCTTAAAAAAGATGTGAATTTACTATATATACCATTCATGCAGTCTGATATAGACAATAGTGGCACCATAGAATATGGAGAATTTTTAGCGGCTACCGTGCACATAAATAAATTGGAAAGAATATTTGATAAACGCTTTCTCATTTTTTGATAAAGATGGGAGCAGTTATATCACTATTGATGAACTTTCCCAAGCATGCAAGGATTTTGGACTGGGTGGAGTTCATCTTGATGACATGACCAAAGAAATTGATCAGAACAATTTATGTATGTTCATGTCCTTTTTTTGTGTGTTGTTTGCTTTATTTATTTATGAATTTGAGTGAATATATTTGTCATCGTACTAATGGTTATGTTGGTTATTTACTCAAAGTTTGAATCCTTTAGTCTCTCTTCATTCTTTTTATACGACTGCAGTTATTATATGAGCAACACAGCTCCATAGAGTTCCTATATATCACAACCATGCAAAACAATCAGAACATATGATATGATGATACATCATACAAATTGTCTTTTCGTTTTTCCCTAACCAGTTCTAATGCGACTATCCTCTTGTTTTTGAACTCTAGCTCCTTCTGTATCGGTGCAGTGAAGGGTTGGCATTTTTTGTTGGGTATGGTTTGAGCTTATGCTATGGCAATGGACGGGTGCTATATATATATATATATAGATGGACAAAGGCTTGCCAGGTATTAATTGGTAATAAGTAACTATGTGCTATATATATAGATGGACAAAGGCTTGCCAGATTGTGATGTTTTCTAATATGTTCTCTAACATCTCATGTTGTGTGTTAAGTTTACATACGCTTTTATAAATAAGTTGTTTTGACTATAATAGTCTACCTCTGTTGCTTAAATTGAAGTTGCACCAGTCAACATTCTCCTATGATTTTACCATATTGTAGAGCAGCTGCTTAAATTTTGACCACTGAGTAAATTGCTCGTCGTTTAGTTTTATGTATACACATCCGTGATTTTGTAAAATAAATGGACCTCTTCTAATCATTTCTTGGTGTATGGACAATTTACTATGGAACATACCTATATAAATAATATTTTGTCTAAGTCTACTTGATTATAACATTAGTAAGGTAAATATCTTATGATTGCTTTATGTTTAAGTGAATGAAAGTGTTGAATCAAACTGTAGGTATCGTATTTTAGAGAATTCAATACTAAAAGAAGCAACTTTCAAATAATAATCTACAAGATGATGCTAGATAGGAATATAAGGTTGACTTTGGCATCATTTGTCGCTATGTGGATGAGACTAGAGTGTGATAAACCTATGATGGCTTTCATTGATAAGGAGTATGTTGATATGAATGAATATCCTATTACAACCAAGTTCCAGGTTTTTTCTTCTCATTTAGTACATGTAATACAATATTATTACATAAATTTAAGTTATCAAAAGAAAATTCACCTATACAGGTTTAGTTGAACTGTCAAATCCCAATAAATCTAAAATCCATTTTGCATTATTGGTAATGGGACCAAACTGCGGAAGGATTTGGAAGGAAAGAAGGCATGGGTTGATTACTTGTTTCATAATGTGTGGCCTAAGAACAAGGTCGACAATGTAAACCAAACTGCGGAAGGATTTGTAAATTAAATTGTAGTGTAGAGTATATAACATTGTAAATGAAATTGTTGTATAAACTGTATGTAAAATGTGTACATATAAACTAACTATGAATCAAATTTTTCATATATAACTAAGTTTGTTATATACTCTAGCTCTGAACTAACTGTGTATGTATTATACGAAATGGGTATACAACATATGCATACAAATATGCACTGTGAACAAACTGAGTATATAACTTCATGTGTTATATACTCTAAATCTGTCACTGTGAGTTATAAATGAACTCACTGAGTATATAGCATGGAAATATTACAATGCTTTACACTTAAAGAAGTTCCCAATGCACATTTGCACCAAACGAATAATTACATGGTCCAAAATTGTTGTCCGCATACTAAAGGTTGCGCTGCCAGTGCAAACTTATTTGCAAAGTTCAAAGCTGGCATTGGTAGTGGAAATAAGCATCTGATAAGCATTTTTTTTACCTGCAAATCTTTCCACTATTGTTTTAAGCTTAGTTGGTTGTAAAATGATTTTATTTATAGAAGTAGATTAGTTAGCAATATGTGCATATTAATTTTATTTTTGTGGTATACAAAGAGTATCTTGTTGTATAGTATAAGAATTCATAGTTGACATCAAAACATGAACTTGCAAAATTGATATTAGTATATTTAAAATTGCAATTGTGCTTTCGACTATAGTTTTGAAGTTAGATTTGTTAACTTGCTTAGATAAATTGCTTAGATAATTGTTCTAAAACACTTCTGAATCAAGCAGGATATGTTGACTGTGCCTGTTGTGTATATAGTTGGAGCTTTCATCCAGGGCCGGTTCTAGCCTATGGGTTGCCCTAGGCGAGCATAATTTTTTTTATCTTTTACATAAGAAATTGAATTGTTGCTGTGGATATTTGAGTAAATTCCAACCTGAAAACCAAAAATATCTTCTTTGAATACATTACCTCTATAACAATTATCAAGTCTAAAGTCAAAAATCAGGAGATTTAAAAGAAGAAGAAAAATGCTGGACTGTGTGATTGCTTCTTTCAGAAATAATCCCTTGTCAATAAAAGTTCATCAGAGAACTTTTCATCCAAGTCAGAAAAACCCCAAGTAAGCAACCACAGTAACCTGCATATACTGAATGAACATAAAAGTTAATACTGCTGTTTATTTCAGTTCAGTTAGCCTTAGAGTTTGATGTGGCGGTACAAACATGGAGGAAGAAGAAGCAGAATCAAAAGACTACTTAACTTTTGCAAGTTAGAGATCGATGTGGCGGTACAAACATTATGATGAAGGTTTTGCAAAGCTAGAAAAAAAGGAATCTGGTTATTAGAATTAATAGTACTTATATGAAGGTTTTGCAAAGCTTATGATGAATGCATCATCTATATTTTTAATGCCAATTTATGTTAAAAAGATCACTAACAAAATCTCTGCATTTTTTAAGCTTAATTTGAGATTTGAGTCTAAAGCCACCCATCCTTTCTCGGATCAAATCCAGTTGCAACCATGGATGAATCTCATGTAAAGCAGGTAACATTGAAAGCCCGCTCCTTTTCTTTAATACCATAATGCTCCAACTAAGTAGAAGTATGTTCCAGATAATAGAGCATTTGATCGCCTCGATATGGATGATCTCGAGGTACTGAGAGAAAGAAGACTACAACAAACGAAGAAAATGGCCAAGAATTGAAGCATGTGTAAATTATAACAGGAATACAATAACAAGAAAATGGCCAAGAATTGAAGCCTATCGCCTTGGATGCACTTATCGAACTTGAAGGGTTTCCATTGGGTTTGAGGTAGGTATGTGTAATAAATTATATGTCTTTAGTGGAAAGTCGAGACTACTGACACTCATATATATATATGATTGGAAATTACATTTATTCTTGCTTAATTTCATATTAACTTGTAATGCTGCAGTATGGGATTGGATCTTGCAAAAGGCATAACACAATTACGGTGGAAAACAACAATTCAAATTGTCTACATAGCATTGTTTCGGGCAATAAAAGTCCAGCTTCATAGCAACCTTTCATACCAACAAACTGGTTGTGTTATTTGTAGGGATTTGTAGCTGAAGATTTGCAGCATACATCAACTAGATGGGGAAGTGTAAGTCATATGCTTTCATTTTTCAATTTATAGTGCAAAATTTAAGAATAAAATATTAGATCAATGCAATTCATGTTTTGTAACATGTTTAGCTTTATTAGAAAATTTGATATTGTCCTATTTATTTCAACTAGCGTATTTGCCTTTTAGGAGCTATTTGTTAAATAATTATAAGCTTAGTTGAAAAGAGTTTGGAAGGTAGACTGATTGTTTACATATATTTATTCCAACGGTTCTCAAAGTGGCCCGCTCGTGAATTTGAGCATGAATCTAGTTGATGATAAAAACGGAAATACATAAAAACTTTTATGGAACAATTCTAGTAAATATTGTTATAATTTAGTTGATTTTGGTTCTCAATTTTGCAGATGCTATTCCATGATTTGCTATTCATTTATGCATGTTTATTGGTAAAGCCTTGCAATTTATATAAGAAAGAATAGTTGTGTTCATTTTATATCCGAATCTTGTAAATTCTTAATATTTTTCACGGTTTCCCGTTTGTGTCATTATTTCCTTGGTGTGAAATTATTAGAAATTTGATGTTTTCTATTGCTTTCTCAAATCGTTAGATCTATCCTATTGGTCACTTGCAAAAGATTTAAATGTTTTGGGGCAAAGGAGAATCAAACATTGCTAATGATAGTATGGGTCAATCAACGCCATTGGTAGAGAATGGAAACTGAGACAGGGTCAATTTTATACAGTATCCTTTCAAAATAGAATTACTGCATCATCTTGAATTTATATCCACAAAACTAGGTAAGGAACTTGTGAAATTCCTGACAACTAAAATTGGGTATCAAGAAGGCATTGTAGCAGGCAGGAAAGCATCTACCTTGTTAGAGGCGTAGTTAGGTAATCTTTTCTTCAATTCTTCGCATTCAAACTGCATGAATACTTGATATTGTATTCATGTTATAAGTCTAACCTACCTTTGTTCAGTTCTAATGGTTAGTGAAGCATGTGTAAATTATTGCGTAACTTAGTTCGGTTCTTTTGCTTAGCTTAGTTCAGTTCTAATGCTTAGCTTAGTTTAGTTCTATCATTTCTGAAGCAGGTACAAATAGTTCAGTCTAGCCTAACTTAGTTCAGTTCTAATGATTCGGTAACAAATGCCATGTTTCAATCGGTTAAATGTATTATGTGTAACTTAATTTATGTTAATGCATTAAATCAGTTCATTATACATGTTTCAATCGGTGATGTACTGTTTTTTGTTTTGAAATAGGCTGTAGGAAGGGCATAGGAATGGTGGTGATGTAGACAGAGATTGAAGCAGTGTGAAGGTAATCGAAGAAGTGGGAGGTGTTTGAAGGTGATAAGGTGTTAAGGCAAGTAAGTGTGTTGGATGAAGGTGGTGGTAAAGTATGGCAGAGGGTCTGTTATGACTGTTGGTGATGCAGTGGTTGCTAGAGTCAGAGGAGTGGATGTATGTTTGAGTTGTGTACAAAAATGTGGGCAGAAGTGGTAGTGATGGTGTGATGTTCGAGGAAGTGTGATTGTAATGCAGTAGAAAGTTAGGAGGGTTTGTAGTAATGTATCAAAAACAATGTAAAGACTGAAATTGGTAATGTATATGCAATTGTGTGAAAATGTCTGTAAATTCAAATTGGTAATCTATGTGTGCATATATATATATATATATATATATATATATATATATAATATAATATAATAAAAAGAAAATTGAAACAAATGCTGAAAATTAATACTATATAGAATAGCGCTTGAAAAACGCTATTGATTCATCAAACGCTATCAAAACTCTATATGAGATGTAAGATATGCATCAAAAACGCTATAATAGAATCAAAAATGATATAATAGAAAAAAAAAACGCTATACAAACATGACAACAAATGCTATCGAAAAACACTGTAACGCTATAATACGGTTTGATGAAACGCTATAAAATGTGCTCAAAAACGCTATAGAAAGTTAAATGAAGGATTATATTCCCTATAGCGTTTAAGTTTAATAACAGAGAAAAAACGCAATGGTAGGTTGCAAACGCTATGCTTTTTTGTAAACGCTATAAGATATTATAGCGTTTTTCTTGCTGCTATGTAATGCTGCCGGCCTACCATAGCTTGTTGTTCCACAGCGTTCTCTGAAACGCTATGGTAGCCTGTTATAGCGTTTTTCAAACGCTATAAAACCCATAAACTATTGTAGTGATACTACAATTATTTATATTTTTTGAAATATATGTGCAATTTTCTAGATAATTGTTTATATGCATTTTATTTTGTGTATAATTGATGTAGTTTCTTGAATTATTTTGATTAATTGCAGATTAATCTGCAATTTTTCGTATTTGTTTTTTTGGAACTGTATTGTAGTTTACATGTTCTTGCTTGCATGCATGAATTTTCAAGTAATTGTTGAATCCTCTTCATTTTTTTTTTAATTGTAGAATATTCTGCCATTATCCTTAATTTTTTTGGGTATTATTTTGCAATCTTGCAGATTCGTGCTTACATATTTAATTTCACAAATAATATCACGTATATGTGCGAATAACATGAAATGAGCTATCAACGAATCCTTAAAACAAATCGATCGATTACAAATGAAAAAAAATCCATTTCAAGAAGAAAACTAGGTGATAACCTTCAATTTTTCCATTTTAGTCGATTCTGTCTTCTTCAATTCGCTTTTCTTTTCTTGTCGTTTTGATTTCTTCTTCTTTGTTTAATTTTCGTTCGCTTGGAAATTTTTATGTCAGGAATATAATCATATGCTTCATCAGATTTTGATGTATGAATTTCATGGGTTTTGGGTTTTGTATTCAGCCAGCGTAAGGGTATTTTTGGAAACGAAGTATGTAAATTCAAAAACAGGGATGTCTTTTACAACTATTTTTTGTGAAGGATGTTTTGTACATTTTAAACTTTAACAAGGATGTTAGCCAAACTTTCCCTTAAAATATATATATATATATATATGTACCTTTTGAAGTTCTTTCTTATAAGTACATACTTCCTCTATAGTTTGACGGATAATCAAACTATTTGATATTTCTATCAAAATGCTTATTTAATTTTGATGCTTGTCGAAGGATACTTTCGTATCTGTTTCTGGATCGTATTCAAAAATCCACAAACCCAATATTGCTTACCGACTTTGAGACACTTTGGTTGTTATGTGAAAATGGTTTTCCTAAATCATTATTTATAATTTTCCATTTTAGCACATGTGTTCCAAATCACTAAGTCTTATCGAGTGGTAATTTGTGAGTAAATCCGAATTAACCTAAGCATGTTGAACAATGGATCTATTATGCTCATTTCAAAAATTGAAGCTTACGAGTTTATTCTTATCGATGTTGCTCATTAAATTCCAATTGCATTTATCTATCACTTAAAGACATATTTGCAACCAACAAATCATATCCTTTTGAGTAAAACTATCAAATTCAAATTATGATAATGTATTTGAAATCTATTCTGATTTTGTGCATCATACCATATCATAGAATCAATACTATAACTTAATTAACAACTCAGGGTTACCTATCCTTGACAATGATAAGGAACTCATAGTTTCTCTTCAATGTGTGAGAATATTTATTAGACACTATAATGCAATGTCTTCATTTAAGTTAGGTTAATTTCATTTTATCCCATGTAATTAGTGTCATCTTTGGATAACAACCAAATCCATGCTAACACCAGTAACTTCTCAAACTAATTCCTTCGCTGTGAATTTGGTGTTTTTTGAAAAAACAACTGTTTCTTAGTGCAACAGAATGAGTATTCATAAAGACTCCATGAATTGCCACATATATAAAACTAATTTGATTTTAGTTTACAATACTTATGTTCACAACACAAATTAGTCATCCAATGACTATAGGACCCAAACTTCTTTGGGTGGTTCATACAAGATCAATTACGTATAATTGTTATATGTAGTCTTTCGACTCACACAACCAGCCAACTCTTAGGCCTATGACATAACAGAGTTTCTTATAAACTTATATCTTGTATGATTTTGTAAACTATTTTTTGGATGATATCAATTTTGACCTTGTGTACTATTTATTCTTAAGTACACACCTTATAGAAAGAGTTTAACTCATCTTCACTCATCGTTAATCATGTTTTGTCCAACAAAATTCGATTACTCCTTATTAATACATTATTATATATTATAAGAAGGAGAGACCTTTGAAACCAAATCTTTATTCATATTAAGTACATACGAAACTATTTCCAATATACTTACCTATTCGACCAAATTGAATCAATTCTATTGCATTTTATTTTATTCATTCTTGTTTTATGTTCTATGAGCTTACATAGACTTATACGTGCATATCAAATACATATATACATGTCTATGATAATTCATTGGTGAATATGACAAAGTACATGGAGCTGGTTCACTGTAAATAGACTTAAGATTGCATATATCTTATGTATCAATCCAAAGAGTTCATCAACTCTTATGATGCTCCCACTAAATGGGTGTATGGCCCTTAACTGTTTGAGATATTTAACTATTATCATTTTGATTCATAATCATATAATACAAATTATTCCTCAAAACGACGACTTCGTTTATAATTCCAAAATAATGGTAAATAGCTTTTGATAGTTATGTATTTTCTAATGGATCACTTTTGTTGTGAAAACAAATACGACTTTATAATTTTCTTTCATCGTGAATATTCATAATATTCACATTGAAATATAACTATGTTTATTTTTCAACCGATGCCGAAAATAGTCAACTGATGCCGAAAATAGTCATTAATAAATATTCATAATATTCGTATTGAAATATATGTGATGTTTGGTATGTTCTATGAAAATAATTTTCGTAATTTGATGCAATTAATAAGTGTTATATAACATGCTACCATTATTTTTGCTATTACTATAATAGCATACTAAACTCGAAGGTCCATTTACTTGATATAGATTATTTATTTCACATACTGCAACTACTTTACAGCAGAGAGTTCTTTGATCAAATATCTTGGACTCAAAGAAATAAATTTCATCGAAAACAATTTTCTATATGAAAATACACTTAGGTAATGAAATCATATTTTAGATTCCAATATTAAGTACCAATTATTATTTTACAATTCTCATTTTCAACGTTTATTTATGAAGAAGAAGTTACTATTCCCTTTCTTCATCCCAATCGTACCTTAAAGTTCATCTACTTGTAACGACCCAGAAATTTTATAAATTAAAAATTTGAATATTTAATTAATTTTAGATATTAATAAGTGAATTTATAAGTCGAATAAATTTTTATTTGAATTATTGGATTTAATTGAATAATTAAATCGATAATTTAATATGTTAAATTATGGAAATAATTGAAAATTGAGTTAAATATGATTGAAAATGATTTGTAAAATTTTATTTTATCATGTTGGAGTTAGAATGATATTTTAGAACTTTTAAAATCGAATTAAAAGTTTATTTGTGAAAATTGAATATTTTAATATTTAATAATCGACCGTAAAATAGCCAATTTTTGAACAGTCTCAAAATTGAACGAAACCAGTTCCATTGGATCCGTAATAGTTAGTTATTACCGAATTTCAATTTTAGTGTCAATCGGAGTTATCGTTTGAGCGTGGCAGCTCGAAACGCATTGAATTGTTTTTAATTTAAATTTGGCGAGTCAAAATAGCCATTTTTCAAAAAGTCTCGGATTTCGACGAAACTAGTTTCATCGGATATGTAATGTGATATTATTGTAAGGTTTCAAATTTCAAGTCAATTGGATTTACCGTTTGTCCGGTACGAATTAAAACGCCTAGAAATCGATTTAAATCGGTTTAATTTAAATTGAGCGTTTACAGCCATAACTCGCACAGATGTCCGAATTAGCTTCCGAAACATATTCCATTGTGTCCGGAACGCGGGATAAACCCTAGGTACGTCAGTTTCGGCATGTAAATCGGAGTTCGGAATTTCCGGATGAATAGTGTTCGTTCGTTCTTCTATAAATAGCACCCTACCCCTTCACAAATTAAAAATATAAACCTAACCCTAATTTCAACGTGTAGCCGCCACCATCATTTTTGATGGCTGAAATCATCTCATCTTCTTCCATTTATCTCTCTCAATCCGTAAGGAATTACGCGAAGTGCTCAACTACAAAGTCGAAGAGCTCGACGAAAGCTTTAATTTCATACGGTGATGATCGTGTTTGGAGCGACGTGGAGGGGGCAAGTGGGGGCCGACAGTCATGGCTTGCGCACGCCATACGAGGTGGAGGGGGGGCCGAGTGCCACCAGGGTCAGGCCGAACATAGGTGGGGTTTGGGGCTTCCTATTGCAAGTTGTTGATCGAAGTATCATTGAGTATTGAAGGTGCATAATTAAACCCTAGTTAGGTTGTAATGGGTTTAGGAGCACGGCTATTACCTGTAGCCAAGACGTGGGGAAGATGATAGGGGGGACGGTCAAGATTGCAAGGGGATGGATCCTGTGGCTATGGTTTAGTTTGGTATAAAATTAGTTAAGTTTATGTTGTAATTTATATAAATAAAATCGTGTATCTTTAAAAAATCATAACCTTTTCATACGAGGTCGAAAACGCGCGAAACCAGTTGCGTTGGAATCGTATGGACGAGCACTACGCGATGGAGTTGGTTTGGAGTCGTTTGGAGTTAGTGAGAATTTTGGGTAAAATTAAACGCGCGTTTAATTTTATTCGAAATAAATCGCTAAAACGAAATTAAATCAAGGTGAGAACTTCTCACTCAATCGAATCGGTTTCGATTTTATTTTAAATAGTTAGATTTAAAATATTTGAATGCATGTTTGAATGATGATTGTATCTATTGATTGTTAAAATAGACATTATACGCCGTTAGTAAGCGGATGTTATTTAATAAAAACATATACCGCGAATATTTCATAAACAGCGAAATTGGTATTATATATATAATATCAATATATATATATTGGCATATGTATATATTGCAGTTGTTGATTTCCCCGCATTTTTTTTAGCGGATGAGACCCTATTGCGCCGTTATTAAGCGGATAATATTTAATAAAAACATATACCGCGATAATTTCGTACTGGAGCGAAATTGGTATTGTGCTAATGTTTTTGGATGCAGGAAAACAGGTTGGAGGGATCCAACTGGATTCCTCAACAGTTTTATTTGATTTCAGATATTTTGATATTTGATGGATTTTCATATTGATATATGATATCGTTGTAGTCGTGATTGACTATTTGGTGTGTAGCATCATTGGACCAAAATTTTGGGATTTTAAAATGATTTTTAAAGTGATTTTTGAAAATATACTATATTTTTGGAATTGATCCATTTTAAATAAATAACGATATAATTTTTAATGTTATAAAAATTATGGTTTTTGTGAAATATAGTTAAAAGCTGATTTTTGAGAAATATGGGTTAATGATTTATGAAATAGTTTAAATTGAGAAATTTGAATTTATTGTGAAAAGTTTAAATATAGGATTTATAAAATTTGATTATTTTATAAATCGAAGAGGTGAAATTATAAAGGAATTTGAATACGTTTTAAAGAATAATATAAATTGATTTATATTAAGAGATTTATAAATGGATATTTATAAATTGAAATATTGACATTATAAAACGAGTTTTTATAAGTGTTTGAATGGAGTGAAAATAGATTGCATAAGTGAATGGAATTTATAAAATTATAAATGGTGAAATTATAAATGAAATTTATAAATAGTAAGATTTATAAATTTTGTGAAGTTATTTAAGAATATATTTGGATAAATAATTGAATCTTATAAGTTATAAGATTTATAATTATGAAGTTCAAAGGAACGATTTTAGTAAACGAATAAATTATAAGTATTTAACTTATAATATGAACGTTTAGTTTATAATTGAGTTATAAACTGGAATAGGTTAATAAAAGAATTTATAAAAAGGAAGTTTTTATAAAATAAATAGAAATGTAATTTATAAACGTTGTTTTATAAATTCGCAAATGACTTATTTTGATAAGTAAATTGTTGTAACTTATTTATGGAGTTATATTCACGTTTTATACCGTGAATAATCCTTTGAAATAAAGTGTATAGAAAGGATGAAATTTGTTAACAAAGTATATTCACGTTTTTGAATAGTGAATAACATGTTAAAGAAAATGTTTAGAATGTGATATTTTAAACAGAATTAAAACGATCTAACGATGTTTTAAAATGTGTTGAGATTCGAAATCATAGATTTAAACATTCATTGTTGAAATAGATGTTTTCGAGAAATAAAAGGAAATGGTGGACTATAACACTGTTGTTATAGTAAATGATTTCCGAAAGGAAATGTTTTGAATAGTATTGGGATTTATATATCTATTTTCATTTCGAATCCCTATACTAGTGATTTTGGGTTGTCGTAACGATGTTTTGCGCAACATTCGTTTTGGCCCAAATAAATATGTTAAAGAGAATGATTTCC
Organism: Allium cepa; assembly: GCA_030765085.1. Taxonomy (NCBI): domain Eukaryota; kingdom Viridiplantae; phylum Streptophyta; class Magnoliopsida; order Asparagales; family Amaryllidaceae; genus Allium; species Allium cepa. Next base: position 1,045,484,290 of record CM060941.1, on the reverse strand, counting down.
TTAAAGAATGAAATATATACTTAATTTCGATTTAAGTATATTGAATATTTTCCAAGTGTTGAAAATAAAAGAAATATTGTGAATTGCTTATTAATAAATAAGTATGGAAATGTTTTTCCAATGTGAAATGAAACGTTTTGAGAATTTATCTTTTTGAAGATAAATTGAAATGAAGAATTGAAATCGTATATGCATGGATATTTTGAAATATAAATTCATTATGGAATTTATAAAAGAAAGGTGGAATTTGTCTAAAAATAAATATTGATTTATTTTTGACGTATTGAAATTATATATCTTGTAAAGATAATTTGGAAAGTAAATAATTTGGAAAATTATTTGGAATCTGGTGATGTTGTGCATATCCATTGATAGTTCAATAATCGACTATCAATATTTCCCTTTGAATGGGTATTTGATGTGATTTGTTTGAATTTGAATGCCACACTTATTTTTGAATAAGCGCTCACTATTCGGGTTAACCGGGAAAGGACCATGGGGTCGTATAACCCATTCCGAATATGTGATACGTCGTTGTGAATTGCATTTGAAGATCGGTGTTGAAGACCGGATATTTGCGAGAGCGATAGGATGACCTGTCGATTGACTCTGCACCGAGTTGCTCCGGTATAGAGTTCTCCCTATGTGATGGGAAATCCGATCAGGATTGTGGATATCCGGATTGCAAGGACTTCTTTGTAAGTGCCTTCGGTTTTGTTCGAGCCCGGAACAGACTTGTATGGATTGTATGTCTGACATTACAAAGTGAGATATAAAGCCGATTTCTTTCAAATATATTTCTGTTGGTGGCGGAGAATTTATTCTTTTAGCTTAACACCCTTCTCTGAGACGTACGAGCTCAGAGGTTATATAGTTGAAGTTATCAGCAATATATTCCCAATTTGGTAATGTGACATGCTGAGTGATGCTGAAATGATCATTGTGTTGATTATTTGTGATAGGATCATTTATTTGATCGTCTATCTTGGTGATCATTGTGTTGATCATTTGTTGACCCAAAGCATGGCTTTTGTATAAAGTATGTTTTTGTGGACGTGACTTCGTCGAGCCTCATATCCCGGAAATGGTCAAAACAGGAAAGATGCGGCAAGGTTATGAGGGGTAGCGCCCTTTAGGATATGTGCATTTCCTTCTGGAAAAGGGTGGTATCATGGTATGGAGCCCAGATACTTACTCATGTTGAAACACTTTATTATTATGATTGTGTGAATTGATTACGAGATCTCAGTTGATAAAGGTCCCAAAGGACCGGGGGATGGCATATTCGGTCAGTTGTTACTCAGTTAGGGGTAACCCGGCCTTGTGTTGGTAGAGATCCGGTTTGGTTCTCGGGGATGTCCATCCAGAGGCATTCTCATGTGGCAATGGGAAGTTCCTTGGCCTGACCATTTGTTGGAAATCCAATTCCCAATACGAAACTTGTACGGTATTAGTTGTAGAACCTGCCATTCACTTATGGTGTCGCAACACTGTTTGGATGGTAGCTATAGTAGGCATAGTTCGAAATGTCTATGTCGGCTAAGATTTATATTCTACTTTCGAAATAATTTTTCCTACACTATGCACTAGTAATAATATCAAATGCTATTTTAAATGCGTATCAAGCATCTTTGACTATCATAAGGAGAAATCTCCTCCGATTCTGCGTTTGCATGTGTGTGTGTGCGGGAGGCCTTATGGTAGTCTCATTTTTAAAAGCATTGCGAATTGAATTTAAAAATATTCCTCTATTTTGATTTTAAAGATAAATAAACTGTTTTGAGTTCTCACACCAGTCACATGACTGACTCGGAGTTTATTGTTTTCCTTCCTAAACTCTGGGTGCCCACCAATTTTCCACACGGGCAGTCAAGAGTTAAGGTTGATCAGGATATTCTGGATATTCAGGAGTTGTTGGAGGCAAGCTGGATGGCATGGCGTATTACTAGTATATAGTATTTCTTTTCCGCTGTTTGATGTTGTATGTTGTTGTACACTCTGATGATATGATGTAATGTAAAGTAATGTAATGTAATAACTGATATAGTTCTTTGTTTAAAGATTATTCATTTATTATTATATGTTGTTCCGCTGCGAATTGTGAGATTCTGATGTTGTTCTGTTGTTTTCTTTTCTTTCTTTCCGTTCTATTTTTCTGTATTTTCTACTTTCTTTTCCCTCTATTTCCTATCTCTTCTCTCTTCTTTCTTTTTCTTTTTTTTAAAAACCATAACATTTCGGGTTTCCGGCCTTCGATTTCTCGGCAGTCGATAAAGTGAGTATCGATGTTGAATTTTCGAAAGTCGAAAATTTTCGGGACGTTACATTTGGTATCAGAGCCTATGGTTAAGCGACAACCATGGTTCTGTTGGGTATTACTCATTAGAGATAGAGTCAGTAGTACTCGAGAATGAGTTGAGTGTAATAATAGCTATGAGAGCGTATTTGTTAGTGAATATGAAATTGTTTTATATTGTGATGATTGGTTTGTTGAGTGGTATATGAACCTTCGTCAGCATGGTCTGCAAAACTATGCCGAAGGGGTTTCTAAACACTTGAATAGAACAATTCGGCACGATATTGTTTTAAAATTGGGTATATGAAATAATTTTACCTTGATTATATTTTATATAAAGGAATAATTTTTCAGAATTATTAAAGTGTATATTAGTTGATTGTTTGGTTGTTTGAATAATCTAAATAAAAGAATAATTGTATAAGTAAAAGAGTTATAAGAATTGAATTATAATTAAAGTGATTTACAATTGTGAAATAAACTTATATATATAAAAGTGAAATTATATGAATTTGAGTTGTAAATAAAAGTGAATTTAAAGTTAAATGGAAGTATAACTTAAGTGTTGTTGAATGGAATGGATATTGGTATCGAAGTAAATAATCAAGTGGATTAAATGAATATGAACTTGAGTTATATAAATGAAATTCAACTGTTGTAATTGAATTGAATGAATGGATTGAATATTAATCAATTGAATGTGAATGATTGATATGAAATAATGAATATAAGTGTTGATTCATTTAAAATCTAATGTTATTAGAATTTGAAAGGTTGAATGAAAATCAATTTAATTAAACCAATTGAAAGTGATGGTGTTAAACCAAGTTGAATGAATATAAGCAAAGGAATTTGGTTGTAATTGATATACATTGGTTGTTATATAATTGTTAGTTGATTGTATACAATTCATTAAGTGTTAATGAAATTGGAAGCTATGAAATTGAATTCAAATTGAAAGTAAATAAATTTGAATGGAATTGAATTTGATTTGGAAGTGAACCAACTTGAATATGAATTAGTGAATATTAACTAATTGAAAATGAATGTTAGTAAAAACATCCACTATTAATGAATCAAATGTGATTTGATATTGAAAACCTATTTCATTGAATATTAATGAGAATATGAATGAATAATTTATTGGTTATGGATGTTAGTTGGTTGATGGTTGAATATATTGCTTTTAATGCATTGCTATGTTGGCATATATAGTTATTATGTTGCTATATGTTGTATATAGAAATTATTGTCTATATGCATGATTCTCATGTTGTTTGTTGAGTGTTTAGTAGGTGCGGATCGCGTTTGCTTCGCATTTGGAGCTCGCTTTCGCGCTATATTAGCCGTATATGCTTGCTAATAAAATATAAGGTACATATCTCGGATTAAATATCGTACTTTTATACTTTTTTCCCTTCGGGATGCCTCATTACTTGATGAGATGTATATTTGTAATATATATACTGTCATTTTTTTTTTGGATCGAGCCGTGCAAAGGAGACTATGGCGAATTTTTTCGAAAATTTAAGGCGTTAGAAAAAATTTGAGAAAGTGGGAAAAAAAAATTTGAAAATTTTAACTTTGATTTTGGAATTGAAAGTTAAATGATATAGTTTGTTTTTGAAAAGATAACTAAGTATGATTGGAAAACTTAGTAAAGATTTATAAGAAGTTTGGCTATGAATTATGGAAAGTTAATAAATTCTGTAACTTTTCTTACTTGTAATTTCGAGGACGAAATTCTTTTAAGGGGGGAAGATTGTAACGACCCAAAAATTTTATAAATTAAAAATTTGAATATTTAATTAATTTTAGATATTAATAAGTGAATTTATAAGTCGAATAAATTTTTATTTGAATTATTGGATTTAATTGAATAATTAAATCGATAATTTAATATGTTAAATTATGGAAATAATTGAAAATTGAGTTAAATATGATTGAAAATGATTTGTAAAATTTTATTTTATCATGTTGGAGTTATAATGATATTTTAGAACTTTTAAAATCGAATTAAAAGTTTATTTGTGAAAATTGAATATTTTAATATTTAATAATCGACCGTAAAATAGCCAATTTTTGAACAGTCTCAGAATTGAACGAAACCAGTTCCATTGGATCCGTAATAGTTAGTTATTACCGGATTTCAATTTTCGTGTCAATCGGAGTTATCGTTTGAGCGTGGCAGCTCGAAACGCATTGAATTGTTTTTAATTTAAATTTGGCGAGTCAAAATAGCCATTTTTCAAAAAGTCTCGGATTTCGACGAAACCAGTTTCATCGGATCCGTAATGTGATATTATTGTAAGGTTTCAAATTTCAAGTCAATTGGATTTACCGTTTGTCCGGTACGAATTAAAACGCCTAGAAATCGATTTAAATCGGTTTAATTTAAATTGAGCGTTTACAGCCATAACTCGCACAGATGTCCGAATTAGCTTCCGAAACCTGTTCCATTATGTCCGGAACGCGGGATAAACCCTAGGTACGTCAGTTTCGGCGTGTAAATCGGAGTTCGGAATTTCCGGATGAATAGTGTTCGTTCGTTCTTCTATAAATAGCACCCTACCCCTTCACAAATTAAAAATATAAACCTAACCCTAATTTCAACGTGTAGCCGCCACCATCATTTTTGATGGCTGAAATCATCTCATTTTCTTCCATTTATCTCTCTCAATCCGTAAGGAATTACGCGAAGTGCTCAACTACAAAGTCGAAGAGCTCGACGAAAGCTTTAATTTCATACGGTGATGATCGTGTTTGGAGCGACGTGGAGGGGGCAAGTGGGGGCCGACAGTCATGGCTTGCACACGCCATACGAGGTGGAGGGGGGGCCGAGTGCCACCAGGGTCAGGCCGAACATAGGTGGGGTTTGGGGCTTCCTATTGCAAGTTGTTGATCGAAGTATCATTGAGTATTGAGGGTGCATAATTAAACCCTAGTTAGGTTGTAATGGGTTTAGGAGCACGGCTATTACCTGTAGCCAAGACGTGGGGAAGATGATAGGGGGGACGGTCAAGATTGCAAGGGGATGGATCCTGTGGCTATGGTTTAGTTTGGTATAAAATTAGTTAAGTTTATGTTGTAATTTATATAAATAAAATCGTGTATCTTTAAAAAATCATAACTTTTTCATACGAGGTCGAAAACGCGCGAAACCAGTTGCGTTGGAATCGTATGGACGAGCACTACGCGATGGATTTAGTTTGGAGTCGTTTGGAGTTAGTGAGAATTTTGGGTAAAATTAAACGCGCGTTTAATTTTATTCGAAATAAATCGCTAAAACGAAATTATATCAAGGTGAGAACTTCTCACTCAATCGAATCGGTTTCGATTTTATTTTAAATAGTTAGATTTAAAATATTTGAATGCATGTTTGAATGATGATTGTATCTATTGATTGTTAAAATAGACATTATACGCCGTTAGTAAGCGGATGTTATTTAATAAAAACATATACCGCGAATATTTCATAAACAGTGAAATTGGTATTATATATATAATATCAATATATATATATATTGGCATATGTATATATTGCAGTTGTTGATTTCCCTGCATTTTTTTTTAGCGGATGAGACCCTATTGCGCCGTTATTAAGCGGATAATATTTAATAAAAACATATACCGCGATAATTTCGTACTGGAGCGAAATTGGTATTGTGCTAATGTTTTTGGATGCAGGAAAACAGGTTGGAGGGATCCAACTGGATTCCTCAACAGTTTTATTTGATTTCAGATATTTTGATATTTGATGGATTTTCATATTGATATATGATATCGTTGTAGTCGTGATTGACTATTTGGTGTGTAGCATCATTGGACCCAAATTTTGGGATTTTAAAATGATTTTTAAAGTGATTTTTGAAAATATACTATATTTTTCGAATTGATCCATTTTAAATAAATAACGATATAATTTTTAATGTTATAAAAATTATGGTTTTTGTGAAATATAGTTAAAAGCTGATTTTTGAGAAATATGGGTTAATGATTTATGAAATAGTTTAAATTGAGAAATTTGAATTTATTGTGAAAAGTTTAAATATAGGATTTATAAAATTTGATTATTTTATAAATCGAAGAGGTGAAATTATAAAGGAATTTGAATACGTTTTAAAGAATAATATAAATTGATTTATATTAAGAGATTTATAAATGGATATTTATAAATTGAAATATTGACATTATAAAACGAGTTTTTATAAGTGTTTGAATGGAGTGAAAATAGATTGCATAAGTGAATGGAATTTATAAAATTATAAATGGTGAAGTTATAAATGAAATTTATAAATAGTAAGATTTATAAATTTTGTGAAGTTATTTAAGAATATATTTGGATAAATAATTGAATCTTATAAGTTATAAGATTTATAATTATGAAGTTCAAAGGAACGATTTTAGTAAACGAATAAATTATAAGTATTTAACTTATAATATGAACGTTTAGTTTATAATTGAGTTATAAACTGGAATAGGTTAATAAAAGAATTTATAAAAAGGAAGTTTTTATAAAATAAATAGAAATGTAATTTATAAATGTTGTTTTATAAATTCGCAAATGACTTATTTTGATAAGTAAATTGTTGTAACTTATTTATGGAGTTATATTCACGTTTTATACCGTGAATAATCCTTTGAAATAAAGTGTATAGAAAGGATGAAATTTGTTAACAAAGTATATTCACGTTTTTGAATAGTGAATAACATGTTAAAGAAAATGTTTAGAATGTGATATTTTAAACAGAATTAAAACGATCTAACGATGTTTTAAAATGTGTTGAGATTCGAAATCATAGATTTAAACATTCATTGTTGAAATAGATGTTTTCAAGAAATAAAAGGAAATGGTGGACTATAACACTGTTGTTATAGTAAATGATTTCCGAAAGGAAATGTTTTGAATAGTATTGGGATTTATATATCTATTTTCATTTCGAATCCCTATACTAGTGATTTTGGGTTGTCGTAACGATGTTTTGCGCAACATTCCTTTTGGCCCAAATAAATATGTTAAAGAGAATGATTTCCTTAAAGAATGAAATATATACTTAATTTCGATTTAAGTATATTGAATATTTTCCAAGTGTTGAAAATAAAAGAAATATTGTGAATTGCTTATTAATAAATAAGTATGGAAATGTTTTTCCAATGTGAAATGAAACGTTTTGAGAATTTATCTTTTTGAAGATAAATTGAAATGAAGAATTGAAATCGTATATGCATGGATATTTTGAAATATAAATTCATTATGGAATTTATAAAAGAAAGGTGGAATTTGTCTAAAAATAAATATTGATTTATTTTTGACGTATTGAAATTATATATCTTGTAAAGATAATTTGGAAAGTAAATAATTTGGAAAATTATTTGGAATCTGGTGATGTTGTGCATATCCATTGATAGTTCAATAATCGACTATCAATATTTCCCTTTGAATGGGTATTTGATGTGATTTGTTTGAATTTGAATGCCACACTTATTTTTGAATAAGCGCTCACTATTCGGGTTAACCGGGAAAGGACCATGGGGTCATATAACCCATTCCGAATATGTGATACGTTGTTGTGAATTGCATTTGAAGATCGGTGTTGAAGACCGGATATTTGCGAGAGCGATAGGATGACCTGTCGATTGACTCTGCACCGAGTTGCTCCGGTATAGAGTTCTCCCTATGTGATGGGAAATCCGATCAGGATTGTGGATATCCGGATTGCAAGGACTTCTTTGTAAGTGCCTTTGGTTTTGTTCGAGCCCGGAACAGACTTGTATGGATTGTATGTCTGACATTACAAAGTGAGATATAAAGCCGATTTCTTTCAAATATATTTCTGTTGGTGGCGGAGAATTTATTCTTTTAGCTTAACACCCTTCTCTGAGACGTACGAGCTCAGAGGTTATATAGTTGAAGTTATCAGCAATATATTCCCAATTTGGTAATGTGACATGCTGAGTGATGCTGAAATGATCATTGTGTTGATTATTTGTGATAGGATCATTTATTTGATCGTCTATCTTGGTGATCATTGTGTTGATCATTTGTTGACCCAAAGCATGGCTTTTGTATAAAGTATGTTTTTGTGGACGTGACTTCGTCGAGCCTCACATCCCGGAAATGGTCAAAACAGGAAAGATGCGGCAAGGTTATGAGGGGTAGCACCCTTTAGGATATGTGCATTTCCTTCTGGAAAAGGGTGGTATCATGGTATGGAGCCCAGATACTTACTCATGTTGAAACACTTTATTATTATGATTGTGTGAATTGATTACGAGATCTCGATTGATAAAGGTCGCAAAGGACCGGGGGATGGCATATTCGGTCAGTTGTTACTCAGTTAGGGGTAACCCGGCCTTGTGTTGGTAGAGATCCGGTTTGGTTCTCGGGGATGTCCATCCAGAGGCATTCTCATGTGGCAATGAGAAGTTCCTTGGCCTGACCATTTGTTGGAAATCCAATTCCCAATACAAAACTTGTACGGTATTAGTTGTAGAACCTGCCATTCACTTATGGTGTCGCAACACTGTTTGGATGGTAGCTATAGTAGGCATAGTTCGAAATGTCTATGTCGGCTAAGATTTATATTCTACTTTCGAAATAATTTTTCCTACACTATGCACTAGTAATAATATCAAATGTTATTTTAAATGCGTATCAAGCATCTTTGACTATCATAAGGAGAAATCTCCTCCGATTCTGCGTTTGCATGTGTGTGTGTGCGGGAGGCCTTATGGTAGTCTCATTTTTAAAAGCATTGCGAATTGAATTTAAAAATATTCCTCTATTTTGATTTTAAAGATAAATAAACTGTTTTGAGTTCTCACACCAGTCACATGACTGACTCGGAGTTTATTGTTTTCCTTCCTAAACTCTGGGTGCCCACCAATTTTCCACACGGGCAGTCAAGAGTTAAGGTTGATCAGGATATTCTGGATATTCAGGAGTTGCTGGAGGCAAGCTGGATGGCATGGCGTATTACTAGTATATAGTATTTCTTTTCCGCTGTTTGATGTTGTATGTTGTTGTACACTCTGATGATATGATGTAATGTAAAGTAATGTAATGTAATAACTGATATAGTTCTTTGTTTAAAGATTATTTATTTATTATTATATGTTGTTCCGCTGCGAATTGTGAGATTCTGATGTTGTTCTGTTGTTTTCTTTTCTTTCTTTCCGTTCTATTTTTCTGTATTTTCTACTTTCTTTTCCCTCTATTTCCTATCTCTTCTCTCTTCTTTCTTTTTCTTTTTTTTTTAAAAACCATAACATTTCGGGTTTCCGGCCTTCGATTTCTCGGCAGTCGATAAAGTGAGTATCGATGTTGAATTTTCGAAAGTCGAAAATTTTCGGGACGTTACACTACTATTATACTTTCATTTTTCTAAATGTTCAAACCATTCAAAAAGCATACCTTTATTACAACATCATAACAAACCCTCTACAAAAGAACCCTCGATCATCCTTAATATTTAAGGACATCGAATACGTTGCACTTTGCATAAACTCATCAAACTAACATATCCGCGATTGATTTCTTAGATCTATATTGTAGTTTTGGTATTATGTTACATCTAACACAATATGATCTTTGTTATAATCTATCAAATTGAATACTCGATCTTGCCTATGGTTTATTTGCTTATGTCGAATGAACTAATTTCATCGAAATATTGTACATTACAAACTTTGACTACTAACTATATAACATTATATGCAATTATATATGGATCAAATATCCATAGTATTATGTTGCTTTTGAGTTCAAAATTGATAGAATGCAATACAACTTTTCGTCCAAATAAACACGTAAGCACCCAAATTACAAACGTATCTAGTAGTTGTAAATTAGGCGCTTACATGGGAGTTGAAGCGTTAACATGAAACAAACATTTATTAGTAAGCATATTTTATATTTCTAGTTTTCAACATTCAATTCAGTTCATTTGTATATCTTAATTGATAAACATTTTATCAATCGTATTACGTGCACAATTTTATCAATATAGATTATTATAACATTGGTTAGCATATGTTCTTACAATATTAGATGGGCTAACCATTACCATTTCATTTTTCTAATAAGGCTGCCATTAGTCTTTTATGTTTCTCCAAACCCTAAGTCGAAACGTAGAAATCTTCCGACTTCACCAATGGGTGTTAGATTTTATCTGTCTTAGGATTCTAACTTTGAGTTTGCTCAACAAACCATAGCCCCATAAATAGTGGATAAATCCTTATCGGTTGTATCACATACAACTCTTAACCCTTAATATCTTGTCATCACTTCAACCTTTAGTTTGCTCAACAAATCGAAACGAAATTATTCACACGTACCTACAATATCGTGATAGCTTAAGTATAGTATATGTACCTTGAGTTTTCTCAACAAATACATATAGTTATCTTACCTCGTCTATTCAATATATTAATAATACTATACATACCTCATCTATTCAGTATGTCAATAACTAAGGAGTATGTAAGTAATTTATTAATATATATGACAGTGGATAACATTATATTGAAGATAGTTATATCGATTTATGGAATAATGCATTTCTAATGAAGTACCCTCTTGATTCAAGTGTTAAACACATCGAAAATCAAGGTTATGTACATTTACGTACGTATTTATTCCTTAAGTCCCTTTATGGTTTCTAAATGTTCCACCTTTAGTTTATAGATTCATATTATAAAAGTTTTATCATTATATAAATTTTATATTTTATATTACTTATATAATGGTCTTATATATAACAATATATTAATTAAATCTAATTTAAATAATTTTAATAAATTAACATTTTAAATATTTTCATATTAATACAACATTTATATTCAATTGTTATTATATACTATAACCTTTATAGTATAACACATTTATCTTATGTATGTGTATATTCATTTAATTAATTAACCTTAATTTATTTATTTAATTAAACAATTTTAATTTAAATTATATTAATTACAAAAAATTATATTATATACATACATGTACACTTATGTTACTGTAACGACCAGGTATTTTCAACCATTCGCATCCATTATAAGTGTATAGGTAGACACTCATGCCGGAATTGAATTGCTCAAAATACCGCGTTGTAAATAAAAATTTGGCAAACCTCAGAATATACAGTAAATAAAAATCACAGATCATAGACACAGAGTAATAATAATGCAGCGGAAGTAAAAGAAATAGTAGTTCATGAAGCTACTATATAAAAATATCAGAGTAACATAAAATACAACAGAGGAAATAAAGTACAAAAGAAGTCTCACTACATAGAAGTCAACTAATATAAGAGCTGAAAGGAACAACAGATTTTAAAAGATAAACTTGACAAGTAGATAATCTCCAGTGATTCCAATCTCCAGAAAGTGGAAATCCAAATCTGTGAATAACTCAGGCTGACCCGAGCGTAAATAAAAATACAAACACTCGTGTCAGGACATACATACTTATACAATGTAAACCAACTCAAGTTAACTGTAGTAAAGGTACAAGTAACTTAGAAGATGCTTGGGACCGCCCATCCTCTAAGGATCCGTTAAACTATTTACTATGTAGTATATTGCGCTATATACAGTAGTGTCTAATCAGTAAAGTATAATCATATAGAAAATAGCGTTAAGGGGATGGTGAATCTTAACGCGGTCGGATCTTTAAAACCAAAATCGTAGTGGGCTCGATATAAGGATATGACACGGCACGCAAGGCAATGCCAGGGTGGATACACCGTTTGCACTCCCGGACCGGTGGTGATGGCAAGCCAGCAGCTTCCGCCCACCTCGAACAATACCCCTGAATCAAAGTGGCGCCACCGTATCGAATCACAAAAGTAATAGAATGGTTTCCGATGGAGCATGCTCGATGAAAGGGTGCGACCCTTTGTGCAGCCCGGTATAGCTCCGGTTTTAGTCATATATGCCAACTCACGGGAGTTGGGTCCACGTAATATACCTCGAGAACGTCGCCCCATCCTTCTTCATTCTGGAATCTCCACCGCGTACACAGTTGTTAAAGTGGTTTTCAGTATTGGTCGGCTATAAGACAATATCTGATCCCGGTCTCTTTAACAACCAATCGTTATTATAACCCGTAGTTATAACTTTAAAATAATATTTATACTTCAAAATAAAATATCATTTCAACCCAAATCTTTATCAAAATAAAGATTAAATCATTTCCAAAATATCATATCTTTCAAAACTCCATTTTTAAATCATTTTAATATATCAAAATATCATATCTTTTCGAAACCACATTTCAATCATTTAATATATCAAAATATCATCTCTTTTCAAAACCACATTCATTTCAAATCATTATTCATCTTATTCAATTTAAAATACCATTTCAATTCATATCTCAAAACAGTTTATATTCCAAAAATCATTTTTAATCATTACAATGAAGTTATTATGTTTAATAATTAAATTGTTAAATTTTCAAAATTTTCAACTTCCAAAGTTCATTTATTCACTTAAGTTTATCAAACAGTGAAAATTCACTTTTCGCAGCATTTAGAAAACGCTACGGAAAGTTACATTCAAAACAGTTCAATTTAGCAAAAGACAACATTTTAAAATGTTGTAATAGGGTTTACTTAAATTTCGAATAAACTTAGTTAAATTAAACAATTATAGCACTTACAAAAATTGCTATAATAGCTTTTAATTCAATTTAGCCTTTTAGTTCATTATCATTAACTACAGCATTTACAAATGCTGTAATATCATTTACATTGTAATTAATAGCATTTCAAAAATGCAGTCAATTAACTTCAAATATTCAATATAATTTCTCAACCGATTATATTTTTATTTAAAACATTTTTAACTTACAAAATCATACATTTATCACATTTATAAACATCATTTAATTTTCCTCAAGTTCATGATTTTATAAAGTTAAATTTCCATTCAAAAATCAAGATTTAATAATAATTCACTTATTAAATTGCATTGTTCAATTTTAAATTCATTACATTAAATTTCAACTTAACACTTAAGTTCAAATTCTCAAATATAACTTTGTTTTATTTTTTATTTGCTTAACTAAAAATTCACTTTTAAGTCAATTTCATAAATTTCCAATTTTAGCTATACTTCAAAATTTCAACTTAAAATATTCATTCATTTCACATTTCAACTTTATTAAAACTCATTAATATGATATAAAAATAACTTTAAATTCATTTAAATTCAAATTATCATAAATTTATCATAATTTCATATTTAACTAAATTTCCACTTATAATTAAATCAAATTTTCCAAAATAACTTACGTTCAAAATTTTCTAACTTTTTCATTAATTCATTTCACTTACAATTATTCAGAAAATCAATAATATTTTACCAACATCCCTTTTTAATTAGATTTAAATCAAAATATTTTAATATTTACATTTCTAAAATAAATTTAAGAATTTTAGAAAAACATATATCAACTACGGGTCTGTATATAATTTTCTACACTAGGAAAAGTGATACGGGTAATATATCATTTCAACCCGTAATTTACAAAGAAAAATCCAGAATTTATCATTTCAAACACGCAGTCCCAAGTAAATGAAATAAATTGAAAATCATTCAGGCCTATCATTTCAGCTCATAACAAATTTTTCTTATTCTAAAGTCTGTTCGGGTATGTATCATTTCAACTCATAGTGATTCTAATCTAAAGGGAACTTGCAGTGTGATAAACTGATAAAATAACAGAACATCATAATATAACAGTAAAAAATGATATAACAGGTGTAATAACAGGTGTGAACATCATATGATAATTATATAAGCAGTTATAACATAGTAATATAGTTCTATAGATTCACAGGGTGTCAATTTACTACTTATATAAGTACATAATGGTCTGGTGAGAAGTACTCACATTTTTATGCTGGAGATATCAATTAGAATGACACAACGGATCCAGAAGGCACGACCTTTGATTTGAGTGGAGAGAAATAGCCAAGATATCATCTTGTAAACAACCCTAAAACAAGACAATATAACTTATAAATATTCAACCAAAATATTTTGAAATAAATTAAAATTGGAAGGCAACAAAGACAAGATAACTTGACCTTGCTACAACCATTCAAAACCTCGACCAAGGGGGTTCATTTTCTCAGCCATGATGATTATATGAGTGTGGGAGAGACAAGGCTAAAAGCCTTGCAAACATTCAAACAAAATAAACAGATAACATAAGTTTTCAAACCCAAATTCAATAAAACAATGTTAGAATTAAATGCATAAAACAAAGCCAAAGTTTTTGCACTTACTTTCTACCGCCTATGCTTCAGCTCTAGATCTGAAATGGCACGGCTAAAGGCATGGTTTGGATCTGGTTTGGGTTCCTAAAGGTCGGCCTAGCATGGGAAAAATGATGGAGCAAAGTATGGTAGAGATAGGTGCATGGATTTCAACTACAAGGCAAAATATCATGAATTCAATGCAACTATGTGCTCGGCCCAAGCAAGACTAGGCACGGTCATCTCTGTAGTGGGCTGGAGGATGGTGTGGCAGAGGGTTTCAAGTCGTCCATGGGTAGTGGAGGTGGAGTTGGTGGTGGCCAAAGGAAGGTTGAAGGTGATGAAGGCATAGGTGTTGGCTATGGTGTATATGGGTGAAGTTTGTGTAGATTTAGGTGGAGTTTGATAAACTATTGGGCCCAGCCAGTGGCTTGGGGCTGGAGAGAAGGTGGTGGGTGGTTCAGGTGGTGGAGGAGGTGGCCAAGGTGGCTGGAGTGGTGGGGCCGAACCTGGAGAGAAGAGATGGCAAGTAAAATCAACATAAACAAGAAGAAAAACAATGGAAAAAGAAAAAGAATTTTACCAAACTCTTAGGAATGATGGTGGCCTAAATTTTCAGAGATGAGAAGGAATAATTTTCGTGAAAAATGAAGAAAAAAAAGTCAGCTGAAGATAGTATAAGGAATGGCCAAAATAACTGATGTATTGATTGAAAAAGAAACGGTAAAAGAAACGGTGAAATGACTTTACGTTTCAAGCTTTTAAAACCTTTTAACTTTCTTAAATTTGTTTATATAACTTGATACTTCTGGAAATAATAATGATCCCAGATAAAATTTCGAAAATTTATCAAAATATAAAAAAATATATAATACTTATTTATTATATAAAGTTAAATTAAGGAAAATGGCTAAAAATAGTAAACTAGTCTAGAAAATTTGAAATTAAATGAAATAAATTTTAGAAAATTCATATGAGCTTGTAATAAAATTTAAACATAAATAATAATATAAAATAAAAGTAAATTCACAAAATAAATATAAAAATTAAATTTAAAATTAAATTTTACTGAAGAAAATAGCAGAAAATAAGCAAACAGCCTTAAAAAAAAAGAAATCAACACAGTAAACTTTGGAAAAATTATATCATCACTTTAAAATGTTTTAAAAGACAAAATATACTTAAAATAACATATTAAAAAAAAATTAAGTTTGAAGAAAATAGAGAAAGATTTAAAGAAATTGCTTAAAAATCCAAAATAGTGTCCAAAAATTACAAATAAATCACCATTGACTTTGGAAAATGGTTTACTTCATTTTAAAATTATTATAATACAAAAATATACATACAATAACATATTCAAATAAAATATGACAAAGAAATATAATTTATACAATTTAAAATAACAAAATTGCAGAATAAACAAATTGTAGTCAAAATTAAAATACACATAACTTTTACTGTTTAACTCCGTTTTCAACGAAACGAAAAGCAGTGTTCTTAAAATTTTATGTACTTTCATAATAAAAGAACAAAAAAATCAAATTTTCAAAATTTTAAAATTTTAAATTAAAAGTCAAAGTTTGACTATTTTGACCAAAAATTCACTACATAACTTTTACTGTTTAACTCCGTTTTCAACGAAACGAAAAGCAGTGTTCTTAAAATTTTATGTACTTTCATAATAAAAGAAAAAAAATCAAATTTTCAAACTTTTAAAATTTTAAATTAAAAGTCAAAGTTTGACTATTTTGACCAAAAATTCACTTTATAGTAAAATATTCAAATTATACTAATTTGAACTATAAATCACTTAATAATCATCATTTATATTTAAAAATGAAATGTTTGAAATAAAACAAATTTAAAATAATTTAAAAATAAAAGAAAGTCCAATTTAAATAATATACAAAAATCTAGGGTTGTTACACTCTCCCCCACTCAAAACTTTTCGTCCTCGAAAAGGGATGAGGTATGAAAAAGCACAGAAAAAGATAAAGTGAAATAGGATTAAGATAAGATGACAAGAAGATTGAAAATTATACCTGATAACTGTTGTTATAGGTAAGTTTCGCAAGGTGGAGATGATCTTTCCAAGGTTCTCTAAAATCAAGAACACAAGCACACAAAAATAGATTCAAAATGAGTACCAAAGATTATCAGAGATTATAGAAAGATTTTCTAAACAGAAAGATTTTAGAAGGATGCCTATACCAGTCTATAGCAAGATAAAGATGATAAGGACAACCAAAAGATAGTTTGAAAAACAAAATAAGGAAATAAATTTGAAAGCATGGAAATTTCAACTTAAATAGAGAATAAATTTTTACACAAGTTAAATAAATCTTAACTATCTCAAATTTCATTATCTTATTATCCAATCATCTTAAATTAACAAATTTCAAAACCATGGGTTTGAAAAATAATCATTTATTACACTCACAATGTATTTAATAAATTTAATTCTTCTTTATTCCTAATTAAAACTAAATTTATTCCTTTCACTATATTTATCACTTATGTTAAACATACTTACACTTATTATAACTGCTTTCTTTTATTCTTAGTTCTTCTAACATTATTTTATTGTAAGTTATTCAATCACCCTTTTTATATTTACCCCTGTTAATCATTTTGAAATTAAAATTTAAGTGTATAACATTTATTATAACCAATTAAATTTTATTTATAAAATCTTTTTATATTGTATATTATCCAATTACATTGTTAACTTCTGAAATTAAGGTAAATTATATTGGAATGAAATTGTGTTATACAAATAAAACTTTCCAATTCAATTATCTCAAGTTTTAATCATTTATCCAAATTTTTGATTTTCTTTTTATAATTGAAATTATTGTTTAAAATAAAATTTAAGAATTAAATTTTTGATTTCTTCAAACCATTTAAGATAAATAAATATATGTACATAGTTTATCAAATAAAATTTAAGTCATATGTCTATATTTATTATAAATCAAGTCATATTTTAGAAATTCAAATCAAATTGATTTCCCAAAACAAAGCTGTAGCAAGACTACAGAACAGTCTCTTCACTCCGAAACTCGAAAATGAACGTCGATGATGCTGCAGTCATCGCCGAAGTTATTTCCCAGCGACAATGAGAAGAGCACTAATTTTAAACTTTAAAATTCTTTGGAAACAAATTTCTATTTGAAAATATTTTAAATAATATATCCCCTTTAAAACTTTTTAAACAAAGGTTTGAAACCATCGGAAATTAAATTCTCAAATTTCTTGTTTTAAATTCATTTAAGTTCCCAAATCAATTTATAAACAATTATTTATAAATTCATTTATAGAACAATAAATGATAAATCAAGTATTATCATTTCAAATTATCAATTTGAATCATTTTATTAAGTTCCATAAATATATATATCAAAATTTTATTTTTACTAACAAAATTTTAAAATAATATTGTGTCAGTTTGTTCTGTCAATGTGTTTTAGAAATCCTATCGATATCGTTGATCAGACGAATCGATCGGAAACCCAAATCAACACCAACAACTCAAACAACACAATATATAAAACAAAACATAGATATACAAGTACAATTCAAAATGTTTGAAAGAATAGATTGGAAACAAAAGACAAGATGATTAAATACAGAATTAGGGAGGTGGATAAGCTTAAATAGATCACGGGCAACCTTAACCGGGTCAACCGTGACTTAAATAATAAGATCGATGTGGATTTTCTAGGGTAAATCTACATTCGATCCCAAGAGTTAGAGTTTGGAATAACAAAAGATATTAGCATCTAAACCAAGGATAGATATAAATCTCTGGTGAATCGATGCTAATTGTAAAGGAGTTTTCCCCCTTTTTTCAATTCAATTTGAATTTGGCGCGACCGCCGACTCACTAGAAAGATCATTCGAAGCGAAGTTATGGAATACTCCGAGTCAAAAGAAGATGAATAGTGAGGGATACGAATGGATTTTGGAACAGGAGGGAATGTTCCAAAATTCAAAGGAATCGAGTCAAAAGGGAGAGATTCAAACTCGAATGAAAGTGATTCTGTAAATACATTCACTCCATATGCAGAGTTTTGCCTAGAGCTACCAAAGCTCTGATACCAACTGTAACGGACCGCCCGTCAGTGGGGTAATGCCCACCGTAGCATACATTGGTACCTGTGTTCTGCCTTTACAGCCAGCCTCTCGACTGCACCAACCCCGCAGGGACATGTAGGAGTAAGAGTCATCCGATCGCTACCCAAACCAAATGCGAGAACCCCCTATCATGCTGCACCCTCCAAGTGCAATGGCAGACACACATGCCGGAATAGAATTGCTCAAAATACCGCGTTGTAAATAAAAATTTGGCAAACCTCAGAATATACAGTAAATAAAAATCACAGATCACAGACACAGAGTAATAATAATGCAGCGGAAGTAAAAGAAATAGTAGTTCATGAAGCTACTATATAAAAATATCAGAGTTACATAAAATACAACAGAGGAAATAAAGTACAAAAGAAGTCTCACTACATAGAAGTCAACTAATACAAGAGCTGAAAGGAACAAAATATTTCAAAAGATAAACTTGACAAGTAGATAATCTCCAGCGATTCCAATCTCCAGAAAGTGGAAATCCAAATCTGTGAATAACTCAGGCTGACCCGAGCGTAAATAAAAATACAAACACTCGAGTCAGGACATACATACTTATACAATGTAAACCAACTCAAGTGAACTGTAGTAAAGGTACAAGTAACTTAGAAGATGCTTGGGACCGCCCATCCTCTAAGGATCCGTTAAACTATTTACTATGTAGTATATTGCGCTATATACAGTAGTGTCTAATCAGTAAAGTATAATCATATAGAAAATAGCGTTAAGGGGATGGTGAACCTTAACGCGGTCGGATCTTTAAAACCAAAATCGTAGTGGGCTCGATATAAGGATATGACACGGCACGCGAGGCAATGCCATGGTGGATACACCGTTTGCACTCCCGGACCGGTGGTGACGGCAAGCTAGCAGCTTCCGCCCACCTTAAACAATACCCCCGAATCAAAGTGGCGCCACCGTATCGAATCACAAAAGTAATAAAATGGTTTCCGATGGAGCATGCTAGATGAAAGGGTGCGACCCTTTGTGTAGCCCGGTATAGCTCCTGTTTTAGTCATATATACCAACTCACGGGAGTTGGGTCCACGTAATATACCTCGAGAACGTCGCCACCATCCTACTTCATTCTGGAATCTCCACCGCGTACACAGTTGTTAAAGTGGTTTTCAATATTGGCCGGCTATAAGACAATATCCGATCCCGGTCTCTTTAACAACCAATCGTTATTATAACCCGTAGTTATAACTTTAAAACAATATTTATGCTTCAAAATAAAATATCATTTCAACCCAAATCTTTATCAAAATAAAGATTAAATCATTTCCAAAATATCATATCTTTCAAAACTCCATTTTTAAATCATTTTAATATATCAAAATATCATATCTTTTCGAAACCACATTTCAATCATTTAATATATCAAAATATCATCTCTTTTCAAAACCACATTCATTTCAAATCATTATTCATCTTATTCAATTTAAAATACCATTTCAATTCATATCTCAAAACAGTTTATATTCCAAAAATCATTTTTAATCATTACAATGAAGTTATTATGTTTAATAATTAAATTATTAAATTTCCAAAATTTTCAACTTCCAAAGTTCATTTATTCACTTAAGTTTATCAAACAGTGAAAATTCACTTTTCGCAGCATTTAGAAAACGCTACGGAAAGTTACATTCAAAACAGTTCAATTTAGCAAAAGACAGCATTTTAAAATGTTGTAATAGGGTTTACTTAAATTTCGAATAAACTTAGCTAAATTCAACAATTATAGCACTTACAAAAATTTCTATAATAGCTTTTAATTCAATTTAGCTTTTTAGTTAATTATCATTAACTACAGCATTTACAAATGCTGTAATATCATTTACATTGTAATTAATAGCATTTCAAAAATGCAATCAATCAACTTCAAATATTCAATATAATTTCTCAACCGATTATATTTTTATTTAAAACATTTTTAACTTACAAAATCATACATTTATCACATTTATAAACATCATTTAATTTTCCTCAATTTCATGATTTTATAAAGTTAAATTTCCATTCAAAAATCAAGATTTAATAATAATTCACTTATTAAATTGCAATGTTCAATTTTAAATTCATTACATTAAATTTCAACTTAACACTTAAGTTCAAATTCTCAAATATAACTTTGTTTTATTTTTTACTTACTTAACTAAAAATTCACTTTTAAGTCAATTTCATAAATTTCCAATTTTAGTTATACTTCAAAATTTCAACTTAAAATATTCATTCATTTCACATTTCAACTTTATTAAAAATCATTAATATGATATAAAAATCACTTTAAATTCATTTAAATTCAAATTATCATAAATTTATGATAATTTCATATTTAATTAAATTTCCAATTATAATTAAATCAAATTTTCCAAAATAACTTACGTTCAAAATTTTCTAACTTTTTCATTAATTCATTTCACTTACAATTATTCAGAAAATCAATAATATTTTACAAACATCCCTTTTTAATTAGATTTAAATCAAAATATTTTAATATTTACATTTCTAAAATAAATTTAAGAATTTTAGAAAAACATATATCAACTACGGGTCTGTATATAATTTTCTACACTAGGAAAAGTGATACGGGTAATATATCATTTCAACCCGTAATTTACAAAGAAAAATCCAGGTTTTATCATTTCAAACCCGCAGTCCCAAGTAAATGAAATAAATTGAAAATCATTCAGGCCTATCATTTCAGCCCATAACAAATTTTCCTTATTCTAAAGTCCGTTCGGGTGTGTGTCATTTCAACCCATAGTGATTCTAATCTAAAAGGAACTTGAAGTGTGATAAACTAATAAAATAACAGAACATCATAATATAACAGTAACAAATGATATAACAGGTGTAATAACAGGCGTGAACATCATATGGTTATAATATAAGCAGTTATAACATGGTAATATAGTTCTACAGATTCACAGGTTGTCAATTTACTACTTATATAAGTACATAATGGTCTGGTGAGAAGTACTCACATTTTTATGCTGGAGATATCAATTAGAATGGCACAATGGATCCAGAAGGCACAACCTTTGATTTGAGTGGAGAGAAATAGCCAAGATATCATCTTGTAAAGAACCCTAAAACAAGACAATATAACTTATGAATATTCAACCAAAATATTTTGAAATAAATTGAAATTGGAAGGCAACAAAGACAAGATAACTTGACCTTGCTACAACCATTCAAAAGCTCGACCAAGGGGGTTCATTTTCTCAGCCATGATGATGATACGAGTGTGGGAGAGACAAGGCTAATAGCCTTGCAAACATTCAAACAAAACAAACAAATAACATAAGTTTTCAAACCCAAATTCAATAAAACAATGTTAGAATTAAATGCATAAAACAAAGCCAAAGTTTTTGCACTTGCTTTCTACCGCCTATGCTTCAGCTCCAGATCTGAAATGGCACGGCTAAAGGCATGGTTTGGATCTGGTTTGGGTTCCTAAAGGTCGGCCTAGCATGGGAAAAATGATGGAGCAAAGTATGGTAGAGATAAGTGCATGGATTTCAACTACAAGGCAAAATATAATGAATTCAATGCAACTTTGTGCTCGGCCCAAGCAAGACCAGGCACGGTCATCTCTGTAGTGGGCTGGAGGATGGTGTGGCAGAGGGTTTCAAGTCATCCATGGGTGGTGGAGGTGGAGTTGGTGGCGACCAAAGGAAGGTTGAAGGTGATGAAGGCATAGGTGTTGGCTATGGTGTATATAGGTGGAGTTTGATCAACTATTGGGCACGGCCAGTGGCTTGGGGCTAGAGAGGAGGTGGTGGGTGGTTCAGGTGGTGGAGGAGGTGGCCATGGTGGCTGGAGTGGTGGGGCCGAACCTGGAGAGAAGAGATGGCAAGTAAAATCAACATAAACAAGTAGAAAACAAGAAGAAAAACAATGGAAAAAGAAAAAGAATTTTACCAAACTCTTGGGGACGATGGAGGCCGAAATTTTCAGAGATGAGAAGGAATAATTTTCGTGAAAAATAAAGAAAAAAAGTCAGCTGAAGATAGTATAAGGAATGGCCAAAATAACTGATGTATTGATTGAAAAAGAAACGGTAAAAGGAACGGTGAACGACTTTACGTTTCAAGCT
The DNA here is from genome assembly GCA_030765085.1 of Allium cepa. Lineage (NCBI taxonomy): Eukaryota > Viridiplantae > Streptophyta > Magnoliopsida > Asparagales > Amaryllidaceae > Allium > Allium cepa. The sequence continues at coordinate 1,045,461,492 of CM060941.1, read as the reverse complement.
TTTAAAACCTTTTAACTTTCTTAAATTTGTTTATATAACTTGATACTTCTGGAAATAATAATGATCCTAGATAAAATTTCGAAAATTTATCAAAATATAAAAAAAATATATAATATTTATTTATTATATAAAGTTAAACTGAGGAAAATGGCTAAAAATAGTAAACTAGTCTAGAAAATTTGAAATTAAATAAAATAAATTTTTGAAAATTCATATGAGCTTGTAATAAAATTTTAAACATAAATAATAATATAAAATAAAAGTACATTCACAAAATAAATTTAAAAATAAAATTTAAAAATAGATTTTACTGAAGAAAATAGTAGAAAATAAGCAAACAGCCTTAAAAAAAAGAAATCAACACAGTAAACTTTGGAAAAATTATAACATCACTTTAAAATGTTTTAAAAGACAAAATATACTTAAAATAACATATTAACACACATAAAAAAAAATTAAGTTTAAAGAAAATAGAAAAAGATTTAAAGAAATTGCTTAAAAATCCAAAACAGTGTCCAAAAATTACAAATAAATCACCATTGACTTTGGAAAATTGTTTACTTCATTTTAAAATTATTATAATAAAAAAATATACATAAAATAACATATTAAAATAAAATATTACAAAGAAATATAATCTATACAATTTAAAATAACAAAATTGCAGAATAAACAAATTGCAGTCAATATTGAAATACACATAACTTTTACTGTTTAACTCCGTTTTCAACGAAACGAAAAGCAGTGTTCTTAAAATTTTATGTAATTTTATAATAAAAGAAAAAACTAAAATTTTAAAACTTTTAAAATTTTAAATTAAAAGTCAAAGTTTGACTATTTTGACCAAAAATTCACTTTATAGTAAAATATTCAAATTATACTAATTTGAACTATAAATCACTTAATAATCATCATTTATATTTAAAAATGAAATGTTTGAAATAAAACAAATTTAAAACAATTTAAAAATAAAAGAAAGTCCAATTTAAATAATATACAAAAATCTAGGGTTGTTACAGTTATCTTTATCATTTTAAAATAACATAACATATGTCAATATGAATTATATTTTAAATTTAACTTTTAAATTTAAAATTTTATGCTATTTTTTGAAACAATTTGAAAATATATATTATAACGTTTATAATATTTTTATTATTTTAAATTTAACTTTTAAATTTAAAAGTTTACTTTAATTCCAAAATAAGTTTGAAATTAGCCCATGGCCTAATTCAAACTGGGCCTTCTCTATTAGAGCATCTCCAATGGTTAAGGGGTTTATATTCAAAAGCTGAATATTACCCCCTTAATATTCAGGAGGGCCAATAGATGGGAACTGATTTAATCAGCGCGCTGGCCATGACACTGATTAAATCGGTGTACATGCATTAGGTGCTGATTTAATTAGTGCACGAGGCTGGGTGCCTATAAGTGGGGCGTCCAACCCCTTTACCCTCATAATTCACTTCTTTTTTGCTTTTTATTTAAAAAACATCGAAATACCGCCATGTGTAACCAAAATCGCAAGATGTACCATTCGATATCAGTCAAAGGATCTTGTAGGCCCAGCACACATTGATCCAGCACCAGATACAACGATTTTTCAGCTACAGATTCTACACGAGCTGCCAGAGGGATACAGTCATCGTATCTTCGCTGCATTGGATGCGGTCAAGGTATAATTTTAAATAATAAATAACTAACCATGAAATAATGTTTATTAGATAGATTTATGATATTATAAAGTGTATTACATAATTGTTTGAATTTAATTGTACAATAATCCCAAACAACTCTTTAATTTTTTAGCCACAGTACATCTGCTATCCGGGTAGTTGGGCAAAGTGTAGAGCACAACAGTATGACATGTTACCCTAGGTTTTAGTAGATAGGCTGCAGACTAGTCCTTTTGCACATTTCTTACTGATTAGGCCACCACTGTCATTTGATCATCCATTCGTAGCAGCCCTAGTGAGAGGTGGTGGCCTACGACGCATACTTTTCATTTTCTGAATTTTGAGCTTGGCATTACCCCCTTCGATTTTTATATGTTGATTGGGATTGAGATCGAAGGCCTAAATAGGATATCGTTTCCTTTTGACCATACGTTTGAGAGCCTCGAGGTCTTCACTATTTATCTGCCCCGTTTCAGGAGGGTCATGTTGCCTCAGGGGTGGTTCTCCTTACATATCTACAGGCGTACATTGCAACTCATATGGGCACCAATGCTATGAGTGACGCCGTCCTTAGAGCATTCTTGCTATACTTATTTGGTTCAACTTTCTTTTCGAACCAAAAGAGTACCATTATATTGGGTTACCTTGCAGCGGTAGCCGATTTAGATCAGCTGCACACTATAAACCGAGGTTCCGCTATACTCGGATATTTGTACACTACTCTTGATTCTTATGCTTTGGGGAAGGTTAGGCAGATGTTTGGGTTTCGGTACATTCTGCCATGTTGGTACCATGAGTAAATGGCAAACATGCATCCTTGTATTGTTGAGACTGCTAGTCATGCTCCAGAGACATATTTTCCACGCATGAGACGATGAGACCATGTTCAGTTAGTTTCTCGGATGCTTATGGGGGTTATACATGACCTGATGGAGGCCCGTATTCAGATTGATATGAGGTGCTGGAACAATATTTCCCGAGCACCATGGACTGCATATTGGATTTCCATGACACATGCAAGACTGATGCATGATGCTCATCCACTTTCTATTTCGTACCATTTGGGCTTACGGAGGATGATCTTACTCCCACCGGTGTTTCATCCTATTTGGTATTTGGGGGAAAGATGCTTGTTTCAGACTACTGGGGAGATACGTATCCCTGGAGATCCATTATCTTGCAACGACATGTTCGACAGACATCGGACCATTGGATCACAGTATATACAGGAATTGAGACAGACTGGATGGACAGATGCTTCTATATTTTTCTTAGCAGAGGGGGACTATGAAAACTACTGGGTTAGAGTTGCTCCTTGATAATAAAAGTTACTTGACTACGCTAGAGGAGTGAACTGCGATCATATAAGCCCACACATTGCTAGCAGTAGAGTTTAGGTATCTCCATTTTCTTTTCATCACACTCCATCCTAGTATCCTCAGTAGCCCATGGAATTCGGTCTGGATGCCTCCTATAGAGCTTATGATATTATCCATACTTTTATCGAGCAGCCGATAGTTCATCCCCCGGATCATGATTTTGCTGGTGTCCCCACTACTGGACTATACCCGCCTTATGAGGTAATTCATTGTATTAGTATTTAATTGTACGGTATTAGTTAATCAAATGTATATTGGTATATTATATGTAATTACAGTATGCGGGTAGGTTGGACGAGCATGGGCGATATACTGCCGCCATTCAGCATATGACACTCGTTCATACTCAGGCGTGTTGAATATGCGCTTATATGATTTTTTTTTGATGATAATAAACATATATACATTCATTTAAATATATTTGTTAATATAGTATTTATTTTCACAGATTAAATAAGTATTTGCTGAATAAAATAAATAACATAGATTTTGAATTCAAACGAATATTTTATTCAAACAAATATTTATTTCAATTTTGAATAGTACAAATTCAAGCTCTTACTATACATATACAACTTTGATTACAATACATCACAATTTCATATTTACAGTTGACCTCACTACATATCACTCACACTCGTATTTATCTTCAACTTTATTCCAAATTGAATCCAGCATCTGAGCAATCTGCAAAAATAAACACTAACGCAGTAAAATTGAAAAAGAAATATTTTTGCAATATAAAATAAAATATGGGCTTTTAAAATATTATTTGCCTCAGTTATTTGGGTTGTTCGTCATCATTTAAATTTGAATTCATCATACATGAACAGCTTGTGACATACACAGTGTATTACTGTATATGCCACAAGGCCGTGCACACCGATATACACTTGATAATGCTACAGGGACAGGTGAGCACAAGGTCAAATCCAAATAAAAAGACGGGTTCAACTCAGGTGCAATATAAATAGAATCTTGACTTCAGCACAAGGTCAAACCCGAGCTTTAAAGCTGGATTCAACACAGGTGCAGTTCGAATATACAAGTTTAATAAAATGGTCAGGAGCAAGCCAGAAAAAGTGTACACATGAACCAGAAGAATTCGATTCAAGATAGCGACTCAATCAATATGATATGCAAACTGGAAACATGAATGTACTAACAACAAATAAGAAAGCATATGCACCAGCAAACAAAATCTATAATGAACTGATAGACCAGGCAACTATACATGAAGCCAACATGAAACAAAATCAAGTCCAACTACCACATAAAGGAATAAACTCAACACCACAAGTACCAGATGGCACCAGCTCAGTAATCAAGTGAACACAATACAACATGAACCACTGACTCAATACACCGTGAATCAAAGGAAAATGGAATGCATCAATGAGACTAAAAGCCTGCACCAATTCAAAGTAACATCTGATCTTAACTGCAAGTCCAAACCAAAGCACAAAAGTGCACAGCAACCATCAATTACAACAAGAACAGAGTCTCGACCAAAACAGCACAGGCTTCAACATCAAAACCAGAGAAACCAGAATGCAAGCAGTATTACTGCAACTTGAACAAGACTCGAGTGCTACCAGAACTCAATGAACTAACACAAGCATACACACACACATACATATGCATGTGTATACATGATGAAGGTTACGGATTCAAGTTCGAATGCACAGTGCAAACTACAACGGACAGTGTAATTCAAGTTACATGTTCAAATGCAGCAACCAAGACAAGTGCAGAAATATTTACAAAAACTGTAACCAGTGACAGTGACCAAGTGCAAACGAAACATGGATAACTGTAGTAAAAGCATAACAAACTAACCAAGTCATTTTCAGTTCAATATTAACGTCGCGGAGAAAAATTCAATGGCCAGAGAAATGCACAAAGCTGCTATAGGGATGAACAGAAGGGCCTTAAACAACATCGCATTAACAAAGTCAAAGAAATTCGAATGTACAAGTCAAAGCCAGAAATTTACAAAATCAAGTTAGTCAATGCCGAAGTCAATTGAAAATCAAACCGTGACGGCCAAGATATTGAACAGCTCGAAATCAATACCGTGTGAATCAAGCTACTAGGAATTATACGAAATTGACAAAGTCAGAGAAATCACCAACGTCCAAACATAATCAAGCGGCCAGAGAAAAGAATTTGACAAATTCAAATTAATATATGCGAACGAATATTCAGGGACTCAACCCATATATAAACAATTCAACATCATCGGCAATAAGCATCGAGTTCAAGTACGAGAATCATAAAAGCACAAAAAGGGAAAATTACATATCGAAGCAAACGTCGAACTCGATCAAATAGAAGCAGCAGTGAGCAACTCAAAGAAATAGTCGATCGACATAGAGAGGAGCTAAATCAATCATACGATCGAGCAACTATCGGCTGCTTCTAATTCACAACCCTAATTTGGAACAAAGGAACAAAGCCCTAATTTGCAAAGACGAGAAGAGAGCCGCCACTATCTCAAAAAGGAACGGGCCGAACTCAAAATTATAAAAAGAGAAAAGGGCCAGCTATTTTATAAGGGCTATTGTTTTTTTTGGGTTTAGTTTTAGGGCAAAATTTGTACTCAAGTTTTTAATTTATTTTTGCTCGTATTTTTTTTAAGTCTGTATTTTCTCGAATCAAACCTTGGTAAATCACCACCTAGGTTTTAGGTTGTGTCAGATTGTCTAGTTAGGATTAGTTCAGTGAGCAGGGTTTGCAAGTTTGCAAAACTCTATAGGCGGGAGCAGGGTTTGCGAGTCTGTTAGAGTGTTTGTAAGCGGGAGACTGTTTAATTCTAATAGAAATCTAGGAATGCAGCAGTAGGCAGGGGTTGCCGAAGCTGGGTAAATTTTGTGTGTGATTTACTTTTCAGCATATTTACTTCTCTGCAGTTTGTTTCGAGAAAATTAGCTATAACCCTATTCACCCCCCCCCCTCTAGGGTTAATCTAGATCCTACAAGGTGCTTAGTCTTCAGGCTCAGTAGACTCAACAGGTGATGCAGGCATAGATTAATGATTTGCTGGCTCAGCTGGCTGCATTTCAGTTTGATCATGGTGGTTTTGCTCATGTAGATGATGCTGTGGACGACGACGTCGACGACGACAATGTTGCCGTTGACTTAGGATGATCATGCTATGTATTGTTACATTTATTTTAACGTTGTTTGTCTATACTGATGTATTTCTGTATTGTATTGAGGACATATATTACTGTTTATTTGTTATGTTATATAGTTTTCTTACATTTACATTGAGGGCATGTATTTTATTGAGGACATATAACCCACTACAGTAATTTTGATGTTTGCATAGTTTTATTTACAGTACATTTACATTGCATAGCTTTATTTATAGCATCACCTCATATCGAGCACTGTTTGCACGATGTTTGCAGAGCTATATTTACAACACATTTACATTGCATAGCTTTATTGACAATGTCACGTCAGATCGAGCACTGTTTGCACGTTGCATTACTTTTGATGTTTGCTAGACTTAGCACCGTGGACACGTTGCAGTATTTTTGATGTCAGTGCTACTACAAAGTGGTACAATATTTTGTATTATTTGAACGTTATAGCCACGTTTCAAAGATTTTATCATATAACATCTTCTTACTGGTATATATTGTGTTACTTGGGAAATCGTTCTGAATTCATCTCATCCTATTAAACAGTAAATGCTGGATTACAACCAAATTTCCTTACCAGAATTATAGTCATACGAAGGTCCTTTAAGTCACGAGATCGCTCCTAATCCGTCTTACCCCAAAGAACCAATATGATGGTATGTTGAAATGGAGGAAAGACATTATGAAGATGTAAGAGAGCATGAGAGAGCTTCGCAAGAGCAGAGGCTTTTGGAGGAGGGAAGAAGACAGAGGGTGGAGTGGAGGAGCAGTAATGTGAGAAGGAAATGAGGGCTTGAAATCCGGGCTCAACTACCTCCACTAGAACAAGAGGTTGATTCTGGAGAAATATACTGCAATTTTGGAGTTAATGTTTTATATTCTATCATAAGTAACGGATCAGACATTGGTCGACGCCACTATAAATGCTGCAATTTTCCTGGTGGATATGGACTTTGGCAATGGTTGGACGATCCTCTACCTCATCATGCAGTAGTGTATGCAACCGAACTTGAACAAGAAATTGAAACGCTCAAGAGGATACTTGGTTCAATTTAATTATCACATGATCGAAGATAGATTTTAAATGATCCGGTTTGTATTTGCTTTAGGTCGTGTTTGCATCGTTTCAATTATCAATTTAGTTCCACATATCAGTTTATGTCAATGTTGGTTGTCCTTGCTGTATCGGTTTATTTCAATGTTGGTTGTCCTTTCTGTATCAGTCTTTTTCAATGTTGTTTGTTATATTACGTATGCAGTAGATAGTGAAAGTGTATACAACTTACTATAGAACTAAAAGAAAATACCTAGAACTTAAAAAAAACACATTAAATTAATAGAAAATACATGGAACTGAATCATAATACAGTCGATTGAAAGGAAATAAATAGAACTTAAATGAAATAAATAAAACTTCATTTAATCCATCTAATATAGCTAACCCATAGATCATATGCAACATGTCCAAAAAAATTATTACGATACTCCCAAAGATAGCATGAATCATACGTAGCTCGTGTTACCTGAAATAGGTCTTCTTCCTTCACTGTGTTTATAACGCTTCTGTGCCGTTGACAAGCTCTATTAAACGTGACATAAGTATTGCGAGTATCAGAATCCATCAAATTAATTTACAATCAAGATAATTATTAAACACTTCATTTAGAGTAATCTAGAAATCTTGCTCAATCTCCTCTTCCATATGTCTTATATTGGCTTCTATGTACACTGTGATTAGTACCAAATAATCCTAGGGAGTCTAACGTCCATTTGCCATGGAATTTTTTGTACACTTCCACTATGGAATTTTCAGTTAAATAGGAAATTCATAACCATCATTATAACAATGATTGTTCCATCATAATCAATAATATATGCAACTTTCTAAAGTCGAGGTGACCCCACTACGTATCAATAATGTCTGCCACTTGCTGAAGTTGATTTGACTACGCTCTGCATTTTTTGTCTGCCGCTTGCTACAGTTGATTTGATTATACTCTGCCTTTTTTGTCTGCCGCTTGCTAAAGTCGAGTTGACCACACTAAGTATCAATAATGTCTGCCATATGCTACAGCTGATTTGACTACACTCTGTGTTTTTTGTCTGTCACTTGCTAATGTCTGCCACTATATCTACATATCATATCACTTCTATATAAGGACTTCAACTTCCATTCCATAAATCACATTTAACATCTTCTTTCTTTCTCTAATAGCATTAAATTAAAAACAAGAATGAATGCCTCATCTTTCATTAACTGTTTAACGACATTCAATAATGATTCCAAGAAAGAAGTGATTCTCCAAGAGGAAGTCGAAGAATTATAAGAAATAGTTGACATATGCCAAGAAGTTTATGGCTCTACATCACAAAAACAAGGTGGATCGGTAATGGGTCAAAAACATGTAAACCGTAATCAATTTGCCTTTCATAAAACTCTGATGCAAGACTACTTCAATCTAAATTGCACTTATGGACCAGATATGTTCAGGAGAAGATACAGAATGAGAAGAGATCTATTTTAATAATTTTAATAGGTATTCAAAAGAATGACAAATATTTTATTCAAAAACCAAATGCTTCAAAAATACAAGGGATTAGCGGTGAACAAAAAATGACTACTGCACTGAGGATATTAGCTTATGGCACTCCCGCAGATGCATTGGATAATGAATATCTGATCACAGAGACGACCACATTAAAGAATCTAGACAAATTCTACCAATCTGTGGTGAACGTTTTCGGCAACGAGTACCTTAGATCTCCAAATGAGGATGATATGGTGCGGATTGGAGAAATGTGCGAGAATATGGGATGACCTGGAATGCTTGGAAGTCTCAACTGTATGCATTAGGAGTGGAAGAATCGCTCTAAAGCATACCATGGAGCTTATACTGGTAAATAAGAAAACCAACTATTATTTTGGAAGCCGTTGCTTCATACGATTTATAGATATGGCATGCTTTATTTAGAATACCTGGATCTAACAACGATTTAAATGTTATTGAGAGGTCACATTTATTTAACAATCTGGCACTTGGTCGAGTCTCTCCAGTTTCGTTTACTCTTGGGAAAAATACTTACGATGGATATTATCTTGGTGATGGGATTTATCCAAAATGGAGCACCATTGTGAAAACATGTGCAAAACCAATTACAGCAAAGCAAGCAATGTTTACTATGATGCAAGAGGGACAATGAAAAGATGTAGAAATAACTTTTAGCGTTCTACAATCTAGATCTGCAATGATTAGTAATCCGTGTCGACTTTGGTCACGGGAAAAAATGTCCATAATCATTTTTACATGTACTATTGTGCATAATACGATAATTGAAGATGAAAGGGATAAAGATGAAGAACAACGTCACTACAAATATGATGGTGCAGGGAAAATGCCAGAAGTATTCCAAGATGATGTTCTTATAACAGAAGAAGCATTCAATGTTCAAGTGGAACGTCAGCTTTCATACTGAGACACACAACTGGCTACAAAAAGATCTTATGAATCATATTTGGATTTACTTTGGTGATTTTTAGTTCAATTTTATATTTGATTTTTCATGTATGTACACGTTTGTGTTGTAATAGTATTTAAGTTATCTTATTAATATGTATTGCATTTCCTTCAAAATGTTATTCTATTTGGTTATCGACTTTGTCTAAATGGAAATAAGAAAGGTACAACATTAATTAATAAAAAAATACAACAGATTTAAATAAACGATACAGTACAACGAAAGTAGTAAAACTTAAACAATTCTAAGATTGAAACAAACTACTTTAAGGGAATTTGGAAATAAATATTCGTGGTTTGCGCTCCATCCAATATTGCTTTTTGCATGTCATCCATCCTCGTCAGATCTTTACTCATAATCATCTGTTCTTTATTTTCCCATTCAATATCCAGCTTTTATTGCTCATTTCTACAAATTTATGCATCACATCGATCTTCTCCTTCGCTATCTTGCTTTTATCTTGATGCCTTCTTTCGTGAATTTTAAGAGCGGCATTCACTTTAGCGTTCACCACGACATCAAGCTTATTCTTTCTCTTTGTTGCTTTGACTCCCATTGGTCTACAACTTTCATCCAGTCTCTGGTTGAGTGCATCCGACTCATTTTCTCCCTCGAATTGCATTTCCCTACAAGATGAATCTCCCAGGATAGAAGAGTATAACGATTTCGATGCTTTGTTCTTCCCCTTATTCTTTGTTTGAACGTCTCAGTGGCTCTTCGCATTATCGGAATTCCACTTTGGTGTGCTCGTCAGCAACTCATAACAGTTCGGAAATTGGTAATAATGGAATATTTAGCACTGTTTTCCTTCGGCTAAATCTCTTGAAGAAGGGTTCATAGTGTTGGCCAAGTGTTGGAAGTTAGAGAAGATGATGATTCCTCCTAGGATATCAATGTTGCCGCCAATGTCAATGAGGGTTATGAAGTGCCCCCTGTTCCAAGTCCTATTATTAATTTTGAAACAAGTCAAAGGGCTGGCGATAGCTGTAGAGATAATGGATCATGTTAAAGACAAAGGTAGCAACGAGGGAAATAATGAGATGTCAACGTTCATCATGAGTCCCCCAATAATGATAGCAAGGATGCTCACATTCTGCTTGTCCCCCGATGACCTAAAATAAAGATCTTTCCTTTCAAGCATCCATGCAACCTCCAGTTACTTCTATGGTAGAAGAGACTCTTGTTCCTTTGGCTGGAGATATTAGTGGATTTGTTGGAAATATACCGGATGAATTTGGTTCCTTTGGCCTCGGTAACATTAGTATTGGCGGCATCAACTCTCTTATTCCCCTATCAACTGACATGCCTACTTTTGGTGCAGAGGAGATAACCGTTGTTAGCAAACTCCAAGCCTATGGTCCATAGGGGGAGGGCACTAGGTCACATTAACACTTACGTAACAGTACACTTATGTACTTTTTGAACTATCTCTTCATCTTGTTAGCACTAATTTATTCGTGTTTTTTATCTTCAAACTCCATGGAGTGAAAGCATTATATGAAACTCTCAAGAGTCACATAAGTAAGTATAGTAAATTTTGATCGTTAGATTTCTCTCACGAGTCACCTCTTAAATCTAATTTGGGAAGGCGTCAAAGAGGAGATTACAAGAGACGGGACCATGGCTATAGATACCATGATGGGCACTATGGGGAATCTAAGAGAACAGCATCTTCTCAATGTATGTCTCAATCACCTCTTCCCAACAGCATGGATAGGCCCTCGACGAGACCGAATCTTGATCCGTTTATTGATGTATTTATGCTCCCACTTAAGTGCCTCCAATAACATAATCATTGACTTCTCCCCATGTTCCACAATGGCCTAAGTAGCCATCTCGATTTGTGACCTCTGATAGCTCTTAGCAAAGACCAAGGAAAAAGCATCTCCATGCACCCAAATCTATCGTAGAAATTTAGACAGTTTGGCTGCGATGAAAAAGGCCTTTTTGAAGGTTTGCTTTGATGATGTGGTATGTTCCTTATGTAACACCATGCCTCTATACCCAAACTACTAAAGGACATTACAAAGTAATGTTGTTTAAATAATACGGAGAATGAGGTTTGTTAAGAGCGACTTTATGTAAATATTCCCTCGAGCTAACACCGATATATCGTTCTTACCGTAATCTGAATCAACTCAAACTTTAACATATTCGATATTTGCACAAATCAACACTTATGTAAGTTCATAATGCAGAAAAATATATAATAAATATTCCCAGACACAGAATCACATGCGAAACAAAATAGAATATATATCTCGTAATATAAAATTAGTCTCAAAATAGAATTCAAGGCTCACTACCCAAAAATATACACCATAGTCATTACTACCCAAATTCCAAAAGATCACAGACACACACACACACATACATGCAACAATGTATAAAAATGACATACAATAACTAAAGAGATAACTAATAAAAATCTTGCTAAGCCTAATGATGAGATAACAAAAAGTTGCATTGTGCAAAGTCCCTTCAAACTCCAAACGCGCACACAAATTCACGGTTAATGCCCCTGAACTTAAAATGTTTCGGTTTGATCTGAGCATAAAATAACACCTGAATCAAACTATCTCTAAATATTAAAGGGTGAGATCACTATAGTATAGACACTAGTCATATATCATTTGCAATAAAATATTACTAACAATAATTAACATACAAGCGATCTTGATACTACTCAAGTATATTAAAGATTATCATGTACTAATATGGCAATTCATAAAATGCCGTTTCACATCAATAAACCAATTAAATCCATATAGGTCTATGGCTAGTGTAACAGCCCAAATTTTAGCAATATTTTATTCTTTATTTATAACTCTGGGGTTTTATTTTTCGAAAATTTGATTGTCTAAATTTAATTATAAATAATCACACAAGATTTTTATTAGTGTGAAAATTCTAAAATTCTTATTTTGGTTAAAACTTAACATTTTTTTTGAAGTTATAAATCTTTAATTTTTAATTTTTAATCTTTTGGTTAAATTTAATATATTCGAAACAATGTTTATTTCACCTTTTGTTCTTTAAAAAAATTGATTTTATACTTTTAAAATTTAATATTTAATATTTTACTTATATACATTTTTGAAATAAATTCTACATTTTCTTTTATACGTATATACAATAGTTTATTTCTTAATTGTTAAGTAAATCAAAAAGATATAAACAAATCATATTTTAATTAAGTAATAAATTTTAAGTTAATAGTGTAAATAAGCTATTTAAGACACACGTTTTAATTTGTATAATTTAGTCGGCATATAAATGGTACGAATTTGATGTAATATTTTAACCTATATTTACTACATAAGAAAAACGTACAAATTTAAAAGCGTTTCTTTGTTATAAATTGGGCGTATATTTTTACGTCAGTTTTACGCATGTCTCATTTTCTTACCTTGGATAATAATTAAATTTATCCGTAGGCGTATTTTTTTAAGTGGGAAAGAAATAAATTCCCTAACCATTCAATCAGTTTAAAATGTTTGCCTTGGATTCATGCGGAAATTTTTCTACTCTTTCCAATTGCCTCTCGTTTAAAATTGGTATAAAATCTTTAAAATCCAGTCCGGTTCAAAATCAACTTTCCTCCTTCCTTTTTCTTTCAACGTTATCAACGCGTGTTTGATTATAAAACACATACTTCTCTACCATTCCTAAAGCAATTTATTTCATACCGTTTCCTCCACTCAATCAACGCAAATTACTCCCTTTAAATATAAAATGTGCCTCACTATTTACATGCAAATTATATTCACTTTCCTTTTGCCTTCCGATTTAATAGGAACGTGATCCACAAATTGCTAACCGTTCCAAAATCTTTAAATTTCTTTCCATTTTTCCCTTGATGCATGCAAGCTTTTCTTTAAATGCTAAACACGTTTTCTTCCTTGCTTTAAAATTTGCATGCCTTGATTTTTGCTTTCCCACTTTAACAATTATGTTGTCACAAATAAATACAAACCATGTATCAAACTTCATCTGCATCTCATTTTGGGTTCCTCTCCTTCTTCCTTGCGTGTGAGCAAAGCATCAGGTAATGACCGAATTATTTTTCCTCCTTCTTTTTTTTCTTTTCTTCATTGTTCTGTTCAAATTTTTGGCTCTACTATTTCACCACATGACACCTACCCTCCTCCACAATCAAGAGCACCCTCCACAGTATAGACAGATTCTTGCTTATATCATTTATAAACACGTCGGAAAAGGATGTAGGTGGCATCGCTGTTTTACTTCAGGTTTTAAATCAGTAAAAATATTCTCCTCAGCTTTGTTCGTTCAAGGTCTTAACGTTAATAAGTATTTTGGTTTGAGAAAAAAATGCATTTGGCTAAGGCCTTGAAAAAAATCATTTGCTCCACTTGTACTCTAAGATAGAGTAAATATGTTTGCACCACTTTTATAAAAATAGAAAATAAATGTTATCACATGTTAGACCATGTGTGTTTTGTTAGTCACCTATGCTCTAGGAGAATGAGAAAATATTATTCAGGCACCACTTTTCTTTTATATATATAAAAAAGTAATAATAATAAGAATAAATAAATTAGATATATATATAATATGTATAAGGAAGCATATATTTTTTGTGTGGGTTAAAAACATTCGTATGATGTATATTTTAAAAGTTATTTTATAATGGTAAAGTTTTAAAAAAAAGTTTTAAAAGTTATTTTAACTGTTCAATGTATAAAATATATATATAATGATAAAGTTTTAAAAGTTATTTTATACTTGTTGTTTCATATAAAAATGCATGACCGCTTATATATATAAATCGTTGTTGAGTATATTAAGTGCATAAGAAAGTATAAAAAAGTATTATATATTCTCAACTACATATACGTTTGCAGTATAGTTATGTTATTAGCTTTTGAATATAAATATATAGCAAGAGTTTTTATATAACTGAATATTAATAAATATATAAGGTTGTTCTCTGTGTTTATATTAAAACTGAAATTTTACAATCACATATTTTGTTATAAGTGTATTGTTAAATATTATATTTATAGTCTTAACGTGTATTGTAATAAGTGTACTGTATACTATATTACATTACTATACATAGTATAATTTAAATATAGTCTAGTTTAAATGTATAATGGATATATGTTGATTATACAGAACATATGGTCAATAGTTGTTTCTAAACTATTTATATTTTTGGAAAACGTAAGTATATAATTTTAATGAGTCTCAAAGTTAATATTAGTTAAGCAAATAATATATTGGGATTTTATATATTTTGTTTCGGTCTACATCAAGCAGTTTCTAATCTATTTTCATCGATCTCTATTTATCAGCTCTGTTCGTCCTATTCGTGCCAATCTTGTTCATTTTGGAAATGCGTTCTTGGATCCATAACCCATTACAAATCTCCCTAGCCTCGAAAGGTGAGCAATCACTCACGATTAACATTCTTTTATTTATTAAATTTGATTTCAATTGAAACGACAATTGAAATATGCTGCTGTAGTTATTTAAATTGTTATATTTATGCTATTATCTGTAACTGTTCACTTATGGGATATGACACCATATCCTATTGTTTATATTTATTTTGATTATATATGCATGTTGTTATTATTATTTTCATATCTGTTATCACTCTGCAAGTTCCCTGTTAGTATAGAAATCATTATGGGTTGAAATGATAAACCCAAGCGATTTTCATTTAATTTAATTTGGGATTTCGGGTTGAAATGATATCCACCCGGATATATTCAGGGTACGGATTGAAATGATAAATATCCGTAGCACTTGACTATATGGTAGGAATTATATACAGACACCGTTGGTCCATATAAATATTTTGAAAATAATTTCTACAGTTTGAAAAGAAATATATGGGATTTAATAAATATTGGTTCTTAAAATATTATATATAAATGGAAATTTATATATAGATTTAATAATAATATTATTGAGATTGATTTAATCCATATAATATGTTTAAGTATTATTCAAGATTTATATTTCAAAATTTACCGTTGTAAAAATTTGAATAATTAAGATTGGGAGATAAATTTGGGTTTATTAAAAATGGTATTTAAATAAGGATTTATATAATTAAATCGATCTGAAATTTTTGAATGGGAAATTTAAAGGTATGATTTTGTAACTGGATTTTTGATTTAAGTGATTTAATGAATATTTCCTATTTAAATAAATTAAAGAAATATTTGAGTAAAATGTAATTTAAGGTTACTTAAATGATGTTGAATCTAATGAGGGGGTATTTCAAGACTAAATAATAATAAGATTAAATCGAGATCTATATGAAACTGTTATATTGAACATTTAAATATTAAAGTTTAGAACTATATTGGAATTTAAATGGTTTATTTTGAGATTCGGATCTTTATTTGAAATCAATATAGTGAATTTGTTATTTAGAAACTAAATCGAATTAAAGTGAAAATTTAGGTTGAACCAAATTTGAATTTATTATTTAGAAAACTAAATTGAATAAAAATTTAGTTTGAAACGTTGAATACTTAAAGTTTTGAAATATATTGAAATATAAAGGGGTATTTGTGATTACAAATCCGAATTTGAGATCGATAAAATTGAAGTGGTTATTTTAGAAATTGAGTTGAATTTAAATTGATAAATTGAGATTGAATTTAATTTGAATGGGAAGGTCGGCTTGATGTTGAAACGATTTGTTAAGTTAAGGGAATTGAAATACTTTACTTTACAAATTATTTATTATATATAAATACTATTTTGGGAAATATAGAGATAATTGAAGTAAAATGATATTTGGTTTGAAGTATAAATTAAGTTGAAATGGCCACGGTGTTATAGTGTATATTTCTACCTTGTAGATAGTTCTATGGACCCTTAGAGGATGGTTATCCCAAACATCCTTTAAGTTATTTGTATTTCAGTTGATATTTCACTTGAGTTGGATTTATTTATATAAGAATGTTAATCCTGACTCGAGTGTTTTGTGTTTTGCTTTACGCTCGGGTCAGACTGAGTGGTACAACATTTGAGACTCACCTTCGAAGTAGGAGCTTTGCTGTAAGATCCAGCTATCTATCCTTCAGTCATCCAGTTGATTGGTTCAGAGAAGTCATCTGCTCGTACTGGAGATTTCACTGCATCTGGGATATTCTGATGTATTTTATTCTAACTCTGATGTATATAGTAGCTTCATGAACTACTATTCTTTATCTATTCCGCTGCATTTTATTACTCTGTGTCTGTGATCTGTAATTATTTATTTACTGTTTATGTTGAGTTTGCCAAAATAAATTAACAGTTCGTTATTTTGAATTATTCAAGTCAGACATGTATGGTTTTATTGTCAATTTGAATGGTCCAAAATAGCGGCCCGTTACAGCTAATCAATGGTACTATCCCCTTTTGGACTAAACATAGGGGTACAGTCCCCTCCTAGACAATCATAAAACACAAACGAATTACACCATGTCACAAAATCGCATCAAGTCTCTCATAGACTATCATTTTATATATGATGTTAACTTATCAAAAATATTCGAAGCATGAAAAGGGAATTCAAATCTGAAACTAAACGCTATGATGAATACATGGGAATGAATACTCGAAAATGCTACTAAATAATCACTGGCAGTTTACTCGGTCTCTAATGCCACACTAGCAGTCTAAATCGATCGCTAACACCATACTGGTGGTTTTGTCGATTACTAACTTTATATTAGTAGTTTAATCGGTTGCTAACACCACAATACATAAATAGACCAATAGGATATTCGTAGTGTGAATTTCTCTCATAAAAAAAGCTCCAAGAGTTTAGCCTGCTAACTTCTATAGTCCATCAGTACCAAATATCCATAACATATGTTCAACCTAATATTGCACTTTTGAGGTGCCACGCCTACTAAAGAATGTCACAAATGCTATAAAATAAAATATAGCCCATAGTACAAACTGCTAGCTCTATGGTATAGGGCTAGAACCAAAAACGAATACCATGACTCAGGGTGTGACCTCTGCCGTCAAGCCGCTAGGTTGAACAACTAGTCACAAGGTCAAGCTAACGAATATAACGAGTTATAAAATAACTCGCATCCTCAATATACTGCCTAATCTCATAGTGTCACATACTCTTTTAATAGTAATTATTAAAGTAAAACTGATGCCCCCATAACTACTGCGCGTTTCTAAAGTAATTATTATTGATTGGTAAAATTACACTACATAAATAATTAGGCAAACAAGTCAGATAGTTAGGTAATAAAGTGATAATTAACGTCCCATAACGCTTGTTATTAGTAAATTGTTTAATTATAATTCTCATCTCATAGCAAAAGCAAATAATTAACGTGAAAGCTAATTTACATGAAAATCCATCAAAGGTTACAAAAGAAATTTGAATTGGAATATAAAGTTTCTAAAGCTCTTATTTCAAATAATGATTTCTGGATAGGATATATATAAGTCTATTTTCAATTTTTCCTTTAAAATCCATAAATTCCTTTCTTGCTCAATTGTTACATATCTTTTTAATACTTGAAGAATTAAACACAAAACCTAAATTAATATAAAAGGGTACATATATATATATATGTATGTATATGTATGCATGTATGTATTTGTTCTAAACTTCTGTTGAAAGTATTATAAGAAACTTATGTTGAAAGGATTATAAGAAAATAAATAGATTTGGAAATCGTTCTCTACAAAACTCAAGTTGATATCGTGCCATAAAACTTGTGTATTATATCATATATTCATAGGGCATTTCTATAGAATAATAACTCCAAAACTAATTCACCAATTCTCGAATCAAAACCCCAAATTAATATTAAAATTATCATTGAAATCGGCATCCAAACAATGCAATAACAATATGGGGACAAACAAGCGAATGAATTAACAAATGGGCAATCAGAGAGGCTTAAAATCATCACTTGGGGCTTTTCCAAAGTTTGTGATTGGTGCGTCGGTTCATGGGACCGGTCCAACGGTGTCATCGCCTGGGCAAAGCCCTAGGCAATTTTCATGCCATTACGAGGTCCATCAGCGGGGGCTTTTCTGGCGCTGAATGCTTCTAACTACTAGAGCATCATTCTAGACAACATGCACACCTATAAACATCAACAATTGAAGGCAAATGATCATATAAAGTGTGTTTTTTACAAAGAGAAAATAGCATAATCCCAACATGCAATAATACAAAAGATTGAGAGCAATTCAATCCTGAATTCAACAAAACAACATCTAGCAATCATACATTTAATGAATCTAGAGATAGTGGTGAGATTTACTACTACATTACTTTGCCTTCCTCTTCTAGCTAGAATTCAATTTCTTCACTTTTAGACCTAGAACTCAGTTTTGACACAAATAAAAAAAATCTGAAATTACAATCAGTTAACAAATAAATGAGTATGAGATATGGTGTATTATGGATTGAGAGATTACCTTGATTTTTCACGAAATTAATTGGATTTTATCTGAATTTAAAACCTGCAATTTTCTCTCAACTAGGTTTTGAGTTTTAGAGTTTTGGTTTGGGAAAAACTTCTATTGGTTTGTACGTTCAAGAAAAAGGCTTTCACCACTTAGAGAAATTCTCTATGTTCTTAAATGGGCTGAAGTAACACTTAGGCCTAAACTCTTCTTTTAAGTAATTCAAACAAAGAATTAGACCATTATCTTATTTTTTTTAACAAGTTAAAACATTATTTTCCAAATGATTAGAACATAGAAAAACTTGTGAATATACTAAAATTAAGTTCACTGCCTAATCTTGATGATTAGATAATAAAACACAATTTTAATAATCATTTAATCCTTTATTTACATTATTGAAAATGAGATATTTTAGTATTTTCTAAAATAAGAAAAACTTAACACATAGATCATTTTAACACCAAAGTTTATCATTTTCTCCCTAAATAAAATTACTTATTATTTGGAAATCACTACTGCAATTTATAACATGATTGACACAAGAATTTATACTCTTTAAGTCTCTTTTACACAATATTTTCTCTAAACACCTTTATTAAAGAAAATGTACATTTTTTTGATTTTACTATCGTCTAAACATATTAATACAAATAAGTTCTATTACCTTATAAATCCTTATCTAAATCTTTAAAAAGATTATAATACTCTAATTTACACAAATACTCAATTTAAACTCAAATTTCTCAAACTTAATTTATGTCAAAATTCTGATTACACAATTAGATCCAGTTTGTTTAATTACATAAACGATAAATCAAGGTGAACTCAAACTGGGTTGTTACTGAACTCCTCACCTAATAAAATAGCGTCCTCGCAATTTGAATCTAAAGAAAATTCCATAACAATCAACTACTTAACTCCACAACCAACAAAATTTAGCAACAATCATACATGTAGATGACAATCAAACACAAAAGAAAGACTCGTCCAACTCATGTGTTTCTAGAAATTCATTTCTAACTAAGGTTTCTTCAAAATTCCAATTTGCATTTTTTGCTATTTGTTGCTAGTTAATTCCTTTTTTTATTTTCATTTATGATATAAATCATAAACTCAAGTACAACCTTTAAATTTAAAAATCCAAATATGGATTGATTATTTCAAAATAATCATTTTAAACTCCTTTTATAGCTAATAGGATAATTTGAATTAGTTATATGCAATTTAGCACTTTTTAACTTCTCTTTTAAAATAAGAAGGATTTATCAAAAATATAATTCTCATTTCTAGATTCCACGATATTCATTTCATTTACAAATTTTTTAATATTCCATAACTTTAGAACTCCCACTCTAAAGAATTCATTATCCTTCATAAGATGAAAATTTTCAGATTTCTTCGTATTTCAGTACTTGAAAAATTAAAACTTCTCATTTAAACCACTAATTTAATCACTTTACACACAATAATCAATCATAAAAAAACCTCATATAAAAGCTCAGAAAGCTTCATTTTTACTCTATTAGTTTAGCACGAAACAAGATCTGCTTTGACCCATCTAGTAAAATAGAGCAATTTGAAATAACTATTAGACCCTTCATCGATGGCTATCCAAACTTATAAATACCTTCCTTGTCCATCGTCCATTATTGTGGACTTTGAGTTTTATACAACTTACTTAAAATATATTATTTCTACACAAACTCCAATGTCAAAAATTTTAGAAAAATCCGAAATAACTTTATAGTACGAAGTGTGTTCCGAGAATTTACAACACTCTAAATTTTTCATAAATTCATACATGCTATATTTTTTTTTTAACTTTAACTCCTTAACAAGTGACATGATAATGGTAAGTCTTTATAAATCACAACATAAGTTTTCAAATTGAGAATAACTTTCTAAATGGGATTAGCATGCCCAAAAAAATTTTCATAACTATTATTCAAATTCAGACTTGTTGTACACGAGTCGGATTTTCATCTAGTAAAACCTAAAATTTTCCAAAACTGATAAAATTAAAGTTGTTCTACTCAATCTAAGCTTTCAGGAAAGATAAAGATCATCAAATTTGGATTTTCAATTTTAAAGTTGTACCCAAAATACTTTCATATTTTAATCCTGAAAATTAACGAATAGCACAGTGAATGCCCATTCATTTTCAAACTCATTTTAGACTAAACAAAACAAAAAAATTTCAAATGTGGTAAAAAGAAAACTTTTACCTTACCAAAAGTACTTTCTTTCACAAAAAGACTGACCACATTTGGAGTTATAACGCTTCAGATATTACTGTTTTGCTACAGCACTTTTCAAAGTAAATTGTCAACACTAAAACCATTTTAAAACTATTGCCCTCAAACCGATCCTAAGATCCAAAACAATATATTCTTTAAGGAAATCTTTACACAAAGTTATTTATAAGGTGATCTACTTTTAGGAAAGCTAGAGACTTCGATAATTAAAATTTACCTTATGCAACCAACTTTCAAAATCAATTTACTCAATAAGAACACTTCCACAAATCACACAAACAAGTTTTTTTATGAAAATTATTTTAAATTAGATAGCTAATCTTCTTTACTTGCAAGAAGTACTTTATATATCCAAAATAAATCTTGGGAATACACGTTGATTTTCAAAATTATACTCACAGTGTAAACAATCTAATCTTGTTCCGTTATTCATTTATTATTTCTTAAACTTTCAATGTTTAAAATCAATATAATAAACAAACTATTTATATCTATAATTTTTCTCTTACACAAAATTAAATCTTTATCTCATTATCCACTTAAACTAGTTAAGGTTGACAATTATTTAACCTGGCTTTCAATTGGATTTCACAAATTCATGAGTAATCCATTTTAACTCTTCAAAGGTTTAAACATAGGTTTGGCCGGAAAGATTTCACTCTATTTAATTTCATGCTAATAAAAAAAGTCCAAATTAGCATTCCATAATTTACTCAAGGATATAAATTAGTATTTCAACACTCATTCTCAATTAAATGACTAGACATTCAAACTAAATTTTCATAACAAATTGAATTCTTCTTAATCTCAAAATTTTTATAAACATTAAATATAACTTTTTATAAAATATCTTTGTAACCAATATTAGTTTTCTAGGTAAGGCATTTTTAATTTTCATTAATCAATTTATCACATGATACCTTCTTCCAAATAATGTATCTTCTAAATTTTAATTATTTACTTGTCAAAATATCATTAATATCGTTTTCCGCATAATATAACTCATGTTCTACTATAAAATCTCATTTTTATTTCCAAAGCACTTTCCAAATATTCACTTTCTGTTTCTACCCAATATTTGACAGATTTTAAAATTCAATATTTTCTTCAAATATTGTATAGTCATTAAATATTTTTTATTCAAAATACCGTGTTCAAATGTTACGTTTTAGTGTCTAACACCCATAACTAGGAAAATTTCCATCATTTAAGATCTAATCCAAAGGAGGGTCCCTACATAGTTCTCCCTCGCTAACACTGTAAGAAATCTTATTAGGTCACTTAATACTTCATCTAAGAAAGTGGCGGACCCTACCATAGCCAAAAACCTTAAGCGAACCTCTCCTAAGGATTTCACATATCGTATCCAAAATGCAATTTATGACCCATAACCTACTTGTGACATCTCACATTGGTCCGACTATACGTAGGAACTAGTAGCTAGAACAACCGGCAGATTTAACCTATAGAATTAGGACTAACCTTATATGCACTGGAGTTATTTATCATAGGAGATGTCCTACATTAATCCGGTAAGCCACACCATCGGTAACCAGATTTAACTAGGCGGACTTCCAAGTGGCTTTGGACTAACTTCACATCCCTATAACTTAGTCACAACTTATATGTATATCAACTATATACAGATATCATCCTACAGGAATATTGATTGAGGCCATATAAGGAATCCCCTTATTATGCCTCTAATTAGGGATTAATTTCCCTATTTACACTAACCTCCATCCTATAAATTAATATTACTTAACTATTATAATTATACTAGTTATCATGTTCAATACGCTATAATCAATACGCTATAATTAATACATCATATTGTGTGTATATATATATTATTTACGCACTGAATTTAGGTTCATTACGTTACAACAATTCACTAATAATTTGCTTAAGGCAATTTGGAATATCAGTCTCATACAAATCTACAATTCCCACATGAAATACTACTTCCACAGCTAAATAAAATAGATTTATACAAAGAAGGAATACTTATATTTGTCCTTACGATAACTGACTGCTGGGTCATGCGACATAAGGCCAACCAACTACCAATCTCATGATATGCATCAAATACCATAAACAACAACGGTGTTGCGGATATGGGGTGCAACCCTACAATCAGGCCGCCGGAGTGTGTAACGGTCCTGACTCGGCCTTCGAAAATCGACACCGAATACGACACTCATATTCAAATGCCGCAGATTCAAACGCTGAATCTGGCTCGTCGGAGCTTATAACACCATTAAGTACAACACAGTGGAAGAAAAGAATATCAATATATATAACATTGATACAATGACAGATACAACATCTGATATAATATGATACAACAGAATGGTACAATAGATATCAATACATCAGAGATATGATACAAGACAATAGCAGCGGAGAATAATATCTTCATTGCCAAACTCCAAGAGACTTCATCTCCAATCCAGAACTAGCTCGAACAACCATCAAGTTGCACTAAGCTAAGCAAGGTCAGCCATGAAAGCTGAAGTGTAGAGAATGCGATCCATAAATCCAAAAGGCTTCAAAGGCTATCAAATCAATTCCTATAATTCGACTATCTGAAAAATCCAACTCTAGACTGCCCGTGTGGAAAATTGTGGGCACCAAAAGTTTAGGAAAGGAACAATAAACTCCAGGTCAGTCATGGGACTGGTATGAGTAAACAAAAATAGTTTGTCTTTTAAAACAAACAACAAAAGAATTTAAAATAAATCGCAATGTTTTTTTAGAAAATGAAACAACCATAAGGCCTTCCGCCACACACACAATGCAAACGCAGACTTGGAGGAGATTTCTCCTTATGATAGTCAAATATGCTTGATACCCGAAAACCATTTGATATTATTATTAGTGCATAGTGCAGAAAACATTTCGAAAGTATAATATTAATCTTATCCAACATACGACCAGTATCGTATGCCTACTATAGCTACCATCTAAACAGTGGGGCGCCGCCATAAGTAAATGGCAGGTTCTACAACTAAAACCGTACAGGGCGCATATTGTTTTGTTTGGATTTCCAACAAATGGTCAGGCTAAGGAACTTCCTACTGTCAATGGGTACGCCTTCGGCGGGACGTCCCGAGAACCTAATCGGGTCTCTGCCAACACAAGGCCGGGTTACCTCTGTAACTAGGTAACTACTTCTCGAGCATGCCATCTCCTGGTCCTTTGGGACCTTTATCCGAGGCGCCTCTAAGCAACAACCACACAGTAAATGATATTGGAGCCACCACATAGGTAAATATCTGGGCTCCATACCATGATACTACCCTTTACCAGAAGGGAATGACACACCCTAAAGGGTGCGACCCTCATAATCTTGCCGCATCTTTCCTGTTTCGGCCATTTTCGGGGAGTGAGGTCCTGATGCAGCCTCGTCCACAAAGCTATGCTTTGGCACAAAGCCATGCTTTAATCACAAATGATCAACAAATGGTCATTATCACACAGCAGCACTCGGTATGCCACACTACCAAATTGGGAGTATATCACTGATAACCTTCAACTACATAACCTTTGAGCTCGTACATCTCAGAGAAGGGTTTTAAGCTAAGAGAATAAATTCTCTGCTACCAACAGATATGTATTTGAAAGAAATCTGCTTTATATCTCAAAGTGTAGTGTCAGACCTACAACCATACAAGTCTGTTCCGGGTTCGAACAGAACCGAAGGCACTTTCGAAGAAGCCCTTGCAATCCGGGTATTCACAATCCCGATCGGACTTCCCATCACTTAGGGAATCTCTATACCGGGGATCAGCCAGTGCAGAGACAGTTGATAGGTTATCCTATCGTTCTCACAAATATCCGATCTTCAACACCGGACTTCAAATGCTATCCATAATGCGTATCACATATTCGAAATGGGCTTTATGACACAAAGGTCCTCTCTTGGCTGAACCGAATAGTGAGCGCAATATTTACAAGAAACATATGGATATTGGGGTCTCAGTTAAGTCACAACTTATTACCCAAGACTTTTCTTTCAAATGGATTAAACCAATTACCATTTCCAATCTTTTTTTTAAACAAAAAGATTCATTTCACAAAGTTCACCCAGTTTCACAAAGATCCATTCATAGATTTCAAAACAATTTCCATTCCAATTAGGATTAACTCATCCAATCTTCAAGTTAAGGATTTAACCTATAGCCTTCAAACCAGTTTCCATAACTTGGAAAATCATTTTAATTTTAACTTGAAATCCCTTTAACATAAATCGGAAGTTCATTACTTATGTGAAAGCTTTTATTATTTGAAAACAAATAGTTTTCATTTCAGAAAGATCCAATTATATTTGCACGAGTTAAAGCTCTTAAATTATTTTCACATTCCCAAATCAATACTTTTAAAATAGTTTAACACATATATAACTGGTATAACATCTTTAGTCCCTAGTTTCCAAACATAGAATTCAATTTCAAATCTTGAATTCAAATTTAAGTCAAATTATTTAAATTCCAAAACCGTATCAAGTTATTCAAAAATAAATTTTATCTTGAAATTCCATTTCAAAAGCTTTTCACATTTTAACCCGATTCCATTTCCAAACCATTTGAATTCAAATTGAGTATTTAAAAATCATTTCAAAAATCTGTGACTTGATTGATTTCCTCGTGAAATCCATATTTGTGTGTGTATGGTGTGGTCCAGGGGTTTAACAAAATAGTGCAACAACAACATCATCACAAATCAAAGCACAGAAATATAGTTGATAAGCGGTATAAACTATAACGCTTATCGTTCATTCATACTTTCACAGATAATAAACAGATGTATCACAAATAAATGAATAAAATACACAGCTCAATCCACAGGATAAAATATCACAGATTAGATAGGACAATCAATTCAAGGCATCTCATACAATACAATCATTCATAAGTAAGGTCAAGCATTCAATAAACATTTATAAGTAGGATTAATTAATTGTTTAATACTAATTAATTCAAGTTATTTCCAATTAAATTAATTACTTATGAATTAATTATCCAATCCTGATTTATTAATTACAAATCATTTGATATAAATTAATTTATCAAACACTTTAATTAATTATTCTTAATTAATAAATTATTCTTAATTAATCACATTAATTAAATTAACCTCTAAACCAATTACATAATTAATTAACCCCTTAATTAGTTATTTTAAGAAATTAAACCTTTAATTACTTACCATAAAGTAATTACACTTACACAATTTCATAAATGATTCTCATTAATTAATTAATCTAATTAATTGTTAAAATTAATCACATTAATTAATTATTTAAATAATCTTAGTTAATGACCTTCATTAACTAATAACAATTCTTTAATTACTTTGCTAAAGAAATTACTTACATTAATCATTATTAATTAAAATTAATTAACCATTAATAACTCATTGATTAATCCTAGTTATTTAATTAATTGTTAATTGTAACTTAATTAGTTCTTAAATACAAATTAATTAATTTCAAATCATTAATTATCCACTCTAATATAGGATTCTTAATTACAAATTAATTATTCCTTAATTAATTGACTTGAATCTTAATTGATAACTTTAAAACTTATAATTACTAATTTAATTAATTCAAACATTAATTATCTGTTCTAATTAACTTAATAAGTAATGAACTACAAATTATTAAATCCTCATTTACTTTGAAGAAAACTCATTCTTACTAATGATTTAATTATCACTTACAAATATTGTTTGAAAACATTGATTTCAAATTTTCTTTTAAATTTCATTTTAAATTCAAGATTTAAAATGAATCCTTATTTATCTTTAATAAAGTTTAAAACTAAAATTTAAAAACTTTTAAATTCACATGTTAAAGTGATATCTTTGTTATAAAAGAAATTTAAATAATAAAAATCAAATTCCTTTAAATTTACATATTTAAAACACACCTTAACATTTAACTTATTTAAACATTTAAATTTACAAAACATTGTTTTATTTCAAAACCCGATACACCCAAACTAACAAAATCCAGGTCATAGAGATTAGCGCACGGTGCATGTGCACATCGCCGATGATCGACTCCAGTTGACCCCACATCGTCGACCAAGTCGACGATCACCTCCGAGTTAATCTCCGACCACCAGCACGACGTCGTTCACTCGAAATCGAAATCGAGTTCAAAATGGAAACGTGGAAACAACAAAATCCCCCACAACCCAAAACCTGTCATCACCTCGTTCACGCAGCGTCGACCATCAGAACACGTGAAACTCTGGCCACTCACGCGTCGATACTTCCTCCACCATCGCCCCAAAACTTATCGCGCTCGATCACACACAGACGACAAACGAATTGAAACATCTAACCTCGACAAAAACTAGGTTTACAACCTTCACGAGTTCGTCGCCGCCACCATGTTCGCCTGACCACCACCGTACCATTTTTCCATGAACCTCTGGTCACTCCTCCACCTCCAGGAAGAACCCCTACCTCCACATCCAACTCGATCACCAGAAAGTCCTAATTTTCCATTTTTAGTTCATTCCAGAACTGCTCTTTCTACCTTAGTCTAAAAATTAGGATTTTAGTTTTAAAAATCTTCATTTTGAATGAGATTCCAGATCCTAATCCTGGAACATCAAATTATGATATTTGCAAATTTGACAACACTTAAGCATTTCTGTTCTTATGGCTTCCAGAGCAATTCCCAAATTTATTTTTAGTTTAATAAAATTTTAAACTTTAATTCATGAATAAACAAACCATTTTTGTTTATAACTCAAAGCCTAAAAGTTACTAGATTGAGGGATAAAGAGTTATGTTTGAATTCTTAACCTTTGAAACTAAGCATAGTCAAACCCAGATACAACAGCAATACTCATATTAACACATTCATATTTTTATGCAGAAATTTCAACAATACAAATAATCATACAACAAACATACATTCCAGATGCTATCATGCAACTAGAATTAATTTAAGATTTAAAAATGTGATGTTGCTCACCTTAGATTCTAGAAAGAAAGAATAGAGCTTGCTTTTCTTTTGAAACAGGCTGTGACAATTTCAAGCTGAAGCCCTCTTCTTGATTCTATGATTTGTAGTTGATTTTATTGTTGTTTAAGTTGAATTTTTGTTTAAGTTTAAGATAGTATTACTTCAGATTTTTACTTAGCTTTGGATGAACGAACTAAAAATGAAGAAGTTGATTGATATATAAAAGATGTATGCAGGCTGAAGTATCACTGGTTGATATGTCTTTGCTTGTACAACAGGTGTGATTATCATTTCTTTGTACAAAAATAAGGCAGAGATATTTTATTGCTTTGCTTGTTTGACTCGGCTGATAATTTTGCTTTGGTGTGCTAGAGATGTCTTGCATTAATTACTAAGTACTTTATGTCTCCTTATGATATATTTTTTCTTTTTACTTTGTTCTATTCTTGCCTTCATTCCTTTCTTTGGTGGCTGAAGGTACTTATATTAATTGTTGTTGTCTTTTCTTGTTTTATAAGCTTCACAGATATTTTTATTTTTATTTGTACATACTTATCTTTATATAGTTGAATGTATTATATGTTTAAATTTTATGTACACACTTGTATACATCCTACTTTTGCCTTACTTCCTTCCATACTTACTTGTATTCCAATTGTATAGATATTTCTAGAATTCTTTTATGTTTATTTTATATTTTACTTAACCATGAATTTATTTGAAATATTTATTGCTAATACTTATTTTATTTCTTTTAAAAGTTTAACTATCCAACATTTAATTTCTTATTTATTATTTATTTCTTTTTCCTACTTATATCAATTTCATAGTTTCTCTTATTTTATAAATTCGAATTGATGTTAAACCATTTACTTAAAATTTAAATTCAAATGATTTAACACATATTTTTTCAAATATCCAAATTAATTCTCAATTAATTCATAATTTAACTAGAATCTTATATTAATTACCAATTAATTTCACAATTTTTATTCAAAATTTAAATTAATTATCAATTTAAACTTAATAAAAATCTGGGATCATTACAGATTCCCCCCTTAAGAAATTTCATCCTCGAAATTTGCCAAGGAGATAACAAAGATAGATGAAAGATAGAGAAACGTCTTTCCAAATCAAACTGGATATCAATTATGCATTTGGCTTACCAAATCAGAATATCAATAATAGATACAAGAACGAATCTATTTAACACTTCACAAGATACTCGGTTTATCCGGATCTACGAAGTATGGAGAGACATTGGTTAGTTCGAAGAATAACTAACCATTCGTAAAACATATCCGGACCCAAAAATAGACAGATATATGGATACAATTCCAAAACTTTTAGTTCAGAAACTAAAGTATACCTATCAGCCATAGCAATCAAAGCAACCAATTCATCTAAACAACAATTTTGACCTATTTGAAGTTTATGTCCCATGCAAATATATCAAATTTTCTTCATGGATCTACTAGGAACTATCGAAGAATTGAAAAGAGATGTTATAACAAAAGAGATTGATAGAGAAAAGATTGTTTCCACTGTTTCCTTGTTGTTACAGGGTATTGACCATTTATAGTGATATTCCCCTGTCCCCTATCTCGTCCTCTTCTTTCACTCATGCCTACTATCGGTGGATAGTAGGAGAATTTACTGAGGCATTCGAACGGATATCTTAGGCATACACTCATTCTAGGATTTACATCACCCTATCTCTAATGAGCTACTTAATGTGTTATACTCCTGAGCTAATGTTTTAACCCTCAGCTTTGATACCAAATGTAACGGTCCTGGCTCGGCCTTCGAAAATCGACACCGAATACGACACTAATATTCAAATGCCGCAGATTCAAATGCCGAATCTGGCTCGCCGGAGCTTATAGCACCATTAAGTACAACACAGCGGAAGAAAAGAATATCAATATATATAACATTGATACAATGACAGATACAACATCTGATATAATATGATACAACAGAATGGTACAATGGATATCAATACATCAGAGATATGATACAAGACAATAGCAGCGGAGAATAATATCTTCAATGCTAAACTCCAAGAGACTTCATCTCCAATCCAGAACTAGCTCGAACAACCATCAAGTTGCACCAAGCTAAGCAAGGTCAGCCAGGAAAGCTGAAGTGTAGAGAATGCGATCCACTAATCCAAAAGGCTTCAAAGGCTATCAAATCAATTCCTATAATTCGACTATCTGTAAAACCCCACTCTAGACTACCCGTGTGGAAAATTGTGGGCACCCAGAGTTTAGGAAAGGAACAATAAACTCTAGGTCAGTCATGGGACTGGTATGAGTAAACAAAAACAGTTTGTCTTTTAAAAAAACAACAAAAGAATTTAAAATAAATCCGCAATGTTTTTTTAGAAAATGAAACTACCATAAGGCCTCCTACCACACACACAATGCAAACGCAGACTTGGAGGATATTTCTCCTTATGATAGTCAAATATGCTTGATACACGAAAACTATTTGATATTATTATTAGTGCATAGTGCAGAAAACATTTCGAAAGTATAATATTAATCTTAGCCAACATACGACCAGTATCGTATGCCTACTATAGCTACCATCTAAACAGTGGGGCGCCGCCATAAGTAAATGGCAGGTTCTACAACTAAAACCATACATGGCGCATATTGTTTTGTTTGGATTTCCAACAAATGGTCAGGCTAAGGAACTTCCTACTATCAATGGGTACGCCTCTAGCAGGATGTCCCGAGAACCTAACCGAATCTCTGCTAACACAAGGCCGAGTTACCTCTGTAACTAGGTAACTACTTCTCGAGCATGTCATCCCCTAGTCCTTTGGGACCTTTATCCGAGGCGCCTCTAAGCAACAACCACACAGTAAATGAGATTGGAGCCACCACATAGGTAAATATCTGGGCTCCATACCATGATACTACCCTTTACCAGAAGGGAATGACACACCCTAAAGGGTGCGACCCTCATAACCTTGCCGCATCTTTCCTGTTTCGACCATTTTCGGGAAGTGAGGTCCTGATGCAGTCTCGTCCACAAAGCTACGCTTTGGCACAAAGCCATGCTTTGATCACAAATGATCAGCAAATGATCATTATCACACAGCAGCACTCAGCATGCCACACTACCAAATTGGGAGTACATCACTGATAACCTTCAACTACATAACCTCTGAGCTCGTACGTCTCAGAGAAGGGTTTTAAGCTAAGAGAATAAATTCTCCGCTACCAACAGATATGTATTTGAAAGAAATCTGCTTTATATCTCAAAGTATAGTATCAGACATACAACCATACAAGTCTGTTCCGGGTTCGAACAGAACCGAAGGCACTTCCGAAGAAGCCCTTGCAATTCGGGTATTCACAATCCCGATCGGACTTCCCATCACTTAGGGAATCTCTATACCGGGGATCAGCCAGTGCAGAGACAGTCGATAGGTTATCCTATCGTTCTCACAAATACCCGATCTTCAACACCGGACTTCAAATGCTATCCATAACGTCATATCACATATTCGGAATGGGCTATATGACACAAAGGTCCTCTCCCGGCTAAATCGAATAGTGAGCGCAATATTTACAAGAAACATATGGATATTGGGGTCTCAGTTAAGTCACAACTTATTACCCAAAACTTTTCTTTCAAATGGTTTAGACCAATTACCATTTCTAATCTTTTTTTAAACAAAAAGATTCATTTCACAAAGTTCACCCAGTTTCACAAAGATCCATTCATAGATTTCAAAACAATTTCCATTCCAATTAGGATTAACTCATCCAATCTTCAAGTTAAGGATTTAACCTATAGCCTTCAAACCAGTTTCCATAACTTGGAAAATCATTTTAATTTTAACTTGAAATCCCTTTAACATAAATCGGAAGTTCATTACTTATGTGAAAGCTTTTATTATTTGAAAACAAATAGTTTTCATTTCAGAAAGATCCAATTATATTTGCACGAGTTAAAGCTCTTAAATTATATTCACATTCCCAAATTAATACTTTTAAAATAGTTTAACCCATATATAACTGGTATAACATCTTTAGTCCCTAGTTTCCAAACATAGAATTCAATTTCAAATCTTGAATTCAAATTTAAGTCAAATTATTTAAATTCCAAAACTTTATCAAGTTATTCAAAAATAAATTTTATCTTGAAATTCCATTTCAAAAGCTTTTCACATTTTAACCTGATTCCATTTCCAAACCATTTGAGTTCAAATTGTCTATTTAAAAATCATTTCAAAAATCTGTGACTTAATTGATTTCCTTATGAAATCCATATTTGTGTGTGTATGCTGTGGTCCAGGGGTTTAACACAATAGTGCAACAACAACAACATCACAGATCAAAGCACAGAAATATATTTGATAAGCGGTATAAACTTTAACGCTTATCGTTCATTCACAGATTCACAGATAATAAACAGATATATCACAAATAAATGAATAAAATACACAACTCAATCCACAGGACAAAATATCACAGATTAGATAGGACAATCAATTCAAGGCATCTCATACAATACAATCATTCATAACGTATGTCAAGCATTCAATAAACATTTATAAGTAGGATTAATTAATTGTTTACTACTAATTAATTCAATTTATTTCCAATTAAATTAATTACTTATGAATTAATTATCCAATCCTGATTTATTAATTACAAATCATTTGATATAAATTAATTTATCAAACACTTTAATTAATTATTCTTAATTAATAAATTATTCTTAATTAATCACATTAATTAAATTAACCTCTAAACCAATTACATAATTAATTAAGCCCTTAATTAATTATTTTAAGAAATTAAACCTTTAATTACTTACCATAAAGTAATTACACTTACACAATTTCATAAATGATTCTCATTAATTAATTAATCTAATTAATTTTTAAAATTAATCACATTAATTAATTATTTAAATAATCTTAGTTAATGACCTTCATTAACTAATAACAATTCTTTAATTACTTTGCTAAAGAAATTACTTACATTAATCATTATTAATTAAAATTAATTAGCCATTAATAACTCATTGATTAATCCTAGTTATTTAATTAATTGTTAATTGTAACTTAATTAGTTCTTAAATACAAATTAATTAATTTCTAATCATTAATTATCCACTCTAATATAGGATTCTTAATTACAAATTAATTATTCCTTAATTAATTGACTTGAATCTTAATTGATAACTTTAAAACTTATAATTACTAATTTAATTAAATCAAACATTAATTATTTGTTCTAATTAACTTAATAAGTAATGAACTACAAATTATTAAATCCTCATTTACTTTGAAGAAAACTCATTCTTACTAATGATTTAATTATCACTTACAAATATTGTTTGAAAACATTGATTTCAAATTTTCTTTTAAATTTCATTTTAAATTCAAGATTTAAAATGAATCCTTATTTATCTTTAATAAAGTTTAAAACTAAAATTTAAAAACTTTTAAATTCACATGTTAAAGTGATATCTTTGTTATAAAAGAAATTTAAAGAATAAAAATCAAATTCCATTATATTTACATATTTAAAACACACCTTAACATTTAACTTATTAAACATTTAAATTTAAAAAACATTGTTTTATTTCAAAACCCGATACACCCAAACTAACAAAATCCAGGTCACAGTGATTAGCGCACGGTGCATGTGCACATCGCCGATGATCGACTCCAGTTGACCCTACATCGTCGAGCAAGTCGACGATCACCTCCGAGTTAATCTCCGACCACCAGCACGACATCGTTCACTCGAAATCGAAATCGAGTTCAAAATGGAAATGTGGAAACAACAAAATCCTCCGCAACCCAAAACCTGTCATCGCCTCGTTCACGCAGCGCCGACCATCAGAACACGTGAAACTCCGGCCACTCACGCGTCGATACTTCCTCCACCATCGCCCCAAAACTTATCGCGCTCGATCACTCACAGACGACAAACGAATTGAAACATATAACCTAGACAAAAACTAGGTTTACAACCTTCATGAGTTCGCCGCCGCCACCACGTTCGCCTGACCACCACCGTACCATTTTTCATGAACGTCTGGTCACTCCTCCACCTCCAGGAAGAACCCCTACCTCCACATCCAAGTCGATCACCAGAAAGTCCCAATTTTCCATTTTTAGTTCATTCCAGAACTGCTCTTTCAACCTTAGTCTAAAAATTAGGATTTTAGTTTTAAAAATCTTCATTTTGAATGAGATTCCATATCCTAATCCGGGAACATCAAATTATGATATTTGCAAATTTGACAATACTTAAGCATTTCTGTTCTTATGGCTTCCAGAGCAATTCCCAAATTTATTTTTAGTTTAATAAATTTTTAAACTTTAATTCATGAATAAACAAACCATTTTTGTTTATAACTCAAAGCCTAAAAGTTACTAGATTGAGGGATAAAGAGTTATGTTTGAATTCTTAACCTTTGAAACTAAGCACAGTCAAACCCAAATACAACAGCAATACCCATATTAACACATTCATATTTTTATGCAGAAATTTCAACAATACAAATAATCATACAACAAACATACATTCCATATTTTAGCATGCAACTAGAATTAATTTAAGATTTAAAAATGTGATGTCGCTCACCTTTGATTCCAGAAAGAAAGAACAGAGCTTGCATTTCTTTTGAAACAGGTTGTGACAATTTCAAGCTGAAGCTCTCTTCTTGATTCTCTGATTTGTAGTTGATTTTATTGTTGTTTAAGTTGAATTTTTGTTTAAGTTTAAGATAGTATTACTTCAGATTTTACTTATCTTTGGATGAACGAACTAAAAATGAAGAAGTTGATTGATATATAAAAGATGTATGCAGGCTGAAGTATCACTGGTTGATATGTCTTTGCTTGTACAACAGGTGTGATTATCATTTCTTTGTACAAAAATAAGGCAGCGATATTTTATTGCTTTGCTTGTTTGACTCGGCTGATAATTTTGCTTTGGTGTGCTAGAGATGTTTTGCATTAATTACTAAGTACTTTATGTCTCCTTATGATATATTTTTTCTTTTTACTTTGTTCTATTCTTGCTTTCATTCCTTTCTTTGGTGGCTGAAGGTACTTATATTAGTTGTTGTTATCTTTTCTTGTTTTATAAGCTTCATAGATATTTATATTTTTATTTGTACATACTTATCTTTATATAGTTGAATGTATTATATGTTTAAATTTTATGTACACACTTGTATACATCCTACTTTTGCCTTACTTCCTTCCTTCCTTACCTGTATTCCAATTGTATAGATATTTCTAGAATTCTTTTATGTTTATTTTATATTATACTTAACCATGAATTTATTTGAAATATTTATTGCTAATACTTATTTTATTTCTTTTAAAAGTTTAACTATCCAACATTTAATTTCTTATTTCTTATTTATTTCTTTTTCCTACTTATATCAATTTCATAGTTTCTCTTATTTTATAAATTCGAATTGATGTTAAACCATTTACTTAAAATTTAAATTCAAATGATTTAACACATATTTTTTCAAATATCCAAATTAATTCTTAATTAATTCATAATTTAACTAGAATATTATATTAATTACCAATTAATTTTACAGTTTTTAGTCAAAAATTAAATTAATTATCAATTGAAACTTAATAAAAATCCGGGATCGTTACAGAGTGGATATTGGTCAATCCATTCACTCCCAAAACATAAAAGGTGTTGGACAAAGATAGACAGACACATAATATACACCAACTATGTGGCTAACAAGTAGCCTCCATAAAAACTCACTACAACTAGTCACACACAATATGCCCTCGTATGAGCGTCATCCATGAGCAAAGAATAACTGAACAAATAACACAACAGCGTCCCATACCACCGCCCATTACTAGTCCATTTATTCGGTGCTCACACATAACACTCACTCCTTCGATATTCTATACAACAAGTCCAAAGTATAATAAAAAAAGTATTACCGAAAATCTCATACCAGACGGTATCACTAAACTTTTTATTTATCAACCAGAAAGATGTGATCGCTATATCATTTTAAAATATAACTCAAACAAATATCAACGATGAATCATTCACAATACGGAGATCTATATAATGAGAAATCAAAAGATATAAAAATCAAACTTAAACCCTAATTTTAATTCAAACATAGAAAATATAAAGTCCTTTACAATTAAATAAAATATTCGAATACAAACTCTTTTAACATTCAAAATCATTTTATGGAATAAATTCCTTTTCAAAAATATTATCAAAACCATTTAGTTATACAAAATCAAATAAACTAATTCTGAAACAACAAATTTATAAACAGGGAAATAACTTTAAAAACTCTTAAAATGGATCTTTATAATCAAAATCCTCTTTTTAAATTACCTATAAAATATTTCACAATTTGGCTTATACTCAAAATAAGCTTATAAATTCAAAATCCCCGTATAAAAATATTTCTTAGGTCTACACATTAAAAAAGAATTTCTCTTTTGGAAAAATATTATTAAAAACCTCTCATTTATACCTATAAATTCTATATTTTCCAATATATTGAAAATTTTCTATTTTATTTTTAATTCCACTTTTATTTCTGAAACAATTCTCATAAATAATTTCCCGGAAATTTCAAAATTATTATAAAACAGAAAATCAACAAATCTTCTAAAATAAAATTCATGGAGTAAAATTCTCAAAAAATCAACACAAAACAACAATATAAATTTTATCGTGTGGCCGAGTAGAATTCCATCGAATTTCGGCTATCTATACTTGCAAACACAATATAAATAAAATTACACAAATTGAAATGCAAACAGATAACATCTCCTTCGCATTTCAGACATCCAACAAAGACAAATTCCATTGTCGAATACCAATAACAACCAATATTAGTACAATTATTTAATCAAACAATTCAATAAATTTTACCAACCAATTTAACCTAGTAATGCTATATAATGGGGATAAATCGATATAAAATACGATGCAAGGGAAAGATACAGTTGTGAGTGAGGGTAACTCATTGTGTTGATGAACGCAAAATTTACTATCCTAGACAACGATGTACCAACCGAAATTGAAATGCTTAATCTTCCTTCCTCGCTGCCCTAATGTTGCATACACGCCGAAACAACACCTAGTGTCTTCTTCTCATAATTCGCTGCTGTAGGCAGAAAAAAAATCAACCAAAAATGCAACTCCAACCTAGAACATCACAGCCCCAAAATGCAAATGCCTGCATCCTTCTTCACCATACATTGCTACCCAGGTCGAGTCGATCACCAAGCAGTCACCGGTCCTCACGCACACAAGCTCCAGACCCGAACCCCAGATAATCGATACAGATAAGTACCTGAGATCATCGTCTTTGCCTACCTTAGCAATGAACAAAGTCATGACTTCCAGATTGTAGTCGCATGCTGTAATGACTCGGGTTTTCGGACAACTCAAATCACCGAAAAACCCGTCCGTTCTAAAACTATTAATGAAAACTACCAACTTAATACGCAGTATTTGATAAATATTCAAAATTACTAAATGTATATGATATAACTTTCAATTTTACAAGTTATCAGAGTAACCATTTATTCTACAGTATGCTTAAATACAAACCCAAAATAAAATACTACAAATAAACTATAAATTTACCGCCGTGCAACTTTGATGATAAATATCAATATTCTTACCTGCAAACTCAATAAACAATGTAAATACGGTAAAAAAAATAGTAAGCAAGAAAATACATCAATACACGATATACGGAAAACAATAAACAGAAAAATGTCATGTTATTATTGGGGCTGCATCACTACCACTTGTGAGTGCCTACGTACCCCTATCTAATTGGATATCCAATTAGATACAGGATCAAACCAACGTAGTTCTCCTACCGCAAATAGGACTCATGGAGCCTACGATGCAACAAACAATATGCAATTTCTAAAACTACCCATTTAGGCTTAATCTTCAATTTTAGATTTTTAAAATCTAGTTAACTTCACAGAAATTATCTCTTTGGACTTTATTCTCGAATTCTTAATTCAAGACTTTTGAAATGTATATATCTTTTACATTCAAATTAGTCCTTTTACTTCAGGATCTGAAACAAATCACCTTTTGAAACGATACCAATATACAAGCATACAAAATTATATGCTACTTGATCGGGAGGTTTCTAGCCATAACAATGCAACCGGGTCTCAGCATTCTAAAAAATAATTATACATATGTATATCCCTCTACGACGATAGCGGACTATACTGAGGCTACAGAACATCTACATCTCCATTGTCCACTTTTTAATTATGGGTTACCCGAATTATCGGTAACATAACAAATCACTTTATATCCCCAAGTGGCAAAATCATTTACACTAATAATCACAAATGCTTCAAATCTATAATAATTTACATTTCCAAATCCTTTCAAAAATCATCTTAAAACCATCGGGTCTAGTCCTCGAAATTCTTTCCGTTTTATAAAACACTTTTTATAAACCATTATAAAAATCACTTTTATATAATATAACTTCAAAATATTCATTTTCAAACATTTCTATTTCTTTAAACATTTCATAAACTTTCATCTATGAAAACCAACTTTGAAAACAATTCCCGTGACGCCATATTATTATAACTAATATAACAATTAGATGAACCAAAATTATCGCTAAATGTCTTTTAGTCAAATCGTGAAATAAATCACAAGTGTTAGCCTACAATTGTTTTCTACCCAGTCCATACATATGCATAATTAATTGCTCATAAACTGGCTGAGTAATGTCAATAATCGACAAATAATAATCATTGTTCATAAACTGGTCGAACGTAATTCAAACAACTAAACATAATCAGTCAACTACAATAATAAATAGCAACAAATCTATTTATTAAATAATTAACGATCAACATCAAACAGATCAATTATCGGATAATAATAAATCTACACAGCAGAATGATGATCTGTTCTGCAAATAAAATGTCATAAATATTTTATCAATATTTTATACTTCTCTAAACGTGTCAATAAACTATACTAGTGTGTTCTACCCGTTAATACGAATCTAACGTTGACGGACGCATGTTAAACAGACGTTGTATAGGGAAGTTAAACATTTTCAAAGTTAAGCTTTTTAGTTAACTAAATTACTTAACAAATGAAATAACTAAACCAAATCCAAATAAAGCAAGCCCACTCACCCACGTAAGCAAAATCTATCTCTGATTTAGTTTCAAAGTTAAACATTTACTAACTACTTTAATTATAAATTTACTTAACTAAATATTCTTACTCAACATCAGTAAGCTCAACATCAGTAGGCCCAATCCCTTACCACGGTCAAACAGTGCCCAAAAACTGCTGTAACCCACCTTACTATTTAGGTAAACTAACTAACTAAAATTAATTAAGCTAATTATATAACTAAAATTATGTAAATCTCACCCAATCCCATTTCAAAACCCAATCTCCAGTACCTACAACACCTCCCTCTTACGCATGCATGCAATTGAATACAATGTCAAGGACTAAATTGCAAAACACTTTTTTCTTCGTTTAAAAATAAAAATAAAAAATCAAAAACAACTTACTTTAGAAAAACCATTCTCACCCACCCAAGTATCCAACGAAGCCCAGCATGGCCCAAATACCTCCCCCTAAGGACCTGCTACTACCACGTCTTCTTTTATCTCCAAGCCTCCTCACGTCCAAAACCTGTACAACCACCATCTTCTCCAAACTTGCTCCTACATGCATGCGTCTCCCTCTTCAAACAAACACACACAAAAGCATACAACACACACACACACACACACACTTGCATTTACACATGCAAACCATGACCCAAACGCATGCATCATGCGCTACCCCACTTCACATTCACAAGCCATGCACTTCCATATCTTCATGCCTGCTCATGCATATTTTTCACGCCTGCTACTCCATTCACTCACGCACCTACCTTCCTTTATGAATGCAAACCCAAGCACATACCAACTTGAACACATATGCACGCATCTAAGCATATATGTAAGTTTTAATTTCATGCAAATGTTTTCGTTTTATTTTGCAGAGAAGGAAGAAGAATAAAAAAATGTGTGCATTTTGTTTCATGCGGTTTTTCATTTGCATGCAGCAAGAAAGAATTGGAAAAACATTTATAAGTTTTGTGTTATCTTTGTCTTTTCATTTTTTTTACAGAAGAAAACGAACAAAGGGGAAAAAAAACAAGAATGGGCGTCGCCCTTCACGTGTACAATTTGCACATATATATAATAACAATGACCTGAAGGCTAAGGAAATATAAGTCAACTTGGAAGGACACGATGAAATGATGTTGCGTGCGAATATTATGTTGAGCGCAGATTATATTATTGTGTAAAATTTGTTTTTTAAAAGAGGAAGTTTTTGCGACACACCACTACACTATACCACATCCGCGTGCGAGTCGTAAATAACAGAAATAAAAATACAGTCCTACACAACAACGTTACGTGATCACAAAACATCAATAAAATAGATCGATTAACTTATTCTGTAAAATTTAAAAAAACCGACGTTTACCGTAAAAAACGTTGAATGAAAATTTAAACATTTTCTAAATTAAAAATTATGGAAAAATCATATAAATTAAACTAAAAATAAGTCTTAAAAAATCAAGTTTAAATTTGAAACATATATTTTATTATAACTTAAATTCAAGTTCAAATATTAAACAAACTAAATATTCAAATTTGGGGACTCAAAAATACGGGTCGTTACACATACATCTGCCTTCGATGTCGGCGCTGATGCCAGGTCGCGACTACTTCCGCGGTGCTTGTCTTCGAATTGCAATTCTGTTTTCTTCTTTTTAATATGAAAACGTGATTTTAGTAATTAGAGGATTAGATCTTAGGAAGTCGATGGGCTTGGATTGAGTTTTTAAGCTTTGCTTGAATGTATTTTATTCTTCTTTCTTCTATTTTTGTACAACCCTTTTGATTTGCTTCAAACTAATTTATCTTCCAACTAATCCAATCACTTTAAAATTATTTATCTTCAAATATATTTTTTTAAAACATTTTATTCGATTTCAATATATTATCCGAAAGTAGTTTATTAATTTATTTCAATTTCTTAAATTAAAATATTATTTTAAATAAATTTAATTAGCTAAAATTCATATTTGTAATATGAATTATCAATTATTGAATTTGCAACGACCCACTATTTTGCACCATTCAAATTCGACAATAAATTAAAAATGTCAAACTTGAATAGTTCAAAACAATAGATTGTAATAAAAATTGGAGCAAATGAAATCAAATCACAGAATCACAGACACAGAAATCAAAATACTCGCAGCGGAACTAAAATACTATAGTGGTTCATGAAGCCACCACCAACATAGTATCAAAATAAGTACAAATTACATAGTCTTAAAATCAATACATTTTGAACCAACCACAGAAAAATCTCAAATTCATTTGTCTCAATTACATAGGCTAAGATAAAAGAATGAATAGAAAATAGGCAGCAGCTCGATAAAGATGATTTCCAGCAGTCCTTGCTCTAGGAAATGAAGTCCGAACTGATACTCAGGCTGACCCGAACGTAAGAAATAAACACAAATACTCGAGTCGGGACATACATACTTATACAGTGTAAACTAACTCAAGTGAACTGTAATATAAAGGCAAGTAACTTAAAGGATGCTTGAGACTGCCCATCTTCTAAGGATCCGTTAAACTATTTACTATGTAGTAATATTTCGCTATTATAATAATATCTATAGTAAAATAAACTTACTTTTAAATAGCGTTAAGCAGTTACCCAATCTCCCCCTTAACACAATAATAGTCTCAGTAGTCCATCCAGTATCAGCGCATCTTCAGATCGGGAGACTACCCTAAATACTCTACAGGCTACGGGAGAAAACCAAACTCGAACAAGGCTCGCTAAGGTAGGTGACACGACACAACTAGGCAATGCTGTGGTAGATATACCAATTACTATCCGGACTGGTGGTAGCACGTAGCAGCTACTACCGCCCACCTCGAACAACACTCCCAAAATCAAAGTTGCGCACCAGACAATCACAAAGTAATAGAATGACATACGAAGAAGTGCATCCGATAAGAGGTGCTACCTCCTTGGCCCGAGAATCGCTTCTGTTTTAGCCACCTTATGCCGACTCAAGGGAGTTGGGTCCACGTGCATACCTCAATAGAATGTTGCCACCATCCTACTTCATTCTGGAATCTCCACCGCGTACATGGTTGTCAAAGTGGTTTTCGGTATCGACAGAGAGTATGCCCATATCCGATCCCGGTCTCTTTAACCACCAACGTTATTATTACCCGTGGTTATAAATTTCAAAAATAGTTTATATTTCAATCAAAATACTTCATTTTAAAACTATCTAAAAGTGAAGTTATTATACTTACAAATCAAATATTCAAAAATCTCATTTCAGCCAACCGCAACACTTAACAAGTAGCTATTCAGGTTTAGTTTTAATTTTGCGACCACATCACTTACCAAGTGCTGCAATAGCCCTTAATTAATTTTAGCTTTTAGTTCATTTGCATCAACTACAGCACTTACAAAGTGCTGTAATATCCTTTACAACAGATTTTAAGTTAACTTTAATTTTAAACAAATTTATCTTATAAAAATCATATTTTTCCACTCAAAATACACATTTAAATACCCTTTAACTTATGATCTTTATAAAGTAAATTTCACAAATAAATATCAAATTTCTCAATGCTTCACTTATTAAAGTCAAGCGCTAAATTTCTATTCTTTGTATAAATTTTTTTTTACATAACAGTTAAGTTTAATTACCATTTCAAATATAACTTAGTTTCCAATTTATTTCTTAAATTAACTTTTATTCTTAAACCAAACTTCACATTTCTAAATTAAGTTATATTTCAAATTAAATTTTTAAGTATTTATTTATTTAACCATTTAATTCATATAAAACTCAATAACACTTTATTAATCCACTTTAAATTCAAATTTATATCAAATTATCATATTTTTATTTTCTTAACTTGAACTCCATTTTTAAACAAAATCAAAATTTCCACAATAAATTTATACTTAAAATTCCCACTTAACCATTCATTTATTTATATATTTAACTTGTAAAAAATCATTAAAAAATCATTTTTAATCTAATTTAAATCAAAATATTATAGTAGACAAATTTAAAAATACTTAAAATTTCTAGAAAAATATATATAAAATAACCATGGGTCTGTATAATATTTTCTAACCTAGGTCAAGCGATACGGATAATATATCATTTCAATCCGTAATTTACAAGAAAAATCCGGGTTCTATCATTTCAAACCCACGATCCCAAGTTAAATAAATAAAAATCGCTCAGGCCTATCATTTCAGCCCATAACGATTTTTCCTTATTCTAAAGTCCGTTCGGGTATGTATC
Organism: Allium cepa; assembly: GCA_030765085.1. Classification (NCBI taxonomy): domain Eukaryota; kingdom Viridiplantae; phylum Streptophyta; class Magnoliopsida; order Asparagales; family Amaryllidaceae; genus Allium; species Allium cepa. The sequence goes on along the minus strand of CM060941.1, from coordinate 1,045,417,662 downwards.
ATTTCAACCCATAGTGATTCTATTCTACAGGGAACTTGCAGTGTGATAAACATAAATAAATAAACAGTATAACAGCATAAAATATAACAACATATAACACAACGGATGATGTGAAAAAATTTATAACAGGGTTTTAAACATCATAAAATTCATATCATAGGCAAGTATAATACGATATAACAATTCTACAAATTCACTCGCTATCAATTTACAATGTTATAAGTATGAATGTCAAGCGTGAATACTCACCTCTTCGACGCTGGAGATTTGATTCAAAAATAACGATATCCACCCCGAAAAGCGCAAAGAAAGCACGATCAGATTTTAGAGGATGCGACAACCAGATTCAAATTTTGAAACAAAATAAATAAAAAAATCTAAGTATGCTAATTCAAATACGAACATATCAAATTTGAATAAAGCAAACTGGAAAACTAGATTAAATAAGAGGATATTGGCAAAAGTGGCTCGACCACTTCACCATACGACTCAACCTATACCCACATAGCTCGACCATTGCCCAAATTTTAGACCTGAAACATGCAAGGCAGCGGGAAGTCAAGGCATATAGGATGCTCTTTTCAACAAGCAGAAGTGGTGCAAAAGAATGGTTCATTGGTTTGGACCCAAGCTTCAGGTGGCTCGGCTGTGCATGGGCACGGTCAGTGCATGGGTTCGCCAGTGGGACCATCACCGCCTGGAGGTGCAGCTAGGGTTAGAGGCGGTGGTGTTGTTAGCCGCGACTGTGGTGGCTGTAGCTACACGTGATGGTGGAGGCAAGGTGGATCGGCAAGGCATTTATAGGGTTTGGTGATGATGAACTACATGGCAACACACGGCCAGATGTCACGTCAGGGGAGAGGCCGAACTGGTGGTGGTGGAGAGGGGTGTAGGCCGGTCGATGGGTGGATTTTCCAAGCACTAGGTGGACAGTCAAAAGAAATAAAAGAAAAAACTAAAGAAAGAAGAAAATAAGAAAGAAAAAAATTGCAGCCGTTACTTACTGTCTTCACACGAGAAGATGAAGGTCAATTGAGATGGAGAAGGTACTGTGTACGTGAGTTTTTTGAATTTAACAAAGAGGCTTGTGTTGATTAAGTGGGAAGAAGCGCAAGAAATAACAATTTGAAACTGTAGAGGAATTATAGGATCTCATTCCTATTAAATACAAAGAAAAAAAAGGAAAGAGGATAATTTACACATGAATGGCAAGGCAACGGGTTAATTCCTCCTTTCCAATATTCATGGCTGATGATTTTCAAAGTAACGTATGGAATAAAAGGGGTGTGTATTTTTAAGGCAAGAGATAATTTAAAACATATGCCCAAAATAACGTACTTTGAATTTATTTGTTTCGTATTTATTTAGTAAAATATATGCTAAAGTATATTCTAGGAAATAACGTACCATTTATATAACGCCAAATAATTAAACAAGAACGGATATAAAACGTACCAAATAAAACATATAATTAAATTGCTATTTACAACATTATTTATTACTTAATTTAAAATTTGATTTGTTACATCCATTTGATTTGTTTATTACTTAACTAAGAAAACGGATGTATATACGTATAAAAGAAACGTATAAATTTATTTCTTTTTACACATTATTTATTACTTAATTTAAAAAGTAAATAACCAATTTAAGAGAAACAAAAGCGGAACAAATGTTGTACACATATATATATATATATATATATATATATAGTTTAAATAAAAGATTGGAAGTTAGAATTTAAATTTTAAAGTTTTCAATTAAAGTTAAACTTTAACCCAAAATCAAAATTACAGAAATTGTTTATATTTAATAAAATTAGGCAAATGATTTATAACCAATTCAAGAAATTTCAAAAATTAAGGCCCCGTTTGGCTTGTCGTTTTTAGTTTTGTGTTTTCGTCTATACAAAAGCCTGTCCGTTTTATGCATTGTTGAGAAACAAACAATTTTGAAAAATGAAATTAACATGTAAAATAGAAAACAAGTTTATTTTGTTTTTCGTGTTTTGAGAGATAACAAAAGCACGGAGAACAATCCAACCCCTTCGTCGTCCGTTGGTCGTCGCGATGGCTAAGAATTATAAATTTCTTCTCTTATTTTTTGCTAATTCTTAGTGCAAGTTGAAAACACAAAACCCAAAATACAAAATGAAACCAAACGGGCCCTAAATTTTTAAAAAGTTAAACACCAAAGTCTTTAAATAAAATGAATAAAATATTTATTAAAATTTTTGGGCTGTTACACTCTCCCCCACTCAAAACTTTTCTTCCTCGAAAAGGAACGAAAGAAAAGAAAACAAAAGAATATAAGATAGTAGGGCAAAAGTACCTGAAACAAACAATTCCGGATTCGAAGCACATATGCTCTCCTCCGTCTCCCAGGTGCAATCCCATTCATCAGTGCTCCACTGCATTTTGACCAGGCTGACAGATTTCCTTCTTAGCTGTTTCGTGCCTCGATCAACGATACGAATTGGCTTCCTCTCAATAGTCAGATTAGGCTCAATATCCAAACTATCAAGAGCAGACGGCTGGATAATAAGAGATGGATCATGCAGACAGCGACGAAGGTAGGATACATGGAATACATTATGTACTCCAGCGAATTTCTCGAGCAAATCTAGACGATAAGCAAGAGACCCGATCCTTTCCAAGATGCGGAAAGGACCGATGATCCTAGGAGCAAGCTTCCCTCTACTCCCAAATCGAACCACATTCCTTAAGGGAGAGACCTTAAGGAAAACCAGATCACCGACTGCAAACTCTAAACTTCTCCTACGACGATCAGCGTACTTCTTCTGCCTATCCTGAGCAATCCTTAACCTCCTCTTAATCTCCTCGACCTTTTCCGAAGCTTCCAAAATCATCTCAGGACCAAGAACCAAACGATTACCGGATTCAATCCAGCAAGATGGAGATCTACAAGGTCGCCCGTAAAGAGCAGCGAACGGAGACATCTTAAGACTAGCCTGAACAAAAGATAGAATGAGACAGATAGAGGATTAAGATAGGATAATAACAAAGGGTTAGAATTATACTTGATAACTATTGTTATAGGTGAATTCAACCAGATGGAGATGATCTTCCCAGGATCCTCCATAATCCAAAATACAAGCACGAAGAAGATACTTTAGAATCTGATTTACTCTCTCCGTTTGACCGTCGGTCTGCGGATGGTAAGCAGTGCTCAGATTCAGACGAGTACCCAAAGATTCCTGGAAAGCTTTCCAAAATTGAATGGTAAAGATAAGGTCTCGATCATAAACAATGCTAAAAGGAACACCATGGAGGCAAACAATCTCCCTCATATAAATCTCAGATAAGCTCGAAGCCGAACGGGTAGACTTGACTGGAATAAAATGAGCGGACTTGGTCAGTCTATCCACAATAACCCAGATGCTCTCATTTCCCCTCCTAGATCTCGGTAAACCATCGATGAAATCCATAGAAACTTGCTCCCACTTCCAATTGGGAATCTCAAGAGGCTGCAACAAACCAGGGGTCTTCTGATGATCTGCATTGACTTGCTGACAAGTCGCACACCTACTAACAAAGATAGAGACATCCCGCTTCACACCTTTCCACCAATAGAGCTTCTTTAAATCCTGATACATCTTAGCCACACCAGAATGAATGGAAAGTCTGGATTGATGATGTTCCCAAAGTAACTCCTGCCTTAAACCATCAACATTCGGGACACCAATCCTATTATTAATCCTTAAAATCCCTCTATCATCAATTTGAGCTCCACTACCCTCCTAACTACTACTACCAACTCTGCTACGGACACTTCCCTTCATACGCCTAAGCATCTCATCCTCATCTTGCTTGGCTTTGATACGGTTCACAAGAGGGGAAGAAACAACAAGCTGACACAACAAGGACTTCTTCCTACTCAAAGCATCTGCCACAAAATTAGCTTTCCCAAGGGTATGTTAATGTCAAGATCGTAAGAAGCGAGAAACTCAAGCCACCGAACTTGACGCTGATTCAAATCCTTCTGGGTGAAGATATACTTCAAAGACCGATGATCAATGAAGAGGTCAAACTTAGCACCCAAGAGATGATGTCTCCAAAGCTTCAATGCAAAGACAACAGCCATTAATTCTAAGTCATGAGCTGCACAGTTGGCCTTATGGGTCTTCAGCTGGCGACTAGCATAGGCAATCACCTTCCCGTCTTGCATCAATACCGCTCCCAAACCCTCGCGACAAGCATCGGTGAATACCGTTAATCCCTCATTTCCATTCGGAATGGTAAGCACAGGTGCGGAAGTAAGTTTATTCTTTAACTCTTCGAATGCCGCTTTACATTTATCATCCCATATAAACTTAGCATTCTTTCGAGTTAGAGCAGTGATAGGTGCAGAAATCCGAGCAAAATTCTCAATGAACCTCCGATAGTAACCGGCAAGGCCCAGAAAACTACGAATATCAGTTGGAGTTTTAGGAGTTTCCCAATCCTATAACAGAATATGGAGAAATAAGGATTCTAAAATAGATAGAGTGATCAATTTAGAAAGAGGAGGGAAAGGCTTACGCAGTGATCTTGACTGGATCAACAGAAACTCCATCACTAGACATAATATGTCCGAGAAATCGAACCTCATCTTCCCAGAAATGGCATTTCGAGAATTTAGCCTTCAATTGATGATTTCGAAGAGTCTCTAGAACATACTTCAAATGTGACTCGTGCTCTTCCTTTGTCTTTGAGAAGACAAGGATGCCATCAATAAAGAGTAGAAAAAATTTATTGAGCACGTCACGAAAGACACGATTCATTAAGTTAACAAAGAAAGCGGGGGCGTTTGTCAAACCGAAAGGCATAACTAGCCATTCAAAGAAACCATTCTCAGTACGGAAGGCGGTTTTGGGAATGCTCTCCTCAGCAACTCTGAGTTGGTGAAAACCTGTGGCAAGATCAAGCTGAGAGAAAACAGTAGCTCCATAGAGCTGATCAAACATATCATTAATGCGAGGCATATGATATCTGTTTTTCATAGTGAGCTTGTTCAGCTCCCTATAATCAACACACATCCGAAGAGAACCATCAGACTTGGTGACGAAAACCATGGCTGCTCCCCATTCAAAAAAGCTTGGTCTGACCAGACCTTTAGCGAACAAGTCTTGAATTTGCTTCCTTAACTTAACCTTCTCACGGGGTGCCATTCTTCTAGATGGAAGAACTACAGGTCGAGCTCCAGGGATAAGATCAATACGAAAGTCAATTCCCCGCTTAGGAGGTAACGAAGTGACTTTGCCAAATACGTCGGGAAATATTTTGACTACCGGAGTCGAATGGATATCACCAGGGAAAGTATCAAGAGAATAAATAAAACTGCCAGCAAAATCCTGGGGCAAACTACACTGAATCACCAAAGAGTCGCCTTTATCACCAATGAGAGAGACAGTACGGGAACTACAAGAGATATGGGCATCATGCTTATTCAGCCAATCTCCTCCAAGCAATAAATCAAACACATCAAAACCCAGAACATAGAAGTCACCGGAAAACCGATAGTTATCAAGGAAGAGTTTCACATTCCTACAAATCTTGCTAAGGTTCGCAGGACCACCAATAGGATTTGAAACACATAAAGGCATAGAAGTAAACTCGGGAGAAAGAAGATGCTCAAATTTATTACAAAGATCCGACGAAATAAAGCTATGGGAATCCCCGGTATCGAATAAAACACGAACAGGAGATTTAAACAAAGTAAAAGTGCCCTGAAGTGTACCTTGGTCATCACTAGGAGTAGGAGCAGGTGCAGGCTGTGGAGCTTGTAGGATCGATTTCACCCTAGAGGGGGGGTGAATAGGGTGATGGTATTAATAATAAAAATTAATTGCAGAAGCTTATAAATAAATTCAACACAGATCACATAATAATAGCAGCACAGAAAAATAGAAGAATAATAAAATGCAGAAATAGAACGACACAGAATTTACCCAGCTTCGGCAAAACCCTGCCTACGTGCTGCCCCCAAGGTTTCTACTAGAAATTAAGTAGTCACACGCTTACACACGTAAACTCGCGGCACCCGCTACTGACTAACCTAACTCTACGCTCAAAACCCTGCCACAACTCAGCCACTGAGTTGCCAATTCTCAAACTACGCCACGTAGTTTTTCCCCTAGTCACACGACTAGAAATTACAACGGTTTAAAAAAAAATACAAATTAAAATTAAAAGCAACCCTAACTAAAAATTTTAAAGGACCCTTATAATTAAAAAACAAAAGCCCTTACAATAAAAAGAAGCCGACCCCTTTTATAATTTGGCCCGTTCCTCCCTTCTTATGTTAATGGCGGCTTTTTCTATGTCTTTGCAAATTAGGACTTTGTTCCCTTTGTTCCAAATTAGGGTTATGAATCAGAAGCTGCCAATAGATTGATCGATCGTATGATTGATTCCAGTCCTTTCTTCGTCGATCGACTATTTCTTTGAGATGCTCATTGCTGCTTCTATTCGATCGAGTTCACCGTTTGCTTCGGTATGTAATTTTCCCTTTTTGTGCTTTTATGATTTTCGTACTCGAACTCGATGATTGCGCCGATGATGATTTTGGGGTCTTTATATGAGTTTGAGTCCTTAGATTTTCGTTCGTCTGATTTGTTCAATATTATGCTTTCGGCCATTCGATTAATTTTTGATGTTGATGATTTTACTGACTTAATCAAATTCATATAGATTTGTTGCTTGATACTCACGGTGTTGATTCGTGACTCGGTCAAATTACTTGGCTATCACGGCACCGTTGAATTTCGTGGCCACCACGATTTCGAATTTGACTTGTTTATATTGAGTACAATCAGTTGTTCACGGCTTCAACTTAATTTTGACGATGTTGATTTAATTTGGCCATACTGCTGAAATTTGAACTGGTCATTCTTCACTGTGGACTTCGACTTTACATTTTCTTTGTTGTAACTGGACGTGAACTTGTAGTCTTTATTTGTGTACTCGAGTCTGCGTTGTTTTGCTGTGCATCGAGCCTTGTTCTTGTATCACTTGAGTCTGTTGCATATAGTTTGATATAGTCTTGTGCTCATTCCAGTTGTTGCAGTTCCACTACTTTGGTTGACATTGTGTACATGCTACACTGTGTTGAATAAAAACTATAACTTGATGCCTTGATTTTCATTTGGCTTCACTTGAAATTTCTCTGGTTTTGCACTTGGGCTTGTTTGTTCATTGACACTGTACTGGTGCAATTTTGTTGTTCATCTTTGTTGTATCTTTGGTGCAGTTGGTATGTTGGGTCTGTGGTTCAGTTAACTAGCCGAGTTATGTTGATTTGGAACTTCATCATATTGTTGTATTATAGTTGCTAGTTTCCTCGAGTGTATACAATGATCTGCCAATGCTTCTATTTTTATTGTACCTTGTACTTGGTCTTAAGTATTGCTGAGTCTTTGCCTTGTACTGTCCAGTTGAGTACACTGTATATTGATTGTGATCTTGATTCATTGTGTCTTTGATGTGTTCCCATATTTCTGGTGCACTTGGTCATTCGAGCCTTTGCGCTTTGGTGCTGTAGTTGAGTTGAGTCAGTGACTTGACCTTTTGCATTTTGTTTGTGGTTTGGTGCCTTCTTGAATTTGTGTAGTATTTCGTGAGCATGTTGACTTTATAGTTGGACTGTGCATTACACCTGAGTTGAATCCAGCTTGTCGCTCGGATTTGACCTTGTGCTGAAGTTTGTGACATTATTTTATCGCACCTGAGTTGAATCCGATAATTTGGGTTTGACCTATGTTCACCTGTCCTTGTAAATTTATCAAGTGTATATATCGGTGTGCACTACCTTATGGCATATACAGTGATACACTGTGTATGTCACAAGTTGTTAGTGTATGATGAATTCAAAGTTAAATGATGACGAACAACCCAAATAACTGAGGAAAATATTATTTTCAAATTCACATTTTATTTTATACTGCAAAAATATTTCCTTTTCAATTTTACTGTGTCAAAATTTATTTTTGCAGATTGCTCAGATGCTGGATTCAATCTGGAATAAAGTTGAAGATAAATACGAGTGTGAGTGATATGCAGTGAGGTCAACTGTAAATGTAAAATTGTGATGTATTTGAATTTGTATCAAAGTTATATAGTGTACAGCGAGAGCTTGAATTTGTACTATTCAAAATTGTAGTAAATATTTGTTTGAATAAAATTTCTGTTTGAATTCAAATTCTGTGTTATTTAATTTTATTCAGCAAATATTTATTTAATCTGTGAAAAATGAAATAGTACATTACCAAATACATTTACGCGAATATATATATATATATATATATATATGTTTATTATCATCAAACAAAAATCATATAATCGCATATTCAACAGAGCTGGGGAGGATGCAGAAGTAACAGCAAAAATACCAGATGCCTTGCCCTTCTTCTGAGTAGGGCAGTCTTTCTTGAAATGTCCAGGCTGAAGACAAATGTGGCAGAGGTCACGCCTGACCAACTGAGCTGGAGGGGGAATCGCGGCACTGAAAGTAGGAAAACTATTAGCATAGTGTCCCTTCTAGTCACATCTATAGCAAGTAATGGCAGATAGATCTACAGGCTGCCTCTGAGATGAAGAAGATGATCCTAAACCTGGAGTCTTGTACCAATTCTTCTTATGATGGTAGAAGTTGGACTTCCTCTTCTTAGAACTACCAGAAGACTGAGATGGGGCAGAACGGGCAGTTAGAGGATCCTTAGAGGTAGGATTCTCATATCTAATGGCCATGTCCATCAGAGAGGTGAAAGTACCATGCACTTGGGTAATGAGGCGATCATAGTACTCAGGACGTGCACCAACAATAAACTTCTCATTTTTCTTGAGAGGAGTGTCTGTCGGATTAAGGCCATATTGCTATAGCTCGTTGAATTTCCTCTCGTATTCAGCAAAGTACATATCGCCTTGCTTTAAATCCATGAATTCCTGATACAGCTGAGACTTTCCTGCTTCGGGCATCCATTTCACAAGAAAAGCATCCCTAAAGCACGATAAGAGATATAAGACAGATTTCAAAAGGAAGGAAACTGAACCAAACTTGAACAGCCGAAGAAGATACCTAAATTGTTCCCAAGTAATGTCAGCCTCAGCGGTGTGAGCTGTAACTGACAGCCACCAATCCAAAGCTGCTCCTTTTAACTGCCAAGCTGCCAACTAACGCTGCTGGGCATTCATGATCTCAAGACCGGAGATGATTCTCTCCAAGTCCCTCAACCACTGTTGAGCTTCAATTATGCTCTCAGATCCCGTGAACTTGGTGCCGCCAAGCTTGGTATATTCCTTGCAAAGCTTAGTGAACCTAACTGGGGCAGCGGGTGCAAGAGCTGGGGCAGCACCATGTCCCCTTCCGCTGGCATTTCCTCGATTCATCCTGAGAAATCAAGAATGAATTTAAGGACAAAGGAAAATAGAGACTAAGATAGATTTGATAAGATAAAGTTCAACTAGAACAGGCATTCAACAAAGGACCTAATTACATAAGATGGAGAAAAGAAAAGGAGTAGTCGGAGAAATTTGATTTCAAAACAAGAAAGTTTTACATTAAAATACTTCTTTGAAAATCCTTTAAAAATCATTTTATACTTTAAAATACGTTCTCTCACAAGGAAAAGATTCTAAGATTTACTTCACTCATTCTAGGGTACTTCTACCCTATCGCTAATGAGTTTTTGCTCCGCAGGCTATGGTTTGCCTAAAAACCAAAGCTCTGATACCAACTGTAACAAGCCACTATTTTGCACCATTCAAATTCGACAATAAATTAAAACATGTCAAACTTGAATAGTTCAAAACAATAGAGTGTAATAAAAATTGGAGCAAATGAAATCAAATCACAGACACATAAATCAGAATACTCGCAGTGAAAATAAAATACTACAATGGTTCATGAAGCCACTATCAACATAGTCTCAAAATAAGTAAAAATTACATAGTCTTAAAACCAAAATAGTTTGAACCAACCATAGAAAAATCCCAAATTCATTTGTCTCAATTACATAGGCTAAGATAAAAGACTGAATAGAAAATAGAAAGCAGCTCGATAAAGATGATCTCAAGCAGTCCTAGCTCCAGGAAATGAAGTCCGAACAGATAATCAGGCAGACCCGAGCGTAAGAAATAAACACAAACACTCGAGTCGGGACATACATACTTATACAGTGTAAACTAACTCAAGTGAACTGTAATATAAAGGCAAGTAACTTAAAGGATGCTTAGGACCGCCCATCCTCTAAGGATCCATTAAACTATTTACTATGTAGTAATATTTCGCTATTATAATAATGTCTATAGTAAAATAAACTTACTTTTAAATAGCGTTAAGGAGTTACCCAATCTCCCCCTTAACACAATAATAGTCTCAGTAGTCCATCCAGTATCAGTACATCTCCAGATCGAACGACTACCCTAAATACTCCACGGGCTACGGGAGAAAACCAAACTCGTACAAGGCTCGCTAGGGTAGGTAACACGGCACAACTAGGCAATGCCGGGGTAGATATACCAATTACTATCCGGACTGGTGGTAGCGCGTAGCAGCTACTACCGTTCACCTCGAACAACACTCCCAAAATCAAAGGTGCGCACCAAACAATCACAAAGTAATAGAATGGCATACGAAGAAGTGTGTCCGATAAGAGGTACTACCTCCTTTGTGACGACCGCCCATGACTCCCGCACCAAAACAAGAGAATAGAGCGCTGAAAGGCGTGCCAGGCAGCCATGGACGATAGTCAGGGTAAAATAAAACAGAAGCTCCATCGTATAACTCACAGCGCATGGATAAAATACAATAGAGAAATATATAGTGAAGCTTCATAACAGAAAATCATCATATAAGCATCATAATAGTTTTATACAAACATGTGAATCATCCATACATCAAAGCCTCACTACATAACACTCAATCAAATACAGCAGCGGATACCCATAAGAAATAATATGCAAAAGCCTCCTGCTCGTCTTCGTCATCATCAGCGTAAATCTCCAAGAACAGCACCTGTCACCTGCTACCTAGTCTGCCCATCCCAAACATGGATGAACAACCCAAGGTAATAAGAGGAGACATAAAACCTTGAGTCAGACAAAGTCTTAGTGAGCAGTAAATTAACTACCAAACATACCAAAAGAGCATAAGGGATAAAAGGAATAGGAACCAAACCATCCCACTCCGCCTTTTTCTACAGTGATAGCCCCCAGACGCACACTAAGGAGAAGCAATCATAACATAGTAGACAATTAAAGTAAAGCAATAATCACTCGAGTCAAGGGCGATGTTTTCCAAATACGAACCCCCAAGGCCTAAACCAAGATCAGATAAGCACCCAGAAAATACCGCTCTTGAGACCGAATGATGATACAACCAAACGTCCAAACATCCATGACTCTGGCTATCACTATTATCCTTGCCTTGATTTCACCGTTAATTGAATGACCATCCGTCAAGGGCTAATGGTAACCCCGGTTCTAGACATAACTCCGCACGTCATCGTGACCCGTGCCTAGGACTTACCTACTCTGCCCAGAGTACTCAACTACCTACCTGTAGTCTTTTGGGTGTCCCGACTACCTACCTGTAGTCGTTATGGGCGCCCCATGTACTCTTGCTTTTGAGCATGCTAGAACCTTCAACAACGATGAGATCCAAGCCTCCTAGTCATCCTCCTCGACGACTATTCTCATACTAGCTCAAGCTACCTCTCGAGCAATCCATTATCAACCAACTCGAACCATCCCTCGAGTTATCAACATGTTTGGAATGATCCCTGCCTGGATTACGCCAAGTCTTCGTCACATCATACTTCGCTTTATCACACCATAGCAAAGTCTCAACTCAACAACATGGTTTGCCTCATCGCATCAAGGCAAAGTTCCATCTCAACATCATCCAATCCATACATACGAGCTTCAACATCCGCTACATATGTCTTAAGCAGCTTTCACCATTCAAGAGCCTCTTCCGTAGCTTTTGAATCGTCTTTGACCATACTTGTCCAAATCTATCAACTAGATAACTCATTTACATCAATCAAACAAGGCAAACATTAATCCAAACAAATAAGTAGTAAATCAAGATCTAAATAGGCATTTATAACTACAAATGGCAATTTCGTAAATAAATGAGCATAGAACTAACATACATGAATCATGGGTTTTTAGCATAGATCTAACAAATATAAATCATGGGTTTTGTCTCTACAACTTGGTAAATGAACTTGCAAAAGTAAACATCTTCATAAGTAATGGATCTACACTTGGATCTAATGAAAAATGCATAAAACACTATCTACAACACTCCAACCAACCACCAATCCAATACACTCCTTTGGGTCCGCGTGAGAGATAACTACCACTCACCAAATCAACCAAACACTTTAAAAACTATCAACTCCAGATCTGGACAGCGAAGATTCAAGCTTGATTTGTCAAAATCTCGCTTGAAACGATGAAATCTAGCTTCGTTGGATGAAGATCTTCAACTATGGCTCTTGGATCTTTGATCTTGATCTTCGATCTTGGATGGATGTTAGAACTAGATTGGAATGGAGAAAAGAAGATGAAGAAATGTTGTAGTCGAGTTCCCAAAATGGCAGCACTTCGTCGCTTCAAAATCCGGTGCCAAAAAGTGAGCCAAAACCCTCTATTTATAGGCTGAGTCTTAGGTCGTACGTTTTTAGGTCGGTCGCTCTTAGGTCGTTGCCGACCTATCTCCTTGCCGACTCAACCCCCTGCCGACCTAACACAACACAGGGTCATACGACCTAACACCTATGCAACCCTCCTTAGGTCGTCTAACGACCTAACTGCACTACAACTACCCAGCGACCTAACTCACACAAAGGCCTCCGACCTACGACATACGTATCCCACGACTCACGACCTATCGACTCAACAATGCTGACCTAACTCCTGCCCAAGCTATCTATAAGTCGCTAACGACTCAAGTCCTGCCGACTTAATACACGGCATCCCTAACACTAAGTCGCTCACGCGACTCAACTTGCCCAGCGGCCTAACACTCCCTTAAGTCGTTCAACGACCTAACTTTTCTTAGGTCGTTGACATACTTAACTCGCCAACAACTGACTCACTAACACGTAGGTCGCTGACTCGTTAACTCTTAGGTCGCTTACTAGACTCCCCAACGACCTAACATCCAAACGACCTATCCCCTTAGGTCGTCAACCCATGAGTCGTTCAGGTTTTCCTAAGTCACTAACACCCTTAACTCGGTCCAAACCTATAGGTCGTAACTCGGCAATTGTCTTAGGTCGTTACTTCCACTAACCCATGAGTCGGCCACACCTTAAGCCCTTAACCTCTAGGTCAGACCAACCCAATAACTTGCTATCCCCTAAGTCGGCTACCTCCATGACTCGTTCGCATGACCTAGGCTCCTACCGACTCAATCATCACATGACCTAAGACGTTAAGTCGGTCACGACTCAATCCCTAACGACCTAGGCTACCAAACGACTTAAGCACTAAGTCGTTGACTAACTTAACTCGTAAATTCGACCTAAGCACCATACGAGTTAACTTCCACACAACTTATCAACACTAACGACCTATAAATTCTACAATCTATCGACACGTAAAATACGGGTCGTTACATTCTCTCCCCCTTAGGAATTTCGCCCTCGAAATTCCAAGCAATCAACAGAAATCAAAGATATTCCGCATGCCTACCATCCATAGCAATCAACAGATCATGCATCCAATACTAACCTAGCATGCAGAATTCTAAGACTTAGAACAAGCTACAAATTCATGAGATGTCACGACACTTTAGGGCCATACCTCGAAGAGTTCGGGATGAGCTGCCTTCATCCTCTCTTCCTCCTCCCACGTACAGTCGTTAACATCATCACTCCATTGTACCTTGAGCAACGTAATCGTCTTCCTCCTAAGCTGTTTCGTGTCGGTCTCAACAACACGAAGCGGCTTACGAGGTCTTCTAACCACTGGATCAACCTCTAAATCTTCACAGCTATCAGCAGAAACCACAGTACTTGGATCATGCACACACTTCCGTAGATACGATACGTGAAAAACATTGTGCACACCCGCCATCTTCCCCGGTAACTCCAATCTATACGCGAGCTTCCAATTCGCTCGATAATCGGGAATGGTCCAACAAATCTCGGAGTTAACTTTCCTTTCTTCCCGAATCTGATAACACTCTTCAATGGAGAAATCTTCACAAAAACCATATCACCTACGTCGAATTCCAAGTCCTTACGACGATTGTCGGCATAACTTTTCTGACGATCTTGGGCTGCCTTCATTCGTTGCCGAATGATCTCTATACAATCCGAAGTCTATCGAATCATCTCTGGCCCAAGCATCAGCTTTTCTCCAGTTTCCAACCAACATGTCGGAGAGTTACACGGTCTTCCATATAATGCCTCATATGGTGCCATACCAATACTCGACTGATAACTGTTGTTATATGCAAATTCCACCAAATGAAGGTGATCTTCCCATGATCCTCCGAAGTCCAAAACACATGCTCTCAAGAGATCTTCCAAAACTCGGTTGACTCTCTCGGTCTGACCATCTGTTTGGGGATGGTAAGCTGTACTCAAACACAACTCAGTTCCCAAAACTTCCTGGAAGCTCTTCCAAAATCCACTTGTGAATAACGGATCTCGATCGCTCACTATACTCTTCGGAATACCATGGAATCGAACTATCCACTTAACATACAACTCAGCCAACTTCGATGCAGTCCTAGTCGATCGAACAGGAATGAATCTTGCACTCTTGGTCAAACGATCTACGATGACCCAAATCCCTTCATTTCCCGCTCTTGTCCTAGGTAGACCATCGATAAAATCCATCGACACTTGCTCCCACTTCCATGTAGGAACCTCTAATGGCTGAAGTAATCCACTGGGCTTCTTCTGCTCAGCTTTCACCAGCTGGCAGTTCATACACTTGGAAATAAAATTTCCAACATCCTTCTTCATGCCTTCCCAGTAGTAGGTTCTCTTCATATCCCGATACATCTTATTTCCACCTGGATGAATTGTCAACCTCGAGTGATGACTTTCCCTCAGAACTTCATCTCTCAATCCATCTATATCAGGAACAACTAATCGTCCTTGCTTCCGAAGCCAAC
Source organism: Allium cepa (assembly GCA_030765085.1). Classification (NCBI taxonomy): domain Eukaryota; kingdom Viridiplantae; phylum Streptophyta; class Magnoliopsida; order Asparagales; family Amaryllidaceae; genus Allium; species Allium cepa. The sequence continues at coordinate 1,045,402,524 of CM060941.1, read as the reverse complement.
CCTCTCGATCGACTTCTAATCCTTTAACCTTCTCTGGGCCCAATCCTGATTCCAAATCACGGATAATCTTGACAAGCTTATCATCTCGCTTTTGGCTCTTGCCAATTCTTTCCACAATAGTAGGTCTTATCGATAAGTTTGCCAACATCTCAGGTTCCAATTCACATCTAGGCCTGAAGTCAAATCCAGCCAAATACTCGAGACTCTTCCATTCTGAAAACATGGCTCCCAATCCTGCATGTCTCCGACTTAACACATCAGCCACTGCGTTACCTTTCCCCGGAGTATAGGCTATACTAAAATCATACGATGCTAAGAACTCTAGCCACCGTTGCTGTCGAAGATTCAAATCCTTTTGGGAGAACAGATACTTCAACGACTTATGATCCGTAAACAACTCGAATCGAACTCCCAATAGATAATGTCTCCACATCTTCAAAGCAAACACAATCGCCGCTAACTCCAAATCATGAGTCGGATAATTCTTTTCATGCGGCTTTAGTTGTCGACTTGCATACGCAACAACTTTATCCTTCTGCATTAGCACTGCTCCAAGTCCAGTGCCACATGCATCGGTGTAAACCACCATCTCATCATTCCCACTTGGAATAGTCAACACAGGAGCACTAGTCAGTCGTTCTTTCAGGATTACAAAAGCTTGCTCACACTTGTCATCCCATCTGAACACTTGGTTCTTTTTCGTCAACCCTGTCAACGGTGCAGCTATCTTGGAAAAGTCTTTGATAAACCGACGATAATATCCTGCTAATCCAAGAAAACTTCTCACCTCATATGCATTCTTAGGTCTAACCCAATCCTGGATTGCTGCCACCTTAGCGGGATCAACCGCTATTCCATTTCCAGAGATAACATGGCCTAAGAACCTCACTTCACTCTTCCAGAAGTGACATTTCGAAAACTTAGCCTTCAGCTGATGTTTCCGCAATATTTCCAAAACAATTCTCAAGTGTGTCTTGTGTTCCCCCTCAGTTCTGGAATAAATCAGAATATCATCCACGAACACAAGCACGAACTTATTCAACTGATCTCTGAGCACTCTATTCATAAGATCCACAAAATATGCTGGTGCGTTAGTCAATCCAAACGGCATTACCAGCCACTCATAAAAACCGGATGGTGTCCTAAAAGCAGTCTTCGGAACACTATCCTTAGCCACTCTCAACTGGTGAAATCCCGTTGCCAAATCCATCTGAGAAAACACCTTAGCCTCGTGAAGCTGATCAAACAAGTCATCTATTCTCGGCAATGGATACTTGTTCTTCTTAGTCACCTTATTCAGCTCACGATAATCGACACACAACCTCAACGATCCATCCGCTTTGGTTGCAAACACAACTGGTGCACCCCATTCGGACACACTATGCCGAATGAATCCTTTCTGCAAAAGGTCATCAACTTGCACCTTCAACTCTTGCTGCTCCCTAGGCGCCATCCGCCTAAGAGGCATCACAACTGGTCTGGCTCCCTCAACTAGATCGATACGAAACTCGATCTCCCTATGCGGCGGTAACCCTTTGACTTCGTTAAAGACGTCCTCAAATCCATTCACAATAGGCACCGATGACAGTCCATCCCGTGGAACAACCAGCGAATACATGAAGCTCATGAAGACGCCTTCTTCATGCTTACATCGTATCACAACCTTTCGCCCTTCCACATTCCCGACTATCACCTCCAGCCTCTCACAATCAATCCTTGCCGCATACTTCCTAAGCCAGTCCATACCCAAAATAATTCCGAACCCCGCAAAGTTCAGAACAAAACAATCACAAACAAACGATTAATCATGACTCGACACAACTAGACCATGACATATCATACACAAACATGACGAACCCCCAACTGGATTAGTCACAACCAATGGCCTATCAACGATATCTGGTTTCAAACCCAACCGGCTTACCAAATCCTCACAAACAAAAGAATGCGACGCTCCAGTATCAAGCAACACTCTAACTGGAACACCACAAATGGAAAGAGTACCTTGAACCACCACACTCTTCCCCTTCTCTTCAGCAGTAGGAGCTTTCGAAGACGATGGAACAACCCCCAAAGCATAAGCTTTCACAATCTGCTTGTCTTTCCTTGGTTCTGGGCAATCCTTCTTGATATGTCCCAGCTTATCACAGTTATAACACTTTCCCGGCACCTTGGGATTTTTACAATCTCTGGAGAGATGACCCTTATGCTGGCAGTTATAGCAGGTCACTTCGCCCTTCGGTTTCTTCTGGCCATCCTTACCCCTCTGTTGCTGCTGCTTCCTCTTCCTGTTCCCATTCTGCTGTGGTTTAGATCCTTCCTTGGTTACAGCAACAACAGATACTTCCTTAGGAAACAAACTCTCGTGCCTGAGAGCTTTCTCCACAAGCTTCTCAAATGGATCGCCCAGATGATCCACCAACTGCCTCCCCAGATAAGCGTCCAAACCAGTCACAAACTTTTCATTCTTCTGATAGGGAGAATCAATATACGATCTGGCGTACTTAGACAAAGCTTCAAACTCAGAGATATACTCAAGGACTGGTCTTCCACCCTGCTTGAGCTCCACAAATCTCTTAAACAGAACGGATTTCTGAGCCGTAGAAATGAACTTAGCTTCAAATCTAACTTGGAATTGCTCCCAAGTAATCTCTTCTTCTGGAGTATCGATGGTAATAGAATTCCACCAATCAGCAGCTCTTCCCTGAAGCTGTCTCGATGCAAGCTTCCTCTTAGTTGCATCCTCAATTCCTAAGTCACCAAAGATCCTTCGACATGCATCTATCCATCTTTGCACTTCAATGGTCGATTCTGTCCCCAAGAAAGCTTTTCCTCCAAGAGAAGTATAGTCCTTACAAAGCTTAGCAAAATCCACCGGTCTTGGAGTTTGGACTTGAACTCCAACATCTACAGATGGCCCTGAAGCTGGTATCCTTCTCATGATCGAAGTCATCATCGCTTCGAACATAGTTCCATAATCAACAGCTCCTTCAGTAGCGTGGCCTTCCCTTGCAGCTGGTCTCCCTCTTCGACTCATCCTTAATATCTGTAAAAAGAATGAATAGAACACCTTAGAAACAACTGCATAAGGAGTTCAAATCCTTCTAAACTACTATATTATATATAGTAATCATCCATCAAAATACAATTACGTCTCTCATACGTAGTTACGTCAGCGAGCGTTGGCTAAAATCGATTAACCAAGGCTCTGATACCAAATGTGACGACCGCCCATGACTCCCGCACCAAAACAAGAGAATAGAGCGCTGAAAGGCGTGCCAGGCAGCCATGGACGATAGTCAGGGTAAAATAAAACAGAAGCTCCATCGTATAACTCACAGCACATGGATAAAATACAATAGAGAAATATATAGTGAAGCTTCATAACAGAAAATCATCATATAAGCATCATAATAGTTTTATACAAACATGTGAATCATCCATACATCAAAGCCTCACTACATAACACTCAATCAAATACAGCAGCGGATACCCAGTACATATAAGAAATAATATGCAAAAGCCTCCTGCTCGTCTTCGTCATCATCAGCGTAAATCTACAAGAACAGCACCTGTCACCTGCTACCTAGTCTGCCCATCCCAAACATGGATGAACGGTCCAAGGTAATAAGAGGAGACATAAAACCTTGAGTCAGACAAAGTCTTAGTGAGCAGTAAATTAACTACCAAACATACCAAAAGAGCATAAGGGATAAAAGGAATAGGAACCAAACCATCCCACTCCGCCTTTTTCTACAGTGATAGCCCCCAGACGCACACTAAGGAGAAGCAATCATAACATAGTAGACAATTAAAGTAAAGCAATAATCACTCGAGTCAAGGGCGATGTTTTCCAAATACGAACCCCCAAGGCCTAAACCAAGATCAGATAAGCACCCAGAAAATACCGCTCTTGAGACCGAATGATGATACAACCAAACGTCCAAACATCCATGACTCTGGCTATCACTATTATCCTTGCCTTGATTTCACCGTTAATTGAATGACCATCCGTCAAGGGCTAATGGTAACCCCGGTTCTAGAAATAACTCCGCACGTCATCGTGACCCGTGCCTAGGACTTACCTACTCTGCCCAGAGTACTCAACTACCTACCTGTAGTCTTTTGGGTGTCCCGACTACCTACCTGTAGTCGTTATGGGCGCCCCATGTACTCTTGCTTTTGAGCATGCTAGAACCTTCAACAACGATGAGATCCAAGCCTCCTAGTCATCCTCCTCGACGACTATTCTCATACTAGCTCAAGCTACCTCTCGAGCAATCCATTATCAACCAACTCGAACCATCCCTCGAGTTATCAACATGTTTGGAATGATCCCTGCCTGGATTACGCCAAGTCTTCGTCACATCATACTTCGCTTTATCACACCATAGCAAAGTCTCAACTCAACAACATGGTTTGCCTCATCGCATCAAGGCAAAGTTCCATCTCAACATCATCCAATCCATACATACGAGCTTCAACATCCGCTACATATGTCTTAAGCAGCTTTCACCATTCAAGAGCCTCTTCCGTAGCTTTTGAATCGTCTTTGACCATACTTGTCCAAATCTATCAACTAGATAACTCATTTACATCAATCAAACAAGGCAAACATTAATCCAAACAAATAAGTAGTAAATCAAGATCTAAATAGGCATTTATAACTACAAATGGCAATTTCGTAAATAAATGAGCATAGAACTAACATACATGAATCATGGGTTTTTAGCATAGATCTAACAAATATAAATCATGGGTTTTGTCTCTACAACTTGGTAAATGAACTTGCAAAAGTAAACATCTTCATAAGTAATGGATCTACACTTGGATCTAATGAAAAATGCATAAAACACTATCTACAACACTCCAACCAACCACCAATCCAATACACTCCTTTGGGTCCGCGTGAGAGATAACTACCACTCACCAAATCAACCAAACACTTTAAAAACTATCAACTCCAGATCTGGACAGCGAAGATTCAAGCTTGATTTGTCAAAATCTCGCTTGAAACGATGAAATCTAGCTTCGTTGGATGAAGATCTTCAACTATGGCTCTTGGATCTTTGATCTTGATCTTCGATCTTGGATGGATGTTAGAACTAGATTGGAATGGAGAAAAGAAGATGAAGAAATGTTGTAGTCGAGTTCCCAAAATGGCAGCACTTCGTCGCTTCAAAATCCGGTGCCAAAAAGTGAGCCAAAACCCTCTATTTATAGGCTGAGTCTTAGGTCGTACGTTTTTAGGTTGGTCGCTCTTAGGTCGTTGCCGACCTATCTCCTTGCCGACTCAACCCCCTGCCGACCTAACACAACACAGGGTCATACGACCTAACACCTATGCAACCCTCCTTAGGTCGTCTAACGACCTAACTGCACTACAACTACCCAGCGACCTAACTCACACAAAGGCCTCCGACCTACGACATACGTATCCCACGACTCACGACCTATCGACTCAACAATGCCGACCTAACTCCTGCCCAAGCTATCTCTAAGTCGCTAACGACTCAAGTCCTGCCGACTTAATACACGGCATCCCTAACACTAAGTCGCTCACGCGACTCAACTTGCCCAGCGGCCTAACACTCCCTTAAGTCGTTCAACGACCTAACTTTTCTTAGGTCGTTGACATACTTAACTCGCCAACAACTGACTCACTAACACGTAGGTCGCTGACTCGTTAACTCTTAGGTCGCTTACTAGACTCCCCAACGACCTAACATCCAAACGACCTATCCCCTTAGGTCGTCAACCCATGAGTCGTTCAGGTTTTCCTAAGTCGCTAACACCCTTAACTCGGTCCAAACCTATAGGTCGTAACTCGGCAATTGTCTTAGGTCATTACTTCCACTAACCCATGAGTCGGCCACACCTTAAGCCCTTAACCTCTAGGTCAGACCAACCCAATAACTTGCTATCCCCTAAGTCGGCTACCTCCATGACTCGTTCGCATGACCTAGGCTCCTACCGACTCAATCATCACATGACCTAAGACGTTAAGTCGGTCACGACTCAATCCCTAACGACCTAGGCTACCAAACGACTTAAGCACTAAGTTGTTGACTAACTTAACTCGTAAATTCGACCTAAGCACCATACGAGTTAACTTCCACACAACTTATCAACACTAACGACCTATAAATTCTACGATCTATCGACACGTAAAATACGGGTCGTTACATCCTTGGCCCGAGAATCGCTCCTGTTTTAGCCACCTTATGCCGACTCATGGGAGTCGGGTCCATGCACATACCTCAATAGAACGTCGCCACCATCCTACTTCATTCTGGAATCTCCACCGCGTATATGGTTGTCAAAGTGGATTTCGGTATCGACAGAGAGTATGCCCATATCTGATCCCGGTCTCTTTAACCACCAACGTTATTATTACCTGTGGTTATAAATTTCAAAAATAGTTTATATTTCAATCAAAATACTTCATTTTAAAACTATCTAAAAGTGAAGTTATTATACTTACAAATCAAATATTCAAAAATCTCATTTCAGCCAACTACAACACTTAACAAGTAGCTATTCAGGTTTAGTTTTAATTTTGCGACCACAGCACTTACCAAGTGCTGCAATAGCCCTTAATTAATTTTAGCCTTTAGTTCATTTGCATCAACTACAACACTTACAAAGTGCTGTAATATCCTTTACAACAGATTTTAAGTTAACTTTAATTTTAAACAAATTTATCTTATAAAAATCATATTTTTCTACTCAAAATACTCATTTAAATACCCTTTAACTTATGATCTTTATAAAGTAAATTTCACAAATAAATATTAAATTTCTCAATGCTTCACTTATTAATGTCAAGTGCAAAATTTCTATTCTTTGTATAATTTTTTTTTACATAACAGTTAAGTTTAACTACCATTTCAAATATAACTTAGTTTCCAATTTATTTCTTAACTTTTATTCTTAAACCGAACTTCACATTTCTAAATTAAGTTATATTTCAAATTACATTTTTAAGTATTTATTTATTCAACCATTTAATTCATATAAAACTCAATAACACTTTATTAATCCACTTTAAATTCAAATTTATGTCAAATTATCATATTTTTATTTTCTTAACTCGAACTCCAATTTTAAACAAAATCAAAATTTCCACAATAAATTTATACTTCAAATTCCCACTTAACCATTCATTTATTTATATATTTAACTTGTAGAAAATCACTAAAAAAATCATTTTTAATCCAATTTAAATCAAAATATTACAATAACAAATTTAAAAATACTTAAAATTTCCAGAAAAATATATATAAAAAAAACCACGGATCTGTATAATATTTTCTAACCTAGGTCAAGTGATACAGATAATATATCATTTCAATCCGTAATTTACAAGAAAAATCCGGATTCTATCATTTCAAACCCACAATCCCAAGTTAAATAAAATAAATAAAAATCGCTCAGTCCTATCATTTCAGCCCATAACGATTTTTCCTTATTCTAAAGTCCGTTCGAGTATGTATCATTTCAACCCATAGTGATTCTATTCTACAGGAAACTTGAAGTGTGATAATAAGAAATAAATAAATAGTATAACAGCATATAACATAGCGGATGATGTGAAATTTTTTATAACAGGGTTTTAAACATCATAAAATTCATATTACAGGCAAGTATAATACGATATAAAAATTCTACAAATTCATTCGTTATCAATTTACAATGCTATAAGTATGAATGTCAAGCGTGAATACTCACCTCTTCGACGCTGGAGATTTGATTCAAAAATAACGATATCCACCGCGAAAAGCGCAAAGAAAGCACGATCAGATTTTAGAGGATGCAACAACCAGATTCAAATTTTGAAACAAAATAAATAAAACAAATCTAAGTATGCTAATTCAAATACGAACATATCAAATTTGAATAAAGCAAACTGGAAAACTAGATTAAATAAGAGGATATTGACAAAAGTGGCTCGACCACTTCACCATACGACTCAACCCATACCTACATAGCTCGACCATTGCCCAGATTACTTGAAACACGCAAGGCAGCGGAAAGTCGAGGCATATAGGCTATGCTTTTCAACAAGCAAAAGTGGTGCAAAAGAATGGTTCATTGGTTTGGACCCAAGCTTCAGGTGGCTCGGCTGTGCATGGGCACGGTTAGTGCATGCGTTCACCAGTAGGACCATCACCACCTGGAGGTGCAGCTAGGGTCAGAGGCGGTGGTGGTGTTAGCTGCGATTGTGGTGGCTGCAGCTACACGTGATGGTGGAGGCAAAAAGGTGGATCGCCAAGGCATTTATAGGGTTTGGTGATGATGAACTACATGACAACACACGGCCAGATGTCACATCAGGGGAGAGACCGGACTGGTGGTGGTGGGGAGGGGTGCAGGCCGGTCGGTGGGTGGATTTGCCAAGCACTAGGTGGACAGTCAAAAGAAATAAAAGAAAAAACTAAAGAACGAAGAAAATAAGAAAGAAAAAATTTGCAGCGATTACTTACTGTCTTCACGCGAGAAGATGAAGGTCAATTAAGATGTAGAAGGTACCGTGTACGTGAGTTTTTTGAATTTAACAAAGAGGCTTGCATTGATTAAGTGGGAAGAAACGCAAGAAATAACAATTTGAAACGGTAGAGGAATTATAGGATCTCATTCCTATTAAATACAAAGAAGAAAAAGGAAAGAGGATAATTTACACGTGAATGGCAAGGCAACGGGTTAATTCTTCCTTTCCAAAATGCACGGCTGATGACTTTCAAAGCTAACGTATGGAATAAAAGGGGTGTGTATTTTTAAGGCAAGAGATAATTTAAAATGTATTCCCAAAAGTAACGTACTTTGAATTTATTTGTTTCGTATTTATTTAATAAAATATATGCTAAAGTATATTCCAGAAAATAACATATCATTTATATAACGCCAAATAATTAAACAAGAACGGATATAAAACGTACCAAATAAAACGTATAATTAAATTGCTATTTACAACATTATTTATTACTTAATTTAAAATTTGCTTCGTTACATCCATTTGATTTGTTTATTACTTAACTAAGAAAACGAATGTATATACGTATAAAAGAAACGTATAAATTTATTTCTTTTTACACATTATTTATTACTTAATTTAAAAAGTACATAACCAATATAAGAGAAACAAAAGCGGAACAAATGTTGTATATATATATACAGTTTAAATAAAAGATTGGAAGTTAAAATTTAAAATTTTAAAGTTTTCAATTAAAGTCAAACTTTAACCCAAAATCAAAATTACAAAAATTGTTTATATTTAATAAAATTGGGCAAATAATTTATAACCAATTCAAGAAATTTTTCGAAAATTAAATTTTTAAAAAGTTAAACACCAAAGTCTTTAAATAAAATGAATAAAATAATTATTAAAAATTTTGGGCCGTTATAGAATTCAAACAGATTTTATTTTATTTTAATTTATTTAATTTGCATCGTAGAAAGAAGGATTGTTATAGCCTTTTCTCTAAACAAAATTGCATCCTTGCAATTTCTAATAGAGAGGTGTCAAACATAACTCCTTACCCTAACTTTTCTCATATTCCACAATCGCCTAACAAACCAATCTACACAATACTCTATGTGGCACTTCATTCAATTCTCTTATTGTACGCTTCAATTTAAATAGATTCAATTCACGACTTTCTATTTTTCAATATGTTAAAAATTTGTGAAAATTTTCTAAGTGTCGGATTTTTCAATTTTTTTTGATAAAGTCTCCTTTGAACGGAGAGTGTTTTGAAAAATCAAAACACAATATAATTACATGATATTTAAATATATATCTTCACAGATGTATCCTAACTAGGGATATCTCGAAACACGAGAAAACAATATAATATTGTAACAACCCGCATATTTTACGATTATATATTTAAGTGTAGCATCGTTAGTTGAATTTAAAGTCTGAGATGTGAATTTTTGTAAACAGTTGAACCGGACTCGATACCACTTTCATTGAGTTCAAAACAACGTTTACGACTTATTGGAGTATAAACATCGATATGTTTGGAGTTGATTAGGATTTTGGTATTTTCATTTGGGCTTTGGGTTTGGTTCTAGCTCACCAACCCAACAAGATAACCCATGCTCCTCTACCAAATACTCTAACTCCTCTACTCTTCATTCATTCTACTCATAATTTCCTAACACTCAAGCTACATGGAAAAATATGGGGAAAAATAGGAAATTAAAATTCCTAAGCCCTAGATTATTAGAAAATTTAAATCCAAGTTCCAAAATCAAGGAGAAGCTTAGGTAAGCATGCTCTTCATCTTCTCCATCTCAATTCCTCTTCAATTCTTGATTATTCCTATAACCTAACTTAGGAAAAACTTTACATTTGATCATAGATTAAAGGTTCTTGAAGTGAAGCTGAAGAGAGATTGATCTTGCTTCGTTTTAGGGCTTCCCATTCCTTGTTTTTGAGTTTAAAGGTGAGTCCTTGAACTCACATCTATGTCTATAGCTTTTATTGTTGTTAGGTATGAATCCCTAACATTTATTTCATGTTCAATTGCTTTTGAATTGAATTGGTTTGGTGAATTTTTCAGTTTTTGGTATTTTGAAGTCAAAATCTATGAAAATCCTACTGTTACTACAAAAAATTTGATTTGTAGTGGCGCTCAAAAAATGCTACAAAAAGTTTTGGTTGCATTTTGATAAACGCCGCTAGAAAACATGCGACTAAAAATCTATGATTTTTTGTTGCATTTATTTTAACGCCACTATAAATGAATTTTTGGCAGCGTTTTTTAAACGTTACTAAAGTTCTTTTTTACAGCGTTTAAGAAACGCCACCGAAAAGATGCCATTTACTATCTTATTTTTTGTTGCACTTATTATTATTTTTTGCAGCGTTTTTTCTCCGCCATCGTATGTTTTGATTTTATTGCCTACTGTTCCACGACTACATCTGATTTTGCCTCCAATTCAAGTACTTCAAAACTTATAAAATAACGTAATATATAAACACATACACATTCAAAAATAACACATTCAATGAACCACAATAACACAAACAAAAGAAATTACATAATCACCACTATATCATAACATTAGTGTCAAGATAAAAGGTTAACCATACGTTTACATAACCAAACTATCATAAACAGTTTCATAATAGTACATGCAGCTAAAGTAGTGCTGCTACCATACATCCTAGTTTCATAATGTTTCATAACAGTTTTAATCAACCTAACTACATACATGTGCTGCTACCATACCAAAAACTAGTGTTGCTGCTTGAATTCTTCACAAACGTTTATCTACCTGTAAACAATAATAATCATGTTACTAAATATTTGTGAGGTGAAGGTATCAAAGATCAAAAATGGACAAATATAGAAGTCCTTAGACTATAATACTTCAAATAAATATGCCTCTGCGTATTAACCACTGATGTGAGCACATTGTAATCGTCCAACAACTTTTACATCATATTTGTGAAGTCAGTGCACTAGACAAGTTGACAGTCCTGCCACTATTTGACCTAAACTGTACCCCCCCCCCCCACTGAATTTTAGCCTAACTCCATCAACAACCTCAGCCATACCGACAACATTCAATCACTTTCTAGCTCTGGAAAATAGGATGTCTCATGCATAGGCATTTATGTAGTGAATATGAACAACGTTATGGATAAAGTTAGCAAACATAAACGCATAGAGTACAATAACTATACCGGAAGATGCTCTAACTCTGCTCTCTGGCACAGGATCTCAATGTGTCGCAGCTCTGCAAAATAGAAGTCTCCTTCATTCTCCATGGTGTCCAAGGTAACTTTCATATCTGCAATCTAAATTACACTAGCATAATTACTCTATTATACATTGTGTGAAATAAAATAGCTCAATGGTAAGCATATAGAGCATGAGCAGAATGCGTCCAAACTTGCATAGTTTTATACACAGTAGTTTGAACAAATCAGTTTTATGTGAGGAACAAAATTCTGCAAGCTTCCAATAGCACATACCTTATCAGTCATCAAAATAAACATTAACATAATCCGCTGTTAATCCCTTTTCAGCGAGATAACCAGCCAAGCCTTCATAGCCACCTTTTGATGCCAGGTCAGCAGCAGTGCATCCACCTGGAATTTCAGGCGTGGGATCTGTAACTAAACTTGGATTGGCCCCAGCGGATAAAAGAGCAGCAACCATGTTCTCCCTACACATTAATACATGTGTGCATGTTGTTATAAAATACTAGGGAAGTATATCATGTGAGAATATAAATCAAACAGAATAAAGTAAAAGTGGCTCCATATTCAACTTCGATAGTTCATCTTGAAATTTTTTTAGGTTAATTCGTAGATATTGGGGATACTTTGCTATCAAACATTTTACTCACCTTAAGCCACGTTCCAGAATAATAAGCAAAACAAACAGTAAAATATAGTTCCAGAATAATAAGCAATGCAAACAGTAAAATATAGTTGACCCACTAGTTCAGAATATTGAACTTCCTCTATAGTTCTGCATATAGCGTCAATCCACAGAATGTGTAGAGAAAAGTGCTTGTGTGTCAATTAACAAGTACAAGAGACAATAGCTATTAAGTACCGGATAAGAAACCATATTTCCTATAGCAAATGTATGCAGATTTTTAGTACTGTAGTAGATAATGGGGAGAAAAATGTGCACAGTTCCATCATAAAAGGTAATGTACTGGTGGCTGAAAGTTAACTATGCATCAATAACTTGACACCGTAATTATTCATCTTATTCTATGTCTTGAAATATGAGCATATTACATTTTTACTGGACTACATAAAGGTCCCACCTCGACCTGAAACCCAATCGTTACACACTTTTAGCATTAACAGGATCCGGCAGACGACAACCTATAACGGTGGCTACCGCTGCCAGATTGGAACACTCAGGATCAAAAAACTCGTATGAGCAATAAGGCTCTGATACCAAATGTTGAAAATATATTAAACAGTATGTATAAAAGAGAAGAAGAAAAACTTTATTTGATAACTTCAGTTCGTACAATACAACAATAATTAGAAAATATTTATAGACCAAAAAAAAGCTAAACTAACACAAAACACCACCTGCTATAAGTTTGCCTAACTAAGAGGAGATGAGCTGCCGAATTGGAACCAAATCAAGATCAAGTTACTATGACTTGTTCAAACAGAACGTATTTAAGAAATGTTCAAGTAACCTCCTATTATTTAGGTTTGAGTTTAAATTCCAACACACAACACATGCTTCATTAGTTAATTTTGTTTCACTCTTCTGTACTGTGAAATACATGTATAAATTTATCTATTCACAACAGTTAGTTTATCTAGTCAAATGACTACAGATGTGCGACTTACATAACCGCCAAATTCAGTAGTGACCCATTGTGATCTAGGTCGAACTCCACACTTCAACATACACTCGTTGCTATTTTCTTTATAATCAAAGCCGGAGGGCATAGACATGCTTTCATTAGACACAACCATTTGCATTACCATCTCTGTACATGCCTGAGTTTAACTTTTGCATCGTCAAAACTTAACACTGAATTTTTGTGCATGTGAGTGTGTTATAAAGTATGTTTGCAGTACAGTTTGCATTCCAAAAGATCACTCACCAATCCCATGGATGGAACATTAGATGACAGCTCGAGTTTATATGCAGGATCGGTTAAGTTTGTTATCATTGACACTACTCCTTGTTGTTCCTGATACATGTAGAATGCAAAAAATTGATTATCAAACTTGTCAATTCAAGTGTATAATGCTAGAGCAAAAGAGAAATGTAAGGCAAAGACCATACAAATAGTTGTTATCTTTACGTACCTACCATCAGAACTCACATTTTAGTTTATCAAAGTGTTTAAAACCTAGTTAACTATCAGAAATATTTCATCATTCGCTAAGAGCCAGATGTATATATTACTATCTATCTTGTACAAACAAGCTCAAATCATGCGCATTGGAGAATAAAACTTCATAATTTCACATTCAAACTGTAACAATGGGACACCTCCAACACTCTTTTAGTGTGAATAAGCATTAGGCTTATTTCTGTGATCTACATCAACACTTATTGTAATGTGAGCGCACCTTCTCGGTGTGATACTTGATTTGGAACACATTAGCCATGGAAATGCAATATTTAACTGAATTCCTATAATTGGAAGTGCATGACAATGTTATCCTATTTGTTGACCAGCTTATATGGACATATGCATTGTCTCCAATCCAACCACTTTGAAATTGAATATCTTATAATAGAACATGAAGGTATTATTCACTAATATCATGAGATTACTACATAAAACCTCTGTAACTCACACAGAACTGCAATGACTGAAATAGAGATGAAACACTATTGCAGAGTATATTTTTGTTCAGAGTAAGATATCAGTCAGCCAATACAATGAAATCAACGAGCTCTAGAGATAAGGGTATTTCACAAAAGCCCATACCTTAACGTCATGTGTAGCTTTGACCTGCAATCTCTTGTTAACATCAAAATTTCCTCTCAAAAGATCATTTTTCGATTCCAAATCGTATAAAAGAGAAAAATGCTTATTCAAGAACCCCAACTACGGATATGAAATCTCTCCATTCTGGTCGTTTTGGAATGAAACTTTCAGCTTGGCGATTCCATCGAAGAGCTTGGAGCTGATTTTGTTGAAGAATAATTGGGATTCGCTATCGTATTCAGTGGTTAATCACAGTGATGGGCGCTTGAAACTAGGGTTTGGGATTTACGTTGTAGAATTTTCCATGGCGAAGATTCGGATTTAGCTGTATTTTTCTCTTCAAAGAGCCTTAATACATAATAAGTTTTAAAATACTGCAAGATTAACATCTACAGTATCATTAATTTCACTTATAATTTATATATCAAAATGCCTTAATTCATTACTACAAATCAGTCCTGATTAATCTCAAATCAGGTAATTGAACTCAATTGGAATTCGAACCTCATAGCGAACAAAGTTGAAAATAATCATGTTGCAAGTAAAAATAAATCCAACATAACAAGCATCAATTAGAATTCTGAATTCAAATCCAACTGCTGAATGAAACAAAAATAGAAATAGCTCAAAAAATTGATCCAACTAGCCAATATAAAACAAAATCGCAAAGAAGTAGTCAAAGACCAAAATATGGTTAGCAAATCAACTAAGTACTGCATAGTGTATGAGAAGCAATTCAGAGATAAATACTAGCTTAACTAATTAGAATTTGTACTCACCAAAAAAGATCATCGACTGAGGTACGGTAATAGGATGAGACATGATGATTAGCTTAGGAATGACGATAGGGCGGTGGTAGGCTGAGGTCAAGACGCGATTTGCTGTGGACTGTATTTTCGAGAGCTAGGGCTTGAACGATACATCTTTGGTGATTTTAGCTTCAGATCCAAATGGAATTTATTTTTTCAAGTTTTCAAGAAAAAGAAGAAAAATTGTTCAAAGTGATTAGTGGAAGAAAAGGATATGTTAGCGGCCAAAGAAAAATTTTGCCAAGTTTTACGTGAATTGTTGGCGGGAATTAGACGCAGCGTTTATTTATTTATTTTTGTTCTACTAAATCATCTGTAGATGCACTTAACTTGAAACGCTACTATTTAATGCATATAATAGTAAGTTTTCTTGTAGTGTGTGGATGTTTGGACATGTTGTTTGGAGTGTATTGAAGGGCCTATAGGGCTGGGTTCGCTTGGCATAAATTCCTAGCTACCGTCGCTCATTCGATCGCTTTTGAGTTGATTTGACCATCAATGGCCTGGTCAAGTTTTGCCCTTAGCTTCAGCTCAGACGTATGAAAGAATACTCAGACATCTGGGTCATATGAATACAAAATTCCAGACCTATAGTTTAGACGTCTGAGGTTTTCCCAAACATCTGAGCGATCTGGAAGAAATTTCCAGACCTTCAGCTCATACGTCTGGGAAAACCCCCAGACGTCTGGCGTTGTTAAATTCAGCCAGTTTGTCCATTTTTATGTGGGTTTCCGTTTCAATCGATTTTTGTTGATCTGGTTAGTTGTTGTCATTTATTATCGACTTTGATGATTTTTGGGGATATCCATTTGATTAGATCTGATATCGATTTTTGTACTTTTAATTCACATCGTCAAATGTGGATTTTAGGCGATAGATTGTTTTTACAATCATTTATATGATTTGTCACTTTAAAATATAAAGGTTTCTATACTAGTAGTAAATACTCAAACTCTTTCACAAAAATGATTTCAATATTACTTTTAATACAAAGCTCGTTTTTAAAACCGTTTTCCAATCTATTAGTATATACAAACCTTTACCTTATTCGTATGAGAAATCCAATTAAACGACTTAGCAAAACAAGTGGTATGAAACGCTTGTGTTTACTTTGTCGGTTAATTCTTGGACTTCTTCGATTGAAATCTCGTGACAATTTTCGAGCGGAAATCTACAATTTGTTCGTAAATATTTAAGTGAAGCCAGTGGTTATAGGACATGAAGCTAAACTCATTTATTTATTAGCTTAGTGTAATTTACACTTCTTATTCATCAATGATGATCATTTTATGGTTTAGACTAGCGATATGCGATGTCTCCTTGTCCGCATAGGGGACTATACCCCGTTATGTAGAGCTTCTCTCATTTTTATGGGCTAGCGACCGATGGTCTTTTAACCATTTAATGGAGTTCGGTTCATCCGATGTATCGCTGTACTACGTCGTTGTTCCACCTTATTTGAGTTTTAGGTTCCTTGGGCATACTGTTGTACTACCTCGTTGCACCCACTCGATGGGTTAGCGACCCGTTTGCGATACACGTGCTGGTGATTTTTCATGCTTCCGTTTGTGATAGGCCTCCCCCTTTGTTTTTTTTTGGATTTATAATTATTGATTTCTAGAATTTATGTTTCATCAATTTTTGTGATTTGCATTGATAAGCTCTATAAATATTTGTGATTTGGTGAATAAAAATAAAAAATATGACATTTTTTTTGGATATTTGAGGAGATTCGAGATATTATATGATTTTCATTGTTAGCAAATATATACTTGTCAAAGCATGACATTATTGTTATCATACATTTTTTTCATATCTCTTATCTTATCTCATTTTGTATGATATTTATAGCTAGACTGATCCGTTTATTATTTTTCTTCTCAAATAATACTCGGGTTAGACCTAGGTGTTTCAGGTGCTTCTACTTGACTTCTTAGCTGGGACTAGCTTCTGACTTTTGGCTAACTACTTTAGCTTAGTAGTTTTTGTTTTTATACATTCGAGATAGAGACTCCTTGATGTATACATATTAGTTTGTCTAGCACCTGTACCTATTCTTTTGCGATGTAGTGGATCTTATATGACCACTACATTGATGTACACTTCTATGTGATATATTCATATCTGTTTCCGCCTTAGTGATATGAATATCTGTGACTGATTTGTGCATACTTATTTTATATTTGTTTCCGAAGACCACATAGCCACTATATAGTAGCTTTGAGTTTGTATTTGATATGTCAGATTTCCTTTTGAAATGAAATGCATGTCATACTATCTGACATATTGGTACTCGTACAAAGCAATTACACAGATGGTCGCTCCTCAACAGCCTTATTCTTCATGCTAGTCGACGTCATTATCCCGTAGTGTCCTTGGCTAATGTAAGTATAGAGGTGGGGCGTCACAAATATCATAATATATACCATTATAGCGTAAAACATACCATTTTACTAGCATTTATAATCGAGCTATTATAATTTTCTTCGAGCAAGAGCGAGCCAAATTTGCCAAATAATCCGAAGATGCTTTATAAGTGCCCATTCTCGACTCAATCAATAATAAATCTTATAAATAACCCAAAGATGCTTTATAAGATGTTTTATAAGTGCCTATTCTCAATGCAAAATGATTCTTTTAATGTTTGGCAAATTTTCTCATCATCAAAAAGAATAGGATAGTGATGTATTCTTACTGATCATGGTTCAAATACTGATAACAAATATATTATATGAGTAGCTTGCTTTCATTTGTAAGGAATAAAGCAATTCATGATGTACCCTTACTTAATGGGAACCGTATTCACCGAATTACATCATTTCATTTATATATAATAACTGTAGAATGAAACATGTTGCGTCATAGATGCCTAATATAGACAAAGTACAGACAATAAATCCAAAATGCTTTTAATTTATACAGGCAAAAAGCCGGTTCGGGCCCAGTGCGCACTGTGATCATGCACTTGGCATGATTTTATGAGGGGCAGCATACTCTCTTCCAAGGTTTTAAATCTCGGATTTTAGTTACGTCTCGTCTCGAAGAATTTAGAGAGCTTATCTCGTATCGGGTGAGATCTCGAACGAGATGAGTGCATCTTGGTCGTCCATCTCGGATTTACATCTCGGTTTTTAAAATTCATTTCGGAGTTATCTCGGAGTATATGTCATGTCAAAAATTAATTTTCATACACCTAAATTTATAATACTAGTCACTACCTTAAGGAAAACACTATGCACTTACCTTGAATATATCACACGCTTATCATTAGTAATTTAGTATGGAAAAATATCACTTGTATCATGTAAAATAAACAAATAACTAGATTTCATGAATACTGTTCAATATTATGTCATATGAGATAAAGTAGACAAGAAATAAACCATAACATATGCACATTTACTTTGTTTGATCATTCGCTTAACTTTTCTATACAATATAAGTCTCATTTCTAGCTTTTGTGATTTATAGTACTGCAAGGGAAATCTTAATTTTATAACTTTAAATACAAAAGTCTACAAGTAGAATTAAGATATTTTATGTCTGATTATAATATTTAATTATTAGCAAACAAAATCTCGTTAAGCAACTAATAAAATAGATATTTCAAACAAACGTAGATAATATCACACATAGTACAAACAATTTTCAAACATTTAGTAATAATATAATTAAAACAAAAAAATGATGTACGAATGAACATGTAATCAACAGAGATTAATAGATGAAACATAATTCCTTTATTACTTAAAAGTAAGCCTTGAGGAAAAAATTATAGCAGCAAAGACTAAATGGAATCAAATTAGGAATCCATTTAGAACATAAAGTTAAATAAGTGAAGCCCAAAATTTATAGTCACAAAAAAATAGGGTTAGGAAAAAAACTCAAGAAAGTGTCGAAAAAAGAACGTTGAAATCAGATGTAAATTAATTTGGATCAGAAACCTAAATGAAAATCATAAAGTGAAATACTTACCATAATCGATGTAGATTTTATCATCTTCTTACACTTGTCACTGCTGTAAAATAAGAGATGAATATTAAATGAGATTTATATAAGAAATAAGGGTTAAAAAAGTACAATTAAGAAGGCTTAAATTAAGGTAAAGGATGAGTCAGCCCAATACGGAAAAATAGTTGATTTTTTCCAAAATTCAACAACTCGGCCGATATCTCGCTATTAAATCTTGTCCGAGATATCGAACGAGATACCGAAATATCGTCCGAGACTTGGGTCAGACGAGATTCAAACGAAATAGCCTGTTTCGAATTGCCCAGGCTTAAAAATGAGATCTCGGCCGAGATCTCGGCCGAGATGAGCGAGATTTAAAACCTTGCTCTCTTCAATGTTCCATTTTTAACTTTGGCAGTTAGCATAGAAGACTAAAACTCAATGTGTTTTGTTACTCAAACCCAACTATTATTTTCGGATGCAACCAATCAAATGGAATACTCAAATGCAAGTTATTTTATAAATGATTTTAAAGTTGTTTTAAAAACCCAACTGGTGTCGAAGAAAGAATTGCCATTGAGAACAACAGTGAGAAGCAGCTACTCTTAGGGCTGTTATGGTAATGGTTACCGTTACCATTTCACAAATACCATTACCATACCATTTACTGGTAAACGAAAATAGCTTACCGTTACCGTTACCAATAGGCTGGTATACCGATAATCTGGTAACCGTTACATTGGTAATGGTAAATTACCGTTTTCCTAAAATAGGTTAGTAACATAACACGTACTCACACCATAACGGTGCTTCATATACAAATTATAGTGTTACTTAACAAAAGACATAAATAAGATAGAAGTGAAGTGTATTTAACATTATTTCACCTGATTAATAAGCTAAATTAACCATTTGTTTGATTCTAAATGCCTATAATAAAGCATGTTACATGAATATACATGTATTATAAATTGATTGGTAAAATTACCGTTACTGCTGGTATTGAAGAAATGTTACCGATGGTTTACCGTAGAAAATGGTAAATTTACCGTTACCATACGATTAAATTGGTATACCGATTTCACTTGAAAATGGTAACCAATTGGCTGGTAATGGTATGGTAATGGTAAATTTACCGTTACCATAACAGCCCTAGCTACTCTCCTTTTTCCAACCGAAAGAGAGTACTCATGATCTAGCATTTTTTTTCTTCTTCTTGTCTTATTTTTTTTAATTAAAGCAATACTAGAAGGAATGTTCCCATTTAAAATATGAACCTTTAAACTCCAGCATTTGCCTGCTTTGTATGTAATTTCGAAACATAGATATTTAATTCAAAACATCATGCCACTTTATCAGGCACAGCAGAACCCACAATTAGCTGAAATCATATGTGTATAATCGACCTGCTCCAAAACAACATAAACCATTGTAACACTTGTTGCAAAGCAATCAACTAACCAATCTTCAAACGATTATATTCACAAACCAAACGCATGCATGACATACCACAAACCTAACACTAGTACTTAACACAATATTGAAACTGAATACAAAACAATTAGTATACAACATTCAGCTACAACATTGTAAGCGACGATCCAAAAGTGAAATGCACTTGGAAAATAATGACTGACTTACAACTATAATGCACTATGAGAGGAATTAAATAGAAACACAGCTGATATAGCAAGTGTTAGAATGATACAACATAACATAAACCATAAGACTTTACTGATGTTAGCAGACAAGTCAAAATGCAATGAAATTTCTTTAGGGATGGTTTCAGAACATCTTTGCAGATATTGCTATTTTTCTCCAACCTGTTTTAAAATAATTAGGATCTTTTCAAAAATCTGTGTTAATATAATGGGTAACATATTTCTAATTTATTGTTATCTTTAGAAAACTCATTTTCAACTCTAATCAATTATATTACCTTTCTATACAATTTTCAAACTACTTTGTCATTCTATATCAAAATGACATAAAGATTTTTTTGTTTGTTTATCTTTTAACAATATAACTTATTCTTCTTTAAAATATTATTCTATCTTCAAAACATCTTTTCCCAACCAATCGTGTTTGAAGTGTTTCGTCCTAGTGTTTAGAAATCTCATTCGACAATCGTTAGCTTCAACAATGGCCGCCAACATCTAAACAATGTGAAAGCACCACAAATCCAATAACTTATTCCAAACAGGGTGAAGTAGAGAATAAAATATGAAGATTAGAAAATTAAAACAATAAGAAATGAACACAAGAGATTTTATAGTAGTTCAGCTGACTCAGACCTACGTCCACTCCAAAGAATTTCTTTTTATTTATACTACTGATTACAGTTACAATGATTTGAATTCGAGTAATAAAAATGACAGAGTGTGGCCAAGAGAGAAGAAGATCCAAAAGTGAAGCAGAATAGCCAATGATTTATAGAAGAAGACAATGAAATATCCATCTAAAACCTCGTCAACAAAACCTACAGAACAGACCAACTCCAATCCCTAAAATTAGGCCTTATTAGGCCCATTTTGGGGAATCAGCGTCGATCACATAAATGAGGGAGTGGGGTGCAGTGATTCCTCTAGGAATTCCCCTTTGATGCCTTATTTTGGTTTCCATAGTTGTTTGTATAGTTGCTTTGGTGAAATTTGTTGATACTGGTTGATTTCCATTGAGTTGAGTTGCCGAGTTGAGTGTCCATATCCATAGTGATTTGATCCCCTTCCAAGGAGAAGTAATCTGATCTGATCCCCTACTTAGGGGAAGTGACAATCCATATTTAGCCAATTCCAGGATGTCATTCATTTGAATTTGGTCGATTATCTTTCATAGTCTTATTTATAACTGATTTTTGAACCTGATAATCAACCCTCCGAGCTTCATGCCTTTATGATCATGAAATCCATTTTGACCAAATCCGTGGTATATTGCCTTGCCAAAAGGCAGGATAATATTTTCCCTCCAAAACATGCCTTGCGATAGGAATGTGTCTTCTGAATTGCTATAAGTACGAAGTCCGAAATCCATCGACAACCGAATATTCCAATCTAGAACCCATTCCTTAGCCAAACCGAATCGCCTTGAGCCGTCCTATGATCGTCCGAGAGTTAGTATTTGTATGCCGAATCCTCAATCTCTTCGGATTGTTGGTGAAATCCGGGACTATTTCGAGTCGATGGCTAATTTCAAAACCATTCTAAATCTTTAGCCAAACCATATCCATTTAAAGCCAGTAACCGAATTCATGATCTCACCGGATCATTTTCCAAACACAATGCCTCAGTCTCAACAGATCGTTATCCAAATCCTTGATCTCTCTATATTGTTATTCAAATCCATGACCTCTCTGAGTTAATATCCAAATCCATAACTGTTTGAAACCTTGGAAGTTAGTAAGCCAATTCACGATCTCTCGAGATCGATATCCAAGTTCACGGTCTCTTCGAACTGATCAACGGTCTTTCAGGACCCTAACTGAGTCCAATCCGAACCTAACGACGAGTAGGCCGATCCTGTCACTCCCCAACGAAGCAACCT
Source organism: Allium cepa (assembly GCA_030765085.1). NCBI lineage: Eukaryota > Viridiplantae > Streptophyta > Magnoliopsida > Asparagales > Amaryllidaceae > Allium > Allium cepa. The sequence goes on along the minus strand of CM060941.1, from coordinate 1,045,379,779 downwards.
ACTCCTTTCACTCTGGCTCTTTTGGGGGCATATAGCGATGTCTTGATCCACCAGGACCGATCATTGCCTCTTCGAGCTCTTGTTGGACCTCATCTTGTTACTCTCCCGTGAAGGGGGAACAACGGCAAGTAAGCCGATCCTACCACTCTTGCAAAGCAACATTACTTCCTACACTCCATTTCAATGTCTTTGAACATAATGTGAATTCATGGCCTTCCTAGGCCGATCATGGTCTCTCCAGGCCCTTGTTGGACCCTATCCAGTCACTCTACGACAAAAAGGGGGAACAACGATAAGTAAGTCATTCCTGTCGCCCTTTGACGAAGCGACTCGCTTCTTCGACTTCGGTCCCTGACTCTTTAGTCAGGAATATAACATGACTAATTTCATATTGACTTCCTTTCTCCGGCCTTGACTCTCCGATCAAGGGCTTAATCTATGACGTATGAATCCATCCTATCGCTTCCCGACGAAGGGACTCGTACCTTGCAATTATCATCTTGTCTCTCCGTTCGGGATGACTGTGACCTGTTTTGTTCATTATATTAATGCGAATTTAGATTAAATTATCAAATTTATGTTCTTATGGCCATAAATCCAAAAAATAAGGAAAATCAAACATTGCCTCTCTGGACGCAACAATTTATCATCATCCCACAACATGCTTAGGATCTGACCTCAATCCCGTACATGTGTAATGACTTAGCCGTTTTATTATGAAGTTTATTATTTATTTAGTTTATGCTATCCCGATTAAGAGATGATGAGCTGTGACCTCGATCCAAGGCTATTTCCATTAGAAGCGGACGGCGGCTACTCACGTTCCACTGTTGCAGCCCGAGTCCTCATGTCCTATGGAAGCCTTCCATCCTTAACATGCCCCTCATTCATATGCCTGCGTTCATCCGTACTATGCCCATCTAGCTTGTGGAATAGGCAATACATTTCAGACCTACATTTTCGCTCCTCAGGATTGCAATTTCTAATAGGGGAGTTGCCTTTTGTGTTTAGATAAATCCATTCCATGTTTTCCGTCAAATCTGAATATAGTGAACTTCGACTCTTGTTCCGTTCCTTGCCTTTTGATTCATCATAACCATCGTCCAGCTTTCTTTTTCCCTTGTCCTTCTTGGATCCCTCCCCAGATGGTCCTTCACCTTGCACATCATTTACTTCATGTTTATCGATTCATGTGCCATCCTTGTTAGACCTTATATTTTGATGTTTTGATAGTGACAACTATACAAGTATACACTGCCTACCAACTGTCACGACCCGCCTTACATTCCACAAAAAGATGCATCATGATTAAGAAAGAAAGGGATAGAAAAGAGAAAAGATAGGAAAGAAAGAACCAAACAACATCAGAATCTCACAGTGGAGTGAATAAAATATATTACATCACATAAGATATTACATAGTATCATATACTTCAGGGTTATACAGCTTATACATCACAAACTAGATAGTTATAAAGACCTGTCTATCATACAACTCCAGTACAATACAGACTTCATCACAGAGATACAACACAGTGGAAAAACTATATATCTACATGCTGAAGCCTCCTACTCCAAAGTTCCTTTAGAATTCATCAAAGCTAACATGAATCCCTTAGCTACTCGTAAAAATTTGAGTACCCAGAGTTTAATACACTAATCACTTTTGTAGGAAATGATATCAACTTTACAAAGAGATAATTATGTTGGAATGAAGACCTAATTGATGCTACAAAGGGCTATCAGTCATGATGTCTATGTCTAGAGGTATAAAGTTGTTAAAATCTCTTCTATGTGGTATGTACACACATATAATTTTTTAGAAATTAAAATTTTAACAACACAAAAAACATATAATTGAGCCCGCTGAACCATATAGTTCAACAGACAATCTATGCATATGCACATCAGTATTTATGAATATTCAGCCGACCGACTGAAAATGTTCAACCGGCTGAAAATGGCCTAAATTGAACTATTTTCTTACTAATTTGAAAAATTATTGTTTTAGTGGCTGCCAAAATTTATTCAGCTGGCTGAATCTATATAAAGGCTAATTTTCTAAAAAGGTACCGCTTTTTCATGAAGGTTTACATCTCTAAAATTAAGAGCTGCAACCCTAATTTTTCACCGTTTCATTTCACGAATGGTTGCAACTATTGGAATCTATATAAAGAAAATTATTCATTGTTTTCATAATCAATTCTACTTTTGCAATTCTCTCTATCTTTACTATTGAATCTCAAGCATTCAATTCCAAACTGCTTTTGATCACACGATCATTCAATAATATTTTTTTATGATCAAAATTACTTCCTTTCTTCACAAACTATACGATATACCACAAAGGAGAAGAATATGGGAAGAATGTACGTTATAGACTTATTTGTGCTATTCAAGAACATACTCAGTCAAATACATTTCTGCTATTTATAGTTGTAGTCCTGTTATAGTATCCCCGTGTAGTTGAAGTCCTATTCGGTTGTCTAGGCGGCTAAAATCTTATTCATTTGCTCATGCAGTATAATGCATATTCCTCCGAGTTAAATGAGGGTATTGATTAAATCCAGTAGTGATCTGGGATTGAACGTAGAACGGAAAGTTCGAACCAATATAAAAATCTCAAGTGTCGTTTACTTTATTACTTTTACTTTTATTTTTATATTCCGCATAAGTAAATAGTTTAGTTAATATTTTATAGTACATGATCCTTAGTCACTTTCATTTGGTATCAAAGTAGAGGTCATCATATAACCATAACAGAGCTTTTTGATATTTAAGTTATATGGAAAATAACATGGCATCAAGTTTTGTTGAAGGTCAATCCACTGCACAACCACCACTATTTAATAAATTAAACTATAATTATTGGTCAACTAGAATGAGAGTTTACATGCAAGCTAATGGATACGATAATTGGAATATCACTCAATAAGAATATTTTGTACCTACCACTCCTTATGCACAATGGTCAAACACAAAGAAATTAGGTGCTACTGCAAATGCTAAAGCTATGAATATATTGTTTTATTACTTAGATAAAAATGAGTTTACTAGAGTTAGTATGTGGTCTTCAGCATATAAAATTTGGCGCACTCTCAAAGTAAGTCATGAAGGTACTAATAAATTTAAACAATGCAAGATATCTATGCTTAAGAATCAATTTCAGAATTTTAGAATGAAGCAAGATGAAACCATAGGTGAGATGTATTCTAGGTTTCAAGATATATATCACTCACTTCTGGTAAAAGGAGAAACATATATCGATTTTGATACTATTTCAAAAATCCTAAACTCTTTAACGGATAAGCAGAAACGAAAAGTCTTAGCAATTGAAGAAGCTAACGACATTTCTTCCATAAAATCGGAAGAGTTAACAGGAAATTTCATGTTATATGAAACTAATTTGCAAGTAAAAAGAGTTCAAGCTCAAGATAGAAATACAGTAGCATTCTAAGCTGAACAAGAAGAATCTGACGAAGATGAAGATAATATGGCATTTATAGCTAAGAATTTTAAAATTTTTCTAAAATTTAGGAAAAAAAAGGTTTGGAAATAACAGAAACAACAACAAACCATCATCCTCAAATCTTGAATGCTATGAATGTCACAAAAAGGGGCATATGAAAAAATACTGTCAAGACCGCAAGGAAAATAGAAATAACTAAAAAAGTAGGTGCGATAGATATAAGAAGAAACAAGCTTTTTTTGGTTACATAGAATGATTTAGATTCCTCTTCCTCATGAGACATCGACAGTGATTCCGAATAAACGAATGTATGCTTTGTGGCCTCAAACGAGGATGTAAGAGATCTTACTTTTGATGATTAATTGAAATTTTAGATAAACTAAGAAATTTTAAAAGCAAATACAAAGATTCACTAGAAAGGGTAAACAAAATTGAAATCGAAGTTGAAATATTAAGAGATGAAAAGAAAATTTTCGTAGAACAACTTGTTATTTCATAAGAATCTTGTTCTACTATTTCTTCTCAACTTACTATGTTAAGTAGTGAAATCGAGACTCAAAAAGAAAAGAATGATGCAGTATCAATAAATAATCATGAGTTGAAATCAACTGTGAAAATATTAGAATTAGATATTACTAGTCTTACAACAAAGTTAGATAATATTACCAAAAATGTTTCTAATTTTAATAGATGCAGAGAAAATCTTTCTAAGATTATGGATAATTCACAATCTACTTCTAATAAAAAAAGGTTAGGATATTACAAAATTAGAAGAGTAAAAACTAATCCAAAACATTATAACTCTCGGTATACAAATTTCAAGAAGAAAAATAACAGTCTTGGAAAGCTTGTTTTAAAATCTATTAGTCAAAAGAAAACTACAACCCATTCAAAATTTATTAAGATTTGGGTTCCAAAACTAATAATCATTTGATTATAAATAAGTATATAAGTAACTTTATAATTTATGTTCATAAAAATGATAATTCTTGTTACAAAGGGAATTCTAAACCCTCATGAAAGTTTGGCTTCCTAAGATCTAACTATTAGGACACTAACAAAGGAAGTGGGTACCAACATCATCTTTGAATATTTTGCAGATACCAAATAAGAAAAGAGGAAAATGGATATTTGATCGTGGTTTCTCAAAACATATGACCGGAAATAAATAAATATTGAAAACATTATCTACTCAGATGGAGGATCTGTCACATTTAGAGATAACTCCAAAGGATATATCATCGATAAAGGCGATGTGAGCAACGACGATACATCTAATTTACCTTTTATTACAAATGTTCTATTAGTTAAGAATTTAAAACATAATCTTTTAAGTATTAGTAAACTATGAGTTAAAGATTTCAAAATTACTTTTGAAAAAGATAAATGTAACATTTATGATAAAGATCAAAATTTAATTTTGAAGGAAATTGTTATAGAAATATATACGCTTTAAATATGAAAATTAGTCATAACACAAATTTATGATTAATAGCCAAAGAAATTATCCTTGATTATGAAACAACAGATTTTGTCACATAAATTTCAAAGCTATAAGCAAATTATCTGAAAATAATTTAGTGAAAGGATTACCAAAGTTAAATTATAAAGTAAATACTATTTGTAATGCTTTTCAATTAGGAAAACTGAAAAAAATCATCTTTTAAGTCTAAGAAAATTATTTCTACATTACAACCACTTGAGTTACTTCACTTGAATCTTTTTGGACCAAATCAAGTTCAATCAGTAAATCGCAATAAGTATGTGTTTATAATTGTGAATGATTTTTTGAAGATATATATGGACAATATTTTTGAAAAATAAAATTGATACTTTTGAAATTTAAAATCTTCGCCAAAAGAATACAAAATTTAAAAAATTTAAAAATTTAAAACATTAGAATTGACCATGGTGATGTATTTGATAATGATTTATTTGAAAATTATTGTAACAAGAATGGAATTTTTCAGAAAAATTCATTTCCTAGAACTACACAACAAAATTGAGTTGTAGAAAGGAAAAATGGAACACTACAGTAATGTGCTAGAACTTTACTTAGTGGTAGTAATTTGCCAAAATATTTTTGGCAGAAGCTGTAGCAACTGCATGCTATGTTCTAAATAGTGTCTCTTTTCGTCCCTTTACTAAACATACTCCATATGAACTGTTTAGTGGAAAGAAACCTAGTATTTATTATTTTAAAATTTTTGGTTCTAAATGTTTTTTTATTAAATACGAAAGAACAACTTAGAAAATTCCATCCAAAATCCGATGAAGAAATATTTATTGGATATTCGAAACGAAGTAAAGCTTATAGAATATATAATAAAAGAAACAAAAATAATAGAAGAAACACTATATGTTTCTCTTCATGAAAATTAAAAAATTAAAAACAATGATGAAGATGAAATAAATGCAAACCGTGACAATTCAGAAAATGAAAATATTGAAAATAATGTTGAAAATAAAATTGAAAATTTACCCTTTGAAAATGAAACAAGTTGTCCACCTAGAGTATCAAGAAATCATCCTATCGAAAATATTATTGGAGAAATAAATACAAATGTAAGATAAAGGGAAAATTAAATTAAATTTGACATATTGCTTTCATTTCTAACATTGAACCTAAAAATGTTAAAGAAGCTTCAACCGAAGACTATTGGATTTTTGCCATGCAGGAAGAGCTAAACCAATTCGAACGAAATGTCGTTTCGGACTTAGTTCCTAGACCTAGTGATTATACAGTTATTGGTACGAAATGGGTTTTTTTTTAAAAAAAAGGATGAACAAGGTTAGATAACTCATAATAAAGCTAGATTAGTCGCCCAAGGCTACAATCAAGAAGAAAGAGTAGACTAAAAAAACATTTGCTCCTATCGCTCGATTAGAAGCAATACGTGTCTTGTTAGCCTTCTTTTGCTATCACAATTTTAAACTATATCAAATGGATCTAAAAAGTGCATTTCTAAATGGTTTTATAAATGAAAATGCTTCTTTAGAACAACCACCATTGTTTACACATGAAAATAATCCAGATCATGTTTATAAACTAAGGAAAACATTATACAGTTTAAAAGAAGCACCCCGTGCTTGGCATGATCGTCTTAAGAGTAATCTTATAAATTCAGGTTTTGAAATTGGAAAACTTGATCCAACACTTTTATTAAACAAGATAAAAATGATATTTTAATAATTTAAGTTTATGTAGATGATATCATTTTTGGCTTCGTAAATGAAAAATTATTTGAAGATTTTTCTAACATTATGAAAAGTGAATTCAAAATGTCACATATGGGAGAATTCTCATATTTTCTCGGTTTACAAACTAAATTATTAAATAACGGTATTTTTATCAATCGAGAAAAATAATGTAATAATTTGATAAAACGGTTTGGTATGGAGAACATTTCTGCAAAACCAACTCCAATGAGCACTACGGTTCATTTCGAAAAGTATGGATCAAAAACTTTATCAAAGTATGATTGGTTCTTTACTATATTTGACAACTAGCCATCCCAACATCATGATGAGTGTGTGTCTTTGTGCACGTTTTCAAGCAAAATTCTAAAAAAATCACATTTGCGAGCCATGAAACGAATTTGGTGCTACTATAGCAACACTATAGGCTATGGCCTTTTTTATCTTAAAGGATGTCCTTTCGAATTACGGCGATGCTGACTTCAGTGGATGTCGAATGAACCGAAAGAGTATGAGTGGTACATGCATGTGCACAAGTAATCTATATGCAACATATTCTTCCAGATTTTGGTATCAATCTTCCTAAAACAACAATTTATTGTGATAACACAAGTGCCCTTAGCTTGTCCAAAAATCCAGTAAATCACCCACGAACTAAACCTATAGATATTTGACATCATTTTCTACATGACAAGATAGAAAAAGATGTTATTTCTCTAGAATTCATATCTTTAGAAAATCAATAGCAAATATATCCAGCAAACCATTAAATGAAAATACTTTTATAAAATTAAGACGTGAACTTGGAATTTTATCTCTATAAGAATTATAAATCTTTTTCCATGGGCAATAAAGAAAAATGTGCATAAAAATTTTCAACCAAATAAACATATCTTCTCTTGCATTAGAACCTATTATTTTAGACAAATCAATTAAAAGGTCGTAAAATTTGTTTTTATATTAACAAGTGAACACACACACACATATATAATTCACAGGTTACAAATCAAAAGGGATTTTGAACTTTGTAAATATTTCTAAAAATAGAAATCCATAATATGTATAAGATTAGAATAAGTGTAGAAGAAATAAATGTAAAAATAAAAATCATCTTTCCAAATATAAATGTCTTCGTAATAAAATTCTCCATACTAATCAATTAATTTCAGCTCATTCACTACAACACCTTCAAATAACTCAACTGCTATATATGTTCCCGTATGTATTACACCTTCCCAAATCATCACACTTGCTATACTCCAAATGGAAACGAGTCAGAAGGAACATAGATTTTCGTTCGCCTTCTACTCAACATCAAATAGATGATATACATCTTTTTCAACGAGAAATAACCAGTGTTCAATGCGAAATGTACTATCAACAGAAAAATCATGGAGCTCGTTTGGGTTTATTTGAGAAATTTTCTCAAAAAATTTATGGTCATTCTCCTTCAAAAAATAACATCCACAGACAATTGCCTCGTCACATAGAAACACCTCCTCATAATTCAAGGGAAAATGGTCCATTAAGCAAACTCAACCCTGTTCGAATTACTGATTCATTAAAGTTTGCTCATCAGAACAATCATGGCCTTTTGAAAATAAATAATTTTCTACGCTGGAATGTTTACATAAGATATATAAATATGGTTTTCCTATAGTAATAATATGATTATTGCATATAATTGCTTACAATTGTTTAACATGGGAATAAAGCTCTAATAAATATATGTATGTATATATGTATATAACAACCTAATAATATTTGGTTATAAGCTGAATTGTATAGAGACAATAGATTCAACCGGCTGAACGTCCTAGTTCAGATGATTGAATCTTCAAGGGAAAATCAAATTAGACCCAAGATTCAGCCAGCCCAACTCATTACTTCAGATGGCGGAATGGACCCAGTTTTTGCATATTTCTTTGCTAACTACATTTGTAATGCATTCAGCCAACTGAAAGGTTCTACTAGCCGGCTAATGCATTGAATTTCAATTTATTTTAAGATAACTAACACTTCTTTTAAGGCTCCTATTCAATTCTCCACCAACTATCACATTTACTCAACCCTTCATTTCATCATCACTCTTTATTTCAGCAAAAAAACCCATTCTCTTCAAATTTAAATACCTCGTTATAAACCCTAGCCACTCCTCATACTCATTTTTCTGTATGTACATCTCCTTCTCAACTCCTCATTTCAATAGCAGACAAACCAAAACTCAAAATTTTCCAATTCAATTTCAATTCAAAATTCAACTCCAAAAATCTCAAATCTGCAATTCGTTTTCCCATTTGAACCACTGTTTGTCCACAAATCTTGGCCTTTTATATCATCGTGAACAATTGCAACAAATCGTAAAATCGACGATGCCATGGCATGAAGGGGGCCTTGCGTAGTTCATCATTTCATCGGCTGGATTATCGAAGATAATTCGGTTAGGGTTCCTCTATTTATTGGCGGCGGCTCGTCATTCGGCGACCGAGGTGGGGGGGGGAGGGGAAGGGGGTGCTATCGCGATCCATGGTAATTGGCATGGTACCTGAGTTGGACGACGACGTGCCAGATACGACGGCGGCGTGATTTCGACGCGTGCGAACGAGGCCGAGTGCTGCTAAGGTTCGGTTGAAGAAGGCCGATGTGTCGGTTTGTGTGTGTTTGTTTTTATTTTATACGACTCTACTTTAATTTAAATCGTATGATGTTCTAATGTCGATAACTTTTGCATATGAGATCCGATTCATGCGTTGTTTCTTTTGTTGGGATCGTATCGAAATTCCAGACATTTTGACGCTGGTTTGGACAAATTATGAGACCGTTCAAATTTTGGGCTTATTTTAAATTTAAATTCAAAGGTAAGTGTTTTAACCCACTCATAACTTCTAAAATTTCTTATATTTGTTAAATTAAATTTATGATGTGATTAGGAATTTATTCATGACTATTTGATATATTTTAAATCATCATCTCAGTTAATTTGAATTTATTTGAATTAAATCGTTATTTAATTTATTATTGAATATAAATTGTCAGTTAAATACCTGTTATTGATTATCAGTTCTATATTTATGTTTATGGATTGATTTGGATAATGATTGTAATGGAGGTTGATTGTTGATATTGGATGAATGGATGTTGTATTTTATATCTTTATAAATTGCAAGTTCACTATGGGTTGAAATGATACATACCTGATTGATCTATAGAATATGTAAAAATCATTATGGGTTAAAATGATAGACTCGGTCGATTTTATGGATGTTATTTAATTCAGGATTGCGGTTTGAAATGATATATAACCGTAAAATTTTAAATTACGGATTTAAATGATAAATATCCATATCACTTGACCCTAGGGTAGAGAATTATATACGGACACCGGATTGGTTAAACTAAATGATTTTAAAATCCTTGATTTTTGAATGTAATTAAATGATATTTTGAAATGGAAATTTGATTTATATAAATTGAAATATTATTGGAAAATCAAGTTTTGTGTTGAAATGCGAATTGGTTTAAATAAGGAATTTCTTTAAGAAATTAAATCGTAAGTTTAAAGTTAATTTTTTTTGTATAAATGAAATTCTATTGAAATTGAGTTATTGAATTTGTTTGAAAATAACTTTGAAATATTTTGAGATTGGAGTAATCCGTATTGATATTTTGAGCATGGATATAACGATATGAAATTCGATAGTTTATTGAAATTTGGTTTTGTCGATTTGGAAATTTGAAATGGTCCAAATATATTGAAATGAAAGGAATAGTTCAATTGGTGTTAATTTCAAACTCATATTTTTAAGTAAAATGTTTTAAAATATATTATTTTAAATTTTCTAATTATTAAGATTTTCAAATTTATTAAACTATGTAACTAATATTAACTATATAAATTATTTTAATCTATTTTAAAACCAATTTGATTTATTTTCAAACTAATTAAACAATTTTAATTTATTTTAAATATATTTATCTATTTTGAAGTTATGTAAGCTATTCGAATTATATTTAATCTAAATTTAATCTATTTAACTATCTTAAATCAAATTAATGGTACTTTACCTATAATCAAACTATTTTGGAGCATTTTAACTATTTCTAAATTTCCAGATTTAGTAAAGTGGAAGTGTTTAAATTCATTTCAATTGGTTTAAAAAGAGAATAAGGTTAAATGACGTTATAACCTATGTTAGAATTTTGAATATTATAATAAATTGAAATGATGATTTTAAAGCAAGGACTTAACCTTTTTTGAAAATATGACTTTTGGAAGAAATATGATTTGAAAGTGGTATAGTTTTGAGAACACAATATTTTGATATAAATCGTGAATTTGACTTTGAAAGGAAATATAATATCAAACTATGATTTCAAAGGCGAATATGATTTCGATAGTAAGTAATAATTTCGAAAGTGATATGGTTTGAATTGAATATGATATTTTAATATCAATTATGAAATGATTTTGGAAATGTAAAAGAACCATCTGGTGTGTAATAAGCAATTGGTTGTCAAAGAGACCGGGATCCGGTCTGGACATACTCTCTGTCGATAGCGAAAACCACTTTAACAACTGTGTACGTGGTGGAGATTCTAGAATGAAGTAGGATAGTGGCGACGATCCTATATGAGGTATATACGTGGACCCGACTCCCAAGAGTTGGTATAAGGTGGCTAAAACAGGAGTGATTCTCGGGCCAAGTGAGGTCGTTCCACCGATCGGGCACACTCCATCGATACTATATTCTGACTTTTGATTTATTTGGTGCCCACCCTTCGATTTTTCTCGGGAGTGTGTTTCGAGTTGGGTGGTAGTTGCAGCTATGCATTACCAACAGTCCGGATGCGTAATTGGCATATTAACCATGGCATTGCCTAGTTGTGCCGTGTCACCTACCCTAACACGACCTTTACGTGTTTGTTTTATGTCGTACCTATGGGGTATCCTCTGGCGGATCCAGTTTACGGGGAGTTACGGTACTGTATAGACTATTGGCATTATAAAATATGTTAAGGGGGAAATGGGTAACGCCTTAAAGCTATTTTAATAGTTTACTTTACTATAGACATTATTATAATAGCGTATATTACTACATAGTAGATAGTTTAAAGGATCCTTAGGAGGTGTGAATCCCGAGCATCTCTTGAGTTACTGCACTCACGTGAGACACTGGATAGGAGATGTCAAACCCCGTAAACATCTCTGATGCCGTTGCACTCATATTTATTTACCATTGATTTAACTTACATAAGATCTTTTAGTTCTGACTCGAGTGTTTTATCTTTTCGATTCGCTCGGGTCAGCCTGAGCATTTTAGGATTTGAAGACCTTATGTCTGGAGGATGAAGACGAAGATTTGTGCTACTATTATTTACTATATCTATTATTTATTATATTTATTCCACTACACTCATACTGTTCCGCTGCATTATTTATTTATCTTTGATATGTGTAACTCTGATTTTGTATTGTATTAGTACAATCAAATGTTTTGTAAATAGCTTCATGAATTGTTATTTGATTATTATATTTTATCATTCCGCTACAAGATTCTGTTTGCTTTTTGTTCCTTTGCTTTTTCTTATTCAACCCCAATAACAATCCGCCCTTCTGTATGGTTTGAGTCTGACGTGTATGGTTTATCATCTGCTTAAAGCATCCAAAAAGGCAGGATGTTGCAGTTGGTATCAGAGCTTTGGTTTAGCGAAAACCTAAGCGTTATGGGGTCTGACTCTTTATATAATATGGTAGTAATACCCTATGATGAGTCGCTGAGGGTATATATATGAGAGAGCATATTTGTTAGTGTTATAAAAAGATTTTTATATTGTGTTAATTTGTTCCTTTTTTGTATTTATAAATTCTGGTTGGTGCATAGGACGCTATGACATTGATAGGGATTTCTAAACACTTAATAGGATAGACCGACACAATATTGTTTTGGAATATAGGTAAATGAAATAATTTTGCCTATTGTATATTTTATATATAAAAGAATGATTTATAAATGATATATTTGTTTTTAGGTAGTGAAATTTATAGATATTGGTTGGAAATAAGATTAGAAAACAAAATTAAATATAAATTGGAGATTTTAGAACTTAAATTCCGGGATTTTTGAAAAATTTCTTTCAAATGCTTTGGAATATAGCAATAATATTATTTAGAAGTATTTTCTGATATGAATATTTCAATATAATTTAAAAAGAATTGTTTTAAAGAAATTTTGGAAAGAAATAAGCTCTGTACTCCCCTCTCTGTCACTGGGAAATAATTTCGGTGATGAGTGCATGCATCGTCGACATTCATTTTCGAGTTTCAAAGTGGGAAGGCCACTGTAGTAGTTGTACTGCAGATTTATTTTGATAAAAAATATAAATTTTAAATTTCTTTAAATATAATTGGATATAAGTTATAAGTATATACATCCATCTATTGTTTTAAATGATTTGAAATGGAACCTGGCATTTAGTTCTTAAATTTCTATAAATTAGAGATTTCAATTATTATAATTGAATAAAATTTTAACTATTTAATAATTGGAACTACAAAAGTTGAAAATAAGAGATTAAATGCTAAGTTATAACTGAAATATGTAAGAAATTTGAAATTTGTAACCTGTAAATTAAAAAGGATATGAAAATGAGAAATGATAAATATCGAACATTTATTTACTAAAATGAAATAGGATAAACTTGTGTAATTTTCAATTTGCATTCTTTAACATATATATAACTTACCAAAATATTAAAAGTTGTAATGTTTAATAAGAAAATGTAATGGAATATTATACAAGTAAAACTTAAATAATGGGAAGTGATCAGTGAATTACTTGTATAAATAAGAATTTAATGTTATAGTTGTTACAAACTTGAGTTATAATTTAAATACTGCTAATTAAATGTAATAGAAAAGTGAGTATTATAAATATAAATAAATGGTTGAAGCTATTTATAAATAAAATAAGTAGAAAAGATGAATACCATAAACAGATGATTATAGACTTAAGTAAATGAATTGATATGCTAAGTAATTGAATTGAACATGAATACTATAAATAAATGAATGTAATGCAATAAAAAGAAATTGGCATTATACGGATAAATGAAAATGAATTTGTAAGTAATGACCTGAAATAAATAGAAATACGTACTGAATGAATGAATGTGGGTTTATTTACAAAGAAGCCTATATAGTACTTTAAGAATTTATTTACATATGATTGAGTAATTATACATGAGTAACATATGTAATGAAATAAATAAAAGTTAATGAATGAAATAGTCATTGTATGGATGAAACTATAGTAAGGTAAATGATATGAAATGAAATTTATAAGAATAAACTTAAATAATGTTAGAATCTGTTGTTTGTTGGGTTTATGGCCATTTGGACAAGGATACTTTAAAATTGTTTGGATGTATGAATAATCTATCGAGTTTTATCTAAGACTGTTGAGTAGACGGTATACTTAGTAGTTTATTTGTCATTCTATACAATTAAAAGTTTTGAACCCGAATAAACCATTTGTTTTGTTTGCTATGAATGGATGGCTGATTTTTATTGACTTCATATGATGGTTGTTTTATATTGATTTGTTTGTTAGTGGTTGAAACAACTTTAAATATTTCATTTTTATAATTATTAACCTCTTTTGATTATATAAGTGAAATACATGTTATGGAAGCAATTGCAACTGCTTTTGGTTTCATAATTAAGCGTTATTGCCCGGCAAATGGATACGTTCTCAGGTTACGGTTTTCTAGCGATATTATATTGTACTTTTCCACCGTTGGGATATATTATTTTTAAAATTTATGATATATATTGTTTTATTGAGATTATAATTTCTCCCGAGCCTCTCCGTACAGAGGAGACTCTACCGAAATCCTTCATGAATGTTGGACTTAGAAAATTTTATGAAATATTTTTCCAAAATTTCGTTACTTGAATATAAAAGGATTTAATTGTTTTTAAAATGATATATATTACTTCAAATTATTTTATTTTTAAAGTTATTGTTTATAAATTTAATATTTTGCATAAGATATATTGACTATTTAATTTTCTTTTCCCTTTTTTCCTTTTCGGGGACAAAAAGTTTTGAGTGGGGGATAGTGTAATGACCCGTAATTTTCGATAATTTAAATTTGTTAGTTTAGTAAGATTTTGGTAATTAAATTTGGAAGTAATAAAAAGATTGATGGTTTATGAATGAAATAATAATTAGAATTAAAGGTAATAATGTAATTCAAGCTGACTATTAACAATTTGAATGAAATTTCAAATAATTGGAATAATGAAAATGTTATGCTTGGTTATGAATTTAATATAAGAAAATAAATGTGAATATTGAATTAACTAATGAAATAACATGATTAATTGTAATTTGATTGAATTCAATATTATGTAAGTAATTGAAATAATTGGTTGAAATTAAACTTAAGTGTAGTGGATCATGAATCAATGTTAATTTCGTCCATTTAAAAACAATGGATTGAATAATAGGATGAAAGTTCAATTAAATGGGATTATCGGAAATTTAATTTATAATTACTGTATTTATTAAAATTGAAATTAAACATTGAAATTGGTGGAATATTCAATAATAAATTAACATAGAAACTTGTTGTAAGGATTTAAAATTTCTAAGTAATATAAAATGATAAAGATGGTAAATAACTAAATTTGGATTGAAAAAAGTGATTAATTAATTTAATACTAGTTAATTTAATAATGTGAAAATAGCCATTTTGGCCACTAACTCGGATTTTGACGAAACCAGATTCAGCAGATCCGTAACAACGAATTATTATAGGATTTCAAGTTTCGTAACGATCGGACTTCACATTTGATCGTACGGGCTCGAAACGCCTAGAAATCAATTTAATTGAAATCAATTTGAAATTTTCTGATTTTAACATAACTTATTCATACGATGGAATTAGGACCTGAAACCTGTTCCATTAAGTTTAAAATATTTGAAAACATCTATTTTGATATATGGGTTGACCCATTTTCGTTCAGGAGTCGAAACGGGTTTTTCAGGTCGTGTATCTTTCAATCAATCTGGTCCATTCTTTTTGTTTCCAGCCTTGTCTATAAATACCTCATTATAAACCCTAGCCACTCCTCATATTCATTTGTTTGTACGTACATCTCCTTCTCAACTCCTTATTTCAATGGCAGACAAACCAAAACCCTAAAATTTCCAATTCAATTTCTATTCAAAATTCAACTCCAAAAATTCAAACTCCTCAAACTATATCGAATTATATATCGATTTGAAGCTCTCGACGAGCGCATCTCAGATCTTTAATTCATTTTCCCATTTGAACCATTGTTTGTCCACAAGTCGAACAACAAATCTCGGCCTTTCATTTCATCATGATCAACTGCAACGGATCATCAAATCGACGATGCCATGCATGGTGGGGGCCTTGCGTAGTTCATCAGCGTGTCTGGTTCGTCGTTTCATCGGCTGGATTGTCAGAGATAATTCGATAAGGGTTCCTCTATTTATCGATGGCTGCTCGTCATTGGGCGACCAACGTGTAAGCGGGTGGGGGGGGGGGGGGGGGAGGGCTGTGGTGATTGGCGCGGTACCTGAGTTGGACGGTGACGTGCCAGATGCGACGGCGGCGTGATTTCAATGCATGTGAACGAGGCCGAGTGCTGCTAGGGTTCGGTTGAAGAAGGCCGACGTGTCGGTTTGTGAGTGTTTTTTTATTTTATATTATTCTATTTTGATTTAAATCGTATAATGTTCTAATGTCGATAACTTTTGCATACGAGGTCTGATTCATGCACGGTTTCTTTTTTTGGGATCGTATCAAAATTCCGGACATTTAGACGCACGTTTGAATGAATTTTAAGACCGTTCAAATTTTGGGTTTATTTTGAATTTAAATTCGATTTAAATTCAAAGGTGAGTGTTTTAACCCACTCACAACTTCTAAAATTTCTTATATTTGTTAAATTAAATTTATGATGCGATTAGGAATTTATTTATGATTGTTTGGTATATTTTAAATCATTATCTCAGTTAATTTGAATTTATTTGAATTAAATCGTTATTTAATTTATTATTGAATATAAATTGCCAATTAAATACTTGTTATTGTTTATTAGTTCTATATTGATGTTTATGGATTGATTTTGATAATGATTGTAATGGACGTTGATTGTTGATATTGGATGAATGGATGTTGTATTTTATATCGTTATAAACTGCAAGTTCACTATTAGTTGAAATGATACATACCCGAATGATCTATATAATAAGGAAAAATGTTATGGCTCGAAATGATAGACTCGAGCGATTTTATGGATGTTATTTGATTCGGGATTGTGGTTTGAAGTGATATATAATCGTAAAATTTTAAACTGCGGATTTAAATGATAAATATCCATATCACTTGACCATTGGGTAGAGAATTATATACGGACACTGGATTGGTTAAATTAATTGATTTTACAATCCTCGATTTTTGAATGTAATTGAATGATATTTTGAAATGGAAATTTGATTTATATAAATTGAAGTATTATTGAAAAATCAAGTTTTGCGTTGAAATGCGAATTGGTTTAAATAAGGAATTTCTTTAAGAAATTAAATCGGAAGTTTAAAGTTAAACTTTTATGTATAAATGAAATTCTATCGAAATTGAGTTATTGAATTTGTTTGAAAATAATTTTGAAATATTTTGAGATTGGAGTAATTCGTATTGATATTTTGAGCATGGATATAACGATATAAAATTCGATAGTTTACTGAAATTTGGTTTGTCGATTTGGAAATTTGAAATGGTTCAAATATGTTGAAATGAAAGGAATAGTTCAATTGGTATTAATTTTAAACTCATATTTTTAAGTAAACTGTTTTAAAATATATTATTTTAAATTTTCTAATTATTAAGATTTTCTAATTTATTAAACTATTTAACTAATATTAACTATATAAATTATTTTGATCTATTTTAAAACCAATTTGATTTATTTTTAAACTAATTAAACCATTTTAATTTATTTAAAAAATAATTTATCTATTTTAAAGTTATGTAATCTATTTTAATTATATTTAATCTAAATTTAGTCTATTTAACTATCTTAAATCAAATTAAAGGTACTTTACCTGTAATTAAACTATTTTGGAGCATTTTAACTATTTATTATTATTTAAACTATTTCTAAATTTCCAGATTTAGTAAAGGGGAAGTGTTTAAATTCATTTCAGTTGGTTTAAAAAGAAAATAAGGTTAAATGACGTTATAACCTAAGTTGGAATTTTGAATGTTATAATAAATCGGAATGTTGATTTTGAAGTAATGACTTAACCTGTTATGGAAATATGACTTTTGGAAGAAATATGGTTTGAAACTGGTATAGTTTTGAGAACACAATATTTTGATATAAATTGTGAATTTGACTTTGAAAGGAAATATGATTGTCGAACTATGATTTCAAAGGCGAATATGATTTCGAAAGTAAGTAATAATTTCAAAAGTGATATGGTTTGAATTGAATATGATATTTTGATATCAATTATTAAATGATTTTGGAAATGTAAAAGAACCATCCAGTGTGTAATAAGAGATTTGTTGTCAAAGAGAGCGGAATCGGATATGGGCATACTCTCTGTCGATACCGAAAACCATTTTAACAACTGTGTACGCAGTGGAGATTCCAGAATGAAGTAGGATGGTGGCGATGATCCTATATGAGGTATATACGTGGACCCGACTCCCGTCAATTGGCATAAGATGGCTAAAACAGCAGCGATTCTCGGGCCAAGTGAGGTCATTCCTCCGATCGGGCACACTCCATCGATACTATATTCTGACTTTTGATTTATTTGGTGGCCACCCTTCGATTTTTCTCGGGAGTGTGTTTCGAGTTGGGCGGTAATTGCGGCTATATGTTACCAACAGTTCAGATGCGTAATTGGTATATCTACCCCGACATTGCCTAGTTGTGCCATGTCACCTACCCTAGCGTGCGTTCTACGAGTTTGTTTTATGTCGTACCTATGGGGTATCCTCTGGCGGCTCCAGTTTACAGGGAGTTACGGTACTGTATAGACTATTTGCGTTATAAAATGTGTTAAGAGGGAAATGGGTACACCTTAACGCTATTTTAATAGTTTACTTTACTATCAACATTATTATAATAACGTATATTACTACATAGTAGATAGTTTAACGGATTCTTTGGAGGTGTGAATCCCGAGCATCTCTTGAGTTACTGCACTCACGTTAGACACTAGATAGGACATGTCAAACCCCGTAAATATCTCTGACGCTGTTCCACTCATATTTATTTACCGTTGATTTAACTTAAATAAGATCTTTTAGTTCTGACTTGAGTGTTTTGTCTTTTCAATTCGCTCGGGTCAGCCTGAGCATTTTAGGATTTGAAGACATTATTTCTGGAGGATGAAGACGAAGATTTGTGCTACTATTATTTACTATATCTATTATTTACTATATTTATTCCACTGCATTCATACTATTCTGCTGCATTATTTATTTATCACTGATATGTGTAACTCTGATTTTATATTGTATTTGTACAATCAAATATTTTTTAAACAGCTTCATGAACTGTTATCTGATTATTATATTTTGTCATTCTGCTGTTTTTTCTTATTCAACCCCAATAACAATCCGCCCTTCTGTATGGTTTGAGTCTGACATGTATGATTTATCGTCGATTTAAACTGTCCAAAAAGGCGGGATGTAACTCTTGGTCTGTTATAGTTTTTATTCGACTGGTGCTAATCGATCGGAACTATTTTCAATCAGATATATGTTTATAGCAGGTGTCAACCTGCTTTTTCAGTCGACTGGAATTAATTCCAGTCGACACGAACTCCGCTCCTTTTCACTGTCGCCTTTTGAACTTCTTACCTGCCCGTTAGAGTTTTTCTCAATCGACTCCTTATTTGTAGCATGCATTCCTGCGCTCCAATCTCCATCGACTCGAACATTTTTCTTTATCGTTTCATTCTATTTTATTTCCAGATTTTGAATATGATGTAGAGTTCATTTTAGATCTATTCTTTTATTTGTTCATACTTAGAGACATCATATAGCGTAATCCATAGATTATAAATTCATTCAAATTAATTATTATTCATTTCCGACGTAGATATTACAATTCAATCATGTAAACTATCGAATGATTAGTATATTCACAAAGTTAAATTATACTCATCTCTAATAATTACAAAATTATTTGTAATCATTTCTTCAAGTTCTAGGATAAATTGTGGGCATTGTTAAAAGGACTTCAAACATGGACAAAAGAGGTATTTTTAAACTAAACACTTTTTACTAAGGGATGATATTCATAAATTGATTTTCCTTTATAAAATTTAATGCAAATTACAAAATCAACCTTTTTAAAATTAAACCATAAAACCTCAGAGTTCGAACTGTCGTTTGTTCGTCGATGGATCTAAAGAAACATTGTGAAGATCACATGTGAAAGGAAGAGATGTTGGTTGGAAAGATGTAAAGTGCCATCAGTTTGTGCATTTACGTCGACAAGTTATGGTCATCAATTGATGAATTTGGAGAAGACAACGCAAGTTATTCGATGAATATTTTTTAGGTTAATCGATGTTTACAGATTGTGTAACTTTATATAGCAAAAATGACTTGTGATTTTCGAATTATTTTAGTTGAGTCAGTACTTAGGATTACTATCATGTGTCATTTGAAAGTCATAAGGGAAAGGTTTTCGATTGGTGGTCGTCATCTAATTGATTGCATGTAATCAGCAAGATGTGATCAAAACTGTTGGAACTGGGCTGGTATTTAGTGGTAGTGGTGGGTGTATTTCAATTTTTTTATCCTATTGGATCTTTATTGGGCCTATGAAGTCTAATTCATTTAAAAAAATTCTAAATTTGTTTTAAATAAATTCATGTATTTTATTTAAATTTAAGTATTTTGTAATGTAAAGTTAATCCAATGATTTACTATATATATATACATGTATTATATGCACACACATATGCATGTGCATGTGTAACATAATAATCTGTGAAAGGTATAACATACCCGTATATAAATGTTGGGATTTACATCGCAATGGATACATTAGCTCATTTCGTATGTATTGTATGTTGTCTAAATATGTGCATAAATCTAAAAAGCAAAGTATATTTATATAAACGCGTATACATATATTTAAATTTATTTTATAACTAAAAATCTCAAAATTAAATATATATATATATATATAATTTAAAACATTTGTATAAACATATATACATAATTAAATATGTAAAATTATACATACATACATATATATATATATATATATATATATATATATATAATAATGAAAATTATATATATAAGGTTAAATAAAATGTATATATATGAATAATTAATTACATTCGAATACTTAATATATATATATTTTAAAATTATTTCTAGATTGAAATTACCATAAAAACATAAAATAATAATTTTACAATTTTATCATTATTATATATATATAATAAATAATTTTGATCATAATAATTAAAAATATTAGTAACAAATATTAAAAAAACCGAATTTTAAAATTTAAGAAAATTTAGGATAAAAATACAGGTTCAATTTTTTTCATGATTAAATAAAATATTATTTTTAATAAATAAAAGAAATGTCTGACCAAAGTAATTTAATTATTAAAAATATTAAATATTAACAAAAAATTTTGAATTTTTTTGCATGTTACTGCATTGATGTAGTAACTTTTTTGTGAAGAAAAAGTTGGTAACCTATGGAATTTCCTTGTAGTAACCCATGGAATACCAACATCTACAAGGAAATTCCTTCATAATGAAGTTGGTATTCCTTAAAACGTTTCTCCGTGCAATAGAATAGGTATTCATAACATTTTATGAATTTCCTTATTTATTAAACCGATTTAGTTTTAGTTTACGAAAGTTATGCTCGAAACATAAATATGTCATCCAATGATAGTCTTTTCAAAATCCTTTTAGGAAGATTCATATAAGATCCTTCATGAACAATTATTACGTGCAATCTTTTGACTCACACAACCTACCAACTCCTTGGCTTAGGATATGTTGGAGGTTCTTATAAACCATTATCTTGTGTGATTTTGTAAAGTGTTATTTAGATGAAATAATATTAATCTTGTGTACTACTCTTAAGTACATGACCTTATAGAAAGAAACTAACTCAACTTCACTCATAATTAATCACACATTGTTCAACAAAGTTCGATTACCCCTTATCGATGCATCATTATGCATCACACAGAGGAGCGACTTTTGAGATAGAATCTTTATTCTTTTTAGGCACATTCAGACCTTTTTCCAATATACTCACTCATTCGATCAAATCGAATCATTTCTATTGCATGTTATTTTATCTACTTATGTTTTGTACTCTATGAGTTTACCGTAGACATACTACATGTTTATCAAATATACATCTCCATGTCGACGATAACTCATCGGTGAATATGACAAAGTACAAGGAATCGTTTTTGGTATTTATAGAATAATGATTGCATACATCTATATCTATCAATCCGAAGAGTTCATCAACTCTTATGATACTCCCACTGAATGCGTGCATAGCACTTTATTGTTTGAGATATAATTAACAAGTATCATATGATTCAAAATCATACAATACAATTATTTCTCAAAAATACGGCTTAGTCTATAATTCCAAAACAACCATAAATAACAAATATATATTTTTGTATTTTCCAATGCATCACTTTTCTTATAAGAAAAAATTACCACAATATAGTTTTATTTTATAAAGAATATTCATAATATTCATATTGAAATATAGCTATGTCTATATATTTTTTCAATCGATACTGAAAAATAATCATTATTTCATAAATAATGTATGGTAAGTTATACGAAAACAATTTTCGTACTGTGATGTAATTAATAAGCGCTATATTGTATGCCCCCACTATTTTCGCCATTACTATAATAGCGTATTAAATTTGGAGATCCATCATTCACTTAATACAATTTGTTTATTTTCGCCATTACTATAATAGCATATTAAATGTTAATTATCTATTACAATTCATATTTTCAGTGTCTTTCTATGAAGCAGAAGTGAGTATTCATTCTCTTCATTTCAACTGTACCTTAAATTACATCTATTCTTATACATTCATTTTCCTTTCAAATGGTCAAACTATTCAAAAGAAAACCTTACTACAATATCATAATAAACACTTTACAAAAGTGCATTCGATTATCCTTAACATTTAAGGACATCAAATATGCTGCACTTCACGTAAACCAATCAAAATGACATTTCGACGATATAGCTCTTATATCTATCTTTTAGTTTTTGGTCTTGAGTTACATTAACACAATACGATCTCTTTTGTAATCAATCATATTGAATACTTAATCTCGCATAGGTTTATTCGGTTTTTTGGATGAAGTAATTTCACTGAAATATTGTACATTACATACTTTGACCATTCACCATACAACATTTATATGAAATTGTATATAGATCAAATTTCCATAGTCTTGTATTGTTTTAAAGTTCGAAACTCATAAAACGCAATACATGGTCTTGACCAAATAAAAGCATAAGGGACCAAACCACGAATGTATTCAGTAGTTGTAAAATCAGGCACTTGCATGGGTATTGAAACGTTAACATGCAATAGGAATTTGATAGTGGATATTATATTTCCATTTGTCAACTTTCAATTCAGTTCATTTGTATATGTTAATTGATAAATATTTTATTAATCATATTAAATGCAAAAAATTATCATTGTGGATAATTATAACATTATTTTGCATATGTTCTTACAATATTAGAAGGTTAAATGTTACCATTTTATTTTTTCAATAAGGCCCCCACTAGTCTTTTATGTTTCTCTAAACCCTTAGATGAAACACCAAAGTCTTTCGACTTCACTGGTGGGTGTTAGAACTCGGCTGTCTTGGTATTCTGACCTTGAGTTTACTTAACAAATCATAGCCCCACAAACGATGGATAACTCCTTATTGGTTGCAGCACATACAACTCCTATCCCATTTTCCTTGTTCTAATCTCATTTCAACCATGAGTTTGCTCAACAAATCGAAAGAGATTATCCACTCATACCTACCATATCGTGATGGCCTAAGTATAGTATATGTAGCTTAAGTTTGCTCAACAAATACATACAGTTATCTTACCTCATATGTTCAATATATTAATAATACTACACATAACATTCCCAGCTTGAGTTTGCTCAACAACTAACGAGTATGTAAATAATTTATTAATATACATATGGTAGAGGATAATAATATATTGAAGATTCATAATCTTCAATATATTATATTGAGTGATATCGACTTATGGATTTATGTATTTCTTATGAAATACCCTCGTGATTCAAGTGTCAGACACATCAAAAACCACAGTATATGAACATTTACGTATGTATGTATTCCTTAAGTCTATTTGGGTTTCTTTAATGTTCCACTTTTAGTTTATACACTCATATCATATAGGTTTTATTGTTATATAGTTTTTATATTTCACATTACTTATATAATAGTCTTGTGTATAATATTATATTAATTAAATCATATTTAACTAATTTTAATTAATTTTATATTGATATAACATTTATATTTACTATGTACTATAACCTTTATAGTATAACACATATATCATATAACGTGTAATTATCATTTCAATTAATTAACCTTTTAATTAATTATCATGATTTCGAAAATAATTATTCATATGTATGCATGCATATTTATAATATCTTAAACATTTTAAAATGTCACAACATATTTCATAATATATGTACTACATGCACATACATTTTATTAATTAACTTATTAATAAAATTTATAATTTTCGAAAATTATGTTATTTTGTTTTTTAAACATTTTGAAAAATATGTTACATTATGACCATTATAATAATCATATATTTTATTTTAAATTTAACAATTAAATTTAAATCTTTTACTTTATTTTTGAAGACAATTTTGAAAATTAATACAAGGCCCAAATTAAGTTGGGCCATTTCTATTAAGGGCAACCTTTGGGTTACTTCACCTTTTAGGCTAGGTCGGTAACCAAATAGAACAGAGTACTTGATTACCCAATTCCAATCCTAAACATTACCTTCCTAGACACCATACTGAGTGGGCAAGCTTAATAAGTTAGCCCTAACGTTACTAATTTAGAACGCATAGGCTATTGTGGTATGATACCATTGTTGGAACTGGGTCAGCCCATAGCGGTAGTGGTGGGTGTATTTCAATTTTTTAATCCTATTGGATCTTTATCGGGCCTATGAAGTTTAATTCATTTAGAACAATTCTAAAAAAAATTTAAATAAAATCTTGTCTTTTATTTAAATTTAAATATTTTGTAATGTAAAGTTAATTGAATGATTTAATATATATATATATATACATGTATCATATACATATACATATGTGTTTGCATGCGTAACATAATAATCCATGAAGGGTGTAACATGCCCGTATATAGACGTTGGGATTTACATTACAACGGATACAATAGCTCATTTCGTATGTATTGTATGTTGTCTAAATATCTATAATGCAAAGTATATTTATATAAATAATTATACATATATTTAAGATATATTATATAACTAAAAGTCTCAAAATTAAATATATATATATATATATATATATATATATATAATTTAAAACATTTGTGTAAATATATATACATAATTAAACATATAAAATTATCCACACACATATATATATATATATAAAAGGCTTAATAAAATGTGTGTATATATATATACGAATAATTAATTACATTCAAATACTTAAAAGATTATAATCTAAAAATACTTCCAGGTCTAAATTAGCACAAAAATGTAAAATAATAATTTTATAATTTTATCATTATTATATATATAATAAATAGTTTTGATCATAATAATTAAAAATATTAGTAATAAACATTGAAAAAAATCAAAGTTTAAAATTTA
The DNA here is from genome assembly GCA_030765085.1 of Allium cepa. Taxonomy (NCBI): domain Eukaryota; kingdom Viridiplantae; phylum Streptophyta; class Magnoliopsida; order Asparagales; family Amaryllidaceae; genus Allium; species Allium cepa. The sequence continues at coordinate 1,045,354,105 of CM060941.1, read as the reverse complement.
AAAAACCTAGGATCATAAAATTGAGGTTTAAATTTTTTTTCATGATTTTTAGAAATAAAATATTACTTTTAATAAATAAAAGAAATGTTCAACCGAAGTAATATAATTATTGAAAATAGTAAATATTAACAAAAAATTCTAATTTTTTTTTGTGGGTTACTGCATAGATGTAGTAATTTGAAAAAATATAAAATTTAATTTCCAATGCATTAATTATTTTAGATATAATAGACATTTCCAATAATCAATAAAAGATACTTTAAAATTATTTATATATATATAAAGTTTATTTTCAAATTTGATAATTCATATTATGTATAAATAGGTGTAAGGAAAAATTCTAAGCTATTTATACATTATAAATATACATATATGTAATTATATGTTTAAAATATACATTAGTTTATATTTAAATTAATATATAAATATACATAAAACAGTTAATAATGGAAAATTTTAATTTTTACAGAAAAATAGATTTATTTAATATAACCATGCATATAAGCAAACTAATTTGTGACAACTACATATACCTACAAAAATCTCACCTAACTAGATATACAACGTTAATATATATATATATATATATATATATATGACTAATAATATTAAATCATAAAATATGATATGATTACTATAATATATAAATAAATACCAATTGATGATGCCTTTGAGTCCACTTAAATCAATGAATTCCCTTCTCTAGTTATACTCGATCCGTCAGATTGCAAGTCCGGGATTTCAATAATTTCCATCAAGAAGTGCTTTTACTTAACTTGAATTGATTTAAGATTCTTAGAATCGATATGAGGACTAATTTCGGCCATGCAGCGGAAAATCATCCAAACCAGTTCCATATTTTCCAAAATTTCGATACGATCGCAGTAGAACAAACTACGCGTAAATCCGACCTCGTATGCTAAAGTTATTTTTTAATTTGCTTATTGAAATATAATTTACTAAAAAGAACATACACGGAACCTATGCAATCTTCGATCAAAACTAGAACGCCGCCTTAACATGTTCGTCCACGGACCAAGACCAACCGCTACCCTCACCGTTCACCTAGGTGCCGCGCCTTCCTTAGCTCGACTCGGCCTCCCCCTCATGAAGGCAATCGCCACCAAAATGACAGCCGCCGCCACCATGAAATTTGAACCCTAATTGAATTTTCCAGGTCGATCTGACCAGTGATTTGACAAATGAGTGGTACTAATGAACTTCGGCATCCCTCTCTGGGCGATGGTACCCCCGATTCGACGATCCACCGCTGTTGATCAAACTCCAATGAACGACCGAGAATGTTTTGGCCAATTCCATACAAATTAAAGCCCGATTGCAAAAATGAGTAGTAGATTTGAGTTGCGCTCATCGAGAGCTTCGAATCAGTGTATAATAAGATAGTGTTTTGAGAAGTTTGATTTTTGAAATTGATTTTGATTTGAAATTGAATTGGGATTTAGGGTTTCATATTCTAACGTTTGAGAAAGAGGAACTGGTAGAAGTAATAGTACATATAGAAATGAGAAATGTGAAACAATTAGGGTTTAAAAGAATCTATTTATGTGAACAAAGTTCGATAAGAATGAACATCACCCGAATTGATTTGAATTGACAATAACGACCCGAAAAGTCTGTTCTACTTCAAAATCGAAAGTAGGTCATCCCATATATCAAAATAGATGTTTTTGATATTTTTAAACTCAATGGAATAGATTTTAAGTCCTAATTCCAATGGATGTAGAAGTTAGCTTTTAAAATCAGCTTATTTCAATTTGATTTCAATAAATTGGTTCCTACGCATTTTGAGCCCGTACGATCAAACGACAAGTCTGATCGCTACGAAACTTGAAATCCGATAATAATTCAACGTTACGGATCCGATGAAACTAGTTCCATCAAAATCCGAGACAATGGCTAAAATGGCTATTTTTGCGTTAATTAAATTGATTATTATTAAATTAATTAAATCACTTTTCAATCTTCAAATTTAATAACTAACAATTTTTATCATTTCTGATCACTTAGTAATTTATAATCTTTTAAAATAAAGTTCCATGTCAAACCAATGTTAAATACTGGCCCTAATGACAATGTTCAATTTTAATAGTAATAAATCCAATGATTATTATTTTGAATTCCAATAAATCCATTTATTTGATTTTCATTTAATTATTCAATACATCGTTACTCTATGGATATAATTAACATTGATTTACCATTTATTACATCGAGATTCTATGGTTATCATTTTAATTCACGGTAACTTCAATATTTCAGTAGATTAATTGCAATTGATTTCCAATTTATTTGAACAAATTAAATAGTGAATTTATAATAAAAATATTGTTACAACTTACCAATTCAAACACATTTCTATGTTTATTGTTAAGAAACAAAACAAATATTCACACACCGATTCATTATTCTATATTAGCTAATTCCAATTAATTACATACAATTTCATTGTTTCATACAACATTTGGTTTATTTATTTATTTACAATTTATAACAAATTTTAGATTTTCAATCATTTCAATTAATTGAAATGGCATTAAAATAGTTATAAATTTCCTTGATTAACATCTTTAAATTTCATTCTAGTTATTATTCTCATTAATAAATCATAAAATTTAATTTCTTCCAATATTAACACCAACATCTTATTAAATTACATATTTTTAATTATCGAAATTACGGGTCGTTATAGAAGTAATTTAATTATTAAAAATATTAAATATTAACAGAAAATTCTGAATTTTTTTCGTGGGTTACAACATAGATGTAGTAATTTTAAAAAAATATAAAATCGAATTTTTAATGTAATAATTATTTTAGATATAATATACAATTCGAATAATCAATAAAAGATAATTTAAAATTATTTATATCTATCAACAATTTATCTTCGAATTTGATAATTCATATTATGTATGAATATGTGTAAGGAAAAATTCTAAGCTGCTTATACATTATAAATATATATATATACATATATATGTAATTATATGTTTAAAATATACATTAGTATATATTTAAATTAATATATAAATATACATAAAATAATTAATAGTGACAAAATTTAATTTTACATCAAATTAGATTTTTTATACATAAATTATAACCCATAATAATATAACAATGCACATAACCAAACTAATTTGTGGCAACTACATATACCAATGAAAATCTCACCTAACTAGATATACAACATTGATATATTTACAAATTTGGGATTAATCAATATTAAATCATAAAATATGATATGATTATTGTAATATATAAACAAAATACCAATCGATGATGCATTTGAGTCCACTTGAATCAATGAATTCCCTTCTCTAGTTATGCTCGATCCGTCATATTGCAAGTCTGGAATCAACGACCTTTTCTATCAAATAATGCTTTTACTTAACTTGAATTGATTTGAGATTCTTAGAACTGATATAGGGATTAATTTTGGCCAGCAAACCACAATTATGGTAGCCAAAAGTTGTTTTGATTAAGGGTTTAGAGATCCATATATATAGGCTTGTATAAGAGAGATATTAGGACAATCTCCTTACCTATTCTCTCTTGATCTTAGCCATCCATCTCTAGGTCTAATCCTAAGTTTTAGTTGCCTCCAATAACTTGTCAAAATCGAAATTTTCAGCCCTAATGATGGGCTTTAAACCCATTTAAGCCCAAGCCAAAATGTTATGTAATTAAATCTAATTTAATCCCTTATCGATATTGTATATCGATTGGTACATTTATAACTAATATAAATATATAACAATTTTTATTTCTCAAACCATATTCAAATTTTTATAATTAATATTTCATAAATATTAATTTAATTTATTTATAACAAACATAAAATAATTAAATCATTCGGTCATAAGGGAATTCATCATTTCACTTGTGTAACTCTGGGGTGTAAATTTGGTCAGCAATTAACACCGAGCTATTCGAATGTTAATGTTCACACGTCACTTAGCAAGTGGTGTTATATTATGGCCAAATTTATTGCTTATTCATTTTCAGCAAAATCTTATTTAATTTAATAAGCGTTACCCGCTGGTGACATTTATATACACCAATTTTCTTCGTCCAAAACTGTATCACTTTGGATTTATGGAATTTGGTAATGGTCAAAATTCCAGTATTGTCCATATTCAACTCTATAGTCCGAACACAAAACCCTTGGTTCAACAATAATAATAATTATTAACCATACTACTCTGCCCAGAGATTTTGACTTTGGGTTGACTTTAGTTGACCATGATACTAACCTCATATAACTAAAATGACAAATCCTCTCTTGAATAGTGTCTTCCTTCCAGTACTTCCACTCGACCCAACTATAATCACTTGATGGATGTCGTTCCATGATTTGACTATAATCACAGGGGAGTTTTTCGTATGGAAGGTTGACAGTATTCTCAAGTCGAAAGAATTATGTAAATTAGTCACATCGATATTTTCTATTTGACCTTAGTTATATTAACCAACATAAAACTATCGAGTGAGTCATTCCACGGTCATGCAATAACTATCAGTACATAACCCCTTTGTGCCTCTAACAGTCATGAGTAATACACTACATAACATTTATCGAGTGTACGTACTTTAGTCTCAACGGATACATCGATATCCAATCTCGATGCATCTTGACTAGGAACATTTAAAATGGTACATTTGTTTCATTGTGATAAATTACTCACAGTTAAAACACTTTGTAACTACTATCACAAAACATACCATTTATGGATTTTCTATTAAATATACTTTTAATTAAATTTATTCATTAAAATAACCATATTATATTGAGTATATAATAGAAAGAAAATATCTTTATTTCGAACAAGATTAGTCAACGAGTTAGATATATGTAACAAATTACATAATTGACTCTAGGGCATACCCTTAACTTTATCAAAAAAAAATATCAAGGGAGTAGCATAATTCAATAACAGCATGCTCTTTCAAACTAAATTTTCAACAGAACGTCGTTGCTTAATTTCTATTTGGCAATGTTTCAGCGTTTTTATTGAATTTTCACAATAATGCCTTATCGATTTTTGCAACTCTTTTTATAACATTTTTCAGGTAAACGAACAGGAGGAAGAAATCAAATCAGGTGCCCCAAATGGTGAAAAAGATATAGTTGTTGAAAATTCTAACACAGCAAACAATGATAATGTAGAATGTCTAAATTTGACTCCATTGTTTACAACTGATCATGAACATTAGTGAATCCCATTCTGTTTTATTACAACATTGTTGTACATTTTTATCTGACAATTTTTTTTTAGTTGTTGCAGTTATTTGATTTAAAATAAAAATTACTATATTAGTGCATTGAGCATTGAATGGCCATCAATTACGTAATTGTTATTACAGAACCTGACTTTGAAATATAAACACAAATAGAAAGGGATCAAGGATGGTATTAATATGTGAATGTGGTGGTATATATTGTAGTCATAAAGAAAAAGATTTTGTGTCTGAAACAAAATCAAAAAGGAAATAAAGTGGAAGTAGGAAGTGTGGTTTTTTGTTTAATTTAAGCTTAACTTATCGTTCCGATGGAAAATGAGAACTTTTAGTTAAAACCGGAAAACTCAATCTTCCCTTCCCTCGGTCACTCATGCATATGTAGCTAGAATCCATGACAAGGAGCTAAAAAAAGTTGAAATGATGACTATGATTGGAGCGAGACTAAGGAATATCTTGTATTCTTTGAAAGTTGATAACCCAAACAACTTTTCTATGATTAGAAATGTATACAAATCCATAATGAAATGTAAATGCCATAATACCAAGGGAAGATCAATTATGCAGTACTTCATGAAACTTTTGGTAGATGCTCATTATTTATTTCAACACAGATATGATCCTGCTACGTGACATTTATCCGATCATTTTTCAGTCATCTGAAATGTGTTGAGCTTGCATAATGTTTCCATCAAATTTTATCTATGGACTGAACTTTTAAAACCAATCGTTGCAAATTTCCATGCATCAAATGGTTTCTCATACATCAGTGGGAGTTTCATTCATAATTGCTATTGCGTTTATTAGTAGGAAAACAACATAATAATATATTTAGGCTCTTACCTGCATTAGAAAACTATATAGGGAAAATGAGCTCCATATGGTTATCATCGTTGATGATGAACTTGCATTTACCAAAGACGTGTCAGATGTTTTTCTAGCATCTTCTCATCTACTATGTCATGACACATCTCAAAAAATGCTTAAGCAAACTACAAACTAACTTTGTAAAAAAGAGAAGAGCAACTGTTGATGAAAATAAAACTATTTTGGAAGGTGAAGATGGAAAGAAAGAATATCAACTTTTTTTTAATGATTAGTTTGTAGTTATTAACTCTTTGTCCGAAGAAGAATATTATCGTAATTCGAATGCTTTTCGGGACACTTGGATTTCGAAGTAGAAAAAATTAGTGACATATGTGGAGAAGAATTGGTTATCCAAATACAAGAAATTTTTGTTTAGCATTGACTAAAGAATTAGACAATACGATAATGTTTCAACTAGCATTGCGGAAAGTGCTAATAGTCGGTTGAAACTATTTTTGATTCATTGGCAAGAAGTATTGTGCAATATAGGACAGATGCTCATCTATATACTGAAAATGAGCTTGTCATTGTAGTTCACGCATTTGAATCAAGTTCATTTAATTCTATGCACCATTTTGGAGAAAAACCGATGTTTCAAGATCTTTTGGGAGTAATCTCTCATAAAGAACTAGACTTACTTTTACTAGAGCTAAAGAGCATCACTGTAGCAATAAATCTTATGGATGTATATTGTGGCAAGTTAATGGCCTTCCTTTTGCGCAAATGGTTATGGAATTGAAAAAGTCTATTGGTTGTATGTCTTTGATTTGATTTGTACATGGGCTCTCATTTTTTATTTTCCTTGCTAAGTTTTTAGATTAGATCTCTTTTTTAATTTGATTTGAAATTTATTTAAAGAATTTTGATTTAGAAATACGAAAGGAGGGGAAGACGAGTAGAGTTTGAAGCTTGGGTTCTATGGCGGCTCTGAAATAATATAAAATGAATTAGGGTTCAAATCTTCATAATTTTCGAAAATTCGAAATTCCTCCTTAGCCCACTTGGGCCTTAACCCGTTTCATCTCGAAGCGCATGCTACGATGAACGATATGTATCTCCTTCATTCGGTATCCATTTCTGACTTTTTTATCTGAATTTAGGCAAAAAAATATATTACTTGACACAATGGAAAAATCATGTTTCTCAAATTCCTTCATTTTTAAAAAGAAAACAATTTTTGACTTTATGTAAAATTAGCAAATGTCATTTTTAATTTATTAATTTTTATTGAAGACCTGGGGTGTTAGATTCTCCTCCCTTAGAAGAATTTCATCTTTGAAGTTCCAAAAGATGAGAAAAATGTAACTCATGGACTCAACTATACACTGGTAATCATGCGTATGTGCACTATATACACTCAAACTACACTAAATACAAAGCAATCCAAATAATTCATATCATTCATATTCAATTCCTGTCGTTCCTAGCAAGATAAAATATGACACATATTGTTGGAACTGGGCCAGCCGAAAGTGGATGAAATAGGTAGATTTCAAAAAAAAAAATCCTATTTGGATCTATTGAGCCTACGAAGTCTAAAGAGATTTTTGATCCAATCTAAAAAGTGTTTTAAATAAAATCCTTTATTTTATTTAATTACTTGGAAAGAGCTTAAATTTGATATAAATTTAAATATATGAATTCAAATACACCCATATGTATAACAATTACTTATTAAAATTAATTTGAGAAGGAAATCTTTTGTTTCCTTCTCTGAAACCTATGCAATCAACCAAGGAAAGAAATAGCTTTAATCGAAGAGAGAAACCTTTCAATTCTCTCTCTGGTGAGATCAATGATTCACTAAGTGTCATGGGTGATCAATTTAAACATGGCAAGCAATTGAAAGTGATTGTGTTGTAGGATCGAGTAATATGGAATATAATAAATAACTAGTGCGGAAAATAATAGCAGTAAAGTAACAGACACCAAGAATTTTATACTGGTTCGAACTCACATTCTACATACAGTCCCAACTCCTTTTCGGATTATAGCTAGCAGCCCTCACTTAACCCGGAGGAACATGCATTACACCGTCCGAGTAACCGAACATGACTTGACCGCCTGAGCAACAGAACACGACTTGACCGCCTGAGCAACCGAACAGGACTTTCTTACAGACTGGATTTAACTTGACTTTGTATGTTCTGAATAACACGAATTCTTCACTTGTAGTACACCATTCCTATAATCTTTTCCTCAAGATAGATGTGTATATTTGTGTGTGTATAAAGAATAGGAAGATCAATATTGCTTGAAAAATATAGAAGTGAATATGTAAGCAATGATTGTATGAGAGATTGTAAATAATAAACTCAAGATTGCAAAGTGCTATAGATCAAAAAGAGGTCAGAAAATTAGGTGATTAGATCTACGAATCTTGAGTGTTTATATAGTATGTAATGAGATGTGACTTCTGGAGATTGGTATCTGTTAGAAACTAAGAGATGTAACCATCTAGGAGGAAGATACCGTCTGATGAAAAGAAGTGGCTTTTGGAAAATTGACAGTTGTAACATTCAATCTATTGAACATGCTTGGTCAGTTGACTAAATTCAAAACGTGCATAAAAATTTGCACAGAGTTAGTCGACTGACCTAGTGTGTTTAGTCGACTGGCTTCTGTTTTTTTAAAAAGTTTTTACATAGCCTCAATCGACTGTTCACAGGGGTTGGTCTACTGAGTGTTGTTATTTCAGTGCACTAAAACATTTGCGTGTATGTATAAAGATCATAAACTGAATGCAAGTTTGTACAAGAATTTGTGAGTGATGAACCTTGAGGATAGATTTAACAAAGCTCTAAACTAGACTTTCTATATATACACACTTACTGACTCTAGTTAAGACCAATATCAAAACGAACCATATTTGAGTTGATGAGTCCGGATTTGTCATAGTCGTAGATTAGTGAACTTTTGTATCTTGTCAGCATTCAAAACCTTATGATCCAATATTCTCCCCATTTTTGATGATTACAACTCCATTTGCCATGAGAGAATCTTCAAAAAGCTTTGTTGAATTATCTTTCCCTCTGAATATATGCCCGCAACTTTTGATATAGTATTCTCCTCGTGAATCTAAGCTATATTTCTTAGCAATAATTCATATTTTCTCCCCCTTTGTCATCGACAAAAATGAGAGTACTCAAAGTATAGAATATTACAATACGAGTAATATGACACAGAAGCACATCTATATGATTAAATACACAACATATTTTATCAAGCACATTACATAGACGATGACATAATTATAGAGACATAGAGTTTCATTGACAGACTTAGTACATTACCACATGAAACAAGATACCAAATTGTTTGAAATCAAGATAAAAGTTCAATAATAACATAGAAGTTCAAGATAGCAAGAGCAATTAAAAAGTTCCTTACTCATCTCCGACACTACCTTCATTCGAGCTCTCTTCATCGCCTTTAGTATCTTCATCACCGGATTCGTCGCTAACTTCTTCGCCTTCTTCCTCTTCTTATTCTTTATTTGAGGTTGACCAAAGTGCTTCGCTAGTCGTTTTCCATGAGATGTAGGCACTTGAACAGAGGTTGAAGAAGGTTGGTAGCATGTGATTGCTTCCCAAATATTGTTGAGAAAACTCTTAATATGATTCAGCTTTTTGTTGACCTTGGTGACGTTTTTATCAACTATAGAAACACTTGATTCCACCCGAGTTAGCCGTTGATCAAGAAGTATTTGGTTACGAACAATGATAGTTACAGCTTCTTGTGGCCTTGCTTGAGGATCCACTTCTTGAATTTCATAGACTTCCCTTTTGGGTGGAGGAGGTTGGGATGATGATGAGGCTTGAAGATGAGAGTTTGTTGACGAGTGGATGGTTGAGCTCGACCCGAGGCTTGATTTTCAAGCCAATGTTCATAAGTGATGATGATGTGGCCAAGGTATTGTTTTGGTAGATTCATGGGACTAAGAGTCTTGGTATTCAAAGAGCCTATGGTCGAGCAGTCGGAAAAGGAACATTGAAATGCTTGAGAATGCACATAATGTATGCGCCATAGTATATCATTCACATCGAACCTTGGTTAAAAGTTTGGAATTCATCCATGATGACCTTAGCCAAATTAACTCATAGATTTCCCCAAATGGCATACAAAGATTGAAAATCTCTCTGATATACCTTCTCATAACTTTCGGTGCGAGGCCTGATGGTGTGGGTAAGCGCATGATGCATTATGCGAGCTTTGGATCGCAGCGCTACCACCTTCAACTCCGTCAATTCGTCGAAAAGGAACATACGGCTGACACGATCTCTTGTTATCATGTTTACGACTATTTCCCCTAGCTCTTCACCTTCATTCGGACATTGCAGAATCATTGCTAGTTGTCTAAGTGGAAGGAAAATTCGCACACCATATACAACAGTCCAAATAGCATCATCGGGGTTTGAGATGATGTGGTGGTCGAGATTCAAGTTTGCATAGAAGAGTTTGACAAGAAGATGATTAATCTTCTTGTTGTTCGCAGCATAGTCAATGAGATGCTCTAACCTACTACGATGAGCCAAGTCTTGAATCGCATACGAAGAGAAATCCGGGAATTTAACAAAGGATCCTTCAAAAATTTGGGAGTTTTTCATTTTATCAAAAAGTTGCACCGCTTTCTCATTGTGTAGCCACCCTCTTATTTGGTAGTCGAAAGGACCTCCTGAATATGCACTCCTTGGAAAACATTGGTTCAGTCGACTTATTGCACTCCTTTAGTCGACTGATTCTTGTGAATATGCAGGGTGATTTTTTTTAAAGCATATGCAATGTATTTTTGAACAATAATTTAATAACAGAATAAAAGGAAGGATATAATATTCAATGCAAACAAAAATAGAAATATAAAAGTACAATATACATAAAAAAGAAAAAGAGGATTTTGATGAGGAGGATGGAATGTGGCAGTCATTTGGTTCTACTTTCGTATTCTCCTGAAGAGGTCGCAGTGGTGACCAACCATGTCCACGCTCCCATTAATTTGAGAAACTGGGGGACGTTAAGGTAAAGGTTCCCATAGATTACGACATGAAGGAGAAGTAGGTTGGTGAACCGTGTTGTGTGATGATGAACCACAGAATTTTAGAGGCACTTGTTTAAGAAAGCTTAGGTGCTTCGCATTCACCTTTTGCTTGTAATATAGTTCTCGTTGTAATTCGAGTGTTTCCCGTTGATAGTGATGGATGTCGTCTATCTTTTCTTTGGTAGACGGCGATCCAAAAAATAGAGTGTGTTTAGCTCTTTTAACAGGAGGGGTATAACCGGTGTAATTGGAAGGTGGAACAATAGGGACGGACGAGCTCATAAATTGGAGAAGGTGTTGAAAAAATTACTAATTCCGAGCTAATGGAAGTAAAAGACAGTGAGGATGAAACAGAATTATTTTCAGAAGACATGATGATTAAACAAAGTAAAGAACTTGTGAAAAGAGATAATGATTTTACTTTTCTTTTAAATTAAAAGATGGTAAGAAGTTTTGGTAGAAGCCAGGAATTTATAATGAGAAAAAATTAAAAATAGGTAAATAAATGAGTGTTTTCTATCTTTTAGAAATGTAAACCATTTATTTAAGGAAAGTAGTAAGTTATAATTCCTAAGAAATAAGTGGTTTGAAATAAGTGGCCTGAATAAAAAACAAAAAACTGAACATCGTGAAAAAAAAATTGAATCTATTTTTAAAAAAAATAGAGTAATGAACAAATCAGAATGACATACTTAGAGTAAAGAAATTGAAGTATATCAAATACACAATTTTTGAAAAAAAATATTAAAATTATAAATCTTTTAATGAAATAATTCCTAGTTCCCTTCTAAGTTTAGTAAAAGAATTTCCATTCAACGGTTTGGTAAATATATCAGCCAGTTGATTTTTAGAGGATATAAATTCTAATCTGACTAAATCCTTTTCAATATTATCATGAAGAAAATGATGACGTGTGTCTATATGTTTAGTTCGTGAGTGATTGACATGATTTTTTGATAAGTTTATAGCACTTCATTATCACAAAAAATAGTAGATTTAGATAAATTCATACCAAAATCATGAAGCGTTGTTGCATGTAAATGACTTGAGCACATGCTATAGCAGTAGAGATGTATTCTGCTTCACAAGTCGAAAGTGAAACACAATTCTGTTTCTTGCTAAACCATGAGACTAAGGATTGTCCAATGAAGTGACAAGTCCCGCTTGTACTCTTACGATCCTTCCGACAACTTTCAAAGTCAGCATCACTATATGAAACTAACTCGAATGGACATTCTTTCGGATAAAAAAGTCCGAAATCTTTGGTTTTGCTTAGATAACGCAATATTCATTTCACTGCTCGCATATGTGATTAGGATCTACTTGAAATCAAGCACATAAACAAACACTCATCGTTATGTCAAGTCTACTAGCAGTAAGATAAAGTAATAAACCAATTATACTTCGATATAATTTTTGGTCGACATTTTTACCATCTTTATCTCTATCGAGATGTATTGTTGTACTCATTGGAGTTGGTTTGGCTGAAGTATTTTCCATACCTAAGCGTTTAATTAGATTATTACAATATTTTTCTTGATTAATAAAAATACCATTTTCTAATTGTTTAATTTGTAAACCAAGAAAGTAAGATAATTTTCCCATCTGTGATATTTCAAATTCTTTGGTCATTATTTTAGAAAATTCCTGACATAATTTTTTATTTGTAGAACCAAAAATAATATCATATGCATAAATTTGAATAATTAAAATATCCTTTTTGGTTCTTTTAATAAAAAGAGTTTGATCAACCTTTCCAATTTCAAAACCAGAGTCTATTAGATAGCTCTTTAGACGTTCATACCAAGCACGGGGTGCTTGTTTTAGACTGTATAAGGCTTTCTTAAGTTTATAGACGTGGTCAGCAAAAATTTTCATGTGTGAACAGAGGAGGTTTTTCAACATAAACATTCTATTTTATATAATAAAAAAGCACTTTTAACATCCATTTGATAAAGTTTGAAATTATGAAAACATGCAAAGGCCAATAAGATACGTATTGCTTCAAGTCGTGCGATTGGAGCAAACGTTTCTTCATAGTCAATTCCTTCTTCTTGATTATATCCTCGTGCGACTAATCTAGCTTTATTCCTAGTTATATTACCTTATTCATCTGCTTTATTTTTGAAGACCCATTTAGTATCAATGAATGATTGATCACTTGGTCTAGAAACTAGTTACCAAACTTCGTTTCGTTCGAATTGGTTTAGCTCTTCTTGCATAGCTATAATCCAATAGTCATCAGTAGAGGCTTCTTTTAATTTTTTAGGTTCAATATTCAAAAGAAATGCTACGTGGCCCATTTGATTGAGTTGATTTCTAGTTCTAACATGTGAATCAATTTCTTCTATGACATTTTCTACTGGGTGATCTCATAAAATCCTAGGAGGAGATCTTAATTCATTTTCATTATGAACAATGTTTTTATCTTCTTCAAAATTATAAACAATGTTTTCATCTTCTTCAAACTATTTTGAGAAACCGTATTTGTGATCGTCTTAGGTATTATTTCATCGTCCTCAAAGTTTTTATTAAATTTGAAATTTTCATCGAATGAAACATGAAGAGTCTCTTCGATTGTTTTTGTTCTTTTATTGAAAATTTGATAAGCTTTGCTTCGTTCCGAATATTCTACGAAGATTCCTTCATCAGATTTTGGATCGAATTTTCCAAGCTGATCTTTTGTGTTTAAAATAAAACATTTTGAACCAAAAGTTTTAAAATAAGAAATATTTTGTTTTTTTTGGTGAAAAAGTTCATATAGAGTATGTAACGTTCCAAAAAATTTCGACTTTCGAAAATTCAACATCGATACTCACTTTATCGACTGCCGAGCAATCGAAGGCCGGAAAACCAAAATGTTATGGTTAAAGAAAAAGAAAGAGGTAGAAGAAGAGAGAAAAAGATAGAACAGAACAGAAAGAACAACATCAGTATCTCACAATCGCAGCGGAACAACATATAATAGATAAATGAATATCATTAAAACAAAGAACTATACATTTTATACATTACATCATTATCAGAGTTTATAACAACAATAGACAATAGAGTCAATACATCAATGGACAGTCATATAAACTTGTCCTCATACAGAATACACAGCGGAATAATACATAGTATAATATCATATACAAGTGGTATGTCTCGATATGCAGCTCGCCTCCTGAGCTCCATAGCAACTCCTAAATCCAGAATAACCTGATAACCAAACTCTAGACTGCCCGTGTGGAAATTGGTGGGCATCCAGAGTTTAGGAAGGGAAACAATAAACTCCAAGTCAGTCATGGGACTGGTGTGAGAACTTAAAACAGTTTATCTTTTAAAATAAAGAACAGGATAATTTTAAAATAGATTCGCAATGCTTTTTAGAAAATGAGACTACCATAAGGCCTCCCGCACACACACATAATGCAAACGCAGAATCGGAGGAGATTTCTCCTTATGATAGTCAAAGATGCTTGATACGCATTAAAAAGAATCATTTGATTATTATTACTAGTGCATAGTGTAGAAAAATCATTTCGAAAGTAGAATATAAATCTTAGCCAACATACGACCAGTATCGTATGCCTACTATAGCTACCATCTAAACAGTGGTGACCACCATAAGTAAATGGCAGGTTCTACAACTAAAACCGTACAAGATGCGTATTGGAGTTTGGATTTCCAACAAATGGTCAGGCCAAGGAACTTCCCATTGCAACATGGAAACGCCTCTGGAAAGACGCCCCGAGAACCTAACCGGATCTCTGCCAACACAAGGCCGGGTTACCCCTAACTGGGTAACAACTGACACGAATATGTCATTCCCCGATCGTAACCGATCTATATCCGAGGATCCTCGATTCCAACAACCACAAAGTAATAAATTTGTAGTAACAACATAGGTTAAATATCTGGGCTCCATACCATGATACCACCTCTATCCAGAAGGAATGACATACACGAAAGGGGCGCTACCCCCTAATAACCTTGCCGCATTCTTTCTGTTTTGACCATTTCCGGGGTGTGAGGTCCGACGAAGTCTCGTCCACAAAGCCACGCTTTGGTACAAAGTTGTGCTTTGGGTCAAAAAATGAACAAAGTAATGATCACAAAGATAAATGATCAAACAAATGATCATATCACAAATGATCAAACAATGATCATTCCACAACAACACTCAGCATGCCACATTACCAATTTGGGAATATATCACTAGTAACCATCAACTACATAACCTCTAGGGTGTTAAGCTAAGAGAATAAATTCTCCGCCACCAACGGAAATATATTTGATAGAAACCAGCTTTACATCTCAAATTGTAACGTCAGATACACATCCATGCAAGTCTGTTCCGGGATCGAACAGAACCGAAGGCATTACAAAGAAGTCCTTGCAATCCGGATATTCACTAATCACGATCGGACTTCCCGTCACAAAGGGTGGTAAAATCTCTGTATCGGAGATCAGCCGATGCAGAGTAACTCGACGGTAATCCTTCCGTTTTCACAAACATCCGGTCTTCAACACCGGTCATCAAATGCAATCCATAACGACGTATCACATATTCGGAATGGGTTATACGACCCCATGGTCCTTTCCCGGCTAACCCGAATAGTGAGCGCTTATTTAAAAATAAGTGTGGCATTCAAATTCAAGCAATTCACAACAAATACCTATTTAAAGGTAAATATTGATAGTCAGTTATTTAACTATCAATAGAGATGCGCAACATCATCAGATTCCAAATAATTTCCTAAATTATTTATTTTCCAAAATATCTTTACTAGATATATTTTTCAATACTTCCAAAAATAAATCAACATTTATTTTTAAACAAATTTCCCTTTTCATTTATAAATTCCATAGTGAATTTATATTTTCAAAATATCTACTGATATACGTTTTTCAATAGATTTCAAATATTCAATTCCAATTTACCTTCAAAAAGATAAATCCTCAAAAACGTTTCATTTCATATTGGAAAAGCATTTCCATACTTATTTAATAATAAGTATTTTACAAATCCATTTATTTTCAACAATTTGAAAATATTCAATATACTTAAACTATAGTTAAGTATATACTTCATTCTTTAAGGAAAACATTCTCTTATTCACATTTATTTGGGTCAAAACGAATGTTGCGTAAAACATCATTACGACAACCCATAATCACTAGTATAGGGATTCGAAATTTAGATAGATATATAAACCCCAATACTATATAAAAATATTTCCTTTCGGAAATCATTTACTATAACAATAGTGTTATAGTCCATCATTTCCTTCTATTTCTCGAAAACGTCTATTTCAACAATCAATGTTGAAATCTATGGTTTCGATGCTTAACACTTTTCAAAACTTCTTTAAATAGCTTTAATTCCATTTAAAACGTCACTTTCCAAAAATATCCATTTTATCCAATCTATTATTCACTATTCAAAATCGTGAATAAAAACGTTTTCCACATTCAATACTTCTACGTATTTATTAGAGAATATCCACTGTCCAAAATTGTGGATATAAAACTCTAACCAATTTCATTTGGAAATATATTCGCTGTCCAAAATCATGAATATAATTCCTTTAATATATTCCTATTTCCAACTTATCAAATTCAATTTGATTTCGAATTTATAAAAACAACGTTTATAAATCCCATTTATATTTTTATAACTCCTATTTATAAAAAATCAATTTATTAACAAATTCCATTTATATTTCATTTAAATGCCAAAGTCTGATTTATAAGTAATTTACTTATAATCTTTTATTTTACAAATCTATTCATTTTCTAACTTCACAATTTATAAATTTATAAAATTTCATTTACTTATAAAAACAATTTATACTTTATTTATAACACTTACAAAAACTCGTTTTATAATTCCAATATTTTTAATTTATAAATATCAATTTTTTTTTAATCTTTTATATTCATCCTTTATAATAATTCAAAAATCCAAATTTAAACTATCTTATAAATTACATAACTGTTTATTTCAAAAATATCTCTTTGGTTATATTCCACAAAAATAGTAATTTTTATAATTTTAAAATTTTAAGGTTTATTTATTTAAAATAAATCAATTCAAAAATTTAATAAAATGTATACCTTCAAAAATCACTTTAAAAATCCTTTTAAAATCAAAATCGTTATTTTTAAACTTTAAAAATGGATCCGATGATGCAACAGCACCACACGACAACAAATATCATATATCAATATGATAACAGAATATACAACAATATATGTAAATAAATCAATACAGTTGAGGAATCCAGTTGGATCCCTCCAACCTGTTTCCCTGCATCCACAGATGTTAGCACAATACCAATTCCGCTCCAGTACGGAATTATTGCGGTATATGGGATTATAAATATTATCCGCTATTATGCGGCGCAATAGGGTCTCATCCGCTATACAATGCGGGAAATCAACAACTGCAATATATACATATGCCAATATATATATATATTGCTATTATATATAATACCAATTTCACATACGGTGAAATATTCGCGGTATATGTTTTTAATAAATAACCTCCGCTTACTAACGGCGTATAATGTCTATTTTAACAGTCAATAGATAACAATTCATCAATTCAGGCATACAATCAACAATTTTAAATCTAACTATTTAAAATATAAATCGAATCTGTTCGATTGAGTGAGAAGTTCTCACCTTGATTTTTAATTCCGTTTCAGCTTTTATTTCGAACAAAATTAAACGGACGCTTAATTTTACCCGAAATTTTCACCAACTCCAATTGACTCCAATCCAATTCCATAGCGTAGTGCTCGACAAAACGAATCCAACGCACTTTGTTTCGTAATTTTTCGACCTCGTATGACAAAGATATCACGGTTTAAAGTTTAACGAATTAATATATACTAATTTACAAATTCAACTTTTAATTTCAAACCCTAGGAGTCATCACAGCCGTTCAAAACTTTGACAAATCATGGCCGCGTGTGGCTCCCTCTCCTTCAACCCAGTGAACACACGCAACTAAACCCATGAACGTCGCCTCCTTCCCCTCCAATTTGCTCGACTATCGTTCAACACTAGGACGATCAAGGACCCCCAGTGCAAAGCTCGTTCCCACGCCTACCCTCGGCCAAGGCAGCACCAAGCTCGGCTGCTTCATTCTCTTGGAATTCGTGCCCAAACGTACGCGAACGCAGGTCCATAGCTCCTTCAAACGATGACAATACTCGCGATCCACCGTTGGATGTCAAGCTCTCGACGAGCTCTCGATCTTTGTAGTTGAGACTTTTGGCCAAATGTTAACGGATTGGAAGAAAATTGGGGGAGAAGAAGGGATGATTTCGGCCGTTGAATAGGTTGGAGGCGGCTCCGAAGGTTTTGAAACCCTAGGTTGTTTTTGTTTGCAAAAAATGAAGATTGAGGGCTTTTATAGAAAATTTCACAATTTACTATTCACCCGGATTTTCCGAACTCCAAACGAAGCGTCCCGGCTGGCGTTTCTAGGGTTTACCCCACGTTCCGAACGCAATGGAACATGTTTTGGAAGCTAATTCGGACATATGTGCGAGTTACGGAAATAAACGATCAATTTAAATTAAACCGATTTAAACCGAATTTTAGGCGTTTTAGCTCGCCTTGGACAAACGATAAATCCAATTGACACGAAATTTGAAACCATACAATAATATCACATTACGGATCTAATGAAACTGGTTTTGTCGAAATCCGAGACTTTTTGAAAAATGACTATTTTAACTCGTCAAATTAATATTAAAACAATTTCGATGCGTTTCGAGCTGCCACGGTCAAACGACAATTCCGATTGCTACGAAAATTGAAATCCGATAATAACAAACTATTATGGATCCAGTGAAACTAGTTTCGTTCAATTCTGAGACTGTTCGAAAAATGACTAATTTCACTAGTCGATTAAATATTAAAATATTCAATTTTCACAAATCAACTTTAAATTCAATTTTAAAAGTTCTAAAACATTACTATAACTCCAGTATGACAAAATAAAATTTTACAAATCATTTACAATCATATTAAACTCGATTTTTAATTATTTCTGAAATTTTAATTATTAAATATCGATTTAATTGTCCGAATTAAATCCAATATTCGATAAATAAATTATTCGACTTATAAATTTCACTTATTAATATTTAAAATTAATTAAATATTCAAATTTAAATTATCAAAAATTCTGGGTCGTTACAGAGTATGTTTTATTAATGGTCGAATGGAAACACAATTTAGAATATAGCAAGCAGTTGCTACAGCTTCTGCCCAAAAATGTTTTGGTAATATGCTTCCATTCAATAAAGTTCTTGCACATTCTTGTAATTTTCTATTTTTCCTTTCAACCACTCTATTTTGTTATCATGTTCTAGGAAAAGAGAAATTATGGTAATTTCCTTTTTATTACAGAAATTTTCAAAAGCTTCATTTTAAATTTCATCTCCATGATCACTTCTAATATTTTTAATTTTTAATTTTTGATATTATGAATTCTTTTTGCAAAGATCTTGAAATTTTCAAAAGTATCACTTTTATTTTTCAGAAAAATTGTCCAAGTATATCTTGAGAAATCACCTACTATAAAAACACATATTTACTATGGTTTATAAATAGAACTTGAGTTGGACAAAAGAGTTCCAAATGCAATAGTTCTAGTAGTTGTATTACAGCAATATTTTTCTTTGATCTAAAGGATGATTTCGAAAATTTTCCTAATTGACAAGCATCACAAATATTATTTACTTTAAAATTCATTTTGATAAACCTTTAACTAAATCATTTTTAGATAATTTATTTATAGCTTTGAAATTAATATGACAAAATCTTTTGTAACATAACAAAGGGTCATTTTCTTTGGCTATTAAACACATATTTGTATTGTAATTTACATTCATATTTAAAACATAATTATTTTTACCTCTAAAAACTTCAAAAATAAGGTTTTTATTTTGATCAAAAATGCTACACATATTCTCAGAAAATGAAACATTAAATCTTTTGTCACACAATTGGCTGATACTAAGTAAATTGTGTTTTAAATTTTTAACTAACAAAACATATGTAATAAGAGGTAAATTAGATATACCGTTATTGCTCACATCGCCTTTGCCGATGACATATCCTTTGGAATTATCTCCAAATGTGACAGAACCTCCATCTGAGTAGATAATATTAGTTAGCATCCCTTTGTTTTCCGTCATGTGTTTTGAGCAACCACTGTCTAGAATCCATTTTCCTCTCTTTTTAAGTGGTACCTGTAAAATACAGAAATAACATTGGTACCCACTATTTTTATTTTGGGTCCTAAGAGTTAGATCATAGGAAGCCAGACCCAAAAGGGTTCAGTATTTCTTTTGAAAATAAAATCTTTGTTTTTATGAACATTTTTTATAAAAGATTTTATATATTTATTTCTAATCAAATAATTATTTGTTTTAGGAACCCAAATTTTAATTGATAAATTTTTAAACTAAGTTTTTCAACTTTATTATTATTCCTTTTATATAAAAAATTCTTTTTCTTTGGAATAACTTTAGAAGATTGCTTATATCCTAGTCCTCTTTTATTTGTAGCATTTTGAGAATTTTCTATAATTTTGGAAAAAATTTCCTGCATTTATTAAAATTAGAGACATTTTTAGTAATATCATCTAACTTTTTTTTAAGGCTAGAGGTTATCTAATTCTAAAATCTTGACAGTAGCTTTAAGATCATGATTTTCAATTAGTAGAGCATCATTCTTTTCTTTTTGAGTTTCTATTTCTTGACTTAATATAGTGAATTGAGATGTCATATTAGAACAAGATTCTTGAGTAACTTCAAGTTCTTCTTCTAAGATTTGTTTCTCATCTCTTAGAATATCTACTTCGATTTCGATTCTATTCCATTTTTCAAGAGATTCTTTGTATTTTCTTTTGATGTCTTTTAGCTTATCAAGTAATTCTGAGTTTATTTCCAATAGATCGTCAAAAGTTAGATCACTCACCTCATCTTTTATGGTCATAAAACATACATTTGCTTGTTCTACATCACCGTCCAAGTCACTATATAATGATGAAGATGATTCTGAATCATCCCAAGTGACAGAGAAAGCTTTCTTCTTGAATTTGTCTTTCTTGTGCTTATGTTTATCTTTCTTTTTCTCAAGATAATCTTTCTTGATATGGCCTTTCTTGTGACATTCATAACATTCTAGAGTAGATGATGATGGTTTGTTGGTGTTGTTATTTTTGCTGGAGCTGTTCTTGTTATTCCTAAATTTGTTACTCTTTCTAAATTTTAAAAACTTTTTGAATTTTTTAGCAATAAACGCCATATCTTCTTCATCTGAATCATGTTCATCTTTTTCTGCCTAGAATACTATATTCTTCTTATCTTGAGCCTGTACTCGTTTTGCTTGGAGATTAACTTCATAAGACATTAGATTTCCTACGAACTCCTCCGGCTTTATGGTCGAAATGTCGTTAGCTTCTTTGATTGCTAGGACTTTTTGTTCCCACTCATCCGTTAGTGAGTTGAGGATTTTTGAAACATATCAAAATTTGTATAAGTTTATCCTAATGCTAACAAAGAATGATATATATCTTGAAATCTAGAGTACATTTCATTTATTGTCTCATCTTGCTTCATTTTAAAATTCTTGAACTGATTTTTGAGCATAGAAATTTTACTCTGTTTTACTATGTTAGTACCTTCATGTGTAATTTTAAGTGTAAGCCAAATTTCATGAGCAGTCTTACACATGCTTATTCTATTAAATTTATTTTTGTCTAATGCATAATATAACATATTCATAGCTTTATTATTTGCAGTAGCGTCTAATTTTTGTGTGTTAGACCATGTTGAATATTCAGTAGTAAAAATAGTATATTCAGATTGCATAAGGTTCTAAGTTTCATAACTACTTGCTTGTATATAGTTTCTCATTCTAGTAGCCTAACAGTTATAGTTCATCCATTAAATAGAGGTGGTCGTGCAGTAGATTGACATTCTAGAAAGGTAGTGTTAGCAACGGTGCTGGTGTTGTTTTCCATATTAAAACAATATCAGATAACTATGTTACGGTTATATGATGGCCTCGCTCTGATACCAAATGAAAGTTACTGTGCTGTAGGATCGAGTAATATGGAATATAATAAATAACTAGTGCGGAAAATAATAGCAGTTTAGTAAAATGACACAAGGAATTTTTATACGGTTCTAACTCCCGTTCTACGTCCAGTCCCAAACTCCTTCTAGAATTATAGCTAGTAGCCCTCACTTAACCCGGAGGAAAAGATATACGACCTGAGCAACCAAACATGACTTGACCACCTGAGCAACAAAACAGGACTTGACCTCCTGAGCAACCAAATAGGACTTTCTTACAATTGGATTTAACTTGACTTTTTATGTTCTGAATAACACGGATTTGTCACTTGTAGTACACCCTTCCTATAATATTTTCCTCAAGATAGATGTGTATATTTGTGTGTGTATGAAGAATAGGAAGATCAATATTGCTTGAAAAATATAGAAGTGAATATGTAAGCAATGATTGTATGAGAGATTGTAAATAATGAACTCAAGATTGCAAAGTGCTCTAGATCAAAAAGAGATTAGAAAATTAGGTGATTAGATTTATGGATCTTGAGTGTTTATATAGTGTGTGATGAGATGTGACTTCTAGAGATAGGTATCTATTAGAAACTAAGAGATGTAACCATCGAGGAGGAAGATACCGTCTATTGAAAAGAAATGACTTTAGGAAAAATTGACGGTTGCAGTTTTCAGTCGACTGAACATGCATGGTCAGTCAACTAAATTCAAAACATGCACAAAATTTTGCACAGAGTTAGTTGACTGACCTAGTGTGTTCAGTCGACTGGCTTCTGGTTTTTTTAAAAAGTTTTTACATAGCTTCAGTCGACTGTTCACAGGGTCAGTTGACTGAGTGCTGTTATTTCAGTGTACTAAAACATTTGTGTGTGTGTATGAAGATTATGAAAGGAATGCAAGTTTGTAAAAGAATTTGTGAGTGATGAACCTTGAGGATAGATTTTAACAAAGCTCTAAACTAGACTTTCTATATATATATACACTTATTGACTCTAGTTAAGACCAATATCAAAACGAACCATATTTGAGTCGATGAGTCCGGATTGTCGTAGTCGTATATTCATGAACTTTCATATCTTGTCAGCATTCAAAACCTTATGATCCAACAGAAATATGACTAAACCTACATACACTAGTAATATATATTACGTAAGTGCAGCGTATAGGAAGTATGCATGGTTAATAGATACGATGTAAGTGTGGGGATTTACACCGGAATTGACCCATTTCTCATTTACATATGCCTTTGTCGTCCATGATTTTGGTTTAAAATATATGTGTGCGTGTGTGCATTAAAGTCATATTAGACAACTTTATGTAATTAAAATCTAAATTGGCATTGATAAATTTGGTTTCAATTGAAGAAATGTTTTGAAAGTTTCTATGGATTGAGTAATATGAATTGTACTACTAAATTAAAACTTTTATAACAATAGCTTAAATAAAAATTCTCTAAAGTGCACCAAAGATGTTTATACCGGTTCGGACTTCCTGTCCTACATCTAGCCTTTGAATTCTTTTGAATCTAAACAACAACCCTCACTTAACCCAAAAGAATAGGCATCTTACAGAAAATTTCCTAAGCTACCGAACAAGACTCCGTGCCAAAGATCTTCAATAGGTCAAGTAACAACCCGCTCTTCTAGAATACCCAAAAAAGGGATCGATGGGATAAAATTTAAGCAAAACATTAAATTAAGATATCGATAAGATCTCACAATGGAATGACAACATATTATATAATGAATATACATGAATAGAATAGAATAATAATATATAAGAGACTGCACTAGTGGAAGCAACTGATAAATAAGTATCAGTACATAAATTCAGAATACATCAACTCCAAAAAGAACGGAGTTTCGAAAAACATCTGATACAATAGTCTCATATACAAATAACAAATCTATCATGTACTAATAAAATATTAAGTATACATATCACAAAATATCGATGCCACGTCTCTAAAATGCTCCGGCTATGCATCCGGATAGCATATTCCCAAAACACTTGACTCTCCATCTACTCAATCGAGTACCCGAGTGTTTTCATGCCATAAGTAGACAAAAACAAAACGCGGGTCAAACATAAAGTCTGGTATGAGGGGAACTATCTCAAAATACCGTATATGAAAACTATATACAAATAAATAGGAATCAACTAACTCATAGCCAACCCTCTCCAAAAACGTGGCTCACGGATGTTACCCGGTTGCTTGGCCGACTACGAGAGGAAAACTATTGAGTGTCGTTCAGCCTGCAAGTATCGCTCGGCCAAAGTGCCGCTCGGCCTAAGTCTATCGCTCGGCATTCTTTGGTTCAAACGCCATCGCTCGGTATTCTTTGGTTCAAACGCCATCGCTCGGCATTCTTTGGTCCAAACGCCATCGTTCGGCATTCTTTGATTCGACCACCATCGCTTGGCATTCTTTGGCTCAAATCCCATCGCTCGACATTCTTTGGTCCAAATGCCATCGCTCGACATACTTTGGTTCGACCACCATCGCTCGACAGTGTAGGGTTCCGCTCAAATGAACATTACCAAGTATTCCAGAATGCACCACTCGGACAAGAGAGTGAAGCCATACAACAGACTTCACCATTCGGCATGACTTCGCTCCGAGTCAACATACTATCTACTTCGGTTCTCCTGAGGGTTTGCTTCGAGTCACTTGATGATCAACCGAAAAATTCTCGACCGGCATTCCTCGCTCGGCAACTGCCATTCGGCATCCCTGGCTCGGTGCGCAGAAGCCACTTACTATGGGCCGAAGTACCTTGTTCCTGGGCCGGCAAAGGAAGTCCAACCTATCTTCGCCTATAAATGAAGGGCAGGGGCACAGTGAAAGGGACCTTTTTTCGAGAACACTGGGGAGACTGCCATTTCCAAGGCTTATTCTTTTTCACTTAGAACTTGTATTCAATTTGTTGGTGTATGGATTGTATCTGTATTCAATTATTTTAAAAGGTAATAAAGATTGAATTCAAAGTGGATGTAGGCAGTTACGCCGAACCACTATAAATCTGGTGTTCTAGTCTTTGCAATTAATTCTGCATACATTCCTCTATTTTAATTTTCTATCTTCATTAATCTCTCTACTCAAATATTTCTTTGGGTGTTAGTGACCAATTTTGGTGGTGCTTTCACTTAGAACCGCATTCTCAGGTTATTAGGATCTACTTTGTAGCTACTGGATTGAAGAAACCCCCCGAAGGAGATCCAAGTCATTCATAGGTAGTCCGTTGATTCTACTCAGAGTTCCTACCAATAACTCTACAATGGGAAGAACTCGTACCAGATCAGCCTCGCACAACGGGGACGTCAACGAGACTACTAGCGTCCAACAAGTAGGACCCAGCAATCAACAAGTTAATCCGGGTGCAGGGACTGTCGCCGCCCAAAGCCAGATGGAAGTTTTCACTAGAACGGAGTTCAACAACCTGATGAGAGAACTCATGGAAAGCAAGAGACAACTTAACAAACAAATTCAAGCTAATGCCAACCTCATGACCCAGCTTACCCAATAACAGCATCAGAATGTTGGAGGTATCCCCGCTCCTTACTCCTCGTCCGATAGCTCGACTTCATTAGATGAACCCCCAGGCGTATACGCCACAAAACTGAAACAACACAAGCAGGTGTTGCTGATCGATCAACCAGGGATGGTCCAGGTTCCCTACCTGGAGCCATGGCACCTTACCTACATCAAGGAAATCATACCCAAGTTGGAGCAGGAAACTTAGGATCTAGAGCGTGAGTGGAAGCTGGACGGCTGTCCCACCAAGGTCCTAATGAAGCTGGTCCCCAGGATACATGATTGGTAGGTCACCAATAAAGGAGACACCAACTAGAACGGTCTTGTAGAATAGATTCCAACCTGCCGTCTTCCATACAAACCCTGGACCTATCGGCTATGGTAAGATAACTGATGAGAGAAAATCAAGGCTTGACTAATGATGATTGGGGATATCCAGGAGTCATACTCCATTCACAGATACTATTCTACAGGCCGAGTACCCCAGGAAGCTTAACATGCCGACTATCCCGGCCTACGACGGAAAGACTGACCCCCGACAGCATGTGATGAGATATGAATGGATGATGGATTCAGCTAGAGAAAATGATGCAACTAAGTGTAGATGCTTCCCAAAAACTTTATCTGGAATTGCTACCATGTGGTTCACCCGACTTCCTCCATGGTCTATCTCCAGCTTTGATGAATTGGCGATGAAATTTTTAGAACAGTTCAGGATTCATGTCACTCGTCCCAAGGACGTGATCTCCTTGTCCTGTGTGATTCAGGCTCCGGGGGAGTCGTTAAAGGAGTACTTATAGAGATTTCACCTTGCGGCTACTGAAGTTAGCAATCCAAATGACCATGCCATTCTGATGGTCGTGATGCGAAGAGTGGATCCGGATTCGGAGTTTGGAGATTGGCGATTGGCTGGAAGGAAAGCCTCAGACTACGCTAGAGCGTTTTTATTCAAAGGCTCATCAATTCATAAGAAGGGAGGAAGCTAGGTGGACGATGCGAGATAATGCACCAGGGCTTGGCAAGGAGATTGTGAAGAGCAACATTGTTGTAAAACAATCCGGTGATAACTCGGGGAAGGTCCAGGTCAATGTCCAGAACAAACCTTGGCAATCTAAAGGGTCCAGAGGAGGAAATTTTCGAAAGAAAAGGGAAGCAGGAAAATGGAAACCAAGGATTCCGACTTACAACGGATACACTCCTCTGAATGCATCTCTGGAAAATATTTACCTATCAACCTGTAACACTTTCCAGTACCAAAAGCCACACCCAAAAGAGTCAACAGAGGAACAAAAGCGGACTGGGAAGTATTGCCGCTTCCATGAGACTTACAAGCACAATACCGAGGAATGTAGACACCTCCACGATGCCATAGAAAAGATGATTCAACAGAAAAAGTTGCAGGAGTTTGTTAAGAACCCACAGGAAGGTAGACAAGGAACATCAAACCCCAGACGTGGGCAAGCTCCACGCCATCCAGAGGAACCTGCTCAAACTGTAGGTAGATTAGTTATAAACACGATAGTCGGTGGACCTCACCCTACAGACAAGAATTGGCAAGAAATGGAATGGCATGCTAACTCCCTAAGGCATGTAGATTTTGAATGTTGTTCAAATACAGAGGATGGGTCCCCGGCTAAGCAGCAGCGAACGATGACGGACGATATAGTATTCAGGAGTAGAGATGCCAATCAGGTAGAGGCTCCTACCTTTGACCCGATGGTCATCTCCGCGACAATCGGGCCAGCATTTGTGAAAAGAATTTTGATTGATTGTGGAAGTTCTGTTAACATCATCTTTAAAAAAGCATATGACCAAATGAAGATGGAGACGAAGGATTTAAAACCATTCTAAAGCCCATATCCATGACTTTAATGGTGCTGCAACCGATGCAGTGGGTTATGTTGAATTTCCAGTTGAACTTGGACAAGGTGAGCATAGGAGGGTGCGAATCCTGCCTTTCATCGTGTTGGATATCGATTCTCCATACAATGTGTTTCTAGGTCGACCGGCCCTGGCATAGTTTAGGGCGGCTTGGGCCCCTTGGTGTTTAACTTTGAGATTTCCGAGAGACAAAGGAGTTGGTGTTGTGCATGGAGATCAGGCGACCGGTCATGCATGTTATGTGGCTGAGTTGAGATAGGCCCAACGAAGAGAGAAAGGAAAGGTTGCGGACAGCTCCATCCGCACCCGAGTCACTGAAAATTGACAAACAGTGCCCGAGCCCTGGCTCGGGCAACAAGATCGGATCTATAGAGACATAGATCCAAGAGATGATGATGAGGAACCCAGGGAAGCAAAAGCAGCACCGATTGAACTGACGATTGACATTCCAATGAACCGCGATGACTCATCGCTAGTACTTAAGATTGGATCACAATTCAACCCCTCGATGACCGTGGATCTCACTGATTTCCTCTGAGCGAATCTAGATGTTTTCACTTGGACACATTCTGATATGTGCGGGATTTCTCCCACTATTGCGAGTCATATATTGAACATAGACCCGAGGTACGTACTAGTAAAGCAGAAAAGGAGACGCATGGACCCGGAGAGTTCCGCTGCTCTCAAAGAGGAGGTGGACAAACTCAAAGCCAATGGGTTCGTCCGCGATGCCCTCTACCTTGAATGGGTGTCTAACCCCGTGCTAGTGGGAAAAGCAAATGGGAAATGGAGAACCTGCGTAGATTACTCTGATCTGAACAAAGCATGCCCTAAGGATAGTTTCCCTTTACCCAGAATTGACCAGCTGGTCGACTCAATGGCAGGACACGAGTTATTTTCATTTATGGATGCGTACATGGGATATAATCAAATCCCGATGCACAGTCCAGATCGAGAACACACTATTTTTGTCACAGACGTCGGGCTATATTGCTATGTAGTGATGCCTTTTGGATTGAAAAATGCGGGAGAAACTTATCAGCGTCTGGTGAATTGGATGTTTAAAGACAGGATTAGTAGAACAATGGAAGTCTATGTGGATGACATGCTCGTGAAGTCACGGCAGTCAAACGACCACATTCGAGACTTAGAGGAAATGTTTGATATACTCAGATATTATGAATGAAAATCCATCCTCTGAAGTGTTCCTTTAGCGGTGCGTCAGGGAATTTTTTGGGTTTCATAATGTGTGGGGAATCAAAGCTGACCAGGAGAAGATTCAAGCTATTCGAGACATACAAGTGCCCAGAACTATAAAGCAAGTACAAAGCCTAAAAGGAAATGTGGCCGTGCTGAGTCGATTCATATCCAGAGCCACAGATAAGTGTATTCCCTTCTTTGATGTAATAAAGAAAGGAAAGAGAAATTTCGAATGGACGCCCAACTATAAGGATGCATTCCGAGCTCTGGTAAGACATTTGGAAAGTTCCCCGGTGCTGTCGAAGCCTGTAGACCATGAAGTGTTGTATGTATACTTGGCCATATCTCAACATGCCATCAGTACGACTTTGGTTCGCGAGGAGGACCGAGTTCAAAAGCCGGTGTACTATGTCAGTAAACGTTTAACGGAGGCAGAACGAAATTATCCTAAAGTTGAGAAACTGGCCTACTGATTGGTGATTGCATCATGCAAGCTTCGTCCGTACTTTCAGGCACACTCGATCAGTGTTTATACCGATCAACCCTTGCGACAGGTACTCCAATGACCAGAAACCTCTGGAAGGATGTTAAAATGCAATATCGAGTTGAGTCAATTCGATATTACCTACCTGCCATGAAGGGACATACAAGGGCAAGAGCTAGCAGACTTCATCGCTGAATTCACCGTGTCAGACGAACCGAACAGTCATGATATCATTCCCCTCATTCGATGGAAACTATACACCGATGGGGCATCCAACGACCGTTGTTCTAGGGATGGTATAATTCTTATGACTCCCGAAAATCAATCAATTTGTTACGCTTTGAAGCTCAATTTCCCAGCTACAAATAACGAAGCGGAGTATGAACCATTTGATTGCCGGCTTGAAACTTATCAAGGAACTTGGAGTGAAATCGGTTGAAATCTTTTGTGACTCGCAATTGGTGGTGTACCAGGTGCGTGGGGACTATCAAGCAAAGGGACAGATACTTCCCCCATACCTTGCTCGGGTCCAAGAGCTGTTAGCAGATCTAGAATATTATAATATTTCATATGTATCGCGTGAACAAAACAGAGAAGCCGATTCATTGGCCAAATTTGCAAGCACTGGCGATGCACATCAAATGGGATTGGTTCTCGTCGAAACCTTACATGCTCCGAGTATAAATGTGATGGAGGTAGATTTCATGTTAGAAACAGAAATCGAGAAGGAGTCATGGATGACCCCATTCAAGCAAGACTTGCTACATGGGGTCTTGCCCGAAAGAAAGAGCGATAGACGACACGTCATTCGTAAAGCTTCGCGATATGTAATGTAGGACAGAATAATGTATCGAAAGGGATTCTCGGTTCCCTTCTTCCGGTGCATTGCCCATAGTGAGATAAAATGAGTCTTGAAGGAAGTTTATGAAGGAGAATGTAGTGACCATACTAGGGGGCAGACACTAGCAAAAAAGATCCTCCGCTATGGATACCATTGGCCAACTGTAAATCGGGACGCTACGGACTATGTAAGAAGATGGGACAAGTGTCAAAAATACATGAAAATCCCGAGAGCTCCACCAACGGAACTCACACAAAAGGTTAGTCCCTGGCCGTTTGCAATATGGGGAATCGATATAATGGTTCCTTACCTATATCCAAAGGTGGTGCAAAATACGCAATACTTGCAATCGATTACTTTACCAAGTGGGCAGAAGCAGAGCCTCTAGCCACAATCACTACTAAGAAGGTCATTAATTTCATTGTACGAAACATTATATGCCATTTTGGCCTCCCGCGAACTATCATTACAGACAATGGAACTCAGTTCGAAAGTAAGGAGTTCAAAGACTTTTGTCAAAAGTATGGCATTGAAAAGAGGTTTGCAGCAGTTGCTCATCCAAAAGCCAATGGACAAGTAGAAGCGGTGAACAAAATAATCAAGTCCATATTGAAAAAAATGTTTGGAAAAGGCTAGAGGCAAGTGGGTGGTTGAGCTTCCAACAACACTTTGGGCTTACAGAACCACCCACAAGTCCACGACTGGCCACACTCCATTCGCATTGGCATATGGCACGGAAGCCGTTATACCCGTGGAACTTGAAGTTCCTTTACATCAGGTAACTAATTATGACCCCAAGATGAATCGGGATCTCTTACTGGAATCACTGGACCTCGTTGATGAAAAACGTGAAGAAGCTGATTAAAGGGCGGCCGCATATAGGCACCGAGTCACTCGATATTATAATGAAAAAGGCCGACCGAGAATCTTTGATGTGGGCGATCTCGTTTTGAAGCGAGTTTTCTCGGTCCTGTCTCATATGAATCCCACCTAGGAAGGTCCATACGTCATTGAACGGAGGCTTGGCGAGGGAACTTTCAAGCTAGCGACCATTGATGGTGCGACACTCCCTCGAGCATGGAATAGCAAACAACTGTGACGTTATTATATTTAGTCTATTTCTTTCGCAATTTAGTTGCAATTATTTCCAGTGTATTTTAATTTCGTTGATTCTTAGTTTTCGGCATCTAATAAGACAATTCAGTTTATTTTCATTAATAAAGGATTAAAGCCATCTTTTCCATGAATTATTGATGTTTCCCTGTGTGATAATCCTATGGCAAAAAATTAAAGTTACATTATTCCGTTGGGCGTATGAACGCGTGTAAATATTCAAAATCTCCAAGTCCCCAGTGTGGACTGGAGTACTCTGAGTCCCTAGAGTGCGGACTAGAGTATAAACGACTCAAAATCTTCAAGTCCCCAGAGTGCGGACTGGAGTAATCTGAGTCCCCAGAGTGCGGACTAGAGTATAAACGACTCAAAATCTCCAAGTCTCCAATGCGGACTGGAGTACTCTAAGTCCCCAGAGTGCGGACTAGATTATAAACGACTAAAAATCTCCAAGTCTCCAGTGCGGACTGGAGTACTCTGAGTCCCCAGAGTGCGGACTAGAGTATAAACGACTCAAAATCTCCAAGTCCCCGGAGTGCGGACTGGAGTACTTCGAGTCCCCAGAGTGCCGACTAGATTATAAACGACTTAAAATCTCCAAGTCCCTAGAGTGCGGAATGGAGTACTTTGAGTCCCTAGAGTGCGGACTAGAGCATAAACGACTCAAAATCTCCAATTCCCTAAAGTGCGGACTGGAGTACTATGAGTCCCCAAAGTGCGGACTAAAGTATAAACGACTCAAAATCTCTAATTCCCCAGAGTGCGGACTGGAGTACTCTGAGTCCCCAGAGTGTGGACTAGAGTATAAACGACTTAAAATCTCCAAGTCCCTAGAGTGCAGACTGGAGTACTCCGAGTCCCCAGAATGCGAACTAGAGTATAAACGACTTAAAATCTCCAAGTCCCCAGAGTGCGGACTGGAGTGCTCTTAGTCCCCGAAGTGCGGACTAGAGTATAAACAACTCAAACATCTCCAAGTCTCCGGACTGGAGTACACTGAGTCCCAAGAATGCGGACTAAAAGTATTCTAAGCGCCCAAAACATGGAATAGAGGATCTACGATTCTCAATAAATTTCCGAGTCACATGAAGGTGAACTAGAGCTCGTATAACTCACCGGATTCCGAGTTATGGCAACGAGTTAGACAATAAGCTGAAAAAAAAAGTCATCGAAAAACAAAGAAACTAAGTTTTATTCACAAATCCCAAAACAAGGTTTCGCTACAATCCCTCCTAAACTCGGAGTCAAAAGTCTATTTACATTGGCTATGAAAATAAATAGGGATAACTACATAATCCAGGCTAACTCTCGTTTAACGAGAATGATAGCTACTTCTTTGGCTTATTCTCCTTCCTCGGTTTCTCAACCGACTCCTCCCCTATGCGTTTTCGCTTGGACGCTTTGCTTGCTAGGGAAGTAACGTTCGAGGAAGGAAGAGGAACTTCTAGTGGCCTGGACCCACCAGGGAGAATGACCTTCAAAGGTCTGTTCAAAGGATCATCTAGTTCCACTACTTAGGGCTCGACCTTGATTTCAACTTTGTTCTTTATCTCTTCTGTAAGTTGCTCCTTCATGCTCAACTTTGAAGTATGTTCGATGGCGCCTGTAATCTCAACTTCGTAATTTTCTTCGACAGGTGACGGATTTTCAGACTTGTCCTCGTTAAGCGCCTCAATCACTTGAGCGTCAGGACCGAGAATGTCTCCCATTTGAATTGCCTCACCCGTCTTCTCCTCCTTCTCCGTGGCGTCATCGCTCCTTGGAGTTAGCTTAGGATCAGAACAGCTTAAACGGAATCATAAGAGACAAATGTTAGAATACATTAATTACTCGCCGAAAACTACGGCCCTTTGAACTTTGAGAAGAAAAGTTATGTACCAGTTTCTGGCTGAATCTCAACCATATGGGGAGTTTCACCCTTTGGAATGGGAGATAGAACATGAATATCAAGGCCAGGATCTTCTGGGTCATAGCCAATGTGCTGCTCGAAGAGGTCAAGTGATGGGCGATCAGTTGATTGAGCAGGGGGAGGAACTAGAGACTCGGTACCGGACAGGTCGGCAATGTCATTCTTTCCTTTCGACGAGGAGGAGTCTCTGCTATAAAGAGCCTTCGCTGCAGACAAGTCCAAAGGCTCATTCCCTCAGAGAAATTCCTTCACTAAAGCTTCTTCGTCAACCTATGCAGTGCCCGACTGAACCTTTTTGACATTTATCAAAGTCTTCCATGCTTTGGCCAAAGATTCGAGGTAACCCTCACCGAGAAATGCTAGGTCATGATGCATGAGAACTCGAGCATTGTACTCGGCTATAAGCGGATCAAACATGCACTTAATTTCCTCCCTACCTGCCTCGGCAGTCGCCTCAAGGCGAGAATCAATCTCAGTGAACGCTATTCTTTTGCCCTCCTCACGGGCTTCGTCCTTCAACGTCTCAACCTTGGAGAGTTTTTCATCGAGTTTTGTCTTCAAGAGTCGTGTCACGACAATCTCGTCGTAGTGTCATTGCGACTCCTCCTGTGCAGCTGTCTTTTCTTCCTTCTCTTTGAGAAGTAGCTCTTCCAACCCTTTGACTCGCTGAGTGAACCTGTCTCTCTCCTTCTGAAGGGAGTCTTTCTCTAAAGCTAAAGCGCCGCAGCGTTGAACCGCTTCATCGATCTCCTTCTTATGTGCGGCCTCCAAACAATTAATTGCCTCAGCTGTGTCTTTAGCACTTTTCTGCGTAGTTTCAAGCTGAGACTAGTATGAGGAAAGCTCTTTATCCTAGGCTTTGATAATGTCTTTGTCATGGATGGCTTCGAGTTTCAGGCAATCAATTTCATGTTGGCGTTCGATAGAGACTTCTGAAACTTTTTCTGCCAAATGAACAAATACGTCGTGTTGAACGTAGACATCATTGTTGCAAGCAATAGCACTTTGTTTAACGTGCCCCGAAATGTGATGAATCGTTGGAAGAAGCTTCAGACTGTCGAAGCATATTTTAGGGAACGTGGCCTTAAGCACGGCTAGCTTTTCCGCTATCGACAGATCATGTGCGAGAGCAGAAGAAGTTTGTCTAAAGACTATGGGTTTTTCATGAAGTTCCCGGGATTGCCTGATGCTAGATGAACCCGAGTGTTAGTCGCGGGGAGTATCGGACTAGGACCCCTTATGACCAGATTTCTCCCTGCCTTTCTGTGGGTGAGAGGGAGGATCGTGATGGTAAGAAGACTGATTGTAAGTTTTCCTTCGAGATGATGAGTCTCGAGAGCGGTAGTCCCTATCGCTGTCGTCATCTCTATCCCGGCATTTGTCGAAGCCCGAATCCCGGCCAAAATGATGAAAAATAGAGGACCCGCGAAGGCGGTCGAATCCATGAGAACATCTCATATCACCTACATAGAAATTAAGTGAACATGAGTTAGCCAGAATCACATAATGGCTGAAGTTTAAGTACAAGGTGAGGTGTAAGTGTTGTTTTGTGTGTCCTAGTGTTTCCCCCCGATGGACCGGTTTCTTTGGCTTTACTTATTGGAGTTTTTTCTCC
This sequence comes from Allium cepa, assembly GCA_030765085.1. NCBI lineage: Eukaryota > Viridiplantae > Streptophyta > Magnoliopsida > Asparagales > Amaryllidaceae > Allium > Allium cepa. Next base: position 1,045,319,261 of record CM060941.1, on the reverse strand, counting down.
TTGATTATGGGCTAGAACGCCTTCATCGCCTCTCGCGGGCGAATGGAGTTTTAGGGCTTTTGGACCATTGAAGACATAATTGAGCAAGTCGTCGGGAATAGTGAGGTCAGATAAGCCTTTCAATGAACCCTCTAAATGTTGAGGAGACGGCTCTTTCTCCACTGGAGTGATTGTGACCTTTGTGGTTCCTCCTACTGTCTTTTTCCTTAGTTTGTACGCCAGTTTCTTTTTTCCTTTCGAAGGGGAGGCATCACATCAGTGCCGTGTGCCTCAACCACCGGTTCCTGAGTAGGACTTACATTCTCACCCGGTGCTTCTGACACCTTAGTCTCTCTAATCTCGCCCTCCTCGGGTATGTCGGGGGCACCAGGTGTCGAAGGCCCAGCTTGCCTTTTGCCTTTGTCCAAGGCAAGTCCAGTTGTAGTAGCGCCGTGAGGAAGACTTATTTGGCAACCTTTCGACAACAACCCAAATTTTGAGAGCAATTCATTGGAAATGATGGATCTGATGTCCTGGTCCTTCGTGGGAATAGCTCGAATAGCTTCAACGGCCTCAGAGTACCCGGAGCCTTTGGGACGTGGGCTTATACCTGTAAAAGTCGAGAAAGGGTTTAGAAAGGATAGACTTTCTACCGCATACAAGTACTGATTTAGAAAAAAAACTTACTCTCTTCTAGCCATCTCCTCGCAAAGCTAGTGGGACATCGCACATAAAACCATTCTTGCTTATATTGGGCGAATTTTCTCCACGCCCCCGCAAGGATTTGGCACTTGTTATGTGGCTCAAGGAATACGAAAGATGGGCTGTTGGACCGCCTCTTGAAACGATAAATATAGCGGATGTTGCCGGGAGTGGGAAGCCTGAATAGAATGCTCATGAAAAGAATGCACATGCCATATATGAACGCATGACTGTTATGATGTAACTATGCTAGGGCGATCTTAATATATATCGTGGAGGAAGGAGTTGAATGGTGGCACGCTACCAACCCAGCACATGAATTTATTGCAGGCGGTATATCCGACTAGGTGCAGGTGAGGAAGATCTTGTCCTGATGGAACCAGCACATCGTCAAAAGGAATTCCATGGATTGAACATAGTTGACGAAAAGCATTTTCATTGATTCTCGAAGCTTGAGAATCAACCGGATTGTCTAGGATGATTGATGCATCTAGGGAATCAAGAGCCAAGTCAACAAATGTAGTCGTTGGACTCGGGATGTCCTATACAGGAGTTGTCGATGGATTTGAAGTTCCCACTACTTCCTGTTGAAAACTTGGCTCAGGCTTATCTGAGACTGTGGCAGAGCTTGACTTTCTAGACATCTCCAATGAGCGTTGAATTTGATTAAACACCTGTTTGAACTATAATTGAAAGACAATCAATATTATACATAACGACAAAAATGCTCCCCCCATGTAGTCTGTGGACTAGTGCAATCGTTCGAGTATAAGTGTAAAAGAATTAAAAGTCATGAAGCTGATAAAGTAAAGTTAAGCTTTGAATTGTCATCTTCGAAGACCGTCACCGCTGATCGTCTCCGAGAGCCTGTCCTATGATGGTTTCAGTTTTGAACTCAAGCAATTGCACTATATGTTGAAGGCTATTATTTGTTTTAATCGAGTTAAAATCAGATTTATAATTGTTGAAACTGGGGAGTTATCAGTCCAGATTAGTTCGATATGCTTGTTTGCTTAAGTCTTGTCCTTGTTTATTGTCATATGATTAGGAATGGGAAGTAAGTGAATTTGACATGAGTTGTGTTCGAGTTGGAATGATTTCGAGTGTTGTTGCCTACTTTAAGGCTCAATGCCGAGTGACACTCAAAACATATGGTCGAGCGACCACCTAAACCAGATACGCCGACCCACTCATTCACCTCCATCTCACTTACGTCCAACCTCCCTAACACCACTCTCGCGTGAAGACAACACCGATCCACTTACTTCCTACCTTCCTAACACCACTCTCACATGAAGACAACACCGACCAACTTACTTCCTACTTCCCTAACATCACTCTCGCATAAGGACTACCGAGCCACCTACTTCTAGTTGACCGGTTTCCATCTAAAATACAAGTGTCGAACGGTCACACTCATTTCTTCCGCGATTACCGAATGACCTCGAACAACAGTTCAGTTCCACTTCAACAACCTAACTCCCATGCTCGGTGACCCAGCACAAGCCTACAACCTAGAGACCACTGGTGTCCTTTTCCCTTCTCCTCTCCATCTCACCAGCCTTGAAATCAGTTAAATTCGTACCAAGTTCCAGCCCTAAGACATGTTCAATACCTCGATTCATCTTCCTCATCTACACGACTCCTACCGTCCATAATCTGAAGAAAATTCGCGAATTGGAATTTCATGCTAAACTTCCTAGTTTGAAAAAAACGTTTGAATGAGAAATTCTTACCTAAGAGGATGATCGAAGCTTAGGGATCTGTTAGGTTTAAGATTGAAAGTCATTTAGACTCGATCTGGGGAGGAGCTGTAGGGAGAATTTACAAGGTTCAGGGTAAGGGAGGAAGGTTGGAGAGGTAGCTGAAGTCGAGGGAAAGTAAGTTACGAGTTCCTGTAGAGTCGAAGTGAAAGTAAAGAAGTGATGAAGAGAAGTGTCGGTTTTTATATGTGAAGAAGGGGAGGTGAACAGGCATCAACTAGTGGACCCGGTCGAGATACTTTAGTGGTCCGGTGAGCAGTTATGCCGAGCAACTGAGAACATGCCGAACGAGCGGTTCGGCGCACGAATATCGACGGAGCCGTGTTAAAGACATGGTAAGATAAAGAAATGAATTCCACCCGATGAGAGGAGAAGAGTGGGAAGCATGGTTTGCTTATGGTTCAAAGCATATCATGATTGACTCTCAAGATACGCTTTAGGTGGCAAATGTTACCTGGTTGCTTGGCCGGCTACGAGAGGAAAACTATTAAATGTCGTTCGGCCTGTAAGTATCGCTCGGCCTAAGTGGCACTCAGCCTAAGTCTATCGCTCAGCATTATTTGGTTCAAACGCCATCACTCGGCATTCTTTGGTTCAAAGGCCATCGCTCGGCATTCTTTGGTCCAAACGCCATCGTTCGGCATTCTTTGATTCGACCACCATTGCTCGGCATTCTTTGGTTCAAACGCCATCGTCGCATTCTTTAGTCCGAACGCCATCGCTCGGCATTCTTTGATTCGACCACCATCGCTCGGCAGTGTAGGGTTCGGGTCAAATGAACATTACCAAGTATTCTAGAATGCACCACTCGGTCAAGAGAGTGAAGCTATACAACAGACTTCACCATTCGGCATGACTTCGCTCCGAGTCAACATACTATCTGCTTCGGTTCTCCTGAGGGTTTGCTTCGAGTCACTTAATGATCGACCAAATGATTCTCGACCGGCATTCCTCGCTCGGCAACTGCCGTTTGGCATCTCTGGCTCGGTGCGCAGAAGCCACTTACTACGGGCCGAAGTAACTTGTTCCTGGGCCCGCGAAGGAAGTCCGTCCTATCTTCGCCTATAAATAGAAGGGTAGGGGCACAATGAAAGGGACCTTTTTTTGAGAACACTGGGGAGACTCTGCCATTTCCAAGACTTATTCTTTTTCAGTTAGAACTTGTATTCAAGTTGTTGGTGTACTGATTGTGTCTATATTCAATTATTTGAAAAAGCAATAAAGATTGAATTCAAAGTGGACGTAGGCAGTTACGTCGAACAACTATAAATCTGGTGTTCTAGTCTTTGCAATTAATTCTGCATACATTCCTCTATTTTAATCTTCTATCTTCATTAATCTCTCTACTCAAATCTTTCTTTGGGTGTTAGTGATCAATTTTGGTGCTAACAAGGGGTAATCCGGACTGCCTAAAAACAAGTACAGTAACCCATCTTAAAAATATGAGATCATAACATAACCTGCTCTTCTCCTGTAATCAATGAGCTGGTACAACTAATATAATGCGACTGAAACGTAAGTACCATACTATGAAAAAAGTAACCCAACATCCAAAAGTAAGGTAATCATAATATAAGTCTATCATAAAATACGAAATAATAGTAAATGCAACAATAACAATAGCAGCTAACTAATAACACACACAACATAAAAATAGATAATAACTAAGGAATAAAAATCAATACCCGTCACTACTAACAGGTGGAGTCAACAATGGACACTTATCGCGACCTAACAATTTAACATGAATAGGGCCAATGCACTAACGTACTCAGACATTTGTCGCGATCAAATAATTAAATAGAGTCAGAACATTAACATTCCCAAACATCTACCTTGAGTCAACACACTAACATACCCAAACATCTATCATGATCTTATAATAAGTAGAGCCAACACACTAACGTACCCAGACATCTACCATGATCCCATAATAAATAAAGCCAGCATACTAACATACCCAAATGTCTATTAGGATCTAATAATAAATAGGGTTAGCACACTAACGTACCCAGACACCTATCCTAATCGTATAATAGATAGAACCATCATACTAGTATACCCAGATATCTATCACGATCTTATATTAAGTAGAGTCAATACACTAATGTACCCAGGCATCTACCAATATCTTATAGTAAATAGAGCCAGCACACTAACGTACCAAGGCATCTATCGGGATCCAATAATAGGCATGACCACTAATATAAGGCTAATATAATATATGATCACTAATATAAGATCAATACGCTGTACGATCATTAATATAAGATCAATACAATTTATATAACATATGTATCCCGAGGTCTACCGCCGAAGGTACGGATTTAGTTCATTCGATCGTACACGCTTGTTGGACGTAATCGCATAGTCGATCATCGTACCGATTCCATGCTCAATCACCATAGATCTTCTTTGATTTCATTCCACTCATGTCCGAATCCAGAACTTCATCGTGCATTCCACTTCCCCGAGTAGCTCAGAGTCTTCTTGAAATCAAACCAAAGCCTCACAAAGAACCGCACACAAGATGGGGTAAAAAGCCTTGAAGATATTCACTGTCCCAGTTCACTCGACTAGGGATCTTATTCAGTCAACCGAACCCAATCGACTGAACCCAAACCTCTAGTCCACTGTTTTGGGCCCTTACGCTCTGGATCGAATTTCCCCTCATTCTGTTGATTGAACTTTTCCCTCAGTCGACTGAAAACCTAGAAAATGCATGAACTTGAACCTGAGTAGGGACAAACCCCGCCAAACGATCGTTGATTCGCATGCCATTTCCTTCGATGCTTTGCCCAATGAGTTGCCTTGCTTTTAGAGCCTGGCTCTATTCCATTGGACATCTATCGAAGCTCATTTGTTGAAATTTTGGAAGTTAACCGCATAATTAATCGAAAAACGCTTTCGATACCAAAAATCCACTCTTTGCACGAGTAGAGTTCTACGGGCGATTATACCGATCCGACTTCCGCTAGCAGACCAAAATGACCTAACCGGCCTCATTGCCTAATGCATAGCTTATACGTGTGTCGATGCACCCATTCGTACACGCTTATGCACTCACGTTCACGCAAACACACCATCACTACACAAATCATGTTTCAGATTCCACCGGGGCAATTACTCGGCGTAGTATATCCTCACATAACTTAGTGCACGCGATAATCGCTATGGCTATGTGAAATGCATGCAATGGACTTGTAATCAATTATATTTTGATATAATCAAACAAATCAAAAATGTATATAAACAACCTAACATAAAGTAATTCTAACTACAATTCAACCAATGTTTTTATTGTTATATTTTTCAAATACATGTATACGTATATTTTCCCATACTCATATACATACACGTATATTTAAATAAGTAATTCTTTTATTAATTAATCATATCTTACTTCTATATACTAAAACTTTTCAATAAAAGTAAAATCTTTGTTTTATAAAATCTCATATCGTTTTATAAAATACAATACTAGCTTATAAATTCACTTAAGCCTTTGAAATACTAAATCTCTTCATTTATAATTAAGTATTCCTTTTATAAACATTTCATATAATCTTATCTTATAAAATATCGCTTTCTTACTATTTTATGAAATCATCTATTTTATAAAATACCACTTTTATAGTATTTTATAAACTCACTTATAAAATATCACTTTCGTTTATAAAAATAATTCCTTTACATAAATAATATTTATAAATCACATGTTCACTTATAAAAATCATTTCTTACTTTAAATAATATTTAAAAGTACTAATTAAGCTTCATTAATCACTTAATGAGCTTACTAACTTTTCTAAAATCATTTAAATTAGTTTTATTATTCCTAATCAAGGATATGCACTTAATTATATCATGTAATTAGCCTCTAATCAATCACAACATCACTCAAAATCAATTACTTAGCCCAAAATCTAATTTGGAGCTTATTAACTTTTTCAAACATGATCATTAAGGGTTTAAACAATTAATTAGCTATCGGAAACATGTTTATAACATCAATAAAAGCCTAAACCATAGCATTGAAATCTCCTAATCATTCCATGATACATTATAATTATAAATGAATCAATCAATGAAGTGTAATACTCAAATTAAATAGGAGAATCATCCCACTCACCTTAATTAAATGCAAACTAAGCTCTAAGCTCTAATCACTAAAAACTCAATTCTTGATTACTTTAAATTTTGAAATGCACACCAATACTCTAATCCAAGCCAATTCTTTTGTGAGTTTCGTAGAGAATTAGAAGAGAGTAATTATGGTGATTTTTATTTGATTTTAGGAAATTTGTCTAATGGGTTTAGGGTTTGGGGATCAAAAGGTGATTAAGGGGTGATTAGAGAAAGAGGAGGAGAAGATACGTGAAATGAAAAATGCGAATGAAATTTTGAATGGGGTTAGCGTCATATAGGCTAGGTGAATGGCTTAGCCCATATTCGTCTCATCCACTCAAAATCACTATTCACTCCAATTTCTCACCGACTTTAAACATAGTCAAATTTATACTTATTTCCCTCGTGTAGAAAAGGCAAACTCAACTATGGGAGTATCGAGCCCTAATATGCCCGTTTGTTAAAATTGAGTATAAGAGGCGTTTTGTTACTTAACGATTAAATATTTAAATTGATTATTTAAATATCCGGTCGTTAAAATTGCGGGGTGTTATATTCTCCCCTTCATAAAAGAATTTCGTCTCCGAAATTCCCATGAGTACGAGAAAGTAATAGAACCGACCAAACTTCCTGAATTTTAGTTTCGGAATATTCCAACAGTACCTTCCCTTATGCTATCAGCATCATGGAAACTTCCAACTTAAAATGCATCACACTAGGAAATAAATGATGACCTACGTCATCCGAAATTCCCAAAAATTATTACCTCTCTTAAGACAGCTTCTCACTATTTAAATGCCAATCAAATCAAATAAGCATTTAAATAGCTATATTCAGCTCTCAAGTATCTAATTATACTATACAAACAAGATTGTGCACTATTACCGAATTTAAACATGTATAACCCTAGCATTGTAACCAATAATAATATGGTCATACACGACAAGCAATTGGAGGGTAAGCTCAAGTGAGTCGATATCAAAATATACCACGAACTCCAAGTTAAAGTAAAAGGCAGTGGACTCATTCAAATTCCATCTCGACCCATAGTGGGCATGGATGATATGTGATGTATTCCTAACAATAATCGATATCTCTCTCTTAATGCTGTTTAATATTGTGAAATTATAACTACCGTACAAGCAATTAAATACATAAGGCAAGCAACAATCAAACATTAGCAAACAAAAATAAATAACAATCGGGCAACAAGCATTAACAAGCAACCACAAAATCATAGCAAGCGAGGGTAAGCAACAATAAATAACATAAAATTATTAAACACGCAATCAAGCAATCAACAAAATCAACAACAACAAAAATCAACCGATAGAAAAAATCAAACAACAACACACAACATAAAATAGTAGCAAGCAACAAGCAATAAAAAACAATAAACAACAATCAATCCATAGCAAATAGTAATAACAAATCAGCAAGCAACAACAATCATACAAAACGGCAAAATATTTAAAAGAGTCTATATCAACATTCTCGGTAACCATCAAGATTCAAACACACATGTTTAACCATAAACTCCAATGAGTCCATTCGCATTCAAAAGAAATAAATGCCTAAGTGGTGTAGCCTCTTTCATTAATATAATACATGAAAGAATATTACACCTCCCGGTACGAAAAGGAAAACCTATATGACATGCAGGATCATCGAGTCACGAAACTCTCGAATAAATCAAGTGATCTATGCCTTAACCCTTATTTTCCTCTGAATAGAACTCAGTTTTCAAAAGAGAAAATTATATTAATTAAATCATCATTAAATGAAGATTTACAATTGCTTGGGTTTGCTCGTGTTCAAAGTTACCTAGTCCACACAATGTTAATGGGGATAATATACTAAGTGCACTACGACACTCGCCTAGGCAAGTATCATCTCATCACTTAGAAGATTATCCAAATCACTACAAAACGAGTTAAGAATTAAAATTTTATAATAACTAAAGATCATCTCAAAAGACACGACGCCCGTTCCAACTCTTCGTTTGCTCGCAAGACTTCTTTGTTAAATTAGAGTCGACCACCCGACTCCATCCGTGAGAACTCCGATCTGGTTCCTTAATCGGACTAACGATATGTCCTCGCATGACCAAGGCTATGTTTTGAATATCCCTCAGTCATCCCAAGAATCTAACTCAAGTGCTCGTATATCCAAATCAAGTGAAAAACTCTTTCCTATCAAGTGCAAATCACCTAGAAACTCTATGCTCAAACTATAGATCAAGAACCTTCACGTGAATGGACTAATCTTTAGAAAATATCACATTCAACACATGGGATTACTCCCATCACCCAAGGTTCACCAACACGAAGAAAAACCATTATAACACGAACGACTCCAGGCAAACGCCTACAAATCATCCGCTCGGCCTCTACCCATTATTGGACATCCACCAAACCTTACCTGGATATAAATCCAAGTCACACTTCATCAACCAACCCATTCAACTTGAAATCTCATGCATCAAGTTTGAATGGTAAAACTCTCGATTGCTTCGCCGCAACTTTGCAACTATGGTGACTCATACAAGGTTTATCTCTATCGAAGAATTTACCCACTATGAAAGGTGTCAACTTTAACCTATCTACCAAGTAACTAGCAATAAATAAAATATACTGCTCAAGTGTCAAAAGGAACATAAGTGACTTCCAAAAAATAAAGCATATCCCACTACATAAGCTCCTTCCAATTTTCCTAAGCCGTAAGCCGCTAGGACCCGGTAATGCCTAAAGGTACAAGTCATCATCACTTATACATCCTCTAAAGATGTAGGACAGTCCTTCTTCAAGTGATCAAGCCGATAGCAATTAAAGCCCTTATGCTTCTCTTTAGCAGGATGAAATTTCATAGCAAAATGCTTTCTATATGCCACATGAGTGACATACTAGCCAGCCTTTTTTTTGAACAAGCTCGATCTTCCTTGTATCATGCATGGTCATTTCACCTCGATTGGAGTTTCGGTTGCTTTCCACTTTCATTACCTCAATGGTATCTCATGGGAATTCTTACGAAGGAAAACCATCTCAATGAGATATTCAAAAGTGGACCCGAACTGGGATAAGGCTAAGCAACGGACCCGAACCAATGCTTAAGACCAAATCTATTTGCCCACAGTAATGGAGTATCGACCACCTTAAACCCCAAAAACAAAAGGTTGAGTTGGTTAACACTTCTTCATTGACAAGCTACCCTACACAACATGGATGGAATGTCCAAGCTATAGGCTCTCCTCAATCTTAGAAATGAATTGAGAAGTTAAAGCGACGTCTGAATAAGTTCTGAATCACACGTCTGCTTATCAGCCACACAAACACTACATCCTACCCAGCCAAAGATACCCTTCTCAAAATGCCAATAAATAATCTTCCCTACGAGAATATTCCCTAAACTTGTGTCGCTGGAAGTCTTCACATGATCGTGTCCAATACCATCTCTTAGAAATAGTCTCAAAACTCAGATATGGCTGCTCTCTAAGGGTAAAGAAATTCCGACATTGCTTCAAAAGGTCTAGAGCTGGTGGTGCTAGAAATAATAATGCCCAAAGGGCTATACCATTTCTAGCATTAATCGCAATCTACTGGAAATGTTCATGGGTGATGGAACATTTTTTGCGGTAGCTAAATAGTCTCTGAACTAATCAGGCATCTCAAACTACCTATCTATAGTCACCCATGCACTTCATCTGCTCATACTGATCGACCGACGAAGAATCTTGGCAAATAAGGAAAAAATGAATTAAGTCCGAAAGACAAGCGATGTATACATTATAATATAGTAGAAAAATACAAGTACGCTCTCCTTATGTATCTCAGACTACCAGAGTGATTAACTCAAATTGTTCTACTTGGTCCGAATGTTAAGCCTAAGCTCTGATATCAACTGTAATAACTTGTCCTTTTAGAATATCCTAGAAAGGCAGATTGTTGGGGTAAAATTTAAGCAAAACACTAAATCAAGACATTGATAAGATCTCATAATGGAAGATAACTTATAATATACTGAATATAAATGAACATAATAGAATAATAATATATAAAAGATTGCACTAGCTGAAGCAACTGATAAATAAGTATTAGTATAGAAAGTCAAAAAACATCAACTCCAAAAAGAATGGAGTTCTGAATAAACATATGATACAACAGTCTCATATACAAATAACAAGTCTGTCATGTACTAATAAAATATTAAGTATACATATCATAAAATATCGATGCCATGCCTCCAAAATGCTCCAACTATGCATCCGGCTACCATATTCCCAAGGTACCCAACTCTTAAACTACTCAATCGAGAACCCAAGAGTTGTCATTCCATAGTGTGAGGGGAACTATCTCAAAATACTGTATATGAAAACTATATAAAAATAAATAGGAATCAACTAACTCACAGCTGGCCCTTTCCATAAACGTGGCTCAGGGGTAATTTGGCCTACCTAAAAACAACTACAGTAAACCCATCTCAAAAAAGGGGATCATGCCATAACTTTATCTTCTCCTGTAATCAACAAGTCAACACAACTAGTATAATGTGATTGAAATGTATGTACCATACCATGATAAAAGTAACCCAACATCCAAAAGTAGGGTAATCATATTGTAAGTCTATCACAAAATACGATATAATAGTAAATGCAACAATAACAATAACGACCAACTAATAACACTCACAACATAATAATAGAGGATAACTATGGAATACAAATCAATACTCATCATTACTGATGGGTGGAGTCAACAATGGACACTTATCGCAATCCAATGATTCAATATGAACATGGCCAGTACACTACTGTACTCAGACATTTATTGCGATCCAATAATTAAATAGAGTTAGTACACTAACGTACCCGGATATCTATCTTGATCATATAATAAATTAAGTCAGCACAATAACATACCTAGACATCCATTATGATCTTATAATAAGTAGAGTCAACACACTAACGTACCCAGACACCTACCATGATCCCATAATAAATAGAGCCAGCATACTAATGTACCCAGATATCTATCAAGATCTAATAATAAATAGATCAGCACACCTACGTACCTAAACACCTAACCTAATCATATAATAGATAGAGCCAACACACTAATGTACCCAGACGTCTATCACAATCTTATAATAAGTAGAGTCAGCACACTAATGTACCCAGACATCTACTATGATCCCATAATAAATAGAGCCAACAAACTATTATACCTAAACATCTATCAAGATCCACTAATGGGAATGGCCACTAATATAAGGCCGATATGGTGTATGATCACTAATATAAGATCAATACGACGTGAGATCACTAATATAAGACCGATACAATTTATATAACCATAAGTATCCCGAGGTCAACCCTTGAAGGTACGGATTCAGTTCATTCGATCATACATACTCACTGGACGTGATCACATAGTCGATCATTGTTTTGATCCCGTGCTCGATCGCCATCGATCTTCTTTGATTTCATTTCTTTATATATTTTTATTGCATTATCATTGTGTAGCCACTTACGGATCTAGGCTTCGGTTGGCTCATTTGAAGATAAATAAGATCAATCCTTTCATTTTAGTGCCATTTATTTGAGTTTTGGGGAAAAAAATAATATTTTGTTGTCTTTTGAGGAGGAAGGTTTTTGGGTTTCTGAATTGGATAAAGAAGAATAGGGGATGGTTCTGGGTAGACAAAGGGTTGAAGAGATGTTGATTGTTAAATGAATGGGTGTATGCATAAATTTTTTGCCTCTTTGACCATGGTTTAGTTAATTTTTTATTATTCATAACTAGTTGACTGGTTGAGTTGGAATTTACAGGGGTTTAAACCGGAAAGAAACATGTGTAAAATTAGGTTCTTTTTCAGTTGCCTAAAAGTTGATAATTAGTCGACTGATTAGGGTATCAATCAAGTGATTATAAACGTTTAGTCGACTGATTTCTGTCAAAATAGTAAAAAAATTATATTACTGGTATCAATTGACTGATGGGTTGATTCTATCAATTGGTATTGTGAATTTTTATTTTTGAAACTTTTTAAATTTTGACATTCGAATTATGAAGACAATTGGATGATATATTCTTGAGTTGGCAGCCCGACTTTTTGGTCTGTCTACCCTCTTAAGAGCTTCAATAATGGTTTTTATTGTAGATGTTTTCGTATAATCAATATTTATTCAATTTATTAAATTGTCATAGAGAAAGGATACATACAAATACTATATGTAAATATAATAAAAATTGGTACAATAATGACATATTATTTGTTTTCGAAAAGGTCGAATTCTTCTTCGGTTGGCTCCGGTTCCCATAAGTTTGCTAGTTTGGACTCGTATATTTTTATTAAGGTTTCCGTAAGTCTAAGAGATTTTTTACTGTAGGATCATTTTTCACCCTAGAGGAGGGATGAATAGGATGATACTAATAATAATAAAAATTAATGCAGAAATAAAAACAATAACAGTAAATAATGCAGAAGAGATCATATACAAATTTTCCTAGCTTCGGCAAAACCCTGCCTACGTGCTGCCTCCAAGGTTTCTACTAGAAATTAAGTAGACAGACGCTTACACATGTAAACTTGCAACACCCACTACTTGGCTAAACTAACTATATGCTCAAAACCCTGCCACAACTCAGCCACTGAGTTGCGAATTCTCGAACCACACCACTGTAGTTCATAACCTAGTCACACGATGAGAAAGTTACACAAGTTAAAAAAGAAAATTACACGACTGAAAAACAAATAGAATGCTTCCCCTATTTATATGCTCCCCATACATATGTGGCATATGTCATAATCTCCCCCGTTTGTTAAGGTATGGGTAAAAATTGACAATATGTCGTGCATACAACACAAAAATTAAAGCTTCATTCAAAATAAGTTTAAGAGCAATGAAAAGCTTATCAAATTCCATTGTTTAAACACGCAAGATAAAGTATCTTTGTACGCATTGAAGTTATATGTGAAAGAATTGGCAATTATTGTAACGACCCGCCTTTTTGGACAGTTTAAACCGACGATCAAATACACATGTCAATTCCGAACCATTAAAAGAGCAGATAGTTATTGGGGTAATTAAGAAAAGAAAAGGAAGGGAAATAAAGGAAATGAAACAACACAGAATCTCACAGCGGAAGGCTAAAGTATAATAATAAAATAACAGTTCATGAAGCTGTTAATTAAATGAATACATTTGAAATGAATACATTTGATTATTATTATACAACATTTATCAGAGTTACATACACAGCAAATATCATACAACAATGCAGTGGAATGGAATGAATATAATAGTAGTAGATAATATACCAAATCTTCGTCTCCGTCCTCCAAGGAAATGATCTTCAACCTAAACTGAAAACTCAGGACTGACCCGAGCATAATGAAAAGACAAAACACTCGAGTCAGGACTAAAATATCCTTATGAAAGTTAAATCAATCGTAAATAAATATGAGTGTAACGGCGTCAGAGATGTTTACGGGGTTTGACATCTCCTATCCAGTGTCAACGTGCGTGCAATAACTCAAGAGATGTTACGGGATTTTCCATCTCTCAAGGATCCGTTAAACTATCTACTATGTAGTAATATACGCTAAGTAGATAATGTCTATCAGTAATATAAAGTATCAAAATAGCGTTAAGGCGTTACCATAATCCCCCTTAACACATTTTTATATTCCCAAAAGCATATACAAGACCGTAGTTTCCCCAAAACCGGAAGTCACCAGAGGGCAATCCATATACTCAAGGTACAAATCAAAACGTAGTGGTCGCGAATAGGATAATCAGTATGACAAGGTACATGAGGCAATACCAACTAGGATACTAGTAGTTGCGTGATCCGGACTGATGTTGGGCATAGCCAGCAGCTACCCCAACACCGCGAAACAACACTCCCAAATCAAGGGGTGCACCCAAATCGCATCACAAATGTAATAGATATGGTATCGAAGAAGTGTGTCCGCTAGAGGTGGCGAACCTCAATGGCCCGGCGCGGCTCCTGTTTTAGTCATGTCAGGGGTCATCCAATAATCGTTCTCTTTCTTCAGTCAACGCGTTCACCAAACCATCCACTTCATTCTGGATCAACACTCCGCGTATAATAGTTATTAAAGTGGTTTTCGGTATCGACAGAGAGTATGTCCATATCCGATCCCGGTCTCTTTAATAACTACGTATTATTACACCGTTGGCTCTTTTACATTTCAAATCGATTCATAATTGATATCAAAATATCATGTTCGCTTTAAAAAATCAAATCCATTTCAAATATCATTTTATATCGCTTTTACATAGTAATATTCAAAGCCCGAATTAGGGTTAAATTTTTAAACAAATCAATTTTCGAATTTAAATCAAATCCCAATTTTTAAATTTCAAAGTCTCGACTTATATTACTTAACAATTTCTTTTAACCAAATTTATTTCAACTTTCCAAACCCAAATTTCGATAAATTCGATTTCTATAAATTTATGTCTATTTATAACTTTTAAACAAACATATAAATAAATTTCAAATCGACGATTTTAAAAATTATTAATTTAGCCAATTCGGTGTCCGTATATAATTTTCTATCCTATGGCCAAGTAATTATTTATTTCAATTAAATGTCAGGGATGAGCATATATTACTTAAATTAAATCACAGTATCATATGTATGCATAACAGGATATATATAAGCAAATAAACATCCAAACATTCAAACATCAACCAATAACATCGTCGAAATACATCATCCAATAGGCAATACAATTCAAGGCAATTTCATAGTTATCGATGTCGGGTGATTAAATTGCAATTCAATTTCAATTTCAATTTAACTGTCAAATTTAAACTTCAACGATTAATTCGAATGACAATCTATATGACCATTTAATTTTTATCAAACAACGACAAATAAAATCATAACACTACATAATGACAATTTTAACTAGCATAAAGATATTCAGTACGTTGTGAGCGTTATAAAACACTCACCTTGATTTTTACGATTTTAAATCAAATCGAACGACGTTCGATTTAACTCAAAATTTTCTCTAGCTCCAAATGATTCCAATCCAGTTGCATCGCGTAGAGCTCGTCCATACGATTCCAACGCAAAAAGTTTCGCGCGTTTTCGACCTCGTATGAAAAAGTTATGCATTTTAGAAGTTTACACAAATTGAAATATACAATTTCAGCTTAATTAAATTTTTAAAACCCACCCCATCATCACCGTTGATTTCCTGCATAGCAGATCTGGGCCGCACTCCCTCATCTCCTCACGTACGCGTATCATCTTCTTCCCGGTGTTCGAACGCGCAACACAACCCATAGCCGCCATCTTCATCGATTTTTCACGACCAAACCGAGCAACTTGAAGACGATCAGGTTACACCACTTCGAAGCCACCGCCTTACTCCACCTTCACCCCAAATAGCTCCAAGCTCGGCCTCATCCTCTGCCTCGAATTGCGTGAAAAACGCAGCCCCTTCTTGCTCGATTTCCCGTTGATCCGTGGCTCCGTTTTCGATCATCTCCGTATGGATTTGAAGCTTTCATCGTGCTCTACAACTTTGTAGTTGAGAGTTTTTGCTAATTGTTGATGGATTGAGAGGAAAATGAGAAAGAAGTTTCGAATTTCGTGGCCATTGATTCAGGAAATGGCGGCTAGGGCTGAAGTCAATTAGGGTTTCTGGATTAAAATAATGATAAAACTGCCTCGGTTTGCGTGCGTATTTATATAGGTAGGTCCAAAATCATCCGAACTCCAATCGAGACGTGCCGCCAGGCGTTTATAAGGTTTTACCCCCATTCCGGACGCAATGGAATATGTTTCGGAGGCTAATTCGATCATATGTGTGAGTTACGGCAATAAATGATCAAATTTAAATTAAACCGATTAAACGAATTTCTATGCGTTTTGTCTTGCCCCGGACAAACGGTAAATCCGTTTGACTTGAAATTTGAAACCTTACAATAATATAACATTACGGATCCAATGAAACTAGTTTCGTCGAAATCCGAGACCGTTTGAAAAATGACTATTTTTAACTCGCCAAATTAATATTAAACAATTTCAACGCGTTTCGAGCTGCCACGGTCAAACGACAACTCCGATTGCTACGAAAATTGAAATCCGATAATAACTAACTATTACGGATCCAATAGAACTAGTTTCGTCCAATTCTGAGACTGTTCAAAAATTGGCTATTTTTCAGGCGATAATTAAATATTAAAATATTCAATTTTCACAAATAAATTTTAAATTCAGTTTTAAAAGTTCTATAACATCACTATAACTCCAATATGATAAAATAAAATTTTACAAATCATTTTTAATCATATTAAACCCGTTATTTTATTTATCCAATAAATTCCAAATATTTAATTTAGACAATTTCGCTTATCCAATAATTCATTATCTTTTGAAATATTGAAATTGAACTTATAAGATTCAACTTTTAAAACCATTTTTTTCATTTTACAGTTATTCAATTATTCAATAAGTTTTAAATATTTAATTTAAACAATTACGTGTTCAATATTCAATATTTGATTTCAAATAGATTTTACTTATCAATCAATTACTCTATCATACCAATGAATTCAACATTTAATATCCTATTCAACTATTGATTGCACAGGCATTCACTAAGTAGCTTTTTTTTTTCATTACTTGGATAATTATTGCAATTCATTCCAGTTATTATTATTCCAAATGAATTACAAATTTTTTTCTAACATTAAATCACGAAATCTTATTAAATTAGCTAATTTAGTTATCGAAAATTTACGGGTCGTTACAATTATAAAAGCAAGTTATGTAGATTTACCAGCTTGTGTTCACTTAGATTGAGTAATATATAGTCTTTCTTGCACGCATGAAATGTTTAATTTTTACAATGAAGGTCGTCCTTTACCACTTGAGATGATTGACCACCATTGGAGGAAATTGAATTGTATTCTAGAGGTAGAAGAGTCGATGGAATTGCTTCATATTTGGAACTTGGAATTAAGACATTTTGAAAAAAATCATACGACGTGAATACAAAGGAAGAAAAGAAAACCACGGTAGTGAAACTAAAAGAAACAGCTTTACAACATCTATGTTGGAAGCTAAAATATGTTAGATTAGATGCATCGACAGTGGAGAAAATGAGAAAACTTTAAGAAAAGAAAAATCCTTCTATAATTTTGCAGTAGATCTTAGTTTTGTATTATCATGAATAATCCAACACACTAGATTATATCCAATGTTTTTCAAAAAAAGTAACTTTATGACTTGAAATTAATTTTATTTCAGTTCTAACTTTGATGTTTTGTTTCATATTAGTTTTAAAACGTAATCAACTTAATTAATTTTATTGATACACACACATATATATCTCTGTGTATGAATGTGTATGTATGTGTGTACGTATGTAATTTATGACCATACATACAATATTTTAATGTGATATGTTATGCCAATAAAACTTATGCCAATAAAATGTACTTGATAGTAATTCGTGAAATAAATAACATTGGGATTTATGTTTACATCATATGTAAGGTGATTAGAGTATATATTGTGTTGCTCAATCATAATTTAACACACACAAATATATTAGATTTTGTTTCGATCCATACATTAAAAATTAATTGTTTAAAATGCCCACATATTTAAGAGGGCAACGATCCGTATTTTTGACCATTTAAAAATATTAAAATTAATATAATTGTTAAACAAAAATGGTTGAAAATAAAATTTTATGATTTTATAGATGAAAAATATATTAAAATGTGAGTTATGAACTTAAATTCTTAAATGACAATAGATTGCAATAAGATAAAAATTGTAACTTATATTAGATTTTAAATTAATGATATTGGTTTGCAAGAAATTAATAACAAGAACTAAAATAACAAACGTTGGATTTAAATAAAGAATTGAATGGATGCTTAATAAAAGTAAAATATGTGTTTATTTATTTAATTATATTTTTAAGTAAGTTTGGTTTCAAATTGTTGGATAAACACTTAATTGGAAGTAATGTATAACTTGTGTTGTATGCAATAAATCGAATAAATATATTCAAATTACTATGAGAAGAAAACAATTATTTTATTGTCAAAATTTGTTTAAAACCTAATATTGAAATTAATTGATTGGAAATCTTTTTATTTAAAAGAAAGAGGAATAAATTGTAAATTAATAAGTTAATTGGAACATAAATTAATTAGTTTTGAAATCTGAAAATATTTTCAGTTTCAATTTGATTAGAAACCGGTTTAATATTTAATTTGTGTGAATATTCAAATTTAACGACAAAAGAGTTAACTTCCGTATTCGATGAAACTAGATTCTGTAGCTGGTTCTATTGAGTCCCGAATAGAGATATTTGACTAGGAATGCTGGTGAGCACGTCTCGATTGGAGTCCCTAATTTTAAGGACAAATTGTCAACTAGTTAAATCAATATATATGGACCACACCGCATTCTTTTTCCCAAAACCAAAAAATAAAACCCTAGCTGCTGAAATCAAATAACTTCATCTAACGGCCATGACCGATCAGCGCCTCTAGAGGCGTTTTCTGGTGAAGGTCCTAACATGGAAGTCCTTTGTCTCAATATGATGTAGGAGTTGACCAGTTGGATCGTCGTAGATCGAAGCAAGGCGGCCAAAATCAACCGCTACCACCACAGCTAGGGTTGAACATTTCGTTGTCGTGGATGATCTTTAGTTGGCAACGCCTGAAGCAAAGTCGAAGGAGATGATGAGAGCTACCTTCTGAAAAAGTTTGGTGGTCGTTGGTCAACAGTGGCGGTCGAATTTTGAGATTGACAACAGACAAAGTTTGGGTTCGTTCTTGATGATGGCAGTGAGAGAAGTGATGAGGCCTGCGGTGTGAGGTCAAGCGTGGTCGGCGGCACCTGTGGCGAAGATGCGGCGCCTGGCGATAGATAAGCGTTGCGGTGGAGATCAATTGAAGACGGCGATGTGTGTTTGAATATCGTGACCTGGATATTGATGAAGGAGCATTAACAACTAATTGTGGTTAAGAGGGTAATTAAAGTTAATTAAGTTGTTAAGTATATTTAATTATTTTAAATGAATCGATATCTTATTAAGCCCATAACTTGTTCGTAAAAGGTCGGATTTGGATGCCGTTTGTTGCATTTGATTCGTATCAGCGTTGTCTTTTTTGTGGAGTTGGATTCGTTATTGTTTGCTCCTATTGAATTTTCAGATTCATTAAAACGTGAGTGCTTAAACCCACTCACGCAACACTAAAATTATACCGCAAGTTAATCCGATTCTTGAAGTGATAAATTTTGTTGTCGGTTGTTTGAAATTGAATTGATTGAAATTGAATTGATAAATTTTAAATTGACATTTTAATTGCTATTGAAATTGAATATCACTGCTTGATAAAGACCTGACATTTGATAACTAATGACTGTTGCTGTAACAACCCGCATATTTATTGATTATATATTTAAATATTTTATTTAAATATTTCACCGTTCATCGGATTTTGGTCCGAAAAGCTACTTTGTGCAAACAGTCGAATTAGGACTCGGGACCACTCCCATTGAGTTTAAAATGCCGTTTGCGACCTTTTTGAGTATAAGCTTCGGTGTGTTTGGAGAAAGTTGATTTTTGCTACTTTTCACTTTGGGTTTGGTTTTTGGGCTCAGCCCTATGTTAACTTATGCTCAAATCTGAGCCACTCTTCCCCACTCACCCTCATTCTCCTCTCTTTTCAGTTTTTAAAGTATTAATGGTGGGAGAGATTGGAAATTAGAAATCCAAAACCCTAGTTTCCATTTGTAAATCAATTCCAAGCTCCAAACTCAAGAAGAACCCATTGGTAAGCTTCTCTTCTTCTTCTCCAACTTATTCTCTTACCAATTTCAGAAATTCCTAAACCTAATTTTGGGAATGTTCTTGTTTTTTAGCATAGATTCAAGCTCATTTGGGTTGTGTTGAAGAGAGGTTGATTCTCCATTTGCTTTCAAGCTTCTTCTTGTTTGATTTTGAGGAAAAGGTGAGATTTTTATCTCACATCTATGACTATAATTATCTTTGGTTGTTAGGTTTGAATTCCTAACACTTCTTCATGAGAATTTGCTCTTGATTTGGATTGGTTTCGTGAATATTCTAATTTTTGGGTTTTTAAGTCAAATTTGTGTGAAAATCCTTTCATGGATGTTTGATCATGCTTTTGGTGATGCACCGAGGAGCATATAGGGCCGGGTTGCCGATTGGCATAAACCCTTAGAGCCAATGTTCGTCCGGTTGCATTTTGGAAGAGTTTGCTCTTCATTTGAATAAGGCTGAAAAACAGCCCAGGCATGATTCAGTCGACTGAAATCTTCTGTTCAGTCGACTGAACCTGGAACCCGAGAGTTT
Organism: Allium cepa; assembly: GCA_030765085.1. Lineage (NCBI taxonomy): Eukaryota > Viridiplantae > Streptophyta > Magnoliopsida > Asparagales > Amaryllidaceae > Allium > Allium cepa. The sequence continues at coordinate 1,045,298,300 of CM060941.1, read as the reverse complement.
CCAGGCATGATTCAGTCGACTGAATTCTTCTGCACAGTCGACTGAACCTGGAAACAGAAAGTTTCCTGAACCTGGAAAATTTCCAGGTACAGGGTCAGTCGACTGAAATCTTCTGTTCAGTCGACTGAACCTGCTGTTTTAGTCCAATTTGCCTTTTTGGATTGAATTTCCAACTTAAATCGATTCGTGTGGTTTCCTATGTGTTGTTATCATTTGTTATAACTTTGATGACTCCTTTTTAGGGATTTTTGAATATCCATTTTGATGGATTCTTTATCGGTTTCGTTGGATTTTTATTCACATCTTCGTATGTGAATTTTAGTGATTGATTGTTCCTACAATCTTCTTTGTGTTTGTCACCTTAAAAACATAAAGGTTTTCTATACTAGTAGTAAATATCAAAACTCTTTCCTCAAACAATTTCAATACTATTTTAATACCAAATTCGTTTATGGAACCGTTTTCCAATCTATTAGTATACATAAACCTTTACCTCACTCGCATGAGAAATCTAATTAAACGACCTAGTAAAACGAGTGGTATGAAACGCTTGCGTTCACTTTGTTGGTTAATTCTTGGACTTGTTCGATTGAAACTCTTGTGACAATTTTCTAGTGGAGGTATACAATTTGTTCGTAAATATTTAAGTTAAGCTAGTGGTTATGGGACATGATGCTAAGCTCATATATTTACTGGCTTACTGTAATCGACATTGCTCGTTGATCATGACGATCAATTTGGTGATTTAGACTAGCAATTGTGCGATGTCTCTTTGTCCACGTGGAGGATAGTAACTTATTTCATTGAGCTTCGTCTCATTTCTTTGTGGGGTAGCAACCCACGGTCTTCGGACCATTCGTGTGTCAGGTCTTCAGACCATTCGTGTGTCGAATTAATGGCTAGCTACCATGAGATAGCTTCTCGTTCGTGTGTTACAGCTGTTGGTGAGCTTTCATGCTCCCGTTCGTGTGATAGGCCTCCCCCCTTATTTTGTGTGATTTCTGGATTTCGTGTGTTGAATTCTGGAATTTGTGTGTCATTGACCTTTCTTGTGATTTCTGGATTTCGTGTGTTGAATTCTAGAATTTGTGTTTCACCTATTTTTGTGATTTCTATTGATATGATTTATCAATTTTTGTGCATCGGTGAATTTGTGTGTCATTGACTTCTGTGATTGACATTGATGTAATCGTCAATATTTATGGCTTGGTGAATGAAATTAGGAGTATGACATTCCTTTTTATCTTGAGTAGATTATTGTGATATTGATTAATCTCTTAATGATTTTTCAATTATTTATTTATCACAGCTTGGCATTGTGATTATTATGTGATTAGTCATATCTCTTATTCTATATCGTTTCATCTGATATTTATAGTTAGACTGATCCGTTTATTATTTTCTTATTAAATAATACTCGGGTCAGACCGAGATGTTTCAGGTGCTTCTGCTTGACTTCTCATCCGGGATTAACTCCTTGACTTTTGGGTTAACTACTTAGATTAGTAGTTATTTTGTTGTATACATTTGAGATACGGACTCCTTAATGTATACTTATTCTTTTGTGTAGTTCGTGTAACTATTCTTTTGTGATATTGTGGATCTTTTTAGACCACTACTCTGATGTACACTTTCTAGTGTAATATTCATATCTATTTCCGCCTTTGTGAAATGAATCGTCTGTGACTGATTTAAGTTATGTTTATTTCTATATTTGTTTCCGAAGGATTTATATAGCCACCGTGTAGTAGCTTTGAGTTTGTATCGACATGTCGGATTTCCTCTTAAAATAGAATGCATGTTATATTATCTGACATATCGGTGCTCGCGCAAAGAAATTACACGGATGGTCGCTCCTCAACAGCCTTATTCTCCGTGCTAGTTGACAGCATTACACCGTAGTGTTCTTGGCTAGCGTGGGTATAGAGGTGGGGCGTCACAGCTTGGTATCAGAGCCAAACTTCGGAACAATATGGAATATTATAACAAGGATCATGTCCTATGTCTTTCTTAGGAGTTGTGCCTTAGGATTTAATTCGAGTCTTCGTACCAATTCATCCTATTTTCTTTATGATTCCTTGTTTTATCTATCAAGATTGCTTGATATTTATTTTGAGAATAACTTTTTCCTCTTCTTTCTTTCTTTCTTAAAGAAGAGAAATGGTTAGACCTGGCCGTCCCAGCGCCGGTCAATCTAGTGCTACTCCTCAGGATGGAGTATTTATGTCTGCCCAGCAGCTTCTAGATCTTGTTAAGAACGCTCAAGCAGCCGGACCCAATCCAGAGCCTACTCATCCTAGATCCGGTTTCGCACGCCTGTGCCGAGACTATACCGATTTGGGTGGAAGGCCATTCACGGGATCCGAGAGCGTTATAGAAATTCAAGCTTGGCTCAAATCATGCGATCGCATCTTTTCTCGCATGAACCTTATTGATCTACATCGAGTCCAAGTGGCTTCTAGCATGCTCCAAGAAAGAGCATTAGATTGGTATGAGCTTTTAATTTCTGAAACCGTTGAGGCGGATCTCACTTGTGAGCAATTTCGGGAAAGATTCGAATTGAAATTTGTGCCGGAGGCCGAAAAAGTAACTTTGGCCCGGCGTTTTATTAACCTTGTTCAAGGTGAATCTTCTGTGACGGACTATGTCGCATCTTTCGAATCTCTTTCAAAATACGGGGTTGAATATATCAATACCCCATTGAAGAAAAATCAGAGATTTGTCTATGGCTTGAATAAAAATCTTAAGAAGCCATTACTCCTGAAACTTGAGATTTCATTTGATCAGCTTGTTGATATCGCTCTTCGTCTTGAAGAGGCCAATAGAGAAGGTGATGTTGAAGTTGTGCGTGCCCAACAAAACTTCAACAACAACATGAAGAGGCCTATTATATTAAAAGGTCCCAATTCTAATAAGAAAGGGAGGCAACCAACTCCGGTAGCAAAGACTCCTACCTCTAGTCGTGATCGATGCTACAATTGTGGTTCCACAGACCACTATGCTAGGGAGTGTCCGAAACCCCTCTTTTGTCGTTATTGCAAAGGTTCGGGTCGTCTTTTATCTTCGTGTCCTAGGCTTCCAAGCAAGAGAGAGGGAAAGCTACAAGCCCCTAGCAACACTTCTCTCGGTCAAGGTATTTTTCACTCAATCTTTCATGGCATTTTTTTGTTTCGTGATCTTCTTATTTGAGTTCTTTATGATATGGGTTCCATCTCACTATTTTATATCAAAAGAACTTGTTAATTCTTTTTATTTGAAAATATTTTGGGCTTGACGACTTCTTTGAGAGTTGTGAATCTGGATGGATCTGCAACGCTCAATTTGCTTTCTAATGGTGTTGAAATTATTTTATATAATTTTTCTGTCCGAGCCGATTTTTACTTAGGCTTCGGAAATTGCTTTTTGTAAGGATTGGCTTAATTGTTTTGAAGCCCATATCCTATATTTTCGAGTGGACTATTCATCTTTGACATTTTCAATCTGTTAAGCAGATTTCTATTTCTCCTTGTGATTTTGATTCCAATCTGATGACATCATTTTATTCTTTAAGCCTTCATGATAAGGAAAATGTTGTTTCTCTTATCTAAATAGTTTGTGAAACTTTTCGATATTTTTGAGCTTGTCTTAGGATCATCACCTAAGCAATATCTTTTGTGTGGTGCTAAGGTCTTTTTAGTTTAACTTTACCACCAGTTTTCGTTTGCTACGAGTTGCGGAAGTTAGCATTCCACTTACCGCATTCCGCACTCGTTATGATTCTTATGAATGATTTATTATGTCATTCAATTTGTCCAGCTTATTTCATCCATTTTATAAATCGAATATTCTGTGAATATTTCGATGAGACCATTCTTGTATTTATTGATTTTGGATGAAAATAATAATTTAAAATTTTGCAAATCTTTTTCATAAGCTTTATTTATAAGTAAAACTGGATTTTTGTTCTTGAAACGAGCAAAGAGTATTCTTAAAACTTTTTAAGAGATTTATTTATCCTATAAAAGATGATTTTGTGGTTGTATTGCCCATTGAGTGTTTTAAGAATTTTGGTCGATGCGCTTGATCAACGTTATCGATAGGAATTTCCTAAACGCTTTGATGTGACAATCAGAGACGATATATTGACTTGTAAATTGTAAATTTTTCTAGAAATATTTTTACATTGAAATAAATGTGATTTTGATAGTTTTATCTTTTCGAGAAAGAGGATTATTTAAAAGAACTCTTCCTTTCGATACTCTTGTTCTTGTGATTCCTGAAGGGGAACCAAGACTTTGCTATTTGTACCGATACTAGTCGTATTAGTTTGGATGTCGTTCTCTTGCCAAAGAGAACGTGCTATCACTTGTGCTTCTAAATCATTATAGCTTATCGAGACTAGATATGCCACTTATGATCTAGTGCTCTCGGTTATTGTTTTTGCTTTTGGAAATTGGCATCATCATATTTGGATGAGAAATTTGTTCTCTACCTCGATCATAAATCTTTGGAATATTTATGTTCTCTTAAGGAACTTCAAGTTGACTCGAGTTCCTAGCATCTTATGATCTTGATATTCTTTTTATTCCCGAAGGGGAAATCGTGTTGCCAATACGTTTTGTCGTAGGCAATAAGGTGTTTATTCTTTGGTGATGTCGGAAATGGAAATTATCTTTTTATCAAGTTCATCGGGCGTTTTGATGTATTTCGTTTTATTGAGTTTCATCTCATTTCTTTTATGAACTTGCGTCCGATGTTCTTTTATTGGCTTCGGTTCATTCGACGTACCGTTTTTGTACTGCGTCCGATGTTCTTTTATTGGCTTCGGTTTATTGGACGTACCGTTTTCGTACTGCGTCGGTGTTCCGAATTATTTGCTTTTGGATTCATTGGATGTACCGTTTGTACTACATCGATGTCTTCGCTTTTCGATTCATTGGATGTACCGTTTGTACTACATTAATGTCTTCGCTTTCGATTCATTGGATGTACCGTTTGTACTACATCAATGTCTTCGCTTTTGATTCATTGGATGTACCGTTTGTACTACATCGATGTCTTTGCTTTTGATTCATTGGATGTACCGTTTGTACTACATCGATGTCTTTGCTTTTGGATTCATTGGATATATCGTTTGTACTACATCAATGTCTTCGCTTTTCGATTCATTGGATGTACTGTTTGTACTACATCGATGTCTTTGCTTTTGATTCATTGGATGTACCGTTTGTACTACATCGATGTCTTTGCTTTTGGATTCATTGGATGTACCGTTTGTACTACATCAATGTCTTCGCTTTTCGATTCATTGGATGTACCGTTTGTACTACATCGATGTGTTTGCTGTTTGATTCATTGGATGTACCGTTTGCACTACATCAATGATATGCTTTGGATTCATTGGATGTACCGTTTGTACTACATCGATGTCTTCGTTTTCCGATTCATTGGATGTACCGTTTGTACTACATCGATGTCTTTGCTTTTGATTCATTGGATGTACCGTTTGTACTACATCGATGTCTTTGCTTTTGGATTCATTGGATGTACCGTTTGTACTACATCAATGTATTCGCTTTTTGATTCATTGGATGTACCGTTTGTACTACATCGATGTCTTTGCTGTTTGATTCATTGGATGTACCGTTTGCACTGCATCAATGATATGCTTTGGATTCATTGGATGTACCGTTTGTACTACATCGATGTCTTCGCTTTCCGATTCATTGGATGTACCGTTTGTACTACATCGATGTCTTTGCTTTTGATTCATTGGATGTACCGTTTGTACTACATCGATGTCTTTGCTTTTGGATTCATTGGATGTACCGTTTGTACCACATCAATGTCTTCGCTTTTCGATTCATTGGATGTACCATTTGTACTACATCGATGTCTTTGCTTTTGATTCATTGGATGTACCGTTTGTACTACATCGATGTCTTTGCTTTTGGATTCATTGGATGTACCGTTTGTACTACATCAATGTCTTCGCTTTTCGATTCATTGGATGTACCGTTTGTACTACATCGATGTCTTTGCTGTTTGATTCATTGGATGTACCGTTTGCACTACATCAATGATATGCTTTTGATTCATTGGATGTACCGTTTGTACTACATCAATGTCTTGGCTTTTGGTTCATTGGACGTACCGTCTTTGTACTATGTCGGTGTTCCAAATTATTCGAGTTTTTAGTTTCTCGGGCGTGCCGTTTTTGCACTACGCCGTTGCACCGGCTCAATTTTCTGCTATTCTTGACGTTCCCCACATCTTTCATCTACGGAAATGTCTTAGGGATTCCGTTTTTCATTCTTGAGCCCGGTGATATTATGGAAATTGAAGTTTCACCAGATTTGATTTTTGAGCAACATCCTATTCGAATTATTGCTTCGGAGCTCAAACGACTTCGAAATAAAGATGTTCAATGGTTCTCAAATCCTTAAGATTGCTCTTGGGAATCCAGAGAATTCATCGAGCGATCCCATACAGGCTTTCTCTTTCATGCTCCTTATGGTGAACTTCCTATTTCAAATTTTCTTTTGTGTTGATATGCTTCTATGGTTGTTACTTCTTATTTTCTCCTTAAGTATTGCGAGGATGCAATTTCTTTAAGGAGGGGAGTCTGTAACAACCCGCATATTTATCGATTATATATTTAAATATTTTATTTAAATATTCCACCGTTCATCGGATTTTGGTCCGAAAATCTACTTTGTGCAAACAGTCGAATTAGGACTCGGGACCACTCCCATTGAGTTTAAAATGCCGTTTGCGACCTTTTTGAGTATAAGCTTCGGTATGTTTGGAGAAAGTTGATTTTTGCTACTTTTCACTTTGGGTTTGGTTTTTGGGCTCAGCCCTATGTTAACTTATGCTCAAATCTGAGCCACTCTTCCCCACTCACCCTCATTCTCCTCTCTTTTCAGTTTTTAAAGTATTAATGGTGGGAGAGATTGGAAATTAGAAATCCAAAACCCTAGTTTCCATTTGCAAATCAATTCCAAGCTCCAAACTCAAGAAGAACCCATTGGTAAGCTTCTCTTCTTCTTCTCCAACTTATTCTCTTACCAATTTCAGAAATTCCTAAACCTAATTTTGGGAATGTTCTTGTTTTTGAGCATAGATTCAAGCTCATTTGGGTTGTGTTGAAGAGAGGTTGATTCTCCATTTGCTTTCAAGCTTCTTCTTGTTTGATTTTGAGGAAAAGGTGAGATTTTATCTCACATCTATGACTATAATTATCTTTGGTTGTTAGGTTTGAATTCCTAACACTTCTTCATGAGAATTTGCTCTTGATTTGGATTGGTTTCGTGAATATTCTAATTTTTGGGTTTTTAAGTCAAATTTGTGTGAAAATCCTTTCATGGATGTTTGATCATGCTTTTGGTGATGCACCGAGGAGCATATAGGGCCGGGTTGCCGATTGGCATAAACCCTTAGAGCCAATGTTCGTCCGGTTGCATTTTGGAAGAGTTTGCTCTTCATTTGAATAAGGCTGAAAAACAGCCCAGGCATGATTCAGTCGACTGAAATCTTCTGTTCAGTCGACTGAACCTGGAACCCGAGAGTTTCCAGGCATGATTCAGTCGACTGAATTCTTCTGCACAGTCGACTGAACCTGGAAACAGAAAGTTTCCTGAACCTGGAAAATTTCCAGGTACAGGGTCAGTCGACTGAAATCTTCTGTTCAGTCGACTGAACCTGCTGTTTTAGTCCAATTTGCCTTTTTGGATTGAATTTCCAACTTAAATCGATTCTTGTGGTTTCCTATGTGTTGTTATCATTTGTTATAACTTTGATGACTCCTTTTTAGGGATTTTTGAATATCCATTTTGATGGATTCTTTATTGGTTTCGTTGGATTTTTATTCACATCATCGTATGTGAATTTTAGTGATTGATTGTTCCTACAATCTTCTTTGTGTTTGTCACTTTAAAAACATAAAGGTTTTCTATACTAGTAGTAAATATCAAAACTCTTTCCTCAAACAATTTCAATACTATTTTAATACCAAATTCGTTTATGAAACCGTTTTCCAATCTATTAGTATACATAAACCTTTACCTCACTCGCATGAGAAATCTAATTAAACGACCTAGTAAAACGAGTGGTATGAAACGCTTGCGTTCACTTTGTTGGTTAATTCTTGGACTTGTTCGATTGAAACTCTTGTGACAATTTTCTAGTGGAGGTATACAATTTGTTTGTAAATATTTAAGTTAAGCTAGTGGTTATGGGACATGATGCTAAGCTCATATATTTACTGGCTTACTGTAATCGACACTGCTCGTTGATCATGACGATCAATTTGGTGATTTAGACTAGCAATTGTGCGATGTCTCTTTGTCCACGTGGAGGACAGTAACTTATTTCATTGAGCTTCGTCTCATTTCTTTGTGGGGTAGCAACCCACGGTCTTCGGACCATTCGTGTGTCAGGTCTTCAGACCATTCGTGTGTCGAATTAATGGCTAGCTACCATGAGATAGCTTCTCGTTCGTGTGTTACAGCTGTTGGTGAGCTTTCATGCTCCCGTTCGTGTGATAGGCCTCCCTCCTTATTTTGTGTGATTTCTGGATTTCGTGTGTTGAATTTTGGAATTTGTGTGTCATTGACCTTTCTTGTGATTTTTGGATTTCGTGTGTTGAATTCTAGAATTTGTGTTTCACCTATTTTTGTGATTTCTATTGATATGATTTATCAATTTTTGTGCATCGGTGAATTTGTGTGTCATTGACTTCTGTGATTGACATTGATGTAATCGTCAATATTTATGGCTTGGTGAATGAAATTAGGAGTATGACATTCCTTTTTATCTTGAGTAGATTATTGTGATATTGATTAATCTCTTAATGATTTTTCAATTATTTATTTATCACAGCTTGGCATTGTGATTATTATGTGATTAGTCATATCTCTTATTCTATATCGTTTCATCTGATATTTATAGTTAGACTGATCCGTTTATTATTTTCTTATTAAATAATACTCGGGTCAGACCGAGATGTTTCAGGTGCTTCTGCTTGACTTCTCATCTGGGATTAACTCCTTGACTTTTGGGTTAACTACTTAGATTAGTAGTTATTTTGTTGTATACATTTGAGATACGGACTCCTTAATGTATGCGTATTCTTTTGTGTAGTTCGTGTAACTATTATTTTGTGATATTGTGGATCTTTTTAGACCACTACTCTGATGTACACTTTCTAGTGTAATATTCATATCTATTTCCGCCTTTGTGATATGAATCGTCTGTGACTGATTTAAGTTATGTTTATTTCTATATTTGTTTCCGAAGGATTTATATAGCCACCGTGTAGTAGCTTTGAGTTTGTATCGACATGTCGGATTTCCTCTTGAAATAGAATGCATGTTATATTATCTGACATATCGGTGCTCGCGCAAAGAAATTACACGGATGGTCGCTCCTCAACAGCCTTATTCTCCGTGCTAGTTGACAGCATTACACCGTAGTGTTCTTAGCTAGCGTGGGTATAGAGGTGGGGCGTCACATGATATATGGTCGAATTGGTTGATTTGAATGCTGATTGCATCGATGCTTATGAATGATGTTGTGATGGATGATATTTTGATTGGATGTATACTGTTTATTGATTTCGATATATTTTTGTTGTCACCTTGATTATTATGATTATTGTTATATGATTTGGCATATTGATCGTTTGGACCACCGAATTTTGATATGAACCCTTGGACATCCTATTTTGACATGTTAGTTAATGTATGTATTATTGACTGCTTTGGTAGAAATGTGATTGTTGGGATTTAATTGCAATTTGGGCAAAATTTGAAAGGTTTTCATAATTGGATTTTAAACTTTGAAAGGTTTAAAACTTTAGAAATTATATGTTATAAAGAATTTAATTTTGGTAAATTTGGTTAAATCGAGTTTTCGAAAGTTAGTTTGAAATTCATATATAAAACTTTTTGATTCAAATTTAATAATAATATATGTATATTTCAAAAAAATTTATATAACTTTATATAGTAAAAGAAAAATGTTTTGAAAAGAAATCTGTGTTTTTAAAAAATTCTACAATTTAATGACTTAGGGTATTTTATACTTTAAAAATGGAATTAAAGATACTTTGGAAATTGTAAGGTAAGTTGAACTTCCAGAAAACTTCAGTTGAATATTTGAAAATTATTTGATAAAGGAACCTGTATTTATTTCGATGATTTAAAAATCTTGAAAATTTAAATCTTGAAGTGGTTGTTCGAAATTGTGAAAATTATTAAATCAACTTAGAAATGTTCGAAAACTTCATTGAATGATTTTAAAAGGATGTTGAAAACTCTGAAACCTTTTCTGTGAATTTTCAAAGTAAAAATGAAGTTATGTAGATCTATATTTCATTTGAATTCTGGTTTAATTTCCATAAGAATTTTTAGTTCTAACTCGAGTGTTTTGTCATTTCATTACGCTTGGGTCAGCCTGAGTATTTCAGTGTTTCGAAGACATTGTTTCTCGAAGATGAAGATGGCGTTGAAGACCGTATTTACTACTATTATTCTGCTACACTATTCATTCTATTGGTTAATATATATAACTCTGATGATATTGAAAAATGAAATTAAATGTATATTGTAAAACAGCTTCATGAACTGTTTAATTATATTTTGTTATTCCACTGTGAGATTTTGTATTTTATTCTTCTGTATCTTATTTCTTTAGAATAAAACCCATTTATAATCCGTCTTTTGAACGGTTTGAGTTGGACATGCGTGCTTTATTGTCGACTTGAATCTTTCAAAAAAAGGCGGGTCATCATGAAAAATATATTATTTTCTTATATATAATATTCATATAAATATATATATAGACCTACACACATAAATATATTTTATCATATCATATATATACACAATAATTCCTGCACCAAAATTGATATGTGTGTATATAATATTATGTTCGGCCATGCATAATAAAAAAATTGCTTTTTTCAAGTATAAATTTTAAATTCATAGTGTGTGTGTGTATAATTGCATACCATACATATGTGTATAATTTAAATTTTCAATTTTAAACTTGTCAACATTTTAAATTATAAATGTATGAGCGTAACGGCATGCACTTCACGCATGGATTGTTGTTCTACAAATATTATGTATTTTTTATATGCAAGGGAAAATGATTTATACAAATGTTTCATAATTTATAAATTGTCGCTCTAAGAAAAAGAAGTGGAAAGACTAAACAATATAAGAAATTCAAAAGTAACGCTTAAAAATTTTTGTTCAACTATGTTACCTTTTAGGATATATAAGTACATCTCTGTAAGCGACATTTTTAGTATAAGTTCCGAATATTCCATGGACATTGTCATCTTTTATCAAAACTTTTGTGTTACTCATTGAAACTCCTCTTGATAATGCAACATAAAGTTGACCATGACCGAACATGTGTTGAGGCAAATAAATTCATACATTTGGAATTGTTTTTCCTTGTGCTTTGTTGATAGTGAGGAAAAAACTCAACCTTATAGGAATTTGTTTGCGCAATAATGTGAATAACAAATGGATATCTTTGAAAGGCTTCATAACATTTGTGGTAAGAAAACTCGATTTTCTGCAAATTGTCCAGTGGCAATCTCTACATTTATAAGGTTTCTATAAAATTCATGACATATGACTCTGGTACCATTACATGATCCATTCATTGGATTAAGATTCCGAAGTAGCACGATTGATGCTCCTTTCTTTAAGACTAACTTATGTGGAGGCAAACCACATGGAGCAATTGAATTAAGGTATTCGAGTTTATATAGATTTCTTGTATTGTCTTCAACAGAATGTGTTTTAAAAACATTTTTCAAATAAATTGGCTTTTGAAATTATTATTATATATTATTTTTAGTATAAAAATTATATACACTATAATAAGAGAATTTCAAAGGCAATTTCTAAAGCGATTTCGAAACGTTCCTAAAACTCGTTTTCTTTAACTTAATTTCTATATGAAACACACAATTTTGCACTTCGAGCGAAGAGGGAGGAGAATTAAATGATTAGATAAACACACGTGTTCATAGCACGCGTTTTATCTAATCATTTAATTCTCCTCCCTCTTCGCTCGAAGTGCAAAATTGTGTGTTTTATATAGAAATTAAGTTGAAGAAAACGAGTTTTAGGAACGTTTCGAAATCGCTTTAGAAATTGCTTTTGAAATTCTCTTATTATAGAGTATATAATTTTTATACTAAAAATAATATATAATAATAATTTCAAAAGCCCATTTATTTGAAAAACATTTTTATTGTTAATTTCCTTTACAAAAGAGCAGTATGTATGTAATTCTCCATGAAATAGATTAATAATTTGGTTATTCAACTTATCGATGCATTCATTGAGATGAGTAATTAAAGCTCTTGTCACAATATATTTCTTTTGCAATGCATTTTCATGTAAATAGGAAAAGATTGTATTTATAAGAGTAGTTATTGAACATTCATCTTTCCATGGTACTACCATTTCAGTTGAAATTCGAATCAAGTCGTCACCTATGTGCTGTTCATTTTGATCACCAACATATAGTAGAAAATCCGAAGAGAAAGAATCTTCTTTTACTTTCATGTTTTGAGCAAGTTGGATGACTTTTACATGATTCCATAGTGGTGATTTGACAATGCACGTATCAATTGTTTCTGCTGTTGTACCATGTTGCATAACTGGTAAGACTTGTCGAAAATCCCTTCTAATAATAAGAATTTTGCCTCCGAATGGCAAGTTATTCCCTATAATATCCTTAGGGGATCTATCTGATGCTTCGAAAGAAAATCTATGAATCATAGTTGCATCATCCCAAATAAGAACAGATGTTTGACATAAAAGATCAGCTAATTATGATTGTTTAGATATTGTACACATTGATTCAGATGTTGGATTAAGTGGGATTTTAAATCTCAAATGCGCTGTTCAACCGCCTGGTAGAATAGTCGCAGCAATCTCAGATGTTGTTATTGCAAGTGCAACCAGATCTTCTTGTCGAAGCATTGCATGCATTGCTCGATGAGAAATGTATTTCGCGTTCCACCAGGACCATCAATAAAATAAATTCTGCTCTCTTTTGTCTTAATAGCATTCATAATTGCAATATATGCATGCAATTGCGATTCATTCGATTTGTCGGCAAAAGTTAAATCCTCTTCCGATGTTATAATCGAATATTGCCCACTTACTAATCTCGAATAATGAACGATCGTCTTTGTCATCTCTAATTGTTGAAAGGTCATAATCAGAAACTTTTTTATAACGGTTCATTAACAAAATATTGGGATCTCTAGAAGACATTTTCAAGTATAACTTGACTTGTTATACTTGAATTCGAATAATCTTCTATCATATAGTAGAAAAGTTCATCCCTTAATTTTCTAATGCTTGTTGGTGCACATTAAACCAGGATTATAGCAAATAGTCTTCTCAAAAATGATGGCATTCTTATGGTTGATGCTTCCTACAAACATATTCTAATGCTTTATTCTTCCTCTAACAGTCCTATCTTCTCTGTTATTTTCTGAAATATTTGATATTTAACACCATTAACTGTGAGAAGGTAGTCAAATGAGGTTAGTCCTTTTACATGATTCAAAAGAATTCTCAAGTAGAACATTCTCCTTCTAATGGTGAAACACTATAAATCCGTCCTATGACTTTTTTTAATGATGTCCTACATCTACATTTTTTTTATATCCACTACCCACCTGTTTTTATCTGAAAATTCATGATATAAATATTGTCTTGCTTAGGGATCTTGAGAGTTTGTGTTGAAGAATTCAATTAGCATCGATGTAGAGAGCTTTTCATCTAACAAAATAACATACACTATTTGATTAGAATGATACGTGACCTAAGTCTACTTGGTAAGTGTATTTGTAATAGTTGAACATAAGGATAAATTATTTGTAGTGAAAATTCAAAAATTCTCCAAAAGGCATCTTGAGGACATATCAACCTTGCATCAACAAACCTTTGAATTTCATCGTACCCACTTCCTGGATGAAATTTAACCGCCACACAATTTGGACCTTTGTAGACATATTTGTATAAGTATTTGATATATTTGATACTACTACAAAATTCGACATTAATACGATAGTCATATTTTCTTAACAACCATGGATTATATGGGACAACCCAACGATTGTTGATAATAAAATCATTGTGGTTGTCTAATGCAATGCTTCTACCATTATCTTGCCACCAATAGATGGGATACGAATCATTGTCCCGAAGAGTAGTTGGAGAAAATTGTTTTGGATAATCCTTTTTGCATTTTCCATCATTTATACATGCTGAATTTGGTTAATGTCTTGTATATGGTCCACGAAGCATCCATTTAATAATAGTGCTATATAATTCTGGTTCTTCATCACGGTCCCAGATTTATGCTCTTATAACAGCATCATAATCATCCGAGCTATAAAGTTTATCTTCATCGTCTAATACAATAAGAATACGAGGAAGTCCTCTTTTCTGAAATTCTATAACATGCACATGTGCTACCACTAAACCGAGAACTTGTTTTCTATAAATATCATCCTTTAGTTGTTCATATTTTGCACGAAATATTCTAGTCGTATTATCTGGACGTTCTTGATTTAATTGTCCGTATAGTAGTTCAGATGTGATTTCATCCCATGAAAGATTGCATGTCATCATAATGAAAAGATTAGGCTTTCCAAACTTCTATACCAAAGCCATAACATCGTTAGTACATGTTGCGTGGGCTTCCATTAAATGAAGCAGGTAATATTGTTCTTCTTCCGATGTTTCCTGTATTTAGTTTTCAAACCATTTTTAAGATATTGATCATATATAAAAAATATAATGTACATATGATTTTATTGAGAGAAATGTAAATAAAATTTCATATACCTGCATCATTCTTTCGAGCATTCAACGCACTTGTTGACCCACATACAATTTTGATCTAATATTGATATTGTTTTTCCCGAAACCATCTCGTTTTACCACTTTCAATTTTTACGTAATTATCCACAACATATTGTTGCAACAAACGTCCACCGAACACCAAAAGAGATGTATTTTCTTGTTAAATCTATAATTAGAAGGTCAATTAAATATATAGGTATTGTGATAAGATAAATAAAAGTCGAGTAATTTGTTCGGTTAATACTAAGATGATAAAGATGTATAAATTAGCTAATGATCTATGATCGTACTTGTAAGAGATATGCATAATACTCTCAGCATGTAATAGGAATACCATTCTCATTACGACGGTTTAGGTCCTAACCATTATTTTCGTAAGGTAATAGAAGAGGATACTGTAGAGGATCATAACAACCATGCATCTCTGATACTCTCATAAGCTGTCATGATATTGTTTGTACAACAATAATATCCCTACCATTTATGATACTTTTCTCATCACCTACCAAACTTACGAAGCTATCAGAAGTACATATTGCCATTATAATGGTTGTTCCTTGATTATAAATCAACATTCATGAATTTTAGGAAGCCATGAAACTCGACGAAAGTTTTGAGCAAAGCTGTTATTTTCATCTAGTATATGTTGTATCCTTTACAATATTCTTTAATCTAACTCTCCCTTTTCTGCATACGATTTTCAAATTCATGATCAATGTCATATGTGCACAGTTGTAGAAATCTTAGTCTATATCCTTCTTGAGGCAGTAAGCTGCCAATATTGTGGTATATATACATCCTTGGACACGAAAAGTGTAGATTCTAGCTTTTCCATTTGCTCATCAATATGAACTCACATTGAAGTAAAGGAAAATGCATGATTATATGATTGAATATTCCTTCCAAAGTGTGCACCATCATTATTTGCGTTAGTGTAAAGCTCGAAGAGCATAATTATTGATTGAAGTCACTAACTCTTATGGAATGTGGTCATGGCTTATCTTCGTTCTCTAGCTCTTATGCGGTTAATTTCTCTTTGTTCATCGGTTAAAGCATTAATCTTTTATTTTTCCTTCTTTAACTATTCATTTTTGATATGCAACTGTATTATAACATAAATATGATATGATTAATAAGGCTTTAGATTAGTTAATCATAAATAATAATTTCTATAATGTTAGAAAATGGAAAGATCATATACTTAATGAGAAAAAATATAAAAAAAATCTAACAATGAAGCATTTAATACGGTAATACTATAAAATATGCATTTGTCATTATTAAGGAGTAATAAAATTTATTCGATGATAAAGTATTTTAATATAATTGTCTTCATTGTCAACATCTATTTTTCTCCAAATAATTTATCTGCAAAAATATGCAAAAATTAACGAAGGAAAAATATAACTAAATAATGAATATTTGTTATTTTATAAATTATACTAGATTATTATATAACTTACCAACTCAGAAGAAAATTTTGTGTCCTAACCTTACTCGTCTACCAAGTGAGTCTGTTGATTGTTGTGTGGTTATTCTTGCACTTGTTTAATGTTTTCCACTGTCGTAGCTTTGGAAGGTGTTGTCTTATAGTGAGTCGACTTTTGTTTATCAAATTTTTGGCGTCCATTGTTTGATTTATGATTTTTTTTCTTAATTACAATGCACTAAAAAAGCTAGATAAAGAAGAGATGATATTTCATCCATGAAATATAAATGTGAAATGAAAAAAATTTTATGAAGGCATTAATGCTGTGAAACGTATTAACAAAACATTAGAGGCAAGTCAAAAATTTATCTATACACACACCCCGTATTTTTTCCATTATAATCACATCATTAAACTAACTTCATATACAAGGCTTGCAAATATCTTCAAATATATAATATGACAGTCCTTCCACAAATTTGAGGACGTGTAAGGCATTATTTAAAATCGTTTTGGAATAAATTCATCAAAATTCAATACATATTTTTGTTTGAATGTTGAGTTGGGCTTTAGGTAAAAAGCATACTTGGTTGATCACAAAAATCAAAACTTAAGAATCTTTCAAAATCATAGAAAAAAATAAATAAGTAAGGACTAAAAACATGAGAAATATGAATTTGGCGTATGAAAATATAACATTTGTTAACCCTTGTCCTGTAAATATAACACACAGAAGAATACAATTATCCACGAAGGCAACACACACGTAGGCAAATGTATAATATTGTTGAAATATAATAGTGTCAAAATACAAAATATGTATACAATAGTGTACATGATACAGGTTGCTAAAATAATTGTACAACCATAGATCAAATATCAAGACATATGGTAGTTACATACAAGGTATAGGCATGAGTAGGCAATAAAATGTGTATAGGCGTAGCTTGGAAGATCATATACTAATAATTGTATAGGCATGGGCAATAAAATAATTATACATGCATAGGTCAAATATTAGGAAAAAAATGACAGTTGAGTACATACTTATTAGCATGCAGTCAACATAATATTTATATGAACACACCCCATATTTTTTTTCAGAATAATTTTATTGTTAAGCTAAGTTCGAATATAAACAGCATGATAGTTGGCTTGGGGTACTTCACGAAGACATATGCATGCTGATAGGAAATATAACCTCTTAAGTGCTATATATAAAATGCTAAGAGGAATTTGTCTCTCAAAGGCATTTATCAACGGAGCGGGACCTTTTTAAATTAATAAACTATTATTAATAAAGATAGTTGCATTTTATTTAACAACCATCTATCCCTTTAATCACCTTTAAAAAAAACCAATATTGAGTCATTGTTGACAAAGTAAAACTTATCATCCATGGATAAATTTTACAATGGATCAAAGACAGTGCACGAAAGATAGAATAAAAAAGCAGACATTACATGCGATGTAGTATTTTAATGTAAAAAAGCTCTACAATAGACAAACACACGCATTAAAACCAATATTAGGATAGTACATACGTGTGAAAAAACTTACTGATATAATTTAATTCTAACCGACTTAAATATAAGTTAATTTTCATCATACAAAATATAATAACGGTTAATGAAACAAAATTCTAAATTGTTTTTGTATAAACTCAAAATAAAAGCAGTAAAATTGATTTGGAGGTACATGTATTAGATGACTTTGTTCCGCATGCATGCATCATATTGTAGATTCGTGTATTGTGCATGATATTACTTTATATTATGGGTATGTATGATGTCAAATTTATGAGATAGAAATGGACATATATTAATATCTTAGCAATAAGTTCCAAGCGATGAAATAACAAATTTTCTTCGCAACATTTAAGTAACCATCTTTACTGTAGATGAGCCAAAAAGCATGTTAGTAATAAGTACATGCATGCATTGACGCCACTTTTGAGAGAATGTGTGATCCTCTAAAGTAGACGAGAGCACATATGAGTGTATGTGTATCACCGATAACAAAGGAGCCGCCAACAAGCCTGGTAGGTGACGAATCATAACATAGAAAAATCTAAGAAAATAAAATCAGGTAACTTCTTGAATGAGCTCCGACAAAGTCACCGTCCATTACACCTCAATATTGAATTCCGGCAAGGCCATCGTTTGATAATGAAGTGTTAGAAATACCCAAAATAATCCAAGGTGCATCCAAGTGCACAAATGAGATCAACAAGCAGCTCCATCAGAGAATAAACGCCTCACTATAAACACGGATGATCCAGATCTAAAGTATGAAATCTCTCCAAATAGCGATCCTACGACCAACAATCCTGCAATCTGGGGACAACAACCCTTGAAACCCTACAAATAGCATTCTAGCACCATTTTTAACCTAAACCTATACCTGTAGATAGAACTATACAAAAATATAAGAATAATACACATATATGCATTAATGAAATAAAATTAATAAAACTAAAGTTAAAACTATAAGACAACAAAGAAACTATAATAAGAGATAGACTAATAAAAGGTTCTAAACTCATTATGAAACATCTTAACTTACTCTTATGTTATGAAATAGTGATCACGAAATCAAAAAGGCATAAAATTTATTAAAATATGCAGTTATATACTTATAAAATTTTAAAAATCTAAAAAATTTAACATTATGCTCCTTTGATCAAAAGAACATTATGATAATCGGTAAAATCATCATTCAAATTCGAATAAATGCTAATGCTATAATTATCAATGTTAAAAATATTGTTTTTTTTGTTTAAGTAACTCAATGTTTTTTCTAATCTTATTAAGATATTCTTTAAAATGATTATTTTTAGCCAATCTATATTTTGGAATTGGGATCCAATAAAAACAAAATGATGCTATTTTAAATACCAATCTATTAATATATCTATTGTTATTATTAAATGGTCTCTAGTTTCTCTCAAACCAAATATACCAACATATTATAATGAATAAAGTATATAGTAAAAATTTATTTTCCTTTTTAAACTTAAATCTTAAGTTATTCCAGTAAAAATCACAATCAGTAACTTTAGATGCAAGAATAAAGTTAAAGATTTTAAGTGTTTTATTAAGAATGTAGCAAATATCCAAAAAATCGTAATATATATGATTAATATCTTCAAAATATAATTCGCAAAAGGTACATTTTCTTTTTAAAAGTTCAATAGTATTTAACTTCCCATACATGATTAACCACATATGAATCTTAGCTTTTGGTGGTGCATTTGCTTTCCAAAAAAGATTAAAAATGTAATTAGTAAAGCCCGAGAAATTAAGAAATTATATAAAGAATTTTAAGTGAATTTCTTACATTTATCCTATTCTCACTTAATAATATCAATTTCATTATCAGTATTATATAAATTCAATCTTGCACATAATAAAGAAAATTTTCTTAGAGTTGTACCTTCTAAGATTCTATCAAAACTAAAGTTCCAAGGGGGGATTATTATCCGGAGAAAAAACATTTTTAATTAAAGCATTTATAAAATTACAAGTTTCAAAAGTTCTTTAAATTCAACCCTAAGAGGAATGACAGATATCAACGATCATGCCAAAATGTTGTATTATTTCCTGAATGAACAATTGTATTAGTACCAAGGTTATAAATCTCATGACATTTTAAAATTGATTTCCAAAAATAGACAATTTATTGTTAACTGAAGGTACAATTTGGTATAAATTATTACTACCATTATAATAATGCTCTTTCTAAATAGAATTATCATTTATATTCTTAAATTTCCACAACCACTTCCTTAATAAAGACAAATTCATGTTATGTAAATTAATAACAATTAATCCTCTATCCTTTTTTGATTTACAAATGGTTTCCCAGTTAACTTAATATTTTAGACTACTCTTAGGATTATCATCGGTCCTAAGAAGTCTCTTCTCTTTTTATCATTTTTATTGATCACCCATTTTGGAAAAAGATGCATAGACATCCGATAAATCGGAAGTTCAGATAAAACAGAATTGATAAGAATTAATCTACCCGCTTTCGATAAAAGCCTTCCATTCCTATTATAAATTCTATTTTTAATTTTATCTATTATAATTTGCCAGTCATCATGCTTAAGTTTAGTTAGTCTAATCAAAAATCCAAGATAATCAATAGGGAAATTCATAGTTTTACAATTAAGCATATTGGCTACTAAACCTTCAACCTTATCAATGTCATTTAATACTAAAACCGAACTTTTATCAAAATTAATTTTTAGTTCTGAAAGTAGTTCAAAGCTATATAAAATAGATTTAAGGTAATGACGTGATTAAGCAAATTAGAAGTAAATAATAAGGTATCATCCGCAAATTGAAGAATAGAGAGGTCATTACTTGAGATTTCACTACCAATGCATCCCAAAGATCCATTTTCAACAGCTTTTTTAATTACCATAGCGAAGACATCTGCAAATATGTTAAACAAGAGAGGAGATAAAGGATCACCCTATCGTAAGCCATATTTTGATTGTATTTTATTCTCTAAAATTCCGTTAACCATTGTCCTAGAATTACCAATTTTAAGCAAAGTCATAATCCAAACCAATCCATTTGCAAATAAAACCACTAGCCAGTAACATATCAATTAGAAAATCACAGTCTACCGATTCAAAAGCTTTCAAAAGTCAAGTTTTAGAAGCGCACATGTAATATAATTCTTACATCAATGATTGATGTACTCTTGAATAGCAGTCACTCCATCCATGATATTTCTACCCTTAATAAAAGTAGTTTGTGAACAATAATTAGATCATTCATTCTTGTACTAAGTCTATATGGGGGTATTTAAGCTTAGGGAAAAAGTTGGAGAAAAATTTAGTTTTAGGGACAAGAAGTTTGTCTTTTAGGCTGAAAGCCAATTTTTAGTGTAAATCATAGAATGATAGTTGCAACTATCATTTTCTATTTACACTATAAAGTGTCCTTCAGACTAAAAATCAAATGTAATGATCCTGAATATTGAACAATTTAATTTGTAAATATTTAATTTATTTTAAATATTTAAATGATGATTTGACTTGAATTTCAAATTTTCAGGACAAATTGGCGATTAAATTTTTGAATTTAATCTATTTAAAGTTGAACTAAATTTAAATTTAACCTTGAAGTTATATAAATTGAATATTGAATTTGTAATTGAAATTCGAACTAATGACTTAGAAAAAATAGTCTGGATTTACGAATTATTTTTATGTAAATTTATAAATTTATATTGATAGTTGAACTGCAAAAAGTTTATAAGTTTATTAAAGAAAACAATTAACAAAACAAATTGAATTTATAATATAAAAAAATGTGTAAAAATAATATAACATAAAATAAAAAGAGTACTTTGTCTTACCTTATTCAGCTGGGAACACGCCTTTATTCGTGCCTTAATCTATGCCGTAACCTATGCCTTCAACCATGCTAAAATCACGTCTCCTTCCCCATAATACACGAACCCCATCCTCCATCACTTCAGAAATCAAACGAAAGAAAAAAAATTATAACAATGGCGGCTTCAACTCATTTCGTCCCCCTCTTCAACCATTAGGGTTTCGGCTTCAATCTTGCTCGATCCTCCTCTTCTCTCGCGACTGCCCCAATTCGTTTGCAAAGGTGAGTGATTTAATTTTCACTCACATCTAATTCTAGCTAGTTTATTCTTGCGATTTAGTGATTTTGTTGTTTGATTTACTGCCTTTCGCGGCTTTGAAAGTTGTTGAATTCTTGTTGACTTAGTTTACTTTGATTTTGTCAAATCTCTTGCTGTGATGACTATTTCCTGGTTCACTTGTTCGAATTTTTTTTTTTGGAAATTGATTTTGGGTTGATATCGGCCTAGACTATATCAAACTTGATTTTTGTGATGTTGGTCTTGTTCGACTTTTTGCCATGCTATTTCTGGGCATTATATTTTTACTGCCATGTGTATACATACACTTATGTATGTATATATGTGTTGTATGAGTAATGTCCACTGTGATTTACTCGAGTTGTACTCTGTGGAGTTGGCCTTACTGCCCCTGTTCGACCTTGTTCGATTCAACTTGGTTATGCTTTTGGGTCTCTCAGCTATGAATTATATGGTGATATTTTTGTCACTGTTTTGCATTTGGTTTTGATTTTTATTTGAAACTGTTTCTTTGAATTTTCTCTTGCTTTTGGGCTTGAAGTCCTGATAGCATTTTGGCTATTGTTTACACTCGACATAGTCACGCACTGTACACTGTATATGCTCCCGATAGAATCGGTGTAGTTGTTATGCATCTCCATTTGCACTCGAGTTCGACCTGCAGCTTGCATTGTCACTTGCACTTCATTGTTCATTGATTTCTTGTGTCCACCTATATACGGTCTAGTATCAATTGAAGGCTTTTGATTTTGTATACATATACACTTGTATCATGTTGAAGTTCCAGATGTACTTTTTGACTTGATGCATGAGTTTCGAGTCTGCTATTTTGAAGTTTCCATTTGTTAGATTGTAGTTCATGGGTTCATATTGATTGTGTGCTTTGTACATTTGCAGACCACATAATCTTTTGTACTTGTTGCACCTCTATTTCATTTGGTATAGACATGACTGTCTATACTTGAATTTGTATTGCTGCTGCATGACTTCATGAGGTCTGGTTTATGTATACTTTATTTATGCACATTACATACATATTGGGTTGCGGCAGCATATATGAGTATATTCGTCTGATCTGAGCATTTTGGTTTCAGTAGCATTTATGCCTCATTGTTATCTGGTCTTGCACCTGACATTTCTTTTCTTGATCTGTTACCACTGTGTTCATTCCTATTGATTGTAGTGCTTACATTCTTGTTGTTTGCATTGCATCACCACTATTGCAAGCATTCTCTGTTGCTTCTTGCTTCAGTGAACCCTTACTGGCTTGTATTATGAACACTTTGAGTTGTTGATACATCACATGTTGTCTTTCATCTCGTTTGGTCTCGTTTCACCTGTTGTCATGTTAAACTGTACTGTCTTATGAGACCGTCTTTGGACATTTTTATACAACTTCATTTCGTTTATGTCCCCTGCATAGCCATTGTGACTTCACTGATTACTTGTCATGTTGCATGAGTCACTTGCATTGGTGCATTGCCTTGATTGTTGTGCACTTGCCTGCACTTGTACCATTCTGTTTTCACTTGAATTCTCTGTTGGTTCATGTAGTGACATTGATGGTCGATCGACCCATTTTGTTCATGTGAGCCTGCTTGCATCGGCAGTGTTACTTCAATTAGTCTGTTATACTTCATGTTGCCCTGAAGTTGCATGGAATTTTTTTTTTTTTGAAGTGCTTGAGAATTGCCTCAGCTTTGCTTGAGCTTGAATCTTTGAATTTGATTTACTTGCAGTCTTGCCTTGTAATCTTGTGGTGACTGCATTCTCGTGGCAGTTTGCCCTTGTGTCCAAGTAATGGCCGCAGTTTCATTTTTATGAAAATTTTGCACTTATTGAAATGTGCAGTAATAAGTTTGGAAACTTGTTTTATTTCACAAGTTGTAGTGGCGAGGCAGCGCACGCGTGAGTGCACTGCAGCCACGTAGTATCGACATTTTGAATCGATATTTGAACCTTCATTGATTTTGGTTCGTTGATTTTTTTGAGTATATCATCACGATAGTGGCAAGGCAGTGCACGGAAGCGTGAACTGCAGCCACAGAGTTGACATTTTAAATGTGGCGAGGCCGTACGCGAGTGCATGTATTGCAGCCCTACCAAATTAATGTTTAAATTTATGTTTTCTTTTAATGAAAATTATTTTATGTTGCAAATTCAATATATTTTGAATCGATTTTGATGATTTTGTTGTTAATTGCCGTTTAGGCAAAATCTTGATTGTTTTCTAAATTATCTTCATCAATAATCCCTTCATCTATCTCATTGATAATCTGAATCTACTGAATTGTTGTTTAACACTGTTAAGTGTTATATTTACCGTTATCCGATTTCTTGTTAAAGGATCGGATAGGTAAATTATATTTGACAGTCATCTAATTGTTGATTATTATTGCCTCTATGCACTAATAACTGAGTTTGAATTAGACTGACCTGTGTATTATTTTCTTTTGAATATAATACTCGGGTCAGACCGAGTATTTTTACAGCTTGAAGATTTTCAGGCAGCGAAGTTAGAGAGAGGGGAAAGCACTCCACTAAAGTTTTTCTAGAAAAATTTTCTTATACTTAATAGTAAATAAATTGTTCCGCCGTATAAAATTCAAATGTATTGTATAAACTCTGATATTCATATATAAAAGAAAAATTCATTTATGAATAATATTATGATTATTCTGTGATTCTGTGGCTGATTCTGTTTAAACTCTATAAACTGACTAACAATCCGTCATTTTGAACGTTTCTAGTTGGTTTAATTACCGACTAGAGGCGGTCAGAGCAGCGGGTCGTTACAAAAGTGGTATCGGAGCTTTGGTTTATTCAAAGCTCAGTTTATGATGTTTAATATGAATAGTTACTAGAACCACTTTAAAGAAAGTGCTTTTCAAATTTAAAGAAGTATAAAATTGTTTTCTTTAAAATAAAAGGTATTTTCAAAATTAAAATTATTTCGGAAATTCCCCTCTCTAAATTTAGGGTTGCGGTAGTTCTCTTCGGTGAGGTCTCCTTAGATTTGAGTTTCGATCGTTCGGAAACTCATTATCGAATTATTGAGATTTATGAAAAATGAAATATGAGTTAAGTGAATTAATGAATTGGTTTAAATTGGTTTAAATCGAATATTGTGAATATCTCCAAAGTAATAAATGGGAAATAAAAGGATATGTCAATTTGGCTATAACCAAGAGAATTATTGAACTATAACTTGGGAATTTGATTCTGAATTCTTTCGAAAAATTGATTTCAAATGTGGTGAAGAATTACTTAGTAAATAAATGGATTTTAAGTATTTAACTTATAATATGAACTTTTGGTATATAACTAAGTTATATAAATTGAATTGAATTGAATTAATAAGAAGATTTGTAAATCGAAGTTTTATAAATAGAAAAGGAATTTGTAAAGATTGTTTATAAATTCGAAATCAATTGAATTTGATAAGTAATTTGTTATAGCTTATTAAAGGAGTTATATCCACGATTTTGGACAGTGGGTAATCCTTTAAAAATAAAAAAAAGTTGTAGAAATGATGAAATTGGTTGACAAAGTATATTCACGATTTTGGACAGTGAATATATTATTGAATAAAACAGATATGTTTTAGGGAAGTGATATTATGAAATGAAATTTAATTGTTGATTTAACTGAATGAATCAAACTGAGTTTGATGTAAAGTTTATATTTCAAGTTTAAAACTATTGCCTAAAATAGTTAATATGGAGATATAAATCTAATGGAACCAATTCGATGAATAATTTACTAAAAGAACTAGTTGATTATTTTGGAAATAGAAAGTAAATGCAAAGTTCAAATTGAATTTAAATTTCAAATTTGAAGTTGTCAACATGATAATCCATAATAGGTTTAAATAGATTCAGAGATGAATTTGAATTTAAACGTGCGGAAAATTAAATTAAGTGAAAAACGTAATATTGAAAAGTTTGAAATCAGTTTAAAACCAATATTGTGAAAAGTATGAGGAATTCAAACTACGAATTAAGTTGAAGTTGAAAAAGTTAATAGTTTTAAAGATGTTTTAAAATGCATTAACTATCGAATACATAGATTTCAACATTCAATTGTTGAAATAGACGTTTTCGAGAAAATTAAGGAAATGGTGGACTATAACATTGTTGTTATAGTAAATGGTTTCCGGAAGGAAATGTTGTTTATAGTATTGGGATCTATATCTATCTTAAATCCGAATCCCTATGCTAGTGATTTTGAGTTGTCGTAACGATGTTTTACGTAACATTCGTTTTAACTCAAATAAATGTGTTTAGAAGAATGATTTCCTTAAAGAATGGAATATATACTTAATTTTGATTCAAGTATATTGAATATTTTCCAAGAGTTGAAAATAAATGGATTTATGAATTACTTATTATTGAATAAGTATGGAAATGTTTCCAATATGAAATGAAAGGTTTGAAATTTTATCTTTTAAAGATAAATGGAAAAATGAATATTTGAAATTGGTTTCAAATGGCTAAGTGTGAAAATTATATATCTTGTAAAGATATTATTTTGAGAAATTTGAACAATTAGTTCAACTTGGAAATTTTTCAAAGGATTGAATTTTGAGTTAAATTGAGTTTAACTTTGACACCCAAAAACAATATAAGTTAAACTTTGAATGGTTGATTTGGACTGTATGTCTAACATTGTGAATTGATGACATAACATTTGATCTCTATTAAATATATATCTGTGGTGGCGGAGAATTTATTCTTTTAGCTTAACACCCTTCTCTGAGACGTACGAGCTTAGAGGTTATATGTCGGTAGACATCAATTATGTGTTGAGAATTGACGATGTAATGTGAAATCCAAATCGAATGTGAAATTGATAATGAATTGGATTATGAATGTGAATTAGGTTTGAGATAACCTTAAATTTTCAAATCGATTTAGAGGAAAATTTTAAATGTGATGCAAAAATTTGGAATCCTCTATTTGTTATGAATATGTGAATTGAGTTTTCGTAACTTATATATGTGAATATAATTCGAAAACTATCAGTTTGGAAAGTCATTATTACGAAAATCCTGTGTAGGTTTACATAGGTATGATATGTACGAAATGTGAAATGAAGTACTATATGTATATGACATATGTTTTCTAAAAACTGAGGATATGGAAATGTACCTTCCAATTATTATTTATGAAGGTGATTGGAACTCGGTGGAGTGTCCATTGGAAATCGTAGCTACGTAGAATTCCATTAGTGGAATGTCCATTGGGACTGATATCCCCCACGATGGATCATCGTGTTTGGGATTATGTGAATTGATGTTGGCGTAATTCGTGGGGCGTGATGCCTACAGTTACAAACGACTCCACTGGGATAGTGGCGCAACCGCCATGTAAACTGCGATCTAGAAACCGAAGCGAAATTCGAGGGGTGTGATGCCTACGGCCACGAGCGATTCTACTGGGATAGTAGCGTAACCGCCGTGTGGACCGCGATCTAAGGCGACAACCATGGCGAAATTCAAGAGAGATGAGAAATCTAAGGTTACGAGCGATTCTACTGGGATAGTAGCGTAACCGCCGGGTAAACTGTGATCCATGGGGGAACGTGCTTTCCATATCCATTTTTAAAAAGAATTTTTAAAAAAGTATTTTCACTGGGAGTTGAAGCAAGTATATTTAGTACTTGGAGATTTTTAGTCTTGCGCCTGGCCAGCGTATGCCTAAAGTCTGTGAGAACGACGATGGACTTGTTAAACTTCGAGTTATCAAGTATTTTCAAAACTTTGAATAGAAAATCAATAATCTGAAATTAGAATTACATAATTCTAACTTAATGAACTAAGGAAGAAGATCTTTTTAAATATCTTGAAAGCACACAGCTTTGGAAAAGATGTAATATGCAAATATTTAGCATAAAAGATTTCAAATTTAAAAATCTGAGTTTTTGTAAGTCAAAAATTTAGTAAAAGACTTTTGTGTCTTGATTATTGAAATTGATGAACAAAACTAGTGAAATAAAATAAATGGAATGAATCCTATATTTATTTATGAGTTTGAAACTGGGTAAAATTGTGTAGGATATAAATATCGGTGAGATTTTAGCAATCGTTTTTCCTAACTTATAATTTCGGGACGAAATTCTTTTAAGTAGGGGAGATTGTAACGATCCTGAATATTGAACAATTTAATTTGTAAATATTTAATTTATTTTAAATATTTAAATGATGATTTGACTTGAATTTCAAATTTTCAGGATAAATTGGCGATTAAATTTTTGAATTTAATCTATTTAAAGTTGAACTAAATTTAAATTTAACTTTGAAGTTATATAAATTGAATATTGAATTTGTAATTGAAATTCGAACTAATGACTTAGAAAAAATAGTCTGGATTTACGAATTATTTTTATGTAAATTTATAAATTTATATTGATAGTTGAACTGCAAAACGTTTATAAGTTTATTAAAGAAAACAATTAACAAAACAAATTGAATTTATAATAAAAAAAAATGTGTAAAAATAATATAACATAAAATAAAAAGAGTACTTTGTCTTACCTTATTCAGCTGGGAACACGCCTTTATTCGTGCCTTAATCTATGTCGTAACCTACGCCTTCAACCACGCTAAAATCACGTCTCCTTCCCCATAATACACGAACCCCTTCCTCCATCACTTCAGAAATCAAACGAAAGAAAAAAAATTATAACAATGGCGGCATCAACTCATTTCGTCCCCCTCTTCAACCATTAGGGTTTCGGCTTCAATCTTGCTCGATCCTCCTCTTCTCTCGCGACTGCCCCAATTCGTTTGCAAAGGTGAGTGATTTAATTTTCACTCACATCTAATTCTAGCTAGTTTATTCTTGCGATTTAGTGATTTTGTTGTTTGATTTACTGCCTTTCGCGGCTTTGAAAGTTGTTGAATTCTTGTTAACTTGGTTTACTTTGATTTTGTCAAATCTCTTGCTGTGATGACTATTTCCTGGTTCACTTGTTCGAATTTTTTTTTTTTGGAAATTGATTTTGGGTTGATATCGGCCTAGACTATATCAAACTTGATTTTTGTGATGTTGGTCTTGTTCGACTTTTTGCCATGCTATTTCTGGGCATTATATTTTTACTGCCATGTGTATACATACACTTATGTATGTATATATGTGTTGTATGAGTAATGTCCACTGTGATTTACTCGAGTTGTACTATGTGGATTTGGCCTTACTGCCCCTGTTCGACCTTGTTCGATTCAACTTGGTTATGCTTTTGGGTCTCTCAGCTATGAATTATATGGTGATATTTTTGTCACTGTTTTGCATTTGGTTTTGATTTTTATTTGAAACTGTTTCTTTGAATTTTCTCTTGCTTTTGGGCTTGAAGTCCTGATAGCATTTTGGCTATTGTTTACACTCGACATAGTCACGCACTGTACACTGTATGTGCTCCCGATAGAATCGGTGTAGTTGTTATGCATCTCCATTTGCACTCGAGTTCGACCTGCAGCTTGCATTGTCACTTGCACTTCATTGTTCATTGATTTCTTGTGTCCACCTATATACGGTCTAGTATCAATTGAAGGCTTTTGATTTTGTATACATATACACTTGTATCATGTTGAAGTTCCAGATGTACTTTTTGACTTGATGCATGAGTTTCGAGTCTGCTATTTTGAAGTTTCCATTTGTTAGATTGTAGTTCATGGGTTCATATTGATTGTGTGCTTTGTACATTTGCAGACCACATAATCTTTTGTACTTGTTGCACCTCTATTTCATTTGGTATAGACATGACTGTCTATACTTGAATTTGTATTGTTGCTGCATGACTTCATGAGGTCTGGTTTATGTATACTTTATTTATGCACATTACATATATATTGGGTTGCGGCAGCATATATGAGTATATTCGTCTGATTTGAGCATTTTGGTTTCAGTAGCATTTATGCTTCATTGTTATCTGGTCTTGCACCTGACATTTCTTTTCTTGATCTGTTGCCACTGTGTTCATTCCTATTGATTGTAGTGCTTACATTCTTGTTGTTTGCATTGCATCGCCACTATTGCAAGCATTCTCTGTTGCTTCTTGCTTCAGTGAACCCTTACTGGCTTGTATTATGAACACTTTGTTTTGTTGATACATCACATGTTGTCTTTCATCTCGTTTGGCCTCGTTTCACCTGTTGTCATGTTAAACTGTACTGTCTTATGAGACTGTCTTTGGACATTTTTATACAACTTCATTTCGTTTATGTCCCCTGCATAGCCATTGTGACTTCACTGATTACTTGTCATGTTGCATGAGTCACTTGCATTGGTGCATTGCCTTGATTGTTGTGCACTTGCCTGCACTTGTACCATTCTGTTTTCACTTGAATTCTCTGTTGGTTCATGTAGTGACATTGATGGTCGATCGACCCATTTTGTTCATGTGAGCCTGCTTGCATCGGCAGTGTTACTTCAATTAGTCTGTTATACTTCATGTTGCCCTGAAGTTGCATGGAATTTTTTTTTTTTTGAAGTGCTTGAGAATTGGCTCAGCTTTGCTTGAGCTTGAATCTTTGAATTTGATTTACTTGCAGTCTTGCCTTGTAATCTTGTGGTGACTGCATTCTCGTGGCAGTTTTCCCTTGTGTCCAAGTAATCACTACACCACAAAAGGCTTTTAACAGCGTTTGATAAACGCTGTAATATGATACAACAGCGTTATTAGAAACGCTGTATAACGACATGCTGTCGTATATATATAACTTACAACAACGTTTCTATAAACGCTGTTGAAACATCTCTGTGACAGCGTTTATTACGAGCTGTCAATAATATTTTCAACAGCGTTTATAACGTGCTGTATTATGTTTTCTAAACGCTGTTATTAAATCATCAACAATTTCGACAGCATGTTAAAAACGCTGTTATTGAATCATCAACTATTTCGACAACATGTAAAAAATGCCGTTATTAACAATTTCAAGATAATTACAGCACGAATTAAACGCTGTTGTTTCTTCATTGACAGCATTATTCAAACGCTGTCTTCTATATATTTTCTATTAAAAAAAATAAATAAACAATATATTTTCTATTAAAAAAAAGAGCATCCACAATTTCATTTCAGAAATAAATTTTCTATTTATTCATTTTCTTTTTTACAACTTTCTTTTTCCTTTACAATTTTACATTTACATTGATAAAAAAAATTGGTTGCATTTATCTCACATTCCCGAGCACTATTTCAGCCAACCCACTATCATCCTCCTCACCTCATTGTAACTGCCTACCTTCTCGCATACAAGTCCTTGCAGCACCTACCATTCTCTCTAAAAGAATTACAGCACTTCTACACTTCAATTACATCTGGCCACTGCAATATCATCTGTCACTCAGCAACAACCCTACCACCCACTTCCATCCTTCAGCATCTCCTCTGCTAACACTTCAAACAACAGAGCTTCACCACCCTCTTCCACCAGACTGCCATACCTCCCAATACATTAATTGCCACTGCCCTATACAACCTCCACTATCACTGCAGTCAGCATTCCAACCGACCACAAGGTCACCGAAGCCCATACAACCCCTCTGCCATATTTTCCCATCACTGCAATAACAAGTTCCATCACAACTATCCACCTGAAACACTTAAATCATTCACCAACCATCCATCATTTCAACAATCCCCTCTGCTTCACAGTGCTACTACAACATACAAGTGCAACTCTACTTCCCACTGCTCACAACTGCACATATACATCTCAAACATACTTCCACTGAACATCAACAAGCTGTGGCCAGTGCTTCCTCCTCGTATACAACATACATCCAAACTACTGCATCCTCTTCATAAATACACCCATCTTCTCATGCCCAGTTGTGCACTGTTCTGTGCTGAGGCTGTGGAAGTAATTGATGAACTTGAAGAAGGAGTTGAATAATTGTTTTTGGATGGTGGACTATGGTGGGTGGACAGTGTTATGGCAGTGAATGGTAAGGATCTGTTGTGTGTGGTTTGTTGATGAATGTGATGCAGGGTTGTTTGTTGAGGGGGTTGCAGCAGGCAATGTAATATTTACATTTTACACTTCTCTGTCCACAAATCTCTGTTGCATTCCACGCTCCTGCCAACTGTGACCAAAACTGCCAAAACCAACTTTCATCACAAACCGCAACCCACTCTTGCAATCAAACAGTTTACAACAGACACCTTCATCCCACAAACCAAACAACATCAGTTGCCTTAACACTTCACTCCTCTATATTTCTCACTGCCATCTTCCAAATTACAGCTCAACAACCACCAATACCCATACGTTCCCTCCTTGCTCTGTCCGCAAACTACAGTGCCATTCCTCTCCACAACCATCAAATTGTTGTACATTCTCTGCAATCTCCTCTGCACAACATCTACTGTTTTACTCCACAGCATCATTTCAACACCCCTTCCACAAACACAATCCCCTACTTCAACAACATCACGCTGCAACATACAACCAACAGCCTACCACACAGCCATCAATCTTCCACTCTGCCTGCCTTCTCACTGCTAAATCCCCTGCCCTGACCATCTCAGACAATCCCACTGCAGTGCTTCTACATCACACATACCTACCCAATACTTCTTCCACCTTCACATTCTCATACCACTGTCACATTACCACTCTGCTCCACCAGTTTCCAACCCCTTCAGTTGAACTGTGCAACCAAACCCACAGTCAAATCCCAAAATCCTAAAGAAAAAAAATTATTGATTAAACCATGAATAAGGATGTATCAACTTTACAATGCTGTATTCCAACGTCCCTAATAGCTTTGACATATGGGTGAAATGGTATTAGATAATAGCAAAGCAGATCATAACTTTAAAATATCTGAATTCAGTAAGTCCTATAGTCAAAGTGTCACAATTGGTGATACAAACTTACTGTCAATAGCGCATTACATCAAATGAAAAAACAATTTTGATTGTGTAGTTATATACATTATAATTCTGTAACTAAGCAACTAAGTATACATGGTCAAACATCATGTAAATGTAATAAATATACCTTATTAATTTGCACATTCCAACGACATATCAACATTTTATGTATGGGAGTACTGATGCTTGCAGATGCAAACAGAATCAGAATGCGAACCCCAAAGGAAGTAGTCAACTGCATCAAACAATAGCAGTTATTATATGATGGTACACATAATAGTTCACAAATTTAATGCATTACTCACTTTTATTCTGCATGATCATTGACCTATAGGAAAAATTGAACTGCACCTCCATAAATGTTGGATAAAGTTACCCCAAAGTGGCTTTAAGTAGCTGTGGCAACGGTAAAAAATCTTTGTAACCATCAACAACGATTATGTTTGGGGATATAACAATAGTTACCGCAATCATAGCACTCCTAGATTTAAGTAAATCTAACAATGGTTAAAAAGATGAAGAATTATGCTATTAGAAAAGGATGACATTGACAGGAAAAAGGGGTCACAAGTCGTGTAATACTTTCAGATATCATTGCATATGAACGATCCAGATTACAGCAAAACATTAGGAAACAAGTGAATGATTTAAATAAAAACAGATTAGATAGTCAGACACACTAGGCTACCGCATAGTACATTGGGCAGGAACAGAATTCGTGGATCATGCATAATAAGCCTATTTTCCCCATGGTATGAAAAAGCCCTATAGCCAGCAGTTGTATGTTTGGAACCACAAATGCTTATGCAGCCATATAACCCAATTCATGCAATCATTGCTGATTTGAGTTATTTGATCAATGTTAGGTGCATTATTTAGTAAGCTGGCTATGCCATGATTATTGGGTATAAACATAAATATTATATACATCGTTCTAGAGAAGAAAATACATAATCATATTTCCTTAAAAAGACTTGATATATCAGTATCCAAAATTTAACCCAAATCATAGCATTGCCATCTTAGACCAAGATTTTAACTATCATGTGGGATTGCGATCAAACATGCTGTATCATGTTAGTAACTTATTTACAAGTTGTATCATGCAAAGGTAATCTGAGAAGAATAGCTTATTGATAGAACTTGAAGGTGATCTCATGGACATGTAGAGCTTGCAGGGAGGAACTGGGAGTTATTCTAGCTAAGACAAGTAGTGATAGCTTGTTTATATGTGGATGAACAGCTTTAGAGTGGCTTTGTTTTTTACCGACCTGTTTATTCATTATTGTACCGTTTCATGGCATAGTTGTTTACTCTGTAGTTCTTTGTACCTTTTTGTATTTGTTTCTATTAATATCCGGTTGTACGGAAACTCTGCTAACCAAGTTAATTCTTTAAACTTGTTCAATATTGTATTTGTTTTAATAATAAATATGCATTCTTATAGATACTATTATTATTTTCATTATTCCTAATAATATTAATTTTTATGAACTTATTTAACTTTTATAAAACTTAGTTTATTTTTATAAAAACTAGTAAATTTTTAGAAAATTAGTTAACATAGCTAAATATGTATGAAACTTAATGAATTCTCTAGAAACTTAGTCAATATATAGTTAAATTTCTGTTAAACATAGCTAACTTTTATGAATTCATTTTGGTAAAACTTAGTTAAACTTTGCAGACTTAGTTTATCTAGTCAAATATTTATAAAACTTGGTTAATTTTAACAACTTGGTTACTTTATAAGCTTAGTTATTTTTTAAAAACTTTTAATTTTGTTAAGAAAAATTCTATTGGGACACAATAATGGGTATTTTGGGAAAACCATCATATCCTTCACTTTTATACTGAACAGCCATCTTGTGTTTGTCCCCTAGGCCTGCAATTACTTTGAATGGCCATAGTTTCATTCATTACATAGGAAAAATATTAAGAATGACATAAAGCTGGAAGAGTTATTTAATGGTAATTACATAGGAATTTTTCTCTATTGTATCACTAAATGTCATTCATTAGATATTGATTATTACTTTCTCTATATTGAATGTTACTTAGTCTTTCTTCAATTTTATGAGGACTGATAATAGCCACTTCTTAGCAAGCAGGCATGCACACATCTCTTTGTTAAACTATTTTATTAATTCAGTTAAAAGTTATAAAGTGCTTATGAGTCTAAAATTTTAAAGATTTGGTAAAAATTTCATTTTGCAGTTTAGCATACTCTATTAGCAACATGTGTAGCTGTTCCACATAACATAATGGGATGAATGAGTTTAGGTTAGAAATGAAGTAAGAATTGTACACTTTTCGCTTTACATTTAAGCATTTGATCTTACTACCCGATATTTATAACATGTAAGTACATATAATTTATTAAAATAAGAATCTATTAAATCTATAATTCAGAACTGAAATCCAGATTTGATTTAATGTTTGGACAGTATGATTTACCTTTTGAATCTTGTTTAGAATACCTTGTTTCCACATAGCAAGTAAGATGTACACAAACAATGTTCTACCTTTAACTTGAGGAGAGCAAAGAAAGCTACACCATTAACTTTGTCCTTTTCATCCTCATCACCCAATATGTCAATATTAATGTCCTGAAAAGAGAGAGAAAAGAACCACAATGTTAGTTGAAAGTAGCTAAAAGGCTGTAAAGTACAACAAAATTATATACTTATTCACACGAAAAAAACAGAGGCCATGGCTTCTGCCATTCTTCTTGCTTTTCTCTATCTGCCACAATTTAAGAAAAACCACATCACAACCTTCAACTTTACAATGTCTCAAAAAAAAAAAACCAAATAAGTCTCTAACCTCCAACTATATGTTTTACATTTGCCCTAAACCCAAACTTCATCAAACTGTCACACTACAACCATACAAAACATCCACACTACAACATTCAAACTATTCACGAACTGCTGTGCACCTCTCCCATCGCTGCTTGCCAACCATAACATCATCAACTGCAGCCAAGCAATAACCGAACCTCCTCCTCTTCCACTATTGGTTCAAAACTGACATTAACCTCTGCCTACCATCATACACTTCAATTCACACTCATCCTCTCTGCCATTTTTCCCACATCACATCCCTGATAGCAAATCCAACAGTGCATTTCTACAGCCTTGCACGAAACTGCCATCTTCACAACCCAGAGCGTACCATCACACTAAATTAAGTTTGTAATTTTTTTGATATTGTGTCAGCAAGCTCAATAAATGAATAAATATTAGTAAAATGGGTAAATTTACCATTCTACGATACATAAATTGTGTAGGATCCAACAACAAAATGCCTTATCATCACCTGGTTCCAGAACATTGGCTTCTTCCACTGGTGCAAATGCCATGCATATGCTCAGTTCTTGAACTGCTTCAGCATACTTCCTGTTTGAATAACAAGGTAACATAACGATGTTATTGTTTCAGTGACTGAACTATCCAAATTTCAGATGAAGAGTTTGATTGAAAATTGTTCGTACTTGTTGTAGTACAAAAGCATGCCATGATCTCTCCTTAGGCTCCAATTGAGAGGCTGCAGAATCAATAGTCTTTCTGATGCCATAACTGCCAACCTTTGTAGAAAAGTATAAAGTGCCCATAAAAAATACACAAACAAGGTTAGACACGTCCAAATTATAAGAATACTGATATAACATGCAAAATACATTTTTATGTGTTATATTGGTTTCATTTCAGGCGTCATATTAGTCAACTTCTGAACTTGAGTAAAAATGACAAAACATGCCATTCTTATGTTATTGGTAGTTGGTTCATGATAAAATACACCAAATTTGTTTTAAATGATTGTTAAAGTGGAAAAAAAAAGTTGGAGAAAAAAAGCATGACTGAAACATATAACCTTTGACAGGGAAAATATTAAAATAATGTAAGACCTTACTAGATGTGCTTATATGATTTTCAGAAAAATGACAATATTTCAGAAAAAATAAATGAAAAAAACAGTTTAAAATTCCACAATTTTCGAAAATTATAATCTTTAAAAATTTCGAAATCAGGCTAAAAATTATGAAAAAAATTCAAAGATTTTATTTTGTTGAAAAAAATGTTATTTTAATTATTTATACCAAACAGGAAAAAGAAAATCATATTTTGTTTTTTTCCTTATTGATTTAAAATTTCCCCTAAAACAATGTTCCAAAATGATTTTTCCATTAACAGTCACCATTGCTTATCTCAAGAATCTAATGTGCAGTTAAAATAATTTTAACGGTACTTGTTATAAAAAAAAGTTGCAAGTTCAGGCATCATATCCTGATTACTATTCTTGTTAAGATTATATCTATAACAAATGAAGTTTTAGCACATAAGAAATCGCAAAATGCAGCTAGCATAATTACAGTAAAAATTGATCTTTGTATTAATTAAATTACCTCAACTCTTGAGGATGAAGCAAAGGAGCCCGTGAAACCTCATTATGAACTGGCCTCAATGGCGATGTTAACATCAAGCCACGATTCGATTTTGATGCATGCTTCCAATGAAGCCTCTGGATTTTGATGCACGCTTCCAATGAAGACTTCACCGCCCTTCACGCAACATCATCCACCCTTGACAGCAACTCAAAGCACAATCACCTCGATCACCGTAGCTTCACACTCGACTTCGACGTGCGAACTAGACTAAACTTCCAACCACCAGAAACCAAAAATCGCCTTCAATCATGATGTCTCGACCACCGCCTCCCTCGCCTGATCTAGAATCACCTTTACTTCTGGAAAATTGCAATTAGGGCACTATGAAATTGAAAAATAAGGGAAATAGAGAACGACGAAAATTAAATGGAAGGGAATTCGGGCAGGATGAAATTGAGGAACGAGGGAAATGAAAAGAAGAGGGAATAAGAAGAGGGAAAGCGAATTTTTTTCACGAAGTTTAATAATGAGAGAGGGAAAGCGAAATGTTTTTGACCTAACGTAATGTCAGCGTTTTCACGAAAATCAGTTCGTTTAAAATAATTTTTTACTGCATTTGTTTAACAAACGCTGAGAATTATTGCTGTTAAAAATGATTTTTGTTGTAGTGAATGGCCGCAGTTTCATTTTTATGAAAATTTTGCACTTATTGAAATGTGCAGTAATAAGTTTGGAAACTTGTTTCATTTCACAAGTTGTAGTGGCGAGGCAGCGCACGCGTGCGTGCACTGCAGCCACGTAGTATCGACATTTTGAATCGATATTTGAACCTTCATTGATTTTGGTTCGTTGATTTTTTTGAGTATATCATCACGATAGTGGCAAGGCAGTGCACAGAAGCGTGAACTGCAGCCACGGAGTTGACATTTTAAATGTGGCGAGGCCGTACGCGAGTGCGTGTATTGCAGCCCTACCAAATTAATGTTTAAATTTATGTTTTCTTTTAATGAAAATTATTTTATGTTGCAAATTCAATATATTTTGAATCGATTTTGATGATTTTGTTGTTAATTGCCGTTTAGGAAAAATCTTGATTGTTTTCTAAATTATCTTCATCAATAATCCCTTCATCTATCTCATTGATAATCTGAATCTACTGAATTGTTGTTTGACACTGTTAAGTGTTATATTTACCGTTATCCGATTTCTTGTTAAAGGATCGGATAGGTAAATTATATTTGACTGTCATCTAATTGTTGATTATTATTGCCTCTATGCACTAATAACTGAGTTTGAATTAGACTGACCTGTGTATTATTTTCTTTTGAATATAATACTCGGGTCAGACCGAGTATTTTTACAGCTTCAAGATTTTCAAGCAGCGAAGTTAGAGAGAGGGGAAAGCACTCCTGTAACATCCCGCCTTTTTGCACACTTTAAACCGACACACGTGCCAATTCAAAGCATACGCAAGGGCGGATTGTTATGGGGTAAATAAGAAAAACAGAGAAGGAATAAAACAAATAGAATCTCACAGCGGAAGGATAAAATATAATAATAAATATACAGTTCAAAACAGTTTACAAAACAGTTATTTCACTTATACAATGAACATCAGAGTTACACATACCAATACAACAATGCAGCGGAATATAGAGAGTGTGTGGTGCAATACTATATATATAAAATAATGCTGAATCTTCGTCTTCGTCCTCCAAAGCTAAACCTGCTATCCTGAAATGCTCGGACTGACCCGAGCGAATTTGAATAGACAAAAACACCCGAGTCAGACTAGAATATCTTATGTGAGTTAAATAAACAGAAATAAATATGAGTACAGTAACTCAAGAGATGTTCGGGATTTACATCTCCTAAGGATCCGTTAAACTATTTACTATGTAGTATATTGCGCTATTATAATAGTGTCTATTTATAAAATAAACTTACTTTTAAATAGCGTTAAGGCTTTACATTTTCCACCTTAACACGTAATAGTCCCAGTAGTCCATCCA
This sequence comes from Allium cepa, assembly GCA_030765085.1. Taxonomy (NCBI): domain Eukaryota; kingdom Viridiplantae; phylum Streptophyta; class Magnoliopsida; order Asparagales; family Amaryllidaceae; genus Allium; species Allium cepa. The sequence goes on along the minus strand of CM060941.1, from coordinate 1,045,259,042 downwards.
ATATCATAGCTCCTCCTACTCGGGAAGCAACTAGAGGATACCACACGGGCTACGGGAGAAAACCAAACTCGTACAAGGCTCGATATGGTAGGTGACACGGCACAACGAGGCAATGCCAGGGTAGATATACCAATTGCTATCCAGGCTGGTGGAAACGCGTAGCCGCAGTTACCGCCCACCTCGGACTAACTCCCCAAAATCAAAATATAGAAGTGGCCACTGAATCAAATCCAAGTCAAAGTATAATATCGAAGAGGAGCGTCCGATCAGAGGAATGACCTCATTGGCCTGAGAATCGCTCCTGTTTTAGCCACCTTATGCCAACTCACGGGAGTTGGGTCCACGTATTTACCTTACAGGAAACGTCGCCACCACCTACTTCATTCTGGAACTCCACCGCGTACACGGTTAGTCAAAGTGGTTTTCGGTATCGACAGAGAGTATGTCCATATCCGATCCCGGTCTCTTTGCCAACCCATCGTTATTATAACACCGCGGTTATTTAAAACAGTTTATACTTTTAAAACCAGAATATAATCCATTTCAAAACCATAATATCACGATATCATTCCAAAACCCAAGACCATATTTTACCACTTATCCCAAATATAATTCCTTTCCAATAATAAAAAGGCTTTAACTTCATAATATCTGAAAATCGAATATTTTCAAAGCATAATATTTTTGGAAATCCATAATTTCAAACCATAACTTTTAAAACTCAAATGGTTTGGATATTCAACGGTATATGAATTTCAAAGGCTTAACTTTACTGTCACTTTGTAAAGAAATAAGTTATATGGCTTTATGGAAATATTTCTTTATCTAAAGTTAAAACCATAATTTAGATATCACCCTTAAGTTCCAAAACCATTTCAATTTCCATATATATAAATCCATTGGAGTATTAATATTCAAAAACTAAAATTGAAATATATTCTTTCAACAAATTAAATGTTTTATTGTTTAGTTTGAATATTCACATAAATCCTTAAACAACTCCAATTTCTAGTAATAAAACATATGTATTTTTCGATTCCAATTATATTAGAATATTTTTCCAATTCAAATTCATATTAGAATATTCATTTCAATTTATCTTGGGAAAAATCCAATTATAAATATCATATCTTAAATTTCCAAACTTAACATTTAAACATATGATATAAATTTATCCAACTCCATTTTCTAAATTTTCTTCCATTTTACTAAGGGAATTTATACACCTTTTTATTTCAAAATTTCCAACTTTTCATGTACATAAATACGGAAGAAAAATATTTATACAGTATAAAATTTAAGATTATTATAAACCGTATTCCATCCAAACCATAGAAATCACATTAAAATAGTTATATATAGACCGCGGTGCCTGTATAAAATTTTCTATCCTATGGTCAAGTGATACGGATATTTATCATTTCAATCCGCAATTTAAAAATAAACTTTGCGGTTTTATCATTTCAAACCACAATCCCGAAAAATGAAAAATGCATACTAACTTGCAGTTTAATAATATCCAAATAAAACATCCATTCAACAACACGTCCATCATCCAATCACAAACATCAATCAATATCAGTCAATAACCATATATGTTTGGTAATATACAACAGGTAATAATTTGTAGTTTTATCTCAAATTATATTTATCAACTATTAATCTAACAGTTTATATTCAGTGATAATTTGTATAACTGTTAACTAGCAGTTCATATGCAAACAATAATTTCTAACAGCCAATTAATACGCAATAAATCAATTAAATTTACAGTTAAATTTAATAAAATGCAATTCAACAGATATGAATGAAATAACATGCCAAAAGCTCATAAATAAATTTCTATTCATTTCTAAAATTTATTTAACAAACATAAAAGCTTCTAGTAATTGTGAGTGGGTTAAAACACTCACCTTTTGAATTTAAATCGAATTTAAATTCGATTTAAACCCAAAAATTCGCCCGTCTCAGAATTTGTCCAAACCAGCGTCATCAAGTCCGGAATTAAATTACGAACCTAACAAAAAAAACCGTTCGTAAAACGGGTATCGTATGAAAAAGTTATTTGGTTTTATCGAGTTGAAATTCAAATATAAATTAATAAAAAGGAACATAATCACCTCAACAAACAAAACACGTCAGCACTGAGATCCAATCACGTTTCTCCTTCTCGTGAGACTCAGGCTGTTCGAACGCAAACCCTAAGTTGACTGAGCCGCCACCATCATCGAATTTGCTCACCTCCCACGGCCATCTTCAGGCTGATCAGAGCACGGCAATCGAAACCCTAGGTCAGGCCGCCCCCACCTCGAGCAGTCGCGAAGCCTCCGGTCGCCCCTCCTGTTACGCGACCGCCGCGCCTCTTGAGCCAATTCCTGGCGAACTCGCTTAGCATCTAGGTGAATTGGTACCAGATCCAAGACCTGCACGTCACCAGCTCCGCAACGATGCCTCCCGATCGACGATTGGGCAAAGATCCACCGTTGGATCGACCAAGATTCCAAACGAACGGCCGAGAAAGAACTGCAGATTCTGGACAAACGACGCCTCGAAATCAGAAACGAATTGCACCAGAATATTACGCATATCGAAAACATTGACATATATTTTTTTTGGATTTTTAGGAGGACTTTGAATTTTCACTTTGTTTTGCAATTTGAAATTTGATCTGAGATGTATACATTGAGGAAGAAAGAGGGCTGAAGGCAATGAACGTACAGACAAAGACAATAAGGAGGAGGCTAGGGTTTATGATAGCATATATATAGGTTGGGCTGGGTTAGAATGGATGGGCTAGATAGATGAACGTACGGAACAAACAAAGGCCCAAAAAGCTCGTTCTGACCCCGGAACGAAATTCGTCAAACCCATATATCGAGATAGGTATTTTAAAATATTCTGAACGCGATGGAAAAAGTTTCGTGACCAAATTTGATCGTATGAAGAAGTTATGCTGAAAACAAGATTTTCAAATTGATTTCAAATTGATTTTAATAAAATTGATTTCAAGGCGTTTCGCGTCCGTACGATCAAACGACAAGTCCGATCGATACGAAAATTGAAACCTTATAATAATTCACCGATACGGATCCGATGAAACTGGTTTCGTCGAAATCCGAGTCCGTGACAAAAATGGCTATTTTTAATATTTATTAAATCAATTTACTAAATCACAAAAATCAAATTTTATTATTCAACTCCCAATATTGGCCAAATTTCATTATTTCTATAGTTCAATCAATTCCAAATTATTTACCAAGCTTGGATGTGAATTAAAACCTATAAATGTCTCAATTTGAAGTGTTAATTTCTGCATTTTTTTATTATTATTTGGGAATTATAAATTATATTCTAAACTCACTTATTAAAGCTTATATCTTATACTCTCAATCAAAATCCAATTAGATAAATAGATTTGATTTCCATTCCAATTCATTTGATTTCAAATAAACTTTTTACCCTAAATAAAATTCCAAATTATTAATAACTTTATCCCCATTTCCTTTATTTTCTTAACTATTATCAATTCCAACCTTAATGAGTTCAACCTTAAAATTGTTGATTGATTTTATTAAATTCACTTCCTTTCTATTATCCAAAGTTATTGATGTCAACTAACATTAGTTTAGGATTTCACTCCAATGTTTGAAATTTTCATTTTACTTTAATAACGTAATAATTTACGTTTAATTCCATTTATATATGTAGTAAGTACCATTTGTTGGATTTAATATTCAGATTATAAATAAAGTCTTGCTTTCTAAAGTTGTATCAACTATGGTCCAACTAACTTGAATTAGCCTTAACTTAAATTTATGGACTCAACTATTGCAACAAATCCAAATAAACAATAAGGCTTGATTCCTATATTAACTTCTTGTTTTCAATTAACTTTATATCCACATGATTTCAATGTATAATTGACACTTTTATATCCACTTGATTTCACCATTTCATCTTTTATTTATTAAATCCACTATAGCCAAATGTATGAATTTAACATACATAAATATTTTCAATCTCAACTTAAATTCATTTAACGTAATCATAAACGTTTAAATTTTCTTAATGGCAGAAATCCAATTACCTCCATTCTTTTATTCACATGGATAAAATCTGGTTTTAAAACTTTACTATAACCCATAGTCTCATTTTATTAGGAATATACACTACCTGTAAAGTAAATTTTTCTCAGCAAAGATCTTACACACTATGTTCCGTAAAATTAGATTTCACAAATTTAGCTACTGCATTTTCTAGTTTAAGTAACATAAAGGTTATATACCTTGAAATCATTCTAAATTTCCCAACTCAATTTACAAGAAACAAGAATAGGTAACATATAATAGTCGTTTACTCCAAATTCTAGTCACCTAAATAGGCTTTTACTACATGCAAATAAATGTTACTATTTATTTTCATAGTACAAATCTCAATAATTATTCCATTTAAATTTGCTTAGGCCATTTATAGTCCACTATACATATCTACATAAATGGGCAATTTATTCTATTTTATTAAGTATCAATCCTATTTAGTCCTGTTATATTTTTATGCATTCTTCTCTTTTACTTTACAAAATGGAATAACCCTTTAAACTCATCCCTTAATAACAAAACCGTTATAAATCCAATAAATTCCCAAAAATCGAAGTTTGTACACATTTTCACAACTATCATGATTTCTTACAACGTTGAATTTATTAAATGACCATTTATTAAAGTTAAATTCCTTTAATTGAATCAATGCTTATTATTATATATATTTCATTCTTACCATTATAAATTTATTAACGTATTTACACATTTCTATCTTTCAAATATTAATAACCCAAACTGATTACAAACACTGTTTCTATAAATTTTCATAAATTTGTTCCACTATACTTTTGTTTACATAAAATAAATTCTATGTTACTATTAGTTTTCTTTTTTCTTTACTACAGACATAAATTATTACTATCTACACTAATTACATCTTTATATTAATGAATACCATTAAAGTAAATATTCATATTAACTTTTACAGATTCAACTTAAATTTGTTTCTTAAAATTACTTCAAATCAAGTTGTGACAATTTACATTGTCCACCTCTATTATTATAAAATATTGTAGTTACACTAAATTGCAATTACTACAACTATACCAAATCTCTGCATTTTATTCTTAAACAAATAAGAACTTATATAAATCTATTCTATTAAACATCATAATTTTAACGGGTCGTTACAATCTCCCCCACTCAAAACTTTTCGTCCCCGAAAAGGAAAAGAAGGGAGGAGGAAGAATAACAGTGCATTTTACTTCAAATATTAACTTATATTTTACTGGATTAATTTCCTTTAATGAAATATACTTGATTTATAATCAATCATATCCTTTAATACTTGTATTATTAAAGTTGGGAAAATATGTTTAGCAAAATTCTAAGTCCAAAATTCACGGAAAATTTTGGCAGAGTCTCCTTTGTACGGAGGGACTCTTAGAGAAAATATAATATCCAAATATACAAATACATTACATATATATCCCAAAATAAAATATCCCACACGGGAAAATATATAAAATAGCGCTTTAAACGTAATCCGGAAACGTACCTATTTGTCGGGCAATACGCTTTTATTATTTTGGAACCAAAAGCCGTAGCAGTTGCTTCCATTACCTGTATTCACTTATATAGTCTGAAAAATTAAATATTTAATTTACAGTGACATGTTTAGTTGGATTCAATCATTCATATCCTATTAATGCAACAACCATAATCTTTTTAACAAACAGCACACATCACAAACAACAAACAATCATTAAATCAAACAACAATTAGTTGTTCGGGTTCAAATTTTGAAGTTGTACAAATGAAGAATAACTATCAAGTACATCCATTGCTCAACAGCCTTGGATGGAACAAAGATAGATTATTTGTAAATCTAACAACTCCATAATTCCTTACCCAGCAACATACATCAACCAACAATTCAAATCAACACCAAAATATCTCATTATACATTTATTTCATAATTCAGTGTTTTGATTTTTCTTTCCTTCATTTATGAGGGATTTCTTTGTTTCTTGCAAGTTTATTTTCCAATTATCACCAAATTCATTATATTTGTATTTCCTTTTTATTACTTAAGTTTCCTTTTATTACTTAAGTCTATAAAATAAATTCTCATTAATAACAACAAATATTTTGAATATCTTCACTTGTAAGATTTCCCTTGAATTCTCATTAATAACATTCATTAATTATGAATTGCAGTCATTAAAATTTTCCTACTTTCCATTATATTAGAGTAGGGGAGATAAAACATACTTAAGTGAATACTCATATAATAAATTCTTATTTTGAATTTTATGTTATATACTAAGGTTCATATCATCTATTAATAATTCTTAACTTTATTTTCAGTAAAATTTCAATTATAACCTTAGTTTATAGCATTTAATTCTTATTATAACAGTAGTTTATTGAATACTTCGTTTTCTAAATTCCTACTTGTAAAATATTCAATTCTTGTTTCTTATTTAACATTTCAACTTTTAATTTTTGGGTAAGTTATTTATGTTAAAGAAAATGCAATTGAACCTTATACAAGTTAAATCTCCATTCCTTTAATTAAATTTAATGTTTATCCATATTACCCTTTGTCTCATATGTATGCAAATTCCTCTTTATAGCTTTGCAGTTATTCTCTTATTTCAATTAGAGGTCTCAATTCATTTATTACTTAACTTTTATTTCACTAACAAATTTTAAACAATTAATTAACGGAAAAATTTAGAATTAAATACCGGGTTAAATTTAAATTTATTTCAAAATAATAGATAAATAAGTTCTTACAACTCAATATCTCTAATTATAGTTAGAACAATAAAAGAAAATTTTAGAAATTTCAAAATAAATCTGCAGTAGAATTTTCTACAGTGGCCTTTCCCCTTCGAAACTCGAAAATGAAAGTCGATGATGCGGCCGTCATCACCGAATTTATTTTCCAGCGACAGAGAGGAAAGTACAGAATTTAAATTTTTCCAAAATCTCCTTTAAAACAATTCTTCCAATTTATACGAAATATTTATATAAGAAAATACTTATAAACCAAATCAATAAATTTCACAAATTCTTTGAAAGCAGATTTGGAAAAATCCCGGACTTAAGTTCTAAAATCTCCAATTTGATTTATCATAATTTCAACTTAGCTTCAGTTATTATAGATATTTTTATTTTCTAACACCCAATCTATAGCAACCAAATATATATATATCTTTATAAAACTATTTTTATATATAGAAAATATAATAGGAAAAATTATTTCATTCACCTATATTAAAAACAAATATTATGTCGGTCTGTCCTATTAAGTGTTTAGAAATCCCTATTGATGACATAGCGTCCCATGCATCAACCAGAATTTATAAATACAAAGCGGAACAGATTAACACAATATAAAAATCTTTTATAAATACTAACAAGTACGCTCTCTCATATATATACACTCAGCGACTCCCATAGGATATTTCTACCCTATTAACAAAGAGTCAAACCCCACAAAGCCAAGGTTTATCGCTAAACCAAAGCTCTGATACCAACTGTAACATCCCGCCTTTTTGCACACTTTAAACCGACACACGTGCCAATTCAAAGCATACGCAAGGGCGGATTGTTATGGGGTAAATAAGAAAAACAGAGAAGGAATAAAACAAATAGAATCTCACAGCGGAAGGATAAAATATAATAATAAATATACAGTTCAAAACAGTTTACAAAACAGTTATTTCACTTATACAATGAACATCAGAGTTACACATACCAATACAACAATGCAGCGGAATATAGAGAGTGTGTGGTGCAATACTATATATATAAAATAATGCTGAATCTTCGTCTTCGTCCTCCAAAGCTAAACCTGCTATCCTGAAATGCTCGGACTGACCCGAGCGAATTTGAATAGACAAAAACACCCGAGTCAGACTAGAAAATCTTATGTGAGTTAAATAAACAGAAATAAATATGAGTACAGTAACTCAAGAGATGTTCGGGATTTACATCTCCTAAGGATCCGTTAAACTATTTACTATGTAGTATATTGCGCTATTATAATAGTGTCTATTTATAAAATAAACTTACTTTTAAATAGCGTTAAGGCTTTACATTTTCCACCTTAACACGTAATAGTCCCAGTAGTCCATCCAATATCATAGCTCCTCCTACTCGGGAAGCAACTAGAGGATACCACACGGGCTACGGGAGAAAACCAAACTCGTACAAGGCTCGATATGGTAGGTGACACGGCACAACGAGGCAATGCCAGGGTAGATATACCAATTGCTATCCAGGCTGGTGGAAACGCGTAGCCGCAGTTACCGCCCACCTCGGACTAACTCCCCAAAATCAAAATATAGAAGTGGCCACTGAATCAAATCCAAGTCAAAGTATAATATCGAAGAGGAGCGTCCGATCAGAGGAATGACCTCATTGGCCTGAGAATCGCTCCTGTTTTAGCCACCTTATGCCAACTCACGGGAGTTGGGTCCACGTATTTACCTTACAGGAAACGTCGCCACCACCTACTTCATTCTGGAACTCCACCGCGTACACGGTTAGTCAAAGTGGTTTTCGGTATCGACAGAGAGTATGTCCATATCCGATCCCGGTCTCTTTGCCAACCCATCGTTATTATAACACCGCGGTTATTTAAAACAGTTTATACTTTTAAAACCAGAATATAATCCATTTCAAAACCATAATATCACGATATCATTCCAAAACCCAAGACCATATTTTACCACTTATCCCAAATATAATTCCTTTCCAATAATAAAAAGGCTTTAACTTCATAATATCTGAAAATCGAATATTTTCAAAGCATAATATTTTTGGAAATCCATAATTTCAAACCATAACTTTTAAAACTCAAATGGTTTGGATATTCAACGGTATATGAATTTCAAAGGCTTAACTTTACTGTCACTTTGTAAAGAAATAAGTTATATGGCTTTATGGAAATATTTCTTTATCTAAAGTTAAAACCATAATTTAGATATCACCCTTAAGTTCCAAAACCATTTCAATTTCCATATATATAAATCCATTGGAGTATTAATATTCAAAAACTAAAATTGAAATATATTCTTTCAACAAATTAAATGTTTTATTGTTTAGTTTGAATATTCACATAAATCCTTAAACAACTCCAATTTCTAGTAATAAAACATATGTATTTTTCGATTCCAATTATATTAGAATATTTTTCCAATTCAAATTCATATTAGAATATTCATTTCAATTTATCTTGGGAAAAATCCAATTATAAATATCATATCTTAAATTTCCAAACTTAACATTTAAACATATGATATAAATTTATCCAACTCCATTTTCTAAATTTTCTTCCATTTTACTAAGGGAATTTATACACCTTTTTATTTCAAAATTTCCAACTTTTCATGTACATAAATACGGAAGAAAAATATTTATACAGTATAAAATTTAAGATTATTATAAACCGTATTCCATCCAAACCATAGAAATCACATTAAAATAGTTATATATAGACCGCGGTGCCTGTATAAAATTTTCTATCCTATGGTCAAGTGATACGGATATTTATCATTTCAATCCGCAATTTAAAAATAAACTTTGCGGTTTTATCATTTCAAACCACAATCCCGAAAAATGAAAAATGCATACTAACTTGCAGTTTAATAATATCCAAATAAAACATCCATTCAACAACACGTCCATCATCCAATCACAAACATCAATCAATATCAGTCAATAACCATATATGTTTGGTAATATACAACAGGTAATAATTTGTAGTTTTATCTCAAATTATATTTATCAACTATTAATCTAACAGTTTATATTCAGTGATAATTTGTATAACTGTTAACTAGCAGTTCATATGCAAACAATAATTTCTAACAGCCAATTAATACGCAATAAATCAATTAAATTTACAGTTAAATTTAATAAAATGCAATTCAACAGATATGAATGAAATAACATGCCAAAAGCTCATAAATAAATTTCTATTCATTTCTAAAATTTATTTAACAAACATAAAAGCTTCTAGTAATTGTGAGTGGGTTAAAACACTCACCTTTTGAATTTAAATCGAATTTAAATTCGATTTAAACCCAAAAATTCGCCCGTCTCAGAATTTGTCCAAACCAGCGTCATCAAGTCCGGAATTAAATTACGAACCTAACAAAAAAAACCGTTCGTAAAACGGGTATCGTATGAAAAAGTTATTTGGTTTTATCGAGTTGAAATTCAAATATAAATTAATAAAAAGGAACATAATCACCTCAACAAACAAAACACGTCAGCACTGAGATCCAATCACGTTTCTCCTTCTCGTGAGACTCAGGCTGTTCGAACGCAAACCCTAAGTTGACTGAGCCGCCACCATCATCGAATTTGCTCACCTCCCACGGCCATCTTCAGGCTGATCAGAGCACGGCAATCGAAACCCTAGGTCAGGCCGCCCCCACCTCGAGCAGTCGCGAAGCCTCCGGTCGCCCCTCCTGTTACGCGACCGCCGCGCCTCTTGAGCCAATTCCTGGCGAACTCGCTTAGCATCTAGGTGAATTGGTACCAGATCCAAGACCTGCACGTCACCAGCTCCGCAACGATGCCTCCCGATCGACGATTGGGCAAAGATCCACCGTTGGATCGACCAAGATTCCAAACGAACGGCCGAGAAAGAACTGCAGATTCTGGACAAACGACGCCTCGAAATCAGAAACGAATTGCACCAGAATATTACGCATATCGAAAACATTGACATATATTTTTTTTGGATTTTTAGGAGGACTTTGAATTTTCACTTTGTTTTGCAATTTGAAATTTGATCTGAGATGTATACATTGAGGAAGAAAGAGGGCTGAAGGCAATGAACGTACAGACAAAGACAATAAGGAGGAGGCTAGGGTTTATGATAGCATATATATAGGTTGGGCTGGGTTAGAATGGATGGGCTAGATAGATGAACGTACGGAACAAACAAAGGCCCAAAAAGCTCGTTCTGACCCCGGAACGAAATTCGTCAAACCCATATATCGAGATAGGTATTTTAAAATATTCTGAACGCGATGGAAAAAGTTTCGTGACCAAATTTGATCGTATGAAGAAGTTATGCTGAAAACAAGATTTTCAAATTGATTTCAAATTGATTTTAATAAAATTGATTTCAAGGCGTTTCGCGTCCGTACGATCAAACGACAAGTCCGATCGATACGAAAATTGAAACCTTATAATAATTCACCGATACGGATCCGATGAAACTGGTTTCGTCGAAATCCGAGTCCGTGACAAAAATGGCTATTTTTAATATTTATTAAATCAATTTACTAAATCACAAAAATCAAATTTTATTATTCAACTCCCAATATTGGCCAAATTTCATTATTTCTATAGTTCAATCAATTCCAAATTATTTACCAAGCTTGGATGTGAATTAAAACCTATAAATGTCTCAATTTGAAGTGTTAATTTCTGCATTTTTTTATTATTATTTGGGAATTATAAATTATATTCTAAACTCACTTATTAAAGCTTATATCTTATACTCTCAATCAAAATCCAATTAGATAAATAGATTTGATTTCCATTCCAATTCATTTGATTTCAAATAAACTTTTTACCCTAAATAAAATTCCAAATTATTAATAACTTTATCCCCATTTCCTTTATTTTCTTAACTATTATCAATTCCAACCTTAATGAGTTCAACCTTAAAATTGTTGATTGATTTTATTAAATTCACTTCCTTTCTATTATCCAAAGTTATTGATGTCAACTAACATTAGTTTAGGATTTCACTCCAATGTTTGAAATTTTCATTTTACTTTAATAACGTAATAATTTACGTTTAATTCCATTTATATATGTAGTAAGTACCATTTGTTGGATTTAATATTCAGATTATAAATAAAGTCTTGCTTTCTAAAGTTGTATCAACTATGGTCCAACTAACTTGAATTAGCCTTAACTTAAATTTATGGACTCAACTATTGCAACAAATCCAAATAAACAATAAGGCTTGATTCCTATATTAACTTCTTGTTTTCAATTAACTTTATATCCACATGATTTCAATGTATAATTGACACTTTTATATCCACTTGATTTCACCATTTCATCTTTTATTTATTAAATCCACTATAGCCAAATGTATGAATTTAACATACATAAATATTTTCAATCTCAACTTAAATTCATTTAACGTAATCATAAACGTTTAAATTTTCTTAATGGCAGAAATCCAATTACCTCCATTCTTTTATTCACATGGATAAAATCTGGTTTTAAAACTTTACTATAACCCATAGTCTCATTTTATTAGGAATATACACTACCTGTAAAGTAAATTTTTCTCAGCAAAGATCTTACACACTATGTTCCGTAAAATTAGATTTCACAAATTTAGCTACTGCATTTTCTAGTTTAAGTAACATAAAGGTTATATACCTTGAAATCATTCTAAATTTCCCAACTCAATTTACAAGAAACAAGAATAGGTAACATATAATAGTCGTTTACTCCAAATTCTAGTCACCTAAATAGGCTTTTACTACATGCAAATAAATGTTACTATTTATTTTCATAGTACAAATCTCAATAATTATTCCATTTAAATTTGCTTAGGCCATTTATAGTCCACTATACATATCTACATAAATGGGCAATTTATTCTATTTTATTAAGTATCAATCCTATTTAGTCCTGTTATATTTTTATGCATTCTTCTCTTTTACTTTACAAAATGGAATAACCCTTTAAACTCATCCCTTAATAACAAAACCGTTATAAATCCAATAAATTCCCAAAAATCGAAGTTTGTACACATTTTCACAACTATCATGATTTCTTACAACGTTGAATTTATTAAATGACCATTTATTAAAGTTAAATTCCTTTAATTGAATCAATGCTTATTATTATATATATTTCATTCTTACCATTATAAATTTATTAACGTATTTACACATTTCTATCTTTCAAATATTAATAACCCAAACTGATTACAAACACTGTTTCTATAAATTTTCATAAATTTGTTCCACTATACTTTTGTTTACATAAAATAAATTCTATGTTACTATTAGTTTTCTTTTTTCTTTACTACAGACATAAATTATTACTATCTACACTAATTACATCTTTATATTAATGAATACCATTAAAGTAAATATTCATATTAACTTTTACAGATTCAACTTAAATTTGTTTCTTAAAATTACTTCAAATCAAGTTGTGACAATTTACATTGTCCACCTCTATTATTATAAAATATTGTAGTTACACTAAATTGCAATTACTACAACTATACCAAATCTCTGCATTTTATTCTTAAACAAATAAGAACTTATATAAATCTATTCTATTAAACATCATAATTTTAACGGGTCGTTACAACTCCACTAAAGTTTTTCTAGAAAAATTTTCTTATACTTAATAGTAAATAAATTGTTCCGCTGTATAAAATTCAAATGTATTGTATAAACTCTGATATTTGTATATAAAAGAAAAATTCATTTATGAATAATATTATGATTATTTTGTGATTCTGTGGCTGATTCTGTTTAAACTCTATAAACTGACTAACAATCCGTCATTCTGAACGTTTCTAGTTGGTTTAATTACCGACTAGTGGCGGTCAGAGCGGCGGGTCGTTACATCAAACTTGTCCTTGAAACTATTTTTTTTTTTTGCAACTTCTTCCCTGTGCCTATTTTTCTAGTCTATTTGTTAGAACTTTTGAAATAATTTAACAGAACAATTAATTAAAGAAATTGGTCTAAAATCTTTTAAATAATCAGCACTAATTTTTTTATGTAATAGAATGACGTTTGAAAAATTAAATATTTCCAATTGTAGTTTCCCATTATAAAATTCATTAAACATGCTAATTAAATCAAATTTTAAAACATCCCAAAATATTTTGTAAAATAAAATAGAAAAACCATCAGGACCCAGAGCTTTATCATCAGGGATGTCGTCAATAGCCTTCAAAATTTCCTCTTTAGAAAAAGTATTATCAAAGTTGGTAAGATTAATTCTAGACTCAATAGGATATAGTTTATTCCATCTAATATTTATTCTGTGCCTATTCTTATCGCCAAAAATATCTCAATAGTAATCAGTAAAGGCCTTATTTAAATCTATTTGATCAACCAATTCAACATTATTCACAAAAATAGAATTTATTATGTCACTACGTTTTCTACCATTAGCCATATTATGAAAAAAAAATGTGTATTATTATCACCTCCATTAATCCATTGAATTCTAGATCTCAGTTTCCACATAACCTCTTCTTTTTCTAAAATTGAATTAAGATTTTCTTTTAAATTAGCAAGTACATTACACTCTCCAAGATTTAGTTATCCAATTTCTCTATCTTATTAATTTTAAGCATTTCAGAAAGTATATTTTCTTTTTTAATTTCAATACTGCCAAATACATTCTGTTGAATATGCTAGTATATGATTTTTGTTTGATGATAATAAACATATATATATATATATATTCATTTAAATGTATTTGTTATTGTACTATTTTATTTTTCACATTTATAAATATTTGCTGAATAAAATAAATAACACAAAATTTTAATTCAAACAAATATTTTATGCAAACAAATATTTTATTACAATTTTGAACAGTACAAATTTGAGCTCTCATATATACACAATTTCAATTACAATACAATTTCAAATTACAACACAATTATTCACTATACAATTTTTACATACATTTCACCACACTACATATCACTTATTCATTTGTATTTATCTTCAACTCTATTCCAGATTGAATCCAACATCTGAATTATCTGCAAATTAAACACTAACGCAGTAAAATTGAAAAAGAAATATTTTTGTAGTGTAAAATAAAATGTGTTTTTGAAAATATTATTTGCCTCGGCTATTTGGGTTGTTATTCATCATTTCTTTTGAATTCATACCAATATACACTTGATAAAACCCGAGCCGAGGTTGGATTCAACTCAGGTGCAATACAAAAACATCACAAAATTGTCAAGTACAATTTTTCATGCAACAAGAATCCAAAACAAACATAAAAAAAGCTTTGACCAAAAATTCAATGTGTACACATGAAAACAGACTCGACAGTGAAGTCATGAAGCAATATGAAATGAAAACAACTCAACCATTCAAACTCAAGGCAAGTGCAATAGACATGAGCATGCACATCACAAATGCAGACTTCAATTTCAACATTTCAAGTGTGTGTGAAGACCACCAGGGATGCAACACAACTCAGACCAAACCAGTTCAATGAAACAACAAATAGACCAATACAGCAGATGAAACAGTGGAACACGATGTACAAAAAACAGTGAAGCAACACTGTATATACATATGAATATGGTCAGGCAACGTTGAAGTCTGAAAACAATGCATGCTAACATACATATATACATGCAGTGACAACCAGACCAGTTCAACATGCAAGCAATCAAGCTACAGCAAGGCTACAACTTCAAGATACCACAAGCAAACAATAAACTGGCTTGAAGCAACAGAAGACTACATGAACACACACACATATACATACATAAATGTATGTATGTATGTATACAAATGGAAATGACCAGCATTATGTTGATTGCAACTGGGAATGACCACAACATGTACATAAGTGGAAAGCAGCTAAACCAGACTTCAAATGTGAACATAGACGTGTCAAGACTTGGATTGGGCCACATGAATACATATGAAGGTAAATGACAACAGAACCACTACAAAACAGTGAAAGGAATACAAATGAAATGACCAGAAACAAAACTCTAAATACAGAGGCAGTGGAACACAAAAACCGCATAAACATATATACATGTACACATATATATGCACATATATATGTATACACATATACGAGTTCAAAGAATACAAAAGCACCAACATGAATACTCAGAAGCTCAAAGGCAAGTCCAGACTTTACATGAACATATAATACTCAACCATGTAAGTGACTACTATGCTATAGGATCGAAATGGCCAACAGTTGTAAATAATGTAAATGTAGTGGCAGTGCGATATAAACTAAGTTATCCACTGATGTGGAATATGAGTATAAAAATAAATAGTGAAGTAAATGACACCAGAGATTTTTATACTAGTTCGAACTCCCGTTCTACGTCCAGTCCCAGACTCTTTCTGAAATTAAAGCTAGCAACCCTCACTTAACCCGGAGGAACATGTATTATACCGCTTGAGCAACCGAACAGGACTTTACCGCCTGAGCAACGGAACATGACTTGACTGCCTGACCGCTTGAGCAACGGAACATGACTTGACTGCCTGAGTAACCGAACAGGACTTTGATTACAAAGTAGATTGTTTTGACCTTGTGTGTTCTAATAACACAGATTTGTCACTTGTAGTACACCCTTCCTATAATCTTTTTCTAAAGTATGATGTGTGTAGTCGTGTGTATATGAAGATTAGGAAGTTTCAAATTTTTTTGAGAAATATAGAATTGTGATTGTAAGCAATGAATGTATGAATCAAGAGAGTAGTTAAATCAGAAAATATGATTCAAGTATAAGAAAGTAGGTGAAGTGATTTGATCTTGAAATTCATGCATATATATATAGTAGATAGAAAGTTACAACTTCTGGTGAAAAGACTTTAACTAACAGCAATGGTCATAACCTTCTGCGAAGAAGAAAACTATTCATGAAAGGAAGTGTCTATTCAGAAAACGGCAGTTGGAACCAGGTCAGTCGCCCGGTCTATGAACTTCAGTCGACTGAATTTGAAAATATAAACTTGCATACATATGTACACAGGTTCAAAAGGCTGCCTATAGATATTCAGTCGACTGAATTCTATTGATAAACAAAAATTACCATAGCTCATTTGGTTGGAGCACTTGCCTTCTAAACTAGTGACCTGGGTTCAAGCCCTGCTCCATGCATTTTTTGAAAATTGAATTTTGATTAAAATACGCACACAAGTTTATTTGAATGTGAATGATGATTCTTGAGGAAAGATTTTAACAAAGCACTAAACTAGACTCTATATACACATTTGATGACTCTTGTTAAAATATATAACTATAGGAACCATACTTTGAGTCGTTGAGTCTGGATGTTGTCGTAATCGTAGATTCGTGAATTGTTGTTTCATGTTAGCAATCAAAACCTATGATCCAGCATTCTCCCCCATTTTGATGATGACAACTCCATTTGCTACGGATGAATCTTTGACAAGCTTTGTTTACTTATCTCTCCCGCTGAATATGTTCCTGTAATTGTGCTATAGATTTCTCCCCCTGAATCTATGCTATATGTTCCTGTAAATAATTAATCTTTTATCTCCATTAATCTGTGCTTGCATCGTTTATTCCTGCAAATAGCGTTAGATCAATATCTTTCTCCCCCTTTGTCATCGACAAAAAGAAGAGTTTATATGATGGCATAAATTATATTCCACATAAGTATTAACATAGAACAATATAAAAAAAATTACTACTTATAATGTAAGATATCAGAAAAAAATTAACATTTAAAGCATGCGATAACCAAGGTTCTTATAATTTCCTAATTTTTAGAAAACCATACCCACTTGGGTGTGGTTGAACCTTTATAGATATAGTTTTCATCACAAATCACATTCTTGTAATAGTTGCTATTATAAAGTTGTTTATCATGATCAATCATATTCGCTGGAATCCATATCTTAATACTATTAGTCATTAGCTTAGTACTTGAAAAATAATTTCTACTATTTCTAAACAAAGTATTATTATGATTGTAAGTGGTTTTAGAACTATCTTTGTTACTAGTACTAGCATTAAATATTACACAAGAATGCATATCTAGTACTATTTTTACTTTTTAGCTTGTTTATTGCCCAAACCGCTTTTAATCATCAACCATTTATCACAATCATCATCCAATTCAAACAATAACATCAATATATAACGGGTAATAAATAACAGGCATTTACTGGCAGTTTATACTCGATAATTATCTAACCGCCAGTTTATATGCAATAATAAATTAAATAACAAGTTAATTCAATAAATTTAATTTAACTGAGATGATAATTAAAAATATGCCAAATAGTCGTAAATAAATTTTAAATCACATCAAAAATTAATTTAACAAACATGAGAAATTTAGAAGTTGTGAATGGGTTAAAACACTCACCTTTGAATTTAAATTGAATTTAAATTGAAAATTTTAACAGTTTCAGAATTCGTCCAAACCAGCGCCAAAACGTCCGGAATTCCTACACAAACATAGCGGAGAAAACAGCGCACAAAAATGACCTCGTATGCGAAAGTTATTAACATTAGACGATAAAAAAATTTAAAATATAAAATAAAAATGAAGAAAAAGAAAAACGCAGACCAAAGAGACGGCCACGTCACTCTTCGTTCCATCACACATCACTCTTCGTTCCAGCACACACACGCAACCCTAGCCTGACTACAGAATGACGCGACCATCTAAATCATGCCGTCGCCATCAACATGCGAGCCACTAGAGGGCCGCCACTCGAGCAAAACCCCACCGGCCACGCGCCCCACCTCGCGACCCCCTCCACGCCTTCGATCTGAGCCACAAAGCACCGCCGCCGCCAAATACTTACAACCCTTATCGAATTAAATCCCCCAATCTAGGCGTTAATTCGACGAATTAACAACTTTGATGAGCAGCACTCGGTCACCTCTTAACAACCCTACCCTCGATCGAACGATCAGACGAAGTTCATCAACGCGTGATGAACGACCAAAAATGGTTCTTCGATTTCTGGCTAAACAGTGCATCGAATTGAAAAACAGATCACAGAATTGAGATGCGCTCTTCGAGAGCTTTCCGACGGTATATAATTTGATATAGTTTGTGAAGTTTGAAATTTTGGCTTTGGATTTGATTTGGAATTATATTTAGGAATTAGGGTTTGCAGCCATTGGAAAGAGGAGCTAATAGAACGTACAGAAATAAGCAATAAGAAATGAATTAGGGTTTATAACAGGGTATATATAGGCAGGCTAAAAAGAATGAATGGATAAGATCGATATACGCGTTTGAACGATAAAGTGGCCCGAAAAGCCCGTTCTGACTCCGGAACGAAATTGGATCAATCCATATATCAAAATAGATGTTTTAAAATATTTTAAACTCGATGGAACAGGTTTCAAGTCCAAATTGCATCATATGAAGTAGTTATGCTAAAATTAAATTATTCCAAATTGATTTCAATTGATTTCAAGGCGTTTCGGGTCAGTACGATCAAATGACAAGTCCGATCGTTACGAAACTTGAAACCCTACCATAACTCGCCATTACCAATCCGATGAAACTAGTTTCGTCGAAATCCGAGTCAGTGGCCAAAATGGCTATTTTTACATTAATTAATTAAATAAATAAATTTACTAATTAAATCAAATTTCACATTTCAATTCTTTAATTGACAAATTCCATCATTTTTGATTTCTTAATCATTTACAATGATTTAAATTTAAATGTCAATTTAGAGTTGACTAATTTATCAATTCCTGTATTAACCTCAATTCATTAAATTCAGGATTTATAAATATAATTCCCAATAATTCCATTTAATTAAATAAATTAATAATTATTCGATTCATTATTGTCAAACGGATGAAATTAACCTGGGATTCAAAGTCTATACATTAATATTCTAACATTCCATCTTCATTTCAATTAACGTAATATTTAGAAATTTAAATTTCATTTATTCGCCATTAAATCCAATTATTATAGTTCAAATCCCATTAAATTTATAAGTCTTCATTTCCATTCTTTTAAATTCAACAAATTGCCCTATTATGGATAGTATTAACATTATTGAATCAATTATCAATTTATGGGAAGAATTATTATTGGCTTACTCTTATTACATTAATAATTACCATTTTATTCAAATTTCCAATTAATATAGTAATTAATTTCATGGACTTACCAATATATTCATTTATTACAGATTTCCTCCCAGTTAATTAAAATTGATTCCTATAAATTGATTTGATTTAATTGCCATCTTACTAGGTCCATTTTTACTTAATATACCTAATTACATTAGTTTTATCCCATTACACAAATATACGCCTATTTACATATTAATTTGAATAAATATTACATTTCTAAATGTGTACTTCTATCAATCGTACACATTAATTAAGGGTTAAAACCAATTAATGCATTTACCTTAATTCCATTCTTATACCAATTTATTACTTTATACATACATTACGTTTCTATGAAATTTATACATTCACACTTTCTGTTATTATATTAATTGTCATTAAAGAAATGTTCATTATCAGTCACCAATGATTATACCAACTCATATCACACTAATCCTATTCAATTCCCATTTATTACACAGATTCATATTAATTAATCAACATTTACATTTGTTACTTACATTCAACTTATAACCAAGTTATACCATTTTATATTATTTCATTTATTGCAATTTCATTCAATTTTTACAAATTCAGCTTTAATCAACTTCGTTGTTACATTTCTTCCTAGTAATTATTTCATTATTCAATATTTAATACCAAGATTCATTTAATTAACAATTTAAATTATCGAAAATTTTACGGGTCATCACACTCTCCCCCACTCAAAACTTTTCGTCCCCGTAAAGGAAAAAGAGGGGAAAGAATTGAGTAAACAATATCTTATTCAAAAATATTAACTTTATAAACAAATAAATTTACAAAATTAATTAATTTAAATAAAATATACTATTTTATAACCATTAAATCTTTTTATACTCAAATTAATAAAGTTTCAAAATATTTTTCAAAAATTTTCTAAGTCCAAAATTTTCGGAAATTTTTTGGCAGAGACTCCTTCGTACGGAGAGGCTCGGGAGAAAATATGATATCAAATATAATAACATACAACAATAATTTCCAAAATAATATATATCCCAACACGGGAAAATAATATAATAGCGCTATAAACCATAATCCGAAAACGTACCTATTTGTCAGGCAATTAATGATTAATTATGAAACCAAAAGCAGTACCAATTGCTTACATACCCTGTATTTCACTTATATATTCCAAAAGAGTTAACACTTATATAAAATGAAATATTTAAAGTTGTTTCAATCAATAACAATAAATCAATCAACCATCACTTGCAACAAGCATACAACCATCACATAAAATCAACACACATCAATTATCCATTCATATCAAACAAAACAAATAGTTGTTTGGGTTCAAAACTTTAAATTGTATAGAATGAAGGATAAACTACTAAGTGCATCATTTACTCAACAGTCTTAGATGAAACTAAATAGATTATTCCTACATCCAAACAAATTTAAAGTATCCTTACCCAAACAACCATAAACCAAACAAACAACAATTTCAAACAACAGATTAGTTTATTCTCATTAATTCCATTCATACATTTGTTGTTTGATTTCTTTTTCATTCATATAATGGTTTATCGTGTTATTTTAAATTTATTTCTTGCAAAATTTCCCTTTTTATTGCATTACATTCATTCATTTCTCAATTTCATTTATTTTCATTCATTTGTCCATAGTATTCATATTTTAATTCAATTTCTTTGCATATTAATTCATTTACTTAAGTTTATAATCCTATACTTACAATACTTACTTCCTATTACCTTTATTACAGTAACACTTCAATTATAACTTAAGTTCACAACAATTACAACATCAAATTCTTATCTATTAAAGAGTTTTATTGAATGCTTTCATTATTTCAAGTTTTACTTGTATAATATCCATTACATTTTCTTATTATTAGACATTTTAACTTTTAAATCCTTGGTAAGTTATATATATGCTTTTCAAGAATGCAATTGAAAGTTACACAAGTTTATTATATTTCTTTTAATTAACTTAATGTTCAATACTAATAGCCTTTGTTTTATAGGTTACAATTTCAAATTTGTTTTAATCCCATTTATAACTTAGCATTAAATCCCTTATTTTAATTAGAGGTTCCAATTATTAATTAGTTACTTTCCGTTTCACTACAATAATTGAACTATTAATTAACAGAAACTTAAGAACTAAATACCGGGTTAAATTTCAAATCATTCTAAAATAATAGATAGATGTATACACTTAAAATTTATATATCCAATTATATTTAAAACAATTTAAAATTTATATTTGTTTATCGAAATAAATCAACAGTAAAACTACTACAGTGGCCTTCCCACTTTGAAATTCGAAAATGAATGTCGATGATGCGTGCACTCATCACCGAAATTATTTTGCAGCGACAGAGAGGGGAGTACATAACATATTTCTTTTTAAAAAATTTCTTTAAAATAATTCTTTCAAATCTTATTGGAATATTTATATTAAAAAATACTTCTAAATACTATTACTATATTCCAAATCATTCAAAAGAAATTTCCCAAAATCCCGGAACATAGGTCCTAAATTTTCGATTTTCTTATTTTCAAATCCTACTTTACTAATATTTATAGATTACACTACCTAAGAACCAATATATTACAACCGAATATGACCTTTATACAAATTTATTACTTTAAATATAGAAAATATAATAAGCAAAATTATTTCATTCACCTATATTCAAAACAAATATTGTGTCGGTCTGTCCTACTAAGTGTTTAGAAATCCCTATTGATGTCATAGCGTCTCATGCACCAACCAGAATTTATAAATACAAAAGGAAACAAATTAACACAATATTAAAACCTTTTATAACACTAACAAATACGCTCTCTCATATATACACACTCAGTGACTCATCATAGGGTATTACTACCCTATTGATAAAGATTCAGACCCCACAAAGCTAAGGTTTATCGGGAAACCAAAGCTCTGATACCAGATGTAACGTCCCGCCTTTTTGTACGCTTTAAATCGACGATAAACCACACACGTCAGACTCAATTCATATAAAAGAGCGGATTGTTATGGGGTAAATAAGAAAAAGAAGAGAAAGAAATAAAACAAAATAGAATCTTGCAGCGGAACGACAAAAAATAATAATCAAATAAACAGTTCATGAAGCTGTTTACAAAATATTTGATTTTACTTACACAATACATATTAGAGTTGCACATACCAGAGAATATTAATAATGCAGCGAAATACAATGGTGTAGTGGAATATATAACAAATAGTAATAATATTCTTCGTCTTCGTCCTCCAGAATTAAGGCCTTCAAATCCTGAAATGCTCAGGCTGACCCGAGTGAATTGAAAAGACTAAACACTCGAGTCAAAACTAAAATATCTTATGTGAGTTAAATCAACAGAAATAAACATGAGTGCAGTAACTTAAGAGATGCTCGGGATTCACATCTCTTAAGGATCCGTTAAACTATTTACTATGTAGTAATATTTCGCTATTATAATAATGTCTAATAGTAAAATAAACTTACATTTTAATAGCGTTAAGGGGTTACCCATATAGCCCTTAACACGTAATAGTGCCAATAGTCTATACAGTACCGTAATTCCTCCTGATCGGGAGACTACTAGAGGATACTCTATAGGTACGTCACAAATCAAACTAGTACAAGGCGCACTAGGGTAGGTGACACGGCACAACTAGGCAATGCCAGGGTAGATATACCAATTACGCTTCCAGACCGGTGGTAGCGCATAGCAGCTACTACCGCCTTCCTCGAGCCACACCTCCAAATCAAAAATCAAAAGTGGCCACCGAATCAATCCAAAGTCAAAGTATAATATCGAAGGGATGTGTCCGATAAAAGGTGCTACCTTCTTAGCCCGTCAATCGCTCCTGTTTTAGCCACCTTATGCCAACTCACGGGAGTCGGGTCCACGTATTTACCATAAAGGAAATGCCGCAGCCATCCTACTTCATTCTGGAATCTCCACCGCATACACGGTTGTTAAAGTGGTTTTCGGAGTTGGCAGAGAGTATGACAACATCCGATCTCAGTCTCTTCAACAACCAACCGTTATTATAACACCGCGGTCATTTCAAAATAATTTATACTTCAAAACTAGGATATAATATTCATTTCAAAACCATATAAATACGATATCATTTTTGTTTGAAAATCAAATCAATATGATATCATTTAAAATCGTAGTATTTCAAAGTTATAAAATTTCGAAACCAAAGAATTAAAACTATAACACTTCCAAAACGTAATACTTTGATATTTATAACTTTGAAACATAACTTCCACCCCTTACATGGTTTAAATATTAAAATATTTTATAAAACAAACTGGCTTCTTAAATTTCGCAAATAAATTCCAAAACAACCCGAATTTCTAAATTTTAAATTTAATATATTTCAAAGCTTAAATATTCAATATTTCAAAACTAAATTTTATAATTCATATATATACCAATTTCACTTTTACTATTATTTAGTTTTGAAATATTTGCTTACTAAATCCAATATCCTTTAAATAAAACTTCAAATTTCAATAACTGAATATTCCTCAATTTATTCACTTAAATCACCTTAAACCCGAATTAAGTTATGAAACCATATTCTTTTAAAATCTCAATTTAAATAAGTTCCAAATGGATTCTTATAGATACAATTCTTAAGTAGATAAAATCTCAAATCATTTTCAAAACTATCTTCTCAACCTTGATCGATATAAACTCTATATTAAAATATAATTTAAGTAAATAGTTATCCATATTATATTTTAATAAAATCAAACTTATTTATTAAACTTATTTTATACTTTAAACAATTTTATTCATAGCTTAAACCCAAGAATTTAACTATATATAAAATAACATTTATAAAATATCCAAATCAATATATCATAAAATCATATATTTCTTTACAAAAACCATAGTGATCATTTCAAAATATTTTTATGTATAGACCGCGGTGTCTGTATATAATTTTCTATCCTATGGTCAAGTGATACGGATATTTATCATTTCAATCCGTAATTTAAAATAAAAATACGGTTATATATCATTTCAAACCGTAATCCCGAATGAAATAAAAATGTATAACAACTTGCAGTTTATAACAATATAAAATACAACATCCATCCACCCAATATCAATCATCAACCATTTATCACAATCATCATCCAATTCAAACAATAACATCAATATATGACAGGTGATAAATAACAGGCATTTACTGGCAGTTTATATTCGATAATAAATTAAACGACTATCTAACCGGCAGTTTATATGCAATAATAAATTAAACGACTATCTAACCGACAGTTTATATGCAATAATAAATTAAATAACAAGTTAAATCAATAAATTTAATTTTATTGAGATGATGATTAAAAATATGCCAAACAGTCATAAATAAATTTCAAATCACATCAAAAATTAATTTAACAAACATAAAAAATTTTAGAAGTTGTGAGTGGTTAAAACACTCACCTTTTGAATTTAAATCCAAAAATTGAACAGTCTCGAAATTCATCCAAACAAGTGCCAAAATGTCTGGAATTCCAATACGAACCTAGCGGAGAAAACCGCGCACAGAAATGTGTTAGGGATGCGGATTAAGGATCTTAAGGCAGAAATAATACTAGAGGGGGGGTGAATAGTGTTTTAAAGAATATATGAACTATATGACTAAATTAAAACTTTCAACACAAATCTAAACAGAATTCTAACATAGAATGATCACAGAACATATAACAAATGCAAATAGTAAAGTAAAGCAAGTAAAAGGAAAGAACACACTGGATTTTATACTGGTTTGGAATCCTCCTACATCCAGTCCTGCACCAAGGCAATATCCTTGTACAGATTTTTATAAGCCAATATCCAAATTACAACCCTCAATTTCTAAGGCCTTGAGGAACCCTCCTATTTCCGAGTCTGGGGCAAACTCTCTTGATTTTCGGGACATAAGATAACCCTAATACTTCTTAATAACAATCCTTTTGAATGGATAGACTCTATGAACTTTTTGAATACAAATTGATCCTATAACTCTGAATAGCACTTTGATCTTTAGTAGAGTGATGGAGAATCAAATAGAGAGAGTATCTAAATGATTTCCTATTGAGAATTTGGCAGAATGATGGCACAATCTTGAAAATATGAAGTTTTATGGATATGGAATGGTGGAGAAGAAAGAGTGAAGAAAAATAAGAAAGTAGTTGTTAAAAAATTCGTTTTGGAAGCCTTTTGTTTGCGTGAAAAATGGCCGCAAACACCCAAAGTCGTATGAGTTGGTTGATTTTATGTTGTTCTTAGTGATTTGGGTGATTTATGCAAATGTATGAAAAGCAGGGACTAAATTGTAAAAGACACACAGATTTATAGTGGTTCGGCAAGAACATGCCTACGTCCACTTTATATGTTATTCTCCTTTTTTCCTTCAGATTACAAGTACAAAGCTTTGATTACAAGTATCTAAAGTTGTTTGAGAGTTCCTTCCAGGCTTGAGCTCTCAAACTTCTCCTCCATTGTTGTACCCCTGCCCCTCTATTTATAGAGTGAGGCTGGGGGTAGGGGTCTTGGATGCTTATAGCTGTTGGTGGGCCTGGGCTGATGCAGTTTGGACTGGCAACTTTCTGGTTCGGCGAGGCTTCATTCGGCATGGAGCTTGGAGAGAAGGATGGTTGGACCGGTGGTTGGTTGGTCCGGTGGAGCATGGGTTGAGTGGAGTTCGTTCGGTGATAGGAGTATGATCCGGTGGTAGTATGTTAGTGGATGGAGTGTTGGTTCGGTGTAGGATGAGTGGGCCGGTGGATTGGTCCGGTGATGGAGGAGGCAGGTTGGTTCGGTATTGAGGTGGAGAGGCTTGGTTCGGCATTGCTTGGACCGGTATGCCGAATGGAGTTGTGTTGGGAACGCCGGATGGGAACGCCGAATGAGACGACTAGGAATGCCGAACGAGCTTTAGGCCTTAGTGCCGAATGACTCGTATACTTGCATAGCCGAATGAACATGAGGGTATGAGGCCGAATGGACTTGGTATTCGGGAACTCTGGACTTAGGTACGCTTGCTGGTTGCTCCTTCTTAGCTCGATCGTGGTGGAGACGCGCTCAACATTGATATTCCAGTTTTGACCAAAAAATGGGATAACACTTTGCCCCCCAAAATATGCCTTGCGGTAGGAAGGCGTGTTTTGTAATGCCATGAGCTGGATGTTCATATCCTGTCATCAACCTGTAAAGAACTTGATAGTTTATATGGCCCCAACTGATGACCGTTCGGGATCGAGCTATTTGGGATGAAGCGCGGCCGTTCATGGTCAAGCGCCTAACTTCAAATGACGATCGTTCGTGATCAAGTCATTCGAGGGAAAGTGCGACCCTGCGCGGTCAAGCGCGTAAATCCATGCGTCGATCGTACGGGATCGAGTCATCTGCAGTGAAATGTGACCGTTCAAGGTCAAGCGCTTTACTTCAAATGACGACCGTTCGTGATCGAGTCATTCGAGGTAAAGTGCGACAGTGCGCGGTCGAGTGGGGACCGTTCAAGGTCAAGCGCTTAACTTCAAATGACGACCGTTCGCGATCGAGTCATTCGAGGTAAAGTGCGACAGTGCGCGGTCGAGTCTGTATGTCCACGCGTCGATCGTTCGAGACCGAGCCATTTGTGATGAAATGTGACCGTTCAGGGTCAAGCGCCTAACTTCAAATGACGATCGTTCGTGATCAAGTCATTCGAGGTAAGGTGCGACAGTGTGCGGTCAAGTGGCGGTCCTCAAATGACGACCGTTCGCGATCAAGCCATTTGAGGTAAGGTGAGTTGTGGGTGGCGGACCTCAAATGACGACCGTTCGCGATCGAGCCATTTGAGGTAAGGTGAGTTGTGCCGTTCGAGGCGAGTTGTGCCGTTCGAGGCGAGTTGTGCCGTTCGAGGCGAGTTGTGATCGTTCGCGATCGAGTGCCGTTCGAGGCGAGTTGTGACTGTTCGAAGTCGGGTGCCGTTCGAGGCGAGTTGTGACTGTTCGAAGTCGGGTGCCGTTCGAGGCGAATGAGTGTGCCCGGGGGGGACTTAATATTATCAGTGTTGGAGTTATTGTTTGGGGGAGTTTTCGAATCAAAGACTTCGGCAGTTCGTTGCCATGCAATAGGTGGTGCTCGTGGACCGTTCGCGATCCAACGGGCATACAAGTAAATAACTTTTCCATGGAATTGTAAATGTTAAAGCAATAGTACCTTACAGCAGAAATGTCCAAACAGGAAGAATTCAAATGTTCAAATCGAAACAAAAGCAAAGCAAGGATGTCAAAGTGTAAGTTCCCACCCCGAAGCAGTCAATGATCATTCAGAGCATGCCTGGAGATCGTTCTCGATCTCGTACATGTGTAAATGATTTAATTGCTTTAGTGGAAGCTTAGGACTTGTTCATCGTTATTTTAATCAAGCAATCAATGGATAATCAAATGGTGCCCTGATCCAGGGTCACCTCTAGCTGATGTAGAGGGTGGTCGCTCTGGCTCCACCGCTGGAGTTCGCCTCCTCACATACTGAAGGAGCATACCGTTCTTGATAAGCCCTTCCACCTCGTCCTTCAAATGCCTACAATCATTAGTGTTATGACCATTCAATTCATGAAATACACAAAACTTATCTGATTTTCTTTCGTCAGAGGTTGGATCCCTTCGCATTGGTCTACAATACGGAACCTGCCCCTTGGTATTCTGATAAATCCGTTCCAAACTCTCATTCAACTCTGAATAGGTGGTGAATCGTGGCTCTCTTCGTAGCCACTTTGTCCTGTCATCATTATCCTCAGCCTTTCTTTTTCCTTTGCTAGTCTCCGCACCCTTTCCAGGTGGGTTTCCGCTCTTGATTGTGTAAACGTCATCTTCTTCCTCTCTTTCTGCACTAGCATCTTCCAAACGCAGAAACTTTTCAGCCTCGTGATAGAATTCTCCCAGATTCATAGGCGGGTCCTTGGTTAATGAATTCTTGAACTCTGTGTTACCAGCTATTCCAGATACAGCTGCCATCATGACCATAGCTGGATCTGGTCGATCCACTGATGCTGCTGCCGCATTAAATCGCGTTAGGAAGCTCCTCAAAGTCTCTCCAGTTTTCTGTTTCAAGGTTGCCAAAGTCATCACATTCTTGGGTCTCGCAATATGAACCCTGAATTGCCTCACGAATCTCTCAGTTAAATCTGCCCATGTTCCTATGGAGCCGCTCTCCAGTTGTCTTAACCATAACGCTGCAATGTCCGTCAAATACAGTGGAAAGCATCGGGCCATAACCTCCTCTGATGCCCCCAGCACTTCCATATGTCTCATATACTTCGTTAGATGGATCGTGGGGTCCGTTTTCCCATTGTACATGTCCAATGATGGTAGCTTGAATTCTGGTGGGTTCCTAGCCATCCTGATCGCGGAAGAAAAAGGACTCCTGTTTACATCTTCCAAGTCTCTGTTTACTAAACCGCCTCTCATAGCTCTTCTAACCATCTCTGCTAATCTGTCGTTGTCTCCAAGCTGTAGTTCTCGTTCACTGTCTTCGACCTGCCCCCCAAGTCCACGGGAGTTTCCATGTGTATGCCTCCTTGGCTGAACGTTCATTCCTCTATTGCTACCAGGTGGCTCGGATGCCCCCATCTCACTTCCCGGGGTCGGATCAACATGCTCTGCGTGAGTGCCCCCTAGCTCTGGTGCTGCACCAGATGGTCCTGCTCCGTTTTGAATTCCAGCCGCTCCTTGGATCTGTGCTCCAATTTGCCCAATTTGTTGAAGTAAGTTCTGGATCATCTCTTCTTGCCTTCTCATCATGACCTCCATCTCATCCCTAGTGATGAAGATCGACGCTTGATTCCCTCTTGAGGAAGCCTCTTGACTTCCTTGGTGTTCACTTCTCTCTGGCCTTTGCCTTTTACTTGTTTGTCTCGTCATAACTCTTAGATCTGAACTCTTAGATTTTCAAATTCAACTTCTGTCCGTGTAGCGGAAGCTGGTTCCTCTCAGTGAAAGCACCAAAATGTTTGCGTGAAAAATGGCCGCAAACACCCAAAGTCGTATGAGTTGGTTGATTTTATGTTGTTCTTAGTGATTTGGGTGATTTATGCAAATGTATGAAAAGCAGGGACTAAATTGTAAAAGACACACAGATTTATAGTGGTTCGGCAAGAACATGCCTACGTCCACTTTATATGTTATTCTCCTTTTTTCCTTCAGATTACAAGTACAAAGCTTTGATTACAAGTATCTAAAGTTGTTTGAGAGTTCCTTCCAGGCTTGAGCTCTCAAACTTCTCCTCCATTGTTGTACCCCTGCCCCTCTATTTATAGAGTGAGGCTGGGGGTAGGGGTCTTGGATGCTTATAGCTGTTGGTGGGCCTGGGCTGATGCAGTTTGGACTGGCAACTTTCTGGTTCGGCGAGGCTTCATTCGGCATGGAGCTTGGAGAGAAGGATGGTTGGACCGGTGGTTGGTTGGTCCGGTGGAGCATGGGTTGAGTGGAGTTCATTCGGTGATAGGAGTATGATCCGGTGGTAGTATGTTAGTGGATGGAGTGTTGGTTCGGTGTAGGATGAGTGGGCCGGTGGATTGGTCCGGTGATGGAGGAGGCAGGTTGGTTCGGTATTGAGGTGGAGAGGCTTGGTTCGGCATTGCTTGGACCGGTATGCCGAATGGAGTTGTGTTGGGAACGCCGGATGGGAACGCCGAATGAGACGACTAGGAATGCCGAACGAGCTTTAGGCCTTAGTGCCGAATGACTCGTATACTTGCATAGCCGAATGAACATGAGGGTATGAGGCCGAATGGACTTGGTATTCGGGAACTCTGGACTTAGGTACGCTTGCTGGTTGCTCCTTCTTAGCTCGATCGTGGTGGAGACGCGCTCAACATTGATATTCCAGTTTTGACCAAAAAATGGGATAACACCTTTATATAGATGCACAACAGTCATAACCGTTGGCGAAAGGTTTTCGAACGAATGGACATTTCTTTTGAAAATTGAATTTTGAATCAAACGACCACCATGTCGACAAGGGGTATCCCCTTATGTCGGCAACCTTTAGTTCAAAATTGCAGAGAGGTTGTTTTGTAAAAGTAATTGAATTTAAAACAAGTTGAAACTTTTCTGGAGCAAAGTAAAGTGTTTAAACAATATTTTGAGATAGAGAATGAATATAAAACATTATTTTAAATATATATATATAACTGATATAGACCGTCAATTATATAAGTAATATTTAAAATCAGAATAAGTTTTGATGTTTTAAAAATAGAAGTTTTTAAAATCAGAATAGAGGAATATTTCAAGGCTAAAACAAAGTTTGAAAACATTTTTGAAAACATGATTTTGAAAGCTAAAACATTTTGAAAACAGATTTAAAAACATTTTAAAAAATCTATTCAAACTGAAATTGCAAGAACCTTCCTACAAAGCTCCTCCATAGGACTCGAGAACTTGTACAAAGTAGTTTAAATGATTTTGATTTTCGTGGATTTGTAAGCCACTTGTCGTAGGTTTGTAAGCTACTTGTCATGGGTTTGTAAGCCACTGGTTTCGATAGAAATTGGGTTCCATCCCAAAAGAAAATTAGAAGAAAGATGAGAGTGCTATTATGAAGTTTTAACAAAATACTAGATACTTATCTTAAGATCTTGAAATCTTGATTCTCTAGAGTCTTGAATCTTGAATCTTGCTTGAGTCTTTATACTGACCAGTCTTCGATAATACCTGCATATACTTCCTATATACATATATATATATATATATATATAGAAATGTTAGTATATATTTTATAAAGTAAAGTATAATAACTATATAAGGTTGTTGTCATCAAAACATCATCAACTTAGTTCCTAACAATCTCCCCCTTTTTGATGATGACAACCTTTATTTATAAAATATTTTTACCATACCATAACTCCCCCTTACTCCGTGACTTCTTCTTAAAACTACAACTCCCCCTTACTCCATGACCCCCCCTTACACCCAGCACATATATTTTTATAACTTTCTCCCCCTTTGACATCAGCACAAAGGAATAAAAGATTTACCTGTTCTTAGATAATCAAGTATATATATATATATAGAATAAAAGTGTAAAGTGAACGTATAAGTGATCAAGTGTAAACGATCAAGTGTGTGAACATATATAAGTTTAACTTGGTAATCAAATCAATATCATACATAGCAAACCAATCATGTGTAGTATATGAAGTTATATACACACCAAATCCAAATCAAACTTAAGTTAACAAATCAATCAAATCCTAATCAAATCTAATTCAAATCAAGTCAAACAAACAAACATACATATAAAATGATCAGACATTCCTTGGTACTTCCACCCATCCATCTTCTCCAAAGATAGGATCAGTTTTGATAACATCCCAATCATCTTTGTCGAGAGTGACCGGTGGATTTGCTTCGGGTTCATCTTTGCTAAGGCTTGAGATCATCCAACGAAGGGCGTCGAAGTGTTTCTCTTGCTCTTTGATCATCTGCATTTGGCTTAATTTTAAGTGCCTTTGATTTCTAAGTATAAAAGAAAGAATATTCTTGAAAGAAGTAAGAGTTTCTTCAAGATTTTCACTTAAATTCTTAATTGGAGAAGCCATAATTTAAGAAATAAGTTGAAGTACGAAAGGAGATGAATAGAAATGGAGTTAGAGAAGTTTTTCTGGAAAAATAGGTATTTATAGGAGTTATTGATCGTTCAAAATGAATTGGCACTTGGTAGTTATAAGAATTTGAAGTTAGAAATTGTAACTACTTTTTGGCCGTTATATGTCGACAAGGGGGGATGGGGCATGTCGACATGGTCAAGACAGAATGATCAAGTTGAGTTATTTTTTATTTCTAAGTTTATTTTTATACTAGTGGACCTATATAAACTTAAAATAAATAACTATCAGAGATATATAAAGCTGGAAAACAGAGAATAAGATAACATTACTTATATTAGTTAACATTACATAGTATTAACTAAAAAAGAAAAATACAAAGTAGATAAACGATAACTAGAGAGATATTGGCTAGAATTAGTTTGATGAAGATGATGATGAGGACAAGCCAAGTTTCCTGCCTATCTTCCCAAAGAACTTGTCGATCTTGGTAGAGATTTTATCCATTTTCTTGCTAATAGATCTCTTAAGAACCTTTTGGTTTTGAGCAAGTATCTTTTGGTTCTTGAGTATGGTTTTGTTGGACGGATTGGCGGGTGTAAGTGGATATTCTATACTTTCTAAAGAGGTTTCTTCCTCTTCTTCAATTTCCATTCCTTCCCCTTCTTCTTCTTCTTCTTCTTCTTCCATCTCTTCGTGAGCAAGTCTCTCTTCCTTCTTGGTAAGTGTTTCATATGGTTGAAACATAAGTGGGATTTTCATAAGAGAAATGTTCCCATGATTGAACACTTTCCTACTTACAAACTCTTCCTTTTTAACATCCACACCAAAATAATTGAAAATCCGAGTAAGGTAAATTCCATGATAAAGAGTGTTTTCTCCCATAGTGAAATTTTTGGGTCTTAACTCATCCAAAATAGTTTGTGCCCAATTAATATCATATTTTCCAAATATAGCAAAAAGAGCTTTACACACTTTTGAGGTGGGATTATTGTAGCTTCCCGACCTAGGAATAACGATGTGTTGAATAAGAAGGTTGACAATTCTTGCTTTTGGTTGGAAAAAGCGATTTTTAAAATCCATGTGGTCATCGCTTTCAAAAATGTGATGGAAAGTCTCTCGATCGGTTTCATTGATTTGAAATTGCGAGAGATTCATACCGGTAGATTTGCAACCCAAAATATCGGAATCCAAAACAATAAGTGTTCCTTTAACACTACTCCAAATTTGATATTCATTTCCATTATAAAATTCACGGTTTAGGTTTGCATAAAACATTTTGACAAGGTTTGGATAACAAACGAAATCATTTTGCTTGTTATCAATCAAGCTAAGAATGGAGTTTTCTTCAAAAAGTTGATTGAGTTCATAAGAAGGAAAATCATCAAAAATAGCAAATTTTCCCGTATTGACTTTACCATAGTTTACATAACTTATGTAAGCTTTGATAGCCTCCGGGTCATTGAAAAGATCATTTTTGATGGATTGGGCAGCCTCATAGTTGATGGGTTACTTGAGGAAGCCATTGATGAGTGTTTGAGAGGAGTAGAAGATAATGAAGAAAGTTTGAATTATGAGAATAAAGTGAAAAGAGAAGATAAGAGAAGTATATTAAATAGATTCTCTAAAGTCATGTTCTCTGGTCAAGAGGTATCTTTTCATAATATTGAAGTAAGTGAAAAGGTGGAGGGAAATTCAAAAGTTTGAATTCAAATTTTGAAATCAAATTTCTGAGAGACATATCGACGGGGTATCCGGCATGTCGACATGTGCCTGTTGAATTTAAAAAAAAAATTGTCCACTCCTAAAATCTAAGAAATTCCTAAAATCTTAAGAAAACTAATCTATATTCTATATCTATATATAATTCCAGTAATAATATTAAATATAATAATATTAAAATATTAAAATAATATTATTTTGAATTTAAAAATTCAAATTTCAAAGGGTGATTTTGAATTTTAAAAATTCAAGGAATTGCAAACAAAATCAAAGCAAGCAAACATCCAATAAAATTAAAATAAATGTGTACCTATTTTTAGGTCCAAACTCCGATCGTCTTCTGATTCGAGAATAGCCGTGAACCTCAGACTTGAACTATCAGTTTTCTTCTCGTCATCACTGGATGAATCTGAATCGTCAAGAGTTGCTGCATATGCTTTCTTTCTTTTCCTTAGTTGCTCGTTGTTTGGTTGAAATGTCTGCTTGTCTGGATATGGACAATCTATCTTGTAGTGCCCTGTTTTGTTGCAGTTGTAGCATCTATCACCATTGTTGTTGTTGTTATTGTGGTCGTTGTTGTTCTCCGAAGTATTTTTGGAATTCCTTTGATCATTTCTTTTGAAGTTATTCATTTTTCTATACTTCAGAAATTTCCTGAAATTGGTGGTCATGAAAGCAATTTCTTCATCACTATCTTGTTCTGAATCTCCAGTTGTTGCTTTGAATGCGATCGATTTCTTTTCTGTTGCCTTAGATTCTTTTCTCCCTTGTAGTTGAACTTTATAAGACATTAGATTACCGATTAACTCTTCGATCTTCATTTGACTAACATCATTTGCCTCTTCAATAGTGAGTGCCTTTTGATCCCATTCTGGAGTGAGTGAATTGAGTATCTTTCTGACTTGATCTTCTTCCGAGAAGCCCTTTCCTAAAGCAATTAATGAACGAACAATATCTTGAAATCGACAGTACATGTCGGAAATGGACCCATTTTCATGCATTTTAAACAATTGAAACTGGTTAGTTAATATGGAAATTTTAGTCAGTTTAACTTTGCTCGTTCCTTCATGAGTTACATGCAAAGTTTTCCAGATTTCAAATGCACACTTACAAACAAAGACTCTATTAAACTCATTCCTATCTAGTGAACAAAATAGTATACTCATAGCCTTAGAATTGTTTTGTGCAACCGCCTTTTGCTCTGTAGTCCACTGGTCAAAATTAGTGGTTGGTTCAACATATTCAGTTTGTGTCATATTCCAAGTATCTAAACTTAGGGATTGTAAATAAATTTTCATCCTACATGCCCAATATGCATGATTACTGCCATTAAAAAGTGGTGGTCTGACAGTAGACTGACCGTCAACAAATGAACTAGTGTTAGTGCTTGTGTCGACAGAAGTAGTAGTGGCAGGAGTGACATTACTAGTGTGTTGTGCCATTAAAACTTTTCAAAATTTCAGATTATGAAAAATGAAAACCAATGCTCCGATACCAATTGTTAGGGATGCGGATTAAGGATCTTAAGGAAGAAATAACACTAGAGGGGGGTGAATAGTGTTTTAAAGAATATATGAATTATATGACTAAATTAAAACTTTCGACACAAATCTAAATAGAATTCTAACACAGAATGATCACAGAACATATAACAAATGCAAATAGTAAAGTAAAGCAAGTAAAA
Source organism: Allium cepa (assembly GCA_030765085.1). Lineage (NCBI taxonomy): Eukaryota > Viridiplantae > Streptophyta > Magnoliopsida > Asparagales > Amaryllidaceae > Allium > Allium cepa. Next base: position 1,045,223,096 of record CM060941.1, on the reverse strand, counting down.
GGAAAGAACACACTGGATTTTACACTGGTTCGGAATCCTCCTACATCCAGTCCTGCACCAAGGCAATATCCTTGAGCAGATTTTTATAAGCCAATATCCAAATTACAACCCTCAATTTCTAAGGCCTTGAGGAACCCTCCGATCTCCGAATCTGGGGCAAACTCTCTTGATTTTTGGGACACAAGATCACCCTAATACTTCTTAATAACAATCCTTTTGAATGGATAGACTCTATGGACTTTTTGAATACAAATTGATCCTATAACTCTGAATAGCACTTTGATCTTTAGTAGAGTGATGGAGAATCAAATAGAGAGAGTATCTAAATGATTTCCTATTGAGAATTTGGCAGAATGATGGCACGATCTTGAAAATATGAAGTTTTATGGATATGGAATGGTGGAGAAGAAAGAGTGAAGAAAAATAAGAAAGTAGTTGTTAAAAAAATTCGTTTTGGAAGCCTCTATATAGATGCACAATAGTCATAACCGTTGGCGAAAGGTTTTCGAACGAATGGACATTTCTTTTGAAAATTGAATTTTGAATCAAACGTCATCATGTCGACAAGGGGTATCCCCTTATGTCGACAACCTTTAGTTTAAAATTGCAGAGAGGTTGTTTTGTAAAAGCAATTGAATTTAAAACAAGTTGAAACTTTTCTGGAGCAAAGTAAAGTGTTTAAACAATATTTGGAGATAGAGAATGAATATGAAACATTATTATAAATATATATATATATATAATTGATATAGACCGTCAATTATATAAGTAATATTTAAAATCATAATAAGTTTTGATGTTTTAAAAATAGAAGTTTTTAAAATCAGAATAGAGGAATATTTCAAGGCTAAAACAAAGTTTGAAAACATTTTGAAAACATGATTTTGAAAGCTAAAACATTTTGAAAACAGATTTAAAAACATTTTGAAAAATTTATTCAAACTGAAATTGCAAGGACCTTCCTACAGAGCTCCTCCATAGGACTCGAGAACTTTCACAAAGTAGTTTAAATGATTTTGATTTTCGTGGGTTTGTAAGCCACTTGTCGTAGGTTTGTAAGCTACTTGTCGTGGGTTTGTAAGCCACTGGTTTCGATAGAAATTGGGTTCCATCCCAAAAGAAAATTAGAAGAAAGATGAGAGTGCTATTATGAAGTTTTAACAAAATACTAGACACTTATCTTGAGATCTTTGAATCTTGATTCTCTAGAGTCTTGAATCTTGAATCTCTAATCTTCATCTTGATGCTTGAGTCTTTATACTGACCAGTATTCGATAATACCTGCATATACTTCCTATATACATATATATATCTATCTATATAGAAATGTTAGTATATATATTTTATAGAGTAAAGTATAATAACTATATAAGGTTGTTGTCATCAAAACATCATCAACTCAGTTCCTAACAATCACCCCCTTTTTGATGATGACAACCTTTATTTATAAAATATTCTTACCATACCATAGCTCCCCCTTACTCCGTGACTTCTTCTTAAAACTACAACTCCCTCTTACTCCATGACTCCCCCTTACACCCAGCACATATATTTTTATAACTTTCTCCCCTTTGACATCAGCAAAAATGAATAAAAGATTTACCTGTTCTTAGATAATCAAGTATATATATAGAATAAAAGTGTAAAGTGAACGTATAAGTGATCAAGTGTAAGCGATCAAGTGTGTGAACATATATAAGTTTAACTTGGTAATCAAATCAATATCATACATAGCAAACCAATCATGTGTAGTATATGAAGTTATATACACACCAAATCCAAATCAAACTTAAGTTAACAAATCAATCAAATCCTAATCAAATCTAATTCAAATCAAGTCAAACAAACAAACATACATATAAAATGATCAGACATTCCTTGGTACTTCCACCCATCCATCTTCTCCAAAGATAGGATCAGTTTTGATAACATCCCAATCATCTTTGTCGAGAGTGACCGGTGGATTTGCTTCGGGTTCATCTTTGCTAAGGCTTGAGATCATCCAACGAAGGGCGTCGAAGTGTTTCTCTTGCTCTTTGATCATCTGCATTTGGCTTAATTTTAAGTGCCTTTGATTTCTAAGTATAAAAGAAAGAATATTCTTGAAAGAAGTAAGAGTTTCTTCAAGATTTTCACTTAAATTCTTAATTGGAGAAGCCATAATTTAAGAAATAAGTTGAAGTACGAAAGGAGATGAATAGAAATGGAGTTAGAGAAGTTTTTCTGGAAAAATAGGTATTTATAGGAGTTATTGATCGTTCAAAATGAATTGGCACTTGGTAGTTATAAGAATTTGAAGTTAGAAATTGTAACTACTTTTTGGCCGTTATATGTCGACAAGGGGGGATGGGGCATGTCGACATGGTCAAGACAGAATGATCAAGTTGAGTTATTTTTTATTTCTAAGTTTATTTTTATACTAGTGGACCTATATAAACTTAAAATAAATAACTATCAGAGATATATAAAGCTGGAAAACAGAGAATAAGATAACATTACTTATATTAGTTAACATTACATAGTATTAACTAAAAAAGAAAAATACAAAGTAGATAAACGATAACTAGAGAGATATTGGCTAGAATTAGTTTGATGAAGATGATGATGAGGACAAGCCAAGTTTCCTGCCTATCTTCCCAAAGAACTTGTCGATCTTGGTAGAGATTTTATCCATTTTCTTGCTAATAGATCTCTTAAGAACCTTTTGGTTTTGAGCAAGTATCTTTTGGTTCTTGAGTATGGTTTTGTTGGACGGATTGGCGGGTGTAAGTGGATATTCTATACTTTCTAAAGAGGTTTCTTCCTCTTCTTCAATTTCCATTCCTTCCCCTTCTTCTTCTTCTTCTTCTTCCATCTCTTCGTGAGCAAGTCTCTCTTCCTTCTTGGTAAGTGTTTCATATGGTTGAAACATAAGTGGGATTTTCATAAGAGAAATGTTCCCATGATTGAACACTTTCCTACTTACAAACTCTTCCTTTTTAACATCCACACCAAAATAATTGAAAATCCGAGTAAGGTAAATTCCATGATAAAGAGTGTTTTCTCCCATAGTGAAATTTTTGGGTCTTAACTCATCCAAAATAGTTTGTGCCCAATTAATATCATATTTTCCAAATATAGCAAAAAGAGCTTTACACACTTTTGAGGTGGGATTATTGTAGCTTCCCGACCTAGGAATAACGATGTGTTGAATAAGAAGGTTGACAATTCTTGCTTTTGGTTGGAAAAAGCGATTTTTAAAATCCATGTGGTCATCGCTTTCAAAAATGTGATGGAAAGTCTCTCGATCGGTTTCATTGATTTGAAATTGCGAGAGATTCATACCGGTAGATTTGCAACCCAAAATATCGGAATCCAAAACAATAAGTGTTCCTTTAACACTACTCCAAATTTGATCTTCATTTCCATTATAAAATTCACGGTTTAGGTTTGCATAAAACATTTTGACAAGGTTTGGATAACAAACGAAATCATTTTGCTTGTTATCAATCAAGCTAAGAATGGAGTTTTCTTCAAAAAGTTGATTGAGTTCATAAGAAGGAAAATCATCAAAAATAGCAAATTTTCCCGTATTGACTTTACCATAGTTTACATAACTTATGTAAGCTTTGATAGCCTCCGGGTCATTGAAAAGATCATTTTTGATGGATTTGGGCAGCCTCATAGTTGATGGGTTACTTGAGGAAGCCATTGATGAGTGTTTGAGAGGAGTAGAAGATAATGAAGAAAGTTTGAATTATGAGAATAAAGTGAAAAGAGAAGATAAGAGAAGTATATTAAATAGATTCTCTAAAGTCATGTTCTCTGGTCAAGAGGTATCTTTTCATAATATTGAAGTAAGTGAAAAGGTGGAGGGAAATTCAAAAGTTTGAATTCAAATTTTGAAATCAAATTTCTGAGAGACATATCGACGGGGTATCCGGCATGTCGACATGTGCCTGTTGAATTTAAAAAAAAAATTGTCCACTCCTAAAATCTAAGAAATTCCTAAAATCTTAAGAAAACTAATCTATATTCTATATCTATATATAATTCCAGTAATAATATTAAATATAATAATATTAAAATATTAAAATAATATTATTTTGAATTTAAAAATTCAAATTTCAAAGGGTGATTTTGAATTTTAAAAATTCAAGGAATTGCAAACAAAATCAAAGCAAGCAAACATCCAATAAAATTAAAATAAATGTGTACCTATTTTTAGGTCCAAACTCCGATCGTCTTCTGATTCGAGAATAGCCGTGAACCTCAGACTTGAACTATCAGTTTTCTTCTCGTCATCACTGGATGAATCTGAATCGTCAAGAGTTGCTGCATATGCTTTCTTTCTTTTCCTTAGTTGCTCGTTGTTTGGTTGAAATGTCTGCTTGTCTGGATATGGACAATCTATCTTGTAGTGCCCTGTTTTGTTGCAGTTGTAGCATCTATCACCATTGTTGTTGTTGTTATTGTGGTCGTTGTTGTTCTCCGAAGTATTTTTGGAATTCCTTTGATCATTTCTTTTGAAGTTATTCATTTTTCTATACTTCAGAAATTTCCTGAAATTGGTGGTCATGAAAGCAATTTCTTCATCACTATCTTGTTCTGAATCTCCAGTTGTTGCTTTGAATGCGATCGATTTCTTTTCTGTTGCCTTAGATTCTTTTCTCCCTTGTAGTTGAACTTTATAAGACATTAGATTACCGATTAACTCTTCGATCTTCATTTGACTAACATCATTTGCCTCTTCAATAGTGAGTGCCTTTTGATCCCATTCTGGAGTGAGTGAATTGAGTATCTTTCTGACTTGATCTTCTTCCGAGAAGCCCTTTCCTAAAGCAATTAATGAACGAACAATATCTTGAAATCGACAGTACATGTCGGAAATGGACCCATTTTCATGCATTTTAAACAATTGAAACTGGTTAGTTAATATGGAAATTTTAGTCAGTTTAACTTTGCTCGTTCCTTCATGAGTTACATGCAAAGTTTTCCAGATTTCAAATGCACACTTACAAACAAAGACTCTATTAAACTCATTCCTATCTAGTGAACAAAATAGTATACTCATAGCCTTAGAATTGTTTTGTGCAACCGCCTTTTGCTCTGTAGTCCACTGGTCAAAATTAGTGGTTGGTTCAACATATTCAGTTTGTGTCATATTCCAAGTATCTAAACTTAGGGATTGTAAATAAATTTTCATCCTACATGCCCAATATGCATGATTACTGCCATTAAAAAGTGGTGGTCTGACAGTAGACTGACCGTCAACAAATGAACTAGTGTTAGTGCTTGTGTCGACAGAAGTAGTAGTGGCAGGAGTGACATTACTAGTGTGTTGTGCCATTAAAACTTTTCAAAATTTCAGATTATGAAAAATGAAAACCAATGCTCCGATACCAATTGTTAGGGATGCGGATTAAGGATCTTAAGGAAGAAATAACACTAGAGGGGGGTGAATAGTGTTTTAAAGAATATATGAATTATATGACTAAATTAAAACTTTCGACACAAATCTAAATAGAATTCTAACACAGAATGATCACAGAACATATAACAAATGCAAATAGTAAAGTAAAGCAAGTAAAAGGAAAGAACACACTGGATTTTACACTGGTTCGGAATCCTCCTACATCCAGTCCTGCACCAAGGCAATATCCTTGAGCAGATTTTTATAAGCCAATATCCAAATTACAACCCTCAATTTCTAAGGCCTTGAGGAACCCTCCGATCTCCGAATCTGGGGCAAACTCTCTTGATTTTTGGGACACAAGATCACCCTAATACTTCTTAATAACAATCCTTTTGAATGGATAGACTCTATGGACTTTTTGAATACAAATTGATCCTATAACTCTGAATAGCACTTTGATCTTTAGTAGAGTGATGGAGAATCAAATAGAGAGAGTATCTAAATGATTTCCTATTGAGAATTTGGCAGAATGATGGCACGATCTTGAAAATATGAAGTTTTATGGATATGGAATGGTGGAGAAGAAAGAGTGAAGAAAAATAAGAAAGTAGTTGTTAAAAAAATTCGTTTTGGAAGCCTCTATATAGATGCACAATAGTCATAACCGTTGGCGAAAGGTTTTCGAACGAATGGACATTTCTTTTGAAAATTGAATTTTGAATCAAACGTCATCATGTCGACAAGGGGTATCCCCTTATGTCGACAACCTTTAGTTTAAAATTGCAGAGAGGTTGTTTTGTAAAAGCAATTGAATTTAAAACAAGTTGAAACTTTTCTGGAGCAAAGTAAAGTGTTTAAACAATATTTGAAGATAGAGAATGAATATGAAACATTATTATAAATATATATATATATAATTGATATAGACCGTCAATTATATAAGTAATATTTAAAATCATAATAAGTTTTGATGTTTTAAAAATAGAAGTTTTTAAAATCAGAATAGAGGAATATTTCAAGGCTAAAACAAAGTTTGAAAACATTTTGAAAACATGATTTTGAAAGCTAAAACATTTTGAAAACAGATTTAAAAACATTTTGAAAAATCTATTCAAACTGAAATTGCAAGGACCTTCCTACAGAGCTCCTCCATAGGACTCGAGAACTTTCACAAAGTAGTTTAAATGATTTTGATTTTCGTGGGTTTGTAAGCCACTTGTCGTAGGTTTGTAAGCTACTTGTCGTGGGTTTGTAAGCCACTGGTTTCGATAGAAATTGGGTTCCATCCCAAAAGAAAATTAGAAGAAAGATGAGAGTGCTATTATGAAGTTTTAACAAAATACTAGACACTTATCTTGAGATCTTTGAATCTTGATTCTCTAGAGTCTTGAATCTTGAATCTCTAATCTTCATCTTGATGCTTGAGTCTTTATACTGACCAGTATTCGATAATACCTGCATATACTTCCTATATACATATATATATCTATCTATATAGAAATGTTAGTATATATATTTTATAGAGTAAAGTATAATAACTATATAAGGTTGTTGTCATCAAAACATCATCAACTCAGTTCCTAACAATCACCCCCTTTTTGATGATGGCAACCTTTATTTATAAAATATTCTTACCATACCATAGCTCCCCCTTACTCCGTGACTTCTTCTTAAAACTACAACTCCCTCTTACTCCATGACTCCCCCTTACACCCAGCACATATATTTTTATAACTTTCTCCCCTTTGACATCAGCAAAAATGAATAAAAGATTTACCTGTTCTTAGATAATCAAGTATATATATAGAATAAAAGTGTAAAGTGAACGTATAAGTGATCAAGTGTAAGCGATCAAGTGTGTGAACATATATAAGTTTAACTTGGTAATCAAATCAATATCATACATAGCAAACCAATCATGTGTAGTATATGAAGTTATATACACACCAAATCCAAATCAAACTTAAGTTAACAAATCAATCAAATCCTAATCAAATCTAATTCAAATCAAGTCAAACAAACAAACATACATATAAAATGATCAGACATTCCTTGGTACTTCCACCCATCCATCTTCTCCAAAGATAGGATCAGTTTTGATAACATCCCAATCATCTTTGTCGAGAGTGACCGGTGGATTTGCTTCGGGTTCATCTTTGCTAAGGCTTGAGATCATCCAACGAAGGGCGTCGAAGTGTTTCTCTTGCTCTTTGATCATCTGCATTTGGCTTAATTTTAAGTGCCTTTGATTTCTAAGTATAAAAGAAAGAATATTCTTGAAAGAAGTAAGAGTTTCTTCAAGATTTTCACTTAAATTCTTAATTGGAGAAGCCATAATTTAAGAAATAAGTTGAAGTACGAAAGGAGATGAATAGAAATGGAGTTAGAGAAGTTTTTCTGGAAAAATAGGTATTTATAGGAGTTATTGATCGTTCAAAATGAATTGGCACTTGGTAGTTATAAGAATTTGAAGTTAGAAATTGTAACTACTTTTTGGCCGTTATATGTCGACAAGGGGGGATGGGGCATGTCGACATGGTCAAGACAGAATGATCAAGTTGAGTTATTTTTTATTTCTAAGTTTATTTTTATACTAGTGGACCTATATAAACTTAAAATAAATAACTATCAGAGATATATAAAGCTGGAAAACAGAGAATAAGATAACATTACTTATATTAGTTAACATTACATAGTATTAACTAAAAAAGAAAAATACAAAGTAGATAAACGATAACTAGAGAGATATTGGCTAGAATTAGTTTGATGAAGATGATGATGAGGACAAGCCAAGTTTCCTGCCTATCTTCCCAAAGAACTTGTCGATCTTGGTAGAGATTTTATCCATTTTCTTGCTAATAGATCTCTTAAGAACCTTTTGGTTTTGAGCAAGTATCTTTTGGTTCTTGAGTATGGTTTTGTTGGACGGATTGGCGGGTGTAAGTGGATATTCTATACTTTCTAAAGAGGTTTCTTCCTCTTCTTCAATTTCCATTCCTTCCCCTTCTTCTTCTTCTTCTTCTTCCATCTCTTCGTGAGCAAGTCTCTCTTCCTTCTTGGTAAGTGTTTCATATGGTTGAAACATAAGTGGGATTTTCATAAGAGAAATGTTCCCATGATTGAACACTTTCCTACTTACAAACTCTTCCTTTTTAACATCCACACCAAAATAATTGAAAATCCGAGTAAGGTAAATTCCATGATAAAGAGTGTTTTCTCCCATAGTGAAATTTTTGGGTCTTAACTCATCCAAAATAGTTTGTGCCCAATTAATATCATATTTTCCAAATATAGCAAAAAGAGCTTTACACACTTTTGAGGTGGGATTATTGTAGCTTCCCGACCTAGGAATAACGATGTGTTGAATAAGAAGGTTGACAATTCTTGCTTTTGGTTGGAAAAAGCGATTTTTAAAATCCATGTGGTCATCGCTTTCAAAAATGTGATGGAAAGTCTCTCGATCGGTTTCATTGATTTGAAATTGTGAGAGATTCATACCGGTAGATTTGCAACCCAAAATATCGGAATCCAAAACAATAAGTGTTCCTTTAACACTACTCCAAATTTGATCTTCATTTCCATTATAAAATTCACGGTTTAGGTTTGCATAAAACATTTTGACAAGGTTTGGATAACAAACGAAATCATTTTGCTTGTTATCAATCAAGCTAAGAATGGAGTTTTCTTCAAAAAGTTGATTGAGTTCATAAGAAGGAAAATCATCAAAAATAGCAAATTTTCCCGTATTGACTTTACCATAGTTTACATAACTTATGTAAGCTTTGATAGCCTCCGGGTCATTGAAAAGATCATTTTTGATGGATTTGGGCAGCCTCATAGTTGATGGGTTACTTGAGGAAGCCATTGATGAGTGTTTGAGAGGAGTAGAAGATAATGAAGAAAGTTTGAATTATGAGAATAAAGTGAAAAGAGAAGATAAGAGAAGTATATTAAATAGATTCTCTAAAGTCATGTTCTCTGGTCAAGAGGTATCTTTTCATAATATTGAAGTAAGTGAAAAGGTGGAGGGAAATTCAAAAGTTTGAATTCAAATTTTGAAATCAAATTTCTGAGAGACATATCGACGGGGTATCCGGCATGTCGACATGTGCCTGTTGAATTTAAAAAAAAAATTGTCCACTCCTAAAATCTAAGAAATTCCTAAAATCTTAAGAAAACTAATCTATATTCTATATCTATATATAATTCCAGTAATAATATTAAATATAATAATATTAAAATATTAAAATAATATTATTTTGAATTTAAAAATTCAAATTTCAAAGGGTGATTTTGAATTTTAAAAATTCAAGGAATTGCAAACAAAATCAAAGCAAGCAAACATCCAATAAAATTAAAATAAATGTGTACCTATTTTTAGGTCCAAACTCCGATCGTCTTCTGATTCGAGAATAGCCGTGAACCTCAGACTTGAACTATCAGTTTTCTTCTCGTCATCACTGGATGAATCTGAATCGTCAAGAGTTGCTGCATATGCTTTCTTTCTTTTCCTTAGTTGCTCGTTGTTTGGTTGAAATGTCTGCTTGTCTGGATATGGACAATCTATCTTGTAGTGCCCTGTTTTGTTGCAGTTGTAGCATCTATCACCATTGTTGTTGTTGTTATTGTGGTCGTTGTTGTTCTCCGAAGTATTTTTGGAATTCCTTTGATCATTTCTTTTGAAGTTATTCATTTTTCTATACTTCAGAAATTTCCTGAAATTTGTGGTCATGAAAGCAATTTCTTCATCACTATCTTGTTCTGAATCTCCAGTTGTTGCTTTGAATGCGATCGATTTCTTTTCTGTTGCCTTAGATTCTTTTCTCCCTTGTAGTTGAACTTTATAAGACATTAGATTACCGATTAACTCTTCGATCTTCATTTGACTAACATCATTTGCCTCTTCAATAGTGAGTGCCTTTTGATCCCATTCTGGAGTGAGTGAATTGAGTATCTTTCTGACTTGATCTTCTTCCGAGAAGCCCTTTCCTAAAGCAATTAATGAACGAACAATATCTTGAAATCGACAGTACATGTCGGAAATGGACTCATTTTCATGCATTTTAAACAATTGAAACTGGTTAGTTAATATGGAATTTTAGTCAGTTTAACTTTGCTCGTTCCTTCATGAGTTACATGCAAAGTTTTCCAGATTTCAAATGCACACTTACAAACAAAGACTCTATTAAACTCATTCCTATCTAGTGAACAAAATAGTATACTCATAGCCTTAGAATTGTTTTGTGCAACCGCCTTTTGCTCTGTAGTCCACTGGTCAAAATTAGTGGTTGGTTCAACATATTCAGTTTGTGTCATATTCCAAGTATCTAAACTTAGGGATTGTAAATAAATTTTCATCCTACATGCCCAATATGCATGATTACTGCCATTAAAAAGTGGTGGTCTGACAGTAGACTGACCGTCAACAAATGAACTAGTGTTAGTGCTTGTGTCGACAGAAGTAGTAGTGGCAGGAGTGACATTACTAGTGTGTTGTGCCATTAAAACTTTTCAAAATTTCAGATTATGAAAAATGAAAACCAATGCTCCGATACCAATTGTTAGGGATGCGGATTAAGGATCTTAAGGAAGAAATAACACTAGAGGGGGTGAATAGTGTTTTAAAGAATATATGAATTATATGACTAAATTAAAACTTTCGACACAAATCTAAATAGAATTCTAACACAGAATGATCACAGAACATATAACAAATGCAAATAGTAAAGTAAAGCAAGTAAAAGGAAAGAACACACTGGATTTTACACTGGTTCGGAATCCTCCTACATCCAGTCCTGCACCAAGGCAATATCCTTGAGCAGATTTTTATAAGCCAATATCCAAATTACAACCCTCAATTTCTAAGGCCTTGAGGAACCCTCCTATCTCCGAATCTGGGGCAAACTCTCTTGATTTTTGGGACACAAGATCACCCTAATACTTCTTAATAACAATCCTTTTGAATGGATAGACTCTATGGACTTTTTGAATACAAATTGATCCTATAACTCTGAATAGCACTTTGATCTTTAGTAGAGTGATGGAGAATCAAATAGAGAGAGTATCTAAATGATTTCCTATTGAGAATTTGGCAGAATGATGGCACGATCTTGAAAATATGAAGTTTTATGGATATGGAATGGTGGAGAAGAAAGAGTGAAGAAAAATAAGAAAGTAGTTGTTAAAAAAATTCGTTTTGGAAGCCTCTATATAGATGCACAATAGTCATAACCGTTGGCGAAAGGTTTTCGAACGAATGGACATTTCTTTTGAAAATTGAATTTTGAATCAAACGTCATCATGTCGACAAGGGGTATCCCCTTATGTCGACAACCTTTAGTTTAAAATTGCAGAGAGGTTGTTTTGTAAAAGCAATTGAATTTAAAACAAGTTGAAACTTTTCTGGAGCAAAGTAAAGTGTTTAAACAATATTTGGAGATAGAGAATGAATATGAAACATTATTATAAATATATATATATATATATAATTGATATAGACCGTCAATTATATAAGTAATATTTAAAATCATAATAAGTTTTGATGTTTTAAAAATAGAAGTTTTTAAAATCAGAATAGAGGAATATTTCAAGGCTAAAACAAAGTTTGAAAACATTTTGAAAACATGATTTTGAAAGCTAAAACATTTTGAAAGCAGATTTAAAAACATTTTGAAAAATCTATTCAAACTGAAATTGCAAGGACCTTCCTACAGAGCTCCTCCATAGGACTCGAGAACTTTCACAAAGTAGTTTAAATGATTTTGATTTTCATGGGTTTGTAAGCCACTTGTCGTAGGTTTGTAAGCTACTTGTCGTGGGTTTGTAAGCCACTGGTTTCGATAGAAATTGGATTCCATCCCAAAAGAAAATTAGAAGAAAGATGAGAGTGCTATTATGAAGTTTTAACAAAATACTAGACACTTATCTTGAGATCTTTGAATCTTGATTCTCTAGAGTCTTGAATCTTGAATCTCTATTCTTCATCTTGATGCTTGAGTCTTTATACTGACCAGTATTCGATAATACCTGCATATACTTCCTATATACATATATATATCTATCTATATAGAAATGTTAGTATATATATTTTATAGAGTAAAGTTAATAACTATATAAGGTTGTTGTCATCAAAACATCATCAACTCAGTTCCTAACAATCACCCCCTTTTTGATGATGGCAACCTTTATTTATAAAATATTCTTACCATACCATAGCTCCCCCTTACTCCGTGACTTCTTCTTAAAACTACAACTCCCTCTTACTCCATGACTCCCCCTTACACCCAGCACATATATTTTTATAACTTTCTCCCCTTTGACATCAGCAAAAATGAATAAAAGATTTACCTGTTCTTAGATAATCAAGTATATATATAGAATAAAAGTGTAAAGTGAACGTATAAGTGATCAAGTGTAAGCGATCAAGTGTGTGAACATATATAAGTTTAACTTGGTAATCAAATCAATATCATACATAGCAAACCAATCATGTGTAGTATATGAAGTTATATACACACCAAATCCAAATCAAACTTAAGTTAACAAATCAATCAAATCCTAATCAAATCTAATTCAAATCAAGTCAAACAAACAAACATACATATAAAATGATCAGACATTCCTTGGTACTTCCACCCATCCATCTTCTCCAAAGATAGGATCAGTTTTGATAACATCCCAATCATCTTTGTCGAGAGTGACCGGTGGATTTGCTTCGGGTTCATCTTTGCTAAGGCTTGAGATCATCCAACGAAGGGCGTCGAAGTGTTTCTCTTGCTCTTTGATCATCTGCATTTGGCTTAATTTTAAGTGCCTTTGATTTCTAAGTATAAAAGAAAGAATATTCTTGAAAGAAGTAAGAGTTTCTTCAAGATTTTCACTTAAATTCTTAATTGGAGAAGCCATAATTTAAGAAATAAGTTGAAGTACGAAAGGAGATGAATAGAAATGGAGTTAGAGAAGTTTTTCTGGAAAAATAGGTATTTATAGGAGTTATTGATCGTTCAAAATGAATTGGCACTTGGTAGTTATAAGAATTTGAAGTTAGAAATTGTAACTACTTTTTGGCCGTTATATGTCGACAAGGGGGGATGGGGCATGTCGACATGGTCAAGACAGAATGATCAAGTTGAGTTATTTTTTATTTCTAAGTTTATTTTTATACTAGTGGACCTATATAAACTTAAAATAAATAACTATCAGAGATATATAAAGCTGGAAAACAGAGAATAAGATAACATTACTTATATTAGTTAACATTACATAGTATTAACTAAAAAAGAAAAATACAAAGTAGATAAACGATAACTAGAGAGATATTGGCTAGAATTAGTTTGATGAAGATGATGATGAGGACAAGCCAAGTTTCCTGCCTATCTTCCCAAAGAACTTGTCGATCTTGGTAGAGATTTTATCCATTTTCTTGCTAATAGATCTCTTAAGAACCTTTTGGTTTTGAGCAAGTATCTTTTGGTTCTTGAGTATGGTTTTGTTGGACGGATTGGCGGGTGTAAGTGGATATTCTATACTTTCTAAAGAGGTTTCTTCCTCTTCTTCAATTTCCATTCCTTCCCCTTCTTCTTCTTCTTCTTCTTCTTCCATCTCTTCGTGAGCAAGTCTCTCTTCCTTCTTGGTAAGTGTTTCATATGGTTGAAACATAAGTGGGATTTTCATAAGAGAAATGTTCCCATGATTGAACACTTTCCTACTTACAAACTCTTCCTTTTTAACATCCACACCAAAATAATTGAAAATACGAGTAACGTAAATTCCATGATAAAGAGTGTTTTCTCCCATAGTGAAATTTTTGGGTCTTAACTCATCCAAAATAGTTTGTGCCCAATTAATATCATATTTTCCAAATATAGCAAAAAGAGCTTTACACACTTTTGAGGTGGGATTATTGTAGCTTCCCGACCTAGGAATAACGATGTGTTGAATAAGAAGGTTGACAATTCTTGCTTTTGGTTGGAAAAAGCGATTTTTAAAATCCATGTGGTCATCGCTTTCAAAAATGTGATGGAAAGTCTCTCGATCGGTTTCATTGATTTGAAATTGCGAGAGATTCATACCGGTAGATTTGCAACCCAAAATAGTACCCAAAATATCGGAATCCAAAACAATAAGTGTTCCTTTAACACTACTCCAAATTTGATCTTCATTTCCATTATAAAATTCACGGTTTAGGTTTGCATAAAACATTTTGACAAGGTTTGGATAACAAACGAAATCATTTTGCTTGTTATCAATCAAGCTAAGAATGGAGTTTTCTTCAAAAAGTTGATTGAGTTCATAAGAAGGAAAATCATCAAAAATAGCAAATTTTCCCGTATTGACTTTACCATAGTTTACATAACTTATGTAAGCTTTGATAGCCTCCGGGTCATTGAAAAGATCATTTTTGATGGATTTGGGCAGCCTCATAGTTGATGGGTTACTTGAGGAAGCCATTGATGAGTGTTTGAGAGGAGTAGAAGATAATGAAGAAAGTTTGAATTATGAGAATAAAGTGAAAAGAGAAGATAAGAGAAGTATATTAAATAGATTCTCTAAAGTCATGTTCTCTGGTCAAGAGGTATCTTTTCATAATATTGAAGTAAGTGAAAAGGTGGAGGGAAATTCAAAAGTTTGAATTCAAATTTTGAAATCAAATTTCTGAGAGACATATCGACGGGGTATCCGGCATGTCGACATGTGCCTGTTGAATTTAAAAAAAAAATTGTCCACTCCTAAAATCTAAGAAATTCCTAAAATCTTAAGAAAACTAATCTATATTCTATATCTATATATAATTCCAGTAATAATATTAAATATAATAATATTAAAATATTAAAATAATATTATTTTGAATTTAAAAATTCAAATTTCAAAGGGTGATTTTGAATTTTAAAAATTCAAGGAATTGCAAACAAAATCAAAGCAAGCAAACATCCAATAAAATTAAAATAAATGTGTACCTATTTTTAGGTCCAAACTCCGATCGTCTTCTGATTCGAGAATAGCCGTGAACCTCAGACTTGAACTATCAGTTTTCTTCTCGTCATCACTGGATGAATCTGAATCGTCAAGAGTTGCTGCATATGCTTTCTTTCTTTTCCTTAGTTGCTCGTTGTTTGGTTGAAATGTCTGCTTGTCTGGATATGGACAATCTATCTTGTAGTGCCCTGTTTTGTTGCAGTTGTAGCATCTATCACCATTGTTGTTGTTGTTATTGTGGTCGTTGTTGTTCTCCGAAGTATTTTTGGAATTCCTTTGATCATTTCTTTTGAAGTTATTCATTTTTCTATACTTCAGAAATTTCCTGAAATTTGTGGTCATGAAAGCAATTTCTTCATCACTATCTTGTTCTGAATCTCCAGTTGTTGCTTTGAATGCGATCGATTTCTTTTCTGTTGCCTTAGATTCTTTTCTCCCTTGTAGTTGAACTTTATAAGACATTAGATTACCGATTAACTCTTCGATCTTCATTTGACTAACATCATTTGCCTCTTCAATAGTGAGTGCCTTTTGATCCCATTCTGGAGTGAGTGAATTGAGTATCTTTCTGACTTGATCTTCTTCCGAGAAGCCCTTTCCTAAAGCAATTAATGAACGAACAATATCTTGAAATCGACAGTACATGTCGGAAATGGACTCATTTTCATGCATTTTAAACAATTGAAACTGGTTAGTTAATATGGAAATTTAAGTCAGTTTAACTTTGCTCGTTCCTTCATGAGTTACATGCAAAGTTTTCCAGATTTCAAATGCACACTTACAAACAAAGACTCTATTAAACTCATTCCTATCTAGTGAACAAAATAGTATACTCATAGCCTTAGAATTGTTTTGTGCAACCGCCTTTTGCTCTGTAGTCCACTGGTCAAAATTAGTGGTTGGTTCAACATATTCAGTTTGTGTCATATTCCAAGTATCTAAACTTAGGGATTGTAAATAAATTTTCATCCTACATGCCCAATATGCATGATTACTGCCATTAAAAAGTGGTGGTCTGACAGTAGACTGACCGTCAACAAATGAACTAGTGTTAGTGCTTGTGTCGACAGAAGTAGTAGTGGCAGGAGTGACATTACTAGTGTGTTGTGCCATTAAAACTTTTCAAAATTTCAGATTATGAAAAATGAAAACCAATGCTCCGATACCAATTGTTAGGGTTGCGGATTAAGGATCTTAAGGAAGAAATAACACTAGAGGGGGGTGAATAGTGTTTTAAAGAATATATGAATTATATGACTAAATTAAAACTTTCGACACAAATCTAAATAGAATTCTAACACAGAATGATCACAGAACATATAACAAATGCAAATAGTAAAGTAAAGCAAGTAAAAGGAAAGAACACACTGGATTTTACACTGGTTCGGAATCCTCCTACATCCAGTCCTGCACCAAGGCAATATCCTTGAGCAGATTTTTATAAGCCAATATCCAAATTACAACCCTCAATTTCTAAGGCCTTGAGGAACCCTCCTATCTCCGAATCTGGGGCAAACTCTCTTGATTTTTGGGACACAAGATCACCCTAATACTTCTTAATAACAATCCTTTTGAATGGATAGACTCTATGGACTTTTTGAATACAAATTGATCCTATAACTCTGAATAGCACTTTGATCTTTAGTAGAGTGATGGAGAATCAAATAGAGAGAGTATCTAAATGATTTCCTATTGAGAATTTGGCAGAATGATGGCACGATCTTGAAAATATGAAGTTTTATGGATATGGAATGGTGGAGAAGAAAGAGTGAAGAAAAATAAGAAAGTAGTTGTTAAAAAAATTCGTTTTGGAAGCCTCTATATAGATGCACAATAGTCATAACCGTTGGCGAAAGGTTTTCGAACGAATGGACATTTCTTTTGAAAATTGAATTTTGAATCAAACGTCATCATGTCGACAAGGGGTATCCCCTTATGTCGACAACCTTTAGTTTAAAATTGCAGAGAGGTTGTTTTGTAAAAGCAATTGAATTTAAAACAAGTTGAAACTTTTCTGGAGCAAAGTAAAGTGTTTAAACAATATTTGGAGATAGAGAATGAACATGAAACATTATTATAAATATATATATATATATAATTGATATAGACCGTCAATTATATAAGTAATATTTAAAATCATAATAAGTTTTGATGTTTTAAAAATAGAAGTTTTTAAAATCAGAATAGAGGAATATTTCAAGGCTAAAACAAAGTTTGAAAACATTTTGGAAACATGATTTTGAAAGCTAAAACATTTTGAAAACAGATTTAAAAACATTTTGAAAAATCTATTCAAACTGAAATTGCAAGGACCTTCCTACAGAGCTCCTCCATAGGACTCGAGAACTTTCACAAAGTAGTTTAAATGATTTTGATTTTCGTGGGTTTGTAAGCCACTTGTCGTAGGTTTGTAAGCTACTTGTCGTGGGTTTGTAAGCCACTGGTTTCGATAGAAATTGGATTCCATCCCAAAAGAAAATTAGAAGAAAGATGAGAGTGCTATTATGAAGTTTTAACAAAATACTAGACACTTATCTTGAGATCTTTGAATCTTGATTCTCTAGAGTCTTGAATCTTGAATCTCTAATCTTCATCTTGATGCTTGAGTCTTTATACTGACCAGTATTCGATAATACCTGCATATACTTCCTATATACATATATATATCTACCTATATAGAAATGTTAGTATATATATTTTATAGAGTAAAGTATAATAACTATATAAGGTTGTTGTCATCAAAACATCATCAACTCAGTTCCTAACAATCACCCCCTTTTTGATGATGACAACCTTTATTTATAAAATATTCTTACCATACCATAACTCCCCCTTACTCCGTGACTTCTTCTTAAAACTACAACTCCCTCTTACTCCATGACTCCCCCTTACACCCAGCACATATATTTTTATAACTTTCTCCCCTTTGACATCAGCAAAAATGAATAAAAGATTTACCTGTTCTTAGATAATCAAGTATATATATAGAATAAAAGTGTAAAGTGAACGTATAAGTGATCAAGTGTAAGCGATCAAGTGTGTGAACATATATAAGTTTAACTTGGTAATCAAATCAATATCATACATAGCAAACCAATCATGTGTAGTATATGAAGTTATATACACACCAAATCCAAATCAAACTTAAGTTAACAAATCAATCAAATCCTAATCAAATCTAATTCAAATCAAGTCAAACAAACAAACATACATATAAAATGATCAGACATTCCTTGGTACTTCCACCCATCCATCTTCTCCAAAGATAGGATAAGTTTTGATAACATCCCAATCATCTTTGTCGAGAGTGACCGGTGGATTTGCTTCGGGTTCATCTTTGCTAAGGCTTGAGATTATCCAACGAAGGGCGTCGAAGTGTTTCTCTTGCTCTTTGATCATCTGCATTTGGCTTAATTTTAAGTGCCTTTGATTTCTAAGTATAAAAGAAAGAATATTCTTGAAAGAAGTAAGAGTTTCTTCAAGATTTTCACTTAAATTCTTAATTGGAGAAGCCATAATTTAAGAAATAAGTTGAAGTACGAAAGGAGATGAATAGAAATGGAGTTAGAGAAGTTTTTCTGGAAAAATAGGTATTTATAGGAGTTATTGATCGTTCAAAATGAATTGGCACTTGGTAGTTATAAGAATTTGAAGTTAGAAATTGTAACTACTTTTTGGCCGTTATATGTCGACAAGGGGGGATGGGGCATGTCGACATGGTCAAGACAGAATGATCAAGTTGAGTTATTTTTTATTTCTAAGTTTATTTTTATACTAGTGGACCTATATAAACTTAAAATAAATAACTATCAGAGATATATAAAGCTGGAAAACAGAGAATAAGATAACATTACTTATATTAGTTAACATTACATAGTATTAACTAAAAAAGAAAAATACAAAGTAGATAAACGATAACTAGAGAGATATTGGCTAGAATTAGTTTGATGAAGATGATGATGAGGACAAGCCAAGTTTCCTGCCTATCTTCCCAAAGAACTTGTCGATCTTGGTAGAGATTTTATCCATTTTCTTGCTAATAGATCTCTTAAGAACCTTTTGGTTTTGAGCAAGTATCTTTTGGTTCTTGAGTATGGTTTTGTTGGACGGATTGGCGGGTGTAAGTGGATATTCTATACTTTCTAAAGAGGTTTCTTCCTCTTCTTCAATTTCCATTCCTTCCCCTTCTTCTTCTTCTTCTTCTTCTTCCATCTCTTCGTGAGCAAGTCTCTCTTCCTTCTTGGTAAGTGTTTCATATGGTTGAAACATAAGTGGGATTTTCATAAGAGAAATGTTCCCATGATTGAACACTTTCCTACTTACAAACTCTTCCTTTTTAACATCCACACCAAAATAATTGAAAATCCGAGTAACGTAAATTCCATGATAAAGAGTGTTTTCTCCCATAGTGAAATTTTTGGGTCTTAACTCATCCAAAATAGTTTGTGCCCAATTAATATCATATTTTCCAAATATAGCAAAAAGAGATTTACACACTTTTGAGGTGGGATTATTGTAGCTTCCCGACCTAGGAATAACGATGTGTTGAATAAGAAGGTTGACAATTCTTGCTTTTGGTTGGAAAAAGCGATTTTTAAAATCCATGTGGTCATCGCTTTCAAAAATGTGATGGAAAGTCTCTCGATCGGTTTCATTGATTTGAAATTGCGAGAGATTCATACCGGTAGATTTGCAACCCAAAATAGTACCCAAAATATCGGAATCCAAAACAATAAGTGTTCCTTTAACACTACTCCAAATTTGATCTTCATTTCCATTATAAAATTCACGGTTTAGGTTTGCATAAAACATTTTGACAAGGTTTGGATAACAAACGAAATCATTTTGCTTGTTATCAATCAAGCTAAGAATGGAGTTTTCTTCAAAAAGTTGATTGAGTTCATAAGAAGGAAAATCATCAAAAATAGCAAATTTTCCCGTATTGACTTTACCATAGTTTACATAACTTATGTAAGCTTTGATAGCCTCCGGGTCATTGAAAAGATCATTTTTGATGGATTTGGGCAGCCTCATAGTTGATGGGTTACTTGAGGAAGCCATTGATGAGTGTTTGAGAGGAGTAGAAGATAATGAAGAAAGTTTGAATTATGAGAATAAAGTGAAAAGAGATGATAAGAGAAGTATATTAAATAGATTCTCTAAAGTCATGTTCTCTGGTCAAGAGGTATCTTTTTAGAATGTCGAAGTAAGTGAAAAGGTGGAGGGAAATTCAAAAGTTTGAATTCAAATTTTGAAATCAAATTTCTGAGAGACATGTCGACAGGGGGTATCCGGCATGTCGACATGTGCCTGTTGAATTTTAAAAAAAAATTGTCTACTCCTAAAATCTAAGAAATTCCTAAAATCTTAAGAAAACTAATCTATATTCTATATCTATATATAATTCCAGTAATAATATTAAATATAATAATATTAAAATAATATTATTTTGAATTTAAAAATTCAAATTTCAAAGGGTGATTTTGAATTTTAAAAATTCAAGGAATTGCAAACAAAATCAAAGCAAGCAAACATCCAATAAAATTAAAATAAATGTGTACCTATTTTTAGGTCCAAACTCCGATCGTCTTCTGATTCGAGAATAGCCATGAAGCTCAGACTTGAACTATCAGTTTTCTTCTCGTCATCACTGGATGAATCTGAATCGTCAAGAGTTGTTGCATATGCTTTCTTTCTTTTCCTTAGTTGCTCGTTGTTTGGTTGAAATGTCTGCTTGTCTGGATATGGACAATCTATCTTGTAGTGCCCTATTTTGTTGCAGTTGTAGCATCTATCACCATTGTTGTTGTTGTTATTGTGGTCGTTGTTGTTCTCCGAAGTATTTCTGGAATTCCTTTGATCATTTCTTTTGAAGTTATTCATTTTTCTATACTTCAGAAATTTCCTGAAATTTCTGGTCATGAAAGCAATTTCTTCATCACTATCTTGTTCTGAATCTCCAGTTGTTGCTTTGAATGCGATCGATTTCTTTTCCGTTGCCTTAGATTCTTTTCTCCCTTGTAGTTGAACTTCATAAGACATTAGATTATCGATTAACTCTTTGATCTTCATTTGACTAACATCATTTGCCTCTTCAATAGTGAGTGTCTTTTGATCCCATTCTGGAGTGAGTGAATTGAGTATCTTTCTGACTTGATCTTCTTCCGAGAAGCCCTTTCCTAAAGCAATTAATGAATGAACAATATCTTGAAATCGACAATACATGTCGGAAATGGACTCATTTTCATGCATTTTAAACAATTGAAACTGGTTAGTTAATATGGAAATTTTAGTCAGTTTAACTTTGCTCGTTCCTTCATGAGTTACATGCAAAGTTTTCCAGATTTCAAATGCACACTTACAAACAGAGACTCTATTAAACTCATTCCTATCTAGTGAACAAAATAGTTTATTCATAGCCTTAGAATTGTTTTGTGCAACCGTCTTTTGCTCAGTAGTCCACTGGTCGAAATTAGTGGTTGGTTTAACATATTCAGTTTGTGTCATATTCCAAGTATCTAAACTTATGGATTGAAAATAAGTTTTCATCCTACATGCCCAATATGCATAATTACTGCCATTAAAAAGTGGTGGTCTGACAGTAGACCGACCCTCAACAAATGAACTAGTGTTAGTGCTTGTGTCGACAGAAGTAGTAGTGACAGGAGTGACATTACTAGTGTGTTGTGCCATTAAAACTTTTCAAAATTTCAGATTACGAAAAATGAAAACCAATGCTCCGATACCAATTGTTAGGGATGCGGATTAAGGATCTTAAGGCAGAAATAACACTAGAGGGGGGGTGAATAGTGTTTTAAAGAATATATGAATTATATGACTAAATTAAAACTTTCAACACAAATCTAAACAGAATTCTAACACAGAATGATCACAGAACATATAACAAATGCAAATAGTAAAGTAAAGCAAGTAAAAGGAAAGAACACACCGGATTTTATACTGGTTCGGAATCCTCCTACATCTAGTCCTGCACCAAGGCAATATCCTTGTACAGATTTTTATAAGCCAATATCCAAATTACAACCCTCAATTTTTAAGGCCTTGTGGAACCCTCCTATCTCCGAGTCTGGGGCAAACTCTCTTGATTTTCGGGACATAAGGTCATTCTAATACTTCTTAATAACAATCCTTTTGAATGGATAGACTCTATGGACTTTTTGAATACAAATTGATCCTATAACTCTGAATAGCACTTTGCTCTTTAGTAGAGTGATGGAGAATCGAATAGAGAGAGTATCTAAATGATTTCCTATTGAGAATTTGGCAGAATGATGGCACGATCTTGAAAATATGAAGTTTTATGGATATGGAATGGTGGAGAAGAAAGAGTGAAGAAAAATAAGAAAGTAGTTGTTAAAAAAATTCGTTTTGGAAGCCTCTATATAGATGCACAACAGTCATAACCGTTGGCGAAAGGTTTTCGAACGGATGGACATTTCTTTTGAAAATTGAATTTTGTATCAAACGGCCACCATGTCGACAAGGGGTATCCCCTTATGTCGACAACCTTTAGTTCAAAATTGCAGAGAGGTTGTTTTGTAAAAGCAATTGAATTTAAAACAAGTTGAAACTTTTCTGGAGCAAAGTAAAGTGTTTAAACAATATTTTGAGATAGAGAATGAATATAAAACATTATTTTAAATATATATATAATTGATATAGACCGTCAATTATATAAGTGTAACGACCCAGAATTTTGAATAATTTAATTTGGAAATATTTAATTAATTTTAAATATTTGAATGATGGTTTGGATTGAATTTTCAATATAACTTTGAATATGGCGATTAAATTATAGAATTTAATCTATTGAAAGTTGAATATAAAATTTGATTCTTCAATTATAAGCCGATTAAAAATATTTCAAAGGCTTGTAAAATTCATATTGATAATACTGAAGATTATAGAAGCTTCAGAATTGAAATTGAATGTGAATTGTACAGTTTTGAAATTACATCGTTCAAATTGAAATTAAAAATAGTCGTCCGAGGCACAGTCTCGGAATTCGACGAAACCAGTTCCATTGGGTCCGTAATATTGTATTATTGCTGGATTTCAAATTTCGTATCAATTGGAGTTGATAAGTGGGCACACGAAGAGTAAACGCATTGGAATTTTATCGAATTCAATTTAAATATAAATTTAAAAATTTGTCGACGTCAGCCATTAGCATCCCTAAACTTTTGCCTAAAAACACGCTGTCTCTCCTTTGATCATGCCGAGAATCACGATATAGAGATCGTGTAAACCATACTTCTTTCAATTGTAAATACTCCTCTCTTCCTCTCTCCCTCATTTCCTCAGTTCGAACGAAAATAATTTCGTTCCTCAATATATAAAAAAGTAAAACAATGGCGTGCGCGCGGCACGAGGGCGGGGGGGCTGGCGCTCGCGCGTGTATGTGGCGGCGGCTCAGCTAGGCGATGGCGAATCAATGAGCATCAAGATGGATGGAGGCTGCGTTCGTGGAAGAAGGCGGCGATTTGGGACTGCTCGAGGAGGTTCGCGTACGCGAGGCGAGGTCGCGATAGGGGTCGCGCAAAGCCAAATTGCGGTGGCGATTTGGGGATGCGACAATTCGAAGTGGAGGCGGCGGCGCCATGGCGATGTCGTGGCAGCAAGCGCGATTTCGAGGCAAGGGGCATTGTGCGACGTGGTCTGGGTTCGCGGCAGAGAATGGTGGCGCGCGTGTTTGGGGGGGTTGCGTACTAGAGATGAAGATATGGGGCAGTGGGGTTAGCCTGCGTGTGAGGTAATTTTTAAAAAAAAAATTTGTTTTTCAAAATTTAATTTATAAGCAGTAGGTTTTTCAATTTAATTAAATTTCAAATTATAAAATATTATAAACAAAATTTTAAACTGAATTTTAAAAATCAAAGTTTTAATAATAAATTCAAGTTGTCTGGAACCAAGTTTGTAAATAAATCAGGTTTTAAAAACTTTAAAATTGTTTTATTTATAAAAAAAAAAGTGTTTTGTTTAATGATATTGGTTAATTTAGATTAATTTATTAAAAAGGAAGAATGCTTCGAATTAAATAGTTAGTTAATAAAATTTTAAAAATGACAACTTGAATTGTCTAATTTATTTCGAATATTAATAAAATAGTTGGTTAATTTAAATATCAAATAGAAGTTTGTTTAAATGTTAAGAAGTTGTTAAAAATATTAGTTCAAATATTCTATTTAAAAGGGAAAAATTTATTTATAACAGAATTAATAGTTAAAACCAAATTTTGTTAGTAGATTTAATTTATAAAAAGGAAATTCAGTTCAATTGAAAATTTCTAGTTAGAATTATTTTTAAAGGAAAATTAGTTAAAATAAATTTATTTAAGAAGAAATTTGGTTAGAAATTTAATTTATTAGATAAAATGATTTATCAAAAGATAATATTATTTATTATTGGGAAAATGGGTAATTTAGGACTAAAAGAAATTGTTTTAAGAATAAAAGGAATTTGTTAGTTAAAATAAAATCTTGGTTAAATAAATTTAATTTAAAAGGAAATTTAAATTTTAGTTAAATAAATTTATTTAAAGAAGAAACTGGTTTAAATAGAACTATCAGTTAATTTAACTATTAAAATGAAATCACCAATCAATCGAAATTATCAAATGAAAATTTATTATTCGATCTATTTGAATATTAATAGATTGTGTAAATATTTATACAAGGTATAAATCAAGAAATCGAGTCAAGAGGGAAATGGATTGCTAATAAAAGCAAAGGTGAGAACTTCTCACTCAAAAGGAATTTTGTTATTTATTTAAATTTTAAATAGATAGATTTAAAATTGTTTGACTGTGTTGATTGAATGCTTGAATGATGATTGTTATATATATATATATATACATATATATATATATATATATTGGATGTGAATAGACCCTATACGCCGTTAGTAAGCGGAGGTTATTTATTAAACCCATATACCGCGATATTCCACCTCGAAGTGGAATTGGTATTATATTATATATATAGCAATATATATATATATATATTGGCATATGTATATATTGCAGTTGATTGATTTCCCGCATTGTATAGCGGATGAGACCCTATTGCGCCGTTATTAAGCGGATAATATTTATAAAATCCCATGTACCGCGATATTCCGTATTGAAACGGAATTGGTATCGTGCTAATGTCTGTGGATGCAGGGAAACAGGTTGGAGGGATCCAACTGGATTCCTCACAAATATTTATTTGATTCAGATATTGTGATATTTGATTGTTTATCATGGATGATATATGATGTTTGAAAGTCGTGATTGACTATTTGATGTGTTGCATCATCGGATCCAATTTTGAAGCTTAAAAATAACGATTTTGATTTTTAAGGGATTTCTAAAGTGATTTTTGAAAATATACGTTTATAAAATTATTTTTGGAATTGATCCATTATAAATAAATAAACGTTATAATTTTAATGTTATAAAAATTACGATTTTTGAGAAATATAGTTAAAAGTTGATTTTGAAAAATATGAGATTGATGATTTTATAAAATAGCTTAAATTTGGGATTTCTGAATTTATTATAAAAAGATTAAAAATAGGATTTATACAATTGGATTATTTTATAAATCAAATGATGAAATTATAAAAGAGTTTAAAGACGTTTTTTTTAAAATAGTAATATAAATTGATTTATATTAAAGGATTTACAAACGGATATTTGTAAATTAAAAATATGGGAATTATAAAACGAGCTTTTATAAGTGTTAGAATGGATTATAAATAAATTTCGTAAATGAAATGGAATTATAGAATTATAACGCTGAAGTTATAAATGGAATTTTATAAGAAGTAGGTTTATAAAATTTGTAAAGTTATTTAAAGGAATAGATTTTGGATAAATAAATGAATCTTATAAGTTATAAGATTTATAAATTTGGGAAGTTTAAAAGAATGTTTTTGCAAATAAATAAATTATAAGTGTTTAACTTATAATATGAAATTTTTAGTATATCATTGAGATATAAATTGAGATAGGTTAGTAAAGGAATTTACAAAAGGAGTTGATATAAAATAAATAGAAATAGAATTTATAAACATTGTGTTATAAATCCGCAACGACTTATTTTGATAAGTAAATTCTCCTAACTTATTTATGAAATTATATTCACATTTTAAATAGTGAATAATCCTTTAAAATAAAAGGGATAGAAATGATGAATTGGTTAATAAGTATATTCACGTTTTTGAATAGTGAATAATATATTTAAGAAAATGTTTTGGATGTGATGTTTTAAATAGAATTAAAACGATCTAAAGATGTTTTAAAATGTATTGGGATTCGAAACCATAGATTTCAACATTCATTGTTGAAATAGATGTTTTCGAGAAATATAAGGAAATAGTAGACTATAACACTGTTGTTATAGTAAATGATTTCCGAAAGGAAATGTTTTGTATAGTATTGGGATTTATATATCTATTTTAATTTCGAATCCCTATACTAATGAATTTGGGTTGTCGTAACGATGTTTTACGCAACATTCGTTTTGGACCAAATAAATATGTTTAAGAGAATGATTTCCTTAAAGAATGAAATATATACTTAATTTCGATTAAAGTATATAGAATATTTTCCAAGTGTAGAAAATAAAAGGGTTGTGAATTACTTATTTAATAAGTACGGAAATGTTTTCCAATATAAAGTGAATATGTTGAGAATTTATCTTTTTGAAGATAAATTGAAATGAATAATTGAAATCGTATATTCATAGATATTTTGGGAATATAAATTCATTATGGAATTTATAAATAAAAAGGGGAATTTGTTTAAAAAAAATGTTGATTTATTTTTGAAGTGTGAAAACTATATATCTAGTAAAGATATTTTTGGGGAATAAATAATTTGGAAAATTATTTGGAATCTGGTGATGTGTGCATATCCATTGATAGTTTAATAGCCGACTATCAATATTTCCCTTTGAATGGGTATTTGATATGATTTGTTTGAAATTGAATGCCACACTTATTTTTAAATAAGCGCTCACTATTCGGGTTAACCGGGAAAGGACCTTGGGGTCGTATAACCTATTCCGAATATGTGATACGTCGTTATGAATTGCATTCGAAGACCGGTGTTGAAGACCGGATATTTTCGAAAACGAAAGGGTATCTTGTCGAATGTCTTTGCATCGACTGGTCCCCGGTATAGAGACTCCATATGTGATGGGAAGTCCGAACGTGATTAGTGAATATCCGGATTGCAAGGACTTCTTTGTAAGTGCCTTCGGTTCTGTTCGAGCCCGAAACAGACTTGTATGGATTGTATGTCTGACATTACAAGTTGAGATATAAAGCCGATTTCTTTCAAATATATTTCTGTTGGTGGCGGAGAATTTATTCTCTTAGCTTAACACCCTTCTATGAGACGTACGAGCTCAGAGGTTATATAGTTGAAGTTATCAGCGATATATTCCCAATTTTGGTAATGTGACATGCTGAGTGTTGCTGTAAATGATCATTGTGTTGATTATTTGTGATAGGATCATTTGTTTGATCGTCTATCTTGGTGATCATTTCTATGATCATTTGTTGACCCAAAGCATGGCTTTTTGTATAAAGTGTGTTTTTGTGGACGTGACTTCGTCGAGCCTCACAAACCGGTAATGGTCGAAACAGGAATTGTGCGGCAAGGTTTTCAGGGATCGCTTCCCTAGGGTATGACCATTCCTTCTGGAAAAGGGTAGTATCATGGTATGGAGCCCAGATACTTACTCATGTTGAAACACTTATTATTATGGTGTGATGTTGGTTAGAGAGCTCTCGTTCAAAGGTCCCAAAGGACCGGGGGTGGCATATCTCAGGGTTTGTAATATCCCTTGGGAAAAGGGATTCCCGGCTTTGTTTGGCAGAGAACAGTTTGGTTCTCGGGGCGTCCTTCCAGAGGCGTTTCCATGTGGCAATGGGAAGTTCCTTGGCCTGACCATTTGTTGGAAAAATCCATTCATCCAATACGATCTTGTACGGATTTAGTCGTATTACCTGCCATTTACTTATGGTGGTCACCACTGTTTAGATGGTAGCTATAGTAGGCATACGATAATGGTCGTATGCTGGCTAAGATTTATATCTTTATTTCCGAAATAAATTTTTACTACACTATGCACTAGTAATAATATCAAATGTCTTTTTAAATGCGTATCAAGCATCTTTGACTATCATAAGGAGAAATATCCTCCGATTCTGCGTTTGCATTGTGTGTGTGTGCGGGAGGCCTTATGGTAGTCTCATTTTTAAAAGCATTGCGAATCTATTTTAAAAATATCCTCTATTTGTTTTTGTTTAAGAAAAATAAACTGTTTTAGTTCTCGCACCAGTCACATGACTGACTCGGAGTTTATTGTTTTCCTTCCTAAACTCTGGGTGCCCACCAATTTCCACATGGGCAGTCAAGAGTTAAGGTTTATCAGGATCTTCTGGAATTCAGGAGTTGCTGGAGGCAAGCTGGATGGCGTAGCATATTACTAGTATATAGTATTTCTTTTCCGCTGTTTAAAATTGTTTGTTGTTGTACACTCTGATGTAATGAATTGTAATGTGATGTAATGTAATAACTGATATAGTTCTTTGTTTAAAGATTATTCATTTATCTATTATATGTTGTTCCGCTGCGAATTGTGAGATTCTGATGTTGTTTCTTTCTGTTCTCTATTTTCTATTCTTTCTCTCTTCTTCTACCTCTTTCTTCTTTTCTAAAAACCCTAATGGTTCGTATTTTCGTTCATCTTGAGTTAATCAATGGAGATTAGTGTCTATTCAAGGAGTACGGACTTACGGGTCTTTACAATAAGTAATATTTAAAATCAGAATAAGTTTTGATGTTTTAAAAATAGATGTTTTTAAAATCAGAATAGAGGAATATTTCAAGGCTAAAACAAAGTTTGAAAACATTTTTGAAAACATTTTTGAAAACATGATTTTGAAATCTAAAACATTTTGAAAACAGATTTAAAAATATTTTGAAAAATCTATTCAAACTGAAATTGCAAGAACCTTCTTACAGAGCTCCTCCATAGGACTCGAGAACTTGTACAAAGTAGTTTAAATGATTTTGATTTTCGTGGGTTTGTAAGCCACTTGTCGTAGGTTTGTAAGCTACTTGTCGTGGGTTTGTAAGCCACTGGTTTCGATAGAAATTGGGTTCCATCCCAAAAAAAATTAAAAGAAAGATGAGAGTGCTATTATGAAGTTTTAACAAAATACTAGACACTTATCTTGAGATCTTGAAATCTTGATTCTCTAGAGTCTTGAATCTTGAATCTCTAATCTTCATCTTGATGCTTGAGTCTTTTTACTGATCAGTCTTCGATAATACCTGCATATACTTTTTATATACATATATACATATATATATATATATAGAAATGTTAGTATATATTTTATAAAGTAAAGTATAATAACTATATAAGGTTGTTGTCATCAAAACATCATCAACTCAGTTCCTAACAAAATGACCTCGTATGCGAAAGTTATTAACATTAGACGATAAACAATTTTAAAATATAAAATAAAAATGAAGAAAAAGAAAAACACAGACCAAAGAGACGGCCATGTCACTCTTCATTCCAGCACACATCACTCTTCGTTCCAGCACACACACGTAACCCTAGCCTGACTACAGAATGACGCAACCATCTAAATCACGCTGTCACCATCAGCACGCGAGCCACCAGAGGGCCGCCACTCGAGCAAAACCCCACCGGCCACGCGCCCCACCACATGACCCCCTCTACGCCTTCGATCTGAGCCACAAAGCACCGCCGCTGCCAAACACTTCCAACCCTTATCGAATTAAATCCCCCAATCTAGCCGTTAATTCGACGGATTAACAACTCCAATGAGCAGCACTCAGTCACCTCTTCACAATCCTACCCTTGATCGAACGATCAGACGAAGTTCATCAACGCGTGAAGAACGACCGAAAATGGTTCTTCGATTTCTAGCTAAATAGTGCATCGAATTAAAAAACAGATCACAGAATTGAGATTCTCTCTTGGAGGTCTTTCCGACGGTATATAATTTGATATAATTTGTCGAGTTTGAAATTTTAGCTTTGGATTTGATTTGGAACTGTGTTTGGGAATTAGGGTTTGCAGCCATTGGAAAGAGGAGCTAATAGAACATACAGAAATGAGAAATAAGAAATAAATTAGGGTTTATAACAGGGTATATACAGGCAAGCTGAAAAGAATAAATGGATAAGATCGATAAACACGTTTGAAATATAAAGTGGCCCGAAATGCCCGTTCTGACTCCAGAACGAAATTGGGTCAACTCATATATCAAAATAGATGTTTTAAAATATTTTAAACTCGATGGAATATGTTTCAAGTCCGAATTCCATCGTATGAAGTTATGCTAAAATTAAATTATTCCAAATTGATTTCAATTGATTTCAATTTCATTGATTTCAAGGCATTTCGAGTCAGTACGATCAAACGACGAGTCCGATCATTACGAAACTTGAAACCCTACAATAATTCGCCGTCACAGATCCGATGAAACACTTTTTCGTCGCAATCCGAGTCAGTGGCCAAAATTGCTATTTTTACATTAATTAATTAAATAAATAAATTTACTAATTAAATCAAATTTCAATTCTTTAGTTGACAAATTCCATCATTTTTTATTTCTCAATCATTTATAATGATTTAAACAAATTTAATTGTCCATTTAGAGTTGAATAATTTTTCAATTCCTGTATTAACCTCAATTCAAGATTTATAAATATAATTTCCAATAATTCCATTTAATTAAATGAATTAATAATTATTCCATTCATTATTGTCAAACGGATGAAATTAACCTTGGATTCAAAGTCTATACATTAATATTCTAACATTCCATCTTCATTTCAATTAACGTAATATTTAGAAATTTAAATTTCATTGATTCGCCACTAAATCTAATTATTATAGTTCAAATCCCATTAAATTTATAAGTCTTCATTTCCATTCTTTTAAATTCAAAAAATTGCCCTATTATGGATAGTATTAACATTATTGAATCAATTATCAATTTATGGGAAGAATTATTATTGGCTTACTCTTATTACATTAATAATTACCATTTTATTCAAATTTCCAATTAATATAGTAACTAATTTCATGCGCTTACCAATAAATTCATTTATTATAGATTTCCTCCCAATTAATTAAAATTGATTCCTATAAATTGATTTGATTTAATTGCCATCTTACTAGGTCCATTTTTACTTAATATACCAAATTACCTTAGTTTTATCCCATTACACTAATATACGCCTATTTACATCTTAATTTGAATAAATATTACATTTCTAAATGTGTACTTCTATCAATCGTACACATTAACTAAGGGTTAAAACCAATTAATGCATTTACCTTAATTCCATTCTTATACCAATTTATTACTTTATACATACATTACGTTTCTATGAAATTTATACATTCACACTTTCCGTTATTATATTAATTGTCATTAAAGAAATGTTCATTATCAGTCACCAATGATTATACCAACTCATATCACACTAATCCTATTCAATTTCCATTTATTACACAGATTCATATTAATTAATCAACATTTACATTTGTTACTTACATTTAACTTATAACCAAGTTATACCATTTTACATTATTTCATTTATAACCAAGTTTTGATTTATAAGTGAAGTTGATATAAATAAGAAAGGAAAATGGAAATTTTAATCCTGGAATTAAAAATTAACTTGAGTAAATCAAAGTGAATAAGGTATATTGGAACTTAACTTAAGACAAGTTAAATAAAGCTAAAATTGAATTTGACTGAATTGGATATTAAGTGGGAAAGGTAGGATAATTGAATAAGCATAAGTATAATTATTGAATGGGATGAATACACTTAAGTCTTTAAGTGAAATAAATAATCCAAAATGATGGATATAGGATTTGTGAACTTATGAATAGAGAAATGGAATTGTAAAAACCTAAATAAAAATGGTCGAGTGTTATGGTAAAAAGAATAAGTTTAAAAATTGAATTCTAAATGAAATGTGAACTGAAATAAGATAAAGTAAAATATGAATGGACTTAGGTAAGCAAATAAGTTTTTTTGAACTTATTCATTAGGAAATAAAAATTTAAATTGGATTGAGTAATAAAATTGGATCGAATTGAATTTAACTTAAATTAAATGAAATTGAGTTGAAATTGGATTGAATTGAAATTAAAATGCAGTTATGATATAAATAATATTGAATAGAATTAAATTCTTGTTTAAATTAGTAAAAGGAGTGGTATGGATTTAAGTTGGTTAAATAAAATTTAGTTGAACTTGAATTAAATTTAAAAGGAATTAAATTGAAAGAAAATTTAATAAAGTTGGAAATGTAATTGAACGAATTAAATTCTTACTCAACTAAATTCAAAAGAATAGTATGAAGATGGATCTAGCGTAAGCTAAATTAAATAAAAATTTCGATAGCTTATAAAAAGATTGAAAAGTAAAATAAAACCCAAAATAAAATTTGTTTGATATTTTGGTGAATGAAGTAAAAATCAAATGTTGATTTAAGATTTGAAAGTGAACTAATTAAATAACTAACTAGCTAATGAAATCGAGAAATGGAACCTAATGTGGTTAAAGAGAAGTTGAATTACGAGTTTTTAGTGGAGTTTTGAAATAAAGCTTGAGTTATAAATAGAATTTGACACCTATTGTAAATGAATTAAATATGACAGAAATATTGTCTAATGAAATGAAGTTGGGTAAAAATAAAAATGGTTAGAGCTGCAAATAAATCCAGTTTGGATATAGAATAATTGAAAATGGCCATGTTATTAATAGAATAAATTCAGGAATGAATTAAGAAAGTGAACTAAAATTTAAAATGGATTGAGTAAGTAAACTAATTGAATTAAAATTAGTAAACGAATTAGAATTTGATTGGATGAGAATCAAATTAAAATGGAAATAGAATTGATGTAAGAAGAAATGGAATTATTATGGAGTTGAAACAACTAGGGTAAATTGTGAAATGGTTATTGTCAGGCTTTATGAATTGGTTTTGAATGAAACTTGTTTGGGGTTGAAATGCAAGGCAAGTGAAGGAATTTAAATTAATAATGTAATGAAAATGAGAATGTATGGCTTGTGAATAGTTCAGAATGGAATGAAGTTAATATAAATTAAGGTGGAACTAATTTAAAATGTTTATAAGCTTAAGTAATTTTTATTTACATGAATAACATCAAATTTGCATAGAAATTGGCGTTGGTCGTAAAAAAAAGTATATGAATTAAAAGAAGTGAATAAAATTGGTTTTTGAATCAGTTGGAATGAGTATGAGTTGTTTAAAATTAAAAATGAATTGGATGTAAGCAAGTAAGTTGTAAACCATTCGGATTAAATGAATATGGTATGTGATTTGATTGTAAGCAATAAAAATTGGTGTTGAAACTTTATATGTGCTTATGAAAAATTATATAGCTTGCATTGCTTAGGAAGTTCACGTGCTGTAGTTGTTTAAAGAGTAAAATGTAGTAAACTTCTTTTACATGGCGCTTACATGTTTGAATTGAGTTAGTACAGGTACTCGGAGATCGTTTA
Source organism: Allium cepa (assembly GCA_030765085.1). NCBI lineage: Eukaryota > Viridiplantae > Streptophyta > Magnoliopsida > Asparagales > Amaryllidaceae > Allium > Allium cepa. The sequence continues at coordinate 1,045,189,120 of CM060941.1, read as the reverse complement.
GCTGGATTTTGGCCGAGCTAATTGCTAAATAATAAGCCGCTTGCTGTAAAATGCTAAATAAAAGGTACGCCTACGCAATAAAATTAAGAAATGATGTTATATTATGATATATTTTGTTTTCCCACCGTGTGGGTCGATATATATATATTAATATCTCTTGTGATATTGTAAAATGCTCTCCGTACAAACGAGACGCTGTCAAATTTTTTTGAAAATTTTGGCAGTTTGAAATTTTTTGGAAGTTTTGAAAATTTTGGGTTAACTAGAAAAGTTGATTTTGAAACGCTGTTAGAAACAAAGTTCTTGAGTTGAAATTAAAGGCTAATGGTTTTGGATTAAACAAAGGGTTTTGAAAAATGAATGTAACTTTTAAGTAAGTGGGTTTTGGCTAGTTAATAGATTTGGGAACATTTTCCTACCTTAGCAAATTTCGAGAACGAAATTTTTATAATGGGGAAGGAATGTAACTACCCGAAATTTTGGTCATTAGTTTTTGAACATCTAATTTATTTTAAATGTTGAAAGTGGATTGTTAGTTGATTTTGGAATACGAAGATGTTGGTTGAATTAATAAAAAATAAGTTATAATTTCAAATATAATGATTTAATTGTATTTGGATAAATGGTAATTTAATATTAGAAATTTGGATAATTTGTGAATCTGGGAATAAATGGATATGAAAACGATTTCTAAAATTTATTTTAAGTCTAGTTGAATTGAATTATAGTATTGGACTTTTGGATGGAATCAAAAGTCGATAAGTTATATTTGGAATTTTAATATTAATTTAATAATGGAATTTAATATATGTAATTGTGTAAATAATCAGATTTTGATTTAAAATGAATCAGAATGATTTCTTATATGAATATAAATTCTGTATGAATTATAATTAAGCTAGTAAAGTTTTAAAAGTGAAGTTTTAAATGATTTCGACGATTTTGAAAATCACTCGATTTAATCAATGAGTTAAAAATAGCCTTCCGGGACACAGTCTCGGAATTCAACGAAACCCGTTCCTTTGGATCCGTAATAGTGTATTATTATCGAATTTCAAATTTCGTAGTGTCTGGAGTTATAGTTTATTCGTACGGGTGAGAATCGCGTTGAAATTAAAATCGGAAATTTAATATTTTAAATCGATTCAAAAAGCTATCTTCCACATATGATTGAATTAGGTCCTGAAACACGTTCCATTGTGTTCGAAATATGGGTGAAACCTTATAAACGCCTGGCAGCATGCGTCATTTGGAGATCGTTTGAAAAAGTTGTTTAAAAGTGAATTTAATATTAAAATATTATTATATATGCTTATATATATTCGTGAACATCAGAACCCTAATTCTTTTCTTCTAGCTGCCACATAAGCCATCGATGGCCGAAACGATCTTCCTTTCTCCCTCAATTTTCTCCATATCCATGCAGTATTTTCGAAATCTTTCTAAATGAAAATTGTAGAGCATTGAAAGATCTACTCATCCAACGGTAGATCTTGGGTATCGTCTTCGTTTGGAGCCTGAAAGAGGCCATGAATCGGGGTTGTTCGATCATGATTTTTGGGTTGATGGGGGCTCGAGTTCGCCGGGGTCGGGGGCAGAGGCAGAGCATGCGAAGGCCATTCAAACGGCGGCGCCTGATCGAGTATTAGATGAGGATGGTGGGGACGGCAGCGGCCTTTGTCGAGACTGTGTTAGGTTCGATTTCCTGCCTAGTAGCGTGAGGGGGGAAGAGGATGTGTGACCGAGATTTTTTTTTTTTTGGTAACATATAAAAAAATGAAGGGAATTTGTTTTAATTATATTCAAAATTTATAAATCCATAGCTTTTGCATGCATGGTCAGATTTCAACAAAACAGGAAGCGCCAGAATCGTAGCGACGAGCTCTACGCGTTGTAGCAAATCTGGAGGTGTTTGGATCGCATGAAAATTTTAGATTAAATCGAAGGCGGTCGATTTAATTTAAAATTGGAATGTCCAGCGGCGAAACTCAAGGTGAGTTAATCTCACTCGCATCTGGATCTCAATAGTAATTATAGATAGTAGAAATTAAATTATTGGTTGATTGATTGAATGTGATTATTATTATCAGTTTGGATATGATATTATATAAAGTAGTATATATATATTGGAGTGATTGATGTTCCTGCATTATATAGCAGATGAGACCCTATATGTCCCGCATAATAGCAGATGACCCTTTATACCGCGATGTCCTCCTCGAAGTGGGATTTGGTATTTTATTTATTGTGCTAACATCTATGGATGCACGGAAATAGGTTGGAGGGATCCAACTGAACTCCTCAAATATTGAAATTATTTTCATAACTGTGATATGTTATTTGATATCCTGTGATAAGTTGAATTGGAAATTTAAGTTATTCAGTGTTATGGTTTGGATGAATATATCTTGGTATTTTTAAATATAGAATATAATGAAGTGGGTATTTAAAGGAAAAAAAGGGAGAATTTTTGGAACAAAAAATAAAATTGATGTTTCAGATGTAAATAAGGATTCTAAATAATAATAAACGGTGAATTCGATGTTAATGGATTTTGGAATTGATTTGAATAAATCGAGAAATAAATTTTAAAGGGAATTTGATTCAGGAAATCGATTTGAAATTGATTAAGTGTTTTGGAAACCGTGATTTAATGGAAGATGAGGAAATGGAAATGTGTAAACTGGGTTTATAAATAAAGTGGAATATTTATCCGTGGATAAATTTGGAAGCATAGATTCGTGGTGGGAATTTATAAGAAAGGGCAATTCGTTTTAAAAATAAAAAGGTGATTTTATTTTTAAAGAGGTTGGAAAGTGTATTTTTCCTAGAAAGCTAAGTATATTTATCAAAGGAAGGTTTCTAAGTATAAACTAGAAGTTTAAAGATGTTTTAAAATGTTTTTTTTAGAAAATTTATTATTTAATTTCTTTAGAAGTTAAAAATAAATATTTGTTTGAGTTAATTATAGTAGTTACTTATTTTTAAAAGTAACTTAGTATTATGATTTTAAAAAGAAATTTTAACATAAATATTTGATATAATAGCTTTATTTTAAAAGTTGTTTTGGCTTATGTTTTACTCAGAAGCTCTTATAGGATCTCATAAGTATTATTTTTAATAAAGTAAATTAGTAGCTATATTCTTAATGTTTTTAAGTATATATATGTAACGATCCCGATTCTTGAGTCGAATTTAATTGGTAATTAAATTAAATTTTGGATTCAATTGTGAATTAATTGAGAATTTATTTGATTTGAAATATTAAAAAAATAAAAATAAATTAAATTAAATTTTAAGCTGGAAGTTCTAATAATGAAATATATTGTGAATAGAATTTTTGGGTATATTTGAATTTTCCAAAATAAATAAGGTGTATGTTTATTTATATAAATAGATTATCACTTGAAATTTGATTTTGAAAGTGAAATTCAATAATTAATATTTTTATAAAATTAATTGGATTTAAAAGTTGTATTTGGAAAACAATATATATGTATCTAATTAGAATTGTAGGTATATAATCTAATTTAATTTCAAAGTCATTTGTTATAAATTTGTATAAGTACAAATTAAAATGTATGAATATAAAGTCTTAATATGTATTTACCTTTTGAAATTAATAAAGCCTAATACCATTTGAAAATAATAAAAACATAGATTGTATGTAACATTAAAACATATGGTAATGTAAAAAGGAAAGTATTCATTTACAATTGAAATTATAAATAAAGTAAGGTTTAAAAACAAAGTTATAAATTTATTTATAAACAAGGTTCAAACCATAAATTTGAATTTATTTACATAAAGGTCTAAAACATAATATTACTTGTTTTGAACAAGTGTAAACCATGCAATAAGAAATTAAACAAGTGTTCATTTAAAATTACAAGTGGCATTTTTTTGATTTAATTTTCTTTTATTTTACTAAATGATTTTCAGCCTATAATACCTATACTTCTCCTCTTCTATTCTTTTTTTTCAATATCAAAAGCTAAGAAAGTTAAACAACTCTTCTTTCTCAAATCTGAAAATTAGTTCTTCCTCAAAACCAGAAAATTTATCAAACATCAAAACTTGAATATCATTCCTCAAATCTGAAAACAAATCAATTTAAAAGCTTGCAAATAAACTTCAAATCCTCTCAAACTAGAGCCTGCAACCATTCTTAAAAACCTGAACATCATTCATTAACCTGTCTTCATCTTCAAAATCCAAAAACCTACAAGTTTTCTTCAACTCTGAGATTTTCTGAACCTGGAACGTGTCTATTGCATGTTCGAATATGAAACAAGCTAAGTTTCAAGCAAACAACCTGAATCAAAGATCAGGTTTTAAAACAAAATAAAAATAAAATATGAAAATCAAATAAGTTTAAAAGAGGGCAAACCTGGGAAATCAAGCAAAGCAGATCAAGATCAAAATAAATAAAAAACTGTCTATATTTTCTGGAAATCAAAGTCTTCAATCTGGGGGACTCAAACAAAAGCGAGAAAAAGAAGGAAGATCAAGCAATTAAAAACAAGAATCGGATCATTTAAATCAAGTCTCAAGCTCAAAGAAAATCTGGTTCCAAGTTTCAAAAACATTTCCAGGTTTAAGCCCTCAAATCTGTTCTCTGCTTCCAAACTTCAGGTGAGAAAAATTATCCTCCTTTGATCTCAACTCTGTTTTTACCTTAATTGTGTGCCTGATGCTTGATTGAAATCACGAGATAAAGTATGATGCATGGATGTGAATATCTATGTAAATTTGAATATTCATGCCTGTATGTATATACTTTGTGTGCTTCCAAACATAAGAACAACCATAGAAAAATCATATCTCAAAATATAAATAGGTTTAGGTGATAACCTTTAAATGAAAATTTATCATAAAAGTGTAATACAAAATTGTAAAAATATTTTCAAATGTATTTATGGAATAAATATTAAGAAAAACTTGAGTATTACAGTAATAAACAATTTATATCAGAAATTCAACTCTTATGATTTCAAGTTTCAATCATCTGTATGGATTCGTGCTTAAATTATATGAATTTTGATAATAATATTGGGATTTTTAGGTTTGAAATTCGTGGGAATTATCGAGTTGAACGGCAAATGCGAATTGGTCAAATTCCGGCGATCAATGTCGATTTGGGCGACGAGATCATTGTTAGAGGAAGTTGAAGTATCAGGGATCATCAGAAAATTAATAGATGAATTTATAATTCACCATGGAAGGCGAGCGAGATCGATTTTGTATTTAACCCTAAGTTTTAATTATGGTTGGAATTCGAGTAATCGCGGCGACGTTAGTGCATCGAGTCGCACCGAACCGAGATGAATAGGAGTGTGGCAACGTGACGTAGCTCGTGGTCGGTTGGCGTGAGCTCTGATGAACCATATCGGCGACACGAGGTGAATCTGTGGTCGAGGTTGGTTTCCAGTTCGAAGCTGATTGCTCGATTTAGATTACATGATCAATTCATGGTTCTGAGAGGATGCTCAGGTCGAGTGGGTCAATGATGTCTCGTGGGAGGTGGAGGCGATGGTCGGAGTACTGGCGACCGTTGGTGCACGTGGATGTGCACCTATGTGTATCTGGTTTGAAGAGAAGGTGTTGTCTCGAAGTCATTTTCGGGATTTTGGGTATTTGGCTCGAGGTGTTTCTCGGGCTCGTATGTGTGTGGTAACACGTTTTAAATTTTTTAAAAAACGAAGTTAAATTTTAAAAAGAAAAATGGGTGGCTCGGGGAAGACTCGGGGAAAATGGGTTTCAAGCTCGAGTAAAACTGAATTTGGCTCGGGTTTCATAATTTCCAGTTTCAAAGAACTTTAACAATCTAAGTTAACTTGATTTCTAAACTATCCTTTTTAAATTAATGGTTGTTGTTAAGTTGAAATATGTAATTAAAGGTTTTTAAATGAAAATATTTTAAATTAATTAAGTTTAAAATGTTTTAAACTTATAATTTTAAAAGAGTTACATTTTAATGAACTTAACAAGGTAATAAATGAGTTAATCAAAAGTTTCTAAATTGTTAACTTAAAGGTTAAGTTAACTTATATGATTAGGGATAATTAATCAATGATTAGAAGTTTAATAAATCAAGAAATTAAGGAATAACTAATTTAAGAATGATTAATTTCTTAAAAGTAATTACTTAATGAAAGTAATTAAGGATGAATAATAAATGATTAAAGATTGATTAAGCAAGTGTTTAAAGATTAATTAATCTAAAGAATAATTAATTTATGTGATTAAGTAATAAAGGTAATTAATTTCTTAAAGATAATTACTTAATTAAAAGTAATTAATTAATGATTAAAAGTGGATTAATCAAGTGATTAACATTGATTTAAGATTAAGGATAGTCACTTATCATAACTAATTAAGGATAATTAATTTAATGGTAATTAATTAATTAAGGGTTAATTAATTGATTAAAGATAATTAATTAAAAGAATAATTAAATAATTAAAGGTTAATTATTTAATAATTAAAGGTCGATGAATTATAATTAAAGGTTAATTAATTTATTATTAATGGTTAATTAATAAATGATTAAAGAATAATTAATTAAAATGATTTGTAATTTATTAATGTTAATTAACCAGGATTAGTAATTCATAAGTAATTATCTGATTTGAATTAATCAGACAATTAACTGATCTTACTTATGAAATTTTGAATTGAATTGGATGCTTTGAATTGTGTGATATCGCTGATATACGATGTTTTGTGATATGATTAAGCTGTGAAATGTAACTTATTATCTGTGATGAATGTAATTTATTTATCTGCAATGTACCTATGTTATTTATCTGTGATCTGTGAATAAAGATAAGCGTTATAGTTTATACAGCTTATCAAATATATTGTTGTATATGAATCTGTGCTAATTGATGATGTTGCACTTTTATTGTGTAAAACCCTTGGACCACACTTATACACACACACAAATATGGATTGCACGTGGAAATTGGTTAAGTCGCAGATTTTTGAAATAGTTTTAAAATTGAAATTTTGAATCTAATTGGTTTTGGAAATGGATTGGGTTTAAAGTAAAATGCTTTTGAAAGGGAATTTCAAAGATAAAAGTTATTTTTGAATAACTTGATTTAGTTTTGAAATTTGATTTAAATTTGAATCCATAAAATTTGAAATTGAATTTTATCTATGATTTAAAAAAGGTTATACAAGTTTATATGGGTTTTAAACCATTTTTTAAAGTGTTGTTTTGGGAATTTGAATTTAACCCAAAGATTTTAACTTGTATAAATGAAATTGGATTTTTTCGAAATGAAAACTATTTGTTTTCAAATAATAAAAGCTTTCATATAAGAAATGAATTTCCAATTGGTGTTAATGGGATTTCAAGTTTGAAATGAAAATGGTTTTCCAAGTTATGTATAAATCTTTGGAAATGGGTTTGAAAGCTATAAGTTAAATCTTTGATTTAAAGATTGGATGAGTTAATCCTAATTGAAATGGAAGTTGTTTTGAAATCTGTGAATGGATCTTTGTGAAACTGGGTGAACATTGTGAAATGAATCTTTTTGTTGAAAGATTTGAAATGGTAATTTGTTTAAACCATTTGAAGAAAGGTTTTGGGTTTTTAAAAGTCGTGAATTAATTGAAATCCCATATCCATATGTTTTAAATATTGCGCTCACTATTCGGTTTAGCCAGAAGAGGACTTTGTGTCATATAACCCATTCCAAATAGTGATACGATGTTATGAATTGTAATTGAAGACCGGGTGTCTTCAAGAACGATAGGATAACCTGTCGAATGACTCTACACTGAGTTGCTCCGGTATAGAGTTCTCCATTTGTGATGGGGAGTCCGATCGGAATTGTGGATGCCCGGATTACAAGGGCTTCTTCGGAAGTGCCTTCGGTTCTGTTCGAACCAGGAACAGACTTGTATGGTTGTATGTCTGACATTACACTTTGAGTTATAAAACTGATCTCTATCAAATACATTTCTGCTTGGTGGCGGGGAATTTATCCTCTTAGCTTAACACCCTTCTCTGAGACGTACGAGCTCAAAGGTTATGTAGTTGATAGTTATCAGTGATATACTCCCAATTTGGTAGTGTAGCATGCTGAGTGCTGCTGTGTATCATTTATTGATCAAAGCATGGCTTTTGTGTAAAGCGTAGCTTTGTGGACGAGACTGCATCAGGACCTCACACCCCGGAAATGGTCGAAACAGGAAAAATGCGGCAAGGTTATGAGGGTCGCGCCCTTTAGGGTGTGTCATTCCCTTCTGGAAAAGGGTGGTATCATGGTATGGAGCTCTGATACTTAACTCATATGGTCACTGCAAATCTATTACTTTGTTATTGCTTTGTGATTGAGAGGCGCCTCGGATAAAGGTCGCAAATGACTGGGGGATGGCATGCTCGAGTAGTAGTTACCTAGTTACAGAGGTAACCCGACCTTGTGTTGGCAGAGAGCCGGGTAGGCTCTCGGGACGTCCCTCCAAAGGCGTACACATGTAGCAGTAGGAAATTCCTTAGCTTGACCATTTGTTGGAAATCCAATCTTCAATACGCGCCTTGTACGGTTTTAGTTTAAAACTTGCCATTTACTTATGGTGGTCACCACTGTTTAGATGGTAGCTATAGTAGGCATAGTTTGAAATGTTTACGCTGGCTAAGATTAATATTATACTTTCAAAATTATTTCTACACTATGCAATAATAATAATAATATCAAAATGGTTTTCGCGTATCAAACATATTTGACTATCATAAGGAGAAATCTCCTCCAATTCTGCGTTTGCATTGTGTGTGCGGCGGGAGGCCTTAAATGGTAGTTTCATTTTCTAAAAAGCATTGCGGGTTTAAATTTTAAAATCCTTTATTGTTTGTTTTAAAGATAAACTGTTTTTTTTTTGCTCATACCAGTCCCATGACTGACCTAGAGTTTATTGTTCCTTTCCTAAACTCTGGGTGCCTACCATTTTTCCACACGGGTAGTCTAGAGTTGGGTTTTTTATATAATAGATGTAGATTCAATAGTTTTCTTCAGTCTTCCCATGACTGACCTTGCTTAGCTTAGTGCGACTTGTTGGGGGTTCGAGCTAGCTTTGGATTTGGTGATGGAGTTTTTGGAATTTAGCATTGAAGACATTGTCTTTCCGCTGCTGTTTTCTCTGTTATTGTCTTGTATCTATCTTGGATATATTGATAGTCATTTGTATTTGATATTCAGTTGCATCAGATATTGTATTAATGTTGTATATTGGTATACTCATTTCTTCTGCTGTGTTGTTATACTTAATGTGTTATAAGCTCCGGCGAACCAGATTCGACGTTTGAATCTGCGGCATTTGAATATAGGTGATGTGATATATTTGGTGCCGATTTTCGAAGGTCGAGTCAGGATCGTTTCAATATATTTTTTGGAAATGATTTAATTTATTAAAAATCTGAATTTATTAAGACTTGGTGTTTCTTAGTGGAAATAAATAATTGGATGTATTGGTTGTTTATTTGATAGTTAAATAACCGACTATCTAATCTGGACCCAAATATAACGTTGGAAATATCTAGAAGTGGTATGCGAATTATATGGTATAGTTGTCGTTCGAGGTGCTATACCGTACGTATAAACTCGTTCGTTCTTCTAGGATGTTTATAAGGAAATCCATCCACTAACGGTTAGGAGGTGAACTCTGAACTTATTTTCGTCAATTTATTTCCTAAAGAACCGGGATTAAGTTTACCGGGAAATACGAACGTTGTTCCAAAGAGACCGGGATCGGATTTGTGATTCGAAAAGCACTTCGATCCAATGAGTACATTTTCGTGATGAAGACAAGAGCTTGGAGTCGAAGATAGAGCGATGAAGTTTAAGGGCTAATCGCTACTAATCCTGAGGGTGATTCCAAAATGGAAGTAGAAGGAATAGTGCCTTCGATTCCGTTCGGACCCGAAACCGACTTGTATGGATGAATGCTTTCAGAACATCGTCAGGAGGACGGTGAGCATTCTAAGTGAGAAGTGTTCTAAAAAGGCAACGCTTAGCCTCAAGCCTCATCAATCGGAAATGACTGAAAATCAAAGGATATGCAGCAAGGCTAAGTGGGTAGCACCCAATTAGGGTAAGGTCATCTCTGTCTAGATGTCCCTTTTTATTCAGCTGTGTGGGACGGTTGCCGATCCCAACCGTGGGGTGATCTTATTCGGGCTATCCTGTAAGGGATAGTCCAGTCTTCTATTGCAGAGGATCGGGAGGGGTCCTCGGTATGTGGATCTAGACCAGGTACCGTGACAGTGGTACCCCAGTGCCTTGTCATTATTTGGAAATCCATTCTCTCTACATTCCCTTTATGGTTTTGATTGTAGAGCTTAGTGTTGCTGTAACGACCCAGAATTTTTGTTAATTAAAATTTGAATATTTAATCGAATCTAAATATTAATAAGTAAAATTTATAAGTCGATTTAATTTTATATCGAATATCTGGATTTAATTGGATAATTAAATCGGTAATTAATACTTGAAATTACAGAAATAATTGAAAATTCGGTTTAAAATTATTAAAATTTATCTGGAAAATTTTATTTAATCGTATTGAAGTTATAATGATGTTATTGAACTTTTAAAATTGAATTTAAAGTTAATCTGTGAAAATTGAATATTTTAATATTTAATCGACTAGTGAAATTAGCCTTTTTTCGAACAGTCTTAGAATTGGACGAAACTAGTTCCATTGGATCCATAATAGTTTGTTATTATCGGATTTCAATTTTCGTGTCAATCAGATTTACCGTTTGTCCGGGGCAAGCCAAAATGCCCAGAAATTTGATTTATCGGTTTAATTTTAGATCGATCGTTTGTTGTCGTAACTCGCACAGATGTCTGAATTAGCTTGCGAAACCTTTTCCATTGTGTCCGGAACGCGGGATAAATCCTAGAAACGCCGGTCACCGTGCGAGATTCGGAGTTTGAAAAATCGGATGAATAGTAAATTGAAATATTTTCTATAAAAGCACGATATTGTTTTCATTTGTGCAAAATCATCAAACCCTAGGGTTAAACGTTTCCAGCCGCCTCTATGAATTTCAATGGCTAATATTTCATTTCCTTCTCTCCTTGATTTCTTCAAATCCATCAGTTAAATCGAAAAACTTCCAACATGAAACATCTAGAACTCGTCGAGGGCTATCCATCCATACGGTGATGATGAATTTTCGAGCAAGGATGAAGCAGCAATTGGTTCATGAAGGTGGCGCGTTCTATCGCGTTTTTCAATGCCTAGGCTCGACCGAGCTTCAAGCTTTGGCAGCCGATGGTGGCTCTGGTGTGGGGCTACGTGGTGATGGCGTTCGATCGATGCCGAAGTCAACATGATGGTCGCGACTTTGATGAATCGAACGGCAAGAAATGGGTTCCTGTACGCATTTTTCACCTGGAGGAAGAAACAACGTGGAACGGCCGAGAACTGCTAGTGGAGAAAACGAACGGTTGGATGATGGAGGGTTTGTAAAATAAAAATAAAATTGAAATTATATTATAAATCGTGTAATATTTAAAAGTTGATATCTTTTTCATACGAGGTCGAAAAATTTCAAAACGAAGTGCGTCGGAATCGTATTCGCGAATACTACGAGTTGGAATTTGATTGAAATCGTTTGGAGCTAGCGAAAATTTCAGGTAAAATTAAACGTCCGTTTAATTTTATTCGAAATAAAACGCTGCAAATTGCTATCGGAAAATCAAAGTGAGAACTTCTCACTCAATCGAATTATTTCGATGTTAATTTTAAATAGTTATATTTAAAATTGCTTGATTGTATGATTGAATGATAATTATTATCTGTTATTGAATGTTAATAGACATTATATGCCGTTAGTAAGCGGAGGTTATTTATTAAAAACATATACCGCGAATATTTCACCGTATAGTGAAATTGGTATTGTCTATGTACTTGGAGTTGATTTCCCGCAGTATATAGCGGATGAGACCCTATTGCGCCGCATAATAGCGGATAATATTTTACAAATCCCATATACCGCGATAATTCCGTACTGGAGCGGAATTAGTATTGTGCTAACATCTGTGGATGCAGGGAAACAGGTTGGAGGGATCCAACGGGATTCCTCAACTGTATTGATTTTTTACAGATATTGGATATTTGTTGATTATCATATGATTATATATGATGTTTGTTGTCGTGATTGATTTATTGTTGCTGTTGCATCATCACACCCATTTTTGAAGTTTTAAAGTACCGATTTTGATTTTAAAAGGATTTTAAAGTGATTTTTGAAAATATATGTTTTATTAAATTTTGGAATTGATTTATTTTAAATAAATAAACGTTATAACATTTAAAGTTATAGAAATTATGATTTTTGTGAAATATGGTTTTTGAAATAAAAAGTTGATTTAATTATAAAATGGTTTAAATTTGGATTTTTGAATTATTATAAATGGTTTATATAAAAGACTTATAAAATTGATATTTATGAATTTAAAATATTGGAATTATAAAACGAATGTTATAAGTATTATAAAATGAATAAGATGTTGTAAAATAAAAGATTTATAAGTAATTAACTTATAAACTGGATTTTGGCATTTAAAAGGGATATTAATAGAAATAGGCAAATAAAGGAGATTTTATAAGTCGAAGTTGTTATAAAATATAAATGAAATCTTATAAGTAATAAGATTTATAATTTGTGCAGTTTTAAAAACAATGATTTTTGTAAACAAATGCAATATAATCATTTAACTTATAATATGGACCTTTGGTATATAATTGAATTATAAATTGAATAGGTTAATAAAGGAGATTTATAAATTAAAGTTTATAAATAGAAATGGAATTTATAGATATTGTTTATAAATTCGAAATCAATTGAATTTGATAAATTGAATATAGAAGTTTATTAAAGGGAATATATTCACGATTTTGGACAGTGAATACATTATTGAATAAAATGGTTATGTTTTGGGAAAGGATATTATAAAATTAAGTTAATTTATTTTAAAAGATGTTTTAAAATGTATTATGAATCGAAACCATAGATTTCAACATTCATTGTTGAAATAGACGTTTTCGGGAAATAAGGAAATGATGGACTATAACACTGTTGTTATAGTAAATGATTTCCGAAAGGAAATATTTTGTATAGTATTGGGATTTATATATCTATTTTAATTTCGAATCCCTATACTAGTGATTTTGGGTCGTCGTAACGATGTTTTACGCAACATTCATTTTGACTCAAATGAATGTGTTAAGAGAATTGTTTTCCTTAAAGAATGAAATATATACTTAATTTTGATTTAAGTATATCGAATATTTTCAAATGTTGAAAATAAATATGATTTGTGAATTACTTATTATTAAATAAGTAAGGAAATGTTTTCTCAATATGAAATGAAACGTTTTGAGAATTTATCTTTTTAAAAGATAAATTGAAAATGAATATTTGAAATCTATTGAAAATCGTATATCAGTAGATATTTTGGAAATGTGGATTCATTTTGGAATTTGTAAAGGAAAGGGAATTTGTTTAAAAAAATAAATGTTGACTTTTTTTTTGAACTATTGGAATTATATATCTTGTAAAGATATTTTTGGAAAATAAATAATTTGGAAAATTATTTGGAATCTGATGATGTTGCGCATCTCTACTGATAGTTAAATAACCGACTATCAATATTTACCTTTAAATAGGTATTTGTTGTGATTTGTTTGAAATTAAATGCTACACTTATTTTTGAATAAGCGCTCATTATTCGAATTAGCCGAGAGAGGACCTTTGTGTCACATAACCCATTCCGAATAAGTGATATGTCGAAATGGATAGCATTTGAAGACCGGTGTTGAAGACCGGGTATTTGTGAAAATGATAGAATGACCTATCGATTGTCTCCGCACCGTTAGCTACGGTATGGAGATTTCCTTTATGATGGGAAATTCGATCGGGATTGTGAATACCCGGTTTGCAAGGACTTCTTTGGAAGTGCCTTCTGTTACGTTCGATCCTGGAACGTACTTGTATGGATGTGTGTCTGACATTACAATTTGAGATGCAAAGCTGGTTTCTATCAAATATATTTCTGATGGTGGCGGAGAATTTATTCTCTTAGCTTAACACCCTTCTCTGAGACGTACGAACTCAGAGGTTATGTAGTTGATGGTTACTAGTGATACATTCCCAAGTTGGTAATGTGGCATATAAGTGCTATTGAGCATTTGTGAATTAAAGCACGGCTTTTATATAAAGCATTGCTTTGTGAACGAGACTTTGTCGAGCCTCACAAACCGGTGATGGTCGAAACAGGAATCGTGGCGGCAAGGTTATTTGGGGGTCGCTCCTCCATAGGGTATGTCATTTCCTATCTGGATTATAAGTGGTATCATGGTATGGAGCCCAGATACTTACTTTGTGGACACACTATATTTATTACTGTGTGATGTGGTTATCAAGCGCTCGATTTAAGGTCCCAAAGGACCGGGGAATGACATACTCGTGTCAGTTGTTACCTAGCTTAAAGGTAACCCGGCCTTGTGTAGCAGAGATCTAATCGTAACGTTAGATCCGGGAACGTCGCTCCAGAGGCGTTCTATTTTATTTGGGAAGTTCCTTTGCCCGACAATTTGTTGGAAATCCAAACAAAACAATACGAGCCTTGTACGGTTTTAGTTGTAGAACCTGCCATTTAATATGGTAGCTATAGTAAGCATACCATCATGGTACGTATGTTGGCTAAGATTTATATTCTACTTTCGAAATGTTTTCTACACTATGCGCTAATAATAATATCAAAAAAAATGATTTGATTTTGCATAGTAAGCATCTTTAACTATCATAAGGAGAAACCTCCTCCAAATCTGCGTTTGCATTGTGTGTGTGGCGGGAGACCTTGTGGTAGTTTCATCTTTCAAAAGCACTGCGAATTGATTTTAAAAATTCTCTTGTTGTTTGTTTTAAAGATAAATAATTGTTTTAAGTTCTCACACCAGTCCCATGACTGACTCAGAGTTTATTGTTTCCTTTCCTAAACTCTAGGTGCCCACCAATTTCCACATGTGCAGTCTAGAGTCAGGTTATCAGGATTCTGGATTCGGGAGTTGTTGTAGAGATCTGGAGGCAAGCTGGATGGCGTAGTCTATTACTAGTATATGTGGTATTTCTTTTCCGCTGTTTGTTGTTGTATACTCTGATGATGAAATGTAGTGTAATGCGATGTAATTTAATAACTGATATAGTTCTTTGTTTTAAAGATTATTCATTTATTTATTATATGTTGTTCCGCTGCGATATGTGAGATTCTATTATTGTTTCTGTTGTTCTGTTGTTTTCTTCTTCTTTCTTCTTCTATCTTCTACCTCTTCTTCTTCTTTAACCCTAACTATTCGGTTTTCCGACATTCGATTATGCGGTAGTTGATACAGTGAATGTATTAATGTCGATTTTCGAGCGACGAAAAATCGTGTACGTTACAGTTGCTGAAATTTAACGAATGTAACAATTTTGGCTATTTTGAATAAGTATTTATACTTAAAATATCAGAGGATTTTTATAAGAAATATTTTGGTTATCGTAAGGTAAAAACCCGACATGTTTATTTGTGGCGTGGTCTTACGAGATACCTTTGATTTCAAAAGATTTTTGAAAACTTTAATAATTCAGTTGAGTGGATTTTCTCACGCTGGTTTTCATGACTGACTCGTGTGTTATTTTATTATAATGCTCGGGTCAGACCGAGTATTATAAATACAGGATAGGATGCCGTGGAGCACAGGAGACGAGCTGGATGGAGAGACGTATCACACATACTTGAAGTATATTCTGTTATGCAGTAGAAGGTGTATAGTCGGCTTTTGTGACGGCAAGTTAATATAATTGTCCAGTACTTGTTTTGATCGTGTTGTACTCTGATGAAGTAATGTATAAAATAGATATAGTTTCTTTTTGTCTAAAGATCAGTTAGTATCTATTATATATTGTTCCACTATGATTGTGAGATTCTGTTATTTGTTTTTAGTTCCTTCTTTCTTCTATCTTCTTTCTTTTCCCTCAGCAATCTGTCTTTTCCGGCACTCGATCGTCGGCATATTGTACATTGGCGTATTTGTGTCGATCTTCGAAGGTCGAGAAGGGCGGGTCCTCACAAGATCTATCTTTATCTATTCAACTTTTCAGTTATTTCCTACTGTTTATGTTCTGACTTGTCATTTGCTTATGTATTAGAGACCTCTTTGTATTTGGGATTTCTATTGTAATTTTTTAGACTTTGATGTTTCTATAGTAGCTTCATGAACTACCATTTATTTATTCCGCTGCATATTATTGTATACTCTGTGTCTGTGATTCTGTAATTGATTTATTTACTGTATATGCTAAGTTTTGCCAAATATAAATAATAAGCTGTTGTTTTGAGCAATTCAGGTCTGACATGTGGGGATTATTGTTGATATGAATGGTTCGATATGAGGGTCGCTACAATCATGGTTCTAAGTGGTTTAGTCCTCATGTTAGCTTAGAAAAGATGGCTGGTTGAAAAATGAGATAATGGTATTTTTGTCTTTTTACAATTTTTTTATAAAAGAAATTAATTTTGTTATAAGCTTGTATGCTTAACTTTCATCTTCGATTTACTTATCATATCATTTATTTCTCCTATTTATTTTCCTTCCTCTGTAAATGAAAATAAACACTCCCTCCTCCTTTTAGATATCAACACCTCACAAACTAATCAAAATCAGCCAAAGTCACCAACATGAAAGTTATCCGTTTCATCCTCTAGTATTTTTAAAATTATAGCTGGAAGTTTTGTTGATCGTAGTGGTGGGATTTGCCCAAAAACATTAGAGGTTGAGATATACCAAATTTTCATCGAGCACAGAATGGCGAACGAAGAGCTGGGTGTGTTCTTATAGTCGATTTGTGATTTTTAGTGGTGTTCGTCGGATTTTTAGTTGTCAAAATCAATTGTGGTAGTTAGTGAACTATTTTTGTTCATACGAAAAATTCTGGAAAGGTATTGGTCTTGGAGGTGAATGGCAGTGACTGGGAGCAAGTTTGGGTCGAGGCCGAGGCAAGGGGACCGGTTGGAGGAAGTCCGATGGCCTATAGTGACATGGAGAAGTGGATACAGGGTTTTAGGGCTATGGATTTGGTGGTCAAGAACCTGGATATTAGCGATGTTGGGCTGCATCGGAGTTGAAGGGGTAGGACCCGAAGGTGTAGCTGGCTGCGACAGAGCTATTGATGGTATATGTGATGGCTAAAGTTGTTCGAGGTGGTGGTGGCTAAGAGATTCGCGCCCCTGGACACGTTCCACCAATTTTGGAATAACGGTAGGAATTTGACCTAGAGCACTAAAGTGGGGGCCGTAGGGTCCATCACGACAAGCTTGAGATTTCGGATGTGTAGGTAGCCTCGGTTCATCATGCGACATTGCCTAAGTGATGTGCATGTGCACGGTGGTACATGTCTTGGGTTCAGAAAATTGTCGAATTGGCATTTGTATCATAGGAGGGAAGGTGGAGCTCCTATGGCTATTGGGAAAGAAACAGTGTGAGTTAAAATGGTGATGGGCCTTGTGCTATTTGGGCTTGGGTGAGAAAAGGTTTTTTTGTTTTTAAATTTATAATCTAAGTATGTCAAATTTTAAAAATCCGTATGTTATTTATTTAATCAGTTTGACCCGTAGGTTTATGCGCTATATTCATATGATCTAGTAGGGCACTATGGTATAAATAGTTACAAATTTTACTGAAGTATAATTTAACGATAAAATAATACTAACTTCATATAATTGTGTATTTTTAAATAAAATGTATGCTTCATTAATGATATTTAGTCTAATAAAACCCCATTCTGTTAAGTTTAATTGAATAGATTATTTTGGACATCTATTTAGTAGAATAAAACACTGCTGCTATAATCAAACTAAATAGAATATTGATGACATTTGTCTAATAGAGAAATCCTCATTCTGCTATTATTTTTATTTGGACATTTATTCATATGTAGTTAATTAATATGTGAATTAACTAATTTGGGATAAGTGATGGATTAACTAATTACAAACATGCTTGCTTATGTAAATACTAGTGATATGACTTGGAAAATGAATTAAAAATAAATTGTAGCTTATTTAAGTACGATTTGGTTGCTAAGCCTCTTCCCGAGTTTGAGAGGTATGTTTTTATGTTAACTTCAATTTCATAAAAGTTTGAGGTTAAGTGTTTATTTAATTGTAAATGATTTAAATTCTTTTTATTAATCATGTTTAACTTAATTAATTATTTTACAAATGATGTTTAAGTTAGTTATTTATTTTATTAATGAAGTTTAAGTTATTTAATTATTTTACAAATGATTTTTAAGTTAATTAATTATTTTATTAACGATCTTTAAGGTAAATAATTTATTTTGCTAATGATGTTTTAAGGAGTTGTTTATTAATTATATTATTAAAAATGTCAATTTAATTATATTATACAAGATGTTTAAAGTTATTTAATTATATTGTTGAAGACGATTAATGTTATTTAATTATATTATTAATGTTATTAAGAGATACTTAATAATGTTTTAATGATGTTTAAAGTTACTCAGTTATTTTATTAAGGATGTTTCAAAATTAATTAGTTACTTGTTTATGATGATTAAACCTAATTATTAATTTAAATACGACGATTTATAAATGATAAATTGTTTTATATAGGGAATTTTATTAAATAAAATGAGGATTTATTAAATATGGATTTATTTAAAGGAGATTTACAATGATATTTTGTAATTCAATAAGCGAATTTCGTAAAAGAGTTTTATAGGAGATATTGTGAAACAGAGGTTTATAAATAGTATTTTATAAATAAAAGAGAGATTTATATATAAAATAATGGATATATAAGTGATATTTTAGCAAAGCTAGTGGGGTTAAAAGGCCCCTACCTTTTATTTGTAACAAGCAATAAAGCATTACAAGCATAAATGGAGAACTACATAGGAAACAAGAGAAAAGAAAGACAAAAAATCAACACAATAGATAACAAGAAATAAAACCCCAAGCTGCTACATAGAAAATAGCAAGCAACCCAGAAACAAACTCCAAGCATGGCATATCCCAGCCAAGAAAATCAGTAACCATCAACATAGGAACAAAATAAAGGAGGGACTCGAAGCAGCAAGCAGAAAACACAAAGCACACTCCAGTGCAGAGAACATACGAACATACACAACACATTACAGGGATGTGACTAAGGCAAGAAAGAGACCATGTTTAGAGGAGCAAATTCCTAAAAACATCCGAGCATTTCTTTCAGCCCAAATCAAGTGAATAAATCTTTTTAAAATTTTCAAAACCAACATAGAACTTGCAGATCTCCAACTGGTGGCCTTAAAAATGGTAACCATTCAATTCTGGAATCTAAATTAGGGTTATGAAGGAGACAATGTCTTAAAATGCACTTCCAGATAAAGAAAGAACACTGGCAAGAGAAGAAGAGATGCCTAATGGTTTCTACATTATGGCCTGCCTAATGTTTTCTACATTATGGCCACACAAAACACAGGAAGAATGTTGAATCAAATCCATAGCATGAAATTTATCCCGAGTATGAAGGGAGCCTTTTATAATTCTCCATAGAAGCATATTCTGACTAGGAATAGAATTAACTATCCATATTCTTGAATGCCAAGGAAAGAGACTATAAACATTATAAGAGTTTAACAATTTATTGACTCTTTTAATGGAACGAGGGCCATCACCCCATAAGTTTGAGGAATCAAAATGATGAAATATTTTCTTTTCAAACATAGCCCAAGCATTTCTAATCACATAGGAACCGGAATAAGGCAGTGAGATCCTGTCATCACATAAGAATGTACACACCTCTGCACCATCAGGAATACCAGTCAGACATCTCAAGTTACAGGGTATCAAGTTTGCAAGGATAATGTAACGATCCAGAATTTTATTTATTTTAAATTGATAATTAAATTAAATTTTGATTAAATAATTATGGAGTTAATTGATAAATTGACTTGAGTTTTTCCAAATTTAAATAATATCTGTTTATAAAGATATAGTTTCTTTTATAATTGTTTTAATTTAATATCTAGATAATGAAGGAATGAAAATGTAAATATCTTAAATTATAAAATATAAAGTAAATGTGTTAGATAAATTCTAATATCATGTTTTATAAAATAGAAATTTATTTATATTACAAAATAATAAGTATATGACATACAAGACTATTAAGTATTTAGGTTGAGAATAGGAACATAAATATAAAAATAAATATGCTATATTGTAGAATATAAAGTAAATACATTGGCCACAATTCTAACAATATATTAATTATGGATATTCATTTTTGTTTCAAAGTAACAAGGCCAAATTAAATAAAACTATAAGTATGTAGAAATAACAAATGGGTAAGTATAAACATGGAAAAAAATAAAGATGCAGGCAAGTCTGTCAACATGAAAATAATAGAGTTGTAAACTAATATGAGAACAAGCTTGCACACATGAAAATGACAATATCTTTAGCCACTAAACAAAATCACTTCAGCCGAGATAAAGAAATGAAACAAACAAATATCTACAAAAAAGTACATATAAGAAATAGGCTGTAAACAGAAGAAAAAGAAAGCAAGGCAAAGTAATTAATGCAAGATCCTCTTTAGTACATAATATATATTGTCAGCTACCAAGCAATATTCTCAGCCGAGTAAGGTAAGTATGTAGCTTGCAAAAGAAAACAATGATAATTAATGCAAAATATATTTACAAGGTACACATCATTTCAGCCGAAAGAAAAAAAAATGTATGATAAGCATAAGCTTATGAAATAAGATAATGGCAATAAATGTTAGCACACAATTTATATACATCAGTCAGCAAGCAAAGAAAATATCCCTGCTAAACATTATACAGACATATTTTTATCAACTTGAACAACAAATTCGTTTCAGTTGCATCCATATAACTGAGTGAAAAAAATGAGATAATATCATCATCATTCAAAAAAAAAAAACTTCAACTGGAACAGCAATGCTATCAACTATAACCTGATAATCAAGATGAAGGCTTCAGTTTGAAATTACACAAGGCTGTTCAAATAAAAGCAAACTCTATTCTTTCCTACCACGGTGAGTAACTCAAAATTAAAAAAAAAACTCAAGTATATTTACATATGATTGATAATTTATGCCTGAACTAAGTATGAATATGTATTTATACACTGTTGGATGTTTGTGAAATGATCACTGCATGTTTATAACCTGTAATACACCTCTGTATATTAAGTTTTCAAGTTCATGCTTTATTTCAAAAATCATTTCTGGATTGATCTATGGATTGTTAGGACTTAAGATCCAAACAAATATTGCTTGTTTGATTCTAAACTAAGATTTAAAAATTTATTTAGTTTCAATTAAGATAGAAATTGCTCTGGAAATAAAAGTTTAAACAGGAAGTTCAAATCTCTGTAAAAAATTCAAACATGATAATTCTACAATTCAGGTGTATAAACTAAATCTTTAAACCATGACATGATTTTTAAAGCTAGAATCAAAATTTTTAAATTAGAAATGAAAGTGCAATTCTGGGTTGCACTGTTTTTGGGTTTTTGGGAATCTCTGGTGATCTATGGGATTAGAGTTGGTCAGATTGTGCGAGGAGGTGGGGGAGCTTGCCAGGGTGATGGGAAAAATAGGCGGAGGTGGCCACGGTCACGGTGGCGACAGCGGCAGACGTTTAAAGTTTGTAAACCTAGTTTTTGCTATGGTTGGGTATTGGTCTCGTTCGGCGACCAGAGGCGATCGAGTTCAACGTGGGCTTGGGGATTGGTAGAGGGAAGGTAGTTGAAGCTATAGCCGAAAGTGGTGGTACTCCGGTGGTCGGAGTTTGGTGTGCGGCGAAGTTTCCAGGATCGAGTGGTAAACTGTTGTGCTCCAGGTTCGTTCAGGCAACTCGATTTTGATATGAGGTGCTGCAGTGGGTTTGGATGGTCGTGACGACATCTGGAGATGGTCGCCGAGGGGAAGCAGTTGTAGTGGATGGCCGGCGATGGCCAGAGGGATGGTGCACGTGCACAGGCACGTTGGTGGTCTGGGTTGTGTGTGTAGTTGGGGAAGAAGAAGTACTGGAGCTCGATCGTGGGTTACTTCGGGGTCGACACGAGTTTTGCGTGCTGTTTTTGTTGGGCTTGAACTTGTTTCAACTGGGAAGAAAGGAAGGAGGAGAAGATTTGTGCAGGGGAGAAGAAATCGAAGCAGCTTGATTGTTTACTCGGGGAAACTCGCGTATTACTCGAAGAAATAGGGAGGGGTGCTCGGGTTTTTAGTGCACAGGTTGGTAAAACCTAAAACTGTTTTAACAGTTTCAACTGTTTTAAAACTTTGTTTTAAAATTTAAAATCAAAGTTAAAACCTAGATCTAAATCAAAATTTAACTGTGAATTCACGTCAGTTTTGAAAATAAAGTTGGGTATAAATAAGTTTTCAAAACTTAAATTATTTTAATAATTTAAAGGTGCTAAATGTTTAAGTGTATTCAAAAAGGGAGTTAAATTCTAAAATAAATTATAAATGGTTAAAGAAAGTATTTAGACAAGTTAACTCTAAGGAAATCAGGTCTCAGTTATGAAAAACTAGATTTGGAACTAAAATAAAGTTTTATAATTTAAGTTTATTCAAAGAAGTTTAAGTATAATTAAATATGTAAGTTTAAAAGGGGTTTTGAAAATAAATTAGTGTAAAAATTTTATGAAGATAAAAATTGAAATTTATTGAAATAAATGTTTTCAACATATTGTGAAAAAAAAAATTAAATCCTAAATATGGATGAGTTTACTTTAATAATTAAGATTAATGATTTGTATTTCATTAATTTGTGAGTTCTTAATGATTTATCAATTTATCAACAATAATGATTATATAAGTAAATTTCTTTAGAAAAGTGATTAAAGAAATTAAATAGTTAATAAAGATTTTTGACTAAGATTATTTAAAAACATAATCAATGTGATAAAAAGCAAAATTATTAGAATAATTAATCTAGAACAATCAATTGGCAAATGAAAAAAAAAATTATATAATTACTTAGAAAAGTAATTAATGAACAATTTCTGAATGTAAGTAATTGAAGGATGTTAGGAGCTTGGGTATAATTATTTATTTATAATTAAAGGATTAATTAATAATTGTGATTAATTAAGACTAATTTATTGATTCATTGATTAAGATTGATTAGTCAATAATTAAAAGTGAACTAATAAGTGATGAAAGGGGAATTTATTCCGAATAAGTTGTAATTAACTTATGTCAGTTAACCCAGATTAACTTTGTTTTAAAATACATCTGATTTAAATTAATCAGTTAACTGATAAATTTTACTTATAAATGATTGTATTGTATGAGATGCCTTGAATTGATTGTCCTACCTGATTTGTGATATTTGTTCTGTGATTTATGTCATGTATGATTTATTCATTTATCTGTGATACATTTGTATATTATCTATGAATCTGTGAATGGATGATAAGCGTTATAGTTTATACCGCTTATCAACTATATTTCTATATTTTGAACTGTGATGATTGAATGATGTTGCACTATTGTGTAAAACCCCTGGACCACACTTATACACACACAAATATGGATTTCACAAGGAAATCGATTAAGTCACAGATTTTGAAATGATTTATAAAATTAAATATTTAAATTCAAATGTTTTGGAAATGGATTGGTTTTAAAGTGAAAAGCTTTTGGAATGAAATTTCAAAGATGAAATTTATTTTGAATAACTTGATTTAGTTTTGAAATTTAAATATTTTGAATTAAATTGGAATTCAATATTTGAAATTGAATTCTATGATTTGGAAACTAAGGACTAAAGATGTTATACCCGTTTAGATAAGTTAAACTATTTTAAAGTTATTGATTTGGGAATTTGAATTTAAATTCAAAGGCTTTAACTCGTGTAAATAAAAATTGGATCTTTCTGAAATGAAACTATTTGTTTTCAAATAATAAAGGCTTTCATATAGGAAGTGAACTTTCAAAATTGTGTTAAAAAGGGATTTCAAGTTAAACAATGAAAATAATTTTCCAAGTTATGGAAACGATTTGAAAGCTATGAGTTAAATCTTGATTTAAAAGATTTAACGAGTAAATCCAATTGAGATGGAAATTATTTTGAAATCCGTAAATGGATCTTTGTGAAAATAGGTGAACTTAGTGAAATAAATCTTTTGTTTAAAAGATTTGAAATGGTAATTTGTTTAACCATTTGAAGAAAGTTTTGGATCATTAAGTTGTGACTTAATTGAAATCCTATATCCATATGTTTTAAATGTTGCGCTCACTATTCGGTTTAGCCGGGAGAGGACCTTTGTGTCATATAACCCATTCCGAATATGTGATACGTCGTATATGGATTGCAATTGAAGACCGTGGTGAAGACCGGGTATTTGCGAAAGCGATAGGATGACCTATCGATTGTCTCTGCACCGAGTCGCGCCGGTATAGAGATTTCCTAAGTGATGGGAAGTCTGATCGGGATTGTGAAAACCCGGATTTGCAAGGACTTCTTCGGAAGTGCCTTCGGTTCTGTTCGAACCCGGAACAGACTTGTATGGATACATGTCTGACACTACACTTTGAGATATAAAGCAGATTTCTTTCAAATACATATCTGTTGGTGGCGGAGAATTTATTCTCTTAGCATTAACACCCTTCTCTGAGACGTACGAGTTCAGAGGTTATGTAGTTGAAGGTTATCAGCGATATACTCCCAATTTGGTAGTGTGGCATGCTGAGTGCTGCTGTGTGTTAATGATCATTGTTTGATCATTTGTGATATGATCATTTGTTTGATCATTTATCTTTGTGATCATTACTTTGATCATTTGTTGACCCAAAGCATGGCTTTGTACCAAAGCGTAGCTTTGTGGACGAGACTGCACCAGGACCTCACACCCCGGAAATGGTCGAAACAGGAAAGATGCGGCAAGGTTATGAGGGTCGCGCCCTTTAGCGTGTGTCATTCCCTTCTAGTAAAGGGTGGTATCAAGGTATGGAGCCCAGATATTTACCTATGTGGTGGCTCCAATCTCATTTACTGTGTGGTTGTTGCATAGAGGCGCCTCGGATAAAGGTCCCAAAGGACCGGGGAGTGGCATGCTCGAGTAGTAGTTACCTAGTTAAAGAGGTAACCCGGCCTTGTGTTGGCAGAGATCCGGTTAGGTTCTTGGGACGTCCCACCAGAGGCGATCCCATGTGGCAGTAGGAAGTTCCTTAGCCTGACCATTTGTTGGAAAATCCAAAGAAACAATACGAGCCCTGTACAGTTTTAGTTGTATTACCTGCCATGGAATGTGGTGGTAACCTGCTATTGAACATGGTAGCTATAGTAGGCATAAGTGCGGAATGCCTATGCTGGCTAAGATTTATATTCTACTTTCGAAATGTTTTCTACACTGCGCACTTATAATAATAATATCAAAGAAATTTTCTGCGTATTAAGCATGTTTGACTATCATAAGAAGAAATCTCCTCCAATTCTGCGTTTGCATTGTGTGTGTGGCGGGAGGTCTTATGGTAGTTTCATTTTCTAAAAAGCATATCGAATTTTTTTTATAAATCTTGTTTTACTTAAAAGATAAACTGTTTTTGTTACTCACACCAGTCCCATGACTGACCCGGAGTTTATTGTTCCTTTTCCTAAACTCTGGGTGCTCACTATTTTCCACACGAGCAGTCTAGAGTTGGGTTTTCAGATAGTTAGGTTCAGTTGATCATCTGGAGCTAGTTTCAGTCTTTGGATGCACACCAGTCTTGCTTGCCTTGGTGAAATGTGATGTTGGTTCGAGCTGCTATTGGAGTTCTTCCTTGAAGACTATCTTGAGTTATTTGTTCCGCTGCTAGTGTTATTTATTTTCTTTCCGCTGCTATTTGATTGTATCATATCTCTGATGTATATTGATATCGATTGTATCATCTGTTGTATCAGGATGTTGTGTCAGATGTTGTATATTGATATTCATTATTTCTTCCGCTGTGTTGTTTTACTTAATTGTGTTATAAGCTCCGGCGAATCGGATTTGAACGGTCGAATCTACGGCATTCTAGTATGATGTAAAGTATGGATGTCGATTTTCGAGCGGGCAAAACCCGAATCGTTACATTTGGTATCAGAGCTAAGGTTAATACTTTAGGTCAGGAGTATAACACATTAAGTAGCTCATTAGAGATAGGGTGAAGTAAACCCTAGAATGAGTAATCCCTAAGATATCCGTCCGTACGCCTCAATAAATTCTCTTACTATCCGCTGATAGTGAGTATGAGGGCAAGAAGAGAACGAGATAGGGGACAGGGGAATACGACTATAATTAGTCAAAACTCTGTAACAACAGTGGGAACATCTTTCTTATCAATTTCCTTTGATTCGTTTCCAAATTCTTTTGATTGCTTCGTACTGGCTATAAGAAGAAGTTTCCGTGCGATGATGCTCTACCAATCTCCGTATCTTCATCGATTTCTTATCAGTTTCGATTTAAACTTTAGTAAATATGAATAAAATGGAAATTGAAAATTATGAATTGGAAATTTGGAATCAGAAAATTTAAATAAATTGAAAATTTTAAATTGAGTTAAATTGATTAATGGGATATGAAGGTAAATTGAATTGAATCAATAAAACAATATCGGTTAAAACCAAATTCTAAATTCTATTATAATTTCTTGGGTTGATCGAAGTCTGAAGAGAGACAAGTTGATGTATACTTTGAGATGTTCCGACTTGAATTTGGAATCCATTCCTAGTATTTGAAAAACTTATAGAAGATTAAATCTATCTCTTTTGTTCAGCATCTCTTGTCAATTCTTCGATGGTTCCTGGTAACACAGGAAGAAGATTTGATATATTTGTATGGGACATAAACTCCAAATAGGCCAAAATTGTTTGTTTGGATGTATTGGTTGTTTTGTTTGCTTTGGTTGCTATGATTGATAGATATACTTTGGTTTCTAAACTAAAAATTTTGAAATTATACCCAAGAGTAGACAGATATGTGAATACAATTTGAGTTCGGATATATTCTACGAACGGTTGGTTATCCTTCGAACTAACCAATGCTTTGCATATTTCGTAGAATTAATGACCCGAGTATCCTGAGTAGTATTGTATGAGTTGTTCTCATATTGTTGATATTCTGATTTGGTAAGCCAAATGCAGAATAAATATATCTAGTTTGATCTGAAAAGATACTCCTCTATCTTTTATCTATCTCTGTGTTGTTTTCGTGCCTGTAAATTTCGGGGACGAAATTTCTTTTAAGGGGGGAAGTCTGTAACGATCCAGAATTTTATTTATTTTAAATTGATAATTAAATTAAATTTTGATTAAATAATTGTGGAGTTAATTGATAAATTGACTTGAGTTTTTCCAAATTTAAATAATATCTGTTTATAAAGAGATAGTTTCTTTTATAATTGTTTTAATTTAATATCTAGATAATGAAGGAACGAAAATGTAAATATCTTAAATTATAAAATATAAAGTAAATGTGTTAGATAAATTCTAATATCATGTTTTATAAAATAAAAATTTATTTATATTACAAAATAATAAGTATATGGCATACAAGACTATTAAGTATTTAGGTTGAGAATAGGAACATAAATATAAAAATAAATAAGTTATATTGTAGAATATAAAGTAAATACATTGGCCACAATTCTAACAATATATTAATTATGGATATTCATTTTTGTTTCAAAGTAACAAGGCCAAATTAAATAAAACTATAAGTATGTAGAAATAACAAATGGGTAAGTATAAACATGGAAAAAAATAAAGATGCAGGCAAGTCTGTCAACATGAAAATAATAGAGTTGTAAACTAATATGAGAACAAGCTTGCACACATGAAAATGACAATATCTTTAGCCACTAAACAAAATCACTTCAGCCGAGATAAAGAAATGAAACAAACAAATATCTACAAAAAAGTACATATAAGAAATAGGCTGTAAACAGAAGAAAAAGAAAGCAAGGCAAAGTAATTAATGCAAGATCCTCTTTAGTACATAATATATATTGTCAGCTACCAAGCAATATTCTCAGCCGAGTAAAGTAAGTATGTAGCTTGCAAAAGAAAACAATGATAATTAATGCAAATTATATTTACAAGGTACACATCATTTCAGCCGAAAGAAAAAAAAATGTATGATAAGCATAAGCTTATGAAATAAGATAATGGCAATAAATGTTAGCACACAATTTATATACATCAGTCAGCAAGCAAAGAAAATATCCCTGCTAAACATTATACAGACATATTTTTATCAACTTGAACAACAAATTCGTTTCAGTTGCATCCATATAACTGAGTGAAAAAAATTGAGATAATATCATCATCATTCAAACAAAAAAAAACTTCAACTGGAACAGCAATGCAATCAACTATAACCTGATAATCAAGATGAAGGCTTCAGTTTGAAATTACACAAGGCTGTTCAAATAAAAGCAGACTCTATTTTTTCCTACCATGGTGAGTAACTCAAAATTAAAAAAAAAACTCAAGTATATTTACATATGATTGATAATTTATGTCTGAACTAAGTATGAATATGTATTTATACACTTTTGGATGTTTGTGAAATGATCCCTGCATGTTTATAACCTGTAATACACCTCTGTATATTAAGTTTTCAAGTTCATGCTTTATTTCAAAAATCATTTCTGGATTGATCTATGGATTGTTAGGACTTAAGATCCAAACAAATATTGCTTGTTTGATTCTGAACTAAGATTTAAAAATTTATTTAGTTTCAATTAAGACAGAAATTGCTCTGGAAATAAAAGTTTAAACAGGAAGTTCAAATCTCTGTAAAAAATTCAAACATGATAATTCTACAATTCAGGTGTATAAACTAAATCTTTAAACCATGACATGATTTTTAAAGCTAGAATCAAAATTTTTAAATTAGAAATGAAAGTGCAATTCTGGGTTGCACTGTTTTTGGGTTTTTGGGAATCTCTGGTGATCTATGGGATTAGAGTTGGTCAGATTGTGCGAGGAGGTGGGGGAGCTTGCCAGGGTGAAGGGAAAAATAGGTGGAGGTGGCCACGATCACGGTGGCGACAGCGGCAGACGTTTAAAGTTTGTAAACCTAGTTTTTGCTATGGTTGGGTATTGGTCTCGTTCGGCGACCAGAGGCGATCGAGTTCAACGTGGGCTTGGGGATTGGTAGAGGGAAGGTAGTTGGAGCTATAGCCGAAAGTGGTGGTACTCCGGTGGTTGGAGTTTGGTGTGCGGCGAAGTTTCCAGGATCGAGTGGTAAACTGTTGTGCTCCAGGTTCGTTCAGGCAACTCGATTTTGATATGAGGTGCTGCAGTGGGTTTGGATGGTCGTGACGACATCTGGAGATGGTCGCCGAGGGGAAGCAGTTGTAGTGGATGGCCGCGATGGCCAGAGGGATGGTGCACGTGCACATGCACGTTGGTGGTCTGGGTTGTGTGTGTAGTTGGGGAAGAAGAAGAACTGGAGCTCGATCGTGGGTTACTTCGGGGTCGACACGAGTTTTGCGTGCTGTTTTTGTTGGGCTTGAACTTGTTTCAACTGGGAAGAAAGGAAGGAGGAGAAGATTTGTGCAGGGGAGAAGAACTCGAAGCGGCTTGACTGTTTACTCGGGGAAACTCGCGTATTACTCGAAGAAATAGGGAGGGGTGCTCGGGTTTTTAGTGCATAGGTTGGTAAAACCTGAAACTGATTTAACAGTTTCAACTGTTTTAAAACTTTGTTTTAAAATTTAAAATCAAAGTTAAAACCTAAATCTAAATCAAAATTTAACTGTGAATTCAAGTCAGTTTTGAAAATAAAGTTGGGTATAAATAAGTTTTCAAAACTTAAATTATTTTAATAATTTAAAGGTGCTAAATGTTTAAGTGTATTCAAAAAGGGAGTTAAATTCTAAAATAAATTATAAATGGTTAAAGAAAGTATTTAGACAAGTTAACTCCAAGGAAATCAGGTCTCAGTTATGAAAAACTAGATTTGGAACTAAAATAAAGTTTTATAATTTAAGTTTATTCAAAGAAGTTTAAGTATAATTAAATATGTAAGTTTAAAAGGGGTTTTGAAAATAAATTAGTGTAAAAATTTTATGAAGATAAAAATTGAAATTTATTGAAATAAATGTTTTCAACATATTGTGAAAAAAAAAAT
This sequence comes from Allium cepa, assembly GCA_030765085.1. Lineage (NCBI taxonomy): Eukaryota > Viridiplantae > Streptophyta > Magnoliopsida > Asparagales > Amaryllidaceae > Allium > Allium cepa. The sequence continues at coordinate 1,045,158,902 of CM060941.1, read as the reverse complement.
TAAATCCTAAATATGGATGAGTTTACTTTAATAATTAAGATTAATGATTTGTATTTCATTAATTTGTGAGTTCTTAATGATTTATCAATTTATCAGCAATAATGATTATATAAGTAAATTTCTTTAGAAAAGTGATTAAAGAAATTAAATAGTTAATAAAGATTTTTAACTAAGATTATTTAAAAACATAATCAATGTGATAACAAGCAAAATTATTAGAATAATTAATCTAGAACAATCAATTGGCAAATGAAAAAAATTATATAATTACTTAGAAAAGTAATTAATGAACAATTTCTGAATGTAAGTAATTGAAGGATGATTAGGAGTTTGAGTATAATTATTTATTTATAATTAAAGGATTAATTAATAATTGTGATTAATTAAGACTAATTTATTAATTCATTGATTAAGATTGATTAGTCAATAATTAAAAGTGAACTAATAAGTGATGAAAGGGGAATTTATTCCGAATAAGTTGTAATTAACTTATGTCAGTTAACCCAGATTAAATTTGTTTTAAAATACATCTGATTTAAATTAATCAGTTAACTGATAAATTTTACTTATAAATGATTGTATTGTATGAGATGCCTTGAATTGATTGTCCTACCTGATTTGTGATATTTGTTCTGTGATTTATGTCATGTATGATTTATTCATTTATATGTGATACATTTGTATATTATCTATGAATCTGTGAATGGATGATAAGCGTTATAGTTTATACCGCTTATCAACTATATTTCTATATTTTGAACTGTGATGATTGAATGATGTTGCACTATTGTGTAAAACCCCTGGACCACACTTATACACACACAAATATGGATTTCACAAGGAAATCGATTAAGTCATAGATTTTGAAATGATTTATAAAATTGAATATTTAAATTCAAATGTTTTGGAAATGGATTGGGTTTAAAGTGAAAAGCTTTTGAAATGAAATTTCAAAGATGAAATTTATTTTGAATAACTTGATTTAGTTTTGAAATTTAAATATTTTGAATTAAATTGGAATTCAATATTTGAAATTGAATTCTATGATTTGGAAACTAAGGACTAAAGATGTTATACCATTTTCGATAAGTTAAACTATTTTAAAGTTATTGATTTAGGAATTTGAATTTAAATTCAAAGGCTTTAACTCGTGTAAATAAAAATTGGATCTTTCTGAAATGAAACTATTTGTTTTCAAATAATAAAGGCTTTTATATAGGAAGTGAAATTTCAAAATTGTGTTAAAAAGGGATTTCAAGTTAAACAATGAAAATAATTTTCCAAGTATGGAAACGATTTGAAAGCTATGAGTTAAATCTTGATTTAAAAGATTTAACGAGTAAATCCAATTGAGATGGAAATTGTTTTGAAATCCGTAAATGGATCTTTGTGAAAATAGGTGAACTTAGTGAAATAAATCTTTTGTTTAAAAGATTTGAAATGGTAATTTGTTTAACCATTTGAAGAAAGTTTTGGATCATTAAGTTGTGACTTAATTGAAATCCTATATCCATATGTTTTAAATGTTGCGCTCACTATTCGGTTTAGCCGGGAGAGGACCTTTGTGTCATATAACCCATTCCGAATATGTGATACGTCGTATATGGATTGCAATTGAAGACCGGTGGTGAAGACCGGGTATTTGCGAAAGCGATAGGATGACCTATCGATTGTCTCTGCACCGAGTCGCGCCGGTATAGAGATTTCCTAAGTGATGGGAAGTCCGATCGGGATTGTGAAAACCCGGATTTGCAAGGACTTCTTCGGAAGTGCCTTCGGTTCTGTTCGAACCCGGAACAAACTTGTATGGATACATGCCTGACACTACACTTTGAGATATAAAGCAGATTTCTTTCAAATACATATCTGTTGGTGGCGGAGAATTTATTCTCTTAGCATTAACACCCTTCTCTGAGACGTACGAGCTCAGAGGTTATGTAGTTGAAGGTTATCAGCGATATACTCCCAATTTGGTAGTGTGGCATGCTGAGTGCTGCTGTGTGTTAATGATCATTGTTTGATCATTTGTGATATGATCATTTGTTTGATCATTTATCTTTGTGATCATTACTTTGATCATTTGTTGACCCAAAGCATGGCTTTGTACCAAAGCGTAGCTTTGTGGACGAGACTGCATCAGGACCTCACACCCCAGAAATGGTCGAAACAGGAAAGATGCGGCAAGGTTATGAGGGTCGCGCCCTTTAGGGTGTGTCATTCCCTTCTGGTAAAGGGTGGTATCATGGTATGGAGCCCAGATATTTACCTATGTGGTGGCTCCAATCTCATTTACTGTGTGGTTGTTGCTTAGAGGCGCCTCGGATAAAGGTCCCAAAGGACTGAGGAGTGGCATGCTCGAGTAGTAGTTACCTAGTTAAAGAGGTAACCCGGCCTTGTGTTGGCAGAGATCCGGTTAGGTTCTCGGGACGTCCCGCCAGAGGCGATCCCATGTGGCAGTAGGAAGTTCCTTAGCCTGACCATTTATTGGAAAATCCAAAGAAACAATACGAGCCCTGTACGGTTTTAGTTGTATTACCTGCCATGGAATGTGGTGGTAACCTGCTATTGAACATGGTAGCTATAGTAGGCATAAGTGCGGAATGCCTATGCTGGCTAAGATTTATATTCTACTTTCGAAATGTTTTCTACACTGTGCACTTATAATAATAATATCAAAGAAATTTTCTGCGTATTAAGCATGTTTGACTATCATAAGAAGAAATCTCCTCCAATTCTCCATTTGCATTGTGTGTGTGGCGGGAGGTCTTATGGTAGTTTCATTTTCTAAAAAGCATATCGAATTTTTTTTATAAATCTTGTTTTACTTAAAAGATAAACTGTTTTTGTTACTCACACCAGTCCCATGACTGACCCGAAGTTTATTGTTCCTTTTCCTAAACTCTGGGTGCTCACTATTTTCCACACGAGCAGTCTAGAGTTGGGTTTTCAGATAGTTAGGTTCAGTTGATCATCTGGAGCTAGTTTCAGTCTTTGGATGCACACCAGTCTTGCTTGCCTTGGTGAAATGTGATGTTGGTTCGAGCTGCTATTGGAGTTCTTCCTTGAAGACTATCTTGAGTTATTTGTTCCGCTGCTAGTGTTATTTATTTTCTTTCCGCTGCTATTTGATTGTATCATATCTCTGATGTATATCGATATCTATTGTATCATCTGTTGTATCAGGATGTTGTATCAGATGTTGTATATTGATATTCATTATTTCTTCCGTTGTGTTGTTTTACTTAATTGTGTTATAAGCTCCGGCGAATCGGATTTGAACGGTCGAATCTGCGGCATTCGAGTATGATGTAAAGTATGGATGTCGATTTTCGAGCGGGCAAAACCCGAATCGTTACATTTGGTATCAGAGCTAAGGTTAAAACTTTAGCTCAGGAGTATAACACATTAAGTAGCTCATTAGAGATAGGGTGAAGTAAACCCTAGAATGAGTAATCCCTAAGATATCCGTCCGTACGCCTCAATAAATTCTCTTACTATCCGCTGATAGTGAGTATGAGGGCAAGAAGAGAACGAGATAGGGGACAGGGGAATACGACTATAATTAGTCAAAACTCTGTAACAACAGTGGGAACATCTTTCTTATCAATTTCCTTTGATTCGTTTCCAAATTCCTTTGATTGCTTCGTACTGGCTATAAGAAGAAGTTTCCGTGCGATGATGCTCTACGAATCTCCGTATCTTCATCGATTTCTTATCAGTTTCGATTTAAACTTTAATAAATATGAATAAACTGGAAATTGAAAATTATGAATTGGAAATTTGGAATCAGAAAATTTAAATAAATTGAAAATTTTAAATTGAGTTAAATTGATTAATGGGATATGAAGGTAAATTGAATTGAATCAATAAAACAATATCGGTTAAAACCAAATTCTAAATTCTATTATAATTTCTTGGGTTGATCGAAGTCTGAAGAGAGACAAGTTGATGTATACTTTGAGATGTTCCGACTTGAATTTGGAATCCATTCCTAGTATTTGAAAAACTTATAGAAGATTAAATCTATCTCTTTTGTTCAGCATCTCTTGTCAATTCTTCGATGGTTCCTGGTAACACAGGAAGAAGATTTGATATATTTGTATGGGACATAAACTCCAAATAGGCCAAAATTGTTTGTTTGGATGTATTGGTTGTTTTGTTTGCTTTGGTTGCTATGATTGATAGATATATTTTGGTTTCTAAACTAAAAATTTTGAAATTATACCCAAGAGTAGACAGATATGTGAATACAATTTGAGTTCGGATATATTCTACGAATGGTTGGTTATCCTTCGAACTAACCAATGCTTTGCATATTTCGTAGAATTAATGACCCGAGTATCCTGAGTAGTATTGTATGAGTTGTTCTCATATTGTTGATATTCTGATTTGGTAAGCCAAATGCAGAATAAATATATCTAGTTTGATCTGGAAAGATACTCCTCTATCTTTTATCTATCTCTGTGTTGTTTTCGTGCCTGTAAATTTCGGGGACGAAATTTCTTTTAAGGGGGGAAGTCTGTAACGATCCAGAATTTTATTTATTTTAAATTGATAATTAAATTAAATTTTGATTAAATAATTGTGGAGTTAATTGATAAATTGACTTGAGTTTTTCCAAATTTAAATAATATCTGTTTGTAAAGAGATAGTTTCTTTTATAATTGTTTTAATTTAATATCTAGATAATGAAGGAACGAAAATGTAAATATCTTAAATTATAAAATATAAAGTAAATGTGTTAGATAAATTCTCATATCATGTTTTATAAAATAAAAATTTATTTATATTACAAAATAATAAGTATATGGCATACAAGACTATTAAGTATTTAGGTTGAGAATAGGAACATAAATATAAAAATAAATAAGTTATATTGTAGAATATAAAGTAAATACATTGGCCACAATTCTAACAATATATTAATTATGGATATTCATTTTTGTTTCAAAGTAACAAGGCCAAATTAAATAAAACTATAAGTATGTAGAAATAACAAATGGGTAAGTATAAACATGGAAAAAAATAAAGATGCAGGCAAGTCTGTCAACATGAAAATAATAGAGTTGTAAACTAATATGAGAACAAGCTTGCACACATGAAAATGACAATATCTTTAGCCACTAAACAAAATCACTTCAGCCGAGATAAAGAAATGAAACAAACAAATATCTACAAAAAAGTACATATAAGAAATAGGCTGTAAACAGAAGAAAAAGAAAGCAAGGCAAAGTAATTAATGCAAGATCCTCTTTAGTACATAATATATATTGTCAGCTACCAAGCAATATTCTCAGCCGAGTAAAGTAAGTATGTAGCTTGCAAAAGAAAACAATGATAATTAATGCAAAATATATTTACAAGGTACACATCATTTCAGCCGAAAGAAAAAAAAATGTATGATAAGCATAAGCTTATGAAATAAGATAATGGCAATAAATGTTAGCACACAATTTATATACATCAGTCAGCAAGCAAAGAAAATATCCCTGCTAAACATTATACAGACATATTTTTATCAACTTGAACAACAAATTCATTTCAGTTGCATCCATATAACTGAGTGAAAAAAAATGAGATAATATCATCATCATTCAAACAAAAAAAAACTTCAACTGGAACAACAATGCAATCAACTATAACCTGATAATCAAGATGAAGGCTTCAGTTTGAAATTACACAAGGCTGTTCAAATAAAAGCAAACTCTATTCTTTCCTACCACGGTGAGTAACTCAAAATTAAAAAAAAACTCAAGTATATTTACATATGATTGATAATTTATGCCTGAACTAAGTATGAATATGTATTTATACACTGTTGGATGTTTGTGAAATGATCCCTGCATGTTTATAACCTGTAATACACCTCTGTATATTAAGTTTTCAAGTTCATGCTTTATTTCAAAAATCATTTCTGGATTGATCTATGGATTGTTAGGACTTAAGATCCAAACAAATATTGCTTGTTTGATTCTGAACTAAGATTTAAAAATTTATTTAGTTCCAATTAAGACAGAAATTGCTCTGGAAATAAAAGTTTAAACAGGAAGTTCAAATCTCTGTAAAAAATTCAAACATGATAATTCTACAATTCAGGTGTATAAACTAAATCTTTAAACCATGACATGATTTTTAAAGCTAGAATCAAAATTTTTAAATTAGAAATGAAAGTGCAATTCTGGGTTGCACTGTTTTTGGGTTTTTGGGAATCTCTGGTGATCTATGGGATTAGAGTTGGTCAGATTGTGCGAGGAGGTGGGGGAGCTTGCCAGGGTGATGGGAAAAATAGGCGGAGGTGGCCACGATCACGGTGGCGACAGCGGCAGACGTTTAAAGTTTGTAAACCTAGTTTTTGCTATGGTTGGGTATTGGTCTCGTTCGGCGACCAGAGGCGATCGAGTTCAACGTGGGCTTGGGGATTGGTAGAGGGAAGGTAGTTGGAGCTATAGCCGAAAGTGGTGGTACTCCGGTGGTCGGAGTTTGGTGTGCGGCGAAGTTTCCAGGATCGAGTGGTAAACTGTTGTGCTCCAGGTTCGTTCAGGCAACTCGATTTTGATATGAGGTGCTGCAGTGGGTTTGGATGGTCGTGACGACATCTGGAGATGGTCGCCGAGGGGAAGCAGTTGTAGTGGATGGCCGGCGATGGCCAGAGGGATGGTGTACGTGCACGTGCACGTTGGTGGTCTGGGTTGTGCGTGTAGTTGGGGAAGAAGAAGTAGTGGAGCTCGATCGTGGGTTACTTCGGGGTCGACACGAGTTTTGCGTGCTGTTTTTGTTGGGCTTGAACTTGTTTCAACTGGGAAGAAAGGAAGGAGGAGAAGATTTGTGCAGGGGAGAAGAACTCGAAGCAGCTTGATTGTTTACTCGGCGAAACTCGCGTATTACTCGAAGAAATAGGGAGGGGTGCTCGGGTTTTTAGTGCACAGGTTGGTAAAACCTGAAACTGTTTTAACAGTTTCAACTGTTTTAAAACTTTGTTTTAAAATTTAAAATCAAAGTTAAAACCTAGATCTAAATCAAAATTTAACTGTGAATTCAAGTCAGTTTTGAAAATAAAGTTGGGTATAAATAAGTTTTCAAAACTTAAATTATTTTAATAATTAAAGGTGCTAAATGTTTAAGTGTATTCAAAAAGGGAGTTAAATTCTAAAATAAATTATAAATGGTTAAAGAAAGTATTTAGACAAGTTAACTCCAAGGAAATCAGGTCTCAGTTATGAAAAACTAGATTTGGAACTAAAATAAAGTTTTATAATTTAAGTTTATTCAAAGAAGTTTAAGTATAATTAAATATGTAAGTTTAAAAGGGGTTTTGAAAATAAATTAGTGTAAAAATTTTATGAAGATAAAAATTGAAATTTATTGAAATAAATGTTTTCAACATATTGTGAAAAAAAAAATTAAATCCTAAATATGGATGAGTTTACTTTAATAATTAAGATTAATGATTTGTATTTCATTAATTTGTGAGTTCTTAATGATTTATCAATTTATCAACAATAATGATTATATAAGTAAATTTCTTTAGAAAAGTGATTAAAGAAATTAAATAGTTAATAAAGATTTTTAACTAAGATTATTTAAAAACATAATCAATGTGATAAAAAGCAAAATTATTAGAATAATTAATCTAGAACAATCAATTGGCAAATGAAAAAAATTATATAATTACTTAGAAAAGTAATTAATGAACAATTTCTGAATGTAAGTAATTGAAGGATGATTAGGAGTTTGCGTATAATTATTTATTTATAATTAAAGGATTAATTAATAATTGTGATTAATTAAGACTAATTTATTGATTCATTGATTAAGATTGATTAGTCAATAATTAAAAGTGAACTAATAAGTGATGAAAGGGGAATTTATTCCGAATAAGTTGTAATTAACTTATGTCAGTTAACCCAGATTAAATTTGTTTTAAAATACATCTGATTTAAATTAATCAGTTAACTGATAAATTTTACTTATAAATGATTGTATTGTATGAGATGCCTTGAATTGATTGTCCTACCTGATTTGTGATATTTGTTCTGTGATTTATGTCATGTATGATTTATTCATTTATCTGTGATACATTTGTATATTATCTATGAATCTATGAATGGATGATAAGCGTTATAGTTTATACCGCTTATCAACTATATTTCTATATTTTGAACTGTGATGATTGAATGATGTTGCACTATTGTGTAAAACCCCTGGACCACACTTATACACACACAAATATGGATTTCACAAGGAAATCGATTAAGTCACAGATTTTGAAATGATTTATAAAATTGAATATTTAAATTCAAATGTTTTGGAAATGGATTGGGTTTAAAGTGAAAAGCTTTTGGAATGAAATTTCAAAGATGAAATTTATTTTGAATAACTTGATTTAGTTTTGAAATTTAAATATTTTGAATTAAATTGGAATTCAATATTTGAAATTGAATTCTATGATTTGGAAACTAAGGACTAAAGATGTTATACCAGTTTAGATAAGTTAAACTATTTTAAAGTTATTGATTTGGGAATTTGAATTTAAATTCAAAGGCTTTAACTCGTGTAAATAAAAATTGGATCTTTCTGAAGTGAAACTATTTGTTTTCAAATAATAAAGGCTTTTATATAGGAAGTGAACTTTCAAAATTGTGTTAAAAAGGGATTTCAAGTTAAACAATGAAAATAATTTTCCAAGTTATGGAAACGATTTGAAAGCTATGAGTTAAATCTTGATTTAAAAGATTTAACGAGTAAATCCAATTGAGATGGAAATTGTTTTGAAATCCGTAAATGGATCTTTGTGAAAATAGGTGAACTTAGTGAAATAAATCTTTTGTTTAAAAGATTTGAAATGGTAATTTGTTTAACCATTTGAAGAAAGTTTTGGATCATTAAGTTGTGACTTAATTGAAACCCTATATCCATATGTTTTAAATGTTGCGCTCACTATTCGGTTTAGCCGGGAGAGGACCTTTGTGTCATATAACCCATTCCGAATATGTGATACGTCGTATATGGATTGCAATTGAAGACCGGTGGTGAAGACCGGGTATTTGCGAAAGCGATAGGATGACCTATCGATTGTCTCTGCACCGAGTCGCGCCGGTATAGAGATTTCCTAAGTGATGGGAAGTCCGATCGGGATTGTGAAAACCCGGATTTGCAAGGACTTCTTCGGAAGTGCCTTCGGTTCTGTTCGAACCCGGAACAGACTTGTATGGATACATGTCTGACACTACACTTTGAGATATAAAGCAGATTTCTTTCAAATACATATCTGTTGGTGGCGGAGAATTTATTCTCTTAGCATTAACACCCTTCTCTGAGACGTACGAGCTCAGAGGTTATGTAGTTGAAGGTTATCAGCAATATACTCCCAATTTGGTAGTGTGGCATGCTGAGTGCTGCTGTGTGTTAATGATCATTGTTTGATCATTTGTGATATGATCATTTGTTTGATCATTTATCTTTGTGATCATTACTTTGATCATTTGTTGACCCAAAGCATGGCTTTGTACCAAAGCGTAGCTTTGTGGACGAGACTCCATCAGGACCTCACACCCCGGAAATGGTCGAAACAGGAAAGATGCGGCAAGGTTATGAGGGTCGCGCCCTTTAGGGTGTGTCATTCCCTTCTGGTAAAGGGTGGTATCATGGTATGGAGCCCAGATATTTACCTATGTGGTGGCTCCAATCTCATTTACTGTGTGGTTGTTGCTTAGAGGCGCCTCGGATAAAGGTCCCAAAGGACCGAGGAGTGGCATGCTCGAGTAGTAGTTACCTAGTTACAGAGGTAACCCGGCCTTATGTTGGCAGAGATCCGGTTAGGTTCTCGGGACGTCCCGCCAGAGGCGATCCCATGTGGCAGTAGGAAGTTCCTTAGCCTGACCATATGTTGGAAAATCCAAAGAAACAATACGAGCCCTGTACGGTTTTAGTTGTATTACCTGCCATGGAATGTGGTGGTAACCTGCTGTTGAACATGGTAGCTATAGTAGGCATAAGTGCGGAATGCCTATGCTGGCTAAGATTTATATTCTACTTTTGAAATGTTTTCTGCACTGTGCACTTATAATAATAATATCAAAGAAATTTTCTGCGTATTAAGCATGTTTGACTATCATAAGAAGAAATCTCCTCCAATTCTACGTTTGCATTGTGTGTGTGGCGGGAGGTCTTATGGTAGTTTCATTTTCTAAAAAGCATATCGAATTTTTTTTATAAATCTTGTTTTACTTAAAAGATAAACTGTTTTTGTTACTCACACCAGTCCCATGACTGACCCGGAGTTTATTGTTCCTTTTCCTAAACTCTGGGTGCTCACTATTTTCCACACGAGCAGTCTAGAGTTGGGTTTTCAGATAGTTAGATTCAGTTGATCATCTGGAGCTAGTTTCAGTCTTTGGATGCACACCAGTCTTGCTTGCCTTGGTGAAATGTGATGTTGGTTCGAGCTGCTATTGGAGTTCTTCCTTGAAGACTATCTTGAGTTATTTGTTCCGCTGCTAGTGTTATTTATTTTCTTTCCGCTGCTATTTGATTGTATCATATCTCTGATGTATATCGATATCTATTGTATCATCTGTTGTATCAGGATGTTGTATCAGATGTTGTATATTGATATTCATTATTTCTTCCGCTGTGTTGTTTTACTTAATTGTGTTATAAGCTCCGGCGAATCGGATTTGAACGGTCGAATCTGCGGCATTCGAGTATGATGTAAAGTATGGATGTCGATTTTCGAGCGGGCAAAACCCGAATCGTTACAGATAACACCTTTACTAGGCCAGGGATCATACCAGAACGATAACAAGTTATTGTTCTTCATAGTGTACTAAAAAGATAGAAGAAACCATCGCCTTAATTCAATATGTTCCTCCAATTATAGCTGCAATCATAAGGGATATGATATTTTGATAATAACGTAGATTTATTAATTATAAGGTTACAAAAATAATGTAAAATAGTTGTATGATAAAAGAATTTGTAAAGGGAGTTTATAAAAGAGTTTTAATTATAAATAAAAAGATCTTAATGAATTAGAGAAGTTTTATAGGTTTACTTTGAGATTTATAAAAGCGTTTTGTAAATGTGAAACGGGCTTATAGAAAGGGAAATTTATAAAAGGAATGAGATTTTATTTTTATAAATAATCCTTCTTGATAATGGCAGTATGGAAACATTCCTTTTGTACTTTACACTGAAGGATAGTGGTTTGGTTCATAGTAAGTAATGATTTAAAGGATATTTGTTTTCCGCCCATTTAAATATGAATTTGGAAAGGGAAAATCTTCCTTAAAGTTTTGTTAATATACTTAAACTATTGGAGATAAGTATATGGATATATTTTATAAGGATTAAAAGTATAATGTTTTGTAATATACTTATATCGGTGAGATAAATATATGAATTTATTTCAAGTATTGAAAAGTGGGTAAGGGGTCTGTAAATAGTCTTTTGTAAAGGAATTTTGAATCAAGTGACTGAAGTGTTTTAATTAATGAAGATTAGTTAAGGATGATTAGTGGAGTTCACATGGAATTAAACTATGTTTGATTGGTTGTTTGATAGTTAAATAACCGACTATCAAATCTGGACCAAATTTCAACACTAGAAATATCTAGGAGAAAACACGAGAATTATATGGCACTGTTATCTTCGATGATGCTGTTGTACATATAAACTCGTATGTTCATTTTAGGGCAAATGATAAGGAAATTTCCACTTAAACTGTTTGGAGGTGATCTGCACTCTTATGTATTGTCTTTTTATTTCCAAGAGAAATAGAATTGAGTTTACCGAAAACTATCGAATGTTGGTTCGAATAGGCTAGGATCGGATAAGAATGAGTTATCATAAAACCACTTTGAACGAACTCAAGTGTTTTAATTGAAGACATCTTGAAGACGTTGGAATCGAAGATGGAGATCTTTGAAGTGTAAGGGCAGATTGGTACTAATCTTGAAAGTGATCCAGAATGGATGTAGTAGAAGCAGTGCCTTCAATTTTTTCTTATCTTGAACAACTGCTTATCTTGAACAGTTAGTATGGACGAATGCAGCCAAAGCCTGGAAGATAGTGTTAGCATTCCAAGTGAATTTTCTAAGAAATGGAAATGGTAATCGCGACCTCACAAGCCTCACAACCCTATAATGACTAAAACTGGGAATATGCTTTAGAGCTATATGGTTCGCTACTATTAGGAGAAGTAATTCCTTGATGTATAATCGATATTTATGGATTTGGTATACATGCACATGGAAAAAGTTGGTCCATGACTAGTGTATATTGTTTTGTAGCCATAGATCCCTTGGAATGATGTAATTCGGCTTATCATTTTGAAGAGGAAGCCCAACTATGATTTGTAGAGGGTCCATGTAAGGTCGTCGATATGTTTTCTAGGGGTGTACCATTGCAGGCGGTACCCAAGTAGCTTTATCATTGATGGAATTCAATCTCCAATGCCATTACGGACTTATTTGTGCTCAAATACTAGAATGTGAAAAGCAAGCTTTTCAACTATTTTGTATATTTATTTTCAACCCCTAGAAATTATTATAATATCACTAGATTTTACTTGAAATATGTGGCACGGTCTTACGAAATACCTTTTATTTGAAAGGCTTTAAACATTAGAAATCCATTTGATTGTGTTTCTCAAGCTGGTTTTATCAGAATGATCGCGGTGTTATTTTTCTTATTATGATCGGGTCATCATGTGCATGCTTTTTAGGTTTAGCTAGACATTTTGGAGCTTTAGAAGATGAGGTGAATCCTCCAAGACGTACTTCCATACTTTATCTTCTGTTGCTATGTTCTTATTGTATTCATCAGTAATTGTAAGGACATATTGTTATAACTAGCCAGGCTGATGATAGATTTGCTCTCTAATTTATGTATGTATACAATAAGTTTTCTCTTTGTAAAGATCATTGGTATATTACATAATAGTCATCACATTTGTGAGGTCATGTTCTATCTTTTCTTTTTTTCACTCTAATAACCTGTCTTTTTAGCACTTGGATGTTCGGTACATGAATGTCGTGGATGTAATATTGCCAACTTTCGAGGAATGAAAATGTAGGTTGTTATAGAAAAACAATAATGAATCAGTATCTTTGCTTAGAATAGATGACTTTCTCAATTAATTGAGTGGATCCAATGTATTCTTGCAGCTAGATTAAGCCAGATGTTTCCATTAATTGAATGGCTATGATGTTTTGAACAAGATAAGGTTCGTATGAACGGTTAGTCATGCCCTTCGGACTGACTAGTGCGTCTGCTTTCTTTGTAGATTTGATGAAACATATATTCTAAGAGAATTTGGGCAGAATTTTTTTGGGTGTTTTTAGACGACATTTTGATATATTCTAATAATGACCAGGTGCATAAATTTTAACTCAGACAATAATGGATATGCAGAGGCTACTTCAACTAAGGAAATTTTTTTAAGAACATAATTTTTTGAAAGAGAAATGTAGTTTCTTGGACATGTAGTTTCAGATTGTGGATTATCCATGCATCCATCAAAGATTAAGACCATTAATAGTTGGAAGAGAACCAAACTGTGACAAAGGTTGGAAGTTCCTTGGGGTTGGCTGGCTATTATTGAAGATTTATTAAAGATTTCTCTTATATAGCAGCATTGTTGAATAAACTAATAAGGAAGGATAAAGTATGTTTGGACTGATCAATGTGAAGATGCATTCCAGAAGCTCAAGCATTTATTGACAGGTGGGCCCGTTTTTGTTGATTTGGATGGGAACCAAGATTAATGGTGCATAATGATATGTGCAAAACTTGGATAAGGAGCTATATTGATGAAAAGAGGTGAAATTATTTCCTTTACTTCTCGATTCAATCACATGAAGTGATATATCATACTCATGATTTGGGGTTGACAACAATGATCTTTACACTGAAGGTGTGGAGAAATTATTTGTCGGTAGAACAATTGAGTTGTTTACGGATCATAAATCCTTGAGGTATTTATTCTATTAAAGACGTTGAATATGAGACACTAGAGGTGGCCAGAGTTCTTAGCAGCGTATGAATTTGGAATTGATTATACACCGAGAAAAGGAAATAAAGTGGTAGATGCATTTAGCAGAAAACATTAGAATGTGATATTGGCAATGTTGTCTAAAAGGATGATCAAGAGGCATTGACTTCATGTGGAGCTAGATTGAGGTCAACATGAAAATCTAATCATATTACTAAATGATATCTTGTTTAGAAATTCGACCATTATTGATTGAAAGATTTGAAGCAAGGAAAAAAGGTGATAAAATACCAGCCAAGTGGATTAAGATACTTGAAGTGGGAAGCGAGATTCATGAATCGAAAGATTTTTTACTTAACTAAAGAGAATGGTAAAGAAAGAAGGTACCTTTGTGTGTTCCGAATATGGATAATCTGAGGAAGGGAGTCCTTAGAGAATGTTATCGATCAAAGTTCACTATCCATTATAAAGGCACAAAGATAAACAAAGATATGAAGTGGGGTTTCTTTTGGGAAGGTATAAAGAGGGGTCAGGCTTATGGGATAATCAACATAAGTATTGCGAAGAAATATAAACCGAGCATCAATAGCTAAATGGATTACTTTAGTTTTTGGAAGTGGCAATACGAAATGAGATTATATATCTATAGGTTTTATCGATGGGTTCCTTAGGTCATCGTTGATAAACTAACCAAGAATGCACACTTTATCCATGTTAAGTCGACAAGGATGGCATGTAGGTTGGTGGAGTTAGTCATGAAGATTGTCATGAAACTTCCAGACTACCGAGCAGTATCATAAGTTTTAGAGATATTTTGGTTACTAATGGGTTCTAGAAGAGTTTGCAGAAGGAATTATGTACCAAGCTAATAATGAGTACCGCTTGCCAACCGTAGACTAATGGGCAGTGGAAAGGCTTAATAGTGTACTCTAAGGCTTATTGTGGGCTTGTGTACTAGACTTTAGAGGGTCTTCAGATATGCGCTTGGTTGAGTTTTACTATAATAATAGTTATTTGACTAATATAGGAATAATCCCTTTTGAATAATTTTGTGGAAGGTCATGTAACTCACATGCATGTTGGTTGATGACGGGTGATAGACCTATACATGGCCCAGATATGATGAAGGAAGCGACTAAAAGGATTGAATAAGTCCATGGAAGGATGAAGGAAGCTCAATCAAGGTTAAAGAGGAATGTAGACAAAAAAGCATAAGGACCTAGGATTTCATTTGGAAATTTTCTTTGTTGAAAGTATTACCGATGAAGGGTGTTATACGATCTTAAAAGTCGAGAATGTTGGCATCAAGCTATGTTAGGTCGTTTCCTATTATGGGGAGGATTAAACTCACATATTAATTAAATAACCAATACTTTAATAGGAGTCAGCTATTTTTTCCGCATATCTTAAATAAGGAAGTACATGATTGATCTAGAAACTACTATAGAGGCTAACAGTTTTGGAAATTTAGTAGTGGAGCTCGATACAACTATCATTAGACGATATATTCGTATAGTTGATAGAGATATGAAAGAATTAAGGAATAAGGCAATCAAGATAGTAGAGTTCAAATGGATTAAGGATGAATGAGACTATACTTGGGAAATGAAGGAAAAGATTAAGGAGGCATATTCGATCTACTTTGACTATATGATACATATTATTGTATAGATTTTTGACTACGGGTTATACTAGTATCGTTTCTTTTTTGTGCTGGAAACATATGTTTGTATGGTTAATATGTTTGTTGTAGTTTTCCTTATCGCAATTTAAAGGACAAAATTCTTTAAGGAGGTGAGCCTGTAAAACCTCTAGTTTTTATTGCACATTACTTAAATATTTAATTATGGGATAATTAAACGTGAAGTTGGAAATATGGGTTTTCTATTTAAATTAATTTCAATTAGCCTTAAGTGATATAATGAAAAGAATGTTTTAAAGAAGGAAACTTCAATAAAAACAAGTTTAGAAGTGTAAAAGAGGGAGAAGAATTGTTTTATTATCCTCTCACCTTCTCCCTTGTTCATTCATTTTTATTTGCAAATTAAAACTTACTAAAGAAGACCTGCCACCATTTTTAACTAAGTAGTAGAAGATAAGCTAAGGAACAATGAGCTTAAAGAAAATCTTAACATTTCAATAAAGATTAAGGTGAATGATAGTTCCATCTCTATGTTTTCAGGTATTTTAATTTAGTTTCTAGTGTAGATCCAAATTTTGATTATCGTTTATCCTGTATTTAGGATAGATAATCATTGTGTGTTTGAAGGATATTCCAAAAGGGTTTTGGATGTGAAAACCTGAGTTTTTGAATACCAAATTTCTATAATTTTATAATGATGTTTGAAACATTATTTCGAAGATCGTTTCTTCGCTTACAAATTTTTGGAATTATTAAGATTTTATTATGAATTTTCCAAGGAGAAAATGGATAATTTCAAATTTTAATAATTTAAAATATGGAAAATAATTACTTTGGCCCGAATTTTCTATATGTTGAGGAGGAAATAAATATTGGATTTTGGGAATTTTTGTGAATTTTTCTCAAGTGATTACAATTTAATATAAATTATTTTCTGCAAAATGGGCTTATTTGCAAAGTTCAATAAATAGTCTAATTTGAAGAATTTTTTTTAGAAAAATAGAGTAATTTTTAAAAATTAAATTTCCATAAGAATTTTGAAAAGGTTTCATTAAGCTAATGGGACTGTCACACATAATGTTGATTTGGTAAAAGTTTCTTTCAAAACCGTTGACATATGTTGCTATCGTGATGTGAAAACGTATGTGGTCGCGTGATGACAGCTATACTTTTATTAACATACTATGGCTATGCTTTGTTAACTTTTGAAAGCAATATTTTCAAGGTTCGATAGTTGTATTTTGTCATAATTCGACGACTATTTGCTATGGATATAATTTTGTCATAGTTCGATAGCTATACTTTGTCATGGCACGATAGCTATATTTTATCATGGCTCGACGCCTATATTTTCTCAACATTCGCTAACTTGTTTTTATCAAAATTCAATAGCTATATATGGACAACATTCAAAAACTATGTTTTTAACATGCGAAAGCATGAGATTTTGAGAGATGCGATGGCTTATGCTTTTGAGAGGAAAGATAGTTATTTTTATTACACATTGAAGGTTTTCAACTCTATCTTAGGCTAAGTTTACTTGAAAAAAAAAGGAAGGTTTGTTAAGTACTTTTATAAGATTTTAAAGCAGAGAAAGAATGTTTCATCCAATTTTTTTAAAAGATTATCGATGAAGGAAATTATTACATTTAATAAGTTAATTTGTGTATAAATCGGCTGTCATACGAACATATATTTGAATGGTAGCTAAAGTGTTATATGTTCTTCTTTGTACTTGATCAGTAATTTTTGTATATAGTAAATTGTTGATATACTCACTTATGTATTGAATGCTATTGTCTAGCATTTTTGACCTTGAAGATTTGAGAAATAATGATCAGTTAGGGTTGTTATAGTAGTCGGTCAGTCATACTTAAATTTCTAAGTGAGTCGAATTGCATCTAGAAGAACGAGAAGATCACGTTGTGTTAGATTGACATATACTAATCAAAAGACATGACTCGAAGTATATTGTTAGATCAAATTTTGGTGGAGATCAAGGTACGGCCGTGACCTATCCTCCAATCATTAAGCCCTCCTTTGGTCAGGTCTCTTCGATTCCAATGTGTAGGGCTTTGCTGGTTAAGAATAAAATTAGCAGTGATGCTTCTGAAGAAATTTGTAGTCGTTTACTCACTATGTTTTTCTCCTACAATTCTTAGGAAACCATTAATATTTTTCTCCTACCGTTCTTAGGCAACTGTTGATATTTTCCTTCTACCATTCTTAGTAGGCCGTTGTTGTTTTCTCCTACCAATCTTAAGAGACCGCTATTGTTTTTTTTAAATGAATTAGAAGGCCATTTGATCATCTAATATACCTTGGCCTAAGTTAGCCAAATAAGTTTTAATTTGGCCTAAGAAAACTAGTATAGTTTCATAGCGCCCTTGGGAAAACTATGTCATTGAATGGACAGTTTTTTGCGACTGGGTGACTGTGCGAATTTGTAATCCTTTGACCCTTGTGAATGACAATCCATTCATTTTAACTTATACATGCATGATACGTTATTAATGTTATGATAATGTTCTAATCACTTTGGTTGCAGATTATGACATGGATGACATATTGTTTGATGAAGTGTTAGTGAGGGGAAATCCATTCGACTCAGTGAAGTGGCCTTACTAAACACCCATATCTTGGTTTAAGATCCACTAATATTATTCACACTAGAATTTTTCTCTAACCCGAAGTTTTTTTATTTCCGCCTAAACTCTTTGGCACTCAATTTGGAATAGGGTAGGCTGAAAGCAGGTTGTTTCAAATTTTTGATGAATAAGATCCTTGAGACATGCAGGAGGCAATTTATTATTTCAGGTTTTCGATTTAGTCAAAACTTGGACCCATTAAAATGTGGGTTGCTACATTTTATCGACTATTAATTCTGCTCCAAAATTCTAAAAATTACTGTAACAGCCTCAATTTTTATTAAACATTATTCAACTATTTAATTATAGGATAATTAAATGTGAATTTGGAAATGTGGGATTTTCTATGTTAATTAATTTAAATTGTCCTTAGGTGTTATAATGAAAAGAATGTTTTAAATAATGATATCGTAACAAACATAAATTTATAGGGGTAAAGGAGGATGATGAATTTTTCAATTACCCTCTTTACCAATCCGTTGTTCATTCGTTTTAATTCTCAAATTAAAACTAAAATAAAAAAGTTTGGCTACCATTTTAACTAAGAAGAAGAAGAAAAGCTGAGGAACAAGAAGCTTAAAGCATATCTTAACATTTCAATAATGGTCAAGGTGAATAATACTTCGTTTGTATGTTTTAAGGCGTTTTAGTTCAGTTTCTAGTGTAGATCCAAATTTTGATTACTGTTTATCATGCATATGGGATAGATAATCATTGTTATAGAATGGATTATCATTTATGTGTTCCCTATGGATTTTAGGTGTGAAAAACCAAGTTTTTGACCTTCAAATGTTCTAAAATTATTATGATTTTTTTAGAGATAGGTTTTCAATTTTATAACTTTTGGAATTATTATGAAATTTTCAAGTGAGAAAATGGATAATTTAGGGACTTAACTATTTAAAGTATGAAAAGCAATTATTTTAGACCAAAAGTTTTATACGTTGAGGAGGAAAAAAATATTGAATTTAAGGGATTTTATACACTTTTTCCAAGTGAATACAATTTAACATAAAAAAATTTCTTCCAAAAAGACTTATCTGCAAAAATAATAATTGATCCAAGTTAAGGAAACTTTTAATTTGGAATAGAGAGTAATTATTCAACATTACATTTCTAACAGAATTCAAAATATATTTCGTTTGGCCAATGATATTGTGTTAAATAATGTTGGTTTGGTAAAAAGTTTATACTTTTAAAAGCAACAAATAAGTTTTACAAATTATTACAAAATTGCCACTTTCAACATTCGAAAACCATTATTTATCAAGGCTTGACAGCCATTTGTTTTTAACATGCGACAACATATGTTTTGAAGACACAGTTGCTACATTTTTTAATGCTCAGTGGATATATTTTTATCAATATATGTAGGCTGTGCTTGTCAACTTTTGAAATATATTTTTTCCAGGTTTAACAGCTATTTTTTTTTCATAATTCGGATGCTATATTTTTGTCATCATTTAATAGTTATACTTTTGAGATTTTTTGAAACTAATATTTTCTCATGGTTCAATAGCTATATTTTGTCATGGTTCAATGGCTATATTTTCTCAACATTTGGCTGTCTTGTTTTTCCCAAAGTTCGACAATAATATATAGTCAACTTTCGAAAGCTATGTTTTTAACATGCGAAAGCGTCACGCTTTCAAAATGCAATGGCATATGATGTTGAGAGGGAAAATTTCTAGTTATCGAACACTTGAATGATTTTCAACTCTATCTTGGGCTATGTTTACTTAAACAAAAAGGATGATTTTTTTTAAGTATTTTTAAATAATTTCAAAGGAAAAAAAAATGTTTTTGCCCCTTTCATAAAAGAGTTGTTGATGAAGGAAATCATCACTTTAAATAAGTAATTTTGAGACTAAATTGACATGAACATGTATTTAAAAGGTTGCTACTGTGTTATATGTTTTTATTTATACTTTGGTCAGTTATTGTTATGCATGGTAAATTGTTGACATGCTCACTCATGAATTGAGTGATATCAACCTTGGGGATTTGGGAATTGATGAACAATTAGGATTGTTTCAGTAGTTGGTATGGTTAAACGTAAATTCCAAAGTGAGTAAAATTGCATCTAGAAGATCGGGAAGATCACATTTTGTTAGGATGCCCTGTACAAATCAAAAGAAATGGCTCAAAGGATATTTTAAACCAAATTTTTAGTGGACACCAGGGTAGGGTCGCACCTTATCCTCCAACCATTAATTCATTCAGTTTCTCCTAAAAAAAATAGTCTGGGGAACTGCCTGGTTGGTCGGTTTTGTTGTAACAACGCATATAATTGGCCGATTAGGCTAAAATTTAGGGTTATGCATCCAAAGCAACTCATAGAAGTTTTCTTACCTATATTTTATCCCTACCATTCATAGGAAATCATTCGTATTTTTCTCCTATAGTTCTAAGGAGACCATTTATATTTTCTCCTACTATTCTTAAGAGACTTTTGTGATTTTCTCCTAGTGATCATAAGAGACTGTTATTGTACTTTTAAATGGTCTAGAAGTCTATCAGATCATTTGGTATACCTTCGCCTAAGTCAGCTTAATAGGTTACTATTTGGATTGAGAAAACTAAATAGGTTCACAGTAACCCATTCTACTCAACGGCATGGTTTCATAAAGCACCGATATTTTGGCTTAGTAAGGGCTAATATTATAACACCTGATTTTTTGCCTGGCCTGAAGTTTTTTTTGATTTTCCTATAAACTCTCAGGCACTCAATTTGGAATCGTGTAGGCTGAGATTGGGGTATTTAATATTTTTGGCGAATACGCTTTTGGAGATGTGTAGGAGGCAAACTAACATTTAATGCTTTTTTCCAATGTGTAGTAGTTTAACTGTTTTTTATTGTTGTTGGATGTATGTAACGAGGATAATAATGCTAAGGATGATTGTAGCTTATTATATCTATTTTTGAGCCTCAAAATATGGGTTGTTACAGTTACAATATTTTATTTTAGAAATTAAAAAAAATTAAAACAATAATTGTCATCAGGCCTGACCTATTAGCTTTGGTTACTCAAGGTGAATATGAGGTAGAAGAGAAGTGAAAACACAAATAGGGGAAAAAGCCCAACACGCACACTTGAACTCTGCACATTGATGAGGATGTGGGAAATCGTACCAGTGCACTAAAGTATCTCTTAATAATGGTTCCCTTTTTGTATAAACTAAACAAATCGATTAAAAGAAATTTAGAAGTTTCTTACCCCCCTCTGATCTATTGCCCCAGGCGGCCGTCTCGGCCGTCTAACCTTGCAGTTGGGCCTGATTGTTTTATACTAAATTATAGAAAATGATGGGAGGATTCTACACAATTTAAAATTTCACAAGTCACACTACAACAAAACAGCCATTTTACAACGGGTAATGCCCGTTGTAATATGGATTTCACAACGGGCATGAGCCCGTTGTATTAGGCCTCGTTGTAATAGGTCGACCATATTTTACAACGGGCATTGCCTGTTGTAATACACCTTTTTACAACGGGCAATGCCTGTTGTAATACACCTTTTTACAACGGGTAATGCCCGTTGTAATACATGATATTGCAACAGTTTCTGGCTGTTGCAATAGACTCTTTGACAACATGCATTGACCGTTGTAAAAAAGTTGTATAACAACATGTTCCGACCATTGCAAAATAAATGCAAATTGAAAAAAAAAACAACGGCAGCACCCATACAGTATATCCAAAATTGAGCAAAATTCAAAAAAAAAATTCATTTCATTTCAAATTGCAGTTACATATCATTTGCACTTTCTTCTTTTGTTTACATTGTTTTCAAAATTCATAAAAAAAATATGCCTCTCCGTTTACTGTTCCCTGCTTCATACTCACTGCCGCGCTTCATCAATCATCAGTACATACAATTTTGCCTACAACCCCTCACCAGACATTTACAGCCATTGCCAGACTTCCTAAACACTACCATCCCGCTTCTTTACAACTGTCCATACTCATTAAATTTTCAGTTCACCACTTACTGCCCACTTCCACTACCTTCACTTCAACAACTTGCCAAAACCACTCCTTCAAACAAGCTACTGCACCCCTCACTTCACAACAGTTCAATCAACACATAACTATCACTCATCTTCCACCATCATTCTAACATACATTACCCTTCAACTACTGCAACTGTGCCATCCACCTTCACTTGCATATCACCATTTCACTTCATTCATTTCTCTTCTGATATCTAAATCAAATTCTGCCATCTACTTCAATTCATTGGCCATCTACTTCAATTCTTCTTGCATTCATCTCCAACTGCCACAAAATCCACCACCATTGCATACAAAACCCACTGCACACTACACATAAACCACCTTCCTTGCACATACCATCCACCCCCGCTTCTGCTTACAGTGCAACCAACAAGCACCAAGCTTTCAGTCACTTGAAACATCAAGCAACACCATACAATACTCCTCTATACTTCACATTCTAACCAACTACATTTCCTCGACCTATTATCATCACCCACACAACAACAGCTCATCTAACTGCCACTTCCACCATTAGCAATTCCATCACAATTCACTATCACAAATACCAAAACCCCCACCGTTTAATATCATCTTTGTCATACAACAACAGCTATACTCCGTTCTGCTGTAAAAAAAATACAATCACATTCTGCTGCTGCAATTCAATTGGAAAAGAAAAATATATTTCCACTGACCTCTTGCCTCAACATAACAGCTGCACCACCAGACTTGCATGCTTCTCCATCATCGCCAACAGCAACTACACCTCCTACAATCCTCAAGCACATCAAACTCATCACAAAACCCATCCGCGACCCTCAACAACCTGCACAACCTCACTTCCAAACCAGAAATCACCATCCTAACTGTCCATACTTCTTCAACAACCTACCTTCCTCCCTGCAGTCACTAACTCCAGCACCTAAAACACAGTCCCTGCCTCCAAACACAAACCGCTAATCCCCTCATCAACACGTACAAAACCACCCTACCTGTTCGCATCCATTGATTCATTACTCCAACAAACCATTTCATACAACCAGCCACCAACAGTCACCTTCGGCATTACCATACCCATCGGACACTATGACGAACCAACAACTCATTGACCACCACCACTTACCAAACCACAACACCCCCAATTCATCAACCACCGCAACTCCCACCAAAACTCGATCGAACCACCGCAAATTGCCGAAAACCACCTTCCACCGCTCCTCCAACCTGCTGCAATCACTTGAGCAACCATCGCCTGAAATTGCACTTCGACGACGACCTACCACCTCGCGACCATCGACCGCCTCCACCTTTGCCAATCGCCCCAAATAAAAGCCCAACCTTCATCACTCCTTTCGAAACCCAAATCGCAATTAAATCTCACTGTTACAAAAGTCGCGAAATTGAGAATTCGCGAATTGAAAATTGGGGAGATTGAGAATCGTTCATTTCGTAAATGAGGATTTGTGGGTACATGAGGATTTGGGATTTAGTTGTGAGGCTTGGGATTTAGCTGTGAAGTAGCGATTAGGGATTTGTGGGTACATGAGGATTTGGGGATTAGGGTTCTACTAAAAGTAAAGGTATACCGGTGAATGAAAATTTCACGCAGGCTTTAAAATTTTGTTCCAACGCCATGTTCACTTGTTTATAATTGTGTTCCAATGCATGTTCCCTTGGTTTTCTAGTTTTTTTCATTTGTATTTTTTGTTGATCTGAAAAAAAAATTGTGAGAAATGAAGGAAATGCTTAAAGCTAAAATTTGCAAAAAAGGGAAGTAACAAATATTATTATAAATTATATGTTAATAAGTATATATTATCACTAATATGTTATTATTGTAAATTATTAACTTTAATTTATTGATATTACCAACTACTTATAATAAAATATTAATCACAAATGGTTATTTATCAAAATAATAATTTTTAATTATAAATTATTAATCATAAATTATTGGTTAATAATCATAAATTATTGGTTAATAATCATAAATTATTAATCGGTATCCGATTGCCATGAAGAAGAGGTCAACGAATCTATGGATTCCAAATCTTGGGAAGGAACGTTTGATTTGGGATTTAGGGTTAGCGAAAAATAAAGTTTTAGCAGCGAAGGAATGAAAGCAAACAGATGGCAGGATTTAAAATTTAAGTTTTACTGCCATACATTTTGTTTTATTTTATCAATTATCATTTGTAAATTAGTATTAAAAAATTATTAATAGTAATTTACTAATTATAAAATATAAATTATTAATATATAATTTTTTTATTTATAAATTATTAATATAAACCATTAATTATAATAAACAATAAATCATAAATTATTAATATTTATTATTAATTATGAATTATATATATTTAATATTAATTACTTGATATTACTTACTAATAACTAGCACTAGTACAAAAAGTGCATATTGCTTCGCCTCATTTGCATAGGTTGAAGTAAAAATTGATGCAAATAAAACTATTTGCATTAGTTCTATCTTAATAACCGATGCAATTGGTATGTGGTAAACAATAGGTAATAAAAAAGTTAAATTTGCATCAGTTCTCACCAACAACCGATGCAAATAGTTTTAGTCGCATCGGTTTTAAAATCAACCGATGCAACTACATGTTGATGGCAATATGAAATTTAGGTGGGAAATAATGAAAAATTGGCTCCAAAGTTTACCTTGGACAAATGTACTCCTTCCTCCTCAATAACCCACTCCGAAAAAATAATAATAATACCGTGCACTCCCCTTCTTTTTATTTTCAAAATCGGACAAAAGAAGAAAAAATTAAAACGAAGCTTTTGAAAATTTTAATGGTGAAGATGGCAGCAAACTGGAAATCGATTTACAATAAGAAATCCACGGCCGAGCATCTCAAACAAATAAAAATCGAAATCAAAGCAGTTCGATAAAATTTCACTGCCCACTGATTTGTTCGTTTTGCTCCCAATTGGATCCGATGGATGCTCAAAAAAAATCTTTTGTTAGTGTTGCAGATTTGCATGAGGATTTGAATCCGCGTCTTCAAGCATTAAATTAGGAGACAGGTATTAACAATCAAGTTCTCCTATATCCTTCTTTTATTTTTTGTTTAATAATTCTTCCATTCTACATGGGTTTTGATACATCATTTTTTTATTGTTTGGATCCTTTTGGAAAGCATGATTGTGGTAATCTCTGAGACCCTGTCATAATATTGTCTTGCCATTATTTTTGCTAGTCTAATATTGTTTTCTGTAGAAACTCATGTTAATTGATCTAATTTTCTTAAACAAAATATACTAAGTACACCATGTTCCTTAACTAATTAATATTAGTTGGTGGATCGAACACTTATTGTTGCTAAACATCTAATAAGAGCATCACCTGAAGAGCTTCATCGTATTTCTGGTGATCTTATTTGAGCATTAATTCATATGCATTGTTAAGATGTGACTGTTGAAGGCAAGGAAGTATCAGCTGAATAAAAAAGGCAAAAAAACCTGGTTGCTTTTCTTGTCACATGCCCATTTGAATCTTTAGACACCATAACACAATTATTATACTCACCAGACGTCGATATAAGTTGACGTGTTTTGATACTTGATGTCATGACTTAGGCAATGCAATCGCTTTTTGATACTAAATTCATACTGAAAAAATGCTAAAAATATTTACTTAAAAAGTTTTCAGATGGTCAGGCTTGGTATATACCATCTAGTAGAGGCCCTGAATGGAAAGCATCATTAGAATCAATTCACAGTAGCACAGCTCTAAGTTTTATTATATTATTTGATTGAATTATGCACATATCTTATCAAATATCTTAATTCATGGCAGTATACGCACCATATTAAATTACGACAATTCTCTTACTCATTTATAGACCAAACTTGCCTGTCCACCTTGCTCTACATGCTGCATTGCCTGCTGCATTACATGCCTGCTTATCCTCTTTTGATTTATCAGACCGTTCAAGATTTATATTTTCTTTGATAAAGGAGCTGAAGATCCTTGCTGCCCTATTGCTGGTTTGGAAACTTTAATTCAAAAACACAGCAAGCATATGAAGAAGCTGGTTATCCTGAAAAATTTAAGGTACTCGTATTTCTTAAGTATGGTATATTCCGAATTAGCAGTCATCAATAAGGACGTGGAAATTATTTTCCATTACTTTGATTACTGAAATAAGGTACTTTGATGCACAAATGACAATTTCAATGGTAAAAGCAGCTAGTGACTGGTTCGACAAATACCTTAATTAAAGAATCCCATTTGGACCATTGTGCAACTAAAGCCATTTTCTTTGTATATTTTAATTATATTTTGCCTGTTGTTTATAATTGTTTTTACCTTGCTAGCATATATGCATAGTTGGATGCTTCGGCTACCTATAAATATTTACATGTAAGGCACAATAATATCGACTAAGCCATCAAGGCAACTCATGAATTATAACTGATGTTTATTTGTATATTTACAATGATATAATTATAAATAACTTGGATACAAGCCACTCTGTTTGAAAACAGGATGAGTGCTTGCCTTGTGATCTTATATTATTTTAATTATAACCATATAAATATTTGTTTAGCAGGATACTGTGGTACCATATTTTTTCTTAAATACTTTCCGTCTTCAACAAATTACTACAGTTGGTCAAAAATCCACAACTGGTTCCCTATGAGATGTTCTAAAGTGTGTGTCTGTTGTTATGGTTGTGGAGTGGTATAATAAATGCTGATGCTAATGTGTGTATGTTGTTGGTGGTAATGCAGATGGCATGTCGAGATGCCTGCACTTATAAAACAGTCCATCTCGGATGCCCAAGTCCTAGTCAGCCTTATTCTGATGAAGCTATTGCATTCATGAGAAAAAAGGTAATGCAAAAAGATGTTGAGGTGCTAATATCCCCAATAGAGTATGTATTTATTTTTATTTTTTTAAATTTAGTGTTATGAACCGTGAAGGATTGTTTGTGCGAAAATTAAGTTCATATCTAATTCACTGCACCTCTTTACTTCATGCAATTATTTCACTATGCACAACTAACATAAAAATGACACCCTACTCATAACCTAATTTCGAAGCATATGCGATGACTATAATATTTAATTCTTAATCTACAGATAGAAGTGGAAATAGTTGATAGGACATGGACACTTTTGGGTTCAATATGGGATTCAAAAACCAATGTTGCTGCAACTCTTCTTGAATCTGGATTAGCAAAACTCAAAACTTCATTTGGTTCAGACAGGGTTCCAGATGATCAACTTCTTGAACTTACTGAGCAATCTGCAAGGCTAAAAAGGCTCAAAGTAACTTAAATTATAAACATGCATTTTCAGATGATTCTTCTTCTAAAGTCTTTATTACTAATTATTGATATTCCCTTATCAGGATTTGGGAAAACTACGTTGAAGGACAAGAGTTGGAAGTTGATAATGGATCCACTAGTGATGCAAAGCAGAAAGAAGTTCAGAAGGTGAGATATTGATATGATCTTTTGCTAAATAATGAGTACATAATGATAGCTTATTATATTTCAAGCATTTAGGCAAATGCCAACTCATATTTATCAAATATCAATCTAGGTTGTTGTTACTGAAGTTCTTGGTGGTGGCAAATTTTATGTTCAAACTGTTGGCAACCAAGTGGAAGCCATATAGCAAAAACTCGCTTCTTTAACTCTTTGAGATGCTCCTATGATTGGAGCTTTCAATCCTGCAAAGGGTGCACTTCTCCTCGCTCAGTTTAGTGCAGATAATTCTTGAAATAGGGCCATGGTAACAAAAATACGAAACTTTGCCTTTAAGTTTCTAGTTACATTACACTATAATATCTAGTTCATTTTTGTTGCTATGTTAAACAAAGTTATTAGTGAAAGAGGAATAAAAATGCCTGTATAACAACGATCTTATGAAAATGGCAAATCAAAATAATAGAAGTACAAGAATTTATAACTGCTAAGGTAACTTTATAACTATAGAACAACCTACTATGTACAGCCTGATAATTATCGGAACAACCTATGCTACTGATTACAGCCTATTTACAAATGCTTATAATAATTGATGCTTATATTAATTCAACAACCAATTTACAGACCTGATTGTTGTGTAATTGGGGGTTCTAGCAAAATTATATAACTACTAATAATTAGTAATTACAGTCTGCTTATAGTACCTTATGAAGAATGTAATTGTTCTTATAGACGTATATTACAACCAATGCTAGAACCTCATAAGCATTACAAGCTTAACCATTATATCATTTTGTACTCACATGTAGCTAGCTTTCCCATTTGTGTTCACCTGTAGCCAGCTACAGGTTTCAAAATATAATACTGTGAGTTCCTTCATGTCTCATTTTTTGTTCACCTTTAGCTAACTTTCCAGTTTTGCTAAATTTTTCTATGGTTTGGTTTTAATGTTATATACTATGTGATTTTAATTTGTTAACAAAGTTTGGCAGACTAAATGAAATATTGATACATCATATTAATTTCCATTTTTTTTCCTTTTCATTACAGAAAAATGAGTAATTTTAAGGATCAGAGATTGGATATTATTGGTTCGCAAGTTTGGTGATGGAATGGTTACTGCAGTAAAATGTGATGAAATAGTTATGTGATAAGGCAGAGATGGATTGTGCAGTGTAAGGTAATGGAAATGCAGTGTGGTTGTTGAATGTGTTGGGTCTGCAGTGGTATGTACTGGAGATGACAGAAATGTGCACAGGAGGTTATTTGTAAGGGGAGAAGTGAATGGCAACAGTGGTAAATGGAGGATGTAATGGCAGGGCAGAATTATAGATGGAGTAAGAAGTGGATGCTTGCTGGATTGTCGAGAGGAAGAAGCATTGTCGATGTATGCAGCTGTATGGAATGGTTGTTGTATGGAATGGTTTAACTAAAGTGATGATTGATTGAATTGCAGTTTTTTGTTTGTGCAGTAATGCACAGTTGTGCACATATATGGTTGTAATGTATGGTTTGATCAGGTGGTGATCGAGAGGGGAGCAGGTCAGTGAATGGAGAGATTATGATGGTGATAAGGGGAGAAGTTTGTAGTGAATAATTTGTAAGGCAGAGAGACAGAGAGGAATTTGCAATGTAGATTGTAAAAAGAAAAAAAAGAAGAAAAAGAAAACTGAAATGTAAAAACAGAGAATGAAATGCAATTTGCAATAAAATGAAATATTTTTGTTTTTTTTCTTCTGAAATGAACTTATGTATAAAAATTTTTAATATGCAAATGTAGTATGAAAATAGAAAACAACTAGAACAACTACACTCACACAAACAAAAATCAAACAACCAACCATGATATTTTGCATCAGTTGTTAGTAACAACCGATGCAACATGGGGGCTGTGTTCAAGCAACCAACCATGATATTTTGCATCAGTTGTTAGTAACAACCGATGCAAAAAGGGCCTTTTTGCATCGGTTTCAGAACTGATGCAAAAGTGTTAAGCCTGTTGCATCGGTTGCATATGCATCGGTTGTTGAACTGATGCAAAAGAGGGGTAAACAACCGATGCAAATGACATGTTTTGTAGTAATGTGGAAAGTAAAATTAAGTCTATTGGAATACTAATAATATATAATAATTAGTAATTGGTGAGTATTTATTAATAATCATTAATTATTATATTGTAAATGATTAATATAATATTATTAATGATTAATTATTAAATATTAATAAATAATAAATATTAATTTTAAGAAAACATTGTAATTATTAATTATTGATTGTCGAAAATTAGCAATAGACATTTATTACAACGGACATTTTATGATCGTTGTAAAATTGGCATCGGTTAAAACATGCATTTTATGACCGTTGTAAAATTGGCATCTATTACAACGGTCATTTCATGACCGTTGTAAAATTGACATTTATCACAACGGGCATTTTGTGAACGTTGTAAAATTGGCATTAGTTACAACGGGCATGAAAGGACCGTTGTAATAGCATTCTATTACAACGTGCAGTCAATGCCCGTTATAAAAATGGCATTGTATAGGGCATCTATTACAACGGACCTGAATGGACAGTTGTAATAGCCATCTATTACAACGCGCAGCCAGTGCCCGTTGTACAAAGGGCGTTGTAATAGGGTATTTATGTTGTAGTGTCAAATAAAGAATTATGAAGACTTATCCAAAGAGTTTAATAACTAAATTAATCACTTGATTTTTTTTAAGATAACTTTAAACTTAAAAAATACAGTTATTAAAAAATCAATCAATTAGTAGAATAAAAGACATTCCATTCTTTTAATACAATTAATGCTATATATGGATGCTCGTCTTCTTGCTCAGTATTGTTGGTAATGGAATTTCGCAGTGCAGTAGTGTTACTATGTATTATTTTGTTTCTCGCCGCATGTGGCAAACCGTCCAAGATCAAACTAGCATGGAACTTCCTATATACCCTGGCGCGCAAATTCAATATTAAAGAACTCAATTTAAACCATATTAAGATCTAGTTTGATTTCTTGTTTGGAGGATTCCAATTTTTTGGAGACCTCAACTGCGGGTGGAGAAAGAAACGAAACAATGACGGTAATTAAATTTCCTTTATAATACGACTTATTGCAATCAATCAGTATTTTTTTATGTTTTTTTTAATTCTTATAGATCCGGAGGATCCTGATAGTGGGAGCATTGTGTGAAGGTTAATCAGAAGCGATGATCGCTATTTTAATAATATATTTGTTCCTATCCATGTTTATGTAATGATAAAAAGTGAACAAATTAATGATTTTCTGTCTGTATTTATGATCTTATTTGGTTAATCAATTGAAAGGGAAAAATAAAGAGATGAAAAAACATAAGATATCGGGACAGCTACTTCCCCTCTTGGCAGTAGAATTCTAGGAACAGTTTATAAATGGAGTTCCTTTTTTGGGACATCCTACATCTTTGATTTTGCAGTAGTAACCTATTTCCTTATGTATATTGGTATTCAAATTGTAACATTCAACTCACACGAGTTTCAGTATAACATGAATTTATATCCATGTTCAAGTAAGAAAGTTTTTCATCCTTTTTCGGATCACGCATTGATTATAACAAAAGAATCTAACTCATATGTTATTAATAATTCATACCTTTGTGCATAATCAATTTTTTTTAATCTTCTATATTTGAACAATTGCATCTTTATCAATTAAAACTATCGTCATAAACCTTAGTCTTTCGAATTTTGAAAAGGATGCTACATCATCCTACAAATAGATAGTTGTCACTCTTTTATGAATTGAGGAAGGTTATATTGGTACGTATGATGCAATACATCAATATTTGGAACATAGACAATAAAATATTGTAACCCAATTCTAATTTATCACAACTATTTTTATTTGGAACAAAGACAATAAATGATTTGTGCAGAAAGACCACTATAGCTATTAAAAAGTGTAATGTTTATCATATTATAATATTTAATTGAATATTTGTTACTACTTATAACAAAAATTTATCCATACTATTATTGAAAATACACTACAACAAATTGGGGTTTTTATAGCACTCATTTATAGCGTTTCCGCCTCTAGGTTTATTAAATCCAAACAAAATAAAAAACTCATAAATACTGAACGCTATACATAGGCATAAATTAGTATTAAATTTAACATAAACGTTATTCATAAGAAACGCGGCCTTTTTTCATTTCCCTTTGTTGGATTGCCTCCTAAAATTTCATTTCCCACCGACTTTCCTCTCTTCCTCTCTAAACTCACAAATTTCGTGCCCTAGATCTAAATTATCGCAACCTGATTGCCCTCGATTTAATTCATCACAAAGATGATTTCACATCATATCTCAGTGCGCCAAATCCTAGTTTCACAGCTCCGGGTAGATCGCCCTCGCCTCTTCATATTCGGTCATCGATCCTAACTGTCCAGATCTTAGTGGCCAAATCGTAATCTCTCTTTTCGGTAAATTAGGTATTTTTCTTAAACCTGTTGCTTCTTCTATCATTGTTTAGTTGATTGGCTTCTTTAGAAGTGCCTTGTTTAGCTGACATCATATCCTTGTCGGAAAATTTCACTCCATAATCAAAGTCAAGTTCATTACTGTATACATTAGTCTTATCCTTATTTGTTTTGGTAGTCTTCCTACTGCAGTTTTTTGGTGTTCGTTTGATTTGAATTTTTAGGTGATGGTTTTATTGCAGCTTATTCAATTTTTTTTATAAGTATTCAAGTTTATTTATAAAATAAATGATATTTTTGTGAATTTATTTGTGTTTTGAGTATTAAATATAATCTGAATGGTTGCGCACTTCATTATTTTCTTAAAACGATGCATTTTTATAAAAAATGTTGTTTTTTTTTGAATTATAGAGTTTTTTTTTTGAATTATAGAGTTATTTTGAATTATAGCTTTGCATTCAGAATCAATGTCTTCGTTCGATAACAAGAAGCAACGGGGATCCAAAGTTCATAGGTATGATCGCCCCGTTCCAGCGTCGCCAGGTGATTTTGTTGTTTATGTTTATTTGAATTCTCTGATAATACACAGATTATAAGTCACATAGCTTCAATTTAAGGATATAGATTGTCGGAATATGTTTGTTGAGTTTTATGGAGTCGGAGTAAGCTACGGACAGGGAGAGAATGAGATAATTGTAGTTTCAGTCGTTACCCTGATGATTGTTGGTTTCTTATTATTTTGTACTTCCGTTGGGTACTATTTATCAATTATTTAGTCATATGAAATATCAAGTTTTATATATACTGTTTATTCTGTGATTTTTCATCATCATCATTTTCTTCTTTTTTGTTCGTTTACTGTTTTGTGATGATATTTTATATGTAGGATGGAGTGGTGAGATGGATGGAAAAATTGCAAACCATTTCAATGAATTTCCTACCTTATTAATGCAAGATAATGGTAGATTGGAATTTTACCATCTTGGGTTATAGTTATTGTTTGGAATAATCTGTACCAGTGAACGAATTGCAAGCAAATTTGAAAATGTAATCAAATTAAGAGATCTACATTGTTTTAAATTTTACTATATCTTCTCAGAGTTTTGCATGACATAAATGAACCAACGTTTGATTAATATTTATTTCCTTTTTCTACATTCCCGTATCTTTACTTTTATTTTTTTTCTTTTCTTATGCATTCTGTCATGTTTTTTTAATTTAGTGTACATGTGTTCATGACATTAAAAAAACCGAAAAAAAAAGAAATTTACACACGTCTGATGTATTTTTGTTCTAATGGCTAAGTCATTTTGTCTGATATATTTTTGTTCTAATAGCTAAATAAATTTTTTTTGATGGGGTTGGCTCGCTAGAGCGATAAATAATGCAATTATAATGCATCTTCACCTGAATACCCCGAATTCTTGTAGCCTAATTAATTTCTTGTACTCCAGAAATGATCAATCATAATGCTTGTTATATTCATCAGGCACATATTCAGAGATCTCTTCAACAGCAGCTCATAATTCACTCCCTCCCATTCACTTTGGTGATTCTGAACCTTTAATTAAAGGAATGGAAGCAATAACACTGTCAAAAACTTGCCCATCTCCAAATATGAATTCTCCAACTTGCAGTGGGAATAAACCAGTGCTGAACCAAGCTGAGAGGAAATATTTTGATTCTCATTGGTCAGAACAAGCTATTGAGGAGGCTATGGAGGTCCGCTCTTGCTTTTATGCCACTTTTTATTATAGTTAATTCCTCAGATATCAATATTTTGCTTTGCGGCTCCATCTATACATCTTGACATATGTTAAATAGAAGACTAAATGTGCTCCTTATTAGGAGTATAATGCTCTCTGGGACCTGATACTAGAAACTGAAACTTACAATCAATAAGAACATGCGAGATTTATATGAAATATGTCAAAAATCAAAATCCCTTAACATTATTATACACGCTAAGTAGTTTGTAACATTGCTTATATGTGTAACTCTTGGTAACCTACAGAAAGGAAATGCATTCCGAGCAACATTTCGTGTGAATGGCTACAATAATCAAGAGGTGAGTGTGGTATTAGCTTGTTGCTATTATACTTCTTTTATTATTTGAATGTAAGATTCATGTTATGTTTTATTATTGTATTTGCTTTACATTTCAGGCTTACTGTACAATAGATGGGTTGTCAGTGGATGTTCTCATTAATGGAATAGATGCTCAGAACAGAGCGGTGAGTGCATACTTTTTCCCCTAGATGCATACCACTTTTGATTAAGATCCGTTCGAATTATTATATATTTATTCATTTTAATCCAGTGGTGTGTTATATTATCCTCGACTCATAGCTTCTCCCGGTTATTCATGACTTCCTGTTTTTTTATAAACTTATGCGCCGGATCATTTTCGCAGAGTATGTTGAGATATCGATAGAAGTTGGAAAGGTTGCTAACTATCGATGCACTTCATTATGCTATACATATTAATATACCTAAAAATAAATAAATACGATTATAATATATATATATATATGTATGTATGTATGTATGTATGTATATTTATGTATATGTGTGTGTATATATGTATATTTATATGTATATGTGTGTGTATATGTATATATGTGTGTGCGCACACGCGCGATATATATATATATATATATATATATATATATATATATATATAATTTCTGTGTATAACAGTATTTCTATTTATACACACACATACAGAGTGGAAGTTTTACCCCCTCTCATTTATGATTAAGTCATACAAGGGTTGATCTTCTTATCACAAGTCATTATTTTTCTTTTTGACATTCCTTATATTAAAATATACATTGTTCCTCAATTGACATGGATAAATCCTTACATTTAATATCCTTAGACCAGAGTTTTAAATGACCATGAAGGTCCTCTTTCCACAATCTCCATATATTAGACGTTGGAGCAAAAACAACTCTGATTACAGCCAGAGAGATTGTATAAAAGTGCCTCATTCATTAGTGCTGCTTTGACTAGTCAGTTTTAGCTTTAGCCATACTTGAAGAACAATGTCAATGGCTTTCTTCCTCATTATCACAAAACACGCACATTACCATTGAAGCTGTAATCACTCAACCTTTGTTTTGTGCTGCCATTTGACTGATGATTCATACAAACATAATGTCCATATCATGCGCAAATTAGGAAACGATAGCACGTTACACCTCTCTGGTACATTTAAAAAAAACTACAATAAGCTGCCATTTTGATTTAAAAGTTAACCATTTTTGCTTGTTTATGTATCACGATTCAAGGATATGAATAGCATAAGGATCAATTGCTCATTACTTGAGCTTGATAAGGTAGGTGTGATAAGTATGAGATGGGTGGAAGGAAATGATATTAGTAGGAAATATAGCATGATTCCATTTCGCTGACGAGTTTAATAGCTATTTAGAAATAATTCTCATTTGTATATTTATTCGGTCCCACTTAGCCTGCCATCCACCTCTGGCCATTTACTTGTTTTATGGTTTTACCGCCTGAAATAAGAGGTCCTGTAAGTTTTAACTTCCGATAGTGAAACAATCAATCTCATTAGTCATTACTTGAGGTTTCACTTCGTTTCCATATATCAATATGAACTTGTATGTAAATTTCTTGCTATTTTTTATGGAGTAGAGTTAAACAGAAGCGGGACATTCAATAATTGTTTTGTACCATTACTGGTTGTTCCAATAGTTGTCATATCACGGTATATTTTTCAATTTAATTTCTATTCAAGTTACGATCATTATTTGATCTGTGTATTCCTGTATTCGATGATATTATTTCATTTTAAATTCTCAATAATACTCGTGCATGATTTCACAGATTGAAGGTGATATAGTTGCTATTACATTGGATCCTGTTGCTTATTGGACTAAATTGAAAGGATCAAACCTTCCTTCAAGCCCAGTTGTATTAAATAACTCTAATTTATATGCCGAAGTAAATCAAACAGAGAATAAACCAGAAGCCAATTATTCAAAGTTGAAGACCTCGAACGGAATGTCTAGAAAAATGGCATGCATACAGGCTGTATTAAATTCTAATTCATCAAAAAGACCTACTGGAAAAGTCGTAGCTATATTAAGAGAATCTACACGTCGCAGGGCAGTGATTGGCTTTCTTTCTACCAAGGATTTAAGAAAAAAGAGGCAAATTTTGTTGTCCGATCATGTGGAATTATTTCCTACTGATCCAAAATTTCCTAAAATGGTAGTTAGCGTTAGCAGCCTTCCAGATTTTGTATGGTGGAGATGAAAGAGTTGAAAAGGAATTGGTTGCTGCCCAAATGGATGATTGGAGTGATGATTGTCCATTTCCGAAGGCTCGCATAATAAATTTTCTTGGCAGAGGAGGTGAAATTGAACCACAGATAGCTGCAATTTTGTATGACAACTCAATTTATGATTCTACATTTTCTACCGAATCACTAAAATGTATTCCATATTCCCCTTGGGAAATCCCGGAAAAAGAGTATGAAACTAGAAAGGATTTCAGAAATATTTTCTCTTTTACTATTGATCCTTCTAGTGCGACGGATCTTGATGATGCTTTATCACTTGAGATAATATCAGAAGATGTATATAGAGTTGGAGTTCATATTGCTGATGTGTCATATTTCGTCTTACCAGACACCGCATTAGATAATGAAGCACAGCTTCGATCAACTAGCATTTATATACGTCAGCATAGACTAGCCATGTTGCCTTCGGAACTCTCCGAAAAAATATGTTCACTTTTGCCTGGTGTTGATAGATTAGCCTTCTCAGTAACTTGGGATATAAGTCGTTCTGGTAAAATTATCAATCGTTGGTTTGGTCGATCTGTTGTAAATTCTTGTTGCAAGTTATCCTATGACCTTGTACAAAAGATAATTGATGATTCATTTATTCTCGATAACCGTCCTAAAATATACAATAATTTTGAGTGGAACGATGTTATAAACTCACTTATGAAGTTGTATGAGATCTCAAAATACTTGAGGGAAAATAGGTTTGAAGGTGGCGCTCTTTCGCTAGATAATTCTAAGCTCGGTTTTTTATTTAATGAGTTTGGTACCCCTTATGATATTCTTATGCAAGAAAGGAAAGAGTCATGCTCCATAGTTGAGGAATTCATGTTACTAGCAAACATGTCTGTTGCAGAAGTCATTTCAATGTCATTTCCTGACCGTGCTCTGTTGCGTAGGCATCCTGAACCAAATACCCGAAAACTTCGTGATTTTGAAACATTTTGCAGAAAACATGGTTTAGAATTGGATTCTTCGTCTTCTAGACAACTTCATCTCTCACTGTCCCAAATTAGACAAAAGTTAATAGACGATCCCGTTTTATTTGACATTCCATTGTCATATGCTTCAAAAGCAATGCAACCAGCTGTGTATTTTCGAAGTGGTGAATTTGAAGGCAGGGAATCTGAATGGGCTCATTACGCACTATCAGTTGCTTATTATACACATTTCACTTCTCCAATTCGAAGGTATCCTGACATAATTGTGCATCGCACATTGTCTGCTATACTTGATGCTGAGAAAGAATATTTGAAGAAAAGGCAGCTTCTACATCTACTAAATAAAGAAGAAATCAGATATTTCAGTGGTATTTCAGTAAATAATGATGTAGCTAATTCTGATGAAGGAAGGGAAACACTGAAAGCTTCTGCATCTAAATTTAAGGTTCCTGAGTGTGATGCACTTTCAGAAGTTGCTACATATTGCAATGAAAGAAAATTAGCTAGTAGGCGTGCTGAGGAGGCTGGAGACAAACTTTACCTTTGGACCTTGTTGAAGAAAAAAGAGGTATGTAATGAAAAGCTTTTGGTACATGGTATGACATTGACCTCATTTGCTTCTATTTTTAATGCTCATGTAGCAATGTCAAGCACGATGAAATGAACGTTATCAAGCTAATGAGATCTTTTATTACCGTTGACTACTTACGTTTGCTCACAAGGGGAAATTTGGATCCATCTCTTATTTCAGTTTTCGTCAAGGTTCGAGAACTTGGTTTTGATGTGGTTTAGGTCTCGGTTTTGTTTATTTGAAATTTTCTTAGTTTCGGATGATTTCAGAAATTTCTTTAGTATTGGTTTTGGTTTCAGTCTCGATATTCGTTGTTTGTTAATGAAAATGTAATAATGGTAGAAGTAAATAAAATATAAATTATAGTGTAACCCGCTATATTTATACTAAATTAAACAAATTAGAATTAGAATTAGAATTACACTGAATTAAACTACTCTTAAACTAAATAAAATAAAATAGCTCAACCTAAATTTAATATAAGTTTTATCAAGTAAAAAACTAATATTGGATATCGCACTTCTCCAATTTGGGGATGGAAAAATAAGTCGGGAACAAGTAATGGAAAACTGATCAGTTTCGGATATGATAATGATTTTCATAGCTGGTATCTGATTGGGAAACTATTAGATCAAGGGCAGTTTGGGCTTACTTTTGTTGCCATTGATAAGGATACTGGAGATCGAGTAGTTGTTAAAAGGATCGACAAAGCCAGGTATTCCTTTTGTTTTATCAAACAATCTATTTAATTATTTATATGGTTTGTGTATAGATTAGAACTAGAATGTAAAATTTTCTGCTTTAAATTGCAGGCTTGGATTACACAAACATCTGCTCAGTTAAGCCTTGATGGCGCCAACATTCAGGTTTACGCACTGGTGGGTGTCAATGAGATGCTTTTCGCTGGAGTTCAGGTATTATTTAGTGTACAAATTATAATGTTTATGATATACAATAGCTTCAGCTTGTTAATGTAAATGGTCTTGTTTTTATTTGTCAATTTAATAACAATTATTTTCAGCGTTTATACCCTAAATGCGATTAAACGCTATATTAGTTAGATTATTTTTAGCGCAAACGCTAATATGTCAATGTGGATTTTAATTAGAACGCTAAGAATGACTGTTTTACTGAAGAAGAAAACAATTGTCGCCTCTTTGCCTATTTTTTTTATTTTCCCTCCACTCATCCTTTATTTTCTTTCAGCTTCGTTTCCTTTCATCTTCATTTTCGTTCTTCGATTTCATCCTGCCGATTTTTTTTTTTCAAATACATTGATTGAATAGGAAAAAATAATCTAATATTACTGAGTGGCAGTGTTGGAGTATTGAAGTTGATGCAAGGTAGAGCAGCAAGGTGATGGACTGGAAGTTTGATGTGTAGATGCAAGCAAGCAAGGCAAAGGCTGTTTTGTTTGAGTTAGCAGAGGAAGAAGGTTGGAAGGAGAGGCAGGTGATGTTGTTGAACTGGTGAGGGCAAACGAGTGAATGTTTTGTGAATTCACTGTAACAGTTTGGTGCAAATGTGCATGTGAATGTAAATGAGTTGTAAAAACTGTAAATGCAGAAGTGCAAATGTGAATGAGTTGTAGCAGTTTTTTCTTCTTTTGGGAAATGCAAAAGGGTGATAAAAAACTAAAACACTTTTTTGCACAATGCTAAAAATCTAAACAGATGGTAAAAGAGTAAAAAGAAATGCAGACAATAGTGATGATGTTTGGAAGTGGTTGTATATGAATGTTTGATGAGGTAGTATTTGGAGTGGTGCAGTTTTGTGATTGTGTTGAAGTGGCAGGTAGGTGATGCTGATCAAGGAAGAAACCAGGTGGAGAATGGAGTGGGATGACAGGTGAAGTGCCATTTGAAGGCAGCGAAGGTTTAAGGAAGTGGTTTGATCAAAGTGATGAATGTATGTTTGATGTAGTGACGGTTTAAGTTGTGGAGACAAGGATATTAGTTGACGGCAGGAGATGGAAGTTGGGTTGCTGGGTGATGGTGCTGCATGGTCCTAGGCTATAGTTTGGTTTGATATTTTGTAGTGGAAGTTGGATGATGTAGGGAAGTGCAGTTATGAGGATGTGCAGCGATGGAATTGTGAATTGTAGTGACTGTTAGGAGGATGAGTTGCTATTTGAAGCAAGGCAGTGAGGTTGTGGATGTAATGTGTTCTGTGGAGTTGCAAGTTACAGGAGTGATGAAGCAGATGGTGAAATTGTTGTAGCAGGTTGTTGTAGCTTGTGGTCTGCGGTGAAGTTGCACAGTGAGGTGATGTTGGAGTGTGTGGCAAGGAGTTTGATGATGTTAGTATGAACAGAGTTGTTTGATGAAGGGGGTTTTACAATGGTAATATGGTCAGAGGCTGGATTGTAGATGGCTTGCAAATGCGTGCAATTTGAATGTGCAGGTCGCATTGTGAAGATATGCAGTGCTCAGTTGTAAGCAATTTGTATATTGATGGTTTAAGTAGGATATTGGGGTGATGAATGTGGTTCAAGTTGTAATGATTGTGTATGATAATCAGAAGTGATTCAAGGAGGAGCAGTGGGGTTTGTTGAAATTTTATGTATGACAGTGAGGGATGGAGCAAGTTGTAATGATATATGGGTTGAGGAAGGAGGAGCAGTGACGGCAAGCAGGGGTACGACGATGAATGGTTTTTGTTGTAGTAGTGCAAGTGATGGTATGGTCAGTTTGTTGTAGAGGTAAATGAATGTGCAATATGCAACAGTGTGGAGTGGCAACTGTAATGTAGAGAAGGGGATTGATGTGTTCATTTGTAACTGTAATGTGGACAGGTAAGCGGGTATGATTGCAGTAAGGCAAGTGGTTTATGTGTAGAGGTTAAGGAGGTTTTGTGATATGGAAGTGTGGACAAGGCTGATTTGTTGGTGAAGAGGAAATGAAATGTTGAGGTGGTGTGTAGTGGCTGAGTTGGTGAGTGTGATGGGGTGGTCAATAAGAGCATTGTCCAGTAAGAGCATTGTTTGCCAAATTCACCCTTTTCAATTCTAAACAATGAGATAACTAAGAAGGAATGGATCCAGTGAAGAGATTCGAACCAAGATCCAGAGAAGTAAGCCTAGGCAAGGCAGTGAAATCTAAAGTGATTGTACCAGATAATGAATTGTTTCTTAAACTGAGATATTTAAGAGATGATAGGTTAGATAATGATGAAGGCAATGGACCCTTAAGGCTATTCGATTGTGCAGAAAAGCACTCTAATGTCGTTAATCTGTCGAATATATCAGGAATATTTCCGAAAAATTTGTTTAATGAGATACCAAAGTGAGTAAGATTGGAAAGATTAGTGGTAGCAGTACTTAAAGAGTCTGATATATCATTATCTTGAACATTCAACTTAGTTAATGAAAACAACTTGAACAAATCATCAGGCAAACCGCCTGAGATTAAGTTTTTATCAACAGATAGCTCAGTAAGCGAAGTGCAGTCTCCAAACCCGATAGGAAATTTACCCGAAAACCGATTACTTGAAAACGAATAACTTTTATTGAATCCCAATCATTGCAAATGCTAGTTTTAATACTGCCACTGAAACTGTTGTAACTGATATCAAAAGAACTCATCTTTTTGGAACCTTGAAGTATTGGATGTGTGGAATTGAAGACGTTGAATGAAATATTGAAAATTTGGATGTTAGTACATGTATTAATATGATATTCATGATGCAAACAAAGTTAAACAATAATAATGATAGATTTTTATGTTAGGCTTCCAAGTCATTTACTCCATTGCATTTATTGTCTACAAATTTAGTATATTCAACCTGGAACTGTCATTGTCTACTTTGTCATTTATTGTCTACAAATTTAGTATATTCAACCTGGAACTGTCATTGTCTACTTTGTCATTTAATACAGGAACTTGGTTAAGACTGAAGCAACCTGGAGCAATGTTTAGATCCTTGCAAGAATCTTCTATAGCAGCCATTTCCGTATCATCGTCTCCATAACCGAGTATTTGTGTCCATTTGTTAGACTATTTTGAGCTATTATCATGTGACCATGTCTTGTAGTATTTGTGTTCATTTGTTAGACTATTTTGAACTATTATCATGCGACCATGTCTTGTAGTATTTGAATTTTTTTTTTTTTGAATTACCTAGAGAAACAAGCTTCGCTTGTAAACTCTAGGGAAGTATGTGCCTGCCAAACACATACTTCGGGTACTTGTTACAGTGTTGTCAGTTTCGGAGCTCGAACTCGTGACCTTCGATCACGCAGTCCGGACCATCAACCAACTGCGCTAACCCTGTTGGCAGTATTTGAAATATTAGCAGAATTATTTGAAACTTTTCCACTGGTTTGATTGTGTGTTTTCAAATTAGAATTCACTGCAACGTTATCATTGTTACATATAATTGTTGTCGATCTTCTCGATTTGTTATTTTTGTGATCCACATTTTAATATATATATATATATATAGTGTGTGTGTGTGTAATGTGTATACATATATCTATCTGTGTGCATATATATATATATATATAATATAATATAATATAATAAAAAGAAAATTGAAACAAATGCTGAAAATTAATATTATATAGAATAGCGTTTGAAAAATGCTATTGATTCATCAAACGCTATCGCAACTCTATATGAGATGTAAGATTTATGCATAAAAAACGCTATAGTAGAATGAAAAACGCTATAGTAGAAAATGAAAACGCTATACAAGCATGACAAGAAATGTTATCGAAAAACATTGTAACGCTATAACATGGTTTGATGAAACGCTATAAAATGTGCTCGAAAACGCTATAGAAGTTAAATGAAGGATTATATTCTCTATAGCGTTTAAGTTTAATAACAGAGAAAAAACGCTATGGTAGGTTGCAAACGCTATGCCC
This sequence comes from Allium cepa, assembly GCA_030765085.1. Classification (NCBI taxonomy): domain Eukaryota; kingdom Viridiplantae; phylum Streptophyta; class Magnoliopsida; order Asparagales; family Amaryllidaceae; genus Allium; species Allium cepa. The sequence continues at coordinate 1,045,115,996 of CM060941.1, read as the reverse complement.
TTTTGTAAACGCTATTAGCTATTATAGCGTTTTCCTTCCTGCTATGTAATGCTGCCGGCCTACCATAGCTTGTGGTTCCACGGCGTTCTCTGAAACGCTATGGTAGCCTGTTATAGCGTTTTTCCAACGCCATGAAATCCATAAACTGTTGTAGTGATACTATGCATTTTCAACATATTTCTTTTGCATGATATAAATGTCACCAAAAATGGATTAACAAGAATGCTTGTTTATTTCTCTTTTAGTATCAGTCTCATCTTCATTCAAAGTTTCTTATAACCTCTTTGGAAATAATTATAGCTTGAAAAATAATGAAATAAATAATTAGAATTTTATTTATACACCAGTTTCGTTATTTCTTATATGGATGCTCTGATTATCCTTTGGTTACAAATGTAGAAAACTATATAACTATGAAAACAAATAGGAAATTGTAACCATATTGCTCTTCATACACTGCTGTTAAGTGCCGTAGATTCAACAAGCTACGTTTTTATGAACTAAATGTTAAGTTTAGACATTGTATATGCTTAGCAAACTATTGCCCTACCATTTAAGAAAGGGTTTGTTATAATTCTTAAATAGAGTGAATGAGATATATCCCACATCGCCAAAAATAAGTCAAGTTTCTTGTTTATATAGTGTATTCTCAATCCCTATATTGGCCTTTAAGGTCAGGTAATTTTATGCGAGGGGAAAGACCTATATGGCGATGGACTAACACACGCGCGCCGCCCGTCCGGTCTGGCCGGGTACAGGTGCAGGTCCAATAAGTGTAATATAATTTTGCTACCTAAAAAATGAATTGATTTTAAAAAAGAAGTATGTTTAAATAGATATGGATTTTCCAACGGTTGTGACCGTTGCAAACTGATGAACAGACGCACCTATTAGCAACAGTACTGGACCGTTGCAAACTGATGAATATACGCGACTGTTGCAAACAGTGACAGTTATAAACCGTTGCGAACGAACAACAGCAACAGTTATAAACCGTCGCAAACGAACATACACGACTGTTGTAAATAGCAACAGTTTTTGGCGTTGCAAATGAAAGGAAGTGACTATTGCGAACAGTAACACTTTTTGGCGTTGCAAATGAAGCGATGCTACTTTTCTCAACGGGTGTAGCCATTGGGAATTCGGCTATAAATAAGGAGGAAACCTGATCACTTTCCTCACTCAATCAAAAACCGAATTATCTCTTCTTTAAAATAATCAGTCCTATCACACAGAGGCTCATACACATCACGATCTCGAGCAGCTTACGTCTGTTGTATCTTGGAAGACTTTGAATAAAGTCTTAAGAAAATTGTTACGACAAGCCTCAGACGAAATTTCCTTCTTCAACTGGTTAGATTTCTAGTTGATTTATATGTTTATATATATATGTGTGTATATATATATATCCTTTTCATTTCTACGTTGTACTGTTTTCTTAAATAGTATAACGTTTGATTTATCGCTATAATTATTATTACTATAGTTGTTAGTTGTTGTTGTAATTAATTACAACATACTCATTGCTGAAAATAGCAAATACAGAATTTCAAAGTAGTGGAAATCTGATTTGTAAACTTATGAGACAAGTTTATTATTGATTAATCTCTGTTTTGGTATACTAGACATATAATAGGGTTTGCATCTATTATCTAATTAGTTATGTACACAAATTTCAAGAGTTTAGCATATTCTTTATTTGGTCTTCCCACTTTATTTTATTATGCTTTTATACTAGATTTTTTTGAGAGAGAAAGAGTATTTAAACACGTTAATTTATTTCATTTGTCCCCATATTTTTAACAGATACATTTTAACTGTTCATCACACTTAAGTAAGCAATTGAACTTCAGCATATATTGCTATGTGTTTCTAGGATTATCTTGGGCATTTTGGAAGAAGAAGAAAAGTTATATAGTTGTGGTGTTAGGAAAGCATGAATAGACCAAAGAGCAAGTGAAGTTTGAATTTAGTTTCCCCCTTTTCATAGGAAGAATTCGACTACTATGGCATAATTTATCAAATATAAAGGTGCAATTATAATAATGAATAAAACAATATATGTTCGTTTATAAATTGCCTGCATTTTTTGCCCTCATGCTACTTTCTTTGTCATCGACGATTTTCATTTAAAAAGAAACTATGACTATGATGTAGATATGATCAGCCACCTCATTTCTTCATGCTAATTATGATTTCAAAAACTTCCAATCACAACAACAAAATATGGAAACCCTTTTTTATTGCAAAATTAGCTACATAGTAGCATTCATGGTCTGTTACTACTTCCGGTACAAAGGTGTAGTTAATGTGTGTTATGATCTTATGCTGAGTACGTACACAACATTCATTTTTTTTCCATTTAATAATAGTACATATATGAGCTCTTTGTATTGGTTTCTACTTGTTGTGTAGCCTGAGTATGAAGTTTGTATTTTTATTTGAAGTCTTTTTTTGGCTTTTGGACAACATCTTTTCCAAATGAATCACTTTGTTATTTTTACTATACTTTTGTACATCATAAACACGTACATAGAAATTTGCTTTATTGGCTAATCAAATGGCAACCTTCTTTCCTTGTTATGTTATGTCTTCCACCGATTCAAATAACTCGTTGAGAAAAAATATAAATATCATAAAACGGTGACTAAATTTGAATTTATGGTGGATATAATTTTTTCTTAATAGAGTAATCATGTGTTGTAGTTGAATTGGAGTAGTATAAAGCAGTGGTTTTCACTGTTAACAAAATGCATTTGTTTGCTGTCGATCTTTGTGCTTCGATATTCATCATTAAAGTTTTTTAAGCAATATTTACTTACGTAGCAGATTATGTCTTAGTGACATTAAACATATTGATACACTTAAAATATATTTATGTGTTTTTCTCCTAACAAGAATGCATATCTATCAAGAAGATTATGAGAATACAATTACCCTTTCTTCTTTAATGAAGTTCTATATTTTAACATTATACGTTAAATGCAAGAGTTGAATTTTCAACCAACGCAGCGATATTTCTTTCGTTCCGTTTAGATTTCCGTCGGGATCGAAACAAAACCAAGCCAAAATTATGACTTTGGTTTGATAACAATAACCATGAAACTTCAAATTTTATAGAAGAAACTAAAAGTAGGAAATTAATTTGAGTTTCAAATATACGAATATTCGAAATATAAAATTTTAACTTATGAAACATACCAATTCACAAAATATATAAATGGTGTATTTAAAAAAAGTTGAAAATAAAGTAATGAGTAAACAATTTTTAGTGTCACGGATATTTATAAATAATCGGCTGTTTGCTTATATCTTATTTTTCACTTAATTATTTTTTGAAATCTTTCACTCACATATAAATTGTACATTTTTTTCAATAAGTTAAACAAATATATGTATAACTATGTAAAAAATAAATAACAAGATCCAAGACCGAAAATGGAATCGAAAGTCCCAAAATTTATGACATAGATCAAAATTCCTAAAATTATAAAAGGGTGAAATCGAGATCTCAAACCTTGATCAAATGTTTTAATTAAGACAGAGAAGAAATGGTATTATTCGTTTTAAGTTAGCTTGAGATGTATTCAGCTTTTCTCTACTAATATTTGGCAGATTTAATGTCACGACCCGACTTTCCACTCCCAGAAAATCGCGTCATGAATTAAGAAAGAAAGGGATAGAAGAAGAAAAGAAAGAAGAGAAAGAAGAAACAACACAAGAATCTCAACAGCGGAACGAATAAATTATATTAATAACCAAAGTATTACATAATATACATCAAATATCAGAGTACACAGACATATACAACACATACTAGACAGTTATAAACACCTGTCTAGTTATTACAACTCAATACATTACAGACAAACACTCAGAGATACCAAACACAGCGGAACTATATAACTATACGCAGAAGCCTCCTGCTCCATATGCTCCTCCACAATTCGTCAAAGCTATCCTGAATCCTAACCTGAATTCCCTTGGCTACTCGTAAAAATTTGAGTACCCAAGAGTTATAGAAAAGCAGAAATAACTCCGGGTCAGACATGGGTCTGGTGTGAGTAACAGGTTAAAGTTGCTTAACTTTGAAAAACCTTTGAAAAGAAAAGGTATCACGTAAGACTTCCCACACATAAACATGGAAATTTTTTTACCTTACGCTAACCAAAACATTTGATAGGAAATCCGATGATATTATAATAGTGTCTAGGGTTTTCAAATAAATAAGAAATAGCCGAAATTGTTACATGATTAAATTCCAGCTACTAGCCACAAAAGTGGGTAATACAATCAAAACCGTTGGCACTTATTGGATTTTGGATTCCATCAATGGCAGGGCTACTGGGGTACCGCCCGTCACAGTACGTGGCCTAGATCACCGTACCGAGGATTACTCCCTTCATCCCCTGCAACATAAAGCCGGACCCGTTCCTTACTGAACAGTTCCAAACAAGACAACCCCGCAGTTGTGATCAGCAACCGCACCACTAAGCCGAAAAATAAAGGGACCTCTAGACAGGGATAAATCTTGCTCTCAAGTGGGGGCTACCCACGAAGCTTTGCTGCACCTCCCCTGTTTTAGCCATTCCCGGTTGATGAGGCTTGAGGCTACGATTACCTTTATAGGACATATCATGCTCACCGTCCACCTGACGATGTTCTGAAAGCATTCAATCCATACAAGTTCGTTCCGGGTTCGAACGAAACCGAAGGCATTATCTCGTTACACTCATTATTGGAATCACCCTCAGAGTTAACGACAATAACCCTTGCACTCTGAATCTCCATCTCGAATCTATAAGTGCTATTCCGTCAACTCATTACGGAATCACCCACAGAGTTATACTGACGTATAGCCCTTACATCTCGAGTCTTCACTCGCTCCATTTGGATTAACGACCTAACGTTATTTGGAATCGATGTGGTTTTCGGATCCCAAATATGGAAACCCGATCCCGGTCTCATCGAAAACCAAAGCGTGTCTTTTAAGGTCCAAGTTGTTTTAAAGTTTAAAACAATTCAATTCATTATCTAAATATACACAGATAGATAATTCTCAACACAATAGATAATTCAACATTATCATTATCAACAGATAATTCATATCATAATCAGATAATCCATATTATCATCCAAAAGCAACCAATGCATCCATATCACATACACTACTCATCTCATACAGAGATTACAAACCATACCAAGCAACCAATACCAATCATCAAACATAAGCAACTATCTAATGATCACACCATCCATAATTAATTTAAAATGAATTAAATTAATTACTTCATCATCAAATCCTGCTTATCTTAATCATCAATTGATTATAAATCAATTTATAAATCATCATCTCAATATTCATTTCAATTAACCATTATTGATTAACTATCTCTAATTACAATAAGTAATTAGCATTTAATATTAATTATACCTTAATTAATCAATTCCAAATTACATCATGAATTAATTAATTAATTAATGATTTCTAACTGCATCTAATCAATCACTATATAAATTAATTACATAAGTAATTAATCTTCAATTTAAAAAAACATATATATATTAATCACCCATGATTAATATCCAATTAGTAATTAACTAATTTAATTACTCCTCCCATAATTAATTATTCTAATTAATTATCTTCATTAATCACTTGATTAATTTTCGAAGTAATTTAAATCAAAATTACTTCTATAATTAATATCTTTAATTACATCCTGTAATTATTAATTAATTACTTCCTTAAGTAATTATAAATTTATTAACTACATAAAGTAATTATCAAACAACCCACAAATGTTTAAATTAATTAAACTTAATTAATCTAAACTAATCACCTTAATCAAATTAATTACACCAAGTAATTAATTCATTAATTACTTTTATTAAGTAATTAAACAATTGATTATTATTAATTAATTAATCTAATTAATTATTAAAAATTAATTACATTAATTAATTGTTAATTTATCTTATATTAATGACCTTCATTAACCTTTCTTAATTACATAATTAAGAAATTAACTTAAAATTAATCATTATTAATTATTAATTAACTAATATTTAATTACAATTTAATTAATCTCTACTTATTAATTAGGTGTTAATTAAAATCTTAATTAACATTAATTACTTGATTAAATAAATCTTAATCATAAATTAAAATCTAATTAACCATTCCTAATTATAGATTAATTAATCTTAATTAATTAATCTCTAATCTTATTAATCAACTTTAAAAATCATTACTTCCTTAATTAAACATCCATATTATTAATTAATTAAATAATTAATATTCCATTTAAATTAATTAAATAATTTAAATGAAACCAATTTCTTAAGTTCAAATTCAAGAAACATCCTTCTTTAACAAAGTATTTTAAACACTTTATTTCAAAACAAAATTCAAATTTAAAAATTTCTTTTTAAATTTCAAACTGAACACAATTCAAATTTCCATTTCAAATTCAAACTTAAAATTTAAAACTTTATTTACACTTCCATCTTCATTTTTAAATTCAAGTTATTTAACCTTTTCCAAAAATGGTTAAAACAAATTTAAAATTTAAAAACTTGTTTAAATTTTAAAAACTGTTATAAAAGTCAAATTTCAGGTTAAACTGAATTTAACCTCATTTTTAAACCTTATTCCATAAATTTAAACTTATAGTTTAAAATTCAAATCAATGTTCTTTTATACCTTAAAAAGTTTAAAGTCTAAATTTAAATTTCCAGCTTCCAAATTAAATTCAAACTTAGATTTATTTGCTAAGTTCCATACTTCAAATTTTCCAGATTTAACTTATTTTAAATTTTTCAGTTGCATCTTTTCAAATTCAAACAGAAAACAACTTCCTGTTTTGGTATAATATCTTAAATTTTTGAATTCAAACATGTTTCAAAAACAAATGTTTAAATTACTGAATTCATAATTAAAGTTTCAGGTTTAAACATTTTCAGATTGAACTTCATCTTTAAGTTTAAACTCTTCTTTTAAATTTCCAAAACAGAAAATCAGTTTCTGTTTTAATCTAAACCCAGCTTGAATTTTAAAGCATTTTAAATTTAATTCAAAGATTTAAAACTTAAAACTTAATTGAATTCAACTTCACTTCCAGGTTCCAACTTATTTCCAGATTTGTTTGAAATTCCCTTTTACTTCAAATTTTTAAAAATCTGGAAAAACAGGTTGCTGATCAACCTTTAAACAGCAATACTTACATTTTAAAAAAAAAAATTCAAATTATTAAACAAACAGAATTAAAACCTTTGAATCCACATTTAAATTCAGTTTAAATTCCATACTTATTCAGGTTTTAAGTTTATTTAAAAACTTTTAAAATTTTAAAAGTCTGAAAAACAGGTTTTGCAAAAACAAAAACCTGAAACACTAAAGGAAAAACCCGAGCTACTACTAATTTTACTCCGGGTAAATGTATCTCCTACTTCGAGTTCTTCTTCCCAATTACCCGAGACCAACCTGTGCAACACAACCCTGCAACCCAAGACAACACAAGCATGCACATCACCAATAGGCACAACACCTCTGTGCATCCAACCACCAACTCCGGTATCACTGGCCATCATCTCAGGCCATTCCCCACCTACCAAAATCCCCACATCATACTTCAACACTCTAAAATCCCAAAATGCCACTTGAATTTGAATTCAAGTTCATAAAACAAAACCTGGAAACACTCTTCCCCTACAGTGCCTCACCTGTCAACGACAATATTTCCAAATTCCGGCCACCATCACTCGCCATACTCCGGTGAGAATTCCATCTATACATCATATATCATTTCCCAAAAGATCATTGAGCTCGATTCCATATTGAAACCACAGCACCAGATTTTACTTAAACCCAGTAAACTAGGGTTCATAAAACTAAAATCCTAATTTACAATCTCAAAACTTAACTGCAACCAAATTTAGAAATTTTCTCATCATAAATGATAGCTTCACTATTCCCAGGAACCAATTTAGCCAAATTAAAAGCAAGTTTCAATTATTCTAATCAAATATGTATGATACAGTATATTATAAACTGTACCATGTATATTTTTTTTTCTCCAGGAAATACAACCCTTTATTTAACTTGTGAAATTTTTATATTTTACTTTATCATGTAATAATCAAAATTTCATTCAATCACTAAGTCAATATAACAACAAGATCAAGAGAAAAGAAATTTTGATCAAATATGAGCTTGTATTGTACAGACAGTAGCTTAGGAAATTAAACATGCATTTCACCCAGACTTGTATAATCACAGCAATTCTAACAGTATAGGAATATATGAAATTCTACTTATCTCTACAAATAAATCAAACAACTATATCTTATACTTAAATTCTAAAATGTAAAGTTACTCACCTGTAGTTGCAAGATGCAGAGCACAGATTGAAAATTCATGAATGCAGAAAGCTTTAAACTTGAATGTTTTTTTTAAAAACATTAGTACTTTGACTTAAAATTTCATGCATGCTTGATCTTTGAACCTTGAGCTACTAATGTCTTCAACTTGATAATGCAGATGCAACTTGAAGTTGCAGTTTTAGATCCAGACTTTGAAAACATGGATTGAATGCAGGTCTTTCCTTTAAATGTTTCCAGATGAATGCATGTTTAAAATTGGTAATGCATGCAGGCTTTTGTACTTTGGGAAATGCAGGTTTGAATAAAATTTTGAAGAATGCAGGCATTTAGTTTTGGAGGAGTTACAGGCTTTGTGTAATGCAGGTTAGAGGAGATGAAATTCAGATTTCATTTAAGTTGATATGCAAATTTGAAAGTGGAGTTTGATTTGTAAAATCTGAAATGTTGCAGATTTACTTTCATTTTTATTGAAGGAGGAGAAATGTTTCTTTGTTAAGAATTGAAAAATGAGAAAGAGGAGAAGAAATGAGAAAATGCAATGTTTTATATAACTTATTTTTGATAAATTAGAAATTAAAGAAAATAAAAATTAAACTTGACACTTGGCATGTATTGTTAACACTTGTTAATTTTCTTATTTAAACATCTAACACATGTTAACTTATGCCTTAATATACTTACACATGTAACTTTTATTAATTAGTATTTTTAAATTAAGTGTTAATGAATGTTTTTGTTATTTAAATTAAGTGTTAAAGAAAATTAAAATGAATGTATGTTCAATATTTTAAAATTGTATTTCAAATTTACAAATTAAATTAACAAATCAAATTTATCAATCAATATTTTAAAAAAAATGACACAAACATTTTGTAACTTTATTTTAAAATTCAAACTTAAGTCAAAATGAATTTTAAACCAATAAAATATTTATCTTACATATTTAGAATCATATAGTATTTTATTAAACATTTTTGAAAAGCTTAATATTAAAAATAAATCACAATTTCCATTTTTAAAACATTAAAACTATGCTATACCAATTTAAATAAAAGTCAACTTGTCTATTTAAAATATATAAAAATACATATACATTATTAAATAGAAAACAATTTATTAACTTATTAAAAATCAATTTCACAAATTAAATATTTAAATAAAGAAGATTATTAAATCAATATCAAATTTGTTAACAAAAAATATCAATTCAATATAAATTTAAACACAGATTATTAAATTTATATTGTCCAAAATTCCGGGATATTACAATCCTTCCCCCATAAAGAATTTCGTCCCCGAAATTTAGAACAAAGTTAATTTAATAATCTATTTACAGATTTTATTTTAAAACACAGCATATGCTAATCATATGCTAGGAACCAAAGCAACCAATTCACACAAACAGAACAAATCTAACTATCCAAAAGAATTTTGGATAAAACTTTCACGAGTTTCCCCGGTATATATATATATATATATCGGGATTCTCGCTCTATAGAATCCAATCAATCAATACTATTAAGCTATAGAGCTCCTAATAACAATTCTAAACAGAATATCAGACTACAAACGAGTCTGACTCAACCACCAAACCATCCTAAACTGCTGGTTCTACAACCAGAAATATCAAACACGTACTCCCTCAGAGATACGTGAAACACTCTAAATTCCAGTTATCCAAACTGGCAATTCAACTCTAGAAAATCAAACACTGATCCTACCAATCACAGAAGAAATCAAAACACTACGAAGCTAGCTTCCCAACTTATAGCTCCTCGGATCAGAGAAAAACTTATCCCAAACCAATCTCCGATTCCAGAATCCAAATTCTATGTCTCTTATCCATAAAAACTCTTCGGACAATCCTGAGCTATCAACACTCATCCTGATCACCTTAACTCTTGCTGATTCCATCAGAAACAGACTGAATCAGAAACAATCCAATGATCTCCTCAAGATCACTCAAAAACCAAGAACACACACTCAACTTCTCAACAACAGAAGACAGAACAAACTTCTCCTTATCTGAGAAAACAAAACAGAAGCATTCCCAAACTGCTTCCGCTGCACAACTCTGATCCGAAACAGAAGAAAATGCTGACGAAGAGCACAAGCACAGACCAGACAACCCAGCACAGAAATATGGTTCCACATATCCATAAAGAAAACTCAGATGTTCCTTCCAAACCTGAGTTACTTCACCAACTTCTATCTCAAGGAACCATCCATCTACTAGCTGAACCACCAATACCAAAAGAACACTTAACTATCGCAAGTCACTTTTGCGATCAACCCAGCCTAAATCCAAAGAAAACTGCTCTCTCTTAACCAATCAGAACTGCTTATGCCGGCTTAGCCAACTTACCAGAGAAACGGATCTACTCTGCTGCTTCTGAACTCCACTTCAGAGAAACTACTCAGCCAGAAGACTCCTTACCAACTCAGAATACACTGCTAAACTCAGCCACACCACCAAGCAGACTCACTTCTTATTCTTATTCCAAAGAAACATCTTCGGAAATATCCATAGTCACTGCATCTCATCACGCAGCTACTATTTCCTGAGATATCAAAATATCATCACTCACTGGCTTCTGCCCGCAGATCAGACTGAATTCTGCACTTCAAAGATGAACTCCGAACCTTAACAGGTTACCTTCAGAGATCGATGAAGTCCTTACATCAAACAAAACTCACTCGAGACGGTATTAGGTCTATAGTCTCGACAAATATACTTCCAACCTCATCCATCAAACTCCAACCAATGGTAGTCGTGTTACAGACACTTCTACCTCATCTACCTTTATAACTTATATTGGAAAAACCCGAACAGGTAAACCAATAAATAGGTAGAACCATAAATATATATATATATATATATATTAAAAATACAAATACGCTCTCTCAAGATAGACACCACTACAGAGCCTAGGTATTCACTCAACCTAACGCTCTGATACCAAGCTGTCACGACCCGACTTTCCACTCCCAGAAAACCGCGTCATGAATTAAGAAAGAAAGGGATAGAAGAAGAAAAGAAAGAAGAGAAAGAAGAAACAACACAAGAATCTCAACAGCGGGACGAATAAATTATATTAATAACCAAAGTATTACATAGTATACATCAAATATCAGAGTACACAGACATATACAACACATACTAGACAGTTATAAACACCTGTCTAGTTATTACAACTCAATACATTACAGACAAAAACTCAGAGATACCAAACACAGCGGAACTATATAACTATACGCAGAAGCCTCCTGCTCCGTATGCTCCTCCACAATTCGTCAAAGCTATCCTGAATCCTAACCTGAATTCCCTTGGCTACTCGTAAAAATTTGAGTACCCAAGAGTTATAGAAAAACAGAAATAACTCCGGGTCAGACATGGGTCTGGTGTGAGTAACAGGTTAAAGTTGCTTAACTTTGAAAAACCTTTGAAAAGAAAAGGTATCACGTAAGACTTCCCACAGATAAACATGGAAAAGTTTTTACCTTACGCTAACCAAAACATTTTATAGGAAATCCGATGATATTATAATAGTGTCCAGGGTTTTCAAATAAATAAGAAATAGCCGAAATTGTTACATGATTAAATTCCAGCTACTAGCCACAAAAGTGGGTAATACAATCAAAACCGTTGGCACTTATTGGATTTTGGATTCCATCAATGGCAGGGCTAATGGGGTACCGCCCGTCACAGTACGTGGCCTAGATCACCGTACCGAGGATTACTCCCTTCATCCCCTGCAACACAAAGCCGGACCCGTTCCTTACTGAACAGTTCCAAACAAGACAACCCCGCAGTTGTGATCAGCAACCGCACCACTAAGCCGAAAAATAAAGGGACCTCTAGACAGGGATAAATCTTGCTCTCAAGTGGGGGCTACCCATGAAGCTTTGCTGCACCTCCCCTGTTTTAGCCATTCCCGGTTGATGAGGCTTGAGGCTACGATTACCTTTATAGGACATATCACTTAGAATGCTCACCGTCCACCTGACGATGTTCTGAAAGCATTCAATCCATACAAGTTCGTTCCGGTTTCGAACGAAACCGAAGGCATTATCTCGTTACACTCATTATTGGAATCACCCTCAGAGTTAACGACAATAACCCTTGCACTCTGAATCTCCATCTCGAATCTATAAGTGCTATTCCGTCAACTCATTACGGAATCACCCACAGAGTTATACTGACGTATAGCCCTTACATCTCGAGTCTTCACTCGCTCCATTTGGATTAACGACCTAACGTTATTTGGAATCGATGTGGTTTTCGGATCCCAAATATGGAAACCCGATCCCGGTCTCATCGAAAACCAAAGCGTGTCTTTTAAGGTCCAAGTTGTTTTAAAGTTTAAAACAATTCAATTCATTATCTAAATATACACAGATAGATAATTCTCAACACAATAGATAATTCAACATTATCATTATCAACAGATAATTCATATCATAATCAGATAAACCATATTATCATCCAAAAGCAACCAATGCATCCATATCACATACACTACTCATCTCATACAGAGATTACAAACCATACCAAGCAACCAATACCAATCATCAAACATAAGCAACTATCTAATGATCACACCATCCATAATTAATTTAAAATGAATTAAATTAATTACTTCATCATCAAATCCTGCTTATCTTAATCATCAATTGATTATAAATCAATTTATAAATCATCATCTCAATATTCATTTCAATTAACCATTATTGATTAACTATCTCTAATTACAATAAGTAATTAGCATTTAATATTAATTATACCTTAATTAATCAATTCCAAATTACATCATGAATTAATTAATTAATTAATTAATGATTTCTAACTGCATCTAATCAATCACTATATAAATTAATTACATAAGTAATTAATCTTTAGTTTAAACAACATATATATATTAATCACCCATGATTAATATCCAATTAGTAATTAACTAATTTAATTACTCCTCCCATAATTAATTATTCTAATTAATTATCTTCATTAATCACTTGATTAATTTTCAAAGTAATTTAAATCAAAATTACTTCTATAATTAATATCTTTAATTACATCCTGTAATTATTAATTAACTACTTCCTTAAGTAATTATAAATTTATTAATTACATAAAGTAATTATCAAACAACCCACAAATGTTTAAATTAATTAAACTTAATTAATCTAAACTAATCACCTTAATCAAATTAATTACACCAAGTAATTAATTCATTAATTACTTTTATTAAGTAATTAAACAATTGATTATTATTAATTAATTAATCTAATTAATTATTAAAAATTAATCACATTAATTAATTGTTAATTTATCTTATATTAATGATCTTCATTAACCTTTCTTAATTACATAATTAAGAAATTAACTTAAAATTAATCATTATTAATTATTAATTAACTAATATTTAATTACAATTTAATTGATCTCTACTTATTAATTAGGTGTTAATTAAAATCTTAATTAACATTAATTACTTGATTAAATAAATCTTAATCATAAATTAAAATCTAATTAACCATTCCTAATTATAGATTAATTAATCTTAATTAATTAATCTCTAATCTTATTAATCAACTTTAAAAATCATTACTTCCTTAATTAAACATCCATATTATTAATTAATTAAATAATTAATATTCTATTTAAATTAATTAAATAATTTAAATGAAACCAATTTCTTAAGTTCAAATTCAAGAAACATCCTTCTTTAACAAAGTATTTTAAACACTTTATTTCAAAACAAAATTCAAATTTAAAAATTTCTTTTTAAATTTCAAAATGAACATAATTCAAATTTCCATTTCAAATTCAAACTTAAAATTTAAAACTTTATTTACACTTCTGTAACGACCCGTATTTTTACGGATCGAAACATTGTAAAAACTATATGCTTTAGGTCTTTGATGTTGTTAAGTCGTTTAGAGTTTGAGTCGACCAAAGCTTAAGTCGTGTGGAAGTTAACCCGTGTGGTGTTTAAGTCGTAGGAAGCTTGGGTCGTTTGGTAGTTTAGGTCGTGTAAGCGAGTTAGGGAAAGCTAGTGACCTATAGAATTGGAGCGACCTATAGATACTAGCGACTTAGTGAGGTAGAGCGAGATAGGGACTTAGGTCGTATGATATTTAGGTCGGAGGAGTTTTGGAACGACCTAAGGAAGCTAGCGGGTTAACGAGTTAAGGTGATTAGCGACCTAAGGTGTTGAGCGACCTAAAGTGGAGGAGCGACTTAAGGTAGTTAGCGGGTTAAGGATTCTAACGACCTAGTGGGGAGCGACCTAGTGGTGAGCGGCTTAGAGGAATGAGCGACCTAATAGTTGTAGCGACCTATAGGAAGTAACGACCTAGTGGATGGTATGTGTTGTAGTTAGGTCGCTGAGTCGTGTGAACGACTTAGTGATGGGTCGTGGCTTCGTTGAGTCGTTGGGTCGGTTTAGTGTTAGGTCGTGAACGACCTAAGGCTTGAGTCGTGTGTGTTTTAGGTCGTCTTATAGTTAAGTCGTGTGATCCTGTGTTGAGTCGCGCGTGTTGGGACGTTGTGTCTTAGGTCGTTAGGGGCTTGAGTCGTGAGTCGTGCATACCTGTTGAGTCGTTGACTCGAGTCTGTAGGCTGCTTGTAGTGTTAAATCGCGGCCCTTGTTAGGTCGTAAGTCGTTAGGCCGTGTTGGTTAGGTCGTTGGGTCGTGTGGGGCTGTTAGGTCGTAGGTCGGCCATAGTTAGGTCGTGAGCGACCTAAAAGCGAGCGACCTAAGGGGCGTTCCAGCCTATAAATAGAGGGGTTTGGTTCACTTTTTGGCACCGGATTTCGAAGCGACGAAGTGCTGCCATTTTGAGAGCTCGACTTCAACATTTCTTCATCTCCTTTTCTCCATTCCAATCTAGTTCTAACATCCATCCAAGATCGAAGATCCAAGAGCCAAAGTTAAAGATCTTCATCCAACCAAGCTAGATTTCATCGTTTCAAGCGGGATTTCGACGAATCAAGCTTGAAGCTTCGCTGTCCAGATCTGAAGTGATTAGTTTTTGAAGTGTTTGGGTGATTCGGTGAGTGGTGGTTATCTCTCACGCGGACCCAAAGGAGTATATTGGATTGGTGGTTTGTTGGAGTGTTGTGGATAGCGATTTTATGCATTTTTCCTTAGATCCAAGTGTAGATCCATTACTTATGAAGATGTTTACTTATGCAAGTTCATTTACCAAGTTATAGAGACAAAACCCATGTTTTATATTTGATAGATCTATGCTAAAATCCATGATTTCATATATGTTAGACCTATGCTCATTTATTTACGAAATTGCCATTTTAGTTATAAATGCATATTTAGATCTTGATTGACTACTTCTTTGGATTAATGTTTGCCTTGTTTGATTGTTGTGAATAAGTTATCTAGTTGATAGATTTGGACAAGTATGGTCAAAGACGATTCAAAAGCTACGGTGTAGGCTCTTGAATAAGGAAAGCTGCTTGTGGCATATGAAGCGGATGTTGAAGCTCATATGTATGAATTAGATGATGTTGAGATGGGACTTTGCCGTGATGCGATGAGGCAAGCCATGATGTTGAGATGGGACTTTGCTATGATGCGATAAAGCGAAGCATGATGTGAGATAGCCTTGGTTTAATCCAGACGGGATCATCCCAAGCATGTTGATAACTCGATGATGCGATGCGAGTTGGTTGATAATGGTTAGCTTGAGAGGCGCTTGAGCTAGTATGGATATAGTCGTCGAGGAGGATGACTAGGAGGCTGAGATCTCATCGTTGTTGAAGGTTCTAGCATGCTCAAAGCAAGAGTACGTTGGAACGGGCTGCGACGACGTTCCAAGCACGGGCTGCGACGATGTGCTAGTACTCTGGGTAGTTGCGAAAATTCCTAGGCACGGGCTGCGACGACGTGCGGGGTTATGTCTAGAACCGGGGTTACCATTAGCCCTTGACAGGTGGTCATCCAACTAACGATGAAATCAAGGCAATGATAACAGTGATAGCCGGAGTCATGGATGTTTGGACGTTTGGTTGTATCATCATTCGGTCTCAAGAGCGGTGTTTTCTGGATGCTTATCTGATCTTGGTTTAGGCCTTGGGGGTTTGTATTTGGAAAACATCGACCTTGACTCGAGTGATTATTGTTTTACCTTAATTGTCTGCTATGTTATGTTTGCTTCACTTTAGTTTGAGTCTGGGGGCTATCACTGTAGAAAGAGGTGGAGTGGGATGGTTTGGTTCCTATTCCTTTATCCTTTATGCTCTTTTGGTATGTTTGAAAGTTGGTTTACTGCTCACTAAGACTGTTGTCTGACTCAAGGTTTTATGTCTCCTCTTATTACCTTGGGCTGTTCATCCATGTTTTGGGATGGACAGACTAGGTGACAGGTGGCAGGTGCTGATCTTAGTGGCTCACGCTGATGATGACGAAGACGAGCAGGAGGCTTTACATATTATTTTCATATTCTATGTACTGGATATTCCGCTGATTGTTGATTACTCTGAGTGCTATGTAGTGAGGCTTCTTGTATTCATGATTCAGACCATGTATAAAGCTATTATGATTAGATGATGATATTCTGTTCTATGGGAGCTTCACTATATTATATTTCTCTATTGTATTTTATCCATGCGCTGTGAGTTTTACGATAGAGTCTGCGATGTTTATTTTACCCTTGACGGTCACTCATGGCTGCCTGGCACACTTTCAGCGCACCATTCCCTTGTTTCCGTGCGGGAGTCATGGGCGGTCGTCACAACTTCCATCTTCATTTTTAAATTCAAGTTATTTAACCTTTTCCAAAAATGGTTTAAACAAATTTAAAATTTAAAAACTTGTTTAAATTTTAAAAACTGTTATAAAAGTCAAATTCCAGGTTAAACTGAATTTAACCTCATTTTTAAACCTTATTCCATAATTTTAAACTTATAGTTTAAAATTCAAATCAATGTTCTTTTATACCTTAAAAAGTTTAAAGTCTAAATTTAAATTTCCAGCTTCCAAATTAAATTCAAACTTAGATTTATTTGCTAAGTTCCATACTTTAAATTTTCCACATTTAACTTATTTAATTTTTTCAGTTGCATCTTTTCAAATTCAAACAGAAAACAACTTCCTGTTTTGGTATAATATCTTAAATTTTTGAATTCAAACATGTTTCAAAAACAAATGTTTAAATTACTGAATTCATAATTAAAGTTTCAGGTTTAAACATTTTCAGATTGAACTTCATCTTTAAGTTTAAACTCTTCTTTTAAATTTCCAAAACAGAAAATCAGTTTCTGTTTTAATCTAAACCCAGCTTGAATTTTAAAGCATTTTAAATTTAATTCAAAGATTTAAAACTTAAAACTTAATTGAATTCAACTTCACTTCCAGGTTCCAACTTATTTCCAGATTTGTTTGAAATTCCCTTTTACTTCAAATTTTTAAAAATCTGGAAAAACAAGTTGCTGATCAACCTTTAAACAGCAATACTTACATTTTAAAAAAAAAAATTCAAATTATTAAACAAACAGAATTAAAACCTTTGAATCCACATTTAAATTCAGTTTAAATTCCATACTTATTCAGGTTTTAAGTTTATTTAAAAACTTTTAAAATTTTAAAAGTCTGAAAAACAGGTTTTGCAAAAACAAAAACCTGAAACACTAAAGGAAAAACCCGAGCTACTACTAATTTTACTCCGGGTAAATGTATCTCCTACTTCGAGTTCTTCTTCCCAATTACCCGAGACCAACCTGTGCAACACAACCCTGCAACCAAAGACAACACAAGCATGCACATCACCAATAGGCACAACACCTTTGTGCATCCAACCACCAACTCCGGCATCACTGGCCATCATCTCAGGCCATTCCCCACCTACCAAAATCCCCACATCATACTTAAACACTCTAAAATCCCAAAATGCCACTTGAATTTGACTTCAAGTTCATAAAACAAAACCTGGAAACACTCTTCCCCTACAGTGCCTCACCTGTCAACGACAATATTTCCAAATTCCGGCCACCATCACTCGCCATACTCCGGTGAGAATTCCATCTATACATCATATATCATTTCCCAAAAGATCATTGAGCTCGATTCCATATTGAAACCACAGCACCAGATTTCATTTAAGTTGATATGCAAATTTTAAAGTGGAGTTTGATTTGTAAAATCTGAAATGTTGCAGATTTACTTTCATTTTTATTGAAGGAGGAGAAATGTTTCTTTGTTAAGAATTGAAAAATGAGAAAGAGGAGAAGAAATGAGAAAATGCAATGTTTTATAACTTATTTTTGATAAATTAGAAATCAAAGAAAATAAAAATTAAACTTGACACTTGGAATGTATTGTTAACACTTGTTAATTTTCTTATTTAAACATCTAACACATGTTAACTTATGCCTTAATATACTTACACATGTAACTTTTATTAATTACTATTTTTAAATCAAGTGTTAATGAATGTTTTTGTTATTTAAATTAAGTGTTAAAGAAAATTAAAATGAATGTATGTTCAATATTTTAAAATTGTATTTCAAATTTACAAATTAAATTAACAAATCAAATTTATCAATCAATATTTTAAAAAGAATGACACAAACATTTTGTAACTTTATTTTAAAATTCAAACTTAAGTCAAAATGAATTTTAAACCAATAAAATATTTATCTTACATATTTAAAATCATATAGTATTTTATTAAACATTTTTGAAAAGCTTAATATTAAAAATAAATCACAATTTCCATTTTTAAAACATTAAAACTATGCTATACCAATTTAAATAAAAGTCAACTTGTCTATTTAAAATATATAAAAATACATATACATTATTAAATAGAAAACAATTTATTAACTTATTAAAAATAAATTTCACAAATTAAATATTTAAATAAAGAAGATTATTAAATCAATATCAAATTTATTAACAAAAAATATCAATTCAATATAAATTTAAACACAGATTATTAAATTTATATTGTCCAAAATTCCGAGATATTACATTTAATGGACATCTTCATTGTTATGTAACCAACGACTGGGTTTATAAATTTATGTAAATAACAAAAAAGTTTAGTAGAAGAAGATGAATATGAAAAGTGTATATATATGTGTGTGTGTTTGTGTATCTATATTTATATACACACATAATTATGATATGGATATTATTGGTTTTTTTCATGAGCCAATCATTCCATGTAAGATAAATTATGTATAATTTTTGTAAACATCACAATGAGGAACACTAGCAATGATTGGAGGGTGATACTAAAGAGAGTGGTTTTACAATCTCGGTTTGTATGACTGTAACTAATGACTGATGGATCTTTACAACTTTTAATGAGTGATAGATAAGATAAATCTATTGGTTTATGATAATGCTTCTCTCTATATGAAGTTTTTGTTTTATTTCTTATATTAGATTCTGTTATTACAAATTGATGCTACAGAAAATTTAGCATAGCATGCTTTAATTTTATATTCATTCGTTCCATTCTTTATGCTAATTAATTAAGAAGCATTAAGACATAATAAAGCATCTTGCAATAATTTTCCTTAAAATTCATGTTAAAGAGAATGTGTGATCGAGTGGCTAAATTGAAGGTAGTGTTAGTTGAATTGAATTGTTGGGTTGTTGCCTAACATGCATAGATCAGTGACATTTTAGTTTGAATTCGGGCTGATTCAGTTTACGATGGTTGGAAGATGAAAGGATAAGGGAGAGATGATACTCTGTGAAAATTTGATTAGTTTAGTTTAAGCCAATTAATTGATGTTTGCTAATTGCTACTAACGTAACGTAACAGAATAGATCTTGCTTCCTCTATTAAAATTCTTGAAGCTAGGCACCGGTCTTGGTTAGTAACATTGATTATTCAAATATAACAGTAGCGCAGTTTGATAGTTGATAAGTTATGATAAATGAATAAACTTTATAATTTAGCCAACGATGGGCATCACTATAGCAAGCAAACCTTTCTTTGATATCTTATTTTATTTTTATTTTACATGCATGAACCATGTACTTTCTGATCGATTATTTTTCTTCGCAAGTCCATCTATGAACTTTAACATAGTCACTGACACAACTATAAAAATGTTCTCTTGCCATCACCAGTCCAACGCCTATTGATTTTCTATGATGTCCTTATTTCATGCTAATTAAAATCTTTTGGAGATATGGGTTATTTCATTATAACCCATTTATTGAAGTTATAATCTATAAATCATGATTAATTAGCATGATTATAGATTTATAGTTATATATAGCTGTTACAGAGCTACAATGATCCATAATTTCAAATTGCATATTTAAATATTTGTAGCATGGTGATTTACTACCGATAGTCGAAGCAAGGGGTACCCTAAATCTATCCTTTTATAATGAAGTTTAGGAGTTAGTAAGAATAACAATTTAGTATGAGTGTTAATTTGTTAATAATAAAAATAAAACAATTTCAATTGCGAAACAAATTAGCTAACTTTTGCATGCAAATAGTAAAATTCTCAATTAGCCAATGTACACCATGTCTGCATAAATCGAATATACAGGTCGTATTTTTCTAACCAAATGAAGCAAGGATTTACATTTATTAGATTTTATATTTTACTTTTGTTCTACGCATTCAATCAATTGATGAAAATTCTAGATTAAAACAACATAACACATGCTAAAATGAAAACTATTTTGTCAATAAGGCACTCCTTCGGATAATTTAGCCCAAACCTAATTTGATGTTATAATTGTTGACTGTATGGAGACAAAGATAATGCTTTTGATAATCTATACATTCACTACCTATTTTCCAAACTTGCCTTTTATTCAAGGTGTAACAACCTGGTTTTTAAACCATTCAAATCGACAATCATCCATACATGTCGGACTTGAATTTCTCAAAACAAAAGATTGTTTATTTATATTTTGCAAAATTCAGCATATACAGTAAATAAATTAATCCTAGAATCACAGACATAGAGTAAGATAAGAATAAGTAGCAGAATAGATAAATAGTAGTTCATGAAGCTGCTATATAAACATCAGAGTTTAAAACAGAAATCTCAAATACAGAGAAATTACTAATACAATGCCAATGGAATGTTTTAACAAAACTGTAGGATCGATTTCACTCTAGAGGGAGGGGTTGAATATGGTGATACTAATAACTATAAAATTTAAATGCGAAAATATATAAAATAATTGCAACACAAATAATAACATAATAATAAAAATAGAAATAGAACAACACAAATTTATCCAGCTTCGGCAAAACCCTACATACGTGCTGCCCCTAAGGTTTCTACTAGAAATTAAGTAGTCATGCGCTTAAACACATAAACTGGCGACACCCGCTATCAACTAACCTAACTCTACACTCAAAACTCCGCCACAACTCAGCTGTTGAGAGTTCTCGAACTACACCACCGTACCTCGTCCCATAGTCATACGACTAGAATTTAATAAAAGTTTAAAAGTAAATTACAAAATAAAAACAAATAAAACAAAACTAGACACCCTAGTTTAAAATTAAAAGCCCAAAGTATTAATTAGGACCGGCCCAAAACAAAAATGCAATGATAATAAATATCCCCCGTTTTTTTTATATTATCGGCCGTATCCTCTTTGTGAAAATGGTTGCCTCGTTCCTCTTTCAACAATTAGGGCTTCTGTAAACTTGAAGATGCCGACTTCAGTTGATCGATCGAGTAGATGTTTTCACGTTCCTTACTTTGTCGATCGATTGTTTCTTTGATTTGCAAATGGATGCTTCTCGATCGAGTTCGAATTGAACGAACTAGTATGCAATTTCCTTTATTTATTCTCGTTGATATGCTTGAACTCGATGCCTTTAATGTCGATGATGTTAGTGGTATTTATAGGGTTTAATTCCCTAAATTTTCATTCACTTGAAATCGTTTGATATTTTAGCTCGGCCGTTCGATTTTGCTTGA
Source organism: Allium cepa (assembly GCA_030765085.1). Lineage (NCBI taxonomy): Eukaryota > Viridiplantae > Streptophyta > Magnoliopsida > Asparagales > Amaryllidaceae > Allium > Allium cepa. The sequence goes on along the minus strand of CM060941.1, from coordinate 1,045,093,672 downwards.
ATATGTGTGATTTGTTTAGATTGGTTCAATTCGTATATTTCTTTGCTTGATTATCTCGGCTTGTTTGGTTTTTGATTTTTCGTTCATACGTGTTATCTTTTATTCTGACTTGTTCGAACTCTAACTTGTTCACCACGGTTTTGATTCAAATTTTTCTTGACTATCATTTTTTCATTTTCTTTCGAATCTTGACTTTGTTACGGCAGCTGGTTATGTGTAACGACCCAGAATTTTTAATAATTTAATTTGGAAATATTTAATTGTTTAAAATATTTAAATGATGGTTTGAATTGAATTTTCAATATAACTTTGAATTTGACGATTTAATTTATAGAATTTAATCTATCGAAGTTGAATAAAAATTTGAATCTTCAAATTTAAGGCAATTAAAAATATTTCAAAGGCTTGTAAAATTCATATTGATAATACTGAAGATTATAGAAGCTTCAGAAATTAGTTTGGAAGTGAATTGTACAGTTTTGAAATTTAATCGTTCGAATCGATATTTAAAAATAGCCTTCCGAGGCACAGTCTCGGAATTCGACGAAACCAGTTCCATTAGGTCCGTAATACTGAATTATTGCCGGATTTCAAATTTCGTAATTTTCGGAGTTAATATGTGAGCACACGACACATAAACGCGTCGAACTTTTCAACGATTAAATTTAAATTTAAATTTAAGTTTAAATTTTTGGTCAAACTTCATCACGTTCTTTTCCCTAAATTCATGCCTAAATTCACGATAGAGATCGTGCAGTGCATACTTCTTCACGTTCCCCCTTTCCACCTTAAAAACACGCGACTTCTTCTGTTTTTCAAAACACTCGAGCATCTCGTTCAAATCTAATAATGGCCGAAGCTTGGTACGTGAATCGAAGCCGCGTATTCCCCTTCTTCTATTCTTCTTTTCTCAAATCAAAACGCAGTTACAAAATAAAAAAAATAAAAAAATGGCCGAAGCCCTAGAACAGAATCGCGTGTGCGCGCGCGACGTGGGGGCGAAGTCGCGATGATCTCGCGAGCGGTTGGTTTAGTAGATGGTGTCGCGTTCGAGTTGGTGATGGCCGCGAGGAGACTAGGGCACGACAGCGATTTGAGGGTGATGGAGACTTGGGGGATCGCGATAGGCTGATGCGCGCTTGGGGCTGGGTTGCGACAGCATGGCGATGGCGGCGCGCGGCATCAGCGGCGGCGACGTGGTCTGGGTTCGCGGCAGAGACGGTGGCGCGCGTGTTTGGGGGGGGGGGGGGGGTCGCGTACTGGAGATGATGATATGGGGTTAATCTGCAGAAAGGTAATTCTTCTTTTCGTTTTATTAATTAAAAAAAATATATAAAAAAAATATAAATATATATTCGTATAGATTTAAGAACAAAATATAGAGTAGAAAATTTATTTTGTATATCTGCTGAGAATTGTATACAAGTTAGAAGCAGTAAAATAAATTATCGATGGGTATAAATAAAGAAAAAGAAAAATTTATAAAAGGAATTTAGTTTTTAAATTTAAATTTGGGGTTAAACAAATTTATTCAAAGCAATCGATTTAAAGATATTAATTTAAAGTAAAAATAAATTTTTAGTTTGATTAAGTTATTAAAAGAGAGTTTGGTTAATTAAATTTAAAATTTTAGTTTAAAATATAATTTTTAGTTAATCAAATTTATTAAAATAAAAAGGAAGTTTAGTTTTAATTCAATATTTTGTTAAACGAATTTAATTAAAGAAAATCAGTTTGAATTTTTAATTTTTAGTTTAAAATAAAAATCATTAACTTGAGATGAAATAATTAATTAAATAAAATTATCAAAAGGAATTGGTTTAGAACAAAACCGATGAATTAAAATTATAAAATGGAAAATTTAAATTTATTAAAAGAAGAAAATTTGTTAAAAATAAAATCTTGGTTAAATAAACTTGTTAAAGGAATCTGTTCGAATTTTAATAAATGTATATAGATTAGAAATAAATAATAATAGGGATTTTAAAAACTTGAAGAAAATTTAGTTTAAAACTAAATTATTAGTTGAATAGAAATTTTAGTTTCAAATGAAAATATTTTGTAAAAGGAAAATTAGTTAGAAATTTTACTTATGTGATAAAATGATTTATCAAAAGAAAATATTATTTATTTTTGGAAAAATGGGTAATTAAGTACTAAAGGATATTTTATGAAAGAAAATGTTGTTTGAATTAAATAGTTAGTTAATAAAATTTATTTTAATAGAAATTAAATTTGTTCGACAAAAAAAAAAATTTGAATTTATAAAAGATAGTCTGAATTTAATTTTGTTAAAACAAGCTATTAAAAAGGAATCAACGATGAATCAAAATTATCAAATGAAAAATTTATTATTCGATTATTTCGAATATTAATAAATTTTGTAAATATTTATACAAGGTATAAATGAAGAAAACAAGTTGAATTGGAAGTGGATGACAAACTGGAATAAAGGTGAGAACTTCTCACTCAAAAGGAATTTTATTGTTTATTTAAATTTTAAATAGTTAGATTTAAAATTTGCTTGACTGTGTTGATTGAATGATTAAATGATGATTGATATATATATTGGATGTGAATAAACCCTATACGCCGTTAGTAAGCGGAGGTTATTTATTACACACATATACCGCGATATTCCACCTTGAAGTGGAATTGGTATTATGTTATATATATAGCAATATATATATATATTGGCATATGTATATATTGCAGTTGATTGATTTCCCGCATTTTTTTTAGCGGATGAGACCCTATTGCGCCGTTAGTAAGCGGATAAATTTTATAAAATCCCATATACCGCGATATTCCGCCTTGAAACGGAATGGTATTGTGCTAATGTCTGTGGATGCAGGAAAACAGGTTAGAGGGATCCAACTGGATTCCTCACAAATATTTATTTGATTTCATATATTGTGATATTTGATTGTTTATCATGGATGATATATGATGTTTGGAAAATCGTGATTGACTATTGATGTGTTGCATCATCGGATCCAAATTTTGAAATTTAAAAACAACGATTTTAATTTCAAAAAGGATTTTTGGAAATATACGTTTATTAAATATTTTTGGAATTGATCCATTATAATTAAATAAACGTTATAATTTTTAATGTTATAAAAATTATATTTTTGAGAAATATAGTTAAAAATTAATTTTTGAAAATATGGGATTAGTGATTTTATAAAATAGTTTAAACTGGGATTTCTGAAATTATTATAAGAAGTTCAAAAATAGGATTTATAAAATTTTTATTTTATAAATCAGAATGATGAAACTATGAAAGAGTTTAAGGATGTTTAAAGTAATAATATAAATTGATTTATATTAAAAGATTTATAAATTGATATTTATAAATTTAGAATATCTTGAATTATGAAACGAGCTTTTATCAGTGATAGAATAATTTGTAAATGAATTCCATAAAGGAATGAAATCCATAGGATTATAACGGTAAAGTTATAAATGGAAATTTGAATATTTTATAAATCAAAATGGTGAATTTATAAAAGAGTTTAAGGATGTTTAAAGTAATAATATAAATTGTTCTATATTAAAAAGATTTATAAATTAATATTTATAAATTAAAAGTATTAGAAGTGTAAAACGAACTTTTCTAAGTGTTAGAAAGAATTGTAAATAAATTTCATAAATTGGAATTATAGAATTATAACGGTGAAGTTATAAATAGAATTTTATAAACGGTAGGTTTATACAATTTGTAAAGTTATTTAAAGAAATGGGGTTGGATAAATGAATGAATCTTATAAGTTATAAGATTTATAAAATTTATGAAGTTTAAGGGAATGATTTTGTAAATAAATAAATTATAAGTATTTGACTTATAATATGAATTTTTAGTATATCATTGTGATATGAATTGAGATAGGTTAATAAAGAAAATTTATAAAAGGAAGTTGATATAAAATAAATAGAATAGAATTTATAAACGTTGTTTTATAAATTCAAAACGACTTATTTTGATAAGTAAATTGTTCTAATTTATTTATGGAGTTATATTCATGTTTTAGACAGTGAATAATTCCTTAAACTAAAATGAATAGAAGTGATGAAATTTATTAACAAGGTATATTCACGTTTTTGAATAGTGAATAATATGTTAAAGAAATTATTTAGAATGTGGTGTTTTAAATAAAATTAAAACGATCTAACGATGTTTTAAAATATGTTGAGATTCGAAACCATAGATTTCAACGTTTATTGTTGAAATAGATGTTTTCGAGAAATAGAAGGAAATGATAGACTATAACACTGTTGTTATAGTAAATAATTTCCGAAAGGAAATGTTTTGTATAGTATTGGGATTTATATATCTATTTTAATTTCGAATCCCTATACCAGTGATTTTGGGTTGTCGTAACGATGTTTTGCGCAACATTCGTTTTGGCCCAAATAAATATGATTAAGTGAATGATTTCCTTAAAGAATGAAATATATACTTAATTTTGATTTAAGTATATTGGATATTTTCAAAAGGTTGAAAATAAATAAAATTTGTGAATTACTTATAAAATAAATAAGTATGGAAATTGTTTTTCCAAAGAGAAATGGAAAGTTTAGAGAATTTATCTTTTTGAAGATAAATTGAAAATGAATATTAGAAATCGAATGAAAATCGTATATTCATAAATATTTTAGAATATAAATTCAATAAGGAATTTATAAATGAAATTGGGAAATGGGTTTAAAAATAAATATTGATTTATTTTTGAAGTATGGAAAGTTTATATCTTCTAAAGATATTTTTGGGGAATAAATAATTTGGAAAATTATTTGGATTTGGTGATGTTGTGCATATCTATTGATAGTTCCATAACCGACTATCGATATTTACCTTTGAATGGTATTTGTTGTGATTTGTCTGAAATTGAATGCCACACTTATTTTTTTAAAATAAGCGCTCACTATTCGGGTTAACCGGGAAAGGACCATGGGGTCGTATAACCCATTCCGAATATGTGATACGTCGTTATGAATTGCATTCGAAGAACGGTGTTGAAGACCGGATATTTTCGAAAACGAAAGGGTTTCTTGTTGATTGTCTCTGCACTGGCTGATCCCCGGTATAGAGATCTCCATAAGTGATGGGAAATCCGAACGTAATTAGAAATTATTCGGATTGCAAGGACTTCTTTGTAAGTGCCTTCGGTTCTGTTCGAGCCCGGAACAGACTTGTATGGATAGTATGCCTGACATTACAAGTTGAGATATAAAGCCGATTTCTTTCAAATATATTTCTGCGGTGGCGGAGAATTTATTCTTTTAGCTTAACACCCTTCTCTGAGACGTACGAGCTCAGAGGTTATATAGTTGAAGTTATCAGCGATATATTCCCAATTTGGTAATGTGACATGCTGAGTGTAGCTGTGAAATGATCATTGTGTTGATTATTTGTGATAGGATCATTTGTTTGATCGTCTATCTTAGTGATCATTGTGTTGATCATTTGTTGACCTAAAGCATGGCTTTTGTATAAAGTATGTTTTTGTGGACGTGACTTCGTCGAGCCTCACATTCCGAAAATGGTCAAAACAGGAAAGATGCGGCAAGGTTATGAGGGTTAGCGCCCTTTAGGATATGTGCATTTCCTTCTGGAAAAGGGTGGTATCATTGTATGGAGCCCAGATACTTACTCAAGTTGAAAACACTTTGTTTTTATGATTGTGTGAATTGATTAGAGAGCTCTCGGATAAAGGTCCCAAAGGACCGGAGGATGGCATATTCGGTCAGTTGTTACTCAGTTAGGAGTAACCCGGCCTTGTGTTGGTAGAGATCCGGTTTGGTTCTCGGGGATGTCCATCCAGAGGCATTCTCATGTGGCAATGGGAAGTTCCTTGGCCTGACCATTCGTTGGAAATCCAATTCTCAATACGAAACTTGTACGGTATTAGTTGTAGAACCTGCTATTCACTTATGGTGTCGCAACACTGTTTGGATAGTAGCTATAGTAGGCATAGTTCGAAATGTCTATGTTGGCTAAGATTTATATCTTTACTTTCCAAATGATTTCCTACACTATGCACTAGTAATAATATCAAATGTTATTTTAAATGCGTATCAAGCATCTTTGACTATCATAAGGAGAAATCTCCTCCGATTCTGCGTTTGCATGTGTGTGTGTGTGCGGGAGGCCTTATGGTAGTCTCATTTTAAAAAAAAAGCATTGCGAATTGAATTTAAAAATATTCTTCTATTTTGATTTTAAAGATAAATAAACTGTTTTGAGTTCTCACACCAGTCACATAACTGACTCGGAGTTTATTGTTTTCCTTCCTAAACTCTGGGTGCCCACCAATTTCCACACGGGCAGTTAAGAGTTAGGTTTATCAGGATATTCTGGATATTCTGGAGTTGCTGGAGGCAAGCTGGATGGCGTAGCATATTACTAGTATATAGTATTTCTTTTTCCGCTGTTTAAAATTTTTTGATGTTGTACACTCTGATGATTTGATGTAATGTAATATAATGTGATGTAATAACTGATATAGTTCTTTGTTAAAGATTATTCATTTATTATTATATGTTGTTCCGCTGCGAATTGTGAGATTCTGATATTGTTCTGTTGTTTCCTTTCTGTCCCGTTCTATTTTAAAATCGTTCTATCTTCAAATTCTCTATTTTCTGTTTTCTTTATTCTTTATCTTCTATCTTCTCTCTTCTTTTTCTTTTCTTCTTTTCTTTAAACCCTAATGGTTCGGTTTTTCGGCAACGAAAACCCGATTTGTTACATTTGGTATCAAAGCTGATGGTTAAGCGACAACCATGGTTCTGTTGGGTGTTACTCATTAAAGATAGAGTCAGTAGTACTCCAGAATGAGTTTGAGTGTAATAATAGATATGAGCGCGTATTTGTTAGTGAATATAAAAATTGTTTTGAATTGGGTGAATAAGATAATTTTGCCCAAAACTATTTTTGTATAGAAAAGAAATGATTTTCTATGAATAATTATAGTATATGGTTGCATGATTGTTAGGAAGTGATAATATTGAATTATTATCGTTAGTATATGGAATAATATAAAATAGATTGAATTCAAGAAAATTAACTTGATAATTTATTCATTTGTGAAATAATTTCCAATGGAATGAATGTGAATATGGTATGTGAATTGGTCGTAAGCAATAAAAATTGAATTGAGTAATTAAGTGAAATCAAGATGAATTGAAATATTGAAATGAATTAGTGGATGAAACTAATTCAATGTAGTAATGTGAATTACTAAATGAAAGTTAATCGTTAGAATTCAATATTTAGAATTGAGAATTGGATTCAAATAGAATTGAAATTGTGAATTGAATTCAAATGGAAATGAAATGTGAAATTGAATGAAATTGGATATGTAACTTCAATAAAGAAGTAAAAATGTGTAAGAACATATATTGGAAATTTTGTGATAGAATTAGCAAAATAGTTTGAATGTTGGATTTGGATGCTACTATTAGCAGGTTATACAGGTATTATAATGGAATTGAGATTTTGATTTCAAAGATAAAATTGAATTGCTCGACAAAAAGGTACGTATTTCAATTTCGGTATGAGATTTGATGACTTTCTTCTCTAGCCACTTGGCTTTTCTCTTTTCTTTCTGAGGGGCCGTGGTGCCATTCTGTAGTAGTACCGAGCTAGCCGCGCAAAGGAAACGCTGGCGAAATTTTTCGAAAATTTAGGGTGTTAGAAAAATTTTGAGAAAAATTTGAGAGTTTGAAATTTGAATTTGAATTTGAATTTAATTTGAATTGTTAGGTAAACAATGTTGTTTGAAACTTATAAATGAAGTTGAAAAGCTAGTTGAAATGATAGTAAATCTCTAGTAAAAAGATTTAGGCTAGTAAGTTGATAAAACTATTAGGATTGTGAAAAATAATAGACGGGATAAGGGCATTCTTCTTAACTTGTAATTTCGGGACGAAATTCTTTTAAGGGGGAAAGATTGTAACGACCCAGAATTTTTAATAATTTAATTTGGAAATATTTAATTGTTTAAAATATTTAAATGATGGTTTGAATTGAATTTTCAATATAACTTTGAATTTGACGATTTAATTTATAGAATTTAATCTATCGAAGTTGAATAAAAATTTGAATCTTCAAATTTAAGGCAATTAAAAATATTTCAAAGGCTTGTAAAATTCATATTGATAATACTGAAGATTATAGAAGCTTCAGAAATTAGTTTGGAAGTGAATTGTACAGCTTCGAAATTTAATCGTTCGAATCGATATTTAAAAATAGCCTTCCGAGGCACAGTCTCGGAATTCGACGAAACCAGTTCCATTGGGTCCGTAATATTGAATTATTGCGGGATTTCAAATTTCGTAATTTTCGGAGTTAATATGTGAGCACACGACACATAAACGCGTCGAAATTTTCAACGATTAAATTTAAATTTAAATTTAAGTTTAAATTTTTGGTCAAACTTCATCACGTTCTTTTCCCTAAATTCATGCCTAAATTCACGATAGAGATCGTGCAGTGCATACTTCTTCACGTTCCTCCCTTTCCACCTTAAAAACACGCGACTTCTTCTGTTTTTCAAAACACTCGAGCATCTCGTTCAAATCTAATAATGGCCGAAGCTTGGTACGTGAATCGAAGCCGCGTATTCCCCTTCTTCTATTCTTCTTCTCTCAAATCAAAACGCAGTTACAAAATAAAAAAATAAAAAATGGCCGAAGCCCTAGAACAGAATCGCGTGTGCGCGCGCGACGTGGGGGCGAAGTCGCGATGATCTCGCGAGCGGTTGGTTTAGTAGATGGTGTCGCGTTCGAGTTGGTGATGGCCGCGAGGAGACTAGGGCACGACAGCGATTTGAGGGTGATGGAGACTTGGGGGATCGCGATAGGCTGATGCGCGCTTGGGGCTGGGTTGCGACAGCATGGCGATGGCGGCGCGCGGCATCAGCGGCGGCGACGTGGTCTGGGTTCGCGGCAGAGACGGTGGCGCGCGTGTTTGGGGGGGGGGGGGGGGTCGCGTACTGGAGATGATGATATGGGGTTAATCTGCAGAAAGGTAATTCTTCTTTTCGTTTTATTAATTAAAAAAAATATATATATAAAAAAATATAAATATATATTCGTATAGATTTAAGAACAAAATATAGAGTAGAAAATTTATTTTGTATATCTGCTGAGAATTGTATACAAGTTAGAAGCAGTAAAATAAATTATCGATGGGTATAAATAAAGAAAAAGAAAAATTTATAAAAGGAATTTAGTTTTTAAATTTAAATTTGGGGTTAAACAAATTTATTCAAAGCAATCGATTTAAAGATATTAATTTAAAGTAAAAATAAATTTTTAGTTTGATTAAGTTATTAAAAGAGAGTTTGGTTAATTAAATTTAAAATTTTAGTTTAAAATATAATTTTTAGTTAATCAAATTTATTAAAATAAAAAGGAAGTTTAGTTTTAATTCAATATTTTGTTAAACGAATTTAATTAAAGAAAATCAGTTTGAATTTTTAATTTTTAGTTTAAAATAAAAATCATTAACTTGAGATGAAATAATTAGTTAAATAAAATTATCAAAAGGAATTGGTTTAGAACAAAACCGATGAATTAAAATTATAAAATGGAAAATTTAAATTTATTAAAAGAAGAAAATTTGTTAAAAATAAAATCTTGGTTAAATAAACTTGTTAAAGGAATCTGTTCGAATTTTAATAAATGTATATAGATTAGAAATAAATAATAATAGGGATTTTAAAAACTTGAAGAAAATTTAGTTTAAAACTAAATTATTAGTTGAATAGAAATTTTAGTTTCAAATGAAAATATTTTGTAAAAGGAAAATTAGTTAGAAATTTTACTTATGTGATAAAATGATTTATCAAAAGAAAATATTATTTATTTTTGGAAAAATGGGTAATTAAGTACTAAAGGATATTTTATGAAAGAAAATGTTGTTTGAATTAAATAGTTAGTTAATAAAATTTATTTTAATAGAAATTAAATTTGTTCGACAAAAAAAAAAAATTGAATTTATAAAAGATAGTCTGAATTTAATTTTGTTAAAACAAGCTATTAAAAAGGAATCAACGATGAATCAAAATTATCAAATGAAAAATTTATTATTCGATTATTTCGAATATTAATAAATTTTGTAAATATTTATACAAGGTATAAATGAAGAAAACAAGTTGAATTGGAAGTGGATGGCAAACGGGAATAAAGGTGAGAACTTCTCACTCAAAAGGAATTTTATTGTTTATTTAAATTTTAAATAGTTAGATTTAAAATTTGCTTGACTGTGTTGATTGAATGATTAAATGATGATTGATATATATATTGGATGTGAATAGACCCTATACGCCGTTAGTAAGCGGAGGTTATTTATTACACACATATACCGCGATATTCCACCTTGAAGTGGAATTGGTATTATATTATATATATAGCAATATATATATATTGGCATATGTATATATTGCAGTTGATTGATTTCCCGCATTTTTTTAGCGGATGAGACCCTATTGCGCCGTTAGTAAGCGGATATATTTTATAAAATCCCATATACCGCGATATTCCGCCTTGAAACGGAATGGTATTGTGCTAATGTCTGTGGATGCAGGAAAACAGGTTGGAGGGATCCAACTGGATTCCTCACAAATATTTATTTGATTTCATATATTGTGATATTTGATTGTTTATCATGGATGATATATGATGTTTGGAAAATCGTGATTGACTATTGATGTGTTGCATCATCGGATCCAAATTTTGAAATTTAAAAACAACGATTTTAATTTCAAAAAGGATTTTTGGAAATATACGTTTATTAAATATTTTTGGAATTGATCCATTATAATTAAATAAACGTTATAATTTTTAATGTTATAAAAATTATATTTTTGAGAAATATAGTTAAAAATTGATTTTTGAAAATATGGGATTAGTGATTTTATAAAATAGTTTAAACTGGGATTTCTGAAATTATTATAAGAAGTTCAAAAATAGGATTTATAAAATTTTTATTTTATAAATCAGAATGATGAAACTATGAAAGAGTTTAAGGATGTTTAAAGTAATAATATAAATTGATTTATATTAAAAGATTTATAAATTGATATTTATAAATTTAGAATATCTTGAATTATGAAACGAGCTTTTATCAGTGATAGAATAATTTGTAAATGAATTCCATAAAGGAATGAAATCCATAGGATTATAACGGTAAAGTTATAAATGGAAATTTGAATATTTTATAAATCAAAATGGTGAATTTATAAAAGAGTTTAAGGATGTTTAAAGTAATAATATAAATTTTTCTATATTAAAAAGATTTATAAATTAATATTTATAAATTAAAAGTATTAGAAGTGTAAAACGAACTTTTCTAAGTGTTATAAAGAATTGTAAATAAATTTCATAAATTGGAATTATAGAATTATAACGGTGAAGTTATAAATAGAGTTTTATAAACGGTAGGTTTATAAAATTTGTAAAGTTATTTAAAGAAATGGGGTTGGATAAATGAATGAATCTTATAAGTTATAAGATTTATAAAATTTATGAAGTTTAAGGGAATGATTTTGTAAATAAATAAATTATAAGTATTTGACTTATAATATGAATTTTTAGTATATCATTGTGATATGAATTGAGATAGGTTAATAAAGAAAATTTATAAAAGGAAGTTGATATAAAATAAATAGAATAGAATTTATAAACGTTGTTTTATAAATTCAAAACGACTTATTTTGATAAGTAAATTGTCCTAATTTATTTATGGAGTTATATTCATGTTTTAGACAGTGAATAATTCCTTAAACTAAAATGAATAGAAGTGATGAAATTTATTAACAAGGTATATTCACGTTTTTGAATAGTGAATAATATGTTAAAGAAATTATTTAGAATGTGGTGTTTTAAATAAAATTAAAACGATCTAACGATGTTTTAAAATATGTTGAGATTCGAAACCATAGATTTCAACGTTTATTGTTGAAATAGATGTTTTCGAGAAATAGAAGGAAATGATAGACTATAACACTGTTGTTATAGTAAATAATTTCCGAAAGGAAATGTTTTGTATAGTATTGGGATTTATATATCGAATCCCTATACCAGTGATTTTGGGTTGTCGTAACGATGTTTTGCGCAACATTCGTTTTGGCCCAAATAAATATGATTAAGTGAATGATTTCCTTAAAGAATGAAATATATACTTAATTTTGATTTAAGTATATTGGATATTTTCAAAAGGTTGAAAATAAATAAAATTTGTGAATTACTTATAAAATAAATAAGTATGGAGATTGTTTTTCCAAAGAGAAATGGAAAGTTTAGAGAATTTATCTTTTTGAAGATAAATTGAAAATGAATATTAGAAATCGAATGAAAATCGTATATTCATAAATATTTTAGAATATAAATTCAATAAGGAATTTATAAATGAAATTGGGAAATGGGTTTAAAAATAAATATTGATTTATTTTTGAAGTATGGAAAGTTTATATCTTCTAAAGATATTTTTGGGGAATAAATAATTTGGAAAATTATTTGGATTTGGTGATGTTGTGCATATCTATTGATAGTTCCATAACCGACTATCGATATTTACCTTTGAATGGTATTTGTTGTGATTTGTCTGAAATTGAATGCCACACTTATTTTTTTAAAATAAGCGCTCACTATTCGGGTTAACCGGGAAAGGACCATGGGGTCGTATAACCCATTCCGAATATGTGATACATCGTTATGAATTGCATTCGAAGAACGGTGTTGAAGACCGGATATTTTCGAAAACGAAAGGGTTTCTTGTTGATTGTCTCTGCACTGGCTGATCCCCGGTATAGAGATCTCCATAAGTGATGGGAAATCCGAACGTAATTAGAAATTATTCGGATTGCAAGGACTTCTTTGTAAGTGCCTTCGGTTCTGTTCGAGCCCGGAACAGACTTGTATGGATAGTATGCCTGACATTACAAGTTGAGATATAAAGCCGATTTCTTTCAAATATATTTCTGCGGTGGCGGAGAATTTATTCTTTTAGCTTAACACCCTTCTCTGAGACGTACGAGCTCAGAGGTTATATAGTTGAAGTTATCAGCGATATATTCCCAATTTGGTAATGTGACATGCTGAGTGTAGCTGTGAAATGATCATTGTGTTGATTATTTGTGATAGGATCATTTGTTTGATCGTCTATCTTAGTGATCATTGTGTTGATCATTTGTTGACCCAAAGCATGGCTTTTGTATAAAGTATGTTTTTGTGGACGTGACTTCGTCGAGCCTCACATCCCGGAAATGGTCAAAACAGGAAAGATGCGGCAAAGTTATGAGGGGTAGCGCCCTTTAGGATATGTGCATTTCCTTCTGGAAAAGGGTGGTATCATGGTATGGAGCCTAGATACTTACTCAAGTTGAAAACACTTTGTTTTTATGATTGTGTGAATTGATTAGAGAGCTCTCGGATAAAGGTCCCAAAGGACCGGGGGATGGCATATTCGGTCAATTGTTACTCAGTTAGGAGTAACCCGGCCTTGTGTTGGTAGAGATCCGGTTTGGTTCTCGGGGATGTCCATCCAGAGGCATTCTCATGTGGCAATGGGAAGTTCATTGGCCTGACCATTCGTTGGAAATCTAATTCTCAATACGAAACTTGTACGGTATTAGCTGTAGAACCTGCTATTCACTTATGGTGTCGCAACACTGTTTGGATAGTAGCTATAGTAGGCATAGTTCGAAATGTCTATGTCGGCTAAGATTTATATCTTTACTTTCGAAATGATTTCCTACACTATGCACTAGTAATAATATCAAATGTTATTTTAAATGCGTATCAAGCATCTTTGACTATCATAAGGAGAAATCTCCTCCGATTCTGCGTTTGCATGTGTGTGTGTGCGGGAGGCCTTATGGTAGTCTCATTTTAAAAAAAAAAGCATTGCGAATTGAATTTAAAAATATTCTTCTATTTTGATTTTAAAGATAAATAAACTGTTTTGAGTTCTCACACCAGTCACATGACTGACTCGGAGTTTATTGTTTTCCTTCCTAAACTCTGGGTGCCCACCAATTTCCACACGGGCAGTTAAGAGTTAGGTTTATCAGGATATTCTGGATATTCTGGAGTTGCTGGAGGCAAGCTGGATGGCGTAGCATATTACTAGTATATAGTATTTCTTTTTCCGCTGTTTAAAATTTTTTGATGTTGTACACTCTGATGATTTGATGTAATGTAATATAATGTGATGTAATAACTGATATAGTTCTTTGTTAAAGATTATTCATTTATTATTATATGTTGTTCCGCTGCGAATTGTGAGATTCTGATATTGTTCTGTTGTTTCCTTTCTGTCCCGTTCTATTTTAAAATCGTTCTATCTTCAAATTCTCTATTTTCTGTTTTCTTTATTCTTTATCTTCTATCTTCTCTCTTCTTTTTCTTTTCTTCTTTTCTTTAAACCCTAATGGTTCGGTTTTTCGGCAACGAAAACCCGATTTGTTACATTATGTGTATACATATATAATTATATATGTTACATGTATGTTTATGAGAAAAAAAATTGTTGCGTCCTTATGTTGCCATGTTACATTGAGCATTGTTTCGGTATGATATTCTAGCTCGAGTTGCTTCGGGTTACACTACAACTTTTACTCTAGCTTATGTATGGTCTTGGCCATTTGATTTATGGACATAACATATATATGTATACTTGTGTGTATGCATGTGTATGCATGTGTGTATGTATGTATGTTTGTTGCACCATGTAGTTTGCCTGAAATTGTAGTCTAGCTTGTATATTGAACCGCTTCCATTGTATCTCATATTGTCAATACAAATGTACACATGTTCTTTACTGCTTCACTACATCTCACATTGTCACTGTATATATATATACACATATATGTACATATATATATATACATATATATACATATATATATATATATATATACATATATATATATACACACACATATGTGTGTGTGTGTGTTTGTGTTGTTTGTCATGTTGCTTTGAGCCAGACCATGTTGCTCATGTTGCCAGGTCTGCACTTTGCATTTCATTATTCACTGTCTTGACTTGTGTGCCTCTAGTCTGTGTTCATCACTGTTGTATGTTGAACTGAGTCTGGTTTGAAATCTGACCAAGCTTCATTGTTTTTCTCTTGGAGAGTTCACTTGGTTGAATTCTCTTGTTTACCTGTACACTTTGTTGTTGCCTTTGGTAATTGCAGTCTTGTTCATATATATGTGTGTGTATTGTTTCCAGACTTGGTCTTGCACTTGTGTTCATTTGAGCTGCTGTCTCATTGTTTCCAGTTGATTATGTTACTTTGCACTGCACTTCTCATTTTGATTTTGGAAACTAATCTGGTTGTGGTGCACTTGTATATGTATTCATCAATTCACTGGTGGTTTGTACATCTTATTTTGGTTTCATGACTCCACTGTCGAGTCTGTTCTCATGTGTACACATTTGTGCACTTGTTAGCATGGTCTGTGTAACGACCTGTAATTTCGAACCATTCAAATCGACAATCATCCACTCATGTCAGACTGGAATTGCTCAAAACAACAGATTGTTAATTTATATTTGGCAAAACTTAGCATATACAATAAATAAATCAATCACGGAATCATAGATGCGGAGTAATATAACAATAAGCAGCGGAGTAGATAAATAGTAGTTCATGAAGCTACTATATAAATATCAGAGTTTGAAATAAAATACAACAGTGTATCTCAAATGTAATGTAGTCTCGAATACTAACAGATAAAAAGTCTGAACAAAACAATTGGAAAAGCTGAATAGATAAGACATATCTTCAAGCAAAGCTCCAATATGCAAATGTGAGTCTAAATTACTGTGGCACTCAGTCTGACTCGAGCATAAAGCAAAACACAAAAAACTCGAGTCAGGATTAACATTCTTATATCTGTAAATTTAACTCAAGTGAAATGTCAACTGAAATACAAATAACTTAAAGGATGTTTGGGATACCCATCCTCTAAGGATCCATGGAACTATCTTCTATGTAATAATATACGCTATTATAATAATGTCTATATTAAAGTAAACTATTAAAATAGCGTTAAGGTGTTACCTATATCCCCCTTAACACACATTTTATAATGTCGTACTCTATACATATACTGTAGACTCCACCCATAGGTGGGCTATCAGGGAACACTCCATAGGTACGACACAAAACAAACTCATAGAAGGCACAATAGGGCATGTTACAAGGGACGTGAGGCAATGCCAGGGTAGAAATACTATTTGCACTACTGGACTGATGGTAACGCATAACAGCTACTACTGCCCATCTCCTGACATACTCCCAAATCAAAGGTGCACCCAATCAAATCACAAAAGCAATAGAATGGTATCAAAGAAATGTGCTCAATTGGAGGTGCAACCTCACTGGGCTCGGTATAGCTTTTGTATTAGCCACATCAAGCTGACTCACGAGAGTCAGGGTTGCGCTAAAACTTCATATAGAATCGTCGCCAAACCATCCTACTTCATTCTGGAATCTTCACCACATACACAATTGTTAAAGTGGTTTTCGGTATTGGCAGAGAGTATGACAATATCCATCCCGGTCTCTTTAACAACCAAACGCTTCTTTCACACCGTGGTCATTTCATTTCAAATGGTTCATACTTTATATCAAAATATCATATTCATTACAAAACCATATGAATTCGGTATCACTATTCACTTTGAATAATATTTATTTCCAAAATCGTAACACTTTCAAAATCATAACACTTTCGAAATCATAACACTTTTGAAATCATAACACTTTCGTAATCATAACAATTCCAACTTAAATAGTTTAGATGTTGAAATAGTATATATATTAAAATATTTATAAATTAAAATAGTTTATATATATTAAAAATACTTTATATAATAAAATTAGTTTCCTAAATTTTCGCAAATCGATTCAAATCAACTTAAATTCTCAATAAACCATTTCAATTTTTATCGATTTCAAATCCAAGTTTGAACTATCATTTCAATTCCAATAAGATTCAAGGTTTAAATATTTAGATAATTTCAATATAATTTTCATTTATATTTCAACATTTAACTTTAATTTTATTCAAATTGGAAAATATTCACTTAATCATTTTAATAACAATTAAATGAAATCTCAATTTATAAATTTAAATCAATATTAAATATGCAGTCTCAATTTTATTTAAAGTTAAGAATATTCATTTAATCATTTTTTATCAAATCAAGTTATAAACCATATCTTTCAAAACCTCAAAAATCAATAAGTTTAAATCAATTCTTATTTAAATTTAATTATCAACCAATTTTAATTCCAAGTCAACATTAATTTATCTTCCCAACCTCTATTATTGAAGTTATTGAAAAAATTATTTTTAAAATATT
This sequence comes from Allium cepa, assembly GCA_030765085.1. Classification (NCBI taxonomy): domain Eukaryota; kingdom Viridiplantae; phylum Streptophyta; class Magnoliopsida; order Asparagales; family Amaryllidaceae; genus Allium; species Allium cepa. Next base: position 1,045,076,284 of record CM060941.1, on the reverse strand, counting down.
AATATAGATTTAAATAAACACTTAAACGTATTATAAACCAATTAAATTAAATTTCAGTAAATTAAATCTTATTATTAAATGTATTTGTATTAAATCTTATCTTATATATTTTTAAAGTAATAAAATTATATGAAAATCCAAAAAATTATATTTTCAAAATTAACTTATAAATTAAAATTTCCAAAACATATTATTTTAAAAATCTAAATATACATATATAAAAGTAACCTATATATGTTATATTTTAAAAAAATCAATATTCATTAAAACACATATATTTCCTTTCAAACTTTGGTAATTATTTTCAAAGTACAGACCAATGGTGTCCGTAAAAAAATTTATGTCCTATAGTTAAGTGATATGGATATTTATCATTTCAATCAGCAATTTAAATTTAATATTTACGGGTATATAACATTTCAACCCGCAATCCCAAAATTCAAAATCAATGAAAAAAATCGCTGGGGTTTATCATTTCAATCCATAACGATTTTCCTTTAATCTATAATATCTTTTGGATATCTATCATTTAAACCCATAGCTATTTCTAAACTAACAAAGAACTTGCATAGTGAGAACAAATATGATAATAATATAACATATCAACAACATGCATATATCATCAGTGATAAATTTAAATATAATATATATACATAACAGGTTATGAGGTCATATGTCAATTAATATAGGTTAATAATTTTAAATGATAACATATCATATATAATAATTAAATAACTAACAATTCTAATCTAACGACATATTTCAATCATCATTTTTGGAAAATTAAATTTACTAAATATAAGAATGTTAATCGTGAGTGATTGCTCACGTTTCTAGGCTGGAGACCAACAATGGCGAAGAAGATGACACAAACACAGATACTGACATTCCACAACAACAACTAGAAATTGCTATGACAAATTCGACAATGGCAAGCAAAGCCTAAAATTTGATAAAATCAAATATATGTATAATATTATATATATATATATATATTACACAATATTAAATCAAAATACATATTTAATATATATATATATATATATATATATATATATGTATGTATGTATGTATGTATGTATGTATTTTAAAACCAATTGTCCAAATAAAACCATTATATTTACATTTCAAACATCAGTATTTATAAAAGCAATACGTTCTTTCTAACTTTCTCCAGATACATTTTAAACATTAACAGTAACATAAATAGACATATGTATACACACTTTCCCAAAATATTAATATAAATGTAAATATAACATACTAAATAAAAATACACATACCAAAATTTTAACCAAAACATATTTATATAAATACATACATTTCCGAATATATATAAATATGCATATTTCAGAATATTAACAAAAATACATATTCCAGAATATTGATAGAACTGTTATAAATGAATACACTTAGAATATTAACAAAACCGTTAGATATACATATACTTAGAATGTTACAAACTATTATATATACATATACTTAGAACATATAACATATATATATATTATTACTATTTAGACAAACACACAAAATGGAACTGGGTGATATATATATATATATATATATATAAGGAAGCCAATATATACGTATGTGTATGTATGTATGTAAAAAATCTTTATAATATTTATTAAAACACACACAACAAGCTATATAATATATACCTTATATACAAAAGGAGGAAGGAAGCTGGAACTGGGTGAGGTCCAGGGTGACGGGTCAAAGGAGTGGTGGGTCTGCTAGGGCGGCGATGTGCTTGGCGTGGTGGATGAAGCACAGTCAGGGTGGGTGGAGATTGGCTGCCGCACTTGGTGCTGCTTGGCCACTAGGGCTTCGGCAGTGGATAAGGCGTATGGTAGAGGTGGACATGGTCAGGGAGGTGCACGGCTTGGTGAGTTGTCTGAGCGGGTTTTGCATGAGGGAAGGGTGGAGCAATGTTAGACGTTGAGGAAGGTGGAGAAGGAGGGACTGGATGAGGCGGAGTGGAGGTTTTTTTTGGCTGTGGCTGCTACGGTGGTGGTTGCGATCTAGTCGGTGAAGGAAATTGGGTGGAGAAGTATGCACGGCTATGACAGGAGATGCTAGGGGGCTGACGTGGGTGAGTTTGGGTGGGTTTGTGGGGCTAGGGGGAGGATGGTAGAGGGTCTGACAAGGCGGATTGGTAGCGAGCGAAGTTGGAGGAGAAAAAGTGAGTTCGGTCGGAGGAAGGAAACACTACGCCATATATGACCTTCTGCAACATTTTTGCAAGGTGTTGCTAGCTAAAATGTTGCGACAGCTATAAAATTTTGGTTCTACTGCAACGTTGTATTTTTGGTGTTACCATAGCCATAAAAATGTGTTGCTCTAGCTAAACAAGTGTAACACGATGCAACATTTTTATATAGTGTTGCCATAGATATATTCTAATTAAAAAAAGGACAAATTTTCAAAAGAGGCTGGTTTTTTAAACTATTGGCATAAATAGGCTAGTTTTCAAACTATTTGCAAGTTTAGGCCAGTTTTTTAAAAAAATATTACGGGGCGCATCTGTGAAATGCGCCCATTCTTTTAGTTCTTCGCTATTTAGTGTTGAATGTTTTTTTCAAAAAACTTTTGTCAAATAAGATCCCCTACGAAGGGGGGGTCCATGGGGGTGGCAACCCCCCAAGGTAGGGGTAGGGGTGCGGGGGCAACGCCCCCGCTACGGGGTTCGACCAATATACATCTCACTCGCTATATAACAGTGCATTCCATCAACGCAAGTGTAACACGATGCAACATTTTTATATAGTGTTGCCATAGATATATTCTAATTTAAAAAATAAAAAAATTACACCTCAGCGATCCACACCACCATTTAAAACAAAATCTAAACCGTCGATCCACACCATCGATCCACACCTTATCAATTTCCATTTCCCGCTTTACTTTTCACTCACCCGCTTTCGTTTCTCACTCCCAATTTTCCAATCCCTAATTTTTATTCCGCCCACTTTAAAAAAAATGACACCGCTCCTTCTTGTTTCTTCGATCTGGAGAATAACTGGCTTTGCTTTCATCCCCTGTCGGCCATATCAATTTCCATTATTTTCTTTCGCCTCGCGTCAGTTTTCCTCACTACTTCCGGGTTTTCTTCCCACGTCAACAGTACACTATTAGTTATATTGAGATTTGGTTGTTCAGGCGTTCGATTTCACAATCCAATATCACAAACCCAAATTCTTTAGTTGGGCATTTCAGTCGATTGGGTGGCAGTGGATTTGCGATTTTGTTCAGGTTTTTGGCGATTCTGGTGATTCGAGGTAAGCCAAGGAGGGTAGTTAGGCAGAAATGTGGGTTTGTCAATGTCGGGTACTGGTTGCTGTAGTCAGGTGAACCGATGGTGGTGGTTAACTAATGGGGTGGCAGATTGGAGTAGTTGATGTTGAGTTGTCAGTGAAGTTGGCTTGTCAGTGATTTGAATGTTTGTGTCGGTGTCGGAGGAGTTGGTACTGAAGTGAGGTAGTTTTGGAGGTGAAGTTGTATATGCATGAGGATGTGAAGTATGTTTGTGAATGGGGGAGTTGCAGGCTAGACAATGTGCATTCGCAGAGGGTGTTGTTTGATGATGTAGTAGCAATTGCAGTAAGGATTTGGCACTGGTTGCTGTATGATAGAGTCTGGTCTGTGATATGTTTGTTTGACAGTGGTAGTATTAGTCTGATGGAGTACGATGGAGTTTGGTCTTGTGATTTGGCACTGGTTCAGTTTGGATGAATTGAGAGATTCACAGTGCAGGCAACATTTTGGTGAAGTTGTTGGAGTTATGCAGTGCAATGGTATGTCTTGAAACAGGGATAGTATAGACAGAGAGAGTGGGTAGTGAATGGTACTTTGCATCTTCATAATCAGGTTTTTCATGCTTCTCTATCATTTGGTCTTTTATTATTATTGTTATTATTTTATTTTTGGGTGAAATTTTGTGCTTATCAACCTAACGTAAAGTTATAGGAGCAAAATGGGATGAAACACTTTCAAATACCATCTTTTTCCATGGGGCCAGAATCTGCTTTGAATAATTCGCCTGTATTTCATGCTTACCAACAGGTTTGTAGCTCGTAACCATCAAATTTTGTTTTCTTTGTGACATGGTTGTGGTTTTAGGCTGTCATATCCTAGTCCACATTTGATTGTGACTAATTTTCCTCATCTTATCGATGTTTTTTTTTCACGTTGAAGTTGCCACAATCTATTGAAGAAAATATTCTACAGCATCAAGTGGATGATTCAGCTCAAGCTAATAATACTATTGCTTCTAATGGTTCTGCAAAACCACGTGTCCATGCACGACGTGGCCAGGCAACTAATCCTCACAGCATTGCTGAACGGGTTAGTGCATGTCTATATTCGTCAGTGTCGGTGTCTGTATAAATTGAAACTGCATATGTAATGAGTGAAATGAGTGAAATGAGTGATGTAGCGAGGAATATCTGTATATGTGAATATCAGTGTTGTATATCATTGAATTGTAAAGTAGTGGAGTCGGGAATTTGTACTATTTCAAATGTTGAAATAAAATATTTATTTAAATAAATTACTGTTTGAATATCAAATTCTGTGTAATAGCATTTTATTAAATAAATATTTATTTCTATTTAAAAATCAAATATGCTCTACATTATGGGCCCCACAAATTCAGAAAGTTAATATCTATAGCAATATTTTGGAATGTTGCTACAGACACCTATGGATGTTGCTATAGACCCAAATAGGGTTCTATTGCAACAATATTACTTATGTTGCCTTAGATAGTCAAAATGTTGCCTTTGAGGTCTAAGGCAACGGCAAAAATTGCATCACCCCAAAAGTGTTGCCATAGACCTATGGCAACATTTTTTGGGCCTGACCCAACAATTTTTTTTGTTGTAGAAGGCCATTTATGGCGTAGTGAAAGAAAAAAAATAAGGCGGAGGTCTCATTGATGAAGAGGATGATTGACTTCGAAGAGAAGTACATGTGCAGATTTTGAAATATATAATATGAGCTTTGTTTCAGAACAAATATGTGTAAGCTTTACTTATGATAATATTAATTCTGAAAGAGAGAGAGAGCGCGCGCAGTCCGAAGTCCGAAGAGATGAGAATGCAACCAATAGAAATGAAAGGACAACCAGTATATTATATTGAACATTGGGAATAGATAAGGTTAAAAGGTGAAGATAATAATTACTAATGGCTATTTGATTACACGGTGGATAGTGGAAGCATGTAGGAAATTCAAAAGGCTCAAAATGGATACCGTTATGATAAATAGTTTTGTCGATTTCGATGCATACCAGACGCCAAAATGCGCAAATGAATATACTTCGGAAATCAGTACGACGAGATGAACAAAGTGGTATACAGAAACGAGCGATACGATCATCCTACCAAAAGTCAATATTTTGTAGCCAAACTGCCGCTAATTCACTGAAAATAAGATAAACGAAGCCAGGGTAGTCCAAATTTGGCAAAACGAAATATGACCTCTCACTCAGAAAATGCTTTAAAATTTTATTATATAAAAATATTTAGGTTTCGAAAATATTTTATTTCCATCAAATTAACTCATATTAAATTGAAATTGAAAATTTCATAACAGAAATAAGCTTCCATACTCTCTGATGAAAATCTGACATTTTCTATGTATAAATAGACGTTCAAATATCAAATTTTCATTGTTTAATTTAACTATTTGATTTCAAGCAAAATTTCGGTTAATTACGTTACAAAAACCATTAAAAATTTATTGCTCGTTACTGTCTAGTTTTGCTTTTTGTTGCATGAAAACTTGTACTCGAAAATTTTGTGATGTATTTGTATTGCACTTAAGTTGAATCTAGCCTCGGCTTGGTTTTGACATTGTGCTCACCTGTCCCTATAATTTTATCAAGTGTATATCAGTTTGCACGGCCATGTGGCATGTACAGTCATGCACTGTGTATGTCACACGCTTCTTCGTGTATGAATGGATTTAAAAATAAATGATAATGAACAACCCAAATGACTGAGGCAAATAACATTTTCAAAATACACATTTATTTTAGGTTGCACAGATGTTTCTTTTTCAATTTTACTACAATAGTTTTTATTTTGCAAATAATTCAGATGCTGGATACAGGTTGGAATATAGTTAAAGAAATATGAGTGAATGAGTGATATGTAGTGAGGTGCAAATGTATGTATAGTGAAATTTTTTAATGTAATTTAAATTGTATTGTGATTGAAATTTTTTGTGTGTGTGTGTGTATATATAGTGGGAGCTCAAATTTTGTACTATTCAAAATTGTAATAAAATATTTGTTTGAACAAATACCCGTTTGAATTTAAATTCTGTGTTATTTATTTTATTCAGCAAATATTTATTTATTTATGTGAAAATAAAATAGTACAATTACAAATACATTTAAATGAATTTATATATGTTTATTATCATGAAAAAAAAATCATCTATTACTTAAATAGGAAAGGAGAATCCACCCCCTCCTTGCTCACCATGTGTCAATATTAAATTTAGCAGTATGCCTTTCATTTTTTTAATCAACGGTTAAATTTACCGCCGTCACTCCTCTGCTAGCCATTTAACTTACTTAATCCCAGAAAAAGTAAGATAACTTATCCCATAAACAAAGAAATCGAAGTGAAAGTTAAAAAGACGACGACGAGGAAGCGGTTATTTTTCTTTAATGCTCTTCGACCCTCTCGCTGACAACAAACGATACTACTAACCGAACTCTTCCTACCATGGTAATTTTGTGGAGCACTGACTGGTAAAAAAATTCCAATTTTATTTGTCTGTACGATTTCAGGGTAATATGCCGAATCTAATAAATAAGTCACGATCTTTACGCACTATCATCTGTAATACTTTTACTTTGTTACAGTCCAAAAATGTAAGAATCGCTTATTTTTGTATTCATACTTATCTACTATGTCAAAATTCAATATTATTGTTTGTTGTTTTGATTTGAATTACATATTAACTTATGGGCGATTTAGTTTATTGCAGTGTATCCGAACTAATCCAAATTGGTGAAACTCATTTTTTCATCGGTTTCTCTGGAGTCTGAAATATACGAAGTTGATCTCTTTCCACTAGGCAAACTGACAGAACTATGATAACAAGTGTTACTGATTTCATGTAAGATATATTTTTTGCACAAAATTATATTAAATGGAAATAAAATGTTATAAACACTTACGGTTTTTGATGCAAATGATTATTAACTTTATATGAAATTATTTGCGTTACTATTGACCTGCACTTTTGTAATGGACAAATAAAATGAAACTTTCATCAAGGTTAGCCTTAAATTTGAATATATTGCTTCCGTTAACCATATGAGTTGATTTGTTTGTCTTTTTAATAATATAATACTAAGTAACTTTGAATTCAAGTTAGATATGCTTAAATATTTATTTTGTTGATGCTTTTTTAGTATAAACGGCTCCGTCTATTAACCCCCCGCTATCTTCTCTTCACCCTCCGATTAAAATTTTAAAATTTTAATTCCAATTATACCCTAACATGATATAAGAATGATAACAACAAAACATGATAAATGATAATAGACTGATGATAAACAAGAAAAAATGATGTAAGCAATCTGTACTGCAAGGGAATTTTAGAAAAGAAATGATGGAAGCGTAAAAAAAAGTCGATCTGTGAAATGCATCGATGCAGTCGTACGTCGACCACGTTTGCTACAAACAAGGTTGTGGCACCAACCTCGTCTGCCACGAACGTGGCTATGACTACAACCACGTTTGCCGCAGGCGAGGTTGGTGCCACAACCTCATTTGGGGCAAACGTGGATGTAGTCATAGCCACGTTCGTGGCAGACGAGGTTGGTGCCACAACCTCGTTTGTGGCAAACATGGGTCTCACCTAGTGTTTTATCAACCTGCGGGTTATTAATTTTTTTTTAACCACGTTCGTTTAACTTTTTTTTATGATAAAGCAGGGGGTAGTTTTGGAAATGGATGGGGTGGGAAGAGCAAAATAAGGGGTGGATATTTTTTTCATAAAACAACGGGGTGGGAAAGGTAATAAGCGGGGTGGGAATAGACGGGGCCGTATAAACAGCTTTATTAGAAAGAAGAAGATAATAGAGAACCAATGCCAAACTAGACATCAGATCATTTCATAAAATCTGGGCTACAACCATCCAAGTAGGCCTACAACATCTAAGTGTCATTGATGTTACTATTAGGTACGCACATATATTATTAAAAATTCAAACATTATGGTTGCAGGCCATGCAATATAGTACCATGACAATACATACAGTTTAGAATATGTTTTCCAGCCTTTACATCCTTCCTGAATGCAACAAATTAATGACGATTGTGCGATATAATTTGATGAAGATGAGGATAAGGCTTCTCTCATTGAGGAACTAGGATGTCTTATATATTGAAATTTGTGCATGCAGCTGAAGTGGAAGTCCGGATAAATTAATTTAGATACAGATCAGGCCGAATGCTGAAGCTGTAACTGGCTTTAATAGAGTTGATTACTATTTGGTTATTTATATAGAATGTGTTAAAACATAAATGCTATTATCAACACATTAGTTTTAATATATTCAAAGTAGGCGTCGTCTACACAGTTTGTGGATAAAAATTACGTATGATGTTATCAATTATATTTTACTTGCCTTTCTACTTCATAAGACTGTGTGTTTCAAAATTAGTTTTCTTATAAGTTCCTATATTAAACTTTATATATTAGAACTGGTGGTGGTATGAACTTGAGAAATGGCGTTGGTGTATCAGGGAGGAAACCCAAGGTTCATTCATTGATTATTTTTGTCAAGATTTTGTGCAGTTCTTGCCAGTAACCTGGATTTACATGCAGCAAAAAGAAAAAGGTTAAACTAATACTATTATACCTTTAATTTTTCATATAGGGAAAGGGAGTTTACCAATATGCTGACAAATATGGTGTAAATGTTGATGGCTACAGGTGCGGCATAAATTAAACAATACATCGTACAGAAGATACACATATTTTGATTGTGTGATATAGAATATAATTTAATTTAAGTTACGTATGTTTTTTAAATATGCAGCCCAATCTACGCAGCAGAAGAATGGGCAGCTAATGGTGATCTTTACGTTGGAGGTAGAAACATATAATTGCAATTAGCTTTAAAACTGAAGTTTGATGTGTATTTTCTTGTTGTTACTTGCAGACCAAGTTGTAATTGATAGTAGTAAATTATAGTAGTTGAGTTCTAAAAATAAGGTTTGATGTGTTGTTGAATAGTGAATATTTATGAATGTGTAGCTGGAACTTATAAAATAATTTGAAGCAGGGCAGAGTAAATGCTACAGGCTTCGTATTCTCTTCAAGAATGTAAATTTATTTTCCTCCTTTTAGGTAGTATTAGTTTTTATTTAGTGTGAGTTATTTTATTTCAATAATTTTTTATAGCCTTTCTACTGTTTTATTTGGTTCCTCTCTCGGTTGTTATCTGCATCTTACTTGCTCGAATTCATTTGCTCCACTAACCTTCTGTTTATGTGTACTTACAGAAATATTTGTTATAACCAGCAGTGTATTATGACTATTTACAATAATTTATTTATTGGTATGTTACTATTTTTCATATGTATTCAATAAATGTTCAATCTTGGTTCATTTTTAAGGCTATCAGTCCAATTGTTTTTTTAGTAGTGATGGAGCTCAATTTTTGTTTCTCTTCCGTAACTGCAGTTCAATCAACACAACTCCTAAATTTTCATCTCAGGTTAAAGGAGAAACTTTCTTAATTATGTTAATGATCTACAATTATACAACTAACTATACATGTAGATCAAATCAGATTATTTCTTTTTCTTTTTAGTTAACTGGGTGAAATAAATAATTTTTTGGATGTTCATATTATATTTTGGATGTCATTGGATGAAGCTAAAGGAGTTACTACGATAAGTTTGCAGAGCCAAATAAAATTAGAATTTCAAAAAACATAAAACATCATATCTTTTTCTTTGTTTTATTCTGATATGTACAAACCGTATATTCCACTATTCTTTATGTAAAATGATATGCACAATTTTTACTCCATTTGTACTATGGCTTTTGAATTTCAAGTACTAACATAAGATGCATAAATCCGAAACCTCAACAAAACTAGAATTGTATATTTTGACGCCTTGATTGACAATTTTTAAATTTGTAACTACTTCCTAAGTGTCTTATACTTTCAATTACCATCAAGCTTGCTATTAAATTTGGAATCTTTCCAAACGATTTGGGACAACTTATAATATCCAACTGACATTGTTGTTGGAAAAAAAAACAAAAAAACCATGGAAAATATTCACCGTTCGTGCACTAGGGAGTGTTTGCACAAATGTATGTATGTGCATGCAAACGTTTTGTTTGCTATTCGGGTCTGATGTGGTAGATTCAAAGACATAAGCTAAACAATACTTCGAACTATTTCTAAGAATGTGTGGTAGTCTATAAAAAAATTAGTAGTACAAATTAAATAATTCTATATATCTTTAATAACATTAGAAATTCCTCAGATTTTAATTACACACATGCCGTGTGCGTAGCACGGGCCACGCACTAGTATACTAGCATATTCAACAATCTCCCCCTTTTGATGATAACAAACATATATTTAAGATTTTGAATTTATTAAATGTATTTGATCATTGATGAACTCTATTTGCTCCCCCTACTTGAATGCTCCCTCTCTACAACAAAGCTCCCCCTTCACATATGCATGAAAATAAATAAAAATATGCAAATGAACCTATATGCAAATAGGAAATAAAATATTTGACCTTTATTTGCCAAAATCTTAACTTTTCTCTCCCCCTTTTGGTATCAACAAAAGAGAAATAGTGTTAGAAAAATACAGATAAAGTGATAGACATTAATACAACATTAATACCCATTCAAGTATAAAAATTAAATTTCAAAAAAAATCAAACAAAAATCATAAATACTCTATTAGGCACATATTCCACTTTAGAGTGATATGGGTGATATCATATAAAACCATATAATTGTGTCTATTTATGGTATATTTATATTAGGAATTTGAATATCCACTAACCATGCATAACCATTAGGACTTTTAAATGAGATTAGCAGTATTCACAATTTTTACAAAAAAAATGAATTTCAATCATCTTCAAACCATGCATAACCTTGAGGACTTTTGAATGGGATTAAAATCAACTTGTTTATTTAATTAATCAATTTTGATATGTGTTCCATACATGCATAACCGTGAGGACGTTTAAATAGGCATTAAAGCATATAATCAAAAATTCAAGTAATTCACCCACGCATAACCATGAAGACTTTTAAATGAGAGTGAATACTTTGGATGTTTTTATTGCTAAAAATAAAACAAAATTAAAATGAATAATTTCCCATTTAAAATACCACAAATTGACGTACTATATTAAATTTTGATTAGTGGTGGCGTTAGAAATATGACAGAAATAGAGATGGTCATGGAATTTTTGCCCATCAAAAATTATTGTAAATCTTGTTGAAATTTTTAAAGAAATTTACTAAATATATTGTCTCAAGTAATAGTATATGATTAATGTCAACACTCATCACTTTTTCAATCATTATTTATCCTTTCGATAATCAGTAAGGAGTCAAATTAGTTAATGTAGTCATTTAAGATCAAATCCATTATAAAATCAAAAATTTAAGATGACAAATCTAAAACAATGTCAATAAAAAACTATTTTTTGGAAGGGGTTTTATAAAATAAAATGTCTTCTTATTGAAAATTATTTGAAATGAAAAATATGCAGATATTTTCTCTGAAAATGCCACACGTTCCACTAGTAATTTTCTATCAACTAGGTTACCAGTGTAATCTGCAACTGAATTTCTCTTAGACTCAAGATTATCATTAGTTGGATATGATAGACCAAATTGTGGTTGCAACAAATTTCTTAAAATCCTTTTTACAGCTTTTAAATGAAATTATTTTGGATTTAGAATTGAAACTATGCCAATAAACAAAAAAGTGAACATAGTGTCAGATCTAGAAGCAATAAGATAAACAAATATATCCACGTGTATCATCAATCAATACAAGACTACATCACTTATCATCAAAACTTGCAATATAGTTACTCCAAACGAATCTATACGAGACAGTTCAAGGATGAAAAGATGATTGGTACTAGGCTAAGGAACTTTGATTTGTCGCCCGTCATGTGTCTGGAACAGCCAGAATCCAGGTAACACTTTATTGTTCCTTAGCCTGCCACTACACCTACACAAGAAAAGATTTTTGTGACCTATTTTATAGGTCCATTGTTGTTAGTGGCAAATGATTTTGAAAAATATGTTTGTGTAGGCCTAAAATAATTTATATTTGTTCCTTTTGGCACCCAGATTTGTTTGACTTTAAGGGATTTTATATTCATGCCTTTTGGAACCCAAATTGGAATGGTTTTCACGTGTTTGGGTCTATACCAACAATTGTTTTGATTGTGTCCAATTTTTCTACAAATTGTGCACTCGGATTTGACTTGATTAATTTTGCTTCTAACTAATTCAGATTGATTGTATCCAAGTCCTTGTCTAACAGAATTAACAGTTTGTTTCCCTAATAACAAATTTAGTGATCTTTCTCCTTTGGAAAGTTTTCCTAAAGTTTAGACAATTGTTGGACTTGTGTTTTGAGAGATTCATTTTCATTCAATAATTGAGTGCACTTTTTAATAGAATTTTCTCCCCTAGTATTTTCACTCTCATTCAAAATCATAATTTCATTTTCAAGTGATTTTATTTTAATTTCGGATTTTTTAATCTCTTCTTCAAATGATGGACACTTATTACACTTAGGGCACCTGTTTCGATAGTTTTTAACCAATTAATCGAGCTGTTTATTTAATTCTATCAAACTATCTCTTTGTGATTCAATTTTAGCATACTTTTCCCTAAGTCGGTCAAAAAAGTCATTTACTTGGTGAAAATATATAAGTAATTCTGAGCGAGTAACTGTTGATACCTCGCTTTTCTCATCATCATTGCTATCAGTTATATCATCTCGAAGACACAGATCTACTTTTTCACTCTCATTGCTAGTGCTTTTATTATCATCATCACTTTTATTCACGTGGTTGCAAAACTTCTTCTTTTTGATTTCTTTTCTTGGCTGGGTCAATTCTGGGGACATTTGTGCTTGATGTTACCAGGTTTATTGCACTTATGACAAATGATCTCTTTCTCTTATGGGTTGTCTAGAACTTTGATTATTCTTCTTTTCAATTGTTTATTTAGAGCTGGATTTCCGTATTTTTGATTCCACCTTTTGAACTTCTTTATTATCAGCGCCAGTTCTGCTGCTCCAACATCACCACCATCATCATCATCACTTTCAGTTGTTCCTTTGAGAGCTATCGTTTTCTTTCGAGTATCACCACCTTTGCGTTCTTCCTTGAATTTCATTTATAGCTCATAAGTGGTGAGATTTCTGATGAGTTCTTTAACTTTGATTATCTCAGATATTTTGATTCTTGAATAACTGTAACTTTCGCTTTAAAATTTCGTGGAAGGACTCTGAGGATCTTTTGAACTATTTCAAACTCTGAGCATGATTTTCCGAGAGCTTTTGATTTGTATACAAGATTGGAAAGTCATCCACACATCTCTTTAACATTTTCATCCTTGGCCATTGTAAAGTTCTCGTATTGGCTACTAAGCATGGCAAGGCGAGATTCTTTGACTTGAGACGTTCCTTCGTGAGTCACTTCTAGTGTGTACTAAATTTCCTACGCAGTTAGACAATGCGAGATACGATTAAATTCAATTTGATCTAATGAACATATAATAGAATTCATAGCTTTAGAATTGGAATTATGTAGTTTATTTTCTAAATCTATCCATTGATCCATCAGTTTTTCAATTTCTTGATTATCTACTACTATAGTTGGTGTCCTATATCCTGTCTTAACAATATTCCAAGCATCAATGGTTTTAAGAAAATATTTCATTCCATTTTTCCAGTAGGCATATTCACCATTGAACATGGGTGGTCTAACTATGAACTGTCCTTCAGTAAAAGCATTATTAAAAGAAGCTATTTAAAAAAAATTAAACAATAATTTGTTTTTGAAAATTCAAATTTTTAAAACAAAAATTGGCTTTTGTTTCTAGCTCCGATACCACTTGTAGGATCGATTTCACCTTAGAAGGGGGTGAATAGGGTGATACTAATAATCATAAAATTTAAATGTGGAAATATACAAAATATTGCAGCACAGATAATAGCAGAATAATAAAAGCAGAAATAAAACAACGTAGATTTACCCAACTTTGACAAAACCATGCCTATGTGCTGCGCCTAAGGTTTCTACTAGAAATTAAGTATTCAGACGCTTACACACGTAAACTCGCGAAACCGGCTATCGACTACCCTAACTCTACGGTCAATACCCTGCCACTTTAAGCCACTGAGTTGTGAATTCTCGAACTACACCATCATAATTCGTCCTCTAGTCGTATGATTAGAATTTAATAAAATTTTAAAAGTAAATTACAAAATAAAAACAACTAAAAAAACTATAAACCCTAGTTTAAAATTAAAAGCCCAAAGTATTAATTAGGACCGACCCAAAACAAAAATGCAGTGATAAAAAATATCCCCTTTTCTTTTTATATTTCGGTCGTATCCTCTTTGTGAAAATGGATGCATCGTTCCTCTTTCAATAATTAGGGCTTCTGTAAATTTGAAGACGCCGACTTCAGTTGATCGACCGAGTAGATGTTTTCACGTTCCTTGCTTTGTCAATCGATTCTTTCTTTGATTTGCAAACAACTGCTTCTCAATCGAGTTCAAATTGAATGAACGAATATGCGATTTCCTTTATTTATTCTCGTTGATATGCTTGAACTCGATACCTTTAATGTCTATGATGTTAGTGGTATTTATAGGGTTTGATTCCCTGAATTTTCGTTCACTTGAAATCGTTTGATATTTTAGCTCGGCTGTTTGATTTTTTTTGAATACATATGATTTTTTAGACTGGTTCGATTCGTATATCTCTTTGTTTGATTATCATGGCTTTTGTGGTTTTTGATTTTTCGTTCGTACGTGTTATCATCTGGCTTTAATTCTGACTTGTTCGAACTCTACCTTGCTCACAACGGTTTTGATTCAAAATTTTCCTGACTATTGTTCTTTAATTTTCTTTTGAATCTTGACTTTGTTACTGCAACTGGTTATGTGTATACATATATAAGTATACATGTATACATGTATGCTTGTGAGAAAAAATTGCTGCATCCTTATGTTGCCATGTTACATTGAGCATTGTTGCGGTCTGATGTTCTAGCTCAAGTTGCGTCGGGTTACACTACAGCTTTTACTCTTGCTTATGTCTGGTCTTGGCCATTTGATTTATGTGCATAGCATATATATGTATACATGTGTGTATGCACATGTGTGTGTATATATATATATATATATATATGTATGTATATGTATGTTTGTTGCACCATGTAGTTAGCTTTAAGTTGTAGTCTTGCATGTATATTGAACTGCTTCCATTGTTTCTCATATTGCCACTGCATATGTATACATTTTATTTACTGCTTCACTGCATCCCATATTGTCACTGCTTATATAAATATATATATATATATATGTATGTATGTATGTATGTATATGTTGTTTGTCTTGTTGCTTTGAGCCAGATCATGTTGTCAGGTCTACACTTTGCATTTCATTGTTCACTATCTTGACTTGTGTGCCTCTTGTCTGTGTTCATAACTGTTGTATGTTGAACTGAGTCTGGTTTGAAATCTGACCATGCTTCATTGTTTTTCTCTTAGAGACTTCACTTTGTTGAATTCTCTGGTTTACCTGTACACTTTGTTGTTGCCTTTGGTATTTGCAGTCTTGTTTATATACATATACATATACATACACACACACACACACACACACACACATACATATATATACATATATATATATATATATATATCTGTGTGTATGTGTGTGTAATGTTTTCAAACATGGTCTTGCACTTGTGTTCATTTGAGCTACTATCTCATTGTTTCCAGTTGATTATGTTGCTTTACGCCGCATTTGTCATTTTGATTTCGGAAACTGATCTGGTTGTGGTGCACTTGTATATGTATCCATCAATTCACTGGTGGTTTTTACATTTTATTTTGGCTTCATGACTCCACTGTCGAGTCTGTTCTCATGTGTACACATTTGTGCACTTGTTAGCATGGTCTGGTTTTGGCTTCTTGTTGCATGAGAGCTTGTACTTGATAATTTTGTGATGTATTTGTATTGCACCTGAGTTGAATCCAGCCTCGACTCGGTTTTGACCTTGTGCTCACCTATCCCTGCAATTTTATCAAGTGTATATCTGTATGCACGACCATGTGGCATGTACAGCGATACACTGTGCATGTCACACGCTTGTTCGTTTATGAATGGATTTAAAAATAAATGATGATGTAGAGCCCAAATTACTGAGGCAAATAGCAATTTCAAAATACACATTTTATTTTGGGCTATGCAAATATTTCTTTTTCAATTTTACTGTGTCAGTGTTTATTTTGTAGATAATTCAGATGTTGGATACAGAATGGAATATAGTTGAAGAACAAATATGAGTGAGTGAGTGATATGTAGTAAGGTGAAATATATGTATACTGAAATTTTTTAATGTAATTTAAATTGTATTTTAATTGAAATTTTGTGTATATATATATATATATATATAGTGAGAGCTCAAATTTTGTACTATTCAAAATTGTAATAAAATATTTGTATGAATATATCTATTTGAATTTAAATTCTATGTTATTTATTTTATTCAGCAAATATTTATTTAGTTATGTGAAAATAAAATAGTACAATAACAAATACTTTTAAATGAATGTATATATGTTTATTATCATCAAACAAAAATCATATACTAGCAGTGTTTAAAGTAAAATACAACAAAATCTCAAATACAAATGAATCTCTAATACATACGCAACTGACGAGTCTAAACATAAATGACTGGATTAAACTGAAACAACTGAAAGCTGGATTGATAGATCTTCAAACAAAGCTCCAAACTCGAAAGGAGAGTCTCAAATGCGGTGACAATCAATCTGACCTGAGCGTAAATAAAACACAAAACACTCAAGTCAGGATTAGCATTCTTATATTAATAAATTCAAATCAAGTGAAATGTCAACTGAAATACAAGTAATTTAAAGGACAGTTGGGATTTCCATCCTCTAAGGATCCGTGGAATTATCTACTATGAAGTAATATACGCTATTATAATATGTCTAAAGTAAAGTAAACTATTAAAATAGCGTTAAGGCATTACCCATATCCCCCTTAAAACATTTTATATATTCCCGTAATCTATAAAATTTCGTACGCTCCTCCGTAAACTGGGGGTTAACCCAGAGGACACCACATAGGTACGGTGCAAAACAAACTCGTAGAAGGCGCGATAGGACGTGCGACAAGGCAGTCGAGGTAATGCCATGGTAGATATACAGTTTGCGGATCCAGACTGGTAGTAACGCATAGCGGCTACTACCGCCCACCTCGTGACACACTCCCTAATCAAAGGTGCACCTAATCAAATCACCAAGTAATAGAATGGTATCTAAGAATTGTGCCTGATCGAAGGAATGATCTCACTTGGCCCGACATGTCTCCTCTTTTAGCCGCATCAAGCTGACTCACGGGAGTCAGAGCTACGTAAATACCATACATAATCATTGCCAAACAATCCTACTTCGTTCTTGAATCTCCACCACGTACATAGTTGTTAAAGTGGTTTTTGGTATTTTGCAGAGAGTATGACAATATTCGATCCCGGTCTCTTTAACAACCAAACGATTATTTAACACCGTGGTCATTTCATTTCAAATAGTTCATATTCATATCAAAATGTCATATTCATTTCAAACCATATCAATTCGATATCAATATTCATTTCCAAAATCGCAACACTTTCAAATTTATAACCCTTTCGAAATCATACACTTTTGAAATCATAGCACTTTTGAAATCATAACACTTTTAAGATCATAACACTTCCAACCTAAACTGTTTAGACATTGAAAATAGTATATATATTAAAATAGTTTATATATTATAAAATACTTTATGTAAAAAATTAGTTTCCTCCAATTTCGCAAGTCAATTCAAATCATCTTAAATTCCAAATTCAATTTAAATCAATTCCAGTTTAACCATTTCAATTTAAAGTTCAAAGATTCAAGTTTAAATATTCAAACATTTACAATATAAATTTTATTTATATTTCAACATTTAGTTCCAATTTTTATTCAAATTGGAAAATATTCACTTAATCATTTTAATAACAATTTATTAAAATCCCAATTTATGAATTTAAATCAATATTAAATATCCAATCTTAATTTTTTTAAATTGAGAATATTCGTTTAAATCACGTTTTATCAATTCAAGTTATAAATCATATTTTTCCAAAATCTAATAAAATCAATAAGTTCAAATAAATTCAATTATTACCCAATTTAAATTCCAATTCAACATTAATTTATTTTTCCGACCTTTATTATTAAAGTTAAAAATCTATTTTAAATTATTATTAATATAAATTTAAATAATAATAATTATTAAATGTATTATGTATTAAATCTTAATATATATATATATATATATTTATAATAGTAAAGTTATAAGTAAAATCTTAAAAATTATATTTTTAAAACTAACTTATAAATTTAAAATTTCCAAAACATATAATTTTAAAAAATCTAAAATTTAGACATATATAAAAATAACAATTATATATTATTTTAAAAATCAATATTTATTAAAACCATATGTTCCTTTTAAACTATGGAAATCATTTTCAAAATATAGGCCATCGGAGTCCGTACATAATTTTCTATCCAATGGTCAAGTGATATGGATATTTATCATTTCAATCCGTAATTTAAATATTTACGGGTATATATCATTTCAACCCGCAATCCCAAAATTCAAAATCAAATGAAAATCTCTTGGGTTTATCATTCAACCCATAACGATTTTCCTCTATTTTATAATATCGCTCGGGTATGTATCATTTCAACCCATAGGGAATTCTAAATTAACAGGGAACTTGCAGAGTGAGAACAAATATGATAATAATATAATATATCAACAATAGGCATATATCATCAGTAAAAATTTGAATAAAATATACACAATAGAATATGGTGTCGTATATCACAGGTAAACAATTGCAGATCATAGCATATCATATTTAACAATTAAATAACAAGCAATTCAATTTTTATAAGCATACTTCAACTGTCGTCTCAAGTGAAATCAAATTTACTAAATATAAGGATGTTAATCGTGAGTGATTGCTCACCTTTCGAGGAGAGAGAAACCCGAAAACAAGATGAAATAGACACAGGTAAGCATGGATTTGACGAGCGCAGATGATAGCTTGAGACCGAAGAAAACAAATCAAAACCAGCTTGACATAAACTGAAACGAAATAAATATTATATTATTTATTTCTTAAAACCAATATTCAATTTAAAGTATATATTTGAAATAAAATCTCCATATTATATATATATATATATATATATATCTTTCCTTTCGTAGAAAATAAGATTATTTACTTACTTTAATATTTTATATATACAAACAATCACAAATGCCACTATGCAAACTTGCTTCATTATAAACTTACCTTAATATTATATATACATATAAGCTTTAGAAAGAAAATAAATATGAAAGAATTACTCATATTCGGTGGTCGAAGAGGGGTTTTGATCGGCTGTTGCAAAGATACGGCCTGGAGAGGAAAAATGTTTGAAGCGAATTGGACGACAGGAGCAAATATACTAGCAGCTTCATTCATATATTTTTTTTCTATCTTTCCAAAGTGAACAGGAAGATGAAGAAAAGAATGGGAAGAGTAGTGCGTACCACGGAATAAAGTTAGACGTGACAAAAAAAGGTCAGAGCGTTGGAATTCTAAAATTAATAAAAGCAGATGGATATTAGTTTCAGCCAGCGGGTAAGAGAATAGACACCGGAAACCCAAAGGACCAAAGATGCGGAACCGATATGGAAATTGTTTTGCAGATTTTGACATGTACTGAATTTCGAAATACACAAACAAATATATTGCAGAGATCGGCATGAGAAGGCGATCAGAATGGTATACAGATATCACCGATATGACTAATCTATCGAAAGTCGATATTCGCCGCCAAGCTGTTGCAATTTCGCCAAAAATAAGATAAATGGGGCAGGAGAAGTCTAATTTTGATGAAACGAATTATGACATCTCACTCAGAAAATAGTTTACATTTTTATTATGTAAAGATTTTTAGATTTTGAAAATAATTTATTTACATCAATTTTAACTGATTTTAAATTGAAATTGAAATTTACACAATAAAACTAATATTCACATTTACCAGTGAAAATCTACCACTTGCTATGTTTAAATAGACGCATTTCAAATATCAAATTTTTATTTCAAAATTTTATAGTTTTAAATTTCACAAAAATTTAGTTAATTACATTTTACAAACCGTTAAGATATACGGGTCGTTACACTCTTCCCACTTAAAACATTTCGTCCCAGAAAAGGAACGAGATAGGAGAATAGAAACAACCAGAATAAAAGATAAATTTGAGATATACATTCAAGCAAAGCTCCAACTCCAAAGGTGAGTCTTAAATGCTGTGACACTCAGTCTGACCCGAGCATAAAGCAAAACAAAACAAAACAATCGGATCAGGATTAAAATTCTTATACTTAAAATTCAATTCAAGTGAAATGTCAACTGAAATACAAATACTTAAAGGATGTTTGGGATTCCCATCCTCTAAGGATCCGTTAAACTATTTACAGACATAGTACAATACGCTACATAGACAATTTCTATAGTAAAGTAAACTATTAAAATAGTGTTAAGGCATTACCCATATCGTTCTAAACACATTTTATTTATTCCCATAGTCAATATAGTACCGTAATTCCTCCGTAAACTAGAGGGCTATCAGAGGGCACTCCATAGGTATAAACCAAACTCGTAGAGGGCGCGATAAGGCATGTGACAAGGCACGCGAGGTAATGTCAAGATAGGATTCTAACCATTTGCACTCCTGAACTGGTGGTAATGCATAGCAGCTACTACTGCCCACCTCGAGACACACTCCAAAAATCGAAGGTGCACCCAATTAAATCACAAATTAGTAGAATCGTATTGAAGAAATATGCCCGATCGGAGGAGCGACCTCACTTGGCACGGTATCACTTCTGTTTTAGCCACATCAAGCCGACTCGTGGAAGTTAGGGCTGTGTTAATACCTCATACAAAATCGTCACCAGGCCATCCTACTTCGTTTTGAAATCTCAACCACGTACATAGTGGTTAAAGTGGTTTTCAATATTGTTAGAGAGTATGACAATATTCGATCCCGGTTTCTTTAACAACCAAACGTTTATTTCACACCATGGTCATTTTATATTTCAAACAGTTTATACTTCATATCAAAATATCATAATCCTTTTTAATCATATCTTTTTAGAAATCGTATTCACTTATGAAATCATACCTACAAAATAGTTTGAACCATCTTACCAAATATTTGCATTTAAATCCATTAAATTTAAATTATAACAGTTCACCCTTAAACCATTTGAACATTTAAAAGTAGTTTTTATATATACTAAAATAGTTTATAGATAAATAGCATATATATTAGAAATTGTTTATATTTAAAGAGTTTATATCAAAATAGTTCAAATTAGAATAATTTCTTTCAGTTCTACAAATCAATTCAGATTCTCATAAAACCATTTTGATTTATATCGATCTTCAAATCCAGGTTTGAATTACAGATCAGAACCACTTCCAATTCAATAGGTTTAAAAATATAAATATTCAAAATAAATTTACAATAACCCAATTTGATAAATTTCATTTATATTTCATAATTCAACTATTAATTTTATTATAATTTAAAAATATTCACTTAATCATTTTAATAATCATTTCAATAATGATTTCAATAAAATCTCATATTACAATTTAAATTAACATAAATATTCAATTTTCAATTTTATTTAAAGTTGAAATTTTTATTTAATCACTTTTTATCAAATTAGGTTATGAAAGCATACCTTCCAAAATCTCAAATAAATAAATTCAAATCAAACCTTATTTAAATTCAATTCTAAACAATTTAATTATAAATAAATTCTTATTTGAATTCAATACTTATCAAATAAAATTTCAAATAAATTTTTATTATTTTATCTTTCCAACCTCCATTAATTAAAGTTTTACAAAATCTATTTTAAAATATTAATTTTTTTATTTTTATAAATAGATAAAAATACTTTATATATTAGTTAAATTAAATTGTTATTAAATTTTGATATATTACTCATTGTTAAATTAAATATTATTATTATTAAATCTATTTCAGACCTTATTTTATATATTTAAAAATAATAAAGTTATAAGTAAAATTTTAAAATTTACATTTTAAAACTTAATTTATAATTTTAAAATTTCCAATACATATAAATTTGAAAACCTAAATTTTTACACAAATTAAAATAAATATTTATATTATAAATTAAAATCAATATTTATCAAAACCCATATATTTCCTTTCAAGCTTTGAAAATCATTTTCAAAATATAGACCAACGGTGCCAGTATATAGTTTTCTATCCTATGGTTAAGTGATATGGATATTTATCATTTCAGGCCGCAATTATTTTAAACTTACGGGTTTATGTCATTTCAACCTAAAATCCCAAAATTTCAAAATCATTGAAAATTGCTTGGGTTTATCATTTCAACCCATAACGATTTTCCCCCAATCTACAAAATCGTTCGGGTATGTATCATTTCAACCTATAGGGAGGTTCTAAACTAACAGGGAACTTGTAGAGTAAGAATAAATATGATAATAATGTAACATATCAACAATAGGCATATATCATCAGTAATAAATTTAAATATAATATGTATCGCAGGTTATGGTGTTGTATGTCATAGGTGAACAATTGCATATAATGGCATATCATATTTAACAATTAAATAACTTAACAATTCAAATTTAAAATTATATTTCAATCGTCATTTAATGTGAATTAAATTTACTAAATATAAGAATAATTATTAATAATTGCTCACCTTTTTAGGCTAGAGAAAAATGAATAATGAGAATCAACGGACTCAGATACGCACATAGATACGCAAACGACGTAAAGATAAAGCTAGATCTGTTGCTGTAAATCTGGACAGCGGAGAAACAAGGCAATGTGAATTTTGATTCGATGGACCAAGTATATATTCTAAACATATCATATAAAGAAATTATTACAAAATTTTATAACATAAATTCAAATAAATTTTTAAACATATTATTTATATATAAAAATTGCTAACAAAATCTATTTTAAATATAATAGTACAAATTTAAATAAATACAATTCTTACAAAAGCCATATATAATCTCCTTTAACCATACTATATATATATATAAACTGGATAATATACTTATATATATAACTTACATAATTTAACATATTATATAAATACTTTGAAATACTATATAAATACACTAAACATTTTCATTGAAATATATTAAACACAAAATATGAATACACTGAACATATTATAAATAAAAATAATCTTTAACCATTTCATGTATATATAACTTGATATATATATATATATATATTGTGACGCCACACCTCTATGCCCACAATAACAAAGGTTATTATAAGGTATTAACGTCTGCTATTGCGAAGAATAAGGCTTGTTAGAAGCGACCATCCATAAGTTATGCCTTAGACGAGTATTGATTACATCGATAGGAGTTGTGTAGATTACTCCCGACGATATAATTTCAATCCAAATCTAAAACGAAACCACGGTGGCTAAAGAAAAATTCAGAACAACTAATAATAACAACAACACAATTAAGTATAATCATATCAGAACAGAAATATCAGATATAGCGGAAGACAAGTCTGGATACATGCTAAAACACTCGATGGTTCACATGAACCAAATGCACATATACAAAGACATCATATCATACATGAGATGATAGCCAATACACCAAAAGTAACACCTCGAAGCCTAAACAAAAGATGAGGTGAAATCCCAAAAGCTGAAGCAGCAACTGAATCAGATATTGCGATTATCCTGAAATAACTCGGTCTGACCCGAGTATTATTTAAAAGAAAATAATAAACGGATCAGTCTAATTTAAACTTAGAATTAAGTGCAAGATATACAACACTTAAGCAAATGAATCATAATCTCGAATGAGATTATGTAACGACCTGATATTTTCAACCATTCAAATCGCAATAAAACCATACATGTCCAATTTGAATAATTCAAAATATCGAATTGTTATTTTATATTTGGCAAAACTCAGCATATGCAGTAAAATAAATCAATCACAGGATCACAGATACAGAGTAGTACAATAATACGCAGCGGAAAAAATAAATAGTAGTTCATGAAGCTACTATATAAACATCAGAGTTAGAAATAAAATACAACAGAATATCTTAGATGCAGTGAAGTCTCCAGTACGAGCAGATGACTTCTCTGAACCAATCAACTGGAAAAGCTGAAAGCTGAATCGATGGTTGGATTTCCAAACGAAGCTCCAAACTCCAAAGGGAGTCTTAAATACTATGTCACTCAGTCTGACCCGAGCGTAAAGCAAAACACAAAACACTCGAGTCAGGATTAACATTCTTATATCAATAAATCCAACTCAAGTGAAACATCAACTGAAATATAATTAACTTAGAGGATGTTTGGGATAACCATACTCTAAGGATCCGTGGAACTATCTACATTGTAGAAATATACACTAAACACCGTGGTCATTTCAATTTAATTTATACTTCAAACCAAATATCATTTTCATTTCAAATATATCTATTTCCAAATTTTATCACTTTCAAAGTTACGATTCAAATCTACTCAAATTCCAAATTCAATTTTTAATCCAATCTCTATTTATCAATTTATTTGACTCAATTCCTAAATAACCATTTCAAATTTTATCGATCTCAAATCCTGATTTGAATCACAAAATGCCCATCTACATTTCAATATATTCAAAACTTTAAATATTCAACATTTCAAACTAAATTTAACGATTTCATATAGATTTAATTCATCTTCATTCTTATTTAGTCTTGAAATGTTCCCTCCTTTGATTCAATACCATTTAAGTAACCTTAAATTACATTTTACTAAATATTTCTTTAATTTATTTAAAACATGAAATATTCATTAAATCACTTAAATAAAAAAAAAATCAAATTATAAAATCATATCTTTAAATTTCACATCCAATAATTTCAAATCGATTTAATTAAATAAAATCCTTAATTAAATACCCTTTCAAATAAACCCAAATTTATCTTCCCAACCTTACTTATTCAATTTATTTCAAGAAAATCTATTTGAAATATAGATTTACATAAATACTTAACTATATTATATGTATTAAAACCATCTAATTTAAATTAAATATTACTACTAAATCTATATACAAAATTACCATTTGTATAATATCTTAAGAATCAATACTTATTAAACCATATATTCATTTCCAAAACCACAAAAATTATTTTCAAAATATTTATATATGGACCAACAGTGTCTGTATATATTTCCTATCATATGATTAAGTGATGCAGATATTTATCATTTCAATCCATACACTAAATATATACGGGTGGATATCATTTCAACCCGTAATCCCAAATTCAATTAAATGAAAATCACTTGGGTCTATCATTTCAACCCATAACAATTTTCTCCTATTCTAAAGTCCGTTCGGGTATGTATCATTTCAACCTATAGTGAATTCTATACTAACAGGGAACTTGCAGAGTGATAATAGATATGATAATAATATAACAACCATATATCATTAATAACAGTATAATATAATCAACAGGATATGGTGTCATATCCCACAGGTGAACAGTTACAGATAATAACATATATATAACAGTGTAAATAACTAACAACAGTATATTTCAATTATCGTTTCAATTGAATACAAATTTAATAAATAAAAGAACGTTAATTGTGAGTGATTGCTCACCTTTCGAGGCTAGAGAATACAGAAAAAAAACATGGATACGCACACTGATACGGACACTGAAATTGAATTATAAATCAGAGTACGAATTTCAAAGCAAAGTAGGATTGGCACGAATTGGACGAACGAGGCTGAAAATCAAGAATTGATGAATTGAATTAAAATCAGTCTGATATATACAAAAATGTTTGCTATTTTAATAAAAATCAATATTTCATCTCTAAGAAAATTTAAAGTCGAAGCAGATATATATAATTTACATTTTTTTAAACTCAATTCATAAACCAATTGTTTTAACATATGAAATAAAACATATATGTTAAAATTAAATCTTTATATTTTTCCAAACCATTTTAATTTCTACACATAGATCAAAATTTCTATTTACAAATCTAAGACCCAACCACCACATACGACCTATGTGTATAATATCATTAAGATTTATATTTTTAAATAAGATAAATATATAAAACTTCAACAAATTACACTGTTCAAATCTCATTTATAAACTACCATATATAACATCTTACCTTAAACCCAATGTGACACATATATAATAGTATGAACAGGTAAATAACTTTTATGATCTGCAGCATACTTTAACAACTAATAGTATAATACTGTAATCCAAATAACTTACTTTTTTATTATTAGAAAAATTTACTCCTATATAAAAAAAAATTAATATATCTCCTACTAAAATGCATGCCACTGTATGAATTCAAAATTTTCTTAACAATAATTAAGTTATCAAATACTTACATGACATATGATACACATATAGAGTCATATATGCACGCAAGTTCAAACGCAACAGGCTTTATGCATCAGCTCCCTACAGTTTGATGGCACGTCAAAAGAAAGGAGCCCGTAGCTAAAAAAAGTGGCCATGTGATGGGAGAGGCGGAGGAAATGGAAAGGTGGGGAGAAGAAGTTGGAGGCGGGTTTGTTGATGGCTCGACAAAGGGTGGTTGTGCGTGGTTTTGGAGCTAAGGAAGGCATCGATGGTTTTATTTTTTTATTCTAAATTTTTTTTTCTTCTCTTCTTGCCGAGTGAAATATGAAGATGGATTTGTCAAATATATTGAAAGGAGAGGACAGGGAGGGGAGAAGCAAATAAATATAAAATGGGTAAAGTGGAAAAACTGAACTATCAAAAGTTAAAAAAAGAAAAAAATGTTTCAGCGGTTAAAACAAGTAACGTAGAAAAAACGAATAGGCACAAATTGGGAGACGTATCACATAAATAATAAATATAAAGTAGCAGGTGAGGATTTTAGGCAATAAATATTCACATTGATTTATACACGCAAATAAAATATGAGCTGTAGCCAAATCAAATAATGAAAAGAGGAAAAACGTACGTACGTTATACGTTTCTTCCAGTGATCATGCAGAAGAATAGATAAAGGGAGAACTTTGCGCTGAGGGAAGAAACAAAGTGGAAGATCTCGTAAATAAATGCGAATATTAAATCAAATTGAATAGTTTCAAACAATGAATAGTCAGATGAAGATAAACAAATAGCAACCATCAAATCCCTTGATTTGCTGAAGGTTAATTAAAGCAACAAACAATGCCTTTATATGATTTATATCAATTATTATATATAAGGAATGAACTGATTAAACAGTGCAGAGGAGAGAGAACGACCGTATATGAATTGAACAAGGGTGAAAATTGCACGAATTTTTTTAGAGTAATGAAACTAAACGTTTGATTTTGTACTGTTGGCAATAAAATAAATGAAAAGTAACAGAAAACACTTGATTGACGCAGATAATTAAAGCAATTAATATGTGTGCAGCACGTTTCAAAATTTGAAACGGAAGGAGAATTAATTGTCACAATTAAATGTACTGATATAAATGTAAAGTAATGTGATTAGAAACTATTCGTTTCTTATTTATTTATTCATATATAGTTAGTACAATATACGCTAAATTTATAACAAAAGTAACGTATCTAAATTTATACGTTACTTATTTATTCTCTACCTATTTTTAGTAAAATATACGTTTTAAAGAATATTCATTAGCTACGTACCACATATATGCTAACTAAATAAATCTAAACGGATATAACGTTCAAATTAAAACGTGTATTTTAAATAGCCTATTTATACTCTATTAACTTTAAAATTTATTACTTAATTAACTTTTGATTAGTTTACATTGGTTTGATTTACTTAATATTTAACAAATAACTGATGTATATACGTAAAAAGAAAACGAAAAATTTATTTCCTATATATTATTCAATTTAAAATTTTATTTATTAATCAATTAACTAAGAAACAAATGTGTATACGTATAAAGTTTATTTCTTTTACAAAATATTAATTACTTGATTTAAAGGTGTATACCCAATTTTTAAAAGAACAAAAGTGGAAATAAAATGTTTTTACCAATATATTCAGTTAAATTAAAATATTTGGAGGTTAGAATTTAAAAGATTTAAATTCCAATAAATGTTAAACTTTAACTAAAAATAAGAGTTATAGAATTGGCTTATATTAATAAAATTTTGGTGACTATTTATAATTAAATTTAAAAAAAATTCAACTTTTTTGTAAATTAAAACCCCAAAGTTTATAAATAAAAGAATAAAGTACTTATTAGAATTTTTGGGTTATTACACTCTCCTCCACTCAAAACTTTTCGTCCTCGAAAAGGAACAAAGTAGGAGAATAGAAACAACCAGATGAAAAATTAGAATTTGGAAAACAAATTAAACAATTTATTTAAAACCATATAATTTTTTTAATTTAATTAATATTTAATAGTTTGATTAAACTCATTTTATTAAATCCATTCAATTATTTATGAGATCAATTATTCATATAAAACACTAAATTTTTTTTTACTATTAAACCAGGTAGTATATAAATAAACAATATTTTGAAGGATATATTCAAACGAAGGAAAGATGGAAAGAAGATAGATTCGGAAAACATAATATAGGTGAATAAATAAAGCTGGGCAGATAAGGTAGATTCAAAAGAATAGTATCAGGCTCGAATAGTTAAATCAAACCATAAAGTTTTAATCCCAAATATTAATACAAAATTTCTTTGTTGGAAATACCTTTATAATAAAATACCTTAATAATAAAATACTTTTATATCGAAACCAATTTTCCTTTCGAAAATACTTCTATAACTCGATGTTTCAACAAGTTTATCCTCGTTCTTGCAGACTCTGGCCATGCGTTGATCAGGCGCAAAGCTAGAATTCTTCAAGTACTTAGTAGACCCATTTCAACACCTAGTGAAAATACTTGAAAAATCTTTTAAAAACAGATATGAAAAGTACAATCCAAACAAAACACCTGGATCGTAGGATACATAACAATGGTTATGCTTGGATCCCCCAGGA
The DNA here is from genome assembly GCA_030765085.1 of Allium cepa. Taxonomy (NCBI): domain Eukaryota; kingdom Viridiplantae; phylum Streptophyta; class Magnoliopsida; order Asparagales; family Amaryllidaceae; genus Allium; species Allium cepa. The sequence goes on along the minus strand of CM060941.1, from coordinate 1,045,046,762 downwards.
AACATCCATATCCTTTAAGCATTCACTGCCTTGTGAATTTCGCCATGATAAAAAAAACCCATGGACCGCAGGATACATAACAATGGTTACGCCTGAATCCTCCGGGAAACATCCATACCCTTTAAGCAATCTCTGTCTTGCAGATTACGCCACGACAAAAAAATCGGTAGACCGCAGGATACATAACAATGGTTACGCCTGGATCCCTCCAGGAAACATCCATACCTTTTAAGCAATCTCTGCCTTGCGGATTACGCTACCCAAAAAAATTGACCGTTGGTTACGCCACGGTAGGACACTCGAGTATCACATCCGGAAAACCAAAATCTGAGAGAATAATATCGATAGAATGAATCCACAATGTGGCCATAAAGCGGATATCAAGCAGAAGGCACTTTCAATATCATTACTTAGAAAATATATATCATATAGTACCTTTCAAATCCATTTCAAATACCCTACTTATATAAAGTCCATATATATAAGATTTCATTTCAAAATTGAATACTTTCCAAAATCAATAGTATATCAAATCACACATATATAGACTTCGATAATATAATATTTCACTTTTCAAATTGAGTACCTTTCCAAATCAATAGTTTTCAAATCTACTTCATACTTATACAAATCAATTTTATATAAGTTCGATAACTCCCAAATCAAGTATTTAGTAAAATAAGGTTCTCAATTTCAATTTCTTTCAATATTGTTTCGGTTTCAAAATCATATATGAGTTCACCAAATTATTTCTTTCGTATTTAATATCTTCAGTTTCAAATTTTCTAAATAATAGGTTTAGAAAATAATCCTAGTTTCCAAATCAACATAATTTAGGTCAGTCAAATTCATTTCCAAAATCATCATATAAATACTGCGTTTTAAATTCCAAATCTTATTTTTCGAAACCAAATATTTTCTAAAATCAAATATACCCAAATGATTACCAAATTTAAAAATATCCCTTTAAAAACTTTGAACTATTTATTTCTATTTGAAATATCCAATTTACCTTTCGCAAATTATTTATTTAATAAAAGTTTCAAATTTACTTAAGTCATACTCTTCATACTTTAAACATACAAAACTAAACTTATATTTTTAATCAAATATTTTATACTCTTCGAAATTTCTTAGCAAAGTTTTATATTCTTAATCAAATATTTTATTCAAATTTACCTTGATTTGGAAGTGTTCGAACCCTCAAAATAGTCAGTGAAATCAAATTTCAAATCCAAGAGTTGGAAATTAGCAACAAATCAGTAAATCAGTTTTTTTTATAAATAGAGTTATACTAAATCAAATCGAAAACTCGAGGAAGGAACACCGGCTTACTTTAAATCATTTCAAATATATATACATATATCTTTTGAATAACAAATCATACTACAGAATTTGAAATCAAAATTAGTTTCACAAAATCACTCGCATAGCGAAGCTATCAAAGTGGCCTCTCCCCCACTTTGAAACTCGAAAATCAATGTCGATGATGGGTGCACTCATCACCGAAATTATTCTCCAGTGACATAAGTGAGTTCTGGACTTCTATTTTCTTAAAACTTCTTTGAAATTTCTTTGAAATCATAGGAACTCGTTTGAGTCATTTGAAACACTTCTTATTCAGAAAATACTTTCAAATCGTATTATTATATAATTTCAAAAATCTTAAAACCAATGTCAAAATACCGGAATTCAATCTCTCGAATTTCCAATTAAAACCCTTCAGTTATAAATCCATTTCTTATATAATCTTCAAAATTTCAAATCCTTTCGAAACCTTTATCTATAGAATAACATTTCTTATTCGATTTATATATAGGTATATAATCCTTATCGAAAACATTTTCACTTTTATATATAGAATAAAATCGTAGTTACCCAAATAAAATTTCGGTATATAAAACAATTTCAAAATACAAACAAAACCCGATTTTCAAAGGATGATTCAAGAATGGATTTCAAAACAAAGATAGAGATTTAAATTAGAGGAACTCTAATCAAATAGAATTCTGATTCGAAGATAGACTCAAACGAAGATGAGATAGTTAAATTACAAAATAGAAGATGGATATACTCACATAAATCGCGGGCGACCTTAATGGGTCAACCGTGACTTCAGGAATATAAACGATGCAGAATTCTAAAGCAAATCGACATTCGATCGCCAGAGATAGAATTCGGCATACCAAGATATAGCAGCATCATAAACCGATGATACAGAAATCTTCGGTGAATCAATGCCGATTGTAAAGCAGTTTTCACCCCCTTTTCAAATCATTCAGTGGAGTTATGAGATACTCCAGAATCAAAAGAATACAAATAGGGAGAGACAAGAATGAATTTCGGAACCGAGGGACATTCCAAAATTCAAAGGAAATCGAGTCAAAAGGAAGAGATTTAATTCGAACGAAAGTGATTCTGTAAATAAATTTACCATATATGCAAAGTTTTGCGTAGAGCCAAAGCTCTGATACCAACTGTAATGACCTGATATTTTCAACCATTCAAATTGACAATAAAACCATACATGTCCAACTTGAATAATTCAAAATATCGAATTGTTATTTTATATTTGGCAAAACTCAGCATATGTAGTAAAATAAATCAATCATAGAATCACAGATACAGAGTAGTACAATAATACGCACTGGAAAAAATAAATAGTAGTTTATGAAGCTACTATATAAACATCAGAGTTAGAAATAAAATACAACAGAATATCTAAGATGCAGTGAAGTCTCCAGTACGAGCAGATGACTTCTCTGAACCAATCAACTGGAAAAGCTGAAAGCTAAATCGATAGTTGGATTTCCAAACGAAGCTCCAAACTCCAAAGGTGAGTCTCAAATACTGTGTCACTTAGTCTGACCCGAGCGTAAAGCAAAACACAAAACACTCGTGTCAGGATTAACAATCTTATATCAATAAATCGAACTCAAGTGAAACATCAACTGAAATATAACTAACTTAGAGGATGTTTGGGATAACCGTCCTCTTAGGATCCGTGGAACTATCTACACTGTAGAAATATACACTAAACACCGTGGTCATTTCAATTTAATTTATACTTCAAACCAAATATCATTTTCATTTCAAATATATCCATTTCCAAATTTTATCACTTTCAAAGTTACGATTCAAATCTACTCAAAATCCAAATTCAATTTTTAATCCAATCTCAATTTATCAATTTATTTCACTCAATTCCTAAATAACCATTTCAAATTTTATCGATCTCAAATCCTGATTTGAATCACAAAATGCCCTTCTACATTTCAATATATTTCAAAACTTTAAATATTCAACATTTCAAACTAAATTTAATGATTTCATATGGATTTAATTTATCTTCATTCTTACTTAGTCTTGAAATATTCCCTCCTTTGATTCAATACCATTTAAGTAACCTTAAATTACATTTTATTAAATATTTCTTTAATTTATTTAAAACATGAAATATTCATTAAATCACTTAAATCAAAAAAATCAAATTATAAAATCATATCTTTAAATTTCACATTCAATAATTTTAAATCGATTTAATTAAATAAAATCCTTAATTAAATACCCTTTCAAATAAACCCAAATTTATCTTCCCAACCTTACTTATTCAATTTATTTCAAGAAAATCTATTTGAAATATAGATTTACATAAATACTTAACTATATTATATGTATTAAATCCATCTAATTTAAATTAAATATTACTACTAAATATAAATATAAAATTACCATTTGTATAATATCTTAAGAATCAATACTTATTAAACCATATATTCCTTTCCAAAACCATAGAAATTATTTTCAAAATATTTATATATGGACCAACAGTGTCTGTATATATTTCCTATCATATGATCAAGTGATGCAGATATCTATCATTCCAATCCATACACTAAATATATACGGGTGGATATCATTTCAACCCGTAATCCCAAATTCAATTAAATGAAAATCACTTGGGTCTATAATTTCAACCCATAACGATTTTCTCCTATTCTAAAGTCCGTTCGGGTATGTATCATTTCAACCCATAGTGAACTCTATACTAACAGGGAACTTGTAGAGTGATAACAGATATGATAATAATATAACAGACATATATCATTAAAAATAGTATAATATAATCAACAGGATATGGTGTCATATCCCGCAGGTGAACAGTTACAGATAATAACATATATATAACAGTGTAAATAACTAACAACAATATATTTCAATTGTCGTTTCAATTGAATACAAATTTAATAAATAAAAGAACGTTAATTGTGAGTGATTGCTCACCTTTCGAGGCTAGAGAATACAGAAGATGACATGGATACGCACACTGATACGGACACTGAAATTGAATTATAAATCCGAGTACGAATTTCAAAGCAAAGTAGGATTGGCACGAATTGGACGAACGAGGCTGAAAATCAAGAATTGATGAATTGAATCAGAATCAGTATGATATATACAAAAATGTTTGTTATTTTAATAAAAATCAATATTGCATCTCTTAGAAAATTTAAAGTCGAAGCAGATATATATAATTTACATTTTTTTAAACTCAATACATAAACCAATAGTTTTAACATATGAAATAAAACATATATGTTAAAATTAAATCTTTATATTTTTCCAAACCATTTTAATTTCTACACATAGATCAAAATTTCTATTTACAAATCTAAGACCCAACCACCACATATGACCTATGTATATAATATCATTAAGATTTAAATTTTTAAATAAGATAAATATATAAAACTTCAACAAATTACACTGTTCAAATCTCATTTATAAACTACTGTATATAACATCTTACCTTAAACCCAATGTGACACATATATAATAGTATGAACAGGTAAATAACTTTTATGATCTGCAGCATACTTTAACAATTAAAAGTATAATACTGTAATCCAAATAACTTACTTTTTTATTATTAGAAAAATTTACTCCTATATAAAAAAAAATTAATATATCTCCTACTAAAATTCATGCCACTGTATGAATTCAAAATTCTCTTAACAAATAACCAAGTTATCAAATACTTACATGACATATGATACACATATAGAGTCATATATGCACGCAAGTTCATACACAACAGACTTCATGCATCAGCTCCCTACAGTTTGATGGCACATCAAAAGAAAGGAGCTCGTAGCTAAAAAAAGTGGCACGTGATGGGAGAGGCGGAGAAAATGGCGAGGTGGGGAGAAGAAGTTGGAGGCGGGTCTGTTGATGGCTCGACATAGGGTGGTTGTGCGCGGTTTTGGAGCTAAGGAAGGCATCGATGGATTTATTTTTTTTATTCTAAATTTTTTTTCCTTCTCTTCTTGCCGAGTGAAATATGAAGATGGATTTGTCAAATATATTGAAAGCAGAGGACAGGGAGGGGACAATCAAAGAAATATAAAATGGGTAAAGTGGAAAAACTGAACTGTCAAAAGCTAAAAAAAGAAAAAAATGTTTCAGCGGTTAAAACAAGTAACGTAGGAATAACGAATAGGCACAAATTGGGAAACGTATCACATAAATAATAAATATAATGTAGCAGGTGAGGATTTTAGGCAATAAATATTCATGGTTATTTATACACGCAAATAAAATATGAGCTGTAGCCAAATCAAATAATGAAAAGAGGAAAAACATACATACGTTATACGTTTCTTCCAGTGATCGTGCGGAACAATAGATAAAGGGAGAACTTTGCGCTGAGGGAAGAAACAAAATGGAAGATCTCGTAAATAAATGCGAATATTAAATCAAATTGAATAGTTTCGAACAATGAATAGTCAGATGAAGATAAACAAATAGCAACCGTCAAATTCCTTGAATTGCTGAAGGTTAATTAAGCAACAAACAATGCTTTATATGATTTATATCAATTATTATATATAAGTAATGAACTAATTAAACAGTGTAGAGGAGAGAGAACAACCATATATGAATTGAACAAGGGTGAAAGTTGCACGAAAATTATTAAAGTAATGAAACTAAACGTTTGATTTTGTACCGTTGGCAATAAAATAAATGAAAAGTAACAGAAAACACTTGATTGATGTAGATAATTAAAGCAATTAATATGTGTGCAGCACGTTTCAAAATTTGAAACGGAAGGAGAATTAACTGTCACAATTAAAGGTACTGATATAAATGTAAAGTAATGTGATTAGAAACTATTCGTTTCTTATTTATTTATTTCATATATAGTTAGTACAATATACGCTAAATTTATAACAAAAGTAACGTATCTAAATTTATAGGTTACTTATTTATTCTCTACCTATTTTTAGTAAAATATACGTTTTAAAGAATATTCATTAGCTACGTACCACATATATGCTAACTAAATAAATCAAAACGGATATAACGTTCAAATTAAAACGTGTATTTTAAATAGCCAATTTATACTCTATTAACTTTAAAATTTATTACTTAATTAACTTTTGATTAGTTTACATTGGTTTGATTTACTTAACATTTAATAAATAACTGATGTATATACGTAAAAAGAAAACAAAAAATTTATTTCCTATATATTATTAAATTTAAAATTTTATTTATTAATCAATTAACTAAGAAAGTATACGTATAAAGTTTATTTCTTTTATAGAATTTTAATTACTTGATTTAAAGGTGTATACCCAATTTTTAAAAGAACAAAAGTGGAAATAAAATTTTGTTATCAATATATTCAGTTAAATTAAAAGATTTGGAAGTTAGAATTTAAAAGATTTAAATTCCAATAAATGTTAAACTTTAACCAAAAATAAGAGTTATAGAATTGGCTTATATTAATAAAATTTTGGTGACTATTTATAATTAAATTTAAAAATAATTCAACTTTTTTGTAAATTAAAACCCAAAGTTTATAAATAAAAGATTAAAATACTTGTTAAAATTTTTGGTTTATTACAGATTATACAACATAAATAATCAGCATAGTTTAAATGAGGAAATCTCATTAAATTCCATCAAAATCAACTTCCAATTTCATAATTGAATTCAAAACAGCAACATAAATAATCAAATTTGTTTAAACGAAGAAATCTCATTAAACATCATCAAAATCAACTCTCAAATTCACAATTGAAATAAAAATAGCGATATACAAAATTAAAATCTTGGATGAGACTATACACAAAATTATAATCTCGAATGAGACTATTCAACATAATAATCAACATAGTTTAAATGGAGAAATCTCATTAAACTCCATCAAACTCAATTTCCAAATTCACAACTGAATTCGAAACAGCAATACACAAAAATCTAGAAATCAATTAAGATAACTAGAAAATCAGCATTCACAAAATCTAGTAATCAAAATAAGATAACTAGAAAATCAACATAAAAGTGGATCGATCCCATCAGATGGCGAGTTTAAGCTACGCCACACGTGCATCTCATATGGCCGAAGCCTGCCAAGTACTATAATTTTTGGCGCCCAACAAATGACCCGAAGGTCCAACATATGACCCGAAGGTCTAGTACTGGTAATTGACCCGAAGGTCCAACAAATGACCCGAAGGTCCAGCGGAGTGGCTCAAAAGCCCAACAAAATCATCAAAATCTTCAAACAGCAAATCCTCAGCAAATTTTCAATTAACGAGTCCGGAATTAACCGAATTAGTAAAAGTGTGGTTCCATACTCTGCACTTTTGCTAAATCGTTTAAATCTCTTCATCGTTTCCTTGAAAGTGCAAAATTGTGTATTTTATATAAACAACATTTTACGTTCTCAAATGGATAAGTCTGGAATTAACCGAATCAGTAAAAGTAAGGGTTCATAGTCCTTAATTTTGCTGAAGCGTTCAAATAGATTCCTCATTCTTTTGAAAGCGTAAACTGTGAAATTTTGGAAAACAATTATACTTTAAAACAATTTGAAAACACTTGATTAAACAGCAACTTCTATAGCAGTTTCGACAAGGAAATTGCGCTTCACAAAACACCGTAAAAACGGATATCAAAATCAGCATTGCGGGATAGTCACTTGAAAATTCACTTTAAATTGACGGTTACCGAAGTCAAAACAACAGTAATTTTTATTCGTCAAAAATCTCATCAAAACAACACGCTTCAATAATATAACACCGGAGAAAAATTCCGTTATAAAAATAACGGCAACAAACTTCGTTTCAGAACGAAATATCGGGTCAAAGTAAATTAAACGCTAGACTGCACTACTATATTCGTAAAACATTTCATTGCCCACATGCACGAAAATAATTTGGAAATGGACTTAGCATTTGCAATACTCATGTTTTAGTGAAAATGCAACTTACACAAAAATTTTGCCTGGACAATATTATGTACACGCATGGGATGAAAACAAAGAATGGCTAGGCTATATATTACATGTAGTCACTTCAAAAATGCAAATAAATAAAATATAATGGACTATATTTTCTTTGGTGCAATTCAAACCTGGCACCACGCAACACTTTACAACAGGTACAATGACCTCGATTTGCACGCACACTTTAGTTTTACGCACGCACACTTCGATTTCACGTAAGGATGAAGTTTCCAAAATAAAAGACCTGTACACATCTTTAGTGAATGCACTAATGACCTGGGCCATATTTTTCAATATACTACACTACACATGCATGCTAATAAAAGTATAAAATCAAATGCCTGGACAACACTTAGATTTAGACAAAATATGCACTGACCTGGCCATATGTTTTTCGCGCACGTGCTAATTATAAAACAAGACCTGGAACTTGAATTTTAGTGTACACGTACAAGTGAATTAACCAAAGTACCTGGCAACAAAATTCGCATGCACTGAGTGAAACAACGAAAATATTTGGGCACCTAGTTTTCATGTGTACAAGAATACACTTAACAAATTTCAACAAATATAATAACCTGGCCAATGAATTTTCACGCACGCATTGACGCACGTACAAAATGAAAAAGATTTTAAAACGAAAATAACTAAACATAGAAATCATGCGAATCACTTTGCATGCAGTTTGGACACTCACTTGTACACTAGAAAAACTGGGCAATAAAAGTTTCATGCACGTACAAAATATGTGCACACAATGAAACAAGAGTCTGAACACAATTTTTGTTAAAGACTGTTTGGACACTCCTCTGTACGCAAGAAAAATGTAAAACAAATTGATCTGGGACTTGTTTTCAATTCATCAACTTGCATGCACAAAAAATATAAATTGAAACTGAAGAGGGCCTGGAAATCAATACGTGCACGCTTGAAAATATATAAACAACTTAACCACAAAAAGTTGCAAACCATTATAATCTACAAAAACAGCATATCAAAATAGGCAACATAGTTTAATTAGAAGCGTGATTTTGCACTCACCTCAAATTGTTTCTAAATCAGTTAGCAACAAAATCCACAAGAGAGCAAGAATTTGGAACCGCCATTAATAATTTGTTACCGAGCAACTGAAGAAAAATGAGCAAAAGAAAGAATGCAGGCATACTTTTCTTTCACCAAAATTATGCACAAGTCAAATAAAGTATGTGCTGGCAAACATTTGAGGTACATTTGCATTAAAGGAAACGTGCACCAGGGGAAGAAAAAGGACATGCTACAAATAAATAACGATGGCTGCAAGTTCAATTTTTTTTATAAAACTTTGTGACAGCAAGGTGTTCACTTTGCTTTTTAAAATGGACCATTCATTTTTCACGTGAAGGCCAAATGAAAGAATTTTATAATTTAACTAAGTTATATTTCCAACTGACTTTTAAATGGTTTTGCATTATTATTTTTTCAAATCTCAATTTAAAATTTCCATTTTAATTTTTTTTTCGACGGTAGTTAAAATCATGGTTGTTACAAACTCCCCCTCTTATAAAAATTGCGTACCCGCAATTTTCGTACTAGAAGTTGTTTATAACACAAATAATTCGTCACAACAAAGATTAAAAATAGAAAAGATGAATAAGAATGCTCACCCCCACCCGAAGAGGAGAGAAAACCGGGATAAGAACGCTTGTTGAATTCTTTGGTTTCCCAAGTGCAATCTTTGGGGTTTGCAGACCATTGAATTTTCACAAGCGGGACTTCTTTATTTTGAAGGCGTTTAACCTCCGAAGCTAGCACACGAATATGATTTTGCACCATAGACAAGTCGGGTAAGATCTCAAGATCTTGCAACACATGAGGATCAATAATAGAATCTAAATCTCGAAGGCATCGACGATGCTGGGATACATGAAACACGTCATGAATTCTCGAAAAATGTTGTTATAAGAGAACTCAACAAGAGATAAGTGGTCTTCCCAACTACCTCCAAAATCAAGAATACAAGCGTGAAGGAGATCTTCTAAGACTTGATTCACCCTTTCGGTCTGACCATCAAACTATGGATGATAAGCTACACTGAGATTGGGCTTAGTGCCTAAAGCTTTCTAAAGGCTCTGCTAGAAACCACTAGTAAAAAGTGGATCTCTGTCACAAACAATGGAACTAGGAACTCCATGAAGTCGAATGACTTCTTTAATAAAAAGTTTAGCCAACAAAGGAGCAGTCCAATTGGATTTGATAGGAATAAAATAGGCTGATTTGGTCAATCGGTCAACAATCACCCAAATACTAGTACGGCCCGACCTCGAACGAGGTAGACCATGAATGAAGTCCAAAGAAATTTGATCCCATTTCCATAATGGAATCTCAAGAGGCTGTAAAAGACCACTAGGACGCTGGTGTTCTGCTTAATAAGTTGACAAGTCATGCAACAACTTACATAACTTGCAACATCACGCTTCATACCTTCCCAAAATTATAAGCGTTTCATGTCAGCATACATCTTACTACTGCCCGGATGAATAATATACTTAGAACGATGACAATCCTCAAGAATGTCATTTCTAAGATTAAAAACATTAGGCACGATCAATCTTCCTTTCTTTCGAATACAACCATGAAATCGATATCGAAATCCTTTAGATTATCACTTCGGGATTCCGATTTACAACTCTGAATAAGATAAGAGAGATCTGGATCTTGTTTTTGGGCATCGGCAACACGATCCAACAAACTAGGATGAGCTTCCATGCTAAATAAAAGCACGGGAGAATTAGAAACTAAAGGACGGTCTCTAATATCACAATGAGATAAAGCTTCCAATATATTCCACTCTGCTAGCATCATGGAAACAACAACCTGCTGCTTGCGACTAAACGCATCAGCAACTCGATTACCCTTACCAGGGGTATACTGAATATCGAAATCATACGAAGCAAAAAATTCGAGCCAACGCTGTTGCCTCATATTAAGTTCCTTCTGAGTGAAGAGATATTTCAGAGATTTGTGATCAGTGAAGAGAACAAAACGCTCGCCCAATAAATAATGTCGCCAAATCTTTAGAGCAAAGACTATGGCAGCTGACTCCAAATCATGGGTAGCATAACGAATCTCGTTAGGCTTTAGTTGTCTAAAAGCATAGGCAACTACTCTATCCTTTTGCATGAGAACATCACCGAGTCCAAAACCACTGACATCGATATAAACAACAAGATCATGATTCCCTTCGGGAACCATTAAGATAGGAGCATGAGTAAGAAGATCTTTTAACTTCATGAAAGAAGTCTCACACTTATCAGACCAAATAAAAGGAATAGCTTTTCTCGTGAGAGTGGTAAGCGGTAAAGCAATACGAGAAAAGTCCTTAATGAATCGGCGATAATAACCCGCCAATCCTAGGAAACTATGGATCTCAGTAACGGTCTCGGGCCTCTTCCAATTCTGAATAGATTTGATCTTGGAAGGATCGACAGAAATACCATTGGAAGAAACAATATGACCAAGAAACTTCACCTTATTCTCCCAGAAGTGACACTTGGAGAATTTGGCATAAAGCTGATGCTGACGAAGAGTGCTCAAAACAATCTCCAAATGCTGAATATGATCGGCTTCAGATTTGGAATAAATAAGAATATCATCTATGAAAACCAAGACGAACTTATCGAGATATCCCGGGATATCCGATTCATAAGATCAACAAAATATGCCGGAGCATTCGTCAAACCGAATGGCATAACAAGCCATTCGTAAGAACCATAACGAGTACGGAATGCAGTAAGAGGGATGCTATCTTCCGCAACTCGTAACTGATGAAAACCGGTAGCAAGATCGAGTTAGGAGAAAAGTTTAGCGCCACTTAATTGATCGAACATGTCGTCAATCCTAGGTAATGGATACCTATTCTTGACAGTGAGATCGTTAAGCTTGCGATAATCAACGCAAAGCCTAAGAGTACCATCTAGCTTCTTAACGAAGACAACGGCGGCGTCCCAAGGAGATGAGCTAAAGTGAATAAATTGCTTGGCTTTCAATTCAGATAATTGTTCCTTGAGTTCTTCATTTTCCTTAGCAGACATCCTCGTGGGAGGACGGCTGACAGGATGAGCACCAGAGATAAGATCGATATGGAACTCAATTTCCCTCTTCGGCGGCAAACGCGAAATAGGCTCAGAGACATCAAAAAAATCACAAACAACCGGAATATTATCAATGACATCCTCCGATTCGAAGGAAGAAATAAGAGCATTCGAGGTACGGTCCATGCTTCGAAATACAATAGATAACTGCTCGATAGAATCAGGAAGCTTGAGATATAAAGTTCTTTCAGGGCATAGGATTTGAACTTCATAACGGACGAGCCAATCCATTCCCAAAATCATATCAAAACCAAGATGATCCATAACATGCAGATTCGCATGAAAGGAAAAACCACATAGAATAATCTCAACACCAACACATAACAAACCAAGAGTACCGGATCCAGCAATAGGATTCGCAATCCTCAATGGGTCGCAAAGACTAACAACATCCAAAGGAATAACATCAACAAGCTCCTTTGATACGAATGAATGTGATGCACCTGTATCGAAAAGAACTCTAATAGAATAGCTATGAAATAAAATAAAATAAAACCTTCCAAAACAGAAGGAGGAATACCTTTGGGCTGAGAAGAATCACCAGAAGCTTTAGCAACATTAAGCTTCCCACATTTGAAACCCTTAGGAGCAGTAGGACAATCAGAAACCCAATGACCTTCTACAATTCTAAGATTGAAAAGGAATTTAACAAATGGAATACTACGGAAATATGAGATATATTCCTAGACATATTCCAACATGTTAAAGAGGATAAAAGTTCTTAAGAACAATGAAGGGATAGATTAGAAAGGCAGAAATAAACCCTTGAATAGTTGTAACGCATGTCTCATTCTGCTTCTGTTCTATGTTTATTATAATTTGTTCTGAATCTCAGCTCTGATACCAAGATGTGACGCCCCACCTCTATGCTCACAATAACAAAGGTTATTATAAGGTAATAACGTCTGCTATTGCGAAGAATATGGCTTGTTAGAAGCGACCATTCGTAAGTTATGCCTTAGACGAGTATTGATTACATCGATGTGAGTTGTGTAGATTACTCCCAACGATATAATTTCAATCCAAATCTAAAACGAAACCACGATGGCTAAAGAAAAATTCAAAATAACTCATAATAAAAACAACACAAATAAGTACAATCATATCATAACAGAAATATCAGATATAGCGGAAGACAAGTCTGGATACATGCTACAACACTCGATGGTTCACATGAACCAAATGCACATATACAAAGACACCATATCATACATGAGACGATAGTCAATACACCAAAAGTAACACCTCGAAGCCTAAACAAAAGATGAGGTGAAATCCCAAAAGCTGAAGCAGCAACTGAATCAGAGATAGCGATTATCCTGAAATAACTCGGTCTGACCCGAGTATTATTTAAAAGAAAATAATAAACGGATCGGTCTAATTTAAACTCAGAATTAAGTGCATGATACACAACACTTAAGCAAACGAATCATAATCTCGAATGAGATTATACAGCATAAATAATCAGCATAGTTTAAATGAGGAAATCTCATTAAATTCCATCATAATCAACTTCCAATTTCATAATTGAATTCAAAAAGCAACATAAATAATCAACATTGTTTAAACGAAGAAATCTCATTAAACATCATCAAAATCAACTCTCAAATTCACAATTGAAATCAAAACAGCAATACACAAAATTATAATCTCGGAAGAGACTATATACAAAATTATAACAAAATTATAATCTCGAATGAGACTATTCAACATAATAATCAACATAGTTTAAATGGAGAAATCTCATTAAACTCCATCAAAATCAATTTCCAAATTCACAATTGAATTCGAAACAGCAATACACAAAAATCTAGAAATCAATTAAGATAACTAGAAAATCAGCATTCACAAAATCTAGAAATCAAAATAAGATAACTAGAAAATCAACATACAAGTGGATCGATCCCATCAGATGGCGAGTTTAAGCTACGCCGCACGTGCATCTCATATGGCCGAAGCCTACCAAGTACTATAATTTTTGGCGCCCAACAAATGACCCCAAGGTCCAACATATGACCCGAAGGTCCAACATATGACCCAAAGGTTTAGTACTGGTAATTGACCCGAAGGTCCAACAAATGACCCGAAGGTCCAGCAGAGTGGCTCGAAAGCCCAACAAAATCATTCAAAATCTTCAAACAGCAAATCCTCAGCAAATATTTCAATTAACGAGTCCGGAATTAACCGAATTAGTAAAAGTGTGGTTCCATACTCCACACTTATGCTAAATCGTTTAAATCTCTTCATAGTTTCCTTAAAAGTGTAAAATTGTGTATTTTATATAAACAACATTTTACGTTCTCAATTGGATAAGTCCGGAATTAACTGAATCAGTAAAAGTAAGGGTTCATAGTCCTTAATTTTGCTGAAGCGTTTAAATCGATTTCTCATTCTTTTGAAAGCGTAAACTGTGAAATTTTTGGAAACAATTATATTTTAAAACGATTTGAAAACACGTGATTAAACAGCAACTTCAATAGCAATTTCGACGAGGAAATTGCGCTTCATAAAACACCGTAAAAACGGATATCAAAACCAGCGTTGCGGGATAGCCGCTTGAAAATTCACTTTAAATTGACGGTTACTGAAGTCAAAACAACAGTAATTTTTATTCGTCAAAAATCTCATCAAAACAACACGCTTCAATAATATAACACCGGAGTAAAAATTCATTATAAAAATAACGGCAACAAATTTCGTTCCAAAATGAAACATCGGTTCAAAGTAAATTAAACGCTAGACTGCACTACTATATTCATAAAACATTTCACTGCCCACTTGCACGAAAATAATTTGGAAATAGACTTAGCCTTTGCAATACTCATGTTTCAGTGAAAATGCAACTTACACAAAAATTTTGCCTGGACAATATTATGTACACGCATGGGATGAAAACAAAGAATGACTAGGCTATATATTACATGCAATCACTTCAAAAATGCAAATAAATAAAATATAATGGACTATATTTTCTTTGGTGCAATTCAAACTTGGCACCACGCAACACTTTACAATAGGTACAATGACCTGGATTTGCACGCACACTTTAATTTTACGCACGCACACTTCGATTTCACGTAAGGATGAAGTTTCTAAAATAAATGACCTGTACACATCTTTAGTGAATGCACTAATGACCCGACCATATGTTTTTCGCGCACGTACTAATTATAAAACAAGATCTGGAACTTGAAGTTTAGTGTATACATACAAGTGAATTAACTAAAGTACCTAGCAACAAAATTCACATGCACTGAGTGAAACAATGAAAATATTTGGGCACCTTGTTTTCATGTGTACAAGAATACACTTAACGAATTTCAACAAATATAATAGCCTGACCAATGAATTTTGACGCATGCATTGACGCACGTACAAAATGAAAAAGATTTTAAAACAAAAATACCTAAACATAGAAATCGTGCGACTCACTTTGCATGCAGTTTGGACACTCAGTTGCACGCTAGAAAAACTGGGCAACAAAAGTTTCATGCACGTATAAAATATGTGCACACAATGAAACAAGAGTCTGAACACAATTTTTGTTAAAGACTGTTTGGACACTCCTCTGTACGCAAGAAAAATGTAAAACAAATTGATCTGGGACTTGTTTTCAATTCATCAACTTGCATACATGAAAAATATAAATTGAAGCTGAAGAGGGCCTGGAAATCAATACGTGCACGCATGAAAATATATAAACAACTTAACTACAAAAAGTTGCAAACCATTATAATCTACAAAAACAGCATATCAAAATAGGCAACATAGTTTAATTAGAAGCGTGAGTTTGCACTCACCTCAAATTGTTTCTAAATCAGTTAGCAACAAAATCCACAAGAGAGCAAGAATTTGGAACCGCCATTAATAATTTGTTACCGAGCAACTGAAGAAAAATGAGCAAAAGAAAGAATGCATGCATACTTTTCTTTCACCAAAATTATGCACAAGTCAAATAAAGTATGTGCTGGCAAACATTTGAGGTACATTTTCATTAAAGGAAACGTGCACCAGGGGAAGAAAAAGGACATGCTACAAATAAATAATGATGGCTGCAAGTTCAAATTTGTTTTATAAAACTTTGTGACAGCAAGGTGTTCACTTTGCTTTTTAAAATGGACCATTCATTTTTCACGTGAAGGCCAAATGTAAGAACTTTATAATTTAACTAAGTTATATTTCCAACTAACTTTTAAATGGTTTTGCAATTTTTTTTTTTTCAAATCTCAATTTAAAATTTCCATTTTAAATTTTTATTTCGACGGTAGTTAAAATCACGGTTGTTATGTGTGTGTGTGTGTGTGTGTCTATATATATATATATATATATATATATAAACTGTGAATCAAATTATATATACAAACTGATATATATACACTATCATATATATCCACTAACCTATATATATACAAAACAAAAGAAGATAAAGCTTCGGAGAAAAAATATACAAGTACATATATATATATATATATATATATATATATATATATATATATATATATATATATATAAAGATATATACCATACTGTACATACATACATATACATACATATATATATATATACACACACACGCGCGCGAACCTATGCAAACATACATATTATATAGATTCTTTAAATTTTTATCCCTTTAAAATCTGCAAGTTAATATACAACTCAGATATATATTATATATCTATAAGCTATTATATAAACACATGAATATACCTACGCAGGCATTCAGACCCAAAGCATGCAAACCAAATAACGAATGCAAGCTTATAACCAAAGCATGCAAGCTGTGGAGAGTGTTGACGTTGGGATGAGTTGGGGAACGAGACAGAGGGCATGGGCTGGAGCTCTAGTCGGTGGTGGCTACTGACTAGAAGAGGCAAAGATGAGGCCGTTGAAGCGGTCGGGAGGGTGGACGGTAAGAAAATGTGCGAGGTGGCAAAGTTTTACACGCCAAAGAAACTATAAAACACACACATACACACATATATAGGGAGGCAGGTCATTGGGTTAAGGCGGTTGTGGCGGATCTGCTGCAGTGGAGGGGTGGTCGACAACTGATAAGGCCGAGGGTGGTGGGAAAACTCTAGGAGGTGGCGATCTGATTCATGGAGAGGAGGAGGGGCGATGGTTTCTTTCTTCTTTTTTTTTTCTGATGCACCTGCTATCATGTTGCAAATGAGGACGAGATGGGCTTTAGTGCGGCGAATGCAGAGGGACGATGGTTGGTGAAGTGGAGGCACTTCGGCATGGAGAAGATGACGAGGTGGATAGCGAATGGTGGAAATTTTCTCAAATGAAACCATTATCACAAGCAAACCATATATATATTTATATAAAATAAGATGAGAGAAGGCGTAGGAATATGAAAGCAAACAGGGTTTTTTCTCTTCGAACTAAAGAAAAATGAGGGAAGCCACAGATGAATATATATTTACTTATATATTTTTCCTGAATTGACAGAACACAAAGAAAAGAGGGGAAGAGGTAAGAAAATGAACAAACTAATGAAAATGAAAGGAACCGGATATTATATTGAATGTTGGGTATAGTGAAGGGCAAAACTAAAAATATTAATTTTTGATGTGTATGGTCTTTACGGTAGGCATCGAATGGACACAAGAAAATCAAAAGGCTCAAAATGGGTATCGATACTATCCACCGTTTCACAGATTTCGCCGCCCCCCGGGCGTCGAAGTGCACAAATGAATATACTGCGGAGATTAATACAATGAGACAAACAAAATGGCACACAGATATCAGTGATACGACTATCCTACCAAAAGTCGATATTCGCTGACAACTTCTGCGAACTTCCAAATTTGACGAAATGTAATTTGACGTCTCACTTAGAAAATGATTTACATTTTTATTATATATAAAAATATCTATATGTCGACAATATATTATTTTCATCAATTTAACTGATTTAAATTTAAATGAAATCACACAACAAAACTAACTTTCATATTTTCAGATAACAATCCGCTAATTGCTATGTTAAAATAGACGTATTCCAAATACCAAATTTTCATAACTAAATTTAATTGTTATATTTTCATGAAAAATCCAGTTAAATACGTTATTTAAAACCGTTAAAATTCTCGTATCGTTACACTCTCCTCCACTCAAAATCAAAGGAACGAGATAGGAGAATAGAAGCAACCGAAAGGAAAGATAGGTTCAAAATATATAGTACCAAATACAACAAATAATTTAAAAACATATTAGTTTCTTTTTTATTTTAAATTGATTTATATTCAATTAATTTGGTTTCAATTCATTTTATTCAATTAATAAATATTCTGTTATGCACACTTGGTTGACTTCAATTCAATGTATTTCCATTTAATTGATTTGCTTTCAAATTATTAACATTTGTTACAAAAATTTGCATTCGAATTTTTTTTATTTTATTTAACTAATTTATTTAATCCATTCAACCTCACTTGAGTTAATTCTACTTATAATTCAATTTCAATTACTCTTCGTAATTTATCATTTGTTTACAAAGATATGAATTCTTTTATTACCCATTTAACTTCTTAAGTTCATATTTATTTACTCATTCTTTTTTTTAATTTACATTTCCTATAACATAAATTAAGTGTATAAACATTATTATAACAATCAAATTTTATTTATAAATTTCCTTAACAAAATTTCATTTTTGGGCATCTTATTACATTTTATATTGTATGATATTCAATTACATTTTCCCATTACATTTTAATTTTTTAAATAATTCAAGTAAGTTATACATATACATATATATGTGTGTGTGTGTGCGTGTGTGTGCTTAGAATGTAATTGAGTATTATACAGATAAATTTTATCTTATTTCAACTGTTTCTAGTTATTTAAATTCTATTTCTCATTTTAAATACTCCAATTATTCAAAATATTGCTTTATTTCAATAATTGAAAACCTATCACTTATCATAAACTTGAGTTAAATTTCCGATTTCACTTCATACCATTTTGAAATAAATATATACATATATATATATATATATATATATTATATCTCAAATCATACTCAAGAAATTCAAATCAAATCCATTTTCCAAAACAAAAGTATAGCAGAGCTACTAAGTGGTCTCTCCACTTGGAGACTCGAAAATGAATGTCGATGATGCTGCGGTCATCACCGAAATTATTTTCCAGTGATAAAAGAGAAGAGCACTGACTTACTTCTTTTAAAAATTCTTTAAAAGCACTTTCCATTCGAAAATACGTCCAAATACTATAATTTTCAGGACTTTGAAAAAAAATCAATTTTAGAAAAGTACCGAAAATTTAATTCTCAAATTCTTATTTTAAATTCACTTCAATTGAATTAGATATATAAACCATATTTATAAAATTTCTTCTTCTTATAACATACAACAATAGTTAATGATTTAGAAATGGTGACAAAAAATAAATAATAATCTAGTATTATCATTTCTAACAACCAATTTATTTAACTATCTAATTTTAGAACACTATACTTTTATATGTAAAATATAATCATACACAAAATTATTTCATTTACAAATTTCGAAAACAATATTGTGTCAGTTTGCTCTGTCCAAGAGTTTTGGAATTCCTATCGATAACGTTGGCCAGACGAATCGATCGAAACCTCAAATCAAACTTTACAACCCAAACAACACAATATAAAATATTTTTATATTAATTACAAAGTAAGCTTCCTCATAGGATGATTCAAGAATGGATTTCAGAACAAGGATGGAGATTCAAGTTAGAGGGACCTTAATCCAAGAGAATTCTAACCAAGATGATAGGCACGAATGGAAGGTAAGATAATTAGACTACAAAAGAGAAAAGATGGATAGACTTATATTAATCACGGCAACCTTAACCGGGTCAACCGAGATTCTAGGAATCAGATCGATACAGAATTCAATTTCTCGTTGAGAGGGAGAGAAGTGACTTCACTAAAGATATCCGAAAATGGTCGGATAACAGGGATGGAGTCGAGATCACTAGGTTGAGCATCAAGCGAAAAGATAAGGCTGCATGCAAAATTCTAAGGCAATCAATATTTGATCACAAGAGAATTACCCGGGTCGTCAACTAGAGAACGGTTTAGACATTACAAAAGATAACATCATCAAAACCAAGGATATAGAAATCCATGGTGAGTTGATGCTAATTGTAAAGGAGTTACACCCCTTTACAAACAATACGGAAGTTGGCGGGACACCCGATGGGGTTAGTCACACATACAAGGACGGAGTTGCCAATTGAGGTAGAAAGATATGCTCAAATCTACTACAGAGATCAACAGAAATAAAGCTATCGGATGCTCCGGTATCTAGAAGAATATGAATGGGAAAATATGAGGATGGATTTTAGAATGAAGGGAACAGTCTAGAATTCCAGTGAAATCCTAATTTTGAAGGATCATAACAAAGGATTTCAAGCTCGAACGAAGGTGATTCTATAATTGATTCTACTCATTCTAGGGTATTACTACCCAATCTCTGATGGGTTTTTACTCCATATACTAATTTTTGCCTAAATCAGAGCTCTGATACCAACTGTAATGACCTAGTAGTTTGAACCAATCAAACAGACAATCATCCACACAGTCGGACTTGAATTTACAAAACAACAGATTGTTAATTTATATTTGGCAGAACTCAGCATATACAGTAAATAAATCAGTCAAAGAATCATAGACACAGAGTAATATAACAATAAGCAGCATAATAGATAAATAGTAGTTCATGAAGCTACTATATAAACATCAGAGTTTAAAACTGAAATCTCAAATATAGAGAAGTTACTAATACAAATGCCAATGAAAAGTTTGAAAAAAATAACCGAAATTACTGAAGTAACTAGAAAGCTGAATAGACAAAGACAGAACTTCAAGCAAAGCTCCAACTCCAAAGGTGAGTCTCAAATGCTGTGACACTCAGTCTGACTTGGGCATAAAGAAAAATACAAAACACTCGAGTCAGGATTAACATTCTTATACATGATAAATTAAACTCAAGTGAATGTCAACTGAAATACAAATAACTTAAAGGATGTTTGGGATTCCCATCCTCTAAGGATCAGTTCAACCATCTATATAGATAATACAATACGCTAAATAAATAATGTCTATAGTAAAGTAAACTATTAAAATAGCGTTAAAACGTTACCCATATCCACCTTAACATATTTTATATATTCCCATAGTCTATACAGTACCGTAATTCCTCCACAAACTGGAGAGCAATCAGAGAGCACTCCATAGGTATGGTACAAACCAAACTCGTACGGGGCGCGATAAGGCATGTGACAAGTCACCCGAGGAAATGCCAGGGTAGGATTCTACCATTTGCACTCTCGGACTGGTTGTTACGCATAATAGCTACTACCGTCCACCTTGAGACACACTCCCAAAAATCGAAGGTATGCCCAATTAAATCACAATGTAATAAAATGGTATCGAAGAAATGTGCCCGATCGGAGGAGCGATCTCACTTGGCCCGGTATAACTCCTGTTTTAGCCACATCAACCTGACTCGTGGAAGTCAGGACTACGTTAATACCTCATGTGGAATTTTCGCCAAACTATCCTACTTCGTTCTGGAATCTCCACCACGTACACAATTGTTAAAATGCTTTTGGGTATTGGCATAGGGTATGACAATATCCGATCCCGTTCTTTTTAACAACTAAACGCTTATTTCACACCTTGGTCATTTTATATTTCTAACAGTCTATACTTCATATCAAAACATCATAATCCTTTCAAATCATATCATTGTTGAAATCGTATTCACTTTCGAAACCATAAGTACAAAATAGTTTAAACCATCTTATCAAATATTTGCATTCAAATCCATTAAATATAAATTATAACAGTTCCCAGTTAAACCGTTTGAACATTTAAAAGTAGTTTGTATATATTTTAAAATAGTTTACATTAAAAATAGATTATAGATAAAATAGGTTATATATTAGAAATATATTGAAAGTGTTTATATTAGAATAGTTTCAAATTCAAATTGTTTCTTTCAATTTCACAAATAAATTCAGATTCACATTAAACCATTTTGATTTATATCGATTTTCAAATCTAGGTTTGAATTACAAATCTAAACCACTTCCAATTCAATAGGTTTCAAACTCTAAATATTCAAAAAAAATTACAATAGCACAATTTGATAAATTTCATTTATATTTCATAATTCAACTTTTAATTTTATTTAAATTTGAAAATATCCACTTAATTATTAAAGTCTCATATTACAATTTAAATTAATATTAAATATTCAATTTTCAATTTTTTTTAAAGTTCAAATTTTTATTTACTCACTTTTTATCTAATCAAGTTATAAAAGCATACCTTCCAAAATCTCAAATTAGTAAATTCAAGTCAAACATTATTTAAATTCAATTCTAAACAATTTAATTATAAATCAATTCCAATTTAAATTTAATTCGTAAAAAATAAAATTTCAAATAAATTTTTATTTAATTTATCTTTCCAACCTCCATTAATTAAAGTTTTACAAAATCTATTTTGAAACATCAATATAAATATTTTTTATTTTTATAAATAGTTAAAACATATTATATACATTAGTTAAATTAAATTCTTATTAAATTTCATTATATTAATTATTGTTAAATTAAATCTTATTATTATTAAATCTATTTTAAATCTTATATTATATATTTAAAATTAAAAAAGTTATAAGTAAAATTATATAATTTACATTTTAAAACTTAACTTATAATTTTAAAATTTCCAAAACATATAAATTTAAAAATCTAAATTTTTACACATATTAAAATAAATATTTATATTATAATTTAAAATCAATATTTATCAAAACACATATTTTCATATCAAACTTTGGAAATCATTTTCAAAACAAGGATCAACGGTGTCCGTATATAATTTTCTATCATGTGGTCAAGTGATACAGATATTTATCATTTCAGTCCGCAATTATTTTAAATTTACAGGTTTATAACATTTTAAGCTGAAATCCTAAAATTTCAAAATCATTGAAAATAACTTGGGTTTATCATTTTAACCCATAACGATTTTCCACTAATCCACAAAATCGTTCGGTATGTATCTTTTCAACGCATAAGGAATTTCTAAACTAACAGGGAACTTGCAGAGTGAGAATAAATATGATAATAATATAACATACTAAAAACATGCATATATCATCAGTAACAAATTAAATATAATATATACAACATGTTATGTTGTCATATGTCACTGATGAACAATTGCAGATAATGGCATATCATATCTAATAATTAAATAACATAATAATTCAAATTTAACAGCATATTTCAATCGTCATTTCATGTGAATTAAATTTACTAAATACAAGGATTTTAATCGTGAGTGATTGCTCACCTTTTAAGGCTAGAGAATAATGGATAATGAGAAGAAATGGACTCGGATACACTCACGGATACGCAAACGACACAGAGACAAAGCTAGGTCTGTTGCTCTAAATTTTTACAACGGAGAAACAAGGCGATGTGAATTTAGATTCCATGGACCAAGTATGTATTCTAAACATATCATATAAATAATTTATTACAAAATTTATAACATAAATTCAAATAAATTTTTAAACATATTATTTATATATAAAAATTGCTAACAAAATCTATTTTAAAAATAATAGCATAAATTTAAGTAAATACAATTCTTACGAAAGCCATTTATAATCTTCTTTAACCATACTATGTATATATAAAGAAGATTACTTACTTATATATATACGTAACTTACATTATTATTTAACATATTATATAAATACTTTGAAATAATATATAAATACATTAAACATTTTCATTGAAATAAATTAAACACAAAATATGAGTACACTGAACATATTGTAAATTGAAATAACCAGTAACCATTTCATGTATATATAACTTGGTATATATATAAAGTGGGAATCAAATTTTATATATATACACACTATCATATATATCCATTGACCTAAATATATATATATATATATATATATATATATAAAGAAGGGAAAGCTTCTGATCAAAAATATACAAGTACACATAGATATAATAGCTATATACCATACTGTATATTTATGCGAACCTATGCAAACATACATATTATATATATTCTTTAAATTTTTATCCCCTTAAAATCCGCAAGTTAATATATAACTCAGATATACACATATTTACCTATAAACTATTATATAAACACAAAAATTTACCTACGTAGGCATCAGTCCAAAAGCATGCAAACCAAATAACGAAAGCAAGCTTAGAACCAATGCATGCAAGCTATGGAGGGTGTTGACGTAGGGGTGAGCAGGCGAGCGAGATGGAGGGCATGTGCTTGGGCTCTGGCCGGTGGCAGCTACTGATTGGAAGAGGTGAAGATGAGCACAGTGAAGTGGTCGGGAGGGTGGAAAATAAGAAAATGAGGGAGGCAGAAAAGTTTCACACGCAAAAGCAACTATAACACACACACACACACACACACACACACACACACACACACACACACATATATATATTGTGGGAGGTGGGTCATTGGGTTAAGGCGGTTGTGTAACGATCCACATTTTTGGACGGTTCAAATTGACAATAAACGATGCATGTCAGACTCAAACCATTCAAAAGGGAGGATCGTTAATGGGGTAAACAAGAAAAAAAAGAAAAAAAGGAAAGAAAAAACAAAACACAGAATCTCACAGCGGAATGACAAAATATAATAATCAAATAAAAAGTTCATGAAGCAGTTTTACAAGTAACATTTGATTACACTTTTATATATTCAAATAAAAGTTAAACATACATCATAAATAAAAAAAATAATGCAGAGGAACGCAGAATATAGTGGAATAACAAATAATAATAATATACTGAATCTTCAATTTCATTGAAAAACTCAGGCTGACCCGAGCATAATGAAAAACAATACACTCAAGTCAGAACTAAAAATTCCTATGTAAGTCAAATCAATCTCAAATAAAAATATGAGTGCAATGGCTTCAGAGATGTTATGGGATTTTTCATCTTCTATCAAGTGTACAACGCGAGTGCAATAACTTACCAGATTTCGAACAATTTGAAATACCAATTTTAACCAATTTATTTAAGATAAATCTGAAGTTTAAATTAAAAATTTAAATTTTTAAATAATTCAATTTCAATAAATAATCCAAATTCAAGAAATTATATGGTATATATCATTTCAACCCACAATTTAAATGTCTTAATTATCCAATTTCTGAAATGATTCAAAGGACCATTTAAATGATGTCAATAATATACAAGGTGATAACATGGACATATTAAAATAAATAAACAACCATATATCTGACATATCAATCAATAAGCATCCATTTCAAACAACATTCAAATTAACCAACATATTTCAACATATAATAGTTATCAATATCGGGGTTTAACTGTTAATTAAATTCCAATATAAAATTAAATGTCCACTCAGATTCAGTATCAATTAAAATGTCATCTTAAATCACCAAACATCGATAAAAAAATTATATGTCACATCATATATTTTATTTAACTTGCAATGGAATTTTTAGTATTGTGTAAGTTTAATCACTCACCTTTGATTTATAGCCAATTGAAAATCCAATAAAAGCTCGAAATTTCAACGGTCTTCAAATTCAACCATACTAGTTTAATGTCATCTAGAATTTTGATACAAACCCAAAGGAAGAAACCGCGCATTAATCAGAGTTCATATGCAGAAGATATTCAAGTTATAAGAATATTATGGAAATGAAATAGAAAACCATATACATACATTTCAATAATAAAATAAAACAAGTTAGTTACTCACATTAAGAATACTGAAGCCTGCTCATGTTTCTAAATTCTGGAGAATCAACGAAAAAAATGACATGATGACTCACACATGGAGGAAGGAGGGTTTAGGAAATGGATTTGTAAACAAATGGAAAAGATTGGCTTCATTAACATAAATTGCTCACATTTGTTTATTTTTTTTCTTTTTTTTAGAAAAGAAAGAAAACTTTAGGAAAAAGAAATAATGGAAGCACGCTTTGGAAATGCAAAGTTAGAGGAAGAGATTTATGAAATAGGAAACGAATAAGGGTAAAGCACGTTTGGAAATTGGAATATGAAAGGGAAGGATACAAGAAGATGTAAATTTGCAAAATAAAAGGAGCCTAACAAGATGAAAGGCATACGTCGGAATTCGATAAGACATGTTTACATGGCAAGCAAATCTTTTGGTATAAAATTTCAAAACATGTGCTACCTCGATTAATTTCATAAACACACATGTGACATTTCAAAGCAAGGCTCGCATGTAAAAAAATAAAAATTACTAGAAAACCAAAAGAGGCATGTATTTAATAAAATAAAGTAATAATAAAATAAAATAAATGAAAGAGACGATTTAAATTTGAGAACGTAGACCGTACATAGAAATCAAAAATCTAATTTACAAAAAAACAATTCATTTTTAATGTATTTTATTTACCCTAATGCGCTCAAATTCACACACATATATGTATTTTTATTTAGTACACAGTAAATAAAATTAAACACTGCAATTAACATAATGAGGACCGCCACTCCATACATTAAAAGATGAACCGAGGCTCCAAAGATATATTTGAAACGAAATAAATTTCCTATGTAAATATGCTAACTCTTCCAAATCAAAAATTTAACCAAACCTTCAAGTTGTTTTCTTACCATTTTACTATTGTTATTTCTTTATAAACTAAATTCAAATCAAATTTGAGTATTTAAATAAATCAAATATTCAAACTAGAAACATACAACAAAATTCAATTCTTTGTTTTAATGAAATTAAATTTACATTCACAAATGAAATATTCACTTTGTTTGATAAAAATATTCTTTTCAAGAAACCAATCCTTTTCTTTTATTTTTATTTAAACATATTTCTTTTTATTACACATTAATTTACATTTAACACCTCCCCTTTTAAAACCAACTTATATTTAAAGATTATCCCATTAAAGAGTCACAGAAATAATACTTTGTACAACCACGTCGTTTCTTTATCAACTGATTTCTTATTATCATTATATTTGTAAGAAATTTAAGTACTCACGATTTGAATGTAATATTTCTCATTGAAATTCTAATTATATTTTTAACACAAAACGTAAGTTGCTTCATTAATTGTTTACCATAAACTTCTATTTCTTACTAATAGCAAGATATAATTACTATTAATTACAATAACTAAATCTCAAAACATACCCAAATACAGGAATGATAATTAATCCAATTGTTTTCTTTGAAATCCAATTTTCCATGTTAAACCCAATATCTATATGCTAAATTAATTCCAACATTTAATTACGACTGTAATAAAACTCATTCATTACTCAACAAATCTTTTTATTTTGATTTACATTTTTATTGTCAAATCAACTAATCCCTTATGAAATTGATTAACATAAGTTTTCATTTTATTACAGTCATCACTCAACAGTTAACGTTTCTTCTTATATCAATTGTAATATTTCAATTACTTTAGTTCTCCATTAATAACCAAATAAATTTTTAGATTTAATAATAAGATAATAAATAAAACAATGGTTATACATTAATAATCCATATTTATTAACTTATTGTTCACAAACAAAGGGTAATAAATCTACGTACAAAATAATTGATTTCATAATCTATATTAAAACCAATTGCAATTAATAACATATGATTACGTCAATATACATCATATATTCTATTCCTTATTAACCTTTATTATTTAAACTGATTGAAATTACGCTAACATAGTATAGTAGTCAATTGCATTCAATCAATATTAACAAGTTATATGTTAATACGTGTTACCATATTTTATCTCATTAAAATTAGTTGTTTTAAAATTTATCTTAAGGTCAAAATTTCTAATCTAATAAGATTCAATATAATAAATCATAAATTTTAATTTATGACAATATTAAGGTCCAAAACCTTATTAACTTTAATATTTTTAATTATCAAAAATACGGGTTGTTACAGTCTCCCCCACTCAAAACTTTTTGTCCTCGAAATGGAACAAGAAGGAATCAAGGAATTTGAAATAGTTTATTCAATAACCAATTTCAATTTAACTTACATATTTAAGTTTAATATAATTTAAAAATAACTCAACTTCCACGATAAATTTCAGCAACATCTCCTTTGCGCGGTTAGGTCCAAAAAAATAATAATATCAATAATAAATATACATATATATATATATATATATCATATCTCAAAAATAAATATCTCAAACCATGGGATAACAATAAAATATCGCTATAAAACCGTAATCCAAAAACGTACCTATTTGTTGGGAAAACAACTTTATTTATGAAACCAAAAGCAGTAACTGTTGCTTCTATAAACCTGTATTTCACTTATATAATCCAAAATAGTGAGAATTATGTATTAGAGAGATATTAAAGTTGTTTCAATTTGAAACAAAAGCAAGTCAAATATAAAACATAGTCAAACAAACAATACAACCATTTATGCCACCAAAGAATCCATCATACATCCATAGCAATCAAAACCAATGGTTTGTTTAGTTCAGAAACTTTTAATCATGCAAGGTGATAAATAAACTATCAAGTGTACCCTATGTTCAACAGCCTTAGATAACTACTTAATAAATTAGTCATACAACCTCAACAACTAGAAGTATTCTTTCCCAAACTTCCCATCAGCCAAACAACAAAAATTTTAAATTTATTTAAGTTTATTCGATTTTATTTTCATCATTTACCTTTCATTCATTTATTTATATAACGATCAATCACTTACATAATTTGGTTTCATTAAATATTTAAGTCATTAATGAATCATTTCAAAAAAATATTACTTAAGCTTCTACTACCTTACTTAAGTTTATAACTTAATTCGGTTATTGAACAAAAAATGAAGTTTTTGGTATTCGCCCTTGAAGAGAAAAGAAATATTTCAATATATCTAAAAATTCAATTAAAACATTTAACCTCATTCACTTAGTAAAAATATAAGATATATTTAAACATCCTCATAGCATTATGCACAGATTTTTCAAAAGTCTAAAACAATGTTAGAAATTTATATCAAAACATTATAATAAG
The DNA here is from genome assembly GCA_030765085.1 of Allium cepa. Lineage (NCBI taxonomy): Eukaryota > Viridiplantae > Streptophyta > Magnoliopsida > Asparagales > Amaryllidaceae > Allium > Allium cepa. Next base: position 1,045,017,234 of record CM060941.1, on the reverse strand, counting down.
CTTTAAAATAAAGTTCTTTAAATCCGATAATTTATTAGACTCGTTATTTTTAAAATAAGTATAAACTCAAGATTATTAAACTGAAACTAATAGCATACTCAAATCTTACATTAAATTTCTAAATCAAAGTATAAAATTTCATATCATCATAATTAATTTTACACACTTGTTTTAAAATGAATATTCAAATCATGGAAAAACATTTATTATGGTTTAATACAAAAATTCAAACAGTAAATAAACCAATAAATTTACTGTTAGTACTTCGAAATCAAGTAAATATTCCAAACTATACTTCCAAAATAGAGATTGAAATTTATTTTTCAAGTATATTAGTATAAATAAACTTCGTAAATCATTTTTTTTCCATTTATAGAATATTTTTAAATTATACATTCAAAGAAACTTATATAAATTTTTATTTTAATATTCTTTTGAAAGCTTCATTTGCAAATCATTCATCTTTAATACTCTAATACTTTTCAAAAATTCATTTGTAAAATTTCTTGCTTTATTTATAAATACCATTTAAATATTTTAAATAACATCTTTATAAATATATGTAAATTATTTGAAAATAATTATTTACATCATTACTTATATTTACAAAGAAGCTATTGAAAACCTTAAATCCATTATTTATAAATTTTTTAGTTTTATCTCAAGATATTTTTTAAACATTATTAATAAATCAATAATCATTTACTTTAAATATCTTTTATTGAATTAATAATTTCTCATGATATTTACAATACTAATAAACCATGTTGTACATAAATAGACAATATTTTAAACTTTTAAAGTATTTAGAAAAGAAAAAAATGAGCAAAATATCCTTTATATAATTCTTTATCAAAATAATTTTATAACTCGATGTCTTAACAGGTTTATCCTTGTTCTTCCAAACTCTGGTCGTACGTTGATCAAGCGTAAGGCTAGAAATTTAACGACTCGGACTTTCAACCTTCGAAAATCGGCATTCAATACATCGTCCGTATTCAAATGCCGGAGATTCAAACATTGGAGTCTGTATCGCTGATGTCATAACACATTAGATGAAAATAACACGGCGGAACATAACAACTTCATTCAAACACTCCATGGATTACAGTATTCTTACAACAAGTGACCTACATCATTATATCAGAATACAACACAACAGCGGAATACGACATCAACATGGTCTTCCGAAAGAGAGTCCAACATACTACATCTTCGTCTCCAAAGCTCCAGAACAAAAACCTCAAAACCAAAATCTTACAAACCAAATACTTCCAAATCCAGATCTACTTAGCTCCAGCACATACTGATAACCTGGCTCTAGGCTGCCCATGTGGAAAATTATAGGCACCCAGAGTTTAGAAAAAGGGAACAATAAACTCCGAGTCAGTCATGGGACTGGTATGAGAAACTTAAAATAGTTGTTGGTGCCAAAAAGAAGAAAATAAAATCTGTTCATGCTTTTTGGAAAATGAAACAACCATAAGTTCTCCCAGCACACACTCAAATTCAATCGCATACACGGGGGAGCTTTCTCCTTATAGTAGTCAAACATGCTTGATAAGCGAAAACCCTTTTTGATATTATTATTACAGCATAGTGTGGAAAAACATTTTGCAAGTATAATATTAATCTTAGCCAGCATACATACCATTATAGTATGCCTACTATAGCTACCATGTTAAATGGCAGGTTCTACAACTGAAATCGTAAAGGGCTCGTATTGTTTTGTTTGGATTTCCAACAAATGGCCAAGGCTAAGGAACTTCCTTTATCCTAATGGGTATGCCTATGGAGGGAGGTCCCGAGAACCAAACAGGATCTCTGCCAACACAAGGCCGGGTTACCTCTGTAACGAGGTAACTAACTGTCACGAGTATGCCATCCCCCGGTCGTAACTGATCTTTACCGAGGTGCTTCAAATTCCAACAACCACATAAGTAAAATATCTGGGTTCCATACCATAATACCACTTTTTATCCAGAAGGAAATGCACATACCCTTAAGGTCGCGAACCCTATAACCTTGCTGCATCTTTCCTGTTTCGACCATTTCCTGGGGTGTGAGGTTCGATGAAGTCTCATCCCACAAAGCTACGCTTACACAAAAGCCATGCTTCGATTAACCAATGCTCGACATTTAGCATGCCACATTACCAAATTGGGAATATATCACTAATAACTATCAACTACATAACCTCTGAGCTCGTACGTCTCAGAGAAGGGTGTTAAGCCAAGAGAATAAATTCTCCTCCACCAAACAGAAATGTATTTGATAGAAACTTGCTTTATATCTCAAAGTGCAATGTCATACATACATCCATACAAGTCTATCCTGGGTCTGAATGGAACCGAAGTGTGACGCCCCACCTCTATGCTCACGCTAGCCAAGAACACTACTAGGTAGTGCCATCGACTAGCATGAAGAATAAAGCTGTTGAGGAGCGACATCCGTGTAATTGCTTTGTGCGAGCACCGATATGTCAGATAGTATAACATGCAATTCATTTAAGAGGAAATCCGACATACCGATACAAACTCAAAGCTACTACACAGTGGCTATGTGGTCTTCGGAAATCAATATAGAAATAAACATAACACGGATCAGTCACAGATATCCATATCACAAAGGCGGAAATAGATATGAATATAACACATAGAAGTGTACATCAGAGTAGTGGTCATACAAGATCCACAACATCGCAAAAGAATAGATACAAGTGTTAGACAAAAGAATAAGTATACATCAAGGAGCCTCTATCTCGAATGTATAAAACAGAAACTACTAATCTAAACTAGTTAGCCAAAAATCAGGCGACGGTCCCTGATAAGAAGTCAAGTAGAAGCACCTGTAATATCTCGGTCTGACTCGAATATTATTTAATAAGAAAATAATAAACAGATCAGTCTAGTTATAAATATCAGATAAAATGAGATAGAATAAGAGATACGATAAAAAAGTATGATAACAATAATGCCATACTGTGAAAAGTATACATTAGAAAATCAACCAAAATCATACAATATCTCAAGAAATCTCAAAGCACCAAAAACAATGTCATATTCTTTATTTTATTCACCAAACTACAAATATTGACAACATATTAATGCCAATCGCAAAAGTTGGTGAAACAAAAAATCGAGAAATCATCAACTACAGATCTAGAAATCACAAAAAGGGGAATAAGCCTATCAAAAACGGGAGCATGAAAACTCACCAACACGTATATCACAGAAATGGGTCATTATCCCATAAAAACGAGCCGGAGCTCCTCCAAACAGGGTATAGTCCCACATTGCGTACTATGAGCCGAAGCTCCTCCTGATGAGCCGAAGCTCCTCCCGATAAGCCGAAACTCCCCTAAACAGGGTATAGTCCCCATTGCGAACTATAAGCCAAAGCTCCTCCTGATGAGCCGAAGCTCCTCCTGATGAGCCGAAGCTCCTCCAAACAGGGTATAGTCCCCCATTGCAGACTATGAGCCGAAGCTCCTCCTAATGAGCCGAAGCTCCATAAAATTGGGGTATAGTCCCCCACGTGGACAAAGAGACATCACACATCGCTAGTCTAAATCACAAAATGATCATCATTGATCGATAAGTGTAAATTACACTAAGCTAGTAAATAAATGAGTTTAGCTTCATGTCCCATAACCACTGGCTTAACTTAAATATTTACGAACAAGTTGTAGATTTCCACTCGAAAGTTGTCACAAGAGTTTCATTCGAACAAGTTTAAGAATTAACCAACAAAGTAAACGCAAGCGTTTCATACCACTTGTTTTGCTAAGTCGTTTAATTAGATTTCTCGAACGAATGAGTTAAAGGTTTGTATATACTAATAGGTTGGAAAACGGTTTTATAAAGAGCTTTGTATTATAAATAGAGTTGAAATCATCTTTGTAAAAGAGTTTGAATATTTACTACTAGCATAGAAACCTTTGTATTTTAAAGTGACAAATCATAGAAATGATTGTAGAAACAATCAATCACTAAAAATTCACATACGAAGACGTGAATTAAATCCAAAGAAATCGATACCAAATCCATCAAAATGGATATTCCCATAAATCCATAAAATGAAGTCATCAAAGTCGATAAAAGAGATAACAACTAATCGGAGCAACTAAAATCGATAAACATTGGAAATTCAATCAAGAAAAGCCTAAACAGGCGAAAATACACAGTTCCAGGCGTCTGGGGTCAATCCAAACGTCTGGATTTGGGTTTTGGAAATTCCAGAAAAACCCTTCCTGACGTTTGGATCGGAAATCCAGACGTCTAAAACCTTTTCAGACGTCTGAACCTAAAATCAGTCTTTTTTTTATTATACTGCGTGCATATATTTTTGCTCCAGGTCTAAACCAGACGTCTGGACTTAATCACCAAATGTCTGGTCACCTGGTCTGGGCAACAATTTGCCTAGGCCAAAGTGGCCAAAACATATCGGAAGTGATCGGACGAGCTACGACGACTAAGGATTTATGCCAAGCGACAACCCAGCCTTAACTGCTCTTCGATACACCCCGAATATCAATGTCCAAATTTCCATAATAGGATTTTCATAAAATTGGGCCAAAACGCCAAAATTTGGAAAATTCACCAAATCAATTCAAATCAAAAGCAAATGAATATGCACAAATGTTAAGAATTCATACCTAACAATAATGATAGCTATAGACGTAGATGTGAGTTAAAGAACTCACCTTTAAACCCAAAAACACAAGAGAGAAGCTATAGAGCAAGGCAAGAACAATCACTCTTCAATTTTAACCCAAGAAGCTTCAATCTAAGCTCAAAAGAAGAAACATTTCCTAAGTTAGGGTTTACGAAATTTCTGAAATTGAAGAGGAAATGAGATGGAGAAGATGAAGAGGATGCTTACCTAAGCTTCTCTTAGATTTTGGAGCTAGAACTTGAGTTTGCAAATGAAACTAGGGCTTAGGAATTTTAATTTCCAATCTTTTCCCCCATTATTCTCTTGAGCTTGAGAGTGTTAGAAAATGAGAATGAATGAAGATGAGAGGAGTGAATTTGTGTTGATAGGTTAGGATTAATGGGCTGAAATCCAAACCCAAAGCCCTAAATGAAAATGTCGAAATTTTAGCTAGCTCCAAACATATTGATGTTTATACTCAAAAAGGTCGCAAACGCCATTTTGGACTCAATGGAAGTGGTCCTGAGTCCTAATTCGACTGTTTGCAAATAGTAGCATTTCGAATTTTAATCCGACTAACGATGCTATATTTAAATATACAATCGTAAAATATGCGGGTTGTTACACGAAGGCACTTTGTCCAATTAAAGAAAGAAGTCCTTGCAAATCCAGATATCCCCTAATCACGTCCGGACTCCCCATCACTTAGGGTAATCTGTAACGACCCGAAATTTTCAATGCCGAAAATTCCAGATAGTTAGGGAGTAGAAGAAAAGAGATAGAAGAAGAAACAGAAACAAGTCACAGAAACCTCACATTCACAGCGGATCAAAATATAATATCACATAAATAACAGTTTTACAAAGAAGAACTGTATCAGTACACTTATATTTTTATACATCAAAGTTACAACACTAGACAGTTTTAAAACAACATGTCCTAGATATACATCAATATATCACAGTGGAAACACTCCATACGTTCCTGTCATCCAGCTCGCCTCCTGAGCTCTAGAATGTCCTTACCTAAAAATTTGTAATACTCGGTCTGACCCGAGCATTACATCAAAGTAACACCCGTGTCAGGCTGGAAACCAGCGTGAGTAAACCGATTTATCATGATATACTAAAGCAATATACTTATTTTAAAATCCGGGGTAACTCGTACCTTATTACAAGTTCATAATTTGCCATATTCAAATACATATCTTACAATCATAACTAAGTATTGTTACTTAGCCTAAATGACCAAGTTTACATCATTTTTTTTCAAGTCTATTTATTCTAAAATCAAATTCATAAGAATTTATTATAGATTACAAATCAAAGTGGTTTCGGGTATTTACTTATTACAAACCCAATCCCGGTCTCCTCGAATCCAATATCATCTTAAAAACAAACTGTTTAAGTTTAAACAATCCCATTTATATCCAGATATGTGTGTGTGTGTGTCTATATATATATATATATATATATATATATATATATATATATATATATATTCAGATGGCCATTCATCACAGGTAAGCAAATCATATTATCACAGTTTATCCGAATGTATCATATCACATAGCATTACAAATCACATATCAGTTATCAACTACTCTAAGGCATATAACATTATTCAATCATTCATAAGTAAGGTTAATTAATTACCTTTAATTCTGCTTATATAACTTAAATTAATTAGAAGCCATTCCTTAATTAATTATAGTAATTATTAGCCTTATTTTCATTAATTAACTAACCTTCTTAATGGATTACATTCATCAATCCTTTAGTTAATTTTACCAAGTAATTAACCCTTAATTAATTTTATTAAGTAATTATTCTCTATTTATTTCTCTAGAGTAATTCCTTTTTAAATAACTATCAATCTATTACTTATGCTAAGTAATTATTATTATAAATTACGTTTAGTAATTATACTTTAATCCATTTCATAAGTGCTTATCCTTGATTAAATTATCATTAATTAATCTTATTAAAAATTAATTAAGCTCTTTAAATTAATTATTTAATCTAAATTACTTATCCCAAATTAATTGAAGGATTTATCTTAAGCACTTCCTTAACCATCAACACAATTAAAAAACTTTGAAATTTATTAACTTGCAATTTAACACATATCCTCAAGTTTAATTGATGATAAACATTCATCAACCCAATTAGAATTCACCTTATCAGAAAACTCGAGCATAATCTCAGATTTCCAGTTCAAAACTCTCGAGCCAGACCAGACTTCACGTTACCCGATTACCTACTCGAATAGCTCGAGCTCGACACTGAGTCAAGATCGTGCTTCCTGATACCCTCCATCATCTTCTTCCTTCTATTCAAGCATCAAACCAGGCCCACAACACAACAGGTTCCTGTGCACCGAAGACGTACACGTGCGCACATAATCTAGTCGACTTCGAACCTTGCTTCGACCATCGACACGATGACCATCCTTCCCTGAATCAATTGTCCTCACAGATCGTTCGAATCCCTCTCGAAATCCCAAATCGAACAATCAAATCAACCATAGGCTTCAGAACCATTACCAAAGTTCGCCCTGCATCACTATCTCCGACCACCGGAGACACCCTCCTCATGCCAGAACCCTCACCTGTCCTCCATCATTCTTTTCCCCGACATCCGTTTACCTCAATGCTAGCACAACAAAGAAATCACCCATGAAACAATTCCAACCCAAACGCAATCACAAACCCTAAAATCAACTCGATTAACCCCCACGACACTTGATAAATACTCCAAGTATTTTTTCATCACTCGTCACTACCCAAACCTCCTTCAGTCACAATTTTGAAAATCCATTCCATATCGATCATCAGTAATTGCGAAAAATCCCAATACTGGACATCCCACCATATCTCTCAAAATTTTATCTTAAAATTCAAGATTTTAGTTTAGAAATCTTAATCTACGATAACAAAACATAGAATACACCTGAAACAACCAATTATCTTGACTGAGATTTTTGATATGTTTTTAAATCTACTGTTCTTCCTCTTTTATATCTCAATGACCATCAGAAACTTGTAGGAAATATTTTTAATTCCATTGTCTTGCTGTTACTATCAGGCTTTGTTTTTATATCATATCTTAAAGAAGATTTGAGGAAGAGCAAATTCGATTTTTGAACATTTTAAACCTATAACACTAAGAACAGAACAATTTCATGGTTCCAGACATGCTTTTAATCATTCACATTCATATACAAATACATTCTGATTTAATAATCATGCTATCACTTATCATATTTCACTTAAGGCATTGCAGCTTATAATTATAATTTATCAGATTTAAAATCCCTTTAAACAAGCTTGTTTACTCATTGGTTTTCAGTTTTGAACAGAGACCTGTTTTTTCATGTTCCAGACACGCATATAAATATTAACAGACATATATACTTAAAATCATTTTATGCACAACATCATCAATTTGTACTTAAAAGATCATCGCACTGCTAGAGCAAGATATAACAGATTTTCCAACTTTACTCACGTACAAACAAATTATTTCAGAGATTAAGTACTAAAATCACTTAAGTGGAAGGTTTGAGTATTTAAATCAAGTTTTCAAACCTGAAATGTTTAAAACAGAGATATGCAAGCCTGTTCCAGACCTGAACACATATACTAACATCCATTTGTATACATAAATCTTTTTTAAACACATGTATAACAAAATTCAGATCATACTTCAATGATTCATCACATGCCAATTCAATATATATCAGATTCTAAGAGTTTTACTCACCTCTTTTGTTTGGACAGAGTAGATCTGAAAATCTGTAAACTGAACTTGAATCTTGATCATTGAACTGCTGTTGATTATGATTTGTACTTGATTAAGTTGATGTCTGAACTGATTTTTTTTGATTGCTTGTTTCTAGATTTTGAAAGTTTTAAACTTGAATTAGTTATTGAGATGGTCAGATCTTTGCTTTAAACTTGCTTTTAGGCTTGAGCTTGTTGCTTGATTAAATTTTAAGTTTGATTTCAACTGAATCTAAAATTTTATTTTCAGGTTGTAGTTTCTGTTTTAGGTTTAAAATTTTGAAACATCTGAAAGAAAATGGAAGTAAAGGTAGAAAGATATATGTATAACTTTGCACATCATTTAATTCATTAATTTAAAAATAAAAAGGGAATGACACTTGTAAATCCCATGGTGTATTTATGTTACATTTGTTTAAATGCATAGTGAATTTGTTTACATTTGTAATTATAATGTACCTAATATGTTTTATGTATTTTTTATAATATCCTTTATTAAATTTTATTTTACCCAAGTCTTATGCATTCATTAATTTCTTAAATCAATATAATATCTTTATACATGTATGTTTTTAACCTTATATATTTACAAACTACCTTTATTTTAAGTATAACCTTTAAAGAATTTATATATATATATATATATATATATCAAGTCTTACATTAAGCTAAAACTCTTTTTTATTAAATTAATAAATATATACCTTATAGAAACTATTCTAGTGTTAAATATAGAACTCAACTTTAAATAAATCTTGAAAATCAATAAAAATTCAACTTCTAATTCAATGTATATATACCTATATATTATATATTATGATTAGAAAATCACTTTTATTAATACTGGAAAGATAAATTTGCGCAACTAAATAATTATAAAAGAAGATTATTAAACTAATATTATCAAACTTTAATACTTTTATTAAGACATTATTAATATAAATATTTATCCAGATATTTATAGTTCAACCTTTATTATATTTTTAAATTTAATCATGTTAATTTCCAATTAATAGATCTCCAAAAATTCAGGTTATCACATTCCTCCCCCCTTAGAATCTTTTCGTCCTCGAAAAGGAACGAAGCCAGAATTTATTCAATACTTAAAATCAGATAAATTTATTCTTTGACCATTTTTAAAACACTTTTAAAATCTATATAATACAGGAAATTTTACTCAAGGAAAATTTTTAGGGCTTTTTTTAGATGTAGGACAGTCCGCAAATTATTTTCTCATAAGGACACACGCACGTATTTCCCTTCCAGCCCACTTTCACGCGCTTCTTCTTCTTCTTCTTCATTTCGATCAAATTTTTCTGTCGCGATCCAATTTACTCTTGCAATAAAAATATCGATAAACCTTGTTTGGTCATTTCAATTTCGTTCTTCTGAAAATTATAGTTCATCTATTATATTTTTCTCATGCACGTTTGTCGACCTCTGTAACGAATGAGATTTTTTTTCGACGCTCGAAAACCGACATCAATACGTCTACTGTATCAACTGCCGAGCAATCGAATGCCGAAAAACCGAAATGTTATGGTTAAAGAAAAAGAAAGAGGTAGAAGAAGAAAGAAGAAGATAGAACAGAAAAGAAAGAAACAACAGAACAATATCAGAATCTCACAATCGCAGCGGAACAACATATAATAGATAAATGAATAATCTTTAAATCAAAACAACTATATCAGTTATTACATTACATCATATTGCATTGCATTACATCACTAGAGTGTACAACAACAAACAGCGGAAAAGAAATACAACATATACTAGTAATAGGCTACGCCATGCTCTCCAGCTTGCCTCCAATCCTCTACAGCAACTCCCGAATTCCAGAATGACCTAATAACCTGACTCTAGACTGCCCGTATGGAAATTAGTGGGCACCCAGAGTTTAGGAAGGGAAACAATAAACTCCAGGTCAGTCATGGGACTGGTGTGAGAACTTAAAACAGTTATTTATCTTTAAAACAAAGAACAAGATAATTTTAAAATAGATTCGCAATGCTTTTTAGAAAATGAGACTACCATAAGGCCTCCCGCACACACACACAATGCAAACGCAGAATCGGAGGAGATTTCTCCTTATGATAGTCAAAGATGCTTGATACGCATTAAAAAGAAACATTTGATATTATTACTAGTGCATAGTGTAGAAAATATTTCGAAAGTAGAATATAAATCTTAGCCAACATACGACCAGTATCGTATGCCTACTATAGCTACCATCTAAACAGTGGTGACCACCATAAGTAAATAGCAGGTTCTACAACTAAAACCGTACAGGGTTTCGTATTGGAGTTTGGATTTCCAACAAATGGTCAAGCCAAGGAACTTCCCATCGCCACATGGAAACACCTCTGGAAAGACGCCCCGAGAACCTAACGTTACGGTTAGATCTCTACCAACACAAGGCCGGGTTACCCCTAAACTGGGTAACTGCTGACACGAATATGCCACCCCCGGTCGTAACCGACCTTCATCCGAGGATCCTCGATTCCAACAACCACAAAGTAATAAATTTGCAGAAACAATATAGGTTAAGTATATGGGCTCCATACCATGATACCACCTCTATCCAGAAGGAATGACATACACTAAAGGGGCGCTACCCCCTAATAACCTTACTGCATCCTTCTTGTTTTGACCATTTTCGGGGTGTGAGGTCCGACGAAGTCTCGTCCACAAAGCTACGCTTTATATAAAAGTTGTGCTTTGTTTCAACAAATGCTCAATAGCACTTAGCATATCACACTACCAAATTGGGAGTATATCACTAATAACCTTCAACTACATAACCTCGAGCTCGTACGTCTCAGAGAAGGGTGTTAAGCTAAGAGAATAAATTCTCCGCCACCAACAGATGTGTATTTGAAAGAAATCAGCTTTATATCTCAATTTGTAACGTCAGACATACTATCCATACAAGTCTGTTCCGGGTTCGAACAGAACCGAAGGCACTTCCAAAGAAGCCCTTGCAATCCGGATATTCACTAATCACGACCGGACTTCCCATCACAAAGGGTAATAAATTTCTATATCGGAGATCAGCCGATGCAGAAACATTCGACGGTAATCCCTCCGTTTTCACAAATATCCGGTCTTCAACACCGGTCATCAAATGCAATCCATAACGACGTATCACATATTCGGAATGGGTTATACGACCCAAAGGTCCTTTCCCGGCTAACCCGAATAGTGAGTGCTTATTTTGAAAATAAGTGTAGCATTCAAATTCAAGCAAATCACAACAAATACCAATTTAAAGGAAAATATTGATAGTCGGTTATTTAACTATCAATAGGCATGCACAACATCACCAGATTCCAAATAATTTCCCAAATTATTTATTTTCCAAAAATATCTTTACAAGATATATTATTTCAATACTTCAAAAATAAATCAACGTTTATTTTTAAACAAATTCCTCTTTTCTTTATAAATTCCATAGTGAATTTGCATTTCCAAAATATCTATGAATATACGACTTTCAAATTGATTTCAAATATTCGCTTTCAATTTATCTTTAAAAGATAAAAATCTCAAAACAACTTTATTTCATATTGGAAAACATTTCCATACTTAGTTAATAATAAGTAATTCACAAATCTATTTAATTTCAATCATTTGGAAATATTCGATATACTTAAATCATAATTAAGTATATATTCTTTTTTATAAGGAAACCATTCTCTTAAACACATTTATTTGAGTCAAAGCGAATGTTACGTAAAACATCGTTACGACAACTCAAAATCACTAGTATAGGGATTCGAAATTAAGATAGATATATAAATCCCAATACTATATAAAAACACTTCCTTTCGGAAATCATTTACTATAACAACAGTGTTATAGTCCAATGTTCCCTTACTTCTCGAAAACGTCTATTTCAACAATGAATGTTAAAATCTATGGTTCCGATGTTTAATATATTTTAAAACATCTTTAAATCGTTTTAATTCTATTTAAAATATCACTTTCCCAAAACATTTCTTTAATATATTATTCACTGTCCAAAATCGTGAATATACTTCGTTAACCAATTTAATGTTTCTACACCTTTTATTTTAACGGATTATCCACTGTCCAAAATCGTGGATAATCTCCTTTAATAATCTATAATAATTGACTTATCAAAATAAGTCGATTTCGGATTTATAAAACAGTGTTTATAAATTCCATTTCTATATTTTATATAAAAACTCCAACTTATAAAATCCCTTAATTAACAAATTCTATTTATATCTCATTTAAGTGCCAAAATCCAATTTATAAGTAAATTACTTATAAATCTTTTATTTTACAAAATCTATTCATTTTATAATCTTCACAGTTTATAAATCTAAAATTTTAATTCACTTATGAAATCCATTTATACTTCATTTTAACACTTAATAAAACTCGTTTTATAATTCCTATATTTTTAATTTATAAATATCAATTTTATAAATCTTTTATATAAACCGTTTATAATAATTCAAAAATCTCAATTTAAATAAACCAATCTTTTTAATAATTTACAAATCGTTATTAAAGCTTATATATAACTCAAAAATCATACTTGAGTATTATTTTCCAAAAATATAACTTTTATAATAATAAAAATTATAACGTTTATTTATTTTAACAATTCAAAATTTAATAAAACTTGTACTTTCAAAAATCACTTTAAAATCCTTCTAAATTCAAAATCGTTACTTTAATATTTTTAAAACTCCAAAAATAGTCCCAATGATGCAACACACCAAATAGTCAAACACGACAACAAACATCATATATCATCATATGATAATCAACAAATATCACAATATCTGTAATCAAAAAAATATTGGTGAGGAATCCAGTTGGATCCCTCCAACCTGTTTCCCTGCATCCATAGACGTTAGCACAATACCAATTCCGTTCCAATACAGAATATCGCGGTATATGGGATTTATAAAATACTATCCGCTATTATGCGGCCCAATAGGGTCTCATCCACTATATAATGCGGGAAATCAACTCCAAGTACATAAATAATTCCAATTTCACTTTGCAGTGAAATATTCGCGGTATATGTTTTTAATAAATAACCTCCGCTTAATATACGGCGTATAATGTCTATTTCAATCAACAGATAACAATTTATCATCCAGGCATACAATCAACAATTTTAAATCTAACTATTTAAAATTTAAAATCGAAACAATTCGATTGAGTGAGAAGTTCTCACCTTGAGTTTCCGATAATAGTTGTAGCGTTTTATTTCGAATAAAATTAAACGTGCGTTTAATTTTACCCGAAATTCTCACTAACTCCAAACGACTCCAATCCGGTTCCATTGCGTAGTTCTTGACAAAACGGTTCCAACGCAACTTGTTTCGTCAATTTCCGATCTCGTATGAAAAAGAAATTGCATTTTAAAGTTTATACGATTAAAAGATAATTAATTTATAATTTTTTTTTTTACTTTTCAACAAATTTTAATCTCAGCCGTTCCTTGCAATCCCCTAGAATCCTGGCCGCGTGATTTTTCTTTCTTCTTCCCGTCCAGCTTCATACGAATGTGAAGAAAAACCCACCGCCGCCTTTGCTTGCTGAATTTTCGCGGCTACACCATGAAGTTTGAAGACGATCGGCCTCCATCGTTGCGAAGCTCCACGCGAGTGCCACCAACAGCCAAAATCCGGTCACGCTCGGTCCCCTATCTCACTTCGAAAATCGTGCCCAACCTCACATCTTCAACTTTCGATTGCCATCGATCCACCAACTTATTTCCGATCGTAGCCGTTGGAATTGAAGTACTCATCGGCCTCCTCGATTTTGTAGTTGAGAACTTTTTGTATCGATTGATGAATTCGAAGAAATCAAGGAGGGAAGGAATGAAAATATCGGCCACTGATTTTTGAAACTGGAGGCTGAGCTCTTGAAACTAGAGTTAGAGTTTTTTTTTAGAAAGAATGAAGACAATGGGTCCTTTTTATAGAAAATTCCCAAAAAAACACTATTCATTCGACTTTTCCGAACTCCAAATCTCGCGTGGTGTCCAGCGTTTCTAAGGTTTAACCCGCGTTACGGACATAATGGAATAGGTTTCGGGAGCCAATTAGATCATCTGTGCGAGTTACGGAAATAAACGATCAAATTTAAATTAAATCGATTAAACGAATTTCTATGTGCTTCGGCTTGCCCCGGACAAACGGTAAATCCGGTTGACACGATATGAAATCTTACAATAATATAACATTACGGATCCGATGAAACTGGTTTCATCGAAATCCGAGACTGTTTGAAAAATGGCTATTTTAACTCGTCAATTAAATATTAAAATATTCAATTTTCGCAAATTAACTTTAAATTCGATTTTAAAAGTTCTATAACATCATTATAACTCCAATATGATTGAATAAAATTTTACAAATCAATTTTTAATCATATTAAACCCAATTTTCAATTATTTACGTAATTTCAACTATTAAATAATCGATTTAATTATCCAATTAAATCTAGATATTCAAAATAAAATTTATTCGACTTACAAATCCTACTTACTAATATTTAAATTCAATTAAATATACGAATTTTAATTAACAGAAATTCTGGGTCGTTACAAACTTCCCCCCTTAAAAGAATTTCGTCCTCGAAATTACCAAGTAAGAAAAATTCACAAAAATCCATTAACTTTTCAAAAATCATTTGTTCAAATTAAATTTCAAATTCATTTAAGTGCTTAACTTTCTCAAAATCCAATAGTTAAACTTCTTACAATAACTTTACTAAGTTTTCAAATCATACTTAGTTATATTTTCAAAAATTTCCAATTTTTTCAAAAATATTCTAACGCTTTAAATTTTCAGAAAAATTCGCCGGTCTCCTTTGCGCGGCTCGATCCAAAAAAAAATGACAGTATATATATATCACAAATATACATCTCATCAAGTAATAAGGCATCCCGCAGGGAAAAAAGTGTAAAAAGTACGATATGTAATCCGAGATATGTACCTTATATATTATTAGCGAGCATATACAGCTAATATAGCGCGAAAGCGAGCTCCAAATGCGTACTAAACACTCAATAAATCAATTAGAAACATGCATATACGAAAGTAACATCAATATACAACATATACCAACAACTATATATGCCAATATAGCAAATTCAATCAAAAGCAACAAATCCAACCGTCATCCAACTAGCATTCAACTAACAACCATAACCAAATCAATTACATTCACTTCTCATTAATATTAAATGAATTGGTTTTCCAATTTAAATCACATTTGATTCATTAACATTGGATGTTTTCAATATTCATTTTCAATTAGTTTACATTCACTAATTAAATTCACATTAGTTCACTTTCAATTCAATTTAAATCCAATTCCATTCAAATTTACATATTATCAATTTGAATTCAATTTCTAAGCTTTCAATTTGTCAATTCAATTTCATATGAGATTTCTATATAATCAACCAACAACCATATAACAACCAATGTATATTCAATACAACCAAATTCATTCAATTTGACATTCTATTTGGTTCATCACTTTTAATTAGCTTTAATGAATTAATATTTACATCCATTATTTCATATCAATTTATTTGCATTCAATTGATTAACATTCAATCCATTTATTAATTCAACTGCTAACACATTTAACAATATAAAGTTGAATTTCATTTACATAACTCAAATCCATATTCATCACTTCACTTTATTAATTTACTTCGATACCAAAATCAACTTCACTTAAGTTATATTCCATTTCAAACATCATTTGTTTAACTTAACTTAAAATTCCACTTATAAATCCAATTCAGATTTCAATTCTAAAGTGAATTCTATTTAACTTTTACCAAAGCTAAATTCAGTAACTCATATTATAAGTTCAAAACTTATTTCATTTATAATCATCAATTTTAATAGCTTATCTAATCCAAATCAATTTATTTAACTTTCCTTTAGTTAAATTTCAAATCACATGTCTTTGATGACAACTCAAATTTATTTCAACTTGGATTTTAACTTCAAATTTTTTTATCACAATCAAACTTCAATTCCCAATTTACTATGGTAGCAAATCTATCACATAGAGACTCGAAAATGATACTGATGATGCTGCAGTCATCACCCTTATTATTTCCCAGTAACAATAGTGAATTTAGTGCTTTAAATTCTTTCAAAAATTTTCCTTTATTTATAAATCATATTTATAAATCTTTTACTTATAGAATTTCACTATTTAACCTTTAATTTTGAAAAATAACTTGCAAAGTAAACATGATTCAAAATTTTCAAATTCATAGTCCAAATTCATTTTTATATTTACAGCTCATATTAATAAATATATTCATATAGTTTGACCATTATATACAAGATTATTTCACAATTGTAAATCACATTAGTTATAGTTCCATACTTATAATTCTTCGCTTATACAATTATTCTTTTACAATATGTTTTATTTAACTTATTCAAACAACTTTTATTAACTTGCATATATCTTACATTTTCAACAACCAAACAATCAATTTATATACACTTTAATAATTTCTGAAAAATTATGTCCTTATATATATAAAATATAATCAAGGTAAAATTATTTCACTTACCCTATTTTAAAACGACATCGTGTCAAATTATTCTGTACAAGTGTTTAGTGATCCCTATCAATAACGTTAATTACTCGTATTGACCAGAATCCATATACCACTCAACAAACCAAACATCACAATATAAAACAATTTATATTCACTAACAAATACGCGCTCGTATCTATTATTACACTCACACTCATTCTAGAGTACCACCGACTCTATCTCTAATGAGTAATTCCAAACAGAGCCATGGTTGTCGCTTAACCATATGCTCTGATACCAAATGTAACGAATGAGATTTTTTTTCGACGCTCGAAAACCGACATCAATACGTCTACTGTATCAACTGCCGAACAATCGAATGCCAAAAAACCGAAATGTTATGGTTAAAGAAAAAGAAAGAGGTAGAAGAAGAAAGAAGAAGATAGAACAGAACAGAAAGAAACAACAGAACAATATCAGAATCTCACAATCGCAGCGGAACAACATATAATAGATAAATGAATAATCTTTAAATCAAAACAACTATATCAGTTATTACATTACATCATATTGCATTACATTACATCATCAGAGTGTACAACAACAAACAGCGGAAAAGAAATACAACATATACTAGTAATAGGCTACGCCATGCTCTCCAGCTTGCCTCCAATCCTCTACAGCAACTCCCGAATTCCAGAACGACCTGATAACCTGACTCTAGACTGTCTGTGTGGAAATTGGTGGCACCCAGAGTTTAGGAAGGGAAACAATAAACTCCAGGTCAGTCAAGGGACTAGTGTGAGAACTTAAAATAGTTATTTATCTTTAAAACAAAGAACAGGATAATTTTAATATAGATTCGCAATGCTTTTTAGAAAATGAGACTACCATAAGGCCTCCCGCACACACACACAATGCAAACGCAGAATCGGAGGAGATTTCTCCTAATGATAGTCAAAGATGCTTGATACGCATTAAAAAGAAACATTTGATATTATTACTAGTGCATAGTGTAGAAAATATTTCGAAAGTAGAATATAAATCTTAGCCAACATACGACCAATATCGTATGCCTACTATAGCTACCAACTAAACAGTGGTGACCACCATAAGTAAATGGTAGGTTCTACAACTAAAACCGTACAGGGTTTCGTATTGGAGTTTGGATTTCCAACAAATGGTCAGGCCAAGGAACTTCCCATTGCCACATGGAAACGCCTCTGGAAAGAAGCCCTGAGAACCTAACGTTACAGTTAGATCTCTGCCAACACAAGGCAGGGTTACCCCTAAACTGGGTAACTACTGACACGAATATGCCATCCCCCGGTCGTAACCGACCTTCATCCGAGGATCCTCGATTCCAATAACCACAAAGTAATAAATTTGCAGAAACAACATAGGTTAAGTATCTGGTCTCCATACCATGATACCACCTCTATCCAGAAGGAATGACATACACTAAAGGGGCGCTACCCCCTAATAACCTTGCTGCATCCTTCTTGTTTTGACCATTTTCGGAGTGTGAGTTCCGACGAAGTCTTGTCCACAAAGCTACGCTTTATATAAAAGTTCTGCTTTGTTTCAACAAATGCTCAACGGCACTTAGCATATCACACTACCAAATTGGGAGTATATCACTAATAACCTTCAACGACATAACCTCGAGCTCGTACGTCTCAGAGAAGGGTGTTAAGCTAAGAGAATAAATTCTCTGCCACCAACAGATGTGTATTTGAAAGAAATCGGCTTTATATCTCAATTTGTAATGTCAGACATACTATCCATACAAGTCTGTTCCGGGTTCGAACAGAACCGAAGGCACTTCCAAAGAAGCCCTTGCAATCCGGATATTCACTAATCACGACCGGACTTCCCATCACAAAGGGTAATAAATTTCTATATCGGAGATCAACCGATGCAGAAACATTGGACGGTAATCCCTCCGTTTTCACAAATATCCGGTCTTCAACACCGGTCATCAAATGCAATCCATAACGACGTATCACATATTCGGAATGGGTTATGCGACCCAAAGGTCCTTTCCCGGCTAACCCGAATAGTGAGTGCTTATTTTAAAAATAAGTGTAGCATTCAAATTCAAGCAAATCACAACAAATACCTATTTAAAGGTAAATATCGATAGTCGGTTATTTAACTATCAATAGGCATGCACAACATCACCAGATTCCAAATAATTTCCCAAATTATTTATTTTCCAAAAATATCTTTACAAGATATATTATTTCAATACTTCAAAAATAAATCAACGTTTATTTTTAAACAAATTCCTCTTTTCTTTATAAATTCCATAGTGAATTTACATTTCCAAAATATCTATGAATATACGATTTTCAAATTGATTTCAAATATTCACTTTCAATTTATCTTTAAAAGATAAAAATCTCAAAACAACTTTATTTCATATTGGAAAACATTTCCATACTTAGTTAATAATAAGTAATTCACAAATCTATTTAATTTCAATCATTTGGAAATATTCGATATACTTAAATCATAATTAAGTATATATTCTTTTTTATAAGGAAACCATTCTCTTAAACACATTTATTTGAGTCAAAGCGAATGTTACGTAAAACATCGTTACGACAACTCAAAATCACTAGTATAGGGATTCAAAATTAAGATAGATATATAAATCCGAATACTATATAAAAACATTTCCTTTCGGAAATCATTTACTATAACAACAGTGTTATAGTCCAATGTTCCCTTACTTCTCGAAAACGTCTATTTCAACAATGAATGTTGAAATCTATGGTTTCGATGTTTAATATATTTTAAAACATCTTTAAATCGTTTTAATTCTACTTAAAATATCACTTTCCCAAAACATTTTTTTAATATATTATTCACTGTCCAAAATCGTGAATATACTTCGTTAACCAATTTAATGTTTCTACACCTTTTATTTTAACGGATTATCCACTGTCCAAAATCGTGGATAATCTCCTTTAATAATCTATAATAATTGACTTATCAAAATAAGTCGATTTCGGATTTATAAAACAATGTTTATAAATTCCATTTCTATATTTTATATAAAAACTCCAACTTATAAAATCCCTTAATTAAAAAATTCTATTTATATCTCATTTAAGTGCCAAAATCCAATTTATAAGTTAATTACTTATAAATCTTTTATTTTACAAAATCTATTCATTTTATAATCTTCACAGTTTATACATCTAAAATTTTCATTCACTTATGAAATCCATTTATACTTCATTTTAACACTTAATAAAACTCGTTTTATAATTCCTATATTTTTAATTTATAAATATCAATTTTATAAATCTTTTATATAAACCGTTTATAATAATTCAAAAATCTCAATTTAAATAAACCAATCTTTTTAATAATTTACAAATCGTTATTAAAGCTTATATATAACTCAAAAATCATACTTGAGTATTATTTTCCAAAAATATAACTTTTATAATAATAAAAATTATAACGTTTATTTATTTTAACAATTCAAAATTTAATAAAACTTGTACTTTCAAAAATCACTTTAAAATCCTTCTAAATTCAAAATCGTTACTTTAATATTTTTAAAACTCCAAAAATAGTCCCAATGATGCAACACACCAAATAGTCAAACACGATAACAAACATCATATATCATCATATGATAATCAACAAATATCACAATATCTGTAATCAAATAAATATTGGTGAGGAATCCAGTTGGATCCCTCCAACCTGTTTCCCTGCATCCATAGACGTTAGCACAATACCAATTCTGTTCCAATACGGAATATCGCGGTATATGGGATTTATAAAATACTATCCGCTATTATGCGACCCAATAGGGTCTCATCCACTATATAACGCGGGAAATCAACTCCAAGTACATAAATAATTCCAATTTCACTTTGCAGTGAAATATTCGCGGTATATGTTTTTAATAAATAACCCCCGCTTAATATACGGCGTATAATGTCTATTTCAATCAACAGATAACAATTTATCATCCAGGCATACAATCAACAATTTTAAATCTAACTATTTAAAATTTAAAATTGAAACAATTCGATTGAGTGAGAAGTTCTCACCTTGAGTTTCCGATAATAGTTGTAGCGTTTTATTTCGAATAAAATTAAACGTGCGTTTAATTTTACCCGAAATTCTCAATAACTCCAAACGACTCCAATCCGGTTCCATTGCGTAGTGCTCGACAAAGCGGTTCCAACGCAACTTGTTTCGTCAATTTCCGATCTCGTATGAAAAAGAAATTGCATTTTAAAGTTTATACGATTAAAAGATAATTAATTTATAATTTTTTTTTTACTTTTAAACAAATTTTAATCTCAGCTGTTCCTTGCAATCCCCTAGAATCCTAGCCACGTGATTTTTCTTTCTTCTTCCCGTCCAGCTTCATACGAATGTGAAGAAAAACCCACCGCCGCCTTTTCTTGCTGAATTTTCGCGGCTACACCATGAAGTTTGAAGACGATCGGCCTCCATCGTTGCGAAGCTCCACGCGAGTGCCACCAACAGCCAAAATCCGGTCACGCTCGGTCCCCTATCTCACTTCGAAAATCGTGCCCAACCTCACATCTTCAACTTCCGATTGCCATCGATCCACCAACTTATTTCCGATCGTAGCCGTTGGAATTGAAGTACTCATCGGCCTCCTCGATTTTGTAGTTGAGAACTTTTTGTATCGATTGATTAATTCGAAGAAATCAAGGAGGGAAGGAATGAAAATATCGGCCACTGATTTTTGAAACTGGAGGCTGAGCTCTTGAAACTAGAGTTAGGGTTTTTTTTAGAAAGAATGAAGACAATGGGTCCTTTTTATAGAAAATTCACAAAAAAATACTATTCATTCGACTTTTCTGAACTCCAAATCTCGCGTGGTGTCCAGCGTTTCTAAGGTTTAACCCGCGTTACGGACATAATGGAATAGGTTTCGGGAGCCAATTAGATCATCTGTGCGAGTTACGGAAATAAACGATCAAATTTAAATCAAATCGATTAAACGAATTTCTATGTGTTTCGGCTTGCCCCGGACAAACGGTAAATCCGGTTGACACGATTTGAAATCTTACAATAATATAACATTACGGATCCGATGAAACTGGTTTCATCGAAATCCGAGACTGTTTGAAAAATGGCTATTTTAGCTTGTCAATTAAATATTAAAATATTCAATTTTCGCAAATTAACTTTAAATTCGATTAAAAGTTCTATAACATCATTATAACTCCAATATGATTAAATAAAATTTTACAAATCAATTTTTAATCATATTAAACCCAATTTTCAATTATTTACGTAATTTCAACTATTAAATAATCGATTTAATTATCCAGTTAAATCTAGATATTCAAAATAAAATTTATTCGACTTACAAATCCTACTTACTAATATTTAAATTCAATTAAATATACGAATTTTAATTAACAGAAATTCTGGGTCGTTACAAACTTCCCCCCTTAAAAGAATTTCGTCCTCGAAATTACCAAGTAAGAAAAATTCACAAAAATCCATTAACTTTTCAAAAATCATTTGTTCAAATTAAATTTCAAATTCATTTAAGTGCTTAACTTTCTCAAAATCCAATAGTTAAACTTCTTACAATAACTTTACTAAGTTTTCAAATCATACTTAGTTATATTTTCAAAAATTTCTAATTTTTTCAAAAATATTCTAACGCCTTAAATTTTCGGAAAAATTCGCCGGTCTCCTTTGCGCGGCTCGATCCAAAAAAAATGACAGTATATATATATCACAAATATACATCTCATCAAGTAATGAGGCAACCCGCAGGGAAAAAAGTGTAAAAATTATGATATGTAATCCGAGAAATGTACCTTATATATTATTAGCGAGCATATACAGCTAATATAGCGCGAAAGCGAGCTCCAAATGCGTACTAAACACTCAATAAATCAATTAGAAACATGCATATATGAAAGTAACATCAATATACAACATATACCAACAACTATATATGCCAATATAGCAAATTCAATCAAAAGCAACAAATCCAACCATCATCCAACTAGCATTCAACTAACAACCATAACCAAATCAATTACATTCACTTCTCATTAATATTAAATGAATTGGTTTTCCAATTTAAATCACATTTGATTCATTAACATTGGATGTTTTCAACATTCATTTTCAATTAGTTTACATTCACTAATTAAATTCACATTAGTTCACTTTCAATTCAATTTAAATCCAATTCCATTCAAATTTACATATTATCAATTTGAATTCAATTACTAAGCTTTCAATTTGTCAATTCAATTTCATATGAGATTTCTATATAATCAACCAACAACCATATAACAACCAATGTATATTCAATACAACCAAATTCATTCAATTTGACATTCTATTTGGTTCATCACTTTTAATTAGCTTTAATGAATTAATATTTACATCCATTAGTTCGTATCAATTTATTTGCATTCAATTGATTAACATTCAATCCATTTATTAATTCAACTACTAACACATTTAACAATATAAAGTTGAATTTCATTTACATAACTCAAGTCCATATTCATCACTTCACTTTATTAATTTACTTCGATACCAAAATCAACTTCACTTAAGTTATATTCCATTTCAAACATCATTCGTTTAACTTAACTTAAAATTCCACTTATAAATCCAATTCAGATTTCAATTCTAAAGTGAATTCTATTTAACTTTTACCAAAGCTAAATTCAGTAACTCATATTATAAGTTCAAAACTTATTTCATTTATAATCATCAATTTTAATAGCTTATCTAATCCAAATCAATTTATTTAACTTTCCTTTAGTTAAATTTCAAATCACATGTCTTTGATGACAACTCAAATTTATTTCAACTTGGATTTTAACTTCAAATTTTTTTATCACAATCAAACTTCAATTCCCAATTTACTATGGTAGCAAATCTATCACATAGAGACTCGAAAATGATACTGATGATGCTGCAGTCATCACCCATATTATTTCCCAGTAACAATAGTGAATTTAGTGCTTTAAATCCTTTCAAAAATTTTCCTTTATTTATAAATCATATTTATAAATCTTTTACTTATAGAATTTCACTATTTAACCTTTAATTTTGAAAAATAACTTGCAAAGTAAACATGATTCAAAATTTTCAAATTCATAGTCCAAATTCATTTTTATATTTACAACTCATATTAATAAATATATTCATATAGTTTCACCTTTATATACAAGATTATTTCACAATTGTAAATCACATTAATTATAGTTCCATACTTATAATTCTTCGCTTATACAATTATTCTTTTACAATATGTTTTATTTAACTTATTCAAACAACTTTTATTAGCTTGCATATATCTTACATTTTCAACAACCAAACAATCAATTTATATACACTTTAATAATTTCTGAAAAATTATTTCCTTATATGTATAAAATATAATCAAGGTAAAATTATTTCATTTACCCTATTTTAAAACGACATCGTGTCAAATTATTCTGTCCAAGTGTTTAGTGATCCCTATCAATAACGTTAATTACTCGTATTGACCAGAATCCATATACCACTCAACAAACCAATCATCACAATATAAAACAATTTATATTCACTAACAAATACACGCTCGTATTTATTATTACACTCACACTCATTCTAGAGTACCACCGACTCTATCTCTAATGAGTAATTCCCAACAGAGCCATGGTTGTCGCTTAACCATATGCTCTGATACCAAATGTAACGAATGCGATTTTTTTCGACGCTCGAAAACCGACACCAATACGTCTATTGTATCAACTGCCGAGCAATCGAATGCCGGAAAACCGAAATGTTATGGTTAAAGAAAAAGAAAGAGGTAGAAGAAGAAAGAAGAAGATAGAACAGAACAGAAAGAAACAACAGAACAATATCAGAATTTCACAATCGCAGCGGAACAACATATAATAGATAAATGAATAATCTTTACATCAAAACAACTATATCAGTTATTACATTACATCATATTGCATTACATTACATCATCAGAGTGTACAACAACAAACAGCGGAAAAGAAATAAAACATATACTAGTAATAGGCTACGCCATGCTCTCCAGCTTGCCTCCAATCCTCTACAGCAACTCCCGAATTCCAGAATGACCTGATAACCTGACTCTAGACTGCCCGTGTGGAAATTGGTGGCACCCAGAGTTTAAGAAAGGAAACAATAAACTCCAGGTCAGTCATGGGACTGGTGTGAGAACTTAAAATAGTTATTTATCTTTAAAACAAAGAACAGGATAATTTTAAAATAGATATGCAATGCTTTTTAGAAAATGAGACTACCATAAGGCCTTCCGCACACACACACAATGCAAACGCAGAATCGGAGAAGATTTCTCCTTATGATAGTCAAAGATGCTTGATACGCATTAAAAAGAAACATTTGATATTATTACTAGTGCATAGTGTAGAAAATATTTCGAAAGTATAATATAAATCTTAGCCAACATACGACCAGTATCGTATGCCTACTATAGCTACCATCTAAACAGTGGTGACCACCATAAGTAAATGGCGGGTTCTACAACTAAAACCGTACAGGGTTTCGTATTGGAGTTTGGATTTCCAATAAATGGTCAGGCCAAGGAACTTCCCATTGCCACATGGAAACGCCTCTGGAAAGAAGCCCTGAGAACCTAACGTTACAGTTAGATCTCTGCCAACACAAGGCAGGGTTACCCCTAAACTGGGTAACTACCGACACGAATATGCCATCCCCCAGTCGTAACCGACCTTCATCCGAGGATCCTCGATTCCAACAACCACAAAGTAATAAATTTGCAGAAACAACATAGGTTAAGTATCTGGGCTCCATACCATGATACCACCTCTATCCAGAAGGAATGACATACACTAAAGGGGCGCTACCCCCTAATAACCTTGATGCATCCTTCTTGTTTTGACCATTTTCGGAGTGTGAGGTCCGACGAAGTCTCGTCCACAAAGTTACGCTTTATATAAAAGTTGTGCTTTGTTTCAACAAATGCTCAATAGCACTTAGCATATCACACTACCAAATTGGGAGTATATCACTAACAACATTCAACTACATAACCTCGAGCTCGTACGTCTCAGAGAAGGATGTTAAGCTAAGAAAATAAATTCTCCGCCACCAACAGATGTGTATTTGAAAGAAATCGGCTTTATATCTCAATTTGTAATGTCAGACATACTATCCATGCAAGTCTGTTCCAGGTTCGAATAGAACCGAAGGCACTTCCAAAGAAGCCTTTGCAATCCAGATATTCACTAATCACGACCGGACTTCCCATCATAAAGGGTAATAAATTTCTATATCGGAGATCAGCCGATGCAGAAACATTCGACGGTAATCCTTCCGTTTTCACAAATATCCGGTCTTCAACACCGGTCATCAAATGCAATCCATAACGACGTATCATATATTCGGAATGGGTTATACGACCCAAAGGTCCTTTTCCGGCTAACCCGAATAGTGAGTGCTTATTTTAAAAATAAGAGTAGTATTCAAATTCAAGCAAATCACAACAAATACCTGTTTAAAGGTAAATATTGATAGTCGGTTATTTAACAATCAATAGGCATGCACAATATCACCAGATTCCAAATAATTTCCCAAATTATTTATTTTCCAAAAATATCTTTACAAGATATATTATTTCAATACTTCAAAAATAAATCAACATTTATTTTTAAACAAATTTCCCTTTCCTTTATAAATTCCATAGTGAATTTACATTTCCAAAATATCTATGAATATACGATTTTCAAATCGATTTCAAATATTCACTTTCAATTTATCTTTAAAAGATAAAAATGTCAAAACAACTTTATTTCATATTGGAAAACATTTCCATACTTATTTAATAATAAGTAATTCACAAATCTATTTAATTTCAATCATTTGGAAATATTCGATATACTTAAATCATAATTAAGTATATATTCTCTTTTATAAGGAAACCATTCTCTTAAACACATTTATTTGAGTCAAAACGAATGTTACGTAAAACATCGTTACGACAACTCAAAATCACCAGTATAGGGATTCGAAATTAAGATAGATATATAAATCCCAATACTATATAAAAACATTTCCTTTCGGAATCGGAAATCATTTACTATAACAACAGTGTTATAGTCCACTATTCGCTTACTTCTCGAAAACGTCTATTTCAACAATGAATGTTGAAATCTGTGGTTTCGATGTTTAATATATTTTAAAACATCTTTAAATCGTTTTAAATCTATTTAAAATATCACTTTCCCAAAACATTTCTTTAATGTATTATTCACTGTCCAAAATCGTGAATATACTTCGTTAGCCAATTTAACGTTTCTACACCTTTTATTTTAACGGATTATCCACTGTCCAAAATCGTGGATAATCTCCTTTAATAATCTATAATAATTGACTTATCAAAATAAGTCGATTTTAGATTTATAAAACAATGTTTATAAATTCCATTTCTATGTTTTATATAAAAACTCCAACTTATAAAATCCCTTAATTAACAAATTCTATTTATATCTCATTTAAGTGCCAAAATCCAATTTATAAGTTAATTACATATAAATCTTTTATTTTACAAAATCTATTCATTTTATAATCTTCACAATTTATAAATCTAAAATTTTCATTCACTTATGAAACCCATTTATACTTCATTTTAACACTTAATAAAACTTGTTTTATAATTCCTATATTTTTAATTTATAAATATCAATTTTATAAATCTTTTATATAAACCGTTTATAATAATTCAAAAATCTCAATTTAAATAAACCAATCTTTTTAATAATTTACAAATCGTTATTAAAGCTTATATATAACTCCAAAATCATACTTGAGTATTATTTTCTAAAAATATAACTTTTATAATAATAAAAATTATAACGTTTATTTATTTTAACAATTCAAAATTTAATAAAACTTATACTTTCAAAAATCACTTTAAAATCCTTCTAAATTCAAAATCGTTACTTTAATATTTTTAAAACTCCAAAAATAGTCCCAATGATGCAACACACCAAATAGTCAAACACGACAACAAACATCATATATCATCATATGATAATCAACAAATATCACAATATCTGTAATCAAATAAATATTGGTGAGGAATCAGTTGGATCCCTCCAACCTGTTTCCCTGCATCCACAGACGTTAGCACAATACCAATTCCGTTTCAATACGAAATATCGCGGTATATGGGATTTATAAAATACTATCCGCTATTATGCGGCGCAATAGGTCTCATCCGCTATATAATGTGGGAAATCAACTCCAAGTACATAAATAATACCAATTTCACTTTGCAGTGAAATATTCGCGGTATATGTTTTTAATAAATAGCATCCGCTTAATATACGACGTATAATGTCTATTTAAATCAACAGATAACAATTTATCATCCAGGCATACAATCAACAATTTTAAATCTAACTATTTATAATTTAAAATCGAAACAATTCGATTGAGTGAGAAGTTCTCACCTTGAGTTTCCGATAATAGTTGTAGCATTTATTTCGAATAAAATTAAACGTGCGTTTAATTTTATCTGAAATTCTCACTAACTCCAAACGACTCCAATCTAGTTCCATTGCGTAGTGCTCGACAAAATGGTTCCAACGCAACTTGTTTCGTCAATTTCCGATCTCGTATCAAAAAGAAATTGCATTTTAAAGTTTATACGATTAAAAGATAATTAATTTATAAATTTTTTTTAACTTTTAAACAAATTTTAATCTCAGCCGTTCCTTGCAATCCCCTAGAATCCTGGCCACGTGATTTTTCTTTCTTCTTCCCGTCCAGCTTCAAACGAATGTGAAGAAAAACCCACCGCCGCCTTTGCTTGCTGAATTTTCGCGGCTACACCATGAAGTTTGAAGACGATCGGCCTCCATCGTTGCGAAGCTCCACGCGAGTGCCACCAACAGCCAAAATCCGGTCACGCTCGGTCCCCTATCTCACTTCGAAAATCGTGCCCAACCTCACGTCTTCAACTTCCGATTGCCATCGATCCACCAGCTCATTTTCGATCGTAGCCGTTGGAATTGAAGTACTCATCGGCCTCCTCGATTTTGTAGTTGAGAACTTTTTGTATCGATTGATGAATTCGAAGAAATCAAGGAGGGAAGGAACGAAAATATCGGCCACTGATTTTTGAAACTGGCGGCTGAGCTCTTGAAACTAGGGTTAGGGTTTTTTTTTAGAAAGAATGAAGACAATGGGTCCTTTTTATAGAAAATTCCCAAAAAAAACACAATTCATTCGACTTTTCCGAACTTCAAATCTCGCGCGGTGACCGACGTTTCTAGGGTTTAACCCGCGTTTCGTACACAATGGAATAGGTTTCGGGAGCCAATTCGATCATCTGTGCGAGTTACGAAAATAAACGATCAAAATTAAATTAAACCGATTAAACGAATTTTTATGTGTTTCAGCTTGCCCCGGACAAACGGTAAGTCCAATTGACACGAAATTTGAAATCTTATAATAATATAACATTATGGATCCAATGAAACTAGTTTCGTCGAAATCCGAGACTGTTTGAAAAATGGCTATTTTAACTCGTCAATTAAATATTAAAATATTCAATTTTCACAAATTAACTTTAAATTCGATTTTAACAGTTCTATAACATCATTATAACTCCAATATGATTAAATAAAATTTTACAAATCAATTTTTAATCATATTAAACTCAATTTTCAATTATTTACGTAATTTCAACTATTAAATAATCGATTTAATTATCCAATTAAATCTAGATATTCAAAATAAAATTTATTCGGCTTACAAATCCTACTTATTAATATTTAAATTCAATTAAATATACGAATTTTAATTAATAGAAATTCTGGGTTGTTACAACCTCGTTCTTTTCATATTTCTACCGCGATCTCGTTTTTTTTCAAAGTTTTGATGTAAAGTTGTTTGGGTTGTATATAAAGTTGTGATAGAGTGGAAAAGTATCATATTTTATGTTCAGTTTTTGGGTTTCATTTTTATTTTTTTCTTATTATCATTTTTTTATTATCAGTAACTAGGTATCAGTTTTGTATACGGTAGGTATCAGTTTTGTGAAATTGAATAATTAATGTTCTACATTGAACATATTTTTACTAATGTTTATTTTTTATTTTTTTTGGCAGTGGGGATAATAGTCTTCTTTGTTTGTTTGTGTTGAATAATAACATTTTTAGCACTCGATTGTCTATTGATTGCTCTTTGTATGATTTGAAGAATGAGATATAAGCTTGTGATGATTGGAAAAGTATTATTGATTGGGTTGTATATAAGCTTGTGATAGAGTGGAAAAGTATCATATCTTAGGATCAGTTTTCTGGTATCATTTTTATTTTTCTTAGTATAAATTTTTTTTGATTATCAGTAACTAGGTATCAGTTTTGTATACCTTAGGTATCAGTTTTCTGAAATGGAAAAACTAACGTTTTAAACTGAACATGTTTTTACTAATGTTTTTTATTTGGCAGTAGTGATAATGTGGCGCAGGTAGACCATCAGCTAAGTCTAAAGGAGGATTTTCATATTTTCAGAACAAGCATAACAGATGTGGCGAGTGCAAAGCAGCTTGGTCATAATAAATGGAATTGTCAAGCTTCAAAGAGGATATGAATTGATTTTTCATTTTGAATTTGTTCAGATTAATAAGTGGAAGCGTGACTTGTTTTGATGGTTTATTGTAATTTAACCTTTTGTTATTACTTTGTATTTAGTATAGCATGAAATTTGTTATAAATGGAATTTGTTATTAATTTGTGTTCAGTTTATTGTAAGTGGATGTATTCAGTTTTAGTATCAGTTAAATGTTTTTACAGTATTAGTTTTAGTGTATGTTTTTACAAGTAAGAGCAGCTTTGTTTTAAGAACATAACATCATTACTTCATAAGTATCAAATTGCAACAAAACATCATTACTTCACAAGTACAAATTTCAACAGAATTACATTACTTTACAACTATCAAATTTAATTGTGAAACATCAAATTTATTGGTACAAGCATATAGTATGCTTTGAATTAAAATATTTAACATTTTTACTAGCACACTTAGTATCGATTTGTATATGAATTTTTGCGTTTGTAGCTATTACTTTAAGATATATTTGCTAAATATTTTGTTTTATTTTTTATTTTGTAGTTATCTTTTTTGTTTTCGTAGGCGTCGGTTTTGTTTCTGTAGGTATCAATTTCTTTTAAGTAGGTATCAATTTCTCTTATGTGGGTATCAGATTTGTTTCTGTAGGTATCAGTTTCTCTTATGTGGGTATCAGATTTGTTTCTATAGGTATCAGTTTCTTTTATATAGGTATCAATTTTTTTCCTGTAGTAACTATTTATTTTTGAACTAACTGTTTTTGAAATTGAGAGATATTATTTTTTCAATATTTTGTTATGAATCATTTTTTTTCAAGTACGTTGCTCCATCTTTTTGCATATACAACAAATTGCTTCTCTGACTTCACTGCCCAAAAACCCAACTCATCTGCCATGGCCAGACTCCAATCCACCTTCCTCGACCAATACAATCATTGCCAACAACTCGCGACCTCAACCTCGACCAAACCGCGACCTAATCAAAATTTTCTTCTCACCGCCTCCTGCAAAACACCAACCACAACCGCGACATCAAACATAGACTCAAATAAATTAGAAATTTTAATTTTGGTTTTGTGAAAGTGCTTTTGGTTTTGGGGAGACTGTGGAAATTGATTTTGCTTCTGAGCAATTGAACGAGAAATCGATTTGTTTTGATTTCATTTTATTTTTAAAAGAAAGTTATTCGATTTCTGAGTGAAAGCGAGGAGGAGAAGACGAGCATAATTCTTTGTCTTTGTTTTAATTTGTATATGGGCTTGGGCTTTGTCCTTACGGTAAAAGTTTTCTGTGCATGTCCTTCTGAGCAATAAACACCTCCCAAGCAACTTCATCCGTTTCTAACTGCTACCAACTCAACATTGTTCGAATAGACGTTTTATCTTGTACTAAATCATTGCAAATTTATTTTTCTCAAGACAAGAATGGAAGCCTCACGTCAAATCAAATAACCTCTAAAGTTTATTTTTTGCCTATTTTCTACAAGAGGGAATTAGGCACAAGGACAAACTTTGAAATTTTTTTTGGCTGAAGGACACGAAGTTTCATTTTTGGGCCGAAGGACAAACTTTGGAAGAAAATTAGGCTGAAGGACAATGTTAAATACAACTAGCATTTTGTACAATGTAAAACTGAATGTAATGCTAGTTATAATTAGCATTTTGTATAGTGTTTATACTGTACAAAATGCTAGTTGTATTTAGCATTGTCTTTCAGCCTAATTTTCTTTCAAAGTTTGTCCTTCGGCCTAAAAATGAAACTTCGTGTCCTTCAGCCAAAAAACTTTTCAAAGTTTGTCCTTGTACCTAATTCCCTGTTTCTACAATCTGTTTTAAAAAAGTTTGCTAAGTATGCTACTGCTATTTAAACTAAACGAACTAAAAATAAGTAAAACCTTAATCATTAGGGTGTAGCAATATTTAAATAAACCAGATAATGGGGTCTAATTTAGAAAAACTCTAATAGAAAACAACTACCTAGTGTATTTACACAAATCACAATTAATCTTCATTTAATATTTCTCGCTCTCTCAAACTCGAAAAGCTCCAGATATCTGAGAACTAAAATCGATTGGCCAAGAAAATAAGAGAGAGAAAATGAACTAGGAGAGAGAAACTTGTTATTTCAGGATATAGATTTCCATAATTCAATACAAATTCTCGAAGATTCTGCCTGTAAGTACTTCGATTGCAAAAAATAATTATTTTCCTTCTGTGATTTTTTTGGTTTTCGATTCAGAGTATGCTATTTTTTTCAAACTTGGTTCTGTATACTTTTGACGATTTAATTACGTTTGTTAGGTTTAATTCGAAGAAAATGAAAAAAAAGATTAAACATATAATCTTGTTGCGTCAAATAGTCCAATTAGTAGTTGGTTGTGTATTTTTGTGGCTGTATTAGCTATTGATTTCTTGATTGGATTTAATTTGGTCGGTGATTAATGAACACACTCTGATTTAAAGTTTTGCAGGTTAGTTAATTATTTTGTTGAATACTGTAGATTGCCAGATCTAGTTAAATATAAATTCTTTTTGTATTTGATGTTATCTGATGTTCTTAGTTGACTAATTCTATGTAAGCTCAAGTTTGCATCTTTTAGTTAGACATGTACCATTTTGCATACCTCTGAATCTATTACATACTTATATCAAACCATATTTTCTGATTACATGACTCGGATTAGTAGATCTCTTATTGTAGAGGTGATAGATTTGCTTATGAATTTATATATCATGTTTATCTATTTTGGTATTTTACTGGAATGGTTACTGTGTATCTGCCAACTCTACCAGTTTTATGGCCAGAGACTCTTGAAATCTCCATTATGGCAGTTTATCATACAATAGCGACTAGCGTGATGACCGTATCATGCTTGGATGGTACAATTGAAACTCAATCATATGTCATATGAATTTCTTTAAGGCCGCATAACTTTATCCTCCAGATATTGTCAATATTTTTGCTCACTTAGCATTCATAGAATTATGTACGATTGTAAAAGTTGTTTGACCTGGTAGAGATTAACTTTTTTTTTTTCCATCTATTACGGATTAATTATCTTCCCAATAAACCCTGGAATAACAAAAGTTATTACTATCTTGTTGAAGTATTAGTTAATGCTAAAGTTAACTTGTGAAAGTTACACATATTTTATCAGTATCCATGTGTGTTGTCAATAATCAGTATCATTTACCAAGATCAAGCTGTGACAATCATTTTGGTTACTGCAGTGATATTAATAGCATAGAACATATAAATATACTTTCTTTTGCTTCTTACACTCTCCTTTGCATCTTTTCAGTACTAAATGTATTTTGTTAAAAGGGATTGTAAGAAGTAGGAGAAGAGAGACTTCGGCTTTCAACTTGAATAAACCAGGCTATTTTAAAACTGGTGAATAGTGCTAGTTTTCCTATATTGAAGAGTTATCTCTGAATGTATTGTAGCACAACTGAGCTGGTCACATCAATTATTACTCTCTTAATGTATGCAGATCGTCAAACAATAACTGAAGAAGGCATAAAGAAATTGTTATCCATCAGATCGAGAAACTAACTTTGGGGAAAGCTTATGTTGAAAAATCAGTCTTGGTTAATATCAAGAGCTTTGCCTAGCTCCCGCAATCAAGTACCTCACTGGATTTACATGACATATAACCTGCATGAAAGATGCACCAAGCCAAAACACTCTCACCCGCTAGACTCTGATCTCCAAAATGGATTTGATCAAAATTTAGAGAAAAAAAGAAAAAGGGCTAACCCCAGCGACTCCATAACTCATCCAAACAACGAAAATGGAAGTTCAAACGATTCCTACTCCGATTCAAGTTCCCTCATCAGTTCAATAGGGCGGGACAACTCAATCAACTGCCTTATTCGATGTTCAAGATCCGATTTTGGATCCATAGCTTTACTGAACAGCGAGTTTCGTAACCTAGTTCGCACTGGTGAGCTGTACAGGCTTAGACGCATGATGGGAATAGCTGAGCATTGGGTATATTTTTCATGCAATGTTCTGGAATGGGAAGCTTATGACCCATACAGTAGCCGCTGGATGACTTTGCCTAGAATGCCTCACAACGAATGCTTCATGTGCTCAGACAAAGAGTCGCTAGCTGTAGGCACCGATTTACTGGTTTTTGGTAAAGAGGTGACTTCTCACGTTGTTTTGAAGTACAGCATTCTAGACAATTCTTGGTCGAACGGGGTCATAATGAACTTGCCTAGATGTCTTTTTGGTTCAGCTAGTTTAGGTGAAAAAGCTGTTATAGCAGGTGGAACTGATTCTAAAGGCAGAGTAGTAGATACTGCTGAACTGTACAACTCTGAAACTGAAACTTGGACTACACTCCCTAGAATGAACAAAGCAAGAAAAATGTGCTCGGGTGTTTTTATGGATAACAAATTCTATGTGATCGGTGGCATGGTGAAAGCCAATGAGTTGCTGACATGTGGCGAGGAGTTTGACTTTGAGAAGGGTAGGTGGAGGGTTATACCGAATATGTCCCTAGGACTCAGTGGTGCTACTGGCGCTCCTCCACTGGTAGGGGTTGTTAATAACGAGTTATACGCGGCTGATTACAGTCAGAAGGAGTTGAGGAAGTACATAAAGGAGAGTAATACTTGGGTTACTTTGGGTAATCTGCCTGAGAGGCCGGCTTCGATGAATGGATGGGGCCTGGCCTTTCGGGCCTGTGGGGAAAGGCTGATTGTGATTGGTGGGCCTCGGGTTATGGGCGGAGGCATTATAGAACTGCATTCGTGGATCCCACGCGAAGGACCGCCTGAATGGACCATGATTTCCAGCAAGCCTTCCGGAAGCTTTGTTTATAATTGTGCTGTTATGGGATGCTGAAGGTTCGTTCTCTTGAAGCTTCTTCCTCTTTCATCTCCTCTTCCTTTCTCCGCATTATCTGGTAATATTTGCTGATGTGGGGAGGATTTGTATCAGTTGAAATTTCAATTTTTAATGTAACAGTCGGTCACTCATACTTTGTACCTTGTACCACCTCTTTGTTTTACTTTGATTTTTAGCGATGATCATCGCCATTCAAAAACTTAATATTTATGTATTCGATCATTTGGCAATTTGACATAAGAACGTTATGGAAGACCGGAGTTAAGTGGTTTTATATAATAAAACGTTTTTATTTGATCATTATGGATGCAGTATTGTCTTCTTGATTTGCTTTGTA
Organism: Allium cepa; assembly: GCA_030765085.1. Taxonomy (NCBI): domain Eukaryota; kingdom Viridiplantae; phylum Streptophyta; class Magnoliopsida; order Asparagales; family Amaryllidaceae; genus Allium; species Allium cepa. The sequence goes on along the minus strand of CM060941.1, from coordinate 1,044,981,397 downwards.
GCAATGGCAACGTCATTTGTTATATACAATTTGTATCTTATCTGTATATGCATATATTCTACATCGAATTGCTCTGTGGCTATGAAAGCCAGAGGTCTATTTCTGTGGAGATTTCAATATCAGAATATGAATGAATTGAGCTTCTCTGTCCAACATAGAATATATTGTTTGTTTTCGCTTTATGCAATTTTGAATTTGTCCTCAGATCTATCCTTCACTGTATTATTTGAAATATATTTCATGCCTAGTGTGTGATTCACGTGCTATGGGAATCAATGCAAAAGCTTAACCTGTCAGATGATGACTTCCAATTTCAATTATTGTGAAGTAACTCTATTGCTTTCACTAGCTATTGTAAACACCTTTTCAAACGCATTAAAACGCTTCGTTATCAACCGAATATATGCTATGTAATTGTGACAAGACGTCAGATTTCAGTCTTTGATCATGTATACCTTTTCTGTAATGCATTGTCACGGCACGTACCAACTGAGATTAGATGTAATAAATACATTCATCTGTATCATTGTGAATTTTCACATCTTGTGTTTTTTTTTCTTCATCCCATAACCTTTGTATTTATATGTGTGTCTGATATCTCTCACCGTTTTTTTTTTCCTTCTAATTTTAGAATTAAAATGCTTCACTTGATTCATCTTATTCTCGCATTCAAATCCAAGTTCATGTCCCAATAATTTCACTTTATCTAATATATCTCAGATCACTACACTCTCCTTAATCCAATCTTCTCCAACAAGATCTAACTTCCAATCCAACTAACCTCATATATCTAACGCAATTTAGTTATATATATAGTTTGACTAAAAAATTAGGCTCCGTTTGCTTTGGTATTTTTGGTTTTTTGTTTTCATTCAAGAAACATGCATACAACGCATTTTTTTAGAAAAAAAACGATCATTTTAAAAAACGAACTTAACATATAAAATAGCAAACAAATTTATTTTACTTTTCGTATTTGAGAAATAAAAAAAGAATGGAAAACAATATATCCACTCCGTTACCTCTTCGTCGTCCCTTCATCGTCGTTGTAATGGTTTAAAATTTCAAATTTATTTTCTGTTATCCTCATATTTTGTTATGAATGTTAAATACGCAAAATACATATAAAACCAAACAGACTCTTACTTTTTATTTTTGTCTTAAAGTCGAGTTTGAGTATCATTATCTTAATTATTTATTATTATTTAGGTAAATAAACATGAGTTGTGTTCTAATTATATTCGTGTTATCTTACAAATTATAAACTCTATGATTGAAAAGTAATATGTTTTCATAAATGTATTAAAATATTAGTGCTAGGGAAAAATAAAATGTAAATTATAATATAAATAATCATAAATATTGATAGCAAAACATAATGATCAAGAAACCTAAGTATCCACTTAGATTGAGAGGTATAGTTTCCATTTAAGCTCTTTTGTCATTAAATATTCAAATCCAATTACAAACCCATATCATCTAATATTTAAGATATGAAGTAGACTCACTAAATTTGTAGACAAACAACTAATACAATTATGTTTTCTGTATCTATTTTAAATAGGTATGGATGCTTCCCGTTCAAACTTACTGTTTCCATGTTTTGAAATTTTTCAAAACTCATTGATAAAAAATAAGATAGTATCACACACGTAAAATAATGTTAATAAAAATGAAAAAAAAGTAAATTATAACATAAATATTAGCAAATATTAACAATGAAATATAATTGTTAGGAAGTCTATATATCTGTTCGTGTTGAGAACTACAGTTTTCATTTTTATTATTTTATTCATTCCGTTCTAGAATGGAGATTGGAATTCAATTGTTACTATCACTTTAAGCATATAATATATGAAGTGCAATTTATCATGATTCATGCGAGCTTTACCTATCTTACACACACAAATACACAAACATACACACATACTCACACGCAGTCACACACAGAGAAAGACACACACACACACACACACATATTCATTTTTATTATTGATTATAAGTGAGCGAAATCTGTCCTTTGATAAGTTGTATTTTATTATATCGTGCTTAGTGTTAACCTAAGTGAATATATACATCAAATTGCTCATCAAGCGTCTTATTCTTCGTGCTTTCGGACGATAAACTCCCTCTAATTGCAGGAGCACAGAGGCAACTGTCACAAGCATTTGGAACACCTTGTAAATTTGGATAATTGAATAACAATTAAATTAAAGGCAAAATATCAAGTTCGGTAAAAGGGGTAAAATTGAAATTTTCATAAATAAACAAATTCAGCAGCGAAACTTGTACCATTGCGGAGATCGATTTTTTCTTGTCAAGTTTCATTATAAGAACTCTTAAATCAGACTGAGGCTAGAAATAATAACCGAATTTATATTTAGGAGTGTTCGGGCTAAGCTGGGTCCTAAGGCCCTTTAGCACCAAATTAGGAATAAACCAAACTTTCTAACGTAGATGATAAGTATGTATAGTAAGTTCTCGTTCTCATCTTCCTAAACAAATAAAACCATTAAACCTAGCCTAGATCTAAAATTTATAAACCGATTCTATACCAAATTCAAAAATTCGAGGATTAAAGAGATTAAGAGAAGAGAGAAATAAAAAGATACCAATATAAAATAATTGGCGGAGTTCGGAGGCTAGGGGAAGATCCAGGAAGATAAGGAAAAGAGGATTCTAATAGAATTTGGAGCTATCTCGAACAAATTGTTACTAGGAGCTTATTTACCATGATATATAATATCATATATATTCTTATTTCATTATTTATAGTCTAAATTAGGTTAATGACCATATTTAATATAATTTAGATGTTGATACATGTTTAACTTGGAAAATTGCGATTGGAATTGATATTAGACATAGGTAATAGGCCATTTGTGTAACAACCATAAATTCAGTAAATATTTTAAATGGAATTTTACTTGAAACTTTGAATTTAATTATTTTAAAATTGATAAATTCAGAATTTTAATGTAAAATTTTGGGATTTGATGTAAATTATTTTCCAAGTTTAATAAAATAACGTTTTTTCTAAAAATTCAAATTTTGGCCAACTTTGGTCAAAGTTTGACTTCCTGTAGAAAATTTTAAATTTGAAATTTTATTCTTTTTTTATAAAGCTGGATTTGATTCTAACCTTTTTCTTGCTTTTCGTTTCACTAAATTCTGATTTCTACTTCTCAAAATTTGCTGTTTTCAGCGTATTACATGAAGTTATTTTCACATTTTATTTCTTCTATTTGTTGTTGGGCATAGACTAATAGGTTAGGAGGTAAATGATCAGTCGGTGCAATTGAAAAGTCAACAGTTGAGAAAAAAGTACGTACAAAATTTGTTTCTGCTTTCTCATTTCTCATTCTCATTTCTTCCTGCTCAGAAATATACAGCAAGTTCCTCTTCTCCTTCTCAAAATTTTATTTTAATTTTCTCTAAAAAAATTCTTTTTCCTCCTTCAAATTTTCGTCCATCACCTTCACCCCTTCTCTTTTCTCCATAGCCATGACCAAATCCCTTGATTTTTGCCTAGCCGTGACTTTCCCCAAACCCTAGCCGCACCATCCCCTTCTAAAACCCTAGCCGAACCACTTCATCCACATCTCAAAACCCTTCCACCTTCCCTTGCCAAACCCTAGCCTTGCCATAGGCCAAACCCACACAAGCCAAGGCCGAACCTTCTCACAAACCCTAGGCCGAACCATCACTTTCCCCTTCCAATTGCCTAGCCATGACCACTACTTGCCTCCCCAAACCTTTTGCCTTCCTTGCCGTGAGCCTAACCATGACCAAACCCTTGATCTAGCCTAGACTAGCCTTGCCTTGACCCAAACTACATCATGACAAAACCTAACCTTTTTCCTTCCCTTTGTTTTGCCTTAGGCCGAGACTTGTTTTGACCCAAACCAAGCCGTGGACCAACCTAACCCAAACCCTTGTGTGGCCGATCCCCTAAGCTATGTAGCTGAGCCTATTTGCCTTTAGGCTAGTCCCTTTTCATGTGTTTTAATAAATAAATTATCTACTTTTATTTTTTTTCTATGTGAATTTATCTATTTACATATGTATGTATATTTTTATGCTTTGGATTTGGATTCTCCTCCCACACAAGCTTGTTCGTGATTGTCGTGCTTATTCGAAGTTGTTGGGTTTTGTTTGGAATCATTTCTTTAGCTAAGAAAGGTGAGTAACCACTCTTGACTACATACTTATATTTCGGTGAATCAATGTCATTTGAATTATGTTGAGATGTATATGCATTGTAGTAATTTCATATATGATTATATTATGTTATTCCACATGATATTATACCTGTTATGATCACTTGCCATGATATGTTATTTATTGTTCCGTTTATTTCATGTTCCGTTCTCACATTGCAAGTTCCTTCACTATGAGTTGAAATGATACATACCCGAACGATCTTTAGAACAAGAAAAAATTGTTATAGGCTGAAATGATAGGCCCAAATGATTTTTATTTGACCTGAGATTGCGGGTTTGAAATGATATAAACCCGGGAATTTATTAACTTCGGATTGAAATGATATAAATCTGTGTTTACTTGACCCTAGGTTCGAAAATTTTATACAGACTCCGTGGTTGGTTTTGAACTATTTTTCTAAAAATTATTAAGTATTTTGGTTTTAAATTAATGATTTTTTAAATACATATATTTAATTTCTATGTATTAAATTTTTTACAAGTTAAAAAATGTTTAAAATGAAGTTTAAGATTTAATTTATAATATGAAATCTAAGTTAGTTAAATTAATAATCCAGTTTGACTTAATAATATAAATTTTAATCTAACTTAGTAATATAAGTGTTAATTAATGTAATGGTATATTTTGAATAATAAAAATAAAATTTTATTTACTGTAATAATAAATTTTAGTTAATAATGTACTTTTAACTTAATACAAGGAATTTCAGCTTTAAATTGGATATTATAGTAATAAATGTTTAACTAAAATCATAGTTTATTTAATATCCAAAAGAATAATTTAGTGTAATATAATAAAAATTATAAAATAATCATGTTAAAAATTGTAAATATATATAATATTTTGATTATATAAAAATGTTATAGTGGGAAGTATTGCATTTCCAAAATGCTATGATTCCTTAAGGTTACATTTCCAAAATGCTATGATTTCTTAGGTATTACTTTTTCAAAATGCTATGATGTCTTAAGATTATGTTTCCAAAATGCTATTATTTCTAAAGGGTTATAATTTCGAAATGTTATGGCTATAATGGTTACACTTTTAAAGTGTTATAGTTTCTAAAAATATTATGATTTCAAAGTGTTATGGTTAAGTGTATAAATTTGAAAGTGTTACAACTTAGAAATGAATATTATTTTAAAGAATAATGATATCGGATTCATATAATTTGGAAATGAATATGTTTTGATATGAAATATAAACTATTTGAAATAAATAACCATAGGTTACAATAACGTTTGGTTGTTAAAGAGACCGAGATGAGTAATTGTCATACTCTCTGCCAATACCGAAAATCACTTTAACAACTGTGTACATGGTGGGGATTCTAGAATAAAGTAGGTGGTTGATGACGTTCTACTTGAGGTATATACACGGATCTGATTCCCTTGAGTTAGCTTTAGGTGGCTAAAAAAGAAGCAATTGACGGGCTAAGTGAGGTTGCTCCTTCGATCGCACATATTTCTTCGATTGCCATTCTATTACTTTGTGATTGATTTGATGCACACCTTTAATTTTGGGAGTGTGGGTCGAGATGGGCGGTAGCTGCGGCTATGCGTTACCACTAGCCCGAAAGTGTAATTGGTATATCTACCCTGGCATTTCATAGTGTCGTGTCACCTACCTTATCGAGACCACTATGAGTTTGTTTTATACTATACCTATGGAGTGCCCTCTAACGACATCCAGTACGGGGAGATTACGATACTGTATAGACTATGGAAATATATAAAATGTGTTAAGGGATATAGGTAACGCCTTAACGCTATTTTAAAAGTTATCTTCCTTTAGATGTTATTATAATGGTGTATATTACTACATAGTAGATAGTTTAACGGATCCTTAAAGGATGAGTGATCCCAAGCATCCTTTAAGTTACTGATGCATTTTTAACAGTTCACTTGAGTTGATTTACAATTTATAAGTATGTATGTCCAGACTCGAGTGTTTTGTGTCTTGCTTTACGCTCGGGTCAGCCTGAGTATCATAGCTTTGGATTTATCTTTTGGAGCTAGAGATCTGTTGGAGATTTAGCTATCCATCTGTTATTTCTATTTCGGTTATTTCCATTTAGCTTTGTTTATGTATTAGTGGACTTATGTATTTGGATTTTCAGTTGTATTTGCTTTCAGACTCTTTTATTATGTAATTGGTTTGGAGACTATGTATACAATATTTATTTTATTCCGTTACGAGTTATTCAGATATTCTGTGTCTGTGATTCTATGATTGATTTTATTTTCCCTAAAATTTATTAACAATCTATTGTTTTGAATTACTCAAGTCCGACATGTATGGTTTTGTTGTCGATTTGAATGGTCCAAAATAGTGGGATGTTACATTTGGTATCATAGCTTTGGTTTTAGTCAAACCTTAGCCTATGGGGTGAGAATTCTTTATATATAGGGTAGAAATACCCTAGAATGAGTAAAATCAGTCTTAGAATCATTCCTTGTGAAAGAACGTATTTTTAAGTATAAAAGGGTTTTAAAAGATTTTTAAATGATTTTATAGGATTATTTTGGATATAAAAATTTTCTTGTTTTAAAATTTAATTTTTTTTCTCAAAACTTTCTTCTTTTCGAATCCACCTTATTAAAAGAATCCTTTGATTAGGATTTCCATTCTAATCTGAATTTTTCTTTTCCTATATCTTTGTCCTAAAATTCATTTTTGAATTTCCAGGATGAATCATAGGAATGCCGGAGGTCGGGGTCGTGGTATTGCCCTAGTTCCATAACCCGTTGCACCCATTAGGATCACCACTTTCTGTAAGGAGTTCACTCAGCTTGGTGGTACCAAGTTTACTAAAGCAGAGAGCATCATTGATGCTCTGCCGTGTCTGAGGACTTCAGAGAGGATTTTCTCTGGTTTGGAGATCAACGAAGCTCAGAAGCGTCAGTTAGCAGCTTGGCAGTTGCAGGAGGCTTTCCAGGATTGGTGGGAGTCTCTTACAGCCCATACTATTAAGGCAGATATTTCTTAGGAGAAGTTTAGGTATTATCTTGAGTTGGTTTTGGAGTTTGGTTTTGTATCTTTTGGAATCCTTCTTAAGTTTGGACATTTTGTTTCAAGGAGGATTTTGTTGCTAAGTGGATGCCCGAAGCTGAGAAGTCTTAGCTATGAGTTTATGGATCTTAAGTAGGGGAATATGTCATTTTCTGAGTATGAGCGGAAGTTCAATGAACTTTCAAAGTTTGGTCGTAGTCCGATTGATACCCCTCTTAAGAAGAATGAAAAGTTTATAGCTGGAGCTCACCCTGAGTTTTATGATCGTCTGATTTCTCATATGCATAACCCTTTTACTGGATTGATGGATATGGCCATTAGATTTGAGCACCCCACTTCTAAGGATTCTTCTGTTTCTCATGCACCTTCATCTCAGCCTTTTTCTGGTAACTCTAAGAAGAGGAAGCCTAGTTTCCATCAGTAAAAGAAGAATTGGCATAAGACTTCAGGTTTGGGATCTTCTTCTCAAAGGTAGCCTATTGATCTTTCTTCCATCACTTGCTTCAAGTGTAACCAGAATGGACACTATGCCAATAGTTGCCCTACTTTAGTTGGAACTTCTATTCCTCTAGTTCAGATGACTAGGCATGATCTTTGCCATATTTGTGTGCAGCCTGGCCACTTCAAGAATGATTGTCCTACTCAGCAGAATGGCAAGCCATCTGGTATTTTTGTAGTTACTTCATCTACTCCACCTACTCCTTGTGAGACCCAAGGTACTCTTCAAGGCACCATTACTTTGTTTAATTTTCATGTTCCTGTTTTATTTGACAATGGAGCTTTAGTTTCATTTCTATGGATTTTTGTGATAAGTTTGAGCATATCCTTTCACCTAAGTTGGCAGTTGTACTTTTGTGTGTTACTAATCTTATTGGTGGTCCCGCAAACCTTAATATGATTTGTAACGGAGTGAAACTCTTCTATTTCGACCATCGCTTTTATGGTGATTTCTATGTTCTTGGTTTCAATGCTTCTAATTTGTTGCTTGGAGGAGATTGGCTGAAGAATCATGAACCGTTATGTCTTGTAAAAGCTGAATTGTTTCTCTTGCTGATGATCGAATACCTTTGGTAATTCAGTGCCGTACGCCTCAGGATTATATTGACAGTTTTATTTATTCTCTTGATTCTTCTTCTGGTGATCTTGATTTAACTCATGTGGTCAAACTTTATCCCGATGTGTTTGGTGAAGTCGCTTATTTACCTCCTAAGCGAGAAATCGAATTCCATATTGATCTTATTCCTGAAGCTTGACCTGTAGTTCTTCCTCCCAGAAGAATGGCACCTCGTGAGAAGGTTGAGTTGAGGAAGCAAATTGAGGACTTGTTCTCCAAGGGTCCGATCAGACCTAGTCATTTTGAATGAGGAGCTACTGTGGTTTTCGTCACTAAGTCCGATGGTTCTTTGAGGATGCATGTTGACTATAGGGAGCTGAACAAGCTAACTACGAGAAACAGATATCCTATGCCCTGTGTCAATGATATGTTAGATCAGCTCTATGGAGCTACAGTGTTCTCTTAACTTTATCTTGCCACCGATTTCCACCAGCTCAGAGTTGCCGAGGAAAGTATTCCCAAAATTGCTTTCTGTACTGAGAATGGTTTCAATGAATGGTTAGTCATGCCTTTTGGTTTTACTAATTCCCCGGCTTTCCTTTGTTGATCTTATGAATATTTTTTCTATGATGTTCTTAACAAGTTTGTTCTAGTCTTCGTCGATGATATTCTTGTTTTGTCGAAGTCAGAGGAGGAGGATGAATCGCATTTGAGCTTTGTTCTTGGAACTCTTAGGAGTCATCGGTTGAAAGCTAAATTCTCTAGAAAGATGAATTTCGATTCCTCGGACATACTGTTTCTGGTAATGGAGTTTCTGTTGATCCAGTTAAGATCGCTGCAATCACTGTAAGTTTTTTTTCTCTATTCCTTCTTTTGTAATCTAATTATTCTTTCTCTGTTGTTCTTATTTTTCCCTATTCTGTTTCAGGATAAGGAAATTTCTTGGACTCCATCTGATATCCATAGCTTTCTGGGCCTTGCTGGTTATTATCGGAGATTTATTGAGAATTTTGCTTGGATTGCTGCACCTCTCACTACTTTGACTTATAAGAATGCTTAGTTTATATGGAATGATAAGTGTGAAGCTGTATTCAATGAGTTAAAGCGCAAGCTTACTTCCGCAGCAGTTCTTACCATTCCAAATGGAAATATGGGATTTACGGTATAACACTGATGCTAGTCGTGATGGTTTGGGGACTGTTCTGATGCAGGATGGGAAGCTTATTGCTTATGCTAGTCGTCAGTTGAAGACCCATGAAGCCAATTATGCAGCCTATGATTTGGAATTGCTTGCCTTGGTTTTTGCTTTGACGCTTTGGAGACATCACCTTTTGGGTACTAAGTTTGAGCTCTTTACAGATCATCAGTCTTTGAAGTATGTTTTCACTTAGAAGGATTTGAATCAAAGGCAGGTTAGATGGCTTGAGTTTCTCACTTCTTATGACCTAGATATCAACTATACCCCAGGGAAAGCTAATGTTGTCGTCGATGCCTTGAGTCGGAAGAAGGCGATGTTGTGTCAGCTTATTGTTTCTTCTCCTTTTATGGATCGTATTGTTGCTAAGCAGGATGAGGATGAGATGCTTAGGCTTATTAAGGGGAATGTTTGTAGCAGAGGTAGTAGTAGCCAAGATGGAAGTGGAGCTCAGATCGATGATAGAGGGATTTTCGAGGATTAATCGGATTTGTGTCCTAAAAATGTCGGTGGATTGAGGTAAGAGTTACTTCGAGAAAATCATCGGTCCAGTCTGTCTATTCATCCAGATGTGACGAAGATGTATCAGGATATGAAGAATCTGTATTGGTGGAGTGGTATGAAGCATGATATCTCCCTTTTTGTTAGTAGGTGTGCGACTTGTCAGCAGGTTAAGGATGATCATCAGAAGACTGCCAGATTATTGCAATCCTTGAGATTCCCAATTGAAAGTGAGAATAGGTTTCTGTGGATTTTATTGATGATTACCAAGGACTAGGATGGGTAATGAGAGTATTTGGGTAGTTGCGAATAGATTGACCAAGTCAGCTCATTTCATTTCGGGTAGGTCCAACTATAACGTTTGCGATTTTTCATCCACGAACGCCGACATCAATACGTCCACTGTATCAACTGCCGAGCAATCGAAGGCCGAAAAACCGTACCGTTAGAGTTTACGAAAAATAAAAGGATAGAAGAAGAGATAAGAAGATGGGATAGAACAGAAAGACATAACAGAACAACATCAGAATCTCACAATTCGCAGCGGAACAACATATAATAGATAAATGAATAATCTTTAAACCAAGAACTATATCAGTTATTACATTACATCATATTACATTACATTACATCATCAGAGTGTACAACAACAACAATCAGCGAAAAAGAAATACTATATACTAGTAATACGCCATGCCATCCAGCTTGCCTTCTGCAACTCCAGAATATCCTGATAAACCTAACTCTTGACTGCCCGTGTGGAAATTGGTGGGCACCCAGAGTTTAGGAAGGAAAACAATAAACTCCGAGTCAGTCATGTGACTGGTGTGAGAACTAAAACAGTTTATTTTTCTTTAAAATCAAAATAGAGGAATATTTTTAAAGTCAATTCGCAATGCTTTTAAAAATGAGACTACCATAAGGCCTCCCGCACACACACACAATGCAAACGCAGAATCGGAGGAGATTTCTCCTTATGATAGTAAAAGATGCTTGATACGCATTAAAAAGAAACATTTGATATTATTACTAGTGCATAGTATAGAAAACATTTCGAAAGTAAAGATATAAATCTTAGCCAACATACGACCATTATCGTATGCCTACTATTGCTACCATCCAAACAGTGGGGCGCCACCATAAGTGAATGATAGGTTCTACAACTAAATTCGTACAAGTCTCGTATTGTTTTTTTGGATTTCCAACAAATGGTCAGGCCAAGGAACTTCCCATTGCCACATGAAAACGCCTCTGGAATGACGTCCCGAGAACCTAACGAGATCCACGCCAAACCGTAGCTCCAAATGCGATCTCCACCGTTGATCTTGTAGTACTCGACACCCTCTTCAACTTTGTAGTTGATAGTTTTCCAAATCGATGCTTGGATTAGAAGATAATTGGAGAAGAAGCACGAAATTTTCTGGCCATCGAATTATAAGAAGGTGGCGGCCGGTGAATTGAAACCCTAGGGTTATTTTTAGTTTGCAAAAATGAATTGTTATATAGAAAAATTTCAAAACACTATTCACCGAAAATTTTCCGAACTCCAAACGAAGCGTGCCGGTTGGCATTCCTAAGGTTTACCCCGCGTTTCGAACACAATGGAACGTGTTTCGGGAGCTAATTCGGTCATCTGTGCGAGTTATGGGAATAAACGTTCAATTTAAAATTAAACCGATTAAACGATTTTCTAGGCGTTTTAGCTTGCACCGGACAAACGGTAAATCCGATTGACACGAAATTTGAAACCATACAATAATATCACATTATGGATCCGTTGAAACTGGTTTCGTCGAAATCCGAGACTTTTTGAAAAATGTCTATTTTAACTCGCCAAATTAATATTAAAACAATTTCGATGCGTTTCGAGCTGCCACGGTCAAACGATAACTCAAATTGCTATGAAAATTGAAATCCCATAATAACTAGCTATTACGGATCCAATAGAACTAGTTTCGTCCAATTCTGAGACTGTTCGAAAAATGGCTAATTTCACTAGTCGATTAAATATTAAAATATGCAATTTTCACAAATAAACTTTTAATTCGATTTTAAAAGTTCTAAAATATCGTTCTAACTCCAACATGATAAAATAAAATTTTACGAATCATTTTCAATCATATTTAACCCAATTTTCAATTATTTCTGTAATTTCAAATATTAAATTATCGATTTAATTATTCAATTAAATCTAATTATTCGAAATAAAATTTATTCGACTTATAAATTTCACTTATTAATATTTAAAATCAATTAAATATACAAATTTTAATTAACAAAATTTCTGGGTCGTTACATACTTCCCCCCTTAAAGGAATTTCGTCCTCGAAATTACCAAGTAAGAAAAAGTTACAGAATCCATTAACTTTCCAAAACAAACCGTTCAATTTAGATTTTATAAATCTCTTAAGTGTTTAATTTTCCCAAAATTTATATTTAAACTTCTTACAATATCTTTACTAAGTTTCCAAATCATACTTAGTTTTCAAAAAAATTCAATTATCTCAAAAATATTCTAACGCTTTAAATTTTCGAAAAAAATTCGCCAGAGTCTCCTTTGCGCGGCTCGATCCGAAAAAAAAATGACAGTGTATATATCACAAATATACATCTCATCAAGTGATGAGGCATCCCGCAGGGAAAAAAGTGTAAAAGTACGGTATGTAATCCGAGATATGTACCTTATTTATTATTAGCGAGCGTATACGGCTAATATAGCGCGAAAGCGAGCTCCAAACGCGAAGCAAGCGAAATCTACACCTACTATACACTCAACAAACAATATAAGAACATGCATATATGAAAATAAACTCAATATACATCATATAGCAACATAATAACTACATGTGCCAACATAGCAATGCATTCAATAGCAATAAATGCAACTACCAAATCAATATAAATTTATTTCTCATTAACATTTAATGAATTGGTTTTCCAATTTAAATCACATTTGATTCATTAACATTGGATTTTATCAACATTCATTTTCTCATATTCAATTAGTCTATATTCACTAATTTATATTCAAGTTGGTTCATTTCCAAATCAAATTCAATTCTATTCAAATTTACATATTATCCATTTGAATTCAATCATATAGCTTCCAATTTTTCTAATTCAATTTCATTAACACTTAATGAATTATATACAATCAATCAAATAACAACCAATGTTTATTCAATACAACCAAATTTATCCACTTTACATTCATTTTGGTTCATATTAAATTGACTTCCCTTCAATTTATTCAATTTCTCAACTTCATTAGCTTCTAATGAATTTACACTTACATTCATTATTCCATATCAATTTTATTTACATTCAATTGATTTACATTCAATCCATTAATTTATTCAATTGCTAATTCCTTTAACAATATAAAGTTGAATTTCATTCATATAACTCAAGTTCAAATTCTTAATGATTTCATTTCATTAATTCACTTATTAATTTACTTTGACACCAAAAATCAACTTCATTCAACATCACTTAAGTTATATTCCATTTCAAACATCTTATCAAATCCAAATCAATTTATTTAACTTTCCTTTTGTTAAATTTCAAATTACATGTCTTTGACGACAACTCAATTTTATTTCAACTTGGATTTTATTGACTTACTTATACTTCCTTTAATTTAACTTTATCCTTTAAGTTAAATTTATTCTATCAAAATTCCATCTGTATAAGTTATCAACTCATTTATCATTCCCATAAATATCTTAAATAGGATTCCAGAGTCCTTTCAACCTTTCAAAACCATTTTTGAAACCAATTCAATTTATCTTTTGAATTTCCAAAACCAAATCCAAATTTTCCAAACAACTTTCACTTAAAATAATCTGGCAGCAATTTCTCTTTTGGAAACCCGAAAATGAACACCAATGATGTTGCAATCATCATCGGAATTATTTTCCAGCGACCGAAAAGAGTTTAGAGCTTTAATTTCTCCAAAACAATTTTTTTTTCAGAATATAAATCACATTTACAAATCTTTTACTTATATAATTTCACTTCTTATATATAAGATTATTTCACAATTGTAAATCACTTTAATTATAACTTCATACTTATAATTCATTTGCTTATACAATTCATTCTTTTATAGCTGTTGTTTTTATTTAACTTATTCAACAACCAAACAATAAAGTCATATACACTTTAATAATTTTGAAAAACTATTCCTTTATATATAAAATATAATCAAGGTAAAATTATTTCATTTACCCAATTTTAAAACAATACTGTGTCGAATTGTTCTATTTAAGTGTTTAGAAACCCCTTCGATACAGTTGCGCAGACTGTGCCGACGAAGGTTCATATGTCACCTAACAAACCAATCATCACAATATAAAATCATTTAATATTCACTAACAAATACGCACTCGTATCTATTATTACACTCAACTCATTCTAGAGTACTACTGACTCTATCTCTAATGAATAATTCCCAACAGAGCCATGGTTGTTGCTTAACCATATGCTCTGATACCAAATGTAACGTTTGCGATTTTTCGTCTACGAACGCCGACATCAATACGTCCACTGTATCAACTGCCGAGCAATCGAAGGCCGAAAAACCGTACCGTTAGGGTTTAAGAAAAAGAAAAAGATAGAAGAAGAGATAAGAAGATAGGACAGAACAGAAAGACATAACAGAACAACGTCAGAATCTCACAATTCGCAGCGGAACAACATATAATAGATAAATGAATAATCTTTAAACCAAGAACTATATCAGTTATTACATTACATCATATTACATTACATTACATCATCAGAGTGTACAACAACAACAATCAGCGGAAAAGAAATACTATATACTAGTAATACGCCATGCCATCCAGCTTGCCTCCTGCAACTCCAGAATATCCTGATAAACCTAACTCTTGACTGCCCGTGTGGAAATTGGTGGGCACCCAGAGTTTAGGAAGGAAAACAATAAAATCCGAGTCAGTCATGTGACTGGTGTGAGAACTAAAACAGTTTATTTTTCTTTAAAATCAAAATAGAGGAATATTTTTAAAGTCAATTCGCAATGCTTTTAAAAATGAGACTACCATAAGGCCTCCCGCACACACACACAATGTAAACGCAGAATCGGAGGAGATTTCTCTTATGATAGTAAAAGATGCTTGATACGCATTAAAAAGAAACATTTGATATTTTTACTAGTGCATAGTATAGAAAACATTTCGAAAGTAAAGATATAAATCTTAGCCAACAAACGACCATTATCGTATGCCTACTATAGCTACCATCCAAACAGTGGGGCGCCACCATAAGTGAATGATAGGTTCTACAACTAAATCCATACAAGTCTCGTATTGTTTCTTTGGATTTCCAACAAATGGTCAGACCAAGGAACTTCCCATTGCCACATGGAAACGCCTCTGGAATGACGTCCCGAGAACCTAACCGGATCTCTGCCAACACAAGGCCGGGTTACCTTTCAAACTAGGTAACTACTGACACGAATATGTCATCCCCCGATCGTAACCGATCTATCCGAGGATCCTCGATTTCCGACCACAAAATTTGCAGTAACAACATAGGTTAAGTATCTGGGCTCCATACCATGATACCACCTCTATCCAGAAGGAATGACATACACTAAAGGGGTGCTACCCCCTAATAACCTTGCTGCATCCTTCCTGTTTTGACCATTTCCGGGGTGTGAGGTCCGACGAAGTCTCGTCCACAAAGCCACGCTTTATACAAAAGCTGTGCTTTGGGTCAATCAAATGATCATAGAAATGATCACCAAGATAAATGATCAAATAAATGATCCTATCACAAATGATCGAACAATGATCATCTCACAGCAACACTCAGCATGCCACACTACCAAATTGGGAGTATATCACTAATAACCTTCAACTATATAACCTCTGAGCTCGTATGTCTCAGAGAAGGGTGTTAAGCTAAGAGAATAAATTCTCCGCCACCAACAGAAATATATTTGAAAGAAATCAGCTTTATATCTCAATTTGTAATGTCAGACATCCAATCCATACAAGTCTGTTCTGGGCTCGAACAGAACCGAAGGCACTTCCAAAGAAGTTCTTGCAATCCGGATATTCACTAATCACGACCGGACTTCCCGTCACTAAGGGTGATAAAACCTCTATATCGGAGATCAACCGATGTAGAGTAACTCGACTGTAATCCTTCCGTTTTCACAAATATCCGGTCTTCAACACCGGTCATCAAATGCAATCCATAACGACGTATCACATACTCGGAATGGGTTATATGACCCCAAGGTCCTTTTCCAGCTAACCCGAATAGTGAGCGCTTATTTTAAAAATAAGCGTGGCATTCAAATTCAAGCAATTCACAACAAATACCTATTTAAAGGTAAATATTGATAGTCGGATATTTAACTATCAATAGGTATGCTCAACATCACCAGATTTCAAATAATTTCCCAAATTATTTACTTTCCAAAATATCTTTACTAGATATATAATTTCCACATTTTAACCATTTGAAAACAAATTTTCAAATCACTTTTCAATCCTTTATAACTTTTGAAAACAAATTTCAATCATTTCCTTACTCGGAAATACTTTCATTTCAAAATGGTTCATTTAAACCAATTAAATAAATCCTTACCGATTTACTTTATATTTACGTTCCTAATCCGTAAATTTATTCCCATACTTTAAAAATAAATCAACGTTTATTTTTAAACAAATTCCTCTTTCTTTTATAAATTCCCTAGTGAATTTACAATTCCAAAATATCTATGAATATACAATTTCCCAATCGATTTCTAATATTCATTTTCAATTTATCTTTAAAAGATAAAGTCTCAAAATATTCAGTTCATATTGGAAAACATTTCCATACTTATTAAATAATAAGTAATTTACAAATCCATTTATTTTCAACACTGGGAAAATATTCAATATACTTAATATCGAAATTAAGTATATATTTCATTCTTTAAGGAAAACGTGCGCTTAAACACATTTATTTGAGTCAAAACGAATGTTGTGTAAAACATCGTTACGACGACCCAAAATCACTAGTATAGGGATTCGAAATTAAAATAGATATATAAATCCCAATACTATACAAAACATTTCCTTCCGGAAATCATTCACTATAACAACAGTGTTATTTCCTTTTATTTCTCGAAAACGTCTATTTCAACAATGGATGTTGAAATCTATGTTTTCGATGTTTACACCTTTTAAAACATCGTTAAAACGATTGACTTCAATTTATAATATTCATTTTCCCAAGCATATTCATTTTATTTGATAATATATTCACTGTCCAAAATCATGAATATACTTCCTTAACCAATTTCAACTTTCAATTTTATCAAATTCCATTGATTTCGAATTTATAAACAATGTCTATAAATTCCATTTCTATTTATAAACTTCGATTTATAGATCTCCTTTATTAACAATTTTTATTAATATCCCATTCATATGCTCAAAAACCAGTTTATAAGTTAATTACTTATAAATCTTTTATTTTACAACATCTATTCATTTTATATCTTCACGATTTATAGATCTATAATTTTCAATGAAATCCATTTTATTCTTCATTTTAACACTTAATAAACTTGTTTTATAATTCCAATATTTTTAATTTATAAATATCCATTTTATAATCTTTTATAAAAATTATTTGTAATAGTTCAAAAATTCCACTTTAAACCATTTCATAAATTTATTAACTATTTATTTCAAAAATCACTTTTCGCTTTCATTTCATAAAAATCATACTTTTATAACATTAAAATTTTAACGTTTATTTATTTTAACAATTCAAAATTTAATAAAACGTATACTTTCGAAAATCACTTTAAAATTCCTTTTAAAACCAAAATCATTATTTTAAAACTTCAGAAATGGATCCGATGATGCAGCATCACCAAATAGTCAATCACGACATCCAAATATCATATATCGATATGATAATCAATCAAACATCACAATATCTGAAAATAAATCAATACAGTTGAGGAATCCAGTTGGATCCCTCCAACCTGTTTCCCTGCATCCAAAGATGTTAGCACAATACCAATTCCGCTCCAGTACGGAATTATCGCGGTATATGGGATTTATAAAATATTATCCGCTATTATGCGGCGCAATAGGGTCTCATCCGCTATATAATGCGGGAAATCAACTCCAAGTACATAAATAATACCAATTTCACTATACTGTGAAATATTCACGGTATATGTTTTTAATAAATAACATCCTCTTACTAACGACGCATAATGTCTATTTTAACAATCAATAGATAACAATCATCATTCAACATACAATCAACAATTTTAAATCTAACTATTTAAAATATAAATCGAAACCGATTCGATTGAGTGAGAAGTTCTCACCTTGATTTCAATTTCGTTTTCAGCTTTTATTTCGAATAAAATTAAACGGACGTTTAATTTTACCCAATATTTTTGCTAGCTCCAAACGACTCCAATCCTATTCCATAGCGTAGTGCTCGTCCATATGATTCCAACGCAACTAGTTTCATGCGTTTTCGACCTCGTATGAAAAAGATATGAATTTTTAAACATTCACGAATTTATTTATATAATTTTTTTACGACATAATTTTTATTTTTAAACCTTGCTTCCATCATCACCGTTCATTTTCACTTTAGGAAATCTGGGCCGCACCCCTATTCTTCTCCCCAACCCAGGAAAACGCGACCGAGAACAACCCATGCCATGATTTTTTTAGGGTTGAACGTCGCAACGCACACATCGACATCAACGTTGATCAATTAGCACCACATGAGAGCCCACCCTTGCCTCTACTCTCGGCCGTGACATGGTGGCACTCGGCCCTTCCTTATTGTCGAAAAATGAGAGCAAACGCACAGCCTTCCCCTCGAGATCCACGCCAAACCGTAGCTCCAAATGCGATCTCTACCGTTGATCTTGTAGTACTCGACACCCTCTTCAACTTTGTAGTTGATAGTTTTCCAAATCGATGCTTGGATTAGAAGATAATTGGAGGAGAAGCATGAAATTTTCTGGTCATTGAATTATAAGAAGGTGGCGGCCGGTGAATTGAAACCCTAGGGTTATTTTTAGTTTGCAAAAATGAATTGTTATATAGAAAAATTTAAAAACACTATTCACCGAAAATTTTCCGAACTCCAAACGAAGCATGCCGGTTAGCGTTTCTAAGGTTTACCCCACGTTCCGAATACAGTGGAATGTATTTCGGAAGCTATTTCGGTCATCTGTGCGAGTTATGGGAATAAACGTTCAATTTAAAATTAAACCGATTAAACGATTTTCTAGGCATTTTAGCTTGCACCGGACAAACGGTAAATCCGATTGACACGAAATTTAAAACCATATAGTAATATCTCATTACGGATCTGATGAAACTTGTTTTGTCGAAATCCGAGACTTTTTGAAAAATGACTATTTTAACTCGCCCAATTAATATTAAAACAATTTCGATGCGTTTCGAGCTGCCACGGTCAAACGATAACTCCAATTGCTACGAAAATTGAAATCCGATAATAACTAACTATTACGGATCCAATGGAACTAGTTTCATCTAATTTTGAGACTGTTCGAAAAATGGCTAATTTCACTAGTCGATTAAATATTAAAATATTCAATTTTCACAAATAAACTTATAATTCGATTTTAAAAGTTCTAAAATATCGTTCTAACTCCAACATGATAAAATAAAATTTTACGAATCATTTTCAATCCTATTTAACCCAATTTTCAATTATTTCTGTAATTTCAAATATTAAATTATCGATTTAATTATTCAATTAAATCTAATTATTCGAAATAAAATTTATTCGACTTATAAATTTCACTTATTAATATTTAAAATCAATTAAATATACAAATTTTAATTAACAGAATTTCTGGGTCGTTACACCAACCGTTCTGCTTCGAGTTTAGTCAAGATTTATATGAGTGAGATTGTTCGTCTTCATGATGTTCCAGTCAGTACTGTTTATGATAGAGATCCCATCTTTACCAGCCAGTTTTGGAGAGCTTTTCAAGAAGCTTTAGGTACCCACCTGAATTTGAGCACTGCTTACCATCCACAGACTGACGGTCAAACGGAAAGTGTAAATCAGATTCTGGAGGATCTTCTTCGTGCCTGTGTCCTTGATTATTGAGGATCTTGGGAAGATCATCTCCACCTCGTTGAATTCACCTATAACAACAGTTGTCAGGCTAGTATCGAAATGGCTCTGTTTGCTGCTCTTTATGGACGACCCTGCAAATCTCCATCTTGCTGGATTGAATTCGGTAATTGTTTGGTTCTTGGTCCTCATATGATTCTTGAGGCTTCTGAGAAGGTTGAGGAAATTAGGAGGAAGATGAGGATTGCTCAGGATAGGCAGAAGAAGTATGTTGATAGGCGTGGAGGAATTTGGAATTTTCTTTTGATGATCAGGTTTTCCTTAAGGTCTCCCCATTGAAGAATGTGATTCGATTTGGTCGGAAAGGAAAGCTTGCTCCTAGGTTCATTGTTCATTTTTGCATCTTAGAGAGAGTTGGTTCTTTATATTATTGTTTGGATTTTCCTGAGAAGCTTTCTGGAGTGCATAATGTATTCCATGTTTCACACCTTCGTCAGCATCTTCGTGATCCATCTTTATTTGTTCAGCCTTCTGCTCTCGAGAGTTTGGACGTTGAGCCAAACCTTACTGTTGAGAAAGCCACTTCGTATTATCGATAGAGATACGAAGCAGTTGAGAAGGAAATCTGTCAACCTTGTCAAAGTGCAATGGAGTATCGATGATCGCGATTGTACTTGGGAGACGGAGGAGAGCATGCGTGCTTCGAATCCGTAATCATTCGTTTCAGGTACTATTCGTTATTCTATCTTATCTTTCGTTGTTTCTTATGTCTCATTCCTTTTCAAGGAAGAAAATTTTTGAGTGGGGGAGGGTGTAACAACCCATAAATTCAGGAAATATTTTAAATGGAATTTTACTTGAAACTTTGAATTTAATTATTTTAAAATTGGTAAATTTAGATTTTAATGTAAAATTTTGGAATTTGATGTAAATTATTTTTCTAACTTTAATAAAATAAACATTTTCCTAAAAATTCAAGTTTTGGTCAACTTTGGTCAAAGTTTGACTTCTTATTGAAATGTTTAAATTTTAATCTTTTTTTACGAAGCTGGATTTGATTCGAACCTTTTTCCTGCTTTTCGTTTCACTAGATTCTGATTTCTACTTCTCAAAATTTGTTGTTTTCAGCGTATAACACATAGTTATTTTCACATTTTATTTCTTCTATTTGTTGTTGGGCTTAGGCTAATGGGTTAAGAGGCAAATGGTCATCTGAATAGTCAGTGCAATTGAAAAGTCATCAGTTGAGAAACAAAGTACGTACAAAATTTGTTTCTTCCACCTCATTTCTCATTCTCTTTTCTTCCTGCTCAGAAATATATAGTAAGTTGCTCTTCTCGTTCTCAAAATTTTATTTTATTTTTCTCTAAAAACTTTTTCCTTCCTCCTTCAAATTTTAGGCCATCACCTTCACCCTTCTCTTCTCTCCATAGCCATGACCAAATCCCTTAATTTTTGCCTGGCTGTGACTTTCCCCAAATCCTAGCTGCACCATCCCCTTCTAAAACCCTAGCCAAACCACTTCATCCACATCTCAAAACCCTTCCACCTTCCCTTACCAAACCCTAGCCTTGCGATAGGCCGAACCCACACAAGCTAAGGCCGAACCTTCTCACAAACCCTAGGCCGAACCATCACTTTCCCCTTCAACTGCCTAGTCGTGACCACTACTTGCCTTCCCAAACCTTTTTCCTTCCTTGTCGTGAGCATAACCATGACCAAACCCTTGATCTAGTCTAGACTAGCCTTGCCTTGACCCAAACTACATCATGGCCGAACCTAACCTTTTGTCTCCCTTTTGTTTTGCCTTAAGCCGAGACTTGTCTTGACACAAACCAAGCCATGGCCGAACCTAACCCAAACTGTGATGACCCGGAATTTTGGGCAATAACAATATGATAATCTTTATTAATAAGTATTTAAATTGGTTTAATAATCTTCTTTTATAAATATTTAATTGGTAAATTTTATCTTTTAAAGCTAATAAAATTATTCTCTATTAATAATGTATATATATATTGGTATATATATTGTACATAGGAAGTCTTTGGTTTTAATTTAATAAAAGATATGTTTTCAAATTGCAATATATATTTATGTATATATTGTGATTTGTAGTTATGTTTTAAAATTCAATATAATGATTTTCAAGGCTAATATTAAAAAAATTTCTATTTATAATGTATACATATTTCTATATATTATAAATGGGAAAGCTTTGGTTTGAATTTAACAAATAAAAACATGTTTTCAAATTTTAATATATATTTTGTAATTTGGAAGTTATGATTGAATTTAATATAAAACTTTTCAAAAGCTATTTAAAAGTTAACCATATATTTTCAAAACACTTAAGGTAAATGTTTATTTGTTTAAATATATATTTTTACTTAAGTATAAAATTTAAATAAGATAGTTTATAAATATATAAATAAATATAAAAAATAAATTGATAAAATCACATCACATAAATATAAAAAACATAATTACTTTTTGAAATAAGGATTTACACATAATAATGAATATATTCAGCATTTGTAAGAAAACTAAATCATGCATTTACATTTGTAAGCAAAGTAATTTATGCATTTACATTTGTAAGATTTGAATTAACAAGTAGCAACAATTGTCTCTTTTAAAAATTTAATTTATAAGTAAATATTTTAAAGAAGAAACCTGGTTATTTGTTTCCAGCTCAAAGTTTTGCAGTTCTCTTTTTTTCTTTCTTTCTTCTTAACATATAAACTGAAAAAAATCAAAGAAAATCAAAACATTAACTACAACAACTCCATCAGTTTCAAAGATCAAACTGTTTCAAGTTCAACTCAACTGCAAGTTTCAAGCTAAAGATTCAACTTCTTTCAAGGTCAGTTCAACATCAAGTTTCAACCATCAAACTAACAATTTCTAGATCATTTCAAAACAAAGTTCCAGAATCAAAACTACAAAGTTTACAAACTATTCTCTGTTTTGAAATCAAATGAGTAAACCTTTCTTTTAAAAACAGTTTTTAAATCTATGATTAAACATTGATGCATGTGATAGATTCGTGTTGCGATGATGTACATATGATTACATGAATGTTGGTTGTGAATGCATGTTGTAAATATGATATGTCTGTGTATATACGTATTGTACATAGATTTCTCCTCTGTTTAAATGACATGATCCAAATCCATAAACAAATGCAAATCTTCTTGACGAAATAATTTTAGACCTAGATCTTTAAAGTGAAAATGATTATAACAACGTAAATTTGTTTTTAAAAATAGTTTCAAGAATTTAAGATTTAGGATTCTTTCAAATAGGACAATACAGTAAAAATTTATATACGAAAATCAATGAACTTAATTTCATACTTTAATTTCAAAATCAGTTTCGTGATAACAAATGATGATTTTAGAAAGTAATTTTATGATTTTTAAGTGTTAGAATGTCAAGATTTCTCGAGATGATCGTTTTATGGTTTTTTGTCGATTGTCGATGATCGACGGTAAGTGGTGTGTCTCGACTGAGGCTGGGGGTAGTTGGAGGAACGGTGGTCGAGGTAAAAATGGTGAGGGGATTTTTAGATGGCCGTGGCAACCAGTCGACGTGGAACTAAGGTTCGATTTCCAAGTTTAATCAGCGTTGATTTTAGAGGTCGTACATCGTCCCTGGATAACAGGAGGCGATCGCGAAGGGTGGGAACGTCGCGTGGGTCAATGATGCATCTATGGCCGGAAGGACATGAGCTCCAGTGGATGAGGTTGTCGGCGGCGAAGGATTTTAGTCGTTCAGGTTAGTTCCAAGATTTGATCAACTTGCTCGATCCTCGGTTTCAGACGAGATAGACTGATCTGGTGGGTCAGGAGGACTGGGGTAGGTGTTGTTTACTTGTTAAGGATCACGGCAGTGGTCGGAGGCGATCCGGTCAGGTATGCACGTGCACTTGTGCATGGTGGTGTCTGTAGTGGTTGTGGAATCAGGGAAGAAGGGTTTTGCTCAGAGTGGATTGGGTTTTCGCTCGGGTTGATCTCGAGTTGGTTGCATGTGTGTCTTGAGGAAAGAGGAGAACGCGAATGTTGCTCGAGAATGTGTTCGAGTTTTTGTGTCTATGGCTCGGGTCGATTTATTTTTGTAACCAGGTTTTTAGTTTTTTTTGTTGCCAGGCTTTTAAAACTTAAAGGAAAGGTGAACCGGGTTTTAAAAGAAAAGGAACTCAAGTTCCTCAAGTAAAAGAAAAGGTACGAGTTTAAAAGCAAAACAGGAATAAGTTCTCCAAGTTTAAGTATTTATTAAGTTCCAAGTAAAATATTTAAATGAGTTTTAAAGTTTATTTTTAAGTTATTAAAAATGATTTAGTTTTCAAAGTAATGTTTAGCCTAGTTTTAAAAGGATATTTAAAATGAATAGGTTTCGAAAGTAATATAAACTAAGTTCCAAAGTAATTAAACAAGTTAAGAAAGACTTTAAAGATTTGAATTGTTTGAGATTGTTTTGTTTATATGATTATATTAATTTTGTAAATAAATTCCTAAGTGTTTAAAAAAAGTAATAAGGTGATGTTTTGAAATTAAGATGTGATTAAAGAAAGAGTGTTTAACTTTAATTAATTAAAGAATTCTCTAAGTGAGTTTGTATAAATTAATTTCAAGCTTTTGAATTAATTTAATTTAAATGATAAGTTAGAGCTTAATTAAGGTAAATGGTTAATTAGGGACTTGTAAATAGAATTAATTAAAGCATAATTACTTAATTAACCATGATGATTAATTAATGTAATTAAGGTAATTAATTGGTTTAATTAATAAAGTATAGTTAATGAATGTAATTAATTTAAAGATCATTAACTAGTGATTAAGAAGTAATTAATTAATATAATTAATTTAAGATAATTAATTAATTATTCAATATTAATTAAGGATAAGTACTTAATGAAATTGATTAAGTATAATTAGTTAATGTGATTATCAAAGTGTAATTACTTAGAGTAAGTAATTGATGCATAATTACTTAGTGTAATTAATAAAAAGGATAATTACTTAGTGCAAGTAATAAGGGATTAATTACTTAGTGTAATTAACCAAAGAATTAATTAATAGAATTAATTAAGGAGTTAATTAATTAATGTAAGTAATTAAAGGATGGTTAATTGCTGTATGTTATTAATTAAGGTTGATTAATGTATGTGATTAATTAAAGATTAATTATTAAATGTAATTAATTAGAAGAATAATTAATTAATTATTGGAAGTAATTAGAGGATCATTAATTAACTAATTAATAAATAATTAAGGGTTAATTAAGGTGAATGGTTAAAGGATAATTAATTTGTGTAATTAATTAAAGGCTAATTACTTAATGTGATTAAAGAATAATTAATCAAGGATGATTAATTAAGATGATAATTAAAGGATGATTAATTAATTGGGTTGTAATTAATTAATGTTAAGTAAGTAGGATTAAGATAATCCAAGTGATTAAAGTTGGTAATTAATTTAATTGGAGATTAATTAAATTAATAAAGAATTAATCAATCTTGCTTATGGATGATTGAATGATATTGGATGACTTGGATTATTTGATATCTCTAATTATGTGATATGGTTGTTATGTGATATGAGATAACTTGGTTGAATTGTGATAATATGGATTACCTATCTATAATAATGTGAATTATCTATCTGTGTGAATATATTATCCTAAATGATAGATTAAATTGTTTAAACTTAAATAACTTGGACATTAAAACAGCATTTTGGATTTCGATGAGACCGGGATCAGATTCCAATTTGGATATCCGAAAACCACATCGATTCAAATTAAATGATAGGTTGTGAAATCTCAAATGAAGATCAAGATGAAGACTCGAAGTGTAAGGGCTATTTGTCGTTAAAACTCTGAGGGTGATTCCAAAATGAGTTTGATGGAGATAGTGCTTTCAGATTCGAGATGAAGATTCAAAGTGTAAGAAGGATTGTCGTTAACTCTGAGGGTGATTCCAAAATGAGTAGCGAGATAGTGCCTTCGGTTTCATTTGAACCTGGAACGAACTTGTATGAATTGAATGCTATCAGATTATCGTCACTGGAGGACGATGAGCATTCTAAGAGATGTGTTCTAAAAAGGTAATCGTAGCCTCAAGTGTAACGACCCGGAATTTTAGGCAATATCAATTTAATAATCTGTATTAATAATTAAATTGATCCGATGATTTTCTTTATAATTTTAATTTAAATTGGTAGATTTAATCTTTTAAAGGTTAATAAATATGTAATCTGGCAACATTGGTCAATATCTTTCTAACAATTTAAAATTGATAAGAATTATCTTTCAAAAAGCTAATAAAATTTTATTCTATTTATAATATATATATTTGATATATATTATGAATAGGAAAATCTTTTCTTTTAAATAAAAGATGTATTTTCAAATTGTAATATATATATATATCTATGTATATGTTATAATTTGGAGTTGTTTGAAAATTTAATATAAGCTATTAATAATATATATATATGTATGAATATATTGTAATTTGAAGCATTGTTTTAAATTCAATATTTTTCAAAAGGTTAAGATTAATTCAATTATTTTCAAAGTATAAAATAATATATTTATTTGTGATAGTTTAAACAAAGTTTTAATTTGTTTTCTTTAAAGTGTTTAAATTTAAAATGGCTATAAATATATATATGTGTGTGTGTATAGTTTTAAATAAACTTTCTTTTAAAAATTATTTCTAAAACAATAAAGTTAAATGTTTTAGATTTTTAAATACACGTATAAGAATTTATTTGTATTATAATTAGTTTTATAATATTTTTTTTAAAAAGTAAATTTATATATGCATATGCAAGTAGTTATTTATTTAGTAAATTAAGTAAGTAGGTTTATATTAACATTTAAATTAAATGAAAATTTAATTAATTAAAAAAATAATAAAAAAGGGAAACATGTGTAAACATGTAAGTACCTCTCAAAAACATGTGTTGATAAATTAAGAGATAAGTGACAAGTGTCTTCATTTTAAAATTTTACTTTCTTTAAATTTTTATTAGATCATAACTAAGTTAAAACATATCTTTCTTCTTTTCTTCAATCTAATTCCTATTCTCAGTTGAACAAAGAAAAATTTTGTTCAACCTGAAATTTTGAAAATCAAAAGCAAAAATAAATTTGAAAATAAAATATGCAAACAAGTTCTTCACAACAATTTAAAACCTGCAAACTTCAACCTGCATTTCAAAGGGATTTTCAACATCTGCAGCAAGCTTCAACATTCTAAATCAAAAGATTTCAAGCATGCAAAAATTCAAATTTCATCAGCAAAGCAATCTGTAGGCATGCAAGTGTTTCAACAGCAAAACCTGGAAAAGAATTAAAGCCTGTTCTGTTCTCTGCATTATAAGGCGAGTAAACTGTTTTTTTTTTTAAAAACAGATTAGTTTGTAATTATATACAATGCATGTGATGATCTGTAGAATGATGTAGTTCTGCATGAAAGATTATCAGCTTTGTTTACGTTTGGATTGATATATATATATATATATAGAAATTGTAAGCATGTCTGTATATATATGATGACCCTGTCCTCTGTATTTTCAGAGTTATTGTCCTGCTTTTAGAAATTCAAAGCTCTAAATCAAATCAATATTTGATTTCGAAATTTAAATAAAAGTTGTTTGTTAGTAGATGATGATGGTTTTTAAAATAATTCTAGGATTTTAACTTTAGCAAATAAGTTTAAAAATAGGAAAAACAGTAAAATACCGATTTATGTTAAAAATCAATGAATTAAATTCCTGCTTTGGTTTGTACAGTTGGATTTGTAGTTAAAAATTATGATTTTTAACATGCATTTCAAAAAATTTAATTTGATATTCAATTTGGAATTTGGAGATGAACGGTTTTGGCAAATTGATGAACTACGGATAATCAACGCAACGTTTGGGGCCGAATTCATGGTGGAAGCTAGCTTTTGAATCGTGGATGAGAGGAAAAATAGTGAGGATTTTTCTTATGAGCCGAGATGATCAGATTTTGAAGAAGTAGGGTTTTGGTTTCCTGTTTTGAAGGCGACGCATCTGTGGGATTTGTGGCGTCGTGGATTGATCGGAGTCGATCGCCTGGCTTGCGAGAGTAGTTGGAGGTCGAGACGAAGGTGCGGTGTGGATGGCGCGGCGTCACGAGATAAGGATTGTCAGCGGTGATATTTTTCTGGTGGTTGGTGTTCAGGCAAGTTTGGGTTAGAGGTTGAAATTTTGAAGCGTGAGGTTGTGGTTCGATCTGGGTGTTCGGTCGGGGTCACATGCGATCGTGTGAACGCCGTTGATGGTCGCAACGACCTATGGTGGCCAGAGCTACCGGTGCACGTGTACGCGTGTTTATGTATTAGGTAGAAGAGAGGGAGTTTGCGAAAGAGAGGGTTTTCTCGAGTTTTGGTTCGTGATGGTGTTGGGTTGGACTCGAAGCTTTTAAAGTTGAGGTTGCTACAAGACTTGCTCGAGATTTTGGCGAGTTCCACTAGGGTTTGACCCGAGACATTCTCTTGTGCAAATTTAAAGCTTAAATTTTTCAGCAGGAAATTAATTTACATATTAATTTACTTGTTCTTTTGACGTAAATATTAATCAAACTATCAAAAAGTGTTAATTGAATCTATTTTTAAATTTTAAAGGTTTTAAGATAATTGCTTTTGAAAGTAATTAACTTAATTAAATTTTGAATATTTAATTTAAAAAGAAGTGTTTCAATTAAGAGTATTAAATCAAAGTTTTTAAGTAAATTTTTAAGTAACGTTTTAATAACTAAAGTTTTCAAATTATATTGAAAATAAATGAGTTTGAATTAGATAATTAAAGTGTTTTAAATTTAAAATTTGATTTCTAAATGCCTTATTTTCAAAATAAGGTTATTGTTATAATTTTGGAAACCAAATAGAATAATTTGTTTTTAAGTTATTAAAAATTGATTAAATTCAAATAATTTATTTATGAAGATAAATATGGTAAATTTATCTTTGTTATGAACTTATGAATACTTAATTAAATATGATTTATTAATAAGTAAAAGATTAATTAAGATTAATGTTTTCCTAATTAATTAAGGATTTTTAAATATAAGAAGTTAATTAATTAATTATTTAATTAATTTTAAAAAATTAGTTAATTGTTTATTTATTATTAAATAATCACTCAATTATGAATTAATTAAGTGTAATTACTTAATTGAAGTAATTAAGAGTTAATTATTGAATGTAATTAAGAATGGTAATTACCTATGGAAGTAATAAGAGGAAATTACTCATGGGAGTAATTAAATGGAAGTGATTAATGGATAATCACATGATGTTATTAATTACGAATTGATTAATATAATTGTTTGAAGGTAATTAATTATGGTGTAATTAATTAATTAAAGGACTAAGGATTATTTAATGATGGGATTAATTATTTGTTAAGTAATTAATTAAGAGAGTAATCAAGATTTATCGATGGAAGTAATTAGAAGATAATTACTTATGTAGGTAATCAAGAGTTAATTACTTAATTAATTTATTTAATTAATTAACGTGATGAATTAATTTATGAGTGTGATTAATTTAAGATTACTTACTAAAGGTAATTAATTGAAAATTGTAATTAATTAATAAAGTAATTAACTAAGGATTATTAATTAATTGATTACTTAATGAAGTAATTAAAGATTAATTAGATTAATTAATCAAAGGATTAATATAATTAATTAAGAAGTTAATTAATTAAGATAAGTAATTACAATTTGTTAATTACTGTTTTGATTAAGAGATGATTAATTATAAGTTAATTATTTAATTAATTAAAAGAATTATTAATTAATAAGGATCATTAGTTAATAAATGATATTAATCAAGGTTGATTAATAAAAGTAATTAATTTAAGTATGGTTAATTAATTGTAATTAATTAAGGTTTAATGTAATTAATTATAATTGATTAATTAATGGAAGTAAATGAAAGATCATTAATTATTGTAATTAATGATAGTAATTAAAGGTTAATCACTGTATATGGTTAAGGATAATTACTTGAATGTAATTAAAAGATAATTAATCAAGGAAGATTAATTAAGGAAGATCTTAAAGAGATGATTAATTTATTTATTTGGAATAAATAAATGAAGAAGGATTTAAGGTTAATCCCATTGATTTAGAGTTAATCAATTCTGTGTATAGATGATTGATTAATATTGAATTACTGATATTGGATGTTGAATGATGTTGGATGATTTGGATGTGATATCTCTGTTATGTGATATGCTGCTTTGTGAGATGAATGGTTGATATGAATTTTCTATTGTGATAATGCGATTCATTTATCTGTTTATATCATCCTGAATATAAGTTAATTGTTTAAAACCCTTAAACAACTTGGACATTAAAATGGCGTTTGGTTTCGGTGAGACCGAGATCGGGTTTCCATATTTGGATATCCGAAAACCACATCGATCCAAATTAAACGTTAGGTCGTGATTCCAAGTGGAGCTTAGTGAAGACTTGAGGTATAAGAACTATTCGTCAGTATAACTCTAGGGGTGATTTCGTGATGAGTTTGACGGAGATAGTACTTACAGGTTCGAGATGGTGATTTAGAGTGCAAGGGCTATGGTCATTGACTTTGAGGGTGATTCCAAAATGAGTGCAACGAGATAGTGCCTTCGAACCTCGTCAGGTGGACGATGAGCATTCTAAGATAAATGTGTTCTATAAAGGTAATCGCGGCCTCAAGCCTCATCAACCGGGAATGGCTAAAACAGGGGAGGTGCAGCAAGGCTAGGTGGGTAGCGCCCATTTCAGGGTGAGGTCATTCCTGTCTAGATGTCCCTTTTTATTTCGGCTTAGTGGGTGGTTGGTCACGCCAACCACGAGGTGATCTTACTCGGGACTGTTCAGTAAGGAATGGTTCCGGCTTTGTGATGCAGGGGATTGGGAGTAATCCTCGGTACTGTGATCTAGGCTACGTACTGTGACGGGCGGTACCCTGATAGCCCTGCCATTGATGGAAACTCATTCTTCCTACAAGACCCTACAGTTTTGTTTGTATTACCCACTTTTGTGGCTAGTAGCTGGAATTTAATCATGTAACAATTTCGGCTATTTCTTATTTTCTTGAAAACCCTAGACACTATTATAATATCACTGGATTTCCTATCAAATGTTTTGGTTAGCGTAAGGTAAAAACTTTTCCATGTTTATGTGTGGAAAGTCTTACGTGATACCTTTTCTTTTCAAAGGTTTTTCTAAAGTTAAACAATTTTAACCCGTTTACTCACACCAGACCCCTGTCTGACCCGAGTGTTTATTTTCTGTTTTATTAAACTCTTGGGTACTCATATTATGTATGAGTAGTCGAGTGATTCAGGTTTACTTGACGAATTCTGGAGGAGATATGGAGCAGGAGGCTTCCACGTGTAGATATATTATGGTTCCACTGTGTTTTTGTTGTATCTGCATCTTGTGATGTCTTGAGTTGTATAGTTAGACAGATGTTTATAACTGTCTAATATGTGTTGTATAAGTTGTGTACTCTGATGTAATATGATACTATGTAATATTTTATGTGATATATTATATTTCATTCGTTCCGCTGTGAGTTATCTGATGTTGTTGTGTTTCTTCTTTCTCCTTCTTTTTCTTCTTCTATCCCTTTCTTTCTTAATTAGCGATGCGACTTTCTGGTGTTAGAAAGTGGGTCGCTACAGGTGGTATCAGAGCATTAGGTTGAGTGAATACCTAGGCTCTAGAGTGGTATTTTCTTGAGAGAGCGTACTTGTATTTTTATATATAACTATATATATCTATATCTACCTAAATTTGTTGGGTTATCTGTTTGGGTTTTCCAACATAAGTTTAGAGGTAGATGGAGCAGTGGTGTGTGTGTAACATGACCACCACTAATGGAAGAGGTCCATATGTCGAGGATGGATGTGTATTTGTCGAGACTGTAGACCCAATTCCGTCTCGAGTAAGATTTGTAGTTTGGAGTAAGGATTTCTCTGATATCCGAAGGAAATCTTTTTAAAGATACGGAGTCCACCTTGGAAGTGTAAGTTTGGATCTGTCGGAAGTGCAGAAGTAAGTGAGGACATCTTGATAACTGCGTGATGAGATGCAGTATCCATGGATATTTTCGAAGATGTTTTCTCTTGAAGCAGTTTTAGAAGTAGTTGAGGAGCAGTTTTTACCTGCCGCAGTGAAGAATCGTCTGTGTAGAAGTTGTCTGGATCTTTAGCATGGAGGTTGGCTGTTCTGGAATATGAGACTAAGGTCTATAAGTTGCTTCGCTTCGCATGGTCTCGTTTGTCATTCCTTAAGGAGAGCGAGATGTTGATGCTTGGTTTGGAGCCCAAATTTCTTGAGAGGTTGGTTGAGAGGTTGGCTGCCATCTCGAAGGTCTTTTGTTGATCATTTTGGGTTTTCGAGGAGCCTTTGGATTAGAAGTCTTTGGTTAGCTGTGGTAGCAGTGCACTTCGAAGTGTTCGTTGTGCTGACGAGAAGGTCTCTTAGCTTTTCAGTATCATCGAGATAGAGTTTGGAAGCAGCAGTGTGGTTGTTTCTCTGATGGTTCGGGAATCTTAGTGGTTCTTCTTTCAGCAGTCCGGGCAGTTGGTGAATGTTTTCTTAAAGGGTTAACCTTGTTTGGAAAGGCTTAAGGATGTTCTAATTGGTAAAGAGATGATAGTTTCTTTGGCAACTGAATTAGGTAGGATCGCAAAAGGGACTTGCGATTAGTTTGGGAATTTATCTTGGGCAATCTTTTGTTTGAGACTAAGGGTTCTCATGTGGAAGTAAGAGCTACTGTTGTAGTCAGAAGTTGTCTGCATCTGGTTCCAGAAGCGATTTTGGTAGTTAGCCTGGTAGTAGGATGGTTCTTGGAGAAGAAGAATTGGTGTAGCAGCTCAGAAATTTTTTGGATTTGGATTGGTTAGATCTAGTTTTTGAGTTTGGATTTCTGTTTTAAGGGTGGGACCGAGTCAGATGGGTCACTAAGATTTTATGGATTTGATGAACAAAGTCTTCCAGATATATTGGATAAGTTTGTATTCGTGTTCATCAACAGTATTCTCATCTATTTCAGAATCAGAGTTGTGCAGAGGAAGCGAGGTAGCAGCTGTACGAGGAAGGAAGCAAGTTCAGTTTGCTATTGCTTGAGAAGTAGAGCTTGTGTTCTGGATTTCAACAGATCTTGGAAGACTTTTCTGTTGGATAGGATCCAGAAACTGTTTGCTTTGGTCTAGTTGTTTCTGGAAGTATCGCATAGGATGAGCTGATCAGGAAGAAGATTGGCAGCCCAGGATTGTCTGTTGAGTTATACAGATATGAAATAAGGAGTTTGGAATTTGAAGTTGGAGATTTCAATGTTGTTAAGATTTCTCTGGTTAAGAGAGCAGTAGTTGGGTAAGATTGGATGGCTAGTTCTGAGGCATTTGAGATTTCTTATCTGTGTTTTTGATAGGATAAGATTGAATTGCCAGTTTGGATAACTGATATTCATTGTATTTCATGTATCTCTGAGGGAGTACGTGTATGATTCATTGTTGGTTGTGAAACCTGCAGTTCAGTTGGATTTGGAAGTGGAGCTCTGGAATTTGGCAGTGTAGTTAGTGTAGCTTCTATAGAGCGAGTCTCCCAGTGATTTATACTTGGGAAACTCTAATAGATAGTATTAGAAGATTTATTCTGATTTGTGTCAGGATAATCAGTTAGGTTTGTTTGATTGATTGATTGCTATGGTTGTTAGTAACTGGATGTT
The DNA here is from genome assembly GCA_030765085.1 of Allium cepa. Classification (NCBI taxonomy): domain Eukaryota; kingdom Viridiplantae; phylum Streptophyta; class Magnoliopsida; order Asparagales; family Amaryllidaceae; genus Allium; species Allium cepa. Next base: position 1,044,947,521 of record CM060941.1, on the reverse strand, counting down.
AGGTATGCTTTGCTGTTTGAAATTTAAATCTTTGCTGGGTTATTAAATTACCTTTGCTTTTAAATTTCGGGGACGAAATTCTTTTAGGGGGAAGGAATGTAACGACCCAGAATTTTAGGCAATATCAATTTAATAATATGTATTAATAATTATCTGATGATTTTCTTTATAATTTTAATTTAAATTGGTAAATTTAATCTTTTAAAGGTTATTAAATATGTAATCTGGCAACATTGGTCAATATCTTTCTACCAATTTACAATTGATAAGAATTATCTTTCAAAAAGCTAATAAAATTTTATTCTATTTATAATATATATATTTGATATATATTGTGAATAGGGAAATCTTTTCTTTTAAATAATATATGTATTTTCAAATTGTAATATATATATATATCTATGTATATGTTATAATTTAGAGTTGTTTGAAAATTTAATATAAGCTATTTTATAATATATATATATGTATGAATATATTGTAATTTGAAGCTTTGTTTTAAATTCAATATTTTTCAAAAGGTTAAGATTAATACAATTATTGTCAAAGTATAAAATAATTTATTTATTTGTGATAGTTTAAACAAAGTTTTAATTTGTTTTCTTTAAAGTGTTTAAATTTAAAATGGTTACAAATATATATATGTGTATATATAGTTTTAAATAAACTTTCATTTAAAAATTATTTATTAAGCAATATAGTTAAATGTTTTAGATTTTTAAATACATGTATAAGAATTTATTTGTATTATAATTAGTTTATAATATTTTCTTTAAAAAGTAAATTTATATATGCATATGCAAGTAGTTATTTATTTAGTAAATTAAGTAAGTAGGTTTATATTAACATTTAAATTAAATGAAAATTTAATTAATTAAAAAATAAATAAAGGGAAACATGTGTAAACATATTAGCACCTCTCAAAAACATGTGTTGATAAATTAAGAGATAAGTGACAAGAGTCTTCATTTTAAAATTTTACTTTCTTTAAATTTCTATTAGATCATAACTAAGTTAAAACATATCTTTCTTCTTTTCTTCAATCTAATTCCTATTCTCAGTTGAACAAAGAAAATTTTTCTTCAACCTGAAATTTTGAAAATCAAAAGCAAAAATAAATCTGAAAATAAAATCTGCAGACAAGTTCTTCACAACAATTTAAAACCTGCAAACTTCAACCTGCATTTCAAAGGGATTTTCAACATCTACAGCAAGTTTCAACATTCTAAATCAAAAGATTTCAAGCATGCAAAAATTCAAATTTCATCAGCAAAGCAATCTGTAGGCATGCAAGTGTTTCAACTGCAAAACCTGGAAAAGAATTAAAGCATGTTCTGTTCTTTGCATTATAAGGTGAGTAAACTGTTTTTTTTTTTAAAAACAGATTAGTTTGTAATTATATACAATGCATGTGATGATCTGTAGAATGATGTAGTTCTGCATGAAAGATTATCAGCTTTGTTTATGTTTGGATTGATATATATATAGAAATTGTAAGCATGTCTGTATATATATGATGACCCTGTCCTATAGAAATTGTAAGCATGTCTGTATATATATGATGACCCTGTCCTCTGTGTTTTCAGAGTTATTGTCCTGCTTTTAGAAATTCAAAGCTCTAAATCAAATCAATATTTGATTTCGAAATTTAAATAAAAGTTGTTTGTTAGTAGATGATGATGGTTTTTAAAATAATTCTAGGATTTTAACTTTAGCAAATAAGTTTAAAAATAGGAAAAACAGTAAAATACTACTTTATGTTAAAAATCAATGACTTAAATTCCTGCTTTGGTTTGTATAGTTGGATTTGTAGTTAAAAATTTATGATTTTTAACATGCATTTCAAAAAAATTTAATTTGATATTCAATTTGGAATTTGGAGATGATCGGTTTTGGCAAATTGATGAACTGCCGATAATCAACGCAACGTTTGGGGCCGAATTCGTGGTTGAAGCTTGCTTTTGAATCGTGGATGAGAGGAAAAATAGTGAGAATTTTTCTTATGGGCCGAGATGATCAGATTTTGAAGTAGTAGGGTTTTGGTTTCTTGTTTTGAAGGCGACGCATCTGTGGGATTTGCGGTGTCGTGGATTGATCGGAGTCGATCGCCTGGCTTGCGAGAGTAGCTGGAGGTCGAGACAAAGGTGCGGTGTGGATGGCGCGGCGTCACGAGATAAGGATTGTTGGCGGTGATCTTTTTGTGGTGGTTGGTGTTCAGGCAAGTTTAGGTTAGAGGCCGAAATTTTGAAGCGCGAGGTTGTGGTTCGATTTGGGTGTTCAGTCGGGGTCGCATGCGATCGTGTGAACGTCGTTGATAGTCGCGACGACCTATGGTGGCCGGAGCTACCGGTGCACGTGCACGCATGTTTATGTATCAGGTAGAAGAGAGGGAGTTTGGGGAAGAGAGGGTTTTCTCGAGTTTTGGTTCGTGATGGTGCTGGGTTGGACTCGAAGCTTTTAAAGTTGAGGTTGCTTCGAGGCTTGCTCGAGATTTTGGCGAGTTCCACTCGGGTTTGACCCGAGACGTTCTCTTGTGCAAATTTAAAGCTTAAATTTTTCAGCAGGAAATTAATTTACATATTAATTTACTTGTTCTTTTGACGTAAATATTAATCAAACTATCAAAAAGTGTTAAGTGAATCTATTTTCAAATTTAAAAGGTTTTAAGATAATTGCTTTTGAAAGCAATTAACTTAATTAAATTTTGAATATTTAATTTAAAAAGAAGTGTTTCAATTTAGAGTATTAAATCAAAGTTTTTAAGTAAATTTTTAAGTAATGTTTTAATAACTAAAGTTTTCAAATTATACTGAAAATAAATGAGTTTGAATTATATAATTAAAGTTTTTTAAATTTAAATTTGATTTCTAAATGCCTTATTTTCAAAATAAGGTTATTGTTATAATTTTGGAAACCAAATAGAATAGTTTGTTTTTAAGTTATTAAAATTTGATTAAATTCAAATAATTTATTTATGAAGATAAATATGATTAATTTATCTTTGTTATGAACTTAAGAATACTTAATTAAATATGATTTGTTAATAAGTAAAAGATTAATTAAGATTAATGTTTTCTTAATTAATTAAGGATTTTTAAATATAAGAAGTTAATTAATTAATTATTTAATTAATTTTAAATAATTAGTTAATTGTTTATTTAATTTTAAATAATCACTTAATTATGAATTAATTAAGTGTAATTACTTAATTGAAGTAATTAACAGTTAATTATTGATTGTAATTAAGAATGGTAATTACTTATGGAAGTAGTAAGAGGAAATTACTCATAGGAGTAATTAAATGGAAATGATTAATGGATAATCACTTGATGTTATTAATTAGAAATTGATTAATATAATTGTTTGAAGTTAATTAATTATGGAGTAATTAATTAATTAAAGGATTAAGGATTATTTAATGATGGGATTAATTATTTGTTAAGTAATTAATTAAGAGAGTAATCTAGATTTATCAATGGAAGTAATTAGAAGATAATTACTTATGTAGGTAATCAAGAGTTAATTACTTAATTAATTTGGTTAATTAATTAATGTGATGAATTAATTTATTTGTGATTAATTTAAGATTAATTACTAAAGATAATTAATTCAAAATTGTAATTAATTAATAAAGTAATTAATTAAGGATTATTAATTAATTGATTACTTAATGAAGTAATTAAAGATTAATTAGATTAATTAATCAAAGGAGTAATATAATTAATTAAGAAGTTAATTATTTAAGATAAGTAATTACAAGTGGTTAATTACTGTTTATGGTTGAGAGATGATTAATTATAAGTTAATTATTTAATTAATTAAAGGAATTATTAATTAATAAGGATCATTAGTTGATAAATGATATTAATCAAGGTTGATTAATAAAAGTAATTAATTTAAGTGTGGTTAATTAATTGTAATTAATTAAGGGTTAATGTAATTGATTATAATTGATTAATTAATGGAAGTAAATGAAAGATCGTTAATTATTGTAATTAATGATAGTAATTAAAGGTTAATCATTGTATATGGTTAAGGATAATTACTTGAATGTAATTAAAAGATAATTAATCAAGGAAGATCAATTAAGGAAGATCTTAAAGAGATGATTAATTTTATTTATTTGGAATAAATAAATGAAGAAGGATTTAAGGTTAATCCAATTGATTTAGAGTTAATCAATTCTGTTTATAGATGATTGATTAATATTGAATGACTGATATTGGATGTTGAATGATGTTGGATGATTTGGATGTGATATCTCTGTTATGTGATATGCTGCTTTGTGAGATGAATGGTTGATATGAATTATCTATTGTGATAATGTGATTCATCTATCTGTTTATATCATCCTGAATATAAGTTAATTGTTTAAAACCCTTAAACAACTTGGACATTAAAATGGCGTTTGGTTTCGGTGAGACCGGGATCGGGTTTTCATATTTGGATATCCGAAAACCACACCGATCCAAATTAAACATTAGGTCGTGAATCGAAGTGGAGCTTAATGAAGACTTGAGGTGTAAGAACTATTCGTCAGTATAACTCTTGGGGTTATTCGGTGATGAGTTTGACGAAGATAGTACTTACAGGTTCGAGATGGTGATTTAGAGTGCAAGGGTTATGGTCGTTGACTCTGAGGGTGATTCCAAAATGAGTGCAATGAGATAGTGCCTTCGAACCCGGAACGAACTTGTATGGATTGAATGCTTTCAGAACATCGTCAGGCGAACGATGAGCATTCTAAGATAAATGTGTTCTATAAAGGTAATCGCAGCCTCAAGCCTCATCAACCGGGAATGGCTAAAACAGGGGAGGTGCAGCAAGGCTAGGTGGGTAGCACCCATTTCAGGGTGAGGTCATTCCTGTCTAGATGTCCCTTTTTATTTCGGCTTAGTGGGTGGTTGGTCGCGCCAACCACGAGGTGATCTTACTCGGGACTGTTCAGTAAGGAATGGTTCCGGCTTTGTGATGCAGGGGATTGGGAGTAATCCTCGGTACTGTGATCTAGGCTACGTACTGTGACGGGCGGTACCCTGGTAGCCCTGCCATTGATGGAAACCCATTCTTCCTACAAGACCCTACGGTTTTGTTTGTATACCCACTTTTGTGGCTAGTAGCTGGAATTTAATCATGTAACAATTTCGGTTATTTCTTATTTACTTGAAAACCCTAGACACTATTATAATATCACTGGATTTCCTATCAAATGTTTTGGTTAGCGTAAGGTAAAAACTTTTCCATGTTTATGTGTGGGAAGTGTTACGTGATACCTTTTCTTTTCAAAGGTTTTTCTAAAGTTAAGCAATTTAAACCCGTTTACTCACACCAGACCCCTGTCTGACCTGAGTGTTTATTTTCTGTTTTATTAAACTCTTGGGTACTCACATTATGTATGAGTAGTCGAGTCATTCAGGTTTGCTTCACGAATTCTGGAGGAGATATGGAGCAGGAGGCTTCTACGTGTAGATATATTATGGTTCTGCTGTGTTTGTGTTGTATCTGCATCTTGTGTTGTCTTGAATTGTATAGTTAGACAGATGTTTATAACTGTCTAATATGTGTTGTATAAGTTGTGTACTCTGATGTAATATGATACTATGTAATATTTTATGTGATATATTATATTTCATTCGTTCCGCTGTGAGTTATCTGATGTTGTTGTGTTTCTTCTTTCTCCTTCTTTTTCTTCTTCTATCCCTTTCTTTCTTAATTAGCGATGCGACTTTCTGGTGTTAGAAAGTGGGTCGCTACAGGTGGTATCAGAGCATTAGGTTGAGTGAATACCTAGGCTCTAGAGTGGTATTTTCTTGAGAGAGCGTACTTGTATTTTTATATATAACTATATATATCTATATCTACCTAAATTTGTTGGGTTATCTGTTTGGGTTTTCCAACATAAGTTTAGAGGTAGATGGAGCAGTGGTGTGTGTGTAACACGACTACCACTAATGGAAGAGGTCCATATGTCGAGGATGGATGTCAATTTGTCGAGACTGTAGACCCAATTCCATCTCGGGTAAGATTTGTAGTTTGGAGTAAGGATTTCTCTGATATCCGAAGGAAATCTTTTTAAAGATTCGGAGTCCATCTTGGAAGTGTAAGTTTGGATCTGTCGGAAGTGCAGAAGTAAGTAAGGATATCTTGATAATTGCGTGATGAGATGCAGTATCCATGGATATTTTCGTAGATGTTTTCTCTTGAAGCAGTTTTAGAAGTAGTTGAGGAGCAGTTTTTACCTGCCGCAGTGAAGACTCGTCTATGTAGAAGTTGTCTGGATCTTTAGCATGGAGGTTGGCTGTTCTGGAATATGAGACTAAGGTCTATAAGTTGCTTTGCTTCGTCATGGTCTCATTTGTCATTCCTTAAAGAGAGCGAGATGTTGATGCTTGGTTTGGAGCCCAAATTTATTGAGAGGTTGTCTGCCATCTCGAAGGTCTTTTGTGTGGTTTGTTGATCATTTTGGGTTTTCAAGGAGCCTTTGGATTAGAAGTCTTTGGTTAGTTGTGGTAGCAATGCAGTTCGAAGTGTTCGGTGTGCTGACGAAAAGGTCTCTTAGCTTTGCAGTATCATCGAGATAGAGTTTGGAAGCAGCAGTGTGGTTGTTTCTCTGATGGTTCGGGAATCTTAGTGGTTTTTCTTTCAGCAGTCTGGGCAGTTGGTGAATGTTTTCTTAAAGGGTTAACCTTGTTTGGAAAACCTTAAGGCTATTCTAATTGGTAAAGAGAGGATAGTTTCTTTGGCAACCGAATTAGGTAGGATCGCAAAAGTGACTTGCAATTAGTTTGAGAATTTATCTTAGGCAATCTTTTGTTTGAGACTGAGGGTTCTCATGTGGAAGTAGGAGCTACTGTTGTAGTCTGCATCTGGTTCCAGAAGCGATTTTGGTAGTTAGCCTGGTAGTAGGATGGTTCTTGGAGAAGAAGAATTGGTGTAGCAGCTCAGAAATTTTTTGGATTTGGATTGGTTAGATCTAGTTTTTGAGTTTGCATTTCTGTTGTAAGGGTGGGACCGAGTCAGATGGGTCACTAAGATTTTATGGATTTGATGAACAAAGTTTTCCAGATATATTGGATAAGTTTGTATTCGTGTTCATCAATAGTATTCTCATCTATTTTAGAATCAGAGTTGTGCAGCGGAAGCGAGGTAGCAGCTGTATGAGGAAGGAAGCAAGTTCATTTTGCTTTTGCTTGAGAAGTAGAGCTTGTGTTCTGGATTTCAACAGATCTTGGAAGACTTTTCTGTTGGATAGGATCCAGAAACTGGTTTTCTTTGGTCTAGTTGTCTCTGGAAGTATCAACATAGGATGAGCTGATCAAGAAGAAGATTGGCAGCCCAAGATTGTCTGTTGAGTTATGCAGATATGAGATAAGGATTTTGGAATTTGAAGTTGGAGGCTTCATTGTTGTTAAGATTTCTCTGGTTAAGAGAGTAGTAATTGGGTAAGATTGGATGGCTAGTTCTGAGGCATTTGAGATTTCTTATCTGTGTTTTTGATAGGATAAGATTGAATTGCCAGTTTGGATAACTGGAATTCATTGTAGTACACGTATCTCTGAGGGAGTACGTGTATGATTCATTGTTGGTTGTGAAACCTGCAGTTCAGTTGGATTTGGAAGTTGAGCTTTGGATTTTGGCAGTGTAGTTAGTTTAGCTTCTGTAGAGCGGGTCTCCTAGTGATTTATACTTGGAAAATTCTAGATAGTATTAGAAGATTTATTCTGATTTGTGTCAGGATAATCAGTTAGGTTTGTTTGTTTGATTGATTGCTATGGTTGTTAGTAACTGGATGTTGGTATGCTTTACTGTTTGAAATTTAAATATTTGCCGGGTTATTAAATTACCTTTGCTTTTAAATTTCGAGGAAGAAATTCTTTTAAGGTGGAGGAATGTAACGACCCGGATTTTTAGGCAATATCAATTTAATAATCTATATTAATAATTAAATTGATCTAATGATTTTCTTTATAATTTTAATTTATATTGGTAAATTTAATCTTTTAAAGGTTAATAAATATGTAATATGGCAACATTGGTCAATATCTTTCTAACAATTTAAAATTGATGAGAATTATCTTTCAAAAAGCTGATAAAATTTTATTCTATTTATAATACATATATTTGATATATATTGTGAATAGGAAAATCTTTTCTTTTAAATAAAAGATGTATTTTCAAATTGTAATATATATATATATATATATATATATATATATATATATATATCTATGTATATGTTATAATTTGGAGTTGTTTGAAAATTTAATATAAGCTATTGATGATATATATATGTATGAATATATTGTAATTTGAAGCTTTGTTTTAAATTCAATATTTTTCAAAAGGTTAAGATTAATTCAATTATTTTCAAAGTATAAAAGAATTTATTTATTTGTGATTTTAAACAAAGTTTTAATTTGTTTTCTTTAAAGTGTTTAAAATTAAAATGGTTATAAATATATATATGTGTATATATAGTTTTAAATAAACTTTCTTTTGAAAATTATTTCTTAAACAATAAAGTTAAATGTTTTAGATTTTTAAATACATGTATAAGAATTTATTTGTATTATGATTAGTTTTATAATATTTTCTTTAAAAAGTAAATTTATATATGCATATGCAAGTAGTTATTTATTTAGTAAATTAAGTAAGTAGGTTTATATTAACATTTAAATTAAATGAAAATTTAATTAATTAAAAATAAATAAAGGGGAACATGTGTAAACATATTAGCACCTCTCAAAAACATGTGTTGATAAATTAAGAGATAAGTGACAAGTGTCTTCATTTTAAAATTTTACTTTCTTTAAATTTTTATTAGATCATAACTAAGTTAAAATATATATTTCTTCTTTTCTTCAATCTAATTCCTATTCTCAACTGAAAAAAGAAAATTTTTCTTCAACCTGAAATTTTGAAAATCAAAAGCAAAAATAAAGCTGAGAAATAAATCTGCAAACAAGTTCTTCACAACAATTTAAAACCTGCAAACATCAACCTGCATTTCAAAGGGATTTTCAACATCTACAGCAAGTTTCAACATTCTAAATCAAAAGATTTCAAGCATGCAAAAGTTCAAATTTCATCAGCAAAGCAATCTGTAGGCATGCAAGTGTTTCAACAACAAAACCTGGAAAAGAATTAAAGCCTGTTCTGTTCTCTGCATTATAAGGCGAGTAAACTGTTTTGAAGGTGACGCGTCTGTGGGATTTGCGATGTCGTGGATTGATCGGAGTCGATCACTTGGCTTGCGGGAGTAGCTGGAGGTCGAGACGAAGGTGCGGTGTGGATGGCGTGGCGTCACGAGATAAGGATTGTTGGCGGTGATCTTTTTCTGGTGGTTGGTGTTCAGGCAAGTTTGGGTTAGAGGTCGAAATTTTGAAGCGCGAGGTTATGGTTCGATCTGGGTGTTCGATCGCGGTCGCATGCGGTCGTGTGAACGTCATTGATGGTCGCGACGACCTATTGTGGCCGGAGCTACCGGTGCACGTGCACGCGTGTTTATGTATCAGGTAAAAGAGAGGGAGTTTGGGGAAGAGAGGGGTTTCTCGAGTTTTGGTTCATGATGGTGTTGGGTTGGACTCGAAGCTTTTAAAGTTGAGGTTGCTTCGAGACTTGCTCGAGATTTTGGCGTGTTCCACTCGGGTTTGACCCGAGACGTTCTCTTGTGCAAATTTAAAGCTTAAATTTTTCAGCAGGAAATTAATTTACATATTAATTTACTTGTTCTTTTGACGTAAATATTAATCAAACTATAAAAAAGTGTTAATTGAATCTATTTTCAAATTTAAAAGGATTTAAGATAATTGCTTTTGAAAGTAATTAACTTAATTAAATTTTGAATATTTAATTTAAAAAGAAGTGTTTCAATTTAGAGTATTAAATCAAAGTTTTTAAGTAAATTTTAAAGTAATGTTTTAATAACTAAAGTTTTCAAATTATATTGAAAATAAATGAGTTTGAATTAGATAATTAAAGTGTTTTAAATTTAAAATTTGATTTCTAAATGCCTTATTTTCAAAATAAGGTTATTGTTATAATTTTGGAAACCAAATAGAATAATTTGTTTTTAAGTTTTTAAAATTTGATTAAATTCAAATAATTTATTTATGAAGATAAATATGGTTAATTTATCTTTGTTATGAACTTAAGAATACTTAATTAAATATGATTTGTTAATGAGTAAAAGATTAATTAAGATTAATGTTTTCTTAATTAATTAAGGATTTTTAAATATAAGAAGTTAATTAATTAATTATTTAATTAATTTTAAATAATTAGTTAATTGTTTATTTAATTTTAAATAATCACTTAATTATGAATTAATTAAGTGCAATTACTTAATTGAAGTAATTAATAGTTAATTATTGAATGTAATTAAGAATGGTAATTACTTATGGAAGTAATAAGAGGAAATTACTCATGGTAGTAATTAAATGGAAGTGATTAATGGATAATCACTTGATGTTATTAATTAGGAATTGATTAATATAATTGTTTGAAGTTAACTAATTATAGAGTAATTAATTAATTAAAGGACTAAGGATTATTTAATGATGGGATTGATTATTTGTTATGTAATTAATTAAGAGAGTAATCAAGATTTATCAATGGAAGTAATTAGAAGATAATTACTTATGTAGGTAATCAAGAGTTAATTACTTAATTAGTTTAGTTAATTAATTAATGTGATGAATTAATTTATGAGTGTGATTAATTTAAGATTAATTACTAAAGGTAATTAATTGAAAATTGTAATTAATTAATAAAGTAATTAATTAAGGATTATTAATTAATTGATTACTTAATGAAGTAATTAAAGATTAATTAGATTAATTAATCAAAGGATTAATATAATTAATTAAGAAGTCAATTAATTAAGATAAGTAATTACAAGTTGTTAATTATTGTTTATGGTTATGAGATGATTAATTATAAGTTAATTATTTAATTAATTAAAGGAATTATTAATTAATAAGGATCATTAGTTGATAAATGATATTAATCAAGGTTGATTAATAAAAGTAATTAATTTAAGAGTGGTTAATTAATTGTAATTAATTAAGGTTTAATGTAATTAATTATACTTGATTAATTAATGGAATTAAATGAAAGATCATTAATTATTGTAATTAATGATAGTAATTAAAGGTTAATCACTGTATATAGTTAAGGATAATTACTTGAATGTAATTAAAAGATAATTAATCAAGGAAGATTAGTTAAGGAAGATCTTAAAGAGATGATCAATTTATTTATTTGGAATAAATAAATGAAGAAGGATTTAAGGTTAATCCAATTGATTTAAAGTTAATCAATTCTGTTTATAGATGATTAATTAATATTGAATGACAGATATTGGATGTTGAATGATGTTGGATGATTGGATGTAATCTCTCTGTTATGTGATATGCTGCTTTGTTAGATGAATGGTTGGTATGAATTATCTATTGTGATAATGTGATTCATCTATCTGTTTATATCATCCTGAATATAAGTTAATTGTTTAAAACCCATAAACAACTTGGACATTAAAATGGCGTTTGGTTTCGGTGAGACCCGGATCGGGGTTCCATATTTGGATATCCGAAAACCACATCGATCCAAATTAAACGTTAGGTCGTGAATCCAAGTAGAGCTTAGTGAAGACTTAAGGTGTAAGAACTATTCGTCAGTATAACTCTGGGGGTGATTCCATGATGAGTTTGACGGAGATAGTACTTACAGGTTCGAGATGGTGATTTAGAGTGCAAGGGCTATGGTCATTGACTCTGAGGGTGATTCCAAAATGAGTGCAATGAGATAGTGCATTCGGTTTCGTTCGAACCCGTAACGAACTTGTACGGATTGAATGCTTTCAGAACATTGTGAGGTGGACGATGAGTATTCTAAGATAAATGTGTTCTATAAAGGTAATCGCAGCCTCAAGCCTCTTCAACCGGGAATGGCTAAAACAGGGGAGGTGCATCAAGGCTAGGTGGGTAGCACCCATTTCAGGGTGAGGTCATTCCTGTCTAGATGTCCCTTTTATTTCGGCTTAGTGGGTGGTTGGTCGCGCCAACCACGGGGTGATCTTACTTGGGACTGTTCAGTAAGGAATGGTTTCGGCTTTGTGATGCAGGGGATTGGGAGTAATCCTCGGTACTGTGATCTAGGCCACGTACAGTGACGGGCGGTACCCCGGTTGCCCTGCCATTGATGGAAACTCATTCTTCCTACGAGACCCTACAGTTTTGTTTGTATTACCCACTTTTGTGGCTAGTAGCTGGAATTTAATCATGTAACAATTTCGACTATTTCTTATTTACTTGAAAACCCTAGACACTATTATAATATCACTGGATTTCTTATCAAATATTTTGGTTAGCATAAGGTAAAAACTTTTCCATGTTTATGTGTGGAAAGTCTTACGTGATACCTTTTCTTTTCAAAGGTTTCTCTAAAGTTAAGCAATTTAAACCCGTTTACTCATACCAGACCCCTGTCTGAGCCGAGTGTTTATTTTCTATTTTATTAAACTCTTGGATACTCATATTATGTATGAGTAGTTGAGTGATTCAAGTTTGCTTGACAAATTCTGAAGGAGATATGGAGCAGGAGGCTTCCACGTGTAGATATATTATGGTTACGCTATGTTTGTGTTGTATCTGTATCTTGTGATGTCTTGAGTTGTATAATTAGACAGATGTTTATAACTGTCTAATATGTGTTGTATAAGTTGTGTACTCTGATGTAATATGGTACTATGTAATATTTTATGTGATATATTATATTTCATTCGTTTCGCTGTGAGTTATCTGATGTTGTTGTGTTTCTTCTTTCTCTTAAGGGTTAAGTGTATGGTATATCACTGGTTTTAGAATCAGTAGTTCTGAGAGATTTGGAAGTTAATCAGGACTTGTATGTGGTCCAGTGTCATGTTTAGATTTGTAGATCTAGATACATAGGAGCTCTAGATCAGAGTTGTATAGCTAGTTTAGATTCTGTAGAGCGAGTATTCCGGTGTTTGTACCTGGGAAACTCTAGGGAACCCTATCCAGAATTTTGTCTGGATAGTTAGAATTGTTTGTTTGAATTGGTTGCTATGGTTGCTAGTATTTGGTTAATAGCATATGTTTGCTATTTTTAAAATTAAAATCTGTATGGGATTATTAAATTACCTTTGCTTTTAAATTTCGGGGACGAAATTCTTTTGGGGGGGGGGGGAATGTGATGTCCCGGAAATTTAGGCAATATTTATTTAATAATTTTCATTAATAATTATTTTAAAATGTGAAATGTTGATTTAATAATCTAATTCAAACAAAATTATCTTTTAAAACTAATAATTATGTAGTTTGACAAATGATATTCTTTTCAAAATTTATAATGATAATAATAATTATATTTGGGAATTTTATTCTTTTCAAAAGTTAAAATATTTAAATGATAAAATGATCTTTCTAAGCTAATTTAAAAGAAAATTATTTATAATGTATTTATGTGTATACATTGTAAACAGAGTTTTGATTTTATTTTAAATTTAAATTTAATAAGAATATTTTCAAATTTATATATGTGTGTATGAGAATAAATTATGAATTGGTTAAATTGGTTTAAAATTAGTATTGAAACTTTTCAAAAGTTAATTTAAGAATCTATCTTATATTTCAAAAGAAATTTAAGTTAATATTTATTTTGTTTATAAAAATATAATAGTTTAAATTGTATTTTATAATAAAAGTTTATTTAGTTTTCTTTTAAAAATATTTTTTTTTTTGAAATAGACTTTGTTCATTTACATTAGAGTATAATATTTTGGTTTGAAATTTTGAAATAAAATTGAATTCAACATTCTTTTTCTTTTTAAAATTTCTCTCTTGAAAATTTAGTTTTAAAAATATTATTTTAAAATATTTAAATAAATATTAAAATGTGTAATGTTATAAAGAAAGTTTATATGTAAACATGTAAAGGCTAAAAATAAATAAACATTTAAAAACATGTTAAATTAAATAAGAAATTATTTTAAATGAATTTAAATACATTCATAAATTAGGAAATTTATTTTTATATTAAAATTGTATATGTGTTAAGCCTTCAAATCATAGAGAAGACACTTGTAAATTAATCTACCCCATAAGATAACAAGTGGCAATGTTAGTTCATTTTTGAAATTAATTATTGTAGGTAAGAAAACTTAGCAACTCATTTTTTTTCAAACCATTTTCTTCAAATGGAAAATCTGAAATCAGATTATAAGTAAAATTCAAAACCAATTCTACAAAAAAACTTCAATATAAAATCTGCAAAACCCAATTCATGTTAAAAATCTGCAAACCAGACCTGCAAACAAAGTCAAGCAAAATCTGCAAAATAACAATCTGTTTAAAAATCTGCAAGTTACAACATCAATATGAAGATCAATTCAACTCTAAGCAAAACAAGAAATGGAGTTTAGCTGCAAACTCACCCGAATCATCTACAAATCAACTTCAACAGCGACACAGATTCAACTAGCAATTGCAAATCTGTTCCAGGAAATTCAAATCAGGTTCCTGGAAAATGTGAATGCATCTCTGTTGTTCTCTGCTTCTTCATTAAAATTTAAGTAAACTTCTATTTTAAAAACATTTCTTACTTTTTAAAAAGCAAAGCTAAACAAATTTATAGAACTCAAGTTCTAATTCAAAATGTTTTAAAAAAAAAATCAAAACAGTTGTAGATAAAAAAAATGGCTCTGTCTTCTTTTAAGTGAGTAACCTCACAATTGAAAAGTTGCTTAAAATTATCTGTTGCATGTGGACAAATAGGAATGAGCATGCTTGTATGATTGTATGGTGTTGGAAATTTTGTGTATACATATATAAATATGTATATATGTGTTGTTGTTACCAGGTATCTGCACACTTGGTTCTGTTTTTAAAAAAAACTAAGATTGTAAATAGAAAACCTTTACCCCTGAATTTAATGCTCTGTTAGGATTGATATGTAAACATAAAGTGTTTGTTTAGTATGGATTTAGGTTTATAAATTATAATTTATTTAAATTAAAATCTGTTGCCTCTGAAAAACCATAATATCGGTCATTATTGAAAATAAAACAAATATCAAACATCTTAAATTATTAAAACAGGTTCATAACTGGAATGCATATATGAAATCATGAATTTCAAAAAAAAAATCACATTTTTAAATTAACTAAGGAGTGAGCATTCCTGGATTGAACAAAATAAGTGTTTTTGGGATTATCTGATTATCGAGTGGATTTTGGAAGTTGTGGTTCTTCCTGGAGGTGGAGTGCTTATAGGTGAGTAGGGGAAAATTGTGAGGTGGATGGTCAGAGGTGGGTGGCGACCGTGGTTGGCTATTTCAGGTTTGTAACCCTAGTTTTTTGGAGGTAGGGGTTTTGTAGATTCTTGGTTTCTCTGTTGCATCGAGTGATGCAAGCCTTTGGGATTAGGAAGAGGAGGCGTAGATGAAGAGATGGCCGGAGTTGTAGGTGATCAGGTGATCGGAGGAGAGGTTGCGAGTGGTTGACAGGTTTGGGATATTTGGTGTTGTGATGTCCCAGGTTGCTTGATTCACTCGAATTTGATTTCGAGCTGCTATGTGGATTTCTGGTGGTCGTGATCAGGTGAGGGGATGATCGGGGGCGTGGTGAGGTTGGTTATGGTGGCTAGAGATGGCCTGAGCGCTGGTGCATATGCACCGTGCATATTTTAGTTCTGTTGGTCTTTTGGGGTTGGTGAAGGAGGATTGTGACTTGAGTTTTACTCGAGTAGATCAGTAGTTTACCCGAAGCACTTAGGGTTTAAACTCGAAGTATTTATTGAAAGGTCTCGGGTATGTGTTTGTTTCAGGTTTATTACCTAATAGTATTCTGGGTTTTCAAATTTGAATGAAATTCAAATTTTAAAGCAGGATTTTTAAAACAAGGATTTTAATGCAAAGTTTAAATTTTGAATTCAAGTGAACTTTTGAATTCAAAGTTTTTTTAAATGAAAATCTTAAATTTAAGCAAGATTTTAATTAAGTTTTAAAATCAAGTCTAAATATAGTTTCAAGTTTATTTTGAATCCAAATTTGAATTTAAAACAGTTTGTAAATTTAAAATGTTGAAGAAGTTCAAATGTTTTAAAGTTTTTAAAAATTAATTTGATTTCAAATAAATGTGTAAACTTGATAAAATTCTTTACTTTAATATTTGAATAAAAATTATGATGTGTTTAACTTTAGTTTGAAAGTTAAATAATCAATTTATTTTAAGCTTAATTTCTTTTAATAAAATTAAGTAATTTAGATTTTTAAACTTTTCTTACATAAGTATCTTATATAAGTAATGATTCTTTACTTTTATTTTTAGGTTTATAAATTTATTTAAAATTGGATAAATGTTTAAATAGTTAAACATTTTAAATATTAAATTTTAAAATGGAATTTGAATTTAATTTAGAAATATATTGTTTTAAATACATTTGAATGTAAATGAAGTCATTAATAAGGTGAATGAATTATTTTAGAAAGAATTAAGATAATTAAGAATTTACTTATTTATTTGGTTTAAATAATGATTTTGATAAATTTAAAATTAGAGATGATTAATGATAATTAATCTAAGATAAATTTCTTAAGTAAGTAATTAAAGAATTGTTGTTAATTAATAAAATAATTATTTAAGGATTATTAAGTAATTAATTAATGTGATTAATTTTGATAATTAATTAGATTAATTAATTGAAGATAATCAAGTGTAAATTGTTAAGTATAATTACTTGATAAAAGTGATTAAGGATTAATTACTTATTGTAATTAATTATGATTGTGTGATTAGTTTAAGTTAATTACTTTAGTTTAATTAATTTAAATAAATCATTTGATGATTTAATAAGAGTAATTACTTAATGTAATTAATGTAACATGATTACTTAGGGAAGTAATAAATGATAATTACTGGAATGTAATTAGTAAAGATGATTTTTAATGAAGTAATTTAGATAATTACTTTTATAATTAATCAAGGGATTAATTAATGAAGATAATTAATTATGGGATAATTAATTTGTTAATGAGTAATTAAGGGTAGTTAATCACTGGATCGAATATTAACCAGTGGTGTTTAATAATTGTATTTTTAAATTTTAGATTAATTACTAAAAGTAATTAATTTAAATATAAATTAGAGATCATTAACTAATATAAATAATGATGTAATTAAGAATTGTTTAATTAAGGAATGATAAATAATTAAGTGATTAATTAATGTAATTAATTAAGGATAAATGTAATTAATTATAGTTAATTAATAAATGAAGTAATTAAATGTTAATTACTAATGATTAAGGTTAATTAATTTTGTGAAATTAATTAAAGACTAATTACTTATTGTAATTAGAGAATGATTAATCAAATGTGTTTAATCAAGATGAATACTTAGAGAATGATTAATTAGCTAGGTTAATTAATTAATTAATATATAAGCAGGATTTATAGATGTGGTAATTAATTTAATTTATTTTAAATTAATTAGAGATAGAAGTAATTAATTTAATTCATTTTCAATTAATTATAGATGATGACTAATAAATCATTGCTTATGGATGATATTGATATTTCTTTGAATGGTTGTGATCTCAGTAATGAGATGAGTAATATCTTTATGATATGGATGCTTAGTTAAAGTATGATAATATGGATGATCTGTTTGTGATGATTATCTAATTGTGATGATTATCTGTTTGTGATGGTAATACAGACTATCTGTTTATGATGAGAATGTGATTATCTATTGTGATATGTGAATTAGCTATCTGTGTATATAGATAATGATGAACTGAATTAATTGTTGAAATTAAATTCACTTGGACATTAAGATGGCGTTTGGATTTCGATGAGTCCGGGATCGAGTTTCCAAATTTGGAATTCCGAAAACCACATCGATCCAAATTAAAACGTTAGGTCGTGAATCTCAAGTGAAGATGAAGATTCAGAGTGCAAGGGCTATTGTCGTTAACTCTGAGGGTGATTCCAAAACGAGTGTAGCGAAATAGTGCCTTCGGTTTCGTTCGAACCCGGAATGAACTTGTATGGATTGAATGTTTTCATAACATCGTCAGGTGGACGATGAGCATTCTAAGATTGATGTGTCCTATAAAGGTAATCGTAGCCTCAAGCCTCATCAATCGGGAATGGCTAAAACAGGGGAGGTGCAGCAAGGCTAAGTGGGTCATGCCCAAGTAGGACGAGATTTACCCCTGTCTAGAGGTCCCTTTATATTTCGCTTGTGTGGAAGTTGGCGACGGCCAATCTGCGGGGTGGTCTTGTTAGGGACTGTCCAGTAAGGGATGGTTCCGGCTTTGTATTGCAGGGGATTGGGAGTGATCCTCGGTACGGTGATCTAGCCCACGTACTGTGACGGGCGGTACCCTAGTAGCCTCACCATTGATGGTAACCCGTTTACTCACACCAGACCCATGTCTGACCCGAGTGTTTATTTTTTGTTTTATTAAACTTTTGGGTACTCATATTATGTATGAGTAGTCAAGTGATTCAGGATTGCTTTGACGAGTTCTGAAGAAGGAGATATGGAGCAGGAGGCTTTAACGTGTAGATATATATAGTGGTTCCGCTGTGTTTGAATTGTATCTGTTTTCTCTGATGTACTTGAATTGTAATTGCTAGACAGATGTTTATAACTGTCTAGTTTGTGTTGTATTAGCTGTATAACTCTAATGTATATGGTACTATGTAATGTTTTATGTGATATAAATATAATTTATTCATTCCGCTGTGAGATTCTGATGTTGTTTGTTTCTTTCTTTCTTATCTTTTTTCTTTTATATCCCTTTCTTTCTTCTTAATGATGCGTCTTTCTATGGAATGTAAGGCGGGTCGTTACGTTGTGGTATCAGAGCACTAGGTTGAGCGAATACCAAGGCTCTGGAGTGGTGTCCTTCTTGAGAGAGCGTATTTGTAATTTTAATATATATATATATATATATATATATATATATATTTCTACCTATTTGATTGGGTTACCTTTTCGGGTTTTCCAATATAAGTTCTAAAGGTAGATAGGGTAGTAGTGTGTGTAACACAACTACCAATGGTTGGAGTCCGAGTGTTTGGAAGTGATCTGCTAGGGTAGTATTGGGCATCTTGAGTAGTTTTGCAGTTTGGTGTGAAGGATTTCACCAATCTCTAAAGGAAATCTTTTCAAGGATTCGGAGTTTATCTTTGGAATGTAAGCTTGATTGCACTCGTGCGAGTGGTTTTTCTTGAATTTAGATCAGTTGGAAGTACTGAAGCCAGCGATGGTACCTTGGCAAACCTTAGGAAGGAGTTCTGCCTATATTTGAGTTTGAGACTCAAGTGGGCAGAGTGTTTTATGCTTGGTTGGAACTCGATTTTCCTGAGGGATATCTGTCTATTGAAGGCTCTATTGTGGAAGTGGCTGGTGTAGCTTTGTGGTTTGATGAGCTTTTTGATAAGAAAGTCTTTGGCAGCAGTATCAGCTTAGAGGTGTTAGCATGTCATCAGGATAGTCGCTTGGCTTAGCTGTATCCTAGAGGTGGAGTCTGAAAGCGGTAGAGTGGGTTGTTTCTTCGATGGATCAGAAATCTCTGTGATTCTTTTGTCAGTAGGCCGGGCAGATGGTGAAGTTTGTTCATTTCTTCTGGAAGCTCAGTTGGATGTGATGTTTGTGGTTAAAGGTGGACTACTAGTTTCTTCTTTGGATTAGAAGGCTTAAGCTGTTCTAATTAGTGAAGAGAGAATGGTTTTCTTGGAATCTGGACTGAAGAGAATCGCAAAAGTGACTTGCGATGGTTCGGAAGTTCTCTGAGTAATCTTTGTTTTGGATTGAAGCATCTCTAGAGGGTGTTTGAGTTATCGAAGTGGTATTTTCCAGATATCTTCGAAGAAGTCAAGATTTGCATCTGCATCGAGAGATTGAGTTCTGTATCGACTTGGTTCTTGGAACTTTACCGGTGGTTCAGCATAGTAGGAGGGCTCTTTGAGAGAGAGATCTGTTTAAGCTGGCAGGATTGATCGGATCTAGTTTTTTGGTTGAATTTTTGCTGTAGTGTTGTGACCGTATCGTATAGGTCACTGAGATTTTATGGAATTTGATGAACCATGTTTCCGGGATAAGTTGATCAAGTGTGTACTTGTGTTCATCAACAGCATTCTCAAATTAGATTAGCGCAGTAGAAGCATGGTGGCAGCTGTTCCAGAATAGAAGCAATACCTGATTCATTGGGAATTTATGTTTTGTCTTCGATCAGAGGATTTCTACAAGAAATTTATTTTGAATCTGGAGGCTTGGTTGTCTTGTGCATCTGTTTGTTTTCAGAATAGGAGTAGTATGTTTGAAGTCTTCTGATATTTGTGTAGTAGAGTTTGTGTGGTGAGTTTTGATGGATATTGGGAGAACTATTTTGTTGAGTAGGATCTGGAGATCGTTTATTTTTTGTCCAAATTTGTTCCGTGAAGCATCTGCGAAGATTTGATTGATCTAGAAAGGTTGAAGGCAGCCCAGGATCGACAGGAGAGATTTGTGGATAAGTGTATTGGATCTTTCTGTTTTCTCTTAAGGGTTAAGTGTATGGTATATCACTGGTTTTAGAATCAGTAGTTATGAGAGATTTGGGCGTTAATCAGGACTTGTCTGTGGTCCAGTGTCCTGTTTAGATTTGTAGATCTAGATACATAAGAGCTCTAGATCAGAGTGGTATAGCTAGTTTAGATTCTGTAGAACGAGTATTCCGGTGTTTGTACCTGGGAAACTCTAGGGAACCCTATCCAGAATTTTGTCTGGATAGTTAGAATTTTTTTTTTGAATTGGTTGCTATGGTTGCTAGTATTTGGTTGATAGCATATGTTTACTATTTTTAAAATTAAAACCTGTATGAGATTATTAAATTACCTTTGCTTTTAAATTTCGGGGACGAAATTCTTTTAGGGGGGGAGGAATGTGATGTCCCAGAAATTTAGGCAATATTTATTCAATAATTTTCATTAATAATTATTTTAAAATGTGAAATGTTGATTTAATAATCTAATTCAAACAAAAATTATCTTTTAAAACTAATAATTATGTAGTTTTGACAAATGATATTCTTTTTAAAATTTATAATGATAATAATAATTATATTTGGGAATTTTATTCTTTTCAAAAGTTAAAATATTTAAATGATAAAATGATCTTTCTAAGCTAATTTAAAAGAAAATTATTTGTAATGTATATATGTGTATACATTGTAAACAGAGTTTTGATTTTATTTTAAATTTAAATTTAATTAGAATATTTTCAAATTTACATATGTGTGTATGAGAATAAATTATGAATTGGTTAAATTGATTTAAAATTAGTATTGAAACTTTTCAAAAGTTAATTTAAGAATCTATCTTATATTTCAAAAGAAATTTAAGTTAATATTTATTTTGTTTATAAAAATATAATAGTTTAAATTGTATTTTATAATAAAAGTTTATTTAGTTTTCTTTTAAAAATTGTTTTTTTGAAATAGACTTTGTTCATTTACATTAGAGTATAATATTTTGGTTTGAAATTTTGAAATAAAATTGAATTCAACATTCTTTTTCTTTTTAAATTTTCTCTCTTGAAAATTTAGTTTTAAAAATATTATTTTAAAATATTCAAATAAACATTAAAATGTGTAATGTTATAAAGAAAGTTTATATGTACACATGTAAAGGCTAAATATAAATAAACATTTAAAAACATGTTAAATTAAATAAGAAATTGTTTTAAATAAATTTAAATACATTCATAAATTAGGAAATTTATTTTTATATCAAAATTGTACATGTGTTAAGCATTCAAATCATAGAGAAGACACTTGTAAATTAATCTACCTCATAAGATAACAAGTGGCAATGTTAATTCATTTTTGAAATTAATTATTGTAGGTAAGAAAACTTAGCAACTCATTTTTGTTCAAACCATTTTCTTCAAATGGAAAATCTGAAATTAGCTTATAAGTAAAATTCAAAACCAATTCTACAAAACAAGTTCAATACAAAATCTGCAAAACCCAATTCATGTTAAAAATCTGCAAACCAGACCTGCAAACAAATTCAAGCAAAATCTGCAAATAACAATCTGTTTAAAAATCTGCAAGTTACAACATCAATATGAAGATCAATTCAACTCTAAGCAAAACAAGAAATGGAGTTCAGCTGCAAACTCACCTGAATCATCTACAAATCAACTTCAACATCATACAAAACACAGATTCAACTAGCAAATGCAAATCTGTTCCAGGAAATTCAAATCAGGTTCCTAGAAAATGTGAATGCATCTCTGTTGTTCTCTGCTTCTTCATTAAAATGTGAGTAAACTTCTATTTTAAAAACTATTCTTACTTTTTAAAAAGAAAAGCTAAACAAATTTACAGAACTCAAGTTCTAATTCAAACTGTTTTTTTTAAATCAAAACTGTTGTAGATTAGAAAAATGGCTCTGTCTTCTTTTAAGTGAGTAACCTCACAATTGAAAAGTTGCTTAAAATTATCTGTTGCATATGGATAAATAGGAATGAGCACGCTTCTATGATTGTATGGTGTTGAAAATTTTGTGTATACATATATAAATATGTATATATGTGTTGTTGTTTCCAGGTATCTGCACACTTGGTTCTGTTTTTAAAAAAAAACTAAGATTGTAAATAGAAAACCTTTACCTCTGAATTTAATGCTCTGTTAGGATTGATATGTAAACATAAAGTGTTTGTTTAGTATAGATTTAGGTTTATAAATTATAATTTAGTTAAATTAAAATTCGTTGCCTCTGAAAAACCATAATATCGGTCATTATTGAAAATAAAACAAATATCAAACATTTTAAATTATAAAAACAGGTTCATAACTGGAATGCATATATGAAATCATGAATTTCAAAAAAAAAAATCACATTTTTTAAATTAACTAAGGAGTGAGCATTTCTAGATTGAACAAAATAAGTGTTTTTGGGATTATCTGATTATCTAGTGGATTTTGGAAGTTGTGGTTCTTCCTGGAGGTGGAGTGCTTATAGATGAGTAGGGGAAAATTGTGAGGTGGATGGTCAGAGGTGGGTGGCGACCGTGGTTGGCTATTTCAGGTTTGTAACCCTAGTTTTCTAGAGGTAGGGGTTTTGTAGATTCTTGGTTTCTCTGTTGCATCGAGTGATGCAACCCTTTGGGATTAGGAAGAGGAGGCGTAGATGAAGAGATGGCCGGAGTTGTAGGTGATCAGGTGATCGGAGGAGAGGTTGCGAGTGGTTGACAGGTTTGGGATATTTGGTGCTGTGATGTTCTAGGTTGCTTGATTCACTCGAATTTGATTTCGAGCTGCTATGTGGATTTCTGGTGGTCGTGATCAGGTGAGGGGATGATCGGCGACGTGGTGAGGTTGGTTATGGTGGCTGGAGATGGCCTGAGCGCCGGTGCATATGCACCGTGCATATTTTGGTTCTGGTGGTCTTTTGGGGTTGGTGCAGGAGGATTGTGACTCGAGTTTTACTCGAGTAGATCAGTAGTTTACCCGAAGCACTTAGGGTTTAAACTCGAAGTATTTATTGAGAGGTCTCGGGTATGTGTTTATTTCAGGTTTATTACCTGACAGTATTCTGGGTTTTCAAATTTGAATGAAATTCAAATTTTAAAGCAGGATTTTTAAAACAAGGTTTTAATGCAAAGTTTAAATTTTGAATTCAAGTGAACTTTTGAATTCAAAGTTTTTTTAAAATGAAAATTTTAAATTTAAGCAAGATTTTAATTAAGTTTTAAAATCAAGTCTAAATATAGTTTCAAGTTTATTTTGAATCCAGATTTGAATTTAAAACAGTTTGTAAATTTAAAATGTTGAACAAGTTCAAATGTTTTAAAGTTTTTAAAAATGAATTTGATTTCAAATAAATGTGTAAACTTGATAAAATTCTTTACTTTAATATTTGAATAAAAATTATGATGTGTTTAACTTTAATTTGAAAGTTAAATAATCAATTTATTTTAAGCTTATTTTCTTTTAATAAAATTAAGTAATTTAGATTTTTAAACTTTTCTTATATAAGTATCTTATATAAGTAATTATGGTTCTTTACTTTTATTTTTAGGTTTATAAATTTATTTAAAATTGGATAAATGTTTAAATAGTTAAACATTTTAAATCTTAAATTTTAAAATGGAATTTGAATTTAATTTAGAAATGTATTGTTTTAAATACATTTGAATGTAAATGAAGTCATTAATAAGGTGAATGAATTATTTTAGAAATAATTAAGATAATTAAGAATTTACTTATTTATTTGGTTTAAATAACGATTTTGATAAATTTTAAATTAGAGATGATTAATGATAATCAATCTAGGATAAATTTCTTAAGTAAGTAATTAAAGAATTGTTGTTAATTAATAAAATAATTATCTAAGGATTATTAAGTAATTAATTAATGTGATTAATTTTGATAATTAATTAGATTAATTAATTGAAGATAACCAAGTGTAAATTGTTAAGTATAATTACTTGATAAATGTGACGCCCCACCTCTATACCCACGCTAGCCAAGAACACTACGGTGTAGTGCTGTCAACTAGCACGGAGAATAAGGCTGTTGAGGAGCGACCATCCATATGATTGCTTATCACACGGTGGCTATAATTAATCTTCGGAAACAAACATAGAAATAAGCATAACACAAATCAGTCACAGACATCCATATCACAAAGGCGGAAGAGGATATGAATATATAACTAACACATGAAAGTGTACATCAGAGTAGTGGTCAAAAAGATCCACAATAATACAGAAGAATAGCAACATGTGTTATACAAAAGAATACAACTATGAGTCTATATCTCAAGTGTATGCAACAAAAACTGCTAATCTAAATAGTTAGCCAAAAGTCAGAGTAGCAAATCCCGAAAAGAAGTCAAGCATAAGCACCTGTAACATCTCGGTCTGACCCGAGTATTATTTAAGAAAATAATAAACGGATCAGTCTAGCTATAAATATCAGATGACATGGCATAAAATAAAAGATATGGTATAAACATAAAATATCCATACTGACATACTACTATAAGTATGCAAATGATGATCAACAGAAGATCAATCAATAAGAGATAAATCAATATCACAAGAATCTTCTCAAAGATCCAAAGAGGGCATCATACCCTAAACTTTTACTCATAACAAGTCAATGACATAAATTCCAGAAATCAACACAAGAAATCCGGAAATCGCAGAAAAAGGGAAAGAGGCCTATCACATGACGGTCCGAAGACCATGGGGAGCTACCCCATATGGATGAGTCGGAATCACCCAGATGAGGTCTAGGCTAACCAAAAAGCAAAAAGGTATGTGTGAGTGGAATCACACAAATGGTGTCTAGCCTAACCTCGCAACAAAAAGGTATGTGTGAGTGGAATTACACAAATGGTGTCTATACTAACCTTGCGGACAAAGAGATATGTGTGAGTCGGAATCACACCCATGAGGTCTAGTCTAACCTTGCAAACAAAGAGACATCACACAGTTGCTAGTCTAAATCATAAAATGATCGTCATGATCAACGAGAAGTGTCAATTACACTAAGGTAGTAAATATAAAAGTTTATCTTCGTATCCCATAACCACTTGCTTAACTTAAATATTTACGAACAAACTGTAAATCTTCACTAGAAAATTGTCACAAGAGGTTCAATCGAACAAGTCTAAGAATTAACCGACGAAGTGAATGCAAGCGTTTCATACCACTTGTTTTACTAAGCCGTTCAATTAGATTTCTCATCCGAGTGAGGTAAAGGTTTGTATATGCTAGTAGATTGGAAAACGGTTTAAGAAAAGAGCTTTGTTATTGAAAATAGAGTTGAAATCATTTTGTTGAAAGAGTTTTGATATTTACTACTAGTATTGAAACCTTCATATTTCTAAAGTTGTTATCCCTCCTTGTTAGCAAGGCCGTGATACCATAAAATCGACCGAGAAGCCCAAGATAGTTTGTCTCGAAGAATGGTCAACACAGCATCTCAACAAAGCAAGTTCTATTGAATGTTTTTCAGATAAGATCCCCTACGGAGGGAGATTCCAGGGGGGTGGCAACCCCTTAAGGTGGGGGTACGGGGGCAACGCCCCTGCTACGGGGTTCGACCTGCCTGGTCAGGTCGCGGGGGTCCAGGGGGCAGCGCCCTCGGCGGGGTGCGGAGCAGCGCCCCGTCCAAAACGGTATGACTTAGTGAAGGCCTAAGGGGGAATAGGATCGAGCGACCTAAGGGACTCGCGACCTAACAATAGCACAGGCCGAGCGACCTAACGTTTTAAGGACGAACGACCTAATTAAACTCGCGACCTAAAAGTAACAAGGCCGAGCGAGTGACGGGGATGGTGCGACCTACGAGTTAAAGGGGTCGAGCGACCTAACGGGCTCACGACCTATGGGTTTACGACCTAACGTGGGAACGACCCAAAGAGGCACGCGACCTAGTGGTTGAACGACCTAAAGTTGCAAAGGCCAAAGTGGAATGACTATCGCGACCTAGCGACCTAATGTGCCACGCGACCTAACGACCTAACTAGGTCGAGCGAGTTAAGGCCTTAACGACCTAAAGGAATTAAGGCGTCACGACCCAAGGGATAAAGGTCCTGCGACCTAGAGGGGAAATAAGGTCTAACGACCTAGGGAGTATAGGTCAAGCGACCTAACGGTTTATAAGGTCATGCGACCTAACTGGGAAGCCACCAAGCAACCAAATGAAGAACAGGGTATGCGACCTACGACTTAGCGGCACACGACCTACGACCTAGTGGCACACGACCTATGACCTAAGGGTTTAACACGCGAGCGACCTAAGGATTTTAACACGCGAGCGACCTATCATCCCAATGCCTAACGACCTAACTCTGGATGAGCCAAATATGTAGGCGACGACTTTTCCACGCGAACGGCCTATGACCTTGCGACCTAACTCCGAGGCAGTGCGACCTAAATGCAGAAAATTCACCAAAACGCTAAAAATTAGAGTTTTTCGCCAATCCAATCCAAACCAAATGCAAATATACATGCAAAAGTGATAGGGAATCATTCCCAACAGTCCAATATAGTTATAGACTAGAATTGTGAGATAAAAATCTCACCTTTTCACCAAATTTATGAAGAAAAGCTTGAAAGCAATGGAGAAGTAATCACAAGCTTGAATCCAACGTCTTCTTCTTGAATTTGGAATTGAATGTTGGATTTGCAAGAGAATTTGAGCTTGGAATTTTAATTTCTCATTTCACTCACCATTAATGCTAAAGCTTGGTTGTTAGGAAATTTATGAAGAGTGAGGAGAAAGAGAGAAGTGGGTTTGAGTTATAATGGCTAATCTAACCCAAAGTCCAAAGCGGGAAAAGTAAGTGAAATTCCACTAACTCCAAACCTATCAATGTTTATACTTAAAAAAGTTGTAAATGACATTTCGAACTCAATGGAAGTGGTCTCGAGTCCTAATTTGACCGTTTGCAAAAAGTAGCTTTTCGGACCAATATCTGATTAATGATAAAATATTTAAACAAAATATTTAAATATATAATCGATAAATATGCGGGTTGTTACAATAAAAGTGATTAAGAATTAATTACTTATTATAATTAATTATGATTGTGTGATTAGTTTAAGTTAATTAGTTTAGTTTAATTAATTTAAATAAATCTTTTGATGATTTAATAAGAGTAATTACTTAATGTAATTAATGTAGCATGATTACTTAGGGAAGTAATAAATGATAGTTGCTGGAATGTAATTAGTAAAGATGATTTTTAACGAAGTAATTTAGATAATTACTTTTATAATTAATCAAGGGATTAATTAATAAAGATAATTAATTATGGGATAATTAATTTGTTAATGAGTAATTAAGGGTAGTTAATTACTGGATTGAATATTAATCAATGGTGATTAATAATTGTATTTTTAAATTTTAGATTAATTACTAAATGTAATTAATTTTTAATAAAGTAATTAATTTAAATATAAATTAGAGACCATTAATTAATATAATTAATGATGTAATTAAGAATTGTTTAATTAAGGAATGATAAATAATTAAGTGATTAATTAATGTAATTAATTAAGGATAAATGTAATTAATTATAGTTAATTAATAAATAAAGTAATTAAATGTTAATTACTAATGATTAAGGTTAATTAATTTTGTAAAATTAATTAAAGACTAATTACTTATTGTAATTAGAGAATGATTAATCAAATGTGTTTAATCAAAATGAATACTTAGAGAATGATTAATTAACTAGGTTAATTAATTAATGAATATATAAGCAGGATTTATAGATGTGGTTATTAATTTAATTTATTTTAAATTAATTAGACATAGAAGTAATTAATTTAATTCATTTTTAATTAATTATAGACGATGATTAATAAATCATTGCTTATGAATGATATTGATATTTCTTTGAATGGTTGTGATCTCAGTAATGAGATGAGTAATATCTTTATGATATGGATGCTTAGTTAAAGTATAATAATATGGATTATCTGTTTGTGATGATTATCTGATTGTGATGATTATCTGTTTGTGATGGTAATATAGACTATCTGTTTATGATGAGAATGTGCTATTTGTGTATATAGATAATGATGAATTGAATTAATTGCTCAAATTAAATTCACTTGGACATTAAGATGGCGTTTGGATTTTGATGAGTCCGGGATCGGGATTCCAAATTTGGAATTCCGAAAACCACATCGATCCAAATTAAAACGTTAGGTCGTGAATCTCAAGTGAAGATGAAGATTCAGAGTGCAAGGGTTATTGTCGTTAACTCTGAGGGTGATTCCAAAACGAGTGTAGCGAAATAGTGCCTTCGATTTCGTTCGAACCCGAAACGAACTTGTATGGATTGAATGCTTTCAGAACATCGTCAGGTGGACGATGGGCATTCTAAGATTGATGTGTCCTATAAAGGTAATCGTAGCCTCATCAACCAGGAATGGCTAAAACAGGGGAGGTGCAGCAAGGCTAAGTGGGTCATTGCCCAAGTAGGACGAGATTTACCCCTGTCTAGAGGTCCCTTTATATTTCGGTTGTGTGGCAGTTGGCGACGGCCAATCTGCGGGGTGGTCTTATTTGGGATTGTCCAGTAAGGGATGGTTCCGGCTTTATGTTGTAGGGGATTGGGAGTGATCCTCGGTACGGTGATCTAGGCCACGTATTGTGACGGGCGGTACCCTGGTAGCCCTGCCATTAATGGAAACCCGTTTACTCACACCAGACCCATGTCTGACCCGAGTGTTTATTTTCTGTTTTATTAAACTCTTGGGTACTCATATTATGTACGAGTAGTCAAGTGATTCAGGATTGCTTTGACGAGTTCTGAAGGAGGAGATATGGAGCAGGAGGCTTCAACGTGTAGATATATATAGTGTTTCCGCTGTGTTTGAATTGTATCTGTTTTCTCTGATGTACTTGAATTGTAATTGCTAGACAGATGTTTATAACTGTCTAGTTTGTGTTGTATTAGCTATATAACTCTGATGTATATGGTACTATGTAATGTTTTATGTGATATAATATAATTTATTCATTCCGCTGTGAGATTCTGATGTTGTTTGTTTCTTTCTTTCCTATCTTTTCTCTTTTCTATCCCTTACTTTCTTCTTAATGATGCGTCTTTCTATGGAATGTAAGGTGGGTCGTTACACCCTGCCATTGTATGGAATCCATTCTCCCTATGTGCCCTTTACGGTTTTGATTGTAGAACCCACTTTGTGGCTAGTAGCTAGAATTTAATGAATGTAACAATTTCGGCTATTTTCTATTTACTTGAAAACCCTATACACTATTATAACATCACTGGATTTCCTATCAAATGTTTTGGTTATCCTAAGGTAAAAACCCGACATGTTTATTTGTGGTGTGGTCTTACGAGATACCTTTCTTTCAAATGATTTTCAAAGTTAAGCAACTTTAACCCGTTTACTCACACAGATCCATGTCTGACGCAAAGTTTATTTTCTGTTTTACTAAACTCTTGGATACTCAAATTTTTACGAGTAGCCAAGGGATTCAGGTAAGCTTTGATGAATTCTGGAGGTGATATGGAGCAGGAGGCTTCAGCGTATGTAGATACATAGTATTTTCGCTGGTCAATCTCTGTGTTGTATCATGGGTTGTATGATAGAAAAGTTTTATAACTATCTAAAGTGTTATGATATAAAGCTGCGTAACTCTTATAGATGTTGTATATTATGTAATAACTATGTGATTAATATATTTTATTCGGCTTGCCATGAGATTCAGATATTGTTTAGTTTTTTCTTTCATATCTTTTCTCTTTTCTATCCCTTTCTTTCTTAATGATGATGTGTCTTTCTGTGGAATAAAAGGTGGGTCGTCACACAAATCCCTGTGTGGCCGAACCCCTAAGCCATGTAGCTGAGCCTATTTGCCTTTAGGCTAGCCCCTTTTCATGTGTTTTAATAAATAAATTATATACTTTTTTATGTGAATTTATCTATTTACATATGTATGTATTTTTTTAAGATTTGGATTTGGATTCTTCTCCCACTCAAGCTTGTTCGTGATTGTCGTGCTTATTCGAAGTTGTTTTGTTTTATTTGAAATCATTTCTTTAGCTAAGAAAGGTGAGTAATCACTCTTGACTGCATAATTATATTTTGGTGAATCGATGTCATTTGAATTGTGTTGATATGTACATGCATGTTAGTAATTTCATATATGATTATATTATGTTATTCCACATGATGTTATACCTGTTACGATCACATGCCATGATATGTTATTTATTGTTTTGTTTATTTCATATTCTGTTCTCACATTGCAAGTTCCTTCACTATGGGTTGATATGATACATATCCGAACGATCTTTAGATTAAAGAAAAATTGTTATGGGCTGAAATGATAGGCCCGAATGATTTTTATTTGACTTGGGATTGTGGGTTTGAAATGATATAAACCCGGCAATTTAATAACTTCAGATTGAAATGATATAAATCTGTATTTACTTGACCCTAAGTTAGAAAATTTTATACAAACTTCGTGGTTGGTTTTAAAATATTTTTCTAAAAATTATTAAGTATTTTGGTTTTGAATTAATGATTATTTTAAATAATTAATTTAATTTCTATGTATTAAATTTTTTATAAGTTAATAAATGTTTAGAATGAAGTTTATGATTTAATTTATAATATAAAATCTAAGTTAGTTAAGTTAATAATCCATTTTGACTTAATAATATAAATTTTAATCTAACTTAGTATTATAAGTGTTAATTAATGTAATGGTATATTTCGAATAATAAAAATAAAATTTTCTTTACTATAATAATAAATTTTAGTTAATAATGTACTTTTAACTTAATACAAGAAATTTCAGCTTTAAATTGGATATTATAGTAATAAATGTTTAACTAAAATCACAGTTTATTTAATATCCAAATGAATAATTTAGTGTAATATAATAAAAATTATAAAATAACCATGTTAAAAATTGTAAATATATATAATATTTTGATTATATAAAAATGTTATAGTGGAAAGTATTGCATTTTCAAAATGCTATGATTCCGTAAGGTTACGTTTCCAAAATGCTATGATTTCTTAGGTATTACTTTTTCAAAATGTTATGATGTCTTAAGATTATGTTTCCAAAATGCTATTATTTCTAAAAGGTTATAATTTCGAAATGTTATGACTACAATGGTTACACTTTTAAAGTGTTATGGTTTCTAAAATTATTATGATTTCAAAGTGTTACAGTTAAGTGTATAAATTTGAAAGTGTAACAACTTAGAAATGAATATTATTTTAAAGAATAATGATATCGGATTTATATAATTTGGAAATGGATATGTTTTGATATGAAATATAAACCATTTGAAATAAATAACCATAGGTTATAATAACGTTTGGTTGTTAAAGAGACCGGGATGAGTAATTGTCATACTCTCTGCCAATACCGAAAACCACTTTAACAACTGTGTACATGGTGGAGATTCTAGAATGAAGTAAGTGGTTGATGACGTTCTATTTGAGGTATATACGTGGACCTGATTCCCGTGAGTTAGCTTAAGGTGGCTAAAAAAGGAGCAATTGACGGGCTAAGTGAGGTTGCTCCTTCGATCGGACACATTTCTTCGATTGCCATTCTATTACTTTGTGATTGATTTGGTGCACACCTTTAATTTTGGGAGTGTGGGTCGAGGTTGGCGGTAGCTGCGGCTATGCGTTACCACTAGCCCGAAAGTGTAATTGGTATATCTACCCTGGCATTTCATAGTTGTGCCATGTCACCTACCTTATCGAGACCACTATGAGTTTGTTTTATACCATACCTATGGAGTGCCCTCTGACGACGTCCAGTATGGAGGAGATTACGGTACTGTATAGACTATGGAAATATATAAAATGTGTTAAGGGGGATATATGTAACTGAATCGATTCAAATATCTGAATCGAGAAACCCTATATCTAAGAAGCTGAAGAAATTTCTCTAAAGGAATTCAGACATCCCGACAGTGTAATTAGATGTATGAAATGTATTTAGATGTTTGAAAATATGAGACAGACGTCTGCATGTCTATAAGAGCCTAGATTGAACTCGGACCCTAAGAGGCATATATAAAGGGTTGAAGGCGCTTTAAATAGACTGGTTGATAATGTTATGGTGTTGTACGATATATGCAGGTATGTATAAAGTGATACTCAATGGTGATGAGTTTTGTGAACACGTATATCAATACAAGTAAGTTGATAAATAAATATTTGATATAAGAGTAGTATGTTACTATATGTGGCTAAGTTTTCACACTTATGGTTTAGGGAACAGAGTGGATAGGGTATCCACTATGGTGACTGTGATTTGAATATTGGGTTCAATAGACCGGTTGTAGTAGGGACAAGGATTGGCATACGATAACCTCATAAAGAGAACATGATGTACCAGAATAAAGTGAAAATAGGATACACTATCTGATAGTCAACGCGTATCAAAATTTAAATAAGGTAAAGTAAGGTACGCTATATGATAGTGAACACGTATCAATAATAGAATGTTGTTACCTTATATGATATTAGTTTGTAATTGACAATTACTATGATGTTATAGAATTAGGGGTACTTTTGGCACAGGTCCTTATTAAGTTTCAAAACTCACGAAAAGTCCTTCACTAAATTTCAGTGTAAATTAGGTCCCTGTTTTTTATTCACGATTATTGCAGAACATGATGCAACTTTTCATAAAAGTTGCTGACATTTCCGCAACTTTTCTGTACACTGTGAACATAGTGTATGAAAGTTGCTGAAATATCAGCACATATTTATAAAAGTTGCTGACATTTCAGCAACATTTATGTACATTGAAACACAGTTTATGAAAGTTACTGAAATATCAGCACTTATTTATAAAAGTTGCTGACATTTCAGCAATAATTTTTCTTTCTTTCTAGAAAACAGGGACCGGATTTACAATGAAACTTTGACAGGGAAAGTTGCTGAAATATCAGCACTCATTTATAAAAGTTGCTGACATTTCAGCAATAATTTTCTTCGTTTTCAGAAAACAGGGGCCCGCTTTACAATGAAACTTTGACAGGGACCCGCTTTACAATATGAAAGTATGATAGAAATGCCTCCCTAATTTCCACTAGAATTAGTCTATAATGATGTTTTATTAACATGTTGGTATCATATATATACTTTTACACTCACTAGGCATATTTGACACCTTTAGCGTTTCCATTTTGTATTTACCTTTGATGGGTAAATAAGGGTTTTAAAGAATTCTTAATGTGAGAAGATGACGATGGAGATAGGCTGGAGTTGCATTGATTCATTTTATTTTCTCTACCTATCTACGGTTTTTTGTACTTTTTATTTATTTTGGACCACTGTTATGAATGTTTTATCTTTAGATTGATGTATAACCTTATGGTAATTATCTGGTTTGATTAAAGTATTTTAGATTATGTGGTATTATATTTTATTCCTTCCATTGGAGGCATTGATAGTTGTAGTTTAAGTAAATAGCTTTATTTACTATTTTATTCTATTTCATCCTAATAATCCACTGCTTATGGTTTTTGGGACTCAAGCATTGATTAGGACGTAGGATCAAAAGATCGAGAAAGACAGTTTGTTGCAATTGGTATCAAAGCTTAGGTTACCTAATTTCTATAGGTTAAGGACATATTAGGAAAGCGTACTTGTATATTTTTATACATACATACATAGATAAGTAAAGTATATATTCATATACACCACTACATTTCCACATGTATTTACTATCTTGTGGAGTTGCCGATGAATCCCGTTTATAAATAGTTGAGATGGATAACGATATTGTAATTGGCCCAAGAGATGTAATAAAACATCTCCCATTCTTAAACCCTAGAAAATTAATGCCGATGAGGCTGCGGTCAGCAGTAAAATTATTTTCAAGCAACAAGATAAGATCTTTTTTTTCATAAAACATTAAAAAGAACAGAGCAACTAAAATAAGTTTCTATTACAAAAATTGTCACTGCATTTACTTTTACTAAAAATATAAATAATAGTGTTGTGCTCGACATATGATGATGCCGACATGAACACTTAACCAGTTATAGAGTCTAGTTTTACAACAGTGGAACTTTAAAAGCAACTTCCATTATGCTAGGCCTCCTGCTTCATTTTTGGAGTCTTTATTGTTCATTTAGCGAACCTATCTAAAACCTAAATTCATCCTACTCTAGTGAATGTCTATTAGTTTACGGGAAAAACAATAATAAAAACACGGGCAGACATAAAGCCTGGTATGAGTAGTCTATACTCTGAATACAAGCATAGTGAGACCATACTGCTAAGTGGAACGTATTTTCCCCTCACAAATCCAACATCATCAACTTAACCATATCAAATGGATTGAACATCATAACATGAATCACCATCATAAATATCATTTTAGTTATAAGTGTAGCCTACACTCAATATCAAACCGTGATTAGGTTTTATGATCATTTCATTAAGTTGCACTCAGGCCTTAAATCATAGCTCCTAACAATTATCGAGTTGACATTTAGGTTGCTACTTAGGCCTTATATCATCACTTTCAAATAATGTCGTGAATGGACGTTTAGGTTGCCACTAGGGCCTTATACCAACGCTTTCGAATTTTAGGTTTGACATTGGGTCGCCACTTAGGCCTTTCACCAATGCTTACAAATACAATGTCATGTTTAGACATTGAGTTGCCGCTTAGGTTTTACACCAAGGCTTATAAATACAGTGTCGTGTTTAGACATAGGATTTTCATTAAGGCCTTATATCTATGCTTATGAATACAATGCCATGTTTAGACATTGGGCTACCACTTATGCCTTACACTAACACCTACTAATATAATGCAGTTATGGTTGCTACTTAAGCCTTACACTTATGCTTACGAATACAAATGTCAAGTTTGGACATAGGGTTGCCACTCAGACCTTACACCTATGCTTATAAATACAATGCCATGTTTGGACATATGGTTTTCAGTTAGGCCTTCCACCACCATTCGACTACATAGCTATTGCATGTTTAATTTATTAGCTATTGCATGTCAACTTCATCAGTTATTGCATGTTAACTTTAGTAGCTATCGAATATTTAGCTTTGTTAGCTATCCAAACTTCAGCTTCACTAGCTATCACACGTTTAACTTCATTAGCCATCACAAGATTAATTTCACTAGCAATCACAAGTATGGCCATCATAGGTATAAACTCAAGTGCTTTCGCACTTCTAAGCTATTATAATTATAAACTCAAATGTTATCACACTTCAGACTCAAGGACTATCGCACTTCTAAGCTATCGCAAGTATAAATTTGAGTGCCATTGCACTTCTGGGCTATCGTAGGTATAAACTTAAGTGTTAATGCACTTTAAAGCTATTTCATTTCTAGCTATCACAAGTTTAGGTATTGCAAGTATAAACTTAAGTGTTATCGCACTTCAAAGCTATCACACTTCTAGGCTATTGCATGTTTAGATATCGCAAGTCTAAGTTCACAGTCATTGCAAGTTTAATTATAAAGCTTTTGCATGTATAGACTTAGAGCTAATTCATATCTCAAGTCAAAGCTATCATGTATCAATTAAGGCTATTGCATATACAAAATGGTGAATCCGTAATAAACTGGAAAATTAATATTTTCCCTTATTAAAATAATTATTTTTTGACTAATCCTTTGCACTTATCATTTGTTCATTGTTTACTTTTATTTTTTGCAAATCTTCTTAAGATAGCCGAATTGCATTCCCTTAAAGATGCCTTAATTAATATCATTCCTTAATTATTTTATTAATTAACTTATTTTCTTTCTTACCATTTAAATCATAATAGTAGGAATAATAACGGAAAAATTCCCAAGATTTAATCTAAATTCAAAAACATCTTTCTTTTCTTTAAGTAAAATTCTTGGATCAAAATGTTAAATTTAGTATTTTCAATATTCATTTACACCTAAAATTTTCCATCTTCAGTTAAGAAAATTCAAAATGAATAATTTTATTATCCAAATTTTTTTAAAACTAAAACCCATCTTTATTTTAATATCATGTAAGACGTACTAAAATTTCAAAGTATTTACAAATGGATAAATTATATTTTTCCCTTGAACTCATCAAAACAATGGTATTTTACACCTAAACATGTATAGGTTTATTCTATCAATCCTAAAATATGTTTATGATCATTATATTCTTAATGTGCCTAAAAGCACATTAAATCCAAATCCAATCGGGTTTGAATTGGAAAATATGGCAGTATTACTCACCTAAACTTGAAAATCTTGTTTTAAATCCTTTTTCTTTTTATGAAATGAAAGCTTGATTTGGTTTAACTTGTTTTTCTCTTCCTTTCACCTGTTAATTGTGGACGACCTTAGCTTTAATCTTTATTTTGATAAAGTGAGAAAAATGAGTGAGGGAATGGTAAGGTTAGGGGATGTATGGGTTAATAATTTAGGCTTGGGCTGAGATCCTTTCTAGATTAGTCTTATTAATCCCTTCATTATAAACGTTCCCTTCCTATTCTTTTAATTGAAATAACATGATTAATATATACCAAATTATTTTTGTTAATTAATTTTCCATATTATGGCACTCCAAAATATGGGGTGTCACATGCAGCCTCAGGGGTCCTTAGCGTGAACATACCCCTTTGGTTATGTAGGTCTCTTTAGGCTAAAGTGCATATCAATATCAACCCAGATGCGCTTGTACAACCAACATAAGAAGCAACTCCTATGAATCCACCGGCCATAGACTTTCTAAAGCTACACAGACATATTCGGTGTAACAACCAAGGCATTTATGACCTTCTGATTATATGTCCTAATCAACGCTAAGATTTCGAACACCATAAACGATGGATCGTTAGAGTGAAATAAGATATAAATAATGCACAGAACTATATGCTTTAATTATATTTTTTGAACTCATAGTGGAAGGAATAAAATACAATAGTACATATAACATAAATATCTGAAGCAAAACTAGAAATAAACACAGGTGTTTATATCAATCTAAAATAACACTATATAATCATGGTTCAAACAAAATATAACATAAGTACCCAAATAGTAGATATCTAATAAAGTGAAATGAACGATATAACTCCAACAGATCTCCATCATCTCCATATCACGTCCATTGTTCTCTAATCTCTTTCACCTTATTATAGATAGATAAAATGGAAATAGGGAGGGTTCAGACATATACCGGATGAATATGAAAATATTTCTAACTATGCGATACTAACATGCAAATAAAACATCATTGTAGGCTAATAATACCTTTGGCATTTCAGAGTTACTTGTCTCATTAATTTATCCTATCTTTCATAGCACTATAGGTTTAGCCATTTCTATGGATGTATCACATATCTATGACATATACTAAATAACTGAGGTAACTACATAATCATTAAGCATCCCATTGCCGATCACTGAGGCGGGGACTAAAGGTAAGCTACACCTCCTTGTTGATATGCTTTATAATTTAGTTAATACGCCCTAGAATTTTTCAACTTTTAAGTTACTATGTGCTCTATAAGATGGACCGGCTGTATATCGTGCCTTTTCCTTACTACAACCAACCTATGAAAACTAAGATTCATGGGCTGTCATTGAGTTAATCTGATAGACATCTCTATCTCCCCCGATCTACATCATATGTGATAAGGCTTAGGAACATTCAGTAACCAATTCATTTCATACCAACTATTGTTGTATTTTCAGTTCATTTGTCATTTACCAATTATGACATTCATCTATTGTTAGTTCACACACCAATACTAGTGCCCCTAATGATCATCATCAAACCATATCATTCCATAATATACAAATATGCATCTTCCAATGTCTTAACATTATTATTTAAATAAGACAAGATAATATCAATCATTCATGATGGGCCCAAGTTAAACTTATGTTGGCTACAGATGTTCAATCTACTGACTACCTTGGTCAATCAATCGATAATTTGCCTAATGCAATTTTTTCTTTACTTCCGTTAATCACTTAACTAATTTTAGAGTTAAGTAAACTATTTTTTCCAATTTAGTGTATTGATGCCTTTATTCAGTTGACCGTTCGACCCCAAATTTACACCGTTTTCTTTTGTTTTTAGACTGTAAAAATTTAGTCGACCGTTTGAGTTTAGTCGGTTGGTCTTTCATCTGCTATTAGCTAATTTTCACTATTTTGACATGTTTTATACTTGTTTTATGTGTTAAACTTCATTAAGGCTTTACATATACTTATTACAAGTTATCTAAACATCTTATATCGTTATAAATGTCATCTTTGTTGATCTAAAATGTATTTTCCCATTTTTACTATAATTGTATATTATTCATTCATTCTTTTTCAAGTTTAACACCTTTGTTATATTGTATGTTTATATGTATATAAGGTTTTGTCGAATTAATTATAAGATTTATTTTACTTAAAATATCTGTATTCCCCTAATTTCTTAATTGATAATATCAACTACCCTAGAGTTCATATATATACTAGGTTTTGTCTATTCATCTTCTCCCCAATTCACAATTTAAAGTCTTACTCATATTTAATAGTCAATTATCTATCTTAACCTAATTTCTTTTTTTCGATGAAAATTTTAACCTAATTTCTAACATTAATCCAAGTTAAATATTTGAAAACGAATATTTAACATCAAATATGATCATTATCCTATCGTAGACTATCAATAGTGGATCAAAAGCACAACCAGGATAATACAACAAAGTAAATATACTGCACTCACATAGTTATCCAAACTAGCCTCTAATTGATTAGACATATTCCTTCTCTCTGGCTGTTCGAATTTGCCCTAGCTTCCAAACTATATGAATCACCATAACCTTATTATACATGAAAAGCCATCTTCATCTCGATATCTTTAGACTTTTATTTCGGCGAATTCGATGAAGAATTGGGTGAGTAATTTCAGATCAAGAATTTAGGTTTAAGGTTGCTTTATCTTGAGGAGAGGAAGAAGATGAAGAAAGAAATATAATTATATTTCTTTCTAGATTGAGAAGGAATATTAATACCCTATTTGGTACTAATGGACTATTAGACCTAACATCCCAAACTCAAGTTATATATTATTCTTTTGTTTATTATCTCTGCATTTGTCTAGTTTTAATGTTCTTATCGTGAAACCAAACCAAAAAAATATGCTCTACATAACAGTGCAAACTTCATCGCTTAATTTTTTCCAAATAAAATATTAATTTTGTCCTTTTTAACACCATGTTATCCTTTAATAATATATATTTAATTGTTTAAATTTTACGATGTATTACATTCTTCTCTCTTAATAAAATTTCATTTCGAAAATTCCAAATGACTGGATAATGAAACTTGCCCCCTCTCATATCAACGTTTATTATGCAAACATATAAGCACTTCACATACATACATCTATTCATTCACTACATATGCATGTATACATATGTAACAACCATTAAAAACCTAAACAAGTTCATATAAGGATCAAATCAATATATAGGAGTAAGCATGAATGATATGTATGCAATGATGCAATTATCAGCCTCCTGCATGTATGCAAGTACCATTGCATATAATCACGCATGTAAAACATCCTAATATAAATACAACATATAATTTCTATATTGATGCAAGAATATATCACATCACGCTACATTGAAATATCAACATAGCGCAAGATTTCCAAGGGAATAAAACCTGGATTCTATCTTGATTTAGTCCAAGAAATTATGCACATATGATTTAATAATCATTCCAACCATCCAAAACAACCATACAAAGCAATCAATCACCCAAAAGCAATATACCTTACCTAGGTAATTAAACAATAAAATAGAAACATAATGATAAAGAATTTTGAATGAGAAGCACCCTTTTTGGCTCCTAATTGCTCTCCACCAGATCATTTCCTACTATACTCAGACCAACTTCATTAACTTTTTTTGAAGTCTCTTGACACTGTGTTGTACTATACGAATAGGACCAAGCGTTGCTACGGAATCTGATTTGACTTCTACATCTTTTAGCCGATTCAGCTCGACTATGACTATTGAATCATGAATATACTTCCACATGTGTGATGCATGAAAAACATTACGAACATCCACCAACTTTTTAGGAAGAGCTACTCTACAAACCAACTTCACTACTCTCTCTAATATTAAAAAAGGCCTAATAAAACATAACACTGCTTTTCCAAACTTCTAAATCTCATAACATGTTTCAATGGTGTAACTTTTAAGAATACCATGTCACCTGTTTTGAATTCCAACTCTACACACCTATCAACATGTAAAATTTTCTTATCTTGTGCAATCATTATTCTATTTTGAATCATCTCCACTTTCTTAATAGAGTCTCAAATCAAAAAATCCTCCCATACCCTATTCACCCACGCGGTCCACCCATCTGTCTATGGATGATATGTATTGCTGTGATTCAACTCCATACCTAAAGCATTCTAAAGACTCCACCAAAACCTAGCAGTGGAATGCAGATCTCTATTACTTTTCTGCTGATAGATTATGCTATTCTCATACTCCGTACTGGAATGAAATGAGTGCATTTGGTCAAATGATCAAATATAACCCAAATATTCTAATTTTCTCTAGTACTCTTAGGTAAGCCATTAACAAAATCCAAAGATATATGTTCCCACTTCCATTGCAGAACATCTAAGAGGATTAATAGTTTGCTTAGCTTCTTTTGCTTAGACTTAACATGTTGGCAAGTCAAGTATCTAGCAAAAAACTTTGCCACTTGCCTCTTCATCTTTGGCCAATGGAAAATCTTATTCATATCTTTATACATCTTATCTCTACTAGGATGAATAGTCATCTTAGAATGGTGTGATTTTGATAAAACCACATCAACTAATAGCTTTATTTCTGCATGCATAATCAACCATCACGTTCCTACTTCCAAGTAACCTCTGGAATCAATAAAATATCTGTCTTAGCGAGAAGTCTTCTCTCCCCTTTCTAACTATTACAAAATACCCACCACTGCTACATCACTCCTCTGACTCAACCCAATACATTCTACAAGTGTCGGACTAACATATGAAGTTGTCAACAATCTGAGTAACAATTATGTCATTGGTTTGAAATCAAACTCAAAAATAAACTCCAACTATTTGTACTCTATCAAATCAAATAGAATATTGCATGCTTGCTACTCAATGCATCTACTACGTACCCTTTACCTAGATTGTAGGACATATCAAATTCATATGAAGCTAGAAACTCCATCCATCTCTACTGCCATAAATTTAGGTCCTTTCACGAAAATAGATGCTTGAGAGATATATGTTTTTTATCCAACTCAAATCTCACCCTCGGTAGATATTGTTTCCAAGACTTAAATGCAAAAAGTTCGCTATCAACTAAAGTTCATGAGTTGTCTACTATTATATGTTATTACTCTACCTTCCTGCATCAATATAGCTCCGAGTCCTATACCACAAGCATTGGTATAAATGGTATTTACGCCATCTGGAATCATTAATACATGTGCACTAGTCAATAACTCCTTCGCTCTAACCAATGCATTGTAACACCCCATGTTCTAAGGAGCCATAGTATGGGGAAGAAAATTAATAATATAATTACTAATAGTTATTTAAGAGAATTTAACTAAAAGGATTATCAAATGAGATTTGAATGAATAATGGAGAATTTTTGTATTAAAGGGAAATAAAGAATTAGACTAGGTAATAAAGAATTAACCTAAGTAAAAGGAAAAGGATCTTAGCCATATCACCTTCCATCCCTTCACTTGTATTAACACAAAACTAAACAAAAGGATGAAACTAGACCGGCTAACATTTCTCAAGGAGAATAAAAAGAAAATGTAACGACCCGCCTTTCATTCCACAGAAAAACGCATCATTATTAAGAAAGAAAGGGATAAAAAGAGAAAAGATGAGAAAGAAAGAACTAAACAATATCAGATTCTCACAGCGGAACGAATAAAATATATTAATCACATAGTTAATACATAGTATACATCATTTAACAGAGTTACATAGCTTATACATTACCAACTAGACAGTTATAAAGATCTGTCTATCATACAACACTAGTACAACAAGTCATCAACACAGAGATCAACACAGTGGAACCACTATATATCTATAAATGCTGAAACCTCCTGCTCCATATCTCCTCTAGAAACTCATCAAAGCTAACTTGAATCCCTTGGCTACTCGTAAGAATTTAAGTACCCAAGAGTTTAAGAAAACAGAAAATAAAATCCGGGTCAAACATGAGTCTGGTGTGAGTAAACGGGTTAAAGTTGCTTAACTTTGAAAAGCTTTGAAAACAAAAGGTATCTCGTAAGACTTCCCGCACATAAACACGGAATTTTTTTTACCTTTGATAACCAAAACAATTGATAGGAAATCTAGTTTTATTATAATAGGGTCTAGGGTTTTCAAATAAACTAGAAAATAGCCAAAATTGTTACATTTATTAAATTCCAGCATACATAGGTTTACAATCAAGTCCGAGGGTACTTATTGGAGATTCGATTCCATACAATGGCAGAGCTATTGGGGTACCGCCCGTCACAATACGTGGCCTACATCACCGTACTGAGGATCTACTCTAAATCCCCTACAACACAAGGACGGAACCATCCCTTATGGGACAGTCCCAAACAAGACAACCCAGCAGTTGTTAATGAAAAAATTGCCCACTAAGACGAAAAAGGACCTCTGGATAGGGGAAATCTCATCCTACTTGGGCGTGACCCACTTAGCCTTGCTGCACCTCCCCTGTTTTATCCATTCTCGGTTGATGAGGCTTGAGGCTACGATTACCTTTAAAGAACACATATCTTAGAATGCTCATCGTCCTCCAATGATGATGTTCTGAAAGCATTCAATCCATACAAGTTGATGCCAGGTTCAAACGAATCCGATGGCACTATCTCGTTACACACATTTTGGAATCACTCTCAGAGTTAACGACAATAGCCCTTGCACTCTGAATCTTCATCTCGAATCTGAAAGCACTATCTCTGTTATACTCATTTTGAAATCACCCTTAGAGTTTTAACAACAAATAGCCCTTACACTTTGAGTCTTCATCTTCACTTGAGTTCATGACCTATCGTTTAATTTAGATCGATGTGGTTTTCGAATATCCAAATTTGAAAATCCGATCTCGGTCTCACCGATATCCAAAACGTCGTTTTAATGTCTAAGTTGTTGAAGGTTTAACAACTTAATTTATATTCAGATAGATGATTTACATTATCATAGATGAGTAATCCATATTATCACAATTCAACCCAAACATCACATATCACAGAGCAGGCATATCACATATCAGAGGTATCACATAGTCCAAAACATCTGATATCATTCATTATTCATAAGCAAGATTTATTCATTCCTAATAAATTTAATTAATCTCCAGTTATATTAATCTCCAAACTTAATCACTTGGATTACCTTAATCCTGCTTATTTAACATTAATTAATTACAAACTAATTAATTAATCATTCATTAACTATCCATCTTAATCAATCTTTCTTAATTAGTTATTATTTAATTACCTTAAGTAATTAGCCTTTAATTAGTTAAGTAAATTAATTATCCACCAACCATTATCATTAACCAACCTTAAATTACTCACATTAATTAATTACATTAATTAATGATTCACTAATTTCTTTTATTAATTAGTTCTTCTTTTAATTAATTATTTTCAACAAGTAATCTTTAATTAATTACATTCAGTAATTAACCTTAATTAATCACATTCAGTATTTAGTTATCCTTTAATTACTTATATTAATTAATTACTCTTAAATTAATTATATTCATTATCTCTTAATTAATTCCGCTAAGTAATTAATCCTTAATTACTTCCATTAAGTAATTAATCTCAATTAATTAAGTAAATTAATTTAACTATTCATATTAATTAATCTTTAATTACATTAATTAATTAATTAATTAT
Source organism: Allium cepa (assembly GCA_030765085.1). Taxonomy (NCBI): domain Eukaryota; kingdom Viridiplantae; phylum Streptophyta; class Magnoliopsida; order Asparagales; family Amaryllidaceae; genus Allium; species Allium cepa. The sequence continues at coordinate 1,044,903,008 of CM060941.1, read as the reverse complement.
CCTCTTAATTACCTTCATTAATTAATTATTCTTTTAATTAATTATATTTATCAAGTAAACTTTAATTAATCTCATTTATTGATTAATTAACTCTTTAATTATTTACCTCAATGAATCAATCCTTTAATTAATTACACTAAGTAATTAATCCTTAATTACTTCCATTTAATTACTTCTATAAGTGATTATCCTCTAAAAACTTAATCACTTTAATAAATTTAAAAACTTGTTTGATAATTTTACTTTGGGAAAATAAGGTTTCCATTTCTTTTGAAAAATTATTTAAAACTTGTTAAATAATTTTCTTTATAAACATATTCATTTAAAAAACACTTTTAAACTTAACTAAACATTTCTTTTCAAAACTAAATTACTTTCAAAATTTTCAACTTTAAACTTGTTAAACATTTTCTTTAGAAAGCTAATTATTTAAATAACCTTAAAAACTATTTAAACACTTTGTTTTGTATCTTAATATAAATTTAATTTTAGAAAACTTGTTTTAATTTACTATTAACTTGGAACTTGAAAAAAAAACTTAAGTTCTTTACTTTAAACTTTGATTTCCCTTGTTTTTTTATAAATTTGAATACTCTTTCCATTTAAATTTAAAAACCTGAATAAAGTTTACTTCAAAAAATTTAAACCTGGAACAAACCAAATGGCCCAAACTCAAACCCTTAAAACCGTGAGCCAAACCTCATAAAACTTTGAGCATCTCACATGAACAACTTGAACAACCCTATCCCCAAAACTAGTTCATCACTGACACACATGTGCATGCGTGCACATGCACCCACGTTACGACCACCGACGAACAATGTTGTGACCATCCTCAGGTCGACGACCATAATCTCTGATGACCCGACCACTCAGCCTCATCGAATCGCCATCGATTCGAAATCGATCACCACGCTGATATCAATAGGAAATAACTCGATCCACACATTCACTTGTCGCCGACGATCTCGTCGACAGGAAACCCCGGCTCTTCTCCCGGAGCACCACCACATCACCATACCGCTATCCCCGCCCCACGATCAAGCCCGATGCTTTATTTTAGTCGAGATCACCTCGACATTCCACTCGACAGAACCCATCCTTAAAACCCTAGATCGCCGATGCCTGGCCACCACGGTCGACGATAAATACCCTCCACATTTTTCCCATGACCGACAGCCTTCACACTATCTTTCATGGCAAACGCAACAACGATAATCACGTCGATCGTCTGAATTTAATGATAAACCAATTGGTCAACTCGATTTATCCCCTTGAGTACAATCTTAAAAATCAAGATTATTATATCAAAATTCATAACTTTAAACCATGAATCAATCTAAATCCAAACATGAAACTATAATTTTTTTGACCCATTCCATCTCATCACTGTATTTTTCTAATTTTGGATTAATTACTACATTAAAATTCTTGACCCAATTTTTGAGATTGATATTATGTTGTTATAAACATATTTCATTCAGGGATCTAAGCTCAATTCTGATTGTATGAGGAGATTTAGATTTTTGAAATTAGTTCGAGCCTGAGGAAATAACAGAGACGGTTTGTATATACATATATACAGATATATTCACATTTAACCAGAGTAGTTCAAAGCCTATATATACCCAGATCAATCGTGCGAGCCATCATCCAACAATTTCCATTCAGATTTATCACATACATTAACATAATCATAGATTAAAAGTAGTTTTTAAAGAGAAGGTTTACTCATAAAATTATTAAAACACAGAGATAGGTTCTTGTTTTCTGGTATTGATGCATTTCAATTTGGTCTGAAGCTTGCAAATAAAACTTGAATTTGAGTTGAAGTGTTGCTTGTTGTTGTTGAATTTGAACTGCTTAGCTTGTTTTAATTTCAGTTTTCTTTTTGAATTTAATTTCCAGGTTTTAGTTTTAGGAAGAAGAGGAGAAAAATGTTTTGAACTGAAAAATAAGAACACCCCAATTTCTCTAAAACATTTATATTGTACTTAAAATTCAATTTCAAGAAAACAAGCCACTTGTATTTTGCATGTATTTATCTTCTCACAAGTGTCCATATATGTCTAACTATTTTACAAATGTTTAAATGTTTTTATATTTATCTTACAAGTGTTCAAAACCCATTATTAAATTATATTCTTATGATTTATATTAATAAGTTAATGTCTTTATTAATTTATGTATTTTCATATATTCAAATTACATTTATGAAAGCTAAAATTAAAAAGAAAGAATTATTTAAAACCAAAGAAATAAACCTTTAATTAAATCTTACTTAAATTTAAGCAAAAATATAATTTTAAATTAATAAACATTTTATAAATATTATGTTTATTGTGTAAGAAATATAAAGTTTAACTTTTAAATAGTTTTTGCAAGGTTTTACATTAAATTAAATTATAACTTTCAAATTACAAAATATATTAGAATTTGAAAACATGTTTTTTTTGTTAAATTCAAACCAAAGTTTTTTTTATTACAATGTATTCAAATATATATATATATATATATAATAAATAGAGAACATATTTTAATATTAACTTTGAAAATCATTATATTGAATTTTGAAACATAACTTCAAATCACGATATATACATACATATATATTATAATTTGAAAACATATCTTTTATTAAAACCAAAGACTTTCTATTCACAATATATATATATATACACACCAATATATATATTATAAATAGAAAATATTTTTTTATTAGCGTTAAAAGGTAAAATTTTACCAATTTATCAACTTTGAAAAGAATAAACTTGCCAATTAAAATAATTAAATGAAGATTATTAAACCAATATTGCACATTTTAAATAATTACTAATAAAAATTATTAAATTGATATTGCCCAAAATTCCGGGTCATCACAGAAAACCAAAACTAAAGGAAATGCTTTAATCAAGTCTCAATCAAACCCAGTTGAGTAAAAAATTCTTTAATCACTTTCAAACCAATTTCTAGTTAGAGTATAGGTGTTTATGATGCTATAAATGATGTTGAACAAGTTTAAAAATGAATGAATGATTTCATTCATGTTTGGTAATTAAATTGTAATAATTTGACATGCTTTAATTTAAAACATGGATCTAACCTTCACCAATCCATTTAAAAAATTTATATGATGTTTATAATATTAATCGGGGATGATACTTTAATTTCATAATGTTTTGAAATTATATGAATTTTCTAGGTTGATAAAATGCTTATTTTTGGATATTTAATTATTTAAAATATAAAAACAAATATTTTGAGCTAAACTTTTTATATAAGATAAAGGATAAAAAATTAAATTTTGTGAATTTTTCCCATGAATTTTCGAATTGATATGAATTATTTAGTAAAAAGGAAATGTTGATTACAAATGGTAAATTAACTAATTAACTAATAAAGTAATTAATAATTGTGGAGCAACCCGAAAATGGAACTACAAAGCTCCATGAAACCTAATCAAAATTCGACTGTATAAGGATTTAGTGGAAAACAACTACTTTTAATTTAAATTAAAACAAGTTTCAAGGAAATTACAACACTGCCACTTGGCATGCGATAGCTCCCGTTAGTCAACATGCGATAGCTTTTAATTGTCACCATGCGATAGATTTTAATTGTCAACATATGATACGTTTAGTACCTATCATACAATAGCTTGTAAAAACTCAACATGCGATAGTTTTATGCGTTAGCCTATAATCTCGAACTTCAACAGTTGTGACATGCAATAGGCTTTAAGATGTGATATGTTTTGACCTATGATAGCTTATAAAAAATGATATATGGCAGCCTTTAAAGTTCGACCTTCGATAGCTTAGCAAGTGATAGATCGACACGCAATAGCTCAACCTTTTATAGCTTTAGTTGATTACCTTTAATAGATCTTGGGGCTCAATTATGATAGCCTTATATCCTAACCTACGATAACTTAGCATACGATAGGTTGGCACACGATAGATCAACCTTCGATGACAACATACTTTGGCATGCGGTAGCTTAAAATTTTGACACTCGATAGTGTGACAAAAAATGAGGCATGCAATAGCTATAGGTAATGAAATTTCCTTAGTAGAAAATAGTAAGTTAAAATGTAGTATCTTATTTAAAAGCGGAAAACTAAAACTAAGTTTAAGAAATATAAGAGATGATAAGTAGAATCATTTGAGACAATAAAACATGGTGCAAGGTCTTAATGGCAACCACATGTCTAAACACGACATTTTATTCGGTAACATTGGCGTAAAGTCTTAGTCACAACCATATGCTTAACCACAACATTGGTGTAAGGCCTCAGTGATAACCGTATGTCTAAACACGACATTGGGTTCGGTAACATTGGTGTAAGGCTTTAGTGGAAACCATATGTTTAAACACAACGTTGGGTTCGGTAACATTGGTGTTAGGCATTAGTGGCAACATATATCTAAACATGACATTGGATTCAATAACATTAGTGTAAGATCTTAGTGGTAACTTATGTCTAAATATGACTGGATTCAATAAATTAATATAAGGCCTTAATGGCAACCAAATTACTATTTATGATAAAAATGAGAAATTAAGATAAAGGCTTAAGTGGCAACCCAAAATGTCCAATCTTGACATTAAAAGTAGAAGAATAAGGCATATGTGGAAATTTAAATTAACTGACTATGAAACCTAGTCGGAATATATTATGAAGGGTAAATCTCACACTTACGATAGAATTGATGGTTTGAGTTTGATCATGATATGATGTCTTATTACATAATATATTATGCTTGCTATTAATTATTAGTAAGGAAAAAATCTGTTTCATGCTTTAGCGGTGCGGTCTCACTAAATAATTTGCTGTTTAGGGTAAATTATTACTCATTCTAGGCTTTGTGTCTAGGCGTGTTTTTATTATTTTTCATAAACTCATGAGTACACATCCAAGTATGCTGGGTAAATTGTTTAGACATTTAGCTTTTGGAAAAGATGAATAAAAGCGCAAAAGGTGAAGAACGAGCATTATTTTCTAATAAAAGTTATATTAAATTTCCTCTATTGTAAGACTAGATTGTACAATTAGTTAAGTGTTTATGTTGGCAACTTCATATGTCGGTCAAGATGCTGCTATTTATGTTTTATTATATTCATCCCTACATGGGCATGAATTGGGTTAAAAGAAATATAACGACATTGATGTGAATACCATTTTATGTATAATTTTTTTTTAGTTTCCACGTATACTTAATGTTGTGAAAAAATTACTAATATCGTCTTTTCATTAGAAAATAATTCTACCGATGACTACAACATCATCGGCGATCATTTTAGGGTCTCTAAATGGGGAATGCTAGAACTTTATATCAAAGCACATGTTAGGGGGCACCTAAGTAAAACTAAGTTTAGTATAAGCTAGATAATTAGAAAATGGACACCTTGGGCTAGTTATTCGATACACATACATATACATATACCCCCACACACACATGCACATACATACATACATACATATATATAACGTACTTGCATTTTGACATAGACTTGTAGGTGGATATAAATATCCTTTAAATATTATTCTTATTTTCTTTACTTCTATTTCTCATGAATGCTTGCTTACACAGAAAGCAATAATAGAGATGTAAAGCAGACATTCGACATTGGAAGGTGCATGTGTCAATGCTAGTAGAGGAACCACTAGTATGAAAATGAAATGCCAAGGAGGGAAGACAGCTCTTGAAGTTCATGGTAAAGCCAGTACTAGGATGCCTGCCCTAGTGGGGGAAATATGGACATGAATGTGATTTTCCAACAGTTCTTAGTGAACTTGGCGCAACACAAGTACCACCATAGGCCTTAAATGTGACTAGATGCCGATGCTCCCATTAGGAAAGATTTTTCAAAGATGAAAAAAGATTTCAGGAATATGGAAAGGGAGATGTTGAATGGGGTAAAACAGAACACTGGAGGCAAGTCATCAGTTGAGGATGCACGATCGTATTTATGGAGACTTGGAACTTACAAATGCCCAAAAGGTGAAGCGGGTATTTAGACAATATGAAGGATTGGAAAGCATTTGGTGGGAAATAGTGTGGATAGAGATTCCTAAGTAGGGAGTTACTTGGGAAAGGTTTAGAGAAATGCTTGAAGAGCACATTCCTAGAACAGGGTTGTAAGTAGTACTCTAGGAGTTTGTTAAATTGCAACAGGGGGGGCATGACTATACCAAAACATGTGCATAAATTTAATGCCTTGTATAAGTATGGGGCTAATCTTATTAGAACACCATGGAAGAAGTTTGAGAAATTAGTTTAGGGGTTGAAACTAGGGTAGAGTGATAAGACGATGGCCTATCTAGCACTTCCATTCAACAATGTGGTTGACATGGAAATAAGATATGAGCTCATGTTTATCAAAAAAAAGAATGTAGGAAAGAAAGTTAAAGAGATAAGAAAAGGATGGTTTTCTTCGTATCAAAAGGCAAGAAGAGCCAACAATAAGAAGGATCTTGCTGAAGTGACCTGTTATAATTGTGGACAAAAGGGGACTACACAACAAAATGTTTGAAGCTGGCTGGAGTAGCCAAAGTCAAATGCTTCAATACCGGTAGACTTGGACATAAGAAGATGGATTGTCTAGAGTTAACACATGTAAAGGCCTTCTCTTTGAAAGGACTGCCAGTTGGACCAACAACCAAGGAAAAGGGGAAGGGTGTTATGTTAGGAGGTATGATTTTGATATCTGATACTTTAGTTAGAGTTCATTTTATGCTGGTGCTACACACTCCTTTGTTTCCAAAGATTTAGTGGGTAGGTTAGAATTAGACACCATATGCTTGGTTTCTTTAATTTCTCCTTGGTATCAAGTTTGGAAGTACATCCAACATTTGTAAATAAGGTTGCAACAAGGCAGAGGGAGACCCAATGTTAGCCGAGAGAATTACGCAATCAGGGATGAGCATGGATATTGATGATTTGCAAGGATTTGGGATAGACTCGAAGTGATGACTTGGAAACAAAGGGAATACTATGTGCTTCGAATGTAGGAGATCTTTGGAAGGAGATCTTAGAAGGAACACATTGATCTAAGTTTATGATTCATACGGGGGCACAAGATGTATCGTGTCATGAAGCGTGTATTCTTTTGGGAGGGATGAAAAGGGATGTCAATGAATATGTGAAGAAGTGCTTCACATGCTAGTAGGTAAAAAGTAAGAATTAGAAGCCAAGTGGTTTATTTCAACCTTCAAAAGTGGGACTCGATATCCATGGATTTTATAGATGGGTTGCTAAGGTGGAGGAGGGGATGATATCATTTGGGTTATAGTCAATAGATCGACTAAGAGCTCCCATTTTATCCTAGTGAAGTCGATAAGGATGACAACTAGCTTTGCAAAGCTATACATGAAGAATGTTGTAAGGCTGCATGGAATTTCAAGTAGTATTGTAAGTGGTATATACCCACTACTCACCAGTGAGTTCTGAAGAAGTTCTCATAATGCATGGGTAAAGAAGTGAACTTAAGTATGGCATATCACTCATATACAGATGGTCAAATGGAAAGGATGGATAGTGTATTAGAGGATCTGTTAAGGCATATGTTTTAGACTTTAGAGGATCTTGGGAAGATCATTTGCATTTGGTAGAGTTTGTGTACAACAATAGCTACCAATCGAGTATTGGTATGGCACCATTTGAGGTGCTTTATGGTAGACCATATAGGTCACTTATTTATTGGTTGGATATGGAGATAGGCTCATACTAGGACCCGATCTGGTAGGAGATGCTACTTTGAAGGTAGAATTGAATCGCTCTGGAATAAAGGCAACATAGTCAAGGTTGAAGACTTATGCCGACAAGGAGAGAAAAGAGCTAGAGTTCAAAGTAAGCAATCATGTTTCTGTGAAAGTTTCACCGATGCGAGGTGTTATGCACTTTGGGAAGGCAAGGAAATTAGCACATAGATATGTAGGTACATTTCCAGCAATTGAGAGGATTGTTAAATTCGCATATCGAGTCAAGTTACTAAGTAGTTGGGTATGTGCACACAATGTTTTTCATATATCACATTTGAGGAAACATGCGCATGCCCCAAATCTTATAGTAGAAGTAAGGGTGGTTTAGGACTTGTCTATAGAACTAGATTTGATGTGTGTTCGATTTCCAGAAGGGATAGTAGGCTGTAATGCGAAAGAGTTAAGGAATTAGAATATTAGACTTTTTTATGTTTGTGGAGTGATGATGTAGATGACCGTAGCTGGTAGGTAGAGGATAAGACTAGGAATATCTATCCTGAGTCATTTTGAAATGTATGATTGGGCATGTATATTGTATAAACTAGTAGCGATACTAGCATAATTATGTGACATGATATTATTATGTGCTAGTAGTGGCATTAATACATTATAATTGTTGATTTATGATATATACTAGCAAAGAACTGGTGTAATTGTTATATTGTGTGTACATTGAATTGATGATGGTGGTCAATATTCTGCCTTATTTGAGTTTTAAGGAAAAATTCTTATAAAAGGAGACTGTAAAACCCAATATTTCAAAGAACCGTAATACAGGGAAGATAATTAATAATGAAATACTAAGAGGTAATTAAGAGAATTTAACTAAAATAATTATCAAAAAAGATTTTGAAGGAATAATTCAATGGACAATATTTTTACTAAGGGGAAATAAATGAACGAGACTGATACAGTCAGTGATATGCCCCAGGGGAAATTATGTAATTTGTTATATATATCTAACTCAATAACCAATCTTATTCAAAACAAAAGGTGTTTTCTTTTTATTATATATTTGTTACATAATGATATAATTAATTAAAATATTACTTTAAAGTATATTAAACATAAAATCTTCAAATGATATGTTATGTGATAGTAGTTATAATGTGTCGTAATCATGATAAATTTATCGCATTAAAAATAACATATAATTTTAAATATTTCTATTCAAGTTGTTTCGAGACAAGATATCAATACATCCATTAAGACTAGAGTATCCAACACTCTCCAAATGCTAGGCAGTGTATTACTTACAACTACTGGGGGAACTAAGGGGTTACATACTAGTAGTTGGATAACCATGAAATGACTCACTTCGAGAGTCTTTGGTTAATATAACTAAGGTCAAACAAAGAATTTCGAAGTGAAAATATTACACGGTTTTCTCGACTTGAGAATACAATTGAACTTCAGTATGGACACTCCACTTTGAATATAATTAAATCATGGCATGACACCATCAAACGACCATAGTTGGGTCGAAGTTAAGCATTGTAAGTGAAACACTATTCAATAGAGAACATCTCCTCGGTTATATAGGCTTAGTATCACAGTCATGTGTACTCAACTCAAAGTCTAAGTCTTTGGTTATAACAGTATGATTAATAATAACTACTATTATTGAACTAAGGATTTTGTATTTTGACTAATCAAATTGAATGTGGACGATATTGGAATTTGACCAAAACAAAATTCTATAAGTCCCAATGTGATATAGGGTTGAAGAAGAGAATTTATGTAAATAATCATTACTACTGGGCACCACTTATAATGAGCAAATTTGGATTTTTACCAAAAAGATACGTAATCGATAAATTAAGCTAAAATGTCATACCACTAGCTAAGGTGATGTGTAAATGTTAATGCAATTGTTTGATATTAATCGCTGATTGAATTTACGGCTTTGCATCGCACAACCATAATAATAAATACTACAAAAAATCACACGATTTAATTATTTATAAATTATTGTAAATCGATTAAATTAATTTATATTTACAAATTTGACTATAAAATCTACTTGATTTGTTTGAATGCCATTGGTATTTAATAAAGTTTATATATAAAAGCTATAAATTCACGTATCGGTATATGATATCGATAAAATATTTAAATTGGATTTAAATATTTTAATTGCTAAGTGGTTATGAGAAATTTTTGAGGCCCATATGCCTAATATTATGTCTGATCACGCATGAGAGGGGGGAGGGGATTTGATGAGATTTGATAAGGAATCAAATGTGGAAAGTTTTATAGGAGGGAATTAAAAGGTTTTAATGTTTCCCTCGAAATTAAATATCCTTCATCCATTTCACAATTTCATTACTCTCTCCAAACAATTCACTTTTCTTTATCCCCTTCCTCTCCCTCTCATGGTTAAAATACCATGTCTTCATAGATGGTTAAAATATTTGTTTGGATGTTTGAAAGAATGATTTAACTAATAATACACATCAAATTAAATTTTTTGTTTCGTTCCTTTTCGAGGACGAAAAGTTCTAAAGGGGGAGGAATGTAACGACCCGGATTTTCCGACGTCTGTATTGGGATAATTAACTAATTTTAATTATTGAAATATTAATTTTTATTAGTCGAATAAATAAATTTTCTAATGGTTAAAATACCTGAATCTATATATATTGATTGAAAACTATGCTAATTTTAAATATAATTCTGGATATGATAAATATATATATATATGTGTGTGTGTGTGTGTGTGTGTGTGTGTGTGTGTGTGTGTATGTATATGTATATAAACTCCACCATTTAAATTCAAGGTAAAATATCCATAAATGTATAAACATGATTGTATACAAGCTTTATGATGCTTATATATATATATATATATATATATATATATATATAAGTCCAGATATATAGTTATAAAATTATAGTATATGGAAATATATATATGTGTATGTGTGTGTGTACACATGAACGCATAAAACAACAGATGGACAAATTCCAAAACCCATGGTGTGTATATATATATATATATATATATATATATATATATATATATATTAAATAGTGAACTATAAATATGTGGGTATAAAGAAGCGGAATATGAAGTATACATGTAAGTATATACTAAACTTATGATAAAAAATAAAACAAATACGTGTAAATGGTTGGTATATGTGTGTAGGTGGTGTATATGAAGTATGTATGTTTATAAGGAGTGGTATACATATAAATCTATGTAAATATAAAAGCATACACACACACACAAGGGGACTTTGAAATAAATGCACATCAAATCCAAGCCACAAACATAGCATCAAACACATATATAAAATCAAATCAGCTTTATATTTAAATCAAGTCACGTTTGTTCAAATCAAAATAATATAAAATGAAAAAAATACTATACAAGTATATATTTATCCTCTTCCCTTTAGCTTGCACTATACACTTCCACTTTCTATATATATACATACATATCACTGTCGTGTTTGCTTTCATATATACATCCATGTTCGCTCATAAAAGAAGAAGAAAACAAACAAAACAAGAATCGGCCTTTAAGTTAAAGGAAGCAGATCAAGATATACAAAGCCAGAAGGGTAATAAGGCAACAACAGTTCATCACTTATAGAAAAAACTATGAGTAAAGCTAAAACTTTTGTCATTGGAAATGATGTAGGAGTACATATATGTTTGAAAAATTTGATAAATCATTTTATGATGTCAGGTATTCATGTGCAAATAAGTCTTTATGCAGTATAATTATATGATTAAGTCTATAAACTCATAGTAACAAGCATCAACACTCTATTCCCTTGCAAAACTGACATCTTACCACCTTAAAAAAAATTTCTCTCTATCCAGTGAGTTTTAGCTTGTGATTCCAAAAGGACGTGTGTGTTTTTTAATGTAGTTTACTTTAAAATTTGTTTTTGTTGATATTATAAAGTGTAGGAGTAGAAAAACACGAACAACAGTAGATGGCTTATGAATGGCCGAAAATTTACTACCATAATTAAACCTCTGGCATTTGTGAGTGAATTTGTCCTTTAAAATGATGATTTTTAGAAGGTGTTTGGTAATTTTTAAGTGTGTATTGGATGAGGTAGAGAGAGATGACCAGGAAAGTGGTTTAAGTCGTTTTTCAACGATTGAGGTGGCAGGATGCTTCGTGGTTAGTGAAGGAGGTGGTTTAGATGGGAAAGCCAAGAAAAATGCAGCGGCATTTTATAAAGGAGCATGGTGTTGATACAAAGGCATTGTAGGGTTTTAGGTCTTAGTTTCTGGTTGTTCGGTTTCAAGTTGACCACATCGGCGATGGGCATTGATGGACATGCGGTATCTAGGGAAATGCAAGGGGAAGTGATGGCGGTCATGTTGGCAGATTTTGGTGAAGGATAGTGGTGTACAGTGGCAACGTGAGGTGTTTGAGTGGTGGTGGTTCTTACAGTTTTTGAGTTGGATGCTCGTTTTTTCGAAATAAGGAGTTTGTCTAGTATTCCGGTGGTGGTGCATGGATTGGGGGTGGGCAACGACACATAGGGTTGGTCGGCGTCAAACGACGGCTGCCGAGGGTAGCATGCACACGTACATATATGTCTATGTGCATTTTTGCCTAGAAATTAAGGAAGAGCGGGTGAGGAGGTGAAGGAGGAAGAGGAAGATGCAGCCTCTTTTTATAATGGGCCGAAAGCGGTTGGGCCTCGTTTATTTTAAAAAAATAAAAATAATAAGGTGATTAAATAAAAATTTCATTTAAAAATCTTCTACACTTTTAACACTTTCCTTCTTTCAATTCAAACCAATTGACATGGAAACTTTGGCGTGTGATCCTCTCATCTAACTTTTAAAGTCGAAACTAATTTTGTTTAATGTGAAACTTAATTAATTATAATAAATAAAGTGAGTTAGTGATTAAAAACTTAGTCAATTAAATCTTATGTTAATTGATGAAGAACTAGATTCTAAATTGTTTAAAACTTATGTTAATTAATAGAATTTGTTATAAATCGGACTAGAAAATTTTAATTAACTAAAATAGAAAATTTGATATGTAATTTCATAAAATAGATGTAATTTTGGATTTAAGATATAGGTAGATTCAGTAAATGGAAATTAATTAATTTTGTTGGAGAATTGTTTAAATATTAGTGTTAAGTGTTAATTTAGTTAATGATCTATGTTTTACTTGTTGTTTATTTTAAATATTTATTCCAATTATTCTTGTATGTGCCACTAAGTAGCCAAACGGCTTTAAATAATTGGAATAAAATGTTTACACGTTTTATTGGAAATAAAAGTATGTAATAAATTCCTAGGTGTGAATGTTGTCACCCAGAATAAAAATTGTTATTTAAAAACGACTTGGATATTTAAAGTTTACCAATTAGACTCGAAGAGGCCGGGATCGAATATCAATGTTATCCAGAACCACTTCGATTTAATCATCTTTATGAACCTTTACGATTTTGGTTGTAGAGTCTTATAGGCTGGATTCAGATCAATGTAACAAATCCGACTATTTTAAACATGTAATGTACTTAGACGCTATTAAAAATATCAATGTACTTCGAGGAAAGTGTTTGACTATAACAAGATAAAAACTCGTGTTGTACGAGTTACCTTGTTTTTCGAAATATTTTGATAACTTAAGCATTTCAAATTATGTCAGTTTCCAGCCTGACTCGGATGTTACTTTATTGTAATGCTCGGGTCAGACCGAGTATTAGAGAGTTTAGGTTAGGATGCTTTGGAGCTCAGGAGACGAGCTGGATGGCAGAGACGTTTTGCACATACTTGGTTATATTCCGCTGTGTGATAGGCTGTATTTTTAGCATTTAGGGACAAGTTATTATAACTGTCCAGATTTATATATTGGTGATTGTACTCTGATAACTTGTATATATCTGTACTACTAATAATGACAATTCAATGTATTAGCTTCAACCGTGTCTTTTCGCAATTCCCAAAATGCCCTTTCATGTTTTTTCCCTTCGTTCCTTGCCTCTAACCCTTGTAACAAAAAAAATCCTTGCTTTCATCTCTCCCTTGCAATTCCAGATTTCCCAATCCACGGTGATTCCAAATCTCAGGCGAATCCCAATCCGACATCTTCTTTAACTTCAGTTTACGATCGACTATTGCAGATCCAATCTCCTCTGCCTTCAACCTACAACTCTCAATCATCAGTCATTAGTCATTGGCCTTTGACATACTTTACTAATTTGGTTTCTAGGGTTTTGTCTTCCCTTTACTAGGCTATCATTCAATTTTCTGATTTTTCGATGTGGCGATTTATGTCCAACTCATTTTGTTAATTGCCTTTCTTTTCAATTTTTGTTACTCATTCTCTCCTTCCTTCTACTTAAATGTAAGAAAGAAAAATCCAAAACCCCAGCTAAAGTATTAAGGTTTAAGCAGTGGTTTTTATTTCTTATCCTCCTCTATTAGTTAATTATCTTGATTGTAAATATCAAATCTTTTGTTTGCACTGTAATCGTCAACTAATTTTATTGTAATGGTTGGAATTTTTAATTATTTTTCTTTCTTTGCATAATGGGAAGTGGTCAGCTCCATTTTCTGAGATCGGTAAGAAAGCAAGAGGCAAGCATTACATTTACCTTTTACTGTGCATTTTCCCCGCGACCCACTGATTGTATTTTTGTCTCTGACTGGCAGGATTAAATTCATATTATAGTTTACAAAGTTTTCTGATGTAGCAGCTCTATGATGGTTATAATATGTCGTGAAAGTTGCCTAAAAGTGTAATAAAATAGTTTATTGAGGAAAATATGAGCTGGAAGTTGAGTTATATCATTGAGACAAAGATTTATTCAAAAACCGTTGAATCGTAGAAAAGGATAACCAAGTGTGCAAGATCATGGTCAATAATTGCTGGACATGCTTTTATGAAATAGACGATCACTGATTCCTTATATCTATTTGCTTCGGTTTCGTATCCCACTACACATGATATTTTGTATATAAGATAAAGAGTATTTCATGATATACTAATTATTTCATATGTTAGTTTTCTGTCTAGGTATAGTTTTTAAAACTTAATTTAAGGAAAATAGAAGAGTGGACGGGGAACATGATGTCATAAATAAGATCTGGGTTTTGGTAAACTCTTTATTTTTCTTTAACTGATTTCTTCTACTACTATATCATCTTTTGCGTACTCCAGATGATAGTTATTAGTTTAAGTACTGAGATTCCAAATGAAGCTTGGCTTGAATTCTATTCCACTGTCACCGTATATTTTTTGGAAGAACGTGGTGTATGCATTGTGTGATCAATGCATATTTGCTAAAAAAAACTAAGAACTGTGTTTCAGTTTAACTTGAGATTAAAAGTCATCATTTCTATTTATCTAAAAAACATATATATAAGGATAATCTGAACCAGAACATTCCGGGATATTGGTTGATGCATTTGTTTTTTCAATCTCTACCCGTATTAATTATATAGTTATGATTTTTTTATGTTTCTCTTCATGAATTTTCTTATGTGCTACAGTTCGCTTAACAGGGGACTATAGTTTTAACCAGAATTTTTCTTTGTCCATGGTCAATAAAGATGGATTGGTAAGTATTGATTATCCTTTCTGTTGATTATTTTGTATACCATTCTCTATCTATAAATCCTGTGTAGTTTGATGCTTCTTCTGGAGTTCGAACTAACAGTTCGATTTTATTCCTAATTTAAAAAGTTGCCAATTTAAACTTGAATTTAGGTTTCGGTAAATACATTCGAGATTTTATATTATGCAATACATATATTTGCGATTCTTTTATAGTAACAAAGATAGAGGTTTGTACTGTATTGTTGAATATGCGCTTATATGATTTTTGTTTGATGATAATAAACATATATACATTCATTTAAATGTATTTGTTAATATACTATTTATTTTCATAGATTAAATAAATATTTGCTGAATAAAATTAAATAACACAGAATTTGAATTCAAGCGAATATTTTATTCAAATAAATATTTATTACAATTTTGAATAGTACAAATTCGAGCTCTCACTATTCACTATACAACTTTGATACAAATTCAATTACATCATAATTTTACAATTTACAGTTGACCTCACTACATATTACTCACACTCATATTTTATCTTCATCTTCATTCAAGTTAGAATCCAGCATCTGAGCAATCTGCAAAAATATTCACTAACGCAGTAAAATTGAAAAAGAAATATTTTTGCAATATAAAATAAAATATGGTTTTTGAAAATATTATTTACCTCAGTTATTTGGGTTGTTCGTCATCATATTTGAATTCATCACACACGAACAGCTTGTGACATACACAGTGTATCACTGTATATGCCACAAGGCCGTGCACATCGAAATATACACTTGATCGATTTACAGGGACAAGTGAGCACAGGTCAAACCCAAATACAGGATTCAACTCAGGTGCAACATAAATAAAATATCGACTTCAGCACAAGGTCAAACCCAAGTTGTAAAACTGGATTCAACTCAAGTGTAATGCACATTCTACACAAATTCAAGAAGGCACCAAATAACAAACAAAGTGCAAAGGTCAAGCCATCACTGCAAACTCGACTCAACTCAATGCAATTCAAATTGCAAGTCCAAAACAAGTGCACATATGTCAAGTAAAGACTCAAGACCACATAAGTCGACAGTGCAAACAAATAGCATAAGAAAATGACTCAGTAATGCAATGCCACAGCAAACAAATGCCAGGTCGAACAATTATATACATCAACTACAAACATCAAGTGTCGACCAGGAAGCAATTCAGGCCAACACAGCAATGCATGAAAGCAAAGCATATACAGGAATGCACCAGAGTGTAGGCAACAGGTTCAAAGCAACTGACCGAAGTAAACAAACCAGAAGAAAACCATACAAGACCAACTCAATGCGACTCAAGAGTACACATGAATACATGAAGTAAGGCAATGCATCAGTGAATCAACTGAAGAATGAACTCGAACAGTACCATGGACAGAAGACCACTATGCAGTGCAACAAAGAGCAACTGCGTCAAGACCAAACTGCAATATCAAAGCAATAATATGGATTGATTCAGGTCAATACAACATGACAATGAAAGCTCAAGTCTAAGTGCAGACAACTCAAATGAACACACGAAAATGGAGTGCAACTACAAAAATGCAAGCACACTCAAACCAGAAGCATGCTCGATGCAAAAATCCAAACCAGGTTCAAATTATACAAGCTCCAGAAGGACAAATACAAAAACTGACCAGAGGTCAGTGGCCAACAGCAGAGGAGTGTTGTGTTCAACAGTATCAAGACCAGTGTCATGTGGACAGTGATACACCAGGTATACAAGAGGGATGAACAAGACTATAGCAAAAACAAAGTCAACCCAGATAAATATGAAGACCACAGTGCACAGACTCAAGGCAACAAGAATGGCCAGAAATTGTGCAACATGGTCAGAAGCAAGGCAACAGAGACTCAAGCAACAACATGGACTACAGCAAACATATATGCACAGGTACAAACAACAGTGAGCACATTCATATGTACAAATGCAAAGAACAGTGGTGAAGCAGTGCAACATCTACGATAGCAGTACATGAATGCAAACTACAGGAATGAATATCAAGCGATACAACTGCAAGTATCAAAACTAGGTTAAACATCGAAGTCATGAAAATATACAGAAGTCAAGTGATAAAAATTCAAGTGCGTATGCAGTATTGACAAAGTCAAAAATCAACACCGTGATGAGCATGGCAATTCAAAGCCGCAATTCAAAACCGTGAATGTCAAGCAATCGAAGTATATACGTTTATGAACAAGTCAATACAATCTCAAACATTCGATCAAAATCAAGTGGCCGAGATGACGAAATTGAAAAATTCAAATAACATCAGACGAACGCAATTATAGGATTTCGAAATCTATATAAACCCACTCATCATCGGCTTTCAAATCCATCGAATTCGAGCAAGCATAAAATCAGAAAAAGCAAAAGCATATAATTACATACCGAAGAAGGAATTCGATCAACGAAGCAGCCGCGGTGAGCAAATCAAAGAGCATCGAAGTCGAACAGTATCAAAGGTCGGCGCTTCAATTTGCCAGAACCCTAGTTTGGATCGAAAGGACGAAAAGCCCTAATTTAGCTTCAAAGAGGAACGGCCGCCATCTCCAAATAAAAGAACGAAGAAAATAAAAGAGACGGGCTAAAATATAAAAGGGGCCGGCATTTTTAATAAGGGCTTTAAATTTATAAATAGGGTTTTATAATTTTAAATTGTTTTTTAATTGTATTTTCTTTTTAAACCGTTTTATTTTTCTAGTCGTGTGACTAGGGGACAAGCTACGTGGCGTAGCTTGAGAATTCGCAACTCAGTGGCTGAGTTGTGGCAGGGTTTTGAGCGTAGAGTTAGATTTAGTCGATAGCGGGTGTCGCGAGTTTACGTGTGTAAGCGAGGGACTATCTAATTTCTAGTAGAAACCTCGGGGGCAGCACGTAGGCAGGGTTTTGCCGAAGCTGGGTAAATTCTGTGTCGTTCTATTTCTGCATTTATTATTCTGCTATTATCTATGCTGCTATTGTTCTGTGATCTGTGTTGAAATTATTTTATAAGCTTCCGCGATTAATTTTTATAATTAACACTATCACCCTATTCACCCCCCCTCTAGGGTGAAATCGATCCTACAAGTGGTATCAGAGCTAGGAACAAAAGCCGTTTTTGTTTCAAAAATTTGATTTTACAAAAACCAATTTTTGTTTTAAAAATTTGTGTCTTAAAAAAAATCGGTTTTTGTTTTAAAAATTTGAATTATTAAAATGGCTTATTTTAATACTGCTTTTGTTGAGGGTCAATCCATAGTTAGACCACCAATGTTCAATGGTGAATATGCTTACTGGAAAAATAGAATGAAAATTTTTCTGAAAACCATTGACGCTTAGAATATTGTTGAGACAGGTTATAGAACACCAACTATAACTGTAGATAATCAGGAAATAGAGAAACCAAAGGATCAATGGACAGAACTAGAAAATAGATTACAAAATACTAATGCTAGAGCTATGAATTCTATTATCTGTTCATTGGATCAATTTGAATTTAATCGTGTCTCACATTGTCTAACTGCACAGGAAATATGGCACACACTAGAAGTGACTCACGAAGGAACATCTCAAGTCAAAGAATCTCGCCTTGCCATGCTAAGCAGCGAATATGAGAACTTCACAATGGCGAAGGAAGAAAATGTCAAAGAGATGCATGGACGACTTTCCAATATCATTTACAAATCAAAAGCTCTTGGAAAATCATACACAGAGTTGGAGATAGTCCGAAAAATCCTTAGAGTCCTTCCACAAAAATTTGAAGCAAAAGTGACTGCCATTCAAGATCAAAAGATTTGAAACAAATGAAAGTCGAAGAACTCATCAGAAATCTCACCACTTATGAGCTAGAAATGAAATTCAAGGAAGAGCGTGAAGGAGGAGATACTCGAAAGAAATCAATAGCGCTCAAAGGAACAACCGAAAGTGATGATGATAATGATGATGATGAAGGAGCAGCAGCTGGCACTACTAATAAAGAAATTTAAAAAGTGGAATCGCAAATATGAAAATCCAGCTCGAAATCAGGAATTGAAAAGCAGAATAGGTAAAGCACTGGACTACACTGAAGAACAGAAGATCATCTGTCACAAGTGCAACCAACCCGGACACATCAAGCCCAATTGTCCTCAAAATCAACGCGACTTTAAAAAGAAATCAAAAAGGAAAAGTTTTGCAGCCACGTGGAATACAAGTGATGAAGACAATCAAAGTTCTAGCAGTGAAAGTGAAAAGGCAGATTTGTGTCTTCGAGGTGATATAACTGACAGTGATGATGATGAGCTAAGCGAGGTATCAAAACTTACTCATTCTGAATTACTTATTTATTTCCACGAAGTAAAAGGCTGTTTTGAACGACTTAGGGAAAAATACGCTAAACTTGAATCACAAAAAGACACTTTGATAGATTTAAATAAACAACTTGACCAATTAGTTAAAACCTATCAAAGTAGGATCCCTAAGTGTGATAAGTGTCCAACATTCGAAGAAGAAATTAAAAAATCAGAAATCAATATAAAATCACTTGAAAATGAAATTCTGATTTTAAAAGAGAATGAAAATACTAGGAGAGAGAATTCTATTAAAAAGTGCACACAGTTGTTAAACGAAAATGAATCTCTCAAATCACAAGTCCAACAACTGTCTACTACTTTAGATAAATTTTCCAAAAGTGAAAAATCGTTGAATATGCTACTAGGAAAGCAAACTGTTAATACGGTTAGACAAGGACTTGGATATAATAAATTGAAAATTGTTGAAAGCAATAATAATAAAGTTAATTCTATGTGCACAATTTGTAGAAAATATGGAAACAATCACAATAATTGTTGGTATAGACCCAAACATGTGAAAACTATACCGATTTGGGTTCCAAAAGGCACAAATATAAAAAATCTCAAAGTTAAACAAATTTGGGTGCCGAAGGGAACAATTATAAATAGTTTTGGGTCTCCACAAAATTGTTTTTCAAAATTTTCTGCCACTAACAACCATGGACCTATAAAAACAAATAGGTCACATAAATTTTTTCCTGTGTAGGTGTGGTGGGGGGCTAAGGAACAACAATAGTGTTATCTGGATTTTTGGCTGTTCCAGAAACACAACGGACGACGAAGCAAAGTTACTTAGCCTAGTTCAAAGGTGACAGAATCACAATAGACAACATCGAAAAATATCGTAAAGGTAAAACAGATAATGGTATATCTATTTGAACGATATATTAAATGTGATAATCTGCACCATATTGTGAATTAAATCAGCCAATATTGAGATTGATGAAATGATGATGATTTTGACTTATTCAACATAGTTGGCCGATTATATTTATGCCAAAACACTATGAAGTTCTCTAAATTTTTTGATTATATTAGGATGGATCAAAAATAGTGTTTTGTTGGATATTAATACATTTGGTTATAATTTGGCTAACTCTATGTTCATGGTTCTTTGATTATTTACACGGCTTCAATTCAAATCCAAAAGAATGTCATTTAAATAGATGTTAAAATTGATTTTGAAATTTTTGGTGCACACTTCATGGTTTGGTCAATAAAATTCAATTAATGATGATTTTGAGTGAAGAGAAATTCAGATCCAGATTACACTGGCAATCTAGTTGATAGAAAATTACTAGTTGAGCATGATTTTTGAGATATTTAGTAACTGCATCGTTTTTTCAAAGAAAATATCTGCATATTTTTCATTTCAAACAATTTTCAAATAGCAGAAAATTTTCTTATAAAACCCCTCGGGAAAATCATTTTTGACCATATTTTCAGATTAGTCATTTTGAAAAATAAATTTCACAATAATTTTTGAATTTGATTTTAAATGACTATTTTGACTAATCTAACTCTCTTTGATTATTGAAAAGATGAATAGTGATTGAAAAAGTGATAAGTGTTGATATTCATCATATATTATAACTCAAGAAAGTATAATTAGAAAATTTCTTTAGAAATTTAAACAAGAGTTATAAAACTTTTTGTTGGTAAAAATTCCATGACCATCTCTATTTCTATCATATTTCTAACGACCACCACTCATCAAAATTCAATATAGTTTGTCAATATGTGGTACTTTAAACAGGAATCGTTCGTTTTTTCATTTTCGCATTTTTAAAAAAAAAAATAGAAAAATTTATATAGAAAAATAATAAATACCAAAGTATTCACTCTCATTTAAAAGTCCTCACGGTTATGCATGGGTGAATTACTTGGAATTTTTTATGTTCTTCCATGCTCATTTAAAAGTCCTCACGGTTATGCATGTATGGAATGCATATCAAAAGTTGATTTTTAAAATAAACAAGTTGATTCTTATCCCATTTAAAAGTCCTCACGGTTATGCGTGGTTAGAAGATACTTGAATTTATCTTTTAAAATAAAATTGGAATGCTACTAATCTCATTTAAAAGTCCTAACGGTTATGCATGGTTAGTAGATATTCAAATTCCTGATATAAATATACCACAAATAGACACAACTGTATGGTTTTATATGATGACATCATTCCTATCATTCTAAAAGTGGAATATGCACCTAACAAAATATTTATGATTTTTGTTTGATTTTTTATTGAAATTTAATATTTATATTCAATTGTGTTTTAATGTTGAATTAATATCGATCACTTTATCTCTATTTTCTCTAACATTATTATTCTTTTGCTGATAACAAAAGGGGGAGAGAAAAGTTAAGATTTTGTCAAATAAAAATCAAGCAAAAGTCAAATAATTTTCTATTTGCATCTAGGCTTATTTGCATATTATTTAATTGTATGCATATTTGTAGGGGGAGCTTTGTGTAGAGAGGAAGCATTTAAATAGGGGGAGCAATTAGGATATATCAAATACATTTAACATATTCAAAATCTTAAATATATGTTTGTTATCATCAAAAGGGGGAGATTGTTGAATATGCGCTTATATGATTTTTGTTTGATGATAATAAACATATATACATTCAGTTAAATGTATTTGTTAATATACTATTTATTTTCACAGATTAAATAAATATTTGCTGAATAAAATTAAATAACACAGAATTTGAATTCAAACGAATATTTTATTCAAACAAATATTTATTACAATTTTGAATAGTACAAATTCGAGCTCTCACTATTCACTATACAACTTTGATACAAATTCAATTACATCATAATTTTACAATTTACAGTTGACCTCACTACATATTACTCACACTCATATTTTATCTTCATCTTCATTCAAGTTAGAATCCAGTATCTGAGCAATCTGCAAAAATATTCACTAACGCATTAAAATTGAAAAAGAAATATTTTTGCAATATAAAATAAAATATGGTTTTTGAAAATATTATTTGCCTCAGTTATTTGGGTTGTTCGTCATCATATTTGAATTCATCACACACGAACAGCTTGTGACATACACAGTGTATCACTGTATATGCCACAAGGCCGTGCACACCGAAATATACACTTGATCGATTTACAGGGACAAGTGAGCACATGTCAAACCCAAATACAGGATTCAACTCAGGTGCAACATAAATAAAATATCGACTTCAGCACAAGGTCAAACCCGAGTTGTAAAACTGGAATCAACTCAAGTGTAATGCACATTCTACACAAATTCAAGAAGGCACCAAATAACAAACAAAGTGCAAAGGTCAAGCCATCACTGAAAACTCGACTCAACTCAATGCAATTCAAATTGCAAGTCCAAAACAAGTGCACATATGTCAAGTAAAGACTCAAGACCACATAAGTCGACAGTGCAAACAAATAGCATAAGAAAATGACTCAGTAATGCAATGCCACAGCAAACAAATGCCAGGTCGAACAATTATATACATCAACTACAAACATCAAGTGTCGACCAGGAAGTAATTCAGGCCAACACAGTAATGCCTGAAAGCAAAGCATATACAGGAATACACCAGAGTGTAGGCAACAGGTTCAAAGCAACCGACCGAAGTAAACAAACCAGAAGAAAACCGTACAAGACCAACTCAATGCGACTCAAGAGTACACATGAATACATGAAGTAAGGCAATGCATCAGTGAATCAACTGAAGAATGAACTCGAACAGTACCATGGACAGAAGACCACTATGCAGTGCAACAAAGAGCAACTGCGTCAAGACCAAACTGCAATATCAAAGCAATAATATGGATTGATTCAGGTCAATACAACATGACAATGAAAGCTCAAGTCTAAGTGCAGACAACTCAAATGAACACACGAAAATGGAGTGCAACTACAAAAATGCAAGCACACTCAAACCAGAAGCATGCTCGATGCAAAAATCCAAACCAGGTTCAAATTATACAAGCTTCAGAAGGACAAATACAAAAACTGACCAGAGGTTAGTGGCCAACAGTAGAGGAGTGTTGTGTTCAACAGTATCAAGACCAGTGTCATGTGGATAGTGATACACCAGGTATACAAGAGGGATGAACAAGACTACAGCAAAAACAAAGTCAACCCAGATAAATATGAAGACCACCAGTGCACAGACTCAAGGCAACAAGAATGGCCAGAAATTGTGCAACATGGTCAGAAGCAAGGCAACAGAGACTCAAGCAACAACATGGACTACAGTAAACATATATGCACAGGTACAAACAACAGTGAGCACATTCATATGTACAAATGCAAAGAACAGTGGTGAAGCAGTGCAACATCTACGACAGCAGTACATGAATGCAAACTACAGGAATGAATATCAAGCGATACAACTGCAAGTATCAAAACTAGGTTAAACATCGAAGTCGTGAAAATATACAGAAGTCAAGTGATAAAAATTCAAGTGCGTATGCAGTATTGACAAAGTCAAAAATCAACACCGTGATGAGCACGGCAATTCAAAGCCGTAATTCAAAACCTTGAATGTCAAGCAATCGAAGTATATACGTTTATGAACAAGTCAATACAATCTCAAACATTCGATCAAAACCAAGTGGCCGAGATGACGAAATTGACAAATTCAAATAACATTAGACGAACGCAATTATAGGATTTCGAAATCTATATAAACCCACTCATCATCGGCTTTCAAATCCATCGAATTCGAGCAAGCATAAAATCAGAAAAAGCAAAAGCATATAATTACATACCGAAGAAGGAATTCGATCAACGAAGCAGCCGCGGTGAGCAAATCAAAGAGCATCGAAGTCGAACAGTATCAAAGGTCGGCGCTTCGATTTGCAAGAACCCTAGTTTGGATCGAAAGGACGAAAAGCCCTAATTTAGCTTCAAAGAGGAACGGCCGCCATCTCCAAATAAAAGAACGAAGAAAATAAAAGAGATGGGCTAAAATATAAAAGGGGCCGGCATTTTTAATAAGGGCTTTAAATTTATAAATAGGGTTTTATAATTTTAAATTGTTTTTTAATTGTATTTTCTTTTTAAACCGTTTTATTTTTCTAGTCGTGTGACTAGGGGACAAGCTACGTGGCGTAGCTTGAGAATTCGCAACTCAGTGGCTGAGTTGTGGCAGGGTTTTGAGCGTAGAGTTAGATTTAGTCGATAGCGAGTGTCGCGAGTTTACGTGTGTAAGCGAGGGACTATCTAATTTCTAGTAGAAACCTTAGGGCAGCACGTAGGCAGGGTTTTGCCGAAGCTGGGTAAATTCTGTGTCGTTCTATTTCTGCGTTTATTATTCTGCTATTATCTGTGCTGCTATTGTTCTGTGATCTGTGTTGAAATTATTTTATAAGCTTCCGCGATTAATTTTTATAATTAACACTATCACCCTATTCACCCCCCTCTAGGGTGAAATCGATCCTACATGTATAACAACAAAGATGATTATCCCTTGCTATGTATTTATCAGATGCTAGAATGAAACTATGACATCTGAAGAGTACATTAGCGAAAAATTCCTTTTTTAACAACATCATTTTTTTTATAAAAAATTTAGAGCAATCATTGAAAACCTTTATTGCTTTGGTTAGCGAAGAATTTATTGAGAGTCTTAAAAAATTCTCAACGCAAAATGCTACCATATCTATTTCAGATTACCTACTATATGTAAAGAAGAACATATTCTCTATCCGTTAGAAATCAAAGTTGTTGTCTACAGTTTGCATGAACATGAAAATATAATTCATAATTCCAAAGGTTTATTACTTTTCTTTTTGTCCACGTAAGGCCAGTTTGATATAAAGCTTCTTTCAATGTTTGATACAAAAGTTCCATATACACGTCCATCGGACGAGGATGCATTTTGAAAGTCAATGAGTTAAAGTGAAGCCTTTTTTCAAATTGCCAAAACTACTCATTATATTTATATGAAAAAAAGTGTAACAAAAAAACAAGGGTATATATGAATTTTCATCCGCACCACGTTTTCCAGTTAATTTTTACTCCTTTTCTTCCTCACGTCAGTATCTTACCTCATTTCCCCACGTTACTTTCTCGACCCAAAGAATAAAACAAAAACAAATTCATTAATAACTATGAAAATAAACAAAAATGGAAATTTAAAATCCTGTATTGAAGCTAATAATTATTCAATGATTATATCGCTTATTATGTCAGAAGAAGGTTCGACCTAGGTTCTTCTCTCCCTTTTTGGATTTTGAAAGCGACTTTATATGATCCTTATAGAAAATCAATGATCTGAAGATATGTTTCGTTAAATTTTTAATTTTTAAAAATATCTTTTTGTGTGAGTGGTATAAATATTCCTGATCTGAAATATAGGGTTTCCCCCTTTCATTCTCTTTTTCTTTTGAGGATATGTGTATGTTTCATATATCTCAAGGGCTATGCATTATTTGTTTGTGTTTGGTAAACAATTTGAGAACTGAAAAATTGCATAAATATTCTATTATATACATCAATATCTCATTGCTACTTAGTTAACGTTTAATGGTTGAAATGAGAATCAGTTATTGTGATGAAGAAAAAACTATACAACTCACCTTAGAGGTTAGTTGTACCACTACGACTTGCATAATTAGTAAGCACTATATACAAAAGTTAGCTGCTTTACTAGCTTGGAAGTTATTTCCTTCAAATGTCATTGAATCAAGCACTATAATAGTAATCTGTATAATCAATGTAGGTTGATAAAACTTAATCTTCATCAAGTATGCACATAAGCCTTTGGTTTGTGTTAACTATTTATGAGTTGCCTTTTACATATGTGTGATATTTAATGATCTTTAGGGTGCATTTGGTAATTAAGAAGAAATAATTATATTATTGTCTCAAAAGCTAATTTTATACATCTGAAGACTAAAGTGTCATTTTATGATGATTTTAAGATATGTGGTGATTTTAGTCGTGGCTACGGTGGTCTTGATTCATTATCCTATCTCAGCAATGCGATAAAGTTTGTATTTGACCACTTTGATTTCCTATAAGCATCAATGCTGATGATAATACATACTTAACTTGAACCGAAAACTCTATATGTAAAAAGATTTATTTAAACTGATCTTTGTTTAGCTACTGATTGCAACATTAATGCTTTATCAAAGATCACTTAACAACATCATTAGCATATGGAAGGCATGGAAAAGATTGATTTTTATTTCCTCACAATTAATTTTTCTAAGAATCGATATTGATCCATGCATCTACTAATTTCATATATATGATATCAATGATTCTCTTTTAATGATATTTGTTTTATTTAAACTAAACAATCAAAGATGTTTGAAATTAATTTGTTATTATAAGAAGGTGAATGGCGAGTGAATAGCGATGATCAACAATTTTTGATGCTAAGTGGAAGAAAGTTCATATGACCTCTATACTGATTTCTTATAAGTGTGAAAGGGATAATGAATAGTGAAATACCACCACACAAGCCTGAAGGTAATGGAAGAAAGGTATTTTACATTTTGATGATTGTAGTATTTTTCTTTTAAACTAATTGTTTTCGAGTTGAATATTTATTTGGTCATTATATATGCCCCTTGGACATTGTAGAGGTATATGAATCAATGAGCATTCAGCATAAAGAAGGATGGACCGTTTTTTTTCGTTTTTTCTACAAGACAATTAATATGCTTAGAAGAGTTGAACTGAATTTTGCTTCATTAGAGCACCTACTCACTTTATCTTTCTTTCTGCTTCTTCTAAGCTGAAGAAGTATTTCTTTTATTATTTAACATATATTTCACTAAGTTATTGTTGAAAAATGGTTAATGGTTGAGGATGTCAAATGGAAAAATATTCACCCATGTATAATAACATAATTTTTGTGTCATGGTTTGCTTCAATTATTATTTTAACGGCATGCTTTAAATTTTTATCAATTTATCGTCTATTCACTTATAAGTAGACATATTATTACTTAACAAGATCAATATATTGATTACTTAATTCTATAATGTGTAGCTGACCTTTTGAATTTTAAGAGTAATTACTACACGAAGAAGAGATGAATTTCGTTTACCTTCATCTTGATGCCTACCTAGGTACTTTACCTTCTGCTTCTCATAAGTTGATAATTACTCAATTACTAAATCATTTATTCCATTATGGTGTTATGGCTTGCTTTAATTATTATTAGTCTCTCGACTAAACATATTAATGGTTATTATTAACATAGATGGTAACTTTATTTTTGATCATGAAAGGAGTGATTACTATTTTCAAATTTCTTGAAGTTGTAATGCTCCTTTGGTCACTTTATACTATACATTATCAAAGGGGTGGAGTTTTAAGGCTAGAAAAATTATTTGTCCGTCGGTATTTTTTCTAACTATTACTTCTATTTGCTAACAAATAGATTAATTTCATCTTACAATGTGCAACGCAAATGATATATCACTTGAACATTACATGCAGTCATTGCACTAAGTTTTCATATTTCTTATTTTACCATCCGTTACACTAAAACCAATAGTGCTACATCGTTATACAATAATATTTTCCTATTCGCTACTAATTTATCATTTTTTTTAACTACCGTTGATCCTTTTTTTATTAAAAAATTGAAATATTTTTTATAAAACACAGTAAGAGAAATATTTTGTCTCATAATGAAGTGTGTATCTTTGTATAAGATTTTTTCTGGATGCAACATTTTGTCACTCAGTTACAAGCATATAGTCCTTTCTTTTATTAAAAAATTGAAATAATTCTTATGAAACACACTAAGTGAATTTTTTTTCTCTCATAATGAAGTGTGCATATCTTTGTGCAGTGTTTTTTTTTGTTTTTTTTTGCGCTACATCATTTTATTCTTCACTTTTTTTTTTTTGAAACTGGGTACTTATATTTACAAAGTAGGCAGCACACAAGTCTGCAAGAATCATCATGGCGCACAGTTTAATATGCCAGAGGCAGGGATCGAACTGCCGACCTTGTCGTCAACAGCCTGGCGTTTTACCACTGCACCAAGGCCTCGGTATATGACATCTATAAGTTAATAGCTTTGTATAAAACATAGGAGACAATAAAAGACACTATCTAATTCCTAATGATATAAACTCATGGGTTTTTGGCTGTCAGATTGGTACATTTGCGAAGAAAACAAGAAT
Organism: Allium cepa; assembly: GCA_030765085.1. Taxonomy (NCBI): domain Eukaryota; kingdom Viridiplantae; phylum Streptophyta; class Magnoliopsida; order Asparagales; family Amaryllidaceae; genus Allium; species Allium cepa. The sequence continues at coordinate 1,044,874,188 of CM060941.1, read as the reverse complement.
AGCGATGACTTTATAGGAGATGCATGATTTTCCAACTTTGGTCTACTGTATTTTACTGCTGCAATGATTCTGGAGAAGTACCAAAGCAAAAATGAAGTACCAATCAAAGTTAAATGTTACATTTTAGAAGTAGAAACGTTGGATCATATAGGTGCAGATGAACAGTATCCAAGTGAACCTTTCATGTGACTGCATGTGACTGTTCTAAAGCATGGTTGTATGCATGATGATGCATGTGACTTGGTATGTGCATTCATAAAGAACAGATGCAGGGAGAGTTTGATGCAAGTATAATCTGAAGCATCCGAGCATGCATAATAAAGCTTGCATGTGACTCAAGCTACCCAAAACTGCATGCACGGTTGAAGCCTGTATTTAGTGCCCGCAAGCATGTCATGAGGGTTGCGTGCATTATGAAGACAGTGAGCTACTCAAGGCTGGAACTCTAAAACGGATTGTTTTGATTGACTGATTCACTGTGTTTTTACAGTCAAATTAAATTTGTAATCAAAGCATGTACCAGTGACGAAATTAACATGCAAAGATGGTACAACATATGAAAGTTTTGAAAGACTGAAATGAATAGTATATTAATTCCATCTTAGTTCTACTATTAGTCTCATACTCATTATTTGGTAACTACTAACGTATTGAGAATCGCCCTCATCAATGTTTTGTTTGGATTTCATTTTGATAATATGGCAGTTAGTTCAAAAAGGAAATTAATTGTGGACCTAATGGCAAATATGGAATAGTGCTCCTGCATGTAATTAAAGTGTTTTAGTTTGATATTAGTTGATTTTTACAGTTTGTTTTTGGAGGTTTGGAAAATCAGTTTCTTCCCACTTTCTTCGTTATTACGCCAACAAGCAAGACTGTATGTATAAGCACTTATTTTTGAGGGCTAGGGAATTCAGTCGACACATCCCGATTGATCCTCCATTTTAAGTTGAGCTCTCTGCAATTTTCGGTCCGCCGTTTTTACAACATGATTTTTGGATTATTAAATGCTCATGCAAATAACAAACAGGTAAAGTGAGACTGTCAAGTCATGTCAGAGACCGTCAAGTCATGCCAAATCATAATTGACATGAATTACTTTTATATCTCCCACCATGTGTTACATTAACTATAAGATAATATTCATCTTTATATTTAGTTCTTACTAGATTTTTATCCTTGTACTTCAAAAACGAGTTACAGTAAATACATCATGATTCAAGCAACACTTTAAAGATTCTCATCGTATTTAACTGTTCTTTTCCAAGTTATTATCAGAACTGCAATATAAATAAGCTCCATACGTATAAATGATTCTGTTAAAATAAACCATTTGATAAATTACTTTTTATACCATTTTTTTACTTCAATTTTTGTGAACAACTGCCTTTCGGGATACTTATTTTTTTCCTATAAATTTATATTATGCTTCTCTTTTTTTGTTGGATTTAGAATTGTCATAGAAACAAAATGTATATACTTTGCTTTGGTTATGGAAAAATAGTGATGTAGAAAGCAACGAGAGTTTGTGAGGAACAGAGTATCATGGGAAGTGCGATCTGTATGGTGGACAAGAAAAATTCTTTATATATTAATATAGTCATTTATTACTTTTAAAAGAGAGATGATGCAAGTTTTACAAGTTTCAAATCACTGAAAGCGCTAATTTTAATATTTGTTACATTTTTCCAAATGTTGATATAATAGTTGATTACTTTCTTTACGTGTTTAATTATTTTTCAAAATAACGTAGTCTTATTCACGTTTTGATAAATGGTTGATATGTGCATGTACACACATAAAAAATTTGAGACATTAAGTATACGTCAACGTCATTTCATAAGATCCAAAAAAAATCTCACAAACGGTGTTTTAAATACCAGTCCCTTACACGTGCATCGTACGTGCTCACGTACTCGCATAAACAGTTACAACTTTCCTTTGTAAAAAAACGTTGTTATTGTATATTATATTTTATTCCCCTGCGTATGTGAGATTTTGTGTTGTTATTTCTGTTTCTTCTTCTATCTCTTTTCTTCTTATCCCCATAATCTGGTATTTCCGGCACTCGATTGCTTGGCATTCTATACGATGAACGTATTAGTGTCGATTTTCGAGGGTCGAAAATCGTCTGGGCATTACAGTCTCACAACAGTTAGGTGAGGCTAGAAACGCTTATGCTGATTAGGGTAAATAAGAGGTCAAAATAGGGGTCGATAGTTAGTGTGTACCGAGAATGACCGAGCGTGTGGCATTGATTAGGGTAAATAATTTGCTATTGCGTTCCAGGTGTTAAACATATATCTTTTGCTATGACCAATATGATTGGTTCACAGTGGCACAACAGAGATAGAAGGCCGATCAATGAGTAAAATTAGGATTCTAGCCTAATTAAAATAGGATTAGGGTTTCAGCCTAATCACAACAGTCTAAGACAAGTGCAAAAAATCACAATTAAACAGCCAAACAGAATCAGAAACAATATTTTACCCCAGTTTTATCTTCTCGGTATTTCTTTCCATACTAGAACTATTGCTTAGTCTATTATCTTTATCTTGCTTAAAAATGCTAGTAATTACTTTCACTCACCAGACTTATTGCCTGACCCACTCCTTGATTTCCCCTTTTCCCCCCATAGGCTAGTAGAGTCGAGTACAGTAGATTCAGATATCTTGAAAGATACAGTCCCAGAGTTCTTCGTGTATTCTTCTTCTTCTTCTTTACAGTTTTCTTTTCATTTGGATTTTGATGTACTGATACTTTATGAGGGGGGTGATTTTTATTGTTTGTGTACTCTGATGATGTGATTGAGATTGTATTTTTCACGGGACATGTGTATCTGGTATTCTGTTTTTATGACTTATTTTATGAAGTAATGATAAGTATTTTAAACGTTTCCGTTGTTTTTATTTATTTGTTTTGTGAGTCTTAGTCTGTGATGTTTTAGCTTATAACGCACCGCATTCCTTAGTGTGCTCTTTTTGGATATACTAATGGGTGTGGGGTGTCTCATCACTCAGGGATTTCTACTTCTATTTGTATAAAATGCTCTCAAAACATTCCACACAGTAGAAATAAAACCGACCCATACTTTTATTTCAAACAAGATAAGAATTATGTATATAAGCATATTACATAATTGCTCTCAAGGGATACCCTTAGCTTTATAAGAATTTTAGATCCGATTAGATTGTATGATGTTGAAAATGACTAACCTTTACATTAGTCACAATGCTCTCTGCAATATTACTTTTGTTTTGCATATGTACTTCGTTATTCCGTCGAGATGTCATTTGGAATATAGTCGGATTTGTGTTAAGAACCGAATCCTACTTGAATATTAAAGTTTTGCCTGGAATGATCTGCCAAAATTTATAATTTTAAAGCATTTCCTTGATTAATTTTGGCTCGCATTAGTATGACGGTATACAACTATCCTCTTTGAATTATATTTGTCGTTTGAATAATAATAATAAAATGGGAAATTCTGTTTAGACACAAATAGGTGATGTAACATGTGATAAAAGAGATATTAACCATTAGATCTTCGATTTTCACTTCCCTTATAAAGACAAGTATGTCGTTCCATATAAAGATAAGTACGTCGACCGTCAATCTTCATTGTATCGGACTTTTTGTTTAGTATGTCTGAATTACACACATATATAGACACACACACATATATGCGTGTTTTTTAGCCATTGCTATCTTAGAAGAAGGGGGCACTGATACAAAACAATAGGATTTTCGTTGAAAATACATATTTTATGCTAAAATCATCTTGCTAGTCTTTATCTTGTATCCTATTTGCTTTTCAATTGGGCCTTGTTCATCATGTATTGCAAATATATCTGTTCTGGTATGCATTTGGACCCTTGGCCGTTTTTGTTGATCTTGGGAAATACATCAAACTACTATCTAACAGATAAACTTGATACCTCAAATTGGGCCTAAATATAGCCTTCTGAAGTCCATTTCATAATTTTATGTATTGTCAGGTTATAAAAGTGGGTAAAACGTAAAGTATAGAAACTTATTAGCGAACTCAATTAGATCTCTATAGATGACCTCTTAACCTTTTGCATATTCTATGAGATCAATAAACTCAACGTTCTACATCCAGACATAAAATGACCCAAGATGAACCTCGGTCCTCTTCAGCAGGGTCCGCTGTAGGGATTGTTGTCGAGCACACCACCTTACGAAAAATAGACCCCAGGTCAATACAAAAGCACCATTACATTGGTAGAGCCGTAGGGGACCGTTCTAGCTAATAACCCTCCTTCAGGCTTCTTTGCATGAAATGGGTGTCACTGCCATATTGTAACGGTCCTACCCTTAACACTCATTCTTTATCACTTTCAACAACAAGTACTTCTTTGCAGAAATGAAATATACAAAAGACCCCACACACTCGTTTTTTTGCTATCCCTGAGTACTAATATATTATATATTTCATTATTGCACTAAAATTTATTCTTACGTGCTTTATGTTCTGTAGGTTCTTATTTAACAACCAAAAGAGAAACTATAATTTACATCTGAGGTTGAGATCCTTACCAATGCAGTAGTGGAAGATACAGATTCGTATAATCTTTTCACAAATGAACACTTAATTAGACGCGGACTTATGAAGAATTACAATGAATCAGTTAAGGGTCAATACAAAGAGACCAAAAAAAATTCTTTGGTTATAGTAAAAAGAGATCTTTCAATGTTATAACCACCAAGACTTATGGACAAACCGTAGGCGACCTTTCTTATGATTCTGATACTCAGTTCCATTACCCAATCTTTATCCATTAAAAGTTTTATGAGGGATAAGATCGTTCAAACGACTTGTGATGACCAAACATTTAAAGTATCTGGAACTAGTGTCAAAAGACTCAAAACAATACATTTGACTCTTTAAATACCGTTAATGGAGGACGTAAGTTAAATTAAAACAAAGTTACCTAACATAAACTATGTGGGACAATGCACAATGGAAGGAAATTATGAACCATAATAATATACATGCACAGAAATAGATGAAATATAAGAAACGAAGTATGGAAAGTCAAATTGACAATGTGATAATTGCTAATAATCAGAGGTATAAATCATAATCACATGCATAGATAAATATAACCGCATAACGGTGGAAAACCGACCGATAATTACACAATCTAAAAAAAAATTAATATACGTTTCCAAAAAAAAAAAAAAAAAATCAAAGTTGAAGAGATTCAATGAAACGCTTAAACAAATTCAAAACGCTGTAGAGCCGTATCGCAAAATTGTTACAATGATGTAGTGGAAGAGATTTAAAAAGACATATTAAAAGACATCTTCTTCGTTATTTTGACTTCGTACAATTTGATTTTACAAGCCTACAATAGACAAGTCTTTATAATGATCAGTTTGATAATACAACCAACCATGTACCACTTATCACCCGGGATTGTGTAAAATGTGCAAAAAAAAAATCCCACATAGGGTGAAGTGAGTATCCATTGGTATATATGGGGCCTTTTGGGTAGAACCCAAAATCGAAGCTATGATCTACCCAAAAAACGAAGCTACGATAAGTCCACACTTGAGTGAGTAATAAGCAATAGATGAATGAAACTTGGAACCAGCGAAGGTAAACTGGTATAGGTCTTGTGCGTAATAGTTATACATCAGTAATAAGAAGAAGCCCACTGATTCATACTTCGCCCAATTAATATACTAGGCCGCCCCAGCATACCTAGGCCTTGAATGCGAGATCTTGTAAATTTATTACTGAGTTGGACATTGTGGCTAAAAAAGAAAGTTCCATCTTCTTAAAAATTAAATCAGTTGTCGTGTTGCTTTTATATGCATGTCTCGCAATTCAAAAGATACAGCAGAAAATAAAATGTATGCTAATGTCATGCAAAATACAATAATAATGTGCATATATAGTTTAAATTTAATAATAAAAAATTAAGGTTCAAAAAAGAAATAAGAAAAGGAAAACGAAGGCAATATCTACATATTTTTGACTACTTTAAATCCTTCGTTGCATGATGCTATACCATGTATTATCATGTATACAAAGGACCACATCACAACACTATATATACGACAATTTCACATATCCATCCTAGAGTAAACAAACATAAGAAACAAGTAAATAAAAACAATTAAACGACGTATACCTAATGTGTCCCCACACAATCTATTAAGATTTAAGAATGAGTATTGGTTTCAAATTACCTACCCACTATAATTTACTGAAAGACAGACAAGAAATGTTAGAACTATGACGTTGATTTAATTCTTTTACCATTCTATGTGGAATTCATCATATGAGTAACTTCATGCCCAAATCCAGTATCACCTTTGGTGAACCATGGGATACGTAGACATTAATCTTAACAAAGAATTGAAACTCGGTTATGTTTGTTGGTGCATGCTGCATAGTTAAACATGGTATTCGAAATAGATTAAATAATACTGAAAATCAAACAATATTGATGAATTGTTGACTATCACCAATTAAGAATTCAAATCAAACAAGGACAGGTTAATTAATTGAAATGTTCCGCTCAGATTCAAACTGATAACGCATGGTTTTGTTTTGAGTACCTCTGCATAATTAAATACAAAATGTGCAACAAGAGTTCATACACTGCAAGCACACATTCCAAGTATCGAATAAGTAAAGGTCGCCTCTTATAGCTTTTACATATGCATCTCACAGAAATAAATATATGCAACCCAATAAAGATACCATAAAAAGTAATTAAATGTGCTTATATTAAACTTATAAAAGCATCAAGGTTCATCAAAGTAATAAAAACTAATTCCTCCGGATTATTAAAAAGCCTACATTACATCATAATACCATACATCAGTAAAGATGATATGATTTCAAAAGATTATATAATTCACTGACTCAACGCACCTAAGCTTATAGAACAAAACAAAATGCATGGCCATTTTTTTATCCATGAAAGTAGACAAGAATCAATCGCCAATGTTCGAATCCAGCTTTGGTTTGAAGGTTGTTCTTTCCATTGTCGACGACAAAGATGCAGAAGTTGAACACTGTTCAACCCTTCTAAATATCAACTTTCCTCTCTTAAATCCAATCTTGATCCAGTGCGGTTAACCAGTATAAAAGGCCATGTCAGATTTACAGATAATGATTAGAAACAATCATTATGGTTGGTATGTATCTTAAGAACCATTTCTTTTATTTTAGGCACTGCAAAAACCATTTCTGTAGTGTCATTCTGACTTCAGACACTGGCTTCAGTGCAACATTTCTATTGTAATAATCATTTCTGTTGCATGTTGTTGCCCTAACTTCAGATACTGGCTGAAGTACCACATTCCACATGCTTCCTACTTTAGACAACAAACCCAGACTGCTATTTTAATTCGTTCACTAAACCGTGCAAGGCTCCAGACTACCTGCATACTTCATAATTACATGCTCAGAATCGTCTATCTGATCGAATGCTATATTATTTATTTTTTTCTTTATAAACATGTCCTAAATAGCTTTTATTTCGTTAAAAACAAAGGAAACTAGTAATTGCATGGTGACATAATGGCGTCGGGATTCCATTTACCCACACTAATGCATAAGTCAACTGCAATTTATAGTGATGCTCTTATATCAACAGATAACCTGTTAGTATTTCAACAACGGTTGCTAGTGAGGATTGCACCTTTTTCCTTAAAAAAAGTTGATTGTTTACATAACAGGTTTCCAACTCAGTATTTGGCAACACTTTTAAGGATATGCCAAAACGTAGGTTCGTTGTAAGGATTTAGTCAAACCTGACTTTGTAGTTGTACTGAAAAAAAATTGGTTGCGTTGAAGTTTTTTATTGTACACAAATGTTAGCGTTATGATATTTATGAACAAATCATGGGTTGTGAAAATTATAGTTATATCAACACAGGCAATCCCAAGTGTAGTTGCTTTAGATACTAGCAATGCACAAGTCCATTAATAGCCTTCGCACAAGCAAATCATCATTTTTCATATCACATTTTTTTACACCCACAACACTTATGTCTACAATGATCCAGGTAGAATAGGTATAGTTACTAAAATTATCAATAAAATGCTCAATTTCTTAAAAAATTTGAAATTTCTAAAAGAAGTCAACTATTCTAAATTTATATATAACGAATCCAACATTCAATAAAATTTCATTAACAATAAAAAGCAAAATTAAATAAATTACAAGCTTCCATTAGGTTGTATAAATTAATTCAAAAGGATCCATATTTTGATTAATATACTTTCAATTTTGGTTCAGTATAATAAACATATAATAAACTCAGAATCTAACAAAATCTGAAGTAAACTAAATAGAAGAAACAATAAATAACTTTCATTGAACGGTGAAACCAAAATCAAGGATGTACGTCCGATTAGTGGAGGCAAAATCAAGCATGATACACATTGTTTTTCTATACGATCAGCTATTTGGTTCAGACATCATTTCATAATTGAAAATCAGTTGATAAATGGAAACAAGGGTACACACTCCTACTGATATCAGATAAAAATACATCGAATCCTTCCTCCTCCCCTTTATTTATGGTGTGAGATAGAACTGCACAAAAAGACGTAATGGTTCAAAATCCAAAAGGAAACTATAGCAAAAACAAATGTATGCTTATTTAGTTATTTTCTACTAATGCACATGTGAGTGGATAAATCCTTAAAATCAAAGGTTAATTAGTTGATACAAAAATAATACTTCTTTGTTGGTCAGATAGGCATACCATATCTCTTCTGGAATTCAGGAGTGCTCTGCAGGAATTCCAATCCTGGATGACTTGCCACAAGCTCATGTAAAACGGGTTTGAAGTCCTCCTACATCAAAATAAGTAGACTAAATTAGAAAATCAGACAAATGTCTTTGGGGAATATGGTCACAAATACTCTATACTAGCTGAATTTAAGCAGAATTCCCAAGGTTCAAAAAATAACAACCAAAGACTAAAGTTACGTTTTGCTAAAATCAATTATGTAAATTGAAAAATATGGCAACATAGTATCCAAATCAACATTAAGCAGTTCCGGTTTCTACTTCCAGACGGCATAGGATTGCCAAGGAGCTGTAGATAGAGGTATGTGAATTTATTATTTGTCTCCAGAATTTCTTGCACCACAACGCACTAATAATAGTTTTAAACCCAATAATACAAAATTATTATTTAATGCAACATGGGATGGTGAACTCTGCACATCATGGTCAATGTATTTTTATCTTTTTTTTTATGTTGCTTTAAAGTGTATAATTTGCAACAATAAAAAAATATTGGAATCCAAATTACCAGCCTACACAACACTTGAATATTCCACTACTTGGGAATGAATTAGCTAACATTAAGCTGAATTTAACCATAGTCACAAAATGACACTGGTAAAGCAGATGGAAACTACATCGAACAATTTACTATGAACGACATGGGCATCTATTCAGGCGAGAGCTACTCAGTCATAATACCAACTGACCAAAATTCATCATCAAACTGGAAATTAGTTGGGTTATATACTTCAATAAAAATATCATATGCTTTAATCTATAACCAAGTGAAAATAAAAACAGAGCGATATGCCGAACAACAAATACAAAGAAAAGGGATATGCAATGTTAAAGTCGCCCAGTAAAGAATACAAAGGAAACTTACCTACAGCGTCAACGCCATTCCCTTAAAAGAAAGACCAGATTTTAAATCAAATTGCAAAATTATAGGATGGTATTTCCCTATGAAAAATATAAATTTGTTCAATTGATTTTTTCAAATTCAACGGAATCATACTTTGATGCCAATAGATCGGATCTTTAATAACAAGTTCAATCAACAATAAAAGTAAATACTTTGTGAAAACCTAATTTTTCATACCTGTAGATGATGGTTGTAACGATCTGGTGATGTAGATGTAGCAAAACCCTAATGGCATGATGGATCTAGCAGTTTATGTTCGGAAAAATCATGGCGACATGGTGGATCTGGCAATGTTAATGGTGCGATGGTTGGCTATGGTGATGCAGGTAGGTTATTTGAGGGCGAAGGGGATATAATTAAGGTCGTATGAATCTAGAGCAATGGAGATGTAGCCGAAATAGATATTAACTACATAATTGAAGGAAAAACAGTATATTAGGAGAAGTATTAGGTAGCGATAATTTTAAAGTCGATGAAACGGAGAAAACTGTATCGAGAAAAGGGGTTTTGGGATTCACAGGATTTGATTTGGGCAATGCCACTAAACAACCCTTCATAATGGTCGATTTGATAAATATCTACGATGCATAATAGCAAATGTCTTATTAATTAAGCAACAAAACCGTGCCTTCAAACTTCAAGCAATTTTGCTACATTATTCCCACACATCTAATTCTCAATTTAGTTATGAGAGCACCTAAGAGATGTCAGAAATGATATTAAAAAAAATTACGAATTCGACATAAGCATGGTTTGAGGTAAGTTATCTCAAAGTATCGTATATATAAAGATTATATACACTTATAAAACACTAGTAAGAACATTAGAAGGGAAATGCGAAATAATCTAGGAGTCCCAAATCAAAATTTAGGGTTTCCACTCAACCATGGAGGAAAACCAAAATTCTCACAAAAATATCTCAAAATTCTCCAAATCAAGTCTTAAGTCAAATCACCTGAAGCATCTCACATCAAAAAGCCATCGGGTGGAGTCGTCATTGATAGTGATTGGTTTCAATTGGTCCAATCAAGGCTGCAAAAAAGGAGAGAGGCCAAGAAAGGTCAGTAGTTGTCACCGGCTCCCAATAAAGGCAATCCGAAGGGTAAAGATGGTTAGAAAACCACCATCCCATAATCTAATAAGGGAAATGCGATGATACAACAAAGGAAGCCGACATCCTTCTCACTGAACAAGGAGCAAGGCCGTAAGACATGGGCATGTATAGTAGCAAAGCAGTCTCAAGAATCAATGGAGGATGAGTGCAATCTTGAGAATATAGCACTAATCAAGATTAATAACAAGAAGTTTGGTCTGGTCAAAGAAGCAATTTGCAAACGAACAACTGAATGTTGGAGTAATTCAATTCTTGTTTATGTGATGTGTACCAAACCATACTACTTGTATTTCAAATCTTATATTCAACGATTCTGGAAACCGGTAGGTGAATTTGAAATATATATATAAGAGAAGACGGTTTCTTCCTCGTGAAATTTAAAGAAACATAAGATTGCAACTCAGTTTTGAAAAATGGTCCATTTTTCTACAATAGCAAACTGATCATAGTGAGATGGTTTGAAATTTTAAAAATGGATAAAGATTTATTAACAACAATGCCGATTTGGCTGAGATTACCCAGTGTTAATCTAAAGTTTTGGGACCGTGGAGCGTTTAGTGTTATGGCTAGTATCATTGGAAAACTCATTAAAATTGATGCAGCCACAGCTATGTAGACAAGATTGAATTATACTCGCCTTCTGTTGAAGTGTCTACAAATGATGAACTTCCTGAAGAGATTAATCTTACATTATACAATGAGGAAAATATTATTCAAAAAGTGGAATATGAATGGGTTCCATCGAAGTGTAATGTATGCAAATGTTTCGGTCACATTAGAGATCAATGTAATCCAAAACAAGCATGGATTTCCAAAATTTGTAATCAAAAAATTCAAAAAAGTGACTCTAATAGGAAATCTAAAGATCCCAAAAATGTAGAAGAGCCACATAAACGTTAATCTCGTTCGGAGAAAGTGATAGAATCAACCAAGAAAGCATCATTTCTGATCAAGGAAAAATCTAGCGAGCTCATTGATCAAGAAGATCAGATCCTTGCCGAGGAAGTTCATCTTTTGAAAGAAAACAAATCAAAAAAGACATTCAGAGTATTTCAAAGGAGGGGCAATATAATACAATGGTCTTTGAGTCTGAAACCTCTCATGTTTTAGACTCATGTTTAATTACAGATAATAATGGTAAATAATAAATAAAGCCCCTCGAAAATGTAACTTTCAGGGTCTGAATATGATCATAGAGAAAGCCCCTCCACCACAGCATGCTGCAGAAGTTGAGGATAAGGAATGCATTGACTCAGCCTTGCCTCGCATTATTGGGCAGTTTGATATCTCACTGATTCAAGTTCCAGAAACAGAGAATGATATAAGAAATGAATCAAAGATGGTGGATATAGCAGATCAATTTGATACTTCAGAGCTGCATATCCCAAAAGTAAAGGCAGTTAGTAAGAATAAGGGTAAAAAGAGAAAAGGCTTTCAAAAAGAAGTGCATTTCAATTAATCCAGAATGAGATGAAATGACTATTAGACTTAAAGCTAAAAGTATAGAAAACAAAAGAAGAGGTAAGGGCACTAGTGTGTCAGGTACAATCTAAAAACCTTCCTTTATTTTTATTATATATTATAATGTCTATACTTTCTTGGAATGTGAAAGGAATAAATTCCTTTGATAAACAATCTAATAATTTACGTATGTTAAAAATTTATAATCCCTTTATTGTTTCTCTTATTGAAAATAAATTAAATGATGAAAATTATAAAAAGTTTTGTTTAAAGCTGTCTAGTAATTGGAAATAAATTATAATATTGATTGAGGTTGTAAAGGTAGAATTTTAATTATTTGGGATTCCAATGTTCGGATAAATATGAATATTAACAAGGATAAGCAATTCATAGACTGTCAGTTAAAAATATTGGGCGGTTTTTTATGCAAATTACTAGTATATATGACAGTAATTTTGAAAGTGAGAGAAATGGTATGTGGTGTAGATTAAAGGCTTTGAATCTTATTTATAATCTTCCTTGGTTAATTATGGATGATTTTAACACAGTTTTGCAAGCCTCTGAAAAATATGGTAGAAATAAAATTCCTAAAAGCAAATTAGGTGAGTTAAATAAAATTTTACTTAAGCCTGGTCTACTAGAACCTTATATAAGCAGATATATGTTAGTTGCCATGGAAACCCTAGCAGCCGCCCTCCTCCTCGTCTAAATTTTTGCGATCATTCTTCCTTCTCGTTCAAGTATTCTTTCGTTTTAATCATCCTGATGTCCTCTCCTCCTCCTACTGATCAGGGATCCCCACATCCCGGTCCTTCTCCTACTTCCCCTACACATCCTCCGGGATTCGAGCCACCAGGAAATGATGCCAACTGGATCCATGATGATGATGGCTTCATACCAGTGTTATCCCGCAAGTGGAAAAGACAAATCAAAAGTGCCGCTAATAAAATTAGTATTCAAACCGAGAATAGATCCTTTCCTAATTATAGAGAATCTACAAAATCTAATTTAACATCAAACCAGTTTAGAACATCTAACCCTTCGGTTACGAATGTTCATGTTCCATCTCAGAATAAAAAAAACTGGATCTGTTAAATGGAACTTTTCGTCCACTTCAAGTAAAGCGTGGAACGAGGTAGTCAAAGGCAATAGTATTCCTATTTCTGTTCCATTGAAATTCTATCAGCCTCGGGAAATTAATTCTTTGAAGTGTGCAAAAATGTCTACTGAAGTGATTTCGGATGTCAGAAAGCAATGGAGTAACGCCATAGTGATTTACGTAGTTGGCCCTAAACCGTATTATCCATATTTTAAGGACAACATAATGAGATTCTGGAAACCAGCAGAGGATTTCTCGATCTTTTCGATGGAAAATGGATTCTATGTGATTAAATTCAATAAAGAACAAGATTGTGTGAATGTTCTAGAAGGTGGACCCTACTACTATAATAAGAAACTGATGATGATCAAAAGATGGCATCCAGGAATGAAACTCAATAAAGAGCTACTTCATACTATCCCGATCTGGATTCGCCTACCAAATTTGCCACTTGACTTCTGGATGGAAGAGGGGATCGGTCGTATTGCTTCCGTAATTGGTTCCCCTATCAAACTTGACAAATTCACTGAAGGTATAATTAAGATTGCATACGCTAGGGTTTTAATAGAAATCGAAAACTCTTTTAAATTTCGTACTAAAATTCCTATACTAAATGAGAAAGATGAGATTATATGGCAAGAAGTTGTCTACGAATGGAAGCCTAGTACGTGTTCTAATTGCTCGAGTTTTGGTCACATGGAAAATCAATGTCAATTTAATAAAGTATGGGTTCAGAAAGCTAAACAAGACACTACAGATAACACTTCAGCCATGAATATAGATTCAAACGACCCTCTCCCAACTTATAATGTATCAAGTGAAGAAACAGTTAAGCATAAAGCTATATTGATTAACGAATACGCTGATACACAAAATCAGTCTAAGGTAACAGATCAAATTCTCCATAATAATCCTCAATCAAAAGTCGTAATATCAGAACCTAATCAAAGTGCTATGCTCAATGTACAAACAGTCCCGCCAACTAAATCTAGTTTGACTATTATTTCATCAGCAGATAATAACAAGATTGATAATATGCAATCTCTAAACGACATTAACAATACAAATGTACACAATGAGTTTTAGTACACAGATTCAAATGATACTTCTTTAGCTGAAGATGCTGCTCAAATGACAACGGAACATTCTTCGTACCAACAGCAAGATATGGCCAGCCCAGAGCCACTGTCTTTCGTCAAATCTAAAGCATCCCGCAAAACTAGACCAGAGGATGCCCCTTTCGAATTCAAAGCTTCTTCGAACTCTGAAGTAATGGATAACCCTGCATGGGTAAATATGGTTAATCAACTGAAAGGTAAACAGAAAAAATCCAAGTAAGCTAAGACTTTGGGAAAAGCTACTTCCCCGGAAGAAAGTAGCAACCCGAATAATAATATTTAATGGAGTTCCTCTTCTGGAACATTAGAGGGATGAATGTCCTCTACAAACAAGTGGAAGTACTTAATATTATTAACTCGAATAAGTATTCCCTTATAGGGATTCTTGAGAATAAGCTTTCTAATCATTCTATAAAAAGTTTTATAAATAAAATTGACAAAAAATGGAAATTCGCCCACAACATTTCTGAAGAACAAAAAAGTCGCATCCTTATCTTTTGGGACTCGCTGGTTTGGACCAATATTATAGTACATACCAGTGAGCAATTCATTACAAGTATGCTTTACAGTGCTAGTAGTGTCAACATAATGTGCACAGTTGTCTATGCCTTCAACGAGGAGGAGAAGCGTAAATCACTATGGGATTATATAATAGCCCAATCCAAATATGTCAACCTTCCGTGGCTAGTGGCAGGAGATTTCAACTCTATTCTTTACAGCGGTGATAGAATGAACAATGGATCTTATAATTCTGTTGGAGAACATAATTTCATTGATTGCATCACCATATCAAAACTAGTGGAACCTGATTTCACAGGTAATTTTTTTTACTTGGCGAGGAGGTAACTCATTTTCAGTACATAGTAAGATAGATCGTGTGTTTGTTAATTCTATTTGGCTTGATAAATTTGGCATTTGTTTTGGTAACCATTCCCTGAGTGATCATACACCAATTTTAATTAACCTCCAAATGCAAAACATGAGAAAGAGAAAGATACCTTTCAAATATAAAAATTCTTGGCATGTCTATGATGCTTACCACCAAGCAATCCATGAGTCTCTAGTAACTTGCAACACTGGAAGTCCTCTTTACAAGCTGATCTGCAAACTGAAAGCAGTGAAAAATAAATTGAAGAAATGGTCAAGCAATATAACAAATTGGACAGTAAAGATTAATAGACTGAAAGATCAAAACAACAAAATATACAATCAATTAATCAACAATCCTCTTGATGAAAGTCTCTTGGAAACTTATTCTAATAATTATGATTGTCTACACAAGATGATGAGGAAAGCTGCTATAGACAATGAACAAAAAATGAAAATTAATTGGCTCACTAAAGGGGATAGACCTACGGAGTTCTTCTACAGTAAAATTTCTGACTGTAAGCCTAATAGAAGAATCAACTTTACTGTTAATAGTGAAGGAAAGTGGGTCTCAACATCAGAAACTATAGCAGAAGAAGCAATTTTCTATTTCTCAGAATTATTTCATTTGCCACAAACCTTTAATCAATTTCCTAACATTACTTGTAAGAAAATATTAACAGAGAATGCTAGAATCAGTTTATGTAGACCTTTTCAGATGGAAGAAATCAAAGAGGCAGTCTTTCAGATTAATGAAAATAGCTCTCCCGGTCCAGATGGTTTCAACTCTAAATTTTATAAAGTTCATTGGGATAGCATTAAAATGAATATCTGGGAACCTATGAATGGTATTCTATAATCTGGTAAAATCATCAAAGAAATTAATCATACTTTCATATGTCTAATTCCTAAAAACCCAGATGCTACTACCATGTCCGACTTTCGACCTATCTCTTTATGTAATGTTACTTACAAAATTCTAGCCAATCTTCTTTGCAATCGAATGAAAGTATACATGAATGATTTAATATCATACAATCAAAATGCTTTCATTCCAAATAGATCAATCTCAGAAAATTCTCTTCTAGCTTATGAGATGGTCAGAAGTTTTAACAGGAAAATTTCAAATAATGTTTGTATGAAAATTGATTTACATAAGGCTTATGACAAAATCAATAGAGAATTTATTCATCATTTGTTGATTTCCATGGGATTCCCACTTTCCTTTGCCAACCTCATATATGAGTGTATATCCACTCCATCGTTTTCTATTTTAATAGAAGGTTCCCCTTATGGTCTTATAAATAGCTCGAGAGGACTCAGACAAGGGGACCCACTATCCCCATATTTATTTGCTATTGCTATGGAATTCCTGTCTCTGAATTTGGAGCTTGAATTCCTTAAAGGAAATCTCAGCCCTATTTATCAAGTGGAGCCCATTATTACTCATTTATTATATGCTGATGATATTCTTATTCTGGCGAAAGCTACTACTAATAATGCAGAAACCATCCACCATGTATTGCAGTGCATGACAAATCTCACAGGCCTTGAATTAAACTTAGGAAAAAGCAGCTTATTTTTCAGTAAAGGGGCAAAGTGTAAGCAAAATATAGTGGACATAATTAAAATCAAACCAGATAACCTGCCAATCAAATATCTAGGAATTCCTCTTTCAAATAATGCTTTGAAAGCTAGAGACTTTGGTTTGCTCATTGACAAAATCAACAAAAAATTCAGCAACTGGCATAACAGGTTTCTCAATATTAGTGGTACGGTAGAACTCATAAAAACTGTTATTCACCCAATGTTACATTTCTGGTTACAAATTGCTCAAATCCCTGCTTCTATTATCCAAAAAATCAATTCCCTGTGTGCAAATTTCTTGTGGAAATCAAAATCTCACAAAATGTGCTGGGAAGAGGTATGCAAAACCAAAAGTGAAGGGGGTCTGGGAATCAGGAAAATTGAAGCCATAGCAAAATCTATTGCTGCAAAGTTGTTATGGAATTATATTAATGGAGACTCTTTATGGGCACAATGGATGCATAACAAATATGGCCACAAAGGAAATTTCTGGGTAGCCAGAATGGATAACAATGCATCACACACCTGGAAGACCATATTGCGTGCTAGGCAATGGTGCAAGGGGCATATAGACAGAAAAATTGTTAATGGTGCAAACACTGACATATGGTTTGACCCTTGGATTCAGGGTTCCAACCTAATTGACACTTATGGGTGGAACACCATGAGAACTATGGATGGTTGCTACAAAACAGTTTCAAGGCTTATGGCTAATTATAGATGGAAACGAAGACTCGATTTCATCCCTATGAACTCACATGCAGAGGTTAGAAAAATTTTCATTCATCAAGACATGAAACATGATTTTTGGTGGTGGCTGCCTATCAATCAAGGCTAGTTTTCTTTAAAATCTGCTTGGAGCATATTTAGAACCAGACATAACGAATTTGACTGGTCCACTGTTGTATGGGACAAGAGTTGTGCCCCTAAGATGTCTACATGTGCTATGCTGGCCATAAGAGACAAGTTGCAGACAAAGTACAGAATCAGTAAGTGGTCCCCTAATATAGATCAAAAATATGTGCTTTGTGCTAATCAAATTGAAGATAAAAATCATCTGTTTTTTCAATGCACTTACTCGAGGCATGTTCTGGATGCTCTTATGCCTAAGCTTAACATAAAGCTAGATATGAACTACAACATCAATTCCTTACTGAATTCAATTTTACAAGCTCAGGAAAAAATTAAATCGCCGATAAAAAACATTCTAAGTATCTTCTTTACTACTATCATATGGAATATCTGGGGTGAACGTAATAACCATGTTTTTAAAGGACTTGAACAACCCTTCAGATTAAGAACCAACCAAATAATTATCAAAAGCAAACATCTTTTCCAACTAAGATTTCAAGATCATATATTAAACGAAGAGGAAAAACTTATCATTTCGAAGCTCGATCCAGAAATTGGGCTCCAAGATTGTTTTCACCCTCCCTGATTCCATCCTGCTGCTGGCTAATCATCTGCATCTAGTTCTTTTAGATGCGTATTGTTATCTTCCTCCGGAACTGTCAGTAGCCCATCCGATTTAGATCTGAATGCGAAGCTTTTGGGACTTTTCTTTTCTCTCCTCGTTTTGGCTGAGAGGAGGAATTTGTCGTCTTTTTTTTTTCTTTTGGTCTGATGTTTTATGTTATAGCAACATGTAGTGGTACTTGGTTTTTGTTGTGGTTTTCTAGTGCAAGCTGTTTGTACGGATGGTTTTGAGTGTCCATTAACTCGTTTTTACTCCTTCATCTGTTTGACAGCATGGCACAGAATTTGTTTTGTTGTACTGTTAATATACGGAAATGATATGTACTCTTTTTCCTTCTCCAACGCACCCATTTAGGTTAGGGGGGTTGAAAGGTTTTAATAAGGCATATCATGGAAGTATAAACTATCTTGTTAATAAAGTACCTTTTTTCCAAAAAAAAAAATATTCATTGTAAATTGGATAAAATTTTGATTAACAAAGATTTTTCTGATATTTTTCCTAATTTTGTATGCAACACTCTTAAACAAAATATTAGTGATCACACTCCTTTACTTATCAAACTTTTTCAAAAATATGGATTTTGAGAAAAAAAAGCCACTCCTTTTAGATATAAAAATGGTTAGGATTTTTATGAGGATTATAAAGCACTTATGGAAGAATGCTTTAATTTTTCATGTAATGGTACCATTCAGTTCCAGATTAGTATATTTCTAAAGTATGCTAAAAAGTAAACTTAAAAACTGGAATAAAATTGATAATCAGAATAAAAAAGGTGGGGTCATTGAGAAAGGAAGGGAAAATGTTACAAGATCTTGCTGCTAAAAATTCAGAAGAAGTAAATATTATTAAAAAAAATACTAATCAGAAAAACCTATCTACATAGTAGTATATAAATACTGTTAATGCTAAACAAAAGGCAAAGGTATATTGGCGTACTCTAGGTGATGATTGTAAAAAAAAATTTTATGCTAAAATGAGCAGCGGAAAACATATAAATAACATAGGCAATGATGGAAAGCTTTCTAATGCTTATGATAAAGTTGCTAAAGAGGCTGTTGATTTTTATGAAAAGCTATATTTTACTGAATTATATGAAACTAAATTTCCTCAAATTGTATGTGAAAATATTTTGAATGAGAATGTTTTAGAAATTTTACTTGCTCCAATCATGATTGAAGAGATTAAATATGTCATTTTTAATGCTGGAGATAATAAAACTCCTGGCCTTGATGGGTTTATTGCAAAATTTTATAAGACTCATTGGGAAAAAAAACTCAAGGGTCAGGTTTATGAAGTAACCAATAAATTCATGGAAAAAGGCAAAATTCTTAAGAGCCTAAATCATACTTTTATTATTTTAATACCTAAAAATAAAAACCCACTTGTATTGGTGACTATAGACCTATTTCTTGTTGCAATTTTATTTACAATATTATTGCTACTATACTAAGTAATAGAATACAAGTGTTTTTGCCTTTTGTCATTTCAAAAAATCAAAGTGCTTTTATGCCAGGTAGACTTGTTTATGAGAATTCTCTTTTGGTACATGAAATGGTAAGAAAATTTAATACTAAGAATGGAGATAATGCTTGTATTAAAGTAGACTTGCAAAAAGCTTATGACAAAGTAAACAGATTTACCATTTATCATATCATGATATGTATGAGTTTCCCTATTAAGTTTTATGGTTTGATTTTTGAATGTATTAATACTCCTATTTTTTCTATACTTATTCAAGGTAAATCAGGGGGTTTCATCAAAAGTAATAGGGATATTAAACAAGGTGATCCATTATCACCTTATCTGTTTACTATGGTCATGGAGCATTTTTCCATCTTAATGAAAATTGAGGCTATTAAGGGTAATATTACCCCAATAAACAGAGTTCAACCTTGTATTAACCATCCTATTTATGCTAATGATCTTATGGTTTTTATCAAGGCAAACAGTGGTAATGCAGAACCTACTAATTATTTTCGAATATTTGCATAAATATGCAGGGCTACAACTTAATGAATGTAAAAGTAAAGCATATTTCAGTAAATATAGTAGATATAAAAGGGAAGTTTAGATTCTTCAAATATTACTGAAGGTAGCCTTCCTATTAAATATTTGGATCACCATGTTGTATATAAAAGACAAGCATCATTGTCCAAGTGGTTAAGTGATTCGGCTTTGGTGCGAGAGGTCACAAATTTGAAACTTGGGTAGTGTGATTTGAACGTTTATTGACATGTGATATGTTGTCCCAGTGACATGTTGTATATAAAGTACCATTTCAAAAAAAAATTATTTGGGTTTTCCTTTATTTGTTAATCAAATTAAAGACTCTGATTATTCTATGCTCATTGAAAAAATTCAAGAGAGAATGAAAACTTGGTCATATAAACTATTATCTATTGCAGGCAAAATGGAACTCATTAAAACTGCTATATATGCAATTATTTTGTATTGGTTACAAACATATCATATTCCAGCTGCATCCACTAGAAAAATAGAATGCAGATGTGCCGACTTTTTATGGACAGGAAGTATCATAAAATCAGTTAGAATAAGGCATGTCAGCCTGAGAAAGAAGGGGTTTTAGCATTAGAAGCATGAACGATCTCAATTTAACTTGTCATTTGAAGTTATTTTGGATATTTATTAGTGCAGACTTATTGGATAAGATGTAAATTTTTTAAGAATGGTAATTTTTGGACTATATTATCATCAATCTTATGCTTGAAAACAAAATTTAAAATGTCATTACTAGAAAGAAAATTTAAACTTGGTGAGGAAATTGGTTTATGGTTGATCTCTGATTTAAAAATGAATTTTTCATAAATAAAGTAGGGTGGGACAATTTAGTCATTTGTGATGGTTCTAATGCAACAGTGGCAATGATCATTGAGGATAATCGACGGCGGCCATAGTTACATCCTATTACTAACCCAATAAGCATAATATTTGAAAAATTCCTCTAGATTATACTGCTGACAGTGACCATTGGGAATGGATAGCTAGCAACAAAGCGAAGTTTTCTTTTAAAATTACATGGGAGGTTATTAAAAATAAACAGCCCGATGTTGATTGGTCCAAATGCATTTGGAATAAAGTGAATAGTCCCAAGATGGCATTCTATACTTATTTTGCTATTAATATTAGACTGCCAACTTAGGACGGAATTAATAAGTGGAGTAATAAAACAAATTCACTTTGTACCTTATGCAAATTAGTGGACGAAAGTGCTAATCATCTGTTTTTCGAGTGCAGTTATTCTTATTACATTTGGAATCACATTCAAGCTAAAATGGATATTTCGAGCAATGGATATATGGATCTCAAGCATGCAATAATACAGACTAACAAAAGTTTTAGGTCAAAGTCAATTGAAAGACTGCTCATTTTCTGATTATCACTGCAGTATTCCATATATGGAAAGGAAAAAATTTACAGAATAATAAAGCTAGCTTAAATAAAGAGAAAAGATGGTTACATATTGACAATAACAGCGGAATTATCCTCCAAAATCAAAGAAAAAAGTTAGGGATCAAACCAAGTTTGAATATTTAGCCGATGATTGGAGCAGAGAAGCTGGCAGCAAGCATGTGGAGCATTTTTTTATCACCCGAAAGGCTTCCAGCTTAATTAGCAAGGCACTGAATTAAGAGTGGTAGATCGTGAGCCTAATTACTACTGTGCTACTGTACAAGAGAAGGAATTAACAGATCTGAGTCGTGATGACCTCAGATCTGCTAATTCTTCTTCCTTTTCTTATTCTTAAAATAAGTATGATTATAATGGAGAAATTGAAGGGATGAGAAGAAGTTTTAACGATTGTTTATCGCATTATGAGAGAGGTGAAGCCAGTGGAGTAAAGAAATGAGGCAGAAGTTTGAAGAAGAAGTAAATCGCCTCTCTGCCATTAATATGTTTTTGTAAATGGAGAATAAGATTGTGTATCTGTCGACGCAAAGTAAACCTAGCTAAGGTTGTGCGAGGTATAATGGGTGGATGGTGTTTTTTAACCGTTTGTTTGTTTGTTGTGCTTAGCCTATTTAACTTTCTTAAAAAAAGGAACATTAGAAGGACTAACTATGTCCATACCTCATGGTTTCATCTCTTGAATCAATGAATCATGATAATAGGTAGGAGTGCTACAACTATTGTACACTATATGTTACGATGAACTATATCACTTTGAACAATGTACATGATTATAAGGGTAATAGTACACTCCAGGACAAGTGGTGTCAAAATATGTAAATTCTACCTAACAATGATGCCCCTTATTGGAAGGAGGCCATTAATAATGAGATCAAACTCATTATGACAAAGCACACATGGGAGTTAGTTGATTTACCTCAAGGATGCAAGATCATAGGTAATAAATGGATATTTAAGAAAAAATTGAAACTTGATGGTTCAAAAACCTCGACTTGTGGGTTAAGGATTCAAACAAAAAGAAGACCTTGACTATTTTGGCACATACTCTCCAGTAGCTAGAATAACATCAATAAGAATGCTGATAGCAATTGCATCCACACTTGATTTAGAAATGCTTCAAATGGATGTAAAGATAGCATTTTTAAAAGGTGAAACAGAAGAAGAAATATACATGAAAAAACCTGAAGGTTTCCTAAGAATCGTAAATGAAATTAAGGTTTGTAGATTAAAAAAATCACCATATGGGCTTAAAATAAGCGCCTAAACAATGATATAAAATTTTTGATGAAAATATGATATTAAATGGATTTCATATAAATGCATGTGACAAATGTGTCTACTCTAAATATACAAATATGCGATATGTCATTGTATGTTTACATGTAGATGATTTACTAATATTTGGAAGCAACAAGGAGATAATAAAAATCTACAAAAGATATGCTCTCTGCCAGATTTGACATGAAAGATCTGGGAATCGCTGATGTGATACTTGGTGTAAAAATACATAAGACCAACCAAGGACATGTGTTGTCACAATCACACTATATTGGGGAAATGCTTGAAAATTTTAAGCAAACCAATATGATATCAGCAAAATCACCCATAGAGTTAAACCAAAACTAGGTTAAAAATAGCGGTGATAGATTTACCAACTTGAGTACTCTCGTATACTAGGCAGCATTATGTACATAATGAACTGCACTAGACCTGATATAACATATGTTGTAAGTAAACTCAGTAAATATACTAGCGACCCAGGAAAGAATCACTGAAAAGTTATAATTCGAGTACAAGGATACCTAAGGTATACATGTAACATCCCGTCTTTTTATACGCTTTAAATCGACGATAAACCACACATGTCAGACTTAAACCATACAGAAGGGCGGAGTGTTATTGGGGTGAATAAGAAAAGTAGAGAAAGAAAAAAAAACAGAATCTTGCAGTGGAACGACTAAATATAATAATCAAATAACAGTTCATGAAGCTGTTTATAGAACATTTGATTATACTTATATAATACATATCAGAGTTACACATACCAGAGAATAATAAAATGCAGCGGAACAGTTGAATACAGTGGAATAATATAGTAAATAATAGTAACACAATCTCCGTCTTCGTCCTCTAAAATATAGTCTTCGTATCCTGAAATGCTCAGACTGACCTGAGCTGTGACGACCCACCTCTATACCCACGCTAGACAAGAACACTACGGAGTAATGCCGTCGACTAGCACGGAGAATAAGGCTGTTGAGGAGAGACCATCTGTATAATTGCTTTGTGTGAGTACCGATATGCCAGATAAAAATATAACTTTTCATCTCAAGAGGAAATCCGACATACCGACACAGACTCAAAGCTACTACACAGTGGCTATAAAGGTCTTCGGAAACAAATATAGAAATAAACATAACACAAATCAGTCACAGATAATTCATATCACAAGGGCGGAAATAGATATGAATATATATAACACATAAAAGTGTTCATCAGAGTAGTGGTCTAACAAGATCCATAATATCAAAAAGAATAGATAGAAGTGCTAGACAAAAGAATATGTATACACCAAGGAGTCTATTTCCCAAATGCATACAACAAAAACTACTAAACTAAAGTAGTTAGCCAAAAGTCAGAAGATGGTTCCAGATTGGAAGCCATGAGGAAGATCTCAGTCTGACCCGAGTATTATTTAAGAAGAAAATAATAAACGGATCAGTCTAGCTATAAATATCAGAAGAAATGATATAGAATAAGAGATATGACTAAACGTATAATAATCACAATGCCAAGCCGTGATAAATAAATAATTGAAAAATCAATAAGAGATTTATCAATATCGCAGAGATCTTCTCAAAGATAAAAAGGAATGTCATACTCCTAATTTCATTCACCAAGCCACAATAATTGATAAATCAAATCAATAGAAATCACGAAAATAGGTGAAGCATAAATTCCAGAATTCAACACACGAAATCCAGAAATCACAAGAAAAGGATGGCCAATCCATAAAAATGAGCCAGAGCTCCTCCTGACAGGGTATAGTCCCCCATTGCGGACATTGAGCCGAAGCTCCTCCTGGTGAGTCAAAAACTCCTCCTGACAGGGTATAGTCCCCCATTGCGGACTTTGAGCCGAAGCTCCTCCTGGTGAATCAAAACTCCTCCTGACAGGGTATAGTCCCCCATTGCGGACTTTGAGCCGAAGCTCCTCCTGGTGAATCTAAACTCCTCCTGACAGGGTATAGTCCCCCATTGCGGACATTGAGCCGAAGCTCCTCCTGGTGAATCTAAACTCCTCCTGACAGGGTATAGTCCCCCATTGCGGACATTGAGCCGAAGCTCCTCCTGGTGAATCTAAACTCCTCCTGACAGGGTATAGTCCCCCATTGCGGACATTGAGTCGAAGCTCCTCCTGGTGAACCTAAACTCCTCCTGACAGGGTATAGTCCCCCTTTGCGGACATTGAGCCGAAGCTCCTCCTGGTGAATCTAAACTCCTCCTGACAGGGTATAGTCCCCCATTGCGGACATTGAGCCGAAGCTCCTCCTGGTGAGCCGAAGCTCAATAAAAACGACGTACAGTCCTCCACGTGGACAAAGAGATATCGCACAATGCTAGTCTAAACCATAAAATGATCGTCATGATCACCGAGAAGTGTCAATTACAGTAAGCTAGTAAATATATGAGCTTAGCTTCATGTCCCATAACCACTAGCTTAACTTAAATATTTACGAACAAACTGTAGATCTCCACTATAAAATTGTCATAAGAGATTCAATCGAACAAGTCCAAGAATTAACCGGCGAAGTAAACGCAAGCGTTTCATACCACTCGTTTTACTAAGTCGTTTAATTGGATTTCTCATACGAGTGAGGTAAAGGTTTGTATATACTAATAGATCGGAAATCGGTTTGAGAAAACGAGCTTTGTAATAAAATAGTGTTGAAATCATTTGAAGAAAGAGTTTTGATATTTACTACTAGTATAGAAAACCTTTATACTTTTAAAGTGACAAATCACAAAGAAGGTTGTAGGAACAATCAATCACTAAAATTCACATACGAAGATGTGAATAAAAATCCAACGAAACCGATAAAGAATCCTTCGAAATGGATATTCAAAAATCCCTAAGAAGGAGTCATCAAAGTCATAATAAATGATAACAACAAATAGGAAACAACACGAATCGATTAAAGTTGGAAATTCAAGCAACTAAGCGAAATAGGCAAAATTGCATCAGGTCGGTCGGCCGGCTACAGAGCTCGGTCGACCGGACCAGAAAACAGAAATGCTCGGGGTAGCAGGTCGGTCGGCCGAACCCTGTAGTCGGTCGACCGGACCATAAAAACAGAGAAGTGCTTATGCACTCTGTAAGCAGGTCGGTCGGCCGGCCACAGGGCTCGGTCGGCCGAACCTGTTCCCAGTCCCTTCCTAGCCCATCGAATACAATGGCCAATCACGACCAATTTGCAACCACTCGAGCATCGGCACTAAGGATTTATGCCAATCGACTACCCGGCCCTATGAGCTCCTCGTTGCATCACCAAAAACACATTTGAACATCAAAGCCATGATTTTTAAAGAATTGAACCCAAAACACCAAAAATTAGAATATTCACCAAATCAATCCAAACCAAAAGCTAATGCACATGAATAAGTGTTAGGAATTCATACCTAACATTCGAAGATAATTATAAGCATAGATGTGAGATAAAAATCTCACCTTTGAACCCAAACGATTGAAGAAGAAGCTTGAAAGCAAAGGAGAATCAACCACTCTTCAAATTCAACTCAAGAAGCTTGATTCAATGAGTTCTCTTTGATTTTGGAGCAAGAATTTGAGCTAGCAAGAGGAACTAGGGCTTGGAGTTTCTAATTCCCTTTCCTTTCCACCATTTTCAGTTGGAGCTTGAGTTTGAGGAGTGGGAATGAGTGAATGGAGAGGAGAGGGCTGAGCTAGAGTATAAGTGGGGTTAATGGGCTGAAACCCAACCCAAAGCCCTAAAGAAAAGTATTAAAAATCAACTTTCTCCAAACATATCGAAGTTTATACTCAAAAAGGTCGCAAACGTCATTTTGAACTCAATGGGGGTGGTCTCGAGTCCCTATTCGATTGTTTGCAAAAAGTAGCTTTTCGGACCAAAATCCGACGAATCGATAAAATATTTAAATATACAATCGATAAATATGCGGGTTGTTATAGACTCCCCTCCTTAAAGAAATTGCGTCCTCGCATTACTTAAGAGGAAAATAAGAAGTAATAACCATGGAAGCATATCAACACAAAAGAAAATTTGAATCAAGAAGTCCACCATAAAGAGCACGAAGTAGTAAATCCGAAAGTTTTCGTTCGATGAATTCTCAAGATTTCTCAAGAGTAATCCCTAAGATTTGAGAACCATTGAACTCTCATAAGAAAAATATCTTTATTCCGAAGGCGCTCAACCTCCGAAGCAATGATGCAAATGGAATGTTGCTCATAAATCAAATCTGGTGAAACTTCAATTTCCACAATATCACCGGGCACAAGAATAAAAATAGGAAACCTAAAAGCATTTCCATAGTTAAAAGACGCATAAAACGTCAAGAATAGCAGAAAATTGAGCCAGTGAAACGGCGTAGTACAGAAACGGTACGCCCGAGAAACTAGAAACTCGAATAATTTGGAACACCGACGTAGTACAAAAACGGTACGTCCAATGAACCGATAAACCGGAACAACGATGTAGTATAAAATGGTACATCCATTGATCCAGATAAGACGGAACATCGATGTAGTATAATAACAGTACATCCGATGATCAAACACCATAAAAGAAACGAGATAAAGCTCAATAAAACGAAGTATATCAAAACGTCCGATGAAATTAATAAAAAGATAATTCCATTCAGACAACATCAAAGAATCAACAACTTGTTGCCTACGACAAAGCGCGTTGGCAACACGATTTCCCTTTCGGAAATAAAAGAATATCAAGATCATAAGATGCTAGGAACTCGAGTTAACATGAAGTTCCTTATGAGAAAATAAATATTCCAAGGATTTATGATCGAGATGGAGAACAAATTTCTCATCCAAAAATGGTGATGCCAAATTTTAAAAGTAAAAACAATAGCCGCGAGCACTAGATCATGAGTGGCATATCTAGTCTCGATAAGCTATAATGATTAAGAAGCACAAGTGATAGCACGTTCTCCTTTGCAAGAGAACGACATCCAAACCAATACGACTAGTATCGGTACAAATAGCAAAGTCTTGGTTCCCTCCGGAAAACACAAGAATAAGAGTATCGGAAAAGAATTCTTTCAAATAGTCTTCCTTCCCGAAAAGTTAAAACTTTCAAAATTACATTTTTATTTTTATGTAATAATCTTTCTACAAAAATTTACATTTTTACAAGTCAATATATCGTGTCTAACTGTCTCATCAAAGCGTTTAGGAGATTCTTATCGATAACGTTGATCAAGCGCATCGACCAGAATTCTTAAAACACTAAATGGGCAATACAATCACAAAATCATATTCTATAGGATAAGTAAGTTTATCAAAAACTTCTAAGAATATTCTTTGTTCTTTTCAAGAACAAAATCCAATTTTTCTTAAAAATAAATCTTATGGAAAAGATTTGCAAAATTTTAAATTACTATTTTCATCCAAAATCAATAAATACAAGAATGGTCTCATCGAAATATTCATAGAATATTCGATTTATAAAATGGATGAAATAAGCTGGATAAACCGAATGACATAATAATTCATTCATAGGAATCATAACAAGTGCGGAATGCGGTAAGTGGAATGCTAACTTCCGCAACTCATAGCAAATGAAAACCGGTGGTAAGGTCAAACTGAAAAGACCTTAACACCACACAAAAGATTTCTTAGGTGATAATCCTAAGACAAACTCAAAAAATACCGAAAAGTTTCACAAACTATTTAGATAAGAGAAACAACACTTTCCTTATCATGAAGGCTTAAAGAATAAAATGATGCCTTCAAAAATTTGAAATCGGAATCTCAAAAAAAAATAGAAATCTGCTTAACAGATAGAAAATGTCGAAGATGAATAGTCCACACGGAAAATAGGATATGGGCTTCACAACGATTAAGCCAATCCTTACAAAAATCAATTCCAAAGCCTAGGTAAAAATCGGCTCGGGAAGAAAAATCACATAAAATGATTTCGACATCAATAAAAAGCAAATTGAGTGTTGCGGATCCACCAACCGGATTCGCAATTCTCAAAGAAGTCATCAAGCCCAAAATATTTTCAAAGAAAAAGAATCATCAAGTTCTTTTGATATAAAATAGTGAGATGGAACCCATATCAAAAAGAACTCGAATAAGAAGATCACGAAATAAAATAACGCCATCAAGGATTGAATGTAAAATACCTTGACTAAGAGAAGAGTTGCTAGGGACTTGCAGCTTTCCTTCTCTCTTGCTTTGACGCTTGGGACACGAAGATATATAATGATCCGCACTTTTGCAATAGCGGCAAGAAATAAGCCTTGGACACCTATTTATATAGTGGTCCCTAGAGCCACAATTGTAGCATTCTCCGCGATTAGGGGTAGGAGTATTTGCAATAGAAGTCTCTTGCTTCGCCCTCTTGTTAGGATTAGGACTTTCGAACCTAATAAAGGGATGCCTCTTCTTGGAGTTTTTGGAGTTCGGTTTGGCACTCCCAAGCTCGACATCACTTTCTTTATCGGCCTCTTCAAGACGAAGAGCGAAATCAATAAGCTGATCAAATGAAACCTCAAGTTTCAGGAGCAATGGCTTCTTAAGATTCTTATTCAAGCCATAGACAAATCTCTGATTTTTCTTCAATGGGGTATTAATGTATTCAACCCCGTACTTGGAAAGAGATTCGAAAGATGCGACATAGTCTGTCACAGAAGATCCACCTTGAACAAGGTCAATAAAACGCCGTGCTAAAGTTACTTTTTCAGCCTCCGACACGAATTTCAATTCGAATCTTTCTCGGAATTGCTCCCAAGTGAGATCCGCTTCAACGATTTCAGAAATTAAAAGCTCATACCAATCTAATGCTCTTTCTTGGAGCATGCTAGAAGCCACCTAGACTCGATGTAGATCAATAAGGTTCATGCGAGAAAAGATGCGATCGCATGATTTGAGCCAAGCTTGAATTTCTATAACACTCTCGGATCCCCTGAATGGCCTTCTACCCAAATCGGTGTAGTCTCTGCACAAGCGTGCAAAACCGGATCTAGGATGAGTAGGCTCTGGATTGGAACCAGCTGCTTGAGCATTCGTGACAAGGTCAAGAAGCTGCTGGGCAGACATAAAAACTCCATTTTGGGGAGTAGCACTAGATTGACTGGCGCTGGGACGGCCTGGTCTAACCATTTCTCTTCCTTTGGAAAGAAAGAAAGAAGAAGAAAAATTATTCTTAGAATGAATATCAAACCATCATGATTGATAAAACAAGGAATCATAAAGAAAATAGGATGAATCGGTACGAAGACTCGAATTAAATCCTAAAGCACGACTCCTAAGATGGACTTAGGACGATGATCCTTGTTATAATATTCCATATTGTTCCAAAGTTTGGCTTTGATACCAAGCTGTGACGCCCCACCTCTATACCCACGCTAGACAAGAACACTACGGAGTAATGCTGTCGACTAGCACGGAGAATAAGGCTGTTGTGGAGCGACCATCTGTATAACTGCTTTGTGCGAGTACCGATATGCTAGATAAAAATATAACTTTTCATCTCAAGAGGAAATCCGACATACCGACACAGACTCAAAGCTACTACACAGTGGCTATAAAGGTCTTCGGAAACAAATATAGAAATAAACATAACACAAATCAGTCACAGATAATTCATATCACAAAGGCGGAAATAGATATGAATATATATAACACATAAAAGTGTTCATCAGAGTAGTGGTCTAACAAGATCCACAATATCAAAAAGAATAGATACAAGTGCTAGACAAAAGAATATGTATACAACAAGGAGTCTATTTCTCAAATGCATACAACAAAAACTACTAAACTAAAGTAGTTAGCCAAAAGTCAGAAGATGGTTCCATATTGGAAGCCATGAGGAAGCACCTATAATATCTCAGTCTGACACCCGAGTATTATTTAAGAAGAAAATAATAAACGGATCAGTCTAGCTATAAATATCAGAAGAAATGATATAGAATAAGAGATATGACTAAACGTATAATAATCACAATGCCAAGCTGTGATAAATAAATAATTGAAAAATCAATAAGAGATTTATCAATATCGCAAAGATCTTCTCAAAGATAAAAAGGAATGTCATACTCCTAATTTCATTCACCAAGCCACAATAATTGATAAATCAAATCAATAGAAATCACGAAAATAGGTGAAGCATAAATTCTAGAATTCAACACACGAAATCCAGAAATCACAAGAAAAGGATGGCCAATCCATAAAAATGAGCCAGAGCTCCTCCTGACAGGGTATAGTCCCCCATTGCGGACATTAAGCCGAAGCTCCTCCTGGTGAGTCAAAAACTCCTCCTGACAGGGTATAGTCCCCCATTGCGGACTTTGAGCCGAAGCTCCTCATGGTGAATCAAAACTCCTCCTAACAGGGTATAGTCCCCCATTGCGGACTTTGAGCCGAAGCTCCTCCTGGTGAATCTAAACTCCTCCTGACAGGGTATAGTCCCCCATTGCGGACATTGAGCCGAAGCTCCTTCTGGTGAATCTAAACTCCTCCTGACAGGGTATAGTCCCTCATTGCGGACATTGAGCCGAAGCTCCTCCTGGTGAATCTAAACTCCTCCTGACAGGGTATAGTCCCCCATTGCGGACATTGAGCCGAAGCTCCTCCTGGTGAATCTAAACTCCTCCTGACAGGGTATAGTCCCCTATTGTGGACATTGAGCCGAAGCTCCTCCTGGTGAATCTAAACTCTTCCTGACAGGGTATAGTCCCCCATTGTGGACGTTGAGCCGAAGCTCCTCCTGGTGAGCCGAAGCTCAATAAAAATGACGTACAGTCCTCTACGTGGACAAAGAGATATCGCACAATGCTAGTCTAAACCATAAAATGATCGTCATGATCACCGAGAAGTGTCAATTACAGTAAGCTAGTAAATATATGAGCTTAGCTTCATGTCCCATAACCACTAGCTTAACTTAAATATTTACGAACAAACTGTAGATCTCCACTATAAAATTGTCACAAGAGATTCAATCGAACAAGTCCAAGAATTAACCGGCGAAGTAAACGCAAGCGTTTCATACCACTCGTTTTACTAAGTCGTTTAATTAGATTTCTCATACGAGTGAGGTAAAGGTTTGTATATACTAATAGATCGGAAATCGGTTTGAGAAAACGAGCTTTGTAATAAAATAGTGTTGAAATCATTTGAAGAAAGAGTTTTGATATTTACTACTAGTATAGAAAACCTTTATATTTTTAAAGTGACAAATCACAAAGAAGATTGTAGAAACAATCAATCACTAAAATTCACATACGAAGATGTGAATAAAAATCCAATGAAACCGATAAAGAATCCATCGAAATGGATATTCAAAAATCCCTAAGAAGGAGTCATCAAAGTCATAATAAATGATAACAACAAATAGGAAACAACACGAATCGATTAAAGTTGGAAATTCAAGCAACTAGGCGAAATAGGCAAAATTGCATCAGGTCGGTCGGCCGGCTACAGAGCTCGGTTGACCGGACCAGAAAACAGAACTGCTCGGGGTAGCAGGTCGGTCGGCCGAACCCTGTGGTCGGTCGATCGGACCATAAAAACAGAGAAGTTCTTATGCACTCTGGAAGCAGGTCGGTCGGCCGGCCACAGGGTTCGGTCGGCCAAACCTGTTCCCAGTCCCTTCCTAGCCCATCGAATACAATGGCCAATCACGACCAATTTGCAACCACTCGAGCATCGGCACTAAGGATTTATGCCAATCGACTACCCGGCCCTATGAGCTCCTCGTTGCATCACCAAAAACACATTTGAACATCAAAGCCATGATTTTTAAAGAATTGAACCCAAAACACCAAAAATTAGAATATTCACCAAATCAATCCAAACCAAAAGCTAATGCACACGAATAAGTGTTAGGAATTCATACCTAACATTCGAAGATAATTATAAGTATAGATGTGAGATAAAAATCTCACCTTTGAACCCAAACGATTGAAGAAGAAGCTTGAAAGCAAAGGAGAATCAACCACTCTTCAAATTCAACTCTAGAAGCTTGATTCAATGGGTTCTCTTTGATTTTGGAGCAAGAATTTGAGCTAGCAAGAGGAACCAGGGCTTGGAGTTTCTAATTCCCTTTCCTTTCCACCATTTTCAGTTGGAGCTTGAGTTTGAGGAGTGGGAATGAGTGAATGGAGAGGAGAGGGCTGAGCTAGAGTATAAGTGGGGTTAATGGGCTGAAACCCAACCCAAAGCCCTAAAGAAAAGTAGCAAAAATCAACTTTCTCCAAACATATCGAAGCTTATACTAAAAAAGGTCGCAAACGTCATTTTGAACTCAATGGGGGTGGTCTCGAGTCCCAATTCGACTGTTTGCAAAAAGTAGCTTTTCGGACCAAACTCGTATAAGGCGCGATAGGGTAGGTGACATGGCACAAAAGGCAATGCCAAGGTAGATATACTAATTGCTATCCGGGCTGGTGGTGATGCATAGCGCGCAGCTACCGCCCACCCGAGCCACATCGCCAAAAATCAAAGGGCCCAAATCAATCATAAAGTAATAGAATGGTATCGAAGGAGTGTGTCCGATAAGAGGGGCTACCTCACTTACCCGAGAGTCGCTCCTGTTTTAGCGACCTTATGCCAACTCATGGGAGTCGGGTCCACGTATATACCTCAATAGAACGTCGCCGCCATCCTACTTCATTCTAGAATCTTCACCGCGTACACGATTGTTAAAGTGGTTTTCGGAGTTGGCAGAGAGTATGACAACTTCCGATCTCGGTCTCTTTAACAACCAAACGATATTATAACACCACGGTCATTTCAAAATAATTGTACTTCAAACCAGAATATAATATCCATTTCAATACCACATAAATACGATATCATTTCCGTTTCAAAAACTAATCAATAGATATCATTTTGTTAAAACCCAAATCAATATAATATCATTTTTTATTTCGAATATATCCTTTCCAAAATCATAGCACTTTCAAAATTATAGTATTTCGAAACCAAACGCTTGAAATATAACCTTTCAAAACATAATACTTCGAATTTCATAGTTTCTAAACCATAACTTTCAAAACTTAAATGGTTTGGATATTCAAACAGTATATAAAATAAAATAGTTTGAATTTACAATTACTTTATAAAGTAAAATAATTTCCTCGACTTCACAATTTTATCCACTTTAAATTAAATCTCAATTCATAACTTTCAACTCACTTTCAGTTTTCAATAAACCATTTCAATTTCAATATATTTCAAACTTTATGTATTAAACAATTTCAAAACTAAGGTTGGTAATTACGATTCAACAATTCCATTTTCTATTATTTAGTTTTGAAATATTTGCATAATAAATCCATTACCATTTAAATAGAACACAAATTACAAATAACTGAATATTTCCTTCAGTTTATTTACACGTGGAATATTCGTTTAATTCATCTTAACCGAAAATCCAGTTATAAAATTATACCTTTAAAATCTCAATTTTATTAAATTTCAAATCAATTTCATATTTATCTTCCAACCTTATTCTCATTTAAGTCATTATAAACTCCAGAAATATAATTTAAATAAATACTTAATCATATTATATCTTAATAAATCAAACTTTACTATTAAACTTATTTTATACTTTAAACCAATTTTATACATAGCTTAAAACCAAGAATTTAACTATATAAAATAACATTTATAAAATATCCAAATCAATATCTCATAAAACCATATATTTCTTTACAAAACCGTAGAAATCATTTCAAAATATTTTTATATATAGACCATAGTGTCTGTATAAAATTTTCTATCCTATGATCAAGTGATACAGATATTTATCATTTCAATCGGAATTTAAAATATAAATACGGCTATATGTCATTTCAAACCGCAATCCCGAATGAAATAAAATCCATAACAACTTGTAGTTTATAACACTATAAAATACAACATCCATTCATCCAATATCAATCGTCAACCATTTATCACAATCATCATCCAATTTAATCAATAGCATCAATATAGAACAAATAATAAATAACAGGTATTTACTGGTAGTTTATATGCAATAATAAATTTAATAAAAATTTAATTCAATAAATTCAATTTAACTAAGATGATGATTAAAAATATGCCAAACAGTCATAAATAAATTTCTAATCACATCAAAAATTAATTTAACACACATAAGAAATTTTAGAAGTTGTGAGTGGGTTAAAACACTCGCCTTTTGAATTTAAATTGAATTTAAATCCAATTTAAACCCAAAATTTGAACAGTCTTAGAATTCATCCAAACCAGCGTTAAAATGTCTAGAGTTCCAATATGATCCAATAGGAACAAACCTCTCCCGAATTCGAGTTCGTATGTAGAAATTATGTCGATTAGAACATTTTGAAATCGAAGTTTTTAAATAATTAAGTAAATAAAAATTAAAATATAAAAAGCAATGCTCTTTACCTCTATAGCAAAGCCTAATCACGTGAACATGCTCGAACCAAGACGAGATTACAGCCGCCACCTCCTTTGAATTTCCTCGACCACCATGCGCGTTGCCATGATGATCAGAATACACCACCGTTATCCACACCTTCGACTGACCCTCAGCCGTGCTTACGGCCCACTCCGCCTCGCCCAATCGCCTACGGCCGCCACACATGTCATTGGCCAATCAGGGCCAATTAACGCACCTCCAACCCCATTGAACCATACTGATGCGAACTACTCCACTTCCTCCACAAGCAAGTACTCCCTGATCGTCGCGAAGATGATGATCTACCGGCAAATCCATCGACCCAAATTGAACGGTCACGGATAAAAGGCAAATTTCTGGTCAAACCGTGCTTCGAATCGAAAAAAATCATAGAATTGAGATGCACTCTTCGAGAGCTTTCCGACGATATAAAATATGATATAGTTTGAAAGGTTTGAAATTTTTGCTTTGAATTTTATCTGAAATTGCATTTTGGGATTTAGAGTTCTGCAGCCATTGGAAAGAAGAGGAGCTAATGGAATTGAACGTACATGAATGAGGAATAAAAAGTAGGTTAGGGTTTATAACGACATATTTATAGGTGGATCAGAAAATAGAAACAATTGGATCGAATCGGTATGAAAGTTGAACGCTCCACGGCCCAAAAAGCCTGTTTTGACTCCGAAACGAAAATGGGTCAATCCATATATCAAAATAGGTGTTTTTAAATATTTTAAATGCAATGGAATAGGTTTCAAGTCGAAATTCCATCGTATGAAGAAGTTATGCTAAAATCAAATTATTTCAAATTGATTTCAATTGATTTGATTTCTAGACGTTTCGAGTCCGTACGATCAAACGACAAGCCCAATCGCTACAAAACTTGAAATCTTACAATAATTCACCGTTATGGATCCGATGAAACTAGTTTCATCGAAATCCGAGTCAGTGGCCAAAATGACTATTTTTACATTAATTAAATAAATTAATATTAAATTAATTAAATCACTTTTTCGTTTCAAATTTAAAAATTCACATATTTCATCATTTTTTATTTCTTAAACCATTACAATAATTTAAACAAACTTAGATATCAATTTCAAGTTAATAAATTTATAGTGTTTGAATTCAATTTCAGTAAATTCAAATATTATAAATTAAATTTTCAATAATTACGTTTATTTCAACTTGCATCCTATTATCCAATCTATTATTATGAAATGGAGAAAAATATCATTGGTTCATGATCTATTACATTAATACTCTCAGATTTCATCTTCATTTCAATTAACATAATAATTAAATATATTTCATTTAATTTTAATTAATCCAATTTATTAAATTTATATTAATAAATCTTGATTCCTATTCTTTTTATTCAACTTATTATTATATTATGAATAAAATTAACATTATTACATCACGTTTAAGTTATTATTTCATTAATGAATCACAAATTCCTATTTTTCCAATATTAGCCAGCAAAATTTAATAAAATTAACAATTAAATTATCGAAATATTTATGGGTCGTTATACTCTCCCCCACTCAAAACTTTTCGTCCCCGAAAAGGAAAAAGAATGGGAAGGATGAAAATAAAAAATCAGTTTATCTTATTCAAAATATTAATTTTATAAACAAATAAATTTACAAAATTAATAATTTAAACAAAATATATCTATTTATAATTATTAAATCTTTTTATACTCAAATTAATAAGGTTGGAAAACATTTTTCAAAAACCTTCTAAGTTCGAAATTTATGGAAAATTTTGGCAGAGTTTCCTTTGTACGGAGAGGCCCGGGAGAAAATATAATATCAAATATAACAATATATATCACAATATCTCAAAATAATATCTCCCAATAACGGGAAAACAATATAATAACGTTATAAAACCGTAATCCGAGTACGTACCTATTTGTTGGGCAATTAACGCTTAATTATGAAACCAAAAGCAGTAGCAATTGCTTCCATAACCTGCATTTCGCTTATATAATCTAAAAAGAATTAATAATTATATAAAATCAAATGTTTAAAGTTATTTCAACCACTAACAAACAAATAAATATAACAACAATCAAATGCAACCAACAACATACACATCAAATACAAATCAACCATCCAGGCAAGACGAAAAATTGATTTGTTCGGGTTAAGACACTTGAAATCACATAGAATGACAAATAACTATGAAGTATTCCACTTACTCAACAGTCTTAGATAAACTCAATAGATTGTTCGTACATTTAAGTAACTAAAAGTATCTTTTAACCAAACAACTCATAAACCAAAACAAACAAAAATTACAAACAATAGATCAAGTTAATTTTTTTTTATCAATTTCATTTCATAACATTTGTTGTTTGATTTCCTTTTCATTCATATAATGGTTTATCTTTTTATTTTACATTATTTCTTGCAAATTTTTATTTCCATCCATCGACTCGGTGTTTATTTCTCTTAATTTCACTTATACTTACATAAATTCATTTTTATTTATTCATATCATGTAAATTTTCATTTTATTGCATTACATTTGTTCATTTCTCAATTTCATTTATTTACATTCATTTATTAATAATATTCATGTTCAATTAATTACTCAGCGTATCAATTTATTAACTTAAATTTATAATTTCTTACTTATCTTAATCCCTCTTTTATTACATTTTATTATAGTACATTTCAATTATAACTTAAGTTTATAACAACTACAACATCAAATTCTATTTATTGAAGAATTCCATTGAATACTTTCATTACTTCAATTTTTTTTCACTTGTACAATATCATTTACAACTTTCCTATAAGTATAAGCAGTAGAACTTTTAATATTTGGTAAGCCATATATATGCTTTTAAGGATGCAATAGAAAGTTACACAAGTTCATTTTATTTCTTTTAATTAACTAATGTTCAATAATAATATCCTTTGTTTCATAAGTTGCAATTTTAAATTTCCTTTAATCCCATTTATAAGTTAGCATCAAAACTCTTATTTCATTTAGAGGTTTCGATTATTAGTTAAATTCCATTTCACTACACTAATTAAAACTATTAATTAACGACAAATTAAAAACTAAATACCGGGTTAAATTTCAAATCATTTTTAAAACAATGGATAAATATATATACTTTCTACTTATATATATCCAATTATATTTTAAAAAAATTGAAATTTTATATTTGTTTATCAAAATAAAACTGCAGTAAAACTACTCCAGTGGCCCTCCCACTTCGAAACTCGAAAATGAATGTCGATGATGTGTGCACTCATCACCGAAATTATTTTCCAGCGACAGAGAGGGGAGTACAGAACTTATTTCTTTAAAAATTTCTTTAAAATAATTCTTTCAAATCATATTGAAATTTTTATATCAGAAAATACTTCGAACTAATATTATTATTATATTCCAAAATCATTCAAAAGAAATTTTCCAAAATCCCGGGACTCAAGTGCTAAGTTTCCCATCTTTCATTTATTTTATTTCAAAATCTTATTTTCATCTAATATCTAAAAATTTCACTACCAAAAAATATATATTACAACCAAATACACTATTTATAAAATTTTGTTACTTTATATACCGAAAATATAATAGGCGAAATTATTTCATTCACCTATATTCAAAACAAATATTGTGTCGGTCTGTCCTACTAAATGTTTAGAAATGTCATAGCGTCCTATGCACGAACCAGAATTTATAAATACAAAACGGAACAAACTAACACAATATAAAAACTTTTTTATAACATTAACAAATATGCTCTCTCATATATATACACTCAACGACTCACCATAGGGTATTACTACCCTATTAATAAAGAGTCAAACCCCATAAAGCTAAGGTCGCTAAACCAAAGCTCTGATACCAGATGTAACATCCCGCCTTTTTGTACGCTTTAAATCGACAATAAACCACACACGTCAGACTTAAACCATACAGAATGGCGGACTGTTATTGGGGGTGAATAAGGAAAGTAGAGAAAGGAAAAAACCGAATCTTGCAGTGGAGCGAAGAAATATAATAATCAAATAACAGTTCATGAAGCTGTTTATAAAACATTTGATTATACTTATACAATACATATCAGAGTTACACATACAAGAGAATAATAAAATGCAGCGGAACAGTTGAATACAGTGGAATAATATAGTAAATAATAGTAACACAATCTTCGTCTTCGTCCTCCAAAATATAGTCTTCGTATCCTGAAATGCTCAGACTGACCCGAGCGAATTGAAAGACAAAACACTCGAGTCAGAACTAAAAGATCTTATGTAAGTTAAATCAATGATAAAATATGAGTGGAACGGCGTCAGAGATGTTTACGGGGTTTGTCATCTCCTATCCAGTGTCAAACGTGAGTGCGGTAACTTAAGAGATGCTCGAGATTCACATCTCCTAAGGATCTGTTAAACTATTTACTATGCAGTAATATTTCGCTATTATAACAATGTCTATAGTAAAATAAACTTACTTTTAAATAGCGGAGTTACTCAATCTCCCCCTTAACACGTAAAAGTCCTACTAGTCCATCCAGTATCATAGTCCCTCCTGATCGGGAAGCCAGCAGAGGATACACATGGGCCACGGGAGAAAACCAAACTCATACAAGATGCGATAGGGTAGGTGACATGGCACACAAGGCAATGCCAAGGTAGATATACCAATTGCTATCTGGGTTGGTGGTGATGCATAGCGCGCAGCTACCGCCCACCTTGAGCCACATCCTCAAAGATCAAAGGGCCCAAATCAATCACAAAGTAATAGAATGGTATTGAAGGAGTGTGTCCGATAAGAGGGGCTGCCTCACTTACCCGAGAATTGCTCCTGTTTTAGCCACATTATGCCAACTCATGGGAGTTGGGTTCATGTATATACCTCAATAGAACGTCACCACCATCCTACTTCATTCTGGAATCTCCACCACGTACACGGTGGTTAAAGTGGTTTTCGGAGTTGGCAGAGAGTACGACAACTTCCGATCCCGGTCTCTTTAACAACCAAATGTTATTATAACACCACGGTCATTTCAAAATAATTATACTTCAAAGCCAGAAATATCCATTTCAAAACCACATAAATACGATATCATTTCCGTTTCAAAAACCAATCAATAGATATCATTTTATTAAAACCCAAATCAATATAATATCTTTTTGTATTTCGAATATATCCTTTCCAAAATCATAGCACTTTCAGAATTATAATATTTCGAAACCAAACGCTTGAGATATAACCTTTCAAAACATAATACTTCGAATTTCATAGTTTCTAAACCATAACTTCCAAAACTTAAATGATTTGGATATTCAAACAGTATATAAAATAAAATAGTTTGAATTTAAAATTACTTTATAAAGTAAAATAATTTCCTCGACTTCACAATTTTATTCACTTTAAATTAAATCTCAATTCATAACTTTCAATTCACTTTCAGTTTTCCATAAACCATTTCAATTTCAATATATTTCAAACTTTAGGTATTAAACAATTTCAAAACTAAGGTTGGTAATTACGATTCAACAATTCCATTTTCTATTATTTAGTTTTTAGATATTTGCATAATAAATCCATTACCATTTAAATAAAACACAAATTAAAAATAACTGAATATTTCCTTTAGTTTATTTATACTTGGAATATTCGTTTAATTCGTCTTAAACGAAAATCCAGTTATAAAAATCATAACTTTAAAATCTCAATTTTATTAAATTTCAAATTAATTTCATATTTATCTTCCAATATTATTCTCATTTAAGTCATTATAAACTCTAGAAGTATAATTTAAATAAATACTTAATCATATTATATCTTAATAAAATCAAACTTTACTATTAAACTTATTTTATACTTTAAACCAATTTTATACATAGCTGAAAACCAAGAATTTAACTATATAAAATAACATTTATAAAATATCCAAATCAATATCTCATAAAACCATATATTTCTTTACAAAACCATAGAAATCATTTCAAAATATTTTTATATATATACCACAGTGTCAGTATAAAATTTTCTATTATATGGTCAAGTGATACAGATACAGATATTTATCATTTCTATTCGTAATTTATAATATAAATACGGCTATATATCATTTCAAACCGAAATCCCGCATGAAATAAAATCCATAACAACTTGCAGTTTATAACATTATAAAATACAACATCCATTCATCCAATATCAACCGTCAATCATTTATCACAATCATCATCCAATTTAATCAATAACATCAATATAGAACAAAAAATAAATAACAGGTATTTACTGGAAATTTATATGCAATAATAAATTTAATAACAATTTAATTCAATAAATTCAATTTAACTGAAATGATGATTAAAAATATGCCAAACAGTTATAAATAAATTTCTAATCACATTAAAAATTAATTTAACACACATAAGAAATTTTAGAAGTTGTGAGTGGGTTAAAACACTCGCCTTTTGAATTTAAATTGAATTAAATCCAATTTAAACCCAAAATTTGAACAGTCTCAGAATTCATTCAAACTTGTGTTAAAATGTTTGGAGTTCCAATACGATCCCATAGGAACAAACCTCGCCCGAATCCGAGTTCGTATGTAAAAATTATGTCGATTAGAACATTTTGAAATCGAATTTTTTAAATAATTAAGTAAGTAAAAATTAAAAATATAAAAAGCAACGCTCTCTACCTCTATAGAGAAGATCTAATCATGTGAACACGTTCGAACCCAAGATGAGATTACA
Source organism: Allium cepa (assembly GCA_030765085.1). Taxonomy (NCBI): domain Eukaryota; kingdom Viridiplantae; phylum Streptophyta; class Magnoliopsida; order Asparagales; family Amaryllidaceae; genus Allium; species Allium cepa. The sequence goes on along the minus strand of CM060941.1, from coordinate 1,044,831,919 downwards.
GCCGCCGCCTCCTTTGAATTACCTCGACACCACACGCGTTGCCATGATGATCAGAATACACCACTGTTATCCACACCTTCGACCGACCTTCATCCGTGCTCGCGGCCCACTCCGCCTCACCCAATCTTCTACGGCCGCCGCACATGTCATTGGTTCAATCAGGGCCAATTAACTCTCCTCTGACCCCATTGAACCGTACCGATGCGAACTACTCCACTTCCTCCACAAGCAAGTACTCCCTGATCGTCGTGAAGATGACGATCTACCGTCAAATCCATCGACCCAAAATGAACGGCCGTGGATAAATGGAAATTTTTTGGTCAAACCGTGCTTTGAATCGAAAAACAAATCAAAGGATTGAGATGCGCTCTTTGAGAGCTCTCCGACGATATAAAATATGATATAGTTTGAAAGGTTTGAATTTTTGGCTTTGAATTTTATCTGAAATTGCATTTTGAGATTTAGGATTCTGCAGCCATTGGAAAGAAGTGGCGCTGATGGAATTGAACGTACAGGAATGAGTAATAAAAAGTGGGCTAGGGTTTATAACGACACATTTATAAGTGGGTCAGAAAATAGAAACAATTGTATCGAATCGGTTTGAAAGTTGAACGCTCCACGGCCCAAAAAGCCCGTTTTGACTCCGGAACGAAAATGGGTCAACCCATATATCAAAATAGGTGTTTTAAAATATTTTAAGCGCAATGGAACAGGTTTCAAGTCCAAATTGCATTGTATGAAGAAGTTATGCTAAAATCAAATTATTTCAAATTGATTTCTAGGCGTTTCGAGTCCGTACGATCAAACGACAAGCCCGATCGCTACGAAACATGAAATCCTATAATATTTCACCGTTGCGGATCTGATGAAACTAGTTTCGTCAAAATCCAAGTCAGTGGCCAAAATGACTATTTTTACGTTAATTAAATGAATATTAAATTAATTAAATCACTTTTTCGTTTCAAATTTAAAAATTCACAGATTTCATCATTTTTGATTTTTTAAGCCATTATAATAATTTAAACAAACTTAGATATCAATTTTAAGTTAATAAATTTACCAATTACAGTGTTTGAATTCAATTTCGATAAATTCAAATATTATAAATTAAATTTTCAATAATTACTTTTAATTCAACTTGCATCCTACTATCCAATCTATTATTATCAAATGGAGAAAATTATCATTGTTTCATGATCTATTACATTAATACTCTCAGATTTCATTTTAATTTCTATTAACGTAATAATTAAATATTACATATCATTTAATTTCAATTAATCTAATTTATTAAATTTAAATTAATAAATCTTGATTCCCATTCTTTTTATTCAATTTATTATTATATTATGAATAAAATTAACATTATTACATCTCTTTAAGTCATTATTTCATTAATGAATCACAAATCTTATTTTTCCAATATTAGCCAACAAAATTTAATAAAATTAACAATTAAATTGTCGAAAAATTTACGGGTCGTTACAATACACAAACTCATGAACTACATTGTGGAAGGTACCCATCTGTAATAGAAGGGTATAGTGATGCAAACTGGATAACTGGTTCATCAGGTACAAAATCCACCAGTGGATATGTGTTTACCTTAGCTAGTGGGGCAACATCTTGGAGATCCTCTAAACAAACTTATATAGCAAGATTAACCATGTAATCAGAATTTAGTGCCTTAGACAAAGCCGTAGATGAAGTGGATTGGCTTCGAGGATTTTTAGAATGTATTTCGAACTGAGAAAAACTCTACCACCAATAATCATACATTGGACAGCCAATCAACTATTCAAAGGGCTAATAGTAAGTTTTATAATGTCAAGTGTAGGCATATTCGTCATAGACATAAAAATGTTAGACAACTTCTTTCCAATAGGGTTATCACAATTGACTATCTAAGATCAAATGATAATATTGTGGATCCACTAATAAAAGGCCTACCTAGAAAGAAGGTTAATATTTTATGATGGAAATAAGGTACAAGCTCATAAACTAAAAAGGTTCTTTGAACAAAAACCCCACACAGTTGACTGAAGATCCCAAGATCTAGGCTCAAAAGGACAACTAAGTTTAGATAAACTTGATAGCACTTTAAATATTCAAACCATTCTATGATAAGTTAGTGCACTACTTGCCGGAGAATATAACAAGTTTTGATACTTTTAATAATGTCCATACTTGGTAATATTAAGAACCAAGTGGGATGTTGTGAAATACCCTTTATAGAATCACATACGTGAGTGCGAAGGCACCGCTTCAAGTAGAATCGAAATGCCAAATTCTTCAAGCACTCATGAGACCAAGTTGGTGTTCATGGCAGAAATGAACACAAACAAAGAACCAAGAAAGATAAGCATTTATCGTGTGCTAGCTTTTTAGACTTACACAAAAAGGTTTACAGTTCAAAGACAATCTTAGCCCACTGATTCGCTAGTAAATTAAAAAGGTTAAACATAAGGAAAGTTCAAATCCCGTGTACTACTTTAACCATTACGATAAAAAAATTCATAAAATTAAGAACAAGTGAGCAATTACTCATTCACGTGGAGGATCAGTAAATGAATGAGTAATATATTGGGAAATGTATGGCATTGAATGCCTTGGGAAATGAATAGTCCGACGTCTTAGAATAAAATTACATTTTGTGTTTATATACTAAGATGTGGACGCTATTATAGTTACTATGAGACAAAAAGAGACATGAAAGCATAACCATCTTGGTGGATGGTGCAACGCACCACCCCGCACGTGCGCGTCCCCGCCCGAACCCATATCCGCGGCGCGGGTGACTAAGCGTTTGAGGTGTATTAGCGGCACTTTGCAGTTGGCAGTTGGCCTGGCTATTCAAACTGAACAGTTTTTATTAATTTTTGTCCATTAAAACTTAAACGGTAATAAAACGATCGCACTGGTTGGTAAAGGGTCACAAGCTTTCCACTATTGCAACAGTTTGAACAGGCACCTCCCAGCGCCTATACATAGGCAGAAGGAAAATAGGAAAATTCACTTGGTTTTTCTACACTTCTTCCTCTCTCACGAAACTTTGTTCTTACTTAAATTCTCTTGAGTTCGTCGTTGCTCTGTGATTATTGCACGGTATCACAAAGACAAGTCTGTTTCATCTTGGGAAACAATTGCATAATATCCTTAAACGTCGTAGAGAGAGCAATATTGTTTCTAGGAAACAGAGTATTCCGGACTCAGACAATCTAATCGGTATTATATCTATTGCATATATGTTTACTGCATTGTTCTATTCATAACAGTTTTTTGCAGCATAGTTGTAACAGTTCTGTAATTGTAACAGTTATGTAGTTATAACAGTTTTGCAACGTATTCGTAACATTTTTGCCATATAGTTGTAACAGTTCTAAAATTGTACCAGTTTTGCAATGTAATCGTAATAGTTTCGTAACACCTTTGTAACGTTCTGTTAACAAATTCCAATAGAGAAGCGATATCAACGAGGAAAAAGAACAAGAATAACCCATTAGGTTCAATCATATTGTGTTTGACATTTGTTTAAACACAGAGCGTTTAAACATGGTTGTTGTTGTGCATAAACACTGTTGTTTCCGACCCATGTTTAAATACAGTGTGTTTAAAATCAAACACAACCGCTGCTGTGTTTCTAAACACACCATGTCCAAACAAAGTTGCTGGGTTTAAACACTGCTGCTACTTGGTTTAAACATAGCTGCAACCTATATTTAAACATTGTGTTTAAACCCAGTTGTTTAATCAAGCCAAGAAGCCGAGTCCTACATTAGAGAGGAACTATGGCTTCTAGTGTTTCCATGTTTCACAAAATTTTCAAAGGTATATCGGGCTGACCTATTATATATCTCATAATTTACCATGATACTTAGTATTGTAGAAACAAAAGGGTATTCATTTACCATGATACTAAGTTTTGTATAGTCATTCTAATTCAATTCAAGCATATTTATTTATATATAAATCATAATGATACTAGCTTGCCATTGAAATGCTTGCTTTAGTTTTCTAATTTATAGATCTAGCTCTAAATCTCAACATTCAAGCACCTGCTTATGCATAAATGTTAACATGCCATGCTGCATAAATGTTAACATACTTGCAACATAAATGTTAATATACCATGTTCGGATGTTCCAAAATGATTGCTTATTTTTAGATTATCTACCAAGCATCTTCACAGCAGTCATGCACCACTTTGGAACATGCGGTGTCCAAAGATCTTGAACCTGTGCGATCTTTGTATGAGTTTGCAAAGAAAAATAAACCTGTGAAGTTATATTAATTCTTGACTTGCAATATGTGTTTGTAATATAAGAGATTATGTGTCAGGTAATTGCTTGGGTGGATTTTCATATTATTCAAGCATGTAAGTAGAACACATATACAAGGAATGATGGTATAATAATAATATATGGTTAAGGAGCGTGAAAGAAAGAGTAGACCAAAAGGCAAGAAACCGAAAAATTTAAAGCTTATCGTTAATACCATTGCCTCTTAAAATGGCTGGACAATTACTAAATAAGAAAACAAGACAAGGGACGTTGGCTTATAATTCGAGGTGAATTTTGTTCCAAACTCTGAATTTTGGGACTGGAGTGTAGGAAAAAAAATGGAAAATTAAAATAATTGCATACCTCAACAGCCCAATCAATTAGAATACCCCCATATGCTCTGCTTAACATCTTTCTTCACTGCTTCCTTGAAGAAACAGGTGCTGAATTGTTGAAAATTTATGATATTTTATTTAACCATAATCTGACCATACAAAAATTACACCATTACATTAACTTATATAATTTGGGGACCTTCTAAGAAATACATGGTCAAGTAGTACATTGAATGTTGCAGAAGAAATAATCAACACTTCACCAAGCCATACTTTGTGTCGGTAAACTTAATAATTATGCAGTAAAAAAACATTCAAAGTATGTGAATTAAATAATCTCCTTAAAACAAATATAAATAAATAAAATAGTAGGGGATGTAAATGGAATTTTTTTTGAAGTATCAACAACAGCACACAAGAAACTATTGTTTCATATGAATAAGAAACACATCTCGAGAGTTTGTATGTTCAAAATAGCTAAGAGAATATCATATTTGTAAAGGGATATAATGAGAATATTTCGATATTAGTGTTTTCCTTTACACTAATACCTTTTATATAATACTTAGGCTTTAAGTAATCTGGATATAAATATAAGTTGTGATCAATTCAATTATCAACAAAGATATAGCCTTTAATGGTTATTTGTTTTCTTCTTTTATCTCCTCTTCTTCTTTCTATTTTTTTCTTCTTATATTCAATAATTTCAGCATGTTATTAGAGTGCGTTCTTATCATAGTAGTTGTTTGATTTATCATAATAGTGATTTATCTATCTCCTCTTTACTCCACTCCCAAATTTTCCTTTTGATACTTTATGCAACCTACATTTGCCATCCATCCACTTATACTTCATATTTGCAACTGACGAAACACAGCACTCCAACGTGAAGCTAGTAAACCCTCGACCCCACAAATCCTCTAAAACTTCTCGTTTCAAAAATCTACTTCCATCGCAAATTATCAAATCTACAGCACTATATCCTAACATGCTTCTTGATTACCATAATGCTGATGGAGAAGCATGATATAATGTGTGAGTATATTATTGTTGTGATTTTTTTTGATGAAGTGAAGATGTTTGATTAAATATTTATGTAATGGGAGTTTGAAATTTGAAGATTTAGAGTTTGGTGGATGTGTTGCTCAAATTGAGCTTCTACTTCTAACGAAACAACCTAAGGTTATTGTACCAGTTTTTAAATTTCTGATTTTTTTTCCATGATTGCGGTCTTTTTTGTGGCAACGAAAAAAATGAAACTTGATTGGAATTTTACTTCCAATCCCATGGAAATCTCCTTATTCTGGTTTTTTTAAGATTCTAACTCTGGATTACAGATTGGAATTCCATATCCAATCTCATGCGGATCTCCTTATTCATATTTCTCTTTTCCTGGATTCTGATGTCGAATCGCTAATTGGAATCACTCTTTCAATCTCAATTGGAATTCCACTTCAAATCACATAGGAGTTTTCTTATTTCCATTTTATCTTCTCGAATTTCAACACTCGATTTATGAATCATTATTGTCGCCTTTTAAGATAGTTTCCTACTAATCAGATTTAAGTTTGTATCTAAAGTCACTCTCTTTGACAACACTTGACCATTGTTTTCGCATTCTTTAGATGTCTTAGATCACATTATTGCTTGATGGCTTTTCTTTGATTGTTTTTTGCTTTGGCGAACTCTTGTTGCTATGCATCTTGAGTTTGTAGAGGGATGTTAAGAGAATTTCATATTTGTAAAGGGATGTTAAGAGATTTCCATATTTGTAAAGGGATATAATGAGAATATTTCAATATTAGGTTTCCCCTTTTACAATATTACCTTTTATATAACTACTTAGGCTTTAAATTATCTTGATATAAATATAAGTTATGTATTATCGATTTAGTTATCAACAAAGATGTAGCCTTTGATGGTTATATGTTTTCTTATTCGATCTCATGCTTATTTTCTTTTCTATTATATTTTCTTATATTCAATAATTTCAACAAAAATCAATATCTACGATGTCCATAGTAGATAAATTTCCATAACCTTCTTTGATGCACAACAAGAAAAAATTATTTGAAAAGAGTTAAAAAGAACAATACTTTTATAAAAATTCATAAATAAACTTAAGAAACAAAGAATTCGACCACACTCACCAACAACTAAAAAAAATGTCATGCTGTTGAAGCAACCCAACACCAACCGGTTATCATATTACAACTTACTTTTTATATCCTTTGTTATTTTTTGTGTTTTTAATAGTAATAGTCAAAATATCGGGTTGATGTCTCATTCTATGACTGTGTTCCTCATCATGAATGGTGATGCATGAATTTAATAGATCTTGAAAACGTTTTCGGTTGGATGTTATATGTTCATCCGCATGATTTTTAAAAAACAATTCACTTCTGATGTTAATGGTCGAGATATAATCACTATTTTCTCATTGATGTGCTCCAAACACGAATTTTCCATGGAAATACATGACCTTAACTTCACCTATTAATATGGTCTGGCCATTTCTAACCATCATATTATTATCTATTTCTTTTTTGAGTTCTCCAATTTTGGTCATCATACAATATTGAGTTACGAACACTCTAATAAATTATACTTCAATAAATTAAGAATGATTTGGTTTCTACGTAATTTTTTTCCATTTCTGCCCCTTGAAAGGATAGTGGTAATTTTTCATATATCCATCACTTGTTGCTAGTATTATACAAGTTTTTGTGCGGATGAGGCCACATCATTCATTGATTATTTAAGGCATGCAAGTGATGCTGCCGAAAAGATCGCAATGAAAGTAGAGTTCCTAGGTTTAAATGCAGATATGCAGTAGCTTTTAAAATATTATAATACGCTGGTTATAACACCGCAAATCATTTTGCCATATAGATAGAAAGTTATTTATTTTGTAAATAATTTTGAAGGTAACTTATATGTGTAGCAAAAATTCATTGGTTAAGTGCTAAAGGATGGTGTAATACATTTAAATGATATATTTAAGCTCTTTCAATTGGTAGTTTACTTTATACTTAAAGGGATTTCATCTAAAGAAAGTATGCTTCTATTATATTCTGCATACATTGATAACTTTTTTTTGTCTATAAAAATATGTGTGGAAAGTGTATACTTCAGGTGAGATATATCCAAGTTTTTTCTATTAATATTAATTTTTGTAATAAGAAAGGATATTGTAATACGTCGTAAAAGGTAAGAAGAAATAAATAAAATTGATAAATTAATTAAACAAGATAGGGTAAAATTAGAAATTTTGCAGAAGTTATAATTTAACTACGGAATTTATGCCGCAACGTTCATGGCGAAATTCTAATTAATTTCCACATATAATGTTCTAAAAATGGAACTCAAACCAAAAAGTTAAGGACATTTGAAGTTTTCAGATTTAAAACAATTTAAATAGAATCCAAATAATTAAATAATTATTAATTTTAAAATTTTAAAGTTAATAGTGATTAGACTTGGGGTTAAGTAAACGTTAAAAATAAGGTTAATGTTAAATAATAATTAGGGAAGAAAATAAATTAAAAAGCAACGGTATAAAATCTTCCCAAAATAGCACGCATAGGTCGACTGCTCCCCTTAGACTAGTCCACTGCTGGCGGTCGACCAGTGGGTAGCGGTGGTCGACCGATGCTGTTGAGTGACGCCTAGGTTTTTTTAGATATTTAACGCATCAGATTCTATTATTTTTAACCGATCTTAAGTCAACAGTTCTGGTGCATTTCAACCACTATAAATAGAAGCCCAGCCCGTCACTTTTATCCATAAAATATTTTGAAACCCTAGTAAAGCTTCATTAGCTCGTCTCTTCATAGATTCAAAAAAACTCTATTAGGGTTTCAGGTAAGTAATCATATATATATATATATATATATCTATTTTTTTTCTTAACTCATTCTTCTTCAATTTTATGAATCTAACGTGTATATATAAATCCCTTGCTCTATGTGTGTGTATAAGAAGAGATCTGATAGAGAATGTTAAGGTGTGTCAAATCCAAAGAAGGCAAAGATAAGAATGTACTATGAGTGGAAATCTTAATTTTTCTATTTTAGTAATTGATTAGCATAGTTTGGGTTTGAATATGCCTTGAGGGGTTTAGGTTTGCCAAAGCATCATATTATGAACCCCCAAATTCCTTCAATGCGAAATATCAATTCTCTGTTGAAGTATCAATTGTTTATGTTAAAAAATGGAAATTGTATAGATTTACAGTTTTGATAAGTTTACCTTCTGTTTCACTTTTTATTCCTTTTCCTTAAATTTGGTTAAAGGATTTTTATTATGAAATAATATGCAAGGTACAAATTTTATTTGTAGTTTGCACCGCTTGTTCTCATGAATTAAATATAAATTCCTATGTTTAATTTTATGTGAAATAGAAGTTGAATAAAGCACAAAATTAGAATTATAAGTTTCTGTTATCAAAATATTCCATTATTTTGATGTAATAAGTTGAGTTTGAATTTTTATTGTATATAAGTTTATTGATTGGAATTTTTGGATATAATTTTGGTATTGTTGATAATACGGGATGTGACTTGTATAATTATTGAAAAAGTTGACATTTAAATGCTAGTTTAGGAAGTAAATTCCACACGCTTAGAAATTACTAGGCGTGTGTGTATTAGCATAATTAATGTATAAATGTAACGTATAGTTGCATATTTAAATAGGTTGCTAATTTTATTAAATCCCCATTAGGTAAGTAATTAATGTCAAAAGAAAAATAAGAAAGATTTCTTATAAGGTTGCGTTTATGGAAATGATGAGATGTGTGATAATATATGCAGAGTATATATAGATTATGACTAAATTATAGGGATGCGAGATCAATCAAAAGCACTTGGAGGTCTGTCTAGCTAATCTGACTACCAATGATGTGACCTTGGACTGGTGTGGGACATCACCTATAATAAGTAACTATGATGACACGAGGTCGGTTTCAAATTTGTGTGGTAAAGGGCCTAGATTCAATTACCTACAAATAGTTGAGCTAATATGAGATGTCACCGTAAGGTATGGGTCATAGTGTGAAAGACCTACTTCGGAGATAAAAGGTAATAAGTGGCTGTCTAAGGGTCTGCATATTCTCTATGTTGGAAGTAGTAAATGGTCGAGATTATGGATTAGGCACGATAGAGCATGTCCCAAAAAAGAACTCGCTTCGATAAGAAGTATTAAGTGACTGAAGAGATTCTGTGCAATGTCAGCTAGACAACTACTAGTGAGAAGTCTGCCTTGGGGTTAAAAATAATAAATGACATAGACCTGCCTTAAATAAGGTACTGAATGGCCAGAGTCTGTCTAATTCCGTTAGAAGTATAAAGTGACTTAAGTACTACCTCTTATATTGGTAGGACATCAAGGACGATAGATATGGGTTGTATGGATGATAGTAAGTTAGCTATAGGCTTATGTTTGGAAAGCCTAAGCCTCTAGGCTTATTTGAAAAAACTTATGATATAGGTAGAATATGTAAGACATAATCCTAAATTATACTGCCTAAGTACTAATATAGTAATGCTCGAGATTTTTATCCACCAAACATATATTGTTCTGATCCCCTCGTCATTACAATTTGGAAATATGATAATGTTAAAGGCGAAGGTGTGAAGTAAGCTTATGGCGGTCTATCTATTTATCTGTTTATTCTTTTTAGAAGTACCCACTGGAAACTATGGTGTTTTAAAAATGATGTACCATGGATATGCAACGATTATTATTGGTTTTTATAACAATTGAATTTTAATTGAAATGGGTATTGTTTCTGTTATTATATTTTATCCCTCATTGTGAGTTCTAAATATGTAGACAAATAGCTCTATATTGTTCTTTATACCAACCAACAATCAGCTTAGGAAATGATCTAAGTTTCGATGGGATTTTTCAAGATCAAAATTTAGGTCCATTTCAGAGCGGACAGTTACGTTTGGCATTAAAGCTTAGGTTACCCACTGAATGCGGATATGTATATGTATGGGATGCGTACTTGCTATTTTTGGTATTGTATTAGAACAATCCTACTATATATAAATATATATTCTTTAACATACACAAAAACACTAGGTAAATCTTTACTTTAACATATAATACTATCTTAGGAAATGTAAAAGAAAACGATTGTAACTTCAAAGTTAATAAGGCAATAAATGTGCTACAAAAGGGAGCTACAAGAATTTAATAAGGATATAGGTGGACTGATTAAAGAGATTATTGAAATAATTATGGAGAGATAAGGAAGGCACAATAAGTAAAATTTGAATGAATGTATAAATGTCTTTAAAAATTGTCTGCCAAAATAACAATCAATTATTGCGGACAATTGACATTTATAGAAATAGCAAATAAACATGTTAGGTAGTAATTAAATATTATAAGGTAGTATAATTGTCATTAAGGTAAATTATTCAAATGAAAGATAGCAGGCCTAGACCAATACATAAAAACAGATGGGAGATAAGAATCCATGTGTTGTAAACAACTAGAAGTAAGGAATGAAGTAAGATGTGAAGGAGTGAAATAAGCTTCCATAAGAAGGTATACATTATGATCATAAGAATATTGAGTAGGGAAGAAGGAAAGTTCAAAAGAAGGAACAATTAAAATCAATTTCTAAATCAAACTCCATGTGAAAGAAGATAAAATGGTTTTTGGAAAGTTCCTTGTAATGTTTGAATAATTTTTTCAAAAGATTTATTGGGAAGTTGTTTTGAAAAAGTAAGAAAAATTCAAAAAGACATAATTAAAAAAAAATTCGAGTCAAAAATCTCTGATTGAAAGGTATTTTTGGTCAAAAAGATTTTTCGTTTTTGAAATTCTAGTTTTAAATAGGTTGAGTCAAATGGTTTTCGATTTTTAGAGGAAGGGTGCTTTGTTGTTTAATTAGTGTAAAATAGAGAGTAGGTTGGACTTAATGATTTTTATTTTATTTCATAAATTCATAAATTCTTTTTTTTTTAAATTCTTTTAAAAAAAATAGATGAATAAATGGAAATGAAACTTAATTAAATTAAGGAATAGAGAATAAAAGGATAAGAATAACTACGATAGGAGGAACATTTCCATATAAAAAAAATACGAAGAATTACAGCTGAAGTAGAAGCTAATTTGTTAGTAGCTATGTAAATAGAGGCAATATTGGGAGATTTGGATAGAAATAGCATTAGGAATTTATACAAAACACGATCGGTAATCTAACTAGAAATTAATAGGACAGAAGTTATGTAACGATCACCCTTTCAACTCTAAATGTCGACACTAATACATCCACGGTATTCACGTGCCGAGCACCTAAGTTCCAAAAAGACAAAATGTTCAGGTAAAATAAAAGTAAAAAGAAAATAATAAGAAAGAGAACAAAATCATCAAAATCTCACAATGGAATGATAACATATAATATCAAAATGATCTTTTACAAAGAAAACTGTATGTATACAATAATCAGAGCAAACTAACATATCATCAGCCTGCACAGTTACAACTTTCTGTCCTTACAATTGTTGATATATATAAATAAAGTAATGCAGTGGAAGTAAAAACTACGATAGTTAATCATCTAGCTCCTCTTCAAGTGCTCCAATGAACATCAACGAAACCAAGAAATATACTATGGGGCTGACCCGAGCATTATAAAAAAATAACATACGGACCAGTTGGGTAAACCAGCGTGAGAAACTTAAATCAGTTGGATTATTTAATATTATAAAACTTTTAAAAATAAAGATATCTCATAAGAGCACGCCGTAAATGAACACGAATGGGTTTTTACCTTGTGATAACCAGACCATTTCTACTAGAAAATCCAATGATATTATAATAATGCCAAGGGTTTAAAATAAATATAAATCATAGCTGGAATGATTACATTTGTTACATTCAACAACATATTTAGTATAAAAACAAACAGCTAAGGACGTTCGTATAAATAGTTTTTTCATGGAGATCTCCTTGGTAAATTAAGATCGTTCACCTATGACAAGGATCAAAAAATACCTTCCGAGCACCGTATATCTCTAGATAAAATATGCCATAAGGTAAACACAACTGGCCATGCCTGAATGAGTGAACCACGTGGAACCTATCCATCACAACTCCTGTCGGCTAACGTGTCAATAAGCATACTCTAGATTATCGAGTTGAAACACCCCTCTGTATTTGCAAAACCCTTAGATTGTGCATCTTACTTTGTCTTTAGTCATCTTTCCGATGTCGAGGCTAGGCATCTTTCATGCGATTCTTTAATACTCGAACGAATAATGAATACCTTATGGTTCTTTCATCTCAACATAATCCGGAACCACATATGTATTCCATCGTTCCACTTTGAAAACGTAGAACACATATCTCAATCTTGAAGCAGTTTTCGATAAGTAGAACACTTATCGATCCCGATCTTCCTAAGACTGAATCGATGAATTTGGGCTTATTCAAAAATAATATGAATGATCGTATAAAGGAAGTAATTCCTGTATACTCTCCACAAACAATTAAACATACAAGCACCATCAATTCATCCAAAGTATGATCAAGTCACATAGTTAAACATCTTTTATCTAATAAAATTTCTTTCATTAATCCAAACTTCCTTTACTAATTAATACTCCTTTATTAATTAATAATTCTTTATTAATTAAAACTTCCTTTATATACTTGTATATATAAAGTAAATATATATATATATATATATATCTTTACTTTTCTTTGTAAAACAAAATATCTATTTGTATTTATTTATTTAACGATTTACTTATACCCTTTTCTGTACTTAAAAAATATTTATGCACTTATTTCAATAGTATAAGTATATTCACAAATTACTTAACAGGGCTTTTCTTACTTAAAATATAATCAAAGAAGTTAAAAACAAATATCATTAAAACATTGTTACTATAAACCCCTCCTCTTTTATAAATTAAACTGTAACAACCCGCATATTTATCAATTCTATATTTAAATATTTTATCGTTCGTCGGATTTTGGTCCGAAAAGCTACTTTTTGCATACGGTCGAATTGGGACTCGAGACCACCCCCATTGAGTTCAAAATGACGTTTGCGACCTTTTTGAGTATAAGCTTTGATATGTTTGGAGAAAGTTGATTTTTGCCACTTTTTCACTTAGGGTTTTGGTTTGGGCTGAACCCACTTACTAACTCAGTCCCAACCCACTCCAACTCTTCATTACTTCATTTCTAATTCCTAACCTTCAAGCTTTCAACAATGGTGGAAGAAAAAAATAATAATTAGAAATTCCTAAGCCCTAGCTTGCTTTGCAAATCCATCTTCTTGCTCCAAACTCAAGTGAACCCATTGGTAAGCAACTCCTTCTTCTTCTCCAACTCTTTCTCTCCTTGATTTTAGAAAATTCCTAAACCTAATTTAGGAAATGTTTCTCTTTTAAGCTTAGATTGAAGCTTCTTGAGTTGTTATTGAAGAGGAATTGATCTTAGCTTGTTTTTAAAGCTTCTCCTTCATTGATTTGGGTTCAAAGGTGAGATTTTTAATCTCACATCTATGCTTATAATTCTCTTCTATTGTTAGGTATAAATTCCTAACACTTATACATGTGCATTTTATTTTGATTTGGATTGCTTTTGTGAATATTCCAATTTTTAGTGTTTTGAGTTCAATTCATTAAAAATCCTAACTTTGATGTTTGAACATGTTTTTGGTGATGCATCGAGGAGCATATAGGGCCGGGTAGTCGATTGGCATAAACCCTTAGCGCCGTTGCTCGTGCGATTGCAATTTGATCGAGAGTTGCACCTCCTTTGAAATAGGGTAGGAAGTGCAAGTATACAGGTTCGGCCGACCGAGCCCCCTGGGCCGGTCGACCGACCTGTAGTCCAGACACTTCCTGCCTCTGTTTGGAAGTGCTGGTTACAGGCTTCGGCCGACCGAGCCCCTTGGGCCGGTCGACCGACCTGGTGCCCCGAGCACTTCCAACCTCTGGTTCGGTCGACCGACTCAGGGAGTCCGGTCGACGGACCTGCTACTATTTGCCAGATTAGCCTATATTGCTAATTCGTTTGAATATCCAACTTTAATCGATTCGTGTTGTCTCCCTTTTGTTGTTGTCATTTATTATCGACTTTGATGACCTTTTCTTTGGGAATTTTAGATATATCCACTTTGATGGATTTTATATCGATTTCTTTGGATTTTATTCACGTCTTCGAATGTGAATTTTTATGTCCAATTGTTTCTACAATCACTTCTATGATTTGTCACTTTAAAAATATAAAGGTTTTCTATACTAGTAGTAAATATCAAAACTCTTTCATCAAAGGATTTCAACACTATTTTATTACAAAGCTCGTTTTCTCAAACCGTTTTCCAATCTATTAGTATATACAACACTCGTATGAGAAATCTAATTAAACGACTTAGTAAAACGAGTGGTATGAAACGCTTGCGTTTACTTCGTCGGTTAATTCTTGGACTTGTTCGATTGAATCTCTTGTGACAATTTTCTAGTGGAGATCTACAATTTGTTCGTGAATATTTAAGTTAAGCTAGTGGTTATGGGACATGAAGCTAAGCTCATATATTTACTAGCTTATTGTAATTGACACTTCTCGTTGATCATGACGATCATCTTTATGATTTAGACTAGCATTGTGTGATGTCTCTTTGTCCACGTGGAGGACTGTACGTCGTTTTTATTTGAGCTTCGGCTCACCAGGAGGAGCTTCGGCTCAAAGTCCGCAATGGGGGACTATACCCTGTCAGGAGGAACTTCGGTTCACCAGGAGGAGCTTCAGCTCAATGTCCGCAATGGGGGACTATACCCTGTCAGGAGGAGTTTTGATTCACCAGGAGGAGCTTCGACTCAAAGTCCGCAATGGGGGACTATACCCTGTCAGGAGGAACTTCGGTTCACCAGGAGGAGCTTCGGCTCAATGTCCGCAATGGGGGACTATACCCTGTCTGCAGGAGCTCCGGCTCATTTTTATGGGATTAGCCATCCTTTTTATTGTGATTTCTGGATTTCGTGTGTTGATTTCTGGAATTTATGTTTCACCAACTTTTACGATGGGCATTGATATATATGTCATTTATTGTGGCTTGGTGAATGAAAGTAGGAGTATGACATTCCCTTTTATCTTGAGTAGATTATTGTGATATTGATTAATCTCTTGTTGATTTTCAATTACTTATTTATCACAGCTTGGCATTGTGATTATTATATGTTTATGTCATATCTCTTATTATATATCACTTCATCTGATATTTATAGCTAGACTGATCCATTTATTATTTTCTTCCTAAATAATACTCGGGTCAGACTGAGATATTACAGGTGCTTCTGCTTGACTCCTTATCGGACTTTCATCTGATCTTTTGGCTAACTACTTAAGTTTAGTAGTTTTTGTTGTATACATTTGAGATACAGACTCTATGATGTATACTTATTCTTTTGTCTAGCACTTGTATCTATTCTTTTTGATATTGTGTATCTTGTTTGACCACTACTCTGATGTACACTTTCATGTGTAATATTCATATCTATTTCCGCCTTTGTGATATGAATTATCTGTGACTGATTTAATGTTATGTTTATTTCTGTATTTGTTTCCGAAGATTATTATAGCCACTGTGTAGTAGCTTTGTGTTTGTATCGGTATGTCGGATTTCCTCTTGAAATAAAATGCATGTTATACTATCTGACATATCGGTGCTCGCGCAAAGCAATTACATGGATGGTCGCTCCTCAACAGCCTTATTCTCCGTGCTAGTCGACAACATTATTCCGTAGTGTTCTTGTCTAGCATGGTTATAGAGGTGGGGGTGTCACAGCATGGTATCAGAGCCAAACTTCGGAATAATATGGAATATTATAACAAGGATCATCGTCCTAAGTCCATCTTAGGAGTCGTGCTTTAGGATTTAATTCGAGTCTTCGTACCAATTCATCCTATTTTCTTTATGATTCCTTGTTTTATCTATCAAGATTGCTTGATATTCATTTTGTGAATAACCTTCTTCTTCTTCCTTCTTTCTTTCTTAAGGAAGAGAAATGGTTAGACCAGGCCGTCCCAGCGCCGGTCAATCTAGTGCTACTCCCCAGGATGGAGTATTTATGTATGCCCAGCAGCTCCTAGATCTTGTTAAGAATGCTCAAGCTGCAGGACCCAATTTAGAGCCTACCCATCCTAGATCTGGTTTTGCACGCTTGTGCAGAGACTACACCGATTTGGGTGGAAGGCCATTCAAGGGATCCGAGAGTGTTATAGAAATTCAAGCTTGTCTCAAATCATGCGATCGCATCTTTTCTCGCATGAACCTTATTGACCTTCATCGAGTCCAAGTGGCTTCTAGTATGCTCCAAGAAAGAGCATTAGATTGGTATGAGCTCTTAACTTCGGAGATTATCGAAGCGGATCTTACTTGGGAGCAATTCCGGGAAAGATTCGAATTGAAATTTGTGCCGGAGGCTGAAAAGGTAAATTTGGCCCGGCGTTTTATTGACCTTGTTCAAGGTGAATCTTCTGTGACAGACTATGTCGCATCCTTCGAATCTCTGTCCAAATACGGGGTCGAGTACATTAATACCCCATTGAAGAAAAATCAGAGATTTGTTTATGGCTTGAATAAGAATCTTAAGAAGTCATTACTCCTGAAACTTGAGGTTTCATTTGATCAGCTTATTGATATCACTCTTCGTCTTGAAGAGACCGATAGAGAAATTAATGTCGAGGTTGGGAGTGCCAAACCGAACTCCAACAACAACAAGAAGAGGCATCTCTTTATTAGATTTGAAAGTCCTAATCTTAACAAGAGGGCGAAGCAAGAGACTTCTATAGCAAATACTCCCATCCCTAATCGCGGAGAATGCTACTATTGTGGCTCTAGGGACCACTATATAAATAGGTGTCCAAGGCCTATTTCTTGCCGCTATTGCAAAAGTGCGGATCATTATATCTCTTCGTGTCCCAAGCGTCAAAGCAGGAGAGAAGGAAGGCTGCAAGCCCCTAGCAACTCTTCTCTTAGTCAAGGTATTTTACATTCAATCCTTGATGGCATTGTTTTATTTCGTGAACTTTCTATTTGAGTTCTTTTTGATATGGCTCACTATTTTATATCAAAAGAACTTGTCGATTCTTTTTCTTTTAATATTTTGGGCATGATGACTTCTTTGAGAGCTGCAAATCCGGATGGTTGATCCGCAACACTCAATTTTCTTTCTATTGATGTCGAAATTATTTTATGTGATTTATCTTTCCGAGCCGATATTTTTACTTAGGCTTCGGAATTGATTTTTTTTGTAAGGATTAGCTTAATCGTTGTGAAGCCCATATCCTATTTTCTCATGCGGACTTTTCCTCTTCGACATTTTCAATCTGTTAAGAAGATTTCTATTTTTCCTTTATGATTTTGATTCCAACTTGATGGCATCATTTTATTCCTTAAGCCCACTTATAAGAAAAGTGTTGTTTCTCTTATCTAAATAGTTTGAGAAATTTTCCGGTATTTTTGAGCTTGTCTTAGGATTTATCACCTAAGTAATCTTTGTGTGGTGCTAAGGTCTTTTCAGTTTGACCTTACCATCGGTTTTCATTTGCTACGAGTTGCGGAAGTTAGCATTCCACTTACGCACTCCGCACTCGTTATGATTCTAATGAATGACTTATTTTGTCATTCAATTCGTCCAGCTTATTTCATCCATTTTATATATCAAATATTCTATGAATATTTTGATGAGACCATTCTTTTATTTATTGATTTTTGGATGAAAATAGCAATTTAAAATTTTGCAAAATCTTTTTCATAAGATTTATTTAGAAGTATAACCGGATTTTTGTTCTTAAAACGAACAAATAATATTCTTAGAAGTTTTTGAGAAACTTACTTATCCTATAGAATACGATTTTGTGATTGTATTGCCCATTTAGTGTTTTAAGAATTTTGGTCGATGCGCTTGATCAATGTTATCGATAGGAATTTCCTAAACGCTTTGATGAGACAATCAGACACAATATATTAACTTGAAAATAGTAAAATTTTCTAGAATGATTATTACATAATGATAAATGTAATTTTGAAAGTTTTAACTTTTCAGGAAAGAAGATTATTTAAAAGAAATTCTTTCTTTTCGATACTTTTATTCTTGTGATTCCTGAAGGGGAACCAAGACTTTGCTATTTGTACTGATACTAGTCGTATTGGTTTAGATGTCATTCTCTTGAAAAGGAGAACGTGCTATCACTTGTGCTTCTAAATCATTATAGCTTAGATATGCCACTCATGATCTAGTGCTCGCGGCTATTGTTTTTACTTTTGGAATTTGGCATCATCATATTTGGATGAGAAATTTGTTCTCTACCTCGATCATAAATCTTTGGAATAATTATTTTCTCATATGGAACTCCATGTTGACTCGAGTTCCTGACATCTTATGGTCTTGATATTCTTTTTATTCCTGGAAGGGAAATCGTGTTGCCAATGCACTTTGTCGTAAGCAACAAGTGGTTGATTCATTGGATGTACCGTTTGTACTACATCAATGTCTTTGCTTTTGTTCATTGGGCGTACCGTTTTTGTACTACGCTGATGTCCCAAATTATTTGAGTTTCTAGTTCCTCGGGCGTACCGGTTTTGTACTACGCCGTTGCACCGGCTCAATTTTCTGCTATTCTTGACGTTTTCTGCGTCTTTTAACTATGGAAATGCTTTTAGGTTTCCTATTTTTATTCTCGAGCTGGTGCTATTGATGAAATTGAAGTCTCACCAGTTTTGACTTATGAGCAACATTCCATTCGCATCATTACTTCGGAGGTTGAGCGCCTTCGGAATAAAGATGTTCTTTTTGTGATAGTTCAATGGTTCTCAAATCCTAATGATTTCTCATGTGAAATCTTGAGAATTCATCGAACGAAAACTTTGGGATTTACTCCTTCGTGCTCTTTATGGTGAACTTCTTTATTCAAATTTTCTTTTGTGTTAATATGCTTCTATGGTTGTTACTTCTTATATTTTTCTTCTTAAGTATTGCGAGGACGCAATTTCTTTAAGGAGGAGAGTCTGTAACAACCCGCATGTTTATCGATTCTATATTTAAATATTTTATTTAAATATTTTATCGTTCGTCAGATTTTGGTCCGAAAAGCCACTTTTTGCATATGGTCGAATTGGGACTCGAGACCACCCCCATTGAGTTCAAAATAACGTTTGCGACCTTTTTGAGTATAAGCTTTGATATGTTTGGAGAAAGTTGATTTTTGCCACTTTTTCACTTAGGGTTTTGGTTTGGGCTGAACCCACTTACTAACTCAGTCCCAACCCACTCCAACTCTTCATTACTTCATTTCTAATTCCTAACTCTTCAAGCTTTCAACAATGGTGGAAGAAAAAAAAAAGAATTAGAAATTCCTAAGCCCTAGCTTGCTTTGCAAATCCATCTTCTTGCTCCAAACTCAAGTGAACCCATTGGTAAGCAACTCCTTCTTCTTCTCCAACTCTTTCTCTCCTTGATTTCAGAAAATTCCTAAACCTAATTTAGGAAATGTTTCTCTTTTAAGCTTAGATTGAAGCTTCTTGAGTTGTTATTGAAGAGGAATTGATCTTAGCTTGTTTTTAAAGCTTCTTCTTCATTGATTTGGGTTCAAAGGTGAGATTTTTAATCTCACATCTATGCTTATAATTCTCTTCTATTGTTAGAAATAAATTCCTAACACTTATTCATGTGCATTTGATTTTGATTTGGATTGCTTTTATGAATATTCCAATTTTTAGTGTTTTGAGTTCAATTCATTAAAAATCCTAACTTTGATGTTTGAACATGTTTTTGGTGATGCATCGAGGAGCATATAGGGCCGGGTAGTCGATTGGCATAAACCCTTAGCGCCATTGCTCGTGCGATTGCAATTTGATCGAGAGTTGCACCTCCTTTGAAATAGGGTAGGAAGTGCAAGTATACAGGTTCGGCCGACCGAGCCCCCTGGGCCGGTCGACCGACCTGTAGTCCAGACACTTCCTGCCTCTGTTTGGAAGTGCTGGTTACAGGCTTCGACCGACGGAGCCCCCTGGGCCGGTCGACCGACCTGGTGCCCCGAGCACTTCCAACCTCTGGTTCGATCGACCGACTCAGGGAGTCCGGTCGACGGACCTGCTACTATTTGCCAGATTAGCCTATATTGCTAATTCGTTTGAATATCCAACTTTAATCGATTCGTGTTGTCTCCCTTTTGTTGTTGTCATTTATTATCGACTTTGATGACCTTTTCTTTGGGAATTTTAGATATATCCACTTTGATGGATTTTATATCGATTTCTTTGGATTTTATTCACGTCTTCGAATGTGAATTTTTATGCCCGATTGTTTCTACAATCACTTCTATGATTTGTCACTTTAAAAATATAAAGGTTTTCTATACTAGTAGTAAATATCAAAACTCTTTCTTCAAAGGATTTCAACACTATTTTATTACAAAGCTCGTTTTCTCAAACCGTTTTCCAATCTATTAGTATATACAAGCCTTTACCTCACTCGTATGAGAAATCTAATTAAACGACTTAGTAAAACGAGTGGTATGAAACGCTTGCGTTTACTTCGTCGGTTAATTCTTGGACTTGTTCGATTGAATCTCTTGTGACAATTTTCTAGTGGAGATCTACAATTTGTTCGTAAATATTTAAGTTAAGCTAGTGGTTATGGTACATGAAGCTAAGCTCATATATTTACTAGCTTATTGTAATTGACACTTCTCGTTGATCATGACGATCATCTTTATGATTTAGACTAGCATTGTGCGATGTCTCTTTGTCCACGTGGAGGACTGTACGTCGTTTTTATTTGAGCTTCGGCTCACCAGGAGGAGCTTCGGCTCAAAGTCCGCAATGGGGGACTATACCCTGTCAGGAGGAACTTCGGTTCACCAGGAGGAGCTTCGGCTCAATGTCTGCAATGGGGGACTATACCCTGTCAGGAGGAGTTTTGATTCACCAGGAGGAGCTTCGGCTCAAAGTCCGCAATGGGGGACTGTACCCTGTCAGGAGGAACTTCGGTTCACCAGGAGGAGCTTCGGCTCAATGTCCGCATTGGGGGACTATACCCTGTCTGGAGGAGCTCCGGCTCATTTTTATGGGATTGGCCATCCTTTTTATCGTGATTTCTCGATTTCGTGTGTTGATTTCTGGAATTTATGTTTCACCAACTTTTACGATGGGCATTGATATATATGTCATTTATTGTGGCTTGGTGAATGAAATTAGGAGTATGACATTCCTTTTTATCTTGAGTAGATTATTGTGATATTTATTAATCTCTTGTTGATTTTCAATTACTTATTTATCACAGCTTGGCATTGTGATTATTATATGTTTATGTCATATCTCTTATTATATATCACTTCATCTGATATTTATAGCTAGTCTGATCCGTTTATTATTTTCTTCCTAAATAATACTCGGGTCAGACTGAGATATTACAGGTGCTTCTGCTTGAATCCTTATCGGACTTTCATCTGATCTTTTGGCAACTACTTAAGTTTAGTAGTTTTTGTTGTATACATTTGAGATACAGACTCTATGATGTATACTTATTCTTTTGTCTAGCACTTGTATCTATTCTTTTTGATATTGTGGATCTTGTTTGACCACTACTCTGATGTACACTTTCATGTGTAATATTCATATCTATTTCCGCCTTTGTGATATGAATTATCTGTGACTGATTTAATGTTATGTTTATTTCTGTATTTGTTTCCGATGATTATTATAGCCACTGTGTAGTAGCTTTGTGTTTGTATCGGTATGTCGGATTTCCTCTTGAAATAAAATGCATGTTATACTATCTGACATATCGGTGCTCGCGCAAAGCAATTACATGGATGGTCGCTCCTCAACAGCCTTATTCTCCGTGCTAGTCGACAGCATTACTCCGTAGTGTTCTTGTCTAGCATGGGTATAGAGGTGGGGCGTCACATAAACATATAGCTTTTTTTTATCATTTTATAAAAGATTTCAATTACTTATTATCTTTAAAATTCCATTATTAAAGATCTAATTATATTTATAATATCTTTCCATTTTAAACTATAATTCAAGGGTTTAAAACAAATGTTACTGAAACATTGCTTACTACAAACCCAAAATCATTTCACACTTAACCATTTTCTTTAAAACTAATTTTTAAAGGTTTAATTACATTTAAGGGTTAAAGACAAGTGTTACTTAAACATTGTCACAATAAACCCAAATCATTTCATACTCTAAAAACATTTCTCTTTAAAATTCGCTTTTAAAGATTTAATTAAATTTAACAGTTTAATGCAAGTATTATTTTAAAACATTGTCACAATGAACCAAAAACCATTTGCTTGTAGTTATTTACTAAATATTCATTAGTAAATATCCAATTATATTTCTATGTGTTATTAACAATAAGGATTAAATATTAAAACACTGTTTACTACAACCTAAAACTATTTATTTGTAGCTTCAAAACTTTTACAATAAGAATAATATATTATTAAATTATTAAAATGGTAAATAAAACCCTAAGAAAGTTTCTACAAAAATAAAAATTATTTTCCAAAAACAAGTTTATTTAAAAGTGTCGATATACCGACCTTTTTGCTTTGATCTTCCTTAGATTTGGTTTATATTTTATATGAATTTTCAAAACACATACTTTACTTTTCAGAACACTTATAGAAGTGTATAAATCAACCAAAACAATTTATATCAAAATATGTTCTTAAATCACCACTTTCCACAAATTAAATTTAAGGGATTTTAAAGTACGTTTATAGCGACTATCGCCATACGAACAATCCCGTATTCACTTCAATATTTGGTGTCTTTCCATTTTATACATATATATGATTTCAAATTCAAACTACTACTAAACATGTACTAATATATCTACAAATCAGTATCTCTACTTTAAATGTTCAAATGAACTTATCACAATTCAATAGTTTATGAGCCAACTACTTTAACAATTTACATACTTTAAAAGCATATAATCAAAGGTTTAACTTTAAGTGGTTAATGTCTATTATTACTAATATAAAGCAAGTGATTTATCAAGTGATTTAACAAAAAATATGAAGTGATATAGCAAGCAAATTCAAGTGATATTATCAAGTTGTTAACTTGATTTGAAGTAAGAATAATTCAAA
The DNA here is from genome assembly GCA_030765085.1 of Allium cepa. Lineage (NCBI taxonomy): Eukaryota > Viridiplantae > Streptophyta > Magnoliopsida > Asparagales > Amaryllidaceae > Allium > Allium cepa. The sequence goes on along the minus strand of CM060941.1, from coordinate 1,044,808,155 downwards.
TTCATCCAACCCAAACACTATCTCCCAACATTCAAACAATTAAACACTCCTCCAATCACTTCCACTTGCTTTTAGATCATAGCCAAGACCACCCACAACACCAGAAAGGCAATTTCCTCACGGTTATAAGCGTGACAAAACTAATTTGTTACGGTTATAACCGTTAAAATAGGTACCGTGGGCAAATTCAGTCACACTTTTGCTCATGGTTATAATCGTGATAAAAATAGTAATTCTCACGCTTATAACCGTTATAAATGTAGATATTATCACATTTATAACCGTGACAGAACAGTATTTACTCATGTTATAATCGTGATAAAATGGTTATTACTAACGCTCATAACCGTGGGAAATTTAGATAGTATCACACTTATAACCATGACAGAACAATAATTTCTAACATTTATAACCATTACCAAAAAGGAAACCCTAACACTTATAACCGTGACAAATGCAAATTATATCACAGTTATAACCATTACGAAAGGTTATTTTCTAACACTTATAACCGTGATAACTAAAGCAATATCAAACAAACTATATAGCACCAATATTTTATTACAGCTACAAACAATCTATACAAAAAATATATAGTATTACATTAAGAAAACGTACGATCAATAATTAGAACAACACCTTATGTTTCATATAAACACCACAAAGGGTACTTCATACCAACATCACAAATTATAACATACAAGCATAGTATATATAACAAACTTTAAAACACAGTTTCAGCATATAACTACGTAGTGTTTAGTAACTTACTAATAACGCAAACGATACTCGGGCCAAATCACAAAACCCCTTTCAACTAATTCGGGTAGCGTGTAATGGCCATTTTGTGGTGCTTCATAAATTGAAGCTTTTGGATCGTAAACATTCTCCACCCAAACAACTTTCTCTCCTTCAACCACCTTCCAGCATGTCGCAGCAAAAGCTGGTGCAGCAGATCCTAAAATTACAAGCGGCCAGTGGAACCTTTTATTTGGAACCTTTTATTCAATGTACTTATGAGATTCCGGAACCATCTTCTAGTATTTCGCCAGCTGAAACAACATAAACTTACAGCTTTGATCAATTGAATAGTACATTTAAACCAAATATAATTGGCATATTGAAATTTGCCTATCAGTTACATATAAGTTTCAATCCACAGCGTGAAAGGTGAACTGAATGAAGTCAAAAACTCAATTAGCCATCCAACAAAAAGGCCAACCGTCCCAATGATCAACAAGAACAATATTTGCTGACCTGAAATTAATTATAAATCAGAAGTTATTTGGTAGAGTACTAACTTCTGATGCAAAATAATGAGTTGCATACCTCGTTGCACCAGTTACAGCTAACAGAGCTGTGACGATTGCACCAACTGTATGAATTGCTCTTTTTGAAGTCTCACTTATGGTAGCCATGTATATAAATGTGCTTATCACAGCCATGAAAGAAAGCCAGAAGTCCATAAACTGAACAAATGTACCATGATTGTATTTAATGAACATTGATAACATAACAAAAAGTGACTGAGTACTCAAAGAAAACAGCAGAAATTGTTATTCTAAGTTTCTAACATCTCCTTTAAGTTGCAATATACTTTTGAAGTCTTTATTTTTCTTTCATTGGTAATCAATCAAAAAAAATGTACAATACAAATACCTGTAAAACTCGGAATGATAAAACACACCAAGTACCAACATCACATGCATGATATAGCCCGCTTGATATCCCAATAGAAGTAAACAACACCCATTCTGCAAATTGGGAGTTCAATGTTCACTTCTAGGTGAAATTATTAAATAATCACTTATGAAGGCTTTGGAGTCATGTGAGTAACCACTAAGTACAATTGAGATGAATCTGGTTTGGCTGGTTAGTGAATTACTATTTTACAATTACTATTTTAATAACTATAAAAACTATTTTATAATATTCTTGATTCATATACTTCTCAATCTTTACCTTGCATGACATTGATTCAAAATAATAATCATTGTGTATCTTAGGTAATAAGTAGTCTTCAAATTTCTTTTCTTGTTTAAGTTGTAAGAAGCTTTACCTTACAGGAAGCTTGCATAATGAATACATTAAATAGCAGTCCATCAAAAGGAAGTGTTACAGAGACTGACGAGCATACGTTTACGTGCATGTTGTACTATCAATGCATAGATTAGCCAATATATAAGTGTATACTTCAAGCTGTAAAAAATAAGAAGATAGTAAAAACTGAAAACGCGTTATTTTCGAACTTTTCTTTCCTACTTCTCATATAATTTTGTAATATACTTGATTTACATATTAGTATAACATAGCTCATATTTGTGTTATGCAAGATAAAATCAGTTTAGTTTACGAAAGATTTATATTGTTCTATCTAATATCTGAATTAATAACTATTAACATATAAACAAAAATTCAGTCTGCGTTCCATACCCATGGATATTCGGTACCAAAAAAACGATGTGTACACATTAGTACATTGGTTTAGATATTAGTATAAACGCGACATCATTCTCCATGACATGGTTGCACTATACCAACAAAATTAACTGACAATTCTAGAGATCAATCTCAATTAAGGCTGTACGATGATAAATCAGTTATTATAGTCATGGTTTATCTATAAAAAAATCCAAATGATGATACAATTTCAATATATCATACTTGCGATTAAAAATAGATCAAACGTAACAGCTACATACACCAAAACTAATGAAAGATATTTTATTTAACTACTAAAATATAGATAAGTATAGTCATAGATTCATACGTAGGTTTCACGAAAAAGTATATAACATATAAGTTGACATCCCATATTTAAAGACTTACATTTAATTCTGTTTCAACTTGTATTTCTTATGTCTCCACTAACTCATATCTTCAGTACATCATCATTCCTTGTCCATCTACATAAATCTTGTCCCATAATATCATTCTATCAAATTGTTCTCATTCATAATCTGTTTAAAACTTAAAGATCGTGAGATATGAGTCTAACAATGGAGTATTATTGCTCAAGATTAGAAACAATTTTGACCTTCATATGAAATTTCATCCTACTTCTAGTAAGATGTTTTTAAAACATTTACGGAAATCAAAACAACAACAAGACAGACATATTGAGAAAGGCGGTCAAAGGGAAGCTCTGAATCTCCACATGCAGCAAGCTAAAAGTGAATGAAGAAGAAAAGGAAATAGTAACCTGTGCAGTGTGCCCGAGTGATGTAAAAGGAAGAGATAGAGTATGGGAATTGAGAAACCGTAACCATGTTTTTTCAATAAGGATATCTGGACAAATGGCTACATGATGTTAAAAAAATGTTTCATTCACATGTTAAAAAAAATAACATTTTCAATTGATTTCTAGAAAGCTTACAGAAAATAATGTTTGCACATAATGTTCATCTGGAATATAGTTGTGCTGCTTTCTAGCCACTGCCCTCTGCAATGAAATTGAGTTATTAGTTATAACCTCGTAGAAATGGAAATACTGCAGCTGAATTTTAGCTATATCAAGAAGAAAAGAAACTGTTCAAATTATCACATATCTTGTAATGCTTCTTGAATATTGGAAAAACTACGTTAACGTCGACAGCAAATCTTGTGTTCCTTCTAACCAATGTTATCCGCTTTAGAGTAAAGTAAGACAATTTGATATGAGATCGAAATATAGAAAGAAAGTAAATCAAGAACAAATTTTCTTATAGAATAAGAATCTTTCAAACCAGAAATCCTTTCTTCCATTTATCCTTCGGGATCGTAGACGACGTTTTTGGGTTGTAGCGATATTCCCTTTTGTCTTTTTTATCCATAAAACTGACAATCAAAATTCAGATTAAGCATTATCAAGCGAGACATCAATCAAGCTATTGTTGGTAAAGTAAAATAAGGATATGTATAAAATTCTTTTCTAGAATTATGATTGCTTACCTATCCACAAAACTTTTCAAAGAAGACAATAGATAGTCATATGTGTAATTGAAGTTGTTAAGAGGAACACAACTGCAACAATTAGATAGTTGTTTTGTTAAAATCAAGAAAACTATTTTGTGCGTGTGTGTTTGTGTAGGGGTTTAAAAATAGTTTATCCAACTTGACAGAGTGTCTGTGTTCACACGAGATGATACAATTTCTTTTGTAGTGGCATGTTATTCTCCCGTTGCTGAGTCATAAATATAATATCTTGATACATCAAAAACTGACATAGTTTTCATACCATTGACCAGTAAGATGAAAAAATGCAGCTAAAATATCCTCTATTAAAGGATGTACTTTAAAACATAGGTAACATCATAAACCCAAGAAAGAAAAACAATAATATTCCACGTATCAAATCAGATCCCCAAAATTTAAGTTTGGTGCGAATGATGCATGTTTAATGGAAACGTGGGTAAGCCCATTTTCCCAAAGAGATAAAATTGCTTTGAAGAGAAAGGAATCAAATACGATATGAAAGAATAGAATTTGCAAGAAAAAAGATCGTTGCTTCATAAATCGAATCCATTCCATAAAGGGATCCCCGTTTTGATTCACAATGTAAAGCCTATTTGTTAATCTACTTCAGATCGTTGAGTGTATCGATGATGTATGGAATGATGTTACTCCTTTTTCTCCAAAGATACATATGAGAAGTATCAGGTTAAATTTTGTGCTTATTACGTTGATTCTAAGGTACGAAATGCAGGTGTCAATATATGGAAGCTGAATGGAGAAGCCTAACAAGAAGCAAAGAGAACACTCATCAACATCATTAAATTATTATGAGGAGAGCTTGGAGACAATAATTATTTTGGAGGAGAGATGTACAACTATGTTATGTATTACTTGCACCATTCAACTGGGTTGGAGACTTTCAACCAACATGCCAACTTTAGTATTGAAGAGCAAATTCCCAAGTATGTGGCTTATACCAAGCAATGCCTGGGGAAGCCAAGTGCTGCTACAGCACTTCCTGATCCCAATAATGGTTATAAATATATTTTTAACTTGGAGAAGAGGCTACATCGTCATGAAGATATTATGGTGTTTATTTAGCTTGTTAACTTTTTAGTTTTAAAAAGAAAAAATCTCAAAAAAAATGCTGAAGTTCAACTAGATTTTAAAAAATGTAAATCTATATTCTACTGCTAATCGGTTACTCAATATGAAATTCTAAGTGATAACATATTGGCCCAAACAGCTTAAAAAATAGACTAAAAACAAATATCTTTATGAACATAAAATTTTGCCAAATTTGTACATTCAATACCTTTCGGATAACAAAACAAAACGCTGTTATGCATGATCCTAAAGCGCTTTCTGCAACAACAATATCTCCTCTTCAATCATGCTTGCTTCACCCCATCTCACCCACATGCATTTTATTCAAATCAGCTAAAAAAATGCCTCTAAAAAGAATCCCTAACAATAAAAAATGTAAGAAAACGTTGTACTATAATCAAGCTGCCCGCCGAAAAAGAAATGTGATCGCTTACTGCTCGCATCAAAACACAAACTCAAGTTTAGAATGTACATAAATCGAAAACATACTTGCTTCCGCACCCGCAAAAAACACGTGCCATATGAAATCTAGTGGCAATCCCGCATGTGCGAGAAACAAAAATGCTATCTTCGTCATCACCCTTGATGGCGCCTTCTTCAAAAAGTGCAACAGATGAAGGTTTCGAACTTGCATCTGATTGGAATTTGAAAAGGAGGAATGTGTAAATGAGTATGGAGAGTGAAACAATGAATTGAAATATGAGAGCAAAACCCTGATATTGATTGCGAGCGGTGAAACCCTAGCTTGTTGGAGAAAGAGACGTGAAAAGGAAAACGAGGAACGAAAGAACCGTGATAGATGTTTTAAGTGCATTAGAACACAAATTACAAATTTATCCTAATCGCTTTGAATTTATTACGAAATCACCAAATGTAGTCACGGTAATAACCGTTATAAATGGTTGTAATGGAAATAACCGTAATAAATTGGTAACGGTTATAAACGTTAGAAATTTAAAGCGGAAAAGTGTTACAAAATGGACTGTTTGATGTAGTGTCCCCTTTCCTCCAATGGCTCATGGCCAAGCCTAGCCAGGCCACTTCCCTAAAACTCACGGCCTAAGGCCTCATTCCCATTTGCTCCATCATTTCCTTGCTTCTTAGGTGTTAAACCATATTTACTAGATGATACAAGGACTTTGGTAATGTTTGGTGGAGAAAGAAGTTGGTTCAATAGATTTCTAGAAAGTTAGAAAGGAGGAAGAAGTGAAGACATTATTTGAGTTTGAGAATTGATGATGAAATGAAGAGGCCTTTCAAGCTTATTTATAGCCTTAGGGAAAGTGGTAAAAGACCACAAATACCCTTCCACTATCATGCTTGTCCATCCCCTAGACACCATAACCTTACAGAAATATACCTTCCTTAAATCACTCTCCCATTTAAGGGTCCTTTAATACTTTCTGTATACTTACTTTTATTTACTTTTAATATAACACTTAGTTTAATTGATTATTTACTTACGAAGATGGAAGATTTAATTCTTGTTTGTATGTGCATATGTTACTATACAAGTTGCAAAATAATTGTACAACTTGTATTGATCAAAAATTTGACTTTAACAAAATGTTTTCCTATCACATTTTTAGCATTTATCCAAAATGTATATTTTTTGTAAACACATTTAAAAATAAGTTTTCTATCATTAGTTAATAATTAAAATGTATTTAACAAGGTTATAAATCATATTTAATCATATCAAATCTTAGACATAAATATTTAAATAATTCAGATATTTAAATACGAAGTGATTGAAATTCCGAATCGTTACAAGTTATCACTGTCTACTCCATTTTTCATTGTTTAAGGTTATAAAAGATGTTTTTGAAAAAAAAAATTGTATGGATTTAAATGATGATAATTAATAAATGGATTGGGATAGTTTGTGAATATTATAAGGAAAAGCATTTATGTAAGGACGGGTATTTTATATACATTCTTTTATTTAGAATTTGTTTAAATAAGAATTTAAAATGGTAATAAAAGATAAATAAATTAGTACTGATAAAAAAGGCTTATGAAGATTATAGGAGTTTAAATATGGCATAAACAATAGTTAAATGACAATAAATTTTGAGTAATAAACCAACAGATTTTAATGTATATCTTTAGGATAATATAACAACTTGAAATCAATATTTGGCATGCATGTGGCCTAGTAAAATAATTGTCTTGTAAGTAGAAGTATCTTTGAAACAACGAACTTTTCATAAGTATAGGCCATAATTTCATGGAGTAATAAATGATGATTTCAAATTTAATGTAATAAGTTTATTTTTATGAAATAATTTATTGAAATTTATTTTGTATTTTGTTGAAAGTTTTTGTGAAGATAAATTATTTTGCTCCATAGTGAAATAAAGAAGTTTTTGAATTTTTGATTTAATGAAAGTTTGGTTCAATAATTGATTTTTAATTTTTTTGAATCAAAAGTCCAACTTTCAGAGAAATAAGTCTCTGTTGTATAAAGTCCTTATAGAGGAAAAGTTAGTTAAAAAAGGAATAAATTTCATCACTCATTTTGGGAAATACGCAATTTTTGAAAATTGGAAAAAAGAATTTTGAGTTTATATTTTCAAAGGTAAAAGTTTCAGATAAGGTACTTTATAATTTTTGAATTTTAGTTATAAGAAAGCTGAGAACTAACAATTTTTTTTATAGAGTAGATATGGACTCCTACGCAGTTAAGGCAATGTAAAGGTTTAAAGATACAAATAAAATAGGAATAATATGTACAACTTGATTTGATTCCATATATTTAGTTGTAGAATATTGGTAAAATTGTGAAGATATTCCAAATTTATAATTGGGTTGTAAGTTAAGTTGCCCTAATTGACTTGGGATGTGAATTTCTATATTTTAATTTATTTGAAACGAATTCCGTGTAAATTCCATAAATTATCCAACTTTAAAAGATGTGTAAATGCGTATCATTTGAATTAACAAGGGATATACCAAGAAGGAAAGAGATATGTAAGATATGAATATTCTTTTCCATATTCTACACTGTCTGTTTTGTTAAAAAGAAAGGAAATAAGTCCTTGTAGTTTCAAGTGAAGCAAAGATCTCACTTATAATGGTACTCGTTTTTAGAAGGATAGCTTTGATAAATTGGAATGTTTTAGTTTAGTATATAAACACATGTATAACCACGCTGAAAAATAGAAATACAAAAATAACGTAATTTACGACTAAATACGTATCGATTAGTAATTAACGGATTAAGATTTATAGACATTAATCACAAAATTTAACGAGCGATAAATTTGTAATTGATGGGAGTTAAAAATAATTATATGCGAACTGATTAAGGAACTTAATATGACATTGATGGATGAGTTAAATCAGCATAATAAATGTAACGATCTCGGTTTTGAGTCAAATTTAAATTAGTAATTAAAATAAAATTTTGAATTAAATTGTAAATTAATTTGAATTTTTCCAAACTAAATAAGATATTTGTTTGTTTATATGCATATGAATTAATTGTAAAATAAAAATTTGAAATTGAAATTAAAAAACAAGTAATGCAAGTATAAAGAAAATAAATTGAATTTTTATTTTGAACATAATAGTAAATTTGTTTTCTAATTTTAATATATATGTGTTTATTTATTTATGTATAATTAGTTCTTAAATCATTTTCTTTATAAGTTATGCAAGTATAAAGAAATAAAAAATGTATAAATATAAACATTCATTCATTTAAAAGTTTAATTTGATCATATAATCAATTTCTTGAAAGTTATAGATATATACATTAGTTTCAAACCATTCTCTTTTAAACTTTATATATATAAAACAAAGAAATGTATTTATTTAAATAGAAAATATAATATAAAGTTATATTTAAAATATTATTAACATGAAAATTTAAAGTTTTTAAAAAATATAAACATAAGTGCTTAATTTAAACAAAGGTTTAAAACATAATTTGTAAATTAAAATAAAGCAAGGGTTTAAACCATAATTTATAAATAATTTAAAATAAGGATTTAAACATAAAATGATTGTTTTGACATCTGTACATTTATAAAAAACAAGTATAACACTTGTAAAATAAATGTGACATGCGATTAACAAATGTTAACATAGATAAACAAGTGGCACACTTAAGTTTCTTTTAATTTTTTTATTACAAATAACATATTAAAGAAAGAAAGACTGGCTATTTATTTCCAGATCAAAGTTAAACCTTTCTCTTCATCTTCACTTTCTTAAAATTTCTTTTCCTTCATTTAAAAATCTGAAACCTGGAAATAAAATAAAAGCTTCAGTTCAAAATCTTCAAGATCAAACAGTAATCAGTTAATTAAAGCAACTTAAAGATCAAGGCAACTAATCAACTCAAACAATTAGGTGTAGATTAACTTACAGATCAATTGATTCAGATCATCTCAATCATTTCCAGTTTTTCAGTTTCAAATTACTTCCCAGTTTACAAGATCAAAACCTAGTCCTTGTTTTACATCAGGACAAGTGAGTAAACTCTTAAACCTGATATAGCTTGAATTAGTAAGTGATAATCTTTTGAAGTATGATATGAAATGTGTTTAGTATGTTGTTCAAAAAAAAAGATTGCATATATATATGTATGTATGTATGTATGTATGTATGTATGTATGTTAACATCTGTGTATATGACGAGAACAGAAAAAATAATATAATATGCCCCTGTTATATATGACAGGGTTTAAAAACTTGTTCAAAAATTCATACCACCCAAAAGAATCAATATTAGGCTTTGATCTTCAGATAAAATTTGTTTGTACTTGTGATGACCCGGAATTTTTGAGCATTTAAAATTGGAATATTTAATTGATTTTGAATATTCAATACAGTAATTTTAACTTGAATTACGAATATCACCAATTATTTGATAATTAAATTATTAAATTAAATAAGTTGAAGTTGGTTCAAATGTTGAATCTGGAGTTTTAAGCCTATTAAAAATAATTTGAAAGCTTGAAAAATTTATATTAATAGTACTGAGGATAATAAAAGTCGTAAAATTGAAATTAACAGTGATTTGTTCTGTTTTGAAATTTATATCGTTTAAATTGAATTTAAAAATAGCCTTCCGAGGCACAGTCTCGGAATTTGACGAAACCAGTTCCATTGGATCCGAAATATTGAATTATTTCCGAGTTTCAATTTTCATAATATTTAAAGTTGTTGTGTGAGCGTACGATATATAAACGCGCTAAAATTTTAATTGATAACAATCGATTTGGAGATTATCGTCTCCATACGATCGAATTAGGTCTCGAAACCTTTTCCATTGCGTCCAGAATAGGCGTATAACATTATAAACGCCTAGCGGCACACCTTGATAGGAGTTTGAAATTTTAGGTTGCATTTGTCGAGACATTTGGAATTTAAATAAAAATATTTTTACAAGCATACTTCGTAGCCGCAATTATTTCACGTCGTAACTTTCTTTTCTTTTCTTTCTTATTGGAGTCACTGTAGCTGCTTGTACCATGTTCCCTCATTTCCTTCCCCATTACGCTAGATATTTTTCTTGCTTCCTCTTTCGTTTAAATATCTTGGCCGAGAATATCAGCAACGAAAAAAATCTAAAAAAAAAAGAATGGAACCGGCATCACAGTTTCATTCAAACGAAACTTAATAATAAAAAAAATATATAATAAAATAAAATCAGCAGTCGATTCAGGTGGGAGATTTTGGTGTTTAGGGCTCGTTCGAGCTTTGTGAGATCTCGAGGCCATCAATCGAGTGGCAAGTTGGGTTGTGCAGTCATGGGAGTTAGGAGGCAGCGGCGAGAGCCTCGCGTGATGCTTTAGTACGCGAGCTGGCAAGATGCGGGGTCAAGCAAGTATTTCAGCGGCGACAAATCAAAAGGTGGGCGAATCGAAGCCATGGCCGAGCTTCTTTTGTGGGATTCGTTTTCGAGTTCGTTGCTTTGTCTAGCCACCACTGTTCGAGTTTGTTTGTCGCCACGACTTAAAGTAGGGTTAGGGTTTTTTTCTCGAGGCTTGCTTGCTGCGTTGCTTTGAGCCAGATGCCATCGTGATAGGATGCCGAACTTGCTATTGAAGGTGACAATCTCAACTATGGAGGCGTTTCGATTGGTGCGGGGCTGATGTGGAGTGGGTCAGATTCGCGAGTTTGGCAGCGAGGTAATCCCAGTTCTGGTTGTTTTTTTTAAAAAAAAAAAAGAAGAAGAAGAATTGCAGTAAAGAGGAAAACTTATCTGTTAAACGGTTTCTAAAATATTAAGCCAATCTTAATTTAAATTAAGTTATTAGTAGGTTAAATTTGTTAAATAATAATTTATTCAAATGTTAATAAATCATGGGTTGTTTTTACAAGGTCTTCCTATACTTAGTTAATTTAATTTGAAAATTTATTTTAAAATTAATAGAAAATGAATTTATATAAAATAAGGTTGTTAAGTTAAACTTATATAAATTGAGAAAAAAAGTATATAGGAGTTTAGACTTTGAAGTAGCTATATAAAGTTAGTTTAAAATTTAATTTTTAGATAAATTAAATTTTAATTTAGGTAAATTAAATTAAATTTTAATTTAGATAAATTAAATTTTAGTTTGATTAGATAAATAAATGGAAATTTATTTCTAAGTTATTTGGGATATTAATAAACTGTAAATGGTCATACAAGGTTGAGAAATCATGGACTTAAATCAAGAATGAAGTGGGCGTGCAAATTTAAGAGGCAAAGGTGAGTTAATCTCACTCAGTAAAATTTAAATTTAAATGATTAAATTTAAATAATTGATTGTATGGTTGAATTGATTGATGTGGTATAGTATAGTATAAACTGAAATTGGTATATTATGTGATGCTAACGTCTGTGGATGCAGGAAAGACAGGTTGGAGGGATCCAACTGGACCCCTCACATTTATTTAAATTATTTAGTACCCCCTGTTGCGATTATTTTATATTCTGTGATGAATATTATTGATAGTTGGAATATTGGATGTTATGGTTTACCTGAATATATTCCGGTGCACTAAGTTATCAAGATATATATAGAATTGGATTTTGGAAATAAAAAGAAGTGAATTTGCAAGAAAAATAACCATAGAAATTTGAATAACTTTAAGAATGAATGGGAAAGAAATAAAGTGCCCTATAAAGTTCTAATAAATAAATCTTAAGTTTAATAAGGGAAATTTGAATAATCAGAAGATTAATGAATTTTAAATTTTAGTGTTATTATTTTAAAGAATAAAACATTTATTTAAAATTTAAGATTCAATTTATTGGAAAGGATAAAGAAGAAATTTGGAAGAAGTTGAAATTTGTATATTTCAGTTAAAGATTTAAAAATCAAACAGAAACTAATAATAACAACAAAGTCCATAATAAATGAATGTTGAAATGAATTGAGTAAGTAAAGAAATTTATTTCAAAGGGAATAAATTGGGAATCAATTTGGAGAATTGATTTAAGTGATTGAGATTGGAAATCCTCCCTGAATAACCAAGTACGTTTATAAAGTAAATTTTAAATATAAATTAAATGTTTTAAAGTTGTTTTTAAAGGAAGCAAGTTTTGTAAAATTTATTATTTCTAATATTTAAATTCTAAAGTAAGTATTTTTCTCAAATCTATTATAGTATTAATTATTTAAAAAGTGACTTAGTATTTGTTTTAAAAGTGAAAACCTGGTTTTATATTTTATAAAGTGACCTTATTTTCAAATATTTATATAGTACGTATTTTTGACAAATTATCGAAGTAGTTCTAACTTAAATGTTTTAAAGTATATTTCAAAGTAAAGAATTTTAAATTATTTTAGAAATCTAGTTTTGTGCTTGATGGTTTCAGAGGAGATAGAAAATATTTGAGAAAGTTTATTCTGAAAATAAAGATGGTTTTGAAACTGTTTTCAAAGGATTGAAAATAGAAATATATCTTGTGAAGATATTTTGAGCTTAATAAATAATTTGGGAAAATTATTTATTGTTGGATGGATGTTGTGAATATTAATTGATAGTTAAATCACCGACTATCAATATTGGCCAAATGCGTTGATCGTTCCGAAGAGACCAGGATCCAGATTTATTTCTCGAAAACCACTTCGATCCGGTTTGTACGTTTCGTGTAAACGATTTTGGATTCGAAGTTGGAGCAGTGAAGTGCAAGGGCTAGTCGCTACTAATCCTGAGGATATTTCCAAAACGGATGTAGTAGGAATAGTGCCTTCGGTTCCGTTCGAACCCGGGATGGACTTGTATGGATGAATGTTTACGAAACATCGTCAGGTGGACGATGGGCATTCTTAGGGATATGTTCTTGAAAAGGTAACGCTTAGCCTCAAGCCTCATCAAATGGGAATGACTGAAAATCAGGGGTTATGCAGCAAGGCTAGGTGGGTAGCACCCAAGCAGGGTGAGGTCATTCCGGTCTAGATGTCCCTTTTTATTTCGGCTTAGTGGACGGTTGCTGATCCCAATCGTGGGGTGATCTCACTCGGGACTGTCCAGTAAGGGATGGTTCCGGCCTTGTGTTGCAGGGGAGCGGGCGTACTCCTCGGTACGGTGATCTAGGCCCCGTACCGTGGCAGGTGGTACCCCAGTGCCTAGTCATTAGATGGAAATCCATTCTCCCTACGAGCCTTGTACGAGTTTTGTTTGTATTACCCACTCTGTGGCTAGTAGCTGGAATTTAATGAATGTAACAATTTCGGCTATTTTATAAGTATTTGTATATAGACCCTATTATAACATCAGAGGATTTCTATAGAAATTGTTTTAGCTATCGTAAGGTAAAAACCCGACATGTTTATTTGTGGCGTGGTCTTACGAGATGCTTTTGTTTTCAAAGGATTTTTGAAACTTTAATAATCAATTAGGTGTGATTTTCTCACGCTGGTATTCCAGACTGACTCAGGTATTATTTAACTGTAATGCTTGGGTCAGACCGAGTATTATAGAATACAGGTTTTGACGCTGTGGAGCTCAGGAGACGAGCTTGATGACGAAACGTACTCTCGTACTTATTTATATATATATTCCGCTGTGTTGAGTTGTTGTGTATCCATTTGTATGATATTGATGTTGAGCTGTGATTGATGTACTATGATGATGTAATATATATAAACAGAGATAAATCTGATTGAGTAAAGATTATTTACTATCTATTATATTTTATTCCGCTGCGATGGTTAGATTCTGATGTTGATTTTGTTTTCTCTTCTTCTACCTCTTCTTCTTAAACCCAAATGGTTCGTATTTCTGTACAACTTGTGTTGATTGTTGTAGAATAGTGTTGACTCAAGGGGTACGGATTTGCGGGCTGTTACAGTACTTATCAAATTCAAATTATAAAAATAACCTCAAGCATTCATATTAAACGGTTATTTTTAAATTAAGATATCACAGTGATGAACAACATTTAGCCAGAAAATTGAATGATTTAATTTCGAGTTTTGATTATATAATCTGTTTCGAAATGGAAAATGATGATTTTTGATTATAAAATATAGTTTTTTAAGATTGGAAATGTCGAGGAATCGTGAGTTGAACGGCATATGGTTTTTTGGAAAATTCCAGTGATCGATGATGAGTTAAGTGTCGGGTTTGTTTATGGTGATAGCTGGAAGGATAGGGACGATGGGAAAAAAAGTGAAGGAGCTCATAGATCGTCGGCGAGGCGGGTTTTTTCGATTTAGGGTTTAGGAGCAGTTTTTGGTTGATGTTGAAAAGAGGGTCGCGCGATGGCGATGGAGCGTCGGGGGTGATCGCGTCGGAGGGAAAAGGAGCGTGGGTCAATGATGTAACTGTGATCGGGGTGGCGGAGTTTCTGACGACCAGAATTGGGGGGGCGGTGCGAGTTTTGACGAACTATGTTTGTTCCAGGTTTGCTTGATTCTTCCTGTTTTCGATGTGAAGTCGGAATCAAACTTATGGGGTGGTCGTGAGGCTTAAGAGGATCGTCGGCGACTTGCTGAAGGTTGCGGTGATGGTAGGAAGAGATCGAGGCGATCGTACACGTGCACAGGTGCACTTATGTGTCGGCGTTGATAAAAGTATCGGAGAAGAAAACATGGGCTTGGGGTGGATAAGGTTTTATCTCGGGAAAATCTCTAAGTAGTAATGACGTAAGAATTTCATGGTGCTTGGCTCGGAGAAGCAATGGGTTAAGCTCAGTTTTGTTTAATTTTTTACCAGCTTTTAAATTTTAAAAAGGGAAATCAGGTTTCAAGTTTTAAAATTTTGAAAATAAAATCTATACCAGGTTTTAAGTTATAAAACAAATTTTATACCAAGGTTTAAAACTAATGATATGAACAAGTATCAAAAAGGAAAATGTTTTTAAATTGTTTTTGAAAATTAATTGATTTTGAAATAATTTATATGATGATAATGAATAAATTTTCTAAGTATTTTCAAATGGAGTTTGATAATGGTTGAATTAAGCAAGTGTGTTGAAATAAGTATATTAGAAACTTTAATTAAGAAATGATTTTGAATAAATTTATTTCAATTCAAATAAGTTGTAATGATATAATTAAGCGATTAATTTAGGTATATGGTTTATCTTAATTATTTAAGGTCTTTGTGATTAAAAACATAATCTCTTAGTTAATTCAAGTATAATTACTTAATGAAAGTAATTCAGGATAATTAATTTATAATTAAAGGTCAATTAATTAATAAATTAAGATCAATTAATTTGTAAAATGGGTTAATTAATAAATATACTTAATTACATGATTATCAATTAATTAAAAGCGAAATAAATTAAGGCGGGTAATTAAAAAGATTATTAATTAATTAAAGATAATTACTTTATGTAATTACATTAAAGGATAATTAATCAATTAAGGTTAATTAATGATATAATTAACCGATGATTAAAGTTGAATAATCAAGTGATTAAAGGATAATTACTTAATTTGTGATTTATTAATATAAGTGATTAGAGATAATCAATTATTGTAATTAATTAAGAATAATTAATTAAATGGTAATTAATCGAGGGTTAATTAATTGATGTAATTAAGGAATATTAATCAAATGATAATTAAATAATTAAATATTAATTATTTAATGATTAAAGGTTAATTTATTTATTAATTACGATTGATTAATTAATGATTAAAGGTTAATTAATTTATCATTAAAGGTTAATTAATAAATGACTAAAGAATAATTAATTAAAATGGTTCGTAATTAATTAATATTACTTAACCAGGATTAGTGATTAATCTGGTTTAATTTAATCAGATGATTAATTAATCTTATTTATGGATGTTTGAATTGTATTGAATGCTTTGAATTATATGATATCCCTGATGTATGATGCTTTGTGATACGAATTATTTTGATTTGAGCTGTGATGAATGTAATTGTTTATCTGTGATGATTATTTATCCGTGAATTTATGAATGAAGATAAGCGTTATAGGATTATACCGCTTATCGATATTGCCGTGCTTGGATGGTGATGATTGATGATGTTGCACTATTGTGTAAAATCCCTGGACTACACACCACACAGACAAATATGGATTGCACGAGGAAATTGATTAAGTTACAGATATTTGAATTTAATATTATGAAATGGTTTTAAAAGTTGAATTTTGAATCCAAAATGATTTTGGAAATGGAATTGGGTTGAATATGAAAAGCTTTTGAAAAGGAAGTTTGAAATTGAAATTTAGTTTGGGTATAATATATGTTGTTTAAGTTTCAAAATTATTTTGGAAATTTGGTTTGAAAAGTTTATACAAGTTATAATATATATATATATATATATATGGATTTTTAAAACCATCTTTAAAGTATTTAAAAGTATTATCTTGGGAATTTAAATGTAACCCAAGTTTATACCTTAAAGAATATAACTTGTGCATATTTGATCAGATTTTTTCGAAACGAAAACCCTTGTTTTTCAAATAATAATAGCTTTCATATAAAGAAAAGATTTCCAATTTGTGTTGAAACGATTTCAAGTTTGAAATTGAAATAGTTTTAAAAGCTATGAATTAATCATTATTAATGATTGGTGAACTTTGTTTCCAATTGAAGAGGATCTTAAAGGTGTATCTTTTGTATAAAAGATTTGGAATTGAAATGGTTTTGAAAGCTATGAATAAATCTTTGTTCAAGATTGGTGAATTTTGTTTTCAAATTGAAGAGGATCTTAAAAGGTGAATCGTTTAATTAAAAGATTAAATTGGTAATTTGTTTAAACCATTTGAAAGAAAGGTTTTAGGTAATAAGTTATGACTTAACTAAGATCCCACTATATCCATATGCTTTTTAAAATAAGCACTCATTATTTGGTTTAACCGGGAGATGTAACGACCCAGAATTTCTGTCAATTAAAATTCGTATATTTAATTGATTTTTAAATATTAACAAGTAAAATTTGTGAGTCGAATAAATTTATTTTTGAATATCTAGATTTAATTGGATAATTAAATCGACAAATTAATATACGAAATTACAGAAATAATTGGAAATTTGGTTTAATGTGATTAAAAATGATCTATAAAGTTATATTAAATCATATTGGAGTTAGAATGATGTTATAGAACTTTTAAAATTGAATTAAAAGTTAAATTGCAGAAATCGAATATTTTAATATTTAATCGACGACTAAAAATAGTCATTTTTCAAACAGTCTCGAATTTTGACAAAACCTATTTCATCGGATGCGTAATGTTATATTATTGTATGGTTTCAAATTTTGTGTCAATCGGACTTACGGTTTGTCCGGGGCAAGCTAAAACGCGTAGAAATCGATTTGAGTGAATTTTAAATCTAAAATAGTCGATTCAAAAACTTATCTTTCAAATTTGATCGAATTGGCTCCCGATATATATTTCATTGCGTTTGGAAGGGGGTAAAACAATATAAATGCCAGGCGACACGCTTTGTTTGGAGTTCGGAAAAATTTCAGGTGAATAGTGCGCGGAAATTTTCTATAAAAGGACTCAACACTTTCACTTTTACACAAACCCTAATCTAAAAGCTTTAGCCGCCACCATTAAACTCAATGGCCGAAAATTTCAAATCTTCTCCCTCAATTATCTTCAAATCCATCGATAATTAGCAAAAAATTTCAACTGCAAACTTGTAGAGGGCATCGAGATCTTGAAGATCAATGGTGGAGATTGGATTTGGAGCGTCGAGGTGGTCGCTAGGGGACCGCATCCTCCTATCGTTCCTGCACGGATTTCAAGGCCTTGGGGAGGCCGACCTTCATCATTCTATGGCCGAAGGTGGCTCTCGAGTGGGGCGTCTGAATGGCACTAGCTGATCGTTGTGAAGGTGCTCGTGTTGGCTGCGAGATTTAAGGTTTGGAGGCGATTAGTTGGGTTGTTTGCACGTGAGTTAACTGGGAAGATGAAGTTGAAAAATACGGCCTAGATTCTAGGGCTTAGGGTTGGATGGCTCTGGTTGAATCTGGGTATAAAAATATAAAAAGAATTGTAAATTTAATTATATTATAATTCGTTCAAACTTTAAACTATCGTAACTCTTTCATACGAGGTGCGTTTCGCACGAAACAAATTGCGTTGGGTTCGTATGGACGAACACTACACGATGGAGCTAGATTGGAGTCGACTGGAGCTAGTGAAAAATTTGGAAAAAATTAAACGCTAGTTTAATTTTATTCGAAATAAATCACTGCAACTGTTATTGGAATCTGGCGAGAACTTCTCACCCAATCGAAATTGTTTCGATTTAAATTTTAAATAGTTAGATTTAAAATTGCTAGATTGTATGCTTGAATGATAAATTGTTAATTATTTTTTTGAAATAGACCCTATACGTCGTATATTAAGCGGATGTTATTTATTAAAATCATACACCACGATATTCCGTCTTGATTGGAATTGGTATTATATATGTACTTGGAGTTGATTTTCCCGCATTATATAGCGGATGAGACCCTATTGCGCCGCATAATGGCGGATAATATTTTATAAATCCCATATACCGCGATATTCCGTATTGGAACGGGATTGATATTGTGCTAACATCTGTGGATGCAGGGAAACAGGTTGGAGGGATCCAACTGGATTCCTCACCCGTATTGATTTATTTGCAGATATTGTGATATATTCTATTATCATATGATATATGATGTTTTGGATGTCGTGATTGTTATATTTGGTGTTGTTGCGGCAATGGGCCTATTTTTGGAGTTTCAAAAATGTTAAAGTAACAATTTTGAATTTAAAAGGATTTTTAAAGTGATTTTTGAAAGTATACGTTTTAATTGAATTTTAGAATTGATTCATTTTAAATAAATAAACGTTAAAATTTTAATGTTATAAAATTTATGATTTTTGAGAAATATAGTTGAAAATTGATTTTTTAAAATATGGAGTTAACGAATTTTATAAAATAGTATAGTATTGGGATTTTTGAATTTTTATAAACGGTTTATATAAAAGATTTATGAAAAAATTGATATTTATAAATTAAAATATTGGAATTATGAAACGAGTTTTTATAAGTGTTAAAATGAAATATAAATGGATTTCGTAAGTAAATGAAATTTATATATTTATAAATTGTGAAGTTATAAAATGAATAGATTTTGTAAAATAAAAGATTTATAGTTAAATTTACTTATAATTTGGATTTGGCAACTAAATAAGATATAATAGAATTTGTAAATAAAGAAATTTTTATAACTTGAAGTTTTTATAATATATAAATGTGAATTTATAAACATTGATTTATAAATTCAAGATTGATTGAATTGATAAGTTAATTTTTATAAATTACTAAAGGAAGTATATCCGCAATTTTGGACAGTGGATAATCCTTAAATTGAATATGTAGAAGTGTTGAATTTGGTAAATGATTTATATTCACAATTTTGGACGGTGAATAATATATTAAAGAAATGTTTTGGGAAGTGACCTTTTAAATAGAATTAAAACGATTTAAAGATGTTTTAAAATATATTAAGTATCGAAACCATAGATTTCGACATTTATTGTTGTAATAGACGTTTTCGAGAAAATAAGGAAATGATGGACTATAACACTGTTGTTATAGTAAATGATTTTCGAAAGTAAATGTTTTATATAGTATTGGGATTTATATATCTATCTTAATTTCGAATCCTTATACTAGTGATTTTGGGTTGTCGTAACGATGTTTTACGCAACATTCGTTTTGACTCAAATAAATGTGTTTAAAGAAAACGTTTTCCTTAAAGGAATAAAATATATACTTAATCGTGTTTTAATTCTAAGTATTGTAAATAGATTTGTTAATTACTTATTGTTAAATAAGTATTTGAAAATGTTTTCCAATATGAAGTGAAATGTTTTAGGTTTTTATCTTTTAAAGATAAATTGAAAATGAATAAGTATTTGGAATTGCTTTTCCAATATGAAATTGAAATGGTTTAGAGAATATATCTTTTTAAAGATAAATTGAAGTAAATATCTGGCAAGTTATTAATTTATGGAAGATTAATAACAAGGGCCTAATGATTGTTATGGTGTTGAATATTTATTGGTTTGCTTTGATAGTTAAATAACCGACTATCAATATTTACCTTTGAATGGGTATTTGTTGTGATTGCTTGAATTTGAATGATATACTTATTTTTGAAAATAAGCGCTCGTTATTCGGTTTAGCCGGGAGAGGACCTTTGTGTCATAAATCCCATTCCGAATAAGTGATATGTCGTAATGGATAGCATTTGAAGACCGGTGTTGAAGACCGGATATTTTCGAAAATGGAAGGATTGCCGTCAAATGTTTCTGCATCAGCCGATCTCCGATATAGAAATTTTATCATCCTTTGTGATGGGAAGTCCGGTCGTGATTAGTGAATATCCGGATTTCAAGGGCTTCTTTGGAAGTGCCTTCGGTTCTGTTCGAACCTAGAATGGACTTGTATGGATGTGTGTCTGACGTTACAATTTGAGATGTAAAACTGGTTTCTATCAAATATATTTCTGTTGGTGGTGGAGAATTTATTATCTTAGCTTAACACCCTTCTCTGAGACGTACAAGCTCAGAGGTTATGTAGTGGATGGTTACCAGCGATACATTCCCAATTTGGTAAAGTGGCATACAAAGTGCTGTTGAGCATTTGTTGATCAAAACGTGGCTTTTGTATAAAGCGTAGCTTTGTGGAAGAGACTTCGTCGAACCTCACACCCCGGTAATGGTCAAAACTGGAAAGATGAGGCAAGATTATTAGGGGATCGCACCCCCTTAGTGTATGTCATTTCCTTTTGGATAGAGGTGTTATTATGGTATGGAGCCCTGATACTTAACCTATGTTATTGCTGCAAACTTATTACTTTGTGGTTGTTAGTGAATCCCGGGATTCAGGTCGGTTACGACCGGAGGATGGCATATTTGTGTCAGTAGTTACCCAGCTAGGGGTAACCTGACCTTGTGTTGGCAGAGATCCGGTTAGGTTCTCGGGGCGTCTTTCCAGAGGCGTACCCATGTGGCAATGGGAAGTTCCTTGGCCTGACCATTAGTTGAAAATCCAAACTCCAATACGAAACCATGTACGGTTTTAGTTGTAGAACCTGCCATTTACTTATGGTGGCGCCCCACTGTTTAGATGGTAGCTATAGTAGACATACGATACCGGTCGTATGTTGGCTAAGATTTATATCATTACTTTCAAAATGTTTTCCTACACTTTGCACTTATAATAATAATATCAAAGAAAATTTGCGTATTAAGCATATTTGACTATAATAAGGAGAAATCTCCTTCGATTCTGCGTTTGCATTGTGTGTGTGTGTGCGGGAGGCCTTATGGTAGTCTCATTTTCTAAAAGCATTGCGAATCTAATTTAAAATATTTCTTTGTTTGTTTTTAAAGAATAACTGTTTTAAGTTCTCACACCAGTCCCATGACTGACTTGGGGTATATTTTTTCCTTCCTAAACTCTGGGTGCCCACCAGTTTTAACACGGGCAGTCAAGAGTCAGGTTATTAGGTCATTCTGGAATTCAGGAGCTACTGTAGAGATCTGGAGGCAAGCTGGATGGCCTAGCGTATCACTTGTATATAGTATTTATTTTCTGCTGTTTGTTGTTGTAAACTCTGATAATGTAATGTAATGTGATGTAATGTAATAACTGATATAGTTCTTTGTTTTAAAGATTTTTCATTTATCTATTTTATGTTGTTCCGCTGTGTGACGCCCCACCTCTATACCCACGCTAGCCAAGAACACTACGAAGTAATGCTGTCAACTAGCACGGAGAATAAGGCTGTTGAGGAGCGACCATCCGTGTAATTGCTTTGTACGAGCATCGATATGTCAGATAGTATAACATGCATTTCTTTATCAAGAGGGAAATCTGACGTACCGACACAAACTCAAAGCTACTACACAGTGGCTATAATATCTTCGGAAACAAATATAGAAATAAACATAGCATAAATCAATCACAGACAATTCATATCACAAAGGCGGAAATAGATATGAATAGTACACTAGGAAGTGCACATCAGAGTAGTGGTCTAAAAAGATCCACAATAACACAAAAGAATAGTTACATGAACTACACAAAAGAATAAGTATACATTATGGATTCTATATCTCGAATGTATACACCAAAATAAACTACTAATCTAAGTAGTAAGCCAAAAGTCAGAGAAATCAATCCCAAATGAGAGGTCAAGCTGAAGCACCTGTAACATCTCGGTCTGACCCGAGTATTATTTAATAAGAAAATAATAAACGGATCAGTCTAACTATAGATATCAGATGAAACGATATAGAATAAAAGATATGACTAAACACATAATAATCACAATTTCAAGCTGTGATATATATAAGTAATTGAAAATCAACGAGAGATTAATCAATATCACCAAATCTACACAAGAATCAAAGAAATGTCATACTCCTTATTTCGTTCATCAAACCACAAATATTGACGATTATATCAATGTCAATCACAAAAGTCAATGACACACAAATTCACCAATGCACAAATATTGACAATAATATCAATGTCAATCACAAAAGTCAATGACGCACAAATTCACCAATGCACAAATATTGATAAAACTTATCAATGGAAATCACGAAAATTTATGAAACACAAATTCTAGAAATCATCTCAAGAAATCCAGAAATCACAAAGGGGGGGAGGCCTATCACAAACGGGAGCATAAAGCTCGCCAATACGTGTATCACAAACGGAACGCTAATTCCATGGTTGCTAACCATCACAAATTGAGCCGAAGCTCCACAAACGGCCCAAAGACCATGGGTTGCTACCCCACCAATTTGAGTCGAAACTCCACAAAACGTGGTTTAGTCTCCCTCGCAGACAAAGAGACATCGTACATTGCTAGTCTAAATCACAAAGATGATCGTCATGATCAACGAGAAGTGTCAATTACACTAAGCTAGTAAATATATGAGTTTAGTTTCATGTCCCATAACCACTTGCTTAACTTAAATATTTACGAACAAACTGTAGATCTCCACTATAAAACTAGGGATTCAATCGAACAAGTCCAAGAGTTAACCGACAAAGTGAACGCAAGCGTTTCATACCACTTGTTTTACTAAGTCGTTTAATTAGATTTCTCATACGAGTGAGGTAAAGGTTTATATATACTAATAGATTGGAAAACGGTTTTATAAACGAATTTGGTATTAAAATAGTATTGAAATCGTTTGAGGAAAGAGTTTTGATATTTACTACTAGTATAGAAAACCTTTATATTTTTAAAGTGCCAAAACACAAAGAAGATTGTAGGAACAATCAATCACTAAAATTCACATACGAAGATGTGAATAAAAATCCAACGAAACCGATAAAGAATCCATCAAAATGGATATTCAAAAATCCCTAAAAGGGAATCATCAAAGTCATAACAAATGATAACAACACATAGGAAACTAGACGAATCGATTAAAGTTGGAAACCACACAAAATAGGTGAAATAGGCTAAATAACATCAGGTCGGTCGGCCGGCCTCAGGGCTCGGTCGACCGGACCCTGTTTCAGAAAATAGTTCGGGAAGCAGGTCGGTCGACTGAGCTCTGTAGTCGGTCGACCGGACCCAAACAGAGAAGTGCATAGCACATTTGGAAGCAGGTCGGTCGGCCGGCTATAGAGCTCGGTCGGCCGGACCTGTTTCCTGCCTCTTCCCTGCCCATTACAAATGAGGTTCAATCTTGACCAAATTGCATTCTCTCGAGCAACGACGCTAAGGGATTATGCCAATCGACTACCCGGCCCTATAAGCTCTTCGATGCATCACCAAAATCATGATCAAAGATCAAAGCTATGATTTTTAAGGAATTGAACCCAAAACACTAAAAATTGGAATATTCACCAAATCAATCCAAACCAAAAGCAATTGCACACGAATAAGTGTTAGGAACTCATACCTAACAATCGAAGATAAATATAAGCATAGATGTGAGATAAAAATCTCACCTTTTCACAAAATCGAACAAGAAGAAGCTTGAAAGCAAATGGAGAATCAACCTCTCTTCAACACAACCCAATTGAGCTTGAATCTAAGCTCAAAACAAGAACATTTCCAAAATTAGGTTTAGGAATTTCTGAAATTGGTAAGAGAATGAGTTGGATAAGAAGAAGAGAATGCTTACCAATGGGTTCTCTTGAATTTGGAGCAAGGAAATTGAATTTGCAAGAAGAACTAGGGTTTTGGAATTTTAATTTCCAATCTCACCCACCATTAATGACTTAGAACTGAAAAGAGAAGAGAATGAGGGTGAGTGGATAAGAGTGGCTCAGATTTGAGCATAAGTTAACATAGGGCTGAGCCCAAACCAAACCCAAAGTGAAAAGTAGCAAAAATCAACTCTCTCCAAACATATCGAAGCTTATACTCAAAAAGGTCGCAAACGGCATTTTAAACTCAATGGGAGTGGTCCCGAGTCTTAATTCGACCGTATGCAAAAAGTAGCTTTTTGGACTAAAATCCGACTAACGATGAAATATTTAAATAAAATATTTAAATATAAAATCGATAAATATGCGGGTTGTTACACGCTGCGATTGTGAGATTCTGATATTTTTTCTGTTGCTTTTTCTTTCTTCTTCTATCTTCTACCTCTTCTTTAACCCTAACGGTACGGTTTTCCGGCCTTCGATTGCTCGAAAGTTGACACAGTGGACGTATTCATTTCGACCTTCGTGAGTCAAAAATCGCGTTCGTTACATTTGGTATCATAACATATGGTTAAGCGACAACCTTGGCTCTATTGGGAATTACTCATTAGAGATAGAGTCAACAATACTCTAGAATGAGTTAAGTGTAATAATAATAGCTATGAGCGCGTATTTGTTAGTGAATATAAAATTATTTTATATTGTGATGATTGGTTTGTTGAGTGGTATATGGATTCTGGTCGGTATAGTCCGTACAACTCTATCGATAGGGATCTTTAAACACTCGTACAGAACAAATTCGACACGATATTGTTTTAAATTGGGTAAATGAAATAATTTTACCTTTATTATATTTTATATATAAAGGAATAATTTTTCAGAAAATATTAAAGTGTATATGAATTGATTGTTTGGTTGTTGAAATGGAAGAATATATATAAGTTAATTGAAAGATGTTTGAATAAGTTAAATGAAACATATTGTAAAAGAATAAATTGTATAAGCGAAGAATTATAAGTATGGAATTATAATTACCATGATTTACAATTGTGAAATGATCTTATATAATTAAAGAGAAAATAGTGAAATTATATAAGAAAAAGACTTATAAATGTGAGTTATAAATAAAAAGGAAATTTTATGAAAGAATTTAAAGCACTAGACTCACTACTATTGCTGGGAAATAGTAAGGGTGATGACTGCAACATCATCAGTATCATTTTCAAGTTTCCGTGTGATGGATTTGCTACCACGGTAAATTGAAAAATTTAAGTTTGGTTGTGATGAACAAATTTGAAATTAAAACCAAGTTGTAATTGTTGAATATAAGTAAAACAAGTTTTGAACTTATAATATGAAATAATAAAGATTTTATTTTGGTAACGTTGAATGGAATTTACTTTAAAATTGGAATCTGAATTGGATTTATAAGTGGAAATTTAAGTTAAGTTAAACAAATGATGTTTGAAATGGAATATAACTTAAGTGATGTTGGATGAAATTGATTTTGGCATCGAAGTAAAATAATAAAGTGAATTAAATGGATGTGAACTTGAGTTATATAAATGAAATTCAACCTTATTTTTTAAATGAATTAGCAATTGAATTAATGATTGAATTGAATGTAAATCAATTGAATGTAAATGAATTGATATGAAATAATGGATGTAAGTGTTAATTCATTAAAGCTAATTAAAAGTGATAAACCAAATTGAATGAGAATTTAATAATTTGGTTATGATTTGGTTGTTATATGATTGTTAGTTGATTGTATATAATTCATTAAGAGTTAATAAAGTTGAATTAATAAAATTGAAAGCTATGTAACTGAATTCAAATTGAAAGTGATGTACATTTTAATAAAAATTGAATTTGATTGAATGGAAAGTAAACTAACTTGAATGTAAATTAGTGAATATAAACTAATTGAAAATGAATGTTAGTAAAGTCCAATGTTAATGAATCAAATGTGATTAAATGAAAAACCAATTCATTGAATATAATGAGAAGTGAATTTATATTGATTTGGTTATTGATTGATTGGATAGATATTGGATGTAGTTGGATGATAGTTGGTTGATGGTTGGATTTGTTGCTTTTGATTGCATTTGCTATATTGGCACATATAGTTGTTGGTATATGTTGTATATTGATATTTCTTTCATATATACATGTTTCTCATGGTTTGTTGAGTGTTTAGTAGGTGGGATTGCGCTTGCTTCGCATTTGGAGCTCGCTTTCGCGCTATATTAGCCGTATATGCTCGCTAATAATATATAAGGTACATATCTCGGATTACATATCGTACTTTCATAATTTTTCCCTGCGAGATGCCCCATTGCTTGATGAGATGTATATTTGTGATATATATACTGTCATTTTTTTGGGATCGAGCCGCGCAAAGGAGACGCTGGCGAAATTTTTCGAAAATTTAAGGCGTTAGAATATTTTTGAGAAAATTGGAAAATTTTGAAAAGATAACTAAGTATGATTCGAAAACTTAGTAAAGTTATTGTGAGAAGTTTAACTATGGATTTTGGAAAAGTTAAACACTTAAGTGAATTTGAAATCTAATTTGAACGATTTGTTTTTGAAAGGTTAATGGATTCTGTAACTTTTTCTTACTTGGTAATTTCGAGGATGAAATTCTTTTAAGGGAGGAAGTTTGTAATGACCCAGAATTTCTGTCAATTTAAATTCGTATATTTAATTGATTTTTAAATATTAACAAGTAAAATTTGTGAGTCGAATAAATTTAGTTTTGAATATCTAGATTTAATTAGATAATTAAATCGATAAATTAATATAAGAAATTACAGAAATAATTGAAAATTTGGTTTAATGTGATTAAAAATGATTTATAAAGTTATATTAAATCATATTGGTGGTAGAATGAAGTTATAGAACTTTTAAAATTGAATTAAAAGTTAAATTGCAGAAATTGAATATTTTAATATTTAATTGACGACTAAAAATAGTCATTTTTCAAACAGTCTCGCATTTCGACGAAACCAGTTTCATCGGATCTGTAATGTTATATTATTGTATGGTTTTAAATTTCGTGTCAATCGGACTTACGGTTTGTCCTGGGCAAGCTAAAACGCGCAGAAATCGATTTGAGTGAATTTTAAATTTTAAATAGTCGATTCAAAAACTTATCTTTCAAATTTGATCGAATTGGCTCCCGATATATATTCCACTGCGTTCGAAATGGGGGTAAAACATTACAAACGCCAGGCGGCAGGCTTCGTTTGGGGTTCGGAAAAATTTCGGGTGAATAGTGCACGGAAATTTTCTATAAAAGGACTCAACACTTTCACTTTTACACAAACCCTAATCTAAAAGCTTCAGCGGCCACCATTAAATCAATGGCCGAAAATTTCAACTCTTCCCCCTCAATTATCTTCAAACCCATCGATAATTAGCAAAACTTTTCAACTGCAAACTTGTAGAGGGCATCGAGATCTTAAAGATCAACGGTGGAGATTGGATTTGGAGCGTCGAGGTGGTCGCTAGGGAGCCGCGTCCTCCTTCCGTTCATGCAAGGTTTTCAAGGCCTAAGGGAGGCCGAGCTTCAACATTCTCTGGCCGAAGGAGGCTCTCGAGTGGGGCATTGAATGGCACCAGCTGATCGTTGTGAAGGTGCTCGTGTTGGCCACGCGATTTAGGGTTTGGAGGCGGCTAGTTGGGTTGTTTGCGCGTGAGTTAACTGGGGAAGATGAAGTTGAAAAGTGCGGCCTAGATTCTAGGGCTTAGGGATGGATGACTCTGATTGAATCTGGGTATAAAAATATAAAAAGAATTGTGAATTTAATTACATTATAATTCGTTCAAATTTTAAACTATCATAACTCTTTCATACGAGGTCCGTTTCACACGGAACAAATTGCGTTGGGTTCGAATGGACGAACACTACACGATGGAGCTGGATTGGAGTCGATTGGAGCTAGTGAAAATTTTGGGAAAAATTAAACGCGCGTTTAATTTTATTCGAAATAAAACACTGCAACTGTTATTGGAATCTGGTGAGAACTTCTCACTCAATCGAAGTTGTTTCGATTTAAATTTTAAATAGTTAGATTTAAAATTGCTAGATTGTATGCTTAAATGATAAATTGTTATCTATTGTTTTGAAATAGACCCTATACGCCGTATATTAAGCAGATGTTATTTATTAAAAACATATACCGCGATATTCCATCTTGATTGGAATTGGTATTATATATGTACTTGGAGTTGATTTTCCCACATTATATAGCGGACGAGACCCAATTGCGCCGCATAATAGCGGATAATATTTTATAAATGCCATATACCGTGATATTCCGTGTTGGAACGGGATTGGTATTGTGCTAACGTCTGTGGATGCAGGGAAACAGGTTGGAGGGATCCAACTAGATTCCTCACCCGTATTGATTTATTTGCAGATATTGTGATATATTCTATTATCATATGATATATGATGTTTTGGATGCCATGATTGTTATATTTTGTGCTGTTGCAGCATTGGGCCTATTTTTGGAGTTTTAAAAATGATAAGTAATGATTTTGAATTTAAAAGGATTTTTAAAGTGATTTTTGAAAGTATACGTTTTAATTAAATTTTGGAATTGATTCATTTTAAATAAATAAAAGTTAAAATTTTAATGTTATAAAATTTATGATTTTTGAGAAATATAGTTGAAAATTGATTTTTTAAAATATGGAGTTAACGAATTTTATAAAATAGTATAGTATTGGGATTTTTGAATTTTTATAAACGGTTTATATAAAAGATTTATAAAAAAAAATTGATATTTATAAATTAAAATATTGGAATTATGAAACGAGTTTTTATAAGTGCTAAAATGAAATATAAATGGATTTCGTAAGTAAATGAAATTTATAGATTTATAAATTGTGAAGTTATAAAATGAATAGATTTTGTAAAATAAAAGATTTATAGTTAAATTTACTTATAATTTGGATTTGGCAACTAAATAATGTTGGGGATGCGGATTAAGGATCTTAAGGCAGAAATAACACTAGAGGGTAGGGGGGTGAATAGTGTTTTAAAGAATATATGAACTATATGACTAAATTAAAACTTTCAACACAAATCTAAATAGAATTCTAACACGGAATGATCACAGAACATACAACAAATGCAAATAGTAAAGTAAAGCAAGTAAAAGGAAAGAACACACTGGATTTTATACTGGTTCGGAATCCTCCTACATCCAGTCCTGCACCAAGGCAATATCCTTGTACAGATTTTTATAAGCCAATATCCAAATTACAACCCTCAATTTCTAAGGCCTTGAGGAACCCTCCTATCTCCGAGTCTGGGGTAAACTCTCTTGATTTACGGGACACAAGATCACCCTTATACTTCTTAATAACAATCCTTTTGAATGGATAGACTCTATGGACTTTTTGAATACAAATTAATCCTATAACTCTGAATAGCACTTTGATCTTTAGTAGAATGATGGAGAATCAAATAGAGAGAGTATCTAAATGATTTCCTATTGAGAATTTGCCAGAATGATGGCACGATCTTGAAAATATGAAGTTTTATGGATATGGAATGGTGGAGAAGAAAGAGTGAAAAAAATAAGAAAGTAGTTGTTTAAAACATTCGTTTTGGAAGCCTTTATATAGATGCACAACAGTCATAACCATTGGCGAAAGGTTTTTGAACGAATGGACACTTCTTTTGAAATTTGAGTTTTGAATCCAACTGTCACCATGTCGACATGGGGTATCCCCATATTTCGACATCCCTCAGTTCAAAATTGTAGAGATGTTGTTTTGTAAAAGCATTTGAATTTAAAACAAGTTGAAACTTTTCTGGAGCAAAGTGAAGTGTTTAAACAATATTTTGGGATAGAAAATGAATATAAAACATTATTTTAAATATATATATATACAGTTGATATAGACCGTCAATTATATAAGTAATATTTAAAATCAGAATAAGTTTTGATGTTTTAAAATTAGAAGTTTTTAAAATCAGTATGGAGGAATATTTCAAGGCTAAAACAAAGTTTGAAAACATTTTTGAAAACATAATTTTGAAAGCTAAAACATTTTGAAAACAGATTTAAAAACATTTTGAAAAATCTATTCAAACTGAAATTGCAAGAACCTTCCTACAGAGCTCCTCCATAGGACTCGAGAACTTGTACAAAGTAGTTTAAATGATTTTGATTTTCGTGGGTTTGTAAGCCACTTGTCGTAGGTTTGTAAGCTACTTGTCGTGGGTTTGTAAGCCACTGGTTTCGATAGAAATTGGGTTCCATCCCAAAAGAAAATTGGAAGAAAGATGAGAGTGCTATTGTGAAGTTTTAACAAAATACTAGACACAATCTTGAGATCTTGAAATCTTGATTCTTTAGAGTCTTGAATCTTGAATCTCTATTCTTCATCTTGATGCTTGAGTCTTTATACTGATCAGTCTTCGATAATACCTGCATATACTTCCTATATACATATATATATATATATATATCTATCTATATGAAAATGTTAGTATATATTTTATAAAGTAAAGTATAATAACTATATAAGGTTGTTGTCATCAAAACATCATCAACTCAGTTCCCAACAATCTCCCCCTTTTGATGATGACAACCTTTATTTATAAAATATTCTTACCATACCATAACTCCCCATAACTCCCCCTTACTCCGTGACTTCTTCTTAAAACTACAACTGTGATGACCCGGAATTTTCGAGCATTTAAAATTGGGGTATTTAATTGATTTTAAATATTCAATAGAGCAATCTTAACTTGAATTACAAATATCGCTATTTATTTGATAATTAAATAATAGAATTTAATAATTAGATTGGGTAAATTGTGGAATCTTCAGTTTTAAGCCTATTAAAAATAATTTGAAGGCTTGTAAAACTTATATTGATAATACTGAAGATAGTAAATGTGTTAAAATTTAGTTTGGAAGTGTTCTGTTCAGTTTTGAATTTATATCGTTTAAATTGAATTTAAAACTAGTTTTATAAGGCACAGTCTCAGAATTCGACGAAACCAGTTCCATTGGATCCGTAATATTATATTATTATCCGATTTCAAATTTCATAGGGTTTGGAGTTGTTGTGTGAGCATACGGTATAGAAACGCATTGGAATTTGTATCGAAATTCAAGATATTTTGGTTTATATTCTATACCTACATATATACATTTGTGAAAAATCAAAATCTAATCTAGTTAACACGTCAGCCCACATTCTTTCAAATCAGGGCTACTCTTTGTCCATTCAGGTTCACGTCCTTGAGCCGCCTTCGTTTCTTTTTGAAAATCACCTCCACGCAGACACTGTTTTTCCTTTATCTCGTTCGTTACCGGTACTTTAAGTTTTATAAATCAATCAACATAACAATAGCCGAGAAAAAAAAAATCAGCTCGAACTCTTAAAAAAAATGGTGAATCGAGCAGCTTCTTGAATCGTTGCTTGGGGAAAATCATCCGCATCATTCGCGAGAAGGGGCGTTCGTTCGTCAGCGTGAGTCGCGAAGCTAGGGCTTAAGTTTTCTGTCGACATAGGAGAATCTGGGTTGATCGGAGGCGACTCGAATTGAGGTTGGGGTTTCAGTTCATTCGCGTGCGCCTTGGACTGGGAAAGTGAGCTCGCGATGGAAAGGAGGGGGAATGGACTCGATAGCGATGTCGATCTCGAGCATGCTCTGGATGATTATTCCAGGTCGAGATTGGTTTGGACATTTCGAAATCGCAGCTGATTGATTTCGTATCCAATTCGAATTTGAGGTAAAATTCTTTATTTAGTATATACGATATAGTCACAGTAAAGAGTTCATTGCGATGTATTCATACAGTAACTCCTGTTTTGCAGATATTTACATATTAAGAAAGTTACTGTAACCAAAACTACAGTTTTGTTGTTTCTTGCAAAAAATAATGTATGACAGATTTGAAAAAAATAGTGATAATTAGGGTGTATAAACACACATTATTTACTGTAATCAGGATATATGCGTAGGTAAGGTTTTTGGAAAAATAATAAAATATGTGAAAGGCCATATAGCTTCAAAGTGAATAAGGAAATAAATATACTTATATACATTCTTAAATTACTAGTTCATATTAACCATGGATTTGATAGTTAAATTGTAAATTAACTTAATTGATTTATTATAGTTACCAAAGGATTTTTGAGAGGAAAAATAATTAGTTTCTAGTAAATTAAATTGGTTAAATGGTAATAATTGTAGTTAATTCAGATAGTAATAAATCATATAATTGATTTGTACAAGGTTACAAATCGCGGAAACAAGACGAATTTGTGGGAATGGCAATCTTAGGCAAAAGGTGAGTTAATCTCACTCAGTTAGATTTAAATTTATATGATTAAATTTAAATGATTGATTGTATGGTTGAATTGATTGATGTAGTATAGTAAGGTATAATTTTGGAATTGGCATATTATATTGTGCTAACGTCTGTGGATGCAGGGAAAAACACGTTGGAGGGATCCAACTGGACCCCTCAACTTTATTTAATTATTAATATTCTCTGTTCTGAATATCTGATATCCTGTAATGAATTATGTGGGAATATTGAATGCTATGGCTTGATTGCTATAATCGGGCAATGATTAATTACTAAATATATAATTTGAGTTTGGGAATGAAAATAAAAGAAGTGAAATTGTAAGTAAAATAATTATAGCAAAGTTGAATAAATTTATGAATGAACTGGAAAGGAAATAAAGTGACTTTAAAATTCTAATAAATAAATCTTGTGTATGGGAAGGAAAATTTAAATAAACAGAGAGTTAATGAAATTTAAATTTCAATGTTATTGTTTAAAAGAACAAAACATTTATGTTAAATTGAGGGTTTAAAATTATTTAAGAAGAATAAAGAAGAAATTGGGAATAACCTGAAATTTTTATATTTCAGTTAAAAGATTTAAAATCAAACAGCAAATAATAATAAAAAATAAAGTCCATAATTAATGAATTTTGAAATGAACCGAGTAAGTAAAGAAACTTATTTCAAATGAAATAAATTGGAAATCAATTTGGAGAAAATTGATTTAAGTGCTTGAAGTTGGAATTTTCTCTGGGTGGCCAAGTACACGTTTTTAAAAGTAAATTTGTAAATGTAAATTAAATGTTTTAAAGTTGTTTTTAAAGAAAGCAAGTTTTATAAAGTTTATTATTTCTAATATTTAACTTCTAAAGCAAGTATTTCCTTTTAATATATTATAGCATTAATTATTTAAAAGTGACTTAGTATTTGTTTTAAAGGTGAAAACCTGGTTTATATTTTATAAAGTAACCTTATTTTCTCATATTCATATAATATGTATTGTTAAAAAATTATTTAAGTAGTTTTATCCTAAGCGTTTTAAAGTATATATTTCAAAGAAAAGTGTTTTAAAATTTATTTATTTTAAAAATCTATTTTTGTGCTTGGTGATTTCAGTGGAGATAGAAAATATTTGGGAAAGCTTATTCTGGAAAGAGAAAGATGGTTTGAAACTGTTTTCAAAGGATTGAAAATAGAAAATATATCTTGGGAAGATATTTTTGAGGTAATAAATAATTTGGAAATTATTTGTTGTTGGATGATTGTTTGTGAATGTTAATTGATAGTTAAATCACCGACTATCAATATTGGACAAATGCACTGATCGTTTCGAAGAGACCGGGATCGAGATTTATTTCTCGAAAACCACTTCGATCCAGTTTGTACGTTTCGTGTAAACGATTTGGATTCGAAGATGGAGCAGTGAAGTGCAATGGCTAGTCGCTACTAATCCTGAGGATAATTCCCAAATGGATGTAGTAGGAATGGTGCCTTCGGTTCCGTTCGAATCCGAGACGGACTTGTATGGATGAATGCTTGCGAAACATCGTCAGGTGGACGATGGGCATTCTAAGGGATATGTTCTATAAAAGGTAACGCTTAGCCTCAAGGTTCATCAAATGGGAATGACTGAAAATCAGGGGTTATGCAGCAAGGCTAGGTGGGTAGCACCCAAGCAGGATGAGGTCATTCCAGTCTAGATGTCCCTTATTTTTTTTTGGCTTAGTGGGCGGTTGCTGATCCCAACCGCGGGGTGATCTCACTCGGGACTGTCCAGTAAGGGGTAGTCCCGGCCTTGTGTTGCAGGGGAGCGGACGTACTCCTCGGTACGGTGATCTAGGCCCCGTACTGTGACAGGTGGTACCCCAGTGCCTAGTCATTGGTTGGAAATCCATTCTCCCTATGAGCCTTGTTCGAGTTTTGTTTGTATTACCCACTCTGTGGCTAGTAGCTGGAATTTAATGAATGCAACAATTTCGGCTATTTTATAAGTATTTGTATATAGACCCTATTATAATATCATAGGATTTCTATAAAAATTGTTTTTGCTATCGTAAGCTAAAAACCCGACATGTTTATTTGTGGTGTGGTCTTACGAGATGCTTTGTTTTCAAAGGATTTTTGAAACTTTAATAAATCAATTGGGTGTGATTTTCTCACGCTGGTATTCCAGACTGACTCGGGTGTTATTTAACTGTAATGCTCGGGTCAGACCGAGTATTATAGGATACAGGATACGTTGCTGTGGAGCTCAGGAGACGAGCAGGATGACAATACGAACTCCCGTATTTGTATATCTATATATATTCCGCTGTGAATTGAGTTACTATGTATCCATTTGTATGTTGTTGTTGAGCTGAGTGATGTAGTCTGATGATGTAATATATAAACATGTATATCTGATTTGTTTTGTGTAAAGATAATTTATTATCTATTATATTTTATTCCGCTGCGATGGTTAGATTCTGATGTTGTTTCTATTTTCTCTCTTTCTACCTCTTCTTCTTTAACCCAAATGGTTCGTATTTCTGTACAGCTTGAGTTGATCGTTGTAGAATAGAGTGAACTCAAGGGGTACGGATTTGCGGGCTGTTACAGTTGGTATCAGAGCTTGGGTTGGTGATAACCTTGGCTCTGGTGGGGATTACTCCTAAAATAGAGTCTGTAGTACTCTATAATGAGTTTGAGCGTATTAATAGATATGAGTGCGTATTTGTTAGTGGATATAAATTGTTTTAATATTGTGTTGATTGGTTCATTGAGTGGCATATGAACCTTCGTTGACACAGTCTGCGCAACTGTATTGAAGGGGTTTCTAAACACTTGAATAGAAAAATTGACACGATATTGTTTTAAATGTGGGTGAATGAAATAATTTTACCCAAAATATATTTGGTATAAATAAAAGTTTTTGAAAACTATTTAGCTAATATATGGATGCTTGGATGTTAGAAATGATGATATTAAAGTATTATCATTGTTAAGTGAAAATTTAACTAGAAATTGAAAATATAACCAAAGTTTGAAGAAGATAAATTCATTATAAAATGAAATTTATAAATATGAATTATAAATGTAATTTATGAATTGAAATACATTCAAATGGAAATTTATATAAGCATAAACTATACAAATGCATTATAGTTAAATTTGAATATAAAATAGGATTTGAAACTTTAAAACCCCGGAAATTTTGGAAGTATTTTGAAGATAAATTGTAGCATTGTTGTTTTTGGAGATATGTCTGAAAGGGAATTGTTTCAAAGGAATTTTGAAAGTGATATAGCATTGAGATCACTTGGATTATTGGAAAATAATTCTGATGATGACGGCCGCATCATCAGTATTCATTTTCGAATTTCTGAGTGACAAATTGCTACCAAATTGATTTGTTCAGGAAAATCTGTTTGTTTTTGAAATCTCAAAGGAAATTTGTTGGAGATAAAACCAGGATTGGTTTAACTTTTGGTAAATGTGGTTTGAGATGTTGGAGATTTCAAAAAAATTTGAAACCAAAGCTGGGTGTTTAAAAATTCGGATAAGATAAGTTGTAAGCTTATGAATGGAAATGATTTGTAAATCAGGAAGAAATTTTAAGCTTTGGATAATGGAATTTGAATTTACAAGGTGAAAAGTTAAAAATGAAATTAACTTGGATTGGGAAATAAATTTTAACTGGATTGAAATTGAATGAATAGGCTGAAAATAATATCCAGTTGTATTCGAATCAAGTTGGAATCGAATTGAGTTAAAGAAAACCGAGTTAAAATAAAATTGAATTGGAATAAGAATTCAATTGAATTAATGAATGGAATTAAATTCTTACCTGGATAAATGAAAAATAAATTGGATAAGAAATGAGAATTTAAATAAATAAACCAGAATAACTTATAAGAGAATTAAAAATCCATAGAAATAAAATATGCTTGGGCTATAAATAAATAGCAGGCTTGAGTTAAAAATAAAGGATGAATATATTCAAGCCTAGAATGAATGTGATTATATGAAATATAAGTTGTGACTTATAAAATTTAAAATGGAATGCAAAGCCCAAAAAATTAATATTGTTTGATGAATTGAAAAATAAAATGAAGATCAAAACTTGAATTATAAACTAAATTGAACTAAGAAAATTAAATGGAGTGATATTTGGGGTTCAAAATTCAAGTGTTGGATTATAAATAAGGGAAGAACAAATTAGATAATAAATTATTTAATGAAATTGAATTGTGAGTTAATAAATTGGATGGTAAATTAAAGGTGAATAATAGAATCAGGACTTGAGTTATTAATTAAAATTAGATTTGGGAATATTGTGGTTGGATATTAGTACTAAGCAGGATATGTAGGTTTTATAAAAAGGAAAAGAGAGTTGGTTTTGATTTCAAAGATAAATTTGAATTGCCCGACAAAAAGGTATGTGTTTAAATTTGGTATGAAATTTGATTGGGATTTGGATTTGGATGGAGCCACTTGGCCTTTTGTTTTCTTTTTGGATTTGGGAGGCCGTAGAGCCCTTTTGTAGTTGTACCGAGCTAGCCGTGCAAAGGAGACGCTGGCGAATTTTTTCGGGAATTTAGGGAGTTAAAATTTTTTTGAAATTCAAAATATGGTTTTAAATTAAAACTTGATTGGTTAAACAAATAGTATAGTTTGAAACTATGGGAGAGTTGAGAAGTTAATGAGAATAATAATTTCTTTTATAAGAAGATAGTTGGTAAGATGTTGAATTGTTAGAAAACTGTTTGGTTTTAGGAAAATAGTAAATGGGTATTGGACCATTCTTCCTAATTACTAATTTCGGGGACGAAATTCTTTAAGGGGGAGGAATGTGATGACCCGAAATTTTCGAGCATTTAAAATTGGGGTATTTAATTGATTTAAAATATTCAATAGAGCAATCTTAACTTGATTTACAAATATCACTATTTATTTGATAATTAAATAATAGAATTTAATAATTAGATTGGGTAAATTATGGAATCTTCAGTTTTAAGCCTATTAAAAATAATTTGAAGGTTTGTAAAATTTATATTGATAATACTGAAGATAGTAAATGTGTTAAAATTTAGTTCGGAAGTGTTCTGTTCAGTTTTGAATTTATATCGTTTAAATTGAATTTAAAACTAGCTTTCTGAGGCACAGTCTTAGAATTCGACGAAACCAGTTCCATTGGATCTGTAATATTATTATCGGATTTCAAATTTCGTAGGGTTTGGAGTTGTTGTGTGAGCATACGGTATAGAAACGCATTGGAATTTATATCGAAATTCAAGATATTTTGGTTTATATTCTATACCTACATATATACATTTGTGAAAAATCAAAATCTAATCTAGTCAACACGTCAGCCCACATTCTTTCAAATCAGGGCTACTCTTTGTCCATTCAGGCACGCAAGCTCTGGTTCACGTCCTTGAGCCGCCTTCGTTTCTTTTTGAAAATCACCTCCACGCAGACATTGTTTTTCCTTTATCTCGTTCGTTACCGGTACTTTACGTTTTATAAATCAATCAACATAACAATGGCCGAGAAAAAAAAAGAAGAAAAAATCAGCTCGAACTCTTAAAAAAAAAATGGTGAATCGAGCAGCTTCTTGAATCGTTGCTTGGGGAAAATCATTCGCATCATTCGCGAGAAGGGGCGTTCGTTCGTCAGCGTGAGTCGCGAAGCTAGGGACGAGTTTTCTGTCGACAGGGGAGAATCTGGGTTGATCGGAGGCGACTCGAATTGAGGTTGGGGTTTTAGTTCATTCGCGTGCGCCTTGGCCTGGGAAAGTGAGCTCGCGATGGAAAGGAGGGGGAATGGAATCGATAGCGATGTCGATCTCGCGCGTGCTCTGGATGATTATTCCAGGTCGAGATTGGTTTGGACATTTCGAAATCGCAGCTGATTGATTTCGTATCCAATTCGAATTTGAGGTAAAATTCTTTATTTAGTATGTACGATATAGTCACAGTAAAGAGTTCATAGCGATGTATTCATACAGTAACTCCTGTTTTGCATATATTTACATATTAAGAAAGTTAATGTAAACAAAACTACAGTTTTGTTGTTTCTTGCAGAAAATAATGTATGACAGATTTGATAAAAATAGTGATAATTAGGGTGTATAAACACACATTATTTACTGTAATCAGGATATATGCATGGGTAAGGTTTTTGGAAAAATAATAAAATATGTGAAAGGCCATATAGCTTTAAAGTGAATAAGGAAATAAATATACTTATATACATTCTTAAATTACTAGTTCATATTAACCATGGATTTGATAGTTAAATTGTAAATTAACTTAATTGATTTATTATAGTTACCAAAGGATTTTTGAGAGGAAAAATAATTAGTTTCTAGTAAATTAAATTGGTTAAATGGTAATAATTGTAGTTAATTCAGATAGTAATAAATCATATAATTGATTTGTACAAGGTTAAAAATCGCGGAAACAAGACGAGTTTGAGGGAATGGCAATCTTAGGCAAAAGGTGAGTTAATCTCACTCAGTTAGATTTAAATTTATATGATTAAATTTAAATGATTGATTGTATGGTTGAATTGATTGATGTAGTATAGTAAGGTATAATTTTGGAATTGGCATATTATATTGTGCTAACGTCTGTGGATGCAGGGAAAAACACGTTGGAGGGATCCAACTGGACCCCTCAACTTTATTTAATTATTAATATTCTCTGTTCTGAATATCTGATATCCTGTAATGAATTATGTGGGAATATTGAATGCTATGGCTTGATTGTTATAATCAGGCAATAATTAATTACTAAATACATAATTTGAGTTTGGGAATGAAAATAAAAGAAGTGAAATTGTAAGTAAAATAATTATAGCAAAGTTGAATAAATTTATGAATGAACTGGAAAGGAAATAAAGTGACTTTAAAATTCTAATAAATAAATCTTGTGTATGGGAAGGAAAATTTAAATAAATAGAGAGTTAATGAAATTTAAATTTCAATGTTATTGTTTAAAAGAACAAAACATTTATGTTAAATTGAGGGTTTAAAATTATTTAAGAAGAATAAAGAAGAAATTGGTAATAACCTGAAATTTTTATATTTCAGTTAAAAGATTTAAAATCAAACAGCAAATAATAATAATCAAAAATAAAGTCCATAATTAATGAATTTTGAAATGAACCGAGTAAGTAAAGAAACTTATTTCAAATGAAATAAATTGGAAATCAATATGGGGAAAATTGATTCAAGTGCTTGAAGTTGGAATTTTCTCTGGGTGGCCAGGTACACGTTTTTAAAAGTAAATTTGTAAATGTAAATTAAATGTTTTAAAGTTGTTTTTAAAGAAAGCAAGTTTTATAAAATTTACTATTTCTAATATTTAACTTCTAAAGCAAGTATTTCCTTTTAATATATTATAGCATTAATTATTTAAAAGTGATTTAGTATTTGTTTTAAAGGTGAAAACCTGGTTTATATTTTATAAAGTAACCTTATTTTCTCAAATTCATATAATATGTATTTTTAACAAATTATTTAAGTAGTTTTATCCTAAGCGTTTTAAAGTATATATTTCAAAGAAAAGTGTTTTAAAATTTATTTATTTTAAAAATCTATTTTTGTGCTTGGTGATTTCAGTGGAGATAGAAAATATTTGGGAAAGCTTGTTCTGGAAAGAGAAAGATGGTTTGAAACTGTTTTCAAAGGATTGAAAATAGAAAATATATCTTGGGAAGATATTTTTGAGGTAATAAATAATTTGGAAATTATTTGTTGTTGGATGGTTGTTTGTGAATGTTAATTGATAGTTAAATCACCGACTATCAATATTGGACAAATGCACTGATCGTTTCGAAGAGACCGGGATCGAGATTTATTTCTCGAAAACTACTTCGATCCGGTTTGTACGTTTCGTGTAAACGATTTTGGATTCGAAGATGGAGCAGTGAAGTGCAAGGGCTAGTCGCTACTAATCCTGAAGATATTTCCAAAATGGATGTAGTAGGAATGGTGCCTTCGGTTCCGTTCAAACCCGAGACGGACTTGTATGGATGAATGCTTGCGAAACATCGTCAGGTGGACGATGGGCATTCTAAGGGATATGTTCTATAAAAGGTAACGCTTAGCCTCAAGCCTCATCAAATGGGAATGACTGAAAATCAGGGGTTATGCAGCAAGGCTAGGTGGGTAGCACCCAAACAGGGTGAGGTCATTCCAGTCTAGATGTCCCTTATTTTTTTCCGGCTTAGTGGGCGGTTGCTGATCCCAACCGCAGGGTGATCTCACTCGGGTCTGTCCAGTAAGGGGTAGTCCCGACCTTGTGTTGCAGGGGAGCGGGCGTACTCCTCGGTACGGTGATCTAGGCCCCGTACTATGACAGGTGGTACCCCAGTGCCTAGTCATTGGTTGGAAATCCATTCTCCCTACGAGCCTTGTACAAGTTTTGTTTGTATTACCCACTCTGTGGCTAGTAGCTGGAATTTAATGAATGTAACAATTTCGGCTATTTTATAGGTATTTGTATATAGACCCTATTATAATATCAGAGGATTTCTATAAAAATTGTTTTACCTATCGTAAGGTAAAAACCCGACATGTTTATTTGTGGCGTGGTCTTACGAGATGCTTTTGTTTTCAAAGGATTTTTGAAACTTTAATAAATCAATTGGGTGTGATTTTCTCACGCTGGTATTCCAGACTGACTCGGGTGTTATTTAACTGTAATGCTCGGGTCAGACCGAGTATTATAGGATACATGATACGTTGCTGTGGAGCTCAGGAGACGAGCAGGATGACAATACGAACTCCCGTATTTGTATATCTATATATATTCCGCTGTGAATTGAGTTACTGTATATCCATTTGTATGTTGTTGTTGAGCTGAGTGATGTACTCTGATGATGTAATATATAAACATGTATATCTGATTTGTTTTGTGTAAAGATAATTTATTATCTATTATATTTTATTCCGCTGCGATGGTTAGATTCTGATGTTGTTTCTGTTTTCTCTCTTTCTACCTCTTCTTCTTTAACCCAAATGGTTCGTATTTCTGTACAACTTGAGTTGATCGTTGTAGAATAGAGTGAACTTAAGGGGTACGGATTTGTGGGCTGTTACAACAACTCCCCTTTATTCCATGACTCCCCCTTACACCAAGCATATATTTTTATAACTTTCTCCCCCTTTGTCATCAACAAAAACTATTAACTACTTAAGAACTCAAGAATGATTAGTATGAACAAATAATATGTATAGAACAAGCATGAAATAATGATTATAAGTGAACACATTTTTGTTATTACGACATATATAAGAACATACATAAACACGAACAAACAAAACAATGTAAAACGAAGAATAGAAAAGAAAGTACGCTTTAATGGCGATCCTTAACTATAGGAGACTTATGAATCGAACAATTGGGGTAGTGGAGACAAAAGTTTCCATGTTGTTCAATTATGTTTCCATTAGCATCAACAAGGATCTAACCAACGCAAATAACGCTCTCGTCCTCATTTATAGGGACTTCGGGTTGAGGAAAAGGTTGATCTTCCTCTTGGTCTTCTTGTGGCTCTTCCATAGGTTCTTCTTCCTCTGATTCTGTGACGGCTCGGATTTTGCCCGCTCAAAAATCGACATCCATACTTCAAATCGTACTCGAATGTCATAGATTCGACCGTTCAAATCCGATTCGCCGGAGCTTATAACAATCATTAAGTAAACAACACAGCGGAATAAAAGAACAATACATTGATATACAGCTTTGATACAATATCTGATACAATAGATAATCCAATAGATATCAATATACATCAGAGATATGATACAATAAAATAGCAGCGGAAAAAAAAACGATAGATAACATCTACCAGCGAAACAAATAACTCTAAGATAGTCTTCAAGGAAGAACTCCAGAAATAACTGCAACTCCATTTCCAAGAATCAATCCAGCAGTAGCTCGAACTCCCAATAACATATCACCAAGCTCAGCAAGACTGGTGTGGTCCAAAGACTGAACCAACTCCAGATAATCCACGATATCTAACTATCTGAAAAACCCAACTCTAGACTGCTCGTGTAGAAATATAATGAGCACCCAGAGTTTAGGAAAGAAACGAT
Organism: Allium cepa; assembly: GCA_030765085.1. Classification (NCBI taxonomy): domain Eukaryota; kingdom Viridiplantae; phylum Streptophyta; class Magnoliopsida; order Asparagales; family Amaryllidaceae; genus Allium; species Allium cepa. The sequence goes on along the minus strand of CM060941.1, from coordinate 1,044,765,080 downwards.
AAACTCCGGACCAGTCGTGGGACTGGTGTGAGCAACAAAAACAGTTTATCTTTAAACAATCAACAAAAGATTTTAAAGTCAATTCGCAATGCTTTTGAAAAATGAGACTACCATAAGGCCTCCCGCACACACACACAATGCAAACGCAGAATCGGAGGAGATTTCTCCTTATGATAGTCAAAGATGCTTGATACGCATTAAAAAGAACATTTCATATTATTACTAGTGCATAGTGTAGGAAAAATTCATTTCGAAAGTAGAATATAAATCTTAGCCAACATACGACCATTATCGTATGCCTACTATAGCTACCATCCAAACAGTGTTGCGACACCATAAGTGAATGATAGGTTCTACAACTAAAACCGTACAAGTTTCGTATTGTTTCATTGGATTTCCAACAAATGATCAGGCCAAGGAACTTCCCATTGCCACATGAGAATGCCTCTGGAAAGACATCCCCGAGAACCAAACCGGAACTCTGCCAACACAAGGCCGGGTTACCCCTAACTGGGTAACTACTGACACGAGCACGCCATTCCCCGATCGTAAACGACCTTTCTCACGGGATCCCGATAGCCAACAACCACAAAGTAATAAATTCGCAGTAACCACATAGGTTAAATATCTGGGCTCCATACCATGATACCACCTCTATCCAGAAGGAAATGTACATACCCTAAAGGGTGCTACCCCTCATAACCTTGCTGCATCTTTCCTGTTTTGACCATTTCCGGGGTGTGAGGTTCGACGAAGTCACGTCCACAAAGACATACTTTATACAAAAGCCATGCTTTGGGTCAACAAATGATCAACACAATGATCACTAAGATAGACGATCAAATAAATGATCCTATCATAATAATCAACACAATGATCATTTCAGCATCACTCAGCATATCACATTACCAAATTGGGAATATATCGCTGATAACTTCAACTATATAACCTCTGAGCTCGTACGTCTCAGAGAAGGGTGTTAAGCTAAAAGAATAATTTCTCCGCCACCAACAGAAATATATTTGAAAGAAATCTGCTTTATATCTCAACTTGTAATGTCAGACATACAATCCATACAAGTCTGTTCCGGGATCGAACAGAACCGAAGGCACTTACAAAGAAGTCCTTGCAACCCGGATATTCACAATCCCGATCGGATCTTCCCATCACTTAGGGAATCTCTATACCAGGAGCGACCCAGTGCAGAGACAATCGATAGGTCATCCTATCGCTTTCGCAAATACCCGGTCTTCATCACCGGTCTTCAAATGCTATCCATAACGACCTATCACATATTCGGAATGGGTTATACGACACAAAGGTCCTTTCCCGGTTAAACCGAATAGTGAGCGAAACATTTTAAAAATATATGGATATTGGGATTTCAATTAAGTCACAACTTAATAATTCAAACTTTCTTTCAAATGGTTTAACAAATTACCATTTTCAATCTTTAAACAAAAAGATTTATTTCACAACCTTTAACGGTTTAAACAATTTTCACATTTAAATCTTTTAAACAAAAGATTCATTCACATATTTTCCAAATCAATTTTCATTTCAATTTGATTTAACTCGTTAAATCTTTAAATCAAAGATTTAACTTATAGCTTTCAAAACAATTTCATTTCTATTTGATTTAAACAAATCATCAATTTAAATCTGTTAAAAATAAACAGATTTAATTCATAGCTTTCAAAAAGAATTCATTCATAACTTAGAAAAATCATTTTTCTATTCAATCTCGAAATTCCCCTAATTAACTGGAATCTCAGTTCTTATCTAAAAGTGTTTATCATTTGATAACAACAGTTTTCATTTTGGAAATCTGATTCATTTATACGAGTTGAAATCCTTGAGTTAAATTCAAATTCCCAAAAATAATACTTTAAAAATGGTTTAACTCATAATGACTAGTATAATATCATTAATCCCTAATTTCAAATTACAGAATTCAATTTCAAGTATTGAATTTAAATTTAAATCAACTTATTTAAATTCCAAAACTTAATCAAGTAATTTAAAAATAATAAATTCTATTTTGAAATTCCATTCCAAAAGCTTTTCATATTTATTCCGATTCCATTTCCAAAACATCTGAATTTAAAAATTCAAATTTAACTATTTCAAAAATCTGTGACTTAATCGATTTCCTCGTGAAATCCATAATTGTGTGTGTATGAGTGTGGTCTAGGGGTTTAACTCAATAGTGCACAACCATTCAATTATCACAGATCAAAACACAGAAATATAATTGATAAGCGATATAAACTATAACGCTTATCATATACTCACAGATTCACAGATAATATACAGATGTAAATAAATATACACAGCTCAATCTACATAACAAAATATCACAAATCAGATAAGACAATCAATTCAAGGTATTTCATACAATAAAATCATTCATAAGTAAGGCCAAGCATTTGATAATCATTCATAAACAGGATTGTTTAATCCTAATTGATTCAAGTTATTTCTAATTTAATTAATTACTTATGAATAAATTATCCATTTATTATTTCTCTAAGTAATTACTTTTCCAAAATTATCGAGTGATTATTCTGAATTAATTAAATTAAGAATTTAATTTAAACAGATTTGATTAACCCAATTAATTATATTGAATAATTTGTTTCTAAATTACTGTTATTAAATAATTATACTTAATACAATCCACAAATTAATTTATCACATTAATTATCAAGATTAATCACATTAATAAATTATCAAATAAATCTCAAGTAAATGATCCTTATTAACTATTCATAATTATTTAATTACTATTCTTAAGTAATTAAACTCAATTTAATTATTGTTAATTATCATTTAATTTACCTTTAAAATCATATATTTAATCACTGATTATTTAATTAATTAAGTTCTAAACTGTAACTTAAGAGATCTTAATTACTTGATTAAATAACCTTATATTTATCCTTCTTTAATTAATCATCTTAATTTATTATCCTTAAATGTAATTAATTAAATCCTAATCACTTTTATTGATTTATTATTCCTAAATCAATTACTTTAACCCCTAATTATTGATTAAATCTTAATTATAACTAACTATCTTTTAATCGATTTTCTTAATTATTAATGAATAAATCTTAAGTACAAATTATTAACTACTCGATTATCATTAACGACATATATTAACTTGTCTTTAAGTACAAATTATCACTTATTAAGTTTTATTTAAAATAACTTGTTAGAGATATAAGTTTAAAAACTTAATTGTTAAAAAGAAATCCTTTATATTTCAAAACCTTTCAAATTATACCTTCTACTTAGTAAACAAATCATTATCTATAGAAGAAATAATTTTAGAAGGTTATTTAACTAAGTTATTAAAGTTTTAAAAACTGGAAATATAAAAATCCCTGCCCAACCCGAGTGAAACCCTTAGCTAATCCCCTATGTACTCGAGTCCTACTTCGAGTTCTTCTAAAAACTTACCCGAGTCCCCAAAATTTTCCAAATTTAAAAATTTTCTAAGCACTTGATTTAACACCGAGATCCTGCTTCGAGTAAAAACTCGAGCTACCCCTCGTTCTCCCCGAGACACGCTTCGAGACTACGTCTTCTTCCCCAAACACGAACCCACAGCACAGCCCAATCTAACCCATCGTGCACGTGCACGTGTACCGATCACCTGACCAACTTCGGCCATCGTCGACGTCATCAACAAGTCTACCATCATCCCCCAATCTGACAACGACCATCCAAACTTCCTTACGCACACGAAATCAAATTTTAGTTGTTCAACTCAAATCTGGAAAACATGACCAGGTTTCACCATCATCCTGGAAACACGGCTCGTTCACGAAGCGTCGATCACCAGGAAGCTTCAAACTCCGGTTACCTATTCTCCAATATCTCCTCTACCCCCACGCAAAGTCACGGCGAACTCGATCGCCTGAGCAAATCGCGGCGGCTTCACAAACGTAGAAACCCGAAAGTAATGTTCGAACCCTAAATCATTCTCATCCCCAAAATCATCACATTAGAAAATTTTTCCAATATTTTTCCTACAATCTACGATCACACTAGCACCTCCATGCCAAATTTCACCAAAAATTAACACGCCGATCACCAGATTTTCCCCCAAAACCATATCTCGTTCATCTCGCAACTGCTCTTTTATCTTAGCCCTAAAAATCATGATGTTTGTTTTAAAAATCAAGTTTAAGTAAGAGAATTCAGTTTATATGCTTGAAATTGTGAATTAAAACATTTGTATCTCAACATATTTCAAGCTTGCTCAGTATTCTTGCTTTCCAGAGACATTAACTAGTTGTTTTATCTTAAATAAAATTTTAACTTAAAGCTTAAGGTAAAACAATCAACTTTTGTTTAAATTATGAGTCCAGATTTTCCTTGGATCAAGAGGAAATAATTTTGAAAGATAACCTGAGTTTGAAATCTTTTGGAACAGAGGTCTTCTTCAGGTCATACAAACATACACTTATTATACTTCAGTAGTTCAACAAGATAAATATCCAAATGTACTTCACACTACAAGATGGAACACAGAAATAATATGAACCAAAATTATACTTAAGGGTTTAAAGGTGAAGTTGCTCACCTGTCATGGTTGAACAGAGACAGTGCTTTTTGTTTTTAAGTTTCAATCACCAGGTTTCATTCTTGAAGAGGAATGAATGAGCCTTGTTTGAATTGAGCTAATTGTTGTTCCAGTTGAATTTGTTTAAGATTTAGATGGTATTGCTTCAAAACTCAAGTTTGTATGCAGAAACAAATTTCCAGATTGAAGAAAAATATGCACAGGCTTTGATCAGATTTTTTTTTCCTTTCTTCTTAGCTTTGAACTGACCAACTGATGATAAAGAGGGTGGATATATAAAGAGAAGTTGACTGTGTGATGCACAACTTTGTACAGGGTATTATATTGGTTTGTACACAATAGGTATGGTTGAAGTTGTTGTATGTACTTCGGCTGATGGTTTACATTTTGATGGGGTTTAGGTATGCTATGGTGTACTAAAGCAAGGATATTAAATGCAAGTGTCTCCCATTTTGTTTACAGTAAATCCATATGCTTTGTATTTCTTTGTTTTGTTTATTTCTTATATTTGTTTAGGCCTTGTTACTTAGTACTTTGCATATTTATTCTCTTTAGTTTTGTTTTATACTTATTGTTTTTGTTTTATATTTGTTTTATACACTTTCATATTAATTCTTTTTGCTTTTGCTTATTTATATTTTAATTTGTTTTGTCTTCTATTTTAAAATGAAAAAAAAAATTTCTATAAATGTTGTGTTGTTATGCTTTAATCACTTTACTTTGTTTCTTCCTTACATTATATTTGAATTGCATACTTATATATTTGTTTGTAATTTATTTCATTTTAAATTCACAAATCCTAGTTTTCTTTAAAAATATATATATATTTAAATCTGAAATAACCATTTCTATCTATAAAAATCCATTTGTATAAATATTATACTATTAATATTGTTTAAATACAACTCATTATTTAATTAAAACAATTTATAAAAGAAACTATCTTTATTTTGATAAATAACATATTTTTATTTGCTCTTATTCTTGGATTTTAAATTTACTTCTATTTTTAGTTTAAATAATTATCATAAATTTTACTTTAAAAATTATTGTTTTATATTTCTCTATATATACACATATATTTCATATAACTCAAATTATCATTATTTATAAATTTTTAAATCCATTTATCTATTTATTTTTATACTTGTGCCCAAAGTATATTATTTACTTTTCAAAATCATTTATATAAGAATTTATTTAAAATCCAATATATATATATATATATTCACATATATACAAAATTTCAAATCCATATGACTATATATATATATATTCTATTTGAATCGAGGAAACTCGCTTCCATTTATATTTAATTCTATAATTTTTATTCAAAATTTCCTTTAATTATCAATTTAAATTAAATTAAAATTCAGGATCGTTACAGACTTCCCCCCTTAAAAGAATTTCGTCCTCGAAATTCGTAGGCACGAAAACAACACAGAGATATATTCAAAGATAGAGAAATATCTTTTCAGATCAAACTGGATATCGATTCTGGATTTGGCTCATCAAATCAGAATATCAACAATAGATACAAGAAATTATAATAGAATTTCAAATTCGGTTTTAAACGATGTCGTTTTATCGATACAATTCAATTTATTCTTCATATTCTACTAATCAATTTAACTCAAATTAAAATTTCTAATTCATTTATTAGAGTTTAAATCGAAAAGCCGATAAGAAACCGATGAAATATGAAGAAAGAATTTCTACAACGATTCGTAGAGCATCAACGCACCGAACTACTTCTGGAGCTGTCTCGAAGCAATCAAAAGAATTTAGAAACGAATCAAAGAAATTTGATAAGAAAGATTGTTTCCACTGTTGTTACAGAGTATTGACCAATTTTAGTCTTATTTCCCTGTCCTCTATCTCGTTCTCTTCTTGCACTCATACTTACTATCAGTGGATAGTAAGAGAATTTACTGAGGCATTCAAACGGATATCTTAAGGATTACTCATTCTAGGATTTACTTCACCCTATCTCTAATGAGCTACTTAATGTGTTACACTCCTGAGCTAAAGTTCAACCCTTAGCTCTGATACCAAATGTGACGGCTCGGATTTTGCCCGCTCAAAAATCGACATCCATACTTCAAATCGTACTCGAATGTCATAGATTCGACCGTTCAAATCCGATTCGCCGGAGCTTATAACAATCATTAAGTAAACAACACAGCGGAATAAAAGAACAATACATTGATATACAGCTTTGATACAATATCTGATACAACAGATAATCCAATAGATATCAATATACATCAGAGATATGATACAATAAAATAGCAGCGGAAAAAAAAACGATAGATAACATCTACCAGCAAAACAAATAACTCTAAGATAGTCTTCAAGGAAGAACTCCAGAAATAACTGCAACTCCATTTCCAAGAATCAATCCAGCAGTAGCTCGAACTCCCAATAACATATCACCAAGCTCAGCAAGACTGGTGTGGTCCAAAGACTGAACCAACTCCAGATAATCCACGATATCTAACTATCTGAAAAACCCAACTCTAGACTGCTCGTGTAGAAATATAATGAGCACCCAGAGTTTAGGAAAGAAACGATAAACTCCGGATCAGTCGTAGGACTGGTGTGAGCAACAAAAACAGTTTATCTTTAAACAATCAACAAAAGATTTTAAAGTCAATTCGCAATGCTTTTGAAAAATGAGACTACCATAAGGCCTCCCGCACACACACACAATGCAAACGCAGAATCGAAGGAGATTTCTCCTTATGATAGTCAAAGATGCTTGATACGCATTAAAAAGAACATTTCATATTATTACTAGTGCATAGTGTAGGAAAAATTCATTTCGAAAGTAGAATATAAATCTTAGCCAACATACGACCATTATCGTATGCCTACTATAGCTACCATCCAAACAGTGTTGCGACACCATAAGTGAATGATAGGTTCTACAACTAAAACCGTACAAGTTTCGTATTGTTTCATTGGATTTCCAACAAATGATCAGGCCAAGGAACTTCCCATTGCCACATGAGAATGCCTCTGGAAAGACATCCCCGAGAACCAAACCGGAACTCTGCCAACACAAGGCCGGGTTACCCCTAACTGGGTAACTACTGACACGAGCACGCCATTCCCCGATCGTAAACGACCTTTCTCACGGGATCCCGATAGCCAACAACCACAAAGTAATAAATTCGCAGTAACCACATAGGTTAAATATCTGGGCTCCATACCATGATACCACCTCTATCCAGAAGGAAATGTACATACCGTAAAGGGTGCTACCCCTCATAACCTTGCTGCATCTTTCCTGTTTTGACCATTTCCGGGGTGTGAGGTTCGACGAAGTCACGTCCACAAAAACATACTTTATACAAAAGCCATGCTTTGGGTCAACAAATGATCAACACAATGATCACTAAGATAGACGATCAAATAAATGATCCTATCATAATAATCAACACAATGATCATTTCAGCATCACTCAGCATATCACATTACCAAATTGGGAATATATCGCTGATAACTTCAACTATATAACCTCTGAGCTCGTACGTCTCAGAGAAGGGTGTTAAGCTAAAAGAATAATTTCTCCGCCACCAACAGAAATATATTTGAAAGAAATCTGCTTTATATCTCAACTTGTAATGTCAGACATACAATCCATACAAGTCTGTTCCGGGATCGAACAGAACCGAAGGCACTTACAAAGAAGTCCTTGCAACCCGGATATTCACAATCCCGATCGGATCTTCCCATCACTTAGGGAATCTCTATACCAGGAGCGACCCAGTGCAGAGACAATCGATAGGTCATCCTATCGCTTTCGCAAATACCCGGTCTTCATCACCGGTCTTCAAATGCTATCCATAACGACCTATCACATATTCGGAATGGGTTATACGACACAAAGGTCCTTTCCCGGTTAAACCGAATAGTGAGCGAAACATTTTAAAAATATATGGATATTGGGATTTCAATTAAGTCACAACTTAATAATTCAAACTTTCTTTCAAATGGTTTAACAAATTACCATTTTCAATCTTTAAACAAAAAGATTTATTTCACAACCTTTAACGGTTTAAACAATTTTCACATTTAAATCTTTTAAACAAAAGATTCATTCACATATTTTCCAAATCAATTTTCATTTCAATTTGATTTAACTCGTTAAATCTTTAAATCAAAGATTTAACTTATAGCTTTCAAAACAATTTCATTTCTATTTGATTTAAACAAATCATCAATTTAAATCTGTTAAAAATAAACAGATTTAATTCATAGCTTTCAAAAAGAATTCATTCATAACTTAGAAAAATCATTTTTCTATTCAATCTCGAAATTCCCCTAATTAACTGGAATCTCAGTTCTTATCTAAAAGTGTTTATCATTTGATAACAATAGTTTTCATTTTGGAAATCTGATTCATTTATACGAGTTGAAATCCTTGAGTTAAATTCAAATTCCCAAAAATAATACTTTAAAAATGGTTTAACTCATAATGACTAGTATAATATCATTAATCCCTAATTTCAAATTACAGAATTCAATTTCAAGTATTGAATTTAAATTTAAATCAACTTATTTAAATTCCAAAACTTAATCAAGTAATTTAAAAATAATAAATTCTATTTTGAAATTCCATTCCAAAAGCTTTTCATATTTATTCCGATTCCATTTCCAAAACATCTGAATTTAAAAATTCAAATTTAACTATTTCAAAAATCTGTGACTTAATCGATTTCCTCGTGAAATCCATAATTGTGTGTGTATGAGTGTGGTCTAGGGGTTTAACTCAATAGTGCACAACCATTCAATTATCACAGATCAAAACACAGAAATATAATTGATAAGCGATATAAACTATAACGCTTATCATATACTCACAGATTCACAGATAATATACAGATGTAAATAAATATACACAGCTCAATCTACATAACAAAATATCACAAATCAGATAAGACAATCAATTCAAGGTATTTCATACAATAAAATCATTCATAAGTAAGGCCAAGCATTTGATAATCATTCATAAACAGGATTGTTTAATCCTAATTGATTCAAGTTATTTCTAATTTAATTAATTACTTATGAATAAATTATCCATTTATTATTTCTCTAAGTAATTACTTTTCCAAAATTATCGAGTGATTATTCTGAATTAATTAAATTAAGAATTTAATTTAAACAGATTTGATTAACCCAATTAATTATATTGAATAATTTGTTTCTAAATTACTGTTATTAAATAATTATACTTAATACAATCCACAAATTAATTTATCACATTAATTATCAAGATTAATCACATTAATAAATTATCAAATAAATCTCAAGTAAATGATCCTTATTAACTATTCATAATTATTTAATTACTATTCTTAAGTAATTAAACTCAATTTAATTATTGTTAATTATCATTTAATTTACCTTTAAAATCATATATTTAATCACTGATTATTTAATTAATTAAGTTCTAAACTGTAACTTAAGAGATCTTAATTACTTGATTAAATAACCTTATATTTATCCTTCTTTAATTAATCATCTTAATTTATTATCCTTAAATGTAATTAATTAAATCCTAATCACTTTTATTGATTTATTATTCCTAAATCAATTACTTTAACCCCTAATTATTGATTAAATCTTAATTATAACTAACTATCTTTTAATCGATTTTCTTAATTATTAATGAATAAATCTTAAGTACAAATTATTAACTACTCGATTATCATTAACGACATATATTAACTTGTCTTTAAGTACAAATTATCACTTATTAAGTTTTATTTAAAATAACTTGTTAGAGATATAAGTTTAAAAACTTAATTGTTAAAAAGAAATCCTTTATATTTCAAAACCTTTCAAATTATACCTTCTACTTAGTAAACAAATCATTATCTATAGAAGAAATAATTTTAGAAGGTTATTTAACTAAGTTATTAAAGTTTTAAAAACTGGAAATATAAAAATCCCTGCCCAACCCGAGTGAAACCCTTAGCTAATCCCCTATGTACTCGAGTCCTACTTCGAGTTCTTCTAAAAACTTACCCGAGTCCCCAAAATTTTCCAAATTTAAAAATTTTCTAAGCACTTGATTTAACACCGAGATCCTGCTTCGAGTAAAAACTCGAGCTACCCCTCGTTCTCCCCGAGACACGCTTCGAGACTACGTCTTCTTCCCCAAACACGAACTCACAGCACAGCCCAATCTAACCCATCGTGCACGTGCACGTGTACCGATCACCTGACCAACTTCGGCCATCGTCGACGTCATCAACAAGTCTACCATCATCCCCCAATCTGACAACGACCATCCAAACTTCCTTACGCACACGAAATCAAATTTTAGTTGTTCAACTCAAATCTGGAAAACATGACCAGGTTTCACCATCATCCTGGAAACACGGCTCGTTCACGAAGCGTCGATCACCAGGAAGCTTCAAACTCCGGTTACCTATTCTCCAATATCTCCTCTACCCCCACGCAAAGTCACGGCGAACTCGATCGCCTGAGCAAATCGCGGCGGCTTCACAAACGTAGAAACCCGAAAGTAATGTTCGAACCCTAAATCATTCTCATCCCCAAAATCATCACATTAGAAAATTTTTCCAATATTTTTCCTACAATCTACGATCACACTAGCACCTCCATGCCAAATTTCACCAAAAATTAACACGCCGATCACCAGATTTTCCCCCAAAACCATATCTCGTTCATCTCGCAACTGCTCTTTTATCTTAGCCCTAAAAATCATGATGTTTGTTTTAAAAATCAAGTTTAAGTAAGAGAATTCAGTTTATATGCTTGAAATTGTGAATTAAAACATTTGTATCTCAACATATTTCAAGCTTGCTCAGTATTCTTGCTTTCCAGAGACATTAACTAGTTGTTTTATCTTAAATAAAATTTTAACTTAAAGCTTAAGGTAAAACAATCAACTTTTGTTTAAATTATGAGTCCAGATTTTCCTTGGATCAAGAGGAAATAATTTTGAAAGATAACCTGAGTTTGAAATCTTTTGGAACAGAGGTCTTCTTCAGGTCATACAAACATACACTTATTATACTTCAGTAGTTCAACAAGATAAATATCCAAATGTACTTCACACTACAAGATGGAACACAGAAATAATATGAACCAAAATTATACTTAAGGGTTTAAAGGTGAAGTTGCTCACCTGTCATGGTTGAACAGAGACAGTGCTTTTTGTTTTTAAGTTTCAATCACCAGGTTTCATTCTTGAAGAGGAATGAATGAGCCTTGTTTGAATTGAGCTAATTGTTGTTCCAGTTGAATTTGTTTAAGATTTAGATGGTATTGCTTCAAAACTCAAGTTTGTATGCAGAAACAAATTTCCAGATTGAAGAAAAATATGCACAGGCTTTGATCAGATTTTTTTTTTCCTTTCTTCTTAGCTTTGAACTGACCAACTGATGATAAAGAGGGTGGATATATAAAGAGAAGTTGACTGTGTGATGCACAACTTTGTACAGGGTATTATATTGGTTTGTACACAATAGGTATGGTTGAAGTTGTTGTATGTACTTCGGCTGATGGTTTACATTTTGATGGGGTTTAGGTATGCTATGGTGTACTAAAGCAAGGATATTAAATGCAAGTGTCTCCCATTTTGTTTACAGTAAATCCATATGCTTTGTATTTCTTTGTTTTGTTTATTTCTTATATTTGTTTAGGCCTTGTTACTTAGTACTTTGCATATTTATTCTCTTTAGTTTTGTTTTATACTTATTGTTTTTGTTTTATATTTGTTTTATACACTTTCATATTAATTCTTTTTGCTTTTGCTTATTTATATTTTAATTTGTTTTGTCTTCTATTTTAAAATGAAAAAAAAAAATTTCTATAAATGTTGTGTTGTTATGCTTTAATCACTTTACTTTGTTTCTTCCTTACATTATATTTGAATTGCATACTTATATATTTGTTTGTAATTTATTTCATTTTAAATTCACAAATCCTAGTTTTCTTTAAAAATATATATATATTTAAATCTGAAATAACCATTTCTATCTATAAAAATCCATTTGTATAAATATTATACTATTAATATTGTTTAAATACAACTCATTATTTAATTAAAACAATTTATAAAAGAAACTATCTTTATTTTGATAAATAACATATTTTTATTTGCTCTTATTCTTGCATTTTAAATTTACTTCTATTTTTAGTTCAAATAATTATCATAAATTTTACTTTAAAAATTATTGTTTTATATTTCTCTATATATACACATATATTTCATATAACTCAAATTATCATTATTTATAAATTTTTAAATCAATTTATCTATTTATTTTTATACTTGTGCCCAAAGTATATTATTTACTTTTCAAAATCATTTATATAAGAATTTATTTAAAATCCAATATATATATATATATATATATTCACATATATACAAAATTTCAAATCCATATGACTATATATATATATTCTATTTGAATCGAGGAAACTCGCTTCCATTTATATTTAATTCTATAATTTTTATTCAAAATTTCCTTTAATTATCAATTTAAATTAAATTAAAATTCAGGATCATTACAGATTCCATGGCTTGTGAAGAGTCTTCAATATTAATAGGATTCGTACGGTTATCCATAAGGAATTTTTGTACATTCCTAATAATATTCCCTTGCCTTTGTTGTTCTCTAGCCATCCTAAGTTGACTTACTTGAATTTCAGTCAACAATTGAAGGATATCTTTCATCTTCTCTTGCAATTTGATCACTCGGGCGTGCGTAGATCGTTGAAATGGACTAGAATGAGGAGATGTGGGTGAAGTGGGTTCATTAGTAGAAGAGGAGGCCATTATTTTGTTGTTCCAGAAGTTATTTACAGAGAATATAGTGAAGAAAGAGGAGAGAAAACAAAATAAATAGATAAATAACCAAATAACTAACTTTGGAGGGAAATTCTATTTTCAAATTTTTGTTGGGTATGTCGACATCAGGGGATGGGGCATGTCGACATGTATTTCAGAAAAAGTGTAAGTTTTATTTTGAATTTTTATTGATTATATTTTATATTTCAGATTTTGAACAAATACCTAATTCTCTTCTAAATTTAGTAAAATTCTGTTTGGTTAATGGTTTAGTTAATATATCAGCAATTTGTTTTTCAGTATTTATATAATCTAGAGTTATTATTTCTTTAGTTATATTATCTCTAAGAAAATGATGTCTTATATCAATATGTTTAGTTCTAGCATGATGAGTTGGATTTTTAGATAGATTTATTGCACTAGTATTATCACAATATATTGGTGATTTACTTATGTTAATTCCAAAATCTTTTAAAGTTTGTTGCATATATATGACTTGTGAACAGGCCAGAGCAGCAGATATATATTCTGCTTCAGTTGTTGACAAGGAAACAGTATTTTGTTTCTTGCTGAACCAGGAAACCAGTGAATGTCCTAGAAAGTGACAAGTTCCACTTGTACTTTTTCGGTCTGATTTACAACCAGCATAATCAGCATCACTATATGATATTAAATCAAAAGTATTATTTTTAGGATAAAATAAACCATAATCTAAAGTATATTTTACATATCTTAAAATTCTTTTAACAGCTTTTAAGTGAGTTTCTTTAGGCTGTGATTGGTATCTTGCACAGAGACAAACACTATGCATAATATCAGGACGACTCGCCGTTATATAAAGTAGCGAACCAATCATACCCCTATATAAAGTTTGATCAATATCTTTTGATTTATCTTCTTTACTTAAACCTACATTTGTTGATATTGGAGTTGGTTTCCCACTAGAGGTGCTTAAACCAAATTTATTGATTAAGTCTTTAGCATATTTTTCTTGACTTATGAAGATTCCATTTTCTAGTTGTTTAATTTGAAGCCCTAAGAAGAAATTTAATTCTCCCATGTGACTCATTTCAAATTCTTTAGTCATTATATCTAAAAATTCTTTATTCATTATATTATTAGTTGATCCAAAGATTATATCATCTACATATATTTGAACCAGTTGAATATCTTGATTATTTCTTTTAATAAAGAGTGTTGTATCTAGTTTACCAATTTCAAAACCAGATTGAAGTAAATAAGATCTTAGTCTTTCATACCAGGCTCTAGGAGCTTGTTTTAGACCATATAGAGCTTTCTTTAACTTGTATACATGGTTTGGGAATTTATTATCTTCAAAAAGTGGAGGTTGTTCAACATAAACATCTTCTTTTAGAAAACCATTTAGAAAAGCACTTTTAACATCTATTTGATATAATTTGAAATTATTATAATTAGCGAAAGCAAGTAGAATTCTTATAGCTTCTACCCTTGCCACGGGGGCTAAGGTTTCATCATACTCAATTCCTTCTTCTTGACAATAACCTTGCGCGACTAAACGAGCTTTATTTCTTACGACCTCACCGTGTTCATTCATTTTATTTTTATAAACCCATTTAGTTCCAATTATACTTTTATCCTCAGGTTTAGGAACAAGTTCCCATACATCATTTCTGGAAAATTGATTCAATTCTTCTTGCATAGCAAGAATCCATGAATCATCGATGCTTCCTTTGGATTTTTAGGTTCAATTGTTGATATAAAGGCTACATTACTCATACTACTTAATTGATTTCTAGTTCTTACTACAAATTCAATATTTCCTAAAACATTTTCTATAGGATGATCTTTTGTTATTTTAAATCTCTTATTAGGTTGATTTATTTCACTAATAGTTTCATTAGATTGATTTAAATTTATAAAATCTTCTTCATCATCTATTTGTACAATATCTTTAAGATTTTCATCAAAAGATACATGCATAGTTTCTTCAATAGTATTAGTTTTTAAATTAAAAACTCTAAATGCTTTGCTTCTATTAGAATAACTAATAAAGAATCCTTTATCAGCTTTTGGTTCAAATTTATCTAAATTATCTTTTGTATTAAGTATAAAACATTTACTCCCAAATACTTTGAAATAAGCAACTATAGGTTTCTTATTATAAAGTAATTCATATGGAGTTTTATTTGTTAATGGTCTAACTAAAATTCTATTTAATATATAACAAGTTGTAGCAACTGCTTCAGCCCAAAAATATTTAGGTAAATTACTATCAGAAAGCATTGTACGAGCACACTCTTGAATCGTTCTATTCTTACGTTCTACTACTCCGTTTTGTTGTGGAGTTCTTGGAGATGAAAAGTTGTGAGTAATTCCCTTCTGAGTACAGAAATTCTCAAAATTTTCATTTTCAAATTCACCATCGTGATCACTTCGAATAGTTTTAATTTTGAAAGAATGTTGTTTTTGAATTCTTTTAGAAAAGTTTTTAAATATTTCAAAAGCATCACTTTTATGTTTTAAAAAGATTGTCCAAGTATATCTTGAATAATCATCTACTATAACAAAAACATATTTACTATGGTTAATTGATTGAACTTGAGATGGACCAAATAAATCTAAATGAAGTAATTCTAGAGGACAAGAGGTAGAAATAGCATCTTTTAATTTAAATGAAGTTTTCTTAAGTTTTCCTAATTGACAAGCATCACAAATATTATCTATTTTAAAGTTTAACTTGGGTAGACCTCTAACTAAGTCAAGTTTTGATAGCCTAGATAATAATTTGAAATTCAAATGGCCAAATCTTTTATGACAAATCCAAGAGTCACTTGTATTAGCCAAAAGACATAGGTTATCATTTGAAATTTTCATACTAAGGATATAAATATTTTCTTCCTAATACCTTCAAAAATTATATTAGACTTACATCTTCAATGTGACATTTATCTTTTTCAAATTTAATTTTAAAACCTTTATCGCAAAGTTGACTTATACTAAGCAGATTATGTTTTAAGTTCCTAACTAATAAAACAACAGAAATAAGTAAAGTTTTAGAGTTACCGACATTGCCGACGCCAACCACATATCCTTTAGAGTTGTCACCAAAATTGACTAATCCACCATCTTGATAAGTAATGTCCTTGAGTATCTCGGAATTTCCAGTCATGTGTCTCGAACAGCCACTATCAAGTATCCATTTATCTTTCCCAATTTGCACAGTTTGTCCATTGGGTGTTGATTCGTCAAAAGCCATATAACATGTCTGTTCCTGCATAACACACCAATTCAGTAGATAACTTGATTTTTCAAAATAACTATATGCAGACTTATGAAACTTTGATGAAATGTATATATTCAAAACAGTTTTAACACAATTTTCCAAAAATGCCATTTTTATATTTTTCAAGTTTCAGATTATGAAAACAATGAAAACCAATGCTCCGATACCAATTGTTGGGGATGCGGATTAAGGTTCTTAAGGCAGAAATAAACACTAGAGGGGGGGTGAATAGTGTTTTAAAGAATATATGAACTATATAACTAAATTAAAACTTTCAACACAAATCTAAACAGAATTCTAACACAGAATGATCACAGAACATATAACAAATGCAAATAGTAAAGTAAAGCAAGTAAAAGGAAAGAACACACCGGATTTTATACTGGTTCGGAATCCTCCTACATCCAGTCCCGCACCAAGGCAATATCCTTGTACAGATTTTTATAAGCCAATATCCAAATTACAACCCTCAATTTCTAAGGCCTTGGGGAACTCTCCTATCTCCGAGTCTGGGGTAAACTCTCTTGATTTACGGGACACAAGATCACCCTTATACTTCTTAATAACAATCCTTTTGAATGGATAGACTCTATGGACTTTTTGAATACAAATTAATCCTATAACTCTGAATAGCACTTTGATCTTTAGTAGAATGATGGAGAATCAAATAGAGAGAGTATCTAAATGATTTCCTATTGAGAATTTGGCAGAATGATGGCACGATCTTGAAAATATGAAGTTTTATGGATATGGAATGGTGGAGAAGAAAGAGTGAAGAAAAATAAGAAAGTAGTTGTTTAAAGAATTCGTTTTGGAAGCCTTTATATAGATGCACAACAGTCATAACTATTGGCGAAAGGTATTTGAACGAATGGACACTTCTTTTGAAATTTGAATTTTGAATCCAACTTTCACCATGTCGACATGGGGTATCCCCATATGTCGACATCCCTCAGTTCAAAATTGTAGAGATGTTGTTTTGTAAAAGCATTTGAATTTAAAACAAGTTGAAACTTTTCTGGAGCAAAGTAAAGTGTTTAAACAATATTTTGGGATAGAAAATGAATATAAAACATTATTTTAAATATATATATATATATATATATATAATTGATATAGACCGTCAATTATATAAGTAATATTTAAAATCAGAATAAGTTTTGATGTTTTAAAATTAGAAGTTTTTAAAATCAGAATGGAGGAATATTTCAAGGCTAAAACAAAGTTTGAAAACATTTTTGAAAACATAATTTTGAAAGCTAAAACATTTTGAAAACAGATTTAAAAACATTTTGAAAAATCTATTCAAACTGAAATTGCAAGAACCTTCCTACAGAGCTCCTCCATAGGACTCGAGAACTTGTACAAAGTAGTCTAAATGATTTTGATTTTCGTGGGTTTTGTAAGCCACTTGTCGTAGGTTTGTAAGCTACTTGTCGTGAGTTTGTAAGCCACTGGTTTCGATAGAAATTGGGTTCCATCCCAAAAGAAAATTGGAAGAAAGATGAGAGTGCTTTTATGAAGTTTTAACAAAATACTAGACACTTATCTTGAGATCTTGAAATCTTGATTCTCTAGAGTCTTGAATCTTGAATCTCTAATCTTCATCTTGATGCTTGAGTCTTTATACTGATCAGTCTTCGATAATACCTGCATATACTTCCTATACACACATATATATCTATCTATATGAAAATGTTAGTATATATTTTATAAAGTAAAGTATAATAACTATATAAGGTTGTTGTCATCAAAACATCATCAACTCAGTTCCCAACAAATAAGATATAATAGAATTTGTAAATAAAGAAATTTTTATAACTTGAAGTTTTTATAATATATAAATGTGAATTTATAAATATTGATTTATAAATTCAAGATTGATTGAATTGATAAGTTAATTTTTATAACTTATTAAAGGAAGCATATCCACGATTTTGGACAGTGGATAATCCTTAAATTGAATATGTAGAAGTGTTGAATTTGGTAAATGATTTATATTCACAATTTTGGACGGTGAATAATATATTAAAGAAATGTTTTAGGAAGTGATCTTTTAAATAGAATTAAAACGATTTAAAGATGTTTTAATATATATTAAGTATCGAAACCATAGATTTCGACATTTATTGTTGTAATAGCGTTTTCGAGAAAATAAAGAAATGATGGACTATAACACCGTTGTTATAGTAAATGATTTTTTAAAGGAAATATTTTATATAGTATTGGGATTTATATATCTATCTTAATTTCGAATCCCTATACTAGTGATTTTGGGTTGTCGTAACGATGTTTTACGCAACATTCGTTTTGACTTAAGTAAATGTGTTTAAAGAAAATGTTTTCCTTAAAGGAATAAAATATACACTTAACCGTGTTCTAAGTATATTGGATATTTTCTAAGTATTGAAAATAAATAGATTTGTGAATTACTTATTGTTAAATAAGTATTTGGAAATGTTTTCCAATATGAAGTGAAATGTTTTGGGTTTTTATCTTTTAAAGATAAATCGAAAATGAATAAGTATTTGGAATTGCTTTTCCAATATGAAATTGAAACGGTTTAGAGAATATATCTTTTTAAAGATAAATTGAAGTAAATATCTGGCAAGTTATTAATTTATGGAAGATTAAAAACAATGGCCTAATGATTGTTATGGTGCTGAATATTTATTGGTTTGCTTTAATAGTTAAATAACCGATTATCAATATTTACCTTTAAATGGGTATTTGTTGTGATTGCTTGAATTTGAATGCTACACTTATTTTTTGAAAATGAGCGCTCGTTATTCGGTTTAGCCGGGAGAGGACCTTTGAGTCATAAATCCCATTCCGAATAAGTGATATGTCGTAATGGATAGCATTTGAAGACCGGTGTTGAAGACTGGATATTTTCGAAAACGGAAGGATTACCGTCGAATGTTTCTGCATCGGCTGATCTTCGATATAGAAATTTTATCACCCTTTGTGATGGGAAGTCCGGTCGTGATTAATGAATATGCAGATTGCAAGGGCTTCTTTGGAAGTGCCTTCGGTTCTGTTCGAACCCAGAATGGACTTGTATGGATGTGTGTCTGACGTTACAATTTGAGATGTAAAACTGGTTTCTATCAAATATATTTCTGTTGGTGGCGGAGAATTTATTCTCTTAGCTTAACACACTTCTCTGAGACGTACGAGCTCAGAGGTTATGTAGTTGATGGTTACTAGTGATACATTCCCAATTTGGTAATGTGGCATACGAAGTGCTGTTGAGCATTTGTTGATCAAAGCGTGGCTTTTGTATAAAGCGTAGCTTTGTGGACGAGACTTCGTCGAACCTCACACCCCGGTAATGGTCAAAACAGAAAAGATGCGGCAAGGTTATTAGGGGATCGCGCCCCCTTAGTGTATGTCATTTCCTTCTGGATAGAGGTGGTATTATGGTATGGAGCCCTGATACTTAACCTATGTTGTTGCTGCAAACTTATTACTTTGTGGTTGTTGGTGAATCCCGGGATTTAGGTCGGTTACGACCAGGGGATGACATATTTGTAACGACCCGTAATTTCGCTACTTCGAAAATGAGAGATTTCGTTCGATTTAAATTTAAAAGGAGTTTAAATCTTAAATAAATATGTTATATATATAAATAATTATCTATTCTTATAGTTAATGTATTAAAAAGAATAAATTTGGATTTTAGAACAAATCGACAAAAGTTAAGTTTTGTAAAAATAAATAAAGGCTTAAATAAATGGATTCAAATATTTATTTAAAAAGGTAAATCTTATTTAAAACATCTAATAAAGATAATAAAAGTATGTTAAAAGATTTAAAAGTTTGTTAATATTCGTTCTACATAAATAACCAAAATTTGTCGCATTTTGTCAGTTTTTACATACACTGTAAAATTAGAGATTTTGATATTAATTTAATATGGTTTTGAAATATAAAGAGACATGTTTTAATTTATTTAAAGAAGTAAAAAGTTCATTTTAAAGTTTGGTTTACTCCAATATATAGCTTAATAAAAACGTCAAATTTTGACTGTATAGTTTGTCGTCAAAAAACGCCGTTTTTAATCAAAACAAGTTATCGACAAGTTGTTGCAACTTGATATGTTTTCTAACGTATACAAATGCATAAATACAAACTTTTAAAACACTTTACAATTAGTCACATCATAAGATAAGAAAATATCTAAGATATTTTCATAATATAATAAGCATACTTAAAAGTTAAGTAATTAAAAAGCAACTTATCATCACCTTTCATCTCCTTACACATACTTTCCATCATCATTAATGAGATGTTACTAATCTACATGGAAAAGGAGCAAAAATAAATGATTTAACAACTACAAACCATAAGAAGGTGACATCTCTTTACCTCTTAACACACTTTTCCATAACCATCATTTCCACCATTAACGCTAGTCAAATCAATGCAAAAGTCTTCCCTTTAAAACACACACTTTAAGAAAGAAAAGAAAGTAATCATTTCACAAATTCAAATCACATTAATGAGATGTGATGTGTATGCATGGAAAAGGAGGAAATGTTATTTTAACATTTTAAAAGTGTAAGAAAAAGAGGCAAAATCATTTCATAGGTACATAAATCAAACCCAAACATCATTTCTTAAGTACAAATTCAAATCAAACCATTTCTTCTCCATTAAGCAAAGGTCAAATCAAGGGTAGAAAAGTAAATAAAAAACTCAAAAAGTAGAGAAGGATATTTTAGTCGTATGCCATCCAAAGCTCAAATATAAATATGCATCTATACCTTTCATTTTTCACACTTCATTCTCTACCTTCTTCTTCACTTTCTCATTCTTCTTCACCTTCATTTCCATGGCGTCTAACCTCTCTTCCACTTCCATTCTTCCTTCTACCTCTAAACCATCACCTAGACCACCTTACCCCTCTCCAAAACCACTTACCCACCTCCTCCTCACCCCTACACCCCACGGCCTACCTCCAAACCCCAAGGCCGAGCTCCAAATCCCAAGGCCGAGCCCTACAAGCCAAGCCGAGCCCATTCCCTCCTATACCTCCCTCCAACACGCTTAAACCCCAAGGCCACACCCTCTCCTCCTCCCAAAAAACTCACATCCTTTATATAAAAGAAAAGAAAAAAAGAGAGAAGAAAAGAAAAAAAGAAAAGAGAAAGAAAAAGAAAAAGAAAGGAAAACAAAAGCGTTCGGAAAGGAAACGGCAAAAGGCGAGACGTTTGGAAATAACACGTTAGCGAGAAACGCGTATCTCACATTAGGGATTGACGGAGTGGATATGAAGGTGAGAAATTCTCACCATTTTTAAAATTATATTGATTATCATGCTTAATTGTTATGTTAAATAATCACCATTTGATGATATGAATGTTTGATTGAATGTTAGAATATGTTGGATAATCCGTAGTAATGTTATGACATTTACCGTATGAAAAATATTGATGTTATATGGATGTTGTATGGTTGTTATGATAATTTGGATATCAAATTCCTATTAGTTAAGTAATCATTTTGTTTAGTAAGACCATATTTTAGTAATATGAGAAATTGTGGAAAAATAAGTCTCTTTTCATTTAAAAGTGAAATTAAAGTTAAAATGAAAGAGAATTTGAAATTTGAAGTGAATCGGATTTGAAAAGAATAGTTAATTTGAAATTGAAATTAAGATGAATAATGAAATTGAAATTGAAATCGATTTTGAAAAAGTGAAGTTTAGTTTGATATTGAATTGAAGTTTAAATTGAAATTACATTTGAAATCTAAGTTTTAAATGTGTTAAATTTGAGATAGAATTGAAATTGAGTTAAAATTGGAATTTAAAATTTAATATTAAAATAATGAGAATAAAATAATATTATAATATGGTAATAGTGAAAATATATTTTAAATACTATAAAAAGGTGAAAATATTGATTTAAAATAGTTTCTAATGATTTCATAAGTGTTGAAATCCAATTTGAATGGATTATTTCAAATATTGAAAAATAAGTTAAAACTAGACGCGTCGCGCAACGGCAGTTCGCGATTTCACGCCGAAAAGTTCAAATGAGTGTATAGAGTGGAATATGGCTCGGAATTCTTCGAGATAAGAAAATTCCGGACTATTATGTCTATATCTTCTAAACGAAGAAAGAAAATCAAAGTTTCGATAAGTAGATTTTGAATTAAGTCCAAATCAATTTTCAAGAAAAATCGCGCTAGTGCAGTTTAGTGACCCGAACAGGAAATCTGTTTAAATGGATGTTTTTAATTATGAAAAAATATGGAATAAATTTGATAAATCTATTTAAATGATTTAAAAGAGATTTGGATTGGAAAATGTGAATTATCGAATGTTTAAAAGTTGTTTAATTCAAAATAAGCTTATTTAGCACTTTCCGTAGCACTTAATGTTGCGAATTCTATAACTTTTGGAATATGAGTTTAAATGTAACAACGTTTTCCAGAATCAATTGTGAATGTTTTAAAAAGGATAATTAAGCGTTTTGAAACAAAATTTGGGATATTTATAAGCAATTCCAAAATAAAGTTGAAAATCTGAGTATGCGGAAACAACTAGTACATTTGTCCCGCCTGTGAGATCTGGGAAGATAAAATAAGGTGTTTAACTAAGGTTAGGGATGGAGTAACCAGTGCCCTGAACTTACCTGGCCTATGTTTTCTTTTGTTAGGCGAGGTGTGGAACAGATCGAAAGGAAAGCCTGGATGCTCTTAAATAAAAAGATTCCATATTAAGTTTTTGAATTAAAAGAAGATTGGTATTATCCAAAAGTTAAGTTATCTCCAAAATGAATGATTTCTGTGATCCTATTTACTTCAAAATGTTTGTTAAGATTGATCTAGGGTTTATCGTAAACGATGTCTTAAATAACATTATTTTTGACCCGCTTAAAAGTAAAGAAATTTGGATCAAGAATTAAGTAAGAAAATCTGGGATATTTTCCAAAGCAAAAGAATAAATTTCTTAGAATTACTCTAAGTTAAAAGAAAGAGATTTCGAAATCATCCGAAAAGAATTAAAGTAAAAGAGACTTAATAAATCTTATATACTCATATTCATTTTTATCGATGATTGGGTTTCGAAGGAACCGGAGTCGGATTCGGTTAATTCCTATCCGAAAACCACTTCGAACCAATGTATACGTTCGAACGTAAAGACATATTGAAGATGGTGATTAAAGATCGTGGATCTTCCTAGCGTGAAGACAGCTTGTTGAACATTCTCTGGTTGGCCCCCATTATAGAGTCATTTATAGCAGTGGTCTCCTCGTGATAGAGATTTTACGGATTGCAAGGGCTTCTCGCCTAGTAATGGCCGAGGAAAGTGCCTTCGGTTTGTCCTGTTCCTGGACAACTTGTATGGACGTTTGTCTGACATTGCATTTCTAACGATTACGTACATTGGTTTTTACAAACGTACATCAGTGGTGGAGGAGAAGACAACTTCTCTTAGCTTAACACCCTCCTTAAGACATACGAGCTCAAGGGTTGTATTTTTGTGGAAGGCAATTAGTAGTTAAATGGAAATGGCAATGTGGCATTCAAAGATGTGATATGTGCTTTGTGAAAAGGTAATCGTCACCTCAAGCCTCATCAAACCGGAAATGACCGAAACAGGATTAGATGCAGCAAGGCTAAGTGGGTCATTCCCAATTAGGGTATGATCATCCCCTTCTAGATATATTTCTTCACGCTATGATGTTCGTGATGTTAATTTATGTGGTGTGTGGAAAACGAGCGCTCGGTTAAAGGTCGGTAACGACCGGGGGATGACATATTCGGTACTATCTAGTTAAAGAGGTAGGCCAGTCTTGTGTTGGTAGAGGGAAGATGCTCTGTGCCTCGGGACATCCATCTAGAGGTGTACCCATTTCGGAAGGTAGATCCAGCGCCTGGTCATTTGTATGGAAACCCATTTTCCAACAAGAACCTACGGATTTGATTGTAAACCTATTATGCTGGAATTTAATCAATGTAACAATTTCGGCTAAGATTAATAAGTTTATTTGCAAATGTTTTCAAAGAATGTCATTAGAAATAATATCAAACGTTTTGATATAAAAGTGTTTTAGTTATCATAAGGTAAAAAACCCGTCTGTGTTTATGTGTGGGCGTGGTCTTATGAGATACTCTTTCTTCTCAAAGGATCTTTATAAAAAGGCTGATATATGACACTGTCATTTATTATTAAGTTTTTCTCACGCTGGTTTATCAAACCTGATCCGGGTATTTTCAATACTCGGGTCAGATCCGAATAGTTTCAGGATAATCGAAGACGGTTGGAGTTTCCAGAGGAGAGCTGGAGATATTCATCGAAGTATGGAGATATTCTATTATCCGCTTTGCTTAGTGTATTTGTTTGATGTTTGTCAGCATTTGTAAGGGCAGGTTTTATAACTGTCCAAGCTGAATTTATGTTAGACTCTGATATTGTATTTTTAAAAAAAATTCCGCTGTAAAGATTATTATTGAAATAATATATGTTATTCCATTCGTGTGAGATTCTGTTCTGTCTACTTTTCTTTATCACCTTTGCTTAGTGAGGTTCGTACATGATAGGCGGTTCTCGCTTCTTGTTAGGTAGCGAACGGATGACTCTTACTCCTACATGTCCCTGAGATCGAGTATCGAAGGGTTGGTTTCAGTCGAGAGGCTGGCTGTAAAAGCAAAGTGTGAGGCATGTGTGGTTTATTGTCGATTCAAAAGGTACGGAAAAACGGACCTTTACAATATTCATGTCAATAGTTACCCAGCTAGGGGTAACCCAGCTTTGTGTTGGCAGAGATCCGGTTAGTTTCTCGGTGCGTCTTTCCAGAGGCGTACCCATGTGGCAAAGTTCCTTGGCCTGACCATATGTTGGGAATCCAAACTCCAATACGAAACCCTGTACGGTTTTAGTTGTAGAACCTGTCATTTACTTATGGTGGCGCCCCACTGTTTCGATGGTAGCTATAGTAGGCATACGATACCGGTCGTATGTTGGCTAAGATTTATATCATTACTTTCGAAATGTTTTCCTACACTTTGCACTTATAATAATAATAACAAAGAAAATTTGTGTATCAAGCATAGTTGACTATCATAAGGAGAAATCTCCTCCGATTCTTTGTTTGCATTTTGTGTGTGCGCGGGAGGCCTTATGGTAGTCTCATTTTCTAAAAGCATTGCGAATCTAATTTAAAATATTTCTTTGTTTTTTTTAAAGAATAACTGTTTTAAGTTCTCACACCAGTCCCATGACCGACCTGGAGTTTATTGTTTCCTTCCTAAGCTCTGGATGCCCACTAATTTTAACACGTGTAGTCAAGAGTCAGGTTATTAGGTCATTCTGGAATTCAGGAGCTGCTGTAGAGGTCTGGAGGCAAGCTGGATGGCGTAGGGTATCACTTGTATATAGTATTTCTTTTCTGCTATTTGTTGTTGTAAACTCTGATAATGTAATGTAATGTGATGTAATGTAATAACTGATATAGTTCTTCGTTTTAAAGATTTTTCATTTATCTATTATATGTTGTTCCGCTGCGATTGTGAGATTCGAATATTGTTTCTGTTGCTTTTTCTTTCTTCTATCTTCTACCTCTTCTTTAACCCTAACGGTACGGTTTTCCGGCCTTCGATTGCTCGGCAGTTGATACAGTGGACGTATTAACGTCACTACAAAAATAAGGGCTTTTAATAGCTCTAATACATAGCGTTTCCGCATTTGCTCCTTTCAACGCTATGCAAATTATGGTTTCTAACGCTGAGATAAATTGGTATGAACGCTCAACGCTATTCGAAAACGCGGGAAATGAATTATTTCGTACGGGAAAAAAAAGAACCCTAGCTATTTGCTTCGTTGCTGCCTCCTTCAGAAAACACAATCTCCAAATTTGCATAGCCTCTGTCGATATCTCCAAATGAATCATTTCCTCCAACAATCTATCCCCAAATTTAGTACGAATAGCTAGCCTTTGTCGCCAACACCCGATCCCTAAATGCAGCTTCTGTTTGGAACCCTTGAACTCTGTCTGGAATCGCTAGCATATGCCTGGAGCCCTAAATCTGCGCCTCTTCTATTTGAACTGCCGTGAGAGGCACCGCAACATTTATTAATATATTTTTCTTTGCTCGTTCGATCGTATATGTAGTAATTTGGGTCGACGCTAGGAATTGACCAAACAAGGTTCTACAGATTGTTCATATCCTGAAGTTAAGGTATTGATTATGGTATTGATTTCCATAATTTAAATTACTAACAGTAATGATTTTGATTTTGAAGTTGAGAAATTTGTGAAAAAAACAATATTCAGTATTAGAGTAACTAGAAAAAAATGAAGAATTTTGTGATCCGCAAATGTTTGGAAAATACATTGGAATCTAATTGTAAAATTAGTCATTATGTAACAAACTTCCATTTTTATATACATATAAAGCTGGGTTCTGCACTACAGAGTAGTGCATGAACATTTGACTAGATAAACATAAACCAACAAGTTTGTTTCTATTATTTTGCTTTTTTACACAAAAGTTGAATTTCATTTCCTAGTTGTATGGTTAATTGGTTTAAGCTTAGTTCTAGTGAACTTAACGATGAAGTCTTCATAACAGGCTACCTGTAGCGTTTTAATGGGACCTGAAAATGTAAACAACGTTAATGCAGATCGAGTGTGAATTAAGAGGAGTGATCAAAAAACTGCTAATGTCATTGAAATTGTAAAAGGTTTAAATTATGCATTATGATATAAACTCCTTGCAATAGTTAACTATTATAACCTTATTATTATATGAGCCCCAATGGCTCCGTTATGCGCGATGAGAAACTTTAGTACAAACAACATATGTTTTAATAATGAAAGACTGCATTTAGTGGAAAGACACATGATTTGCAAGCGCAAATCACAATAATTAGTAAAAGCGACATGTATGTAGCTAAATATTTAAGTATAAAATAACTAATGAAATAAAGAATTACTCGACTTTTTGAAGATTGTTATTCTCCTCATATAGTAAGACAAAAGAATTAAGCATTGAAATTTGTTCAAAATATTTGTCAAAAGTTATGAAAAGAATCATAAATAAATGTAAAAAGATATCTAATTTGTGTTTTTTATTTATTTTTAAATACCTAAAACTCCATGACGCTATGTAAATTATAAAAGTGGCAGCGAGGCAAAAGAATTTATTAAAAATGTTTAGTAATCTCTTTCTGGTTTATTTGTTAAAAACTGCTCAAGTAGATGTGGTTTGAGATGACTGTGCAAGAAGGAAACTATCATATGGAATAATTTTTTTATTTTGAAATACTAAATGAGGATGTGCTTTTATTTAGGATTTAAATCTAAATGTCCATAGGCATATGATATAACAAAGCATTACTAATTTACAAAAAAATAGAGGCTGTACGTAAATTTTCGTACCTTTAGTTGAGTTGCTTCAGAATGATTTATGTACTTTAATAAAATTAAAAATAAAGAAATATGTAACTGTAAATAAGTAACAAATGATAAATCTTCCTTTTTTTGTTGTTTTTTCCAACACTTGTTTAAGAACTTGCTTGTTTAAAGCTTAACTCACACATCACAAGAATGCATATTCTTGTATTTTGTTGCGTGAATGTTTTACTGCCTAATTGATTGTTTAAAGCATGGTTTCATTTGTCATAGTTTGTCTTCTTACAACAACATCCAAGTTTTTTGTTTCCATTGTCCTAGTTACTATGTCATTTGCTTTTTCTTTAATGTCTTTACCCGCATAGAACTATGAATTGTCTACATATAAAACGATTAGCCACTATTAAGAAGCCGTGTCATGTAAATCTGACCATCAATTAATCATAAATCTAACAAACTAAGAAAGAAAGACTGGAGCATATTTTGATTTCTTTCCTCGGTTTCCTTTTAATTATCAATAATTATTATTGAAATATTTTATCGAGCTATTTCATGCAAAGGATGTCATAATTTGCAAAACTTACAATAGTTTTTCTTATCCATTGAGACAGACATCTTAAGACCATTAATTAAATTTTATTTGACAATAAGGATGCTAAAAAATATATACATTGAGATAGAATTTTTTTCTTCCAAATGAAGAAACTAGAGAATCAGAACTGATTTCATGTGTGTCACTTTCATAAGAGGCAAAGCCATATCTTTAGCTCTAGATATAACCATTGAGTTAACAGTTATTCAATGACCAAACTCTTTGTAGCTGATAAAATAGGAAAAGATAACATCATGTTGTTAACCAATGCAAATTCTTTTTCTTGCTTGATTTATAGTCAACATTCAAAGAAAAATGATATCTTTGTACTAACTACAGGATATGGCAAAGAAGAGGAAGATTACTCGCAAACAAAAACAAGTCGAGGAACCAAAAGAAGCAAATATTGAATCCAACGAGCAACCGGAACCAAATTGAGAAACCAATGAGCAACATGAAGCAAATTTAGAGACTAATGAGCAACATGAAGTCAATGTAGAAACCAATGAGCAAGGAATTGAAGCATGTACAGACAATATGATGCAAGTTGAAGAAAATATTGAAAACGAATTTGAAATTGGAAATGATGCGATGGAAAATGAGACTGATATTCAACACACAGATGAAAGTACGATTCAAAAGAAAAAAGCTAGAGGCCAAACTAGAATGAAAAGACTGCCTTCGGATCGTGTGTCTCGGATTAACGTTGAATTTAATGACAATGTTGTACCAATAGGAGAAGGTTCTATAAAACTATCTTCGTACTTAGGACCGCTCGTACGGGAGCATGTTCCATTCACGATTGATGATTGGCGGAATATTGGCGATGATTTAAAACATGTGTTGTGGAGATCCATTCAGGTATCACTATACTAAGTACTGCTTATTAAAACTGAACAGTTGCATGAATCATTTGATATTCATATACAAGTTATCTCCCATCATAACCCCACAGTCATTTCCTAGGCCTTTGCTGCCTTTTCCACTCCATGTCATTTTGAGGCCCTATAAACTGATTTGAGTATTTATACATAGTGGGGTAGTTATGTTTACTTGAGTAACTGAGTTTATAGTTTGTAAAGGTTTTATGAAATTAATTACAGATCTGTTATAAAGTTTCTCAGATAATTTCAATCGTTTTATTCTTAGTAGGTAATAAATTAATTAATTAAATAGAAGTGATAGTCAAGTCCAGGCATTATTTACTGTACCGTGAAGGTTGCAGTTCACTGAATAAGTGCAGGTGAGTGGTTTGTGTCTTCTTATGCATTCATTCATTGCATTCAACAAAAGACAAATGTATAGTTAATAAAAATAGGTAGAGTGTTGCCGACTTTATATCTTAATCATTGTGGCCGACTACCCATGTTTCAGATTCAATGTTAGGTCGCATATACAGTCTACATACATTTGAATATTATAAAATGCATACATACAAACGAAGTGGATATAAAACTGTAACAGTTTTGGATTGATGTTTACTATATAAACTTAGGAATGATGCGTTTATTTTGAATACAAGGAATGTGATGAATGGATTGTTGTTTGTTAAGTGATAAGATATGATTTTATAACGAGACATGATGATTTATTGATGAGAAAGAGCCACATATATGTACATGAATATGGAGTTCGTGACTATACCAAATTTACCAACCACAATCCATGTGTGAATTATATGGAGTTGTTTGTTTGTTCTTTGAAACAAAGCAACGTTGCTTTCCCACCGGTAATGTTTGAGCTGTTGCCTTATATCAGTTATTGCTAGAAATTATAGTGTAATTAACCGAGTTTACAAACATATTGATTGAACAATATATTTGGAATAAAAACTCATCAGTAAATTTTATATGAACTGGTAGAAATGTGGTAAAACCGAACCCCATTATGTTTAGTATGCATCCAACTGTTTCAGTGCCATTATATTTTTTAGTCCAACCTATATTTAACTCAGGTTTATAAATTGAAAAATCAAGTATATAATGTAAACCATGATGACTTGACAGACAAAATAATCCTAGATGTGTTGAATAGTGGCATGCATACAGTTACAATCATTTGTCATTACATCTGATTTATAGGATTTAAATATAATTGTTATTTTTATTACAAATGATTTGCAAGTTTTACTGTATACATTAAACATGTTGTAATATAATGATACAGATTATTGTTTGAATGTGTTTAATGATATTAATATTACTATCATTCAATGTATATATAAAATGTACTGATTACCAATCATTTTGCATTTTGCAGGCTAGATTTAAACTGGATGAGGAGTGGTAGAAAGCGCCTATTTTTCAGCAAATGGGATGCATATGGAGGGCTTCAAAAAGCAGGTTCGTTAGGCAAATACTGGAAGCGAAGAACATGGAGGAAAGAATTAAGCTCAAACCTGGTAATGTCGAAAATATGAAGGACTAGAGGGATTTTCTAAGAAAGAAAACAGACTCAAAGTTTAAGGTAAATAAATACCAAATTCAATTGTATTACGTAATAATTATAATTATTCAGTGTATTATATCTTTTCATCTTAGGAACAAAGTGATCAATTCAAAGCTATTAGAAGTTTTCAAGTGCCACATACGGTAAGTCGCAAAGGAATGGCTCGATTAGCAGAAGATATGATGAGTAAGAACAACTAGTTTAATTTGTGTAACATATTATGTTTATGTATTTAATACAACCACATTCACTTTATCTATCATTCTTAACATAGAAACAGGAGAGTGGTGGCCACATCTCCATTCCAAGAAGTCAAATTTGGATTAAATCCCGCACTCGAAAGAATGGCGAAGCAGTTAATACATATGTTCTAGAGACTATTGTAAGACACCGCAATATTGATAAAAAATTGTATAGTATTGTCTTTCTATCCGTTATTGGCATTCTATCTTTACTTATATGTGAATAACGTTAACTTTTGTAGGAAAAGGTTAAAAAAATTGAAAGTGGATCAAACTCAACCAACAGTTCTTTGAGAGAAGATGCTCTCTCCCAAGTGTTGGGTTAGGATAAACCTGGGCGACTACGAGCAATGGGAAGAGGTGCAAACTATACCAAGTTCTTGCTCTCACAAGCTAAAGATGATAGAATTTCACAATTGGAAGAGGAGGTTCGCATGCTAAAGAAAAATCTGGTATATAACATATCAATCTTTACTTGTTATTCTACTTGTGTGGTAATATTAGAGATATTGTTCGATTTTTTTTCATATGGTTTTTTAATCCATCGTCCACACTTTATTTTTTAGGTTACTGCATGTCAAAGAGAAGAATCAATGCCTCGGGTAAACATCGAATATTAGCATATGCATAATTTCACGTTTGCATATGTGTGCATATGATACTTTGCTATTAAACATCAAATACATTATCATTGTGATATTATCTAAAAATTAATTTTAATATAGTATTTAACTTAAGACGCTTCTAACTAATTGCAGAGCAATGGAAATACATTTGATAAATGTGATTTACTGGATTGGAGCGGAACCGATGAAATAGTTGCTGAAGGAAGAGTCGTGTCAAGTGATCCAAATGAGCTTGTACATAGAATTCCTCTAGGACCAAATGCAAAGATAGTTTTGATTGAGTTTCCAAGGAAATTGGATGCTTTTTTATGGAGAGCCGTGTTTCATACGATACATATTGGAGAGGTTGCCGGTATGTTAGTAGCATGGCCTGCCGATAAAGTTATTTTGCATAAGCTAGATCAAATCGACAACACGGTAAATTAAATATCACTTTATTTATAATTTTTATTTCAAAATACAACTATTAATTTCATAAATACATATTTTTTTGGAATAGACTAAAAGTAGCAGAACAGAGCCTTCATGCAAGCTATATGATTGGGTTGGAGGTGAAGAAGTAGTTGCTGAAGGACACTTGTACTCTAGCGATCCAAACCAGCTTGTGAATGGCGTTCCTATTGGACCATTAGCTATGGTAGTTTCTATTGATAATCCAAACAACCCCAAGGCCTTTTTATGAAAACCAAGAAATAATATGATATATGTTGGAGATGCCGTTGGTAATAAAGTTGCTTGGCCAAAATCAAAAGTAGTTGTCGAGAACGCTAAAGCACCATCATTTGTTTCTAATAGTGGCAACGTAACATCTCATACGGTAATATGTTTAAACATAATTATAGCAACTTGTTATCAAATTTATTAATATATATATACATATATATATATATTAAAACCATCACTTTTCTTTTTCTTGTTTGATAGAGTGGAAGGCCAGCCCCCAAAAGCAAATGCAGGCTGATTGATGTTGGTGGAACAGCAACAATAGTTGCCGAAGGGGTTGTGGCTTCAACCGATCCAAATGAAATGGTCCATTTTGTTTAACTTGGAAGAGATGCCGTTAAAGTTTGGGTAGTGAATGCTACAGTTCCCGATGCAGTTCTGTGGAGACCATCTTCTGATCTTGTCTGCATTGAAGATGTTGTAGGCTCTATAGTGGCATGGCCAACCTCAAAAGTTGTGATAGAATCAAGTTCTAGTAAGTATAATTTTTTCATACATATATAAAAAATTTCAAAATGTATTCATATTTGATTGTATGATTTAATTCTTGACATTATACGGTTTTCTTTTATATAGGTAACCATTGTTAAAGTTTGTTGACTGATCAGAAGAAAAGAAAGCTTCACAACTGCACTCTAGGTAAATATACGAATAATACATCATGCATAAAAGTCATTTTATGTTTTTCGTTTGATATGCATATATTGGTTCTTATCAAAGTGTAGCACTGTGGTCAGATATACGAATATGTAAATATACGAATATGTGAAGTTTGATGGTCTGGGTGGTTTGCAGTGGGAAGTGGTCAGAAGTGTAGCACTATTTGTGAGTAATTTACTTTTAATCACATGACAACCTTAGTTGCCCATGCAGTAATCTAAGTTTGATGTACATCATTTTATCATGTGTTATACGAGCATTCACATATTAATTAATCAATATAAACAAAATGGCACTACCACTTAAATAAGTACAATTACTTTAATTTCAGTATTAAGTCACAAATTGCAGGTGTTTTCATACATACTTAATTTTCATATTTATAAATGTTTACATATTTTTGTTTATTAAAAAAACATATGAATTTAATGATATAAATATCTTTTCGAAAACTTATGGCATGAGTCATTATCTTTTACCTTCATAAAAAACATGCACATTGGGCAACTATTTGCCAAAATAGTTGTCTCATTGCTACGTGAGTAGTAAATTTAGCTTGAACCAGATCCTTTTGCATTCTCTTTTGAGCTAT
The DNA here is from genome assembly GCA_030765085.1 of Allium cepa. Classification (NCBI taxonomy): domain Eukaryota; kingdom Viridiplantae; phylum Streptophyta; class Magnoliopsida; order Asparagales; family Amaryllidaceae; genus Allium; species Allium cepa. The sequence goes on along the minus strand of CM060941.1, from coordinate 1,044,731,133 downwards.
TTGGGTTTGGCATCATATTTCTACGCATCATATTGGACCAGTGGTTCGAGTTCAGACATGTTGTATGTCCTCTTTGTCTGAGTTACACAGAGATAGTTTACACAGAGATCGGTCTGAGTTCATACCAGTTGGTGTTCTTGGTGATGTTCAGTCTGAGTTTAGGCATGTTGTGTGTCCTTTTTTTTTGAGTTCCTTTGTTAACTGCTGAGGTCAAAGCTAGAGACACACGGTGTGGTTTGGAGAATGATGTACACAATGGTAGGTGTTTCCGGTGATGTTCAGTCTGAGATGATTCGTACATGTAGAAACACGTTTCTGTTTATGCACACTTGACAGTTAAATGGTTCTACCTCTGTTCTGTGAGATGTATACATGAAATTCTACAGTTTTTCTTTTTGTTGGGAAATTCTAAGTGTGCTTTTGTAATGACAGTATAAAATTATCTGCAAATTATCTCATATGTTCCTTGAATTTGCACAGGTACGAGTCTGCAAGTTTGGCGAAACATCAAGCAAATCCTAAGGTATCTCCTGTGATTGCAAAAATGATGGGAAAGATGGATGCCTGGGCTAAGTGATATGCTTATGTTTTCTTCGTACTTGTATTAGTACATTATGCTAGATAATGTTGTTATTATGTAATGTTGGAGGCAAACTGCTAATTATGACCAAGGCTGTTATTATGTAATGTTGGAGGCAAACTGCTAATTATGACCAAGACTGTTATGATGTAATGTAATGTTGTTATTATGTAATGTTGTATATACATATATCTATCTGTGTGCATATATATATATATAATATATAATATAATAAAAAGAAAATTGAAACAAATGCTGAAAATTAATATTATATAGAATAGCATTTGAAAAACGCTATTGATTCATCAAACGCTATCGCAACTCTATATGAGATGTAAGATTTATGCATCAAAAACGCTATAATAGAATCAAAAACTCTATAGTAGAAAATAAAAAACGCTATACAAGAATGACAAAAAATGCTATCGAAAAACATTGTAACGCTATAACATGATTTGATGAAACGCTATAAAATGTGCTCGAAAACGCTATAGAAGTTAAATAAAGGATTGAATTCCCTATAGCGTCTAAGTTTAATAACAGAGAAAAAACGCTATGCTAGGTTGCAAACGCTATGCACTTTTATAAACGCTATTAGTTATTATAGCGTTTTCCTTCCTGCTATGTAATGTTGCCGGCCTACCATAGCTTGTGGTTCTACGGCGTTCTCTGAAACGCTATGGTAGCCTGTTATAGCGTTTTTCAAACGCTATGAAACCCATAAACTGTTGTAGTGCGTCGACCTTCATGAGTCGAAAATCGCGTTTGTTACGGGAGAGGACTTTATGTCATATAACCCACTCCGAATAATGATACGACGAAATGGATGGCATTTGAACATGAGTGGTAAAGACCGGGTATTTTCGAAAGGGAAAGGATTATCTATCGAATGTCTCTACCCCGAATGGCCCCGGTATAGAGATTTTATCACCTTTTTTGATGGAGAGTCCGGACGTGATTAGGGATTATCCGGATTGCAACGGCTTCTTTGAAGTGCCTTCGGTTCTGTTCGAGCTCGGAACAGACTTCTATGGATGTATGTATGACGTTACACTTTGAGATGTAAAGCTGGTTTCTATCAAACACATTTCTGTTTGGTGGCGGAGAATTTATTCTTTTAGCTTAACACCCTTCTCTAAGACGTACGAGCTCAAAGGTTATGTAGTTGATGGTTACTAATGATACATTCCCAATTTGGTAATGTGGCATACGAAGTGCTGCTGATCATTTGTTGATCGAAGCACGACTTTTGTGAAAAGCATAGCTTTGTGGGACGAGACTTCATCAGGACCTCAAAACCCGGTAATGGTCGAAATAGGAAGGATGCGACAAGGTTATCGGGGATCGTGCCTCTTAGGGTATGTCCATTTCCTTCTGGATAGTAGTGGTATCATGTATGGAGCCCAGATACTTAACTTATGTGGTTGCTGCAAATCTATTGCTTTGTGGTTGTTGGTGAATCCCGGGATAAAGGTTGGCTAGGACTGTGGGATGACATACTCGTGACAGTTAGTTACCTAGTTTGCTTCATTACAATATGATAGGGGGTTCTTGCTTCACGTTTGGTGGCGAATGAGGGACTCTTGCCCCAACATGTCTCGGGTGTGGGTTGGTTGAATTGAGTCGAAAGGCTGGCCATAAAAGCAAACTGAGCGGTACTAGTGTGAGTCGTCACATTTAGTATCAGAGCTGAAGGTTGAGTAAAAACTTTAGATCCAGAGTATAAAACATTAGGTGGCTCATTAGAGATAGGGTGAAGTATACCCTAGAATGAGTATCCCTAAGATATCCATCTGTATGCCTCAGTAAATTCTCTTACTATCCATTGATAGTGAGTATGAGTGCAAGAAGAGGACGAGATAGGGGACAGGGGAGTACCACTACAACTGGTTGATACCCTGCAACAACAAGGAAACAATCTTTCTCTGTCAATCTCTTTGATCATCATCCCATATCAATTCGCTACAAGAAGAAGCTTTGGTATGGTGGTGGCCCTGCAATCATTATAGATAAATTCCTAATTCGTATTCTCTTCATCAGTTTTCTATCGATTTTTTCGTTTTTAATTTTAATAAATTTGAAATTTATTTGAATAAACTGGTTAATAGAATATGAAGCTGAATTAGATTGTATCCGCTTGTCTATTCTTTGGGGTCTAGATACCCCTTCGAATTAACCAATGCCCCTGCATATTTCGTATATCTGGTGAGCCTACTATCTCGTGAGATATTATATGAGTTCGTTCTCATAATTATTGATGATATTCTGATTTGGTAAGCCAAATGCAAACCAGATATTCAGTTTGATCTGGTAAAACATTCCTCATCTGTTCTTTGGTTATCTCCCTTTCTAGCAAATTTCGGAGACGAAATTTTCTTAAGGTGGAATCTTCAACGATCCTGGTTTTGAGTCAAATTTAAATTGGTAATTAAAATAAATTTTTGAATTAAATTGTGAATTAATTTGAATTTTTCCAAATTAAATAAGATATTTGTTTGTTTACATGTATATAAATTAATTGTAAAGTAAAATTTTGAATTTGAAATTCGAAAATAAATATCTTAGAGAATAAATTGAATTTTTATTTTGAAATTAATAGAAAATTTGTTTTCTAATTTTAATATATATATGTGTATATTATTTATGTATAATTAGTTCTTAAATCATTTTATTTATAAGTTATGCAAGTATTAAAAAAATAGAAAATGTATAAATATGAACATTCATTCATTTAAAAGTATAATTTGATTTCAAAATCAATTTCTTGAAAGTTATGGATATATACATTAGTTTCAAACCATTATCTTTTAAATTGTATATGTATAAAATAAAGAAAATGTATTTATTTAAATAGGAAATATAATATAAAGTTATATTTAAAATATTATTAACATGAAAATTTAAAGTGTTTAAAAAATATAAACATAAGTGCTTAATTTAAAGAAGGGTTTAAAACATAATTTGTAAATTAAAATAAAGCAAGGGTTTAAACCATAATTTATAAATTGATTTAAAACAAGGATTAAACATAAAAATGATTGTTTTGACATTTGTACATTTATAATTAACATGTATAACACTTGTAAATAAATGTGACATGAGATTAACAAATGTTAACATAGATAAAAAAGTGGCACACTTAAGTTTCTTTTAAAATTTTATTACAAATAACATATTAAAGAAAGAAAGACTGGCTATTTATTTCCAGATCAAAGTTAAACCTTTCTCTTCATCTTTAATTCAAAATTTCTTTTTCCTTCATTTAAAAATCTGAACCTGGAAATAAAATAAAAGCTTCAGTTCAAATTCTTCAAGATCAAATAGTAATCGGTAAATTAAATCAACTTAAAGATCAAGGCAACTAATCAACTCAAACAATCAGGTCCACATCAACTTACAGATCAATAGATTCAGACAATCTCAATCATTTCCAGCTTTTCAGTTTCAAATTACTTCACGGTTTACAAGATCAAAATCTGGTTCTCTATTTTACATAAGGACATGTGAGTAAACTCTTAAACCTGATATAGCTTGAATTAGCAAATGATAATCTTCTGAAGTATGATATGAAATGTGTTTAGTATGTTGTTTGAAAAAATGATTGCATATATATATGTATGTATGTATGTATGTTAACATCTGTGTATATGTTGAGAACAGAAAAAATATATATAATATGCCTCTGTTATATATGACAGGGTTTAAAAACTTGTTCAAAAATTCATACCACCCAAAAGAATCAATATCAGGCTTTGATCTTTAAATAAAAGTTGTTTATATCAAATTCAAATTATAAAAATAATCTCAAGCATTTATATTAAACAGTTATTTTCAAATTAAGATATCATAGTGATGAACAACATTTAGTCAAAAAATCGAATGATTTAATTTTGAGTTTTGATTATATAATATGTTTCGAAATGGAAAATGATGATTTTTGACTATAAAATATAATTTTTTAAGATTGGGAATGCCGAGGAATCATGAGTTGAACGAGATTTAGTTTTTTGGAAAATTCCGGCGATTAATGACGAGTTAAGTGTCGGGTTTGTTTGTGGTGATAGTTGGAAGGATGGAGACTATAGGAAAAATAGTGAAGGGGCTCATAGATCATCGGCGCGGAGGGGTTTTGTCGATTTAGAGTTTAGGAGCAGTTTTTGGTCGATGTTGAAAAGAGGGTCGTGCGACGGCGATGGAGCGTCGGAGGTGATCGCGCCGAAGGGAAAAGGAACGTAGGTCAGTAGTGTAACCGTGGTTGGGGTGGCGAAGTTTCTGAAGGCCAGAATTGGCGGGGTGGTGCGAGTTTTGACGAATTATGTTCCAGGTTTGCTCGATGCTTCTTGTTTTCGATGTGAAGTCGGAATCAAACTTCTGGGTGGTCGTGAGGCTTGAGGGGATTGCCGGCAACTTGCTAAAGGTTGTGGTGATGGTCGAAAGCGATCGACGCGATTGTACACATGCATATGTGCACTTATGTATCGGGGTTGACAAAAGTATCGAAGAAGAAAACGTGGGCTCGGGGTGGATAAGTTTTTTTCTCAAGAAAATCTCGAAGTAGTAATGATGTAAGATTTGCATGGTGCTTGGCTCGAAGAAACAATGGGTTGAGCTCGGGTTTGTTTAATTTGTTACCAGATTTCAAATTTTGAAAAGGGAACCCGTGTTTCAGGTTTTAAAATTTTAAAAAAAAAATCTATACCAGGTTTTAAGTTATAAAACAAATTTTATACCAAGGTGTAAAACTAAAGTTATGAACAAGTTTCAAAAAGGGAAATGTTTTTAAATTGTTTTTGAAAATTAATTGATCTTGAAATAATTTATATGATGATAATAAATAAATTTTCTAAGTATTTTCAAATGGAGTTTGATAATGGTTAATGAAGCAAGTGTTTTGAAATAAGTATATTAGAAACTTTAATTAAGAAATGATTTTGAATAAATTTATTTCAATTTGAATAAGTTGTAATGATATAATTAAGCGATTAATTAAGGTATATGGTTTATCTCTTAATTCTTTAAATAATCTCTTAGTTAATTGAAGTATAATTACTTAATGAAATTAATTCAGGATAATTAATTTATAATTAAAGGTTAATTAAGTAATATATTAAGATTAATTAATTTGTAAAAGGGGTTAATTAATTAATGTAATTAATTATATGATTATCAATTAATTAAAAGTGAAATAAATTAAGGTGAGTAATTAAAAAGATTATTACTTTATTAAAGATAATTACATTGTGTAATTACATTAAAGGATAATTAATCAATTAAGATTAATTAATGTAAGTAATTATAGGTAATTAATTACTTAAAATTAATTACTTAAAATTAGTTACTTAATTATAAGTAATTAACTGATGATTAAAGTTGATTAGTCAAGTGATTAAAGGATAATTACTTAATTTGTGATTTATTAACATAAGTGATTAGGGATAATCACTTATTGTAATTAATTAAGAATAATTAATTAAATGGTAATTAATTAAGGGTTAATTAATTAATGTAATTAAGGAAAATTAATTAAAGGATAATTAAATAATTAAAGGTTAATTATTTAATGATTAAAGGTTGATTTATATATTAATTAAGATTGATTAATTAATGATTAAAGGTTAATTAATTTATCATTAAAGGTTAATTAATAAATGATTAAAGAATAATTAATTAAAATGGTTTGTAATTAATTAATGTTAATTAACCAAGATTAGCGATTAATCTGGTTTAAATTAATTAGATGATTAGTTAATCTTATTTATGGATGCTTGGATTGTACTGAATGCTTTGAATTGTATGATATCTCTGATGTATGATGCTTTGTGATATGAATTGTTTTGATTTGAGCTGTGATGAATGTAAGTTATTTATCTGTGATGATTATTTATCTGTGAATTTGTGAATGAAGATAAGCATTATAGAATTATAACGCTTATCGATATTGCTGTGCTTGGATGGTGATGATTGATGATGTTGCACTATTATGTGAAACCCTTGAACTACACCACACACACAAAAATATGGATTGCACGAGGAAATTGGTTAAGTTACAGTTATTTGAATTTAATATTATGAAATGGTTTTAAAAGTTGAATTTTGAATCCAAAATGATTTTGGAAATGGATTTGGGTTGAATATGAAAAGCTTTTGAAAAAGAAGTTTGAAATTGAAATTTAGTTTGAATATAATATATCGTGTTTAAGTTTCAAAATTGTTTTGGAAATTTGGTTTGAAAGGTTTATACAAGTTATAATATATATATATATATATGTGTGTGTATATATATATGGATTTTTAAATCCATCTTTAAAGTATTTTAAAAGTATTATCTTGGGAATTTAAATGTAACACAAGTTTATACTTTAAAGGATATAACTCGTGCATATTTGATCAGATTTTTCCGAAACGAAAACCCTTGTTTTTCAAATAATAATAGCTCTCATATAAAGAGAGGATTTCCAACTTATGTTGAAAGGATTTCAAGTTTGAAATTGAAATAGTTTTGAAAGCTATAATTGAATTTTTATTAAAGATTGGTGAGCTTTGTTTTCAAATCGAAGAGGATCTTAAAGGTGTATCTTTTGCATAAAAGATTTGGAATTGAAATAATTTTGAAAGCTATGAATGTATCTTTGTTAAAGATTGGTGAATTTTGTTTTCAAATTGAAGAGGATCTTAAATGGTGAATCTTTTATTTAAAAGATTAAAATGGTAATTTATTTAAACCATTTGAAAGAAATGTTTTGGGTAATAAGTTGTGACTTAATTAAGATCCCACTATATCCATACGCTTTTTAAAATAAGCGCTCATTATTTGGTTTAGCTGGGAGAGGACTTTATATCATATAACCTATTTCGAATAATGATACAACGAAATGGATAACATTTGAAGACGGGTGGTGAAGACCGGGTATTTTAGAAAGCGAAAGGATTACCTGTCGAATGTCTCTGCACCGAATGACCTCGGTATAGAGATTTTATCACCGTTTGTGATGGGGTGTCCGGACGTGATTAGGGATTATCCGGATTTCAGTGGCTTCTTTGAAGTGCCTTCGGTTTTGTTTGACCCGGAACAGACTTGTATGGATGTATGTCTGACGTTATACTTTAAGATGTAAAGATGGTTTCTATCAAATATATTTCTGTTTGGTGGCGGAAATTTATTCTCTTAGCTTAACACTCTTCTCTGAGACGTACGAGCTCAGAGGTTATGTAGTTGATGGTTACTAGTGATACATTCCCAATTTGGTAATGTGGCATACGAAGTGCAGTTGATCATTTGTTGATCGAAGCATGGCTTTTGTGAAAAGTATAGCTTTGTGGGACGAGACTTCATCAGGACCTCACAACCCGGTAATGGTCGAAACAGGAAGAATGCGGCAAGGTTATCGGGGGTCGCTCCCCTTAGGGTATGTCCATTTCCTTCTGGATAGAAGTGGTATCATGGTATGAAGTCTGGATACTTAACTTATGTGGTTGCTGCAAATCTATTGCTTTGTGGTTGTAGGTGAATCACAGGATAGAGATTGGTTACGACTGGGGGATGGCATACTCGTGACATTTAGTTACCTAGTTACAGAGGTAACTCGACCTTGTGTCGGCAGAGAGCTGGTTAAGTTCTTGGGGTGTCCCTCCAGAGGCGTACCCATGTGGCATAGGAAGTTTTTTAGCCTGACCATTTGTTGGAAATCCAATCAAACAATAGGAGCCTTGTACGGTTTTAGTTGTATAACCTGCTATTCTTAAATGGTAGCTATAGAAGACATAATATAATGGTACCTATGCCGGCTAAAATTAATATTATACTTTCAAAATATTTTTTACACTATGCACTAATAATAATATCAAAAGGATTTTGTGTATCAAGCATGTTTGACTATTATAAGGAGAAATCTCCTCCAATTGTGCGCTTGCATTGTGTGTGTGTGGGGAGGCCTTACGGCAGTTTCATTTTCCAAAAAGCATTACAGATTTTAATTTTTAAATGCTTTTGCTGTTTTGTTTTCAAATAAATTATTTTCGTTTGCTCACACCACTCCCATGACTGACATGGAGTTTATTGTTCCCTTTATAAACTCTGGGTTCCCACAATTTTCCACATGTGCAGCCTAGAGTCAGATTTTCAGATAATCAGCTACTAGGGTGTAGCCTTTGGCAAATCTTTGGAGTCTTTCTTGGGTTTGGCTATCGTATTGTGCTTCTCTTCAATATTCGAGATTTGACCTTGCTTAAGTTCAACTTGATGGTAGTTTGAGCTTCTTGGATTGGCATCTTTGGAATGTTGGCATTGAAGATATTACTTTTTTCTCTGCTGTGTTTTCCGCTGTCGTGTATCTCTGATAAAGTTGATAATCATTTGTATTAGATGTTGCATTCATGGTGTTGTATCTGTTGTGTATCAATGTAATTATTCATTTTTCTTCCGCTGTATTGTTGTACTTAATGTGTTATAAGCTCTGGCGAATTAGATTCAACGTTTGAATCTACGGCATTCGAATACGGGTGATGTATTTGGGTGTTAATTTTCGAAGGTCGAGTCAGGGCCGTCATAATAAGTAGACTTTAAAAAAAAAGATTAAAGGGGTTTATACGAAGATTGATTAAAGTTGGTCCAATTTTGACATTAGTGATCAATTATTAAGGGTATATTAACTAAAGCAATGAATGGACCACATTTATTGAAAATCAAGAAGGAAAATTAAGAAAGGTAGGTGATAGTGGAATGCCATAATAGAAGTGTCCATCTTAGTTGACTAAAGAGTGTTAGGACCACAACATTATTTAAATCAGTTAATGATAAATGGCAACTTCTAGCAAAAATTTCTTTTATAATTTTTAAGATTGCCATCGCTAGTTGTCTCCTTTAGGTTATTGGAAAAACATGTGGTATGGTATAAGATATGTTCTTATTTTATCCTTGTGTGGATTTTATGAATGGGACTAGACTACTTGATAAATGTTCATATATTGAAAAACAATGTAAATAAGGCAATTTCATAAGGACACTTGACTAGTGAGACACTGTAGATAAGGTTAGAAGTTATGAGGAAATTAGGTTAGTAACAAGAAATAAATGACGCTTTAATTATTATTTTTTAGGATTTTGAGAAAAATAAAATTTAGCTTACGAAGTGACACCATTCAAGGATAACCCTTCACCCAGAGGGGATAAGAGGAAAAAATGAAGGGAATTTTCTATCGGACAGGGATGAAGAAGGAAGTGGAAGAATTTGCCACTAGGTGATGATGTGTCAAAACGAAAAAATTAGAATTGATTAGGCAGCAAATGAAGGCAGCACAAGATCGCCATAAATCCTCTACAGACATGCTAAGAAAATAGATAGAGTTTAAAGTTGGGGATATGGTATTTATCAAACTTTCCCCTCTTAAAAAGATCATGAGATTTGGAAAGTCGAGAAAGTAGGCTAAAATTTGTTGGGTCTTTCCAAATCTTAGAAAGAATAGGAAAACTTGTTTATACCAAGTGGAGCTACCGGATAAATTAGAGCCCATGACGTTTTTTCTTCTCGTTTCGCATTTAAGGAAATGCCTTTATGGCACATCTACTGTGGTAGCGCCTGATATATTGGGGGATATTAAGATAGAGCCAACAACATCACATGTCATCACAAGCAGCGTGGAGCATAAAATTAGGAAACTCTACAATAAAGAAATTAGGCTGGTTCAAGTGCAATGAGGGGAGAATTAGACGGAAAGCATGAGGACTTCTCGTTCCAAAATTTTCACTGGTAAACTTTTCACTCCAAATTAGGTTTTGGTTGCATCATTGTTGCTAGATTGGATGGTAAGAGATGGTTGCTACACCTTTACTATCACTTTCGCACTCATATAGAACACCTTCTTAATGTTTAGGATGTTTGCATGCATTCCCTATGTTATGACACTTGCATTCACGCAAGGATTGAGCTCATCTGTCATATGTCTGCACACATAATCACATTGCACTTTTAGTTGAGCAGATGGTTGTGCAGATAACTTGGTTGTATAACATGAATGTTTATTGCACGTTACGTTGTTTGCCACTAAGAAAGATTTCAAGGACGAAATCCTTTTAAGGAGGAGAATGTAACACCCCATAAAAATTAATAATAAATAAACAACATGGGTGAATTAATTAAATAAGGTAAGGCTAAAAATGGAAATTTTGCAAAAGTCGAATTTTGACCACGGAAGTGTCGTTGCGGTCGTGGAGAAATTCTAATCAATTTCCATATATAATATTCTGAAAATGAAGCTCAAAAGAAAAAGCTATGGACATTTGAAGTTTTTATATTTGAAATAATTTAAATAGTATTCAAATTCAAATAATTTTATAATTCTTAAATTTGAAAATCAACAATGATTAGACATAGGGATAAGCAAACATTAAAAATAACATTAATGTTAAATAATAATCAAGGAAGAAAATAAATTAAAAATCAGTAGCATAAAATCTTCTCAAAATAGCACGTATAGGCCGACCGGTGGTAGTGGCGGTCGACCTGTGCTGTTGAGTGGTGGCTAGGGTTTTTAGATATTAACGTATCAGATTATATTATTTTTAACCAACCTTAGACCAATGGTTCTGGTGCATTTCAACCAATATAAATAGGAGCCTAGCCTCCTCGCTTTTATTCACAAAATATTTTGAGACTCTAGCAAAGCTTTGTCTGTTCGCCTCTTCGTAAATTCAGAAAAACTCCATTAGAGTTTCAGGTAAGAATTCATATATATATATATATATATATATATATATGTATATATGTATATATGTATATATATTGTTTTCTATTTATTTTTCTAACCTATTCTTCTCTAATTTTTGGAATCTAACATATATATACAAATCTTTAGCTGTATACACACACATACGTATCAAAAGAAAAGATCTGGTAGAGATTGCTAAAGCGTGTCGAATCCAAATGAGGAAAAGCTAAGGATATGCTATGTGTGGAAATCTTAACTTTTCTATTTTACTAATTGATTAGTATAGTTTGGGTTTAAATATTCCTTGAGAGTTTTGGTTTGCGAACATCATACTATAACCCCCAAGATTCTTCAGTGCGAAATGTAAATCATACGTTGGAATCTCAGTTGTTTATGTCAAAATATTGGAAATTGTGTAGATCTGCAGTTTTGATAATTTTACCCTCTATTTCACTTCTTTTTCTTTTTCTTTGAATTTGGTTAAAGGGTTTTGATTAAGGAATAGTATGTAAGGTACAAATTTTATTCAGAATTTGCACCATTTATTCCAATGAAGTAAATAGAAATTTCTTTGTTTATTTTTATGTGAAAAGGAAGTTTAATAGAACGTAAAATTAGAATTATAGCTTTCTATTATCAATATATTCCATTATTTTGATGAATAAGTTGAATTTAAATTTTTATTGTATACAAATCTATTGATTGGAATTTTTGATAGAATTCCGGTATTGGTGATAATATGGGATGAGACTTATATAATTGTTAAAAGAGTTAACATTTAAATGCTAGTTTATGGTGTAAATTCTGCACGCTTAGAAACTACTAGGCATGTGTGTATTAGCGTAATTAACGTATAATTGCATAGTTAACTAGGTTATTAATTTTATTAAATCCCCTTAGGTAAGTAATTAACGTTAAAGGCAAAATAAGAAAGATATCTTATAAGGCCTTGATTATGGAAACAGTGAGATGTGTGATAATATATGTAGAGTATATATAGATATAACTAAGTTATATGGATGCGAGGTCAGTCAAAAGCATACGAAAGTGTGTCCAGCTAATCTGACTACTTGAAGTATGACTTTGGGCTGGATGTAAGACGTTGTCTATACTAAGTAACTAAATAACACAATGTTTGTCCCAAATTTTGTAGGATAAATCTACCTAGATAATCTAGCTACCAATAATTACAAATAGCGGTGCTAATGTGAGACATCACCGTGGGATACATGTCATAATATAAAAGACCTGCTTCAGAGATTAAAGGTAATAAGTGGTTATGTGAGGGCTAAGTGGTTGTGTGAGAGCCCGCATCTTCTCAATGTAATCTATGTAGGAAGTAGTAAATGGTCGAGATTATGCATTAGGCATGATAGATGATATCTTGGAAAAGGGCCTACTTCGGTAGGAAGTATTAAGTGGCTAAAGAGATTTCGTGCAATGTCAGCTAGATAGTTTACTAGTGAAGAATCCATCTTGGAATTGTAGGTAGTAAATCATATGGACCTGCCTTAAATAAGGTATTAATTGGCGGAGTCTACCTAATTCTCATTAAAAGGTATCAAGTGACTTGAGTACTATCTCTTACATTAATAGGACATTTTGGACGATAAATATGGATTATTGGGATGATAGCAAGTTGCATATAAGTTTATGTTTGGAAAGCCGATTTATTTATGTTTGAGAAAAGTCTTTGAGGTTATATTTGAAAAGACTAATGATGTAGGCGGAATGCGTAAGACATGTTCCTAATTAATTTAAGCTACCCAAGACTAATATAATAAGGCTTGAGATTTTTATTCACCAGACATATGTTATTCTAACTCACTGTCCATTACAACACAGGTTAGGAAACATGATGTTGAAGGTGAAGGCATGGAGTAAGCTAGTGCCAGTCTATCTATTTATCTATTCATGTTATTTTCAAATGTACCCATCAGAAACTGTTGTTTTTAAAAATGACGTACCATGGATATGTAACGATTATTATTGGCTTTTATGACATTTGAATTTTAAATGAAATGGATATTGTTTCTGTTATTATATTTTATCATTCCACCGTGAGTTCTGAATGTGTACATAAATAGCTCTATATTGTTCTTTATACCCATCAATAGCAAGCTTTGGAATGTGTTTAAGTTTCGATGGGTTTTTTGGATCGGAATTTAATTCTTTTTTAGAGCGGATCATTATAGATACCATCAATAAAGAGGCCACGAATTGCACTTGGCATGGTAGCATGAGGCAGCATCTTCTCCCTATATGCAATTTGTAGTGCAGTCTGAGTTGCAAAGCTTACTAGACTAAAAAAGCAATAACGTCTAAAAGTGTAAATCAATTTCTGTTGCCATATGAACAAACCACTGATAATATAAAGGAAAAATCCTTACTTTAGGCTACTTTTGCTCAAAAGTGGTGGAAAATATAGCTAACTTGAAATTAAATACTATAAGTATAATCTAAGGTTTTTTTTAGAAAATTCGTGCGGGTTTGTTACTAATTCCAGAATAGGCATGATTCAACCAATATTTTCCAAAATTTCATACATGCATAAGTAATTCTAACATAAAAGCTTAAACTAGTCGAAAACTAGTAATAAAAGCAACAAATGAGAAGATTTGCTTTTTTTATAATACAGCGTTTGCAACTTAGTATTATTGTCTATGCACATGTATATAAATGCATATTTTAAAAAATAAAACCAAAGAGTTGCCTTTTGGTAACAAACTGACAATCTTAGGTCACAAGAAAATAGTTGGAAATAGAATGTGATAAGTTTGATAAATCACATGGCTAATATCAAAATTACAGTGAACACCTGCTTCAGTAGACTTTCCTGCTATATGTTGTGCGCATGAATTTTTTTGGTAGTGTCGGATCATTGATCATTTTTTAATAAAATATTTCAAATAATGACTAGTAAATTACTACTGTGTTCGAGTTTTATCTAATATCAAGAAAGGTAGTCTATGCGTGTATAAAGTAAGGTACAAGATTCCAAATTTTATTTTAGTTTCTTTCATTTGAGATTTTCAAATGCTTGTAAATTTTGGAATTTCCACGGAATTCAATTCTGATCTTAATTTTTTGTGCATTTTTTCCAAAAATATTGTAATAAATAATGTGTTCTTGTATTAGCAAAAATAGAATATATATCTACTTCAAAAAGTTGATTCAATTATTGATTCCTATTGCTTTTTCACATTTTTTCTGCTAAGTTGGTATGGAATTGATAAAAGATTGGCATTTTTCTAAAACCTCTAAAACTTTGAGCATTTTTTGTTATACTGTCATATTAACATACCACATTTTCTGCCTCTTTCTAATTTATACCATTTTTACCACATGAAGGTCATAATCATAATTTAAGCAAAAAACCAAAGTTCAGATCGTAAAAAGAAGTCATATTAGATTCGTTCTCGCAATAATTCAAGACAGGTTAGAATGACCTTCATTTTTAACCATAATATAAAATATTAATGATTTACTTATCTTAAAAATAAAATACCATGAATAAATGCATATGACCCTTCTCCTGGGCTTGATCAATATTACAATTTTCATCCAGAAATGTTGCTTCTGCGATAAGAACATTTTATCTTAATGCTTCTACATTTCGTGGCTCTAATATTAAATCTAACGTAGTATCTTTTGTATAGGTTACTTCTAGAGAAAAAATCTTATCCGTAATCCCAGTACCTCGGTACTTTGTTTTCTTGATCGGACGGCCATTTAATGTATGTACTGCTTTTTTAGCTCATTCTCACTGAGTAGATTACATACCCCTAGCCATGTAAATATAATTTATTTTAAAAGAAAAATGCATAAAATATTTTAGTATAGTTATAAAACTGATTTATTACCCAGCTAGGAATAACATGTTAAGTCCTAAATGGTCTGACAACTAGGTCATTTTGAAATTCACAGGCTTATCCTAAATAATTTAAATGGTAATCGTGTATGCATATATCAGAAAGTTACTACAAGAATATTAATGAAGATGTTAGAAATGAACGAAGTAAACCAGAGCAAGCAGATATTCATCTCAGAAGTAATCAAGACCGTTCATCAACCTTCACCTGTTTCTTTATTTATGCGGTCTGGGCTGGTCTTGTGTTTAGGCCCATATTGTCATAATATGCATTGCATATATATAGCACAGCTTGTATACCGAAGACAGTACTTTTGTATCATTTTACAACATCAATAAAACAATTACATTTTCTCTTCAATTGTATACAATATCTTATATGGTATCAGAGCTTTTGAAATCAACCTAACGGTTGTTAGCCTCAATCTTCTAAAGAAGAAAGTGCCTTGCCTACTGTTATCAGAACATTATCATCATTTAACAGTGGTTGCACCCTAGCTTCTCTCAGATCTGAGTCATCATAGAGAAAGCTATTGAGTTTGAATCCTTACCCACTGTGTTGTACAGTTCTTGATCAAGAACTGCAAACCACTATCGTCTTCCAGCAGTGCCTTGCCTAGAGATCCTCTTCAGAGTTGCATTTTTTCTTTTTATTTTCTCATCATCAGAATTCTCTGGCTGCACCACTTGTTGATCTCAGAATCACAAGATTCTTCATCGATATGGCAGGAGATAACATCAATGATGTTCAAGAATCTCTCAATGCTTCAAGAACAGCCACTTCTCAGCAATCAGATTCTCAAAATCTGTTGAAATCATTAATCAAACCAAAGAGTCAGTTAGTAACAACAATTCTTGATGAATCAAACTATATGTTGTGGAAATTTCAAATTGAAACAGCTATAAGAGGATATGATGTTGAAGAGTATGTGTTTGGAACACTTATCACTCCTGCAAAGTATGTTACTGACAGTGAGGGAAAACTTGTAATCAATCAAGATTACTCAAACTATCAAAAGCAAGATAGTCTTATCAGTTCTTGGCTATTATCTTCTATTGGTCCTACCATTCTACCTCAACTGATAGGTTGTAAAACATCTCATGAAATATGGCATTCAATAGAGCATACATTCAACACTCAGTCTGCAGCAAGAGTTCTTTACTACAAAAGACAGCTACAGAACTTGAGAAAAGATGGGTTAAGTATGAGAGAGTATCTGATCAAGATCAAGAATCTGTGCAATCAATTAGCTGCAGCAGGTCATAAATTGTCAGATGCAGAACAGGTACTATCTATTTTAAGTGGTTTAGATGATGATTATGAAGCTGTTGTAGCAATAATTTCATCTCAAGATAAGACACCATCTATTGAATATGTTAGTTCTATTCTATTATCTCATGAAGGAAGAATAGAACAAAAGAAATCTATTCAAGAATATTCTGTTAACTATGCTTCAAAAAATCAAGAGAAAACTTATAACAAAAGTCAAAGAGATGGGTCATCAAACAGAGGTGGTTCATCAAACAGATCAAGAGGCAGAGGTGGCAGATTTCATAATAACAATAATAATAGACTGAGGTGTCAAATTTGTGAAAAATTTGGGCACAGTGCTAACAAATGTTACTTCAGATTTGATGCAAAATATGTTCCTTCTCAGTCAGGAAATAGTAATCAGAAAAATTATCAAAGTGCAAACATGGTCAATATTCAACATGATTCATCAAGTCAGAAAGAGAGCAGTATTAGTGCAGATGACTCTCAAGATCAAAGTTGGTTTCCTGATTCTGGTGCTACAAACCATGTAACAAATAATCTTGGAAATCTAAATCTTGGAAACCAAGAATATAAAGGTAAACAATGTATTCATATGGGGAATGGTAAACCCATAAACATTACTCACACAGGCAGTGCTTGTATTAAAGGTGCAAGAAAATTATATCTCAATAATTTGTTGAGAGTACCTTTAATTACAAAAAACTTGCTTAGTGTGTCACAATTTGCTAAAGATAACCAAGTATACTTTGAATTTTTTCCTACTTACTGTCTAGTCAAAGACATTAAGACTAATGAAATTCTTTTGCAGGGTAAAGAATGTAGAGGACTATACAAATTTAGTGTTGACAATTCTGAGAATCAAGATTATAGAGATAAATGGTGTAACAGTTCTGAAATAACTCAAGCAAGTAATTGTAAGCTTTTTGATATATGGCATAGCAGACTGGGGCATGCAAATGCACATATTGTACAGAAAGTATTGAAGAATAATAATATTCCTTTTACTAACATTTCTATGCCTTATGTATGCACACACTGTCAAATGGGGAAGAGTCATAAACTTGCTTTTTCTGACTCTGAAACTGTTTATTCTAAACCATTAGAATTAATTGCAACAGATTTATGGGGTCCTACATCTGTAACCACAGATTATGGTTACAGATATTACATTTCCTTTATAGATGTTTTTTCTAGACATGTTTGGATATATTTTTTAAGATCTAAGTCTGAGACTTACAATGTGGTAATTCAGTTTATCAATTTAGTTGAAAATCAAACTAACTGTCAAGTTAAAAATTTTCAAACTGATGGAGGAACTGAATTTCATCCTTTGAAGCAATATTTTCAGAAAAAAGGTATTAATCATAGAATTACTTGTCCTTATACTTCTGAACAAAATGGTTTAATTGAAAGAAAACATAGACATATTGTAGAAACTGGTTTAACACTTCTTTCTCAAGCATCTTTAACACAAAAATTTTGGCCTGATGCTTTTGCTACTAGTGTTTATCTAATAAACAGGTTACCAACAAAAACTTTGAAGTACAAAAGTCCACTTGAAGTGCTTTCTGGTGTTAAACCAAATTATGAAAATCTTAAAGTGTTTGGATGTCTATGTTTTCCTTACTTGAGACCATATAATACACATAAGTTAAATTACAGGTCTTCTCCTTGTACCTTTTTAGGTTATGCCACTAATATGAAAGGTTACAAATGTATAGATAACAATGGAAAAATATTTGTTTCTAGACATGTTGTATTTAATGAACAAATTTTTCCATTTAGTCAAACACATATGAAAACTTCTCATAAAATATACAACACAAAAAATGTTGTATTACCTGACTTGTTGAAGCAAGTTGCAACAGAAGGCAATCAAAATATGCCTCATCATGATCAACTCTTATCCAACTCAAGAGCTGATAATAATCAGAATAACAATGAAGCAAGTAGTTCAGAAGATCTACATCATAACAGCAGTCATACTAGCAGACATTCTGATCAGTGTCAACCAATAGGCAATTTAGAATTACCTATTGATCAACAAGATTCTTCAAGTCACAATGCTAGTCATCAAAATACAACAGAAGTTATTCCACAAATAGTTCCAGAAAATACTGGTCATCATATGATTACTAGAGCAAAGAAAGGAATATTCAAGCCAAAAATATATAATGCAACATTTGAAGACGAGGAACCATGTACTTATCAGCAAGCAATTCAATGTGAAAAATGGAAACATGCAATGAATGAAGAGTTTGAAGCTCTACAAAGAAACAGAACATGGGATCTTGTGACATTACCATGTGACAAAAATATTATTGGCTGCAAATGGGTTTTTAGATTAAAAAAAAATTCTGATGGTTCAATTTCTAAATATAAGGCAAGATTGGTGGCAAAAGGGTTTTCACAACAGAATGGTTTTGATTTTAATGAAACATTTTCACCTGTTGTGAAACCCACATCAATAAGAATTATTTTTACAATTGCCTTATATAGAAACTGGACCATAAAGCAACTTGATGTAAATAATGCTTTTCTCAATGGTGATTTACAGGAAGAAGTTTACATGGAGCAACCAATTGGATTCAAAAAAGAAGGAGCAGAAAAGCTTGTATGCAAGCTTAATAAAGCCATATATGGTTTGAAGTAAGCTCCAAGGGTTTGGTTTGACAAGCTAAAATCAACTCTGGCCAGAATGGGATTTATTTCCACTAAATCTGACAACTCTGTCTTTACTAAATTCTATAATAATGATGTCACTTATATTTTAATCTATGTTGATGATTTTTTAATTACAGGAAATAGTGAACAAGAAATCAATTATGTTACAAGTCAACTGAACAAAGAATTCTCCATAAAAGATCTAGGCAATGTCAATTATTTCCTGGGAATACAAGTTCATAGAATTTCTGCTACAAAAATTCAGTTAAGTCAAAAGAAGTATGTTACTGAAATCCTTATGAGAGCAAATATGGAAAATGCAAAAGCTTTACCAACACCTATGATGAGCAGTTTACATTTATCAAAGAATAAAGGTGAACAAATATCAAATGCAAAGCAGTACAGAAGTATAGTTGGAGCTCTGCAATATGTCACTATAACAAGACCAGAAATTTCTTATAGTGTCAACAAAGCAAGTCAATTCATGCAGAATCCTTTAGATGAACATTGGAAAGCTGTTAAAAGAATTTTGAGATATCTAAATGGCACTTTGGATTATGGTTTAACTTTACAATCAAGCAATGCAATTAATATTGTAGCTTATGCAGATGCAGATTGGGCAACAGATATTGATGATAGAAAATCTACAACAAGTTATTGTGTATTTTTAGGTGATAATCCTGTATCATGGTGTTCAAAAAAACAAACAACTGTTTCTAGATCAAGTACTGAAGCCGAATTCAGAAGTGTTGCAAGTGTTACAGCTGAAATCATGTGGATAGAATCACTATTACATGAATTGAAAGTCAAAACTTATAACAAAGCTACAATCTGGTGTGACAATTTGAGTACTATAGCACTTACTGCAAACCCAGTATTGCATTCGAGAACAAAGCATATGGAGTTGGATCTATACTTTGTCAGAGAACAAGTGATCAAAGGGAAATTAAATGTAAGTCACGTACCTGCAACTTACCAAAGGGCAGATATCTTAACAAAACCTTTGTCAAAGAAAAATTTTCTTCGATTAAGGGAAGATCTGAAAGTTAAAAGTACTGGACAACTTCCAGATCCATGACAAAAAAAAAAAGGCATCAACTTTGCGTCTAAGATCTCTGGCAACAACTGTGGTAAGAACTCAGAAGTAATATCATCATCAGAATTCTCGAAACTTCTTCAACTTCAGATTAATGACTAAAAAAGGCCTCAACTTTGCATCTGAAGCTTATACTTGTCTCCGTGTTTGCCAAAATCAGAAAATCAGAATGGATGTTCACACACTAGAAAGCATATGAACATTCATAATTGTTGTCTTCATGATTTTTGCCATGGCTCGTCTCAAATTTGATAAGATAATTGGAGAAAGCAACTTTAGATCTTCTAATTGATAGTTATTTCGAATAACTATCAACCAAAATTATATCTTTGTGTGCTGCTCTTCTCATTCTTCATCTTCTCAGTATTTTTCACAAATAAATTTCATCAAATTTGCAAGTTTTTGGAGGAGAGAAAGATTTTTGATGTCTGTTGCAACAAACCCTAGCCGTAATAGGGTTTGAGGGGAAGTGTTAGAAATGAACGAAGTAAACCAGAGCAAGCAGATATTCATCTCAGAAGTAATCAAGACCGTTCATCAACCTTCACCTGTTTCTTTATTTATGCGGTCTGGGCTGGTCTTGTGTTTAGGCCCATATTGTCATAATATGCATTGCATATATATCGCACAGCTTGTATACCGAAGACAGTACTTTTGTATCATTTTACAACATCAATAAAACAATTACATTTTCTCTTCAATTGTATACAATATCTTATAGAAGAAAATATTGATCATACTAACATCTAAAACAACTAATTCGTGTATCAGTTCATCTTTGCTCAGTGATCAATGAACCTCAAATAGCTTTTCTACAACCCTTTTTATGCATGATGCCACAAAAATTGTGAGTGGTTTTAAGCTGTATAATGATCAAGTTGCCATATACATTAGAAGGCCTCCAAAGTGATCAAGATGTCCATGGGTGATAAAAACATTATCCTGATTAATTGCCTTCACATGGCACCACCCGATATCAAAAGTGAGATTCAACTCAGGCAAGACAACACAAATCTCATGCCTTCCAATCGAAATGCCTACAATAACGTAGCCTTCTAAATCAAGACACTTCATTTCCACCTTTGCCTTTACCTTTACCTTTCTAAACTCCTCCCCTTTTTGCATCGCCATATCAATCAATACTATGAATCTGATCGGTGTTGTTGATGCCGGCCTTGCTTGGCAGATTATTAGGGCTTTCCTCACCACATTGTGAGAGTAAGAGATGAGTGAAGGGAGGTAATAGTGTGTAATAGCACTCGATAATTATATCAAAGGCCAATTCGGAATTTCAGTTTCACATCAGAAATTAAATATTACAATGCAATAAAAGTACAATTCAGAAGAAAGAGAAAACATGAAACAAACAACAATTATGTTAACTAAACAATAAAATCATGTTAATTGGCATAAATAATAACTGAAATATAATTAAGTACCTTGGATTTATAATCTATTGAGATCTAGAGTTATTAGTTGGGAACGTTAATTTGACTACATGGAGAGGAGGGATGCTGTACTGGAGGAGGAGAAGGCTGCGAAAAAGAGGTCCCAACTCGTGTAAAGGATGAAATTGACTAGTGACTCAATTCAAAGACGAGTGGAGGGGAGAAGTGTTCGTTAGAGGAGGAAAAAGAGGAGCAGCGTTGATTGAAGGAGGAGAAGAGGAGCAACATCACAAGCTCTAGAGGAAGTAATTAGGGTTATTGAGAAGGAATTTTTTGGGAAAAGCAGGAATGTATTAGCGGTGTACAATGATATAGCCCCCATGCGAGATATTTGGATTCAAATTTTCAAACAGAGTTTTAGTTATATTTAATTATATGTTGAAATATAATTAATAGCATTTTTTATTAAAACGCTGCAATTTAGTGCTGTTATAAATAAATTTTCATGTTCTACATAGATTATGATGTTACCATATTAGTGTATTCAGACGTGGTGAAGTCGAAATTTGTACCATTACTTAGTGTTGAAGTCCGAGAGGATGGTGGATTTGACGTCCTATTGTAGTATCCTCAAACGATCGCGTACAAGACCATTTCGGTTGTTTTGAATTATAGAAACATAGTACAGGTGAAGTGAGAGTAATTTAGTGGAAATTCCCAAGGGAATTCTAAGACTAGATGTAGGGTATAGATTTCAAACCAATATAAACTGGCTATATGTCTACTTTATTTATTCCGCTGCATTCTCTGTTACATACATATGTACTTGGCCATATTACACAACCCACCCTAAACTTTCAAGACTCGATATTGTTCTTTTTATGTTATTCAACATAGTTGTACATAAATATATTGTGGTATTCTAATTCACATTTTAGTATCATATAATCCATCCCTCCATATTATGTCTCTTACAATATGCATCATGTTTTATTATAATGCACATTTTACATTATACTTTATCTATTTTGTTGTGATAAATGTACATTGACACATGATGTAGTTTAATCTCTTACACTCTTGATGCTTCAACATTCACGTTCAATGTGTTATTTAGCCATCGTATTGGTGGTGGGAAAGGTGTAATCAATCTAAAATGGGACAATCTTGAAGCACTTCATCTCCTAATCCTTTGATATCAGGCATGCGTAGCCATCTCTTTCTATGAAACCACCCATTCCAGACAATATCATACTAGCTCATATCACTAGACTCTACTCCCTTCTCTAATTGCTCAAATATGTAATGACACGTATTTTACGCATTATGAGATCGTAAAATTTTATTTTTAAATTCACATAACGTCGTACGACTCTATAAATTTGGAAATTGCCTACTAGTGACATTTCCTATCTTTAGAAATTTTATCGGATTTTGCAATTGAAAAAAATATAATAGTTACAATTTTTGATAGAAGACGAATCAACATTTGAGACCACTTCCATTGAAAATATATGATAGTTTTCTTTTTCGTAGAGTGGTCATAATAGCGATTTGGATTTTCTACCTGCTTGAAGGTTGGTAGTTTTTGATGCAACTAAGTGGGTAATTACCGAGGTTTATGGGCAAACCGACTAACTCATTTCGGATTTGGAGGCCATAATACATTGAATTGTCATCCCTAAATTATGTTTACTACTTCTCATATAGATATAAGCTCCCATTAACCTAGTCTACATTTAAAACCTTCTCTTTTCTGCTCCAAATCAAGTCTAAATCATATACTAAGGGTAGATTAGCAAGAAGGTTCATTAAAGATCTTCAAATCCACATTATTGGGAAAGAAAAGTTAGATCTTTGCTGTTCATTTTCAGTTTTTCCTCAATTTACATGAAATTTTCCATTTTTTGGGTGCTTGGTGAATGATTTATCATCCCTCTCCTTATTATATATGTATAAATAGGCTTTAACATGTTGTGGATCTATTTATGAAGTAAAAATTATGTTTTATTGCTATTTTAAAATCCTATCTATAGGAAAAAGGGGAATAAATGAATTTTTAATGTTCTAGACATGTTTTTTGGATATGTGTTTGCCTTGATATATGTCAGGCTATGTTTTAGGTACCTTATATGATCATTTTAATGATTGATTGTGTGATTTGCATATTTGAATGTTGTTTAGTGATGTATTTATTTTTTGTATGCGTGTATGGTTGAAAACACTCGTCGAAGAAATCTAGAGGTAAGAACCGTGAAACCAAACTTTGACAGATAGGCTCGAGGGTGTTAGGAGTTGTATCGATGCATACATAAGGCATATAGGTCAAAGAATACAACATAGCGACGAAAGCAGCATGAAATTGGAGTTTGGAGAAACTACAACATTTCTATTTGATGGCATTTGTTTGGTGGCGGATGCTTGGAGTCGCACATAGGACTGGTGTGTGGATTTCTCGGGGTCAGCTTTGTGTCATACGGTGTAATGTTCGGTGACCAAACAATATTTGATGCTAAGCAGATTTTGGGGGTTACCTGGTGTCATGCTCGGTGATTTTATAAGGAGGCTTTGCTTGGTGCCAAGCAATATTTTTTGTTCGATGTTTGGTGTCTGGTGATGGTCTACTTGGTGTTTTTGATGGGTGACTCACTTCGGTGCCGAACAAGATTTACTGTTCGATGCTTGGTGTTCGGTGTTTTTATAGGGTGGATTGGTTTGGTACCCGAGCAATTTTTGGTTTTCGATGGTTTTGGAGTTGCTTGGAGTTAGAGGAGGGCTGTTTTGAGTTTTTTTAGCGGTTTCTGTGAGCCCAACCTAGGGTATACCCAGACAGAAACTTAAAATTTGGGAATTTAGGTCGTGTCATGGCGAAACTTGGGGATTTCTTTGGGATATGTTCCAAATGTATAAGAGGTGGTTTGGAGTGAAGGAGATGACTCCAAATGACTTCGGATGACCTTGGATTTCATGTGGAGACTATTGAAGAGATGGCATAGTGCTTCGACATGATGACGCCAATGACGATGGTGACAAGTTTAGAACTTTGGTATGATATCTCTATGAATTACGATGTGTGCTCAAAGTCATTTCAAAGATGATGACTTAGTGATGGGTGGCATGATGGTGATCCACAAGGGCAAGTTAAAGGATAAGGGCTTACGAGTAGAATTTGCGACTGTGTTGTAGAAATAGTTAGGACGGAATAACGATTGAGTTCCATTATGAAGACGCGTGCAAAGGGATCATTAGTAACTCGGAGGTTTCTAGTATGCTTATGAAGAAGGAGTATGTGGGTTGCTCCTACATTTATTTACGATTATGTTTGGATTTTTCTATAGTAGATTACCTTGGGCTTTTATTATTATGAGCATGGTTCCAAGCCTTACGAAGTGGCATAGATTCGAGTACTAATAAAGCTGGGATTTCAATTGAATCTCTGTTTTGCAAATATGCTTGGCGAGTTATCATATATCCAATGCACATAAGTGGTGTTGGGATTGTTTGATGGATGCTATGTTGCCATGATTGTTTATCATAATAGGACGCTACAAAATGTAGGTATCTTCAACCATATACCTAGGCACTGTAAGTTGTACTACGGCTGTAGTGCACTTATATGGCAACGATAGTAGATTAGCATGTATTAACTGTTATGTGCTAACTCTTTGAATGCAGGGACATGTCAAGTATGGTTATTCGTACCTTATACCCTTATTTGCTATATATGATTTTATAGTATTTTTGAGAAGATGTATCGCTCATACTAGATTGTTGTCTGACCCAAATTTTTATGTTTTGCTTCTTATTTTCTCGGGTACTCTTAAATGAGTAGATTAGGGATAACAAGTATGGATAGCACAATAAGCTATATGGAGTACGAGTAGGAGTGTACGCTTTCATATATCATACTTAGAGCTTAATATCGCTTATATTCCACTGTGTAGAATTGTGGAGTTATACTAGTACTTATGTTAATTTAGAGATAGTTTTGGAGTTTATTTTGAAGATTTAGGATGCATAAACTCTACTATTTCGATTTTTGTATAATCTGTGAACTGTTGCCTTTGATGTTCTTATGTATGGTTCATTTGATTATCTCTGGCTCGCCTATTTTACATCTATATTTATTATATTATATTTTGCATTTGTGCCATGAGATGTACTATAGGTTCTTTTTAATTTTTTTACATTACACTCTTGGCTACTATCCTGCATCGATCGGGTACCTTCACGGTGTATTATACAGGTATATCGGGTACCATAGTTGTAGGGCGATCGTCACATTTGATATTAGAGCATAGGCTGCATAGACGACCTAAGTCGATAATTGGATCCATCAGAGATAAGCACGGAGCTATCGCCTTAGAATGGATCGAGCGATATATGAGAGAGCGCGCTTATTATATTTTGGTTTTCGAAACTTTTTGTTTATGTTATATAAGTCGCATTGCATTCATGGACATCACTTATTCCTTTCAGAGATACTGATCGTGCTTATTATAGCTTGTAAGAAGGAGCCACATAATGATGAATGCTTCGAAGAACTCCATTTCTGGAGTTGAGGAATGGGAGGGGTCGGGGCTACTAACCCTGCTTGCAGAACATGTTTGCTGAGATGGTGCAAAACATGGTTCAAACTGCCCAAGTTGCTCCTGCTGTGGTGTTGGTGGCATTAATTTGATGCAAGCACCAAGAGATGATTTTGCCAAGCTAAACAAGGATTACTCTACTATGGAAGGAAAATATTCCTCAAAATAGAATCAGTCATCGAAATGCAGGATTGGTTATACACTTGCGAACATATTTTTGAGGATATAGAGTTAGTGGATGCGTTGAAGACGAAAATGGCCTATAGACAACTTCAAGGACGAGCTATGGGGTGGTGGAATGCCATCAAGATTACTACTTTTGAGGATTAGATTACTTAGGAGCAATTTAACTTGAAGTTTTGAAGAGACGTATATACCGACTGCATGGAAATCGATGCTATTTCGAAAATTTACCGACTTGATACAAGGGGAATGTATCTTTATCAGAGTACGTGGCCGAGTTCGACATGTTTTCGAAGGACGGTCTACCTTTTATCGAGCTCCACCTAAGAAGATTGAGAAATTTATCATAGGCTTGGACGATTACCTTAGAGAAAAGCTAGTAGAACATATTGATGAATCGTTTGAGTGGCTGGTGGAGAAAGCTCTTCGACATGAAAGTCTGTATCCTAAGCCTAAGTTGTTTATTGCTGGTAAGGATAAGCCAAAGCCGCAAGTGGATGGGGGAGGCAAGAAGAAGTGGAACAACAAAATTAACAAGAGGAAGCAGATGCAGATCAAGGATGTCCAAAGGAAGGCAAGTACGAGCCTACTTGCTATAATTGTAGGGAGAAGGGCCATCTTATTAGAGAATGCAAGACAAAAGGCAAGAAGTGCTCCAGTTGTAATAAACTGGGGCATATCAATAAGGATTGTCCAAAACCACTGAAAAATAAGCAAGCTGTGTCTGCTTGCTTTTGAATGTTGTTCCAGCTATGTTGAGTGCTTTATTGGTGAAAGAGAAGTGGAGGAGCATCGTTATACAGGGTATGCTTTCTATCCGTGATACACCTATACAGTTTTTATTTGATACTGGAGCTTTACATTCCTTCATATCCAGTGATCTGATAGATGGGTTAGGACTGAAACCCGAGATAGTTGACCGACCTTTGATTGTCACAAATCTTACTGGAGGATCGACTAGCTTTTGTATGGTTTGTCGAGATTTAGCCTTATGAAGTCATGGATATTTGTTTGCTTATGATTGCTTTGTTTTGGGTTTTATGAAGTTCAGTATTATTTTAGGGATGGACTGGCTATAGGAGTACGGAGTGGTGGTGGATTATGAGAGGCCATTGGTGACAATAGGGATGAATGATGGGCGTAGGTTGGAGATAGGTTGTCTACTTGATGACGAAGTGATGATCGGCTTTCTACACTTGTTTGAGATCCCGTACGACGAGTTGTCATCTGTGCATATAGTGAGGGAGTACCTCATACATAGTTGAGGAAGTGACCAGATTACCACCGCATAGGACGATTGAGTTTCGTATAGATTTGGTGTAGGATTGCACATCTATTATTATGCTATAAGATGTACAATGTTGAAAGAGCAAAAGGAACTAGAGATGCAAGTGAATAGCTATTGCGATAAGGGTTCATTCGATGGAGTATATCTAAGTGGGGAGCATCAGTAGTGTTCGCCACTAAGGCTGATGGCTCTTTGTGATTATGTGTAGATTAATATGATCTGAATAAAGCAATGAAGAAGAGAAAATATACAATCTCACGTATAATGACTTATTCGATATGCTCCATGGTGTTAGGTGTTCTCCATATTGGACCTTGTGATGAGGTTTCATCAACTGAGGTGGCAAAGGAGACTTTGCCAATCAAAATGTTATGTACGTTGTCTGGATTTTTTGAGTGGCTGGTTATGCCATTCGGGTTGACCAACACACCAGCATACTTTGTTGATCTTATGAACCATGTTTTCGAAGATCAATTAAATAAGTTTGTACTTGTGTTCGAAGAAGATATCCTTGTTTATTCGAGGATGATGTAAGAACACAAGAAGCATTTGAGTACTGTGCTCGAGGTATGGAGGAAGCGACAATTGAAGGTGACATTTCTAAGTGTCACTTCTAGAGGAGGGAACTGCAATTTTTGGGCCATGTTGTCTTTGAGCAGGGTTTTGTTGTAGATCCTACGAAGATGGTTGTTGCATAGGACTGGGATCGATATAAGACTGCTACAGACATGAGAAATTTACTTGGCTTGGCAAGATACTATGGATGTTTTATCAAGGACTTCTTTAAAGTAGCAGCATCCTTAACCAACTTATTAAAGAAGAATCAGACTTTTATTTAGGATGCAAGGTGCGAGCACGCATTCGTGAGTCTGAAGGAGAGGTTGATGAGTACACCGATGTTAATCGTTCCAAACGAGAATTAAGAGCTGATAGCATACACAAATGCCTATTGTACTGGACTAGGTATGGTATTGATGTGAGTGTCATCATTTGAGATTGACAACACATCCCGAAGACAATAAAATGTACCATTATATGAGGCAGAAATTTTGTTGGTAAAGCATAAAGAAGGATGTCGAGGCATTCATCTTGAAAAGCATGAACTGTCACTTAGAGAAAGAAGTGCAGAAGAAGCTGAGTGCGTTACTAAATGCTCTCGGGATTCCTAAGTAGAAATGGGAATAAATTTCGATGGACTTCATTGTTGGATTTCTGAGGACCAAAGGAGGGTATAATAACATGTAGGTCATGGTCAATAGATTGACGAAGAGTGCTTGATCCATACCCTTGAAGTCTAGTGGGACGACATCCAAATTAGCCAAATTGTATGTGAAGTGGGTTGTACGATTCCATGGTAGGCCAAAGAACATTGTCAATGATCGAGACCCTTTGTTCACCAGCAGGTTTTAGAAGAGCTTATAAGATGTGTTGGGGATGGATTAACATCTTAGTACAGCTTATCACTCACAAACTTATTGGCAGACCGAGAGGGCGAATTGTGTCTTGGAGGATCTCTTGCGAGCTTGCATTCTCAATTTTGATGGCTCGTGGGACGATCATTTGCACTTAGCAGAGTTCGTATACAAGAATAGTTATCGGTATAACATCAGTATGGTACCATTTGAGGCGTTATATAGTCCACCGTGCAATGCTCCTTCATATTTGTAGGAAGAGGGTGAAAAACTGATTCTCAGGCCAAACATGACTAGAGAGACTACGAAGAAGATTGAGATCATTCGGCAATGAATGAAAGTGTCTCATGATAGATAGAAGAGCTATGCTGATAGGAGAAGACATGATTTAGAGTTCTCCATTGATGATATGGTGTTTGTTAAGATCTCTTCGTTGAAGAATGTTATTCGATTCAGTACTAAGGGGAAGTGGCGTTGAGATTCACTGGTCCTTTTCCTATACTTGAGAGGATTGGAAACCTGGCTTATAGAGTCAGCTTACCTCAAAAGATGGTGAGCATGCACAACGTATTTCATGTCTCTCACTTGGAAGTTTTTGCATGGCTCAAGCATGATAGTTGAACTGGATTAGCTTGATATCAACCTTGAACTAGAATATTTAAGACCTTATAGGCATTTTCGTATCGGTAAACATGATACGAAGCAGCTTAAGAGAAGACGGTAGAGTTGGCGAAGGTTTAGTGGAATTAGAGAGAAGGTGATTGAACTTGGAAGACCAAGGAGAGAAAGAGGACCATTTATTCGGAGCTCTTTACTCGGTAATATTTCTATTTATCACATTTACTTTCACTTTCGATATCATATAGGGTAGTTTAGTATCCTACATGCTAGGTGGGCATAGATATCATTTCCTACTTCTGTATGCATGTTTAATATGTTTGCACATGGATGTTAGTTATGTGGGATAGATATGCTTGATTTTACCTTGTTTCTATTGGGGATTTTGGAGACGAAATTCCTAAAAGGGGAGAGTGTAACGTCTTGTATTTTATGCATTGAAGGATCGTAAAATATTACTTTTAAATGCGCATGCATTTGTGTAACTCTATAACTTTAGAAAATGCCTACTAGTGACATTCCTATCTTTAAAAAATTTATCGGATTATTTTACCCTTGAAAACTTGTAATGGCTATAACGTTTGGTAGATGCTGAATTGGAATTTGAGACCACTTCCATTGGAAAGATATGAAGGTTTTCCTTTCCATATAGTGGTCATAGTAGCGATTTGGACTTTCTAGTTTGAACATATGACTGTTTGAAGACTGGTAGTCTTTAGTGCAACTTAGTGGTAATTAGCGAGGTTTGGAGGGGAGCCCACTAATCTATTTTGGGTTTGGAGGCTATAATAGGTAGAACCATCATCCCCAAATCACTTGCACTTCTTCTCAAGTTGACCTAAGCTCCCATTAATATATTACAAATCCAAAACTTTTCTTCTCCTCAAATCAAGTCTAGATCATAGATTAAGGTTAGGCTAGCAAGGGATTTATTAGAAATCTTCAAATCTACATTTTTAGGGATGAAAAATTAGATATTTGCTGTTCGCTTTTGGATTTTCCTTAATTTATGTGCAAATGCCCTTTTTTGAGTGTTTGGTGAGTGATTTATCATTTCTCGCCTTATTATAATTGTGTTAATAGGTTTTACATGTTTTGGATCCATTTATGAAGTTAACGTTATGTTTTATTCCGATTTTAAAATCCAACCTATAGTAAAAACTTGAATGAAAATAATTGACGTTCTAAACATGTTATTTGGATTTGTGTTTGCCTTAATATATATTTGGCTATGTTGTAGACACCTTGTATGATGATTATTATGATCGATTGTGTGATTTACATGTTGTTTGGTGCATGTATTATGTTTGT
Source organism: Allium cepa (assembly GCA_030765085.1). Taxonomy (NCBI): domain Eukaryota; kingdom Viridiplantae; phylum Streptophyta; class Magnoliopsida; order Asparagales; family Amaryllidaceae; genus Allium; species Allium cepa. The sequence goes on along the minus strand of CM060941.1, from coordinate 1,044,700,153 downwards.
TCATATGCTTGTATAGTTGAAAAGCATATCGTAGCGAAATAGAGGTATGCCACGTGAAACCATACTTCGACATATAGGCTCGAGGATGTTAAAAATTGTATCGATGCATACAGAAGGCAGCATAGCAATGAAATTGACACGAAATTTGAGTTTTGAGAAAGTGTAGCATTTCTGTTTGGTAGAATTTGTTCAGTGGTGGGTGCTTTAAGTTGTGCTTGTGGCATGTGTAAGGTCTGCTTGAGATCATCTTGGTGCCCGTTGGTGCTATGTTCGGTGACCGAATAATATTTGCTGCTCGGTGGATTTTAGGGGTTTGCTTGGTTTCATGCTCAGTGGTTTTGTGAGGCGGGTTGGTTCGATAGCGAGCAAGATTTTCTATTCGGTGCTTGGTGTCCAATGATGGCGTACTTGGTGTTTTTGGTGGGGTGATCCAGTTCGGTGTCGAACAAGATTTTCTATTCAGTCTTGGTCTCCATTGATGGTCCACTTGGTGTTTTTATGGGATAGCTCGGTTAGATACCCGACAAGATTTTCTTTTTGGTGCTTAGTGTCTTGTGATGATCTGCTTGGTGTTTTTTAGGGTAGTTCGGTTCGGTACTCAAGCAAGTTTTGTTGTTCGATGGTTTTGGGGTTGCTTAGAGTCAAAGGAGGGCTGCTTTGACATTTTAGTGGTTTCTTCGAGTCCGACCTAGTGTATACCTGGACTGAAACTTAACATTTGGAAATTTTGGTCATAGCATGGCAAAACTTCGAGACTTATTTTGGAGGTGTAATGGGTGATATAGAGTGAAGTAAATGACTCCAAATGACTCGGAATGACCTTAGATTTCGTATAGCTATTGGTAAAGTGATGGCGTAGCGCATTGACATGATGACGCCGACGATGGCGATGACTTTGGAACTTTGGTACGATGGCTCTACGACTTACAATGGGTGCCTAAAGGCATTCCGAAGATGAAAACTTAACGATGGGAGTCATGAAGGTGATCCGTAAGGGCAAGTTCAATGATAAGGGCTTGCAGGTAGAATTTACAACTGTGTTCAACTGTGGAATTGGCTTGAATGGAATAATGATTGATTCCATTATGGAGACGAATGCAAAGGGATCATTGGTAACTCAGAGGTTTCTAGTGTGCTCGTAAAGAAGTGGTACATGGATAGTTCCCACCTTGATTAATGATCATGTCTATATCTTGCAATTGTAGATTATCCTGGGCTTTTACAATTGTGAGCCTAGTTCCTAGCCGTATGAAGTGGCATTAATTCAAGCACCGATGAAGCTGGAATTTCCATTGAATCTGTGGTTTGTGATTGTGCTATACGAGTTGCCATATATCCAACGCACACGAGTAACGGTGAGGATTGTTTGATGGACAGTTTATTTCCATGATTGTTTATCACTTTAGGGTGTCACATGACATAGGTATCTTCGTCCTTATACCCATGTACATTGTACTTTGACTATAGTGCACTTACATGGCCATGATAGTAGATTAGCATGTATTGACTATTACATGCTAACTCTTTGGATGCAGGGATAGGTCAGGTATGGTTCTTCATACTTTATCCCCTTATTTACTATATACGGTTATTAATTTTGAGATGACATATCACTCACACCATATTATGTTCCGACCCATGGTTTTTATATTTTGCTTGTTATTATCACGGGTACTCTTAAATGTGTAAATTATGGATAATAGGTCTGGATAAAGCATTGATCTGTACAGAGTACGCGTAGGAGGCTATGCTTTCATATATCATAATTGGAGCTTACTATAGCTTATATTCCATTATGCAGTATTATGGAACTATACCGGTATTTTTATTATTTGGAGACAGTTTTGGAGTTTATTTTGGAGATTTGGGATGTATAGACTCTACTATTTCGACTTTCGGTATATTTTGTGAATTTGTTGCTCTCTGATGTTCTTATTTATGGTTTGTTTGATTATTACTATCTCTCCTACTTTACGTCTATGTTATTATATTACATTTTCTCCGTGTGTTGTGTGATATTCTACAGGTTCAGTGTTTTTGGGTTTTTTTACTTTATACCCTTGGCTACCGTCCCACATCAGTTGGGTACCTCCACGGTGCATTATATAGGTACATCAGGTATCGAAGGTGTAGGGCGGTCGTCATAAAGTATCTTAGCTAACTTCATGCCATGGCTTTGACCAAACCTAATGCTATCCATAAGAGTAGATCTTACTTCTAAAGTTTCTAATATCTCGAGTTTATGTCTACATCTCAAACAGAGGTCATACAATGCAATATACTTCAACCTCTTTCATTCTTTGAACAATAAACCCAATATAGCATGCTTCTGACTAAGTGTGTTGGAAAAAACATTCCTTTTACAAGACATGTATTAAAAACCAAAAATGTAGGAGGCTAGAAACTGGAACCAACTCTAAAATTGAGACCCTTTAAGGGAAAAGATGCTTCAATGATTTGCGGTCAATGGAGAGCTTGAATCTTTCTCTTAGTTAACAGTACCTCCATGTCATCAATGTAAATAAAATGGATCCTCACTCCAAATTATGACTAGGATAATTCCACCCATGTGGCTTAATTTATTTACTTGCATAAGCAACAACTTTACCTTTTTGCATCAAAACGATGCTATATTCCACGTAGGACTCGTTAATATAAACTGTAGGCTCTTTGTTCCTATTTGGAATGAGTAAGACTAGTGCACTACTCAAAATCTCTTATAACCTTATAAAAGCATGCTTACGTCATATGTCTTTTACAAAAGGTTTATTCTTTATGGAAAATATGCCAACGGTATAACTACTTTTGAGAATTCCTAAATGATCTTTCTACGATACCGCACCAACCTAACAAAACTATGAATATCGATCATGCTTCTTAGTATCTTCCAGTCCTAAATTGCAGCAACTTTGCTAAGATCTACATAAATTTGCTGCTTTGACATAATAGCACCAAGAAATGTAGTTATTTTCTCCAAAAGTAACGATGGGAGATATTGGACTTCAGCCGGTGTTTCTTTCAAGCCTCTACCACCACTCTATGATGCACCTTGTGTTTATCATCACTTTTAGAGTTAATCAAAATAGCATTGATGATTTGTTGAGTTATCCCTAAAGACATGGCTAAAGAAGTCAACGAAGTATGCTCATGCATTAGTTAACTCAGATGACAAAACCTTCTATTTGGAGAACCCAATAAGAGTCTAAAATGTAGTTTTTGACACACTATACTTCGCTAGCTTTGGCTAATGGAACCTCTTAGCAAGATCTAACAGGAAATTATCTTTACGGCATTAAGTTGATCGAGCAAGTCATTACTGCATGGTAATGGATATTTGTTCTTCCAGGTTAGCTTATTCAATGCTTTATAGTCCATGCAAAGTCATTGTAGGTTATGAAATATCCACACATACTTATGCAAAATGGATCTTAAAGCCGCGAATACATAAAAAGGGGGTAAATAGTGTAGGTCAACCATTTAAAATTTGACATGCAAATCTGTAAATTATCCACTTAAAGGAGTAATAAAATTCAAAGCATTGTAGGTAATCAAGTAGTAAATGCAGTATAAAATAAAAGTAAAGAGTAAAAGGCACCAGGATTCTTATATTGGTTTAGATATCGAAGCCTACATCCAGTCTTGACTCCTCATATAAAATTGCACTATCACTACTTGCTTTGGTAAGAACATCATTACAGCCTAAATGTTCCATAAACAGTAAGATGCACTTTTCCTCTTGACTTTTCTAAGGTGGCAATAAAACATTTTCTTTACAACAGTCTAGTAAAGACAAGTAGTTGTATCTTCTAGAAATTTGCAGTTTTGATATAATGATCCTATAGAACTTCAATAACAATATATCATTGAATTCGACAAGGAAAAGGATAGCACCTGAGTGAATGATTAAGAATTCAAGAAAAAATTCTCTCATCTTTTATGGTTTTCAAATCCTTAAAAAATATGAATGATTATGGAATTGCAAGAGAGTGGAAGAATATTAAGGATTTTTTCTCACAAAAGTAAAACTTGTATCTTTTTTCTTTGAAGCGTTTGTGTTTCATTTGCCCTAAGTGAAAAATATCTTCCATTTGTTTGATTTCATTCTTCATATATAATTCATTTGCTTGCTTTTATTCATCGAGTATCTTGTTTGTCTTTATATAATATCTCCATAATATATCTAAAAATTCTACACAATTTGGAGAAATGTTGGCAGTAATGTTTATGTGGTTCTTGCTATCAAAATATACATTAGGGTGTAAAATCCCCCAACTTGGAGGCTCAAAACTAACGGCTACGGATGTTGGAGTCATCCATAGTTATTAATCCTTAGTGATCAGATACGACATGTTAGATACATTGATACACAAAAACACATGAATATGAAAAAAAAATTAAAACATCAAACAAGTTCCACATTCCATTTCAAAACATTTCAAATTCATTACATAGTGTTGATACACGAAGATTTTTGATCAATGACAATGTATAAAGGAAGAAATATATGCAAGATAGAGGAAGATCAATGAAATATAAACTTGAGTATGATTTTTATATATATAGGTTTATTTGTTAAAATCTATCCTCAAGAGTTGCACAAACACAAGAACACATTCATTATACTTCAATTTTTCACTGAGCATACTTCAATTCTTCATAATGCATAAATTCATATGTCAGTCGACTGAACTGAATTTACCAGTCGACTGAACTGGCAAACATGTACAAATATGCACAGTTTCAGTCGACTAAATTTTCTGCACAGTCGACTGAAAATTTTCCAGAAAGATTCCTACTATAATTTCAGTCGACTGAAATTCCTGCACAGTCGACTGAATTTGAACCTGAGAATTTTGCATGAAAGGACACCTTCTTCTTCTCAAGGGTTGCGACCATTCCTCAATAGAAATGGAAGCTTCTCTTATCTACAACCCTTGGCAATACATGCATCCTTTTTACAAATATAAATACATGATTCAAACATCATTCAAATAATCGAATTCTCTTACTCTAATCTATCTATTTCTTGATCATATTTTCTAAACATTATCAAAGCAATCACTACTCTCTTTGCTTGAATCACTATTTATATTTAATATATTTGATTCATAGAAAATTCATAATTCCTTAATCTTCACAAACATATTTCATATTCTTGAGGATAAGATTATAGGAACATTGTACTACAATAGACTCATTCGTGTTATAAAGAACACAACTAGTCAAAACTTGTTTAGCATTGAGGTTTGAAGTCCTCTTAGGTAGTTTGAGGCAAAGAAATCCCGTTCGGTTGTTCGGGTAAGTTGTGAACCTATTCCTCCGGGTTAAGAGAGGGTTTTGTAGTTAGTGAAATACCTAAGTGAAGCTTAGGGACTGGACGTAGGACGAGAGGTCCGAACCAGTATAAAAATCTTGGTGTCTCCTTGCATTTACCTACTTTATCTACATAGACTATTTCATTATTCCATATTACACGATCCTACCGCATAGCCCACTCTTTGAATTGGTATCAGAGCCTGGTCGTCCTATAACCATAACACCGTTATTAGACATATTGATAATATGGAAAATAACGCAAGTACAAGTACAACTTCTGCCTATAACTCTTCATTTGCCGAAGGACAATCTACTCAAAGACCCCCTCTTTTCAATGGACTTAACTATAACTATTGGGCTACAAGGATGAGGATTTATATGCAAGCAACTAGCTTCGAAGCATGGAACGCCACTCAAGTAGAGTTCGTTGTACCCACTACCGACTATCCTACATGGACACAAACTCAGTAGAATGAAGCTAGTGCAAATGCCAAAGCAATGAATATGCTATTTTGCGCCTTGGATAGAAATGAATTCAATCGAGTTAGCATATGTACTACTGCACATCAGATATGGGAGACACTTAGAACCATACACGAAGGCACTAACAAGGTCAAACAAACAAAGATCTCCATGCTAAAGAATCAATTCCAAAACTTTAGAATGCGACAAAATGAATCCATCAATGATATGTATTCAAGATTTCAAGACATTCATCATGCCTTAATCGGATTGGGAGAAAAGTTTACGGATTTCGATATTGTATCTAAAGTTCTAAATTCACTCACTGATGAATGGGAAAGAAAGGTGCTAGCAATCGAGGAAGCAAACGATCTATCTTCAATGAAACCAGAAGAATTAATTGGAAATCTCATGTCATATGAAGTTAATATGCAAGCTAAGAAAGATCAAGCTCAAGAAAGAAAGAATGTTGCTTTTCACGCGGAAAAAGAAGATTCAGAATCGGAAGATGAGAATTTAGCATTCATAGCCAAGAATTTCAAAAAATTCTTAAAATTTAGAAAAGGAAACAAAAACGGATTCAAAAAGAATTTCATGAGTAAACCTCCTTCCTCAAATATAGAATGCTTTAATTGTCACAAGAAAGGACACATGCAAAAGGATTGCCAAGAACAAAAGAAGGAAAATCAGAAAAGTTTCAACAACAAAAACAAAAAGGATAAATTCAAAAAGAAGGCATTCTCTGTAACATGGGACGATTCAGATTCATCTTCATCTGAAAGTGATAGTGATAGCGACAATGAACAAGCAAATGTATGCTTCATGGCTCAAGAGTCTGAGGTAAGCAATTTAACTTTCGATGATTTAATTGAAGTAAACACTGAACTTTTAAGCACAATAAAAAGTCTTAAAAAGAAAATTAAGGAAATTCGTGAAAATCAAAATAAAGCTGAGTTTGAAAGAGATATGTTACATGATGAAAAGAAGATTCTTGAAGAAGAACTTGAAAAAGTTCAAGAATCTTATTCAAACTCAGAAACTCAATTATCACTTTTAAGTCAAGAAATTGAAACTCAAAAGACTAAGAATGATATAATTGCTTCTGAAAATCATGAGTTAAAAACAAAAATTAGACAAGTTGAGTTAGAAAACAATGGTCTTCAAGCTAGATTAGATAACATTACTAAAAATGTTTCTAACTTTAATAAAGGAAGAGAAAATTTATCTAAAATTTTAGAAAATTCTCAATCCTCTTCAAACAAACATGGATTAGGATATAAAAAGGAAGTAAAAATTTCTAAAAATAAAAATTTTAAAAATTCAAAACAACAAATATTACTTCAAGAATCTATTCAAACAAAAGAAGAAACCAAGATAGTCAAAATTTGGATTCCAAAGACTAACAATATTTTAATTAGGAATAAATATATTAAAACATTTATAGATAATGTTCACCATAATAAAAACTATATCTATAAAAAGGATACTAAACCAAATTGGGTTTGGTTTCCTAAACTCTAATTTTTCTTTAGGACCCTATTAAAAAGTGGGTACCAATAATTTCATATCTATTTTCAGGTCCCACTCAAAAAGAAAAAATGGATATTAGATAGTGGTTGTTCAAAACACATGACCGGAGACAAAGATATGCTTACAAACATAACATACTTTGATGGTGGCTCGGTTACCTTCGGAGACAATTCAAAAGGCTATATCATTGGCAAAGGAGATGTGAACAATTACGGTACATCAAAATTACCTTTTATAACAAATGTTTCATTAGTTAAAAATTTAAAACATAACCTACTTAGCATAAGTCAACTATGTGACAAAGGCTTTAAAATAATTTTTTCGGATAATAAATGTAGTATTTTTGATCAAAACCAAAATCTTGTTTTTGAAGGAAATAGAGATAGAAATATTTACATTTTAAATATGAATATTAATCATAATACAAGTATGTGTCTATTTGCCAAAGACAATGATCCTTGGTTATGGCACAAAAGATTTTGTCATATAAATTTTAAAACTATTAGAAAACTCTCTAAAAATGATTTAGTCAGAGGTCTACCCAAGATAAACTTTAAAATAAATAATCTTTGTGATGATTGCCAAAAAGGTAAATTAACAAAATCATCTTTCAAATCTAAGAAAATTATTTCGACTACACAACCATTAGAATTACTCCATATGGATTTATTTGGACCTACACAAGTTCAATCCATTAATCATAATCGATACGTATTTGTAATAGTTGATGATTTCTCAAGATATACATGGACTATTTTTATGAAAAATAAAAGTGATACTTTTGAAAATTTTAAAACATTTGTCAAAAGAATTCAAAATGCTAAAGACTTAAAAATTAAAAATATTTGAAGCGATCATGGAGGAGAATTCGAAAACGAGGATTTTGAAACTTTTTGTAAAAAGAAAGGAATAAATCATAATTTTTCATTTCCTAGAACTCGTCAACAAAATGGAGTTGTAGAAAGAAAGAATAGAACATTACAAGAATGCGCAAGAACATTATTAAATGGAAGTTCCTTACCAAAACATTTTTGGGCAGAAGCCGTTGCTACTGCATGTTACGTATTAAATAGGATATCAATTAGACCACTAACTAAAAATACTTCTTATGAACTATTTAATAACAAAAAGCCAAATATATCGTATTTTAAAGTATTTGGATCAAAATGTTTCATTTTAAATACAAAAGATCAATTAGGAAAATTCGATCCGAAAGCTAACGAAGGAGTTTTCGTAGGATACTCAGAACGAAGTAAAGCATATCGAGTATTTAATAAACATACAAACATAATTGAAGAAACCTTACATATATCTTTTGATGAAAATTTCAATAGAAATTTAAGTATAAAAGATGATGAAGAATTAATAAATATAGAAGAAACAAATCTTGAAAATAATAATTTAAGATCCCCTCCTAGAATATTACGAGATCATCCAACTCAAAATATTATAGGAGAAATAAATTCTCAAGTTAGAACAAGAAATCAACTAAATCAAATGGGTCATGTAGCGTTCATTTCATCAACAGAACCTAAAAATCCTAAAGAAGCATCAACAGATGATTATTGGATTATTGCTATGCAAGAAGAATTAAATCAATTTGAATGTAACGACGTTTGGAAATTAGTTCCCCATCCTAATAATCAATCAGTAATAGGAACAAAATGGATTTACAAAAATAAAGTAGATGAATTAGGTAATATAACAAGAAATAAAGCTAGACTAGTAGCACAAGGATATAATCAAGAGGAAGGTATTGATTTTGAAGAAACATTTGCTCCCGTCGCAAGACTTGAAGCAATTCGTATACTTTTAGCTTTTGCATGTTTTCACAATTTCAAACTCTATCAGATGGATGTGAAAAGTGCATTTTTAAATGGTTTTATTAAAGAAAATGTATATGTAGAACAACCTCCTTTATTTGTACACGAAAAATATCCAGATCATGTCTATAAATTAAATAGAGCACTATATGGTCTTAAACAAGCACCTCGTGCTTGGTATGAAAGACTTAAAAGTTATTTATTAAATTCGGAATTTAAAATTGGAAAAGTCGATCAAACTCTCTTTATTAAAAATACTTCAAAAGACATTTTAATAATTCGAATATATGTAGTTGATATTATATTTGGGTCAACAAATGAAAATTTATGCAAAGAATTTTCAAATATAATGACTAAAGAGTTTGAGATGTCTCATATGGGAGAATTATCATACTTTCTTGGACTTCAAATAAAACAATTATCAAGTGGAATTTTTATAAACCAAGAGAAATATTGTACAAACTTAATTAAACGTTTTGGAATGAAAAACACTTCAGCTAAACCTACTCCTATGAGTACTACTACTCATCTCGATCGAGATGACAATGGAAAAAGTGTAGATCAAAAATTATATAGAAGTATGATAGGCTCCTTACTTTACTTAACCGCAAGTAGACCAGACATAATGATGAGTGTATGCTTATGTGCACGTTTTCAATCTAATCCTAAAGAATCACATTTAAGAGCAGTTAAACGAATTATACGATATCTTAACTACACTAAAGACTTTGGACTTTTTTATCCAAAAGAGTACATTTGAATTAGTATCATTCAGTGATGCTGATTTTGGTGGATCTCGAACAGATAGAAAAAGTACAAGTGGTACATGTCATTTTATTGGAAAATCACTTGTATCATGGTTTAGTAAGAAACAAAATTGCGTCTCTCTTTCCACCTGCGAAGCAGAATATATATCAGCCGCATTAGCTTGTACTCAAGTTATATACATGCAACAAACACTCAAAGATTTCAATATAAATTTAACAAATTCTACAATATATTGTGATAACACTAGTACAATAAACTTATCTAAAAATCCAGTTAATCACTCTCGTACAAAACATATAGATATTCGTCACCATTTTTTACGTGACAATATCGAAAAAGGTATAATTAATCTAGAACATATTTCTACCGAAAATCAAATTGCCGATATATTTACTAAACCCTTATTAGAAAATTCCTTCATAAAACTTCGACGAGAATTAGGGATAATATCATTTAACGATATAAATTAAATTTACAATAGATATATACATATTTCAGTCGACTAAATTTTTTTTTCAGTCGACTGAATATAAATCAAGAGTTATTTTCAGCTATATTATAATCCTCACATTTTTTAACTGATTTATTAATAACATCCTTACATTTTTAACAAATTTTTCCTTAATCATTAAATTTTTATGTGGTTAAAAATCTTAGCTAAACAATAACCATTAATTGTTTACTCAAATTCTATTATAAATTCTTAAACAAATTTAGTTTTTAAAACATCTAATTTTTACAATTAAAATTTTAACAAACTCAAAATGTCATCTAACAACTCCTACTCTCCAATCAACATCACATCGTCAAGCAAAAACTCTCCAACGTCACCAAAATTTCCCACACCAACACCACCACATGAGCCAATGTATAATTGGAAAAATTATCATACTGGTTACACTCCAGAAACCAAGAAGGCTAAGCGTGGACTTTTTATTGGACACGAAAAGAAAGATTGATGAGATTCATCACTTTCAACAACAACAGATTGACCTTCAACGAGAACTATACTTCGAGCAAAAGGTTACAGCTAGACGTTTGAACTTTCTAGAGCAAATTGGCTTACGTTTCTGTGGATCAAAGAAGAATGAAGTGGCTGAGCCCCTACCTCGACCCGTCAGTTCATTTGATCCATCTTCATCTTATCGTACACCAAACGATCCTATCAATTACCCCCGACTTTCAATTGGTGTCAATCCATGGATGTCTCCTAAGACACCACAATATAGTCCGAATTCATGGGATAGAAATTACATGAAGAATGAAGGAAAGAAGAATCCAAGTCCTTCTCAAAAGAAATAATTCAATTTGAAATATATTATTTGTAACTATTTTTCTTCAAATAAATTGTTTAAATTCAAAAAGAACCTGAAACAACAAAAGTACATGACTCAGTCGACTGAACTTATAAGCCCAGTCGACTGAATGTAAACAGAAAACATTCTTTCCATATTTTCAGTCGACTAAATATTTCTGCACAGTCGACTGAAACTTAACAGAAACTCTCGGGAAAATATTCAGTCGACTAAAATCTCTGTTCAGTCGACTGAATTCAAACCTACAAACTTTCGGTCTACAATTCAGTCGACTGAACAGACATTTTCAGTCGACTGAACGGCCTTTTCCAGGTAAAATTCCCTTTATTTACATCAATTTTTCACTTCCAAAATCACTTTTTACATCTTCTTCCCCAAATTTCCCCAAAACCCTAGATCTCAAATACTTCCAATCTCCCTCAAATCAAAAGCAAATGGCACCAAAACGATCTAGAGCTTCATCCTCTTCATCCTCCGAGCCCATTGATGCTCAAATTGCTCAATGGCTATATGATGAAGTCGCGATAACCCGATGGAACAAGATGAAGAACTCAAGAATTTTCGAGCATTCATTTGTAGATTTCCAAAGTCTTCACACCTACAATTTCCAAGAGCTCACTGATCGAGCAGGCTTAACTCCTCTTCTTGATTTGAAACAGAATGACATTGCCATAAATCATATTATGGTCAAATTGTTCCACGCAAATCTCAATCTTGGACACCAAACTCCAAGGAATCCAAACGACAGTGTTTGGAGCATGGTCTGCGGAAAGAAGGTTTGGTTTTCTTTGGATCAAATAGCTCACATTTTAGGGTCAACTAATATCGGAATGAAACTAGAAGAAATAGAATTCAATCCACAAATTCGTGATAACATAAATCACCAATTTATGGATGATAATATAAATTTCCAAGATTTGAAATCTACTTCTCTTCGTCCTCGAGCAAGAATTCTACATAAAACTCTAATGAGAACGATCACTCCTCGCACGGGCTCATATGAAATCGTTTACCCAATTAACTATCGAGCTTTATATGCCATCTTTGGCAATATTAAAGTCAATTGGGTACAACTAATCCTTGATGAGTTTCTCTCGTTTCATAATGGTAAAATGCGCACAATTTACTTTGGAGAATATATCATGCGCCTTCTCCTCAATGTTGATACACCATTACCGGATTCAGAAAACACAATGGTCCATCAAATAAACCATCGGACCATAAGCCTTATGCAACTCCCTACTCGACCTCCTCGATTTATATCACTTGCCGAATGGGAAGCTAGGCGTCAAGAGCAACAACAACAACCTCCGCCACCTCAACCCGAAGAACATTTTGAACAAGAAGATGAAATTCGTCTTGTTGACCCGACCTACTCTACCAACCAATCCTTAGGAATATTATCAAGAAATCAACAAATTCTTGATAATCGTCTTAAAAAGGTGGATAAAAAGCTTGAAAAAATCAAAGGATTTTTTAATAAGCTTTGGGACGCTATCTCATGCTCAAGCACTACTACCGCTTCAACATCTCGTGGCAAGCGTCCTGCACCAACATTTACATGGACGTCATCCGAGGAGCATACCAGTAGCAGCACAGGCGGAGCTAGTGGTGGACAAGGAGAAAGACCTTATCGACCATCATCAGGAGGACCAGTCACTAGAGAACCAGGAGACAGAGAAGGTTCTTACGATTGGGATAAGGATCAGTAATTTATTTGAGTTATTGTTCTATTATGTTTCTTGCAACTATGACATTTGAACTATTATATTTTATGCATTTTTTTTATGCAATTCTAAGATTCATTCTTGCTTAAACTGATTGTTTTAATTCCATGCAACTGCGGTTATTACTTCCTTTTTGTCGATGACAAAGGGGGAGAAAATCTATGGTACTAACTTTGTTTTTGTAGGAAAGATAGGTGTACACATTCAGGGGGAGAAAGTTTAAATATCTTTAGAAAATCAAGTATTGTCATCAATCAAAAAGGGGGAGAATGTTGATACATGAAGATTTTTGATCAATGACAATGTATAAAGGAAGAAATATATGCAAGATAGAGGAAGATCAATGAAATATAAACTTGAGTATGATTTTTATATATATAGGTTTATTTGTTAAAATCTATCCTCAAGAGTTGCACAAACACAAGAACACATTCATTATACTTCAATTTTTCACTGAGCATACTTCAATTCTTCATAATGCATAAATTCATATGTCAGTCGACTAAACTGAATTTACCAGTCGATTGAACTGGCTAACATGTACAAATATGCACAGTTTCAGTCGACTAAATTTTCTGCACAGTCGACTGAAAATTTTCCAGAAAGATTCCTACTATAATTTCAGTCGACTGAAATTCCTGCACAGTCGACTGAATTTGAACCTGAGAATTTTGCATGAAAGGACACCTTCTTCTTCTCAAGAGTTGCGACCATTCCTCAATAGAAATGGAAGCTTCTCTTATCTACAACCCTTGGCAATACATGTATCCTTTTTACAACTATAAATACATGATTCAAACATCATTCAAATAATCGAATTCTCTTACTCTAATCTATCTATTTCTTGATCATATTTTCTAAACATTATCAAAGCAATCACTACTCTCTTTGCTTGAATCACTATTTATATTTAATATATTTGATTCATAGAAAATTCTTAATTCCTTAATCTTCACAAACATATTTCATATTCTTGAGGATAAGATTATAGGAACATTGTACTACAATAGACTCATTCGTGTTATAAAGAACACAACTAGTCAAAACTTGTTTAGCATTGAGGTTTGAAGTCCTCTTAGGTAGTTTGAGGCAAAGAAATACCGTTCGGTTGTTCGGGTAAGTTGTGAACCTATTCCTCCGGGTTAAGAGAGGGTTTTGTAGTTAGTGAAATACCTAAGTGAAGCTTAGGGACTGGACGTAGGACGAGAGGTCCGAACCAGTATAAAAATCTTGGTGTCTCCTTGCATTTACCTACTTTATCTACATAGACTATTTCATTATTCCATATTACACGATCCTACCGCATAGCCCACTCTTTCACATAGTCCCACAATCGTTAACCACATTTAGAGAAAATATATTTATTACCACATATGCCAAGAGCGATATATGAAAATGCCTCTTGGATGATCGGAGTACATATAGGAAATTTAACCACTTTGCCTTTACATCAACAACACAGCGTAATCAAAATAAAAGAGAACTCTTGATAATCATCATGCCTCCTACACATATCCAAAAGCTTTATTCGTCTAAAGAGGTACCTGAAAACCACAACTCTCAACTACTCAAAATCAATTGAGTACCCTAGAGTTTAAGGGGAAAGCATAAACTTTGAGTTAGACATAAAGCTTGGTATGGATAATAATCCACCATCCCAAACCATTTAGATATCTAGTGAGACACAGCTTAGCGGAATGGGTTTTCCCCTCTCTAGCATCTTAAACTTTTATAAAACAATATATTGTGCTCCTGCACGCACAATGGTTAAAACAATTCAAAATAATATGATATGATGATATGCAAAACAAGTGAATCAATTCTGGATTACCCATCCCCATTCATTTTGACTATCTATCTCAGTTATAGTTTCTAGGATTACTATTTACATAATAGTTTACATGGGCTAACAAATAGCCGGTTAAATGTTTATAGACTCCCAGTCCAATTACATAGTTTTCATGGATAACTAAGAACCTATTGGCCCATGCCAGTATCTTTACTGTTTCATAGGTTCTCCCTGAGCCTATTGATAACTCCAATATCTTTGCACTTATCCTAGTTTTCATGGATTGACTAGGAACCTATTGAAATCTCTCAATATCTTAATCCGGATATCGTTTTCATGGGTCCACTATAAACCTATTGGCCCCTGCCAATATCAAATCATAGTTTCATAGGCTGACTATGAACCATTCTTTCCGACATCTTCATTTATACATAGTTTTCATGGGCTTACTTTGAACCTATTGGCATATGCCAATATCTTTTCCTATACGCAGTTTTCATAGGATTACTGAGAACCTCTTAGTCATTGCCAATATCTTCCTTTAATATTTTAGCATCATATATTTTGGTCTTCCTGAAACCTCCTGGATGCATACTCATTAAGGATTTAACTTAATTTATATTCACTACTGGGTCAACCTAGCTAGTTATTCCGCCCTTCCCCAAAATATACTTATGGGTTCCTTATAATGGGAATATATATACATATATGAAAAAGCAAACAGAATAACTTGGTTAGTTCCTTTAACCTTCGAATCAAAGAAAACTTCTTCAAAAACTCCTTTTCAAAACACTTTATTTATTTATGCCATGCTTTTCTTTTAAAATAGAATTCGGTTATTGGTTTTGAAAACTAAGGCTTTCAAAACCTTCAAAACCTTGCTTTCGACCTCACTGGATAACCTTCTTCGAAAGTATATAAATCTCTTTTCAAAAAATTATACCCCTGCCTTTTGAAACACATAAAAACCTCAATTGAAAACCTTATGAATGTAATAAAGTTTTACTTATTAACTCTTAGAAGCATTCCTTCAAAACCATTGAATGTACCTCTTTCGAAACCTTTGGAAGTATCCCTTCCAAAACCATTGAAAGTCCCCATTTTGAAACCATTAAAAGTCTCTCTTTTGAAGCCGTTGGGTCTATATTTAAAATATCATTTGGGTCAAAGTGAATATAAATGAAAATATCTCTTTCAAAACCATTCTTTATCATATTAAAGTAATGGGGAAAGCTTGATGGCGTCGGCACCATCCCTTTCAAAAGCTTCAAATCATTTAGGTAAAACATTGAAGGTTAGCATCGAAACCTCCTTTCGAAGCCATTGCCTTCGAAACCTTTGGACCCTTTCTGTAACGACCCGAAATTTTCGAACCCGAAAATTATAGATAGTTATGAAAAGAAGAAAGAGATAGAAGAAGAAGAAGAAGAACAAAAACAACAAACATCTCACATTCGCAGCGGATAAAATATAATAAATAATAATAACTGTTTACAAAAGAATACTATATCTGTCGATTACATTTAATATACATCAGAGTTTCTCATATATACAGGCATTGAATATACACAATTATCATGCCACAGATACACAACATTATTATACAGCGGAAGCACTCCATGCATTCTTGCCATACAACTCGACTCCTGAGCTCTAGAATGTCCTTACCTAAAAATCTGTAATACTCCGTC
Source organism: Allium cepa (assembly GCA_030765085.1). Lineage (NCBI taxonomy): Eukaryota > Viridiplantae > Streptophyta > Magnoliopsida > Asparagales > Amaryllidaceae > Allium > Allium cepa. Next base: position 1,044,683,731 of record CM060941.1, on the reverse strand, counting down.
TGACCCGAGCATTATACCAAAGTAACACCCGGGTCAGGCTGGAAACCAGCGTGAGTAAACCCTACTAACATGGAATACCAAAGCAAACAACATATATAAACCCGGGTAACTCATAACAATTTATACAAATTCATAATTTGCTATAGACAACACTTGTTCCACACGTCAATTTCTAAGTACCAAACTTAGATAAAATAATCCCATTCACTTGAATCATTTCATTCCAGCTTATTGATTTCACAAATCAATTTATAAGAATTCGAAGTGGTTTCGGGTATTTCCCAATACCCGACCCCGGTCTCTTTGAGTCCCCTACCATTCTAACCCAAGTTATCCAAATGAAATACACTATATTTCATATCAGAGATATCAACTCATTCAAAGCATTCAATTCCATTCAATCATCCATAAGCAAAGATTAATCACTTTCAAATTAATTAAATTAATCCTGATTGAATTACTGACCTCATCCACTTAGACTCCTTCGTTCAATATTAATTAATGCCAAATAAATTAATTAATCAACCCTTCATTATTCATCTTAATTAATCACACTGGATTAATTATCCTTCAATTTCATTCAAGTAATTATCTTTAATTAATTTCACAACATTAATTATACTTAACCAAAATCAATAAGAAATCTTAATTACTTCATGAATCAATTAACTACTTTAATTACATTAATCCCTAATTACTTATATTGATTAACTTCTCTTAATATTTCTAATTAAGTTATCTTAATTAATTAATCTTTAATTACATCGTTGATTATATAAATTAATGATTTCCAATTATATTTCAATTTATCCTAATACAAATTAATTACATAAAATAATTAATCATTAATTAACCATAAATATTAATCATTCTTGATTTATCTCAACCGATAGTTAACTAACTTCTATTTACTTCATTAAATAAATTAATTACTCCTTAATTAATCACTTTAATTAATCTTTTGATTAATTCCACAGAGTAATTATATTTTATTAATTACATTAAGTATTACTTGTCAACCCATCCAATGATTATTCTGAGTTACTTATACTTAATTAATTAACTCAAAACTTAATTAATTAATTCAAACCCTTCATTACTAGATTAATTACCCCAAATCATTAATTAATTTGAATTAATTAATTATCTATTTTAATTAACCAACTAATTAAATAAATCACAAATCCTTAAGCCCTTATCAACATTAAGGTGAACATTTCCTTACTTATGACTTAAGTCTACAACAATTTTAAAACCCAAATACTTTGAGTCAAACCACAATTAACTCGAGAACCAACCAAAACCAAAGTCACATCATCATCAGTGCACATCCAATCAATTTAATCATTCAACCAATTATTTAAATTTAACCATTTAAATTTAAATAAAAATCCAACAGAGTGAGATTTACTCACCTTTGTTTTATTTGCAATCCGATCCATATCGGCTTGTCTCTCCACAATTTCAAACCTTGTATAACATTTATACGATTTATTAATATTCGGAATAGAAATCGAACCATTGAGTACTATTTAATAATTCAAGTGGTTAATGAATTAAATTTGAACTTATTTTCCTTTAAACAATTGCTTAATAACTAAAATAATTTAAATCTAATTAAACCAATACATCTTTATTATTTAAAAATTAACTAGAAAATGAAAATAAGTATATACGTATATTTATTCACTCTTGAAACTTCATGTGTACATATAAAGATAATAATCTATAGATTTTAAAATCTAATTAATATAAACTTCAACATTTTCAAACCCTTATTATTTTCAAACCTTAATTATATGAAATAATTTCCTATTAACTTCCATATATTAAAACATGTATGAGAACATATATATTTATTAAAATAAAATAAACTGTTATACCTTACAGACTCGATCGATTCGAGCACAACCCAGCCTACTGTTTCCAAAAAACCCATCCCTCTTCGCCCACCTGAAACCGAGAACCCACGTACGCGCGCAACATCCCTCATCTGCACTTCAACCATCACATATGCGTCTCCAACCCGCAACCCCCCCCCCCCTCAGCCATGCCATCCTGGCGCCGCCTCCATCAATCTACAAGCAGGCGCGAACAATACCCCGAAACCCTAGATCGCGAACCGCACCACCACCTCACGTCGCCTCGTGCGCTTCCAAGAGCTGCGCCACCACTTCGTGCTCGTGCCACTTGTGGCATCACGATTTGATTTGTCTCGATTTCATCGAATTGTTTTTTTTTCTTTTCGGCCTGGAGGGTGGATTGAAGATGAAGGATGAAGCGACCATAAATCTATTTTGTGAAGTAAGAAAAGGGGAAGGACGAGTAAAGAGGCCGGCTATTTTTAACAACCATTTTCTTCTTCTTCTTTTTTCGTTTGATTTTTGTCTGGAAGCTTGAGGGAGACAAAGACGTATAAAGCTTGGGAATGGCTTCCTGCGTACGATTATTGACTTATAAAAATATCTTGTATTGTTAAAAAATATCTTTGCTAATTTATATTTAACTTTTTATTATCTTATATAAAACTTCCAAAATGCCTCATCGCTTGCTACTTAAAACTTCGAACTCCTCTTAAGGAATGCCGCGAGGTGATTAGAAGGATTTTACCCGCATTCCGAACACAATGGAACGTGTTTCGAAAGCAATTCGATCATATGCGCGAGTTACGGAAGTAAACAATCAATTTTTAAATTAAATCGATTAGAATAGTTCTACTCGTTTCGAGCCGCCACGGTCAAACGACAACTCCGATGACTACAAAAATTGAAATCCGATAATAACTAACTATTACGGATCCCATGGAACTGGTTTCGTCGAATTCCGAGACTGTGCCTCGGAAGGCTATGTTTAAATTCAATTTAAACGATATATTTTTAAAATTGAACAAATTACCTTTAAATTAAATTTCAACCATTCTATTATCTTCAGTATCGTCATTATAAATTTTATAAGCCTTCAAATTATTTTTAAACAGGCTTAGAGGTTTCAGATTCAATAATTTACCTAATATTAATTATTAAATTCAGTATTTAAACTATATAATTCAATGATTTAATTATCAAATAAATATTGAAATCTTGAATTCAAGTTAAAATTAACTTTTAAATGTTTAAAATTAATTAATTATTCCATTTTAAATTGTTAAAAATTCCGGGTCGTCACATTCCTCCCCCTTAAAAGAATTTCGTCCGCGAAATTACTAGTTAGGAAGAATGGTTCAAAACCCGTTTACCTTTTTCCAAAACTCACAATTCATCATCCTACCCATTTTCCTTTATTAAGACCCACTATCATCCTAACCAACTTCCCAAAACCTTTTATAGTATCAAATAATATCCCTTTGCTCAATCATTAAAATTTTAATTTGAAACCAAATTTTGAATTATCAAAATTTTCTCAAAATTTTTCTAACTCTCTAAATTTCCGAAAATTTTTGCCAGCGTCTCCTTTGCGCAACTAGCTCGGTACGACTACAAAAGGCCTCTACGGGCTCCCAAATTCCAAAAGAAAACAAAAGCCAAGTGGCTAGATCAAAAACCCAATCCAATTCATGCAGAAATTAAAATTCATACCTATTTGTCGGGCAATTCACATTTATCTTTTGGAATCAAATCCAATTTTCTTTTCCCTTTTTAATACATGTATATCTTACTTGACAATAATATCCAATCGTAACCTTTCCAAATCATTGTATACATTTTCCTACATAAGTTTCATATCTATTTCAAAATTAGTTTTCCCATTCCATATGAATTCAATTTATCTTCACTTCTGAGTATTAAATTTTATGTTTCATTTATAACCGATTCATATTAGTTTTATCTACCGATTTACTTTAATTTCCAATTTGAAATTGTTTTGTCATTAACAAAAAATTTCCCAAAAATTTTCTAACTCCCAAAATTTTTGAAATTTTTTGGCAGAGTCTCCTTTGTACGGAGGAGCTTTTGCAATTTGATAAGAGATATAAATATATATACATCGACCCACATGGTCGGAAAAAGCAAAAACAGTTCATATTTTCTATTTTTATTGCATAGGCGTACCTTATTTAGCATTTTAAGCAAGCAGCGTATTAATTTTAGCAAATAGAGCAATCCAAATCCAGCCAAACGGCCTTCAGGTACCTGTACTTACTCAATTTAAATATGTAAGTGCCATATAAGAAAATCTATTTTCATCTCACTTACTTTAATGGCTAAACACAAGCATTTCACTTATATTCAATAGCAAACACATATATATCATAAGCAACAAGCACCAAAACGCTTTCCATAAGCGATTCATATAACTTTTAAGCTAATTCAATTGCTTTCAATCAATTCATAAGCCATTTCATTCAGTTTCAATGGTTTGCAACTCAACTTCTTACATCCAATTGATTTTTTAATCCAAACAACCTCATATTCACTTCAATTAATTCTAAAACCAATTTATTTAGTCCCTATCAATTCACAGAAATTTAATTACTTTTATTTACGTCATACGATGATTCATTCTATACAAATTCGACAGTATTCGCTTAATAGAGTATTTATTTAGTTTATAACTATTTTAAATTAATTTCAACCCATTCTACATTTAATTCCATTTCTTTTCTAAATTATTTACGAACCATTCATTGCATTTCATTTTATCTCAGCCTTGGATTCATCCAAAACAATTTATTAGGCTTTGCTCATTCAAACTTATAAATTAATGACCATTTCCAGCTTAATTTAATCCAAGCTTTCATTGATTTAAGAAATTTTACTTCATATTTAATCGTCTCATAACTTAAGTCCATTTTGACAATCCAATTCCAACTAAAACCTTTATTTAATTTCCATTCAATCAAACTTCATCCATTTATTATTTAACTCAATTAACCAATTTATTCACCCCATTTTAAATTTTAAATTCACCTCCTTAACTCATTTCGAATTTATTTTATTAATACAAAGTCATTCTCAATTAATTTCTATTCACTTGGGTTTTGTTTTGCAACTCAAACCATTTCTATTATAATTCAATTTCATCTCATTTGACAACACTTCCATTATATCTAATTTACTTGCAATTTACGTTTAATATTATTTATAACACACTTGAATTTTATTTGTAATTCAAACCATCACTATTTCGATCAAACTCTATTTATTTTTACAACATCTCCACTTATTTATTTAATTATCAAATCCAAGTCGAGTTCTATTTACAATTTGAATTCATTTTCAAATTCCATTATTAACTTACAATTCATTTTATTTATCCGAGTTAAACTTTGTTAATATACTCTATCGAATAATTATTTAACCAATTAGCTTTCTTCCAATCTCTAAATCAATATTTGATTTTTAATTACAAACTCACTTCTTTAAAATTCCAGTTTGGATTTCCTTTTTATTTCCCCAAAATTCCAACACTTTTATTTAAAAATTTTAGAAATGCTTTTAAATTCACATGATACTCATAAAATAGCTCTTTATAAAAATATTTTTTATAACTCGATGTCTCAACCAGTCCATCCTTGTTCTCATTGAAATTCAGTCATACGTTGATCAAGCGTAGGACTGAAAATCTATAAGTACTTGGTAAACTCATTTTCAACATCCAGTGAAAAACTTGAAAAATAATTTTATTGAAAATATAGAAAACAGTATTTGAAAATAGAGGAAATATCTTTGGTGAGAATGCTCTGGAAATCATCACCCCCATCCATGGTCACAGTTACATCCAGGGTTACGTTGCCGTCAAAGCAAAAGTCCATGTAACTGCAGGCTCTCAGCGGCCTCTGATTTTTGTTGTCGAAATGAAACCTCTCCACTCCTACATAGGTCGCAGTCTGCCGATATAAAATCAAACGCAGACTGTTGGCTCTCAGTGGCACACATGACTTTCGCTATGTTATACCATAGGTCGCAGTCTACCGATATAAAATCAAACACAGACTGTTGGCTCTCAGCGGCACACACGACTTCCTCTATGGTATACACTACTCATAATCCTCAGGAACTAGTTTTGTCCGGATTCCTCACAGGATCAACTTTAGAACCCCCCCTTGGGGCTCAAGGCAGCACCACCCGTTGGCATTTCTGAGAAGTTCATTTCAAGGGAGCGCCTTTTCCCCCAGAACCATCATCAAAACATTTTATACTATACATATAGTATCTTCAAATCATACACCTAGTATGATATCATACAAAGTTCCTTTACACAAAATCTATTATCCCAAAATCGATAATTCTCAAACTAGGCTTTCCAAATTCAATATTGATTTTACCCAAAAATCAAAAGCCTTTCCAAATCCAAAGATCTCCAAAATCCTTTTCTAAGATCCTCATAAGATCCTTTATATATATATATTCAGATATATAAAATTTTAAAAACTTTGGATCCTTTCAAACTTGTATAAAACTCCTTTTATACTTCAAACACCTTCAAAAATCCTTTTCTTCCGGCAATAGATTTAACAAGGAAAGATTTATATAACAAAGATATATAACTTGTTTATTCAAAATCAAATATTCAAATTTGATTACTCTTTCCAATATCAATTTCATTCAAATCTATACGATGTACACATAACATCCGTACGCTATACCAATCTGATCGCTCACTCGATCACACAATTTCACTTCCGAACTAGTATAGACCACCGACTTCCTAGTGCGGACTCAGATCTGGTTTCTTGATTAGAAACCGTCATTCTCCTTGCATAGCCATAACTATGATAGATAATATCCAGAACCAATCAACAATCCATATCCAGGTGCGTCGTCGAAAATCGAGTGAAAAATCCCAACTCGGATCGATAAATTATCTCGAAATTCTGTGTTCGAATCTGGATCAAATCACTATGCGAATAGAATAATACACGTACATCCCACATATTTAACTTTATCGATTATTAACCAAATCAATTTCCTTTCTATTCACAATTGCCTCAATTCCATTGAATTATCACTTCAATTTTTATCTCAGTTGGGTATTTAATCAATAACAGTTTGAACTCCGACCAATTTATATTTAGAAAATAGCTTGAAAATTTTAAAATAGATAAGTAGTTGAAAAATAATTATTAGTTTACAAAATAGCTATAAAATAGTTAACTAATTGTAAAATAGTCGGAAAATAGTTGAATAGTTTCAAAACATTTAGATAATTGCAAAATAGTTGTAAAATAGAAATTAGTTTGTGAAATAGTTGAAAAATAGTAATTAGTTTATAAAACAGCTACAAAACAGTTAAATAACTCCAAAAGTAGTTATAAAATAAGTATAAAATTATTTTGGGTTTAATAAGAAAGGTTATATATATTAAATAGCTTGGAAAAAATTATTTATATTAAAACAATTTATGCTGAAAAATAGTCCAGAGTCAAACTGTTCACATTCCCAACAATTCAGTCTTAATTTCCACTTCCATTTAAATTGACTCAATTTCAATTTGAATAACTTCAATTTTTATTGCAATTTATTTAAACCCAATTCAACTTCAATTCTATTTAATTCAAACTCAATTCAATTGGTACAAATGGAATCTATGTTTCAGCTTTAACCCATCTCGAATTATATAAATTCGAGTTGAATTCTCAAAGGTTGGTTTAACTCTTTAAAACCAAATTAACTTTTATTTAAAGTTTTTAAACAATTTTAAATTTCTGAGTCCAATTCTTCATTTCAAATTATCTTTACTTATATATTTCAAGATTCAAATAAGAGCTCAATATAATTTTATTTGTTTTCAAAATTTAATTTATTATTCAAATTTATCTTCTAGTTTGAAGCCAGTTCTTAAACAAGTTTATTTTACAATTCTATTATTCAAATTTATTTTATTTATACAATACCGTTCTCAATTTAAAGATTTTTATTAACAATAGGATGATATCATCCAATTTATTTTAAAACGTCCATCCATTTTCAATTTTTAAATCTCAAACCCATTTTGAGATCACACAAATTTCCAATTCAAATCAACCATTTAACTTTCCAAGTTAAATTCCAACTTCATCTTGAAATTTCCAATTCAGGTTGCTTGTTCTACACTTATTTAACTTTCTCAAAGTTAAATTTCAATTTACTTAATCCAATCAACCTTACTCTAATTGAATTCCCGCTTCAAACTTCAAAATTCTTTCCCTCTTATAAGTTCAAAACTTATATCACTTTTGGGTTTTTACATCACACTTCAGGGGAAAAATCAAAACTCAACCTCTTAGAATTTATTCCAAATTATCTTTGATATCATGTATATCCATACATATATACATATTTATTCCTTGGCCCTCCCAGCCATGTTTTAAAATTTTAAACCACCCTGGTTTTAAATTCAAATCAAATTTCAACAAACCATTGTTTGCAACAAGTCCTAGTTATCCAAATAATACTTATTTATTATTTTTCATTACTTTGAAATAAAATTTTCGAATTCTGGGATCAGATTTAGAATTTCATTTTCAATCCATTAAATTTTAATTTGGTTGTATTTCTATTTCTACTAAATTTAGTTCCAATCCAAGACTTTAATTTGTTTGTATTATATTACTTCTTAATTTTCATTTCAATAAATTTAACAACCAATCGCTTTAATATTTATTAGAAGGAAATATTGCTTTATATATAAAAATATATTTTATATAAAATCATTTAAAACCTTTATATATAAAAAATAACAAGTACGCGCTCATATATATGTATATATATATATATATATATATTCTCAACTCATTCTAGAGTACTACAGACTCTATTAAATGAGTAATCACCACCAGAGCCAAGGTTCTCGCTTAACCCTTCAGCTCTGATACCAACTGTAACGACCCAGAATTTTCGAACCCGAAAATTCTAGATAGTTATGAAAAGAAGAAAGAGATAGAAGAAGAAGAAGAACAGAAACACCAAACATCTCACATTCGCAGCAGATAAAATATAATAAATAATAATAACTGTTTACAAAAGAATACTATATCTGTCGATTACATTTAATATACATCAGAGTTTCTCATATATACAGGCATTGAATATACACAATTATCATGTCACGGATACACAACATTATTATACAGCGGAAGCACTCCATACGTTCTTGCCATACAACTCTACTCCTGAGCTCCAGAACGTCTTTACCTGAAAATATGTAATACTCGGTCTGGCCCGAGCATTACACCAAAGTAACACCTGGGTCAGGATGGAAACCAGCGTGAGTAAACCCAACTAACATGGAATATCAAAGCAAACAACTTGTATAAACCCGGGTAACTTATAGCAATTTATACAAATTCACAATTTGCTATAGACAACACTTGTTCCACATGTCAATTTCTAAGTACCAAATTTAGATAAAATAATCCCATTCACTTGAATCACTTCATTCCAGCTTATTGATTTCACAAATCAATTTATAAGAATTCGAAGTGGTTTCGGGTATTTCCCAATACCCGACCCCGGTCTCTTCGAGTCCCCTACCATTCTAACCCAAGTTATCCAAATGAAATACACTACATTTCATATCAAAGATATCAACTCATTCAAAGCATTCAATTCCATTCAATCATCCATAAACAAAGCTTAATCACTTCCAAATTAATTTAACTAATCCTAATTGAATTACTGACCTCATCCACTTAGACTCCTTCGTTCAATATTAATTAATGCCAAATCAATTAATTACTCAACCCTTCATTATTCGTCTTAATTAATCACACTGGATTAATTATCCTTCAATTTCATTCAAGTAATTATCTTTAATTAATTTCACAATATTAATTATACTTAACCAAAATCAATAAGAAATTTTAATTACTTCATGAATCAATTAACTAATTTAATTACATTAATCCCTAATTACTTATATTGATTAACTTCTCTTAAGTCATTTATTTCTGATTAAGTTATATTAATTAATTAATCTTTAATTACATCGTTGATTATGTAAATTAACGATTTCCAATTATATTTCAATTTATCCTAATTCAAATTAATTATGTTAAATAATTAATCATTAATTAACCATAAATATTAACCATTCTTGATTTATCTCAATCGATAATTTACTAACTTTTATTTACTTCATTAAATAAATAAATTACTCCTTAATTAATCACTTTAATTAATCTTTTGATTAATTCCACAGAGTAATTATATTTTATTAATTACATTAAGTATTACTTGTCAACTCATCCAATGATTATTCTGAATTACTTATACTTAATTAATTAACTCAAAACTTAATTAATTAATTCAAACCCTTCATTACTAGATTAATTACCCCAAATCATTAATTAATTTGAATTAATTAATTATCTATTTTAATTAACCCACTAATTAAATAAATCACAAATCGTTAAGCCCTTATCAACATTAAGGTGAACGTTTCTTTACTTATGACTTAAGTCTACAACAATTTTAAAACCCAAATACTTCGAGTCAAACCACAATTAACTCGAGTACCAACCAAAACCAAAGTCACATCATCATCAGTGCACATCCAATCAATTTAATCATTCAACCAATTATTTAAATTTAACCATTTAAATTTAAATAAAAATCAAACAGAGTGAGATTTACTCACCTTTGTTTTATTTGCAATCCGATCCATATCGGCTTGTCTCTCCATAATTTCAAACCTTGTATAACATTTATACGATTTATTAGTATTCGGAATAGAAATCGAACCATTGAGTACTATTTAATAATTCAATTGGTTATTGAATTAAATTTGAACTTATTTTCCTTTAAATAATTGCTTAATAACTAAAATAATTTATATCTAAGTAAACCAATACATCTTTATTATTTAAAAATTAACTAGAAAATGAAAATAAGTATATACGTATATTTATTCACTCTTGAAACTTCATGTGTACATATAAAGATAATAATCTATAGATTTTAAAATCTAATTAATATAAACTTCAACATTTTCAAACCCTTATTATTTTCAAACCTTAATTATATGAAATAATTTCCTATTAACTTCCATATATTAAAACATGTATGAGAACATATATATTTATTAAAATAAAATAAACTGTACAGACTCAATCGATTCGAGCACAACCCAGCCTACTGTTTCTAGAAAACCCATCCCTCTTCGCTCACCTGAAACCGAGAACCTATGTACGCGTGCAACATCCCTCATCTGCACTGCAACCATCACCTACGCGTCTCCAATCTGCGACCCCCCTTCAGCCGCGCCATCCTAGCGCCGCCACCATCAACCTACAAGAAGGCGCGAACAATACCCCGAAACCCTAGATCGCGAACCGCACCACCACCTCACGTCGCCTCGTGCGCTTCCAAGAGCTGCGCCACCACTTCGTGCTTGTGCCACTTGTGGCATCGCGATTTGATTTCTCTCGATTTCATCGAATTGTTTTTTTTCTTTTCGGCCTGGAGGGTGGATTGAAGATGAAGGATGAAGCGGCCATAAATCTATTTCGTGAAGTAAGAAAAGGGGAAGGACGAGTGAAGAGGACGGCGATTTTTAACAACCATTTTCTTCTTCTTTTTTTTCGTTTCATTTTTGTCTGGAAGCTTGAGAGAGACGAAGACGTATAAAGCTTGGGAATGGCTTCCTGCGTACGATAATTGACTTATAAAAATATCTTGTATTGTTAAAAAATATATTTGCTAATTTATATTTAACGTTTTATTATCTTATATAAAACTTCCAAAATGCCTCATCGCTTGCTACTTAAAACTTCGAGCTCCTCTTAAGGAATGCCGCGAGGTGATTAGAAGGTTTTTACCCGCATTCCGAACATAATGGAACGTGTTTTGAAAGCTAATTCGATCATATGCGCGAGTTACGGAAGTAAGCGATCAATTTTTAAATTAAATCGATTAGAATAGTTCTACGCGTTTCGAGCTGCCAGGGTCAAACGACAACTCCGATGGCTACGAAAATTGAAATCCGATAATAACTAACTATTACGGATCCCATGGAACTGGTTTCGTCGAATTCCGAGACCGTGCCTCGGAAGGCTATTTTTAAATTCAATTTAAATGACATATTTTTAAAATTGAACAAAATTACCTTTAAATTAAATTTCAACCATTCTATTATTTTCAGTATCGTCATTATAAATTTTATAAGCCTTCAAATTATTTTTAAACAGGCTTAGAGGTTTCAGATTCAATAATTTACCTAATATCAACTATTAAATTCAGTATTTAAACTATATAATTCAATGATTTAATTATCAAATAAATATTGAAATCTTGAATTCAAGTTAAAATTAACTTTTAAATATTTAAAATCAATAAATTATTCCATTTTAAATTGTTAAAAATTCCGGCTCGTCACACTTTCGAAAGCATTTAGGAAGTGGCTTAATACATCTTTAAAAAAACACCACCCTTCGAAAGCATTGATGACTTCAACACACTCGAAAGGCAAAAGATCAGCGGTTGGGTTTCGACCTAGTCAGAACCACTACTTTCGAAAGCATCATTTTTATAAGTAAATAAACTCATTCCAAAGCTTATACTTTAAAACTTTAGATGGAAACCCCTTCAAAAGCTATTGAAAGCATATGTTTCGTCTCATCAAAAGCTTTTAATAAAACAAACACATGCGCTTAACTTTTTAAAATAAACAAAGGTATCGACCCTATTAGAAGCAATGCTTTCGACACCAAGCCTTCTGTCTTTCTTCAATCCACTATGTACCATCTAAGTGATACCTCATATATTGGTTTCGATCTGGGTTGGTTTCGACTGAGATGGAGCGGAAGCATTGGAGTCAAAAAGTACTTCTACATAGAGGAGGAATTCTGTGTAAACCAGATTTAATACCAATTGAAGAAAACTTTTTCTAACTAACCTGCCCACATGTAAGCATGTGATTGGTTGCCTCAACTTTTCAAATTCTTTTTAGTAATTGCCGCTTAATTCAGATCTAAATCAAGATTAATTTAACAAGTAAGCCATTCCATTTAGCAAAATCAATATTACAAATAAGTCCTTCTTATCAAATAATTTAATTTCCATAAAAAACATTTAGGAAAAATCCCCAAAAATTACAGAAATTCACTTTCGTCATGTTGTCTAACATATCAAAATTTCTGAAATATATTTCTAAACCCGATTAACAATATTTTCCTTTGAAAATTCATAATAATCTTTCCATAGCTTGAAAAATTATAAAAATTAAAACCCAACTCCAAAATCATTTTTTACATAACATAAATTTTTTCTCATGGCATTCAAACATCAATTTCAATCGTTTTTGCCCTAAAACCGCATAAATTCTCATTTAAACAATTTTATAATTTAAGTATATCATCATCCAAATCATCATAAAACGAATTTATTCTTAAATCTAAAAACATATGATCATAAAAAAATAGAGATGGTATAAATTATTATTCACCTTGATTACGATAAGGAGATTGGATTAAGATTTATTCCCTAGCTCCTTAGCTTTACTTTGATTTCTCTTGTCTTTTCTCCTAATAATGGTCTGCTCCTCTTTATATTTCCATTTTACGTTTTTGTGGAAATGAGAAATAAACATAAATAGATGGCAAGCCATGGATACATATAACAATTTATGGAATAAAGGTGCGGCTTACTTAATATACCCTTGTGTAAACTAATTAGCCTACAACCCATTCTTAAGCCCATTTAATTAATTAATTGAGCACGGCCAAAATTTTATTTATTCAAATCTTAATCCCCTTATCACTTAACATTTTACATTATTATATTTGATTTATCTAATTAAATCTTCTTAATAATATTATTAAAAATTAAGGATGTTACACAAGGTATTAACAATCTTCCCTTTTCTGATGATGGCAAACATATAAATATTTGAAAGAAAATATAATAATTCTACTTTTGAACTCCCCAACTAATTGAACGCCCCTTAAAATTTTGCCTTGTATATTTATACTTCTTCTCCCCCTTTGCATTCAACAAAAATAGGCAAAAAATAGGCAAAAAAGCAACTGTTGAGCACAACTTGATAAAAATGTGTAGAGTTTTTACATCTAGTTATATAAATGTTATATATAACATAATGGGAGATAAAATCAAAATAAATTATGAAGCAACATATATGATATTTTATTAAAACATTATGATGAACACAATGTTATAATAATTGTCTTCAATTTGTAAGGCCTTCTAGACCTTATAACTAAACTTGTCCTCAATTCTCCTTTGGAACTCTTTCCAAGTCATAACATGCTCCTCCACTTCTCCAATCACAACATCCTATAAACACAAAGCTTACATTTGAAGTTTTATAGAGGCAAATCATCACCTTGTTAAAGTCTCAAGCGCCATGTCATTGAAGAAATGATCGCAAGTGGGGTGTAATGCTCTAGTCTCAATGAACAACTCCATCCCTAAACATAGCTTCCCTCCAATAAGAAGGTAGCCACCCTTAAAATCCATAGGAAATCAAGAATAGGTGGTGGAGGCAAAGGTGGAATAAGCATCACTACAACTAATGTAGACACGGGAGACTCCTGTTAGAGGTGTAGTGCCCTGTGTTGTAGCCTATAACTCCACCAGAACCACGTTAGAATATAGGGATCCCGAGCTTCCATGTTGTCTCCAGCGATCGTTGCTCTAACGACCCTGACTCGACCTTCGAAAATCAGCATCCAAATACATCACCTATATTCAAATGCCGCAGATTCAATCGCTGGAGATTATAATACATTAAGTACAACAATACATCGGAAGAAAAAATGGAATTTATCGATACATAATATTTAATACAACACATTGATACAAATAATATCAATATATATCAGAAACACAAGACAACAGCGGAATAATATCACCAATCTGATCTTCCAAAGGATAGAAAGAAAGATAGAATCCAAAATTGCATTCTAATCTAATGCTCCAAAGATCTCCAAGCTATAAGCTCGAACCACCATTGAGTTGTAATGTAGCAAACTAGGTAACTTAGTTAGTAATGTGATCGCCAAGATCCCAAAACTCCAAAGAATTCCAACAGAAAGCTTAAGGTTATCGAATTTACATCTACTAGCTGATTATCTGAAAAATCCGACTCTAGGTTGCCCGTATGGAAAAATTATGAGCACTCAGAGTTAAAAAAGGGAACAATAAACTTCAGGTCAGTCATGAGACTGGTGCGAGCAAACAAAAACAGTTTATTTGAACAGAGAAACATAACCAAAAAGAATTTAAAAAGAAATCCGCAATGCTTTTTGGAAAATGAAACTACCATAAGGCCTTCCGGCACACACATCATGCAATCGCACATTTGGGGGAGATTTCTCCTTATGATAGACAAATATGCTTAATACGCAAAAGATCCTTTTGATATTATTATTAGTGCATAGTGCAGAAAACATTTTGAAAGTATAATATAAATCTTAGCCAGCATATGTACCATTATATTACGCCTGTTATAGCTACCATTTAAGAATGGCAGGTTATACAACTGCAATCATAAAGGGTGCGTATTGGTGATTGGATTTCCAACAAATGGTTAGGCTAAGGAACTTCCTGGGCAACATGGGTACGCCTCTAGAGGGACGCGCCGAGAACCTAACCGGATCTCTGCCAACACAAGGCCGGGTTACCCCTAACTGGGTAACTACTGACATGAATATGCCTTTCCACGGTGGTTACCGACCATTATCCGAGTGCTCAACACCAACAAATTTGCAATTTTGCAACAACTACATAGGTTAAATATCTAGGCTCCATACCATGATACCACCCTTTTCCAGAAGGAAATGGACATACCCTAGAGGGTGAGACCCTCATAATCTTGCTGCATCCTTCCTATTTCGACCATTTCTAGGGTGTGAGGTCCGACGAAGTCTCATCCACAAAGCTACGCTTTTCATAAAAGCCAAGCTTCGATCAACAAATGATAAGCAGCACTCAGCATGCCACACTACCAAATTGGGAGTATATCATTGACAACCATCAACTACATAACCTCTGAGCTCATACATCTTAGAGAAGGGTGTTAAGCTAAGAGAATAAATTCTCCGCCACCAAACAGAAATGTATTTGATAGAAATCAGCTTCATATCTCAAAGTGTAATGTCAGACATACAACCGTACAAGTTTATTCCACGTTCGAGCAACACCAGAGGCACTTAAAAAGAAGCCATGGCAATTCAAATAATCCTTAATCATGTTCGGACTCCCCATCACAAAGGGTAATCAAATCTCTACACCGAGGCCATTCATTGCAAAGACATTCGATAGGTAATCCTTTCGCTTTCGAAAATACCCGGTCTTCACCACTGGTCTTCAAAGCTATCCATTTCGTCGTATCATTATTCGGAATGGGTTTTATGATACAAAGCCCTCTCCCGGCTAAACCAAATAATGAGCGCTTAAATTTAAAAAGCACATGGATATAGTGGAATCTTAGTTAAGTCACAACTTAAAGCCCAAAACCTTTCTTTTGAATGGTTTACACAAATTTCCACTTTTAATCCTTTTAAACAAAATATTCACCTTTTAAAATCCACTTCAACTTGAAACCAAGGTTCACCAATCTTTCACAAAGATTCACTCATAATATCTGAACAAAAGATCTATCTTTGAGATCTTCTTTTGTTTGAAAACAAAGTTTACCAAATCTTTAGTAAAGATTCATTCATAACTTTCAAAAAAATCCCATTTCAAACTTGAAACCCTTTCAACAAATATTGGAAATCCTTTCTTTATTTGAAATCCATTATCATTTGAAAACAAGAGTTTTCGTTTCGGGAAAAATCCGATCAAATATGCATAAGTTATAGACTTTAAAGTATAAACTTTGGTTAAATTCAAATTCCCAAATAATACATTTAAAATGGTTCAAAAATCATATAAATACATTATATAACTTGTTAAACCATAATTTTTGTAACGACCTGGTATTTTCAACAATTCGCATCCAAATATGCCGGAATTGAATTGTTCAAAATACCTGATTGTAAGTTTATATTTGGCAAAACTTAGCATGTACAGTAAATAAATAAATCACAGAATCATAGACACAGAGTAATATACAATATGTAGTGGAAACAAATGAATAGTAGTTCATGAAGCTACTATATATATAACAGAGTTAAACAATATACAACAGAAGTCTTGAATACAATAGTCAAATACAAGATCAGAATACATCACTGGAATTAACTGAATATCTAAAAGCTGGATAGATAGCTGGATCTCCGAGCGAAGCTCCAACTCCAAAGGTGAGTCTCAAAAGCTGTATCACTCAGTCTGACCCGAGCATAAAGCAAAACACAAAACACTCGAGTCAGGATTAACATTCTTATATCAATAAATCCAACTCAAGTGAAATAACAACTGAATTACAAGTAACTCAAAGGATGTTTGGGATAACCATCCTTTAAGGATTTGTTAAACTATCTACTATGTAGTAATATACGCTATTATAATAATGTCTAAAGTAAAGAAACTATTAAAATAGCGTTAAGGCGTTACCATTATCCCCCTTAACACATTTTATATAAGCGTCATAGTCTATACAGCACTGTAAACTCCACCGTAAATTAGTGGGCTATCAGGGAGTACTCCATAGGTATAACACAAAACAAATCGCATTGGTCGCGTATAGAGATACGAGTATGACAAGGCACATGACGCAATACCCAAGATAGTGGAACTACCGTTTGCCTGATCCGGACTGGTGAGAATGCATCGCCGCAACGATCGACACTGCAAAACAACACTCCCGATTCAAGGGTGCACACTAATGAGTAGTATACGAAGAAGTGTGTTCACTTAGAGGTGGCTAACCTCATTGGCCCGGCACGGCTCCTGTTTTAGTCATTTCCAATTTGACACAACTATCAAGGTCATCCATTATCGTTCTCTTTCTTCAATCATCAATGTACATCATTCCAACCACTTCATTTTGGATCACACTCCGCGTATAGTTATTAAAGTGGTATTCGGTTTAGACAGTGAGTATGTCCCTAACCGATTCTGGTTTCTTTAATAACTTTCGTAATTATTACACTGATTGGTCGTTTAATAAATTTCAAAAACCAAATCAATTTCAATCTCACTTAGAATTTGAAAGCCAACATGTCATTCATTTTCCTATATCAATTTCTATAATTTACGTTTCAAAACTTCCAAATTTACCATTTCAAAACTCTATAATTCAACTTCAATTTTTATTTAAAACAATTCACCATTAATTTAAATTCATATATAGGTTTCATTCCATAATCATTTAAATTAAGTAAATTTATCATTTCAAAATAATTTCAATTGAATTTCCAATTCATTAAATCAATCACTTAAGTTTACCTACATTATATCAAAACTTATGAATTGAATAAATCAAATTCGTCAAATTGAATTCTTTAAATTACAAATCATGTTAATTTCCATAAATCACATTTTATTTCTTATTAAAGAAATTAAATTTTATTTATTTTCTTATTTAAATTAAACCAATTTCAAAACTTAATTATTAAAGAAACTCAATTTCACTTATTAAAGAATTCAATTTCACTTATTAGAGAATTCAATTTTGTTTAATTATTAAATAATTTGAAAACTTAATTTAATAATTTACTTAAATTTAAACAACATTCTTTCATCAAACACTTTGTTAATCATAATACTTTGGAAATCAAAATTTAGAAATCATAATGCTCGGAATCATAACACTTCCCACTTAACTGTTTAAATATAAATAATAGTATATATAATAAAATAGTTTATAATTTAAAATAGTTTATATAAAAACAATTTATATTAAAATAGTTTATATGAAATAAATTTGTAAAGTAACATATATAAATAGTTTTAAATATTTTTTTTTAAAATACTTTACATAATAAAATAGCTTCCTCAAATTTCACAAATCGATTCAAATTAATCCAAATTCCAAAATTTGAATTTAATCAAATCTCAAATCATCAATTTTAATTTATTTCAGTTTCTCAATAAACCATTTCACATTATATCGATTTCAAATATAGATTTTAACTACAAAATAAACCATTTCAATTTCAATATTTTCAAAGCTTTAAATATTAAAACATTTCAAAACACGATTTGATAATTCTATATATATATATCAAATTCACTTTACTATTATTTATTTTAAAATAATTAATTACTAAATCCATTATCATTTAAATAAAACCCCAAATTCAACCGACTAAATATTTCCTTCAATTTATTTAAACTTGAAATATTCGTTAAATCACCTTAAACCAAATCAAGTTATAAAAATCAAATCCGTTCAAATCTCAAATTCCATAAGTTTCAAAACGATTTTTAAATATATTTCCTAATTAAATACAATTTCAAATCAATTTCAAATCTATCTTCTCAACCTTAATTTAAATACTTACTTAATCATATTATATTTTAATAAAATCAAACTTTATTATTAACTTATTTTATACAAAAACAAATTTCGCATAGCTTAAATTCAAAAATTTAACTATATATAAAAATAACCTTTATATAATATCTAAAATCAATGTTTAGATAAAAGCTATATATTTCCTTTCAAACCATAGTAATCATTTCAAATTATTTATATATAGACCAACGGTGTTTGTGACGCCCCACCTCTATACCCACGCTAGCCAAGAACACTACGGTGTAGTGCTGTCAACTAGCACGGAGAATAAGGCTGTTGAGGAGCGACATCCATGTGATTGCTTATCACACGGTGGCTGTAAATAATCTTCAGAACAAACATAGAAATAAGCATAACACAAATCAGTCACAGACATCCATATCACAAGGGCGGAAGAAGATATGAATATATATAACTAACACATGAAAGTGTACATCAGAGTAGTGGTAAAAAAGATCCACAATAATACAAAAGAATAGCAACACGTGCTATACAAAAGAATACAACTATGAGTCTATATCTCAAGTATATACAACAAAAACTGCTAATCTAAATAGTTAGCCAAAAGTCAGAGTAGCAAATCCCAGGAAGAAGTTAAGCAGAAGCACCTGTAACATCTCGGTCTGACCCGAGTATTATTTAAGAAATTAATAAACGGATCAGTCTAGCTATAAATATCAGATGACATGGTATAAAATAAAAGATATGGCATAAACATAAAATATCCATACTGACATACTACTATAAGTATGCAAATGATGATCAACAGAAGATTAATCAATAAGAGATAAATCAATATCACAAGAATCTTCTCAAAGATCCAAAGAGGGCATCATACCCTAAACTTGTACTCATAACAAGTCAATGACATAAATTCCAGAAATCAACACAAGAAATCCAGAAATCAACACAAGAAATCCAGAAATCACAGAAAAAAGGAAAAAGGCCTATCCTATGACGGTCCGAAGACCATGGGGAGCTACCCCTTATGGGTGAGTCAGAATCACCCAGATGAGGTCTAGGCTAACCAAAAAGCAAAAAGGTATGTGTGAGTGGAATCACACAAATGGTGTCTAGCCTAACCTCGCAACAAAAAGGTATGTGTGAGTGGAATCACACAAATGGTGTCTAGACTAACCTTGCGGACAAAGAGATATGTGTGAGTCTGAATCACACCCATGAGGTCTAGTCTAACCTTGCAAACAAAGAGACATCGCACAATCGCTAGTCTAAATCATAAAATGATCGTCATGATCAGCGAGAAGTGTCAATTACACTAAGCTAGTAAATATAAAAGTTTATCTTCGTGTCCCATAACCACTTGCTTAACTTAAATATTTACGAAAAAACTGTAAATCTTCACTAGAAAATTGTCACAAGAGGTTCAATCGAACAAGTCTAAGAATTAACCGACGAAGTGAACGCAAGCGTTTCATACCACTTGTTTTACTAAGCCGTTTAATTAGATTTCTCATCCGAGTGAGGTAAATGTAACGACCCAGGATTTTTATTAATTAAAATTTGAATATTTAATTAATTTTAAATATTCATAAGTGAAATTTATAAGTCGAATAAATTTTATTTCGAGTAATTGGATTTAATTGGATAATTAAATCGATAATTTAATATGTTAAATTATGGAAATAATTGAAAATTGGGTAAAATATGATTGAAAATGATTTGTAAAATTTTATTTTATCATATTGGAGTTAGAACGATATTTTAGAACTTTTAAAATCGAATTAAAAGTTAATTTGTGAAAATTGAATATTTTAATATTTAATCGACTAGTGAAAATAGCCAATTTTTGAACAGTCTCAGAATTGAACGAGACCAGTTCCATTGGATCCGTAATAGTTAGTTATTATCGAGTTTCAATTTTCGTAGCAATCGGAGTCATCGTTTGATCGTGGCAGCTCGAAACGCATCGAAATTGTTTTTAATATTAATTTGGCGAGTTAAAATAGTCATTTTTCAAACAGTCTCGGATTTAGACGAAACCAGTTTCATCGGATCAGTAATGTGATATTATTGTAAGGTTTCAAATTTTGTGTCAATCGGATTTATCGTTTGTCCGGTGCAAACTAAAACGCCTAGAAAATCGTTTAATCGGTTTAATTTTTAAATTGAACGTTTATGGCCATATCTCGCACAGATGACCGAATTAGCTTTCGAAACCTGTTCCATTGTGTTCGGAACATGGGGTAAACATTTGAAACGCCAACCGGCATGCTTCGTTTGGAGTTCGGAAAATTTTGGAGTGAATAGTGTTTGCAAATTTTCTATAAAAGGACTCAATGATTCATTTTTGCAACAAACATCAACCCTAGGGTTTCAAATTGCTCCAGCCGCCATTAACATATTCAATGGCCAGAATATTCCCTCCTTCTCCCCTCAATCTCTCCCAATCCGTCGACGTTCACGCGAAATCATCAACTATAATATTGGAGAGCTTCACGAGTGCTTTAAATCCATACAGCTAGGATTGGCTATCGTTGATCGGAGGTGGAGCAAATGGCCCGCGTTCATACTCGATTTTTCACGTGTTTCTCGAGCATAAGGCGTTCGAGCTTGGCCAAGCACCAGGCAGTGGGCGAGCTCACGGAGGCGCACGCAGTGGAAGTTCCAGATTGACCTCTAGTGGCTTGTGGTGGTTGCAAAGTCGAGCCCTAGTTCGGCAAGTATTGGGTTATGTTCGCGTGAAGCACCTGGGAGCGTGCATATTGGAGATGTGGAAGAAGATGTTGCACGGCCAGATTTTGTTGAAGGCAAACGAACGGCAGATAATAGCCTAGGTTTAAAATTAAATAAAAGAATGTGTAAATTTATATAATATAAATTCAAACTTTAAAAAAATGCGTAACCTTTTGCTGCGAGGTCGGAATCTGACGTGACGAAGTGCGTTGGAACCGTAGTGTCGAGCACTACGCAATGGAATTGGATTGGAGTCGTTTGGAGTTAGTGAGAATTTTGGGTAAAATTAAACGTCCGTTTAATTTTATTCGAAATAAATCGCTAAAACGAAATTGAAATCAAGGTGAGAACTTCTCACTCAATCGAATCGGTTTCGATTTTATTTTAAATAGTTATATATAAAATTCTTGAATGCATGTTTGAATGATGATTGATATCTATTGATTGTTAAAATAGACATTATGCGCCGTTAGTAAGCGGATGTTATTTATTAAAAACATATACCGCGAATATTTCATAAACAGTGAAATTGGTATTATATATAATAGCAATATATATATATATTGGCGTATGTATATATTGCAGTTATTGATTTCCCGCATTGTATAGCGGATGAGACCCTATTGCGCCGTCTATTAAGCGGATAATATTTTAAATTCCATATATCGCGATAATTCCGTACTGGAGCGGAATTGGTATTGTGCTAATGTTTGTGGATGCAGGAAAACAGGTTGGAGGGATCCAACTGGATTCCTCAACAGTATTTATTTGATTGTGGATATTTTGATATTCATGGATTATCATATCGATATATGATACGTTGTAGTCGTGATTGACTATTTGGTGTGTAGCATCATTGGGCCAAATTTTGGAATTTTAAAAGGATTTCAAAGTGATTTTTGAAAGTATACGTCATAAAATATATTTGGAATTTATCCATTTTAAATAAATAAACGTTATAATTTTAATGTTATAAAAATTATGATTTTTGAGTAATATAGTTAAAAGTTGAATTTTGAAAATATGGGGTTGATAATTTTATAAAATAGTTTAAATTGGGATTTCTGAATTTATTATAAAAAGTTGAAATATAGGATTTATAAAATTTAATTATTTTATAAATCAAAATGATAAAATTATAAAGGAGTTTAAAGATGTTTTAAAAGAATAATATAAATTGATTTATATAAGAGATTTATAAATGGATATTTATAAATTGAAATATTGAAATTATAAAACGAGTTTTTATAAATGTTTGAATGAAGTGAAAATGGATTGCATAAGTGAATGGAATTTATAAAATTATAAATGGTGAAGTTATAAATGGAATTTTATAAGCAGTAGGTTTATAAAATTTATAAGGTTATTAAAGGAATAGATTTGGGTAGATTAATGAATCTTATAAGTTATAAGATTTATAATTATGAAGTTCAAAGGAACGATTTTGCAAACGAATAAATTATAAGTATTTAACTTATAATATGAACCTTTGGTATATAATTGAGTTATGAATTGAATATAGGGTAATAAAGGAATTTATAAACGTTGTTTTATAAATCCGCAAAACGACTTATTTTGATAAGAAAATTGTTATAACTTATTAATAGAGTTATATTCACGTTTTAGACAGTGAATAATCCTTTAAAATAAAATGTATAGAAAGGATGAAATTGGTTAACGTAGTATATTCACTTTTGAATAGTGAATAATATGTTAAAGAAATTGTTTTGGATGTGATATTTTAAATAGAACTAAAACGATCTAATGATGTTTTAAATGTGTTGAGATTCAAAACCATAGATTTCAACATTTATTGTTGAAATAGACATTTTTGAGAAATAGAAGGAAATGGTGGACTATAACACTGCTGTTATAGTAAATGATTTCCGAAAGGAAATGTTTTGTATAGTATTGGAATTTATATATCTATTTTAATTTTGAATCCCTATACTAGTGATTTTGGGTTGTCGTAACGATGTTTTACGCAACATTCCTTTTGACCCAAATAGATATGGTTAAGAGAATGATTTCCTTAAAGAATGAAATATATACTTAATTTTGATTTAAGTATATTGAATATTTTCCAAGTGTTGAAAGTAAATAGATTTGTGAATTACTTATGAATAAATAAGTATGGAATGTTTTCCAATGTGAAATGAAACGTTTTGAGAATTTATCCTTTTGAAGATAAATTGAAAATGAATAATTGAAATCGTATATTCATAGATATTTTAGGAATATAAATTCATTATGGAATTTATGAATGAAAGGGGAATTTGTTTGAAAATAAATGTTGATTTATTTTTGAATTTGTGAAATTATATATCTTGTAAAGATATTTTTGGGAAATAAATAATTTGGAAAATTATTTGGAATTTGGTGATGTGTGCATATCCATTGATAGTTCAATAACCGACTATCAATATTTACCTTTGAAAGGTATTTGTTGTGATTTGCTTGAATTTGAATGCACACTTATTTTTAAATTATTGCGCTCGTTATTCGGATTACCCATTCCGAATAGTGATACGACGTAATGGATTGCATTTGATGACCAGTGTTGAAGACCGGGTATTTGCGAGAGCGATAGGATGACCTGTCGATTGACTCTGCACCGAGTTGCTCCGGTATAGAGTTCTCCATATGTGATGGGGAATCCGATCAGGATTGTGGATATCCGGATTGCAAGGACTTCTTTGAAAGTGCCTTCGGTTCTGTTCGATCCCGGAACAGACTTGTATGGATTGTATGTCTGACATTACAAATTGAGATATAAAGCAGATTTCTTTCAAATAAATTTCTGTTGGTGGCGGAGAATTTATTCTTTTAGCTTAACACCCTTCTCTGAGACATACGAGCTCAGAGGTTATGTAGTTGATGGTTATCAGCGATATATTCCCAATTTGGTAATGTGACATGCTGAGTGTTGCTGTGAAATGATCATTGTGTTGATCATTTGTGATAGGATCATTTGTTTGATCGTTTATCTTTGTGATCATTTCTATGATCATTTGTTGGCCCAAAGCATGACTTTTGTATAAAGTATGTTTTTGTGGACGTGACTTCGTCGAGCCTCACACCCCGGAATGGTCAAAACAGGAAAGATGCAACAAGGTTATGAGGGGTAGCTCCCTTTAGGGTATATGCATTTCCTTCTGGAAAAGGGTGGTATCATGGTATGGAGCCCAGATGCTTACTCATGTTGAAACACTTTATTTATGATTGTGTGATGTTGATGACGAGCGCTCGGATAAAGGTCCCAAAGGACCGGGGGATGGCATACTCGTGTCAGTAGTTACCCAGTTAGGGGTAACCCGGCCTTGTGTTGGCAGAGATCCGGTTTGGTTCTCGGGGACGTCCTTCCAGAGGCGTTCTCATGTGGCAATGGAAAGTTCGTTGGCCTGACCATTCGTTGGAAATCCAAAGAAACAATACGATCTTGTACGGTATTAGTTGTAGAACCTATCATTCACTTATGGTGGTTCCCCACTGTTTGGATGGTAGCTATAGTAGGCATAGTTCGAAATGTCTATGCTGGCTAAGATTTATATCTTTATTTTCGAAATGATTTTCTCTACACTATGCACTAGTAATAATATCAAATGTTCTTTTAAATGCGTATCAAGCATATTTGACTATAATAAGGAAAAATCTCCTCCGATTCTGCGTTTGCATGTGTGTGTGTGCGGGAGGCCTTATGGTAGTCTCATTTTTAAAAGCATTGCGAATTGACTTTAAAAATATTCCTCTATTTTGATTTTAAAGATAAATAAACTGTTTTGAGTTCTCACACCAGTCACATGACTGACTCGGAGTTTATTGTTTTCCTTCCTAAACTCTGGGTGCCCACCAATTTCCACACGGGAAGTCAAGAGTTAAGGTTTATCAGGATAATATGGAATTCAGGAGTTGCTGGAGGCAAGCTGGATGGCATGGCGTATTATTAGTATATAGTATTTCTTTTCCGCTGTTTGATGTTGTTTGTTGTTGTACACTCTGTTGTAATGAAATGTAATGTGATGTAATGTAATAACTGATATAGTTCTTTGTTTAAAGATTATTCATTTATTTATTATATGTTGTTCCGTTGCGATTGAGAGATTTTGATATTGTTGTGTTGTGTTCTGTTCCATTCTATTTTCTTTTCTTTCTCTATTTTCTATCCTTTTCTCTCTTCTTCTACGTTTTCTTTTTCTTAAACATTGAGAATTCATATTTCTGTTCATCTTGAGTTAATCTATGGAGATTAGTGTATATTCAAGGAGTACGGATTTGCGGTTCTTCACAGTAATGGTTTGTATATACTAGTAGATTGGAAAACGGTTTAAGAAAAGAGCTTTGTTATTGAAAATAGAGTTGAAATCGTTTTTTTGAAAGAGTTTTGATATTTACTACTAGTATTGAAACCTTCATATTTCTAAAGTTGTTATCCCGCCTTCTTAGCATGGCCGTGATACCATAAAATCGACCGAGAAGCCAAAGATAGTTTGTCTCGAAGAATGGTCAACTCAGCATCTCAACAAAGCAAGTTCTGTTGAATGTTTTTCAGATAAGATCCCCTACGGAGGGGGGGTGGCAACCCCCTAAGGTGGGGGTGCGGGGGCAATACCACCGCTACGGGGTTCGACCTGCCTGGTCAGGTTGCGGGGGTCCAGGGGGCAGCGCCCCGTCCAAAACAGTACGACCTAGTGAAGACCTAAGGGAGGATAGGAACGAGCGACCTAAAGGTTGCGACCTAGGGTACACGCGACCTAAGGGAAACTCGCGACCTAACATGGCCGAGCTAAGGTGAGGTGCGACTCAACCAGGTAAGCGACCTAAGGGAGGCGAGCGACCTAAGGAACTCGCGACCTAACAATAGCACAGGCCAAGCGACCTAATGTTTTAAGGCCGAACGACCTAATTAAACTCGCGACCTAAAAATGACAAGGCCGAGCGAGTTAAGGGGATTGTGCGACATAGGGTACACGCGACCTAAGCGAAACTCGCGACCTAACATGGCTGAGCTAAGGTGAGTGCGACTCAACTAGGTCAGCGACCTAAGGAAGGCGAGTGACGTAAGGAACTCGCGAGTTAGAAAAGGCGAGCGACCTACGAGTTAAAGGGGTCGAGCGACCTAGAGGTGTTCGCGACCTAGTGGTCGAGCAACTTAAGGGGGTACGCGATCTCAAAATATAAAGGCCTAACGACCTAAAGCCAAAGACGACCCAAATTGGTTGCGAGTTAAAATGGTCAAGCGACCTAAGGATTTAAAGTCCATGCGACCTATGGGAGTGGGCGTAAGGCCAAAGGGGAACGACCCAGTATCTCGCTACCTAACGGTGTAGTGGCGAGCGACCTAGGACCTAAGCCCCAACGACCCACGACCCACGACCTAGCGACCTAACTCCAAAGCGAGCGACCTAAGGCATGCGAACGAGTTTAAGGCCAGAAACGAGCTATTCTCTGGGTGACTTTTCAACAGCGAACGACCTAATATAGGCAGAACGACCTAAGTGCAGAAATTCACCAAGAACACTAAAAATTGGAGTTTTTCGCCAATCCAATTCAAACCAAATGCAAATGTACATGCTAAAGTGATGGGAATTCATTCCCAATAGTCCAAGATAGTTATAGACAAGAATGTGAGATAAAAATCTCACCTTTTCACCAAATTATGAAGGTAAAACTTGAATGTGAATGGAGAAGCAACTACAAGCTTGAATCCAATGTTTTTCCTTGAATTTGGAGTTGAATGATGGAGTTGGCGTTGAAACCTAGGCTTGGAGTTTCTAATTTCCCTTTCCACTCACCATTAATGTTAAAGTTTGTGTTTGGTAGGAATTTATGAAGAGTGAGGAGAAGGAGAGAAGTGGGCTTGAGTTATAATGGCTAGACTAACCCAAAGTCCAAAGCGGGAAAAGTTAGTGAAATTTCACTAACTCCAAACCTATCAATGTTTATACTTAAAAAAGTTGTAAACGTCATTTCGAACTCAATGGAAGTGGTCTCGAGTCCTAATTTGACCGTTTTCAAAAAGTAGCTTTTCGGACCAATATCCGATTAACGACAAAATATTTAAATAAAATATTTAAATATAAAATTGATAAATATGCTGGTTGTTACAGTGCGTGTATATAATTTTCTATCTTATGGTCAAGTGATACAGATATTTATCATTTCAATCCACGATTTAAATATATACGGGTATATATATATCATTTCAACCCGTAATCCCAAATTCAATTCAAATGAAAATCGCTTGGATTAGTCATTTCAACCCATAATGATTTTCTCATATTCTACATATCGTTCGGATATGTATCATTTCAACCCATAGTGATTCTATACTAACAGGAACTTGCAGAGTGATAACAGATATGACAATAATATAACATGCATATATCATCAATATAAATGACAGATAACGGTGTCGGATGTCACAGGTGAACTGATACAGGTAATAGCATACATATAACAGTGTAAATAACTAACAGCAGCATATTTCAATTGAAATCAAAATTTAATAAATAAAATAACATTAATCATGAGTGATTGCTCACCTCTCGAGGCTAAACGAGAGTTGATCGAGGAAACAAGTTACGAATCCAAGCGCAAGTATTGAAGCAAAGCAAAATCGGCACGAATTCAACGATCAAAGATAATAATAAGAATTGATGGAACAAATCAGAACTAGATTGATAATGATAAATGGTATAAGTGAACTTATATATAACTATATATATATAATCATATTCTAAATTCACACACATATTAAATTAAATATATATATATATATATATATGTATATATATATATATACATGTATGTACAGAAAAATCCATTGTTTCAAATTTAAAACACATATATTAAAATCAACATACATACATAATATATTAAAATCAATACTATTATTAGCAAATAGGTATTTAGACTAGTATATAAACTATGCACACATTGTATCAAAATGGTTTTGTATACAGAAATAGTATCCAAATACCCATATACTGATATATCTAAGATATGATAAGCAACTTATAATATACATATATATATATAAGCAAATAGAACGGTATATATTATTATATCCATTCAATAAAATATGTAAACCAGACATATATACTCATTAAATCTATATATCACCAAACCAATTTATAAACAAATTTTTGTAAAAAAAGAAGTGCTGAACTATGAATTTATACTAACATAACATGTACAAAATTTTCATATGATTATAAACTTACTTACTTTATATACTTTACAAATTATAAACTGTATAAACATAGAACTTACAAACTTTAAAACTGATATGTAGCTTTATAACAATATATATATACACAACTTCATGAGCAGACCTATACTTTATAATATATACAGAATAAACTCTATAACATGCTAAATTTAACTTTATATGTATATACAACTTATGCAGTAAAGCTATGCCAACCATATTTGTATACAAGATACTTAAAAGTACTTAAACAACAAATCCTATAAACTCATATATTTGTATACCTAATGATATATATATATATATATATATATATATGTGTGTGTGTGTGTGTGTGTGTGTGTGTGTGTGTGTGTAAACTATTATTATATGTACAACCGAAGACTATAATCAACAAAAAGGACAACAGACTATGCTTTTGCAATAAAGTATATATATATATATTAACTTTTATAATATGATACACTGTAAAACCATATACTTTGAAATATAATACACAACACATAGCTTAAAAGAACCCATGTAAAATAACATACAACGAATATAAATCTACCTATATTGACTAAAATAGCTACTAATACATATATATTAGCTAAGGTATATATACATATACTAACAGTAGCTAATATATTCAACCTGTGAAACTACATATAACAAGACATATTATAGTAACTAATTTAATTTAAGCCTAACAGGCTATATAAACAGTTATAATATATATGTACATAAGATATAAAATGAATCATGGAAAACATGTCTGTGGGGTTATGGTGGAGCAGCGGAGACGAGGCAAGAGTTTGAACGACAGGAAGGAGATGAACGTTGGAGTTTGGTTTTGGAAGGAAGTGATGGCCGGTCATGCTTGCGCGTTTCTGGTGTGGGTGCTCGGGGTTTTGGGTGAACACAGTGGAGGAAGGGAAAGGTTTTGTCACATGAGTATGTGCTGCTTGCAGGCGGTTCAGGATGATGGGTAGGTAAAGATGCGGTAGAGCTTTGGCTAAGGGTAGGAAATGATCGAACGGTGGGCGAAAGTTGGAAAGCCGAGAGGGGTTGCTTGTGAATTTGATAAGACCAAAGCTAAATAGAAGGAAGAGAAAGATGGGAGGAAGAAAGAATTGCAGATCTCTATATTGTACTGTTTTCTCAATGAATCGGTTTCCAAAAGCAATATACGAACCATCACAAAATAAATGAACACAGGGAATAGCAAAAGTAGAACGATAATTCAAAGAATATTTATTGCAGATACCGATGGCTGTTGGGTTGATCTTATGGAAATTGAATGGTCAAAAGAAATGTGAAATGTTCGTACCCATGCCGATACCGCAAATAGTTTCTTTGGTCCCGCAGCAAACTGTACTTCAAAACACAGAAATGAACAAACTACGGAGATCAGCACAACGAGACGATTAAAACGGCATACAGATATCAGTGGTACGATTGAATTATAAAAATTCGAAATTCTGCTAGCAGAAAAATGCAGCAAAAACACAGAAACATAAGATCGAAGGAGCTAAAGAAGTCCGAATTTGATGAAACGAAATTTGACGTCTCACTTAGAAGATGATTTAGAATTTTTCAATAGAAAAATATTCAGGTTTGAAAAATATTTTATTATCATCAAATATTAACTAATATAAATTGAAATAAAATTACACGATAAAATAAACTTCCATATTTTTAAATAAAAATTTCAGTTTGCTATGTTTAATTAGATGTATTCCAAATATCAAAATTTTATCTCAAAATTCAATTATTAAAGATTTCACAAAAATTCAATTAATTAAATAAATAAACCACTAAAATTTACGGGTCGTTACGCTCTCCCCCACTCAAAACTTTTCGTCCTAAAAAAGAATGGAGGTAGGAGAATAGAAACAACTAGATAGAAAATAGATTGAAAATAGAGTAAAACAATTAGTTCAAACATATAAATTTCGATTTACCATAATTAATACTCAATATTTGATTTAAAATTCAAGGTATTTCAATAAGTTGGTTTAATTTCAATTTATTAATATTTGATAACAAAAGATTTCTTTCGAACAAAATTTTATTTAATTTACCTGATTTACTATTCAATCAACTTATTATTTTATTTATCTCTATTAACAATTTATAACTAAAATCTAAGTGTATTCTTAGCCATTCAAATTTTTATTTATAAAATTATTAATCATCATTCGACATTGTAAATTATTCAAATACAATTTCAACTTCTGAATGATTTAGGTAAGTTATACTTGAATGAAATTGAATATTTTACAAATAAAGATTTCTAATTCAATTATCCAAGTTTAAATATTCAATCAAAATTTTGGCTTTATTTTTTAATTAAAGACATCATTTAACATAAATTCAAGTATTAGATTTTCGATTCACTTCAAACCATTTGGAGATAATTATGTGTATACTATATATATAAAATCAAATTAAATTTAAAATAATATACCTATATATATAAATTAAATCATACTTAAGAAATTTAAATCAATTTAGTTTCCAAAACAAAACTGTAGCAAAGCTACGAATTGGTCTCTTCCTTTCGAAACTCGAAAATGAATGTCGATGATATGGCCGTCATCACTAAAATTATTTTCCAATGACAAAAAGTAGAGCACCGATTTAAACATTTTATTCTTCGGAAACCATTCTATTCGAAAATATTTTAAATAATACACCTTTTAACTTAAAAACCAAGTTTGAAATCACCGGAAATGAAATTCTTAGTTTCTTGATTTAAATTCATTTCAATTTCCAAATTAATTTATAAACCATGTTTTTAGTTCAATTGTTTATGTATGAGACAAAAGCCAATGGTTTACAAGCCATATTTAAAATCCAATATTATTTATTAAGAACCAATTCAATTAACTATCTGAGTTTAGAAAATTATACTTATATATATACTATAATTATAAAAAAATTATTAAATTTACCAATTTGAAACAATACTGTGTCAGTTTGCCCTGTTCAAGTGTTTTAGAAATTCTATCGACAGCGTTGATCAGACGAATCGATCGAAAAGCCAAATCGGCATTAAAACAACTCAAACAACACAATATATAAAACATTTTTAATGAAAATTTACAAATATGCTTCCTCGCTCAACGATACAAGAATGGATTTCAAAGCAAGGATAGAGATTCAAATTTGAGGGACTCAAATCAAAGAGAATTTTTATTCGAAGATAGTTCGAAACAAAGATCATATGATTTAAATAACAAATAGGAAGATGGATAAGTTAGTTAAATCGCGGCAACCTTAACCGGGTCGACCGTGACTTCAAGAATGAAATCAATGCAGAATTCAGAGACAAATCGATATCATATCTCAAGGGATAGAATTCAGGTATAGTAAAGATAGCAACATCGTAAACCAAGGATACAAAATCTCCGGTAAATCGATGTCTATTATAAAGGAGTTTCACGCCTTTACAAATCATATCGTGGAGCTATGGGATGCTCCAGAATTCAAAAGAATACGAATAGTGAGGGACAAGAATGAATTTCGGAATCGAGGGAACGTTCTGAAAATTCAAAGGGAATTCAAATCAAAAATGAAAAATTTAAGCATGAACGAATATGATTCGGTAAATAGATTACCATATATGCTAAGTTTTGCCCAGAGCCAAAGCTCTGATACCAAATGTAACGACCTGATATTTTCAACCATTCACATCCAAACATGCCGGAATTGAATTGCTCAAAATACCAGATTGTAAATTTATATTTGGCAAAACTAGCATATACAGTAAATAAATAAATCATAGAATCATAGACACAAAGTATATATACAATATGCAGCAGAAACTAATGAATAGTAGTTCATGAAGCTACTATATATATAACAGAGTTAAACAATATACAATAGAAGTCTCCAATACAATAGTCAAATACAAGATCAGAATACATCATTGGAATCAACTGAATATCTGAAAGCTGGATAGATAGCTGGATCTCTAAGCGAAGCTCCAACTCCAAAGGTGCGTCTCAAAAGCTGTATCACTCAGTTTGGCTCGAGCGTGAAGCAAAACACAAAACACTCGAGTTAGGATTAACATTATTATATCAATAAATCCAACTCAAGTGAAATAACAACAGAATCACAAGTAACTCAATGGATGTTTGGGATAACCATCCTCTAAGGATCCGTTAAACTATCTACTATGTAGTAATATATGCTATTATAATAATGTCTAAAGTAAAGTAAACTATTAAAATAGCGTTAAGGCGTTACCATTATCCCCCTTAACACATTTTATATAAGCGTCATAGTCTATACAGCACTGTAAACTCCACCGTAAACTAGTGGGCTACCAGGGAGTACTCCATAGCTATAACACAAAACAAATCGCAGTGGTCACGCATAGGGATACGAGTATGACAAGGCACATGAGGCAATACCCAAGGTAGTGAAACTACCGTTTGCCTAATCTGGACTGGTGAGAACGCATCGCCGCAACGATCACAACACTGCAAAACAACACTCCCGATTCAAGGGTGCGCACCAATAAAAAAACAAGTAATGAGTAGTATACGAAGAAGTGTGTTCGCTTAGAGGTGGTAAACCTCGATGGCCCGACACGACTCCTGTTTTAGTCATTTTCAATTTGACACAAGTGTCAAGGTCATCCATTATCGTTCTCTTTCTTCAATCATCAACGTACATAATTTAAACCACTTCATTCTGGATCACACTCCGCGTATAGTTATTAAAGTGGTATTCAGTTTAGACAGTGAGTATGTCCCTAACTGATTCCGATTTCTTTAATAACTTTCGTAATTATTACACCGATTGGTCGTTTAATAAATTTCAAAAACCAAATCAATTTCAATCTCACTTAGAATTTGAAAGCCAACATTTCATTCGTCTTTCTATATTAATTTCTATAATTTACGTTTTAAAACTTCCAAATTTACCATTTCAATACTCTATAATTCAACGTCAATTTTATTTAAAACAATTCACCTATTGATTTAAATTCATATATAGGTTTCATTCCATAATCATTTAAATTAATTAAATTTATCATTTCAAAATAATTTCAATTGAATTTCCAATTCATTAAATCAATCACTTAAGTTTACCTACATTATATTAAAACTTATGAATTGAATTAAATTAATTCATCAAATTGAATTCTTTAAATTACAAGTCTCATATTAATTTCCATCAATCACATTTTATTTCTTATTAAATAAATTCAATTTCACTTATTTACTTATTTAATTTAAACAAATTTCAAAACTTAATTATTAAAGAAACTCAATTTCACTTATTAAAGAATTCAATTTCACTTATTAAAGAATTCAATTTTATTTAGTTATTAAATAATTTCAAAACTTTATTTAATAATTTACTTAAATTTAAACAACATTCTTTCATCAAACACTTTGTTAATCATAATACTTTGGAAATCAAAATTTAGAAATCATAATGCTTGGAATCGTAACACTTCTCACTTAACTGTTTAAGTATAAATAATAGTTTATATAATAAAATAGTTTATAATTTAAAATAGTTTATATAAAAACGATTTATATTAAAATAGTTTATATGAAATAAATTTGTAAAGTAACATATATAAATAGTTTTAAATAGAATTTTTTAAAAATACTTTATATAATAAAATAGCTTCCTCAAATTACACAAATCGATTCAAATCAATTCAAATTCTAAAATTTAAATTTAATCAAATCTCAAATCATCAATTTTAATTTATTTTAGTTTCTCAATAAACCATTTCACATTATATCGATTTCATATATAGATTTTTAACCACAAAATAAACCATTTCAATTTCAATATTTTCAAAGCTTTAAATATTCAAACATTTCAAAACACGATTTGATAATTCTATATTTCACTTTACTATTATTTATTTTGAAATATTTACTTACTAAATCCGTTATCATTTAAATAAAACCCCAAATTCAAATGACTAAATATTTCCTTCAATTAATTTAAACTTGAAATATTCGTTAAATCACCTTAAACCAAATCAAGTTATAAAAATCAAATCCTTTCAAATCTCAAATTCCATATGTTTCAAATCGATATTTAAATATATTTCTTAATTAAATACAATTTCAAATCAATTTCAAATCTATCTTCTCAACCTTAATTTAAATACTTACTTAATCATATTATATTTTAATAAAATCAAACTTTATTATTAAGCTAATTTTATACTAAAACAAATTTCGCATAGCTTAAATTCAAGAATTTAACTATATATAAAAATAACCTTTATATAATATCTAAAATCATTGTTTAGATAAAAACTATATATTTCCTTTCAAACCATAGTAATCATTTCGAATTATTTTTATATAGACCAACGGTGTCTGTATACAATTTTCTATCTTATAGTCAAGTGATACAGATATTTATCATTTCAATCCGCGATTTAAATATATACGGGTGGATATATATATATATATATATATATATATATATATATATATATATATATCATTTCAACCCATAATCCCAAATTCAATTCAAATGAAAATCGCTTGGGTTAATCATTTCAACCCATGACGATTTTCTCATATTCTATAGATCGTTCGGGTATGTATCATTTCAACCCATAGTGATTTTATACTAACAGGGAACTTGCAGAGTAATAACGAATATGACAATAATATAACATGCATATATCATCAATATAAATAACAAATAATGGTGTCAGATGTCACAGGTGAACTGATACAGGTAATAGCATATATATAACAATGTAAATAACTAACAGCAGCATATTTCAGTTGTCGTTCCAATTGAAATCAAATTTAAAAAATAAAAGAACATTAATCGTGAGTGATTGCTCACCATTCGAGGTTAAACGAGATTTGATGGAGGAAACAAGTTATGAATCCAAGCACGAGTTTCGAAGCAAAGCAAAATCGGAATGAATTCAACGATCAAAGCTAATATTAAGAATTGATGGAACAAATCAGAACTGGATTGATGATGATAAATGGTATAAGTGAACTTATATATAACTATATATATAATCATATTCTAAATTCACATACATATGAAATTAATATATATATATATATATATATATATATATATGTATGTATGTATGTATGTATGTATGTATATGTATATGTATAGCAAAATCCATTGTTTCAAATTTAAAACACATATATTAAAATCAACATATATACATAATATATTAAAATCAATACTAATATAAGCAAATAGGTATTTAGACTAGTATATAAACTATGCACACATTGTATCAAAATGGTCTTATATACAGAAATAGTATCCAAATATCCATATACTGATATATCTAAGATATGATAAGCAACTTATAATATATATATATATATATATATATATAAGCACATAGAACAGTATATATTATTATATCCATTCAATAAAATATGTAAACTAGACATGCATACTCATATAAATCTACATATCACCAAACCAATTTATAAACAAATTTTTGTTAAAAAAAACTGCTGAACTATGAGTTTATACTAACATAACTTGTACAAAACTTTGATATGATTATAAATTACTTACTTTATATACTTTACAAATTATAAACTGTATAAACATATAACTTATAAACTTTAAAACTGGCATATAGCTTTATATATATATACACAACTTCATGCGCAGACCTATACTTTATAATATATACAGAATAAACTCAATAACATGCTAAATATAACTTTATATGTATATACAACTCATGTAGTAAAGCTATGCCAACCATATTTGTATACAAAATACTTAAAAGTACTTAAACAGCAAATCCTATAAACTCAAATATTTGTATACCAAATGATATATATATATATATATATATATATAAACTATTATTATATGTATAGCTGAAGACTATAATCGACAAAAAGGACAACAAACTATGCTTTTGAAATAAAGTATATATATATTACTTTTATAATTTGATACAATGTAAAACCATATACTTTGAAATATAATGCACAACACATAGCTTAAAAAAACCCATGTAAATTAACATACAACGAATATAAATCTACCTATATTGACTAAAATAGCTACTAACACATATATATTAGCTAAAGTATATATACATATACTAACAGTAGCTAATATATTCAACTTGTGAAACTACATATAACAAGATATATTATAGTAATTAATATAATTTAAGCCTAATAGACTATATAAACAGTTATAATATATATGTACATATGATATAAAATGAATCAGGTAAAACATGCCTGCGGGGTTATGGTGGATCAACGGAGACGAGGCCAGAGTTTGAACGGCTGCAAGGAGATGAACGATGGAGTTTGGTTTCGGAAGGAAGTGATGGCTGGTCATGCTTGTGTGTTTCTGCTATGGGTGCTCGTGGTTTTGGGTGAACACGGTGGAGGAAGGGAAAGGTTTGGTCATGTGAGTAGGTGCTGCTTGCAGGCGGTTCAGGATGATGGCTAGGTGAATATGCAGTAGAGCTTCGGCTAGGGGTAGGAAATGATCAAACAGTGGGCGAAAGTTGGAAAGCCGAGAGGGGTTGCTCGTGAATTTGATAAGACCAAAGCTAAATAGAAGGAAGGGGAAGATGGGAGGAAGAAAGAACTGCAGATCTCTATATTGTACTGTTTTCTCAATGAACCGGTTTCCAAAATCAATATACGAACCATCACAAAATAAATAAATATAGGGAATAGCAAAAGTAGCATGATAATTAGAGAATATTTATTGCAGATACTGATGGCTGTTGGGTTGATCTTGTGGAAATTGAATGGTCAAAAGAAATGTGAAATGTTCGTACCCGTGCCGATACCGTAAATAGTTTCTTCGGTCCCGCAGCGAACCAGACTTCAAAACATAGAAATGAACATGCTACGGAGATCGGCACGACGAGACGATCAAAACGACATACAGATATCAGTGGTATGATTGAATTATAAAAATTCGAAATTCTGCTAGCGGAAAAATGCAGCAAAAACGCAGAAAAATAAGATCGACAGAGCTAATGAAGTCCGAATTTGATGAAACGAAATTTGACGTCTCACTTAGAAGATGATTTAGAATTTTTCAATAGAAAAATATTCAGGTTTGGAAAATATTTATTATCATCAAATATTAACTGATGTAACTTGAAATAAAATTACACGATAAAATAAACTTCCATATTTTCAGATGAAAATTTACAGTTTGCTATGTTTAATTAGACGTATTCCAAATATAAAAAATTTATTTCAAAATTCAATTATTAAAGATCTCACAAAAATTCAATTAATTAAATAAGTAAACCACTAAAATTTACGGGTCATTACAATTTCTAAACATATTTTTATAGAACTCAACTACAAATCTTTAATTCAAATTCAAATCAAACCATTTAAATTTCAAAACTTTAAAAAGTATATATTCAAAGTAATTTCCAAAACTTTCTTTTCAAAAGTTTTCATATTTAACCCAATTACATTTCCAAACTATTTTGGATTCAAAATTCAACTTCAAAACCATTTCATCATTTGGATAAAATAATATTAAATTCAAATATCTTTACAATAACCGAATCCTCGTCAAATCCATATTTGTGTGTGTATAGTGTAGTCCAAGGATTTTACACAATAGTGCAACATCATCAATCATCACAATCCAAGCACAGCAATATCGATAAGCGGTATAATCTTACAACGCTTATCTTCATTCACAGACTCATAGATAAATATGTAAATGTGTCACAGACAGACAAATTACATTCATCACAGCACAAATCAAAATAATTCATATCACAGAGCATCACACATCAGGGATATCAAACAATTTAAAGCATTCCATACAATCCAAACATCCATAAGTAAGATGAATTACTCATCTGATTAATTTAAACCAGATTAAATTACGTATGACTAAATTGCTGATCCTGGTTAATTAACATTTAATGATTAATTAATCAATCAACTTTTAATCATTAATAATTAACCTTTAGTTACTTAATTATCCTTTAATTAATTATCTTTAATTAATTACATTAATTGATTAACCCTTAATTAATTTCATTTAATTAATTATCCTTAATTAATTCTAATAAGTGATTATCCCTAATTACTTTCATTAATAAATCTTTAATTAATTAATTAACCTCAAATTAATTTACCAATAAATTCACAAAAAAAATCCGAAAATTAAAATTAATTACTAGATTTAATTTGGCCTAAAACGAGATCGTTACTAAAATGACCTGCAAATCTGTACCCCTTGAGTCAACGCTATTCTTCATCAATCAACTCAAGATGAATGGAAATACGAACCATTTGGGTTAAAGAAGAAGAAGTAGAAGAAGAGAAAAAAAAACAACATCAGAATCTAACCATCGCAGCGGAATAAAATATAATAGATAACAAATGATCTTTACACAAAAGCAAATCTATTTATACATTACATCATCAGAGTTCAACAATATCAATAATATACAACGGGACAGTCATATAAACTTGTCCTCAAACTGAATACACAGCGGAATAATAATCAAGTATGGAAGCACGTATCGCCATCCACCTCGTCTCCTGAGCTCCACAGCATCCTTTCCTGTATCCTGTAATACTCGGTCTGACCCGAGCATTATAGTTAAATAACATCCGAGTCAGTATGGAATACCAGCGTGAGAAAATCACACACAATTTGATTATTAAAATTTCAAAATCCTTTTTGAAAACAAAAGCATCTCGTAAGACCACGTCACAAATAAACATGTCGGGTTTTTACCTTACGATAGCTAAAACACTTTTTATTAAAATTCTCTGATATTATAATAGTGTCTATAGAAAATAAAGAGGAATCTAGCTGAAATGCTTGCATCTCACATTTCAGTAATAGTTGGGCACAATCAAAACCGTACAGGCGCGTAGGGAGAATTGATTTCCAACTAATGACCAGGCACTGGGGTACCACCTGTCACGTTATTTGGTCTAGATCAGCATACCGAGGATCACTCTCGACCCCCTGCAACACAAGACCGGGACTACCCTTACTGGATAATCCCGAGTAAGATCACTCCACGGTTGGGATCAGCGACCGCACCACTAAGCCGAATAAAAGGGACATCTAGACAGGGATGACCTCACCCTAATGGGCGCTACCCACCTAGCCTTGCTGCATAACCCCTGGTTTTCAGTCATTCCCGGTTGATGAGGCTCGAGGGTAAGCATTACCTTTTTAGAACATATCCCTTAGAATGCTCACCGTCCACCTGACGATGTTCTAAAAGCACTCATCCATGCAAGTTTGTCCCGGGTTCGAACGGAACCGAAGGCACTACTCCTACTACATCCATTTTGGAATCGCCTCAGGATTAGTAGCGACTAGCCCTTGTACTTCACTGCCCCATCTTCGACTCCGAACTCTTGTTTTCCATACGAAAACGTACAAACCGGATCGAAGTGGTTTTCAGGAAACAAATCCCGATCTCGGTCTCTTCGAAACGATCAGCGCATTGGCCAATATTGATAGTCGGTTATTTAACTATCAATTAACATTCACAAACAACCATCAGAGATAAATAATTTCCAAATTATTTATTAACCTCAAAATATCTTCGCAAGATATATTTCCACTTTCAAAACCTTTTTAAAACAATTTTCAAACCATCTTCCCCGCACGAAATACATTTCCCAAATATTTTCTATTTTCGTTGAAATCACCAAGTACAAACACTTTAGACTTTAAAATAATTTGGAACACTATATGATAAAATAAACTTTAACATTTAAAATAAAACTACTTTAATACTTTATTTAAAAATAGTATATACTTTAAGAATATTTAAAATAAAGCTACTTTATAAAATATAAATTAAATTTTCCTCTTTTTTTTAAAAACATAATACCAAGTCACCTTTAAATAATTAATACGTTAATAAATTTGAAAAGACTTACTTTAAAACTTAACATTTAAAAATAATAAATTTTCTAAAACATGCTTTTAAAATAACTTTAAAACTTTTAAATTATACTTAAAAATTTGCTTCGAAAGCGTACTTGACTATCCAGAGAACTACGCTTCTCTTTCACATCTTTAAAAATAAACCACTATTTATTTGTAAACAAATTTAATCATTCCCTTAATAAATTCCCACCGTGAATTTATCCTTCCAAATATCCACTGATATATCACTTCGCTTTTATAACCAATTTATAAATTTCATAGACACATTCTCCTTTAAATTTTCAATTTCAAACACTTAAATCAATTTCCAAATTAATTTCCAATTCACTCCATTTTGAAATAAATTCCTTTACTTA
Organism: Allium cepa; assembly: GCA_030765085.1. Taxonomy (NCBI): domain Eukaryota; kingdom Viridiplantae; phylum Streptophyta; class Magnoliopsida; order Asparagales; family Amaryllidaceae; genus Allium; species Allium cepa. Next base: position 1,044,642,217 of record CM060941.1, on the reverse strand, counting down.
CTCATTTATTTCAAAATCTATTGACTTAAGATTTTATTCTTCATTATGATTTAAAATCTTTGACTTTAAATACCAATTTCGTATATCCCAAATTCCTTCTTTATCCTTTCAAATAAATTTAAACCTTGAATTTTAAAGTAAATTCTTTTATTCCTTTGGATAATGTCACTTAAGTTTTAAAATTCATTATTTATCCATTTATTCAAAATCCCCTTTCCACACTCGGAATTTGTTTATTAGAATTTTAAAATCACTTTTATTCTTTTCCAATTTATCCTTCAATTTATTCAAACTTCTATAATTATTTTACTTAAGGATTTTTTTCCTCTTTTGTTTCCCCTTTTCAAAAATCCAATTCTATATATTTTGATAACTCAGTATACCTAGCGTCCAATATTTCCAATTATCAATATAATTCATCACAGAATATTAAATAATCATGATACAAAATTATTAGAACAATCTATAACATTTTGAGTAATCCAGTTGGATCCCTCCAACCTGTTTCTCTGCATCCACAGATGTTAGCACAACATAAAATACCAATTCCACTTCGAGGTGGAATATCGCGGTATATGGGTTTTAAATATAATATCATCCGCTATTATGCGGCGCATAGGGTCTCATCTGCTATATAATGCGGAAAATCAATTACTCCAATATATACTATATATATACTACTATATATGATATAGCACATCAAATCAATTCAATCATTCAACCAATTCTTTAAATTTAATTTAAATTAAAATCCAGGTGAGTGAGATTTACTCACCTTTGATTTTTGTTTTGCAACCGAATCCAAACCAGCTTGCCTCTCCACTATTTTTGACCTTGTATAAATAGTATATGGTTTATTAACATTTGAAGTAATAAGAAAATCAATTACCATTTATTATTTGATTTTGAACTAGTAATTTAATTAAACAAATTTTCCTTTAAACACATACATGTCTATAAAAAATTTTTGAACTACATTTTTTTAACTACATATATACTTACAAAAATCTATATGGATTTAAAAATCTAATTCTTATATAAACTCTTCAACACTTTTAAATTCCTATATATTTTCCAAAATATTATATATATATATATATATATATATTCTGTTTTTCTATATATATATATATGTATTTAATAAATGTTAAGCAAATAAAGTTCCTTTCTAGCATATATATATATATATATATATATATATATATATATATATATATATATATATTAATTAAAAACAGAAATGCCCTTTTTTTCTTTTTGTACAAATATATATAATTTACAAACTGCATATATTTTCCCGTATATTTTTATATGGATATATTCATATGTATATATTTTCCTTTTGCTGTGAATAACAAAAACGACAATTCCCTTTACTGTAAAAATTTTCCTTTTCTAATATATATGTCTGTAAAAATGAAATCTGGGTTTAAAATTCCTATATAAAATTAATAAAAAAAGTCTTACCTTACTTAAAAAAAGAACTAGGCTTTGACAAACCCTTCTTTACCATCGCAGGTCGCTCGCGAACAACCCAAATCAATGTCGCACCTCCCTGCTTCAGGTAGTCGAACACCCTCCTCTCTCTACTGCTGACGAACAACGCGGCTTCCCAAAGTTCTCGCCTATCACCTACGTGACCAGACCCCCCTTCACCGATCGACACCCAACGCCGCACGCCTACCCCCAAAACCCTCGCCTCGCGCCTCCAATCTGCTCGAAGCCGGGCACGGAAATCACGATAGATATCGAGAAGGCGGCAGTTCGACTATGGTTTGAATTGAATGAATCTTCCTTTTATATGGCCATGGATCGATATTCTTTTTTTTGAATTTGATTTAACCGAAAGGAGGAAGAAAAAGGGATCGGTGCTTGAAAGGAAAGGAGGGGAAAAGAAATTGTTCAGCCATTTCTCGAATGGAATGAAGGCTCGGCATTCTCTTTATTTTTTTCTATTTGATTTCTGAGTTGAAGAGGAAGAACGAGGCTTGTTTTTCTTTCTGATGAAAAGGAATGGAATTGTATATAAGATATGAGATCTTACGAGGGAGAGGGGACACGATTTGAAATAAAGGTGATTTGATTTAAACAGGTGAACAGTATTCCTGAAATGAGGTGAAAAAGTTTTGATGTGAATAGTTTTTGACTGGTTAAATAACATGTTTAAATTTAAATTTTAAATTTAAACCGTCCCGAATTCGCTGGTAAAAATCTTGACCTCCTATCAAGGCATGCCGCTAGGCTTTTATAATATTAAACCCCTATTCCGGACACAATAGAAAAGGTTTCGAGTCCTAATTCGATTGTATGGAGAAGATTGCTTTTTAAATCCAATTATAAAATTGAATTTCCGATTTAATTTCAACGCGTTTATCTGTCGCATGCTCACACAACAACTCCAAACGCTACGAAAATTGAAACCCGATAATAATACAATATTACGGATCCAATGAAATTGGTTTCTTCGAATTCCGAGACTGTGCCTCGGAAGGCAATTTTTAAATTCAATTTAAACTATAAATTTTTTAAAATTGAACAAAACACTTCCAAATTAAAATTTAAAAGTTCTATCACCTTCAGTATTATTAATATGAAATTTTGTAAGCCTTCAAATTATTTTTAACAAGCCTAAAGCTGGAGATTCAATATTTTACCCAACTTTCAATTATTAAATTCAATAATTTAATTATCAAATAAATAGCGATATTTGAATTCAAGTTAAAAATTAACTTTTAAATATTTAAAATCAATTAAATATCCCGATTTCAAACATTCAAAAATTCCAGGTCGTCACATTCCTCCCCCTTAAAAGAATTTCGTCTCCAAAATTACTAGTCAGGAAGAATTGTCCAATACTTGTTTACTTTTCTCCCAAAACCAACAATTCAACATCCTACCAACTATATTTTTATAGAATACCCATTATTATTCTTACTAAATTCCCAAACTCTTTCATAGTTTCAAATAATACTATTTGTTCAATCATTTAAATATCAGTTTAAAACCAAATTTGGAATTATTAAAATTTTCTCTAAAATTTTCGAACTCCCTTAATTTTTCGAAATATTTCGTCAGCGTCTCCTTTGCATGGCTAGCTCGGTACAACTACAAAATGCCTCCATGGACTTCCAAATTCCAAAAGAAAACAAAAAGCCAAGTGGCTTGATCAAAATCCCAATCAAATTTCATACAAAAATTTATCTTCTGAAATCAAAACCAATTTTTCTCCTGCTTTTAAATGCCTGTATATCCTACTTAGCAATAATATCCAATCACAATATTCAAAAACATTTTATTAGCTTGCTTAATTTTTTTTCAATATTCATTCTATTTAAGCCCGTACGATGTACTATATCATTCGTACGCAATACCGTATCCGATCGCTTACTCGATCACCCAATTTCATTTCCGAACTAGTATCGTCCATCCGACTTCCTAGTGCGGACTCAGATCTGTTTTCTTGATCAGAAAACGTCATTCTCCTTGCATAGTCATAACTATGATAGAGAATTTCCAGAATCAATCAAAATCCATATCCAGGGTTCGCCGTCGAAAATCGAGTGAAAAATCCTAACTCGGATCGATATAGCTATCTCGAAATTCTGTGCTCGATTCTGGATCAAATTGCTATACGAATAAAATAATATACGTACATCCTACGTATTTATCATAATTGATTATCAATTATATCAATTCCATTTTATTCACATTCATTTTGGTTTCTATTCACTTATCAACGCTTATCATTTCACATATTTTTATTAAATCTTCACTCAAATGCTTATTCAATATATTTTCCCGACACCCATATTACTTAAGAATTCTACCATTTCTTCTTATGTTCAATATAAGTATTTTATACGCTTCTTATATTTATTTTCACTTCACCACTTTAGTTTATATCTACTTCTATTCACATTGGTTCTTCCATTTCCATATGAATTCAATTTATCTTCAACTTTGAATATTGAATTTTATCTTCCATTTATTATTGATTCATATCATTATTTTAAATTAGTTTCATCCACTAGTTTATTTCAATTTCCAATTAGAAATCGTTTTATCACTAACAAAAATTTTCTCAAAAATTTTCAAAATTTTTTCTATCTCCCAAAATTTGCGAATTTTTTTGACAGAGTCTCCTTTGTACGGAGGAGCTTTTGCAATTTGACAAGAGATATAAATATATATACATTGAACCCCCCGGTCAGGAAAACAAAAATAGTTCATATTTCCTATTTTTATTGCGTAGGCGTACCTTTATTTAACATTTTTACGCAAGCGGCTTATTATTTTAGCAATTAGCGCGTCCAAATCCAACCAAACAGGTTCTCAGTACCTGTACTTACTTCATTTAAACATGTAAGTGCCAAAATCATGTAATTTAACAACATTTAACATATTTAACTGGCAAACATACGAGTTTCTATAAGCAATGCAGGTTGAACAATATTTATATGCAACTTATAGGGTTCCGACATTAATTTTAATTGTTTACAACCAATTCGCATACACTTCATTCAATTTAAATGGTTTGCAACTCAATTTTTTACATTCAATTCATTTTTAACCCATACAACTCACATTTATTTCAATTGATTCCAAATATCAATTTTATTTACCTCTACCAATTCATAGAATTTTTTTATGTACTTCCATTTAAGTCGAACGACTAATTTATTCTATGCAATTTGACGATATTCACTTAATAGAATATCCATTTTAGTTTTTATCCACATCTAATTGATTCCAACTCAGTTTATATTTAATTCCATCCCATTTCAAGTTTATTCACCAACCATACATTTTAAAATCATTTCATTGAGCTTGACAACATTCAATTCTTATATTAACAACCACTTTCCAAATAAATTTAACCCAAACTTTTATTTAATGAACTTTCATTCTTACTTGAAGTTGAGCTTCTAATTAATTTTAACTTAAGTTAATTTACTTCAATTTATTCCACCTTCAAAACTTGAGCTTACTTCATTTACGAATAAATTTTCTTTTTCACTTTAACTTATCAAATCTCATTCCAATCTACAAATTTATTTGATTAGTCCTTTGTTTCGTTCATTACAAATTTTAATTTCCAAATCCAATTCATTCACGACTCATTTAAGTCAATTAGCCATTCTCCTAATCCATTTAAATTTTAATTCCATTCTCAATTCGTTAAAATAATATCCAAGGCCATATTTAATTCATGTTTAATTCACTTACAATTCCAAGTTGAATTTCTATTTATAACTCGGGTTTTATTTACAAATCCATCATTAACTCAAATTTCAACTTTTATTTATCCAACTAGTGTTCCATTTTCATATTACATAATTAATTATCCAGTTGACTCACTTCCAATTTATAATTCAATCTCTGATTTTTATCTTTTAAAAAAATCACTTTATTACTTTATTTGAGTTCAATCTAATTTATAATTCGAGTTTAGATTTCTATTTCACTTTCCAAAATACCAAATACATTTTATTTTGGCTTACTCCTTCCAATATCCAATTTCAGTTCATTTGCTTACAATTATAAATTCATTTGTTCATTCAAAAATTTATTTTCAACCAATAAATTTTTATTTCATTAACTTATTCCATAACCATTTTTAATAAGATCCTAGAGTTTCAAACAATTGCTTAAACATACCAAAACATTTCAAACCAACTCCAGAGTTTAAACCATTACTAAAAGGTTCCAATTTCAATTTTGAAAATATATATATCTCAACCAAATTATTCCTTTGCATTTTCAAAATCAAACCAAATTTCACAAACAAACATTAATCCAAAACATCCAGGTAGCAATCCCCTTTTTGGAAACTCAAAAATGAACACTGATAATGTCACGATCATCATCGGAATTATTTTCCAGCGACCGAAAAGAGTTCAATGCTTTTATCTTTCTAAAATCCCTTCAAATATTTTTAAATCCAAAACCTCCCCAGATTTCAAATCCAGTTCAAAAATATCTCCGAAATACTACCACTATTACTTCTCCAAAACTTTTGCAAACCATTTCCAAATTCAAAGGAATTTAAATTTCTAAAAATTCCAAATCCCAAATTCTTTCAGAAACATTTTCAATATTTGTCTGGAATTCTATTTCAAAATTATAAATTACATTTATAATTCACATTTACAAATCCCATTTATTTTATTAATTTATTCCTTAACCTTTGGTTATTTTTAATTTCTAGTTAAATTTCCACACAATAATGATAATAATTATCATTCCTAACATCCAAGCAACCAATAATTTTCAAAAACTTTTCTTTTATATCCGAAAATAATTTGGGGTAAAAATATTTCATTTACCCTATTTGAAAACCATATTGTGTCGGTTTATCTTATTCAAGAGTTTAAAAACCCCAATCGATGACATGGTGTCCCACATATCGATCAGAATCCATAAACACTCAGCCGATAAGTCAACACAATATAAAAACAAGTTTATACTCACTAACAAATACGCGCTCATGTCTATTAATATAGTCAAACTCATTCTAGGGTACTACTGACTTTATCTCTAATGAGTAATCCCCACCAGAGCCAAGGTTCTCGCTTAACCTTCAGCTCTGTACCAAGTAAAACGACCCGCAAATCCATACCCCTTGAGTCAATGCTATTCTCCATCAATCAACTCAAGATGAATGGAAATACGAACCATTTGGGTTAAAGAAGAAGAGGTAGAAGAAGAGAAAACAAAACAACATCAAAATCTAACCATCGCACCGGAATAAAATATAATAGATAATAACTGATCTTTACACAAAAGAAAATCTGTTTATACATTACATCATCAGAGTACATCATCAGAGTTCAACAATATCAATAACATACAACTGGACAGTCATATAAACTTGTCCTCAAACTGAATACACATCAGAATAATAATAAAGTACGAAAGTACATATCGCCATCCAACTTATCTTCTGAGCTCCACAGCATCCTTTCCTGTATCCTATAATACTCGGTCTGACCCGAGCATTATAGTTAAATAACACCCGAGTCAGTCTGGAGTACCAGCGTGAGAAAATCACACTCAATTTGATTATTAAAGTTTCAAAATCCTTTTTGAAAACAAAAGCATCTCGTAAGACCATGCCATAAATAAACATGTCGGGTTTTTACCTTATGATAGCTAAAATACTTTATATTAAAATTCTCAAATATTATAATAGTGTCGATAGAAAGTAAAATAAAATCTAGCTGAAATGCTTGCATCTCACGTTTCAGCAATAGTTGGGCACAACCAAAACCGTACAGGCGCGTAGGGGGAATGGATTTCCAACTAATGACTAGGCACTGGGTACCACCGGTCACCGTACCTGGTCTAGATCAGCATACCGACGATCACTCCCGACCCCCTACAACACAAGAACGGGACTACCCCTTATTGGATAATCTCGAGTAAGATCGCCCCATGGTTGGGATCAGCAATCACACCACTAAGCCGAATAAAAGGTACATCTAGAAAGGGATGACCTCACTCTAATGGGCGCTACCTACCTAGCCTTGCTGCATAACCCCTGATTTTCATTCATTGCCGGTTGATGAGGCTCGAGGCTAAGAGTTACCTTTTTAGAACATATCCCTTAGAATGATCACCATCCACCTGACGATGTTTTGAAAGCATTCATCCATACAAGTCCGTTTCAGGTTCGAACGTAACTGAAGGCACTACTCCTACTACATCCATTTTGGAATCACCTTAGGATTAGTAGCGACTAGCCCTTGCACTTCACTGCTCCATCTTTGACTCCGAACTCTTGTTTTCCATACGAAAACGTACAAACCGAATCGAAGTGGTTTTCAGGAAATAAATCCCGATCCCGGTCTCTTCGAAACGATCAACGCATTGGCCAATATTGATAGTCGGTTATTTAACTGTCAATTAACATTCACAAACAACCATCAGATATAAATAATTTCCAAATTATTTATTAACCTCAAAATATCTTCACAAGATATATTTTCACTTTCAAACCTTTTTCAAAACAGTTTTCAAACCATCTTCCCCTCACGAAATACATTACCCAAATATTTTCTATTCCACTGAAATCACCATGTACAAACACTTTAGATTTTAAAATAATTTAAAACACTATATGATAAAATATACTTTAACATTTAAAATAAAACTACTTTAATACTTTATTTAAAAATAATATATACTTTAGGAATATTTAAAATGAAGCTACTTTATAAAATATAAATTAAGTTATCTTCTTTTTTTTAAAAACATAATACCAAGTCACCTTTAAATAATTACTACTTTAATAAATTTGAAAAGACTTACTTCAAAACTTAACATTTAAAAATAATAAATTTTCTAAAACATGCTTTTAAAACAACTTTAAAACTTTAAATTTGTACTTAAAAATTTGCTTCGAAAACGTACTTAGATATCCAAGGAAACACGCTTCTCTTTCACATCTTTAAAAATAAACCACTATTATTTTTAAACAAATTTACTCATTCCCGTAATAAATTCCCACCATGAATTTATCCTTCCAAATGTCCACTGATATATCACTTCGCTTTTATAACCCAGTTTATAAATTTCATAGTCACATTCTCCTTTAAATTTTCGATTTCAAACACTTAAATCAATTTCCAAATTGATTTCCAATTCACTCCATTTTGATAAAAATTCCTTTACTTACTAATTTATTTAAAAACCCATTGACTTCAGATTTTATTTCTTCATTATGATTTTAAATCTTTAACTGTAAATACCAATTTCATATATCCCAAATTCCTTCTTTATCCTTTCAAATAAATTTAAACCTTGAATTTTAAAGTAAATTCTTTTATTCCTTTGGATAATGTCACTTAAGTTTTAAAATTCATTATTTCTCTGTTTATTCAAAATCGCCTTTCCATACTCGGAATTTATTTATTAGAATTTTAAAATCACTTTTATTCTTTTCCAATTTATCCTTCAATTTATTCAAACTTCTATAATTATTTTACTTAAGGATTTTTTCCTCTTTTATTTCCCCTTTTCAAAAATCCAATTCTATAGATTTTGATAACTCAGTATATCGAAATATATTAATTTTCAACCATAGCATCCAATATTTCTAATTATCGATATAATTCATCATAGAATATCAAAAAATCATGATACAGAATTATTAGAACAATCTATAAAATTTTGAGCAATCCAGTTGGATCTCTCCAACCTGTTTCCCAACATCCACGGATGTTAGCATATTATTAAATACCAATTCCACTTCGAGGTGGAATATCGCGGTATATGGGTTTTAAGTATAATATCATCCGCTATTATGCGGCGCATAGGGTCTCATCCGCTATATAATGCGGGAAATCAATCACTCCAATATGTACTATATATATACTACGATATATGATATAACATATCAAATCAATTCAATCATTCAACCAATTATTTAAATTTAACCATTTAAATTAAAATTAAAACCCAGATGAGTGATATTTACTCGCCTTTGATATTTGTTTTGCAACCCAATCCTAACCTGCTTGCCTCTTCACTATTTTTGACCTTGTATAAACAGTATATGGTTTATTAACATTTGAAATAATAAGAAAATAAATTACCATTTACTTATTTAATTTTGAACTAGTAATTTAATTAAACAAATTTTCCTTTAAACACATACGTGTCTATAATTTTTTTTGAACTATATATACACTTATAAAAATCTATATGGATTTAAAAATCTAATTCTTATATAAACTCTTCAACACTTTTAAATTCTTATATATTTTCCAAAATCTTATATATATATATATTCTGTTTACCTATATATATGTATTTAATAAATGTTAAGAAAATAAAATTCCTTTCTAGCCCATATATATATATATATATAAATTTAAAACAGAAATGCCTTTTTTTCCCTTTTTTGTACAAATATATATAATTTAAAACTGCATATATTTTCCTGTATATTTATATGGATATATTCATTTTATATATTTTCCTTTTGCTGTGAATAACAAAAACGACAATTCCCTTTACTGTAAAAATTTTCCTTTTCTAATATATATGTCTGTAAAAATGAAATCTAGGTTTAAAATTCCTATATAAATTAATTAAAAAAAATCTTACCTTACTGAAAAAAAGAACCAGGCTTTGAAAAACCCTTCTTTACCATCGCAGGTCGCTCGTGAACAACCCAAATCAATGTCGCGCCTCCCTGCTTCAGGTAGTCGAACACCCTCCTCTCCCTACTACTGACGAGCAACGCGGATTCCCAAAGTTCTCGCCTATCGCCTACGTGACCAGACCCCCCTTCACCAATCGGCACCCAATGCCATGCGCCTACCCCCAAAACCCTCGCCTCGTGCCTCCAATCTGCTCGAAGCCGTGCGTGGAAATCACGATAGATATCGAGAAGGCGGCAGTTCGACTATGGTTTGAATTGAATGAATCTCCCTTCTCATACGGCCATGGATCGATATTTTTTTTTGAATTTGATTTAACCGAAAGGAGGAAGAAAAAGGGGATCAGTGCTTGAAAGGAAAGGAGGGGAAAAGAAATTGTTCGGCCATTTCTCGAATGGAATGAAGGCTCGACATTCTCTTCATTTTTTTTCGATTTGATTTCTAAGTTAAAGAGGAAGAACGAGGCTTGTTTTTCTTTCTGATGAAAAGGAATGGAATTGTATATAAGATATGAGATATTATGAGGGAGAGGGGACACGTTTGAAATAAAGGTGACTTGATTTGAATAGGTGAACAGTATTCCTGAAATGAGGTGAAAAAGTTTTGATGTGAATAGTTTTTGACTGGTTAAATAATATGTTTAAATTTAAAGTTTAAATTTAAACCGTCCCGAATTTACGGCTAAAAATCTTGACCTCCTATCAAGGCATGCCGCTAGGCTTTTGTAATGTTAAACCCATATTTCGGACGCAATGGAAAAGGTTTCGAGTCCTAATTCGATCGTATGGAGAAGATAGCTTCTTAAATCCAGTTATAAAATTGAATTTCCGATTTAATTTTAGCGCGTTTATCTGTCGTATGCTCACACAACAACTCCAAACGCTACGAAAATTGAAGCCCGATAAATACAATATTACGGATCCAATGAAACTGGTTTCGTCGAATTCCGAGACTGTGCCTCGGAAGGTTATTTTTAAATTCAATTTAAACTATAAAAATATTAAAATTGAACAAAACACTTCCAAATTAAATTTTAGAAGTTCTATCACCTTCAGTATTATTAATATGAAATTTTGTAAGCCTTCAAATTATTTTTAACAAGCTTAAATCTAGAGATTTAATATTTTACCCAACTTTCAATTATTAAATTCAATAATTTAATTATCAAATAAATAGCGATATTTGAATTCAAGTTAAAAATTAACTTTTAAATATTTAAAATCAATTAAATATCTCGATTTCAAACATCCAAAAATTCCAGCTCGTTATAGTTGCAAGTTCCCCCTTTAAGAAAATTTCGTCCCAAAATTTGCTAGATAGGGAGATAACAAAGAATAGATGGAGAATTTTTTACTAGATCAAATTGAATGTCTATTCTGCATTTGGCTTACCAAATCAGAATATCAACGATAGACACGAGAACGAACTTATTTAATCCTTCTCAAAATACTTGGGTCATCCAGTCTACAAAATATGCAAGGGCATTGGTTAGTTCGAAGGATAACTAACCATTCGTAGAATGTATTTGGACCCAAAGAATAGATAAACAAATACAATTTAATTCAGTTTCATATTTCGTTAACCAATTCTTTCTAATAAAATTTCAAATTCATTAGAGTCAAAACGAAAAATGATAGAAAACTGATGAAGAGAATACGAAATAGGAATTTAGAACCTTTTCTATAACGACTCACAAGGCCACCACCACGCCAAAACTTCTTCTTGTAGCTGCTAGTAAGCCATCAAAGAATTGAAATCGGATGATGATCAAAAGAGAGTTGATAGAGAGAGTTATTCCTTGTTGTTGCAGGGTATCGACCATTTGTAGTGGTACTCCCCGGTCCCCTACCTTGTCCACTTCTTGCACTCATACTCACTATCAATGAATAGTAAGAGAATTTATTGAGGCATATGGACAAGATATCTCAGGGATATACTCAATCTAGGGCATATATAACCCTATCTCTAATGAATTACCTAATATGTTAGGCTCATGAGTTAAAGTTTTTACTCAACCATCGGCTCTGATACCAATTGTGACGACCCTGACTCGACCTTTGAAAATCAGCATCCAAATACATCACCCGTATTCAAATGCCGCAGATTCAAACGTCAAATCTGGTTTGCCGGAGCTTATAACACATTAAGTACAACAACACAGTGGAAGAAAAATGGAATTTATTGATACATAGTATTTGATACAACACATTGATACAAATGATATCATAATATATCAGAAATACAAGACAACATCGGAAGAACAACAGCGGAATAATATCACCAATTTGATCTTCCAAAGGATAGAATAAAAAGATAGAATCCAAAACTGCATTCTAATCCAATGCTCCAAAGATCTCCAAGCTATAAGCTCGAACCACCATCAAGTTGCAATGTGGCAACCTAGGTAACTCAGTCAGCAGTGCGATCGCCAAGATCCCAAAACTCCATAGAATTCCAACAGAAAGCTTAAGGTTACCGAATCTGCATCTACTAGCTAATTATTGGAAAATCTGACTCTAGGCTGCCCATGTGAAAAAATTATAGGCACCCAGAGTTTAGAAAGGGAATAATAAACTGCAGGTCAGTCATGGAACTGGTGTAAGAAAACAAAAAAGTTTATTTGATCAAAGAAAACAAACCAAAAAGATTTTAAAAAGAAATCCATAATGCTTTTTGGAAAATGAAACTACCATAAAGCCTCCCGGCACACACACCATGCAATCGCACACTTAGAGGATATTTCTCCTTATGATAGTCAAACATGCTTGATATGCAAAAGATCCTTTTAATATTATTATTAGTGCATAGTGCATAAAACATTTCAAAAGTATAATATAAATCTTAGCCAGCATAGGTACCATTATATTATGCCTGTTATAGCCACCATTTAAGAATGGCAGGTTATACAACTGCAATCGTAAAGGACGCGTATTGGTGATTGGATTTCCAACAAATGGTTAGGCTAAGGAACTTCCTGGGCCACATAGGTATGCCTTTGGAGGGACGCCTCGAGAACCTAACCGGATCTCTGCCAGCACAAGGCCGGATTACCTCTGTAACTAGGTAACTACTGACACGAATATGCCATTCCTCGGTCGTTACCGACCTTTATCCAAGCGCTCAACACCAACAAATTTGTAATTTTGCAACAACCACATAGGTTAAATATCTGGGCTCCATACCATGATACCCCCTTTTCTAGAAGGAAATGGACATACCCTAAAGGGCGCGACCCTCATAACCTTGCCGCATTCTTCCTATTTCGACCATTTTGGGGTGTGAGGTCCGATAAAGTCTCGTCCACAAAGATATGCTTTTCACAAAAGCCAAGCTTCAATCAACAAATGATCAGCAACACTCAGCATGCCACACTACCAAATTGGGAGTATATCACTGATAACCATCAACTACATAACCGCTGAGCTCGTACATCTCAGAGTAGGGTGTTAAGCTAAGAGAATAAATTCTCCGCCACCAAACAAAAATGTATTTGATAGAAATCATCTTTATATCTCAAAGTGTAATGTCAGACATAAAACCATATAGGTCTATTCCAAGTTCAAACAGAACCAAAGGCACTTCAAAAGAAACCCTTGCAATCCGAATAATCCCTAATCACGTTCGGACTTCCCATCACAAAGGGTGATCAAATCTCTATACCGGTCCATTCGGTGCAGAGACATTCACGGGTAATCCTTTCACTTTCGAAAATACCTAGTCTTCACCACCAGTCTTCAAATGCTTTCCTTTTCCTCATATCATTATTCAGAAGGGGTTTTATGACACAAAGTCCTCTCTCTGCTAAGCCGAGTAATGAGCGCATAAATTAAAAAAGCATATGGATATAATGGGATCTTAGTTAAGTCACAACTTAAAGCCCAAAACCTTTTTTGAATGGTTTACACAAATTTCCACTTTTAATCTTTTTAAACAAAAGATTCACCTTTTAAAATCCACTTCAATTTGTAACCAAGGCTTACCAATCTTTCACAAAGATTCATTCATAATATTTGAACAAAAGATCTATCTTTGAGATCCTCTTTTGTTTGAAAACAAAGTTTACCAAATCTTTAATAAAGATTCATTTATAGCTTTCAAAACAATCCCATTTCAAACTTGAAACCCTTTCAACAAAAACTGGAAATCCTTTCTTTATTTGAAAGCTATTATCATTTGAAAACAAGAGTTTTCATTTTAGGAAAATCCGATCAAATATGCACAAGTTATAGCCTTTAAAGTATGAATTTGGGTTAAATTCAAATTCCTAAAATAATACATTTAAATGGTTTAAAACTCATATAAATACATTATATAACTTGTTAAACCATAATTTCTAAACATATATTTATAGAATTCAACTACAAATCTTGAATTCAAATTCGGATCAAACTATTTAAATTTCAAAACTTTAGTAAGTTATATTATATACAAAGTAATTTCCAAAACTTTCTTTTCAAAAGTTTTCATATTTAACCCAATTACATTTCCAAACTATTTTGGATTCAAAAATCAACTTTAAAACCATTTCATCATTTTGGCTAAAATAATATTAAATTCAAATAACCATGACTTAACCGAATCCTCGTGAAATCCATATTTGTGTGTGTATGGTGTAGTTCATGGGTTTTACACGATAGTGCAACATCATCAATCATCACAATCCAAGCACAGCAATATCGATAAGCGGTATAATCTTATGACGCTTATCTTCATTCACAGATTCACAGATAGATATGTAGATGCGTCATAGATAAATAAATTACATTTATCACAACACAAATCAAAATAATTCATATCATAAAGCATCACACATCAGGGATATCAAGCAATTTAAAGCATTCCATACAATCCAAACATCCATAAGTAAGATTAATTAATCATCTGATTAATTTAAACCAGATTAAATTACTTATGACTAAATTACTGATCCTGGTTAATTAACATTTAACGATTAATTAATCAACCTGAATTAAAAAAATCAATCAACTTTTAATCATTAAATAATTAACCATTAAATACTTAATTATCCTTTAATTAATTATCTTTAATTAATTACATTAATTAGTTAACCCTTAATTAATTACCATTTAATTAATTATCCTCAATTAATTATAATAAGTGATTATCCCTAATCACTTTCATTAATAAATCTTTAATTAATTAATTATCCTCAAATTAATTTACCAATAAATTCATAAACAAATCCAATAATTAGAATTAATTACTATATTTAATTTGGCCAAAAACCGGGATCGTTACAGTTGCTCTAATGGCATGACTCATGATAACTATCCAAAGATGGGAATTAGTAGAAACTTTCTGTAACGACCCAGAATTTTTAGAAATTAAAATTTGAATATTTAATTTATTTTAAATATTATTAAGTGAATTTATAAGTCAAATAAATTTTTATTTGAATTTTTAGATTTAATTGAATAATTAAATCGATAATTTAATACGTTAAATTATGGAAATAATTGAAAATATAGTTAAATATGATTGAAAATGATTTGTAAAATTTTATTTTATCATATGGGAGTTAGAATGATATTTTAGAACTTTTAAAATCGAATTAAAAG
This sequence comes from Allium cepa, assembly GCA_030765085.1. Lineage (NCBI taxonomy): Eukaryota > Viridiplantae > Streptophyta > Magnoliopsida > Asparagales > Amaryllidaceae > Allium > Allium cepa. Next base: position 1,044,626,472 of record CM060941.1, on the reverse strand, counting down.
TTAATTTGTGAAAATTGAATATTTTAATATTTAAATCGACTAGTGAAAATAGTCAATTTTTGAACAGTCTCAGAATTGAACGAAACCAGTTCTATTGGATCCGTAATAGTTAGTTATTACCGGATTTCAATTTTCGTGTCAATCGGAGTTATCGTTTGATCGTGGCAGCTCGAAACGCATCGAATTATTTTTAATTTAAATTTGGCGAGCTAAAATAGCCATTTTTCAAAAAGTCTCGGATTTCGACGAAACCAGTTTCATCGGATCCGTAATGTGATATTATTGTAAGGTTTAAAATTTCAAGTCAATTGGATTTACCGTTTGTCCGGTACAAATTAAAACGCCTAGAAATCGACTTAAATCGGTTTAATTTAAATTGAGCGTTTACAGCCATAACTCGCACATACTTTCGAATTAGCTTTCGAAACCTATTCCATTGTGTCCGGAATGCGGGGTAAACCCTAGAAACGCTGGTTACGGCGCCTAAATCGGAGTTCGGAATTTCCGGATGAATAGTGTCGTTCGATTCTCTATAAATACACCCACCACCTTCATAATTTGATAAAAAAAATAACTAAAACCCTAATTTTTTAACCTAGCCGCCACTTTATAATTGAATGGCCAGAAAACACCCACATTCATTCATTAATCTCTCTCAATCCGTAAAGAATTAGCCAAAGTGTTCAACACGAAAGTCGTAGAGCTCGACGAGAGCTTCGATTCCATACGGTGATGATCGGAAATGGTGCAACGTAGGAGGAGCTATGGTGGGCCGTTCATAGCAGGCCACGCACGCCTTTGTGGGCTGTAGAGCAGGCCGAGCTTCAAGCCATGGATGGTGGTGGTAGCTCTCGCGAAGAGCTTCGATTTGCAAGTGGTTTGATCGAATTTCGTCGAGTATTGGCGATGCAAATTGAAACCCTAGTGATTGAGGGATGGGTTCATGCTTGCGTGAGTAACCTGTAGCCAAAACGTGAAGAGGAGAGAAAGAAAGGGACGGGCCTGATGTGGGGAAGCAAAGATCAAGGGCTAGGATTGGATGAAGGTTGTAAATATAAAGTTAATGTTGTAAATTTGTTAATATAAACTCGTGTAACTTCAAATATTCATATCTTTTTCATACGAGGTCGAAAAAATGCAAACTCAGTTGCATTGGAATCGTATGGACGAGCACTACGCAATGGAGTTGGTTTGGAGTCGTTTGGAGTTAGTGAGAATTTTGGGTAAAATTAAACGTCCGTTTAATTTTATTCGAAATAAATCGCTAAAACGGAAATAAAATCAAGGTGAGAATTTCTCACTCAATCGAATAAGTTTCGATTTTATTTTAAATAGTTAGATTTAAAATATTTGAATGCATGTTTGAATGATGATTGTTATGTATTAATTGTTAAAATAGACATTATACGCCGTTAGTAAGCAGATGTTATTTATTAAAAACATATACCGCGAATATTTCATAAACAGTGAAATTGGTATTATATATAATATCAATATATATATATTGGCATATGTATATATTGCAGTTATTGATTTCCCGCATTTTTTGTTTAGCGGATGAGACCCTATTACGCCGTTATTAAGCGGATAATATTTAATAAGAACATATACCGTGATAATTTCGTACTGGAGCGAAATTGGTATTGTGCTAATGTTTTTGGATGCAGGAAAACAGGTTGGAGGGATCCAACTGGATTCCTCAACAGTATTTATTTGATTATGGATATTTTGATATTCGTTGATTATCATATACGATATGTGATATCGTTGTAGTCGTGATTTGACTATTTGGTGTGTAGCATCATTGGACCAAGTTTTGGAATTTTAAAATGATTTATAAAGTGATTTTTGAAAATATACTATATTTTTGGAATAGATTCATTTTAAATAAATAAACGTTATAATTTTTAAAGTTATAAAATTATGGTTTTTGTGAAATACAGTTAAAAGCTGATTTTTGAGAATACGATGCTAGTGATTTTATAAATAGTTTAAATCGGGATTTTAGAATTATTGTGAATAGTTTAAATATAGGATTTATAAAATTTAATTATTTTATGAATCAAAAGAATGAAGTTTTTAAAGGAATTTAAGACGTTTAAAAAGAATAATATGAATTGATTTATATAAGAGATTTATAAATGGATATTTATAAATTGAGATATTGAAATTATAAAACGAGTTTTTATAAGTGTTTGAATGAAGTGAAAATGAATTTCATTAAAGAATGAAATTTATAAAATTATAAACTGTGAAGTTATAAATAAAATTTATAAATAGTAAGATTTATAAATTTGTGAAGTTATTGAAAGAATAGATTTGGTTAAATAAATGAATCTTATAAGTTATAAGATTTATGGTTTGGAAAGTCTTTAGAGGAACGATTTTGTAAAATAATCGTTTTATAAGTATTTAACTTATAATATGGACTTTGAGTTCATAATTGGGATATAAATCGAATAGGCTAATAAAGGAGATTTATAAAGGAAGTTTTTATAAATAAATAGATTTATAAACGTTGTTTTATAAATTCACAAACGACTTATTTTGATAAGTAAATTGTTATGATTTATTTATGGAGTTATAATCACGTTTTGACTGTGAATAATTCTTTGAATTAAAATGAATAAAAGGATGAAATTGTTAACGTAGTATATTCACGTTTTTGAATAGTGAATAACACGTTAAATAAATTGTTTTGGATTTGGATGTTTTAAATAGAATTAAAACGATCGAACAATGTTTTAAAAATGTGTTGAGATTCGAAACCATAGATTTCAACATTTATTGTTGAAATAGACGTTTTCGAGAAATGAAAAGGAAATAGTGGACTATAACACTATTATTATAGTAAATGATTTCCGAAAGGAAATGTTTTGTATAGTATTGGGATTTATATATCTATTTAATTTCGAATCCCTATACTAGTGAATTTGGGTTGTCGTAACGATGTTTTACGTAACATTCGTTTTGGCCCAAATAAATATGTTTAAGAGAATGATTTCCTTAAAGAATGAAATATATACTTAATTTCGATTAAAGTATATTGAATATTTTCTAAGTGTTGAAAATAAATAAAATCTGTGAATTACTTATTAAATAAGTATGGAAATGTTTTCCAATATAAAGTGAATACTTTGAGAACTTATCTTTTTGAAGATAAATTGAAATGAATTATTGAAATCATATGCATGGATATTTTGGAATGTAAATTCACTATGGAATGTATAAAAGAAACTGGAATTTGTTTAAGAATAAATATTTGATTTATTTTTGAAGTGTGACATTTTATATCTAGTAAAGATATTTTAGAAAATAAATAATTTGGAAAATTATTTGGAATCTGGTGATGTGTGCATATCAATTGATAGTTCAATAACCGACTATCAATATTTCCCTTTGAATGGGTATTTGATGTGATTTGATTGAATTTGAATGCCACACTTATTTTTAAATAAGCGCTCACTATTCGGATTAACCGGGAAAGGACCATGGGGTCGTATAACCCATTCCGAATATGTGATACGTCGTTGTGAATTGCATTGAAGATCGGTGTTGAAGACCCGGTATTTGCGAGAGCGATAGGATGACCTGTCGATTTACTCTGCACCGAGTTGCTCCGGTATAGAGTTCTCCATATGTGATGGTGAATCCGATCAGGATTGTGAATATCCGGATTGCAAGGACTTCTTTGTAAGTGCCTTCGGTTTTGTTCGAGCCCGGAACAGACTTGTATGGACTGTGTGTCTGACATTACAAGTTGAGATATAAAGCCGATTTCTTTCAAATATATTTCTGTTGGTGGCGAAGAATTTATTCTTTTAGCTTAACACCCTTCTCTGAGACGTACGAGCTCAGAGGTTATATAGTTGAAGTTATCAGCGATATATTCCCAATTTGGTAATGTGACATGCTGAGTGTTGCTGAAATGATCATTGTGTTGATTATTGTGATAGGATCGTTTATTTGATCGTCTATCTTAGTGATCATTGTGTTGATCATTTGTTGACCCAAAGCATGGCTTTTGTATAAAGTATGTTTTTGTGGACGTGACTTCGTCGAACCTCACACCCCGGAAATGGTCAAAACAGGAAAGATGCGGCAAGGTTATGAGGGGTAGCACCCTTTAGGGTATGTACATTTCCTTCTGGATAGAGGTGGTATCATGGTATGGAGCCCAGATATTTAACCTATGTGGTTACTACGAATTTATTACTTTGTGGTTGTTGGTTTTCGAGATCCCGTGAGAAAGGTCGTTTACGATCGGGGAATGGCGTGCTCGTGTCAGTAGTTACCCAGTTAGGGGTAACCCGGCCTTGTGTTGGCAGAGTTCCGGTTTGGTTCTCGGGGATGTCTTTCCAGAGGCATTCTCATGTGGCAATGGGAAGTTCCTTGGCCTGATCATTTGTTGGAAATCCAAAGAAACAATACGAAACTTGTACGGTTTTAGTTGTATAACCTGCTATGGAATGTGGCGGTAACCTGCTATTGAACATAGTTAGCTATAGTAGGCATACGATAATGGTCGTATGTTGGCTAAGATTTATATTCTACTTTCGAAATGAATTTTCCCTACACTATGCACTAGTAATAATATCAAATGTTCTTTTTAAATGCGTATCAAGCATGTTTGACTATCATAAGGAGAAATCTCCTCCGATTCTGCGTTTGCATTGTGTGTGTGCGGGAGGCCTTATGGTAGTCTCATTTTTAAAAGCATTGCGAATTGAAATAAAAATATCTCTCTATTTTGATTTTAAGATAAATAAACTGTTTTGAGTTCTCACACCAGTCACATGACTGACTTGGAGTTTATTGTTTTCCTTCCTAAACTCTGGGTGCCCACCAATTTCCACACGGGCAGTCAAGAGTTAAGGTTTATCAGGATATTCTGGAGTTGCTGGAGGCAAGATGGATGGCATGGCATATTACTTATATAGTATTTCTTTTTCCGCTGCACTGTTTGTTGTTGTTGTACACTCTGATGATGTGATGTAATGAAATGTAAAAAAATGTAATAACTGATAGTTCTTTGTTTAAAGATTATTCATTTATTATTATATGTTGTTCCGCTGCGAATTGTGAGATTCTGATGTGATTCAGTTGTTTTCTGTTCCGTCCTATTTTCTTCTGTTTTTCTATTCCGTTCTATTCCTCTTTTTCTTCTATTTTAAAATTCTTCTTTCTTCTTTTCCCTCTATCTTCTACCTTTTTCTCTCTTTTTCTTTTCTTAAATTCTATTTTAAAAACCCTCAGTGTTCGGTTTTCCGTCGTTCGATTCCTCGGCAGTCGATAAAGTGAGTGTCGATGTTGAATTTTCGGAAGGCGAAGAATCGTGTCCTGACAATGTGGTATCGGAGCATATGGTTAAGCGACAACCATGGTTCTGTTGGGTATTACTCATTAGAGATAGAGTCAGCAGTACTCTAGAATGAATTTGAGAGTAATAATAGCTATGAGAGCGTATTTGTTAGTGAATATAAAATTGTTTTATATTGTGATGATTGGTTTGTTGAGTGGTATATGAACCTTCGTCGACGCAGCTTCGAAACTGAATCGAAGGGGTTTCTAAACACTTGAATAGAACAATTCGACATAGTATTGTTTTAAATTGGGTAAATGAAATAATTTTGCCTTGATTATATTTTGTATATAAAGAAATAATTTTCAGAATTATTAAAGTGTATATAAGTTGATTGTTTAGTTGTTTGAATAATCTAAATAAAGGAATAATTGTATAAGCAAAAGAATTATAAGAATTAAATTATAATTAAAGTGATTTACAATTGTGAAATAAACTTATATATATAAGAAGTGAAACTATATGAATATATTTATGAATATGAGTTGTAATAAAAATGAATTCAAAGTTAAATGGAATTTAACTTAAGAAATGTTGAATTAATTTGATTTCGGTATCAAAGTAAAATTAATAAAGTGAAGTGATGAATATAAACTTGAGTTATACAAATGAAATTCAACTTTTGTAATAGAATTGAATGAATGGATTGACTATTAATCAATTAAATGTGAATTAAGTTGAAATGGAATAATGAATGTAAGTGAAATTAATTAAAATCTAATGTTATTAGAAAGTTGAATAATTGAATGAAAATCAATTAAATTAAACCAATTGTAAGCAAAAGAATTTGGTTGTAATTAATATACATTGGTTGTTACTTGATTGTTAGTTGATTGATTGTATATAATTCATTAAGTATTAATGTTATTGGAAGCTAAAGAAATGGAATCCAACTTGAAAGTGAAGTAAATCAATTTAAATAGAATTGAATTTAAATTGGAAGTGAACCAACTTGAATATGAATTAGTGAATATAAACTAATTGAAAATGAATGTTAGAAAGAACATCCACTATTAATGAATCAAATGTGATTAAATTGAAAGCCATTTCATTAAATATTAATAAGAATATGAATGAATATTGATTTGGTTATGGATGATAGTTGGTTGATGGTTGAATATATTGCATTTGTTGTTTGTTTCATTTGCTATGTTGACATATATAGTTATTATGTTGCTATAGGATGTATATTGATACTATTGTCTATATGCATGTTCTCATGTTGTTTGTTGAGTGATTAGTAGGTGCGGATCGCGTTTGCTTCGCATTTGGAGCTCGCTTTTGTGCTATATTAGCCGTATATGCTTGCTAATAAAATATAAGGTACATATCTCGGATTAAATACAGTACTTTTACACTTTTTTCCCTGCGGGATGCCTCATTACTTGATGAGATGTATATTTGTGATATATATACTGTCATTTTTTTTTCGGATCGAGCCGCGCAAAGGAGACTATGGCGAATTTTTTCGAAAATTTAAGGCGTTAGAAAAAATTTGAGAAAATTGGAAAATTTTGAAAACTTTAACTTTGATTTTGGAATTGAAAGTTAAACAATAGTAGTTGTTTTTGAACAGATAACTAAGTATGATTTGAAAACTTAGTAAAGATTTGTAAGAAGTTTAACTATGAATTTTGGGAAAATTAATAAATTCTATAACTTTTCTTACTTGTTAATTTCGAGGATGAAATTCTTTTAAGTGGGGAAGATTGTAACGACCCAGAATTTTTAGAAATTAAAATTTGAATATTTAATTTATTTTAAATATTATTAAGTGAATTTATAAGTCAAATAAATTTTTATTTGAATTTTTAGATTTAATTGAATAATTAAATCGATAATTTAATACGTTAAATTATGGAAATAATTGAAAATATAGTTAAATATGATTGAAAATGATTTGTAAAATTTTATTTTATCATATGGGAGTTAGAATGATATTTTAGAACTTTTAAAATCGAATTAAAAGTTAATTTGTGAAAATTGAATATTTTAATATTTAAATCGACTAGTGAAAATAGTCAATTTTTGAACAGTCTCAGAATTGAACGAAACCAGTTCCATTGGATCCGTAATAGTTAGTTATTACCGGATTTCAATTTTCGTGTCAATCGGAGTTATCGTTTGATCGTGGCAGCTCGAAACGCATCGAATTATTTTTAATTTAAATTTGGCGAGCTAAAATAGCCATTTTTCAAAAAGTCTCGGATTTCGACGAAACCAGTTTCATCGGATCCGTAATGTGATATTATTGTAAGGTTTAAAATTTCAAGTCAATTGGATTTACCGTTTGTCCGGTACAAATTAAAACGCCTAGAAATCGAGTTAAATCGGTTTAATTTAAATTGAGCGTTTACAGCCATAACTCGCACATACTTCCGAATTAGCTTTCGAAACCTATTCCATTGTGTCCGGAACGCGGGGTAAACCCTAGAAACGCTGGTTACGGCGCCTAAATCGGAGTTCGGAATTTCCGGATGAATAGTGTCGTTCGATTCTCTATAAATACACCCACCACCTTCATAATTTGATAAAAAAATAACTAAAAACCTAATTTTTTAACCTAGCCGCCACTTTATAATTGAATGGCCAGAAAACACCCACATTCATTCATTAATCTCTCTCAATCCGTAAAGAATTAGCCAAAGTGTTCAACACGAAAGTCGTAGAGCTCGACGAGAGCTTCGATTCCATACGGTGATGATCGGAAATGGTGCAACGTAGGAGGAGCTATGGTGGGCCGTTCATAGCAGGCCACGCACACCTTTGTGGGCTGTAGAGCAGGCCGAGCTTCAAGCCATGGATGGTGGTGGTAGCTCTCGCGAAGAGCTTCGATTTGCAAGTGGTTTGATCGAATTTCGTCGAGTATTGGCGATGCAAATTGAAACCCTAGTGATTGAGGGATGGGTTCATGCTTGCGTGAGTAACCTGTAGCCAAAACGTGAAGAGGAGAGAAAGAAAGGGACGGGCCTGATGTGGGGAAGCAAAGATCAAGGGCTAGGATTGGATGAAGGTTGTAAATATAAAGTTAATGTTGTAAATTTGTTAATATAAACTCGTGTAACTTCAAATATTCATATCTTTTTCATACGAGGTCGAAAAAATGCAAACTCAGTTGCGTTGGAATCGTATGGACGAGCACTACGCGATGGAGTTGGTTTGGAGTCGTTTGGAGTTAGTGAGAATTTTGGGTAAAATTAAACGTCCGTTTAATTTTATTCGAAATAAATCGCTAAAACGGAAATAAAATCAAGGTGAGAATTTCTCACTCAATCGAATCAGTTTCGATTTTATTTTAAATAGTTAGATTTAAAATATTTGAATGCATGTTTGAATGATGATTGTTATGTATTGATTGTTAAAATAGACATTATACGCCGTTAGTAAGCGGATGTTAATTATTAAAAACATATACCGCGAATATTTCATAAACAGTGAAATTGGTATTATATATAATATCAATTTATATATATTGGCATATGTATATATTGCAGTTATTGATTTCCCGCATTTTTTGTTTAGCGGATGAGACCCTATTACGCCGTTATTAAGCGGATAATATTTAATAAGAACATATACCGCGATAATTTCGTACTGGAGCGAAATTGGTATTGTGCTAATGTTTTTGGATGCAGGAAAACAGGTTGGAGGGATCCAACTGGATTCCTCAACAGTATTTATTTGATTATGGATATTTTGATATTCGTTGATTATCATATACGATATGTGATATCGTTGTAGTCGTGATTTGACTATTTGGTGTGTAGCATCATTGGACCAAGTTTTGGAATTTTAAAATGATTTATAAAGTGATTTTTGAAAATATACTATATTTTTGGAATAGATTCATTTTAAATAAATAAACGTTATAATTTTTAAAGTTATAAAATTATGGTTTTTGTGAAATACAGTTAAAAGCTGATTTTTGAGAATACGATGCTAGTGATTTTATAAATAGTTTAAATCGGGATTTTAGAATTATTGTGAACAGTTTAAATATAGGATTTATAAAATTTAATTATTTTATGAATCAAAAGAATGAAGTTTTTAAAGGAATTTAAGACGTTTAAAAAGAATAATATGAATTGATTTATATAAGAGATTTATAAATGGATATTTATAAATTGAGATGTTGAAATTATAAAACGAGTTTTTATAAGTGTTTGAATGAAGTGAAAATGAATTTCATTAAAGAATGAAATTTATAAAATTATAAACTGTGAAGTTATAAATAAAATTTATAAATAGTAAGATTTATAAATTTGTGAAGTTATTGAAAGAATAGATTTGGTTAAATAAATGAATCTTATAAGTTATAAGATTTATGGTTTGGAAAGTCTTTAGAGGAACGATTTTGTAAAATAATCGTTTTATAAGTATTTAACTTATAATATGGACTTTTAGTTCATAATTGGGATATAAATCGAATAGGCTAATAAAGGAGATTTGTAAAGGAAGTTTTTATAAATAAATAGATTTATAAACGTTGTTTTATAAATTCACAAACGACTTATTTTGATAAGTAAATTGTTATGATTTATTTATGGAGTTATATTCACGTTTTGACTGTGAATAATCCTTTGAATTAAAATGAATAAAAGGATGAAATTGTTAACGTAGTATATTCACGTTTTTGAATAGTGAATAACACGTTAAATAAATTGTTTTGGATTTGGATGTTTTAAATAGAATTAAAACGATCGAACAATGTTTTAAAAATGTGTTGAGATTCGAAACCATAGATTTCAACATTTATTGTTGAAATAGACGTTTTCGAGAAATGAAAAGGAAATAGTGGACTATAACACTGTTGTTATAGTAAATGATTTCCGAAAGAAAATGTTTTGTATAGTATTGGGATTTATATATCTATTTAATTTCGAATCCCTATACTAGTGAATTTGGGTTGTCGTAACGATGTTTTACGTAACATTCGTTTTGGCCCAAATAAATATGTTTAAGAGAATGATTTCCTTAAAGAATGAAATATATACTTAATTTCGATTGAAGTATATTGAATATTTTCTAAGTGTTGAAAATAAATAAAATCTGTGAATTACTTATTAAATAAGTATGGAAATGTTTTCCAATATAAAGTGAATACTTTGAGAACTTATCTTTTTGAAGATAAATTGAAATGAATTATTGAAATCATATGCATGGATATTTTGGAATGTAAATTCACTATGGAATGTATAAAAGAAAGTGGAATTTGTTCAAGAATAAATAATTGATTTATTTTTGAAGTGTGAAATTTTATATCTAGTAAAGATATTTTAGAAAAATAAATAATTTGGAAAATTATTTGGAATCTGGTGATGTGTGCATATCAATTGATAGTTCAATAACCGACTATCAATATTTCCCTTTGAATGGGTATTTGATGTGATTTGATTGAATTTGAATGCCACACTTATTTTTAAATAAGCGCTCACTATTCGGGTTAACCGGGAAAGGACCATGGGGTCGTATAACCCATTCCGAATATGTGATACGTCGTTGTGAATTGCATTGAAGATCGGTGTTGAAGACCCGGTATTTGCGAGAGCGATAGGATGACCTGTCGATTTACTCTGCACCGAGTTGCTCCGGTATAGAGTTCTCCATATGTGATGGTGAATCCGATCAGGATTGTGAATATCCGGATTGCAAGGACTTCTTTGTAAGTGCCTTCGGTTTTGTTCGAGCCTGGAACAGACTTGTATGGACTGTGTGTCTGACATTACAAGTTGAGATATAAAGCCGATTTCTTTCAAATATATTTCTGTTGGTGGCGAAGAATTTATTCTTTTAGCTTAACACCCTTCTCTGAGACGTACGAGCTCAAAGGTTATATAGTTGAAGTTATCAGCGATATATTCCCAATTTGGTAATGTGACATGCTGAGTGTTGCTGAAATGATCATTGTGTTGATTATTGTGATAGGATCGTTTATTTGATCGTCTATCTTAGTGATCATTGTGTTGATCATTTGTTGACCCAAAGCATGGCTTTTGTATAAAGTATGTTTTTGTGGACGTGACTTCGTCGAACCTCACACCCCGGAAATGGTCAAAACAGGAAAGATGCGGCAAGGTTATGAGGGGTAGCACCCTTTAGGGTATGTACATTTCCTTCTGGATAGAGGTGGTATCATGGTATGGAGCCCAGATATTTAACCTATGTGGTTACTACGAATTTATTACTTTGTGGTTGTTGGTTTTCGGGATCCCGTGAGAAAGGTCGTTTACGATCGGGGAATGGCGTGCTCGTGTCAGTAGTTACCCAGTTAGGGGTAACCCGGCCTTGTATTGGCAGAGTTCCGGTTTGGTTCTCGGGGATGTCTTTCCAGAGGCATTCTCATGTGGCAATGGGAAGTTCCTTGGCCTGATCATTTGTTGGAAATCCAAAGAAACAATACGAAACTTGTACGGTTTTAGTTGTATAACCTGCTATGGAATGTGGCGGTAACCTGCTATTGAACATAGTTAGCTATAGTAGGCATACGATAATGGTCGTATGTTGGCTAAGATTTATATTCTACTTTCGAAATGAATTTTCCCTACACTATGCACTAGTAATAATATCAAATGTTCTTTTTAAATGCGTATCAAGCATGTTTGACTATCATAAGGAGAAATCTCCTCCGATTCTGCGTTTGCATTGTGTGTGTGTGCGGGAGGCCTTATGGTAGTCTCATTTTTAAAAGCATTGCGAATTGAAATAAAAATATCTCTCTATTTTGATTTTAAGATAAATAAACTGTTTTGAGTTCTCACACCAGTCGCATGACTGACTTGGAGTTTATTGTTTTCCTTCCTAAACTCTGGGTGCCCACCAATTTCCATACGGGCAGTCAAGAGTTAAGGTTTATCAGGATATTCTGGAGTTGCTGGAGGCAAGATGGATGGCATGGCATATTACTTATATAGTATTTCTTTTTCCGCTGCACTGTTTGTTGTTGTTGTACACTCTGATGATGTGATGTAATGAAATGTAAAAAAATGTAATAACTGATAGTTCTTTGTTTAAAGATTATTCATTTATTATTATATGTTGTTCCGCTGCGAATTGTGAGATTCTGATGTGATTCAGTTGTTTTCTGTTCCGTCCTATTTTCTTCTGTTTTTCTATTCCGTTCTATTCCTCTTTTTCTTCTATTTTAAAATTCTTCTTTCTTCTTTTCCCTCTATCTTCTACCTTTTTCTCTCTTTTTCTTTTCTTAAATTCTTTTTTTAAAAACCCTCAGTGTTCGGTTTTCCGTCGTTCGATTCCTTGGCAGTCGATAAAGTGAGTGTCGATGTTGAATTTTCGGAAGACGAAGAATCGTGTCCTGACACTTTCCTAAAAGGTGGTATAGAGAACAAGAAACAAAAGTGTGAGTGCCTAAATGATATATGCATAAATAATCAAAATACAACCATGCTCTCTCAACTTATACTATTTTATGGTGATCGCGTAACCTGAGCTCTAATACCAAATGTTGCAACCCACCTCCATATTACTTGAAAACCACACATAGAAGCAATTTAATTCCCAACAGTGTCATGGATAACATACCATTAAGGGTATAATATAAAAGAAGAAACAAAGCATCTATCATAATTATCATAACACTAAATCTCAAAAAAGAATGGAAAATATTATAATATCAAATAAACTTGTAATAGACTAAATGAACATCGTAGAAAGAGATATAATATTGGTATTATAATACAATGTGCAAATGGTACATAAATCTCATATACAATGTTTTCTCAAAATGAATATATAGTCTATATGTCAATATCCCAAAAATAATGGATATATAATCATAGTGGAAAAATAGGTATGGTCCTATAGATCACCTCCAGCTAGTATAAATACACATCTCTTGTTTGTGGCTCTAGTGCGATCGACAAAGGTTCCTAGCACCTTAATAGAGGAAGAGGGTTCGAGTCTTGGCGAGGGCACTTTAGTAGCTTAATTTTTGCAAAGACATGTAATAATCCCAAAAATAAGAAGAAAAACTCGGATTAAAAAGTGCTTCTATGAGAGCCTGAGTTAAAAGGGGTTGGTTCGGTGGTGACCTTGCTACATCCTCAGCCAAAGAAAGTAGGTTTTATATAATACAAAATGGTAATACTTGAGGTAATAAGACCATACCTCAACCTACATCTTGAGCTGCATCCAACAAGTTAGCACATTTCATTATAGTGCTGATAGAGTTAGGGGTATGTCTTAGAGACAATTATGTAATTTTTTACATATATCTAACTCGTTGACCAATCTTTTCAAAATAATAGTATTTTCTTTCTATTATATACTTGATATAATATGGTTATATTAATTAATCACTTTAATTAATAGTTTATTTAATGGAAAATCCATAAATGGTGTGTTTTGTGATAGTAGTTACAAAGTGTTATAACCATGATTAATTTATCACAACGAAACAAATGTAACATTTTAAGTATTTCTAGTCAAGGTGCATCGAGATTGGATATCGATGTATCCATTGAGACTGGACTACATAACATTCTCAAAATGTTGGGTAGTGTATTACTCATGACTGCTGGGACACCAAGGGGTTTCATACTGATAGTTATTGGATAACTATAGAATGAATCACTCGATAGTTTTCTTTTGGTTAATATAACTAAGGTTAAGCAGAGAATATCGATCTGATTAATTTACACAGTTCTTTTGACATGAAAGTACTGTTAATCTTCAATGTGGAAACTCTGCATAGATTATAGTTAAATCGTGGCACAATGTTCAACGAACGGCTATAGTTGGGTCGAGTGGAAGCATTGAAAGTGAAACACTATTCAAGAGAGGATTTATCTCTCAGTTATATGAGGTTAGTATCATGGTCAACTGAAGTCAACTCAAAGTCAAAGTCTCCGGCCAGAGCATTGTAGTTAATAATAATAGTTATTATTAAACCAAAGATGTTGTGTTTGAACTATAAAGTAGAATGTGGATGATATTGGATTTTTAACCACTACCAGGTTCCATAAATCCAAAATGACATAGGTTTGACGAAGATAATTGGTGTAAATAATTGTCACTATTAAGTACCGTTTATAATAAGTAAAACCGGACTTTACCAAAATATGTGTAAGCGATAAATTTGGCCAAAATGTCACACCGCATGCTAAGTGACGTGTGAACGTTAATATTTGATTAGTTCGATATTAATCGCTGACTGAATTTACACCGATTCGCACAACCGTAAGGATGAATTCTTTGAAAAACCACATGATTTAATTGATTTATAAAATGTTGTAGATTGATTAAATTAATTGATATTTGAGAAATATTAATTATTAATTATTTGATTTTTGGAAGTTTTTTATGATTATTTTAATGAATTTATAAAAGTTATATTTGCATGCATTGATATATTATGTTGATGTAATTTAAAGATAATTGCATGAAATGATTTACTGAAATTTTATGTCATCTGATGACATGATTTGTGAAAATTTTATGTCATTTGATTGCATATGTGTAAAGAAAGGATAGGAGAGAGAGAAAAAAAAATCAAGGGAATTAATTAGGGAATTTTTAATTAAAGAATGGAAATGGTTTCAATCTTTGAAATAAAACATATTCTCTATTTCATTCTATACGTACAATTCATTCTTTCTTATTCAATCTGTTTCTTTCTCTTCTCCTAAATTTTGATGCAGAAAAAAATTCAAAATTCTTTCAACTCCATATGAAAACATCAAAAAAGAAAAGAAAAGTGGTTCATCCATCTCTTGCAAGGATAGGATATGTATCTTGAAGATCTGAAGAGATATCATCATTCATGGTGTAACTTTTAGGCAACGTCGCAAGGGGAGTCCATTTTCAAGATGTGCTTTAAGGCTTTAGGTAATAAGGTATGTTTTTCTTTAATAGATAATGATATTTGATGTAATGTTTTTTGAAAGAGTAATTTAATTATCATAATTTGAATGTGCATACTACTGCCTCATTTAGGTTGAAAATTGTTTATGTAGCTTGAATTGTTTGTTGAATGAATCAATTGGTGTTTTATTTAATAAATCAAAACTAATTTTTGTATATGTTTAAATGTAATGTTTTGTTTTGGAACTATGTTCTAAACATTTAATTTAAAGTCTAATTTTTAGAGCAGAAATTTTGTATGTTCAATTTATCAATTAAGTTCTTATTTTGTTAAATTAAAATTTATTTATTTTTGAATACAATGTTTTATTATAGATCTGTATTGTAAACATTCAATTCAATGTATAATACATTAGATCCAAAATTTTGTATGTTTATATTATTTTTATTGGATTTTACTTTAATAAATTAAGCTAAAATTTGTTTATGAATATTACGGTGTTTTATCGAAGATTCATATTTTAGATCATATAAAATAAAATGTAAGTTTATTTTTGAAATTTTACGTGTATGTATTTTGTATTGTTTTGGAAAATAAAAAAAGGAAGATGTTTTGGCAATAAATCTAAATTTTAATTTGATTACTATAGTCTTTAATTTTTATTAATTAGAGATATTTTACCAAATATTACATACATACAATTAATCGTTTGACAGTAACCCTACTTTTAAATTGATTGCTATAAATCTATAATTTTTATTAAGTATAAAGACTAAATCTTATATACACACAATTAATTTTATACATATTTTTGCACATATAAAATTGATTACATGTATTTCATATTATGAAAGTATGATTAATTTCTTTCCAAAAGGAGGAAACAATTTAAATGGGGCAATAATACACACACACACACATTTATTTTCAACTGTTATATCCTTATATTATGATGCCTATAATTTGTCATTTATATGCTGCATTAATTAAGTTTACGAAATGGGACAATGATTCAATCATCATTATTACCCTTTATTTATTTCCCATTTTTTCCTTTATGTGATTAGCTGTCCATTTAATTTTTTTTATTTCTACACCTTGCTATCAATTGATAGCACCTATCATATGTCGCACTTACAGAATTTACACTATAATATATATATATATATATATATATATATATATATTTGTTTGTTTATACTTACGTTATGCAATATACATGTTACTAATTAATGACATTTATTTAATCAATCAATTTAATCAAAGAGAGAGAATAAAAGGTTTCTATCTCTACATAAATAATATGCCCTCTCATTAATGGAATAAGTTACGAGAAGGAAATGAAAAGTTTCATTCTTTAAATAAATTTATGCCTCGTCATTAATTGAATAAGTTAAGGGAAAGGAAATGAAAATTTTCATTCTCTAAATAAATTTATAGCCCGTCATTAATTGAATAATTTAAGAGATAGGAACCGAAAAGTTTCGTTCTCTAAATAAATTTAATAATTACTTTTACACACAAATATGTATATAAGAGTATATTTGATTTATTCTAATTTACAGGCATATTAAATTAAAGTAAAGTTTTATTTATAAAATTAAATTAAATATTAATTTTATTGAAAAAGAAACCCAGAAAAGTTCTAAGTATATTTAGACTTTATAGACCCATTAAAGATCCAAAATGGCTAATTTTTTTGAAATTCATCCATATCTTCCATTGTGTGCTGGCCCAGTTCCTACTATGGTATCAGAGCCCAATAGCCTGTGCAGTTTAAATTAGTCATGTTTTGGCTAACTAATTAAGCTTGCGCACTTAGTATAGTGTCTAGAAAGGTGATGTCTAGGATTGGAATTTGAATTGGGCCTTAAGCTAATTTTCAAAATAGTTTTGAAAATTAAGACTAGATTTTAAATTTAAATTTAAAATGAAAACATGTTTATTACAAAAGGTTGTAATATAACATAAACTTTCAAAATGTTTGAAAAGGTAACGAAAATTTCAAAATGTTTGAAAGTATTTAAATATTAATTTCAAAATTTAAAATTTATTAATAAGACTAATAAAATAAATTAATTAAATGAGTTAATTAATTAATACTTATATGCATGTATTATATATGTTGACATATGTTATGTTATTTAAAAGTGTTTAAGATATATGTATGTAAGATAAATTTTGAAATAGATATAATTTAATTAAAATTGTTTAATTAAATAAATTATTTAAAGGTTCATTAATTAAATAAAAATAAACATATATAAGATATATGCGTTATATTATAAAGGTTATAGTAGATATGTATATAAAAGTTTTATTGGAATACTAATATAAAATTAATTAAATAGTTAATTAATTAAATAAGATTTAGTTAATGAAATATTACACATAATACTATCATATAAGTAATATGAAATATAAAAGTTATATAACAGCAAAACTTATATGATATGAATGTACAAACAAACCATGGAACACTAAAGAAACTGAAATAGACTTGAGGAATAAATACATACGTATATGTATGTATACCTCAATTTCTAATGTGTCTGACACTTGAATCACAAGGGTATTTCATAAGAAATACATTATTTCATACGTCGAAATCACTTCATATAATATATTGAAGATTATGAATCTTTAATATAATGTTTGTCTACCGTATATATATATATATTAACAAATTACTTGCATACTCCTTAGTTGTTAAGCAAACTCAAGTCACGGATGTTATGTGTAGTATTATTAATATATTGAATAGATGATGTAAGATAACCATATGTATTTGTTGAGCAAACTCAAGGTACATATACTATACTTAGGCCATAATGATATGGTAGGTATAAGTGAATAATGTCTTTTGATTTGTTGAGAAAACTCAAGGTTGAAATGAGATTAGGACAAGGAAACATGGGTTAGGAGTTGTCTGTGATACAACCGATAAAGAGTTATCTATTGTTTGTGGGGCTATGATTTGTTGAGCAAACTCAAGGTTAGAATACCAAGACAGACGAGTCCTTACACCCAGAAGTCGAGAGACTTCTATTTTTCATCTTAGGGTTTGAAGAAACATAAAAGACTGGTGGGAGCCTTATTAGAAAAATGAAATGGTAACATTTAACCTTTCTAATATTGTAAGAACATATGTTAAATAATTTTATAATTATCTGCAATGATAAATTTATGCATTTAATATGATTGATAAAACGTTTATCAATTAATATATATAAATGAACTGAATTGAAAATTAACAAATGGAAATATAATATAATACTGAATAATAAATGCCTATTGCATGTTAATGTTTTCTATACCCATGCAAGCGCCTAATTTTTACAACTACGTAACACATCCGTAAAATGATTACTTACGTGTTTATTTGTTTTAGACTGTGTATTGCATTTTATTAGTTTTGGACTCTAAAAGCAATACAAGACTATCGATGGATATTTGATCCATATACTATCACATGTAAATACTATATGGTGAATGGTCATAGTTCGTAACGTATGATACTTCAAAGAATATAGTTCATTCGGAATAAGCTAATAAACTATACTATGAGATCGAGCATTCAATTTGATTAATTACATAAAAGATCATATTATGTTAATTATAGCACAAGGCCAAAACCACAAGGTAGATCTAAGAACTCGATCGCTTAAATGTTAGTTTAACTAGTTTATGCAAAGAGCAACATATTTGATGTCCTTAATATTAAGGATAATCAAATGCCCTTTTGTAAGGAGTTCGTTATGATATTGCAGTAAGAGTTTTCTTTTGAATGGTTTGACCATTTAGACAGGAAAATGAATGTATAAGAGCAAATGTGATTTAAGATATAGTTGGGATGGAGAGAGTGAAGAGTCATTTCTTCTTCATAAATAAAAAATGGAAACGAGATTTGTAATTATAATAAAAGATATTTAACGTTGGAATAAGAAATATGATTCCTATTCTGAAATGTATTTTAGTATAGAAAATTGTTTTCTATGATATTTGTTTCTATTGGTTTAAGATAGTTGATCAAAGAACTCTCCACTGTAAACTAGTTGTAATATATGAATAAATAAATCAATATTAAGTGAATGATGGACCTTCGAATTTAGTACGCTATTCCAATAATGGTGGAAATAACAGGAGCATGCCATGTAGCACTTATTGATTGCATCAAAGTACGAAAATTGTTTTCGTAGAACGTACCGAACATTATTTATGAAATAATGACTATTTTTCACTATCGACTAAAAATAGAAATAACTGTATTTCAATATGAATATTATGAATATTTATTATGAAATAAAATTTTGGTATTTGTTTTCATAACAAAAATGGTGCATTGGAAAATATAGAAGTATCAATTTATTTACACTTATTCTGGAAATACAAACTAAGCCGTATTTTTGAGGAAATAATTTTATTATATGATTTTGAATCATATGATACTTGCTAATTATATCTCAAATAATAAAGGGCTATGCACCCATTTAGTGGGAGCATCATAGGAGTTGATGAACTCTTCAGATTGATACTTATAGATATATGTAATCATAATTGTATAAATACCAAAATGGTTTCACGTACTTCATCATATTCACTGACGGGTCATCACTGACATGGATAAGTGTATTTGATGCACATGTAGCATGTCTATGGTAAACTCATTGAATATAAAACAAAAGTAAGAATAATATGCAATAGGACTAATTTGATTAGATCGGATGAGTGAGTATATTGGAAAAGGTTCCAAACGTACCTAAAATGAATAAAGATTCAATCTCAAAATAACTCCTTCATGTGATACATAATGATGCATTGATATGGAGTAATCGAACTTTGTTGGACAACATACGATTACTTGTGAGTGAAGTTGAGTTAATTTATTTCTATAAGGTAATGTACTTAAGAGTAGTACACATGGTTAATATTATTTCATCCGAACAACAATTTATAAAATCTTACAAGTTAAGGGTTTATTCGAAACTTCAACATATCCAAGGCAAGGAGTTGGCAGGTTATGCCAGTCGAAAGATTGCATGTAATAATTGTTTACGAGGGATCTTATATGATTCTCCTTAAAAGGATTTTGGATAGGAAAATCATTGAATGACATATTTATGTTTTGAACATAATTTTTGTAAACTAAAACCAAATCATTTTTATAAATATAGAAATTCATAGAGCATTTATGAATCCCTATTCTATTTACACTAAGAAACAATTGTTATTTCAAGATATACCAACTTCATAGTGAAGGATGTACTTTGAGGAATTATTGATAGTTAAATGGAATTGGATATGATCCATAGATTGAAATGATTATATTAAATGAAATGAAATTAACTAGGCTAAATGAACACATAGCATTAGAATATCTAATAATATTCTCGCACATTGAAGAGAAAATATGAATTTCTTATTAATGTCGAAAATATATAATCCTCGGTTGTTTAATTAAACCATTAAGTGTATTGAATCTATATGATATGATGCGCAAATGCAAAAGAATTCCAATTATGCTATCAAAATATAGATTTTTGTAGTCATAATCGAAGGAATGTGATCCATTGGCCAAGATTGTGTCTTTATGAGAAAGATTAATGTTGTTGGAATTAAATAAGTAATGTTGATAAGAATAATGTCGCAGATTTCAATTGTTGAAATTTGAATAATAGATTTGGTATTCAAAATGCTCAAGTTAGTTTGGATTTACTTACAAATTATCACTTGATAAGACTTAGTGTTTGGTACATATTCATTGAAATAGAAAATTATAAATAACGATTTAGAATAAGCTATTTACATATATTAACCAAAAATGTCTTGAAGTCAGTGGGAGCAATATTGAGTTTGTGAGTCTTTGGATATGATCCAAGAAATGATACGAAAGTATCATTTTATAAGCATCAAGATTGAATAATTATTTTGATAGAAATATCAAATAGTTGCTTTTCAATCAAAGTGTGGAGGAAGCGTGGGTTTATAAGAAAGAACGTTAAACGATACATTGACTATAAGTAAACAACACATTATTGATTTTAACGATGTAATTGTATTAAAATTAGTCTTAGTTGTTTTAATATTCAACATTTTATTAATAAATGATATCTTTTACATTAAGTATAAAAGATGTCGGGAATGTCCATATGCAAGGATATCTTATTAAAATGTTTAATGCGAAACACATAAGATAAATTCCTTTGCATTGGCAATAGGAATTATCATACATGTTATGTTGTCTACGATATCATGATTTGTTTATGTATTTGATACATGAAGCAAATATCGAATCCAAATTGATTGAAGCGTTTTCATGTATTTATGAAATATTAGAGAATTATTTACCGAAACAAAAACACCTTATGAACGAGTGTTTGGATTCGAACTTCATAAGGGATATTGAGTATATTATGTCAATAATAAATTCAAGTTAAGAATCTTTAAGTTGGAAACGATCCAAATGAAAGTTCATGGCTAATCAATGAAAAAGGCTAAGTACATTGCTTAGAATAGCGCCATAATAAAAACAATGTATATAAAAATATAAGTCAACAAATTTATAACTGAGCCGATTCCAAACGTTGAGAATCTCATAATATTATTATATGATAACAACATCACGATATAGTTTGCAACATAACTTATATCTTACTAGATGTCGAGAGACATACTCCAAATTGATAAGTAGTTTATCATCATCGAAGAGAGTTGATTGACATAGTAGATAATTTAAACATAATAGCATAACCATTCACAATGGGATGACCTAATTAGTTTTGAGAAAACCGATTGGTGAAGTTGGAATAAGATTCTATAATTGACCCCAGGTGCAAGTGGGAGATTGATAGAGTTAGGGTTATGCTGTAACAACCTATAATTTTCGATAATTAAAAATAGTAAATTTTAATAAGGTTTTGTGATTTAATGTTGGAAGAAATAAAAATTTGTGATTTAGTAATAAAAATATAACCGGAATGAAATGTAATAGTATTAATTTAGGGTTTCTGTTTTTCTGTTAGATCAAAAAAAAATCGTAATAACAGCTTTAAATGTAATTCCAATTAATTGAAACGATTAAAAAGTTAAAATTGGTTATAGATTAAATAATGTGAATTTAATATAATAAATGACTAATTGAATGAAATCTCAAATAATTATAATAAATTGTATGTTTCATTGGTTAGAAATTGTAAATAAGAAGATAAAATCAATGTGAAGTTATTTATTTTGTTAGTTAATAATAAACTTGGAAATATGTTTGAATTGGCAAATTGTGACATTGGTTAATTAATTAATTGAAATTTTAATTTGTCATAAATGATAAATAAGGGAATAAATTAAATGTTATAATTAATTGGTGAAATAATATGTAATTCATTGAAATTGGAAAAAATCAGGGTGTGGTAAGTAGTTATAACGTTTGTTTGAAGATGATAAACTTATAAATGTGATTAAAAGGTAAATGTGACAATTGTTATTTGTTACCTATTTGTTTACCTTGTTGAAATCAAATTGAAAATAAATTGCGATAAATGTAATTAAATATTACGTTAATGGAAATCAAGATGAAAGTGGAGAATATTAATATAATAAGATACAAACTAATGTTAACTATGTCCATAGAGTAATGATTGATTGGATAAAAGATTTAAATCAAAGCAAATCAATTTATTGGAATTAAATTATAATTAAATGAGATTTAATTACAGCTGAAATTGAACACTGTAATTAGTGTAATATTTAACACTGCATTTGATATGTCAATTTGTTTTAAAGTATTGTAAATGTCTAAGGGATATAAAGTGATAAAATTTTCCAATTATAATATTTAAATTGAAGAGTGGTTTAATTAATTTAATATTAATTTATTTTGTTAGTGTGGAAATAGCCATTTTCGCCACTGTCTCGGTTTTCGACTAAACTGGTTTCATCGGTCCCGTAACAATGAATTATTATCGGATTTCAAGTTTTGTAGCGATCAGACTTGTCGTTTGGCCGTGCGAGCTTGAAATGCATAGAAATTAATTTAAGATTAATTTAAGGAATTCGATAAAATAAATCAATTTTGAAAAGCTATCATCCGTATACGATCGAATTAGGCCTCGAGACTAGTTATATTGAGTTCGGAATGAGGGTAAAAAATTATAAACGCCAGGCTGCATGCCTCAATTGGAGTTCGGACGATTTTGGACCTAACTATATAAATACGGCACGCATAGCGAGAAATATTGTTATTTTATTCTGAAACCCTAGCTCTAACCTTGGCCACCGTCTTCTTCTTATTTCAATGACCGAAATTTCATGTGTTTCTTCCCTTGATTTCTGCTTATCCGCTCAACGAAATCAAAAACTTCCTAAATGAAAGTTGTAGATCTCGGCGAGCTCTATACATCCACCCGTGGAATCGTAGCGTAACGATTTGGATTTTCCAAAATCGAGGCATATAGGACAACATGTTTTTGATATTTTGTGTGATGAGGGAAGCAGTGTCGTCGATGGCGTTTTGGGCGTATGTAGAGCTCGGTGGGATGCGCACAACGGCGGCGTTGGATCATGGCTCGGTGGCCCGTGGTGGTAGGCACATGTTAGGGAAGGAGCGTGGTTATGGGTGCATTCATCTCCTGTACACATAAGAATATAAGATGGTAATGATAATTACCATTTTTCCATTCATTTTATCTTTCTTATTTAAATCTTGATTTCAATCTTCTAATTATCATAACTTTTACGTATGAGCTCGGATTCTCACATGGTTTGTTTCATTGAGATTGTATAAAATTTTTGAACATTTTGGCATTAGTTTGGACGAATTTCATGACTGTTCAAATTTTGGGCCTAAATTGGATTTTAAATTAATTTAAAATCAAAGATGAGTGTTTTAACCCACTCAAAACTACTAAATTATCTTATGCTAATTAAATTAAATTTTTGATGTGATTAGAAATTGATTGCTTGATTTATTTAAATTGTCATTCTTGTTAAATTGAATTTTATTTTATTTAATCATCGTTTATTTAATATTGAATTTAATTGTCAATTTACTACCTATTAATAATCCATTGATGTTTATGGGTTAATTTGGATGATGATTGTGATGGATGTTTGATTGTTGATATTGGATGACTAGATGTTATATTTTATATTTTTATTACACTGCAAGTCCCCTATGGGTTGATACATACCCGAACAATCATATATATAGAATAGGGAAAATTATTATTGATAGAAATGATAAACCGAAGCGATCTTCATTGAAATAAATTTGGGATTGTGAGTTGAAATGATATATACCTGTAAATTTAAATATGTTCGAACTGAAATGATAAATATCCGTATCACTTGAGCATAGGGTATAAAATTATATGCGGACACCAAATTGGTTAACTTAAATGATTTTAAATTTTTAAATTTTGAGTTCAGCTAAATGATACTTTGAAATAGAATTTGATTTATATAAACCATATTATTTAAATGTATTGTTTAAAAGATTAAATTTGAAATTTTGGAATTGTATTAATAAATTGCATAGAGGTCTAAGTTGGAATTCTAAAGTTGAATTTTGAAGTATAAACGAAACTTATCGAAATTGAGTCATTGAAATGTTTGAAATTTGTAATTTTGAAATTTATTAAAATCGAAATAGCATAAAATTGATATTTTAGAATTCGATATTGGGTTTTGATTGGAAATCTGGATATGGTCCAGATTGTCGAAATGGAAAAAATAGTTAAATTTGATGTTAATTTCAAATTTATTATTTTAATATAAATTGTTAAATTTTTTATTTTAAATTCTAATTAGTAAGATTTTCAAACTATTAAACTAAGATAATCTATTTTAAAATATTTTAAACCATTTAATCAATTTAAACTATTTTAATATATTTTAATCAATTTTAATCTAATTTAATCTATTTATCCTGTTTTAAACTAATTAACCCACTTTAATCTATTTTGATTCTATTTAATCTATTTTTAATCTATTCAATATATTTTAATTCCACCAGAACTATTTTAAATCTATTTGATCTATTGTAATTCCACCAGAACTATTTTAAATATATTTAAACTATTTTAATCCATTTTTTAAATTATTTTAAATATTTCAAACCATTGAATTATATTTTCAAGCTATACTAAACAATTTGGACTATTTGTAACTATCAATACCATTTTCTCAATTCTAAATTGCAAAGTGGAAGTGGTTATAGTTAAATCCTTGATATAAACCCAAGTATGGTTAAATGATGTAATAACCTAAGTTATGATTTAAATAATATATTTTGAGTAAATATGATGATTTTGAAATGAGTGCTTAACCTATTTTGAAATTATGATTTCGAAAGTGATATAATGTGAATTAAATATGATATTTTGATATCAATATGAAATGGTTTTAAAAATGTAAAAGAACCATCTAGTGTGTGATAAGCGTTTTGTAGTTAAAGAGACCGGGATCAGATATACTCATACCCTCTGCCAATACCGAAAATCACTTTAATAACAGTGCATGTGGTGGAGATTTCATAAATGAAGTAGGATGGTTTGACAAACGATTCTCTATGAGGTATTTACGCGACCTTAACTCCCATGAGTTAGCTTAGATATGACTAAAATAGGAGCTATACCTAGGCCAAGTGAGGTCATTCCTCCGATCGGACATGCTTCTTCAATGCCATGTTATGACTTTGTGATGATTTGGTGGCCACCCCTTGATTTTGATTTAGGAGTGTGTTCCAAGGTGAGTGGTAGTAGCTGCTGTGCATTACGACCAGCCCGTTTTTGCTAAACTGTAGAGTCCTACCCTGGCATTGCCTCGAGTGCCGTACTCATATGCCCTATCGCATCTTCTATGAGTTTAGTTTATACCATGCCTATGGAGTGCCCTCTGATAGCCCTCTAGTTTACGAACGAATTACGGTACTGTATAGACTATAGGAATATATAAAAATGTGTTAAGGGGGATATGGTTAATGCCTTTATGCTATTTTGATACTTTATTTTACTCTAAACACTATTATAATAGCGTATTGTACTATGTATGTAGACGGTTTAATGGATCCTTAGGAGGTAGAATCCCGAACATCTCTTAGCACTCATGTTAGACACTGGTTAGGAGATGTCAAACCCGATAAACATCTCTGACGTCGTCACACTCACATTTATTTAATGTTGATTTAACTTACGTAAGATCTTTTAGTTATGACTCGAGTGTTTTGTCTTTTCAATTCGCTCGAGTTAGCCTGAGCTTTTTAGTTTATCGAAGACTGCTTTCTGGAGAATGACGATGAAGACTTTGTGCTATTATTGTTTATTATTTTATTCCACTGCATCATGTTGTTCTACTGCATTTATTTATTATTTATTCTTGTTTTATGTAACTCTATCTATATTATAAAGTTATAATCAATGTTATTTGTAAGTAGCTCCTTGAACTATTTATTTGACTATTATATTTTTTATTCCACTGCGAGATTATATATTTGTTTTCTTTCTTTCTCTAATTTTTTTCTTATTTGCCCCATAAAAATATGCCCTTTTGAATGGTTTGAGTCTGACAAGTGTGGTTTATCGTCGAATTAAACCGTCCAAAAAGGCAGGTCGTTACAGTTGGTATTAGAGCAAGGTTTATCTAGAACCTTTGCTTTGTGTATCTGACTCATATAGAATAGGGTAGTAATACCCTAGAATGAGTCGTTGAGTATTTATACATGAAAGGGCGTCTTTGTTAGTGTTATAAAAAGGTTTTTGTATTATGTTAATTTGTTCCGTTTTGTATTTATATATTCTGATCGGTGCATAGGATGCTATAACATTGATAGGAATTTCTGAACACTTAATAAGACAGACCGACACAATATTGTTTTGAAATATAGGTAATTGAAATAATTTTGCCTATTATATATTTTGTATATAAAATAATAGATTTTATAAATGATATTGTTGGATGTAATATGTTGTTTGTTAGGTAGAGACATCCTATAAACATTGTTTTTAAAATATGATTTACATGTAAAGTAAATATAAATTGGAAATCTAGAAATTAAGTTCCGAGATTTTAATTTTTTTTCAAAATATTTTGGAATATAATATTAGCATTATTTCGAAGTATTTTCGGATAAATGTTTTCAATATGATTTGAAAGAAAGTTTTAAAGGGGAAATAAGTTATGTACTCCTCTCTCTGTCGTTGGAGAATAATTTCGGTGATAAGTGCATGCATCATCGACGTTTATTTTTTAGTTTCAAAGGGGAAGACTACTGTAGTAGTTTTATTACACACTTGTTTTGATAACCAAATCTGAATTTTAACTTCTAAATATGATTTATATATATATATATATATATATATAAAGGATATGATTATATGTATAGTAGTTTAAATTGATTAGAAAGGTAACCCGGAGTTAAGTTTTAAACTTTCCACTAATTAGTAACTTTCAGTTAGTGTAATAAAATAAAATTTTAACTATTTCAATAATTGGAAGTTTCTAGAATGGATAAAATATAAGTAATTAGATGCTAAGGGATTAATGGTATATATGAGGAATTGGAACTTGTAAACATAAGAATAATGAAAATTTAGAAGGTGAATTATTGAACTTGAAAAAAATGAACAAAATGAACTTGTATAACTTTTAGTTGCATTCTTAAGACATATACATAACTTACTAAACAATAAAAGTTGTAATGTCAGTAAGAATATGTAAAGGAATATTATACAAGTAAAACTTAAATAATGAAAATGTTCAATGTAATTATGTTTTAAAGGGAGAATTAAGATGTATAAGCTTATTACAAACTTAAGTAAACAATTTGAATGCTACTAATTAAATGTAATAGAAGTGGATAATGTAAGAAAAATGATTATAAACTTAAGCTAACATTTTAAGCTATTTAAAATCAGATTGAGTAGTAAAAGATGAATACTGTAAGTAAATAATTATAAACTTAAGTTAATGTTGAAGCCATTTATAATTAAAGTGATTACTATATTAGTTGAATGATTATAACTTGAGAGAACATTGAAATGATTTAAAAATGGATTTAATATTCAATAATACTATATATGGAAGAATGAATGTGAAAAGGAAATAAATCTATTGATGGTGAAATAAATTTTAAAAAGACTTATATAATAATGAATAATCTAATAATTGAAATGGAAATGACTTATGTAAGCAATGAATGTAAAGTAATGAAAAGAGGAAATCGTATTATATAAACGAATGGAAAATGAATTTTGTAGGTGATAAATGTAAAGAAATTAAATAAGAATTGTATGAACAAATGAAAATGAATAGTGAATAATGTGAAAAAGAAAGAGTAATAAGAATAAAACATAAATATTGTTTGAAATTATTGTTTGTTTGACTTATGGATTGGTTGGGAAAGGATACTTCTATTGTGTAGGATGTATACACGTTCTATTGATAAAATTGTTGAGTGTATGGTATACTTAGTGGTTTATTTATAATTTTATACGATTAAAAGTTTCTGAAGCTAAACAAACCCTTTTTTTGATTGCAGTGGATGGATGATTCATTACTTTGATTGCATGCGATGATTTTATGGTTTTGTTGCTTGTGACTATTATATGTTGTACTGATTTGATTGTGACTAATAGAGATAACATTAATATTCTCTTTTATATAATTACTAACTCTTTTAGATTATATAAGTAAAATACAGGTTATGAAAGCAATAACTACTGCTTTTGGTTTCATAAATAAGCGTTGTTTGCCCGACAAATAGGTACGTATTCGGATTAAGGTCTTCTAACAATATTATATTATTTTTCCATGGTTTGGGATATGCTATTTTGAAATATGAGATATATATTATTATTATTGATATTATTATTTCTTCCAGACCTCTCCGTACAAAGGAGACTCTGTCGAAAATTTTTGCAAATTTTGGACTTAGAAATTTTTTATGAAATGTTTTTCAAAACTCTTATTAACTTAAATATAAAAGGATTTAATTGTTTATAAATTGATATACTTTATTTAAATTATTTAATTATGTAAATTAATTGTTTATAAATTTAATATTTTGAATAAGAGATATTAATTCCTTCTTTTTCCTTTTTGAGGACGAAAAGTTTTGAGTGGGGAAAAGTGTAACGACCCGTAGTTTTCGATAATTAAAAAAAATTAATTTAATAAGGTTCTGTGGCTTAATGTTGGAAGAAATAAAAATTTGTGATTTAATAATAAGAATATAATCGGAATGTTAGGGTAATTGATAACTGCTTTAAATGTAATTCCAATTAATTTAAACGATTAAAAATTTAAAATTGACTATAGATTATAAATAAAGAAAGGTTTAATAATGTGAATTTAATATAATAAATGACTAATTGAATGAAATCACAAATAATTGTAATAAATTGTAAGTTACATTTGTTAGAAATTGTAAATCAGAAGATAAAATCATGTGAAGTTATTTGTTTTGTTAGTTGACAAACTTGGAAATATGTTTGAATTGGAAAATTATAACAATGGTTAATTAATTCATTGAAATTTAATTTGTTATAAATGATAAATAAGGGAATAAATTAAGTGTTATAATTAATTGGTGAAATAATATGCAATTCATTGAAATTGGGAAAAATCAGGGTGGGGTAAGTAGTTATAACATTAGTTTGAAGATAATAAACTTATAAGTGTTATTAAAAGCTAAAGGTGACAATTGTTATTTGTTGCCTATTTGTTTACCTTGTTGAAATCAAATTGGAAATAAATTGCAATAAACGTAATTAAATATTACGTTAATGGAAATCAAGATGAAATTTGAGAATATTAATATAATAAGATATAAACTAATGTTAACTATGTCCATAGAGTAATGATTGTTTGGATAAAAGATTTAAATCAAAATAAACCAACTTATTGGAATTAAATTATAATTAAATGGGACTTAATTACAGTAGAAATTGAACACTGTACTTAGTGTAATATTTAACACTATATTTAATATGTCAATTTGATGTATAGGTATTATTAATGTCTAAGGGATTTAAAATGATAAAATTTGCTAATTATAATATTTGAATTGAAGGGTGATTTAATTAATTTAATATTAATTTATTTAATTAGTGTGGAAATAGCCATTTTGGCAACTATCTCGGATTTCGACGAAACCAGTTTCATCGGATCCGTAACAGTGAATTATTGTAGGATTTCAAGTTTCGTAGCGATCGTATTTGTCGTTTGGCCATGCAAGCTTGAAATGCATAGAAATTAATTTAAGGAATTCGATAAAATAAATTGACTTTGAAAAGCTAACTTCCACATACGATCAACTTAGGCCCCGAGACTAGTTTCATTGAGTTTGGAACGAGGGTAAAACGTTATAAGTGCTAAACAGCACACTTCGATTGGAGTTCGGACGATTTTGGACCTAACAATATAAACACAGCACGTGTAGCGAGAAATATTGTTATTTTATTCTGAAACCCTAGCTCTAACCCTGGCTACTGTCGTCTTCTTATTTCAATGACTGAAATTTCATGTGATTCTTCCCTTGGTTTCTTCCTATCCGCTCAACGAAATCAAAAACATCCTAAATGAAAGTTGTAGATCTCTACGAGCTCTACACATCTACTAGTGGAATCATAGCGTAACATCTTGGATTTTCCAAAATCAAGGCATATAGGGCTGCACGTTTTTGAGGTTTCGCGTGACGAGGAAAGCAGCGTGATCGATGGCGTTTTGGGCGTAGGTGGAGCTCAGTGGGGCGTACACAACAGCGGTGTTGGATCATGGCTCGGCGGCCTACGTTGGTGGGCGCACATTAGGGAATGAACATGGTTATGGGTTGCGTTCATCTCCTCCACACGTGAGAATAGACGATGGTAATACCGTTTTGTCATTCCTTTTATTTCTTTATTTAAATCTTGATTTCAATATTCTTGTTATATAACTTTTACGTACGAGGCCGAATTCACGTGTGGTTTGTTTTGTTGGGATCATATCGAAATTTCTATCATTTTAGCACAAGTTTATACGAATTCTAAGACTGTTTAAATTTTGGGTCTAAATTTGATTTTAAATCGATTTAAAATCAAACGTGAGTGTTTTAACCCACTCACAACTACTAAATTATCTTATGTTAGTTAAATTAAAATTTTGATGTGATTAGAAATTGATTACTTGATGTTTGGTATATTTAAAATGTAATTCCAGTTAAATTTTACTTTTATTGTATTTATTCATCGTTTAATTATTGAATTTAATTCTCAATTTAATACCTGTTAATAATAATTAGTTATCTATTAATGTTTATGAGTTGATTTGGATGATGATTGTGATGGATGTTTGATTGTTGATATGGGTCACTGGATGTTATGTTTTATATTATTATAACACTGCAAGTTCCTTATGGGTTGAAAAGATACATACCCGAAGGATCATATAGAATAGGGGAAATCTTATGAGTTGAAATGATAAATCCAACCGATCTTTATTGAAACAAATTTGGGATTGTGGGTTGAAATGATATATATACCCGTAAATTTAAATATGTGCGGACTGTATCACTTGACTATAGGGTAGAAAATTATATACGAAAACCGAATTGGTTAAATTAAATGATTTTAAATCTTCAAATTTGGAGTTTAGCTAAATGATAATTTGAAATAGAATTTGATTTATATAAACAGAATTGTTTAAATGTATTGTTTAAAAGATTAAATTTGAAGTTTTGGAATTGTATTAAATAAATTGCTTAGAGAGTTAATTTGGAATTCTAAAGTTGAATTTTGAACTATGAACGAACTTATCGAAATCGAGTCATTGAAATGTTTGAAATTTATAACTTTGAAATCTATTGAAATTGGGATAGCTTAAAATTGATATTTTAGGATTTGAAATTGGGTTTTGATTGGAAATCTGGATATGGTCCAAATTTGTTAAACTGGAAGAAATAGTTAAATTTGATGTTAATTTCAAATTTATTATTTTAATACAAACTATTAAAAATGTTATTTTAAATTCTAATTAGTAAGATTTTCAAACTATTAAACTAAGATAATCCATTTTAAAATATTTTAAACCATTTAATCAATTTAAACCATTTTAACACATTTTAATCAATTTTAATCTAATTTAATTTATTTATCCTATTTTAAACTAATTAACCCATTTTAATCTATTTAATCTATTTTAAATCTATTGAACCTAGTTTAATTCCACTAGAACTATTTTAAATCTATTTGATCTATTCTAATTCCACCAGAACTATTTTAAATCTATTTAAACTATTTTAATTCACTTTTTAAATTATATTAAAATATTTCAAACCATTGAATTATATTTCCAAGCTATACTAAACAATTCAGACTATTTGTGACTATCCATATTATTTTCCAAATTCTAAATTATAAAGTGGAAGTGGATATAATTAAATCCTTGATATAAAAGCAAATATGATTAAATGATGTTATAACCCAAGTTGGGATTTAAATAATATATTTTGAGTAAATATGATGATTTTGAAATGAGGGTTTAACCTATTTTGAAATTCTGATTTCGAAAGTGATATGGTGTGAATTAAATATGATATTTTGATATCAATATGAAATGGTATTAAAAATGTAAAAGAACCATCCGGTATGTAATAAGCGTTTGGTTGCTAAAGAGACCGGGATAGGATATTGTCATACTCTCTGTCAATATTGAAAACCACTTTAATAACCGTGCATGTGGTGGAGATTCCAGAAATGAAGTAGGATGGTTTGGTCAATGATTCTGTATGAAGTATTTGCGTGACCCTGACTCCCATGAGTCATCTTAGATGTGAATAAAAAAGGATCTATACTTGGGCCAAGTAAGGTCATTCCTCTGATCGGACATGCTTCTTCGATACCGTATTATGACTTTGTGATGATTTGGTGGCCACCCTTTGATTTTGATTTGGGAGTGTGTTCTGAGGTAGGCGATAATAGCTGCTATGCATTACCATCAGCTCGTTTTGCAAAATGGTAGAGTCCTACCCTGGAATTGCCTCGAGTTCCGTGTTCACATGCCCTATCGTGCCTTCTACGAGTTTGGTTTGTACCATACCTATGGAGTTCCCTCTAATAGCCCTCCAGTTTACGAAGGAATCACGGTACTGTATAGACTATAGGAATATATAAAAATGTGTTAAGCGAGATATGAATAACGCCTTAACGCTATTTTGATACTTTATTTTATTGTAGACACTATTATAATAGCATATTGTACTATGTATGTAGATAGTTTAATGGATCCTGAGGAGGTGGAATCCCAAAGATATCTTAAATTATTGCACTCACGTTAAACACTGGATAGAAGATGTCAAACCCTGTAAACATCCCCAATGCCTCACACTTATATTTATTTACTGTTGATTTAACTTACGTAAGATTTTTAGTTCTGACTCGAGTGTTTTGTCTTTTCAATTCGCATGGGTCAGCCTAAGCGTTTCAGTTTATCGAAGAATGCTTTCTGGAGGACGAAGACGAAGATTTTTTACTATTATTGTTTATTATTTTATTCCACTGCATCATGTTGTTCCGCTGCATTTATTTATTTTTTATTTTTGTTGTATGTAACTCTGATCTGTATTATAAAGGTTTAATCAATGTTATTTGTAAACAGCTTCATGAACTGTTTATTTGATTATTATATTTGTCATTCCGCTGCAATATTCTATATTTTTTTCCTTTCTTTCTCTGCTTTTTTATTATTTAACCCATAACAATATGCTCTTTTGAATGGCTTGAGTCTGACATGTGTGGTTTATCGTCGATTTAAACCCTCCAAAAAGGCAGGTCGTTACGTATGCCCTAGAGGCAATTATGTAATTTGTTACATATATCTAAATCGTTGACTAATCTTCTTTGAAATAAAGGTATTTTATTTCTATTATATACTTGATATAATGTGGTAATATTAATTAATCTATTTAATTGAAAGTATATTTAATAGAAAATCCATAAATGGTATGTTTTGTGATAATAGTTAGAAAGTGTTGTAATAGTGAGTAATTTATCACAATGAAATAAATGTACCATTTTAAATGTTCTTAGTCAAGATGCATTGAGACTGAATATCGATGTATCCATTGAGACTAGAGTATGTAACGTTGTCCAAATGTTAGGCAGTGCATTACTCATGACTGTTGGGGCACCAATGGATTACATACTGATAGGTATTGGATAACTATGGAATGACTCACTTGATGATTTTTTTGTTGGTTAATATAACTAAGATTAAGCAGAGAATATCAATGTGACTAATTTACACAGTTCTTTCGACTTGAGAATACCGTCGATCTTCAATGTGGAGACTTTGCTTTGATTATAGTTAAATCGTGGCATAGCGTCCATCGATTGACTATAATTGGATCGAGTGGAAGTATTGAAAGTGAAACACTATTTAAGAGAGGATTCGTTACCTCACTTATATGATATTAGTATCACGGCCAACTAAAGTCAACTCAAAGTCAAAGTCTCTGACCAGAGCATTTCGGTTAATAATAATTGCTAATATTGAACAAATGACGTTATGTTTGAACTATAAAGTTGAATGTGGATGATATTGGATTTTTAACCATTACCAAATTCCATAAATCCAAAGTGACACAGTTTTGACGAAAATAATTGGTGTAAATAATTGTCACTATTAGGTATCACTTATAATAAGTAAAATGGGACTTTACCAAAATATGTGTAAGCGATAAATTCGGCCAAAATGTCACGCCACGTGCTAAGTGATGTGTGAACGTTAATATTCGAATAGTTCGATATTAACCGCTGACCGAATTTACACCTTTGAATCGCATAACCTTAATTTGAAAAACCACATGATTTAACTAATTTATAAAATGTGGTAAGTTGATTAGATCAATTTATATTTTAGAAATATTAATTATTATTTATTTGATGTTTGTAAGGTTTTTGTAATTACTTTAATGCATTTATAAAAGATATATTTGCGCACATTGATATATGATGTTGATGTAATTTAAAGATAATTGCATAAAATGATTTATGAGAATTTTATGTCATTTGATGACATGATTTGTGGAAATTTTATGTCATTTGATGACTACATGTAAAGAAAGGGTTGGAGAGAGAAAAACAATCAAAGGAATTAATTAAGGAAGTTTTAATTAAAGAATGGAAATGGTTTCAAATGAAACATATTTGCTAATTCATTCTTTCTCATTTAGTCTGTTTCTTTCTCTTCTTCTAACTTTTCATGATAGAAAAAAATTAAAATTTCCAAAATTCTTTCAACCCCATATGAAAACATCAATAAAAAAAATGGTTCATCCATCTCTTGTAAGGATAGGATGAGGATCTTGAGGATATGAGGAGATATCATCACTCAAGGTGTGACTTCTAGGCAACATCCTAAAGGGAGTCAATTTTTAAGATGTGCTTCAAGATTTTGGGTAATAAGGTATGTTTTTCTTTAACAGATAATGATATTTGATGTAATTTTTGTTGAAAGAGAAATTTTATTGTCATAATTTTTCCGTACGTATCATTGCCTAATGTAAGTTGAAAATTGTTTGTGTAGCTTGGATTGTTTGTTGAATGAATCAATTGGTGTTTTATTTAATAAGTCAAAACTAATATTTGTATATGTTTAAATATAATGTTTTGTTTTGGAACTATGTTATAAACATTTAGTTTAAAGCCAAATTTTTAGATAAGGGATTTTGTATGTTCAATTTATCAATTGGGTTCTTGTTTTGTTAAATTAAAATTAAAATTCATATATGTTTGAATATAATGTTTTATTATAGATCTATGTTGTAAACATTCAATTCAAATTATAATCCTCTAGATCTAAAATTTTGTATGTTTATATTATTTTGATTGGATTTTACTTTAACAAACTAAGTTAAAAAATTTTATGAATATTATAGTGTTTTATCAAAGAGTCATGTTTTAAATCATATAAAGCAAAATGTAATTTTAGATTTGAAAGTTTATATACATGTATTTTATGTTTGTGTTGTTTTGGAAATTAAAAAAGAAAATGTTTGACAATAAATCTAAATTTTAATTTAATTACTATAGTCTCTAATTTGTATTAATTAGAGATATTTTATTGAATATTACGGACATATAATTAATGTTTTGATAGTAAACCTACTTTTAAATTGATTGTTATAAATCGTTAATTTCTATTAAGTAGAAAAACTTGATTTAATCTTATATACGCACAATTAATTTATATGTATGTTTGCATACATAATTTTTTTACATGTATTTCATATTACCAAAGTATGATTAGATTTCTTTCCAAAAGGAGAAAACAATTTAAATGAGGCAATAACATATGCATACATTTGTTTTCGACTGTTTACATCCTTATATTATGATGCCCATAATTTTTCATTTATATGCTGCATTAATTAAGTTTACGAAATAGGAAGTCGTTGTTACCCTTTATTTATTTCTCATTTTTTTCCTTTATATGATTAGCTATCTATTTAATTTTGTTTATATGTCTACACCTTGCCATCAATTGATAACACCTTTCATATGTCGTACTTACAGAATTTACACTATAATATTGATATATATATATATATATATAGACAAACATATACATACATACATACATACATATATATATATTTCTTTATACTTACATTATGTCATATACATGTTGCTAATTAATGACATTCATATGATCAATCAATTTAATTAAACGGAGAGAAATGAAAGGCTTCTTTCTCCATATAAATAATATGCCCCCTCATTAATGGCATAAGTTAAGAGAAGAAAATGAAAAGTTTCCTTTTCTAAATAAATTTATGCCCCATCATTAATAGAACACGTTAAGGGGAATGAAATGAAATTTTTTCCTTTTTAAATAAATTTATGGCCCGTCATTAATTGAATAATTTAAGAAATAGGAAATGAAAAGTTTCCTTCTCTAAATAAATTTATTAAGTTCCTGTTGCACACTAATATGTACTCAAGAGTATATTTGATATACTCTAATTCATATACACATTAAATTAAAGTAAAAGTTTATTTATAAAATTAAAAATATTGATTTCATTTAAAAGAAACTTAGAAAATTTATAAGTATATTTAGACTTCTTAGACCCATTAAAGATCCAAAATGGTTATTTTTTTGAAATTCACCCATTTCCTCCACTGCTGGCTGGCTCAATTCTTTCAAGTGCTACGCTATATGATAAGAATATCATATACTAATCATCATGGCACCACCATAACCAAATCATAACACACTTGGCTAGTGGATCTTTGGCCTTTCAGCAAAGCTAAAACCTGCTAGGTATAGTCACTAATGTATGTCTGATACTACGACACTACAATACATCATCCACCACCTACACCTGCATCGAACCCGAATCAATATACATATGCCTAACTACTACCAATTGTCTATCATGAGAACTCCAACAAGTGGGATCGAGGCCTACGGCCCTTACTACGATGTATGTGACAACCTTTCTACACGTTTAACACCCAACATAACCTGTCTGGTGTGCTACCAGGGGTCTGACTGATGTATGACGATTGTCAAGTGGTAAATTACTAAAGTATGTATCCATATCAGAACCTATCTTATATCTCATAGAGCAACGGATGAAATATAATATTACATACATATATAAAATATGAGGGACAGTAAATATAACTAGACGAATAAAAACCATATCAGAGTACAGAGATCCGTTGAAGTTATACAACATAAGTGATAGAATTTTATACATCAAATAGTAACCCAAAGAAAAATTATCACCAATAAATAAAAGAAATGGCAAGCTTCACAGTGTTGCATAATGGAAAAATAAGTAGTAATAAGCCCAAATATACTATATGGAAAGCATAGCCTACTGCTCGTCTTCCGTATAGCTTCGTGTGCTCACCAAACTTAGTATCCCTAACCTATTCATTCAAGAGTACCTAAAATAATAATAAAAGAAAAAAATAATATCCGGAGTTAGACAGCGGTATGATGTGAGCGGTAGAAAATCTCATAGTACTATAAATGTCATTATAGTAAGACATAGTGTATGGAGAATCATAACTGACCTATCCTTCATCGAGTTATCACATAACATCAAATATATGCTACTCTACATCATAATCATTATGGGTGTATTATACATTAGAGTACAAATGGGTTGTCTAGATACCTACATCGATGATACCTATGCCATGTGACATCCTTAGCAAACAAAGTAAACATAGCATCCATCATCCATCCTCACATCACTCGATCAATATGTTTGATATATTATTACTTATATGACTATGTCCTAGGTCAGATACTACTCAACATCTCAGTCTCCCAGTACTGTAATCCATGCCACTTAGTTATCTAGAACTAAGTTGCTCGTCCTAGTAGTATATGGTATGATAGATCTCCTGTTTGAAGAATTTGAGGCACGTCCTAGCCTAGGTGAGCATCTTCAAATACCCCTACTTTATGAATGCACATAAAAACCTTCAAGTATCAATGATCCTTCACATACATTATATCCACAGTAGAGCGTGTCTAGCTCCACTTCACAAGCCTGCATCCTAGAACTTGTCCTTATGGATTTTCATACAACTTCCATCATCGAGTCATTAAGTCTAGAATAGCTCTAGACATCCATCATAACTCGTATAGTATCGTCATTTTTTCCCCAAGTATTCTCTAAATTTCCTAGCTCTGGCCAGAAGTAAACCCCAAGGAATCCTAAGTCTATCTCATAGTAAACTCAAGCCACATCCATAAACCATCGATCTCCCTTCCATCATATCCCAAGTTCTAATTATTGGATCATCATGGAATTTCATTCTAGCTTTTGTATATCATCTAGCATCCCTGAAACTTTAGAGTCAATTTGAAGAAGTCTAATTTGATGGTCTTCATAGGGTTATGAGGATGGGTCAGAGCTTTCCCATCACCACCCTACCTTAGCTAGTCTTTTATATTGGTCCGAAGCTCCTTCCACACCAGCCCAATTTCTTAACACCCTTTTCCTGAAGTTTTCCCTTCCTTCACATGGCTAAGCCCCATGCTCACATGCCATAACTCAAAAATCTAAAGTGGGTCAATACCGACCAAACAAATGGGTCAAGTCCAACCCATTCTGGGTTTATAACTTAGCCATTTTGGCTAAGTTTTCCCTTCCCCTTGCTAGCCTAAAGTATGCCTTTGATCGTCCTGAAGTTATCCAACCACAAGCCCCAGTCCCACTAAAGTTTCTCCATGGTCGATTCATATCATAGACTCCATCTTCCCTTGGCCATAACTCTTCCTCTCTTGCTCTGATCCACTTAAAAATTGAAAGGTAGCTTTTGGGGCCTTTTTGTAGCCCTATATCAATTGCATATCATTTGGATGGCTTTGGATCAACCTATTCAGACCCGTACGATAAATCCGACTACATCGATTCCCGTAGTCATTTTATTTCCTTTTCTTGTTTCTACCAATTCCTTTATAACTCCATAATACTTCTAAGCATTTGTTCCGTTGATTTGAGCTTTCATGATTTGTGCAACATCAAATATGCACTGAACCCAAACGGATGGAACATCCTACCTCTAAGTCACCCATCATTTAGTGTTTTCAACCAAACAATCAATATATCATGCAATTATTCAAATATGACATACACACATCATATTGAACCCATATAAATCAACCAAATATGGATTTACATCAAATCATGGTCTAGTTCTAGAAATTCAAAAGAAAGAAATACCATACTCACAAGAACAAATATAGATTCTGATTTAAAATCGCTTTTAAACTCGTTTAAATTTGTTTATATATAAATTTTATATTTATATCTAAATTAAACATGTTTAAAGTTTGAAAATCACTTAAAACATCATATTTAGGCAATAATTACAAATTTATAAAGTAAGAGGAATAAATCACTCACCTAAGTCCAAAGCATCCACTTTAGCATAAATCTCTTAATGAACAGTATATATCAAAATCTAAAGCACTCTAAATAGCAGCCAAGTGATTCGTTAGCTAATTCCCTTGCTAATTACCCTTTAATTACTTATATAGATTTAGGTAGCTTTTGGCTTAAGGAAGAGATTAATTAAAGTTAGAATGTGTTTGTGAATTAAAAAAATGATTAGGTGGCAACCGGATTAGTTATTTATGCCCTAATCCTAAAATAGATTATTAGGCCTAATCTGGGAATAATCTTAATTATCCGCTAGTCTGTTTAAAAAAATCTAACTTCAAGTGACCATATTTCCAAAATGGTAAATCATAAAAGTTATCATGACCACTCTATAGAAAGAGAAACCATCGTATCTTTCACAAGAAAGTGGTTTCAAACCATATTTTGGATTCTATCAAAAGTTATAAGCATTACAAATTTTTAGGGTCAAAATGGTCAAATAAAATTTCTAAGGGTGTAAATGTCACAACTCAAGACCTCCCAAGGTTTTAGAAACGTACAACCCAATATGAATTTAAAATTAATATTTTATGGTCCTTCGGTACATAAAACACAGATTTTACATTCTCTCGCCCTTCCCTTTGAAATTTCACCCTAGAAATTCACTAAACACAACCAAGCAAAGTTACCCCAGATACCTAATGTAACAACCCAATTTTTAAGTAATAACTAATTAAGGATAATAATAGTACTTATTTAATAAAATTGGAATTTGGGATTTAGTTAATAAATTAGTTTGAAAATTATTTAATTTTGGGCTTAAAGTGAGAATATTGTGTGTTTAAATTTAAACAAGTTAAAAGGAAAAATATGAAATAATATTTTGTAAAGGTAGTATAATTTGAATAAAATATTAGTTTGGAAAAGGAAATATTTTTTTATAGAAATATGCATTCATTTGAATTGAGTCATATTTAAATTTTATATAAAAAGAGGTAAAGAATAAAAATTAAAAATATAAGTATATTTACTTGTTTTTATAATTGTTAGGCCTAAGCCGAATCATTTAAACCCAAAACGCAGTTTTGCCTCTTTAGAAATTTTCTCTTGTTCCTAAAAAACAATCACGTATATCATCTGAGAGGTTTGTCTTCTTCATAAAGTTAAGATAGCAAAATTCTCCTTCTTGTTAATAAAAAAACCAAATAATATAAAACCGCATAAATACCAAATATGATAATATCAATATTCTATTACGTCACCGAGTATAAAAATCTAAAGTTCGATCGATGCTTGGAATTCTTTGTGCGTGTGGCCCGTAAAGGATAGTGTAGGAGGTGTTTAAGTGAGCATGTATACTCACATTTTCTATGTCTAGACCATTGTATCCATTATTTTATATGTTTGGATTTGTTAAATGGATGAATTTATGGAAATATGAGATGCGTTGTGTGCTTGAGAATTATATATTTCTAGAAATCAATTGGTGTATGTGAAGTATTTCTATACATGTATGAGAGCCTATGAGTGTATATGTATATTTATTTGTGTACTTGGGTGTGTGCACTAGTGTGTGTATATGAGTGTGTTCTGTTTGTGTGGAATATGTCAGCGTTTCATATGTGTGTGGGTATGGGAGCGTGCTGCTCCCGTGTGCTTGGGTGCGTGAATTTGTATGTATACATGAGCTTGTGTGTGCATAAGTGTGATGATGTTATGTGTGCATGATAGTATTAATGCAGGCTGTGTTGATATGCAGGTGTAAGGGTGTGTGTGTACTTATGTGTGCGTTTACATATTTGGTGCTTTAAGTTGCTGCCGTTAATGCTAGGATACATACACACCACATGTAACATCCTGATATTTTCAACCATTCGCATCCACACATGTCGGACTTGAATTGCTTAAAATATGAGATTGTTAGTTTTTATTTGGAAAAACTCAGCATATACAACAAATAAATAAGTCACAGAATGACAGACACAGCGTAATATAATGATAAGCAGCGAAAACAAAGAATAGTAGTTCATGAAGCTATTATATATATAAAGAGTTAAACAAGATACGATAGAGTCTTGAATACATAGAAGTCTCAGTACAATAGTCAAAAAATAAAATCCAAATACACCAATGGAATAAACCGAATATCTAAAAGCTTAATAGATGTTTGGGGTGTGTGTGTGTCTATATATATATATATATACACATATATATATATATTATTGTGTACTTGTAGGTTGTTATCCATGTTAGTTCACCCATTTCTATATTACTTTGTAATTTTCATGATTTAACTCGGTAACTCAACTATTTTACAATTATAAGCTATTGTTGCCATGCATTCACATAGATCTACAGTTTTTTACTTCTTGCATTTGGTTTGGGTTCAACTTTATTAGATGCATTTAAGTGCTGTGTTTAGAAAAGTGTATTTATGAATAAGCATGTGTTTTCATTCTTCCCCATGCATATGTACCTGGGATGCTATTCCTTTTCCTTTGTATGCCCGGGCTTTCACGTATTGGGTACCTTATTATTTTGAGCATTTATTGTTTCACCCCGTGATGTTCTTTTATATTCATACTAGAGCTATGTTTTTACTTTAATCATGATGTTAATGTTTTTTTACTATTAGTTGAAATATAAGTTAGTGAATGATAATGTTGAATAAATGTTAAATACAGTTGTTGGTTATATAAAATTTTTCTACAAATACGAAAGAAATGAGTTTTTTATATTTTGGTAAATATTTAATTATTATTTAGTTCATTAAAGATTGGAAATCAATTACGTAATGTAAATAAGGTTATAAGTTGGGAAAGATTTAACTGTTACTTATTTAATTGTTGTTAGGTGTAAGTATTTATTTAAATTTACTTCTTCTATGTTATAATTCTGATAATCTTTTCTCTTTTATTGGATTTAATTAAATGAAATAATTTTTAAATGTATTGTTTTGTTCTATAAGCTATTTTGAATATTTAAAATAATTTTTTCTATATTGTTAATGAATATCCGATGTATGTCCGTCTTTACAAAAGACTAAGAAATTTGATATTATCTATATACATATAGAATGTGTTATACTTTGAGTTTAGTTAACTATTCATTTGATTCCAGAATATACACCTACTATCCATTCTAAAGAATTTATTTTTAATTACCGATTGTTTGATATTATATATTGCTTATTTTATAATAAGCCATCTTAAATTAGTTTTCTAACCATTATTTTCTTTTTAATCGAATAAGGATTTTCTAATGTTATTTGTGAATATTAAATTATTATTTTATTTTGTAAAAGATTGAGAAATGCATTTTTTATTTTATAGAATATCTTATATTTGAGTTTAGATAATTATTTTAATAATTTTAAAAAATATATATTATTTGTATTATTCTAAGTGTTAATTTTTTTATAAAAATTATATGTTGTGAATGTTTTATTTTGTGTATTGATTTGTTTATTCACATCTATTTAAATAATCTATATTATATAAGTTTATGATTTCTAATTTCTGGTTTCTTATCTTCTTTGAATGATTTCGATGATATGAATGACTCACCATTGATATTGATTTAGTTGAGGATTTGATATAATATCGTGATGACTTCCCTTTGTGATTTCATGTTGTTTTATTCTGTGTGACGAGAAACTAGAATAAATGACTTAGTAATATCTCTTGATATGGTACATTCAACATCTCTATTCTAATTATTCGTTAGACTCATTATATAAAATATTGAAGGGCAGGTGTGATATGTGAGCATTAAATAAATGGACTAATAGTATGCGGTGGTGTGGGACACCACTGTATTTTTTATTCAGCTATTGTTTACTCATGGATGACAATCAATACGGGGTCTATTGTATGTGATACTCATTGTGTTGAGTATTTAATACTCACGTGATGACTTATATGTAGAGCTGCATGGCGGCCATTATTTATACACTTTATGTGTGTGTCTACCTTTTGTCCAGCTCCCTTTATGCTTTGGGAGCAAATTAGATAGGCCAGTATCCACCCTGATGTCTTGATTGTGGGAATGCACCCCAGATCCATGACACCGTTGTCGAATTTTATATTCGATGCGCATCATGAAGTTTGGGTTACGTGACCAGTAGAATAGGTGCCTGACATCCTCTGTTACCTATAGGGACAGAGCGGGGGCACGACCGAGGCTATGCATTGATGAGCCATTGGTGGATATGAGTCATGATTTCTGTCAAACTAACTAAAGATATAGGAATAGATCCGACTACAAGCATACGATGATAGATCTTGGATTCCTGGAGCGGCCATATGACCGTCAGTCCTATTTGGTTTCGGTTCACGTGAACCGATGTTGTAGGAACATATCCGACTATATAGCAGACTGTATAGTGGACCCTGGGTTCTTAGAGCATGCATATTGCCATTAGTCCTATATGGTTTCAGTTCACGTGTGGTAGATAA
The DNA here is from genome assembly GCA_030765085.1 of Allium cepa. Taxonomy (NCBI): domain Eukaryota; kingdom Viridiplantae; phylum Streptophyta; class Magnoliopsida; order Asparagales; family Amaryllidaceae; genus Allium; species Allium cepa. Next base: position 1,044,581,950 of record CM060941.1, on the reverse strand, counting down.
GCATATATGAGATGAGATTATACCTAAGACTGTGTCCAGAGTATAGTCGACCCCGTATCATTCTTTGATAGACATCTTATTTATTATTGATTATTTTTGGATATATTGTTATAAACTGACTTGGATCTTTCTCATTGATTTTAGAGATTTGATGATGATATTTTATAATATGAGATTGAGATATTTAGGCATTGCTTTGTGCTAGCCCAGTATACTTAGTGATATCTCACTTATTGATATTTTCTAGATTCAAATGATGGTTTCTGGATATATATGATTCATCCACTTTTTATGATTACGTGATTTCTGATTTAATGTGTTTTTATATAAGTGATGACATCTTTTGATATCGGTACTGATTATTTTATATCAATTTGAGATATTTAGATTATGTGATGCCTTAAGGATTATTCTACGTACATACATACATAATATATATATATATATATATATATATATATATATTGACATGTCATTTGGTGTTTTGAGTATCTTTGATAGTGATATAATATTATTCTTCCTTGTTTATATTGTATCTCCTTACTTATGGTCCTTGATTAGACATAGTCTGACTTGTATGTTATTTTATAATAGTTGGGTCAATCTGAGATATTTCAAGTACAAGGATGTTATGACTAACATTTGTTTATTTAGGATTAGAGGAGTTTACATATGTATTATTACATAATATTTGTTTTTTATTAATTCATTGTATATATATAGTTGAAATTTGAATTGTATTGTATCCTTATAACATTATTGTATTATATATTATATTTCATGTTATCGCTACCACTGACTTGGTGTGCTCTTCTAATATTTATTGTATATTATGTATTGTTCTGTCCTGGAGGCACATGTGTCTATTACTTTGTACCGATACTATGTATGTATGGATTAGTTATTAAGTTGATGATTTACTATGTACTAGTGTTAGTCAAAAGGAATATTCATGTATGTACCTCATATAGCCTTATTCTCCATAGTATCTGACATTATTACACTGTAATACACTTAGAAAATATGGGTATAAAGGTGGGTTTTCACAAAATGGTATCAGAGCAGGTTCAAGACAATACATCATATATTATGATATGAGTCGAGACCTTGGATGAGACTTAGAATCCCTGACCCTTTAGTGTGTTGGGTAATTTATACATATAGATAGTACATATGTATATCGGATGATTACTAGGGTAATTATCAAGGGACATATTTGTTATTTTAAAAATACATATAATTTCTTTCCTTTTCGGTATGAAGTGTAAAATGGCTAGAGTAGCAAGGACCAAAGGAGTTAGTCAAAGCAGTAGCATTTGTGTTTATAATTTTGGATGGTTTGTGTTTGAACCAAAAGTGGCACAAATATCCAAATGGGTATAGAAGAGAAAAGAGTGAAGATACTAAATAAAAGCATATAGGGACAAGACACTAGTGTTTTACAGTGGTTCAGCTAATCATTGTCTACATCCACTTAACTTTCTTGATGGTTTATAATGCTATTTACATTTTTGTTCTTACAGATCAGTATGGATCCATGGGAGTATAGGAATTATATAAAATTTATAGAGAAATGGAAATGATCCTAAAGACGTGCGCCTGCCCTCCTATTTATAGTTGTAGAGTGCCTACAAAATTTCCCCCATGATCTCTACCTCGTTTTCCATGCTCAAGGCCAGTTCTCCCAAGAAATAAGTGGACACCTTTCCAATATTCATGGATCGGTACTGATCCATAGGCTTGGATTAATATTGATCCATAAGGTTACCATACAGATTGCTTTGAATGCCTCTTCATGGCTCAATTCGTGGTTAGCTTCATGATTTCTGTCTTTTTTGTAATATTATTAGTTTGTTTCTGAGTCCAAGTGATGAATCAGTAGAAGAATGGAATTATTAATTTCAGGTGATCGAGGTGATCGATAGAGAATCACAGGGAATCTATGCAAAGGAAATAGACTTCTAGCATCATCACTTGCAAGTAGGAGGAATTGGGCAAAAGCGGGTAAAGTGTTGTGGATCGATACCGATCCATCGATCCAAGTGGTTGGATCGGTACTAATCCAACTGGATTTTTGAATTTTGGATTCTTGGGATGGTACGTGCTTGCTCCTATGACTTTTTTGACTTGGTTTGCAGACACAATGGTTATCCCTTTGGGCTTCCTGCCTTAATAGCTTTCAAGTTTGATTTGCCGAGTTCATCTGTATACTGCTTGGTCAAAAGGCCAGATAACACTTGCCCCCCAAAGCATACCTTGGGAATGGAAGGTGTGCTTTGCTAAAGAACTAATGTTGAAGTCGATGGAATATTAGTAATTGAATCTTCTGGATAATAACTGATCAAGCTGTTGAGAATCATCATGTTCCTTTGGATTCACCGGTAAATCAAAGGTCGTTCCAGACCATGATAGCTATGGATTAGAGTCCTTGCTTGAGTGTCAAGTCATAGATAATGATCCCATATTCTCTCGAAATTGGTAAGCCGTGGGCTGTATTGCTAATCAAGATTATCCCATGTTTATCGGGGCTAGCAATCACGCATCGATAACAATTTATCGATTCGGTGATTGCTAATTGTAACAACCGGATATTTTCAACCATTCGCATCCGCACATACTGGACTTGAATTGGTCAAAATACCGCGTTGTAAATAAAATTTGGCAAATCTCAGGACACACAGTAAATAAAAATCACAGAACACAGACACAGAGTAAGAAATGCAGCGGAAGTAAAAGAGATAGTAGTTCATGAAGCTACTATGAAAATATATCAGAGTTAAATAAAATACAAGAAAATAAATAAAGTACAACAGAAGTCTCAAGATGATAGCCAAGTACAAGCTGAATAGAACAACGGAACTAGAATAGATACAACTAGATATGTAACGACCCAGAATTTTAATTAATTAAAATTTGAATATTCGATTAATTTTAAATATTAATAAGTGAATTTGTAAGTCGAATAAATTTTATTTCGAATAATTGGATTTAATTGGATAATTAAATCGATAATTTAATATGTTAAATTATGGAAATAATTGAAAATTGAGTTAAATATGATTGAAAATGATTTGTAAATTTTTATTATATCATATTGGAGTTAGAACGATATTTTAGAACTTTTAAAATCGGATTAAAAGTTAATTTGTGAAAATTGAATATTTTAATATTTAATCGACTAGTGAAATTAGCCATTTTTTTGAACAGTCTCAGAATTGGACGAAACTAGTTCCATTGGATCCATAATAGTTAGTTATTACCGGATTTCAATTTTCGTAGCAATCGGAGTTATCGTTTGATCGTAGCAGCTCGAAACGCATCGAAATTGTCTTAATATTAATTTGGCGAGTTGAAATAGCCATTTTTCAAACAATCTCGGATTTCGACGAAACCATTTTCATCGGATCCATAATGTGATATTATTGTAAGGTTTAAAATTTCAAGTCAATCGGATTTATCGTTTGTCCGGTGCAAGCTAAAATGCCTAGAAAATCGTTTAAATCGGTTTAATTTAAATTGAATGTTTATTGCCATAACTCGCACAGATGACCGAATTAGCTTCCGAAACCTGTTCCATTGTGTCCGGAACGCGGGATAAACCCTAGAAACGCTGGTCACCGTGCATAAATCGGAGTTTGGAAATTCCGGAATGAATAGTGTCGTTCAAACTTCTATAAATAGCACCTTATTATTTTCTTTTTTTCTAAAATATCTCCAATCCTAAACCTAATACCTAGCCGCCAGTAGCTTATACCAATGGCCGAAATTTTTTCACCTTCTTCCTCAAATTTTTTCAAATCCATGAAGAATTACAACAAACTTTCAACATGGAACTCGTAGAGCTCGTCAAGAGCTAGACATCCAACGTCTATGATGGTTTATAGTCGACAAAATTAACCAGAAAGTGACCACGAAGTCACCGTGTTTCGCACGGAAATCGAGGGTATGGGGGGCGATCTGGACGTGCGGTCGGTGGCCGTGGGGTGGCGTGGTGATGGCGCACGTGGTGGAGCTCCTTGATCGTGTTCATGTGCGTTGTGGTGATGGCGTTTTTAAACCCTAGAGGGCGGCTTCAATGGGTTTGGTTTACTGGGGAGTTCGCGTGTGGGAGAAGAAGCTTTGGGGGATGGCCGTGATTTGCTCTGGGGTGATGGACGGCCCTGATTGAAAGTTAGGTTTAAAAAGAAAATATATGTTGTAATTTATGAATAAAAATTCGTGTAACTTTAAAATTGCATATCTTTTTCATACGAGGTCGAAAACGCGCGAAACCAGTTGCGTTGGAATCGTATGGACGAGCACTACACTATGGAACAAAATTGGAGTCGTTTGGAGTTAGTGAGAATTTCGGGTAAAATTAAACGTCCATTTAATTTTATTCGAAATAAATCGCTAAAACGAAATTGAAATCAAGGTGAGAACTTCACACTCAATCGAATCGGTTTCGATTTTATTTTAAATAGTTAGATTTAAAATTCTTGAATGCATGTTTGAATGATGATTGTTATCTGTTGATTGTTAAAATAGACATTATGCGCCGTTAGTATGCGGATGTTATTTATTAAAAACACATACCGCGAATATTTCATAAACAGTGAAATTGCTATTATATATAATAGCAACATATATATATATATATATATATATATATATATATATATATATATATATATATATATATATATATATATTGGCATATGTATATATTGCAGTTATTGATTTCCCGCATTGTATAGCGGATGAGACCCTATTGCGCCGTCTATTAAGCGGATAATATTTTAAATCCCATATACCGCGATAATTTCGTACTGGAACGGAATTGGTATTGTGCTAATGTTTGTGGATGCAGGAAACCAGGTTGGAGGGATCCAACTGGATTCCTCAACAGTATTTATTTGATTTCAGATATTTTGATATTTGATGGATTATCATATCGATATATGATATCGTTGTTGTCGTGATTGACTATTTAGTGTGTAGCATCATTGGACCAAAATTTTGGAATTTTAAAAGGATTTTAAAGAGATTTTTGAAAGTATATGTTTATAAAATATTTTTGGAATTGATTCATTTTAAATAAATAAACGTTATAATTTTAATGTTATAAAAATTATGATTTTAGGGAAATATAGTTAAAAAGTTGATTTTTGAAAATATGGGGTTAACGATTTTATAAAATAGTTTAAATTGGGATTTTTGAATTTATTATAAAAGTTGAAATATAGGATTTATAAAATTTGATTATTTTATAAATCAAAGATTAATGGTGAAATTATAAAGGAGTTTAAAGACGTTTTAAAGAATAATATAAATTGATTTATATAAAAGATTTATAAATTGATAATTTGTAAATTAAAAATACTGGAATTATAAAATGAGTTTTTATAAGTGTTAGAATGAATTGTGAATGAATTCATAAACGAATGAAATTTATAGAATTATAATCGGTGAAGTTAGAAATGGAATTTTATGAACAGTAGGTTTATAGAATTTGTAAAGTTATTTGAAGAATAAGTTTTGGATAAATAATTGAATCTTATAAGTTATAAGATTTATAATTATGAAGTTTAAAGGAAAGATTTTGCAAACAAATAAATTATAAGTGTTTAACTTATAATATGAACCTTTGGTTTATGATTGAGTTATAAAGTGAATAGGTTAATAAAGGAGATTTATAAAAGGAAGTAGTTATAAAATAAATAGAAATGGAATTTATAAACATTGTTTTATAAATCCGCAAACGGCTTATTTTGATAAGTAAATTGTTATAACTTATCTATGGAGTTATATTCACGTTTTAGACAGTGAATAATCCTTTAAAGTAAAATGAATAGAAATGATGAAAATTGGTTCCGAAGTATATTCACGTTTTTGAATAGTGAATAATATGTTAAAGAAATGTTTTGGATATGATGTTTTAAATAGAATTAAAACGATCTAACGATGTTTTAAAATGTGTTGAGATTCGAAATCATAGATCTCAACATTTATTGTTGAAATAGACGTTTTCGAGAAATAGAAGGAAATGGTGGACTATAACACTGTTGTTATAGTAAATGATTTCCGAAAGGAAATGGTTTGTATAGTATTGGGATTTATATATCTATTTTAATTTCGAATCCCTATACTAGTGATTTTGGGTTGTCGTAACGATGTTTTACGCAACATTCGTTTTGGCCCAAATAAATATGTTTAAGAGAATGATTTCCTTAAAGAATGAAATATATACTTAATTTCGATTTAAGTATATTGAATATTTTCCAAGTGTAGAAAATAAAAAGATTTGTGAATTACTTATTAAATAAGTATGGAAATGTTTTTCCAATATAAAATGAAAAATTGAAATCGTATATGCATGGATATTTTGGAATATAAATTCACTAAGGAATTTATAAAAGAAAGTGGAATTTGTTTAAAAATAAATATTGATTTATTTTTGACATATTGAAATTATATATCTTGTAAAGATATTTTTGGGAAATAAATAATTTGGAAAATTATTTGGAATCTGGTGATGCTGTGCATATCCATTGATAGTTCAATAACCGACTATCAATATTTACCTTTGAAAGGTATTTGTTGTGATTTGCTGAATTTGAATGCCACACTTATTTTTAAATTATTGCGCTCGTTATTCGGATTACCCATTCCGAATAGTGATACGACGTAATGGATAGCATTGAAGATCGGTGTCGAAGACCGGGTATTTGCGAGAGCGATAGGATGACCTGTTGATTGACTCTGCACCGAGTTGCTCCGGTATAGAGTTCTCCATATGTGATGGGGAATCCGATCAGGATTGTGGATATCCGGATTGCAAGGACTTCTTTGTAAGTGCCTTCGGTTCTGTTCGAGCCCGGAGCAGACTTGTATGGATTGTATGTCTGACATTACAAGTTGAGATATAAAGCTGATTTCTTTCAAATATATTTCTGTTGGTGGCGGAGAATTTATTCTCTTAGCTTAACACCCTTCTCTGAGACGTACGAGCTCAGAGGTTATGTAGTTGATGGTTATCAGCGATATATTCCCAATTTGGTAATGTGACATGCTGAGTGTTGCTGTGAAATGGTCATTGTGTTGATCATTTGTGATAGGATCATTTATTTGATCATTTATCTTGGTGATCATTTCTATGATCATTTGTTGACCCAAAGCATGGCTTTTGTATAAAGTATGTTTTTGTGGACGTGACTTCGTCGAGCCTCACACCCCGGAATGGTCAAAACAGGAAAGATGCAACAAGGTTATGAGGGGTAGCTCCCTTTAGGGTATGTGCATTTCCTTCTGGAAAAGGGTGGTATCATGGTATGGAGCCCAGATGCTTACTCATGTTGAAACACTTTATTTATGATTGTGTGAAGTTGATGACGAGCGCTCGGATAAAGATCCCAAAGGACCGGGGGATGGCATACTCGTGTCAGTTGTTACCCAGTTAGGGGTAACCCGGCCTTGTGTTGGCAGAGATCCGGTTTGGTTCTCGGGGACGTCCTTCCAGAGGCGTTCTCATGTGGCAATGGGAAGTTCCTTGGCCTGACCATTCGTTGGAAATCCAAAGAAACAATACGAGACTTGTACGGTTTTAGTTGTATAACCTGCTATGGAATGTGGCAGTAACCTGCTATTGAACATAGTAGCTATAGTAGGCATACGATAATGGTCGTATGTTGGCTAAGATTTATATTCTACTTTCGAAATTGTTTTATACACTATGCACTAGTAATAATATCAAATGTTCTTTTTAATGCGTATCAAGCATCTTTGACTATCATAAGGAGAAATCTCCTCTGATTCTGCGTTTGCATTGTGTGTGCGTGCGGGAGGCCTTATGGTAGTCTCATTTTTAAAGGCATTGCGAATTGACTTTAAAAATATTCCTCTATATTGATTTTAAAGATAAATAAACTGTTTTGAGTTCTCACACCAGTCACATGACTGACTCGGAGTTTATTGTTTTCCTTCCTAAACTCTGGGTGCCCACCAATTTCGACACGGGCAGTAAGAGTTAAGGTATATCAGGATATTCTGGAGTTGCTGGAGGCAAGCTGGAAGGCATGGCATATTACTAGTTTATATAGTATTTCTTTTCCGCTGTTTGATTGTTATTTGTTGTTGTACACTCTGATGATATGATGTAATGTAATGTGATGAAATGTAATAACTGATATAGTTCTTTGTTTAAAGATTATTCATGTATCTATTATATGTTGTTCCGCTGCGAATTGTGAGATTCTGATATTGTTGTGTTGTGTTCTGTTCCGTTCTATTTTCTATTTTCTTTTCTTTCTCTCTATTTTCTATCCTTCTCTCTCTCTTCTTCTGTCTTTTTCTTTTTCTTAAAACCCTAACTATTCGGTTTTTCGGCAACGAAAAATCTCGTACGTTACATTTGGTATCGGAGCTTATGGTTAAGCGATAACCATGGTTATGTTGGGTATTACTCATTAGAGATAGAGTCAGTAGTACTCTAGAATGAGTTGAGTGTAATAATAGCTATGAGAGCGTATTTGTTAGTGAATATATACAATTGTTTTATATTGTGATGATTGGTTTATTGAGTGGCATATGAACCTTCGTCAGCACGGTCTCGACAACTATGCCGAAGGGGTTTATAAACATTTGAATAGAACAATTCGACATAATATTGTTTTAAATTGGGTAAATGAAATAATTTTACCTTGAGTATATTTTATATATAAAGGAATAATTTTTCAGAATTATTAAAGTGTATATAAGTGGATTTCTTAGTTGTTTGAATAATCTAAATAAAAGAAGAATTGTATAAGCAAAAGAATTATAAGAGTTGAATTATAATTAAAGTGATTTACAATTGTGAGATAAACTTATATATATATAAGAAGTGAAACTATATGAATATATTTATGAATATGAGTTGTAAATAAAAAGGAATTTAAAGTTAAATAAAAATTTACTTTAGAATTTGGAAGCTGAATTGGATTTATAAGTGGGAATCTAAGTTAAGTAAAACCAAGTGATGTTTATAAAATGAAGTATAACTTAAGAGATGTTGAATGAAGTTGATATTGCTATCAAAGTAAATTAATAAAGTGAAGTGATGAATATGAACTTAAGTTATGTAAATGAAATTCAACTTTTGAAATTGAATTGAACAAATAGATTGAATGAAAATCAATTTAAATGAACCAATTGAAAGCAAAGGAATTTGGTTGCAATTAATAAACATTGGTTGTTATATGATTGTTAGTTGATTGTATATAATTCATTAAGAGTTAATGAAATTGGAAGCTAAAGTAATTGGAAATCCAATTGCAAGTTAAGTGAATCTTAAACAGAATTGAATTTGATTTGGAAGTGAACCAACTTGAATATGAATTAGTGAATATAAACTAATTGAAAATGAATGTTAGAAACATCCACTGTTGATGAATCAAAGGTGATTAAATTGGAAAACCATTTCATTGAATATTAATGAGAATATGAATGAATATTTATTGGTTATGAATTTGTTGGATGATAGTTGGTTGATGGTTGAATATATTGCTTTTACTGCATTTGCTAGGTTGACATATATAGTTATTATGTTGCTATATGTTGTATATTGATATTATTTTCATATCTACATGTTCTCATATGTTTGATTTAGTGTTTAGTAGGTGCGGATCGCGTTTGCTTCGCATTTGGAGCTCGCTTTCGCGCTATATTAGCCGTATATGCTCGCTAATAAAATATAAGGTACATATCTCAGATTAAATATCGTACTTTTACATTTTTTCCCTGTGGGATGCCTCATTACTTGATGAGATGTATATTTTTGATATATATACTGTCTTTTTTTTTCGGATCGAGCCGCGCAAAGGAGACTCTGGCGAATTTTTCCGAAAATTTAAGGCGTTAGAATATTTTTGAGAAAAATTGGAAAATTTGTGAAAACTATAACTTTGATTTGGAATTGAAAGTTAAACAATAATAGTTGTTTTTGAAAAGATAACTTTGATTTGGAATGGAAACTTAGTAAAGTTATTGTAAGAAGTTTAACTATGAATTTTGGGAAAGTTAATAGATTCTATAACTTTTCTTACTTGGTAATTTCGAGAACGAAATTCTTTTAAGGGGGGAAGTATGTAACGACCCAGAATTTTAATTAATTAAAATTTGAATATTTGATTAATTTTAAATATTAATAAGTGAATTTATAAGTCGAATAAATTTTATTTCGAATAATTGGATTTAATTGGATAATTAAATCGATAATTTAATATGTTAAATTATGGAAATAATTGAAAATTGAGTTAAATATGATTGAAAATGATTTGTAAATTTTTATTATATCATATTGGAGTTAGAACGATATTTTAGAACTTTTAAAATCGAATTAAAAGTTAATTTGTGAAAATTGACGATTTTAATATTTAGTCGACTAGTGAAATTAGCCATTTTTTTGAACAGTCTCAGAATTCGACGAAACTAGTTCCATTGGATCCGTAATGGTTAGTTATTACCGGATTTCAATTTTCGTAGCAATCGGAGTTATCGTTTGATCGTAGCAGCTCGAAACGCATCGAAATTGTTTTAATATTAATTTGCGAGTTGAAATAGCCATTTTTCAAACAGTCTCGGATTTTGACGAAACCAGTTTCATCGGATCCGTAATGTGATATTATTGTAAGGTTTAAAATTTCAAGTCAATCGGATTTATCGTTTGTCCGGTGCAAGCTAAAACGCCTAGAAAATCGTTTAAATCGGTTTAATTTAAATTGAACGTTTATTGCCATAACTCGCACAGATGACCGAATTAGCTTCCGAAACCTGTTCCATTGAGTACGAAACGCGGGATAAACCCTAGAAACGCTGGTCACCGCGCGTAAATCGGAGTTTGGAAATTCCGGAATGAATAGTGTCGTTCAAACTTCTATAAATAGCACCTTATTATTTTCTTTTTTTCTAAAATATCTCAAACCCTAAACCTAATACCTAGCCGCCAGTAGCTTATACCAATGGCCGAAAATTTTTCACCTTCTTCCTCAATTTTTTTCAAATCCGTGAAGAATTACAACAAACTTTCAACATGGAACTCGTAGAGCTCGTCAAGAGCTAGACATCCAACGGCTATGATGGTTTATAGTGGACAAAATTAACCAGAAAGTGACCACGAAGTCACCGTGTTTCGCACGGAAATCGAGGGGATGGAGGCGATCTGGACGTGCGGTCGGTGGCCGTGGGGTGGCGTGGTGATGGCGCACGTGGTAGAGCTCCTTGATCGTGTTCATGTGCGTTGTGGTGATGGCGTTTCTAAACCCTAGAGAGCGGCTTCAATGGGTTTGGTTTAATGGGGAGTTCGCGTATGGGAGAAGAAGCTTTGGGGGATGGCCGTGATTTGCTCTGGGGTGATGGACGGCCCTGATTGAAAGTTAGGTTTAAAAAGAAAATATATGTTGTAATTTATAAATAAAAATTCGTGTAACTTTGAAATTGCATATCCTTTTCATACGAGGTCGAAAATGCGCGAAACCAGTTGCGTTGGAATCGTACGGACGAGCACTATGCTATGGAATTGGATTGGAGTCGTTTGGAGTTAGTGAGAATTTCGGGTCAAATTAAACGTCCGTTTAATTTTTTTCGAAATAAATCGCTAAAACGAAATTGAAATCAAGGTGAGAACTTCTCACTCAATCGAATCGGTTTCAATTTTATTTTAAATAGTTAGATTTAAAATTCTTGAATGCATGTTTGAATGATGATTGTTATCTATTGATTGTTAAAATAGACATTATGCGCCGTTAGTAAGCGGATGTTATTTATTAAAAACATATACCGCGAATATTTCATAAACAGTGAAATTGGTATTATATATAATAGCAATATCTATATATTGGCATATGTATATATTGCAGTTATTGATTTCCCGCATTGTATAGCGGATGAGACCCTATTGCACCGTCTATTAAGCGGATAATATTTTAAATCCCATATACCGCGATAATTTCGTACTGGAACGGAATTGGTATTGTGCTAATGTTTGTGGATGCAGGAAAACAGGTTGGAGGGATCCAACTAGATTCCTCAAAAGTATTTATTTGATTTCAGATATTTTGATATTTGATGGATTATCATATCGATATATGATATCGTTGTTGTCGTGATTGACTATTTGGTGTGTAGCATCATTGGACCAAAATTTTGGAATTTTAAAAGGATTTTAAAGAGATTTTTGAAAGTATATGTTTATAAAATATTTTTGGAATTGATTCATTTTAAATAAATAAACGTTATAATTTTAATGTTATAAAAATTATGATTTTAGGGAAATATAGTTAAAAAGTTGATTTTTGAAAATATGGGGTTAACGATTTTATAAAATAGTTTAAATTGGGATTTTTGAATTTATTATAAAAGTTGAAATATAGGATTTATAAAATTTGATTATTTTATAAATCACAGATTAATGGTGAAATTATAAAGGAGTTTAAAGACGTTTTAAAGAATAATATAAATTGATTTATATAAAAGATTTATAAATTGATAATTTGTAAATTAAAAATACTGGAATTATAAAATGAGTTTTTATAAGTGTTAGAATGAATTGTGAATGAATTTCATAAACGAATGAAATTTATAGAATTATAATCGGTGAAGTTAGAAATGGAATTTTATAAACAGTAGGTTTATAGAATTTGTAAAGTTATTTGAAGAATAAGTTTTGGATAAATTATTGAATCTTATAAGTTATAAGATTTATAATTATGAAGTTTAAAGGAACGATTTTGCAAACAAATAAATTATAAGTGTTCAACTTATAATATGAACCTTTGGTTTATGATTGAGTTATAAAGTGAATAGGTTAATAAAGGAGATTTATAAAAGGAAGTAGTTATAAAATAAATAGAAATGGAATTTATAAACATTGTTTTATAAATCCGCAAATGGCTTATTTTGATAAGTAAATTGTTATAACTTATCTATGGAGTTATATTCACGTTTTAGACAGTGAATAATACTTTAAAGTAAAATGAATAGAAATGATGAAAATTGGTTCCGAAGTATATTCACGTTTTTGAATAGTGAATAATATGTTAAAGAAATGTTTTGGATATGATGTTTTAAATAGAATTAAAACGATCTAACGATGTTTTAAAATGTGTTGGGATTCAAAATCATAGATTTCAACATTTACTGTTGAAATAGACGTTTTCGAGAAATAGAAGGAAATGGTGGACTATAACACTGTTGTTATAGTAAATGATTTCCGAAAGGAAATGGTTTGTATAGTATTGGGATTTATATATCTATTTTAATTTCGAATCCCTATACTAGTGATTTTGGGTTGTCGTAACGATGTTTTACGCAACATTCGGTTTGGCCCAAATAAATATGTTTAAGAGAATGATTTCCTTAAAGAATTAAATATATACTTAATTTCGATTTAAGTATATTGAATATTTTCCAAGTGTAGAAAATAAAATGATTTGTGAATTACTTATTAAATAAGTATGGAAATGTTTTTCCAATATAAAATGAAAAATTGAAATCGTATATGCATGGATATTTTGGAATATAAATTCACTAAGGAATTTATAAAAGAAAGTGGAATTTGTTTAAAAATAAATATTGATTTATTTTTGACATATTGAAATTATATATCTTGTAAAGATATTTTTGGGAAATAAATAATTTGAAAATTATTTGGAATCTGGTGATGTTGTGCATATCCATTGATAGTTCAATAACCGACTATCAATATTTACCTCTGAAAGGTATTTGTTGTGATTTGCTGAATTTGAATGCCACACTTATTTTTAAATTATTGCGCTCGTTATTCGGATTACCCATTCCGAATAGTGATACGACGTAATGGATAGCATTGAAGATCGGTGTCGAAGACCGGGTATTTGCGAGAGCGATAGGATGACCTGTCAATTGACTCTGCACCGAGTTGCTCCAGTATAGAGTTCTCCATATGTGATGGGGAATCCGATCAGGATTGTGGATATCCGGATTGCAAGGACTTCTTTGTAAGTGCCTTCGGTTCTGTTCGAGCCCGGAGCAGACTTGTATGGATTGTATGTCTGACATTACAAGTTGAGATATAAAGATGATTTCTTTCAAATATATTTCTGTTGGTGGCGGAGAATTTATTCTCTTTGCTTAACACCCTTCTCTGAGACGTACGAGCTCAGAGGTTATGTAGTTGATGGTTATCGGCGATATATTCCCAATTTGGTAATGTGACATGCTGAGTGTTGCTGTGAAATGATCATTGTGTTGATCATTTGTGATAGGATCATTTATTTGATCGTTTATCTTGGTGATCATTTCTATGATCATTTGTTGACCCAAAGCATGGCTTTTGTATAAAGTATGTTTTTGTGGACGTGACTTCGTCGAGCCTCACACCCCGGAATGGTCAAAACAAGAAAGATGCAGCAAGGTTATGAGGGGTAGCTCCCTTTAGGGTATGTGCATTTCCTTCTTGAAAAGGGTGGTATCATGGTATGGAGCCCAGATGCTTACTCATGTTGAAACACTTTATTTATGATTGTGTGATGTTGATGACGAGCGCTCGGATAAAGATCCCAAAGGACCGGGGGATGGCATACTCGTGTCAGTTGTTACCCAGTTAGGGGTAACCCGGCCTTGTGTTGGCATAGATCCGGTTTGGTTCTCGGGGACATCCTTCCAGAGGCGTTCTCATGTGGCAATGGGAAGTTTCTTGGCCTGACCATTCGTTGGAAATCCAAAGAAACAATACGAGACTTGTACGGTTTTAGTTGTATAACCTGCTATGGAATGTGGCGGTAACCTGCTATTGAACATAGTAGCTATAGTAGGCATACGATAATGGTCGTATGTTGGCTAAGATTTATATTCTACTTTCGAAATTGTTTTATACACTATGCACAAGTAATAATATCAAATGTTCTTTTTAATGCGTATCAAGCATCTTTGACTATCATAAGGAGAAATCTCCTCCGATTCTGCGTTTGCATTGTGTGTGTGTGCGGGAGGCCTTATGGTAGTCTATTTTTAAAAGCATTGCGAATTGACTTTAAAAATATTCCTCTATTTTGATTTTAAAGATAAATAATCTGTTTTGAGTTCTCACACTAGTCACATGACTGACTCGGAGTTTATTGTTTTCCTTCCTGAATTCTGGGTGCCCACCAATTTCCACACGGGCAGTCAAGAGTTAAGGTTTATCAGGATATTCTGGAGTTGCTGGAGGCAAGCTGGATGGCATGGCGTATTACTAGTTTATATAGTATTTCTTTTCCGCTGTTTGATTGTTATTTGTTGTTGTACACTCTGATGATATGATGTAATGTAATGTGATGAAATGTAATAACTGATATAGTTCTTTGTTTAAAGATTATTCATGTATCTATTATATGTTGTTCCGCTGCGAATTGTGAGATTCTGATATTGTTGTGTTGTGTTCTGTTCTGTTCCGTTCTATTTTCTATTTTCTTTTCTTTCTCTCTATTTTCTATCCTTCTCTCTCTTCTTCTGTCTTTTTCTTTTTCTTAAAACCCTAACTATTCGGTTTTTCGGCAACGAAAAATCGCGTACGTTACATGATAAGCAGATGATCTCCAGCGATTCCAATCTCCAGAAAGTGGAATCCAAATCTGTGAATAACTCAGGCTTACCCAAGCGTAAATAAAATTACAAACACTCGAGTCAGGACAATATATACTTATATAATGTAAACCAACTCAAGTGAATTGTAATAAGGTACAAGTAACTTAAAGGATGCCTGGGACCGCCCATCATCTAAGAATCCATTAAACTATTTACCATATAGTAATATTGCGTTATTATAATAATGTCTACAGTAAAATAAACTTACTTTTAAATAGCGTTCCAGGCTACCCATATCACCCTTCACACATAATAGTCCCAGCAGTCCATCCAATATCATGACATCTCCACACCGGGTGACTGTCAGAGGATACCACACGGGCTACGGAAGAAAAACAAACTCGTAGTAAAGGCTCGGTATGGTAGGTGACACGGCACACAAGGCAATGCCAGGGTAGATATACAAATTACGCACACGGGCTGGTGGTAACGCATCAGCCACATACGCCCACCTCGGAACACACTCCCATATCAAAATCGGAGGATGGCCATCTAATCAATCACAAGTAAGAGTATAGTATCGAAGGAATGTGTTCGATCGGAGGAATGACCTCACTTGTCCCGAGATCGCTCCTGTTTTAGCCACCTTATGCCAACTTACGGGAGTTGGGTCCACGTAATATACCTCAAGAATGTCGCCACCATCCTACTTCATTCTGGAATCTCCACCGCGTACACATTTGTTAAAGTGGTTTTCGGTATCGATAGAGTGTATGCCAGATATCCGATCCCGGTCTCTTTGACAACCAATCGTTATTATAACCCATGGTTATAATTTTAAAATATAATATTTTATACTTCGAAATAAAATATCATTTCAAATCCAAATCTTTATCAAAATAAAGATTAAATCATTTCCAAACCATTTCAATATATCAAAATAGCATATCCTTTCAAAACTTCCTTTTCAAATCATTTCAATATATCGAAATATCATATCCTTTCAAAACTTCACTACAAATCATTTTAATATCAAAATATCATTTCAAAGATAGTTTATACTTCGAAAACCCAAAATCATTTTTATTTCAAAACTATATTTATTTCAAAAAAAATATAATTTCCATTCCAAACATGTATTCACTTTTCAAAATAGTTTATACTTTCAAGTTATAACTTTTTCGAAACCAAAACATTGAAATCATTACACTTTAAAAATCAGAATATTTTGAAATCATACATTTGCAATCATCCTTTAATTCTATACATTTACAAATTTATTAAATTAAACCCAAATTTAAATTTCAATTTAATTTAATTCAAACCACCATTTTCAATTCAAATTCAGTTTACTGACAAACCATTTCAAATCTTATCAAATTCAAATATAGGTTTAATCCACAAAATACAATATTCAATCTTTAGTATATTTCAAGGTTTGATATCCTACCTTTCATAAATCCAATATCATAAATAAACTCAAATAACATATACTTCAAATATCCATTTATCTAATAAATTAAGTAAATCAGAAATCAAATATCCTTTCAAAATATCAAAATGTCAAATATTATTCAAAACATCATTCATTTTTATTCATTTAAATAACTTTTAAATCCCTTCATTTTATTTAGGAATTAATTACCATTTCAAACTTACGTTTCAAAAGATTTTATATCAAAAATTAGATCTCTCCATTTAAATCATTTAAAGTCAATTCCTTATATTTATTAATTAAATATTAAATTTCCAAAACTTAAATCCTTCCATTTAAAGCCATATAAATGTCTCTTCATTATCTTTAGAAATTTAACGTTTAATTTCCAAAATTTTATCATTTTCCAAAGATTAATTTTTTCACAAAAGTTATCAAAACAACAAAAATATAGTTTCTGTAGCACTAAAAATGCTGCGTAAAGTTATAGTTTAAAATAGTTCATTTGACAAAAGACAATGTTTTAGTGCTGTAATAGATTTCCTTCAAAATTTCAAATAAACTTAAATGTTAATTTTAACTACTATAACATTTACAAAGTGCTATGATAGCTTTTATTTCAATTTAACTTTTTAGTTCATTTAAGACAACTACAGCATTTACAAAATGCTGCAATACCCTTACATTACATTTCAAAAATGCTGTTGAATAAATTCAAGGCTTCAATACAAATTTCACCAACATTTAATTTTGATTTAAACCATTTAACTTATAAAATCATAAAATTTCACATTTTAAAATCATCATTTCAATATTCTTATTTTTATGATTTTTATAAAGTTAAATTTCATCCAAAAATCAAATTTTAACATAATTTCTTATTTAAATTAAAGTATTAAATCCCATTTCTTTAATTAATTTTTTTACTTAACCATTAAGTTTTAAATTACCAAATTATAACTTATTTCTATTTATTTTAATTAATAAAAATGTCTTTTTTAACAAAAGTTCAAAATTTCCCACAATAAGTTATATTTCAAAATTTTGACTTAAAACATTCATTTATTCACATTTTCATTTATTCAAAAATAAAAAAAAAATCATTTTATTCATTTTAATTCAAAATATTATACTTTTACTTTTAAAAATAATTTTAAAACATTTCAGAAAATAATTTATAACCCACGGGTCTGTGTATAGTTTTCTAGCCTAGGTCAGGTGATACAGAGTATATCATTTCAATCCGCAGTTTACAAAGAAAACCCGGGTTCTATCATTTCAAACCCGCAGTCCCAAGTAAAATGAATGATTTGAAAACCGCTCAGTCCTATCATTTCAGCCCATAACGATTTTCCCTTATTCTAAAGTCCGTTCGGGTATGTATCATTTCAACCCATAGTGATTCTAGTCTAAAGGGATCTTGCAATGGTGATAACTGATATAAATAACTAAAATAGCATGAAATAACAGGAACATATGATATAACATGTGTAATAACAGGTGTGAACATCATGTGATAATAATATAGCAGTTATAACAAGATGATATAAGTTACAGATTCAAATGATGTCCGTTTATAACTATATAAGTACATATTAGTCTGGTGAGATTTACTCACATGTTCAAAGCTAGAGATAGCCATCCAAGCACACAACATAGACTCTACGAAGGCACGACAACTCGAATACGATTTGAGAGTAGAGAGCCAAATATAATTGCCTTGCATACATATAAACAAAACAATTCAAAATACATAAGTTTTCAAAGCCAAATTACACTGGACAACACTAGGAATCAAAGCCTAAAACAAAGACAAATGCTTTGCACTTGTTCTCAACTTCACATAGTTCAGTAATGAACTGAAATAGCACAGCCAAGGCATGGATTAAGGTCTAGTTTGGGTCTCTATAGGGTCGGCCTATCCTGGTTGATGGTGTGGAGAAGTATAGGTGTAATATAGAATCACTACAAGGCAAATACATGGCAAATAACAACATTTCTGTGCTATATATGGTTCGGCCAGAGGCTCTAGGGGTACGGTCAGAGTTCCATGTGACGCCCCACCTCTATACCCACGCTAGCCAAGAACATTACGGTGAATGCTGTCGACTAGCACGGAGAATAAGGCTGTTGAGGAGCGACCATCCGTGTAATTTCTTTGCGTGAGCACCGATATGTCAGATAATATAACATGCATTCTATTTCAAGAGGAAATCCGACATACCGACACAAACTCAAAGCTACTACACGGTGGCTATATAAATCCTTCGGGAAAAAAATATAGAAATAAGCATAACACAAATCAGTCACAGACAATTTATATCACAAAGGCGGAAATAGATATGAATATTACACTAGGAAGTGTACATCAGAGTAGTGGTCTAAAAAGATCCACAATATCACAAAAGAATAGTTACATGAACTACACAAAAGAATAAGTATACATTATGGAGTCTATATCTCAAATGTATACAACAAAAACTACTAATCTAAGTAGTTAACCAAAAGTCAAGGAGTTAATCCCGGATGAGAAGTCAAGCAGAAGCACCTGTAACATCTCGGTTTGACCCGAGTATTATTTAATAAGAAAATAATAAACAGATCAGTCTAACTATAGATATCAGATGAAACGATATAGAATAAGAGATATGACTAAAAACATAATAATCACAATGCCAAGCTGTGATATATATATATATATATACTTAGTTGATAATCATCAAGAGATTAATCAATGTCACCAAATCTACACAAGAATCAAAGAAACGTCATACTCCTTATTTCGATCACCATACCATAAATATTGACGCTAATATCAATGTCAATCACAAAAGTCAATGACACACAAATTCCAGAAGACTACACAAGAAATCCAAAAATCACTAAAGTCAATGACACACAAATTCACCAATGCACAAATATTGATAAAACTTATCAATGGAAATCACGAAAATCGGTGAAACACAAATTCTAGGAATCTACACAAGAAATCCAGAAATCACAAAGGGGGAGGCCTATCACAAACGGGAGCATAAAGCTCACCAACACGTGTATCACAAACGGAACGCTAATTCCATGGTCGCTAACCATCACAAATTGAGCCGAAGCTCCACAGACGGTCCGAAGACCATGGGTTGCTACCCCACCAAATTGAGTCGAAACTCCACAAAACGGGGTTTAGTCTCCCACGCAGACAAAGAGACATCACACATTGCTAGTCTAAATCACAAAGATGATCGTCATGATCAACGAGCAGTGTCGATTACAGTAAGCTAGTAAATATATGAGCTTAGCATCATGTCCCATAACCACTAGCTTAACTTAAATATTTACGAACAAATTGTATATCTCCACTAAAAAATTGTCACAAGAGTTTCAATCGAACAAGTCCAAGAATTAACCAACAAAGTGAACGCAAGCGTTTCATACCACTTGTTTTACTAAGTCGTTTAATTAGATTTCTCATACGAGTGAGGTAAAGGTTTATATATACTAATAGATTGGAAAACGGTTTTATAAACGAATTTGGTATTAAAATAGTATTGAAATCGTTTGAGGAAAGAGTTTTGATATTTACTACTAGTATAGAAAACCTTTATATTTTTAAAATGACAAAGCACAAGGGGGATTGTAGAAACAATCAATCACAAAGATCACATTCGAAGATGTGAATAGAAATCCAATGAAATCGATAAAGGATCCATCGAAGTGGATATATCTAAAATTCCCAAAGAAAATAAGTCATCAAAGATGATAATAAATGATGACAATAAATAGGATCATCACGAATCGATTTAAATTGGAAATTTAATCCAAAAAGGGCAAATTGGACTCAAACAGCGGGTTCAGTCGACTGAACAGAGTTTTCAGTCGACTGACCCTGTGCCTGGAAATTTTCCAGGTTTAGGAAACTTTCTGTTTCCAGTTTCAGTCGACTGAACAGAGTTTTCAGTCGACTGAATCATGCCTGGAAACTTTCGGGTTCCAGGTTTAGTCGACTGAATCATGCCTGGGCTGTTTTTCAGCCTTATTCAAATGAAGAGCAAACTCTTCCAAAATGCAACCGGACGAACATTGGCTCTAAGGGTTTATGCCAATCGGCAACCCGGCCCTATATGCTCCTCGATGCATCACCAAAAGCATGATCAAACATCCATAAAAGGATTTCACACAAATTTGACTTAAAAACCCAAAAATTGGAGTATTCACAAAACCAATCCAAATCAAGAGCAAATGCACATGAAGAAGTGTTAGGAATTCATACCCAACAACCAAAGATAATTATAGTCATAGATGCGAGATAAAAATCTCACCTTTTCTCAAAATCAAACAAGAAGAAGCTTGAAAGCAAATGGAGAATCAACCTCTCTTCAACACAACCCAAATGAGCTTGAATCTATGCTAAAAAACAAGAACATTCCCAAAATTAGGTTTAGGAATTTCTGAAATTGGTAAGAGAACAAGTTGGAGAAGAAGAAGAGAAGCTTACCAATGGTTCTTCTTGAGTTTGGAGCTAGGAATTTGATTTGCAAGAGAAACTAGGGTTTTGGAGTTTTAATTTCCAATCTCTCCCACCATTAATGTTATAAAAACTGAAAAGAGAAGAGAATGAGGGTGAGTGGGGGAGAGTGGCTCAGATTTGAGCATAAGTTAACATAGGGCTGACCCCAAAACCAAACCCAAAGTGAAAAGTAGCAAAAAATCAACTTTCTCCAAACATATTGAAGCTTATACTCAAAAAGGTCGCAAATGACATTTTAAACTCAATGGGAGTGGTCCCGAGTCCTAATTCGACCGTATGCAAAAAGTAGCTTTTGGACTAAAATCCGACTAACGATAAAATATTTAAATAAAATATTTAAATATAAAATCGATAAATATGCGGGTTGTTACATTCCAGGTGGTGGTGGATGATGTGGCAGAGGGAGGTGGTCAGATCTAAGGTGGTGGTGGTGGTGGCGGCGGCGGCAAAAGGTGGAGGAAGAAGGAGATGGCAATCCTAGACTAGGTTTGGTACAAGTGATGGCTAGTGTTAGTTTACATGGATTTTTGTGATGATCTTCACCATGGCTTGGCTTGGCCTGAGGAGAAGAGGTGTTAGGATGTGTGATGGTCAGAAAAAAAGTGGTGGTGGTGGTCAGCCAAATCTTGGAGGTGGAGGAACAAAGCTTGAAGATAAAGAGCATGTGCAAGTTCAATAGAAAAAAACATAGAAAACAAGGAAGAAAGAATGAATTTTTACCAAGCTTCAACAAGGGGAGGGCCGTGAGTTTTTTTTCTCTTGAGAGATGATAAATTTTCGTGAAAATGAAAAGGAGAATTGGGCTGAAAGGTGGAGTAAAAGTACGGCCAAGCATTGAAGAAAGGAGTTGGGAAAGTGAAATGACGAAATGCAAAAGGACTTAGGAATTTCAAAAGTTTAGAACTCTTCAAATTTCCTATATTTTCCTTTTATAATTTTATATAACTGAAATAGATATATAAACTCAGATAAAATATGAAAATTTAGTAAATAAACAAAAATAATTTAATTAATTATTAATTATATATAATTTAATTAAATAAAACAGCCAAAATTGCAACTAGTCTTGAAAATATGAAAAATAAATGCAATGAACTTTGGAAAATTTTTGTGTACTTGAAACATATTTATAAATAAAGATAAGAACACAAAATAAAAATGAATTCTCAAAAATAAATAAATAGATTTTAATTAAATAAAGTTTAAATGAAGAAAATAGCAGAAAAATAGAAGCCAGGCTTAATAAATTGAAATAAACTTTAGAAAAATTATATTATCACTTTAAAAATAATAAAAGTAAAAAATATACATAAAATAACATATTAACACATATTGAAATAAAATATGACAAAGAAAATGTAATTTACATAGTTTAAAATAAACAAAATTGCCAAATAAATCAAATTACACTCAATATTGAAAATTACATAACATTCACATTTTAAATCCGTTTCAACGAAACGAAAAGTAGTATTCATGTTATTACATCTATTTTCATAATAAAAGATAAAATTTAGGATTTGAAATAATTTAAATTTGAAGTTTAAAAGTCAAAGTTTAAACAGTTTGACCAGAAATTCACTTGATAGTAAAATATTCAAATTATACTAATTTGACTATAAATCACATAAAATCATCATTTATATTTAAAAATGAAATGTCTGAAATAAAAAAATTTAAAAAAATTTAAAAATAAAAGAAAGTCCAATTTAAATAATATACAAAAATCTAGGGTTGTTACACTCTCCCCCACTCAAAACTTTTCATCCCCGAAAAGGAATAAGGTACGGGAATGCACAGAAAAAGATAGAGATGAAATAAGATTAAGACAAGATGACAAGGAGATTGAAATTATACCTGATAACTATTGTTATAGGTAAGTTTAACAAGGTGGTGATTATAAAGGTTATAGAAAGAATTCTAAACAGAAAAATTATAGAAAAATGCCTACACCCGCCTGAAGCAAGATAAGGAAAATAAGGACAACCAAAAGATAGTTTGAAAAAAAATAAGATAATAAGTTAGAAATCATGGAAATTTCAACTTAAATAGATAATTAAATTTTTTTTTACACAAGTTAAATAAATCTTAACTATCGCAAATTTTATTATCTTATCTTCTAATCATCTTAAATCAACAATTTCTAAGATCATGGATTTGAAAATAATCATTCATTATACTCATAATGTACTTAATAAATTTAATTCTTCTTTATTCCTACTTAAAGTTAAATTTATCCCTCTTAATATATTTTATCATCTATGCCCATTATACATACTCTTATTATATCTGCTTTAATTTATTGTTAGTTCCATTAACATCATTTTATATTGTAAATTATTCAATTAACCTTTTATTCTATTTACTCCTGTTAATCATTTTATAACTAAAATTTAAGTGTATAATTTTTATTACAACCACTCAAATTTTTTTTGTAAAATCTTTTTATATTGTATATTATCCAATTACATTGTTAACTTATGAAATTAAGGCAAGTTATATTTAAATGCAATTGTATTATACAAATAAAACTTTCCAATTCCCTCATCTCAAGTTTGAATCATTTTTGATTTTCTTTTTATAAGTGAAATGATTCTTTAAAATAAAATTTAAGAATTAAATTTTCGATTTCTTCAAACCATTTAGAGATAAATAAATATATAAACATAATAAGTCAAATCATAGTTAAATCATATATATATATATATATTATAAATCCGGTCTTATTTTTGAAATTCAAATCAATTAAATTTCCCAAAACAAAGCTGTAGCAAGACTACATAACGGTCTCTTCACTTCGAAACTCGAAGATGAACGTCGCTGATGCCATGGTCATCACCGAAGTTATTTTCCAGCGACAAAGAGAAGAGCAATAATTTTGAACTTTAAAATTTCTTGGAAACAAATTTCTATTAGAAAATACTTTAAATAATATACCCATTTTAAAACTTTAAGCACAAGGTTTGAAACCATCGGAAATTAAATTCTCAAATTTCTTGTTTTAACCCATTTCAGTTCCCAAATCAATTTATAAACAGCTATTTATAAATTATTTATAGAACAATAAATGATAAATCAAGTATTATCATTTCAAATGATTAATTTAAATCAATTTGTTAAGTTCCATAAATTTACTTATATCAAAATTTATTTCATTAACCAATTTTTTTAAAAATAATATTGTGTTAGTTTGTTCTGTCAAAGTGTTTTAGAAATCCCATCGATAGCGTTGATCAGACGAATCGATCAGAAACCCAATTCAACATCAACAACTCAAACAACACAATATATAAAACATTTAAATTTTAAATATTAGTTTACAAATACACTATACATGAATAGATTTTCAAAGAAGGATAGAGATTCAAATATGATTAACTCAAATCAAAGGAAATTCTGATTTGAAAATAAGTTGGAAACAAGGACGAGATGCTTAAATAACAGAATAGGAAGATGGATAAGCTTATATAAATCGTGGGCAACTTTAACTGGTCAACCGTGACTTAAAGAATAAGATCGATGTGGATTTTCTAGGATAAATCTACATCCGACCTCAGGAGATAGAGTTTGGAATAACAAAAGAAATTAGCATCTAAACCAAGGATAGATAAGAATCTCTGGTGAATCGATGCTATTGTAAAGGAGTTTCTCCCTTTACAAATGAATTTTTGAGATTGGCGGGACTGCCAATTCACTATAAAGCTCATTCGAAGTGGAGTTATGGGATACTCCAGAATCAAAAGGTGATGAATAGTGAGGGACATGAATGGATTTTGGAACCGTAGGGAACGTTCCAAAATTCAAATAAAATTTGAATCAAAGAGGAAGAGATTCAAGTTTGGATGAAAGTGAATCTACAACTAAATTTACCATACATTCTAAGTTTTGCCTCAAAGCCAAAGCTCCGATACCAACTGGACCAACCCTATATTTTCAACCATTCGCATCCGCACATGCCGGACTTGAATTGGTCAAAATACCGCGTTGTAAATAAAATTTGGCAAATCTCAGGACATACAGTAAATAAAAATCACAGAACATAGACACAGAGTAAGAAATGCAGCGGAAGTAAAAGAGATAGTAGTTCATGAAGCTACTATAAAAATATATCAGAGTTAAATAAAATACAACAGAAGTCTCAAGATGATAACCAAGTACAAGCTGAATAGAACAACAGAACTGGAATAGATAAAACTAGATAAGCAGATGATCTCCAGCGATTCCAATCTCCAGAAAGTGGAATCCAAATCTGTGAATAACTCAGGATGACCCGAGCGTAAATAAAAATACAAACACTCGAGTCAGGACAATATATACTCATATAATGTAAACCAACTCAAGTGAACTGTAATAAGGTACAAGTAACTTAAAGGATGTCTGGGACCGCCCATCCTCTAAGGACCCGTTAAACTATTTACTATATAGTAATATTGCGCTATTATAATAATGTCTACAGTAAAATAAACTCACTTTTAAATAGCGTTCCAGGCCAACCATATCACCCTTCACACATAATTGTCCCAGTAGTCCACCAATATCATGACATCTCCACACCGGGTGACTGTCAGAGGATACCACACGGGCTACGGGGGAAAAACAAACTCGTAGTAAAGGCTCGGTATGGTAGGTGACACGGCACACAATGCAATGCCAGGGTAGATATACCTATTATGCACACGGACCGGTGGTAACGCAGCAGCCACATACGCCCACCTCGGAACACACTCCCATATTAAATCGGAGGATGGCCATCTAATCAATCACAAGTAAGAGTATAGTATCGAAGGAATGTGTCCGATCGAAGGAATGACCACACTTGGCCCGAGATCGCTCCTGTTTTAGCCACCTTATGCCAACTCACGGGAGTTGGGTCCACGTAATATACCTCAAGAACGTCGCCACCATCCTACTTCATTCTGGAATCTCCACCGCGTACATAGTTGTTAAAGTGGTTTTCGGTATCGACAGAGTGTATGCCAGATATCCGATCCCGGTCTCTTTAACAACCAATCGTTATTATAACCCATGGTTATAATTTTAAAATATAATATTTTATAATTCGATATAAAATATCATTTCAAATCCAAATCTTTGTCAAAATAAAGATTAAATCATTTCCAAACTATTTCAATATATCAAAATAGCATATCCATTCAAAACTTCCTTTTCAAATCATTTCAATATATCGAAATATCATATCCTTTCAAAACTTCACTACAAATCATTTTAATATCAAAATATCATTTCAAAGATAGTTTATACTTCGAAAACCCAAAATCATTTTTATTTCAAAACTATATTTATTTCAAAAACAATATCATTTCCATTCCAAACATATATTCACTTTTCAAAATAGTTTATAATTTCAAAGTTATAACTCTTTCGAAACCAAAACATTGAAATAATTACACTTTGAAAATCAAAACATTTTGAAATCATACATTTACAATCATCCTTTAATTCTATACATTTACAAATTTATTAAATTAAACCCAAATTTCAATTTCAATTTAATTTAATTCAAACTATCATTTTCAATTCAAATTCAGTTTACTAACAAACCATTACAAATCTTATCAAATTCAAATATAGGTTTAATCCACAAAATACAATATTCAATCTTTAGTATATTTCAAGGTTTGAATATCCCACCTTTCACAAATCCAATATCATTTAAATAAACTCAAATAATATATACTTAAAATATTCATTTATCAAATAAATTAAATAAATAAGAAATCAAATATCCTTTCAAAATATCAAAATGTCAAATATTATTCAAAACATCATTCATTTTTATTCATTTAAATAACTTTTAAATCCCTTCATTTTATTTAGGAATTAATTACAATTTCAAACTTACGTTTCAAAAGATTTTATATCAAAAATTAAATCTCTCCATTTAAATCATTTAAAGTCAATTCCTTATATTTATTAATTAAATATTAAATTTCTAAAACTTAAATCCTTCCATTTAAAGCCATATAAATGTCTCTTCATTATCTTTAGAAATTTAACATTTAATTTCCAAAATTTTATCATTTTCCAAAGATTAATTTTTTCATAAAAGTTATTAAAACAACAAAAATATAGTTTCCGTGGCACTAAAAATGCTACGTAAAGTTGTAGTTTAAAATAGTTCATTTGACAAAAGACAGCGTTTAAGTGCTGTAATAGATTTGCTTTAAATTTCATATAAACTTAAATGTTAAGTTTAACCACTATAACATTTACAAAGTGCTATAATAGCCTTTATTTCAATTTAACTTTTTAGTTCATTTAAGACAACTACAACATTTACAAAATGCTATAATACCCTTACATTACATTTCAAAAATGCTGTTAAATCAAATTCAAGGCTTCAATACAAATTTCACCAACAGTTAATTTTGATTTAAACCATTTAAATTATAAAATCATTAAATTTCACATTTTAAAATCATCATTTCAATACTCTTATTTTTATGATTTTTATAAAGTTAAATTTCATCCAAAAATCAAATTTTAACATAATTTCTTATTTAAATTAAAGTATTAAATCCCATTTCTTTAATTAATTTTTTTACTTAACCATTAAGTTTTAAATTACTAAATTATAACTTATTTATATTTATTTTACTTAATAAAAATGTCATTTTTAACAAAAGTTCAAAATTTCCCACAATAAGTTATATTTCAAAATTTTGACTTAAAACATTCATTTATTCACATTTTCATTTATTCAAAAATTAAAAAAAATCATTTTATTCATTTTAATTCAAAATATTATACTTTTACTTTTAAAAATAATTTTAAAACATTTCAGAAAATAATTTATAACCCACGGGTCTGTATATATTTTTCTAGCCTAGGTCAAGTGATACGGATGTATATCATTTCAATCCACAGTTTACAAAGAAAACCCGGGTTCTATCATTTCTAACTTGCAGTCCCAAGTAAAATGAATGATTTGAAAACCGCTCAGGCCTATCATTTCAGCCCATAACGATTTTCCCTTATTCTAAAGTCCGTTCGGGTATGTATCATTTCAACCCATAGTGATTCTAGTCTAAAGGGATCTTGCAATGGTGATAACTGATATAAATAACTAAAATAGCATGAAATAACAGTAACATATGATATAACAGGTGTAATAACAGGTGTGAACATCATGTGATAATAATATAGCAGTTATAACAAGATGATATAAATTACAGATTCAAATGATGTCTGTTTATCACTATATAAGTACATATTAGTCTGGTGAGATTTACTCACATGTTCAAAGCTAGAGATAGCCGTCCAAGCACACAACATAGACTCTAAAAAGGCACGACAACTCAAATACGATTTGAGAGTGGAGAGCCAAATATAATTGCCTTGTATACATATAAACAAAACAATTCAAAATACATAAGTTTTCAAAGCCAAATTACACTAGACAACACTAGGAATTAAAGCCTAAAACAAAGACAAATGCTTTGCACTTGTTCTCAACTTCACATACTTCAGTTATGAACTGAAATAGCACAGCCAAGGCATGGATTAAGGTCTGGTTTGGGTCCCTATAGGGTCGGCCTAGCTTGGTTGATGGTGTGGAGAAGTATATGTGTAATATAGAATCACTACAAGGCAAATACAAGGCAAATATCAACATTTCTGTGCTATATATGGTTCGGCTAGAGGCTATAGGGGTATGGTCAGAGGTCCAGGTGGTGGTGCATGATGTGGCAGAGGGTGGTGGTCAGATCTAAGGTGGTGGTGGTGGCGGCGGCAAAAGGTGGAGGAAGAAGGAGATGGTAATCCTAGACTAGGTTTGGTACAGGTGATGGCTAGTGTTAGTTTAGATGGATTTTTGTGATGATATTCACCATGGCTTGGCTTGGCCTGAGGAGGTGAGGTGTTAGGATGTGTGATGGTCAGAAAAAAAGTGGTGGTGGTGGTCAGCCAAAGCTTGGAGGTGGAGGAACAAAGCTATGAAGATAAAGAGCATGTGCAAATTCAATAGAAAAAAACATAGAAAACAAGGAAGAAAGAATGAATTTTTACCAAGCTTCAATAAGGGGAGGGCCGTGATTTTCTCTCTCTTGAGAGATGATAAAATTTTCGTGAAAATGAAAAGGAGAATTGGGATGAAAGGTGGAGCAAAGGTACGGCCAAGCATTGAAGAAAGGAGTTGGGAAAGTGAAAGGACGGAATGCAAAAAGAATTAGGAATTTCAAAAGTTTAAAACTCTTCGAATTTCCTATATTTTCTTTTTATAATTTTATATAACTGAAATATATATATAAACTCAGATAAAATACGAAAATTTAGTAAATAAACAAAAATAAATAAATTAATTATTAATTATATATAATTTAATTAAATAAATAGCAAAAATTGCAACTAGTCTTGAAAATATGAAAAATAAATGCAATGAACTTTGGAAAATTTTTGTGTACTTGAAAAATATTTATAAATAAAGATAAGAACACAAAATAAAAATGAATTCTAAAAAATAAATAAATAAATTTTAATTAAATAAAGTTTAAATGAAGAAAATAGCAGAAAAATAGAAGCCAGGCTTAATAAATTGAAATAAATTCAAATAAACTTTAGAAAAATTATATTATCACTTTAAAATAACAAAAGACAAAAATATACATAAAGTAACATATTAACACATATTTAAATAAAATATGACAAAGAAAATGTAATTTATATAGTTTAAAATAAACAAAATTGCCAAATAAATCAAATTACACTCAATAATGAAAATTACATAACATTCACATTTTAAATCCGTTTTCAACGAAACGAAAAGTAGTATTCATGTTATTACATCTATTTTCATAATAAAATATAAAATTTAGGATTTAAAATAATTTAAATTTGAAGTTTAAAAGTCAAAGTTTGAACAGTTTGACCAGAAATTCACTTTATAGTAAAATATTCAAATTATACTAATTTGACTATAAATCACTTAAATTCATCATTTATATTTAAAAATGAAATGTTTGGAATAAAAAAAATTTAGAAAAATTTAAAAATAAAAGAAAGTCCAATTTAAATAATATACAAAAATCTAGGGTTGTTACACCAATGAATCTTTTCAAGGTCAAATGGTGTTTAAAACCAGAATATAAATCCCATTTTCCCTGGGTCATGTGTTCATTGACCATTTCAATTCCTGATCATTTCGGATCGTTATTCTAAAGCTTGATCTCTTTGAATCTTTAAATGAATGCATAGTCATTCACGACCGATAGTTAATTCTAGGATCTCTCATGATCGTTAAATGAATTTGTAGCCGTCCAGAGCCAATAATCAATCCATGGTTTCTCTGGACCATTCATCGAATTCATGGATGTTCGGGGTCGATAATAACAACCATGGTCTCTTCGGACCATTAATCAAATCCATGGCCATTTGGGGCTGGTATTTAAACCCATGGTCTCTCCAAATCGTTAATTAAATCCATGGCCGTTTAGGACTGGTAGTCAAAACCATGGTCTCTTCGAACCCTTGCTGAGCCTAATCTGCCTACTCTTTAGAATTAGACTCAATGATAATCAAGCCCATCCGCTCATACTTCGATGAGGTGACTAACTTCTTGCACTCCGGTCCCTGCTCTTTGGCTAGGACTTAAAGCAATTAATATCGTATAAGTCCATCCACTCGCTCCCCAATGAGGGGACTTTCGCATCCCTTTGGACGAGATTTAAAGCTATCAATATCAGTCTATCATTAAATATGGTTTTTTCGAAATCCAGTATTTAAATCAAATCAAAGTAAACAATTAAAAATCCTAAGTGTTCATCCAAACATCTAATTCAAAGCGTGCCAAGAGAGCAATCTAGGTATCATACATGTGTATGCGATCCAAGGTTATAATCGACCTAAGTAGTCATCTCATCATCCAACTTATAACATACCTTGGGACCGTTCGAGATACCGTATATATGAAAGCGACTTAAGGTTATTAATGTCTTTATTGCTTAATTAAAAAAGTAAAATGCAAGAAAAAATGAAAAATAAAAGTGCGAGAATCAAATTTGAATCTCGTCCATCTCGATCATGGGATTTCGATTCTTAGACTAGATCTGTGGTTGTTCCTTTATGCATTTGTTGTAGATGGTTGTTTCCCTGGCCTCCTCACATACTGTTGCTACTGGTTCCTCTAAACCATTTCTTATATTAGATCACAAAGGTATCAAAACTCATTCGTTTCATGTCCATCTCAACAAGTTTATCATTGTTGAATAAAGGAATTCTCAAGTTTGCATTCTCAACCTGCCCCTTATTTCCACGAGGGAATTCAAGCACGTACTTCTTCGATCGTGCTTCTACATTCTGATTCACATTCAATTTCTTTGAATTATCTCCTGGATATGCATCATTTCCACCCAAGTCAACATTGAATATAACCCCGTGTTCCGACGGATCGATAACGATCCATACCTGTAGATCGATATCGACCCGTACAACTTGTTCGAGGTTCATTCTGATTTGACCTACTCAGCTCCTAGATGCATTTGCTCAAACTCTTGGCCTTTAGTTCTAGTTTGCAATGACTCTGGTTGTTCTTATTTGTCCTATTCTCCAGAAGAAGCTCTCCATCATCTCTTATTGCCATGCTATCATCCTTTCTTGTATTCCATTCATCATTGTCTCCATCTCAACACTAGTTATGTAAATGGATAAGTGGTCACTCCTGAAGATGCCTCTTGGCTTCCCCTTGTTGACTTCCTCCATCAGAGGCCTTCCTAGTAGATTATCTCATCATTTTGAACTTTTTTAAATCTTAAATCAGCGAATTCAAGTAGCCCTCAGTGAAAGCACCAAAATGTTTGAACCAAAAATGGCACAACACCCAAATGAGTATAGTAGAGAAAAGTATGAGGAAATTAAATAAAAACACATAGAACAAGACATCATAGTTTTATAGTGGTTTGGCTAATTGTTTCCTACATCCATTTAATTTTGTTGATTGTTTATAGTGCTGTTTACACTTCTGTTCTTATGGATCGATATGGATTCATGGGAGTATAAGAGAATTATAGAAAAGTTGTAGAAAGCTGAAAGGATCCTAAAAAATGAACCCCTGGCCTCCTATTTATAGTTGTAGATTGCCTAAAAACTCGCCCCTATGACCCTACCTCGTTTTCCATGCCCAAGACCTGTTATCCAAAGAAATAGGTGGACACCTCACCAATATTCATGGATCAGTATCGATCCCTAGGCTTGGAACAAATTCAATTCGTCATATTGTCATATGGACAGCTTTAATGCCTCGTCCTGCCTTGATTTGCAGTTAGCTTCGTGATTTCCATCTTGTTTGTAATATCATTAGCTTGTTTATGACTTCAAGTGATGTATAGATGGAAGAATGGAGTTATTGATTTCAAATGCTCGAAGAGATCGATAGAGAATTGTAGGGAATTGATGTAAAGAAATTTGAAATAAGCTTCTAGTATCATCACTTGCAAGTAGGTGGAGTTGGGGTAAAATTAGATGAAGTATTACGGATCGGTGCCGATCCAAGTGGTTGGATCAGTACCGATCCAACACTTTGTTGGATTTTTGAATTTTTGATTCCTGGGATGGTTTGTGCTTGCCTCTTATGACTTTAGTTCTATTTGCTTTCTGGACTCTATGGTTATCTCTTTGGGCTTCCTGCCCTGATTGCTTTCAATTTTGACTCATCAAGTCCGTCGATATATCGCCTAGTCAAAAGGCGGGATAACATTTTGATATTGCATTGTAATGCTTTGTTTGAGATATTGTAGTTGAGTTTTGTTTTGTTTTATCAGAGTGCAGAGCTGAATTATTAGTTTCTACTGGGTACCTTTATTTAGTCTCTTATGTTTATTTGATAATTTGAAGTTGCAGGAATTGGATTTGATTTTGGGATTTTTATATATTTATTAAAGCTATGAAAATGAATTTAATTATTTGGTTTATTATTATTGTAAATAAATATAAGTAATGTTTTTCATTGTTATGAATTGCTTTTTAAAATGGTTTGTTGGGTGATATACATAAAAATGGACGTGTTATAAAGATTGTGTGAAAATGTTTTAAAAATTTGTAAGTGTTTGATGGAAGCGAAAGGTTTATCGTATATGAATATTAGTTATTATTATTATCAAATGATTTTAGCAGTAAAGTGAATGTTTTAATTCGAATTGTTAGGGTTGTCTCGCATGTTTAATGGAGGAACGACGGCTTGGATTGGAAAAAAGTCCCACATCGCTAAATAACATGGAGAAGTGGTGTATAAATATGGGTTGGTAGGCACGTAACATTGGGGATTCCTTTTGTTACAACAAAGTGTGTGCCAACCCATATGCGCACGCCACGTGCTGGAGATGGGGATCTTTGTCCGACCGTCGTTACACAGCAGTGGTATCGGAGCCGATGGTTACGAACTGGGCCATGCAGACACGGCAGTACTCTCAAAGGTTACCGCAAATGGATGTGAGTCAAGGGGGAGACTGTTAGGGTTGTCTCGCATGTTTAATGGAGGAACGACGGCGTGGATTGGAAAAAAGTCCCACATCGCTAAATAACATGGAGAAGTGGTGTATAAATATGGGTTGGTAGGCACGTAACATTGGGGATTCCTTTTGTTACAACAAAGTGTTTGCCGACCCATATGCGTACGCCACGTGATGGAGATTGGGATCTTTGTCCGGCCTCCGTTACACAACAGTGGTATCGGAGCCGATGGTTTCGGACTGGGCCATGCAGACACGACAGTACTCTCAAAGGTTACCGCAAATGGATGCGAGTCAAGGGGGAGACTGTTAGGGTTGTCTCGCATGTTTAATGGAGGAACGACGGTTTGGATTGGAAAAAATCCCACATCGCTAAATAACATGGAGAAGTGGTGTATAAATATGGGTTGGTAGGCACGTAACATTGGAGATTCCTTTTGTTACAACAAATTGTGTGCCGACCCATATGCGTACGCCACGTGACGGAGATTGGGGGGTTTGGTCGGACCGTCGTTACACAACATGAATTATTTGAAAATATATATTATAAGTAAGACTTGTAGATATTTTGTAATGTAAACTGTGCCACCTTGTCTATTGAGAGTGTTAAGGATTTTGGTCGGTGCAGGTACAAACGTATTCGATAAAGATTCTTAAACGCTTGAACGAGACATTTGGACACAATGTTTTGAAAAGATGGGAATAATTTATGGAAAATTTATTCATGTATGTTTTAAGTGATGTCTGCAGCCATTTGACCTTAGTGACATTTGTAATCACTAGCAAGGCATTATTGATTTTATTACAAAAAATTGATATTAGTAATCACTATTATAGATGGCAAGGCAATATCACTTTATTTTATTGTATTTGAGACATATATGTTTGATGATTTTTTTTTGTAATTTGAAATTTAAAAATGAATCAATTTGTATTAAATAAAATGAAAATTTAGGTAATTTATTATTATTATTTAATGCTTGGAAAGTGAATTGTTTAAATAAATAGTTTGTAAACTGAAAAAATTGATTTATTTTTTTGGAAAATGGCTTGTGCTTAAAAATAAATTGGAAATAATATCATATAAGTTTAGTATAACTAATTTTTTGTAGATTTCTCCTTATGGGAAACGACAAAGATGTAAATTTATTAAGGGGAAAATTTGTAACAACCCGATTTTTAAGTAATAATTAATTAAGGATAATAATAGTATTTATTTAATAAATTTGGAATTTAGGATTTAATTAATAAATTAGTTTGAAAATTATTTAATTTTGGGCTTAAAGTGAGAATATTATGTATTCGAGTTTAAACTAGCTAAAATGAAATGTGAAAATAATATTTATAAAGGTAGTATAATTTAAATAAAATATTATTTGGAAAAGAAATGATTTTTTATAGAAATATGCATTCATTTGATTCGAATAATATTTAAAATTAGAATAAGTTAAAAGTGTGAGAAATAATATTTCCAAAAAATGACGTGTTTGAAATACAATAATGATTACAGAGGTAATTTTAAATTGAAATTTATACCTACTAAATATAAACAGCCTATAAATTATAAGTAAAAGAAAATAAAACATATATACAAATTTACTTATTTCATTTTTAAAGGCCAAGTTCAAGTATTAAAGCCCAAATTTTTTCTAGACTTTTCCGCCCTTCATAATAGCATTTATAAAAATTCTTTCCATGTGGAGATTTTTCCTTCTTCCTGAAGCCTACCTTGATTTTTCCTTACCATTTAAAATAGAAGATATACCATGGAAATTAATATACATCCCAAAAATTCAATCTTGGGCTTCTGAATGCTAATACATGTGAGCGTGCACAAAGGATTAGGCTTTTGTGAACTTTGGGTGTTTGTGTTCGTCAGCGGCAGGGTAGGAAAAGTGGAAGCATGCAACTTCCTAGTGAGTCTCACACTCATAATTCTATGCCTTAATCAAGTATCTCATACTTAATTCTTATGAACGAACTGTTTTGTGATTTTGGCTTTAAATGGAGCTAGTTTGGCAAAAAAAATTATGCTCTATCTGGAGCTAGCTACTCCTAGAAATGGCCACCTATGAACCGGACAAATGCGATTGGAGCAACGACGAATCCTGGTGATTGTGCAAGCAAATGTTGGCTGATGTGTGAGTGAGTGTATATGTGTGTGTTTACATATTAGTGATGTTACCCTTGCCTCGTATTTTCTTGCCTGCGCGCTTGAGTGTGTGGATGCCGAGTGTTTATGCATGTTCAAAATTTTGTTTTGCACACTATTTTACCATGTTGTGGTTGGTTCTTTGCATTTCTTTTATTTGCAGATTTTATATTTATATGTACTATATGTTAAAATATTAGTGAGTATGTATGTTCAGTAGTGTTTTTGTGTTGCATGGTTGTGACTGTAATGTGTGTATAGATTTTCATGTTTATATGTGTATGTAATGAGTTAATATGTGTCTTTACTATTTATTGTACATTGTGTATGGTTTTGTCCTGGAGGCACACATGTCTATTACTTTGTACCTATACTGTGTAAGTATAGGTAAATTATATACTTGAAGTTTTAATACATACCAATGTTATTCGAAAAGAATATTCACATGTGTACCTACATAGCCTCATTCTCCGTATTATCTGACGGTATTACTCTATAACACTCTTATGTAATATGGATATAGAGGTGGGGTGTTACACCTAACAATTATAGACCAACATCACAAGCATAAACAGTCATCGAACATAAAACATGCACACATGCAATCAATAGATACATCCTATGCCTACCTTAACATGCAAAGTACTAAAATATATAGATGTGATATCAAAAATGAAAGCTAATTATAGAAATGGAAATTTTACCAAGTGAAGCTTCGATAAGTAGCCCTCATGCTTTCTTAGTCCTTCACGTGCAACCACCTTTTCTTTCACTCCATAAACCATCACCAACTCCACCATCTTGCTCCTTAGCTACTTCATATCATGTCCTATGATATGAATAAGCCCATAAGGTCACAAAGATTCTAGTTCAACTTCAATATCATCAAGTTGATCTTGTGCAAGAATCATTTTTTAGTCAAGCATAAACTTCTGCAAATGAGAAACGTGAAAAATATTATGCACATCTGCTATCTTGTGGTAAGTTGACTTTGTAAGCAAGGTTTCTAATCCTTTCAAGTATCTAAAAAGGACATATGAATCTTTTTATCAACTTTTCCTCAGTATTGAATTGAACTACGTTCTTCAATGAGGAGATCTTAACAAACAACACATCACCATAGAGAACCCCAAATTTGTACGTCTCTTATCAACGTAGCTCTTCTGTCAATCTTGAGCGACTTTCATTCATTATTGAATGTTCTCGATCCTCTCCAAAGTCTCTCTAATCATATATAACCCCAATATTATATTTTCGTTACTTCCCACTAACATGAAAGAGTGTTTCCCGGTCAGTCATAGGCCTCGAATGGTATCGTATCAATGATGGAACGACAACTATTACTATATGCAAACTCCACTAAATGTTAGTGATCATCCCACGAGCCTCTAAAGCCGTGAATGCGAGCCTGCAAGAGATCCTCTAAGCTATGAGTTTTCCCATCCATTTATGGGTGATGAGTTATACTCAGATGCAGCTGCATCATCAATGCCTCTTATACAACTCGGTCAGTAAATAATGGGTTTCTATCGCTTACAATGCTCATCGATGGACCATGTAATAGCTTAACCCGCTTCATATAAAACTCGGTCAGTTTAATTGTCATCCCACTCGACTTAAGAGGTATAAATCTAGCATTCTTGGTCAATCGAACGACTATGTCCCAAACCTTAGTCTAGTCCATGGTAGTCCAATGATGAGGTCCATTAACACTTGTTCCTACTTACACTCGGGAACTTCAAGTAGTTATAGCAACCCACTGGGCTTCTTCTACTTTTTGTTCACCAACTGGCTTTTCATACGCTTCAAGATGAATGTTCTATCATCCTTCTTCATCACTTCCTAATAAAATGTTTGCTTCATATCTCTATACATTATATTGCCTCCAAGATGTATAGTCAATCTTGAATGATGGCACTTGCATAGCACCTAATCCTTAACCATTGACATAAAGTACAAACTACCTTCTATCCTTACTGAGCCAACTATCTCGATCAAGTCCATACTGCTTCATCTCTTAAGACTCTACCCCATACCGCATCTTAGCAATGATCTTGGCTATTCTGACATTAAGGCTGTCAATTTCTAGCATGACCCGAAACACGACCCGAAACTTGCATGGAAATTAGCGGGTTAACCCTACACATTTAAAAGGGTGGGTCATTTTTGGGTCAACCCGTTAGAACCCTTTTAATAAACTGGTAGGTTTTGGTTGACCTTGAACCCGAATTTGACCCGACTAACCCATTTATGGGCTCAGTAATGTTGTATTCTCATTTCAACTTGCACAAGATTGGTATTATTGTTATGCACTTATTCCTACACATTTGCACTTAACAACTTCCTACGTTTTCATCCCCATTCCCATGTTTTCATGCCCTTCCTACATAACAACTTCTCAAATTTTCTTACCCATCTTAGCTTGCAACAAAAGAATGACAACAATACCCTTCTTTTGCTCTAAAATTCTCATCTTAGCTTGCAAAAGAAGGGTATTGTTGTCATTCACTTATTCCTACACATTCACATTTAACAACTTCCCACATTTTCATGCCCATTTCCATTTCTATATACAAATATTTTTCTTAACATGTTAAATGAATCAACCCGAAACTCACCCGATATATAATCAGGTCAACTTGAAACCCACTGATTTAATAAACAGGTTAACCTGACCTGTTTAAAAATCAATCCATACCCGAGTTGACCCGACCCGAACCCAACCCAACCTGACCCATTGACAGGCCAGTCTGACATCATGCCTCTGACTAGTAATGATTTGCTTTATCAGAGAAGTTCTAATGGTCAAGCTTTCTAATATCTCCGTCTCTAGCTCACAACTTGGCCAGAAATCATAACCAACAGTACAATTTAATTGCATCCACTCAAGTAACATAGCTCCTAAGTTGGCATGTCTCCTAGTCAAAGCATCAACAACTGTGTTTACTTTCCCATCACATAGGCAATGTCAAATTTCAGGAGGCAAAGAATTCATACCATCACTAATAATGAAGGTTGAAATCATTCTAGGAGAAGAGATACTTCAATGACTTATGGTCATTAAATAGCTTGAACCTCTCTCCTAAAAGATAGTGCCACCAAATCCTCCAACAAAAATGGTCATTGCTACTACACCATAATATATACCTGTACAAATTATGAATATTCAAAAGGAAAGATCTTTGGATTGTAATTTCAAGACCCA
Organism: Allium cepa; assembly: GCA_030765085.1. Classification (NCBI taxonomy): domain Eukaryota; kingdom Viridiplantae; phylum Streptophyta; class Magnoliopsida; order Asparagales; family Amaryllidaceae; genus Allium; species Allium cepa. The sequence continues at coordinate 1,044,542,617 of CM060941.1, read as the reverse complement.
TTATTTGTTTTCTACCGAGAGGTTAAGCACCAGGATCAATTTCCAAGAACCTGTTATCCAAAAGCAAGAGCAAAGACGTCGATTGAGATTAAGACCATTGTCCATTTAAGAAAACAAGCTCAACCGACAGTGGCAACTACCGAGACCAAAGACATTTCAACAACTATCAACAATCAACGGATCAGATAGCCCTAGATTGAGATCAACGACCAAGATAAACAAAAGAAATCAAAGGAAATATATATAAAAGTACAATGTCATTATTCCACTTCAAAGTAATCTTAACAAAATGATAACAAATGTTTGAATCCAAGCCGCCTATAGCAAGCCAGGTCATCAGTCCATATGAAAACCCTTAAACCAATGGGAGAACCTTAAATTTTCTATAAATAGAGGACCACGTGCTACTACAAGGGGGCTGACTAGAGATATTCTGACATTATACAATCATTCCATATTCTTTACTCCATTTAGAAAGCATGAATCGAAAGATCTTTAATATCGGACTTTGTAACAGACTTACTTATGCACTAAATTGAGGAATAAAGGATCATAATAGAATCTTCAAAATGGATGTAGGGATCTCGGTCCCGATCCACTATAAATCTAGTGTCTCTTTTACTTTTTGGCACTTATTATCTGCATAGTTGAGGTATTCATTCAGCTTATCCGTATCCTTTTGGAACATAACTCCGAAAGATTTAGAGTGTTAGTCAAAGGAAAAATCTATCTAACATTTTTGGCACTAGAAGGAGGCTCCAACCTCCATTCTCTTCTAATCCAGCAAGCTCAAACCTCTCAACCCAACATGAAGTCAAAATCCTCCTCTTATAAGACACATCAGTCTCCTACCCAGGAAAAGGGAATTAAAGAACAACACAGAAATAAAGGAAATTCGATGGACTAACCAAATCCAACTATTAATGAGGAATCCGTTTCCCCCAGTCCTCACCAAAAGCGAGTTTCGACAAATGATGTCGAGTTTTGTTTCTAATATAGCACAATGCTTAGCCAACTAACGGAAAATGAAGTTAAGAGCACTTTTGCTAAATTTGAGAAAAAGGTTTTAGGTATACGTAAGGAAGGCGAGAACCCTGTAACTTTCAACCGAAACCCAGGAAATTTACCAATGACTAATGAGGCTTTAGAAACTGGATTCATAGGGGCAGATAGGAAAGCCAAAACTGTCAAAAGGACAAGAGTGAGATCTTTCAAGAGGCCCTTGACTCTATGCCTTGAAATGTGAATTTCGAAAGAACGCAAAAAAACATGCCACAAACTCAAAATACCTTAGTCGAAACTTTAAGAATCGGTGGGGATCAAGCATTGGTAACCCTGTTAATGAAATTATCAGAGTGGGTACAAAAATTACAAGAAGATCGATCTTGTATCGATGATGAAATAAAGCTTCGAAAAGTTCATCCTTTTTCCGTAGAAATCATGAAAGCTCCTATGAGTCCAGGATTCAGGTTTCCGAAACTCTGTTATGATGGAACATTTAACCTCGATGACAACATTTCTTTATACGAAATTCAAACGCTGGCGATTCGAGCCTCAGACGAGATCAAATGCAGATTCCTACCTACGACATTTCATGGTCACGCATTGAAATGGTTCCAGATCTATCACCTAAATATTATTAGCTCTTGGGAACAACTAACCATATAATTCTGGACATAATTTTTTACATTGAAAGACACTAGAATAGGACTAAGTTGACCCGTCGACTTTAGGTAAGCAAGGGGAGAATCCTTAAAAGATTATTGCAAAAGGTTCAAGGACATCATGTTTTGATGCAAGGGCATGACGAATGAAACTAAGCTGGTGGCGATCACTTTAGGATTATGGAGAAATGCACCATTCTGAGATATCTTTTGAGGAAAGAGTAGAAATCTCTGAACAAGTTCTTTACCAAGCAAGTGGAGAAATTTTAATTGGAGAATCAAAAGGAACTATCTGAAAGAACCCAAAGTGGAATAGTGACAACAAGAAATTCACTTCGGCTAAGAAATTCAAGAAGGAACTTTAGGTAATGGAAACATACCCCCTAACTTATTCATATGCTCGGATTAACGCTATGACCCGGGACCAAATCTCATACCCTCCAAGAAGAGGGAAGGAGCCAGAAAACAACCTAGGAAGAAGATATTATAGCTACCATCGGCAGAATGGGCATAGCACTGAAGAATGTCGTCTTTTTAAGTCCTTCATCAATAGAGTTATCAAAGAAGGTCGGTTATATGAGTATCTAAAGAATGAAAACACTAATGCGCCCATCGCCTTGGTAGGAAATGAAAGTATGCAACCTTAAGTACAGTTTCTGAGGTCTTTACCAGCTCATTAGAACTTTCTGGGCATCATTTTAGGAGGACCCCATACTATTAGGGAAAGTCCTGGCAACCGGAAAAGGTACATTAATGAAGCAAAAAATGAAGGTGTCTCGGTGTACGAGATAAAGAGATTTGATAAAAGTATAAGATTGCGCCGGAAGTCACATTAGGTGACTCTAATAAACAAGTTGTCTGCCCCCTCCATAATGACCCGTATGTAATCATGACCCAAATTCGACTTTCAGAGGTGGCAAAGATAATGGTGGATATGAGAGCTGCCGCCAACATAATCTTTAAACAAGCTTTCAACAAAATGGGATTATCCAAGAGCATACACAAGCCTAGTTAAGTTTCCATATACGGATTCAATGACGAAGGAACCATGCCTCTAGGAGAGTGTAATCCGATGGTCAAAATTGGAAGTGACCCCCATTGTAAGATCTTTGAAACCATCTTTGTTTTCAAGGACATCCCTTCAGTGTACAACACTTTGGTTATAAGACCAGCTCTCGATGCTATGGACTGGTATGTGTCTGTTAAATATTTACTTTTAAAGTTTCCTATTGAAATAGAATAAGGGTTTGTAAGGGGAGAACAGTGGATCTCAAGAAAATTTTATTACGCAAGCCTAAACATGAATAATAAAGAGAAAAGTTCACCTTATGAGAACAATGTCAAAATTAACCAGCCTACTCCACTCGGAGTTAGAGAAACAGTTAATACCCTAAGTTCTAAGTCCATAGAGAGTCGTAGAAGACCCTTAAGAATTTTTCCAAGGAAAAAAGATTCTATAATTCAAAAACCGATTTACATAAAAAGCTATTATAGAGAGTTTAACGAGATAGAATGGGGGCTGAGTAGTAAGCCTACCAGAAGGAAGAGAAAGGTAGTTCATGCTATACAAGAAATTCCAAGAGAAGAAGACATTGAGTTTGATCTCGATCCGAGACAAGAGACCAAGACAGCCTCAGCAGCCGAGACTCTAAAAGAAATGTGCCTCAATAAAAAATGACAAGTCAAAGACAGTTAAAATAGCCACTTATTTTCATCCATCTGTTTAAGAAGAGCTAATTTCCTTCCTCAAGCATAACCGAGATGTATTCGGATGGACTCATGATAATATGGTGGGAATCGACCCCTCGATTATTTTCCACTGCTTTAATATAGATTTGAAGTTTACTCCCATAAGGAAAAAGAGGAGACCCTTGGATAGGAATCGATATATGGATTTACAAGAAGAGGTCGAGAGGTTGCTAAAGAATAACTTTATCTAGATATATACTACCTGAAGTGGATTGCAAACCCGATATTAGTTAAGAAGCCAAATGGAAAGTGGGGGACTTTCATTGACTTTACTGATTTAAACTAAGCTTACCTAAAGGATTGCTTCCCTCTGTTGAGAATGGATCAATTAGTTGATGCCACCAATGGGCATCGGTTGCTTTCGTTCATGGATGCTTATTCCAGATATAATCAAATCCCAATGTTTAAGCCTGATGAAGGGCATACGAGTTTCTTCACCAACATAGGGTTTTTTTTTGCTACAAGGTAATGACTTAATGTAGGAGCCACATATCAGAGACTTGTTAACCAAATGTTTGCTAAGGGATAGGTCAAAATATGGAGGTATATGTTGATGATGTGTTGGTCAATTATAAACCATCAGAAAGTCATGTTCAGATATTGCCGAGACATTCAATGTCCTTCTGAAGTACCATATGAAGCTAGACCTTCAAAAGTGTACCTTCGAAATACAATTTGGGAAGTTCCTGGGGGTTATAGTAAGTTCTAGAGGCATAGAGATAAACCCAGATCAAAGAAAATTTACAACCAACATGAAGGCTCCGACTATATAAAAGGGGTTAATGAGTTTGAATGGCAAGACTACTGCTTTAGACATGTTCATAAGCCGATTAACCGATAAATATGTTCCCCTTTTCAACCTCTTACAGAAACATGTCAATTTCCAATGGACGAAAGAATGCCAAAAGGCATTTGAAGACCTGCAAAATCAGCTAAGTACACCCCCGGTGTTGTCTAAACTAACAAATAGAGAAACTTTGTTCCTATACTTAGCCACCTCCAATTATGCCATAAGTTCAACCCTGGTAAGAGATGATGATAATGGAATCCAAAGACCCATGTATTATGTAAGTTAAGGGTTAGATCCAGCTAAGAAGCACTGCCCAGTAATTGAAAAGCTTACATACAACTTGATGTTTACAATAAGATAGCTTCGACCGTACTTCCAAGTCCATCTTACTAAGGTCCTTATAGATCAACTGCTTCAACAAGTCTTTAATTAGTAAACCTGAGGCCATTAGGAGATTAATTAAATAGGCAACATAACTCAGTTAGTATGATATATCTTATGTGCCTAGGACAGTAATCAAGGGTCAAGCGCTAGCCAACTTCGTTATTGAATGCACTGGTTTAGGAGATGAAAATGGAAAAGAAGATAGCAAGGATAAACAACTCTCTTGGCAACTTTATTTAGGTGGAGCTTCAAATGAGCAAGGGGAAGGTGCCAGTTATATCATGGTAACCCCAGATAATCATCAGATTTATTAGGAAATTAAGCTCGCCTTTTCAGCAACCAATAATTCCAACGAATATGAATCCCTAATCGATGGATTAAGAATGGAAATTTACATCAAGATTTTCAAAATCTAGATATATAGTGATTCCCAAATAGCAGTTAAACAAATTCTTAGCCATTATCAGACTCGGGACTCTAGGCTAAACTTATATGCAAAATATGTAAGGCGGCTATTGGAAAATTTCAGGAGTTATCACATAAAAAATATTCTTAAGGAACAAATTCTAGTGCCATTGCCTTGGAAAAGTATACAGGCTCAAAGGATGAAAGAGATCTCAGTTTCATTCCAGTTGAGATCTTAGAGAAACCTAATATATAGGTACCAGAGAAAGTGTTAGTTATAACCCTTGCTCAGGTTGCCCGAGATGAATCTATAACCCCGGTAATAACTAAGGAAAATTGGATATCACCCAATAGTTGATATTTAACCAAGGATATTCTACCTTCGAATGCCTTCGAAGTGAGATGAATCAAATATAATGCACCAAGGTTCTACATCATAGATGGAGTACTCTATAAGATGGGATTTTCAACTTCATACTCTCGATGTGTAACGGTCGTAGAAGGTCAACAATTATTGAAAGAAGTCCACGATGGAATTTGTAGGGATCATTGTAGAGGATATAAGTTAGTAAAAAAATACTCAGGCAATGCTTCTATTGGCCAGCACTAAATCAAAATGTATTGGACGATGTAAAGAAATGTGACAAATGCCAGTTTTATGCAAAGGTGCCGAGTGCTCCTTTTAGTGAGCTCATCCTATTGGTGAGTCCATGGCCCTTTGATATTTGGGGCATCGATCTCATTGGATACCTTCCAATCGCTAAAAGTGGAGCAAGATATGCCATAGTAGCAATTGATTAATTTACAAAATGGATTGAGACAGACCCTTTAGCTTCCATAACCTCTCTTCAAGTAATAAAATCTATGATGAGAAATATCATATCTAGATTCGACTTTTCTTATAAGATCAATAAGGATAAGGACACTCAGTTCGAGAGCATAGAACTTGTAGAACATTGTCGAGATCATGTTATCATCAAGAGTTTTTCTTCAATAGCCCATCCACAAGCAAATGGAGCCGTAGAGGTAGCCAACAAAACCATCAAAGCATGCTTGAAGAAAAGTTGAACAAAGCCAAAGACAATTGGCTAGACAAATTGCCTTCCATTTTATGGGTTTATTGGGCAAGCTTTAAGACCTCAATATGAAATACTCCTTTCTCCATAGTTTACGTCTTCGAAGCCAAGCTCCCAGTTGAGTTAAAAATTGCGTCTCACCAATGGTATTATTATAATATGCAGTAGAATGCAGAATTCTGAAAGGAGTCATTAGACTTGTTATCTGAACTCAGGGACTAAGCTACTTTGAAAATAGCTGAGTATATTCGAAGGATAACCCGATACTGCAACTAGAGAGTTTGGACCAGAAAATTTGAGAAAGGGGACCTCACTCTTCAAAAAATAATGCTAAACACAAAGGACTCGGCAAATGGATCTCTTGGTCCGAATTGGGAAAGACCCCTAATAATCGATGACATCATCCCTCCAGGAACCTATAGATTAAAGAGGTTAGATGACAATATAATACCTCGGACTTGGATGGTCGAGCATCTAAAACAGTATCACAATACAAAGTTACTACGTGAATAAAAAATTTATCGAAAGATTGAGATTATGATCAATCTTTTAGCCTTTACTCAAGTATACCACACAAATCTTCAATCTTCTTAAGTTTTGTAACAACCTTGTTTTCAAATTCGTAATATCATATTAATTGAATTAGAATAGAAGTGTTTGAATTTAAATTGAAATTTTTTATTTTTAAAATCAAATTTATAATTAAGTAAAATTTATTTGATAAAGGATTTTGTTATAGAACAAATGAATTAGTTAATAAATTTCATTTTTGATAGATCAATGAGTAAATGGACATAAATTTAATTATGGAAATATATTTAAATAGAGAGGACAATATTTAATTAAATTTACGACTGTCGAAATATGTATTTAGTATAATAAAAAGTAAAAATCAGTTCAATAAATTGAAATTCTGCTAATAAACAAATGAAATGAATCATTAAAAAGAAAGAATGAAAAAAAGAAGTTGGCAACTTAAAGTCAATTCTCATTTATCAATCAAAATCCTAAATTGCTTGGACCTAACCCACCTATGGAATACGTTATTTCCTTTATGTTTCTCTACGCTGTTAATCATACCATGCCCTAAAGCATTCGATCGCCAAATGCTTAAAAATAATAATAATAGTAACGCATGAAAAAAGAAAAGGGGGCATCGAGTGAATCGCGATGGTGATCCATCTTGGCGATCAGCTTGAAGGCGATGCGAGTGAGAGTTCGGCAACGAAGCTATGCCGCGAAAAACTATTGAAGCGATGATGTGACCTAGGGTAGTGCGGTGGTGATTAATCTCGATTGAAATGGCAAAGATGATGCAATCATATGTGAAGTAGAATTCGTCTTGTGATTAGGATTGCTTGATTGCTAGCAGCAAGGTCGGAGGGTCGCGATGAGGCATGGAGATTGATGCGAGTGTTAGTGGTGGCGCGTTCGTAGATGATGCTATGGATACTTGGGCTATTGGACAAAGTTCTGGTGGTAGTTTCAAGTAGTTGCTGGCTACATCATAGACAAGGTGGAGGCTCGACTAAGAAAAAAGAGTTTTGACGGCAGATTGTGCAAACTTCTAGTTGCTGATTCGAGGAGATTTCAAGCATTGTCCTACCAAGTTAAGGCAGCAAATGAGAAAGGTGAGTTAATCAATTTAACTCACACATTTATATCTATAAAATTGTTTGCTATATATAATTATTTCGATAGTTAATTTCGTTAGTTGACTGTGTTACAATCATTGGTTGTTATGCTTGAATTGGATAAGAGATGCTTGTATGTTTATGATTGATTGATTATATGGCGAGTAAAACCTTATAATACGTATCTTTTAAATTGTTGCTATGTCTAAAATTTGGTTAAAACATTATATTAAACCATAGTAGTAATAAAATCATAATTTTATCGATTAATGAAAATTGGATTAATGGTTAATTATGAAACAACATGTATGTTGGAAACATCAAAATACAATAGATTTCGTAGTTTAATTATATGATGGTTGTGCATTTTTTGTATAACCGAGTTGTCAGAAAGCAAATGAGGTTATAAATAATCTCATATTATTGAATTATATTTTTAGAGCGATGTTGGCTTCTGTTACAGAATTTTCGATGGGTTTATCTTTCGAATGTTTTAAAGGAATTCAAAAATGAGATTTTATTCATTATGATCCTTATTGAAATCTTATATATAGGATATATAGCTATATTATATTATATTATTAATGTATTAGTATTCAAAATTTCTTTTCAAATCTTTTTAAATTGAGAAATTCATTTATGAAACCTTTTTAAATTTACTATTATAAGTATATTAAAATTTTAAAAATGTTTTCAAAGTAAATTATAAAATATAGTTTTATTTATAAAAGTTGTTACAAAAGGAATAATTTTGGTTTCAACTTATTTAGTAATAAAAAAGGTTTAAACGATTTTAAATTTTTTGTAAATAAGAAACTCTTCTTTGAAAATGAGTTATGGATTTAGAAGCAATTTTGAAAAATTATATCTTTGTATATATAATTAATTTAAAACCCTTTTTATTTAATTTATTAGGGGTTAACAAAGTGAGAGATTAGAAAGTGAATTATAGATAAAATATTTTAGAAAATCGTTTTCTATATGATGAACTTTTGTTAATTATTTTCAAGCTATAAATTATTATTGGCCTTTATTGTATTTAACTTCTGGCTATTTTATGCAAGTTTGAATTGGATTTCTATTGAATTTCATGATTTTCTATGAAACGGAGAATTTTAATAAACTGTTGAATTATCGGGTGGTATGAGACACTTTGTACAATTCTTTCGATTATTATTATAATTTGTTAAATACAATTTGAATGGAAATTACTATCTTTTAGTAAATATTTTAATTTACTTTCTAGAATGGGACAATTAGCTAAATTCTTGTAATTACTGGAGCAATAGTAATTAAATTTAGGGTTGTATTATGATAAGCCGGATTTTTGGACATCTGTTAATTGGTAATTAACAGGATTAAATTTATTAAAATACCGATTTGTATGCTAAATAAATAAAATTCTAAAATATTAAAAAAAAATCTGGATATAAATTGAAAACTATAATAAATGTTGGATTATAAATCTCTGGATAAATGAATAATATGTTTCACTATTTAATTCAAGATAATATATGTATATATATATATAAATAGATATATGCAAACTTTATGATGATGAAAATCTTAAGTGTGTTCATGTACAAGCTTATAAGTGTGAATGTACATATATAATATCAAAAACAAATAAAAGTATATTTTAATTACAATATATATATATGTATATATGTATATATATATATAATGGGGTTAAGAAGTATTGTTTTGAATTTAATATAATAATTCTCAAAAGACATTTAAAGTTAAATCCTATATTTAAAAAAACTAAGGATTCTATTTAATAATTTAAATATGTAACAGATTAAGTTTAAAATAGGATTTAATGAAGGATGATACTTCTTTAGATATAAATAAGTTGTATTTAAATATAAAAGTATTAAACTATAATATGAAAACATATAACAATATAAATTCATGTAAATTAACAAATATAAATATTGAATATATGCTTATAACATTTATAAGATAATAATAATAAGGTTTAAACATTTGTAAGTTTCATATAATATGCATAAACATGTGTAAGCTTACGGTAGCTTGCATTTACAAGTGGCAATGGTCTTTTTTCTTTTTAATTGAATTATAAATAATATGTTTTATAAAAAAAGAAGACCTGGCTATTCTCTTCCAGTTCTAAGTTTTTGCACTCTCCTTCTTAATTTCTTTCATTTTCAAAATCAGATGAAAAAAAACTGAACAACTTAAATTACTTCAAACGTTCAACCTGAGCTAACTCAAATGAAAATCAGAAAGAATCAAAAATCAAAACAAAATTCAAGTCTGAAAGCAAAGCTAGCAGTAGATTCAACTCAAAGATCAATTCAAGAAGATCAGTTTAAAACAATTTTCCAGATTTCAAAACACTGTCCAGTGTTCTCTGTTCCAGGATATAAGGTAAGTAAAACATTTTTTAATTTGTTATCTTCTGATGCATATGAAAATACTCGAAGTAATATTGTGAATAAATGTTTGCATGAATATAATCTGTTGAAAATAGCTGAAATCTCTAGGTATATACATATGTGTATGTATGTGTATGGATAAAAAACTATTCTCTGTTGGGTTTTAACTAGCTTAATCAAGTTCAAAAAAAATCCATATCTCCTTATATAGATAGTTTTATGATACGATCTTTGAAAGCAAATTGTTTGTATTTATCAGATTCAATTTTTAAAAATGGTTTCAAGTATATTTACAAAGTAATTGTATCGAAAATGAAAATTTACAGTGGCAAATCAATTCAAGCTAGAAATTAAAATGGTTAAATCTCAAGTTTTGATCCTACGATCCAATTCAAATTTGTAAATGACGATTTTTAATGGTTATTTCAGGATTTTTAATTTTGTATTTAGAAAGGAATCGGGGGTTGAGTGGAATTTGGTTTAAAATAGATTCCAGCAAGGCGAGTGACGTTTGGGCTTGGGGCTTTGCCAGGTGATAGCTTGGAGGTCAGGGTACTTGGGGAAAACCATGGCATGGTTTGTAAGCCATCGAGGCGGCGAGGCGAAGCCATAGTAGGGTTTAGGGCTGGTTCAGGGTTGTCATTATTTGTGAGGTTAGTGCGACGACGAGGCAGCGTCGAGTTGAGCTAGGGTAGGGGAAATGGAAGAGGAGCGTCTGGCACATCCTCAGGCATGGCGACGGGGTTACCGGTGGTCAATAACGGTGGCGCGAGGGGTTTTGACTGATCGGGTTTTGGGTTCTGGATCATCGTCTTTCTCATTTTTTGTTTCCTGGCTGAAGTGATGATGTTGAGATGGTTAGGTGGTTTGGAAGGCCAAAGGTGGTTTGTGTAAAGTGCCGGCGATGTGATTCAAGGAGGCGAAGTCATGTGCACGTGCGCGAGGAAAGTGTGTGCATATTAGAGCAGGTCTTAGAGAAAGAATAAGAAGAAGGAAACAAAGGAAGAAGAGGGAAGTGAAAGGAAGGATAGGATCGAGGTGGAATCATGTTGGCTCAAGGAAATTTTGGTATGGGCTCGAATATGATTTGATGCATGTTTTAAGTTAAACTATAACAGAGGTAATTAAAGAAAGAAAATAGAGGGGGGATGGAAAAGATGAATTTTGGCTTATGTAAGTGATCGGGATTTTTGGGCATGGGCTCAAGTTTATCTGGGTTTTAAATTTTTAAAGAAGTTGGTTTAACAAGTTTTAAAAACAAAGAAATGATAGATTTTCAAAGTAAAGGAAAAGGTTAACATGGTTTTCAAAGTTAAATATTGAACAAGTTTTCAAGTCAAATGTTTTAAATTTGAATTGTTTTGTTTTAAAATAAATTATATTATAAGTTAATTATTTAATTATATTCATTGGTGATTCCAAATAAAATTTAGTAAATGATTTAAATTAAGTACTTAATTAAGATAATGATTTATCTTAGCTTAATTAAGGATTTAAGCAATTAAGGGTTAATCAAATTACTTAAGTAATTAAAGAATTGATTCATTAATGTGATTAATTAACTAATGTAATTAATTAAAGGATTATTACTTAAAAGATAATTACTTAAAAAATTTAATGATTAGAGGATAATTTATTTATTAAGGGTTAATTAATTTATGCAATTAATTAAAGGTCAATTGATCAATGTAATTAATGCAAGGATCATTAACTAGTGATTAAGGGATAATTAATTAATGTAATTAATTTAAGATAATTAATTAGTTTAATTAATTAAGGATAATCACTTAATGAAATTGATTAGGAGTAATTACTTATTGTAACTAACTAAGTATAATTATTTAGTGTAATTAATAAAGTGTAATCACTATTGTAAGAAATTAATGGATAATTACTGAATGAAATTAATGGAAGTAATTAAAGCTTAATTAATTGATGTAAATATTTAAGGAATGATTAACTAATTTCATAATAAATTAAGATATATGGTTTATAATTAATTAAGCCAGATAATTAAGAGATGATTAATTAATTAACTGGTCTATAATTAATTAAAGTGAAGTAAACAGGATTTTAAGGTAACTAAAGTTATTAATTTAATTTATTTCAAGAGTACATTAATTGGAATCGAACAAAAAATTTATCTTGCTTATGGATGATTAATTTGTACTGAATGTTGGTAAAATGTCTCTAGTCTGATAAATTGTGATGTTCTATGATAGTATGGGTTATTTATCGGTGATGTATCGCTTTGTAAATTGACATCCTATATTTAAAATTTAATTGTATCCATTTTAACAGCTTGGATTAAAGATGGAATTAGATTTGAAGAGACAGGGTCGGGTATCAGCAAATACCCGAAACCACTTTGATAAGTAATCTAAAATTCTTTATATATTTGATATGTGCAATCAATAGGCTGGAGTGGAATAACTTAAGTAAACTGGACCATTGAAACTATGTAACGGTACTTAGATATTGTTGTGAAATGTGTGGTTGATTATAACAAGATAGGTCTCGTATTAAGATACGAGTTACCCCGGGTTTTCAAAGAAGTTTTTAAATCAAAGTATTTCAAATTACTTGAGTTTACTCACGCAGATTTGCAGCCTGAACCGAGTGTTACTTTGATGTAATGCTCGGGTCAGACCGAGTACTATAGATTTACTGGTTAGGACGTTCTGGAGCTTAGGAGGTGAGCTGGATGGCAGGAACGTATAGAGTATATTTCGTTGTGAATTTGAGTTTGTAGTGATATTAGTCTGGGATGGTTAATATATCTGTCTAGTCTTTTTGTGTATAGTTGTAACTCTGATGAATTGTATGTAATCTGACAATTACAACTTTTCTTTGTAAATGCTATTATTTGATATTATATTTTGATCCGCTGCGAAATGTGAGATTCTATGTTTGTTTTCTGTTCTTATTCTACCTTTTTCTTCCTTATCCTAACAATCTAGAATTTCCGGCGTTCGATTCCTCGGCACTTCTACAATAAATGTATTAGTATCATCTTTTCGAGGTCGAAAATTTTGGTCGTTACATGTATTATCTTAGGGTATTTGAATTACAGACTGATAGATCCCCAAGGGAAGATAACTCATTTTTCATTGATTTGAAAATCGATACATTTTTAGATTTGGGTAGGCAGATCTCTTAGAAGATCTGTTATGATGTAAATACGACCGTCTCTTTTGAAAGGTAGTTTTTTACATGCATCATAGTCTATAGATACTACAACCTATTAGTTTATTTTGTTTTATGTAGTTAGACAATGTTTACCTCTTTCAAAAGGTAAATTTGCATAGGATTGATTAGTTGCACGGCTGCTCTTTTCTTTGAGCGGTTTCCCTAATCTGCAGTCTCTTTCGGAAGACTTCCTTCCTATGTAGCGGGTCTCTTTCGGTAGATTTCGTGTCACCACGTTGAATTAGTTATCACCATATTATGAGATAATAGTCTATTGAGACTTGATATGTATTTATGAAATAGTAATTTGTTAGATATGCCTTAATTGAGTATTGTTTTGGGCATATTTTATTTATGACTTATTTGATTATTGTTAAGTCAAAATATTGAGATTTGTATTTATTGTTTGATATGCCTTTTTGAATTTTTGGGATTTAAGCATATTTTGAGATAACTATTTTAGAGTAAAGTCATTTATGGATTTATATACTGAATTTAATTAATATGCCTTATTATGATTGTCTATGCGGCATATTTAATATGGATTGTTATTTTAAGTCATAAAGTTATGACATTAGTACCTCACCTTTTTTTTAGATATAGCCTGACCCGTTTATTATTTTAATACTCGGGTTAGGCCAAGACTTTATAGGTACAGGGATCCATTGACCTTTGGAGTTTGGGCTAGCATTGATGTAGAATATTTTGATAGTTTAGTTTACTTCATACTTGTACATATTGACAGTTAGGAGTTTATGTCATCTATATTGTATAGTAGTGACTTTGTACCTGATACAGGATTTTTGGATATGATGTATATAATTATGCGGGTTTATACCTGATATTTTTTAGACCCACGTTTTATTATGCATATAATAATGTATATTATTTCACTATGATCTGTGACTCTTATTCTGATTTATCTATATTACATACTGTTTTGAATATTTCTATTCGGTGTGTTTGTTACTTTGTATTAATACTATACATGTCTAAATTTTAGTTCAGATCCTTAAAAAGGTAAATAAGACGTGTCAGTGTTAGTGTAAGGATATATTCACATTCGATCGCCCTTAACCAGCCGTATTATCCAGATTAGCAGACGACATTACTTGTAATGTTTTTTTTGATAAATTGGGCATAGCGGTGGGGTCGTCGCAATTATTAAGCATTTCAAACATTGCATCAAATTGTTTTAGTCGTGATTATCGCCATGATCAAGCAATATCATGCAACTTCCAAAAGTACATCAAAATGTCTTAGCCGTGGTTATTGCCATGATCAAGCAATATCACACAACTTCCAAAAGGACATCAAAATGTTTTGATCATGATTATTAGCATGATCAAGTAATATCATGCAACTTTTAAAAGTACATCAAAACGTTTTAGTCATGGTACTATTCTGACCAATTAGTATCATGCAAGTTTCAAAGCCATGCTTTTGTGTATAGCCAAGTAAATGATTTCGCCTCGTGGAAATTACTTTCTCAGCAAGTAGATGAGTTTTCCTACTGGCAATTACTTTGTGTCACCAAGTACATGATTTCACCTCATGAAAACTACTTAGTTTCGGCAAGTAAATGATTTCGCCTCATGGTAATTACTTAGTCAAGCCAAGTAGATTGATTTCACCACATGGTAGCTACTTAGTTTCACTCAAGTAATTGATTTTGCCTCACGGCACCTACTTAGTTTCACCAAGTAAATGATTTTGCTTTGCGGTAACTATATAGTTTCTCCAAGTAAAAATTACTTAGTTTCGGCAAGTAAATAATTTCACCTCATGGCAATTACTTAGTTTTGTAATTGGGTACATTCCCAAAAAGACTAATAAGTTGGGTAGATTTCCAAAGAGATTAGAAAATTAGGTAGATTTCCAAAACGATTAATAAGTTCGGAGATTCACAAAATATTAGTAAGTTTGGGTAGATTCCCAAAAAGATTAATAAATTGGGTAGATTAAAAAGTTTAATAAATCGTGTAGATTCCTAAAGAGATTAGAAAATTAGGTAAGTTCCAAATATAGTGATCCATGGTCCAGAAGAACCATGCGTTGGGTTGATTCCCAATAATAATGAGCCACGGTCGATCGTCTCATGTAAAGAGTGAGTCATGGGAAGCCGACTGTACCGAATGCATCGAGTGAGTCACAATCAAACTGTTGTGAAAAAGAGTGAGCCATGGCCGAATCGTGCAATGCAAAGAGTGAGCCATGGTCAAAAGTACCATGCATGGTGTTGTATATTGAGTCACATCAAACGCGTGCAAAATATAGGCATTATACCACCACTAGCAATTTTCTAGCACCCGACACCCATGTGAGACTAAGTCTAGATGACTAGAGCATAATATCGTAGTATTTTCATCTCTAGGCACCCATTTCAAGTTATTTTTTGAAACCCTCTAGATGAGGATAGATTTGAAGTTGTTTTCCAAATCCTCTGGATGAGGTTAGATTTTAAATCATTTTCTCAAATCCTTTAAATGAGGTAAGATTTTAAGTTATTTCTAGAAATCCTCTAGATGAATTTAGATTTTAAACTGTTTTCCAAAATCCTCAACCTCTAGATGATGTTAGATTTGAAATCGTTTTCTGAAATCCTCAAGATGAAGTTAGGTTCAAGTCGTTTTCTGAAATCTTCTAAATGAGGTTAGATTTCAAGTTGTTTTCCAAAATCCTCTAGATTAGATCGACTTCAAATTAATTTTAAAACCCTTCAAATGGGGTTGCATTTCAAAATGTTTTCAAAACAAGGTCAAATCTTCATAAATTTTCTCGATAAAGTAAAGTAGAGAATTCTCAAGATAACTACTTTGCACAAATGTTCGAGTCAATCTTATAATGGAAACAGAATTAGCAAGCCAAGTACTAAGCATAAAATAACACCCTTCTTTCCAAATTCCACCTCATACCAACCGTATGAGGTGAACTTTGAGGGGTTATGTGTTACACCATAATATATAGCTAGTACAAATTACGAATATTAAAAAGGAAAGCTCCTTGGCTTATATTTCCAAGATTTTACCAAGAGCTTAAGAACCAGGATCAATATCCGAGAACCTGGGATATAAAAGTAAGACAAAAGACATCAATTAAGATCAAGACCATTATCCAATTAAGACACGAGTTCAACCGAGAGTGGAAACTACCAAGACCAATGACATTTCAACAAGTATCAATAATCAATAGCTTAAATAACCCTAGACCCCGATCAACGGCCAAGATAAACATAAGAAATCAAGGAACAATATATAAAAGCACCATGTCATCAATCCTCATCAAAGTATTCCCAACAAGTTGATGCTAAGTGCTTGAATCCAAGCCTTCTATAGCTAGCCAGGTCATTAATCCATGTGAAAGCCCCTACGCCGATGGGAGAACTTTAAATTTTCTATAAATAGAGGACCACATGCTACTGAAAAGGGGCTGATTAGAGATTTTCTGACATTTACAATCATTCAATATTCTTTACTTCATTTAGAAAACTTAAATCAAAAGATCATTAATGGCAGACTTTGTAACAGACATACTTGTACACCAAATTAAGAAATAAAGGCTCATGGCAGAATCTTCAAAGTGGACATAGGGATCTCGGTCCTAAATAACTATGAATCTCGTGTCTCCTTTTCTTTTTGGTGCTTATTATTTGCTTAGTTTCAATATTGGTTCAGCTTATCTGTATCTTTTCAGAACAAAACTCCTAAAGCTTTGGAGTGTTAGTCAGACGAAAAATCTTCTAACGACTGCCAACTCCAAATCATAGATGGGGTATTTCCTATCATGCAATCTTAGTTGTAAATTAGTATAACCGATGACTTTACCCTTTTACATCAATACTGCACCCAATTCGGTACCATGGGAATTAGTTACATGTCACTTCTTCATTCCCACTTAGAATAGTCAATAATGGTGCACTCGTCAATCTCATTTTTACACAAATGCCTGCTGTAATGACCCGCTCTTCGTGATAACTGAATCAATGTCTATTGATAATGTATGACTTCTAAATACTATAAAAGATAGTCTATCTAGATAGAATTAAAATAAAACACCATATCATGGCAAATCGATATAGTCTTACACGGGAAGTAAACATGTAATATATTGAAAATACATGAATAGAACAAGATAGGAAAAGCAATATACAAGAGACTACACTAGCGGAAGCAATTGATAAATATATACCAATATGAAAGGTCAGAATGCATCAACTCTATTCATATGCAGTTTTGAACATAATATTTGATAACACAAGTCACATACATAAAATAGCCTATCTGCCACGTATTGCATAATAATAACTATACGTATCCAATGTATCGACTTCACGTCTCTAGAAAGCTCAAGATGTCCCGTAAGCCTATCCCTAAAGCACCGGTCTCCCAAACTACTCAATTAATATCCGAGTTTTCATGACATAAACAGACAAAGACAAAACACATGTTAGACATAAAGCCTGATGTGAGGGGAACTATCTCAAAATACTATATATAAAAGGTATATACATATGAAATTGGAAACTGCTAAGGCATAACCGATTTTCTCCATAAATGTGCCTCAAGATAATACAAACTGCTCATAAACAAGTAAAGTAAACCCATCCCAAAGTATAGGGAATTATATCTTACCATACTCTTCTCCTCTATCCTTAAGGTCAGCCCCTTATCATAAATATAATGTTATGACTACATGCTGGAAAGGATATTAATGTAATGCAAGTTACATTTTAATAAATGGCTATAGGGTCAATACTACACTCTCTTGAGACTAGTGGTGATATAGACATCCTAATCCAGGTCTACTCTAATGATAACTAAATAATACAAGCGTATAAGAACTTCACAAATGAACCATACCACCTACTATCGATCACTAATTGTCTAATCAAATTAAACATCATAAATCACCTCAAATACAATATACCATCGATTATCTCCAATATGATATATTAATAATTATCTACTATATACAATGTTTTATATCTTGGATATCGGTCACATTTCGTCTTGGGAATCTTATAGACAATGTCTCATATTCAGCGAGATCTTGGGTGAGATGAGTGTATCTTAGATGCACATTTTGGATTGACATATCGGATTTTATGTCCATTTCGGAGTAACTTATGCGCATATATTTGATATTTCAAAAACTTTTGTAATAATTGTTATCTAAATATAAACTTTTTAACATACATATTTATATAAAATGAAAATATTGGTTTTAATTTTTAGATCAGAGTGATAACATTATTGATTTGGTATTAATTAAATAATTCCTACTTATTTGAATATTAAAAGTAAAATATAAATTAAAAGTCTTTTAGTTTTGCTCACTCGTTAAAATGTAAAAAGAAGAATTATAAGGCAAGCAAAAGGTAATTAGAGTGTAATTTCTTTCAACTCGCCTAAGAAGTAAAAGAAATAGTTAAATGAAAAATATAACTTCACATAAGATCTTCTATTGAGATCTCACCTTAAATTTCATTATCTTTGAGAGTTGAATGTCAAATAATATGTAGATAAAACATACGTCCCATTTCGCTAAATCTTGTCTGGCCCAAGTTTAAAAATCAAATCTTGGGTGAGATGAACGAGTTTTGAAAAAGTGGCTATATGATATACTAATAATTGCCTACTTTATGCTAATGTACTAGTTGTCTACTATACGATATACCTTACCAATTAGTAGTGGATGGAGTCATTCGGACCCCCTACGCGATCGGCTTTCCATTGACTACCCATTAGAAAACAAATCAAAATAAGTCGATATGTACATATACTATAGACTCAGAGTCGCATCACAATGCAGTAGACCCGTATGGATCTCATCTTAATGACTATTGTAGGCATGGATGGCATATGATCTATTTTAGATAGCCGTTTCCATCCTATCTTCGAACATGCTCCAAAATATCATATGTAAGTTACGCAATTATCCCGCGGTATGATGGATTATCTACTTAACTACTAAGTATTTGTACTATATGGATAATAGGCTTATTCCATATAACTCTCTCTCAGTGTCTCAATCAGCCTAGTAACCTTATAAAACGTATCGTCTCTTAAATATATGTATCAAGCAACAAGAGTTGTAATATAACTCTAGTCCCGCCTATTGAATCATACCATCATTACATCTCATGGATAACATCTCATTCACATCGAGTGAAAACATCATACAAGTTCCACCTTATTCTAAGAATCATTTGCTTCATTCGAAACGACATGAGGATCTCACCTTGATTTGCATTAAGTCTGATGGTCCCAGGTCTTCATAGAGATTTCCTAGAGTCTATACACCAAGCGTCGAAAGGATAGGGTCATGATTGGGGTGCAAATCACCTCAGACCTGGGCTTATTGCCCATTCCAACCAATGACTGGTCATTAACCAAACGCTGTTTCGACTATGTTCATTACAACATCTTGCTAATATAACTCGTTATTCGACCTCCTATATCTAATGTACGATTTATGGCATTCTATCCTTTAATTAATTAGCTCATCCAAATTTATTTTTTAAATATCATATTCAACAGAATATAATTTTGAGCACTTACATTGAATATATAGATATTACATATAACACATTCTTTCACGTAGTTTACACATTTAACTATTTAATTATTTAATATAATCATTACACAAATTCAATACAATTATATCGAATAATCAACCAATTCACATTAAGCAACTCCAATAAACCCTAACATCCTATTGAACAAATTGCATCTTACTTGAGTTATTAATCCGATAATCATATTATTTATTTATTTACTCAAATCATATCTTCTTCAACTTGTTTTATAGAAGTCTCAAACTTATTTATAAAATAATACATTTGCCTACCAATCATATTATAGCTTGATTTCACTTAATTCTTTTAATAAAGTTAAGTTCAGCTATCATTAAGGTCTCAAAATATTGTATAGCTCATATAATTCTATACACACACACACACACACATATATAACAAACCATTACTTAAGGTCTAAAGTAAATAAATCATGTTATAACAATATTCAAGATTTTATAACTTTAATCAACCCTATCAATAACACAATAGTTCTTTAGAAATTTCTTGTTCCTTAAGTTATCTTTATGGAAATTCTGTAGTTAGTTAATTATTGATTTACTGTATAATAAACCAACGTTAAGGCCAAATAAGCTACAAAGTCAATTTAATACAAGTATAACCTGCCAAAGTAATCATTTTAGCCTTACAACTTATTTTAAAATTCATATTTCTAACTTATGATTTGTAATAAAATATATAATAATATTTTATCACTATCCTAACTTTAAATTAGAGTTTAATTAATTTATAACCGTGTTATAAATTACTATCAATTCCTTCTAACTTTATTCAATATGAATAGAGCACAACATTTATATATATATATAGGATCTTAGTTTAATTTTCTAAATATCTCCAATAAAATATATAATAATATTTCTATCATTAATTCAACTACAGATGGGAGTTTAATTAATTTATAATCACATTATAAATTAATATCAACTGATCTAATTCTATTCACATGAATAGAATACAATATTTATATAAATGGGATCTCAATTAATTATCATAAATATCTATCCAAACCAATCCAAACGAACAGATATATATATATATATATATATACACACACACACATACATACATATAATTCAATCTCTTCAAGTAATATTTTTCAATATATATAATTACTGGAAATTATATTGAAATATAAATTTCATTCACATGAAATGAAATTTCTCAAAGTGTTCGAATCCAGTCAATCATATTCCATGTCGTAGAAAATCTACTGCTAATGTAACGACAAAGACCGCATCTCGATTGGACCTCATATGCAAGAGATATAGATTAAACATGGATCGAGTAATTAATTAAGACAATTAAATAATTTAATAACCTCGTTATTCCTAACCCCTTATCTTCCTCAATTGTGACGATCCGTCTCCTCAACCCTCAAATATCGACAACTAATACATCCACGGTATTCACGTGTCGTAAATCCAAGTGCCGTGGAGGCAGATTATTAGGAATGTAAAAGAAAATAAAGATAGAAGATAACAGAACAATAGAATCTCACATCGCATTCAACATTTATAATTATACGTGATGATCAGAGTCAAATACAAATCTAGGGGGGATAGTTATAACTGTCTATCCGTACATATGCTAGAAATGCATACTACATAACACAGCGGAAAATGGGTAGATAACTACGTAAGGTACTTCTGCTTCATAGCTCCAAAAAGACTTGACCAAAATGCTCCCCAACATGCTCCAAAATGCTCCTAAGGTATCTTGACTATACGATTGCCCAAGAAATAGGGCACTCAGAGTTTAAAGGGAAAAACAAACATCGGGTCAGTCATAGGATTGGTATGAGAACTCAAAGTACAATGTTTTTGAAAACAAAAAGGTATCTCATAAGACCAAGCCGCACATAAACACGGAACGGGTTTTTACATTATGATAAACAAAACTCTTTACTGCGCAAAAATTTAGAGATTTTGTTTTTAATGACATTCTTTGAAAACATTTTCAAATAAACTTATTAATCTTAGTCGAAATTATTACCATTATTAAATTCCAGCATACTAGGTTCTACAAACAAAACCGTAAGTTCTTATTAGAGAATGGATTTTCATACAAATGACTAGGTGAAGGGACTACCTTCCGATGGGTACACCTCTAGATGGATGTCCCGAGGAACCATCATAAAGCTCATCTACCAACACAACACTGACCTATCTCTATAACTAGATAGTACTGAATATGTCATCCCCTGGTTGTTTTCGATCTTTATCCGAGAGCTCTCTTTGCATACATCCGTATTCATTACATCCTGAACGTCATTGCGGGAATAAATATATCTAGAATGGAATGATCGTACCCTAATTGGGAATGATCTAATTAGCCTGGCTGCATCTAACCATGTTTTGGTCATTTTCGGTTGATGAGGCTCGAGGCTATGATTACCTTTTCACATAGCACATCTTCTTTCACTTTGAATGCCACATTGCCATTCCACATTCACACGACTGATTTCTACAAACGTATAACTTCCTGAGCTCGTATGTCTTGGGAAAAGGTGTTAAGCTAAGAGAAGGTGTCTTCTCCGCCACCGACTGATATACTTTTATAGAAAGCACTCATTATGATTTGGAATGAAAGGTCAGACATTCATCCATACAAGTTCATTCTGGGACTGAAAGAAACCGAAGGCACTTTCCTCGGCTATTACTAGGCGAGAAGCCCTTGTGATTTTGAGGTTTTTCATAACAAAGAGACCACTGCTACAATATAGTGCATCAGGAGTTATCCCCAATTAATCAACAAGTAGTTCCTCGTTATTATTCGTTTCAATATCTTCGTCTTCAGACATCTTCATTCTTCGAACACGTAAACTGGTTTGAAATGGTTTTCAGATAGGAATTAACCAAATCCGACCCCGGTTCCTTCGAAATCCAATCATCGATAGAAATGATGTAATAAGGTGGTTGTTTTTCGATTCACTCATTTTCCCTTACTAAAACATCTTTGAGAGATATATATTTTCAAAATATTCTTTTTATGAATATGGAATCATTTTAACCTCTTTTTGAATATTTCTCAAATCATTTTTAAAGAGTATCTTTTGAGAAAATAGGATTATAGAAATCATTCTACTTTTATTCAAAATCAACTTCTGTATTCAACAAGTGTTATGGGCGGAATAACGGTGAGATCACCTTTTAAATTCCACGAATATGACAAGTTCCCTCTTCGGATTTTAATAATGAGTATAAGAAGATTATTTCTATAAAAGCCAAGTTGAGCATCCGGGCTTTCCTTTCGATATGTTCCACCCCTCGTCTAAAAGAGAAAACTTAGGCCAGGTAAGTTCAGGGCACTGTTTACTCCATCCCTAACCTTAGTTACACACCTTGTTTTCACTTTTAGATCTCACAGGCGGGACAAATGTACTAGTCGCTTTCGCATACTCATTTTCCCTTTTTAAATCACTTAACTATTTGTTTAACCATCTTTGAAACAATGTTAAATTGTTCAACTTTCTTTTGAAATGCTTTATTACTCACTTAAAAACATTTACTAAGGATTTGGAAAAGAATTGTTAAGTTTCAAACTTTATTTCAAAAGTTATTGAAAAGCGTTGTAGAAAGTGTTGCAAAAAGTGCTTTAAAAGCTATATTCTTCAAAACAATTTTTATATCATTTAGAAATTCATCTTTTCAACTTAAATCACTTTTAAAACATTTTGAAAGATTTTTAGAATTTATTTCATATTTTTAAAACGATTATTTTATCAATTTCCAACTTTGGTTATTTAGTGCAAAAATGGGATTTTTCTTGAAAATTGATTTTGCCATATTTCAAAATATACAAGATGAAATCTTGATTTTCTTTTTTTTATGAAAGATATGGATATAAGGATTCGGAAAATTCTTACTTCGATGAATTCTGAACTATATTTCACTTCGTATGTTCATTTGAACTTTTGACGCAAAAATGCGAACTATCATTACGCGACGCGTCAAATTTTTGACTTATTTTGGGATTCATATCCAAACTTTGTCGAAACAAGTTTGAACACTTAGGAATCATTTCTAAAGTATTTTCAAATATTTTTCAAAGGTATAATGATTCCATATCATATTTCATTTCTTTTGGAAAGTGATTTCCATGTGATTATACGTCGTGTAAATCCGTGGCTTTTTTCAAAATGTTAATTCAATATACAACTAATAAACATCCAAAACAATATTTATAATCATTTTAACATATTTTAATATGTCATATGAACTTGCATATCAATTTAACAACATTTTTATTACAATATCATATAAGTGTCATTTATGTACATATTTATTTACTAACTTTTGCTAATGACTTAAAGGTTGTTGCTTTCTTTTTCAAACAATTATCAAACATCATTATTAACATCCAAATAAACATATCACAACATCATAACCAAATAAATACATATAAATTATGAGTTTTCACTTTTTTTGGTTTTGGCGAACGGAAAATTGGCTATAGCTTCGCTACTCGACGTTTTTAGCTTATGATTCCTGGAATGATTCGACTTAGATGGCTCGCCTTGGCTTGGGGAAGGTTAAAAAGTGCTTGGCCAAATGGAGAAAGAGGGGACGTGAGCAATGTGAGGAAGAAGGAGGAGCTTGAAGTGGTTCAGACGGTGTTTTGTCGATATTTTCTTCATTTTATTTTTGAAAATATTTTGGCATAACTTTGTTAAGGTTAAAGCCATTAAAGGAGGTAAGAAGAAGCTTGAAATTTTGAGAAGAAGAAGTATGGAAGGAAGTGAGAAAGTGGGTATGTATTTATAGAAAATATTTGAGAATAAAATATAGATTTGTGCTTTTACTTAAATAATCTTCGTTAAGAATTAAGTAAACTTATTAAATTCAAAACTTACCATCCACATCACATCACACTTTTAAAATTCAAATACTTTAGAATTAAGTAAAGAATAAGAATGATTACTTTATTTTATGTTACATTCCTTTACTTTATGTCACTTTTCTTTACTTTATGTCACTTTTGATGTGACATGTATTTTGTCTTCTTTAGTTTACTTTTGCTAATTACTTTCTAGAATTTTCTAAGTGTAATTACTAAAAGTAACCTTGTTTAGTTAATTGTTAACTATCTTTATATATTATCGTATTTATTAAATTGTATACATAAAGGTGCAACAATGTTGCGACAACTTTAAATCATTAAAACGTTAATTTCTGACAGAATGTTTTACGATCGTATTTTGACGTTTTAGTTAAACTATTTATTTATGTAAACCAAATTTAAAATTAAATTTGTATAATGTCATTTAAAAATATAAAGACTCATAAATTAATTAAAATAATTTATTTAACCATTGAAACTTACTTTTCTGGAACCAGGATTTTGTCACTTTTGTCGATATAAGCAAATGTTACTATTTTAATGTATATTTCTATTTCCAAATCCTATGTAATATTGTTTGAATCATAAAACCATTTATATTTTATATTTAAAATCACTTTAAATGTTATATTTTGAAGTGGTTGAATTTTGGGTCGTTACATTCTCTCCTACCTAAAAGAATTTCATCCTCGAAATTAGATAAGAAGAAAATAGCTCAAAAGGAAATATATATTCAATAAGATGGAATATATACGATAAGTGATTACACCACAGGTGGTGAGTACACCCAAATGATAGATAAAGTCTATACATCGATTCTAAACTCAGGATATGCTTTTCTCATTCTATCTTCTGTTTCCCATGTGCAATCATTAGCATCCCCGCTCCACTGAACTTTTACCAACCTTACAACCTTCCTTCTTAATCGTTTCTCATCTTGATCCACGATTCGAACGGGTCTTCTAATAACCGCTAAGTTTTGTTCTGTCTCCAAATCATCCTGAGCAGCTGTTTCTATGATTTGTTCTGGGTCATATATATGCTTCCGCAAATATGATACGTGAAAAACATTATGTACACCAGACAATCTTTCAGGCAATTGTACTCGATAAGCTAGTGGGCCAATTCGTTCGAGAATGGGAAAAAGGTCCAATATATCGAGGTGCTAACTTTCCAACTCTTTCAAATCTTACTACTCCTCTCATTGGATAGACTTTCAAAAAGACTGAATCTCCAACCGAGAATTCCATATTTCTACGCCTTCGGTCTGCATAACTCTTCTTTCTACTTTGGGCTTCTTTTAACTTCTTTCTAATAATATCAACTTTCTCTGAAGCTTCTCGTATCATATCTGGGCCAAGCACTAATCGGTCTCTGGTTTCCATCCAACATGCTGGCAATTTACATGGACGACCATACAAAGCTTAATATGGTGCCATGCCGATACTAGCTTGATATATATTATTATAGGAGAACTCTACTAAACGTAAATGATTCTCCCACGAGCCTCCAAAATCTAGAATACAGGCCCTTAAAAGATCTTCCAAAACAAGGTTAACTCTTTCCGTCTGTCCATCAGTTTGGGGGTGATATGCAGTACTTATACTCAGCTTGGTTCCCAAAGCTGTCTGTAGTGCTTCGCAAAACTGACAAGTGAAGATTGGATCACAATCGCTTACTGTACTGCTCGAAACTCCATGCAATCGGACAATCTCCTTCATATATATATATCTGCAAGGCTTGCTGCATTCTTATTGGCTTAACTGGAACAAAGTGTGCACTTTGGTTAATCGATCTATGATAACCCAAATGCCTTCATTTCCTTTCCTTGTTCGGGGTAAGCCATCAATGAAATCCATTGATATTTGATCCCACTTCCAAGCTGGAATCTCAAGAGGTTGAAGTAATCATGCCGCCTTCTGTTGGTCACTTTTGATTTTTTGGCAATTTTCACAACGACTGACATAGATAGATATGTCCCTCTTCATGCTTCTCCACCAAAATGTACGCTTCATGTCCTTGTACATCTTATGAATCCCTGGATGAACGCTAAGTTTGGCTGTGTGGCATTCAGCTAATACTTCTTGCCTAAGATTTTCAACATCTGGAACACAAATTCTTCCATTTAACCGCAATACTCCATGCCTATCCATTTTAAAGCTTGAATTTCATCCTTCGGCTGCTTTAATGTATTTCTCAAACCGTTTATCTTCTCCCTGTTTATCTTCTAACCAGCGTTGCTATCTCATGTTCAAATCCTTCTGGTGAAAAGATACTTCAAAGATTTGTGGTCCGTGAAGAGTTCGATTTTTTCACCTAAAAGATGGAATATTATTTACCAAGGTCAATTCAAAGCTTAATCAAAATAAACTATGAAAGATTCTTACCCAGCATATAATGTCTCCATATCTTTAGGGCGAGCACAACAGCTAATAATTCTAAGTCGTGTGTTGCATAATTCTTATCATGCGTCTTCAGTTGTCTACTTGCATAAGCAATCACATTCCTACTTGCATTAAAACTGCACCAACTCCTTCTCCACAAGCATCTGTATAAACGGTCAATCCACTATTTCCATTTATAATTGCTAAAACTGGAGTGGTTGTCAATCTCTTCTTTAGTTCTTGGAATGCTTCTTCACACTTTGGAGTCCAAATAAATTTAGCATCCTTCATTGTCAACTTCGTTAGGTGATAGGAAATCTTAGAGAAGTCTTGAACGAATCTTCTGTAATATCCTGCCAACCCTAAGAAGCTACGAATCTCTTTAGGAGTTTGCGGCTGCTTCCAAACTTGAATAGCTGCAACTTTCCCTAGATCTAAATGAAATTCCATCCCTTGATATTATGTGTCCAAGGAATCTTACCTCCTCCTCCCTGAAATGGCATTTTGAGAATTTGGTTTTTAGCACATTATTTCTCAATATCTCCAACACAGCTTCTAGATGCCTTGTGTGTTCTTCTTCTGTTTTTGAGTAGATGAGGATATCGTCCATAAAGACTAACGTGAATTTGTTTAGCACATCTCTAAACACTTTATTCATAAGGTTGACAAAATAAACAGGTGCATTAGTCAGCCCAAAAGACATAACCAACCGCTCATAGAAAGTATTCGGACCTTTGAATGCAGTTAAATGGATGAAATCTTCTGCGATCCTTAACTGATGGAATCCTGTAGCTAGGTCCATTTTAGAGAAAACTCGAGCTCCATGTAACTGGTCAAACAAGTCGTCTATTCGGGGTAGAGGATACTTGCTCTTAATGGTTTGCTTATTTTGATCTCGATAGTCTACACATAATCTCAAAGATCCAACTGACTTAGCAACAAAAACTACGGCTGATCCCCAACTTGGAAAAAAGTTCACAATTCTTTCATAAAGATTCAATCACGGCTTTTCAAAATAATTTTTTTTCAACCGGATTATCTCATCCAATCTTTAAACCAAAGATTCGATTCATGGCTCAAAACAATTCCATTTCAAACTTGAAATCCTTCAACACAAATTGGAAATCCTTTCTTAAATGAAAGCTATTATTATCTAAAAACAAATAGTTTTTGTTTCGAAAAAATCCGATTACATTCGCACGAGTTAAAGCCTTCCAAATATAAAACTTAGGTTAATTTCAAATTCCCAAAACAATGCTTTAAAAATGGTTTAAAACCCAAATAAATACATTTATAACTTGTATAACCTTTTTAAACCATAATTTTCAAACATAGGATTCAATTTCAAATCTTGAATTTAAATTCAATCAAATTATTTGAATTTCAAAACTTTATCAAGTTATTCAAAATAACTTTTATCTTCAAAACTCATTTTTAAAGGGTTTTCATATTTAACCCAATTCCATTTCCAAAACCGTTTGGATTCAAAATTCAACTTTTAAAACCATTTCAAAAAAATCTATGACTTAACCAATTTCCTCGTGCAATCTATATTTGTGCGTGTATAGTGTAGTCTAGGGTTTTTACACAATAGTGCAACATCACCAATCAATCACAAATTCAAGCATGTCAACATTGATAAGCGGTATAATCTATAACGCTTATCTTTCATTCACAGACACAAAGATAAATAATATACATTTATCACAGATAAAATAAATTACATTTATCAAGGATAATTAAATTACATTCACAGTTCACAACTCAAATCAGGATAACTCATATCATAAAGTATCACACATCAACAATATCAAACAATTCATCATCCAATAGAAACCAAACATCCATAAGTAAGATATATTAAATCATCTAATTAATTTAAATCAGAATAATTACTAATGAATAAATAACTAATCCTGGTAAATTAACATTAATTAATTACAAATCATTTTGATTAATTATTCTTTAATTATTTATTGATTAACCTTTAATAATAATTTAAATTAACCTTTAATCATTAAATAATTAACCTTAAATTAATAAATCATCCCTTAATCACTTTTATTAATTATTTAACCATTAAGTAATTAATTACCTTAATTACTTATTAAATTAACTTTTAGTTAATTATCCTTTAATTAATCTCATCAACAAATTATCCATTAGTT
This sequence comes from Allium cepa, assembly GCA_030765085.1. Lineage (NCBI taxonomy): Eukaryota > Viridiplantae > Streptophyta > Magnoliopsida > Asparagales > Amaryllidaceae > Allium > Allium cepa. The sequence continues at coordinate 1,044,513,335 of CM060941.1, read as the reverse complement.
AATTACCTTGATTGATTACACTAATTAATTAAACTTAAATTATTAAGTAATTGACCTTTTTATTTCTCAATTAACCTTTAATAAATCACATTAATTTAATTTTATTTGAAAAACCACTTAGAGATTAAATAAAAAGCAAAATCAAAATTTGTTTTCAAAATCAAATTAGATTATTTCAAATCATATTAATTTTTAAAACTTAAGTTTGAAAACCTATTTGAGAAACTTAGTTTGTTTTACTTTTAGAAACATGTTTTATTCAAAATATAAAAACTCGGTTAGCGTTTTCAATCTGACCCAATCCGACTTCGGGAACCAACTCGAGATCCAACCCCCATTTCCCTGGCAACAACCCGAGCCAATCTATACAGCTTTATTTGAAAATTTTTAAAACCTGATTTTTGAAACCCATAATTATTCACATGAGCTTTTACTCAGGCCATCATCTCATTTTCACGAGAGCAGACTCGAGCTAACCTTCTTCTTCCTCAAAACAAAAATCACCACTAATACATAGTGATATACATTCACGTGCACGGCCAACCGGAGCTCTTTCGATCAACCACAATCACATTGCCAAGTCGACGACAACCCTTTCAAGCTTCACGACCACCTAGCTCCGCCCATATCGATCGAAATCAAAATCGAGCCACTTGATGGACACTGGAACTCAACTCGAACAACAAAACCCCCTCCTCTGATCATCACTGATCATATGCGACCATGCCGCGTTCCCACCGCCTTGCCACTCACCCACGAAGCTTCTCCCTTGGATGCGATTGAACTCGGTGCAACGATGCTAGCAAATTTCAGCTCCAAACTTCGATGAGTCAAACCCATTCTTAAACCCTACAAACCCACCGTGTCACCACCACGATCCATCCTAAGTTCCACAACTAATTTTCCTATACTCATCACCTTCCAATCCTCCTCTGACGTGAACCCCGAAGTTCGATTTCCCCTTGATCGTCGGAAATTGATGTTTTTCACAATTTCGTTCAACTCTAAAATCCCAACGATTTCCAAAGCTAAAAATCTTAAAACTATCATTAAAATTCATTATTTCGCAACTTGAATCAGGTAATGAATTCAAAACAAAAATTTGTGAACATCAATTTTTTAAGTGTTTGATTTATTTTACTGTAATTTCTATTTTCCAAATGGATTTCTCAATATTTCTCCTTGTTTTTATTTTAAAAAATAACATTACACCATTACAATCCTTTTTCATTCAAAAATCATAACCTAGTAATATTTATTTAGGTAGATATAGATTTTTTTATGCTGTTCTTTGAAACTGTGAATATCCAGACATGAGCATACATACATACAAACACATACACTTCCATCTATACACACACACACACATATGTATATGTATATATAAACACACACATATACATGCAGCCATATAAAGATATTTTTATAGCAACTTCAATCATCAAAATGTATATGATTTAAAGTTTTAAATTTGAAAGGTTTGCTCGCCTATCATTTTGAACAAAGAAGAACAAAGAAGGACCTGAAATGAATTTGCAAACTGGAATTTGATCTTGCGTGCCTGATTTGTTTGAGATGTTCTTGGATTTGAACTGCTATTTGATTAAGATTTTGAAAGACTGGAAGCTTTATTTTCTTTGAAACTGGAATTTTAAAAACTTGCTTTGATTTTGTTTTGTTATCTAGCTTGATCCATACTGGATTTTGAAACTGAGTTGATCTGATCTGCTTGTGATTGCTAGATCTTCAGGTTGAAACAATTTGAAGTGAATCTGGTCTTATAACTCAAACTGAGTTGAGTTTATTTGAATGTATCAGATTTGAGATGATCTGATACATATTTTAAAACTAGAACTTGGATTGATTTGGTTTGCTTATTTTCTGGTTTTGCATTTCTTAAGTTTTTGTTTTCAGGCTGTAAAGTGAAAGAAAATGAGGCATATTTTCTCACTAATGTATGTTATTACAAAATTAAATCAAAAAAAAATTTGTTTGCCACTTGTGTTTCCATAATAAAACCAATCCAACACTGGTTGTGACAGCCCGCAAATCCGAACCCCTTGAATCAACACTATTCTGCCTCTGTTAACTCAAGAGGCATAGAAATACGAACCATTAGGGTTAAAGAAGAAGAGATAGAAGAAGAAGAAACTAAACAATATTAGAATCTCACAGTCGCAGCGGAATAAAATATAATACAAAATAATAGAACTTTACACAAATTGAGAACTAAATCTGTTTTATACATCATATCATCAGAGTATCTCATACATCACAATTACCAATCAGACATACCATACAATCATAGCAACGGATATATATATAAATACGGATAATACGTCTCGAACTCCAGCTCCTCTCCTGCTCCAAAGCATCCTGTCCTGAACAAATAATACTCGGTCTGACCCGAGCATTATAATGAAGTAACACCCGAGTCAGTCTGGAATACCAGCTGATAATAATGGATCCAAATTGATTATTAAAGTTTTGAAATCCTTTTGAAAACAAAAGCATCTCGTAAGACCACGCCACAAATAAACATGTCGGGTTTTTACCTTACGATAGATAAAACACTTTTTATAGAAATCCTCTGATATTATAATAGGGTCTATATACAAATACTTATAAAATAGCCGAAATTGTTACATGATTAAATTCCAGCTACTGCCACAAAGTGGGTAATACAAACAAAACTCGTACAAGGCACGTAGGGAGAATGGATTTCCAACAATGACCAGGCACTGGGGTACCACCTGTCACAGTACGGGGCCTAGATCACTGTACCGAGGACCACGCCCGATCCCCTGCAACACAATACCGGACCCATCCCTTACTGGACAGTTCCGAATAAGATCACCCCGCGGTTGGGATCAGCAACCGCCCACTAAGCCGAATAAAAAGGGACATCTAGACAGGGATGACCTTACTTTCAAGTGGGGGCTACCCACGAAGCCTTGCTGCATATCCCCTGATTTTCAATCATTCCCATTTGATGAGGCTTGAGGCTAAGCGTTACCTTTAGAACGTTTCACTTAGAATGCCCATCGCCCACCTGACGATGTTCCGAAAGCATTCGTCCATACAAGTCCGTCCCGGGTTCGAACGGAACCGAAGGCACTACTCCTACTACATCCAATTTGGAAATATCCTCAGGATTAGTAGCGACTAGCCCTTGCATTTCACAGCTCCATCTTCGACTCCGAACACGTTTTTCGCACGAAACGTACAAACCGGATCGAAGTGGTTTTCAAGAAATAAATCTCGATCCCGGTCTCTTCGAAACGATCAACGCATTTGTCCAATATTGATAGTCGGTGATTTAACTATCAGTTAACATCCATAAGCATCCATCATACAATAAATAATTCCCAATTATTTATTTTCCTTAAATATCTCTTACAAGATATATTTCCATTTTCAAAATTCCTTTGAACCTCTTTTAAACCAAATTCTTTCGTGGAATAGATTTCCAAATCTTACTTCCACTGAAAACATCCAAGTACCCATATTAAAGGTTGAAAATAATATAAATACTTTATTTTGAAAATACATTAAAACATTTACATTAACACTACTTACATACTTAATTTAAAATATATATACCTTTAAAAATGTTTCGAATAAAACTACTTTACAAAATAAAAATATTATCTTTAAAATAAGTTAAGTCATACTAGATTTTAAATAAAGCTATGAATTACTATACAAGTTTCATATAAAACTTTGTTTGATTATCTTTATAATAGAACCATTTTATAAAGTATGAATATTAATAATATTCTTTAAAACATAGTTCTAATTACCCTTTTAAAATAATTACTTATATAGTTACTTTGATAAATGTTTACTTTTAAAATTCTTACAACTTAAAGTATTTCTTGAAATCATACTTTAATAAAACTTCAAACTTTTAACTTTTTCAAAAATCGGCTTTAAAAACGTACTTGGCATCTCAGGGAAATATACTTCTATCTTAGAATAACCAAAGAATTCTTTTTATCAATCCAACACGATTTATCCCAAATCAATTTTACGTTCATCCCGTAAAACCCTTTCCATACTTCAAAAATAGCTCCTTTTATTTTAAACACATTGCCATCTCCTGGAAATCACTTTCAAACATACGTTTAAAATATTTAAAATAAGCTTTAGAAATCATTTAATTGAAAATAGTACTTAAGGAAATATATAGGGGTTTCCTAAGTATTTTAAAATAAAATTTAACTTTTAAAATAAGGTTATTAAATTAAATATTCATATTAAAATTTCTTTTTGGAAACTTAATACTACTTTACCAGTTAAAAATAATAAATACCACAATTACTAAATCAAATATTTGCTTTCACTAAAAATAATTTAAAATAATATTTCTTTCTAAAATATTCTAACATATTTAAGCTACAAATTTATATTTGAAAACTTTTATTAAAAACATACTAAAGTTTCCAGGAGAAAGCACACTTCCCATTCTTTAGAAAATAAATCTCGCTATTCTTTTAAACAATTCACATTTCCTTTATGGATCACATTTCCAAACACTTCAAAATATCGACCAATCTTCTTGAATTTAATCCCTTTTAAAATTCTTTATTTAGGAATTTCTTTTATATCCTTTAAACCCAATTCATCTATTTATATTTAACATTTTCAGGTTGTATTCACCCAATCACAGCACAACACAATTTAAATTTTCCATTTAATTCATTGCAGCATATAAATAAACGCAGCATAACAAAATCTAAACAAATTATCACAGAATAATAAATAAGACATATCACACAATATAAATTAATTTCTATTTGTGAGGGATCCAATTGGATCCCTCCAACCTGTTTTCCCTGCATCCCAAGATATTAGCACAACAGTATATATCAGTTCTATCGTATTCAACCAATCAATCAATAATTTAAATATTGACTATTTAAATTAACTAATATTCCAGATGTGAGTGAGTTAAACTCACCTTGTGTTTCGACGAGCGTTCGAAATTTAAATTAAACCGAACGACGTTCGATTTAACTCAAATTTCTACTTGCCCGGAATGATTCCCGAACTGCACCATTGCATAGTACTCATCTCTGCGATTCTGGCGTCGCAAATTTCGTACGAATATGATGTCATACGAAAAAGTTATTCAAATTTAAAGATTTGAAATTAAATTTAAAACAATCCCCCTTTCTTTTTTGTACCATACACAATCTCAGCCGCACGTTCAAGGTCAAGACCGAAGCCTCCATCTCCCTTCTTCTCCTGCATGACATCAGACGGAAATGAACCCATAGACGCAAACTAGGGTTTCCAAACGCAGCCACCACGGTCCCCTATACGACGGTCAACTTAGTCCACGACGAGGCCCTAAGCGACGCGAACCCACGGCCCCAGAAGCTTTAAGCTCGGTCGCTCCTTTCAATCATGGAGACGAGTTCGAATGGCTACGAATGACACCTCCTAGCACCTCCTACGGTCGACAATAACCCAAATCAACTGTTGGATCTGAAGCACTCTCCGCGCTCTACGACATTCCAGTAGGAAGTTTTCGCGATTGCTTGATGGATGAAGAGAAAATTGGAGGAGAAAACGAGAGTGTTTCGGCCATTGAAATGATATAAATGGCGGCCTGGGAATAGATTAGGGTTTTAGATAAAATGCTAATATATATATATATATATATATATATATATATTATTTAACATTATTTAATTGATAAAATTCTCAATTTAACATCATACGCAAACGAACTTCAAATTACGCGTTCCGACAGGCGTTTCTAGGGTTTTTCTGCGTTCCGGACACAATGGAACATGTTTCGTAAGCTAATTTGGTCATACGTGCGAGTTACAGAATTAAACGATCAATTTTAATTTAAACCGATTAAAACGATTCCGATGCGTTTCGAGCTGCCACGGTCAAACGACAACTCCGATTGCTACGAAAATTGAAATCCGATAATAACTAACAATTACGGATCCAATGGAACTAGTTTTGTCAAATTCCAAGACTGTGCCACGGAAGGCTATTTTAACTCGTCTATTAAATCGAGCGATTTCCTGAAATTATCAAAAATGCTTAAAATTTCACTCTTAAAATTTTATTAACTCTGTTATAACTCATATAAAATTTATATTCACATTAGAAATCATTCTGATTCATCTCGAACCAAAATCTAGATATTTGCATTATTATATTATTAAATTCCATTATTAAATTAATATAAAATTCCAAATTCAATCTATCGACTATTAGTTCCATCCAAAGGTCCAATATTACTATTTTAATTAAAATAAACTTAAATAAATTTTTAGAAACCATTTTATACTTATTTACACTCATATTCACCAATTACCTCAATTCTAATATCGAGCTATTACTATTCAAATTTCAATTAAATTACTGTATTTAAAATTTTAACCAATTTAATTAATTTAACCAAAGTCTTTTATTTCAAAAATTAAAATTATAATCCATATTCAACATTGAAAATGAATTAATTATTCAAATCCGGCGACGCAAAATTCCGGGTCATTACATTCCTCCCCCCTTATAGAAATTTCGTCCCCGAAATTTGCTAAGGTAGAAAAGCATGTTCCAAACTCAATAGCAAAACTTACCTTGTGAAATCTTAATTTCACTTTGCCTAAATTCTTTAGTTTGAAATCGGAACTACTAATCCAATCCTATTCCAAAATCCTAAAAATTTTCTTACTCCCAAAATTTCCGAAAATTTTTGGCAGAGTCTCCCCTGCACGGAGCAGCTTTCGCGATATCGGGATACAAATAAATATATATACATCCACCTACACGGTCGGAAACCAAAGTATATCACAATATATATATATATATATATATCATTTTCCCAATTATATTAGCGTAGGCGTACCTTTTTAGCAAATTTTAAAAGCAAGCGGCTAATATTTCAGCATATATGCACTCCAACTCTATCGAACGCCCTCCGTACCTGTACTTACTCAACAAACTCATCAGTTTTCAAAGATATGAACATTTTAACAACATTTCCAATAAAATGTAAGCCAACATATCCATTTACATCCCAAACAAAACTTTGCATAATTTCATAAGTAAATCATATTTTAAAGCATATACAAAGTTCCTTTTCTAAAGCTAAACTCCAAGCTATTTCACACAAAGGATTTTATATACAAGTTTTGCTATGTTCCCTTCATATTCTATCCCATTTCAGAATTGATTTCCCAGTCAATTTCCTTTTTAATTTGATACATTTGCACTTCTATTATGATCCACTTACATTTATACTCAAATCCATTTATTAAGATTTTAGCCCATTCTACTTTCATCCAAACCAACTTCATTTACTTCACTTGAATGATTTACATTCAAGTTTACTATATACCATTCATACTTATTACAACCAATTCATTTCTATTTCGATATGATTAACGTATGCCTTACTTACATTTCTTTATTTTAACTTACATTCCCAATTTGATTTACAATTAAATTTTATCTTAAACTTGAAACATTTGCATTCCTTTTATGATCCATTCCCCTTCATATGCAAAATCACTTAATAACACTTCAATCCATTCCAATTAATTCTAAACCAATTCAGTTGCTGTTTAAACAACTCAATTCTGAATACATGCAAATACTCATGTCATTCAAACAGAAATAATCACCACTTAAGCTCATAACCATTAAAATTAATTTTAGTTTAAATTTATATTAAATTTAATTCAATTTTGCATGGTTCACAATCCAAGCATTCTTGCTTTATCACAATTATTGAAGTAAATCTCCAATTTTATATTTCCAATTCATTATCCATATAGGTTTATATTAATATCATTCAATTCTGGTTTATATAAAACTCATACATTCTTATTTCATCCCACTATTTAATTAAATCCATTTCGCTTGCATTTAAATTTTATTACCTAACGAAGTTTCACTTAAAGTTATTTCATAAGCTTAACAATAACCATCTCACTATTTTCTTAAATAGTTTTGATTCTTTTCCAAATCAACTATTAATTAATTTTGCTCTAACTAGCTTAAACATTCACCAAATTTTAATTTCAAACTAGTATTTTCATCCAATTCTAGTTTATATTCAATAATTTAATCTTTTATTGATTCTAAGGTCACCTCAAATCATTTCACACACTTGGATTTTATTTACAATTCAAACCATCAATATTAAAATCCAATACCAGTATCCCTTCACACTTCCAATATTTATTATCAAAATCAAATCCCACACCAAAACTGGATTTTTATTTATCTTAATTAGTTCATTAATCGTATGTGTCGAATTTCATTTAATTTAGCTTACGCTAAATTCATCTTCATGCTATTCTTTTATTTTCAGATGAGTGGATATTCAATTGTTCAATATCATTTCAATTAGATCAAATTCCCTTTCCATTTCATTCCTATCTAAATTAAATTCAAGTTCAACTAAATTCATTTAGCCATCTTGAATTTATATCATTTCCTTTACTATCTTAAATAAGAATTAAATTCCATTCATTTCTATTCATAACACAATTGAATCTTGTTCTAGTTAAATCTAAATTCATCTCAATTCCATTCAATTGAAGTTAAATCCAATTCAATTTAATTTTAATTTGGCATACAAGTTCAAAACTTATTTACAAACTTAATTTCATTCACATCTTTAATCTCTCACTTTACCTTATTTTAATTTACATTTCATTAGAGATTAAGTTTGAATTCACCATACCATTTAAAATAAAACTTCAATTCCATTCAAGATTATTTATTACTCCACTGGATTTTGATTTCAATTCAATCCAAATCTCAATCAATTCCCTTTTACCTTAAATTAAATTTAATCCGAGTCAAAATTTACCTTTCCATTCATCATCTAGTTTCCAATGGATAAGTCTAAAATCTTATTTACCATTCAAAGTCCATTTGCCCATCTATATTTTACTTTGCCTCATCTCACTTTATATTTCATTTAAGATTTAGATTTGAATCCACTACACTATTTCAACTCCTTCCATTTTATAATTGCAATTTCAAATTATAGAAATAGCTTAAGGATACAAGTTTTCATTATATAATTATAACTCATAACTATAACCATTTTACATTCAACTTACATTCAATTCAATTCAATTCAATTCAATCATTAAATTTTAATTCAATTTCCATTCCCACTTTTATTTAACTTATCTTAAGTTAAATTCAAATTTTCTATTCACTTCGATAAATTTCATTCACTTCCATTTACTCAAGTTAAATTTAATTCCTTGTACAATTGTAAATCCACAATTTCAAATTATAAGCATAACACTTAATAGCTCATGGGTACAATTTATTTCTCAATGACCCACAATTACAAGGTCATTTTACATTTCAATTTAACCCAAATCAATTTAATTCTAAGTCCAATTGTTGATTCAATTTAATTTTACACATTATTTAAATAGAATTTCCCAGAATTCAATTACCCGGTTTTATTCCAAAACCAGTTTGAAATAATAATCAATACCTACCCATTTGGTATATCAAATCAAATCTCTAGATTTCCATACAACTTGGTTGTACCGAAACAATTTCCCCATTTTGAATTTTCCAAAACACCTGTTATACCCAACAAGTCCCAAACAATATCATAACCAACCATTTGGTAGCAATCCATCACTCTAGAAACTCGAAAATAAATTCTAATGATGTGGCCAGCATCATCAGGATTATTTTCCAACGACTGAAGTGAGTTCAGTGCTTTCTTACTTTCCCAATTCATTTCAAAATAGTTTTCCACTCAAACATATTTCCCAAAATAATATTCCATTATTGCATTCAAACACCTTAGCAAACACTTCAAACTTTTCCAGTATTTTCAAATTTCCAAACTTTTGTTTTCCATTCCATTTAAAATCCTTTAGGAAACTTCCGAGATTTAAATTCTGGTGTAATTTTAATTTAGTTATTCTTCTTTTGTATAATTTATACTTATAGAATTTATTTGATTACAACCATTTCTAATTTAAATTAAATGTTAGATTCTTATTTAATTAAGATATCCACATCCAAACAATCAAATATATAATATTTCCAGAAAATTATTTTCTTTTATATCAAAATATAAATTTGGGTAAAATTATTTCATTTACCCACTTTAAAAACAATACTATGTCGGTTTATCTTGTTTAAGAGTTTAGAAACCCCTATCGACACGGTTGTACTTCCCGCACCGACCAGAATCTATAAACACTCAACCAATAAGTCAACACAGTATAAAAACAATTTCATATTCACTAACAAGTACGCTCTCATAGCTATTACTACACACAACTCATTATAGAGTACTATTGACTCTGTTTAGTGAGTAATTTCCCCACCAAAGCCTAGGTTGTCGCCAACCAAAGCTCTGATACCAAGGGTGACAGCCCGCAAATCAGAACCCCTTGAATCAACACTATTCTGCCTCTGTTACCAATCAGACATACCATACAATCATAGCAGCGGATATATATATAAATACGGATAATACGTCTTGGACTCCAGCTCCTCTCCTGCTCCAAAGCATCCTGTCCTGAACAAATAATACTCGGTCTGACCCGAGCATTATAATGAAGTAACACCCGAGTCAGTCTGGAATACCAGCTGATAATAATGGATCCAAATTGATTATTAAAGTTTTGAAATCCTTTTGAAAACAAAAGCATCTCGTAAGACCACGCCACAAATAAACATGTCGGGTTTTTACCTTACGATAGATAAAACACTTTTTATAGAAATCCTCTGATATTATAGTAGGGTCTATATACAAATACTTATAAAATAGCCGAAATTGTTACATGATTAAATTCCAGCTACTAGCCACAAAGTGGGTAATACAAACAAAACTCGTACAAGGCACGTAGGGAGAATGGATTTCCAACAATGACTAGGCACTGGGGTACCACCTGTCACAGTACGGGGCCTAGATCACCGTACCGAGGACCACGCCCGATCCCCTGCAACACAAGGCCGGACCCATCCCTTACTAGACAGTTCCGAATAAGATCACCCCACGGTTGGGATCAGCAACCGCCCATAAGCCGAACAAAAAAGGGACATCTAGACAGGGATGACCTTATTTTCAATTAGGGGCTACCCACGAAGCCTTGCTGCATATCCTCTGATTTTCAGTCATTCCCATTTGATGGGGCTTGAGGCTAAGCGTTACCTTTAGAACGTTTCACTTAGAATGCCCATCGCCCACCTGGCGATGTTCCGAAAGCATTCGTCCATACAAGTCCGTCCCGGGTTCGAACGGAACCGAAGGCACTACTCCTACTACATCCAATTTGGAAATATCCTCAGGATTAGTAGCGACTAGCCCTTGCACTTCACAGCTCCATCTTCGACTCCAAACACGTTTTTCGCACGAAACGTACAAACCGGATCGAAGTAGTTTTCGAGAAATAAATCTCGATCCCGGTGTCTTCGAAACGATCAACGCATTTGTCCAATATTGATAGTCGGTGATTTAACTATCAATTAACATCCATAAGCATCCATCACACAATAAATAATTCCCAATTATTTATTTTCCTCAAATATCTCTTACAAGATATATTTCCATTTTCAAAATTCCTTTGAAACTCTTTTAAACCAAATTCTTTCGTGGAATAGATTTCCAAATCTTACTTCCTTTGAAAACATCTAAGTACCCATATTTAAGGTTGAAAATAATGTAAATACTTTATTTTGAAAATACATTAAAACATTTACATTAACACTACTTACATACTTAATTCAAAATATATATACCTTTAAAAATGTTTCGAATAAAAATACTTTATAAAATAAAAACTATTATCTTTAAAATAAGTTAAGTCATACGAGATTTTAAATGAAGCTATGAATTACTATACAAGTTTCATATAAAGCTTTGTTTGATTATCTTTAAAATAAAACCATTTTATAAAGTATGAATATTAATAATATTCTTTAAAACATAGTTCTAATTACCCTTTTAAAATAATTACTTCTATAGTTACTTTGATAAATGTTTACTTTTAAAATTCTTACAACTTAAAGTATTTCTTGAAATCATTCTTTAATAAAACTTCAAACTTTTAACTTTTTCAAAAATCAGCTCTAAAAACGTACTTGGCATCTCAGGGAAATATACTTCCATCTTAGAATAACCAAAGAATTCTTTTTATCAATCCAACATGATTTATCCCAAATCAATTTTACGTTCATCCCGTAAAACCCTTTCCATACTTTAAAAATAGCTCCTTTTATTTTAAACACATTGCCATCTCCTGGAAATCACTTTCAAACATACGTTTAAAATATTTAAAATAAGCTTTGGAAATCATTTAATTGAAAATAGTACTTAAGGAAATATATAGGGGTTTCCTAAGTATTTTAATATAAAATTTAACTTTTAAAATAAGGTTATTAAATTAAATATTCATGTTAAAATTTCTTTTTGGAAACTTAATACTACTTTACCAGTTAAAAATAATAAATACCATAATTACTAAATCAAATATTTGCTTTCACTAAAAACAATTTAAAATAATATTTCTTTCTAAAATATTCTAACATATTTAAGCTACAAATTTATATTTGAAAACTTTTATTAAAAACATACTAAAGTTTCCAGGAGAAAGCACACTTCCCATTCTTTAAAAAATAAATCTCGCTATTCTTTTAAACAATTCACGTTTCCTTTATGGATCACATTTCCAAACACTTCAAAATATCGACCAATCTTCTTGAATTTAATCCCTTTTAAAATTCTTTATTTAGAAATTTCTTTTATATCCTTTAAACCCAATTCATCTATTTATATCTAACATTTTCAAGTTGTATTCACCCAATCACAGCACAACACAATTTAAATTTTCCATTTAATTCATTGCAGCATATAAATAAACGCAGCATAACAAAATCTAAACAAATTATCACAGAATAATAAATAAGACATATCATAGAATATAAATTAATTTCTATTTATGAGGGATCCAGTTGGATCCCTCCAACCTGCTTTCCCTGCATTCATAGATATTAGCACAACAATATATATCAATTCTATCATATTCAACCAATCAATCAATCATTTAAATATTGACTATTTAAATTAACTAATATTCCAGATGTGAGTGAGTTAAACTCACCTTGTGTTTCGGCGAGCGTTCGATTTAACTCAAATTTCTACTTGCCCGGAATGATTCTCGAACTGCACCATTGCGTAGTACGCATCTCTGCGATTCCGGCGCTGCAAATTTCGTACGAATCTGATGTCATACGAAAAAGTTATTCAAATTTAAAGATTTGAAATTAAATTTTATACCATACACAATCTCAGCCACACGTTCATGGTCAAGACCGAAGCCTCCATCTCCCTTCTTCTCCTGCGCGACATCAGATAAAAATGAAACTATAGACGCGAACTAGGGTTTCCAAACGCAGCCACCACGGTCCCCTATACGACGATCAACTTAGTCCACGACGAGGCCCTAAGCGATGCGAACCCACGGCCCCAGAAGCTTTAAGCTCGGTCGCTCCTTTCAATCATGGAGACGAGTTCGAACGGCTACGAACGGCACCTCCTAGCGCCTCCTACGGTCGACAATAACCCAAATCAACCGTTGGATCTGAAGCACTCTCCGCGCTTTACGACATTCCAGTACAAAGTTTTCGCGATTGCTTGATGGATGAAGAGAAAATTGGAGGAGAAAACGAAAGAGTTTCGACCATTGAAATGATATAAACGGCGGCCTGGGAATAGATTAGGGTTTTGGATAAAATGTTAATATATATATATTATTTAATATTATTTAATTGATAAAATTCTCAATTTAACATCATACGCAAATGAACTTCAAACTACGCGTTCCGACAGGCGTTTCTAGGGTTTTTCCTCGTTCCGGAGACAATGGAACATGTTTCGTAAGCTAATTTGGTCATACGTGCGAGTTACAGAATTAAACAATCAATTTTAATTTAAAACGATTCCGATGCGTTTCGAGCTGCCACGGTCAAACGACAACTCCGATTGCTATGAAAATTGAAATCCGATAATAACTAACTATTACGGATCCAATAGAACTGGTTTTGTCGAATTCCAAGACTATGCCCCGGAAGGCTATTTTAACTCGTCTATTAAATCGAGCGATTTCCTGAAATTATCAAAAACGCTTAAAATTTCACTCTTAAAATTTTATTAACTCTGTTATAACTCGTATAAAATTTATATTCACATTAGAAATCATTCTGATTCATCTCGAACCAAAATCTGGATATTTGCATTATTATATTATTAAATTCCATTATTAAATTAATATAAAATTCCAAATTCAATCTATCGACTATTAATTCCATCCAATGGTCCAATATTACTATTTTAATTAAAATGAACTTAAATAAATTTTTAGAAAGCATTTTATACTTATTTACACTCATATTCACCAATTACCCCAATTCTAATATCGAGCTATTATTATTCAAATTTCAATTAAATTACTGTATTTAAAATTTTAACCAATTTAATTAATTTAACCAAAGTCTTTTATTTCAAAAATTCAAATTATAATCCATATTCAACATTGAAAATGAATTAATTGTTCAAATCTGGCGACCCAAAATTCCGGGTCGTTACATTCCTCCCCCCTTGTAGAAATTTCGTTCCCCAAATTTGCTAAGGTAGAAAAGAATGTTCCAAACATAATAGCAAAACTTAACTAGTGAAATCTTAATTTCACTTTGCCCAAAATTCTTTAGTTTCAAATCGAAACTACTAATCCAATCCTATTCCAAAATCCTAAAAATTATCTATCTCCCAAAATTTCCGGAAAATTTTGGCAGAGTCTCCCCTGCACGGAGGAGCTTTCGCGATATCGCGATACAAATAAATATATATATATACGTCGATCCACACGGTTGGAAACCAAAGTATATCACAATATATATATATATATATATATATATATATCATTTTCCCAATTATATTAGCGTAGGTGTATCTTTTTAGCAAATTTTAAAAGAAAGCGGCTAATATTTTAGCATATATGCGCTCCAACTCTATCGAGCGCCCTCCGTACCTGTACTTACTCAACAAACTCATCAGTTTTCAAAGATATGAACATTTTAACAACATTTCAAATAAAATGTAAGCCAACATATCCATTTACATCCCAAACAACACTTTGCATAATTTCATAAGTAAATCATATTTTAAAGCATACACAAAGTTCCTTTTCTAACGCCAAACTCCAAGCTATTTCACACAAAGGATTTTATATACAAGTTTTGATATGTTCCCTTCATATTCTATCCCATTTTCGAATTGATTTCCCAGTCAATTTCCTTTTTAATTTGATACATTTGCACTTCTATTATGATCCACTTACATTTATACCCAAATCCATTTATTAAGATTTTAGCCCATTCTTCTTTCATCCAAACCAACTTCATCTTACTTCACTTGAATGATTTACATTCAAGTTTACTATATACCATTCATATTTATTACAACCAATTCATTTCTATTTCAATATGATTAACATATGCCTTACTTACATTTCTTTATTTTAACTTACATTCCCAATTTGATTTACAATTAAATTTTATCTTAAACTTGAAACATTTGCATTCCTTATATGATCCATTTCCCTTCATATGCAAAATCACTTAATAACACTTCAATCCATTCCAATTAATTCTAAACCAATTCAGTTGCTGTTTAAACAACTCAATTCTGAATACATGCAAATACTCATGTCATTCAAACAGAAATAATCAACACTTAAGCTCATAACCATTAAAATTAATTTTAGTTTAAATTTATATTAATTTTATTCAATTTTGCATGGTTCACAATCCAAGCATTCTTGCTTTATCACAATTATTGAAGTAAATCTCCAATTTTATATTTCCAATTCATTATCCATATAGGTTTATATTAATATCATTCAATTCTGGTTTATATACAACTCATACATTCTTATTTCATCCCACTATTTAATTAAATCCATTTCACTTGCATTTAAATTTTATTATCTAACGAAGTGTCATTTAAATTTATCCCATAAGCTTAACAATAACCATCTCACTATTTTCTTAAATAGTTTCGATTCTTTTCCAAATCAACTATTAATTAATTTTGCTCCAACTAGCTTAAACATTCACCAAATTTTAATTTCAAGCTAGTATTTTCATCCAAATCTTGTTTTTATTCAATAATTTAATCTTTTATTGATTCTAAGGTCACCTGTCACGACCCGACTTTCTACTCCCAGAAAGTCGCATCATGAATCAAGAAAGAAAATGATAGAAAAGAGAAAAGGAAGAAGAGAAAGAAGAAACAACACAAGAATCTCAACAGCGGAACGAATAAATTATATTAATAACATAAGTATAACATAGTATACATCAAATATCAGAGTACACAGACATATACAACACATACTACACAGTTATAAACACCTGTCTAGTTATAAAACTTAATCACAATACAGAAACACTCAGAGATACCAACACAACGGAACTATATAACTATACGCAGAAGCCTCCTGCTCCATATGCTCCTCCACAATTCGTCAAAGCTAACTCGAATCCTAACCTGAATTCCCTTGACTACTCATAAAAATTTGAGTACCCAAGAGTTAAAAAAAAACAGAAATAACTCCGGGTCAGACATGGGTCAGGTGTGAGTAACAGGTTAAAGTTGCTTAATTTTCAAAACCTTTGAAAGAAAGGTATCACGTAAGACTTCCCACACATAAACATGGAAAAGTTTTTTACCTTACGCTAACCAAAACATTTGATAGGAAATCTGATGATATTATAATAGTGTCTAGGGTTTTCAAATAAAAAAGAAATAGCCGAAATTGTTACATTTATTAAATTCCAGCTACTAGCCACAAAAGTGGGTAATACAATCAAAACCGTTAGCACTTATTGGATTTTGGATTCCATACAATGGCAGGGCTACTGGGGTACCGCCCGTCACAGTACGTGGCCTAGATCACCGTACCGAGGATTACTCCCTTCATCCCCTGCAACACAAAGCCGGACCCGTTCCTTACTGAACAGTTCCGAATAAGACAACCCCGACGATTGTCATGATCAACCGTCCACACAGCCGAAATATAAAGGGACCTCTAGACAGGGGTAAATCTTACTCTCAAGTGGGTGCGACCCACGAAGCTTTGCTGCACCTCCCCTGTGTTAGCCATTCCCGGTTGATGAGGCTTGAGGTTACGATTACCTTTATAGGACATATCACTTAGAATGCTCATCGTCCATCTGACGATGTTCTGAAAGCATTCAATCCATACAAGTTCGTTCCGGGTTCGAACGAAACCGAAGGCATTATGTCGTCACACTCATTTTGGAATCACCCTCAAAGTTAACGACAATAACCCTTGCACTCTGAATCACCATCTTGAATCTATAAGTACTATTCTGTCAACTCATTACGGAATCACCCACAGAGTTATACTGACGTATAGCCCTTACACCTCGAGTCTTCACTCGCTCCACTTGTATTAACGACCTAACGTTAAATTGGAATCGATGTGGTTTTCGGATGTCCAAATATGGAAACCCGATCCCGGTCTCATCGAAAACCAAAGCGTGTCTTTTAGGTCCAAGTTGTTTTAAGTTTAAAACAATTCAATTCATTATCTAAATATACACAGATAGATAATTCACAACACAATAGATAATCAACCTTATCATTATCAACAGATAATTCATATCATAATCAGATAATCCATATTATCATCCAAAAGAAACCAATGCATTCATATCACATACACTACTCATCTCATAACTGAGATTACAACCCATACCAGGCAACCAATACCATTCATCAAACATAAGCAATGATCTAATGATCACACTTCTATAATTAATTTAAAATGAATTAAATTAATTACTCAATCTCTAACTAATTTAAAATGAATTAAATTAATCACTTCATCATCAAAATTCTGCTTAACTTAACCATCCATTGATTTCAAATCAATTTATAAATCATCATTTAAAAATTCATTCAAATTAATCATTATTGATTAACATTCTCTAATTACAATAAGTAATAGCATTTAATATTAACCACACAAGTTAATTATATTAAACCCTTGCAAATAATTTACTTGTAATTACTAAATTAATTGATTAACTAAAATTAATTGCATTAATTATTTTTCATTATTAATTATACCTTAATTAATCAATTTCAAATTACATCATTAATATTTAATCAATTCCTAAAATAAATTAATTACATAAGTAATTAATCTTCAATTTAAACCATATATATTAATCACCCATGATTAATAACCATTCAGTAATTAACTACTTTAATTACTCATCCCATAATTAATTATACTTAATTAATTATCTAAATTAATCCTCTTGATTAATTTCAAAGTAATTTAAATCTAATTACTTCTAAATCAAATATCTTAATTACATCCTGTAATTATTATTTAATTATTTCTTTAAGTAATTACAAATTCATAAATTACATAAAGTAATTATTAAACAACCAACAAATGTTTAAATTAATTAACTTAATTAATCTAAAATAATCACATTCATTAAATTAATTACACTAAGTAATTAATTCATTAATTACTTCATAAGTAATAAACAATTGATTATTATTAATTAATTGATCTAATTAATTATCAAAATTAATCACATTAATTAATTGTTAAATAATCTTAAGTTAATGACTTCATTAACATTTCTTAATTACTTAATTAAGAATTAACTTAGATTAATCATTATTAATTATCAATTAATTAATATTTAATTATCATTTAATTAATCTCTAATTATAAATTAATTAATTTTTAATTAAAAATCTAAATTATCTCTAATCACTTGATTAAATAAGTCTTAATCATAAATTAAAATTTAATTAATCATTCTTAATTATAGATTAATTAACCTTAATTAATTAATCTCAAATTAAATCAATTAACTTAAAAATTATTAATTACTTAATTAAACATCCACATTATTAATTAATTAAATAATTAATATTGATCTTAATTACCTTAATAATTAAATGAATCCAATCATTTCATTTTATTTATCCCTAAGATAAACATTTCTTATTTAATTAAGTATTTAAAAACAAAATGTTTTTAAATTTACTTTAAATTCCATTTATCATTCACTTTAACTTAAGACTCAAATTTGTCTTAAATAAGAGTTTAAAACAATACACAACTTAATCTTATATGTTTAAAAAAAACATATACTTTATTAATAAGTTTAAAAGAATTTAAAATTTCAATTCAAATCAAATTCAAATCAATTAAAAAAATTACTTTAAAATTTCAAAATTGAAGTACAACTTCCAAACTTATTTTAGTTTTTAACTCTTTAAAAGTCTTCCTACAATCTACAATCTTAATTCAAATGCAAATCAGTTTACTCATTTAAAAACAATTTAAATTTAAACCTTTATTTAAAACTGAAGTTTAAATTTATTTCCAGATTTAAAAACTCAGATTTTGAATTCACTTTGAATTCCAAATTTAAATATTTAACCTTTCCATTCAAATACAAATCACATATGCATTTACACTTGTGAGTTTTGAAAATCAAATTTAAATTTAAAAACCATCAATGATTTCAAATTCCAGACAAATCAAATTTGAATTCATATTCAAATTCAAACTAAAACTCAGTTTAAATCTCCACCTAAAAATTTAAATTTTCCTTTACATTTAAAACAGAAACAGTTTCTGTTTTATTTAAAAACCCAAACTTTGAAATTTTTGAATTTAAATTATTTTAAAGAAACCAGAATTCAAACTTATTTGAATTCATATTTAAACTCAGTTTCAAAATCCTAAGTTAAAACTTAAGTTTGCATTTATTCAAACTTTATAAATCTGGAAACAAGTTTTCCTGTTCTTTTTTTTTTTAAACTAAACTTGAATTCCTTGATTCAAATTATTTCAAAATCAAAATTCAAACTATTTGAATTCATTCTAGATTCAGGTTTAACCCTAAGTTAAATTTCCAGATTAAGTTTAAACTTTACTCTGTTCTACTAAAACCTAAAACAAAAATACCCGAGCAAACCCCTATTTACTTCGAGTCAATAACCCCTTTACTTCGAGTTTCCCCTTCAAGTAACCCGAGTCCAACCCGCGGCAAAAAATCCCTGCAACCAACAATCAATTTCCAAACCTGGAACAGACCAAACCCCCATCACTTCAAACCTGTCATCACCATTATCTCCCATCTCCGGTCACCATCATCGACCAAACTCCGGCAATAACTTCATCACTACACCCTCTACCAATTCCCAAAACAGCTTTGAACTCGATGCACCTTTGAAGCCGCAGCACCCAAAACATCTTAAAACCAGTAAACTAGGGTTCTACACCTTCAATCCCAAATTTCAACACCAAAACCAAATTTCAACTCAATTAAATAATTTTCCCATGATCATTTATAGATAAACTAACTTCAGAATCAAATTCACTCAAATCAAATGCAAGCTTTAATTGAAGTTGACTAAAATGTAAAATACAGTTAATTCCAAACTGCATTTCCAATTCTATTCTAAAAATTTATATTTTGACCTTATAAATCATGTTTTAGTATAGGGTTTCACTTTATATAACTGATTTATCAAATCTTCATACTTGAATTTTTACAAATTTATTGTTTGCTCTGTTATAAATTTTCCAGGCAATTCAAATTTTATTTAACCTATATAAAATGTTTTAACTTTACTTAATTATGAACCTAACATATTTAATTCAAATGTTAATCCATAATAACATCCAGATCAAGAAGAAAACTATTTATCAAATTTAAACTCAAACGATAATAATCAGAACCTTAGAAATCAGACATGCATTGCATTCATATATACACATGCAGTTTTTTTTTTAAAAAAAACATATGCAAAAACTTAACTCAGCAGATAAACATATGCAATCCTACGTAATTTATTTTAAATTAAGTGTTACTCACCTGTATTTGTAAATTGCAGAGCATTGATTCAATTTGCAGAGCACATTCCAATTTCATGTTCTAGACTTGAAAATTTATGCATGTAGGCTTCTTGAATGCTTTTAAAAATGATTCTTGCTTCAAAATGATGCATGCAGGCCTCTAAAATGCAGAACTTCAACTTGTTTTTTTTTTAAATTTGCATGTTCCAGAGTTTGATTATTTGAAAATGGTATGCATGATAAAGTCTGTTGCATACAGGCCTTACTTGATGAGGATTGAAATGCAGGTCTTTGTTTTAATTTGCATATACCAGAGTTTTTGAAAGAATGATTTAAATGCAGGTCTTGTATTTTGGAGGATGCAAACTTGTAGAAGTTGCATGCAGGTAGTAATTTGGGGAATGCATATCTTTGTTTGAATATTAAGGTATGCAGACCTTCTTGAGTTTGAAAAGAGGAGTTTGTTTACTGATTTGGGTTTCAGATTTTTGTTTTAGAGAGGAATAGTTTATAGCTAAAAGGTTTCTTTGTTTTAGAATCAAAAAAATGAATATGAATGAGGAAGCAAGATGATATGGATGTAATTTCAGATTTAAATAAATTAAAAGAAAAAGAAAATAAAATTGACACTTGTCTTTTAAAATGGATGATAAGTTTACACATGTTAACTTGAATCTTAAATTACTAACACATGTCTTTATGATTAATTAGCATTTTTAATTAAAGTTAATGAAATATTAAGCTTAGTTAATTAATTCCTATACATGATTATGAATATAAATAATCTCTAAAGAAATAAGCAAGTAATTCATTTGGAAAAGAAACTTTTAAATAGTTAAAATAGATTTATAAAAGAGTTTGTAATAACTTACATGAATACATGTTCACATTTTAAATTGTATTTTAAATTCACAAATTAAACTTACAAATCAAAATTATCAATTAATAATTTATAAACAATAACACAAATATTTTATAACTTATTTTTAATATACAAACTTGAATAAAAATGAACTTTTAACTAATTAAAGCATTTCTCTCATATTTAAAATCATATAGTATTAAATATTTTTTTTTGAAAAGCTTAAATTAAAAATAAATCGTAATTCCTATTTTTAAAACATTAAAAAGATGCTATACTAATTTAAATTAAAATAACTTGTCTATTTAAAATATATACAAAGACATATACATTATTAAATAGAAAATAGATTTATTAGCTTATAAAAAAATAAATTCACAAATTAAATATTTCAAATTTATTAACAAAATTATCAATTCAATATAAATTTAAACACAGATTATCAAATTTATATTGTCCAAAATTCCGGGATATTACAATCCTTCCCACTTAAAAGAATTTCGTCCCCGAAATTTAAAACAAAGGCAATTTAATAATCTATTTACAGATTTATTTTAAAACACAGCATATGTTAATCATATGCTAACAACCAAAGCAACCAATTCACACAATCAGAACAAATCTAATTATCCAAAAGAATTTTGGATAAAACTTCCACGAGTTTCCCCGGTATATATATATCGGGATACTCGCTCTATAAAATCCAGTCAACCAATACTACTAAGCTATAGAGTTCCTAACAACAATTCTATACAGAATATCAGACTACAAACGAGTCTGACTAAAAAAACAAACCAACCTAAACTGCTGGTTCTACAACCATAAATATCAAACACGTACTCCCTTAGAGATACGTGAAACATATTGAATCCCAGTTATCCAAGCTGGCAATTCAACTCTAGAAAACCAAATACTGATCTTACCAATCACAGAAGAAACCAAAACACTTCGGAGCTTGCTTCCCAAACTTATAGCTCTCAGGATAAGAGAAAAACTTATCTCAAAACAAATCTCCGATTCCAGAATCCAAATTTCTCTGTCTCTTATCCATAAAAATCTTCGGACGATCCTGGGCTACCAACATCACTCCTAATCAACTCAACTCTTGCTGATTCCAAAAGAAACAGACTGAATCAAAACAATCCAATGATCTCCTCAAGATCAATCAAAACCAAGAACACAAACCCCGCTTCTCAACAACAGAAGACAGAACCAACTTCTTCTTCACATCCAGAAAAGAAAACAGAAACACCCCCAAACTGCTTCCGCTGCACAACTCTGATCTGAAACAGAAGAAAATGCTGACGAAGAGCACAAGCACAGATTAGACAACCCAGCACAGAAATATGGTTCCACAGATCCATAAAAGAAAACTCATATGTTTCACCCAAACCTGAGTTGCTTCACCAACTTCTATCTCAAGGAACCATCCATCTACTAACTGAACCACCAGCTCCAATCTTGAAAAGAAAACTCAATCTCCAGATGCGGACAAACTCTGACTTCCTGGAAGAAATCCGGACAATCTCCAACAAATACAAGAGAACAAACTATCGCAAGTCACTTTTGCGATCAACTCAGCCTGAATCCAAAGAAAACTGCTCTCTCTCTTAACCAAACAGAACAGCTTATCTCTAGCCAACTTACCTGAGAAACGGATCCACCATGCTGCTTCTGAACTCCACTTCAGAAAAACTACTCAGCCAGGAGACTCCCTATCAACTCAGAATACTCAGCTAAACTCAGCCACATCATCGAGCTGACTCACTTCTTACTCTCGTTCCAAAGAAATATCTTCGGAAATATCCATAGTCACTGCATCTCATCACGCAACTACTACTTCCTGAGATATTAAGATACCATCACTTGCTTGCTTCTGCCCTAATGACAGGTCCAAACTCAATTCTGCACTTCAAAGATGAACTCCGAACCTTAACAGGTTACCTTCAGAGATCGATGAAGTCCTTCATCATAACAGAACTCCTTCGAGACGGTATTAGGTCTACAGTCTCGACATATACACTTCTAGCCTCATACATCAAACTCCAACCAATGGTAGTCGTGTTACACACACTTCTACCTTATCTACCTTTATAAATTATATTGGAAAAACCCGAACGGGTAATCCAACAAATAGGTAGAACCAATTATATATATATATATATATATATATATATATATTAAAAATACAAATACGCTCTCTCAAGATAGACACCACTACAGAGCCTAGGTATTCACTCAACCTAACACTCTGATACCAACTGTCACGACCCGACTTTCTACTCCCAGAAAGTCGCATCATGAATTAAGAAAGAAAGGGATAGAAAAGAGAAAAGGAAGAAGAGAAAGAAGAAACAACACAAGAATCTCAACAGCGGAACGAATAAATTATATTAATAACATAAGTATAACATAGTATATATCAAATATCAGAGTACACAGACATATACAACACATACTACACAGTTATAAACACCTGTCTAGTTATACAACTTAATCACAATACAGAAACACTCAGAGATACCAACACAGCGGAACTATATAACTATACGCAGAAGCCTCCTGCTCCATATGCTCCTCCACAATTCATCAAAGCTAACTCGAATCCTAACCTGAATTCCCTTGACTACTCATAAAAACTTGAGTACCCAAGAGTTAAAACAAAACAGAAATAACTCCGGGTCAGACATGGGTCTGGTGTGAGTAACAGGTTAAAGTTGCTTAATTTTCAAAACCTTTGAAAGAAAGGTATCACGTAAGACTTCCCACACATAAACATGGAAAAGCTTTTACCTTACGCTAACCAAAACATTTGATAGGAAATCTGATGATATTATAATAGTGTCTAGGGTTTTCAAATAAATAAGAAATAGCCGAAATTGTTACATTTATTAAATTCCAGCTACTAGCCACAAAAGTGGGTAATACAATCAAAACCGTTGGCACTTATTGGATTTTGGATTCCATACAATGGCAGGGCTACTGGGGTACCGCCCGTCACAGTACGTGGCCTAGATCACCGTACCGAGGATTACTCCCTTCATCCCCTGCAACACAAAGCCGGACCCGTTCCTTACTGAACAGTTCCGAATAAGACAACCCCGACGATTGTCATGATCAACCGTCCACATAGCCGAAATATAAAGGGACCTCTAGACAGGGGTAAATCTTACTCTCAAGTGGGTGCGACCCACGAAGCTTTGCTGCACCTCCCCTGTTTTAGCCATTCCCGGTTGATGAGGCTTGAGGTTACGATTACCTTTATAGGACATATCACTTAGAATGCTCATCGTCCACCTGACGATGTTCTGAAAGCATTCAATCCATACAAGTTCGTTTCGGGTTCGAACGAAACCGAAGGCATTATGTCGTTACACTCATTTTGGAATCACCCTCAAAGTTAACGACAATAACCCTTGCACTCTGAATCACCATCTCGAATCTATAAGTACTATTCTATCAACTCATTACGGAATCACCCACAGAGTTATACTGACGTATAGCCCTTACACCTCGAGTCTTCACTCGCTCCACTTGTATTAACGACCTAACGTTAAATTGGAATCGATGTGGTTTTCGGATGTCCAAATATGGAAACCCGATCCCGGTCTCATCGAAAACCAAAGCGTGTCTTTTAGGTCCAAGTTGTTTTAAGTTTAAAACAATTCAATTCATTATCTAAATGTACACAGATAGATAATTCACAACACAATAGATAATCAACCTTATCATTATCAACAGATAATTCATATCATAATCAGATAATCCATATTATCATCCAAAAGAAACCAATGCATTCATATCACATACACTACTCATCTCATAACTGAGATTACAACCCATACCAGGCAACCAATACCATTCATCAAACATAAGCAATGATCTAATGATCACACTTCTATAATTAATTTAAAATGAATTAAATTAATTACACAATCTCTAATTAATTTAAAATGAATTAAATTAATCACTTCATCATCAAAATTCTGCTTAACTTAACCATCCATTGATTTCAAATCAATTTATAAATCATCATTTAAAAATTCATTCAAATTAATCATTATTGATTAACATTCTCTAATTACAATAAGTAATAGCATTTAATATTAACCACACAAGTTAATTATATTAAACCCTTGCAAATAATTTACTTGTAATTACTAAATTAATTGATTAACTAAAATTAATTACATTAATTATTTTTCATTATTAATTATACCTTAATTAATCAATTTCAAATTACATCATTAATATTTAATCAATTCCTAAAATAAATTAATTACATAAGTAATTAATCTTCAATTTAAACCATATATATTAATCACCCATGATTAATAACCATTCAGTAATTAACTACTTTAATTACTCATCCCATAATTAATTATACTTAATTAATTATCTAAATTAATCCTCTTGATTAATTTCAAAGTAATTTAAATCTAATTACTTCTAAATCAAATATCTTAATTACATCCTGTAATTATTATTTAATTACTTCTTTAAGTAATTACAAATTCATAAATTACATAAAGTAATTATCAAACAACCAACAAATGTTTAAATTAATTAACGTAATTAATCTAAACTAATCACATTCATTAAATTAATTACACTAAGTAATTAATTCATTAATTACTTCATAAGTAATAAACAATTGATTATTATTAATTAATTAATCTAATTAATTATCAAAATTAATCACATTAATTAATTGTTAAATAATCTAAAGTTAATGACTTCATTAACATTTCTTAATTACTTAATTAAGAATTAACTTAGATTAATCATTATTAATTATCAATTAATTAATATTTAATTATCATTTAATTAATCTCTAATTATTAATTAATTAAGTGTTAATTAAAAATCTAAATTATCTCTAATCACTTGATTAATTAAGTCTTAATCATAAATTAAAATTTAATTAATCATTCTTAATTATAGATTAATTAACCTTAATTAATTAATCTCAAATTAAATCAATTAACTTAAAAATTATTAATTACTTAATTAAACATCCACATTATTAATTAATTAAATAATTAATACTGATCTTAATTACCTTAATAATTAAATGAATCCAATCATTTCATTTTATTTATCCCTAAGATAAACATTTCTTATTTAATTAAGTATTTAAAAACAAAATGTTTTTAAATTTACTTTAAATTCCATTTATCATTCACTTTAACTTAAGACTCAAATTTGTCTTAAATAAGATTTTAAAACAATACACAACTTAATCTTATATGTTTAAAAAAACATATACTTTATTAACAATTTTAAAAGAATTTAAAATTTCAATTCAAATCAAATTCAAATCAATTTAAAAAAATTACTTTAAAATTTCAAAATTGAAGTACAACTTCCAAACTTATTTTAGTTTTTAACTCTTTAAAACTCTTCCTACAATCTACAATCTTAATTCAAATGCAAATCAGTTTACTCATTTAAAAACAATTTAAATTTAAACCTTTATTTAAAACTGAAGTTTAAATTTATTTCCAGATTTAAAAACTCAAATTTTGAATTCATTTTGAATTCCAAATTTAAATATTTAACCTTTCCATTCAAATACAAATCACATATGCATTTACACTTGTGAGTTTTGAAAATCAAATTTAAATTTAAAAACCATCAATGATTTCAAATTCTAGACAAATCAAATTTGAATTCATATTCAAATTCAAACTAAAACTCAGTTTAAATCTCCACCTAAAAATTTAAATTTTCCTTTACATTTAAAACAGAAACAGTTTCTGTTTTATTTAAAAACCCAAACTTTGAAATTTTTGAATTTAAATTATTTTAAAGAAACCAGAATTCAAACTTATTTGAATTCATATTTAAACTCAGTTTCAAAATCCTAAGTTAAAACTTAAGTTTGCATTTATTCAAACTTTATAAATCTGGAAACAAGTTTTCCTGTTCTTTTTTTTTTAAAACTAAACTTGAATTCCTTGATTCAAATTATTTCAAAATCAAAATTCAAACTATTTGAATTCATTCTAGATTCAGGTTTAACCCTAAGTTAAATTTCCAGATTAAGTTTAAACTTTACTCTTTAAATTCCTGAAAAAAAAGAACAGGTTCTGTTCTACTAAAACCTAAAACAAAAATACCTGAGAAAACCCCTATTTACTTCGAGTCAGTAACCCCTTTACTTCGAGTTTCCCCTTCAAGTAACCCGAGTCCAACCCGAGGCAAAAAATCCCTGCAACCAACAATCAATTTCCAAACCTGGAACAGACCAAACCCTCATCACTTCAAACCTGTCATCACCATTATCTCCCATCTCCGGTCACCATCATCGACCAAACTCCAGCAATAACTTCATCACTACACCCTCTACCAATTCCCAAAACAGCTTTGAACTCGAGGCACCTTTGAAGCCGCAGCACCCAAAACATCTTAAA
Organism: Allium cepa; assembly: GCA_030765085.1. Lineage (NCBI taxonomy): Eukaryota > Viridiplantae > Streptophyta > Magnoliopsida > Asparagales > Amaryllidaceae > Allium > Allium cepa. The sequence goes on along the minus strand of CM060941.1, from coordinate 1,044,485,106 downwards.
CCCAGTAAACTAGGGTTCTACACCTTCAATCCCAAAACCAAATTTCAACTCAATTAAATAATTTTCCCATGATCATTTATAGATAAACTAACTTCAGAATCAAATTCACTCAAATCAAATGCAAGCTTTAATTGAACTTGACTAAAATGTAAAATACAGTTAATTCCAAACTGCATTTCCAATTCTATTCTAAAAATTTATATTTTGATCCTATAAATCATGTTTTAGTATAGGGTTTCACTTTATATAACTGATTTATCAAATCTTCATACTTGAATTTTTACAAATTTATTGTTTGCTCCGTTATAAATTTTCCAGGCAATTCAAATTTTATTTAACCTATATAAAATGTTTTAACTTTACTTAATTATGAACCTAACATATTTCATTCAAATGTTAATCCATAATAACATCCAGATCAAGAAGAAAACTATTTATCAAATTTAAACTCAAACTATAATAATCAGAACCTTAGAAATCAGACATGCATTGCATTCATATATACACAGGCAGCTTTTTTTAAAAAAAACATATGCAAAAACTTAACTCAGCAGATAAACACATGCAATCCTACTTAATTTATTTTAAATTAAGTGTTACTCACCTGTATTTGTAAATTGCAGAGCATTGATTCAATTTACAGAGCACATTCCAATTTCATGTTCCAGACTTGAAAATTTATGCATGCAGGCTTCTTGAATGCTTTTAAAAATGATGCTTGCTTCAAAATGATGCATGCAGGCCTCTGAAATGCAGAGCTTCAACTTGTTTTTTTTTTAAATTTGCATGTTCCAGAGTTTGATTATTTGAAAAAGGTATGCATGATAAAGTCTGTTGCATGCAGGACTTACTTGATGAGGGTTGAAATGCAGGTTTTTGTTTTAATTTGCATATACCAGAGTTTTTGAAAGAATGATTTAAATGCAGGTCTTGTATTTTGGAGGATGCAAATTTGTAGAAGTTGCATGCAGGTAGTAATTTGGGGAATGCGGATCTATGTTTGAATATTAAGGTATGCAGACCTTCTTGAGTTTGAAAAGAGGAGTTTGTTTATTGATTTGGGTTTCAGATTTTTGTTTTAGAGAGGAATAGTTTACAGCTGAAAGGTTTCTTTGTTTTAGAATCAAAAAAATGAATATGAATGAGGAAGCAAGATGATATGAATGTAATTTCAGATTAAAATGAATTAAAAGAAAAATAAAATAAAATTGACACTTGTCTTTTAAAATGGATGATAAGTTTACACATGTTAACTTGAATCTTAAATTACTAACACATGTCTTTATGATTAATTAGCATTTTTAATTAACGTTAATGAAATATTAAGCTTAGTTAATTAGTTCCTATACATGATTATGAATATAAATAATCTCTAAAGAAATAAGCAAGTAATTCATTTGGAAAAGAAACTTTTAAATAGTTAAAATAGATTTATAAAAGAGTTTGTAATAACTTACATGAATACATGTTCACATTTTAAATTGTATTTTAAATTCACAAATTAAACTTACAAATCAAAATTATCAATTAATAATTTATAAAGAATAACACAAATATTTTATAACTTATTTTTAATATACAAACTTGAATTAAAATGAATTTTTAACTAATTAAAGCATTTCTCTCATATTTAAAATCATATAGTATTAAATAATTTTTTTTTTGAAAAGTTTAAATTAAAAATAAACCATAATTCCTATTTTTAAAACATTAAAAAGATGCTATACTAATTTAAATTAAAATACCTTGTCTATTTAAAATATATACAAATACATATACATTATTAAATAGAAAATAAATTTATTAGCTTATAAAAAAATAAATTCACAAATTAAATATTTCAAATTTATTAACAAAATTATCAATTCAATATAAATTTAAACACAGATTATCAAATTTATATTGTCCAAAATTCCGGGATATTACATCACCTCAAATCATTTCACACACCTGGATTTTATTTACAGTTCAAACCATCAATATTAAAATCCAATACCAGTATCCCTTCACACTTCCAATATTTATTATCAAAATCAAATCCCATACCAAAACTGGATTTTTATTTATCTTAATTAGTTCATTAATCGTATGTGTCGAATTTCATTTAATTTAGCTTACTCTAAATTCATCTTCATGCTATTCTTTTAATTTCAGTTGAGTGAATATTCAATTGTTCAATATCATTTCAATTAGATCAAATTCCCTTTCCATTTCATTCCTATCTAAATTAAATTCAAGTTCAACTAAATTATTTAGCCATCTTGAATTTATATCATTTCCTTTACTATCTTAAATAAGAATTAAATTCCATTCATTTCTATTCATAACACAATTGAATCTTGTTTTAATTAAATCTAAATTCATCTCAATTCCATTCAATTGAAGTTAAATCCAATTCAATTTAATTTTAATTTTCCATGTACAAGTTTAAAACTTATTTACAAACTTAAGTTCATTCACATCTTTAATCTCTCACTTTACCTTATTTCAGTTTACATTTCATTAGAGATTAAGTTTGATTTCACCATACCATTTAAAATAAAACTTCAAGTCCAATCAAGATTATTTATTACTCCACTGGATTTTGATTTCAATTCAATCCAAATCTCAATCAATTCCCTTTTACCTTAAATTAAATTTAAATTGAGTCAAAATTTACCTTTCCATTCATCATTTAGTTTCCAATGGATAAGTCTAAAATCTTATCAACCATTCAAAGTCCATTTACCCATCTATATTTTACTTTGCCTCATCTCACTTTATACTTCATTTAAGATTTAGATTTGAATCCACTACACCATTTCAACTCCTTCCATTTTATAATTGCAATTTCAAATTATAGAAATAGCTTAGGGATATAAGTTTTCATTATATAATTATAACTCACAACTATAACCATTTTACATTCAACTTACATTCAATTCAATTCAATCATTAAATTTTAATTCAATTTCCATTCCCACTTTTATTTAACTTATCTTAAGTTAAATTCAAATTTTCTATTCACTTCAATAAATTTCATTCACTTCCATTTACTCAAGTTAAATATAATTCCTTATACAATTGTAAATCCACAATTTCAAATTATAAGCATAACACTTAATAGCTCATGGGTACAATTTATTTCTCAATGAACCACAATTACAAGGTCATTTTACATTTCAATTTAACCCAAATAAATTTAATTCTAAGTCCAATAGTTGATTCAATTTAATTTTACACATTATTTAAATAGAATTTCCCAGAATTCAATTACCCGGTTTTATTCCAAAACCATTTTGAAATAATAATCAATACCTACCCATTTGGTATATCAAATCAAATCTCCAGATTTCCATACAACTTGGTTGTACCAAAACAATTTCCCCATTTTGAATTTTCCAAAACACCTGTTATACCCAACAAGTCCCAAACAATATCATAACCAACCATTTGGTAGCAATCCATCACTCTAGAAACTCGAAAATAAATTCTAACGATGTGGCCAGCATCATCAGGATTATTTTCCAGCGACTGAAGTGAGTTCAGTGCTTTCTTACTTTCCCAATTCATTTTAAAATAGTTTTCCATCCAAACATATTTCCCAAAATAATATTCCATCATTGCATTCAAACACCTTAGCAAACACTTCAAACTTTTCCAGTATTTTCAAATTTCCAAACTTTTGTTTTCCATTCCATTTAAAATCCTTTAGGAAACTTCCGGGATTTAAATTCTGGTTTAATTTTAATTTAGTTATTCTTCTTTTGTATAATTTATACTTATAGAATTTATTTGATTACAACCATTTCTAATTTAAATTAAATGTTAGATTCTTATTTAATTAAGATATCCACATCCAAACAATCAAATATATAATATTTCCAGAAAATTATTTTCTTTTATATCAAAATATAAATTTGGGTAAAATTATTTCATTTACCCACTTTTAAAACAATACTATGTCGTTTTATCTTGTTTAAGAGTTTAGAAACCCCTATCGATACGGTTGTACTTCCCGCACCGACCAGAATCTATAAACACTCAACCAATAAGTCAACACAGTATAAAAACAATTTTATATTCACTAACAAGTACGCTCTCATAGCTATTACTACACTCAACTCATTATAGAGTAATATTGACTCTGTTTAGTGAGTAATTTCCCAACCAAAGCCTAGGTTGTCGCCAACCTAAGCTCTGATACCAAGCGTGACAGCCGGCATATCCGAACCCCTTGAATCAACACTATTTTGCCTCTGTTAACTCAAGAGGCATAGAAATACGAACCATTAGGGTTAAAGAAGAAGAGATAGAAGAAGAAGAAACTAAACAATATCAGAATCTCACAGTCGCAGCGGAATAAAATATAATACACAATAATAGAACTTTACACAAATTGAGAACTAAATCTGTTTTATACATTATATCATCAGAGTATCTCATACATCACAATTACCAAGCAGACATACCATACAATCATAGCAGCGGATATATATATATAAATACGGATAATACGTCTCAGACTCCAGCTCCTTTCCTGCTCCAAAGCATCCTGTCCTGAAAAAATAATACTCGGTCTGACCCGAGCATTATAATGAAGTAACACCCGAGTCAGTCTGGAATACCAGCTGATAATAATGGATCCAAATTGATTATTAAATTTTTAAAATCCTTTTGAAAACAAAAGCATCTCGTAAGACCACGCCACAAATAAACATGTCGGGTTTTTATCTTACGATAGGTAAAACACTTTTTATAGAAATCCTCTGATATTATAATAGGGTCTATATACAAATACTTATAAAATAGCCGAAGTTGTTACATGATTAAATTCCAGCTACTAGCCACAAAGTGGGTAATACAAACAAAACTCGTACAAGGCACGTAGGGAGAATGGATTTCCAACAATGACCAGGCACTGGGGTACCACCTGTCACAGTACGGGGCCTAGATCACTGTACCGAGGACCACGCCCGATCCCCTGCAACACAATACCGGACCCATCCCTTACTGGACAGTTCCGAATAAGATCACCCCGCGGTTGGGATCAGAAACCGCCTACTAAGCCGAATAAAAAGGGACATCTAGACAGGGATGACCTTACTTTCAAGTGGGGGCTACCCACGAAGCCTTGCTGCATATCCCCTGATTTTCAATCATTCCCATTTGATGAGGCTTGAGGCTAAGCGTTACCTTTAGAACGTTTCACTTAGAATGCCCATCGCCCACCTGACGATGTTCCGAAAGCATTCGTCCATACAAGTCCGTCCCGGGTTCGAACGGAACCGAAGGCACTACTCCTACTACATCCAATTTGGAAATATCCTCAGGATTAGTAGCGACTAGCCCTTGCACTTCACAGCTCCATCTTCGACTCCGAACACGTTTTTCGCACGAAACGTACAAACCGGATCGAAGTGGTTTTCAAGAAATAAATCTCGATCCCGGTCTCTTCGAAACGATCAACGCATTTGTCCAATATTGATAGTCGGTGATTTAACTATCAATTAACATCCATAAGCATCCATCACACAATAAATAATTCCCAATTATTTATTTTCCTCAAATATCTCTTACAAGATATATTTCCATTTTCAAAATTCCTTTGAAACTCTTTTAAACCAAATTCTTTCATGGAATAGATTACCAAATCTTACTTCCTCTGAAAACATCCAAGTACCCATATTTAAGGTTGAAAATAATATAAATACTTTATTTTGAAAATACATTAAAACATTTACATTAACACTACTTACATACTTAATTTAAAATATATATACCTTTAAAAATGTTTCGAATAAAACTGCTTTACAAAATAAAAACTATTATCTTTAAAATAAGTTAAGTCATACTAGATTTTAAATAAAGCTATGAATTACTATACAAGTTTCATATAAAACTTTTGTTTGATTATCTTTAAAATAGAACCATTTTATAAAGTATGAATATTAATAATATTCTTTAAAACATAGTTCTAATTACCCTTTTAAAATAATTACTTATATAGTTAATTTGATAAATGTTTACATTTAAAATTCCTACAACTTAAAGTATTTCTTGAAATCATTCTTTAATAAAACTTCAAACTTTTAACTTTTTCAAAAATCAGCTTCAAAAACGTACTTGTCATCTTAGGGAAATATACTTCCATCTTAGAATAACCAAAGATTTCTTTTTATCAATCCAACACGATTTATCCCAAATCAATTTTACTTTCGTCCCGTAAAACCCTTTCCATACTTTAAAAATAGCTCCTTTTATTTTAAACACATTTCCATCTCCTGGAAATCACTTTCAAATATACGTTTAAAATATTTAAAATAAGCTTTGGAAATCATTTAATTGAAAATAGTACTTAAGGAAATATATAGGGGTTTCCTAAGTATTTTAAAATAAAATTTAACTTTTAAAATAAGGTTATTAAATTAAATATTCATATTAAAATTTCTTTTTGGAAACTTAATACCACTTTACCAGTTAAAAATAATAAATACCATAATTACTAAATCAAATATTTGCTTTCACTAAAAACAATTTAAAATAATATTTCTTTCTAAAATATTCTAACATATTTAAGCTATAAATTTATATTTGGAAACTTTTATTAAAAACATACTAAAGTTTCCAGGAGAAAGCACACTTCCCATTCTTTAAAAAATAAATCTCGCTATTCTTTTAAACAATTCACATTTCCTTTATGGATCACATTTCCAAACACTTCAAAATATCGACCAATCTTCTTGAATTTAATCCCTTTTAAAATTCTTTATTTAGGAATTTCTTTTATATCCTTTAAACCCAATTCATCTATTTATATTTAACATTTTCAGGTTGTATTCACCCAATCACAGCACAACACAATTTAAATTTTCAATTTAATTCATTGCAGCATATAAATAAATGCAGCATAACAAAATCTAAACAAATTATCACAGAATAATAAATAAGACATATCACAGAATATAAATTAATTTCTATTTGTGAGGGATCCAGTTGGATCCCTCCAACAAATTTTCCCTGCATCCACAGATATTAGCACAACAATATATATCAATTCTATCATATTCAACCAATCAATCAATCATTTAAATATTGACTATTGAAATTAACTAATATTCCAGATGTGAGTGAGTTAAACTCACCTTGTGTTTCGGCGAGCGTTCGAAATTTAAATTAAACCGAACGACATTCGATTTAACTCAAATTTCTACTTGCCCGAAATGATTCCCGAACTGCACCATTGCGTAGTACGCATCTCTGCGATTCCGGCGTCACAAATTTCGTACGAATCTGATGTCATACGAAAAAGTTATTCAAATTTAAAGATTTGAAATTAAATTTAAAACATTCCCCTTTTTTTATACCATACACAATCTCAGCCGCACGTTCATGGTCAAGACCGAAGCCTCCATCTCCCTTCTTCTCCTGCGCGACATCAGACAGAAATGAACCCACAGACGCGAACTAGGGTTCCAAACGCAGCCACTACGGTCCCCTATACGACGATCAACTTAGTCCACGACGAGGCCCTAAGCGATGCGAACCCACGGCCCCAGAAGCTTTAAGCTTGGTCTCTCCTTTCAATCATGGAGATGAGTTCGAATGGCTACGAACGGCACCTCCTAGCGCCTCCTACGGTCGACAATAACCCAAATCAACCGTTGGATCTGAAGCACTATCCGCGCTCTACGACATTCCAGTAGGAAGTTTTCACGATTGCTTGATGGATGAAGAGATAATTGGAGGAGAAAACGAGAGAGTTTCGGCCATTGAAATGATATAAACGGCGGCCTGGGAATAGATTAGGGTTTTGGATAAAATGTTAATATATATATACTATTTAATATTATTTAATTGATAAAATTCTCAATTTAACGTCATACGCAAACGAACTTCAAACTATGCGTTCCGACAGGCGTTTCTTGGGTTTTTCCGCGTTTCGGACACAATGGAACATGTTTCGTAAGCTAATTTGGTCATATGTGCGAGTTACGGAATTAAACGATCAATTTTAATTTAAACCGATTAAAACGATTCCGATGCGTTTCGAGCTGCCACGGTCAAACGACAACTCCGATTGCTACGAAAATTGAAATCTGATAATAACTAACTATTACAGATCCAATGGAACTGGTTTCGTCGAATTCTGAGACTGTGCCCCGGAAGGCTATTTTAACTCGTCTATTAAATCGAGCGATTTCCTGAAATTATCAAAAACGCTTAAAATTTCACTCTTAACATTTTATTAACTCTGTTAGAACTCGTATAAAATTTATATTCACATTAGAAATCATTCTGATTCATCTCGAACCAAAATCTGAATATTTGCATTATTATATTATTAAATTCCATTATTAAATTAATATAAAATTCCAAATTCAATCTATCGACTATTAATTCCATCCAATGGTCCAATATTACTCTTTTAATTAAAATAAACTTAAATAAATTTTTAGAAACCATTTTATACTTATTTACACTCATATTCACCAGTTACCCCAATTCTAATATCGAGCTATTATTATTCAAATTTCAATTAAATTACTATACTTAAAATTTTAACCAGTTTAATTAATTTAACCAAAGTCTTTTATTTCAAAAATTCAAATTATAATCCATATTCAGCATTTAAAATGAATTAATTGTTCAAATCTGGTGACCCAAAATTCCGAGTCGTTACACTTGTTCATTGTCTTGCGTAACCATTTACAAATGTCTATTGTCATTCAAATTGTGTTTAAGTCCTTATGTAGATAAATTTACAAATTTTGTTTTCAACCCTTTATGATATTATAAATTATGAAATATAATTACATATGTATTTTTTTTAACCCTATCGTTTTAAAATTTGTGAATTGACTTTGTTTCTTATGTTTTAAACCCTCTTGTTTATAAATTATGTTTCAAACCCTTTTTTTCTTATAATTTACTATATTGGATTCCAAGACAATTTTATACATATCTTACATATGTCTCTTAAAATTAGAAAATAAATTTCTATAAAATTATATAGTTTTCAATCCAAATTTTTGTTTATAAGATATTAAATTTATAATTTCAAAGCCACAATTAATTTAAAAATCAATACCCGAATAAACAAATATCTTATTAAATTTGAAAAATTCAAATTAATTCACAATTTTATTCAAAAATTTATTTTAATCACTAATTTAAATTTGATTCAAAACCAGAATCGTTACAGATTCCCCTTTAAGAAAATTTCATCCTCGAAATTTGCGAGGGAGACAACAAAGATGGATACACAAAGATAGAGAAAATAGTTTTCTAGGTCAAACTGAATATCTATTCTGCATTTGGCTCACCAAATCAGAACATCAACAATAGATACAAGAACAAACTCATTCAATACTATACGAGATACTCTGGTCATCAAGTCTATAAAGTATGTAGGGGAATTGATTAGTTTGAAGGGATAACTAATCGTTCGTAGAATATATCGAGACCCAGACAATAGATATATGGATTTAATCTTCTGTAATTTTCAAACACTTGATATAAACTCCAAACTCAGGTCAGAGTATCTCAAAGTATATATAACTTGTCCCTCTTCGGACTTCAATTCTCACCATAAATTACAATAGAATTTCAAATTTGGTTTTAATCAAAATCGTTTTATTGATACAATTCAATTTAACTTCATATTTAATTTACCAATTTATTCCAATAAAATTTCAATTTCATTAAAGTCAAAAATGAAAAGCTGATAGAATTTTGATGAAGAGAATACGAGATAGAAACTTATCTATAACTATTTGCAGAGCCACCATATCAAAGCTCCTCCCTCGAGCTGCCACGAAGCAATCAAAGAATTGAAACTGGATCAAAGGAGATTGAAAAGAAAGTTGTTTTCCTTGTTGTTGCAGGGTATCGACCAATTAAACTGATGCTTCCCCGTCCCCTATCTCATCCTCTTCTCACACTCATGCTTACTATCAGTGGATAGAAAGATAATTTACTGAGGCACACGAACGGATATCTTAGGGATATACTCATTCTAGGGTATACTTCACCCTATCTCTAATGAGTTACCTATGTGCTATACTCCTAAGCTAAAATTTCAACCTTCGGCTCTGATACCAAATGTGACGACCCGAATTTTCGCGTTCGAAGATCAACATCCATACTTCATTTGTATTCGAATGCCGTAGATTTGACCGTTCAAATCCGATTCGCCAGAGTTTATAACACATTAAGTACAACAACACAGCGAAAGGAAAAGAATACAACTCCAATGATACAATATCCAAATATACAACGATGATCAAAATCAGAGAAACAATGAAATGCTACAGCGGAAACACCAATGAACTAGCAGCGGAAACAACTAGAACTTGAAATTCCAGAAGAAACACCAATATCAACAATCCCCATAGATAGCTCGAACCCACATGAAGTTCTACCAAGCTAAGCAAGGTCAGTCGTCCTAACCAAAGACTTCAATATCCAAAGTCTTTAAAGAATTCCAAAGGGAAAGCTGAAAGATACTAAATCGATATCTAGTATCTGAAAAACCCAACTCTAGACTGCCCGTGTGGAAAATTGTGAGCATCCAGAGTTTAGGAAGGAACAATAAACTCTGGGTCAGTCATGGGATTGGTATGAGTGAACAAAAATAGTTTTCTTTAAAAGCAAAACAAAAGATTTTAAAACATTGAAAACCGCAATGCTTTTTGGAAAATGAAACTGCCATAAGGCCTCCCGCCACACACTAAATGCAAGCACACACTTGGAGGAGATTTCTCGTTATGACAGTCAAAAATGCTTGACACGCGAAAACCATTTGATATTATTATTAGTGCATAGTACAGAAAACCTTTTGAAAGTATAATATTAATCTTAGCCAGCATACCACATTTCGTCGTATGCCTACTATAGCTACCGTGTTCAATAGAAGGTTACCGCCACATTCCATGGCAGGTTATACAACAAAAACCGTACAGGGCGTGTATTGTTTCTTTGGATTTCCAACAAATGGTCAGGCAAAGGAACTTCCTTACCGAAATGGGAACGCCTCAGGAAGGACGCCTTCGAGAACCTAACCGAATCTTTGCTAACACAAGGCCGACGCTACCTCATGCTTTAACTAAGCTATAACATAGGTAACTAACACACAAGTATGCCATTCCTGGTCATTACCCACCTTTATCCGAGCGCTCGACACCAACAACCACAAAGTAATAAATTTGCAGTAACCACATAGGTTAAATATCTAGGCACCATACCATGATACCACCTTTTGTCCAGAAGGAAATCGACATACCCTAGGGGCGCGACCCCTAAAAATCTTGCTGCAACATTCCTGTTTCGACCATTTCCGAGGTGTGAGGTCCTGATGCAGTCTCGTCCACAAAGCCGTGCTTTTTCACAACGCCATCAACAAATGATCAGCAGCACTTCGTATGCCACATTACCAAATTGGGAATGTATCACTAGTAACCATCAACTACATAACCTCTGAGCTCGAACGTCTCAGAGAAGGATGTTAAGCTAAGAGAATAAATCTCCGCCATCAAACAGAAATGTATTTGACAGAAACCAGCTTTACATCTCAAAGTGTAATGTCAGACACACATCCATACAAGTCTGTTCCGGGTTCGAATAGAACTGAAGGCACTTCACCAAGAAGCCCTTGCACATCTGGATAATCCCTAATCACGTCCGGACTTCGCATCACAAAGGGTGATCAAATCTCTATACCGGGGATCAGCTGGTGTAGAGACATTCGACGAGTTATCCTTTCGCTTTTGGAAATATCCGGTCTTCACCACCGGTCTTTAAATGCTATCCATAACGTCGTATCATTATTCGGAACGGGTTATACGACACAAATGTCCTCTCCCGGCTAAACCGAATAATGAGCGCAATATTTAAAAACCATATGGATATGGGATCTCAATTAAGTCACAACTTATTATCCAAAAACTTTTCTTCAAATCGTTTAAACAAATTACCATTTTAATCTTTTAAACAAAAAGATTCACTTCATAAAGTGCACAAAGTTCACAAATCTTCCACAAAGGTTAATTCATAGTTTTCAAAACTATTTACAATTCCATATCTTTTTATATAAAAGATACACCCTCAAGATTCTCTTCAATTTGGAAACAAAGTTCATAATTCTTTCACAAAGATTCAATCATGGCTTTTCAAATTAATTTCTTTTCAATTGGATTAACTCATCCAATCTTTAAACCAAAGATTCGATTCATAGCTTTCAAAACAATTCCATTTCAAACTTGAAATATATTAACACAAATTGGAAATCCTTTCTTAAATGAAAGCTATTATTATCTAAAAACAAATAGTTTTTGTTTCAGAAAAATCCGATTACGTTTGCACGAGTTAAAGCCTTTCAAGTATTAAACTTGGGTTAAATTCAAATTCCTAAAACAATGCTTTTAAAATGGTTTAAAACCCACATAAATACATTTATAACTTCTATAACCTTTTTAAACCATAATTTTCATATATAGGATTCAATTTAAAATTTGGAATTTAAATTCATATCAAATTATTTGAATTTCAAAACTTTATCAAGTTATTCAAAAATAAATTTTATCTTCAAAACTTCTTTCCAAACGCTTTTCATATTTAACCCAGTTCCATTTCCAAAACCGTTTGGATTCAAAGTTCAACCTTTGAAACCATTTCAAAAAAATCTATGACTTAACCAATTTCCTCTTGCAATCCATATTTGTGTGTGTATAGTATAGTCCAGGGGTTTTACACAGTAGTGTAGCATCATCAATCAATCACAAATTCAAGCATATCAATATTGATAAGCGGTATAATCTATAACGCTTATCTTTCATTCACAGACACACAGATAAATAATATACATTTATCACAGATAAAATAAATTACATTTATCAAGGATAAATAAATTACATTCACAGTTCATAACTCAAATTAGCATAATTCATATCACAAAGTATCATACATCAAGGATATCAAACAATTCATCATCCACTAGAATCCAAACATCCATAAGTAAGATAAATTAAATCATCTGATTAATTTAAATCAGATTAATTACTAATGAATAAATAACTAATCCTGGTAAATTAAGGTTAATTAATTACAAATCATTTTGATTAATTATTCTTTAATCATTTATTGATTGACCATTAAAAATAATTTAAATTAACCTTTAATCATTAAATAATTAACCTTAAATTAATAAATCATTCCTTAATCACTTTCATTAATTAATTAAACATTAAGCAATTAATTACATTAATTACTTATTAAATTAACTTTTAGTTAATTATCCTTTAATTAATCTCATCAACAAATTGTCTATTAGTTAATCACCTTGATTGATTGCACTAATTAATTAACCTTAAATTATTAAGTAATTGGCCTTTTTATTTCTTGATTAACCTTTAATAAATCACATTAATTTAATTTTATTTGAAAAACCATTTAGAGATTAAATAAAAAGCAAAATCAAAATTTGTTTTCAAAATCAAATCAGATTATTTCAAATCACATTAATTTTTAAACCTTAAGTTTGAAAACCTGTTTGAGAAACTTGATTTGTTTTACTTTTAGAAACATGTTTTATTTAAAATATACAAACTTGGTTAGCGCTTTCAATCTGACCCAATCCTACTTCGGGAACCAACTCGAGATCCAACCCCTATTTCCCTGGCAATAACCCGAGCCAATCTATACAGCTTTGTTTGAAAAATTTTAGAACCTGATTTTTGAAACCCATACTAATACACATGAGCTTTTACTCAGGCCATCATCTCATTTTCACGAGAGCAGACTCGAGCTTCTTCTTCTCCAAAACAAAAATCACCACTGATACACAGTGATATACATTCACGTGCATGGCCAATCGGAGCTCTTTCGATCAACCATGATCACATTACCAAGTCGACGACAACCCTTTCAGGCTTCACGACCACCTAGCTCCTCCCATCTCGATCGAAATCAAAATCGAGCCACTTGATGGACACTGGAACCCAACTCGAACAACAAACCCCCCCTCGTTTGATCATCACCGATCATATATAGCCATACCGTGTGCCCACCGCCTTGCCACTCATCCAGGAAGTTCCTCCCTGGGTGTGATTGAACTCGATGCAATGATGTTGGCAAATTTCAGCTCCAAACTTCGATGAGTCAAACCCGTTCTTAAACCCTACAAACCCACTGTGCCACCACCATGATCCATTATAAATTCCACTACTAATTTTCCTATATTCATCACCTTCCAATCCTCCTCCGACATGACCCCCAAAGTTCGATTTCCAGTTGATCGTCGAAAATCGTTGTTTTTCGCAATTCCGTTCAACTCTAAAATCCCAACGATTTCCAAAGCTAAAAATCTTAAAACTATCATTAAAATTCATTATTTCGCAACTTTAATGAGGTTATGAATTCGAAACAAAATTTTGCGAACATTAATTTTTAAAGTGTTTGATTTATTTTACTGTAATTTCTATTTTCCAGATGGATTTCTCAATATTTCTGTCTGTTTTTGTTTTTAAAAATAACACTACACCATTACAATCCTTTTCATTCAATAATCATAACCTAGTAATGTTTATTTAGGTAGATATAGATTTTTTATGCTGTTCTTTGAAACTGTGATTATGCATACATGAGCATTCATACATACATACAGACACGTACACATCCATCTATATACATACACACATACACATATACATGCAGCCATATAAAGATATTTTTATAGCAACTTCAATCATCAAAATGTATATGATTTAAAGTTTTAAATTTGAAAGGTTTGCTCACCTAAAGTTAGGTTTTAGTTACAATCTTTCCAAATACAAGATTGCTCCATTGCAAAAATTAACTCGGTGTGTGCTGATTTTATATGGAGAAGGGGGATGCATAAAGTTAAATACTCGGATTTGTGTAGAAAAAAAAGCAGAGGGTGGAGTTGGCTTGAAAAATCTTTATGAACTCAAAAAAGTGTACTGTCTCAAGCTAGCCTGGAATGTGCTGACATCAAAAAACTTGTGGGCTATTTGGATGAGAGCTAGATATCTGAAAGAAAATTTTTGGACTATTAAAATAGATAATAATGCATCAATAACTTGGAAGAACATTCTTAGAATCAGAGATGAATTTCAAAAGTATTTAGACAAAGTGATCGCTAATGGCAGAAATACTGACATCTGGAGAGACCATGGCTTAACTCTAAAAGCTTCATTGACAGATTAGGATGGGATGGTTTTTCGGCTTATGGACCCCCTAATTAGAAGGTAGCTGATATTATGGAGAATGGAGAATGGATATGCACCAACAACTTACTAACTTTTAACTATCAGGAGGAAATCAAACACAAATATTTCCATAGGGAAGAATCTGAAGATAAATGGATATGGAAGACAGATTCAAAAAATCAATATAAGTTTAGAGAAATTTGGGAAGAATCAAGGAACAAAAGTCCAGAGGTTAAATGGTTTACTGTTGTCTGGAGCAAATCAAATACCCCTAAAATGGCGCACACTCTCTACAAGGCAATTCTAGGCAAACTACCCACTAAAGATAGATTACATAAATGGAATATTTTGGAGGACACAACATGCAACTTTTGTCACAGAGAAGAGGAAACACACAATCACTTGTTCTTCGAATGTGAATATTCAAAAAAAATATGGTGTACTCAAAAAACCAGACTACATCTCACTAATTATGCTAAAAGCTTAACAGAAGAGGTGGAGTACCTATACGATAGGAGCAACCTCTCGAAGCTAATGAAGGAGATTGGAAAATTTTGTCTCACAACTTCCCCGTGGTTCATCTGGAAGGAACGAAACAGTAGGGCTTTCTAGAATAAACAGCAGGATACGTTAGCTCTCACAAATCAAATCAACAGAGAAATCAGTATAATTATAGAAAGAATACCGAAGATACTTACCACTGCATCGGAACAAGAAAAACAACTATTGGCGACGTTGAGGAAGATGGAGTTGAGCGGACGAACTCGATTAATGAACTGGCAGCCGTCATGACCTAAATAGGAAAGTAAAGTTGCGGATGATTGTTTGTCTGTAGCTTGTGTCGGCACTTCTATTGTAATATTCATTACGAAGCCGTGTATTGCTATGAGCCGTAATGCCCAGTTTGAAATCAAATTAACCCAGTTTCAAAAAAAAAGTTTGCTCACCTGTCATTTTGAACAAAGAAGAAAAGAGAAGGATCTGAAATGAATTTGCAAACTGGAATTTGACCTTGCATGCCTGATTTGTTTGAAATGTTCTTGGATTTGAACTGCTATTTGATTCAGATTTTGAAAGACTGGAAGCTTTATTTTCTTTGAAACTGGAATTTTAAAAACTTGCTTTGATTTTGTTTTGTTATCTAACTTGATCCATACGGGATTTTGAAACTGAGTTGATCTGATCTGCTTGTGATTGCTTGATTTTCAGGTTAAAACAATTTGAAGTGAATCTGGTCTTATAACTTCAAACCGAGTTGAGTTTGTTTAAATGTATCAGATTTGAGACGATCTGATTCATATTTTTAAACTAGAACGTGGATTGATTTGGTTTGCTTATTTTCTGGTTTTGCATTTCTTAAGTTTTTGTTTTCAGGTTCTTAAGTGAAAGAAAATGAGGCATATTTTCTCACTAATGTATGTTATTATAAAATTAAATCAAAAAAAAATTTGTTTTCCACTTGTATTTCCATAATAAAACCAATCTAACACTTGTTCATTAGCTTGCATAACCATTTACAAATGTTTATTGTCATTCAAATTGTGTTTAAGTCCTTATGTTAATAAATTTACAAATTTTGTTTTCAACCCTTTATGCTATTATAAATTATGAAATATAATTACATTTGTATTAGTTTTTTTAACCCTATCATTTTAAAATTTTGTGAATTGACTTTGTTTCTTATGTTTTAAACCCTCTTGTTTATAAATTATGTTTCAAACCCTTTTTTGTATAATTTACTATATTGAATTCCAATACAATTTTATAAATATCTTACATATGTCTCTTAAAATTAGAAAACAAATTTCTATTAAATTACATTGTTTTCAAATCCAAATTTTTATTTACAAGATATTAAATTTAGAATTTCAAAGCCACAATTAATTTAAAAATTAATACCCAAATAAACAAATATCTTATTATTTTGAAAAATTCAAATTAATTCACAGTTTTATTCAAAAATTTATTTTAATCACCAATTTAAATTTGATTCAAAACCGTAATCGTTACAAAAATCATTATACTTCCCGCCATTGAAATATGTACCTAGAAATATAAAATAAGATAGTGAAATTTTTACCTAGGAAATAACATTCCTTAGTATCCGAACCATGTAAATTCTACGTCCTTACCTTTTTCTGCGCTTTTTTCTACACTCATTGTTTCACGCGTCGGATCCTTTCTTATTTTTTGTTCGAATTTGATTGCTAATCCAATTTAACATTTTAACATACAATTAATATGCAACTCCATAATTGTGTAAGCATTCATCAGCATAATTACCACCTAAAGGAAAATTTAATCTCACTTAAATTTGTTGATTCTAAATCACCGAAGTAGTTAACCACGTAATTAATTTGTGTGCATGTTGGGTGTTGTGAGACGAAAGCTCTCTATGATAATGACCAATAAAAATATTAATCAAAATAATACATACTTACTGCATATTATTAAAATATGATAATATCAAGAAAAAACTATTTAATAACTTCTAAAAATATGGAGCTTAAAATGATTTTATTTAGTCCACTTTTCAGGTATAAATTCAAATACATGTAAAACAATATGCATAAAAATATCAAGTTGCTCACAATTTATTTTAACATGTATTCATTACAAAAAAGAAATTATATATATATCTGTGTGCGTGTGTTTGTTTGTGTCTCTGCCTTCATGTACGAATGTAAGAGTAAATTAGCTTGATTTGATGAGAATTTCCAACTCAGTGAAGATAATAGAAAAGTATAAAACCTTAATTTATAGCTATGCGATATGCGATCATCTTTAAAGGACCTTCTCCATTTCAAATCCATTTTGTAAATTAAATGAACAATATATATTTTCTATCAAAAAATTATGAGAACTATTATATTATTTTCGTTTGATCTATAGAGTACCTAATAAAAATTAGGCTATCGATTTGCTACATTATGTAGAGAGTGAAATTAATTAATTTTATAGAAATTAAGTAGAAGAAGATCCATAAATGAATTAGTAGTAAAAATTATCAAATGAATTATAGAAGGAAGTATACATAAATTCTAACGAACAAAATGAGAAAAAATTTGGAGGCACAATTTCACACTTCAACTTTAAGAGGTAAGAAGCAAAAATATTAAAAATTAACCAAAAATATTGGTCAAGAAAGTTGTAAGAAGTGCTAAATTGATCCAATAGTAAAGATTTTAATCAAATTGACTACAAATTCAACCTACCAACTATTGTTTAATAATAGTTATTCAAAAATGAAGTTAAATTACGTACAATATACCAAGTCTTTTTCTATCTTTATTTTCATAAAAATGGATTTAAAAAAGTTGAATTTATTTGAAAATATATAAAATTCATTTTTGAACAATTGGACCTTAATCTTCTACCATCTTGAAACTTATAAGGTCGTAATAATTAGCACTTACAACATTAAACAAATATTACAAAATAAAATGCAGTTTATAATATCTGCAATGTGATGTTTTAAAGGCATTTAGAATAATTAACAAAAGTTGTTTAACATAAAAAATTTATAATGTTTGAAGAATGTCGTCGGGCATAAATATGCAACGACACGAAAATTTTGACGATTTTAACTAAATTTTTTATGAAATTTAAACCTTAATGGCTATGAAAATTTGATATTTGGAATACATCTATTTAAAAGTAGCAAATGTTAGATTCTAATCAGAAAATATGGAAGTTAATTCTATTGTGTAATTTTTTGTTTCAGTTTAAAGTCAGTTAATTTGATGAAAATAAAACATTTTCGAGATTTTAATATTTTAATACAATAAAATTGTAAATCATTTTTTAAGTGAGACGTTGTATTTTGTTTCACCATATTCGGACTGCTCTAGCCTTATCTATCTTATTTTAGGAAAATTAGCAGCTTTTGCAGTGAAATATCTAGTTTTGATAGGATGATTGTATTGCTCATATCTGTGTACCATTCTGTTCATCTCGTCGTGCCGATCTTCGCAGTATATTCATTTGCGTATTTCGAAGTCCGGTACGTGGTGAAATTTGCGAAACGATGGACCTAATCGGTTCAGCATTTCTGTCTTTCGGACTGTCTGTGTCCTTTCATTGTCCTTTTGGGAAAGCTAATAGCCACTAGTTATTAATAACTCCCTTAGTTCAACTATTGGCTAATACTGTTCCCCCATTTTACTATATATTTTCTAGTTCTCTCTCTCTCTTGGTTCCACTTTTTTCCTCTCTGCCTTTTCTTCTTTCTATTTGTGCTTCTAGAGAAGTATACAATATTTATTCAAAGCTTCCATATTTATTTATTTTTTCTCTTGGTCGTGCAACCATTATTCTTGAAACTTGCTTTGAGACTTCTCCTATAACAACCCATATATTTTACGATTGTATATTTAAATATTTTATTTAAATATAGCATCATTAGTCGGATTTTTGTCCAAAATTCTACTTTTTGCAAATAGTCGAATTAGGACTCGAAACCTCTTCCATTGAGTTCAAAATGACATTTGCGACCTTTTTGAGTATAAAAATTGATATGTTTGGACTTGGCTAGAATTTCGACCTTTTCACTTAGGGCTTTGGGTTTGGGTTTGGTTTCAGCCTACTAACCCAACTCATCTTATATCCTAACACCACCCTCTCTCCTCTTCTTTCATTCTAATATTTCCTAACACTTCAAGCTTTAGAAGAATGGGGGAAGAGAAAAGAGATTAGAAAATCCTAAGCCCTAGTTTCTTTGCAAATTCAAGTTCTAGCTCCAAAAATCAAAGAGAAGCTTAGGTAAGCATCTCCTTCTTCTTCTCCATCTCTATCTCTCTCCAATTTCAGAAATTTACTATAACCTAATTTGGGAAATTATTGCTTCTAGACTTAGATTGGAGTTTCTACAGTTGAAGTTGAAGAGTAGTTGATCTTCCTTTGCTTTCAAGCTTCTCCTTCATTGTTTTTGGGTTTAAAGGTGAGTTTTTGAACTCATATCTATGTCTATATCTTTGATAGTTGTTAGGTAGTGATTCCTGACATCTATCCCTTGTCCATTTGCTTTGGATTGAATTGGTTTTATGAATATTCAAATTTTTGGTGTTTTGAAGTTGAATCTTTAAAAATCCTAGCTTTGATGTTTGATCATGCTTTTGGTGGCGTATCGAAGAGCCTATAGGGTTGGGTTGCCGATTGGCGTAAACCCCTAACGCCCATCGCTCGTCCAATCGTAAATTGTTTGGGATTTTGCCCCTTGGGGGCTAGGCTGAGAATACTGGAATTCCAGTTCAGTCAACTGAACCAAGAGGTCAGTCAACTGAACCGAACCCAGGAAATTTCATGGGCCAGTATCAATCGACCGACCACCCAGGTCCAGTCAACTGACCATGGAAACTGAAAGTTTCCAGGCATGATTCAGTCGACTGACCACCCAGGTTCAGTCAACTGAACCTGGAAACAAAAAGTTTCTAGGATTTGTGTCAGTCGACTAAACACCCTGATCTAGTCGACTGAATTTGTTGTCTCTGCCTATTTTTTTTGTGTTTGAATTTCCAATTTTTAATCGATTCTTGTTTCTCCAATTTGTTGTTATCGCCCTTGTTGACTTTGATAACTTCTTTCTCGGGATTTTTGGGGAATATCTATTTTGATGGATTCGGTATCGATTTCTATGGATTTGATTCACGTCTTCGTATGTGGACTTTTGGTGATTGATTATTTCTACAATCAATTTTGTGATTTGTCACTTTAAAATACAAAGGTTTCTATACTAATAGTAAATATTCAAACTCTTTCTCAAATATGATTTCAACTCTATTTTTAATACAAAGCTTGTTTATAAAAATATTTTCCAATCTATTAGTATACACAAACCTTTGCCTCATTCGTTTGAGAAATCTAATTAAACGGCTTAGTAAAACTAGTGGTATGAAACAATTGTGTTTACTTCGTCGATTAATTTTTGGACTTATCCGATTGAAACTCTTGTGACAACTTTCGAGTGGAGATCTACAATTTGTTCGTAAAATTTTAAGTTAAGCCAGTGGTCATGGGACATGAAGCTAAACTCATTTATTTACTAGCTTAGTATAAATCACACTTTTATTGATCAATATGATGATTTTGTGATTTAGACCGGCGATATGCTATGTCTCTTTGTCCCTGTGGGGGACTGTACCTTGTTTTATTGAGTTTCGTCTCATTTCTTTTATAGGCTAACGACCCATTGGTTCTTTGGAGTTTCGACACATTTTTGTGGGCTAGCGACCCATGCTCTTTTATGGAGTTCGTTTCATCGGACATACCGTTTACTACGTCACGGCTTATTAGGTTCATCGGGCGTACCGTTCTACTATGTCTTTGTTCCAAGTTATTTGAGTTTGAGGTTCCTCAGTCGTACCGATATTGTACTACGTCATTGCACTGGCTCTATGGTTAGCGACCATGGGATAGCGTCCCGTTCGTGATACATGTGTTGGTGAGCTTTTATGCTCCCGTTTTGTGATAGGCCTCCCCCCTTTTGTGATGTCTGGATTTCTAGTTGATGATTTCTAGAATTTGTGATTCACCAATTTTATGGTTGGCATTGATATATTTGTCAGTATTTGGGGTTTGGTGAATAAAATAAAGAACATGATATTCTTTATAGTGCTTTGAGATTTTTGAGATATTTATGATTTTTGTGTTATCTGATGTATACTTTTCATAGTATTGCGTTATTGTTATCATAACTTTTCGTCATATCTCTTCTTTTGTCCCATTTTATCTGATATTTATAGCTAGACTGATCCGTTTATTATTTTCTTATTAAATAATACTCGGTTCAGACCGAGATGTTACAGGTGCTTCTGCTTGACTCCTCTTCTGGGAACATTATCGGACTTTTGACTAACTACTCTAGTTTAGTAGTTTTTGATTGTTATAAATTCGAGATAGAGACTCCTTGATGTATACATATTCTTTTGTGTAGCACTTGTACCTATTCTTTTGTGATATTTTGGATCTTGTTTGACCACTGCTCTGATGCACACTTCTATGTGTTATATTCATATGTGATTCTGCCTTTGTGATATGGATATCTGCGACTGATTTGTGTTATGCTTATTTCTATATTTGTTTCTGATGACCACATAGCCACTGTGTAGTAGCTTTGAGTTTGTATCGGTATGTCAGATTTCCTCTTGAAATGAAATGCATGTATACGATCTAATATACCGGTGCTCGCACAAAGCAATTACACGGAGGGTCGCTCCTCAACAACCTTATTCTTCGTGCTAGTTGACGGCATTACTCTTAGTGTCCATGGCTAGCGTGACTATAGAGGTGGGGCGTCACAGCTTGGTATCAGAGCCAAACTTCGAAACAATGTAGAATAATCTAGCAAGGATCATTGTCCAAAGTCCTTCTTAGAAGTCGTGCTTTAGGATTTAATTCGGGTCTTCGTGCCATTTTATCATATTTTCTTTTACGATGCATTGTTTTATCAATCAAGATTGCTTGATATTCATTCTGAGAATAACGTTTTTCTCCTTCTTTCTTTCTTTCTTAAAAAAGAGAAATGGTTATACCAGGCCATTCCAGTATCGGTCAATCCAGTGCTACTCCTCAGGATGGAGTATTTATGTCTGCTCAACAACTTCTAGATCTTGTAAAGAATGCTCAAGATGTAGGGGCCATTCTAGAGCCTACTCATCCAAAATCTGGATTTGCATGCCTGTGCAATGATTATACAAATTTGGGTGGAAAGCCGTTTAGGAGTTCTGAGGGCGTTATCGAAGCCCAAGCTTGGCTTAGAACATGCGATCGCATCTTTTCTCGCATGAATCTCATTGATCTGTATCGTGTCCAAGTGGCTTCTAGCATGCTCCAAGAAAGAGCATTAGATTAGTATGAGCTTCTGATTTCTGAAATTATTGAAGCAGATCTTACTTGGGAGCAATTCCCGGAAAGATTTGAATTGAAATTTTACTAGAAGCTGAAAAAGTGACTTTGTCCCGTCGTTTTATCGACCTTGTTAAAGGTGAATCTTCTATGGCAGATTATGTCGCATCTTTTGAATCCCTCTCTAAATACGGGGTCGAGTATGTAAATACCCCATTAAAGAAAAATCATAGGTTCGTCTATGGCTTGAATAAGTGTAACGACCCGCAAATCCGCACCCCTTTAATCGACGCTATTCTACATCAATCAACTCCAGATGTACGGAAATATGAACCATTTGGGTTAAAGAAGAAGAGGTAGAAGAAGAAAATAGAAAACAATTATTAGAATATTACCATCGCAGCGGAATAAAATATAATAGATAATAAATGATCTTTACACAAAAATAAATATATCTGTTTATACATTACACCATCAGAGTACATCAATCACATAACACACAATTAGGCAGCAATCATAACCTGTCCTCATACAACTGAGTACACAGCTAATCAACACAGCGGAATATATAAAACAAGTATGGAAGTACGTATCGCCATCCAGCTCGTCTCCTGAGCTCCACAGCATCCTTTCTTGTATTCTATAATACTCGGTCTGACCCGAGCATTACAGCTAAATAACACCCAAGTCAGTCTGGAAAACCAGCGTGAGAAAATCACACTCAAATTGATTATTAAAGTTTCAAAATCTCTTTGAAAACAAAAGCATCTCCTAAGACCACGCCACAAATAAACATGTCGAGTTTTTACCTTACGATAGCTAAAACATTTCTTATAAAAATCCTCTGATATGATAATAGGGTCTATATACAAATACTTATTAAAATAGCCGAAATTGTTACATTCATTAAATTCCAGCTACTAGCGACATAGTGGGTAATACAAACAAAACTCGTAAAAGGCACGTAGGGAGAATGGATTTTCAACTAATGACTAGGCATTGGGGTACCACCTATTACAGTATGTGGCCTAGACCACAGTACCGAGGATCACTCCCGATCCCCTGCAACACAAGACCCGGACTACCCCTTACTGGATAATCCCTAGTAAGATCACCCCACGGTTGGGATCAACAACCGCACCACTAAGCCGAAATAAAAGGGACATCTAGACAGGGATGACCTTACGTGGAAATGGGGGCTGCCCACCAAGCCTTGCTGTATAACCACTGATTTTCAGTCATTCCGGGTTGATGACGCTAGAGGCTAAGCATTACCTATATAGAACATATCCCTTAGAATGCCCATCGTCCACCTGAACATGTTCCGAAAGCATTCATCCATACAACTCCATCCCGGGTTCGAACGAAACCGAAGGCACTATTCCTACTGCGTCCATTTTGGAAATATCCTCAGAATTAGTAGCGACTAGCCCTTGCACTTCACTACTCTATCTTCGAATCCAAACTCATTTTCCACGAAAAGGTACAAACTGCATCGAAGTGGTTTTCGAGAAATAAATCCCGATCCCGGTCTCTTCGAAACGATCAGCGCATTTGGCCAATATTAATAGTTGGTTGTTTAACTATCAATTAACATTCACCACAATCACCAAACAATAAATAATTTTCCCCAAATTATTTATTAATCCCAAAAGTATCTTCACAAGATATATTTTCACTTTCGAACCCCTTTTGAAAACAGTTTCAAACTATCTTCCTTTCTTAGGATAAATTTTTCCAAATATTTCTATTTCCACTGAAATCATCAAGCACAAAACTTTAAAGTTTTAAAATAATTTAAAACGCTTTACTTTGAAATATACTTTAAAACATTTAAGTTAAACTACTTCAAAAATTTGTTAAAAATACATACTATATGAATATTTGAAAATAAGGCTACTTTATAAAATATAAAACTAGAGTTTTTCCCTTTAAAACAAAATACTAAGTCGCCTTTAAATAATTACTACGATAATAGATTCGAAAAATATTTACTTTAGAATTTAAATATTTTAGAAATAATAAATTCCTAATACATGCTTTTTGAAACAACATTAAAACTTTTTATCTTATATTTAAAAATTTACTTTGAACGTACTTGGCTATCCAGAGAAATATACTTCTCTTCACATTCTTCTTTAAATTTCCAATTTCAAACACTTGAATCAATTTCCAAATTGATTTCCAATTTACTCTCTTTTATTCCAAAATCCATTAATTTCAGATTTTATTCCTTAATTATGATTTAAAATACTTTTAACTGAAAATACCAAATTTATATTTCTCAAATTACTTCTTAATCCTTTTAAATAAATTTAAATTTTAAATTTTAAAATAATGCTTTATTCCTTTAAAATAATATCACTTAATTTTACAATTCATTAATTTCTGTTTATTCAAAATCTTTTTTTTCTTTTCATACTCGAAGTTATTTATTAGTATTTTAATATCACTTCCATTTCTTTTCAATCCATTCTTAATTTATTCAAATTTCCTATAATTATTTCGCTTACAAATTCACTTCTTTTATTTTCTTTCCAAAATCCAATTTATATATTTTTGGTAACTCACTATACCCAAATATATTCAGTCAAACCATAGGATTCAATATTCCAATATAATTCATCATAGAATATCAAATAATCACAATAGAGAATATTAAATAATTTAAATAAATGTTGAGGGATCCAGTTGGATCCCTCCAATCTGTTTACCCTGCATCCACAGACGTTAGCACAATATAAATACCAATTCCACTTCGAGGTGGAATATCGCGGTATATGGGATTAATATAAATCATACGCTATTATGCAGTGCATAGGGTCTCATCCGCTATATAATGCGGGAAATCAAACATTCCAAGATATACTATATGCTATACTATATATAATATAACACACCAAATCCAATCAATCAATCAATTATTTAAATTTAACCAATTAAATTTAAATTAGAATTCAGCTGAGTGAGATTATCTCACCTTTGACTTTTTGTTTTGCAACCCAATCCAACCTGGCTATTCTCTTCACGATTTGGACCTTAAATAAACATTGTATGGTTTATTAATATTTGAATTAACCGAACAATCCATTAGCATTTTATAATTTTAATTTAAAACAATTTTCTTTCGAATAATTTTTAGTAACTAAAATAATTAAACACGTAGAGTAAACAAGTTAATATCCATAATACATTATTTCATACTTTAAACCAGTAAGTGAAAATATGCATATTTATTTTATTTTTTTCATTTTGAGACTACATATATATATATTTATGAAAATAAATTATAGATTACAAAATCTTACTTCTCATAAATTCCTATATTATCCATGATCCTATATATATATTTATTTTCTGTATTAAAATATGTATGTATACTTATATATTTTTATATGAAAACCTGTTTTCTTCTTTTCTGCTTTTTTTCTTTTTCTTTCTAATAACAGCAGTTTATATAAATCACTGTTTAAAAAAACTGTTGTTATATTATTATTTTCTTTTGTAAATAACAAAACACTAGTTTTGTTTATTGTAAAACTTTTTTTTAATATATGTAAATCTGTAAAACATGAATTTCTTTTTCTGTGAAACGTTTACATATATGTATTATTAAACCTTTAAATAACAAAAAGAATCGAATATACCTCACCACACCCAATGACGAAGCCTCGATCACGGAAGCTACTGGAAAATCCTCGGAAGTCAACATGTCGAGCTTGATTTCGAATCCAGTTGCCCTCATGAAGTGAGAACCCCACCTCATCGCCGAAAACTACTCAACACATGTGTCCTCGCTTATGCCCATCGCCGTAGCACGCAACCTATCGGCCTACCCTCAAACCAGATCTGCACCGATGGTCGCTCCACCCATAACGATCATCCATCACGCGACGCTGCGGCTTCAAGCTTCTTTCCTAGTCGCGATCGAAACCCACGCGACTCACCCAGTCCTTCAAATCGCGAGTCTCCTCTGGCACTGATGCTGCCTCGCCGAACCCATCACGATTTCCCCCTTTCTTTTTATTTATTTATTTTTAAATGATAAAGCTTTGAATTTGATCTGGGAATTTTTGAAGAAGCAAAAAGGTGACAATAATGAAGCCGAGGTAATTTCGTTCCCAAAATTTTCAAAAGGCTCAAGTTTCATAAAATAAGGGAAGAGGAACGAGTTGTTTCCTTTTACAGGAAGGTTGCGTGAGGAGATAAAAAGAGGGGAACACGATTTGAAATAAAGACGACATGATTTGAAATGTTGAAAAAGTTCTGATGTGATATGTTTCCGTCGAGTCAACAGACATATATTATATTTAAATTCAAATCGTTTCGAATACGCAACTTAAAATTTTAACCTCCTACCGAGGCATGCCGCTAGGCGTTTACAATGTTATACCCCTGTTACGAACACAATGGAAAAGGTTTCGAGTCCAAATTCGATCGTATGGAGAAGATAGCTTTTTGAACCCAATTATTATATTAAATTTCAATTTAATTTCAACGCGTTTATATATCGTACGCTCACACAACAACCCCAAAAACTACGAAAATTGAAATCCGATAACAATAAAATATTACGGATCCAATGAAACTGGTTTCGTCGAATTCCGAGACTGTATCTCGAAAGGCTATTTTTAAATTCAGTTTAAACGATAAAATTTCAAAACCGAACAAATCAGTGTTAAATTTAATTTTACACTTCTATTTCCTCAGTATTGCCAATATAAATTTTATAAGCCTTCAAATTATATTTAAACAGGCTTAAAATTCCAGATTTCATATTTTACCCAATTTCAAATTATTTAATTTAATTATTAAATTACCCAATAAATGCTGATATTTGAGTTCAAGCTAAAATTAACCTTTCAAATATTTAAAATAAATTAAATATCCTAATTTCAAATGCTCAAAAATTACGGGTCGTCACATACCTCCCCCCTTAAAAGAATTTCGTCCTCGAAATTACTAGTTAGGAAGAATGGTCCAATACCCATATACCTTTTTCCCAAAACCAAATAGTTTCTAACAATTTTCCAAAACAACCTTTTTATTAAGAACACCACTACCACTGTTCCTAACTTTCCAAACTTCTCCCATTAGGTTCCCACTAATATCATATACCCAACCATTCAAATTTCAATTTGAAACCAAATTTTGAATTATCAAAATTTTCTCAAAGATTTTCTAACTCTCTAAATTTCCGAAATATTTCGCCAGCATCTCCTTTGCGCGGCTAGCTCGGTACAACTACAAAAGGCCTCTACGGGCTCCCAAATTCCAAAAGAAAACAAAAAGCCAAGTGGCTAGATCAAAAACCCAATCAAATTTCATACAGAAATTTAAACACATACCTTTTTGTCGAGAAATTCAAATTTATCTTCTGAAATAAAAACACAATTTTCCTTTTCCTTTATAATACCTGTATATCCTACATAGCAATATGTCCAATCACAACATTCAAAAACATTTTATCGACTTTCTTACAAAATGTCAATATTTTTTCATTCGAATATTCACTTAGAATATATTTGTAGTATCAATTTCCAATTAAGAATTCACCATTCCTTTTTTTAAAAGTTTAGTATAAGCATTCAATATGCTTCTTATTTATTTTCACTTCACCACTTCAGTTTATATATACTTTTATTCAAATTGGTTCTCCCATTCCCATATGAATTTAATTTATTTTCTTTTCAAAATATTGAATATTTTGTAATCTTCCATTTATAATTGATTTATATAATTATTTTAAATTAGTTTCATTCACTAATTTATTTCAATTTCTAATCTGAAATTGTTTTTTCGCTAACAAAAATTTTCCCAAAATTTTCTAACTTCTAAAATTTTCGAATTTTTTTGGCAGAGTCCCCTTCGTACGGAGGAGCTTTTGCAATTTGACAAGAGATATAAATATATATACATCGACCCACATGGTCGGAAAAACAAAAAAACAGTTCATATTTCCTATTTTTATTGCGTAGGCGTAGCTTTATTAAGCATTTTTAAACAAGCGGCTTATTATTTTAGCATTTAGCGCGATCAAATCCAGCCAAACGGCTTCCCGGTATCTGTACTTACTCAATTCAAACACATAAGTACTAAATATATGCAATTTATTAACATTTCACTTACTATCAATAGCTAATACATAAATTTCACTTAAAATGCATGTTATATAATTTCCATAAGCACGTATAAAGTTCCGACACTTATTACAATTGCTTACAACCAATTCTCAAGCCATTTCATTCAGTTTAAGTGATTTACAACTTACACGCTTATATTTAATTTCTTCTAAGCAAAAGAAACTCATATTCATTCCAATAGATTTCAAAATCATCATATTCCACTTTTAATAACTCATAGGATTTTATCTAATCTCGTTTACATCAAACGATCCATTTTCTTGTGCAATTTGACAATATTAATGTGAATAAATAATTACTTAAGCTTTATAACCATTTAAATTGATTCCATCTCAATTTACACTTGATTCCATTCCATTTTAATTTATTCACAAACTATTCATTGCATTTTCTTTCATATCCATAAAGTTTGATTCCAAACCATTTTATTAAACTCAGCAACCAACATATTAAATAACCATCTCACAATTTAATTATATTTATTTTCTTCATACTATTTCAGCCAATAACTTGGGTTTATTTTATTCCACCAACTTCCATTTTAAATCTTTGATTTGATTTTCCTTTGATCAAATCCCAACTATTTTACTAATTTATTTGATTAGTTTATTCTTTTATCCATTCTCAAATTTCAATTCACATTAACAATTCATTATTGAATTTATTTATAATAAGGTCATTCAATTTATGCTTGAATTGGATTTATTTACAACTCACACCAATTCTATTTTAATCCAATTCAATATTTACTTGGTTTATATTTATTTATTTAAGTAAGAATTTTATTCCATTCAATATTACTTATAACTCAAATGAATTCATTTCAATCCAATTTAATTTAGCCTAACTCCACTTAAATCTAGCTACATACCATTCTTTTTGTATTTTGTTAAGCAAGGACTTAATTCCATTTAATATCATTCTAATGTACAAAATTTCAACTCATGTGCCTACTCACCTGAATCAATTAGTACTTAAAAATCTTAATTCCAATACTTTGTTTAATTTAGTACAACCTGACTAATTTTCCCATTCCACATAATTTAACACAATTCAATTTTAAATTCCAGTATTCAGTTTTCATTTTACTTACTTACAAAGTTGAACAAATTTGTCCTCCCACAAATTCACTTCTAGTAAATTTTTACTTTTATTTACTAGGTTCAGTGTAACAAACCACCTTTTTGGATAGTTCAAATTGACAATAAACATACATGTCAGAATCAAACCATTCAAAAGGGAGGATTGTTAATGGGGTAAATAAGAAAAAAAAGAAAAAGAAAAGAGAAAAACAAAATACGGAATCTCACAGCGTAACGACAAAATATAATAATCAAATAAACAGTTCATGAAGCTGTTTTACAAACAACATGTCATTACACTTTTACAAATTCAAATCAGAGTTATACATATATCATAAATAACCAAATAATGCAGCGGAACACAGATTGTAGTGGAATAATAAATAGCAATAATATACTGAATCTTCGTCTTCGTCCACCAGAAATAGTCTTCAATGCTGATAATCTCAGGCTGACCCGAGCATAAAGGAAAATAATACACTCGAGTCAGAACTAAAATTCTTATGCAAATTAAATCAAAAGTATATGAAATAAGGAATGAAGATAACTACATTTTTGAAGGTTCAAATTTCTGGAAAGGTTATTGCTTCCACATTCAAAATAAAATGGATTTCACAATAGATCCATTCTAGTAAACTACAAATTTACAGAATAATTCGCAGTTAAATTTCATAGTTTTAGAGATTTGATTTATAAAAATGTTCCAAAGTTTCAATATTCACTTTTTTTTGGAAACTTCCCAATGTTTCATAATTTAATTTTGAAAACTTTCAAGTAAGGTAACGACGGTTTACTTCCCAAAATCATTTTTATGGTTCAAATAGTAAATCTAAACATACTATTTTTTCTCTGATGTAAATACTTGAAATTCATGGGTTTTACATCCTTATTCAGTGTGCAAATAATCAATACGAAATTTAAATAACTACACTAAACTATAGGGTGATAACAAAGATATATCAAATAAATGAACAAATATACATTCAATCACAATAGCATCCATCACAACATACAGTCAACATTCAAATCAATCAATTCAACAAATCAACCAATTCAATAATATGTCACAGTAATTATTAGTTATCACATATTGGAACTTAGCTATTCAAATTAAATATTAATAAATATTCCAAACCAATAATCAAAAATTTATCACTATATGGCCTGGTTTAACTTGCAATAAAATTTTAGTATTTCGTGAGTGAGTTTAAACACCCACCTTCTGGATTTCTCTTTTCTAGTCGGATTTGGATCCGCTACTACTTCCTCCTTTTGAGTTGTTTCCTTCTATCTTAATCTTTTTTTAGAATGTTTTGGAAGAGATAGAGAAGTTGTTATACATCTGGATTTAAAGAAAAAGATTTGAAAAAAAGAAGAATGTTTGAAAAAGAAGAAGAAAATTTGAAGAAGATGAAGAATTGAAAAAGAAAAGGAAGCTTTCAAAAAGAAGAAGATTTGAAGAAGAAGAAACAAAAAGACAAAGAATGAAGTAAAAAAAAAGTGAAGAAGGAGATTTAAAGAAGAAAAAATGAAAACGGAAGGAGGAAGGTGAAGAGAGAAAAAATGAGATGGAAGTTTTATTTGGAAAATGAAGCTATAGAAGATGAGATTAGAAAATGAAATATGACTAAAGGAATAAAGATGGAAACAAATGAAAAGCTAATAAGGTATATATAAACAAACTAGGAATTGAAATAAAGTAACATATGAACAGCCCTAAAACGTAGTATTGAAAGATGTGAACTAAATGAATATGAGGTGATAGAAGAACTAAAATGCAAATGAAGAAATAAAATTATAGATTATTTAATAATAAGGAAATAAATGTGGAGGGACAAAATGCACGTTTAGTTTTAAATGCTTTAGGCATTGATAATGCATAAGCAAATGTATGTAGGAATGAGAATATTTGCAAACCAAAGGAAAATAAAAAACTTTATAACCAAAAATGAGATGGAAAGAATTAAATATAGCCTAAAATCTTAGGCTTAGTTATTAAATCGAAGGAGAAATGAAAGGACCAAGTTTTAATAATGAGGTAACTATTTTAAAATGTACATGCAATAAATAAAAAGAAATGAAGGGACCACATACATATTTTGAAATTCAGTTTCTTTCGAAACGTAACCAAATTAATTTCATTCACTCAAATAATACTCAATTTGTACACATACAAATTTTTATCTACGCACAATTAATAAAATTAGCTTAAAAATGAGAACGTTCAATTCTTTTATTTCCAATTAAAGCACCATTTCTGTTTAACACAAAATATATGTTTCTTTTATTAAATCTATTAATTGCAATCAAAGTTTTCTTTCCTTTTAATTGAAATCTTTCCATTACATTAATTGCAATTAATAACAAAGTTAAATTTCAAAATAGATAAACCAAAATGGACGAGATATAGGATAATTGTTTCCTTAAGTCATTTAAACATGTATATAAATTTGTTGTTTTACACCACCGTAATAAATAACTTACTTAAATTATATTCCTATTCTTGAAATCAATATGTATGCTAAAACAGCGTTCAAATAAATGTATATTTTCTTTTTTTTAACAAATCATTCTATTCTTTACTCTATTGAAATTAAATCTACATTCACAAATGAAATATTTCAAGGCAAGGCTCGCGTGTAAATAAATAAAACTTACTGGAAGACCAAAAGAGGCATGTATTTAATGAAAGAAAGTAGTAATAAAATAAATGAAAGCGACAAATTTAAATTTGAGAATGTAGTCCGTACATAGAAATCACAAATAAAATATACTAAAAAAACAATTCATTTTAACATATTTTATTAACCCTAATACGCTCAAATTTACACACATATATGTATTTTTATTTAGTAAACAGTAAATAAAATTAAACACTACAACTAACATAATGAGGACCGCCGCCCCACACATTAAAAGATGAACTAAGACCCCAAATTCAAATTTGAAATGGAATAAATCTCCTATGTGAATATGCTAACTATTCCAAATCAAAAACTTAACCAAACCTTCAAGTTGTTTTCTTACCATTTTATTATTGTATATTTTTTTTAATTAAATTCAAATTAAGGAATATTTAGATAAATCAAATATTCCAACTAGAAACATACAACAAAATTCAATTCTTTGTCTTAATGAAATTAAATTAACATTCATAGATGAAATATTCACTTTATTTGATAAGAATATTATTATCAAGAAACCATTCTTTTCTTTTATTTTTATCAAAACAAATTCTTTTTATTACACATTCATTTACAATTAACACCTCCCCCTTTAAAACCAACTTATATTTAAAGATTATCCCATTAAAGAGTCACAGAGATAATACTTCGTACAACCACATCATTTCTTTATCAATTAATTTCATATAATCGTTATATTTGTACCAAATTTAAGTGCTTACAATTTGAACGTAATATTTCTCAATGAAATTCCCAATATATTTTTAACACAAAACATATGTTGCATATATCATTAATTAATTACCATTTACTTCTATTTCTTATTAATGGCAAGATATAATTACTATCACTTACAATGATTAAATCTCAAAACATACCCTAATACAGGGAAGATAATTAATCCAATTTTCTATGTTAAACCCAATATCTATATACTAATTTAATTCCAATATTTAATTACAAATGTAATAAAACCTATTCATTATATATTTAAATTTCAAACAATTCTTTTATTTTGATTTACATTCTTATTATCAAATCAACTATTCCCTTATGCAATTGATTAACATAAGTTTTACACTCACCACTCAACAGTTAACGTTTCTTCTTATATAAATTGTAATATTTCAATTACATTAATTCTCTATTAATTACCAAATAAATTTCTAATGGATTTAATAATAAGAAAATAAATAAAACAATGGTTATACATTAATAATCCATATCTATTAACTTATTGTTTACAAACAAAGGTTAATAAATTTACGTACAAAATAATTGATTTTATACTCCATATTAAAACCAATTGCAATTAATAACATAAGACTACATCAATTTATGCATCGTTTATTATATTCCTTATTAACCTTTATTATTTAAGTTGATTGAAGTTACGTTAATATAGTATAGTAGTCAATTACATTCAATCAATATTAGCCAATTATATGTTTTATCTCATTAAATTATTTGTTTTAAGATTTATCTTAAAGTCAAAATTTCTAATCTAATAAGATTCAATTTAATAAATCATAAATTTTAATTTCTGACAATATTTAAGCCCAAAACCTTATTAAATTTAATATTTTTAATTATCAAAATATGGGTTGTTACAGTCTCCCCCACTCAAAACTTTTTCGTCCTCGAAAAGGAACAAGAAGGAATCGAGGAATTTGAAATATTTTATTCAAAATGATCAATTTATAAACAATTTAACTTACATATTTAAATTTAATATAAATCTGAAAATAACTCCATTCGGTTATTGAATAAAAGTTTAAGTTTTTTGGTATTTTCCCTTGAAGAGGAAAGAAATATTTCAACATATCTAAAAATTCAGTTAAAACATTTAACCTCGTGCACTTAGTAAAAATATAAGATATGTTTAAAACATCCTCATAGCATTATGCAAAGATTTTTCAAAAGTCTAAAACAATGTTAGAAATTTATATCAAAACATTATAATAAGCTTTAAAATAAGGTTCCTTAAATCCAAAAAATTTATTAGATTCATTATTTTTTAAATAAGTATAAACTCAATATTATTAAACTGAAACTAATAGTATACTCAAATCTTACATTAAATTCTAAATCAAAGTATAAAATTTCATACCTTCATATTTAATTTAAACACTTGTTTCAAAATGAATATTCTAATACAAAATTCAAATAGTAAATAAACCTATAAACTTTACTATTAGTACTTTGAAATCAAGTAAATATTTCAAACTATACTTCCAACTTAGGGAATCAAATTTATTTGTCAAGTATATTGCTATAAATAAACTTCGCAAATCAAATTTTTTCTTCTTTCCATTTATATGATATCTTTAAATTATACATTCAAAGAAACTTATATAAATTTTACTTGAAATATTCATTTGAAAGCTTTATTTGCAAATCAATCATCTTTAATACTTTTCAAAAATTCATTTGTAAAAATTCTTGCTTCATTTATAAATACCATTTAAATATTTTAAATAACATCTTTATAAATATATGTAAACTATTTGAATATAATTATATACATCATTACTTATATTTGCAAAGAAGCTATTAAAAACATTAAATCCATTATTTATAAATTTATTAATTTTATCTCAAGATACTGTCCAAATATTATTAATAAATCAATAATCATTTACTTTAAATATATTTTATTTAATTATTAACTTCTAAAATATTTACAACACTGATAATTTACTATTAAACCATGTTGTAAGTTATTAAACAATATTTTAAACATTTTAAAGTATTTAGAATTGACAAAAAAATGACCAAAATGTCTTTTATATAATACTCTATCAAAATACTTTTATAACTCGATGTCTTAACAGGTTTATTCTCGTTCTTGCAGACTTTGG
Organism: Allium cepa; assembly: GCA_030765085.1. Lineage (NCBI taxonomy): Eukaryota > Viridiplantae > Streptophyta > Magnoliopsida > Asparagales > Amaryllidaceae > Allium > Allium cepa. The sequence goes on along the minus strand of CM060941.1, from coordinate 1,044,449,288 downwards.
CCATGCGTTGATCAGGCGCAAAGCTAGAATTCTTCAAGTACTTAGTAGACCTGTTTCAACAACCAGCGAAAATACTTGAAAAACCTTTAAAAACAGATATGGAAAGTACAATCCAAACAAAACAACCAAACCAAAACCTTTGTCCAACCATGGTTCGCAGATACACAATGGTTACGCCTGAATCCCCTAAGAAACAATCCGTGTCCGTAAGCTTTCTCAGCCCTGCGAGTTACGCCATGATGACTAGTAGGGTGCAGGATACACAATGGTTACGCCTGGGTCCCCTAGGAAACAATCCGTACCCCTAGGCTGTCTCAGCCAGGCAGTTTCGCTACTAATGCGACCTACACAGATTGCAGGATACACAATGGTTATGCCTGGATCCCCCAGAAAACAATCCGTACCCCTAGGCCAGACTCAGCCAGGCAGTTTCGCTATGCAGTCGCGAGAGAAAAAACCATGGGTTACGCCACGGTTGGAACACTCGAGTATCACATCCGAAAAACCAAAAATAAGAGAGAATAATATCGATAGAAGGAATCCACAATGTGGCCACAAAGCGGATATCAAGCAGAAGGAACTTTCCATATCTTTACTTCAAAATATATATCATATAGTACCTTTCCAAATACTTTCAAATATCATACTTATATAAAGTCCATTATATATAGGATTCCATTTTCAAATCGAATACTTTCCAAATCAATAGTATATCAAATCACCCTTATGTAGGCTTCGATTATATAAAATTCTCTTTCCAAATTGAGTACCATTCAAATCAACTTCATACTTATACAAATCAATTTTATATAAGTTCGACCATTCCCAAATCAAGTACTTAATAATATAAGGTTCTCAATTTCAAATTATTTCAATATCAATTCAGTTTCAAAATCATATATGATTTCACTAATTTTCTTCCAAATTAAATATCTCAATTTCAAAGCTCCCAAAATAATAGGCTTAGAAAATAATCCCAGTTTCCAACTTTATAACTATCCGTTTAAAACCTTTAAACTATTTATTTCTATATGAAAAATACAAATTTCCTTTTCGCAAATTATTTATTTAACAAAAGTTTCAAATTTACTTAAGTCATACCCTTCATACTTTAAACATACAAAACTAAACTTATATTCTTGATCAAATATTTATACTCTTTGAAATTTCTTTGTTTTAAAATTTTAAACCTTGATTTGGAAGTGCTCGAACCTTGAAAATAGTCGGTGAAATCAAATTTCAAATCCAAGAGTTGGAAATCAGCAACAAATCAGTAAATCAATTTTTTTATAATAGAGTTGTACTAAAACAAATTCGAAATTCGAGGATTGAACACCGGTTCATTTCAAATCATTTCAAATATATGTACATATATCTTTCAAATATCAAATCATACTTCGGAATTGGAAATCAAAATTAGTTTCACAAAATCACTTGCATAGCAAAGCTACTAAAGTGGCCTCTCCCCACTCTGAAACTCGAAAATCAATGTCGATGATGCATGCACTCATCACCGAAATTATTTTCTAGCGACATAAGTGAGTTATGGACTTCTATTTTCTTGAAAACTTCATTGAGATTTCTTTGAAATCATTGGAATTCATTTGAACTCATTTGAAACATTTCTTATTTGGAAAACACTACTAAATTGTATAATTATTATATATATTTCCAAAATCCTAAACTAATTACAAAATATCGGAATTCAATTCTCGAATTTCAAATTTAACCCTTCAGTTATAAATCATTTTTAATCTCATCGATTAACACAAATATCACTTCATACTTTAATATTTGTTTCACAGAATTTCTCCATTTAATATAAACATTAATATATCCATTCTCATAATATTGCTCATATTTCTCTTTAAGTTAAATTACATTCATTTCACATGTAATATTTCTCATTTAAAACTAATTTATTTGCAAATCATTTCATAAGGAATTTCTTTACGACCAATTTATAAAACTTAATTCCTTTTTATAAGATATTGTTCGAGTTTAAAGTTATCACAACTTTATTTATAACCATTTATTGCAACATCTATTTATTTTATAACAATTTACAAGTCATGGATTTATTTGTAATCATTTCACTTTTAATTCATATTGCTTATTCCATTTAGTTTCACCTTTACCTTTAAATTTATTTATGACATGTTTCATAAATGTTAATTAAGTTTATAAACATATTTTTCCAATTTAATCTCATTTACAACATTTCCTTAATAACAATTTCAATTTAAACATCCCAAGGCTTAAAATTCACACTTGTATATTATTGCATTACATGCTAAGAATGTTTACCCCAATTCTGTTCATTTACTAAACATAGATATAGCAAATTAAACCTTATTTTACTTTCTTTCAAATTAAGGTTATCAATTCAACTATATAATTCAACCTAATTATCAAGTTTCACTCTTATATTAATACAAAAAGGTTTGGATTATCCAAAATATCCAAATATTCCATTTTTTTTCCAATAAATGAAACTACATGTTAACAAACAACAAAATTCACATCAACATTTCACTTTCATAAACAAATATCCTAATTATTCATTTTATTCTCTTTAATACACCATTATTAAACTAGTTTTTAGTCCATTAATTCAATCAACAATAATTATCCAACGTTTATTATTGGATTAAATACAATATGTCAACACAAATGATAATAATTGAATATTACCATTTCATAAATCAAACACATTACAAATAAATATATTAGTCTTAAAAATTTATTCCTTTATATATATCATATAATATTAGGAAACATAATTTCATTTCAAAATTTATATAAAACATTTTTATAACACAAACAAATATGCGCTCTCGTATATACACTTAGACAACTTATTCTAGGGTATTACTACCATATCTATAATGAGTTAACCCCAACAGGCTAAGGTATGTCTAAACCAAAGCTCTGATACCAACTGTAACAATCCACCTTTTTGGATAGTTCAAATCGACAATAAACACACATGTTAGAATCAAACCATTCAAAAGGGAGGATTGTTAATGGGGTAAATAAAAAAAAAGGAAAGAGAAAAACAAAAAAGGGAATCTCACAGCGTAACGACAAAATATAATAATCAAATAAACAGTTCATGAAGCTGTTTTACAAATAACATACCATTACACTTTTACAAATTCAAATCAGAGTTATACATATATCATAAATAACCAAATAATGCAGCGGAACACAGAATGTAGTGGAATAATAAATAGCAATAATATACCGAATTTTCGTCTTCGTCCACCAGAAATAGTCTTCAATGCTGAAAAACTCAGGCTGACCCGAGCATAAAGGAAAATAATACACTCGAGTCAGAACTAAAATTCTTATGCAAATTAAATCAAAAGTATATGAAATAAGGAATGCAGATAACTACATTTTTGAAGGTTTAAATTTATGGAAATGTTATTGCTTCCACATTCAAAATAAAATGGATTTAACAATAGATCCATTCTAGTAAACTACAAATTTACAGAATAATTACCAGTTAAATTTCATAGTTTTAGAGATTTGATTTATAAAAATGTTCCAAAGTTTCAATATTCCCTTTTTTTGGAAACTTTCCAATGTTTCAAAATTTAATTTTGAAAACTTTCAAGTAAGGTAACGACGGTTTACTTCCCAAAATCATTTTTATGGTTCAAATAGTAAATCTAAACATACTATTTTTTCTCTGATGTAAATACTTGAAATTCATGGGTTTTACATCCATATTCAGTGTGCAAATAATCAATATGAAATTTAAATAATTACAGTAAACAATAGGGTGATAACTAAGATATATCAAATAAATGAACAAATATACATTCAATCACAATAGCATCCATCACAACATACAATCAACATTCAAATCAATCAATTCAACAAATCAACCAATTCAATAATATGTCATAGTAATTATTAGTCATCACACATTGGAATTTAGCTATTCAAATTAAATATTAATAAATATTCCAAACCAACAATCAAAAATTTATCACTATATGACCTGGTTTAACTTGCAATAAAATTTTAGTATTTTGTGAGTGAGTTTAAACACTCACCTTCTGGATTTCCCTTTTTTAGTCGGATTTTGATCCGCTACTACTTCCTCCTTTTGAGTTGTTTCCTTTTATCTTAATCTTTTTTAGAATGTTTTGGAAGAGATAGAGAAGTTGTTATAGATCTGGATTTAAAGAAAAAGATTTGGAAAAAAGAAGAATGTTTGAAAAAGAAGAAGAAAATTTAAAGAAGATGAAGAATTGAAAAAGAAAAGGAAGCTTTCAAAAAGAAGAAGATTTAAAGAAGAAGAAACAAAAAGACAAAGAATGAAGTAAAAAAAAAAAAGAAGGAGATTTAAAGAAGAAAAAATGAAAACGGAAGGAGGAAGGTGAAGAGAGAAAAAAATGAGATGGAAGTTTTATTTGAAAAATGAAGCTATAGAAGATGAGATTAGAAAATGAAATATGACTAAAGAAATGAAGATGGAAATAAATGAAAAGCTAATAAGGTATATATAAACAAACTAGGAATTGAAATAAAGTAAAATATGAACAACTCTAAAACGTAGTATTGAAAGATGTGATCTAAATGAATATGAGGTGATAGAAGAAATAAAATGCAAATGAAGAAATAAAATTATAGATTATTTAATAATAAGGAAATAAAGGTGGAGGGACAAAATGCACGTTTAGTTTTAAATGATTTAGGCATTGATAATGCATAAGGAAATGTATGTAGGAATGAGAAAATTTGCAAACCAAAGGAAAATAAAAATTTTATAACCAAAAATGAGATGGAAAGAATTAAATATAGCCTAAAAGCTTAGGCTTAGGTATTAAACCGAAGGAGAAATGAACGGACCAAGTTTTAGTAATGAGGTAACTATTTTAAAATTACATGCAATAAATAAAAAGAAATGAAGGAACCACATACACATTTTGAAATTCAATTTCTTTCGAAACGTAACCAAATTAATTTCATTCACTCAAATAATACTCAAGTTGTACACATACAAATTTTTATATATGCACAATTAATAAAATTATACCTACCTTAAAAATGAGAACGTTCAATTCTTTTATTTCCATTAAAGAACCATTTCTGTTTAACACAAAATGTACGTTTCTTTTATTAAATCTATTAATTGCAATCAAAGTTTTCTTTCCTTTTGTGATTTCTGGATTTCTAGTTGATGATTTCTAGAATTTGTGATTCACCCATTTTGTGGTTGGCATTGATATATTAGTCAATATTTGGGGTTTGGTGAATAAAATAAAGAGCATGATATTCTTTTTAGTGCTTTGAGATTTTTGAGATGTTGTATGATTTTTTTGTTGTCTAATGTATACTTTACATAGTATGGCATTATTGTTATTATACGTTTTCATCATATCTCTTCTTCTATCCCATTTTATCTAATATTTATAGCTAGATTGATCCGTTTATTATTTTCCTGTTAAATAATACTCGGGTTAGACCGAGATGTTATAGGTTCTTCTGCTTGACTCCTCTTCTGGGAACATTATCTGACTTTTGACTAACTACTCTAGTTTAGTAGTTTTTGATTGTTATACATTCGAGCTATTTAGTTAATGCCCCGCTATTACCCTGCTGTAATCCCGCAATATCTCATAGCGGATTTCTACCGCTACGATTTTTCCATATAGCCCCAAAATGCAGCCTTTCCGCTTTAATCCCTGCTATTTCCGCTATATCCCGTTATTCCCGCTATATTTTTCTATTTCCGCTATATCTTCCTTAATAAAATGAATTAAAAAATTACATTTATACATTATAAAAATTATGAAACCAATTTATTTGATTTAATTTTTAATATATTTTTGAAAATGAAAATACTCTAAAATTATACTAAATTCAATTATGTTATATAACAGTTTTACGTTTATTTAAAGTATATTCGCACATGTTTGTTGTTTAAAATCATTTATGTATTATGATAATTTTTCATTTAATTACCATTTATATATTTGTAAAAACATTAAGTAGAGTTTTATATGCTATTTTAGACCTATCTGCTATATCCCGCTATATCCTTGCTATATCCCCGCAATAACTTTTTGCACCTCCACCGCTTTGAATCTGCCGAGCGCTTTAACTGCACAACATTCGAGATAGAGACTCGTTGATGTATACATACTCTTTTTTTGTAGCACTTGTACCTATTCTTTTGTGATATTGTGGATCTTATTTGACCACTACTCTGATGCACACTTCTATGTGTAATATTCATATCTGACTTGGCCTTTGTGATATGGATATCTGTGACTGATTTGTGTTATGCTTATCTCTATAATTGTTTTCGAAGAACACATAGCCACTGTGTAGCAGCTTTGAGTTTATATCGGTATGTCGGATTTCCTCTTGAAATGAAATGCATGTATACGATCTGACATATCGGTACTCGCATGAAGCTATTACACGGAGGGTCGCTCCTCAACAGCCTTATTCTTCGTGCTAGTTGACGGCATTACTCCGTAGTGTCCTTGGCTAGCGTGAGTATAGAGGTGGGGCGTCACATCTCCAGTTTTGCTTCGATTTGCTCTTCCTTTTTCTGTACTTATGAAAAAAAATGATCAATATAAACTTCTTATATATATATGTTGGTTTCTAGAACAATGACTTTCGTCCTTTTTGCATATCCTTCTCATCCCCTCTCCATTTGTTCTTGACCTGATCTGTTTCTCCTCACATCTGTTCGTCGCCGTGACTTTCAGCCACCCATCGCCCGCCACCTGAACCCATCTATGCCCCTTCAGGCTCCTTGTCTGCTGTGCACTGAAAACCCTCGCCACCTCCAAACGACACAAGCAAGCATTTCCATGCCATCAACCTTGTCATCTGCCCAACCCATTGACCACCATCCGCTCCTTCTTCCAACACATCACCTCAACCAAGTTTCCTTAAACGCATCCCTTACCCATTTGCAGCACACCAAGAGAAACCCACCGAGCCGTGCCCCTCCCTGACCACATCCAGCTTCACTAACTCTGCCAGCTTCCGCCATCGAAGCAGCCGCCTTGCGACCAATCCCCTCTCCGAGCAACACAAACACCTCATCAGCTTCCTCCGGCCATGACAGCAGCATATATAGAGAGGAAGGCACGTTCTCCTTCGTTTCTGTTTGTTTAGAATATATATATATATAGAAAAGTATATATATTCGAACTGTAAGTTGTATATATAATTACATATATTATAAAGTTCTATGCTTTTGTCCCGTTTAATAAAACATTCATATATTATGTACGTATTGTTTCACTTGCAAATCTTTTCTTTGTATATATATATATATATTATGTATGTATGTCCTATTTTTTAAAGGAGTGATTTTTTATGGAAATGTGTGTTTAAACTAAATAATGATTTTAACATATAATATATAAAGATTTATTTTAGGATGTGTTTAAATTTAATATTGATTATATATATATATAAAGTCTGTACAAATTAAATATTGATTTAAAATATAAATACATACATACATACATACATATATATATATATATATATATATATATATATAAGATCTTATTTAGTGGCGACTGATTGCAGTGGAACACTGGCGAACGAAGAGGAAACTGCGGAAATCCCACCAAAGCAACCTATCGCCGTGGACAAAGTAGATGACACGGGGTGGATAGAAGTGAGGCATAAAAATAAAAACAAAAGTTCTAATCAAATTAGGGATCGACAGCAGTATCCAAGGGCAATAGCAATCACAGAAGGATCTAATAGGGTTTCAAATCTGGTGGGGCCGAGACTTAATTACTTCAAAACGACATCAAATCCTAAGGAGCCAACTGTAAAGAAACCAGAAATCAGGAGTGGAATCAAAACGTGGGTTGATGCTATTGCGGGTAACACACGCATAGATGGTGGGGTCAATAAATTTGAATTTATAGAAGATGAGGAAGGAGCATATGCTGATCTGGACGAAGAAGTATTCAGTACTGCGAAAAGTATGTGGGGCACATCTATATACATGTATGTTGCTGGTAAGAGACCATATTATATTCATCTTAATTCTTACATCAAAAGAGAGTGGAAACCCTCAGGAAAATGGGATGTTTACCCTAGAGAAAATGGATTTTATCTAATTAAATTAGTAATGAAACAGACTGTCAAAAAGTATTAGATGGAGGGCCATGGTTCATAGATAGTAAACTTATCTTCACTAAAAAATGGGAACCTAATCTAAGGCTTGAGAGGGACATGCTAGAATCACATCCAGTTTGGGTGAAATTGAAGAATTTAGACTTATCTCCGTGGAATGCACGTGGAATCAGTAAAATTGCTAGTTTAATCGGTAATCCATTAGACATGGATGACTACACTAGACATGTTAAAAGATTAAATTATGCAAGAGTCCTTGTTGAAATTAAAGAAAACGACAGCATCAAAAAGAAGGTAAGAGCTAAAGACAGATATGGAAATATATACATTCAGGAAATAGAATACGAGCATATTCCTCCTATTTGCACTAACTGCAAATGTTTTGGCCATACACTGGAACAATGTGAAACTGTGGCACCCACCATTAAGCAAGTATGGAGACAAAAAACAACTCAAACTGAGCTTCCACAACAAAATATGACATAGTTGTACCCCAACAAAATAGATTCAAACATATACAAGGAACAAGATAATTCGAAAATCACAGACCAGGAGGATAACACTGAAACAGAGGAGGCATTCTAGAATGCAGATCATTCACCGAATAAAGTGGGGGAGGAAAATGCTCATACCCGTAGCTTGGAAAACAACCCAGCAAAGAATTCATCTGTAACAATAGAAGAAGAAGAGGAGATTAATAATTGTAACCTTGACAATATGGAATCTGAATATGAAACAGAGGAAGAAAATAAAAACAAATATAAAAAAATCCAATCAAAAATATGAAACACAATTTACAAAACCAGAGGTTAAAGACAAGGTGAGCTCAAGTCGCGAGGTGTCTCCTAGGAAACTGAGGAGTCGACCTCCAATTTCAAAATGTACATAATCAGCTGTAAGAGGTCTAAACAATTACATAAGGCGTTTAGACTCTTAAAACTTAGGAGAAATTATTCTCCTACCATATTGAGTATTCTGGAAAATAAATTTAATGAAGACAATCTTAATTTCTTTACTGATTCTCTGGAAACTGAATGGGATATTATGCATAACAATGATGCTGGTGGCAAAGGTCCTATACTTCTTTTATGAAATAAAAAAGTATGGAATGTTAAACTTATGGACAAGGATGATCAACAAATAACTGTCAGTGCAAAAAACTCAGGGAGCCTTAATCTTATATTAAACCGTGTTTATGTAAGCAACCTAGCATCTCACTGTACCAAACTATGGAAAGCCATTACAGACATGAGCAAAAAAATCAATGAGCCTTGGATTGTCATGGGAGATTTTAATGCAGTACTTAAAGCAGAAGAAAAAAAAGGAGGACTCACTATAAGAGCATCCCAGTTGGAAGAATTCAACAATTGCATCACTGTAACTGGATTGCTGGAACCCATCCATTGTGGCTTGAAATACACATGGAGAAGTGGAGAATGCAAGAAAATATCTTGTAAACTTGACAGAGCACTAGTGAATGTAGCATGCATAAATAAACTCTCAAATACTAGAGTAAATATTCTACCTCCCTCAACTAGTGACCACTGCGCCATACTCATAAATTTAAAAGAGAAAAATTTGCATGTAAAAGGAAAACCGTTCAGATATTCTAATCAATGGCATGAATTAGAAGGGTACACAGAGGCCACTCACATAACTGATACACCAAGGGAAGAGGGGACAGAATGCTACGAACTTGTGCAACTTCTTAAGACTGTCAAGAATCGATTAAAGGAATGAAAAAAAAACAGAATTAAAAATGATGACCAGATCAACAACCTCCAAACAAGATGTGAACAAATACTGACATTAATTGATAATGGTGAGTCTGCTGATGAAAACATGGAAGCTATACTATCAATACCAAAGCAGTCTAAAAGAAGCTGTTAGAATAAAAGCCATAGAACTTAAACAGAAAGCTAAAGAAAAGTGGCTAACTGATGGGGATGAATGTACTAAATTTTTCTGCACTAAAATGGCAGTTAGGCAGAACTGTAATAATAATTACTATTTAATTGACCAAGATGGCAATGAATGTGTTAACAGCTCTGTGTTTGAAGAACAAGCTATAAAATACTATAATGATATGTTCAATGGAGTAGTAAATAACACTCTACCAGAGATCCAGAGCAGAAGGATGGTAAATGTTAGGGGAAAAAGGCTGTTGTCCAAGAAAATCTCCATGAAAGAGGTGTGGGAAGCTGTGAGATCCATTCATATAGATTCCAGCCCAGGGCCAGATGGTCTGGGATCCAGATTCTTCATCCTCCTTTGGGAAGTCCTGAAAGAAGAGATTCTATCAGCAATGCAGGATATATTACAAAGTGGTAAATTTGTCAAAGAAATAAATCACACATTTATATGTCTTATTCCTAAGAAGGATAACCCATCAACGATTGAAGACTACCGACCTATAGCTTGCTGTAATGTGATCAACAAAATTTTAAGCAAGATTCTATGCAACAGAATGAAACTCATCTTATCTGACCAGAAAGTCAAAGTGCATTCATCAAGGGTAGAAGAATTTCTGAAAACTCATTGATGGCACATGAATTGATTAGAAACTTCAACAAACCCGGTGCGGACAAACTCTGCTTTAAAGTGGATCTTCATAAAGCATATGATAAAATAAATAGAAACTTTATCATTCATATACTAAAATCTATGGGATTTCCCTCAAGATTTGTGAATATAATAAAAGGGTGCATAACTACTCCAACCTTCTCAATATTGATTAATGGACCACCAAAAGGTTTTTTAGGTTCCAACAGAGGTATTAGGCAGGGAGATCCTCTTTCTCCTTATTTGTTTGCTATTGCCATGGAATATTTCTCATTACAAATGGAGCTGGCAACACATAACAGACTAATTCAACCTATATACAACATTCTGCCTATAGTGACCCACTTACTATATGCAGACGACCTGCTCATATATATAAAAGCCAGCAACACATCGGCTAGAGCTGTAAAAGAAATTTTCTGCAACCGAGAGAGATACACAGGACTTAAAATGAATGAGCAAAAAACCAAATGCTATTTCAATAAAACATGCAACAAGAGAAGTGACATTTTAGACCACTTAAAACTGGAAGAAGGAATACTCCCTATGAAATACCTAGGTGTTCCTCTATCCTCCAACAAGATAACTGACAGAGAATGCGCAGTTTTGATCTCTTCAATAAGGGACAAACCACAGGGATAGAGTTCCAAACTCTTATCATTAGCAGGTAGTATTGAACTGGTGCACACAGTTATTCATTCCAAAATTAACTTCTGGTTACAAACATTTCAACTCCCAAATGCCTCAATACAGAAAATAGAACGGATCTATGCAGACTTTATTTGGAAAGGAGGCATGCATAAAATTAAATTTGAAAATATGTGTAGACCTAAAGAGGAAGGAGAAGTGGGACTCAGAAGACTCAAAGACATGAGGTTGGTTTATACTCTGAAACAAGCTTGGAGAATAATTAAAGGAAAACGATTATGGAGGAATTGGATGAGGAACAGATACATCAAAGGTAATTTCCGATGCATGCAAATAGATAATAATGCTTCTGCAAACTGGAAAGCTATCATGAGAATATGGGAAACACTTGCTTTATGCAGTACAAAAGAAATAGCCACGGGAAGAGAAATTGATTTGTGGAAAGATCCTTGGATAACAGGTGAATCCTTGATTAATATACTGGGACTTCACACCTTTTCAGACTATGGATGTCCAACCAAAAAAGTGACAGACATTATTAATAACAATGAATGGAATTGCTCACTTCTACCAGTAAATCAAAACATCAAAGAAAAAATTCAGTTTATGTCAATATTCAGCGGTCGAGAAAATGATATTTGGGTATGGAAGCCTACAGGCAATGATTTTACTACCAAATCAGCTTGGGAAGAGATAAGACATCGAGATAATAGAGTTGAACGGAATAAAATCATATGGAATCATGCGAACAGTCCTAAAATGGCGTTTACGACCTACAAAGCAATTCTTAAAAGACTTCCCACAAAAGATAGACTTATGAAATGTGGGATTTTAACAGAGAACAAATGCAATCTATGTAACCAAGAAAAAGAATCACATGATCACCTTTTCTTTGCCTGCAAATATTCGAATGAAATGTGGAAACAACGCAAAACACAGACAAATTTATCACAGCAAACAAGTACACAAGAGGAAATAGCTCACCTGGTACGGAGGGGGAATGGCGTAGACGAGAAATCCAAACTGGCTAGCATCGCTATCACTGCTACCGTTTGAGTATGTGGAAGGAAAGGAATCGTCGATTATTTCAGAAAAAACACCGAAATTACACAGAGATCAGTAAGCTTGTGAAATATGAAATGCAATTGATAAAGAAAAGAATCAAAAATTGAACAATTACCGCACAGGCACTAGACGAAGCTCGTACTGAAGTAGCGGGTTGGAACTATCCGTTGGTAGAAAACCCAGAAACAAGTTACTTGCGGCCGCCATGAAAAGGGAAGACGAAGCAGAAGCAGTTTTATTTGGCTAAATTTCGAGTTGTATGTTTTCTGTCGGAGTGGTTGCAACCTTTATGATGTTAGTATTGGGCCTTGTATTGGGCTGTAAATTTGGGCTGCAATGCCTTTAATAAATCTTACCCATTTTCAAAAAATTATATTTAAGATCTTATTTTGATGTATGTTTTAAATTGTAAATTTTAATATATAGATATTTTGATTTGTATACTCGTTTGAATAATTATTGATTTTAAAATATAGTATGGAGATTTTATTTTAAATATGTGTTTTACTTGAATATTGGTTTTAAGAAGAAAATAATATATTTTGTTTCCATATGTATATATGTCTAGCTGTTTTGATTTATTTCATCGATTCCTAATTTTTAGCTTTGTTCGTCAAATCCATGTTCACTTTGCTTTGCTTTGAGATTTGTCATTTGGATTGGTCGATTACTTAGTCCGTGATTCAATTCGTAGCTTATCGAGATTGTCAAATTTCTCTAGCCTCGAAAGGTGAGCAATTACTCACGGTTAACATTCTTATATTTAGTAATTTAATTCATATGAAATGACGATTGAAATATGCTACTAAATTTGAATTGTTAAGTTATTTAATTGTTAAATATGATATGCCATTATATGTAATTGTTTGCCCATGACATATGACACCATTACCTATTGTATATATTATATTTAAATTTATTACTGGTGATATATGCCTATTGTTGATATGTTATATTATTATCATATTTGTTCTCACTCTACAAGATCCCTGTTAATTTAGAAATTCCCTATGGGTTGAAATGATACATACCCAAACGATCTAATAGATCAGGGAAAAATCGTTATGGGTTGAAATGATAAACCCAAGAGATTTTCATTGATTTTGAATCTTGGGACTGCGAGTTGAAATGATATATATACCCGTAAAATATTAAATTTAAATTGCGGATTGAAATGATAAATATTTGTGTCACTTGATCATAGGATAGAAAATTATATAGGAACACCGTTGTTCTATATTTTGAAAACGATTTTCAAAGTTTGAAAAGAAATATATGGTTTTTATTAAATATTGACTTTTAAATGTAATATATAGATATTTTAATTTTAACATATGTAAAAAAAATTAGTTTTTTAAAATTATATATTTTGGAAATTTTAAAATTATAAGTTAAAGTTTTAAATGTATATTATAAAAGTTTACTTATAATTTTATTATTTTTAAATATATATATATAAATAAGATTTAACATAAATTCTATATGAGGTATTAACGTAGCCTTGACTCCCGTGAGTTAGCTTGATGTGGCTAAAACAAAAGCTATACCAGACAAAGTGAGGTCGCACCTCCAATCGGGCATATTTCTTCGATGCCATTCTATTGCTTTGTGATTTGATTTGTTTACACTTTTGATTTTGGGAGTGTCTCTCGAGGTGGATGATAGTAGCTGCAATGCGTTACCACTAGTCCGGGAGTGCAAATGGTAGAATCCTACCTTGGCATTGCCTCACGTGCCTTGTCACATGCCATATTGCGCCTTCTACGAGTTTGGTTTGTGTCGTCCCTACGGAGTACTCCTTGATAGCCCACTGGTTTGGTGGAGTTTATAGTGCTATATAGACTGCTGCATTTATATAAAATGTGTTAAGGGGGATATGCATAACGCATTATGCTATTTTAATAGTTTACTTTACTGTAGACATTATCTATGTAGCGGATTGTACTATGTATGTAGTTAGTTTAACGGATCCTTAAAGGATGGGAATCCTAAACATCCTTTAAGTTGTTTTGTATTTCAGTTGACGTTTCACTTGAGTTGAATTTATTAGTATAAGAATGTTATTTCTAACACGAGCGTTTTGTATTTTGCTTTATGCTCAGGTCAGACTGAGTGTCGTAGCATTTGACTCATCTTTGAAGTTTGAGCTTTGCTTGAAGATCTGTCTCTTATCTATTCATCTTTGCAGTTATCTCAGTTATTTCAAGCTGTTTATGTTTGGACTTGTCAGTTACTTTTGTATTTGAGACTACTCTATATTTGAAATTTCTGTTGTATTTATTTCAAAATCTAATATTTATATAGTAGCTTCACGAACTACTGTTTATCTATTTCACTGCTTATTGTTATATTACTCTGTATCTGTGATTCTGTGATCGATTTATTTACTTTATATGTTTAGTTTTGACAATACGTTGTTTTAAGCAATTCAAGTCTAATATGAGTGTATGATTGTCGATTTGAACGGTTTAAAATGCAAGATTGTTAAAAAATACATCAATAACATTTATTAAAAGTAATGGAAACGCACAAATACATACTCACACATACATGCACGCAGCACCCACAATCATGCATATACGCACGTCCATGCATGGATGCATATGCACACACATATGTGTGTATCATAATGTTATAAAATCATTCTCAAAGGTGCCTTACTACAACTATTTTATAAGACGTTAATACCAAAATGTTTCAACATTAGTAAAAAAAATGTTCTCATAAATTTCCTTTCAGTTACTTTTTCAAAATAGATGTCATAAAAGCCCACCATTTTCATAAAATTTCTATCTACTGCTGTTATTGTGATGCTATAAAAGGATTTTTATTTACTGTGGTTATACTTGTTAATTTTTATGATTCAAATATTTTTTAAATACATAAAAAAAATTAATGAATTTATTCGATCAACTTGTTTGTCAGGCTATAAGTATGCAGAAAGAAGAAGTGAACGAAAATTACTTAATTGACCCAGTTGCTCGATTGATTTTATGACATGAACAAAGAAAGATTATGCATGGATGTTCAATCAAGTGATTAAAATTATGGAAACCATGACCAAATTATTTATTTTCATTGAAATTAAATCATGGAAATTTGGAACGTTTTAGGATTGTTGGCCGATTATTCACTTAATAACCAAGTGTACCTTCATCCTTAAGTCTATATAAATGAAGGTGGTAGAACTTCATATTAACGTGAGAGAATCTACCATTATCTTCTTCTTTAGTAACACTAATTTCCACAATCAAACCATACTAGGGATTTGGAGTGTGGTCAAGTTATGAAGAAATTGATTATTCAATTTGTAGTTATAGGTCGGCATATCCATTGTTTACCTATTATTTTTGTAATTTCTCTCAATTGTGTTCTCTTTAGGTAGTAATAGTAAAAGAGTTGAGTTTGTGATGTAGGCAATTTGGCCAAACCATGATACAAATATCCTTATTCTCTATTTTTCCATTTTTTTTCTTATTTAGGATTATTGTTCATTGAATGGCTAGTAATAATTAATCGATAAGCTAGATCTCAAATATTCCGTATGTAAGTCAACTTTTTTTTGCAATAATTTGTTAATAGAGACAATTATCATGTTATATATTAGTTATCAAAAGTTAATATTTTTGGGTATGTATAATTATGGCTTTATCAAATTTGTTGAAAAGGAAGGTTTTGGGATATGGAAGATAAAGGTTAACGATAATGTTCTTCAATAACAACTTGATTTGTTTGAAGGAAAAGATAAGAGCCAGAATCATGCTGGAGGTAAGAGAGATGAATAAGTCCTACTCCATAGGTCCTAAGAGGGGCATTTGTCATTGTAAGAAGTGGAATTTCCTATGAGAATATCTAGCTCTCAGGAAGAGTGAGAAAAGGGAAAGCTTCAATTTATATAGTAGTTAATTCAGATCTAGATAATAGTGTTACTGATAGATCGGTTGTTTTCTTCCTGTATTTTACTGTTAGGAGGTACAGCTTAGGTAACTGATTATGGAGTCTCTCGCCATTTGACTTCGAATAGGAAATGTTTTTTTGTATATTATAGAGAGATCGATGGTGGATTATTTCATATAGGGAATGATGCATCTTTTCGTGTTGTAGGCATCAGAAGTTAGAGGTTTGAGATGTGTGATGGTGTTGCTAGGACTATCACGGATATTAGACATGCTCCAAAGTTGCGTAGTACTTTGAGTAGACTTGGTATGAGGATAGAAGTGAACGGCGAGAGATTGAGAGGGGCAATGTGTTCCTTGGTAATGATGAAGGTGCAAGCTAACGGTATTTTTGTGCTTTAGGGGGAGAAAATTTTGAGTAATAGTTATATTGATCCTAATATTCTAGATTCTACTCAAATTTGCAATATTCGGTTAGGTTATTGTAACAACCCTCTTGGTAACATGCCTAAATTTAACCCAATAAAAGCCTAGTCGAACCTTAGGTCCTTTCAAGAGCTAGCTGTTGGTTGGTAATATCGATAAAATAACAATATACAGAGCTATCTATCTATGATTTCTAAATCTCATAACAGAAGGGATAAAATATAATAGCAAAATATATACCCATTTCACATATCCTAAGTGTCAGAAATGCGACCTCTCAATATCCATAATACAATGTCTCAAAATAAATCACCAACATGTCTAAAAATTGGGTACATCCGAATACATCAAAAACATAGATAAATAACTAAGCCACAAGTCTTCACCGCCATCTTCGTCTTCTTCATTAGCATCGTTCCCCTAACCTATAGGTTGCAATAAGTAGGGAGTAAGAACAACAATGTATAATGATTGAAAATCTCAGGTCTTACAATAATAATATTTGGACAGTATCATTTGGATAAGCATTATGTCTTATGCACCCTACTGAGTATACCTCCAACTATAAGTCTAAGGCTCTTCTAGTCCAGCTTCATGGCGTATCTCTAATTGTATGCCAAAGACCTTTTCCAATCTAACTTCATAACTATAATATGTGTGCAACACAATTATGGAATGTATTGGGTCCAGCGATCCCTTTCCGTCAATCATGTCGTAACGATGTGAGAGAAAGTACCTAAACCACTTAATATCATTTTAATGGAAAATAGATAGACTCTAATCATTTAATACCTATACCCTAGGCAGATCCTCAGCATTTAATACCTAAAATAAAGGTAGACCCCTCTTTGGTACTCCTAACATAGTGTAAAAAGCCACCTCTAAACGGGCCTAATTTTTAACCTAATAAAGCTCATTGAACCTTAGGATCATTCCAAAGCTGGCTGTTGGTTGGTAAAATTGATACAATGAGCAATTTACAAGCTAATTATCTGTACTATCAGAATCTCATAGCAGAAATGGTAAAATATAATATCCTAATAAGTAACTATTTTATAAAAATTCAAATCTTAGAAATACGACATATCATCTCAAATATTAAAAGTACAATATCTTAAAATAACAACATGTCTGAAATTAGGTACATCAAAATATATCAAAAACAAAAATAGATAGATAACTGCCATAAGGCTTCACCTCTGCCTTCATCTTCTAAATCAGCATCGTCTACCTAACCTATGTGTTATAACGAGGGGTCAGAACAACAATATTTGGTGAATGAAAATCTCCAGTCTTACCATAATAGTATTTGGGCAGTACCATTTAGATAAGTAATATGTCTTACGCATCATAAACTATGTCCTACCAAGAATACCTCCAATTGTAAGCCCATAATCCCTTCCAATCCAAATCTATAACTTACGCGCTTCTAGTCCAACTTATAACTTACATCCAATTGTAGGACAAAAGCTCTTTCCAGTCCCATGCAACTATTGTCAGTCATGTTATAACAATGTGAGATGAAGCACTCGAGCCACTTAAAACATCTTTAATGGGAATTAGGCAAAATCAAACCATTTAATACCTATAACCTAGGCAGATCCTCATCATTGAATATTAAACCCTAGTTGGACCCCTCTTTCGTACTCCCTAACTTACATTGCTCAAAATCCCGTCAGGTCGTTTAATACATCTTTATGGAAAAAGGCGGACCTTGCAATAACCATTTAAAAACTCGACCTTGAAGTGACTACTCCTGAGATTTCTCTACTACCACACCTAAATGATAATCTCAACCACTTAATATTTCTTAAGTGGGGAGAAGGCTGACCCTGTAATAGCCACTTAATACCCCCAACCTTAATGTAGGTCCTATGTATTATGACATGTAACACGAACTGTGAAATCTCACTTAGTCACATTAGTCTGACTATTCGTGGTCGCTAGTAGCCAGATCAACTAGGCGAACTTACTCTAAAGAATTGGAACTAACTTCGCATCCACTGTGGGAACTTATTATAGATGATGTCTCACGTCACTCTCAAAGTCACACTACTGGTAGGTAGATTAGCTAGGCAGACTTCTATGTGCTTTTAACTAACCTTACATCTCTATAACTTAGTCATAATGCCTCTCTTCAAATATACTACCATATATACACCTCACCGCATTTCGTATTAAGCCATATAAGGAAAACTCCTTGTTCCGCCTTTAATTATGGATTAATTTCCATAATTACCTTAACTTTTTCCCTATGGATTTTAATGCTATTTACTAACCTATTTATTCTATATGATTCATATGTTATTAATTATATGCTAATAGTATATTTATACACTAATATATTTATATATACTTATGTAAATTAGGCAAACTAAGTATTCCTATGAATGCAAAGATATTTGCATCCTATACTAATCGTTTTTAAATGTCAAAACTTCTAATTTATACAAGTATTATATCATATAATAATTAAAAATTAGCTAATATCCTTAGCCAACCAATAGACTTGTGTAAAACATTAGAATCAGTTGCTAACTTAATTTATATTAATATAGTAGAATCAACACCTATAAAACTTACAATTTAAACCTTTTATATTCTATTCAACTTTTACATATAACGAAAAAGGGATTCGAATTTAAATTAAAAAATAGTAGTGCAAACTACAAATAGGAGAATTCGTACTTTACACACTATTTCCTAATTTACTTTCCTTTTAGAACCCTTTATCACCACAAATGAAAAAAGTTGAAAGTGAAATAGAATATTAAATATCCAAATTGCAATAACTAAATAAATTCTACTATTTTAACATAAAAACTGAGATTCCAATATACATAAGAACTGACATTTCGTTCGGGGGAAATTTAGGGTTTTTAGTTTTAGGGTTTTCGTGAACAAAATTCCCTAAGGCATAAAACAAATCCAAACTTCTACTATGCAAATACCAAAAATATGAAAGATAAAATTTTCCTTTCACGGATGTATTTCCTACCTTCTTCTATGTTCGATTCATGCCTATTCCTAATTTCTCCTTCAGACATCTCCTTTATTTTGAAATATATAACAAGTGAATTGTATATAAATTAAATTTAGAATTCCAGAATTAATGAAAAATGAAAGTAAAAGAGTGAATATATAAACCTATTACCCTATTCCCTTGAATTTAAATTTTGGAGTTTAATCGAGGAAGAAGATCATAAGAGTTTTACTAACTTTCCTAAATAATTTGTGAATAAAAGTGAGGAGGCTAACCTCTTATTTATAGTGGTTAGAAGGCACAAGAACCGTCGGGTTTAAGCCGATTTAAAATCATAAAATCTAGATTTCACGCCTAAAAAAACCTAGTTTCCATCATAACACGGTCAACCGATCATGGTATGGAGGTTGACCAGTCCCTATCTGGAAACGTGAATGTATTTTGTTGTCCTTCCTTTTTGTTTAATTCCATTTTAAAACTGACGTTAATGTTTTCTTAAATGTTAAGTACCCTTAATGCCAGAGATATTTATTACCCTATTTAAATCTTTTTATGTTAATTTGTTTAAATTCAAATTTTGAACTCGTTTCAATTATTTTAAATTTCAAAACTTCGTACGTCAATATCTTTTCCTTTGAGCTTCGATTATAAAACTTTATATATGAAAATTGATTAGAAAATCATCGTGAACAAAATTGTGTAAATTTCAAGGCCAAAATTTGACATTTCTAGAGCTTCCATTTAGCCTTATTATTAATTAATTTTTTACTAAATTTTACGGGGTGTTACATTCTCCCCTCTTAAAAAAGATTTCACCGCTAAAATCCTTAGGAGATAGATAATGCAACGAGCAATCTACAACCACGTTATACGATCAAATTATCTGCACAAACATCTACTCAATTAAAAATGCAATGTGATTATGTATGCAACATACTATAGGTAAGCTTAACCCTAGCATGAATGCAAGTACGTTATATGTAGGCATGTGTGCAAAACATCATAAATATGCAGAAGATTCTATAGGAGTCCAAAAATAACAGTAAAAAGTGTGGCAACCATCTCCTGCCATCTATTCTAGCAACCACAATGCAACCAAAAGCTATGCAATACTAAATTTTGAGGAGAGAAAATTTACCAAAGCAAAGCCTAGGATGAGAAGCCTTCATCTGCTCTTCTAACTCCCATGTGCTTTGTGCTGGATTATCTCCCCATTGGCTCAAACCAACCTAATGATTTTGTTACAAAGCTTCCTAAATTCATGCTCCATTATGCATGCAGTGATAGGGGCTACTATCATCTCCGTCTCTACATATGATAACTGATCAAGCTCTACTATAGTGGCAGTGTCGTGTAGGATTTCTTTAAATCTTTTACATGGAAAACATCATGGTCCCTGCTAACTTAGCTGAAAGCTCTACTCAATATGCAAGTTCCCCATCCTCTCCAAAATTGGAAAAGGCTACTTCGTTGATGTTTCAAGCTTTATAACCTTCCTAAGAGGAGAAACCTTGACAAATACCATATCTCCAATCGAAAACTTTAGTTCCTTTCTTTGCTTGTCAACATAGGACTTCTGTAAATCTTGAACGACCTTCGATTGCCACTTAACCACCTAAATTTTTTCCATGATCTTATGAATCATATATGGTCCAATTAATGTTTTATGGTAGTTTCCCATCAATTATTAGATGATTTACATGGCTTCACAAACAAGGCTTCAAAGGGTGTCATACTAACCATCTCCCAATAACTACCATTGTACGAGAATTCTACTAAGGGTAAATGCTTATCCCAATGTCCACCAAAATCCATGATGAAATCCATCAATAAATCTTTCAAAATTCTGCTCTCCCTTTCTATGTGTCCATCGATCAATGGGTAGTAACCGAAGCCAAAATTCATTAGTGAATAAGGGGTCTCTATCACTAACAATGTCGACCAGAGTTCCATGCAATGTACCACTTCTTTGATATAAATTTGTGCTAAAGATGCCATCATCCTATTAATCCTTACGAGAACAAAGTAAACACTCCAGGTGAGTCTACGCACTTAAACCCATATAGATTCATTTCCTCTCTAACTTCTAGTTAACCCATTAATAAATTCCATCGATATTTCCTCCTATTTCTAAATCGCTACCTCTAACGACAATAATAGACCTATGGGCTTCCCTTGTTTCACTTTTATCCTTTGGAACATTTTTGTGACATATTCCACTGCTCACCTCTTCATTCCCAATCAACAGAAATATTCTTCATATCCCTATTGGGATGAATATTCATCCTAGAGAAGTGAAACTCAACTAGAATATCCTCCACTACTGGAACACAAATTCGTCCATCTCTCCTTAGCTAGCCTCTTTCATCTATCGAACACCTACAAACATGAGGGAAATGCTCCCCTATCCAACTGGCCTAAAACGTCCACTATTGCTGCATCTCTCCTCTGTTCTTAGTCGATGCAGTCCAACAATGCTGGCCTCACTTCTATAGCTGTATGATAACCTGTAGTTAATCCTAATGGCAGATGGAAATTGAAATTTGAGAGGAACTCCCACTGCCTCCACTTATATATAACATCAATAGTAGCATGTCTCAAACTAAGGGTGTTAGTAACAACATTCCCTTTATTAGGGTATGCTGAATCTCAAAGCCATATGATGTTATAAGCTTGATCCACCTCTGCTGCTTATGGTTTAAATATTTTTTGAAAACATATATTTAAGGGATCTACGGTGGGTGGATAACTCAAACCTTTCTCTCAAAAGATAGTTCCTCTACATCTTCGAAGCGAATATAATTGCCGCTAAGTCTAAGTCGTGAGTGGGATACCTCTTCTCATGGTCCTTCAATTGCTGCTTGCGTAGGCTATCACTTTTCCTTCTTGCATAGTAATAGCTCCTAACCATGTACTGTATGCATCGCTACGTAACAGGTGGAAGGCTTTGACCCATCAAGAATAGTTGGTGCTGGTGCACTAGTAAATAGCTCCTTCAGCTTTTCAAAATCCTCCATGCATTTCTCATCTCATGCAAAGACAAAAAAATTCTTCGTTACTCGAGTCAATGAAACTGCCATCTTTGCAAAAATCTTGATGTACTTCCTATAATAGCCTACAAATCTAAGAAAACTCCTAATTAGCAAAGTGTTCCTTCGAATTTTCCATTCTTAAATAGCTTCTACCTTTATAGGGTCAACTGCTAACCCTTTCTTGGAGATAATGTGAGCAGGAAAGCTTATTTCCATCTTCCAAAAATGAAACTTTGAGAATTTGGCTTTCAGTGATATTCTCTCAGGGTCTCTAGTACCTCCCTTAAGTGATTTTCATTAGAGAGTACTAGAACATCATCTACAAACACTAAGACAACCTTATTTGGTTGCCTCCTAAAGACTATACTTATCAAATCCGTGAAATATGCAGGGGCATTTGCTAGTCCAAAAGGCATTATCTCCCATTAATACAGTATGTTTAGAGTACATAAAGCAGTTTTCTCCTTGCTCTTTGGCAACTCTTAATTGATGGAATCCTATGGCCAAGACTAGTTGGGAAAAGTCTTTGTCCTCAATAAGTTGGTCAAATAAGTCATCTATTCTTGGCAAGGGATACCTGTTCTTCTTAATCAGCTTGTTAAGCTCTCGATAGTCGATGCATAGCCTTAAAGAGTCGTCCGCTCTAGTGGTAAAGACAACCAGCACTCTTTACTCTGATGCGCTACGACGTATAAAACCCTTCTGCAATAACTTCGAAGTCTGCTTGTCTAGCTGTCACTTTTCTTTGGGGATCATATGCCTCGATGTTAGAGTAGTTGGTCTAGCGTCCATCTCTAGATCAATCCTAAACTCGATCTCCCTTCAAGGTGGGAGAGCGAAGACTTCTTCAAAATTGTTAGGAATATCTCGAACTACAGGCATAGAAAAGAGCACATCCTGTGATAGGCTAAGAGAATACAAATAACTTAACTTAACCGAGCTTTGGGGCAAGCAATTAACGTCTATATCTCACACGTACAACTCCTCAACCATACAATCCTCCTATCACAATCTAATATAGCCTCATAGTAAGACGACCACTCCATCCCAAAAATAAGTCCATATGCCTCAAGTCCCAAAACACATGCGTTACATATAAAATCAACATTAAATATATCCATTAAATGTCTTTGCAAATCATAAAAAGGTATGTCGACCACCCGATAGGATATGACATAGATATAGGGTTGGAGACACATTGGGTCTTTGCTCCTAAAGACTTAACTACATTCTTGTCTATGAATGAATGTGATGCTCCAAAATCAAATAAGGTACGAATAGTATTTTTGAAAATAATAGTTGTACCTTCCATCGCAGCTTTTCATTTATCCCTAGGAGGAGGTCTGTTTGAGATAGGTGCAGCCTCAATGGAATAAGCTTGCCCACTTTGTCCCTCCTTTGCAAGCTTTGTGCATTTGTTCTTATAGTGCCATGCTTCATTATAGTGATGGCACATCTCTTTGAATTCTTCTTTCACCAAATTCACTTTGCAGTCCTTAGCGATGCTCCCCTTCTTTTGACATCTATGACATGCAACACCCCCTTTCTTGATCTTTCCTTTGACTTTCTTGTTTGGTTAGAATCCTCCTTCTCCTCTAAGCCAATGGTCTAAAGCAGGGCCATTTCAACTATCAACTTATAGGTAGGGCCTATGGGAATTTGAAATAGAGGTGGTTCCCTAAGTGTAGAATTTAGGCCTTTTACAAAATTCATTGCCTTCTTTGCAGAGGTGTCGATCATGCTCATCCCAAACTTAGCTAATTATGTGAGCTTATTGATATACTCCTTCACCATGGAGTATCCCTGCCTTAGTTGGATAAACTTCTCTAATTGCAGGCTTATTTCAGGTTTGGACATGGATCTTGAATCCAAGCAAGCCCTGAATTCAGCCTAAGTAATTCCTTCCTCTTTATTCTCTTGAACGGCTAGGGTCCGCTAACATAGCAGCTCTCCCTTTAGGCACCACTCAGCTATACTCCTCTTAGCCTGGTCTTCTTGTCCTAGCTCCTGGAATATACGGTCACATTCATTAAAACAAGCCTCAGTTGCTACAAAATCTTCCACCCTCGAAAATGCTCATCTTCCCATATTTTGAAAATCTTACACATCTTTGGAAAGTCTAGCGAGCGGGGTTTAGTAGGCGAAGAAATTGGTGCAGCTTGTTGAGGAACGATAACTTTCTACACTAGCCATAGATATTGTCTGAACCATATGGCATATTCGAAATGGTGGGTGTCTCTTGTATGGGGTGGTTTCGAACTTCATAGGTGTTATTCTCAACCATTATCAATTATGTGTAGGTCTAAAATTTTAGATTAATCTTGATTTCCTACGATAGTATTACATGCTGAATCAAAATTTTGCTTAGGGTATTCGTATTTGTTCATATATGTATATAAATGTAGTAGGGTTTCAAAAAAAATAACAAATACGTATCTCACGTATCCCTTTTCCCATTGATCACGAAACCTAAGCTCTAACACTAAATGCAACAACCCTCATCTAATTTTGGATCCGTTAAAAGCCCAATCGAACCTTAGGCTTATTCCAAAGTTAACCATTGGTTGGTAAAATTAATAAAATAACAATATACAGAGCTATCTATCTATGCTTTTAGAATCTTATCGCAGAAGGAATAAAATATAATAGCTAAATAAGTATCCGTTGTACATATCTTATATCTTAAAAATGCAATAACCAAATCCATAATATAGTGTCTCAAAATAAATCACTAACATGTCTAAAAATCTAGGTACATCCAAATATATCGAAAACATAGATAAATAACTAAAATGCCACAAGTCTTCACTGACGTCTTCATCTTATTCATCAGCATCGTTCCCCATAACTTACGGATTTAATGAGGAGGGAGTATGAACAACATCATCTGGTGAATGAAAATCTTAAAACTTACCATAATAGTATTTGGACAATATAATCATTTCGATAAGAATTATATCTTATGCATCCTATTGAGCATACCTCCAACCGTATGCCCAAGGCTCTTTCAGTTCAGCTCCATAGCATATTTCCAAGTATAGGCTAAATGCCTTTTCCAGTCTAACTTTGTAACTATAATGCGGGTGCAATGCAATTATGGAATGTATTGGGTCCACCGACCCATCTTTGTCAATCATGTCCTAACACTTTGAGAGAACATATCTAAGCCACATAATGCCTCTTTAATAGGAAATAGGCAGACTCTAATCATTTAATACCTATACCTTAGGCAGATCCACGTCATTTAATACCTAAATCCAAAGCGGACCTCACTCTAGTACTTCGTAACTAACATTATAAGAAATATAATAAGGCCACTTAATACTTCTTTGATGGGGAAGAGGTAGACACTCCAATAGCCATTTAATACCTCAACCTCGCACGGAACCCCCTTTAGAGATTCTCCACTGCCACACCTAAAAGATAATCCCAACCATTTAATACTTAATTAGTGGAAAGGAGGCAAGCCCTACAATAGCCATAACACCTCCAACCTAGGGCTATCAATGAATAACCAAAAAATTTGAAATCCGTCCACAACCATATTCTAAAAGTAGATAAATATCCGATATCCAAAAAATGGATAAGGATACAAAGATATCCGCACCGAAAATTACCTGTCCGATTTTTTCAAGATTATAGGTTTAATTATGTGTATTTTAATATAATGAAAGACATCTTTTAAGTTTGAAATTTATATTATAAGCACTAAATGCATATTAACTGCACAAAACTATTTATTATTGTCATATTTATTTATTTTTAATACTTTAATAATGAATGGGATTGAAAATAATTTATGATAAACTAGAATTTTCCTTCTATGTTTTTGATTTATCGATCATTAGCAGATAGGATAATTATTCGTTATCCATCCATATCCACAGATGTGGATATCCGATATCCGAAAAACGATTTCATATGCAGATATGGATATGGCAATATTCGCATCTAAAAGTATTCGTTAAAAAGCCTGCTCCAACCCAGAATCTGGCTCATACTGGGATATTCATTTTATGACCTGTAATCAAATCTGTGACATCTCGCATTAGTCTGATTATTCACAGGTGCTGAAAGCCAGATTAGCTGGGTGGACTTAACCTATAGAATTAGGAAAACCCTATGTCCATCGTGAATATTATTATAGGCGATGTATCACATTAGTCCCAATACTGGTAGCTAGATTAGCTAGGCTGGCTTTTATATACTTTTGACTGACCTTGCATCCTTATAACTTAGTCATATTTTCACTCTCTGACATGACAAAATATCTTTATGCACACACACACACTCTCTCTCACTATATATATATATATATATATATATATATATATATAAAATATACCTCATTCGCATTTGTGCATTAATGCCATATAAGAAGAACTCCTTATTTCGCTCTTAATTATGGATTAATTAACATCATTATCCTTAGCTTCCTTCCTATAGGGATTAGCATTATATAATACCTATTTATTTCGTACGTTTATAGCATATACGTTATTATATATTTCCCTAACGTAAAATATTAGACGAGCTAGTTTTTATTAAATATTCCTAATCATGCATAAAATTATTTCTATACTAAGGGTTTAGCTTCCTATATGAGTTGCTAAAATGTTAAAGCTTCCATATTCGCAGAAGTCTCAGCCTCATACAATAGTTTGCAAAATAGAAAATATCATTAGCTAAACAAAAAAGACTTGCATATATATTCAAAAATGGAATCAAAATACCTACACATAGTAGGTTCAACACCTCTATTTCAAGGAAACAAAACTTTATAATTTAAATCCTATATATTATATTCAGCTTTTACATATACAAGATTAAAGTGAAAAAGGGATTCATATTTACTTAAATTACGAAAATAGGTTGTGCAAACTGTTGAATCAACTACTTTCTATCGAATTAAAAAATAGTCAACAAATTATAATAAAAATAACCACAAGCGCACAACGTATAATTTTAGTACGTCACGAGTACGGGTTGATCCATAGGGAATTGAATTAATTTAAAATTCCGCTCAATCAAATTAAACCAAAAATTTAGGATCTACAAAATTCTAAAAAGTAAAAAAAAAAAAAAAAACTAAAAGTGGATAAAAATATGAGAGTAGAAGGCAATTTAGAGGCAAATCCATTCTCATGATCATATAAATCAACATAATGAAATTATGATCTCTTTTTTGGCCACTAGTGAATTTTATTGATGCGTTTATCATAAATATGGCATATTTGTGCTATTTATTAGCCCAACATAAACTATCAAACTTTAACACACCCACTAAACCACTTATCAACTCTCATGAAAATGATATTGAAATTGAACATAAATTTTATTCTAAACAAGATCTATTTACTATTGATTAGTAATATAGGCCATCAAATTTTGATTCTCAAATCCACTTCATCACCAAAATCATATGTAGATGAAGAGTTAATTTCTGTTTATGTTTTTTTAAGCATAGCCTATTTGGCGTCAAAAACATAAGCTATCAAATTCAAAGTTAAACAAAAAAGTTTTTACCACATCAAAACTTCCATTAAGCACAAAAAGAGGTCAAATGAAATTGCTATGTTGAATTTACACAATTAAGAGAGCTTCATTACCTCTAAATTGAAGGGGTTTAGCTTCTCATATTTATTGTGATACCAACAAATGTAAATTGCAACATAGAACAAAAACAAAAGGAAAAAGAGAGCTAATTAAAATAAAAAGAGAGATAAACTAATTTGCATGAAATTAAATCTACTCTACTTACAAGAAATTAAACTACACTAATTACATAAAGTAATGAATAGGAACTAAATGAGCGTGGATTCAACTTGCATGAATAAAATTACATAAGAGAAAAAAGGCTAAGAAGCCATGAAAGAGAGAAAGAGAGTTCGTATTTACAATTTTGCCTAAAAACTAAACTAACTAAAAAGAAGGCACGAAGCTTCATTATATGAAACATAAGGGTTATTTATACATGTTTGAAACCCTAATGCATATTTTAGGGGACTATCCAAATTGCCTTTGAGGAAGTGTGACCACCAAGTTATCATTAGCATGAATTAATCCTTCATTAAGTATGCATGTAACTTTGCGCTTTATTATGTGCATTAGCTTCTAATTATAGATCAAGGTAAGAGGGTAGGTGGGGTTCTACATATTGCATGAATTGATTTATTTCCATCTTCGTTTGTTTATTTCTCTTGTGCATGCATGAATACATGAAGCCTCTTCTAATTTCCATCTAATTTTCCAACAAATAAAAATATAATATGCAAATAAATATTCTTAAATTAATTCACACACAAATATGACCATTTTCCCCCTAAATGAAGATGAATAAATAATGATTTGAAAACAATTGAAATTTTGGTTTAAACGTGTTAAAATACCATATATGCTCATGTATTTAATTAAATTAGATTAAATATGGAAGTAAAAATATGCACATTTACGTGCACATCAAAGACCCCCACACTTATCTTTTTATTCATTCTCGAATAAACTGAAAGTAAGATAAATTTGTTTTCATATGGAGCAAGATTGCATTAAGTGTATGCAACAAGCCATTAAACCTCTAGGTGTCCATAGTAGTACGAATTGTCTCATGAGGGTTTTCAGCTTATACTACCTACAAAATCCAAATGCAAAGTGAAAATTTCATGAATTCAAGATTTGTTTACAGAAAGATGAATGCAAGTTTTTGAAAATATATAAAAATGAAACTTTTACTTCTAAATTGACACGAATAGGCTAAATATAAGTTTTGGTCGTTATCATGAAATTTAAGTCCTTTTACTTGTCAAAACGTCCAACAAAAATTAAGTTATCATCAAAATTAGAATCTAGTTTTGACTAGTTGTTTCGGTTGATAATACAGTGTAACTATGAAATAAATCCTTAGTTGATTATCAAAGTTTTTCAAAGTGGCATTTTCATTTATTTTGAATAACAAATCGAATCGAATAAGTGAAAACAGTGCTCGTATTTCAATTGCTTATTCTCTCTTTATTTGAAAATTTATTAATATTAATAATATTTATATATGCCTAACTCAAATAAACTAAGGCTAGATATACCACCTATGCACTGCCTTGCGGGCTTACGTGAGGGAAATACAGAGCATGGAAAGTGTACACACAAGTATGTACACCCATCGACTGTACGCGTTATTAATGAAAGAATTTATATGTATAGACTATTAACATAGGTAAACTGAGGCCAGATATATAAATCATGCACTACCTTGCTGGCTTATGTGAGAAGGGTATAGAGCATGGCGAGTGTACACTTACATGTGAACGCATGACTCTAGATGTTTCTTATTTTTATAAAAACCATTTTTTCATGTTTAATATTTTTTTATATTTTTTCTTTTTTCTAGGAGAGAGTTTTGCTAAATCATCTTAGCACCATTTAACTTAGAAGATAAAAAATGTTATAGCCTTTACTTTAAATCAACCTTTCATTTAAACAAAGATTTTAATTAGGACACACTTCATAATTAACACCCATGAATCTTCCTATATACTAGTTAAACCATTGTTACTTGTAGTCAAACCTTATTTTTATTTTTTGTTGAGACAAATAAATTTTAAAAAATTTCAATTTAATAACCAAGAAAATATACTTATCACATAGTGTTTCTTAAAAAATAAATTGAAATGCTAAAAAGAAAATTTGTTTTTGGAAATTTTTGGTTTTTTTTTATTTTTAGAAGTTTTGGAAAGAAAATGCAAAAAAAAAAACCATGAAAAGTCAAAAACTGAAGATGAGGCTTCCTCCACACACTTGATTTTGACTATGTCCCCACAGTCAACCTAAGTGAAAGGAGAAAAATAAAACAAAAATATGACCTATATTTACATGAAAATGAAAAGACTA
Source organism: Allium cepa (assembly GCA_030765085.1). NCBI lineage: Eukaryota > Viridiplantae > Streptophyta > Magnoliopsida > Asparagales > Amaryllidaceae > Allium > Allium cepa. The sequence goes on along the minus strand of CM060941.1, from coordinate 1,044,418,656 downwards.
TTATTTACACGACATTAGAAAATACAACGTTAAAGAGTACATGAAACGATTTTTGAAGGACCGATTCTGTAACGACCCGCTATTTTGGACTATTCGTATCCGCACATGTCGGACTTGAATAATTCAAAATACCGAATTGTTAATTTAAATTTGGCAAAAACTCAGATATACAGTAAATAAATAATCATAGAATCTCAGATATAGAGTAATAATATGCAGCGGAAGTAAAAAAAGATAGTAGTTCATGAAGCTACTATATAAATATATAAGATACATCAGAGTTTACAGCAGAAGAGTAACACGATACATCAAATACAAATCAAAATACATCACTGGAATCATCGAATACTGAAAGCAGAATAGATGGCTGGATCTTCAAGCAAAGCTCCAACTCCAAAGGCAAGTCTCGAAAGCTGAACCACTCAGTCTGACCCGAGCGTAAAACAAAACACAAAACACTCGAGTCAGGATTAATATTCTCATATCAATAAATCCAACTCAAGTGAAATAGCAATCGAAATACAAGTAACTCAAAGGATGTTGGAATAACCATCCTCTAAGGATCCGTTAAACTATCTACTATATAGTAGTGTACGCTAAATAGATAATGCCTATCAGTAATATAAATATCAAAATAGTGTTAAGGCGTTATCATTATCCCCCTTAACACATTTTATATAAATGTCATAGTCTATACAGCACTGTAAACTCCACCGTAAAATAGTGGGATATCAGGGAGTGCTCCATAGGTATAACACAAAACAAATTCGTAGTGGTCGCGTATATAGGGATACAAGTATGACAAGGCACATGAGGCAATAAGCAAGGTAGTGAAACTACCGTTCGCCTGATTCGGACTGGGAGAACGCATCGCCGCAGCGATCGCAACACCGCGAAACAACACTCCTGAAAGTACGAGGGTGCACCAATCGATAACAAGTAATGAGTACTAGTTACGAAGAAGTGTGTTCGCTCGAGGTGGCTAACTCCATTTGGCCCGGCAAGACTCCTGTTTTAGTCATTTCCAATTTGACACAAGTGTCAAGGCTATCCATTATAGTTCTCTTTTTTCAGTCATCACGTACATCATTCCAACCACTTCATTCTGGATCATCACTCCGCGTATAGTTATTAAAGTGGTTTTCGGTTTAGACAGAGAGTATGTCCATAACCGATTCCAGTTTCTTTAATAACTTTCGTAATTATTATACCGATTGGTCGTTTAATATATTTCAAAACCAAATCAATTTCAATTTCAATTTCAATTCGTAAACCAACATTTCATTTATCTTTCGAAATCGATTTCCATAATTTACGTTTCAAAAATTCCAAATTACCATTTCAAAGTCTTACAATTCAATTTCAATTTTTATTTAAAACAATTCAAATATTGATTCAAGTTCGTATATTCGTTCATTTCGAAATCGTTTAAAATGGTTAAATTTACATCCAATCAATTTAAATTCATTTATTGATTTCATTCAATATTCGTTAAGTTAATTATCATTCAAAACAATTTCTATTTAAATTCTAATTCATTAAATCAATTACTTAAGTTCAATTTCATTATTCCAAAACCTACAAGTTTGACTTAAATTTAAATTGTCAAATCAAATTCTTTAAATTCCAAGTCTTACATTAATTTCAATAAATCACATTTTATTTCTTGCTAAAGAAATTCATTTTCATTTATTTACTTACTTAATTATGAATTTCAAAACTCAACTAATAAAGAAACTAAATTTCACATATTCAAGAAGTTCAATTTCACTTATTAACGTACTTAAATTTCCCAAAGCTTAATTAATAAAGGAACCCAATTTCATTTGTCAACGAAGTTCAATTTCACTTATTCAAAAGTTCCATTTTTCTTATAAAAGAATTCAAATTTTTATTTAATTATCAAATAATTCAATCTTATTCAATTATTAATTAATTTCAACTTAATTCATACTATTTCAAAACTTAATAATTTCAACTTAATTATAAATTCAAACTCAATTATTAAATCATTTCAAACTTAATTCAATGAATAATTCCAAATTTAATTGTTCAATAATTCATTTCAAACAACCTTCTTTCATCTGTTATTACATTAATATTTTGTTTCAGATTACAATATTAACATTTTCCCTTCATCAAAATTTACGTTCCAATTTTATTTCAAAACCTTGCTATTCAAATAAAATCTTTATGTTATTTCAAATCAAATTATTGACCAATCGGGTTTATTTAATTCTCTATCCTAAGTCAAGTTCATTTTGGGTATTTATCATTTCAACCCGATTCCAATTTAATTCAAAAATCAAAGCATAACAAAGGGAACTTGCAGTGTGATAACTGGGATGATGTCAAAGTAAATAAACAAGCAATAACAACGATCAATAACAATCCAATAATTAATTCAAATAATCCCGAAATAATCGTATTAACTCACATTGTTATTTGTGCGAATTAATATAATTATTTCTAGAATCTACACTATCATTTCATGTAGATTAAAGATTATTACATTAATATTTATACGGTTTTTCCCTTGTCATTTAATTTCAATTTTATACTACAACAATTAATCCAATATACGTTCAAAGGTTCAAAGTGTAATTATCGCTATTCTACATGTCAATTTATTTAACAATTAAAAGGGGTCACATTTAACTAATCAAATTTAACACATAAATTAGTTTTAAAACTGTTAACTATCCTATATCAATTTCAATTGTTGCATACTATTTATCACTTAACATTAACAAATTAACGTCCAATATAAACATCAAACAATCAATCAATTAACAATCAAACAGGATTATCATCGTGTAAATAAAAAATAATGGTGTCAGATGTCAAAGGTGAACTGATACATAAATAACATTGCAATAAATAACAACAACATATTTCAATTGTCGTTTCAAGTGAAATCAAATTTAATAAATAAAAGAATATTAATCGTGAGTGATTGCTCACCTTTCGAGGCTAGAGGACAGAAGATGAAATAGATACAACACGGATACGGACACTGAACTTGATTTACGAATCCAACCACAAATTCCAAAACAAAGCTAGATGGCATGAATTCGACGATCAAGCTGATAATAGGAATAGACGAAAATCAAATCACAATTGGGTCTATGAAGATAAATGGGCATAAGTGAACAGATATATAACCATGTACATATACGGAATTATATTTTATATTCAAACACATTTTTTCTTAAAATATACATATCTAACTCATATATATTGTGTGTAAAGTGTATGAAAACATTTCCAAACAACCTCGAAATAGCTATATAACTAACAAGCTAGTATATAAACAACTTTATATTTTTTCAATAAAATATACATATGTGAAACCACAGCCTGACACTTTGCTTATACAACCTCAACTACATGCATCACTAAGAGACCTTACCTATATTATCATTAGACTAAGGTGTATGTATATTAGCATATGGTTTTAAATAGAACACTATGACCAACGGACATTATATAAAGACCAGTATATATATAATAGTACCACTGTAGATAAATTTGAAACCCATATATAACTCACGCACCCAACTCAAAACAAAATATTTTACTATTTACAAGATCATATCGCCAAAGCCAGCCCAGATTTGTACATTGCTAATTTATATAAATAAAACACATCACTTATTTATATAAACTTACATCATTTTTTTAGGAGAGAGCAAGGAGTGCTCGGCCAGGGAGGAAGAGCATACGCGCATGGGCTAGGTAGGATCTAGTGTTGCATGCTTGGGTTGTGGCGAAGGTCGGCTTACGGTGGAGGAGAGAGAGTGAACGGGTCGGAGCTGCTATCCGGTGGCCTCGCTTGGTGGAAGGAGAAGGTGGCGGCTTGAACTGCTGCGTGGGTGGTCAAGAGTTATAGCGGACGGAGGTTAGCGGTAGAGGTGGCCAGGAGCGGTGGAGGCGAATTGAAGGCGGGGCTGATGAAGGTGGAGATGCGGCTGAGGTTGAGCGGATGAGGCCGATGGGAGAAGCAGTGGAAGTTTCAGTCGGTGCTTGGTCGTGGAGGAAGGAGGCTCGGCCTCAGGTGATGCTGGCTGCGTGGGCGGTGGAGGAAGCATGGTCGGTTGAGTTTGCCGTGGTTGGAGGCAATGCCGGTGGTGGGTCCGGGCGTGGGCGTTTGGCGTGGTGAGAGGAGGGTAGGTTGAGTTCTTGGCTACAGGCAAAATAAAACAATATGGATGGTTGGAGCATGGAATGGAAGGAAGAGAGAGGAGGGGAGATGAAGAAAATGTAGCAGGTAGGAGCTAATATGAATTGTGAATGGCTTGATTACGTGAAGCCTAGTAAATGAAGTTGCACTGTATAGAGAATTGTATATTATAAATTTATGGATAGAATCAATGAAAAGGAAGGTCAAGAGGTATGAGATTGAAAGTGAATAGCTGGCTACAGATAAGAAGTACAGGCTAAAAGGTGGAAAAGTGGAACAGAACGTACGCACAGAAAATATTTAAACGTTGGAAATGTTAAAAGTTAGAAATCGTGAATCAAGGAATTATTAAATGCACATGAAACGCGGTGGACCAACAGATAAAAGGTGGGATTAGCAGACGTTAAGAAGTAGCAAAGATATAAATAGAAGGAACGGTAGAAAAGAAATGAAACAAACAGGGTGAAGATTAAATATAAACGTATATAAATTTATACATTTGATTTTCTCAAACGGTTCTAAAATGGTAACTGATGAAATAATATTGAAATAAAAGTTAGTGGCCGTAGTTTGAAATTTGGATGGACACAACAAATAAAAGGCTCGAAACGTACCGATATGATGAACAGCTTTATAGATTCTATTGTCCGACGAACGCCGAAATAAGAAAATGAATATACCATGGAGATCAGCACGACGAGACGATCAAAACGGTATACAGATATCAGTAGTACGATCGAATTATAAAAATTTAAATTTTTTATACTAGCGGAAAATGCATGAAAATCGCAGAAAATTAAGATCGACGGAGCCAAAGATGTCCGAATTTGGAAAAACGACAAACTGACATCTTGCTCAGAAGATGTTTTAAAATTTTTCTATGTAAAAATATTTTGGTTTTGAAAACATTTTATTTTCATCGCTTTTTAACTGATTAAATTGAAGTAGATTTACGCACGAAATAAACTTTCATATTTTCGGACGAAAATTTACCAGTTGCTATGTTTAACTAGACGCATTCGAAATATAAAATTTATATTTCAAAATTTTATCGTTTAAAATTCCACAAAATTCAATTAGTAACGTTATTAAAACCGGTTAAATTTACGGATCGTTACAGATTCATTTGTCACGTCAAGTATGAGAGATATGGCTTAAGCATAGAAAACCGAACCATAAAAGATTTCAAAGTTGAGTGTTGATTTGGAAAAGCAAATGTGGTTTTATTAAAAATTATCTAAGTTGTTTTATTTTCGATGATTTTTGGGGCAGATAGAATAATTAGTTGAAGTTCAAGTTTATTTTCTCCAAAATCAAATTCAAGCTCATCGTTGACATATCCTTCAAAATTATTGATTTTAGAATCAAAATGGTGATTTAAATCCATCCCTACAGAATTCAATAACTCATCATCAAAAAGTTCAAAAAAATTGTGTTCACAAAATTCCCCTTCCTTTGTTGAATTATTCAGAACTTCATTGCATACATCATGTTCAAAATCCAAAGTTATTATATTCAACTTTTTAAAATTGAGAAAAGGTAGATCGAATTTTAAATTTGGTTCCACACTCTCAAAAGAGTTGAAATCCAACTCAATTGTCGCATTTTTAACAACATCATTAAGGTTATCATTTTCAAGTTCAAAAATTATTATTTGAAAATCATCAATTTTGATAAAAGGTGGATTATTATTTGACCGTCACACGTTGGGATTTGATTTTGTTTCTCACGTTGTTTCATATATGTTTCAAACAACAAATCCATATGATCTTTGTGAATTTCTTCCATTTTCTCAACAAAATCAAATTTATAATTATTAAATTGAGAATTTTAAATTAGAAATTGTTGAGTACAAAAATTTTCCATTGCACCATAATCAAGATTATTTTCATTGCCAAAATTATTTAAATGTGGTTCACATATCCATTTTGACTTTGAAATTCATATTGGAGCTCGAAGTTGTATTGGAATGAGTTATAATCTAAATCATTTAGAATTTGTAGTGAATTCAAATTTTGATCATTTTGAAATCCTTGACTTGAGTTATTGCATAAATATGGATTACACAAATCATTTAACATTTGATTTTAGTGTGTAGAGAGTTCAAGTAAAGATGAAATCGTTTTAATGCTATTTTCAAGAGTTAGTCATCATTTTGAAAACTTTATGGTGTAAAATTCGAATTGTTTGTACAATAGTTGTCATTAAAATATCTATAAGCATTCGATGTGAAACTATATGTATTGTATTGATTTTTGCAACTATTATAAATTCATGTGAGCAAGGAAATTCAGACATTTTCAAAAAAAAATTATAAATGAATTCCACATCGATTTAATTAATGAAGTCACAGTTGACCTGGTTAAGGTTGCCCGCGATTTATATAAGCTTATCCATCTCCTTATTTGGTTAGTTCACTATCTTATCTTTTAGTCCAACTTATCCTTTGATTTGAGTTAATCAAATTTAAACCTCTATCCTTGCTTTGAAATCCATTCCTGTATACTGTAATTGTAAATCTATATTTAAATTGTTTTATATATTGTGTTGTCTGAGTTGTTGATGTTGATTTGGGTTTCCGATCAATTCGTCTGATCATCGCTATCGATAGGATCTCCAAAACACCTGAACAGAGCAAACGGACATAGTATTGTTCTTTAACTTAGTAAGTGAATAAATTTTGTATAATTATATTATATAATATGATTTTCAGAATTTTGATAATTAATTGAATAGGTTATTAAGAAACAATATTTGACTTTGTATGTATTTTGTAACCATTGGCTTTTGTTTCACATATAAATAATTGAACTATGAAACATGGCTATAAATTAATTTGGAAATTTAAATGAATTTAAAACAAGAAATTGCGAATTTAATTTTCGATGATTTCAAACTTTATGATTAAAGTCTTAAAGGCTGTATTATGTAAAGTAATTCAAGTAGAAATTGTTTCAAAGAATTTTAATTGGTTAAATCATTGCTCTTTTCTTTGTCACTGGAAAATAATTTCGGTGATGACTACAGTATCATCGGCATGCATTTTCGAGTTTCGAAGTGAAGAGACCTTTCTGAAGTTTTTCTACAGTCTTGCCTTGGAGAATTAAATTGATTTGGATTTCTAAATTATGACTTGATTTATAATAAATGTGATATATGATTTAAATTTGATTTGACACACACACACATATGTATATATAATTTTCTCTAAATGGTTGAAGTCAATCGAAAATTTAATTCTTAAAATTATGTTAAAGGATGATTTTAAATAAAGCCAAAATTTTGAATAAATATTTAAGCTTGGATAATTGAATTAAGAAAATTTTATTTGTATAATATTCTATTACATTCCAATATAACTTACCTTAATTTTTGGAAGTCAACAATGTAATTGGATAATATACAATATAAAAGGATTTTACAAATAAAACTTGAGTGTTTATATTAAATGTTATACACTTAAATTTTAGTTGTAAAAAGGGATTAATTGAGGTAAATAGAATAAAAGGTTAAGTGAATAACTTACAACATAAAATGGTGTTAAATAAATCGGTATATTTTATTCAAATTAATTAATTTTGTAAATTTATTTGTTTATAAAGTTAGTATTTTGAATATGATATATTGATTACTTAATTCTTTCTTTTCCCTTCTTTTCCTTTTCGGGGATGAAAAGTTATAAGTGGGGGAGAGTGTAATGACCTGTAAAATTTTCAATAATTTAATTTGTTAAGTTAATAAGTTTTGGTAATTTAATATGAAAAAAAGAAATAAAAACCTTATTAATTTAAAATTGAACGATGGTAATTAGAATTAATTTGTAACAATTGAAATGAAATTACAATTTAGTGAAGTAATTAAAATGGGCATATTTGGCTATAAATTAATGTAAGAAAACTAATGCAAACATTTAAATTTATGAAAGGAATAATATGAAATAAATGACTCCTAAATAAAGATTGGGTATATAAGAGTGGTAACATTTGTTGTCAACAATGAAATCACAAGTGTGAATGTTGAATCATTAATGAGATAATATATGATCAATATAAATTGATGTAGGTCAGTGTTATAAGTAATTGTAACATTTGATTTGTAAATAATAATGAATTCATTAATGTGATTTAAAGTAATAGTAACGGTTGTGTAACGACCCGTTAAATAAATAATATTTAATGAATTGAATTTAATAGAATTGCTAATCTAGTTTAGAAGGAAATATAAGTCTTAAGATTTTTATTTGAGTAAATGTAGGAATTGATATGGTGATTATAATTTATGTTAACAATTAAATATTTATGTGGCATAGATTGGATTTACGTAAATTGGTGGGTAGTTATTAGTTATAATTAGTTGATTTAAAAGGTATTAATGAAATGATAGCTGAATTGGATTGCAAATATATAAACATTAGAAAATTTATTAGGTGGACTAAATTTGTTAAAGTTGTATAATTCAATTTAGTAGAAACTCTAAATTTATAAACGGAGATTTAAATAAACGCTAAATATGTAAATGGTGACTTAAGACCTAGTTATAGGAATTGGAATATAATCCAATTTGAATTAGGTATAAAAAGGATTTGATTTATATGAAAGTTATTTTTCACAGTATTGAATAAAAAAAAATTGGAATCCAATTATAATTGATAATAATAACGTTAGTATTAGTAATAAATAGATTTCAATGCAGTAACCAAATGAATGGAATAAAATGAGTATATATTGAATAGAAATGAAATGTAAATTGTCACATTTGGTTGGAGTTGATTTTTAGGAACATATAAATGTTGAATCAGTAAATATTAGTAAAAATATTACCGAGAATAAATTCCATTTAATATAAGAAATTCAATAGTGGAAGATTTACATTTGGATTGGAAATGGATAGTTACTAATTTAAAAATGACCATTGAATAAATTTATGCAAACGTGATAATGTAAATAGATGGGGATCAACTTTTATGTATGTGGTTGATGGAATTAAATTTCTATAGTATGATAATCACAATTAATGGAAGTTGGAATAGCTAATTTATATGTTAGTTGAAATTTAGCTAGAATATGAAGATATTGAATGATAGTAAAAATTTAATGGATATAAAGGTTTCAATTATACATTAAAATTCATACTTGCCATAAAGGTTAATTGAGACCAAAGTTCAAATTTTATTTGACCATTGTTGATATGACTTTAGAAAGCAAGATTTTATTTATAATTTGGGTATTAGATTCAACAAATGGTAATTGCTACATATAAAATGTAATTAAAAGTAAATTTTTACGTTATTGAGTTTAAAACGAAATTGGTAAACATTAGGCTTAAAGAATAATGATGTGAATCTTAAACTAATGTTAGTTTCGGCATATTTACAGCAATAACTTTGAATAATAGAAAAGAAGTGGATATAATAAATTTATCAAATTTATAGTAATGAATTCAATTGGTTTGGAATTAATCAATAGTTAAGAAAAATTGAAGTTATTAATAGTTTGGAAGTTAATTTATGGTAAAAAGTTTATTTGAAATCAAATGAGTTGGAATAGAAATCAAATCTATTTATCTAATTGGACTTTTGTTGAGAGTATAAGAATATAAGCTGTAATAATTGAGTTTTAGAATATAATTTATAATTCCCAAATAATAATAAAAATGCAGAAATTAACGCTGCAAATTGAGATATTTATAGATTTTAATCCACATCCAAGCTTGTTAAATCCTTTGGAATTGATTGAATTATATAAGTAATGAATCTAGCCAATATTAGAAGTTGAAATATAAAAATTGGATTTTATGATTTATTTAAGTGATTTAATAAATATTAAAAAAATAGCCATTTTGTCACGAACTCGGATTTCGACGAAACCAGTTTCATCGGATCCGTATCGATGAATTATTATAGGGTTTCAATTTTCGTATCGATCGGACTTGTTGTTTGATCGTACGAACGCGAAACGCCTTGAAATCAATTTTATTAAAAATCAATTTGAAATCAATTTGGAAATCTTGTTTTTAGCATAACTTCTTCATACGATCGAATTTGGACGCGAAACTTTTTTCATCGCGTTCAGAATATTTTAAAACACCTATTTGGATATATAGTTTTAACAGATTCGGTTCCGGGATCGGAACGGGCTTTTTGGGCCAACTACCGTTTAGCACGTTCGTTATCCGTACCCACCTAGCCTTCTTCTATTTGTCTATATATATGCGATCATAAACCCTAGCCTCCTTTCTTCTGTCAATTGGATATACGTACATTTTCTTCATCCCTTTCTCCTCTCTAATGGTTGAAAAACCTAGATCTATCCACAGTTCAAAATCAAAGATGAAAATTCAAAGTTCTCGGAAAATTCTAAAAAAAAATATGATGAAGTTGTCAAAATACGTAATTCAGTGGTGCAATTTGTTTCTTGTTTCGAGTTATCGTTCGTCCAATATAATTCGAAATAACTTCGGCCGTTCATAGATCGTCATCTCGATCCAACGGTGGATCTAAGGCCATAGGGAGATCAGGCGACGCCATTGGATAGAGGGCGTGGAGCAGGCCACATCGGCACCACTGGTTCGCTTTCAGGCGACTGGAAGTTGCCGCAGTTAGGCCGAGATGGGTGCGACGTCGCGTATGGTGGAGGGGCACCGGAGTTCATGACAAGGCAGTGGAAGGGGCGGCTCGACCTAAGGGTTCGAATGGTGCTGTCTGATCTGAACGAAGATGAACGTGGAGGCCGAAAAAATTGGGTCTAGGGTTCGTGTAGGCGGCTGTAGCCTGGGAAGCGAACGAAGGGTTAGGGGAGAAGAAAAACGCGCGTGAGGGGGGGGTTTCCTCTTGCTGACGTGGAAAATGAAGTTGGGTAGGTTGTTTTAAATTTAAGTTGTTTTCAGATCGTTTAATTCAAATATCTTGCTCATACGATATCCGTTTCGGACGAAATTTTTTTTGTTAGGTTCGAAATTAAATTCCGGATCTGATGACGCAGGTCTGGACAGATTTGGAGACCGGCAAAATTTTGAGTTTAAATCGGGTTTAAATTCGATTTAAATTCCAAATGTGAGTGTTTTAACCCACTCACAATTACTAGAAGCTTTTATGTTTGTTAAATAAATTTTAGAAATGAATAGAAATTTATTTATGAGCTTTTGGCATGTTATTTCATCCATATCTGTTGAATTGCATTTATTGAATTTAGCTGTTAATTAAATTGATTAATTGCGTATTAATTTGCTGTTAGGAATTTTGTTTGCATATGAAATGCTAGTTAACAGTTATATAAATTATCTCTAAATATAAATGGTTAGATTAATAGTTGAAATTTAATTTGAATAAACTGACAGTTATTACCCGTTGCATATTATCGAACTAATATTGTTATTGATTGATATGGGTTGATAGTGATTGATATTGATTGATGGTTGAAATTGGGTGATGGATGTGTTGTTGAATGGATGATTTATGTGGATATCATTAACTGCCAGTTAGCATGCATTTTACATTTTCGGGATTGTGGTTTGAAATGATAAAACCGCAAAGTTTTATTTTTAAATTGCGGATTGAAATGATAAATATCCGTATCACTTGACCATAGGATAGAAAATTATATACAGGCACCGCGGTCTATATATAACTATTTTAATGTGATTTCTATGGTTTGGATTGAATACGGTTTATAAATCTTAAATTTTATATTGTATAAATATTTTATTCCATATTTATATACCTATGAAGTTAAAATTTAGGAATTTAAAAGGTGGATAAATTTCTTTATTGAAATGGAAGAAATTTAGAAAATGGAGTTGGTAAATTTATATCCTATGTTTAAATGTAAAGTTGGAAATTTTAAGATATGATATTTGAAATTGGATTTTCCCAAAATAAATAGAAATGGATATTCTAGTAAAAATTTGAATTGGAAAATTTATATATATATTTTACTAGAAATTGAAGTTTTATTAATTATGGATTTTATGTGAATGGTCAAGATTAATTAATAGAATATTGATTTTGAAAGGATAAAAATCCAACTTTAGTTGAAATATTAATGCTCAAAAATGGATATAAATATATATAAAATTGAAATGGTTTTGGGACTTGAGGTAATATTTTGGATTTTGGTTTAACTTTAAAAGAAGAAATATTTGGAAAGCCGTGTAATTTATTTCTTTATAAAGCAACAGTAAAGTTAAACCTTTTTAATTCGCATACCGTTGAATATCCAAACCATTTGAGTTTAAAAGTTATGGTTTGAAATTATGGATTTCCAAAAATATTAAGCTTTGAAAATATTCGATTTTTAGATATTATGAAGCTAAAGCCTTTTAATTTTTGGAAAGGAATTATATTTGGAATAAGTGGTAAAATATGGTTTTGGGTTTTGGAATGATATCGTAATATTATGGTTTTGAAATGGATTATATTCTGGTTTTAAAGTATAAACAATTTTTAAATGACCGCGGTGTTATAATAACGATTGGTTGGCAAAGAGACCGGGATCGGATATGGACATACTCTCTGTCGATACCGAAAACCACTTTGACTAACCGTGTACGCGGTGGAGTTCCCAGAATGAAGTAGGTGGTGGCGACGTTTCCTGTAAGGTAAATACGTGGACCCAACTCCCGTGAGTTGGCATAAGGTGGCTAAAACAGGAGCGATTCTCAGGCCAATGAGGTCATTCCTCTGATCGGACGCTCCTCTTCGATATTATACTTTGACTTGGATTGATTCAGTGGCCACTTCTATATTTTGATTTTTGGGGGAGTTAGTTCGAGGTGGGCGGCAGCTGCGCGCTGCGCGTTACCATCAGCCTGGATAGCAATTGGTATATCTACCCTGGCATTGCCTAGTTGTGCCGTGTCACCTACCCTATCGCGCCTTGTACGAGTTTGGTTTTCTCCCGTAGCCCGTGTGGTATCCTCTAGTGGCTTCCCGATCAGGAGGGACTATGATATTGGATGGACTACTGGGACTATTACGTGTTAAGGGCTATATGGGTAACCCCTTAACGCTATTAAAAAGTAAGTTTATTTTATAAATAGACACTATTATAATAGCGCAATATACTACATAGTAAATAGTTTAACGGATCCTTAGGAGATGTAAATCCCGAACATCTCTTGAGTTACTGTACCCATATTTATTTCTGTTTATTTAACTCACATAATATTTTCTAGTCTGACTCGAGTGTTTTGTCTTTTCAAATTCGCTCGGGTCAGTCCGAGCATTTCAGGATAGCAGGTTTTAGCTTTGGAGGACGAAGACGAAGATTCAGTATTATTTTATATATATAGTATTGCACTACACACTCCTTCTATTCCGCTGCATTGTTGTATTGGTATGTGTAACTCTGATATTTATTGTATAAAGAAGAATCAACTGTTTTGTAACCGATTATGAATTGTATATTTATTATTATATTTTATCCTTCCGCTGTGAGATTCTATTTTGTTTTATTTCTTCTCTGTTTTTCTTATTTACCCCATAACAATCCGCCCTTGCGTATGCTTTGAATCGGCACGTGTATCGTTTTAAAGTGTGCGAAAAGGCGGGACGTTACATTTGGTATCAGAGCTTTGGTTTAGCGATAAACCTTGGCTTTGTGGGGTTTGACTCTTTGTTAATAGGGTAGAAATATCCTATGGGAGTCGCTGAGGGTATATATATATGAGAGAGCGTATTTGTTAGTGTTATAAAAATATTTTAATATTGTGTTAATCTGTTCCGTTTTGTATTTATAAATTCTAGTTGATGCATGGGACGCTATGTCATCAATAGGGATTTCTAAACACTTAATAGGACAAACCGACATAATATTTGTTTTAATATAGGTGAATGAAATAATTTTGCCTATTATATTTTCTATATATAAAAATAGTTTTATAAAGATATATATATATTTGGTTGCTATAGATTGGGTGTTAGAAATTAAAATATCTATAATAACTGAAGCTAAGTTGAAATTATGATAAATCAAATTGGAGATTTTAGAACTTAAGTCCGGGATTTTTCCAAATCTGCTTTCAAAGAATTTGTGAAATTTATTGATTTGGTTTATAAGTAATTTCTTATATAAATATAGTATAATTTGGAAGAATTGTTTTAAAAGAAGATTTTGGGAGAAATAAATGTGTACTTCCCTCTCTGTCACTGGAAAATAATTTCGGTGATGACGGCCGCATCATCGACTTTCATTTTCGAGTTTCGAAGGGGAAAGGCCACTGTAGTAAATTCTACTGCAGATTTATTTTGAAATTTTCTAAAAGTTTTCTTTTATTGTTCTAACTATAACTAGAGATAGTGAGTTGTAAGAACTTATTCATCCATTATTTTGAAATAAATTGAAATTTTAATTGTTTAAAGATTATTAGAGATATAAAGGTTGTAAGAAATTAATTATCTATTATTTAAAGTAATTTTGAAATTTGACCCGGTGTTTAATTCTTAAATTTCCATTAATTAATTGATGAAAAATTTTGTTAATGAAATGAGTTAAGTAATAAATGAATTGAAACCTCTAATTTAATAAGAGAATTATTGCAAAGCTATAAAGAGGAATTTGCATACATATGAGATAAAGAGTAATATGGATAAGCATTTAATTAATTAAAGAATGGAGATTAAACTTGTATAAGTTCAATTGCTTTTTCTTTAACATAAATAACTTACCAATATATAAAATTTGAAATGTTAAAGGAGAAACTAGAATTGAATATTTTACAAGTAGGAATTTTAGAAATAATGAAGTATTCAATAAATTACTGTTATAATAAGAATTTAATGGTATAAACTTAGGTTATAATTGAAATGTTACTGGAAAGGGTTAAGAATTATTAATAGATGATATGAACCTAAGTATATAAAATGAAATTCAAAAATAAGAATTGATTGGATGATTATTAACCTAAGTATGTTTTAATCTCCCCTATTTTAATATAATGGAAAGTGGGAAAATTTGAAATGACTGCAATTCATAGTTGATGAATAAATAAAAACTTCCACTTGTAAGAATGAATGTTAGCAGATTTAGAATTTAAGGGAAATCTTACAAGTGAAGAGTAAGGAAATGAAGATATTCAAAATATTTGTTGTTATTAATGAGAATTTATTTTATAAACTTAAGTGATAAAAAGGAAACTTAAGTAATAAAAAGGAAATACAAATATAATGAATTTGGTGATAATTGGAAAATAAAACTTGTAAGAAATAAAGGAATTCCTCCATAAATAAAGGGAAGAAAATCAAAACACTGAATTATGAAATGAATGTATAATCAGCTATTTTGGTGTTGGTTTGAATTGTTTGGTTGATGTATGTTTGTTGGGTAAGGAATGGTGGAGTTGTTGGATGAACAAATAATCTATCTTTGTTCCATCTAAGGCTGTTGAGCAACGGATGCACTTGATAGTTATTCTTCATTCGTACAACTTCAGAATTTGAGCCGAACAACAAATTGTTTGTTTGATTTAATGATTGTTTGTTGTGGTGTGTGCTGTTTGCTAAAATCTATGGTTGTTGCATTTGATTGGATATGAATGATTGAATCCACCTAAACATTCACTGTAAAATAAATATTTAACCTTTTAGATTTTATAAGTGAATACAGGTGTTGGAAGCAACTGCTACTGCTTTTGGTTCCAAAATAATAAGCGTATATTGCCCGACAAATAGGTACGTTTTCGGATTACGTTTAAAGCGCTATTTTATATATTTTTCCCGTGTGGGATATTTTATTTTGGATATATATGTAAAATATTTGTATATTTGGATATTATATTTTCTCCAGAGTTCCTCCGTACAAAGGAGACTCTGCCAAAATTTTCCGTAAATTTTGGACTTAGAATTTTGTTGAAATATTTTTCCAACTTTAATAATTCAAGTATTAAAGGATATAATAATTTTAAAACCAGTGTATTTCATTTAAGGAAATTAATCCAGTAAAATATAAGTTAATATTTGAAGTAAAATGCACTGTTATTCTTCCTCCTCCCTTCTTTCCTTTTCGGGGACGAAAAGTTTTGAGTGGGGGAGATTGTAACGACCCGTTAAATAAATAATATTTAATGAATTGAATTTAATAGAATTGCTAATCTAGTTTAGAAGGAAATATAAGTCTTAAGATTTTTATTTG
This sequence comes from Allium cepa, assembly GCA_030765085.1. Taxonomy (NCBI): domain Eukaryota; kingdom Viridiplantae; phylum Streptophyta; class Magnoliopsida; order Asparagales; family Amaryllidaceae; genus Allium; species Allium cepa. The sequence goes on along the minus strand of CM060941.1, from coordinate 1,044,402,348 downwards.
AGTAAATGTAGGAATTGATATGGTGATTATAATTTATGTTAACAATTAAATATTTATGTGGCATAGATTGGATTTACGTAAATTGGTGGGTAGTTATTAGTTATAATTAGTTGATTTAAAAGGTATTAATGAAATGATAGCTGAATTGGATTGCAAATATATAAACATTAGAAAATTTATTAGGTGGACTAAATTTGTTAAAGTTGTATAATTCAATTTAGTAGAAACTCTAAATTTATAAACGGAGATTTAAATAAACGCTAAATATGTAAATGGTGACTTAAGACCTAGTTATAGGAATTAGAATATAATCCAATTTGAATTAGGTATAAAAAGGATTTGATTTATATGAAAGTTATTTTTCACAGTATTGAATAAAAAAAAATTGGAATCCAATTATAATTGATAATAATAACGTTAGTATTAGTAATAAATAGATTTCAACGCAGTAACCAAATGAATGGAATAAAATGAGTATATATTGAATAGAAATGAAATGTAAATTGTCACATTTGGTTGGAGTTGATTTTTAGGAACATATAAATGTTGAATCAGTAAATATTAGTAAAAATATTACCGAGAATAAATTCCATTTAATATAAGAAATTCAATAGTGGAAGATTTACATTTGGATTGGAAATGGATAGTTACTAATTTAAAAATGACCATTGAATAAATTTATGCAAACGTGATAATGTAAATAGATGGGGATCAACTTTTATGTATGTGGTTGATGGAATTAAATTTCTATAGTATGATAATCACAATTAATGGAAGTTGGAATAGCTAATTTATATGTTAGTTGAAATTTAGCTAGAATATGAAGATATTGAATGATAGTAAAAATTTAATGGATATAAAGGTTTCAATTATACATTAAAATTCATACTTGCCATAAAGGTTAATTGAGACCAAAGTTCAAATTTTATTTGACCATTGTTGATATGACTTTAGAAAGCAAGATTTTATTTATAATTTGGGTATTAGATTCAACAAATGGTAATTGCTACATATAAAATGTAATTAAAAGTAAATTTTTACGTTATTGAGTTTAAAACGAAATTGGTAAACATTAGGCTTAAAGAATAATGATGTGAATCTTAAACTAATGTTAGTTTCGGCATATTTACAGCAATAACTTTGAATAATAGAAAAGAAGTGGATATAATAAATTTATCAAATTTATAGTAATGAATTCAATTGGTTTGGAATTAATCAATAGTTAAGAAAAATTGAAGTTATTAATAGTTTGGAAGTTAATTTATGGTAAAAAGTTTATTTGAAATCAAATGAGTTGGAATAGAAATCAAATCTATTTATCTAATTGGACTTTTGTTGAGAGTATAAGAATATAAGCTGTAATAATTGAGTTTTAGAATATAATTTATAATTCCCAAATAATAATAAAAATGCAGAAATTAACGCTGCAAATTGAGATATTTATAGATTTTAATCCACATCCAAGCTTGTTAAATCCTTTGGAATTGATTGAATTATATAAGTAATGAATCTAGCCAATATTAGAAGTTGAAATATAAAAATTGGATTTTATGATTTATTTAAGTGATTTAATAAATATTAAAAAAATAGCCATTTTGTCACGAACTCGGATTTCGACGAAACCAGTTTCATCGGATCCGTATCGATGAATTATTATAGGGTTTCAATTTTCGTATCGATCGGACTTGTTGTTTGATCGTACGAACGCGAAACGCCTTGAAATCAATTTTATTAAAAATCAATTTGAAATCAATTTGGAAATCTTGTTTTTAGCATAACTTCTTCATACGATCGAATTTGGACGCGAAACTTTTTTCATCGCGTTCAGAATATTTTAAAACACCTATTTGGATATATAGTTTTAACAGATTCGGTTCCGGGATCGGAACGGGCTTTTTGGGCCAACTACCGTTTAGCACGTTCGTTATCCGTACCCACCTAGCCTTCTTCTATTTGTCTATATATATGCGATCATAAACCCTAGCCTCCTTTCTTCTGTCAATTGGATATACGTACATTTTCTTCATCCCTTTCTCCTCTCCAATGGTTGAAAAACCTAGATCTATCCACGGTTCAAAATCAAAGATGAAAATTCAAAGTTCTCGGAAAATTCTAAAAAAAAAATATGATGAAGTTGTCAAAATACGTAATTCAGTGGTGCAATTTGTTTCTTGTTTCGAGTTATCGTTCGTCCAATATAATTCGAAATAACTTCGGCCGTTCATAGATCGTCATCTCGATCCAACGGTGGATCTAAGGCCATAGGGAGATCAGGCGACGCCATTGGATAGAGGGCGTGGAGCAGGCCACATCGGCACCACTGGTTCGCTTTCAGGCGACTGGAAGTTGCCGCAGTTAGGCCGAGATGGGTGCGACGTCGCGTATGGTGGAGGGGCACCGGAGTTCATGACAAGGCAGTGGAAGGGGCGGCTCGACCTAAGGGTTCGAATGGTGCTGTCTGATCTGAACGAAGATGAACGTGGAGGCCGAAAAAATTGGGTCTAGGGTTCGTGTAGGCGGCTGTAGCCTGGGAAGCGAACGAAGGGTTAGGGGAGAAGAAACGCGCGCGTGAGGGGGGGGGGTTTCCTCTTGCTGACGTGGAAAATGAAGTTGGGTAGGTTGTTTTAAATTTAAGTTGTTTTCAGATCGTTTAATTCAAATATCTTGCTCATACGATATCCGTTTCGGACGAAATTTTTTTTGTTAGGTTCGAAATTAAATTCCGGATCTGATGACGCAGGTCTGGACAGATTTGGAGACCGGCAAAATTTTGAGTTTAAATCGGGTTTAAATTCGATTTAAATTCCAAATGTGAGTGTTTTAACCCACTCACAATTACTAGAAGCTTTTATGTTTGTTAAATAAATTTTAGAAATGAATAGAAATTTATTTATGAGCTTTTGGCATGTTATTTCATCCATATCTGTTGAATTGCATTTATTGAATTTAGCTGTTAATTAAATTGATTAATTGCGTATTAATTTGCTGTTAGGAATTTTGTTTGCATATGAAATGCTAGTTAACAGTTATATAAATTATCTCTAAATATAAATGGTTAGATTAATAGTTGAAATTTAATTTGAATAAACTGACAGTTATTACCCGTTGCATATTATCGAACTAATATTGTTATTGATTGATATGGGTTGATAGTGATTGATATTGATTGATGGTTGAAATTGGGTGATGGATGTGTTGTTGAATGGATGATTTATGTGGATATCATTAACTGCCAGTTAGCATGCATTTTACATTTTCGGGATTGTGGTTTGAAATGATAAAACCGCAAAGTTTTATTTTTAAATTGCGGATTGAAATGATAAATATCCGTATCACTTGACCATAGGATAGAAAATTATATACAGGCACCGCGGTCTATATATAACTATTTTAATTTGATTTCTATGGTTTGGATTGAATACGGTTTATAAATCTTAAATTTTATATTGTATAAATATTTTATTCCATATTTATATACCTATGAAGTTAAAATTTAGGAATTTAAAAGGTGGATAAATTTCTTTATTGAAATGGAAGAAATTTAGAAAATGGAGTTGGTAAATTTATATCCTATGTTTAAATGTAAAGTTGGAAATTTTAAGATATGATATTTGAAATTGGATTTTCCCAAAATAAATAGAAATGGATATTCTAGTAAAAATTTGAATTGGAAAATTTATATATATATTTTACTAGAAATTGAAGTTTTATTAATTATGGATTTTATGTGAATGGTCAAGATTAATTAATAGAATATTGATTTTGAAAGGATAAAAATCCAACTTTAGTTGAAATATTAATGCTCAAAAATGGATATAAATATATATAAAATTGAAATGGTTTTGGGACTTGAGGTAATATTTTGGATTTTGGTTTAACTTTAAAAGAAGAAATATTTGGAAAGCCGTGTAATTTATTTCTTTATAAAGCAACAGTAAAGTTAAACCTTTTTAATTCGCATACCGTTGAATATCCAAACCATTTGAGTTTAAAAGTTATGGTTTGAAATTATGGATTTCCAAAAATATTAAGCTTTGAAAATATTCGATTTTCAGATATTATGAAGCTAAAGCCTTTTAATTTTTGGAAAGGAATTATATTTGGAATAAGTGGTAAAATATGGTTTTGGGTTTTGGAATGATATCGTAATATTATGGTTTTGAAATGGATTATATTCTGGTTTTAAAGTATAAACAATTTTTAAATGACCGCGGTGTTATAATAACGATTGGTTGGCAAAGAGACCGGGATCGGATATGGACATACTCTCTGTCGATACCGAAAACCACTTTGACTAACCGTGTACGCGGTGGAGTTCCCAGAATGAAGTAGGTGGTGGCGACGTTTCCTGTAAGGCAAATACGTGGACCCAACTCCCGTGAGTTGGCATAAGGTGGCTAAAACAGGAGCGATTCTCAGGCCAATGAGGTCATTCCTCTGATCGGACGCTCCTCTTCGATATTATACTTTGACTTGGATTGATTCAGTGGCCACTTCTATATTTTGATTTTTGGGGGAGTTAGTTCGAGGTGGGCGGCAGCTGCGCGCTGCGCGTTACCATCAGCCTGGATAGCAATTGGTATATCTACCCTGGCATTGCCTAGTTGTGCCGTGTCACCTACCCTATCGCGCCTTGTACGAGTTTGGTTTTCTCCCGTAGCCCGTGTGGTATCCTCTAGTGGCTTCCCGATCAGGAGGGACTATGATATTGGATGGACTACTGGGACTATTACGTGTTAAGGGCTATATGGGTAACCCCTTAACGCTATTAAAAAGTAAGTTTATTTTATAAATAGACACTATTATAATAGCGCAATATACTACATAGTAAATAGTTTAACGGATCCTTAGGAGATGTAAATCCCGAACATCTCTTGAGTTACTGTACCCATATTTATTTCTGTTTATTTAACTCACATAATATTTTCTAGTCTGACTCGAGTGTTTTGTCTTTTCAAATTCGCTCGGGTCAGTCCGAGCATTTCAGGATAGCAGGTTTTAGCTTTGGAGGACGAAGACGAAGATTCAGTATTATTTTATATATATAGTATTGCACTACACACTCCTTCTATTCCGCTGCATTGTTGTATTGGTATGTGTAACTCTGATATTTATTGTATAAAGAAGAATCAACTGTTTTGTAACCGATTATGAATTGTATATTTATTATTATATTTTATCCTTCCGCTGTGAGATTCTATTTTGTTTTATTTCTTCTCTGTTTTTCTTATTTACCCCATAACAATCCGCCCTTGCGTATGCTTTGAATCGGCACGTGTATCGTTTTAAAGTGTGCGAAAAGGCGGGACGTTACAGGTTGTAAGTTACTATTTAATTTGTTTATTAAATTAGTTGTAAATGTTAGATTTAGGTATAAAATCTGAATATAATAAAATAAAGGTAAGTGTGGTGTGAACAAATGAATTAGTGTATAATCTATGGTAATTGAATGAATTAACATTTTGTATGCAATTATGATAATCAAAGAAAATGATAAAATTGAGTGAAATATAGATAATGGTAACAACTATTATAAGTTGTCTATTTAGGCTATAAAATGAATTGGAAATCAATTGTATTCAAATGTAAATAAATGTTCATTATGAGAATTAATGTAGAAACGGGAGGTGTGAATGTATAAATTAACTAGAAACGTAAATTTATTTATAAAGTAATAAATTGGTAAAAAGAATGGAACTAAGGTAAATTTATTTAATTGGTTTCAAACCTTAATTAATGTGTACAATTGACAAAAGTACACATTTAAACAAGTATCATTTATACAAATTTAAGATGTAAATAGGGGTGTATTAATGTAATGGAATATAAAACTAATGTAACCAGGTTTATAAAGAAATCATGGGCATAGTATAAAAATGGAAATTAAATCAAATCAAATTACGGGAATCAATTTTTATTGATTGGAATGTAATCTATAATAAATAAATTTAATGATAAGTAAATGTGTTTAATTACTATATTAATTGAAAACTAGGATGAAATGGAAATGCATATTTTATTCATAAGATAATATAGAAGAATGAAACCCATCTGAATGAATTAATTGAGGTTTCAATCATAATAAATATATACATTTGACAAATTTAATAAAATAATCAATTTCTAAAAATTTTGTATTTTTGGTCAACTAAAGTCAAAGTTTGACCACAGTTGAAAATTTTAAATTTGAATTTTTAAATGCTTATCTTTTTCTTTGTAAATGTATTTTATTTTAATATTTATTCTGCTTTTCATTTCATGAAATTCAGATTTATGCTTTTAGATTTGGATAAATTACAGCGTTTTACACGCAATAAATTTATGTAGTTTTATTCTATATATATATATATATATATATATATATATATATATATTTCTATAGTTTTCTTATATCCATCTCTTCGTTTATTCCTCTATTTATTTGTCTAGGCTTTTATTGTATTCATTGGAATTTATTTGTTTATATCTTTTATAAGGAGTTGGAGAAAATCAAAGGGTATGCGTTACTTTTTTAAATGCTTACCCTTTTTTAATTTTCTACCCTCTTTATTAATTCTTTGCGTTTCTCACCTATCACAGCCATGCATTACTCCATCAAATCACGTACAAATCTTCCCAAATATCTCACTTCTTCATTTGCCTCTTCTGATTGGATAATATTACATAAGTTTCTTTTATTAAATAGGAAATAAATCTCATTCATTCACAAGCCTCTTTATTTCTTGCCTTTTTATTTCCTACCTCCTTAATTACCTTCTAGCCGTGCATTTTGTTTTCTTTAAGCCGTGCGAAACTTTCCATTCACTTCATTTGTCATTTGTGTGAAAACAAATAAAATATACAAGATTCCTTCTCCTTAAATCGTGCCTTTTAATTTCCTAACCATTCATTTTCTAGCCTTTACATCTCTAGCCATCCACTCTATATATCTTTGGTCGTTCATTGTTTCTGTAACCCTAGCCGCCACTTTTATTATTATTTCACGTGAAAACTTCTTATCTCATTTCCATTTGCATGAGAGAAAAATAAAACAAGCTCTAAATTTTCATGGCCTCTCCTTACTTTTTTCTTCCTTTTTCCTTTGATTTTCTCTTTGGTTTTCATGCTAGCTCGGCCTTCGCCTCCTAGCCTACCTCTCCTCCTCATCACCACCACATGACCACAAACATCCCTAGCCGTGAGTTTATAATGCCTAGACCCTACCCAAACCCAATGGCCGAGCCCACTTGGTGGTTGAAAGCAAGGTTATGTCCTCTTTGATACGTAATTGCATTTTTTAATCCATCTTTTGTTGTGTTGAATCTTATTCTTATGATTTGTGTATTTGTTATATACAAGATATGGATCTTGACTCTCCATCTACTCAAAAGTTTGGTCGTGCCTTATCGTGCTTTGCAGAGTTTCAATTGTGTATTGTGAATTTGATTCTAGCTTTTAAAAGGTGAGTTTTATCACTCTAGACATATGTGCTTATATTATTGTGAAATGATGACAAGTGGTCCTGTATAAATTGATATGTTATACATACGTGCTTGTGATATATTTATATGATGTTAAATGTTGTTCATATACCTGCTACATTACCTGATATGTTATTATTTGCTATACTGTTATTTTATTTCCTTCTTATCACACTGCAAGTTCCCTTATCACTATGGGTTGAAAAGGTACATACTCGAACGGACTGTAGAATAAGGAAAAAATCATTATGGGCTGAAATGATAGGCTCGAATGCTTTTTATTGCATTTGAATTACTTGGGATTGCGGATTTGAAATGATAGAACCCGGATTTTTGTTTTAAATTACGGATTGAAATGATACATATCCGTATAACTTGACCTAGATTAGAAAATATTATACAGGCCGATGGTTATATTTTTAAATGATATTTTCTTAAAAATTTATTAAATATTTTAAATATTTTTTTTGAAAATTATTAAGTATTTTGAAATTATAAATATATGAAAATTTTAACTTAATTTGGTTCAATGCTTTAAAGTGTAAAGAAATATTGTTTCTCTATAAGTTAAATTATTTATAAGTTAATTGGTTTTTAATGGAATTTAAAAAGTCTTATTTATGATAAATAACTTAATAATTAAGTTTGATCTAATTTGGAATCTTAAATCTAATAGTAATTTAATAAAGGTTATTTCCTGAAATGGAAATATTTTGTATAATAAATAATGTATTTTTGAATAAATAAAATGAAATACATTTTTATGGGACATTTTATAATAAGTTTATTTAACTTGGAATCATTTTTGAATTGATGTCTAAATGAATAAATTTGTAAAGAAATTTGATTGTTATATTAACTATGATAAAATGTTCTTTTATGAAATGTAATGTTTTGGAAAATAAATAGTTATGATTGTAAGATGGAAAAACGTATCTTAAATAATGACTTAACTTGATAATTGGACATTGGGTTTTTAAATAAAATTATTAAGTTAAGTAAATAAATAAAATTTAGTTTTAGGTATGAAGTGGGTAATTTTAAAATAAAGCGTTAAGTTATTTGTTAAAGTAGAGTTACGAAAGAATGTACTTTTGACTTAACAATAAACCTTAATTTAAATTGGATATTTATTGATAAAATATTACTTTATTTAAATCGTAAGTTGAAGGATATCCAAATGAATATTTTTGAAGCGAAAAATATGTTCTTAATAAGTTAAATGGCTAAAAATGGGAATTTTTAATGTGGCTGAAATGTTAGTATAAAATCTGGAATTTTATTGGTGGTACTTCAGAAATGCTACAACTTTGAAATGAATATTATTTGACATTGAATCTAAATGGTCTAAATAAATATGTTTCAAATTGTTTGGTTTCAGAGTTGTTATAACTTGAAGTAATATGGCTTTGGAAATGAAATTATTATAAATTGTATTTAATTAAGAATTGTCTTTAAATATATTAATTTGAACTTATTGAAATTGAAGATTTAAGAATATGACTTTATAAAGTGGTTTGGTTTAATATGATTTAAAGAAATCTTTCAAGTAAATAAATTAAAGGAATATTAAATGATTTGGAAATTTGGATTTATTTAAAGTATGATATTTTGGTTATGATATTTTGGTTTTAAAGTATAAATGATTTTGAAATAAATATCTATGGGTTATAATAACGTTGGATTGTTAAAGAGACCGGAATCGGAAGTTGTCATACTCTCTAACAACTCCGAAAAGCACTTTAACAACCGTGTACGCGGTGGAGATTCCAAAATGAAGTAGGATGGTGGTGACGTCCTTTAAGGTATATACGTGGACCCGACTCCCATGAGTTGGCATAAGGTGGCTAAAACAGAAGCAATTGACGGGCTAATGAGGTCATTCCTCTGATCGGACACACTCCTTCAATACTATTTGGTGGCCACTTTTGATTTTTTGATTTTGTGGTGTAGCTGGAGGTGGGAAGTAGTAGCTGCTACGCGTTACCACCGGCTCAGAAGTGTAATTGGTATATCTACCCTGGCATTGCCTAGTTGTGCCGTGTCACCTACCATTGCCCACCTAATACGAATTTGGATTTCTCCCGTAGCCCGTGGAGTATTTAGGGTAGTCTCCCGATCTGGAGATGCGCTGATACTGGATGGAATACTTGGACTATTACGTGTTAAGGGCTATATGGGTAACCCCATAACGCTATTTAAAAGTAAGTTTATTTTACTATAGACATTATTATAATAGCGGAATATACTACATAGTAAATAGTTTAACGGATCCTTAGAGGATGGGTGGTCCCAAGCATCCTTTAAGCTACTTGTATCTTATATTACAGTTCACTTGAGTTGGTTAAGTATGTATGTCCTGACTCGAGTGTTTTGTGTTTTGCTTTACGCTCGGGTCAGACTGAATGATACAGTATTAGACTCACCTTTGGAGTTGGAGCTTTGCTTGAAGATCCAGCTATTTATTTCTCTTTCATTTGTCCAGTTGATTCCAGTTATTCACTTGATTCCAGGGATGTATTCAGCTTTATACTTGATTATCATATACTTGATTTTCATATTGAGGCTTTTGTTGTATATTGAGACTTCTATTGTATCTTGTTTAACCCAGAGGTATTTATATAGTTGCTTCATGAACTACTATTTCTTTGTTTTCACTGCATTATATTACTCTATGTCCGTGATCTGTGATTTATTTATTTACTGCATATTCTGAGTTTTGCCAAATTTATTTTTACAATTCGGTATTTTGAGCAATTCAAGTCCGGCATGTGCGGATGCGAATGATTGAAAATATCGGGTTGTTACATATATTTAGCAAAGGGAATTTATTTTTCAAAAGGGAAATTTGCTTTATGGATTTTCAATTTTTTTATTTATTTTTTATATGTTTTTTGAAAAGATTATATATATATATATATTGTTTTTCTACGAAAAAAACTAACTTAATTTTTTTTATTTTGAAAAATTTCAAAGTAAAGTATTTAAGAACTAAGTTAAGGAGAATTTACAACAGTTTTTTTAGTTTTGGATTTTGAATTTTTTTTCTTTTTCTTTTTTAAAAATATGCATAAACTAATGCAACTAAATGAATGCAAGGAACTATTTACAATTTTATGTCCTTATTAGCTCCTAAACCAACATTGTATAATCCTACTTTGTCATAATCTAGTAAGATAGTTCTTAGCCAGGTAATGGATATGAGTTATCGGTGCACCACGAATCACCGCAGCAATGCAACCGAAGGTTTAAGTACCTTTAGAGAAATAATTAGCATAATTTATGAATCACCATAATATTTATAACCGATTATTTATCTACTGTAGCTAAGACACCAAGAAAATAAATTATCAAAATAGGACAATCTGTCAAGATATAATTAAACCCTAGGTGAACTCATGACATCCTTAAGTAGAATGTCTAACCGTTATTATTAGTTAAAATTCTAAGATGAAATGCAATTTTTAGGCAAAGAAAGGGGTGATAAAGTCCCTAACCTTATGTGGATTTGGTATTGTCCTTAGAAAAAAACAAGATAAGATGAATGCAAAGTAGAAACTAAACATGATTTAACAATGCAACCAACAACGTAAAGCAAATAAAAACAAGGCGTAACGACCTAGATTTTTAGATGGTTAATTTTGAATATTTAAAAGGTTTAAATATTGGATAGTGATTTCGTTACTTTTTGAAATCGTCGATTTAATCGACGTGATAAAATAGCGATCTGAGGCACAGTCTAGGATTTCGATGAAACTAGTTCCATTAGATCCGTAATAGTGTATTATTATTGGAATTCAAATTCATAGTGTTTGGAGTTATTTTTTGTCTTACCGGATACAAATGCATTGATATAAATATCAAAATTTAATATAATAATTGGGTCCAAAAAGCTATCTTCTCCATACGATCGAATTAAGACTGGAAAATTTTTCTATTGCATTCGGAATAGGGGTATAACATTATGAACACCTAGTGGCATGCCTCTGTAGGGGTTCGCCTCGGGATAATCGTACTCAAGAAGAACTTTTCCCATTTATATTACTTCTTCTTTTTGCCTGTCCAGGCTTCATATCGAAATCGAAACAAATGAAATCAAATTCATTCCCCTCGTAAATAAAAAAATATAAACGAACGAATTTCATTCGATGAGATGGAGGTTGATTCATGTACATGGTGGTCGGGATGGGTAATGGCGCTTGTACGTGCACAAGTAAGAAGGAGGTGTAGCAGTGGCCGAACATCGATGGGAGGTGTAGTTGGCGTTGGTGTGTCGCTCGAAGGCAATGGTTGACAGTGAGGAAGTCGCACTCATCGGCTAGGGTTTAGTTCGATTTCTATTGTAAGTGGGACTCGATTTTGGGTCACGACATCGAATGTCACGTAGGCTTCTAGGTGGATTTCGATTAAAGTGGAAGCTAGGGCAAGCGGTTGTTTGCCTCGGTGGTCGCGAGATTTGGTTTCGTGCGTGGAGAGGATCGATGGCCATGGGATGGCAATGGTCCGGTGATGCACGTGGGGCAACGAAGATCGTGGATGTCGAAGCAGCAGTGGAGATGATGATTAGGCACATGACTGGAGGGGATATTGCAACCTTTAAGGGCGGCGACGAGGTCGTGAAGGTTAGGCACTATCATTGAGGAGTCGATAAAGTGGGTTGAATGTGGCCGTGTTACCTAGAAGCTTTATCGTAGGGAAGACGGGGTTTTATCACTAAGGTAATATAAACTAATTATATGATTAGTTAATTATGTTATAAATTAAAATAATTGAAAACTTATATATTCGATAACGTTCCGTGCGAGGTCTAAAATCGTGAAAACAAGTCGGGATTGAAATGGATTGCAAACAAAAATCAAGGTAAGTAAATATCAATCGTCTTAGACTTTTAGAATTTAATTTTATATAGTTAAATCAATTATGGATGCTTGGTTAAATTATAAAATTATTACATGTTAGATGATGATGTATTATATATAGTAATATATATACTAGTATTTGGAATGATATTCACGCACATTATGGCGGATGAGACCCTATGCGCCCCATATAATAGTAGATGACCCGATATACCACGATACCCCCCTCAAAGTGGGATTGGTGTTTTGATGTTTTATTGACATCTATGGATGCATGGAAGCAGGTTGGAGGGATCCAACTGGATTCCTCAAATATATTTTTTATTTTCATATATTGTGATATATGGATTGTGTGGAATAATCTATTATAGATTTTTTTAGTAATTGGAATTATTAGATGCTATCATAGCACTGGCCTAAAATTTAGGTATTTTAAATACATAAATATATTTTTAAAATTGAAGGAATTAAAGGAAATTTTGATATAAAATATTTATATTGAAAATTGGGATATTTGAAGAAAATTGAGTTAGAAAAATATATTTGATTTTTGGTCATACTTAACTATTTTGAATTATTAAATGGAGATTTCGAAAATGAATTATATAAAAGAATTTATAAATGGTATTCTAGAAATATAATAAGGAGTTGAAGTTGATACTAAAAATAGATTGGAAGTTATAAATAGATTTATAAAGAAATGGATTTATAAAATGAAACTTTATGAATAAGATCGTTTTTATAAACAAGTAAAACTCAAAGGAGTATAAGGTTTATAAATGATGTTATAAATAGGGTAAGCGATATCAATTGCGAAATAGGGAATATAAAATTCACAGGGAGAATTTATATTTAAGTATGGAAATAGAGCAAGAAAAATAGTGGTACTATTTTTGAAAGTGAAAAGGGTTAAGGAGATCTTAAAGGAAGGATATGATGTGATTCAAGAAGAAATTATAAATTGAATTAGTTATTGAGGTTTTAAAAATATATTTTTTATTCTAACAAGTTAAGTTTGTTTCTAAAAGGGAAATTTTATTATTTAAAACTATGAAATTTTAAACTTGTCAAGATCGAAATAATTCGGTAAGTAGATTTTCAAATATTAAGTATTTATTTTAGTTAATTATAACTTTTAAAATTAGTTTTGAAAATTTATTGGTTTATCTAAAAATGAGTTTTTGACATTTATAAAAGTGTTTTCGATATCTTAAATAATTATTGAACATGTTTTAAAAATAAATTATTATTCTTTTATATACTTATTATATATATAAAAGAGTTTGAAATGATTTTTACATGATTCTCTCAGGACTTGTAGGCGGGTTTATTTAACAGGAAGGTTTTGTAAGAGAAGTTTTATAATGGGATGGTAGGAACTTAAGACATCTCCTAAATGTTAGAATACCGAAACTTGGAATTCAAGTTAGATAAAGAAGTTATAAATGGTTAGATGGGATTATAATAAATATAATCGGTTTGGAAATTGTGAGAAGAAATTTACTAATTGTTTCACAAATGTAGGAGATAAGCAAAGAAAATTCCTAAGTTTTGATACTTGAGACGATTTTGAAAAATGGAGTTAGAATATTTTCCTAAGTGTTGAAATGTTTTGGGATATCCTGTTATGAATTTAAATATTGAAAATTGCTTTCAAATATTTAAATATGGAAAGAAAATTGAAATATATACCTTGTAAAGGTATTTGGAAAAGAATATTTTTGAAAAATGTATAATAAGGCCTAGTGTCTACTTGTGGATGTTTTATTGATAGTTAAATAATCGATTATCAATATTGGCCAATTTTGTTAATCATTTCAAAGAGACCGAGATCGGATTTAATTATCCGAAAACACTTCGATTCGGTTTGAACATAACGAATGAATAACGAATGAAAACCACAAGCTTTCGATGGGGTCGAAACTTTTTTATTTTCTAAAAAAATGCGCTTGCCTGTTTTACTAAATGATTTCGAAGGAGTTGAAACATATGCTTTCGAAGCGGTTTCTTAAATTGCTTTCGAAAGGGGTTGCCGCTTCTTGTTTAAATTTTAGATTCCGAATGAGTTTCTTAGTTTTAAAATCAATGCTTTTGAAAAAGGTAGTTTCGACTAAGTAGAAACCCTTCTGCCATCCCTTTGCCTTTCGAATGGATTGAAGTCATCAACCAATTCGGAAGGGGGCTTTTGTTTTAAACCTATACTAAGCCACTTTCTAAGGCCTTCTAAAGGATTTAGGGATTTCGAAGGTAATGGCTTCGAAAGGGATTTCAAAGCTATCCTCCAAATGTTTTACTCAAATGTATAGAGCTTTCGAAATGATGGTGCTGAAGCCATCTATTTTTCCCCAAACTCTTTTTAATGGTTTTGAAAGGGGTGCTTTCGCTTGTATTCACTTAGACGCAATAAGCTATGTTTTAAATTAAACCCAACTGTTTCGAAAGAGGTACTTTCAAATGGTTTTGAAGCTAAACTTTTATAATTAAATGATAATGCTTTAACACATTCGAAAGTTTTTAAAGTGTTTCGAAAGGCATGTACCTAGTGTTTTGAAAAGAAGATTTGAATGCTTTCGAAAGGAAGTTTTCCCAATGGTTTCGAAAAGATTAAAGGTTTCGAAAGCCTTCATTTTCAAAACAAAGAACCTAATCTCAATTTTTAAAGGCAAAACCCATGGCATTATATAAGCTTTTAAATTAGAGTTTTTGAAGAAGCATTCCTTGATAAAATAATAGGTTAAAGGGATTTGCTATGTTTTATATGAAATTTTCAAGGATATTAAGCCGCAGGTGTTTTTTTTTAATATGTTTGCTTCTTTTAATGTGTATATTCACATAATAATGGACCCTTAACTGCATTTTGGGGATAAAAAGAAAAATAACCAACTAGGTTGACCCAGTAGCAAATATAAATTGAATTAACTCCTGAATAAGTAGAACTACATCTAGGAGGTCAAATAGACCAGAATGCAGGATGGCTAAATATTGAAGTTGTCAAGTAGACAGGTTCATGTGAATCCATGAAAACTATGCTTAGAATAAGTTATTGGCAGGGGCCAATAGGCTCATAGTAAACCATTGAAAACTAAGGTTAGAAAGAATTATCGGCAGTGGCTAATAGGTTTGTAGTGGATCCATGAAAACTATATTTAGATTTAGTTATTGATAGAAGTCAATATGTTCCTAGACAACCCATGAAAACTAGGATAAGAGGGAAGTTATAGGAGATACTAATAGGTTCAGGGAGAATTCATGAATGATGAAGTTATTGGCAGGGGCCAATAGGTTCTTAGTGATCCCATGCAAACTATGAAATGAGACAAGGAGTCCATAAGCTTTACTCAGGTCATTAGTCAGCCCATGAAAACTAATAGGTTAATAATGACTCTAGAAATTGCAGATTAGATAGATAGTCAAAAATGAATGGGGATGAGAAATCCAAAATTCATTTACTTGTTTGCATATCATCATATATTTTAAATATCTATGTATTTACCATTATGGATGCAAGAGTACAATATATGGTTTTATAATGTTTTGAATACGATATTAGTAAGGGGAAAACCCATTCTGTTAAGCAACGTGGTCTCACTAGATATCTAAATGGTTTAAGATGGTAGAGTAGTATTCATACCAGGCTTTATGTCCGACTCGAAGTTTATATTTTCCCCTTAAACTCTCGGATGTTTAAATTAATTTTGAGTAGTTTGAGAGTTTAGGTTTTCAGGTACCTTTTTAGATAAATAAGCTTTCGAAGACCTGCAGGAGGCATGATAGATGTTCAGAGTTCTTTTCTATTTTTCTTTCGTTGTGTTTTGTTGTAAAGGCAAAGTTGTTTAATTGCCTAGATATATACACCGATCATCCAAAGGGGGATCTTCATATGTCGCTCTTGGCGTATATTGTAGTAATTATATTTTCTCTGAACATGGTTCTCGTTTTGCGATTATGTAATGAATTTGAAATGCTTTGAAATGGAATGATAATGTTGTATGTTGATTTAAAAAAATTACCATATATATATATATATGTTTCTGTTATATCAATGTATATATCATTACCGTATTTGGTCGTCGAGGATTAATAACTATGGATGACTATAATATCTGTAGCTGTTAGTTTTGGACCTCCAAGTGGGCGATGTTACAAAATAATTGATTATTAAATTTAAGTAAATTTAACAAAAAATCCATGAATGGTTTGTTTTTTTATAGTAGTTACAATGTGCTGTAACCATGAGTAATCTACCACAATACAATAAACATATCACTTTAAATACTCCTAGTCAAGATGTATCGAGATTGAATATCGATACATCCGTTGATACCAGAATATGTAACACTCACCAGGCGTTGGGTAGTTTATTACTCATGACTATTAGAGGGTATAAGGGATTACGTAACCAAGGAATGATTCGCTTGATAGTTTTCTGTTGGTTAATATAACTACGGTCAAATGGTGAATATTGATGTGACAATATTACATATTTCCTTTAACTTGAGAATAAGTCAAGCTTCAATATGGAAACTCTGCTTTAATTATAGTTAAATCTAGCACAACATCCATCAAATAACTATAGTCGGGTTTAGCGAAATCATTGGAAGTGAAACACTATTCAATAGAGAATTTGTCTCCTCGGTTATATGGGGTTGTATCATAGGGTAAACTTAAGTCAACTAAAAGTCAAAGTCACTAGCCAGAGCATTTTTGTAACATATTCCCTTTCGACCCCAAATATCGACACTAATACATCCACGGTATTCATATGCCAAGCAACCAAGTATCGAAAAGGCAGAACATTAGGGTAAAAAAAAAGAAAAGAAAAAGAAGAAGAAGAGAGCATAATATCGGAATCTCACAACAAAATGATAACATATAATATCAAAATGGTACTTTTACAAAGGAAAACTGTATAGAAACAATAATAAGAGTAAACTAACCTATCGTCAGTCTAGACAGATATAATAACATATCCTCACAATTGCGAATATAAAAATAAACAAAGTAATGTAGAGGAAATAAAATCTATGCGGCTCCAATGAATCGTCAATGACATCTGAACATATACATTGGGCTGACCCAAGCATTAAAAGAAGAATAACACCTGGATCTGTTTGGTAAACCAACATGAAAAAAATCAAGTAATTTGAATTACTATATTTGTAAAACCATTTAAAGAATAAAGGTATCCCGTAAGACCACACCGTAAATAAACATGGACATGTTATTACCTTAAGATAACCGAACACTTTAGGGAAAAAATTAGTGATATTATAATACTGTCTAGGGTGTTTAATATAAATATAAATCATAGCTGAAATGGTACATTAGTTACATTTGATAGCAAATTTAGGTATACAAGCAGAACCACTAAGGTACGTTTATATATACGGATTTTCCAAAGAGACCTCACTAGTATACTCATAAGCCATGCTAGAGATCGATCACCTATGACAAGGGTTAAACTACCTTCTAAGCATCGCATATCTTTAGATTAAATATACCATAGGGTAAATAACAACAACCCAAGCCCTAACATGTGAACCGAATAGCATCAACTCCCCGTGCATAACATATTGATAAGCATACTCTAGATAATGGAGTTTATGTACCCTCTATTTGGGTTAGCTGAACCTAGGATCATGCATCCTACTCTGTCTTTAGTCATTTTCCGACGTCAAGGATACTTCCGGCATCTTCACATGAGTTTCAAAAAAATTGATCAAATAACGAACCCTATATGGATCCGATTATCTCAACAGATTTTGGAACCACACATGGTTTCCATTATCCCACTCCCAAATCACAGAGCCCATATAATAGTTTTGGAGCGGTACTCAGTAAGTAAAAAACTTACCCATCCTGGACGTTTCAAAAACAATCGACGAATTTCTAGTTAACTTAATTCCGATTCTTTTAGAGCTAACCGAAAGCTAGATGCGTTTCGTATCAATACTTCTCCTCTAGGTTTCTTATTGGTATAAATTCGCGAAGCATTCATATACTTCCTAAGTTAAGTTTGGTCAAGATTGGTAGTCGACTAATCGAATGTCGAATATTGAACACTTGCTTATGGGAATCAAGGTTCCACACTTTACATGTTTTCGACCTTTCAGCTTAACTTTTCCTCGGCCTAGAAAAATGTCGATAGGTTAGAGCTTTATTGCTCTGCCCCTACCTAAACATCGGTCTTGACCCTCACAAATAGAGAAGCTTTCTCGTTCAACTTTTAATGTTAAGCATATTAGTACCAACATGCCATAAACAATCAAACTAAGGTCATTACATAGTTCTTACTTATCATCTAAGTATAATCAAGTCACATAAACGACTTTTAATCCCTTTATAATTAATTTAACCTTTATCAAGTAAAACCCTTTTTATTAGTAAAACATCTTTTATCTAATAAAACTTCTTCATAAATCAAGACTTCCTTTATTGATTAAAATTCTTTTATTAATTAAAACACCTTTACATACTTGTATAAATACATTGGATTTCTATTTATAAACGATGTATACTTGTCTTTATAAATTTATCTATTCATTTATTTTTTTAATACTTAAAAAGTATTCATATACTTATTCCAATGGTATAAGTGTATTCACAAATCGTTTAACAAGTTTTACTTACTTGAAATACAATCAAAGAGATTAAAACAATAACTACCAAAACATTGGTTATAATAAACTCCTTTTCTTTTATAAATTAAACACATAACATTGTCTATCTCTTTATAGAATATTTCAATACTTTTTATTATCTTTAAAATTCCATTGTTAAAGATTAATAATATTCCTTCCAAAATATAATTCAGGGGTTAAAAAAATGTTGCTAAAACATTGTTTACTACAAACCCAAATCCATTCCATCTAATCATCTATTTAAAACACTCTTTTAAAGGTTTAATATTTAAGGGTTAAAGACAAGTGTTGCTCAAAACATTTGTCACAACAAACCCAAACATTTCATACTTTGAAAACATTCCTCTTTAAAACTCCCTTCTTAAAGATTTATTTATATCTAAGGACTAAAGACAAGTGTTGCTCAAAAAATTTGTTACAACAAACCCAAAACCATTTACTGTATTTTTCTACTAAATATCCATTAGTAAATATCTAATTATATTCCCAAGTATAATTAATAATAAAGATTAAAAAAGCGTTGCTAAAAACACTGTTTACAACAACCCAAAACTATTTACTTATCCATTAATAAATTTAAACATTTTTATTTAAAGATCAAAGCATACCCACACTTATTAATTAAGGCAATGCACTTTAGTTTGATTCCATAAAACAATTTATATTTAAGTGTTAAAATCTAAACTCCCATTATTATATTTATAAAATAATTAATTTAATATTTAAAACTTATATATCTATATAAATATCTTTAAAATACTCATTAATATGTTAAAACTTTTTTAAGACTATTTAAAATATATGATAACTATTTATATAGAATATACTATAAAAATAAGGAATTTTGAAATTAATAGAAAAACCAAAATAAACTTTGTTTTATTCTAAAATCCACTTAGTTTAAAAATTCACGGTTAAATGTTAAAAATATATTTAAACATGAAATCGAATTTTGAAATACTCTAGTATAAGTTAGAAAACAATGCTTAAGTTAGAAAATAATGCTAAAAAGATTAGACAAAAGTTCATAATTAATTTTTACACAACTTGTAGTTTCAAACAGAAAATATAGCATTTTTGCAAATGCTACCAAAATAATTCGCAACAGCTCAAAAGCTTTCGGAAGCATAAACAGCATTTTAAAAGTGCTACCAAAAGTCCTGGGCTATCATTTAAGGTGAATTTGCTACAACTTTGTGCCTAGATTTCGGCTACTTAACCAATGCTTTTATTATCCATACATTTTACATTAGTTAGTATACTTTGGATACTATAAAATCATGGAGAAAAATCTCAGAGAATATTTTTAATTATTTTAGAGAATTTTTTGAAAACAAGGCATTTTATTAAACTGCACTTATAGCGACTATTTCGCTATAACGTTTTGCACTTTGTTCAACTAGCTATCGAATGAATTAGGCTTCAAAACTTTCCCCGTAAGAAAAATATATTATTAACTTGATTAATTGCTAAAGAAACCCTAAGAAATTTTCCACAAAAATGCACGTTATTTTCGAAAACAAACTATTTTTAAAAGCATCACTATATCGATATTTTACTTCAATCTTTTGTTACTTTGATTTACTTTTATATAACTTTCCAAGACATATTATATACTTTTCAAAAACTTATATAAGTATAGATGATAACCAAACAAGTTATTATTAAGATATGTCACTAAATCCCCATTATCACAAGTTATAGTTTAAGAGATTTAAAGTGCATTTATAGCGACTATCGCTTTACGGACAATTCTGTTTTCATATGGATTGAAGGTGTCATATTATTGAAACCACCCGCAGTTCCGTACCTCTTGAGTCGACACTATTCTACATCAATCAACTCAAGTTGAACAGAAATACGAACCATTAGGGTTAAAGAAGAAGAGGTAGAAGAAGAGAAAACAGAAAACAAAAACAAAATCTTACAACGCAACGAAATAAAATATAATAGATATTCAATGAACTTTACACAAAAGAAAACTATGTCTGTTTACACATACATCATCAGAGTACATCATCAGAGTTCAGCAACATCAATAACATACAACTGGATACACAGCGGAACAATAATCAAGTACGGAAGTACGTATCGCTATCCAGCTCATCTCCTGAGCTCCACATCATCCTTTCCTGTATTCTATAATACTCGGTCTGACCCGAGTATTATAGTTAAATAACATCCGAGTCATTCTGGAATACCAGCGTGAGAAAATCACACTCAAATTGATTATTAAAGTTTCAAAAATCCTTTGAAAACAAAAGCATCTTGTAAGACCATGCCACAAATAAACATGTCGGGTTTTTACCTTACGATAGCCAAAACACTTTTTATTAAAATCATCTGATATTATAATAGGGTCTATATAAAAATACTTATTAAAATAGCCAAAATTGTTACATTATTAAATTCCAGCTACTAGCCACAAAGTGGGTAATACAAACAAAACTTGTGAAAGGTGCGTAGGGAGAATGGATTTCCAACTAATGACTAGGCACTGGGGTACCACCTGTCACGATACCTGGTCTAGACCAGTATACCGAGGATCATTCTCGACCCCCTGCAACACAAGACCAGGACTACCCCTTACTGGATAATCCCGAGTAAGATCACCCCATGGTTGTGGTCAGCAACCGCACCACTAAGCCGAAATAAAAGGGACATCTAGACAGGGATGACCTCACCCTGAAATGGGTGCTACCCACCTAGCCTTGCTGCATAACCTCTGATTTTCAATCATTCCCGGTTGATGAGGCTTGAGGCTAAGCGTTACCTTTTAGAACGTTTCACTTAGAATGCCCACTGTCCACCTGACGATGATCCGAAAGCATTCGTCCATACAAGTCCGTCCTGGGTTCGAACGGAATCGAAGGCACTATTCCTACTACATCCATTTTAGAATCATTCTCAGGATAAGTAGCGACTAGCCCTTGCACTTCACTGCTCCATCTTCGACTCCGAACTCGTTTTCCCACGGAAACGTACAAACCGGATCGAAGTGGTTTTCGAGAAATTAATCCTGATCCCGGTCTCTTCGAAACGATCAGCGCATTGTCCAATATTGTTAGTTGGTTATTTAACTATCAAATAAAATTCACAAACATCCATCAACATAAATAATTTCTCCAAATTATTTATTATTCTCATAATATCTTCGCAGGGTATATTTCCATTCTCAACCCTTTTTGAAAACAGTTTCCAAATCACATTTTCTTATGGAATAAATTCCCAAATATTTATTTCCACTGAAAACAACCAAGTACAAACACTTTAGATTTTAAAATAATTTAAAACACTTATTTATAAAATATACTTTAACATTTAAATTGAAAACTACTTCAATACTTTATTAAATATATATACTTTAGGAATATTTAAAATAAGGTTACCTTATAAAATATAAAACTAGATTTTCTCTTTTTAAAACAACATACCAAGCCACCTTTAAATAATTACTACTATAATAGATTTGAAATTACCTATTTTCGAATTTAAACATTTAGAAATACTAAATTTTCTAAAACATGCTTTTTAAAACAACATTAACGCTTTTAATTTATATTTTAAAGTTTATTTTGAAAACGTACTTGGCTATCCGGGGAAATACACTTTTTTCACATCCTTTAAAAATAAATCACTATTTATTTTTAAACTAATTTTCTCATTTCTTTAATAAATTCCAACCGTGAATTTATTCTTCCCAAATATTCACTGATATATTTTACTTCACTTTTATAAATTCCATAGTCACATTCTCCTTTAAATTCCCAATTTCAAACACTTGAATCAATTTCCAAGTTGATTTCCAATTTTCTCCATTTTGAAATAAATTCCTTTACTTACTCACTTTATTTTCAAAATCCATTAACTTCAAATTTTATCTCTTCGTTTTGATTTTAAATCTTTTAACTGAAACATACCAATTTCATATTTTCCAAATTTCTTCTTTATTCTTTTAAATAACTTTTAAACCTTGAATTTTAAAGTAAATTCTTTCATTCCTTTGAATAACATCACTTAAGTTTTAATATTCATTATTTCCCTTTTTATTCAAATCCCCTTTCCCATACTTGGAATTTATTTATTAGAATTTTAAAATCACTTTTATTTTTATCCATTTTATCCTTCAATTTATTCAAATTTCCTATAATTATTTACTTAAAATTTCACTCTTTTATTTTCTTTCAAAAATCCAATTATATATATTTTGATAACTTAATGTACCGAAATATTCAAGTAAACTATAGCATTTAATATTCCAGTATAATTCATCACAGAAAATCAAATAATCATAACAAAGAATACTAAATAATATAAATAAATGTTGAGGAATCCAGTTGGATTCCTCCAACCTGTTTCCCTGTATCCACAGATGTTAGCACAATATAAAATACCAATTCCACTTCGAGGTGGAATATCACGGTATATGAGATTTAATATTATATTATCCGCTATTATGCGGCGCATAAGGTCTCATCCGCTATATAATGCGGGAAATCAATCATTCCAAGATATATTATATACTATAATATATCACATATCAAATCAATTCTACCATTCAACCAATTATTTAAATTTCATCATTTAAATTTTAATTATTACCAGATGAGTGAGATCAACTCACCTTTGATTTTTTTTTGGCAAACCATTTCCATCCGGCTTGCTTCCTTTTAGATGTTAACCTTGAATAATAATTTATATGATTTATTAATATTCGAAATATAAATGGACCACTAATTACCATTTTATAATTAAATTCAATTTTGAACTAATTTACTTTTATTAAATCTTTTAGTAACAAAAATGGTTTAGATAGGTCAATTTACACAATTTTATTTCCATAATATGTTATTACAAAATAAATTAGTTAAGTTATATTTATTTTATTCATGAACTATATATTTGTAAAATAATCTATATAGACTTCATAAAAATCTATTTCATATAAATTTCCAAACAATCACATTTTTTTATTAAAATTCTGCCTTCAAAATCCTATTCCTATATATATATATATATACATACATACATATTGTTTACATATATGTATTGAACCTTATAAAATAAAATTGGTTGCATCCTTCTATAAATTAAACCCTATATAGACATCAAAGTTAAATAAAACAAACTTCATTTTCCAAACCTATATACATGTATTAAATTAAAAAGGAACAGATCTGTTTAAAAATTCCTTTATTGGAACAATTACATTTTTTTCTGTGCATACCAAAAAAAATTTTCTTTCATTTAAAATTGAAAACAGACTGCCTCACCTCGAGCTAGCATTTCTGAGCACACACGCGACCTTCCACATCTCGATCAACCCGACCTCGAACCACTTCTTGAACACGACAATACACCTGCCTCGCCATCGTGAATAACTCAGTAAGGTTGCTGCTTCCTCTACAAACCCTAATCCATCGACGACAAGGCACAACCCTGACGTGAGCTCGCCTAAATCTTCGACGACTCAGCTCCTCCCCACTTCAACACCTGCCGCCCCTCTCTACTTGCACCATCAAGATCTCCTCCATCGTGATGAAGACGTGAATCATGGTGACGTCGAGGCCTAGATAACGAAGGGCTTTGCGATTTCGATTTGAAATCGAATCGATTTCGTTAGTCTCTTTTTTTTAATGAACTGTCGATTATTTCGCTCGGCCATGATTTTATTTTTCTGAATGGGTTCTCGATTTCGTTTACCTAAGGGAGACAAGGGAAGATAGCTCGGCTATCTTCTGTTAAACGTGTTGGATCATTGATTTTTTTTTCAGGAACGAAGACAATCGGCAGATAATATAAAAGGAGAAAGATACCTTGTGTGAGAAGCTTTGCCTAGCTACAGTGGTCTTGAAACGAAAGGGAAAAAGTTGTGAAGTGAAATAATTTCAGCTGATGGTAACCAGGATATAAATATATTTTTAAATTAAATTCAAATCGTCTCGATAAATGCAACTTACAATTCCGAATTCCTATCGAGGCGTGCCGCTAGGCATTTATAATGTTATACCCCTATTCCGAACGCATTGGAAAAGGTTTCGATTCCTAATTCGGTCATATGGAGAAGATAGCTTTTTGAACCCAGTTATTATATTAAATTTTCGATATAGTTCCAGCGCGTTTATATATCGTATGCTTACAACACAACTCCGATCACTACGAAATTTGAAATCCGATAATAGTACAATATTACGGATCCAATGGAACTAGTTTCGTCGAAATCCGAGACTGTGCCTCGGAATGCTATTTTTAAATTCAATTTAAATTATAAAATTTCAAAACTTAACAAAACACTTCCAAATTCAATTTCAACACTTTTACTATCTTCAGTACTATCGATATAAATTTTACAAACCCTTAGATTATTTTTAACAGGCTTAAAACTGAAGATTCAATATTTCACCCAACTTCCAATTATTAAATTCAAAAATTTAATTATCAAATAAATAGTGATATTTGGAATTCAAATTAAAAAATAACTATGAAATATTTAAAATCGATTAAATATTCTGATTTCAAACAACCAAAAATTTCGGGTCGTCACATTCCTCCCCCTTAAAAGAATTTCGTCCCCGAAATTACCAGTAGGAAGAATGGTCCAATACCGGTTTACTATTTTTCCAAAACCAAACAGTTTTCAACAACAACAACCAAACAATCTTTATTAAAGACACACAATCCATCTTATTAACTTTCCAAATTTTTCCATAGTTCCCAAACAACTTTACTTATTCAACCATTCAAATTGTAATTCAAAACCAAGTTTTAAATTTTCAAAATTTTCTCAAAAAATTTCTCACTCGCTAAATTTTTGAAAAATTTCGCCAGCGTCTCCTTTGCGCGGTTAGCTCATACAAGTACAAAATGCCTCTACGGGCTCCCAAATTCCAAAAGAAAATAAAAAGCCAAGTGGCTTGATCAAAAACCCAATCAAATTTCATACAGAAATTTAAACACATACCTTTTTGTCGAGCAATTCAAAATTTTCTTCTGAAATCAGAACCCATTTTTCTTTTCCTTTATAATACCTGCATATCTTACTGAGCAATAATATTCAATCACAACTTTCAAAACATTTTATTGACTTCCTTACAAAATGTCAATATCTATTCATTCAAGCCGTATGATGTACATATATGTTTATTAAATCTTCACTCAAATGCTTATTCAATATATTTTCCCGACACCCATATTACTTAAGAATTTCACCATTTCTTCTTAAGTTCGATATAAGTATTTTATATGCTTCTTATATTTATTTTCACTTCACCACTTAGTTTATATCTATTTTTATCCAAATTGGTTCTCCCATTTCCATATGAATTCAATTTAACTTCACTCTGAATATTGAATTTTTATCTTCCCTTTATAACTGATTCATGTCATTATTTTAAAGTAGTTTCATTCCCTAATTTATTTCAATTTCCAATTTGAAATCGTTTTATCGCTAACAAAAAAGTTTCCAAAAATTTCTAACTCCCAAAATTTTCGAAAATTTTTGGGAGTCTCCTTTGTAC
This sequence comes from Allium cepa, assembly GCA_030765085.1. Classification (NCBI taxonomy): domain Eukaryota; kingdom Viridiplantae; phylum Streptophyta; class Magnoliopsida; order Asparagales; family Amaryllidaceae; genus Allium; species Allium cepa. The sequence continues at coordinate 1,044,375,871 of CM060941.1, read as the reverse complement.
GGAGGAGCTTTTGCAATTTGACAAGAGATATAAATATATATACATCGACCCACAAGGTCGAAAAAACAAAAATAGTTCATATTTCCTATTTTTATTGCGTAGGCGTACCTTTATTTAGCATTTTTAAGCAAACGGCTTATTATTTAGCAATTAGCGCGTCCAAATCCAGCCAAACGGCTTCCCGGTACCTATACTTACTTCATTTAAACATCCAAGTGCCAAAATCATGTAATTTAACAACATTTAACATATTTAACTTGCAAACATATGAGTTTCTATAAGCAATGCAGGTTAGATAATATTTATAAGCAACTTACAGGGTTTTGACATTAATTTTAATTGTTTACAACCAATTCGTATACAACTTCATTCAATTTAAATGGTATGCAACTCAATTGCTTATATTCAATTCATTTTTAACCCAAAAAACTCATATTCAATTCAATTGATTTCAAAATAAATTTTATTTAAAATTTTATATAATCTCGTTTTCGTCAAACCACAATTATTTTAACGCAAATTCAGTGATATTTATGTGAATAAATAATTACTTAAGCTTATAATTATTTTAAATTGATCCCAATACAATTTATATTAAATTTTATTCCATTCTAACTTATTTATGAACGATTCACTAGCATTTCATTCATTCCCGCGTTGGTTTCATTTAAACCTATTCCATTAAGCTTGACAACATTCCATGCTAATATTTATAACCATTTCCCAAATTAATTTAACACAAACTTTTATTTAATGGCTTTCACCCTTACTCGAAGCCAAGCTTCTAATATTTTTAAACTAAAGTTAATTTACTTTCTTCAAACTTTTTCAACTTCATAACTTAAGTTCACTTCATTTGCGAATAAATTTTCTTTTTCCCTTTAACTTATTAAATTTCATTTCAATCTACAAATTTATTTGATTTGTTCTTTTGTCTCGTTCATTACAAATTTTAATTTCCAAATTCAATTCATTCACGACTCGTTTAATTCAATTAACCATTCTCATAATCCATTTAAATTTTAATTCCATTCTCAATTCGTTAAAATAATATCCAAGGCCATATTTAATTCATGTTTAATTCACTTACAATTCCAAGTTGAATTTCTATTTATAACTCGGATTTCATTTACAAATTCATCATTAACTCAAATTTCAACTCTTATTTATCCAACTAGTGTTCCATTTCCAGATTTCATAATTAATTATCCAGTTGGCTCACTTCCAATTTACAATTCAATCTTTGATTTTTTTTCTTCAAAAATCGCTTTATTACTTTACTTGAGTTCAATCTAATTTATAATTCGAGTTTAGATTTCTATTTCACTTTCCAAAATACCAAATACATTTTTATTTTGGCTTACTCCTTCCAATATCCAATTTCAGTTCATTTACTTACAATTATAAATTCATTTGTTCATTCACAAATTTATTTCAACCTATAAATTTTATTTCCAAACATTAATTATTTTTAGTTCATTTGAACTACTTCTACACCTCATTTTACACAATTTCAAATAAACATTATCCAATATTCAAATTTCATTTTTAACTAATAAATTTTATTCATTTACTTATTTCCTTTAGCCTACTTAGATTTATTTTCCTCACATTCACTTTTTATTTAACTTGGTTTAGTTACATTCTAATTTAATTCAAATTTTAAGTTTCTATAAGTTCTTCAATTTATTTATCTTCCGTTTGATAACTTTTTTTCAATTCACTTAAATTAATTGGCTTACATTCTAACATACTTTCGTTTTCTTACTTACTTAAAATTTTTAACTTTTTCCCAAGTTAAATTTTTCTACTCCAAACAAATCTTCAGATTTTTGACTCATTCATTATTCCAGAATACTTTTAATAAGATTCCATAGTTTTTGCTTAAGCATACCAAAACACCAACTCCAGAGTTTAAACCATTACTAAAATGTCCAAAATTAAATTTTGAAAACATGTATATCTAAACCAAACTATTCCTTTGCATTTTCAAAATCAAACCTAATTTCGCAAACAAACATTAATCCAAAACATCCAGGTAGCAATCTCCCTCTTGGAAACTCGAAAAGAACACCGATGATGTCGCAATCATCATCGGAATTATTTTCCAGCGACCGTAAAGAGTTCAATGCTTTTATCTCTTTTAAAACCCTTCAAATATTTTTAAATTCCAAATCTCTCTAGATTTAAAATCCGATTCAAAAATATTTCACACATATATATTATTTTTCCCAACCTTTTTGAGAATCATTTTCAAATTCAAAGGAATCTAAATTTCCAAATTTTCAAATTCCAAATCCTTTAAATTTATATTCAAACATTACTTTGTAATTTTATCTTATTTTAATTATGATTTCAATTCCTTATTCAATTATAAATCACATTTACAAATCCCATTTATTTTATTAATTTATTACTTAATCTTTGGTTATTATCTTCAATTTCTTATTCAATTCTCATATAATGATAATAATTTAATATTATCACTTTCTAACAACCAAGCAACCATATATAATTATAACAATTTACGAAAAATCATTTCCTTTATATACAAAAATAATTTGGGTAAAATTATTTCATTTACCCTATTTAAAACGATACCGGTCGGTTTATCTTATTTAAGAGTTTAGAAACCCCTATCGATAATATGGCATCCCACATATCGACCAGAATCCATAAACACTCAACCGACAAATCAACACAATATAAATCAAATTTTTATTCACTAACAAATACGCGCTCATACTATTAATACACTCAAACTCATTCTAGAGTACTATGGACTCTATTTAAATGAGTAATCCCACCAGAGCCAAGGTTCTCGCTTAACCTTCTGCTCTGATACCAAGTGAAACGACCCGCAGTTCCGTACCCCTTCAGTCGACATTATTCTACATCAATCAACTCAAGTTGAATAGAAATACGAACCATTAGGGTCAAAGAAGAAGAGGTAGAAGAAGAGAAAATAGAAAACAACAAAAAAATCTTACCAACGCAGCGGAATAAAATATAATAGATATTAAATGATCTTTACACAAAAGAAAACTATGTCTGTTTACACATACATCATCAGAGTACATCATCAGAGTTCAACAACATTAATAACATACAATTGTATACGCAGCGGAACAATAATCAAGTACGGAAGTACGTATCGCCAGCCAGCTCATCTCCAGAGCTCCACATCATCATTTCCTATATTCTATAATACTCGGTCTGACCCGAGCATTATAGTTAAATAGCACCCGAGTCGGTCTGGAATACCAGCGTGAGAAAATCACACTCAAATTGATTATTAAAGTTTCAAAAATCCTTTGAAAACAAAAGCATCTCGTAAGACCACGCCACAAATAAGCATGTCGGGTTTTTACCTTATGAGAGCCAAAACACTTTTTATAAAAATGCTCTGATATTATAATAGGGTCTATATACAAATACTTATTAAAATAGCCGAAATTGTTACATTATCAAATTCCAGCTACTAGCCACAAAGTGGGTAATACAAACAAAACTCATAAAAGGCGCTTATGGAGAATGGATTTTCAACTAATGACTAGGCACTGGGGTACCACCTGTCATGATACCTGGTCTAGATCAGTATACCAAGGATCACCCTCGACCCCCTGCAACAATGACCAGGACTACCCCTTACTGGATAATCCCGAGTAAGATCACCCCACGGTTGTGAGCAGCAACCGCACCACTAAGCAGAAATAAAAGGGACATCTAGACGGGGATGACCTCACCCTAAAATGGGTGCTACGCACCTAGCCTTGCTGCATAACCCCTGATTTTCAGTCGTTCCCGGTTGATGAGGCTTGAGGCTAAGCGTTACCTTTTAGAATGTTTCACTTAGAATGCCCATCGTCCACCTGACGATGTTTCGAAAGCATTCGTCCATACAAGTCCGTCCCAGGTTCAAACGGAACCGAAGGCACTATTCCTACTACATCCATTTTGGAATCATCCTCAGGATTAGTAGCAACTAGCCCTTGCACTTCACTGCTCCATCTTCTACTCCGAACTCGTTTTCCCACGGAAACGTACAAACCGGATCGAAGTGATTTTCAAGAAATTAATCCTGATCCCGGTCTCTTCGAAACGATCAACGCATTGTCCAATATAGATAGTCGGTTATTTAACTATCAAATAACATTCACAAACATCCATCAACATAAATAATTTCTCCAAATTATTTATTATTCTCAAATTATCTTCGCAAGATATATTTCCATTCTCAACCCTTTTTGAAAACAGTTTCCAAATCACATTTTCTTATGGAATAAATTCCCAAATATTTATTTCCACTGAAAACAATCAAGTACAAACACTTTAGATTTTAAAATAATTTAAAACATTTATTTATAAAATATATTTTAACATTTAAATTGAAAATACTTCAATACTTTATTAAATATATATACTTTAGGAATATTTAAAATAAGTTTACTTTACAAAATATAAAACTAGATTTTCTCTTTTTAAAACAACATACCAAGTCACCTTTAAATAATTACTACTATAATAGATTTGAAAATATCTATTTTAGAATTTAACATTTAGAAATAATAAATTTTCTAGAACATTCTTTTTGAAACAACATTAAAGCTTTTAACTTACATTTAAAAGTTTACTTTAAAAACGTACTTGGCTATCCAGGGAAATACACTTCTTTTCACATCCTTTAAAAATAAATCACTATTTATTTTTAAACAAGTTTTCTCCTTTCTTTAATAAATTCCCACCGTGAATTTATTCTTCCCAAATATCCACTGATATATTTTACTTCACTTTTATAAACCCAGTTTATAAATTCCATAGTCCCATTCTCCTTTAAATTCCCAATTTCAAACACTTGAATCAATTTCCAAATTGATTTCCAATTTTTTCCATTTTGAAATAAATTCCTTTACTTACTCACTTTATTTTCAAAATCAATTAACTTTAGATTTATCTCTTCGTTTTGATTTTAAATCTTTTAACTGAAGCATACCAATTTCATATTTTCCAAATTTCTTCTTTATTCTTTTAAATAAATTTTAAACCTTGAATTTTAAAGTAAATTCTTTCATTCCTTTGAATAACATCACTTAAGTTTTAAAATTCATCATTTCCCTTTTTATTCAAATCCCCTTTCCCATACTTGGAATTTACTTATTAGAATTTTAAAATCACTTTTATTCTTATCCAGTTTATCCTTCAATTTATTCAAATTCCCTATAATTATTTTACTTAAAATTTCACTCTTTTATTTTGTTTCAAAAATCCAATTCTATATATTTTTTGATAACTCAGTGTACCGAAATATTCAAGCAAACTATAGCATTCAATATTCCTGTATAATTCATCAAAGAAGATCAAATAATCATAACAGAGAATACTGAATAATCTAAATAAATATTGAGGAGTCCAGTTGGATTCCTCCACCCTGTTTTCCTGCATCCACAGATGTTAGCACAATATAAAATACCAATTCCACTTCGAGGTGGAATTTCGTGGTATATGGGATTTAATATTATATCATCCGCTATTATGCGACGCATAGGGTCTCATCTGCTATATAATGCGAGAAATCAATCAGTCCAAGATATATTATATAATATAATATAGCACATCAAATCAATTCAACCATTCAACCAATTATTTAAATTTAATCATTTAAATTTAAATTAATACCACATAAGTGAGATCAAATCACCTTTGATTTTTGTTTGGCAATCCGTTTCCATTCAGCTTGCTTCCTTTCAGATGTTGACCTTGAATAATAATTTATATGATTTATTAATATTCGAAATATAAATCGACCACTAATTACCATTTTATAATTCAATTAAATTTTGAACTAATTTACCTTTGTTAAAACTTTTAGTAACAAAAATAGTTTAGATAGGTCCATTTACACAATTTAATTTCCATAATATGTTATTATAAAATAAATTAGTTAAGTTATATTTATTTTATTCATGAACTATATATTTGTAAAATAATCTATATAGGCTTCATAAAAATCTATTTCATATAAATTTCCAAACACACATTTTTTTATTATTAAAATTCTTCCTTCAAAATCCTATTCCCATATATATATATTTACTGTTTACATATATACTGAACCTTATAAAATAAAATTGGTTGCATCCTTCTATAAATTAAACCTTATATAGACATCAAATTTAAATAAAACAAACTTCATTTTCCAAACCGATATACATGTATTAACTTAAAAAGGAACAGATCTGTTTAAAAATTCCTTTACTAGAACAAATTTTTTTTCTGTGCATACCAAAACAAAATTTTCTTTCATTTAAAATTGAAAACAGACTGCCTCACCTCGAGCTAGCATTTCCGAGCACGCATGCGACCTTCCACATCTCGATCAACCTCGACCTCGAACCACTTCCTGAACACGCCAAAACACCTGTCTCGCCATCATGAACAACTCAGCAAGGTCGTTGCTTCCTCTACAAACCCCAATCCATCGACGATGAGGCACATCACTGACGCGAGCTCGCCTAAATCTTTGACGACTCGACCCCTTCCCACTTCAACGCCTGCCTCCCCTCTCTGCTTGCACCATCAAGATCTCCTCCATCATGATAAAGATACGAATCATGGTGACGTCGAGGCCTAGATAACGAAGGGCTTCGCGATTTTGATTTGAAATCGAATCGATTTCGTTAATCTCTTTTTTAATGAACTGTCGATTATTTCGCTCGGCCGTGATTTTATTTTTCTGATTGGGTTCTCGATTTCGTTTACCTAAGGGAGAAAAGGGAAGATAACTTGGCTATCTTTTGTTAAACGTGTTGGATCGTTGATTTTTTCAGGAACGAAGACGATCGGCAGATAATATAAAAGGAGGAAGATACCTTGCGTGAGAAGCTTTGCCTAGCTATAGTGGTCTTGAAACGAAAGGGAAAAAGTTATGAAGTGAAACAATTTCAGCTACTGTAACCAGGTGTAACAGCCCGCAAATCCGTACCCCTTGGGTCAACACTATCCTACCTCAATTTACTCAAGTGGAATAGAAATACGAACCATTAGGGTTAAAGAAGAAGAGATAGAAGAACGAAGAAACTAAAAAATATCAGAATCTAACCATCGCAGCGGAATAAAATATAATATATAATATCAGATCTTTACGCAAAATGAGAACTGTATCTGTTTTATACATCATATCATCAGAGTATCTCATACAAACAACATTTACCAGTCAGACAATTCCATACAATTCACAGCAGCGGATATATATACAAGTACGTATAATACGTCTCGGACTCCAGCTCCTCTTCTGCTCCATAGCATCCTGTCCTGAACATATAATACTCGGTCTGAGCCGAGCATTATAATGAAATAACACCCGAGTCAGTCTGGAATACCAGCTGATAATAATGCATCCAAATTGATTATTAAACTTTCAAAAATCCTTTTGAAAACAAAAGCATCTCGTAAGACCACGCCACAAATAAACTTGTCGGATTTTTACCTTACGAAAGCTAAAACACTTTTTATAGAAATCCTCCGATATTATAGTAGGGTCTATATACAAATACTTATAAAGTAGCCGAAATTGTTACATGATTAAATTCCAGCTACTAGCCACAGAGTGGGTAATACAAACAAAACTCGTAAAAGGCTCGTAGGGAGAATGGATTCCAACTAATGACTAGGCACTGGGGTACCACCTGTCACGGTACCTGGTCTAGATCAGCGTACCGAGGACCACGCCCGATCCCCTGCAACACAAGGCCCGGACTACCCCTTACTGGATAGTTTCGAGTAAGATCACCCCGTGATTGGGATCAGCAACCGCACCACTAAGCCGAAATAAAAAGGACATCTAGACAGGAATGACCTTACCTGGAAATGGTTGCTGCCCACCAAGCCTTGCTGCATATCCCCTGATTTTCAGTCATTACCGGTTGATGAGGCTTGATGCTAAGCGTTACCTTTTAGAACGTTTCTCTTAGAATGCCCACCGCCCACGTGACGATGTTCCGAAAGCATTCGTCCATACAAGTCCGTCCCGGGTTCGAACGGAACCGAAGGCACTACTCCTACTACATCGATTTTGGAAATATCCTCATGATTAGTAGCGACTAGCCCTTGCACTTCACTGCTCCATCTTCGACTCCGAACACGTTTTTCCATGAAACATACAAACCGGATCGAAGTGGTTTTCGAGAAATAAATCTCGATCCCGGTCTCTTCGAAACGATCAACGCATTTGTCCAATATTGATAGTCGGTGATTTAACTATCAATTAACATTCACAAATATCCATCACACAATAAATAATTTCCCACATTATTTATTTCCTCAAAATATCTTTACAAGATATAATTCCATTTCAAAATCCCTTTGAAACACTTTTCAAATCCAATTCTTCTCATGGAATAGATTTCCAAATCTTTACTTCCTCTGAAAACATCCAAGTACCCATATTTAAGGTTGAAAATAATTTAAATACTTTATTTTTGAAAATACATTAAAACATTTTATATTAAAACTTCTTACATACTTGATTTAATACATATATATACCTTTAGAAATAACTTGAATAAAACTGCTTAATAAAATATAAACTATTATCTTTAAAATAAAGTTAAGTCATACTAGATTTTAAAATAAAGTTATGAAACTCTATACAATTTCTAAATAATACTTTGATTGATTATTTTTAAAATAAACCATTTTATAAAGTATAAATAATAATAATATTCTTTAAACATAATTCTAATTATCCTTTAAAAATAATTACTCCTATAACTACTTTGATATATATTTACTTTTAAAATTCTTACAACCTAAATAATCTTTCTTGAAACCATACTTTAATATAACTTCAAATCCTAACGTTTCAAAAATCTATTTAAAACGTACTTGACTTTCAGGGAAATACACTTCCATCTTAGAATAACAAAGAATTCAGGTGTGCCGCTAGGCGTTTATAATGTTATACCCCTATTTCAAACGCATTGGAAAAGGTTTCGAGTCCTAATTCGATCGTATGGAGAAGATAGGTTTTTGAACCCAGTTATTATATTAAATTTTCGATATAGTTTCAGCTCGTTTATATTTCGTACTCTTAAACCATAACTCCGATCACTATGAAATTTAAAATCCGATAATAGTACAATATTACGGATCCAATGGGACTGGTTTTGTCGAAATCCGAGACTGTGCCTCGGAAGGCTATTTTTAAATTCAATTTAAACTATAAAATTTCAAAACTTAACAAAACACTTCCAAATTCAATTTCAACACTTTTACTATCTTCAGTACTATCGATATAAATTTTACAAACCCTTAGATTATTTTTAACAGGTTTAAAACTGAAGATTCAATATTTCACCAACTTCCAGTTCTTAAATTCAAAATTTTAATTGTCAAATAAATAGTGATATTTGGAATTCAAGTTAAAAACTAACTATGAAATATTTAAAATCGATTAAATAATCCGATTTCAAACAACCAAAAATTCCGGGTCGTCACAATTATTTTATACACATATATGATTTTAAGTTCCAACCATACTACTATTAAACATGTATTAACATGTACACATCAATATATCCATTTTAAATGTTCAAATGAACTTATCACAATTTAATGGTTCGGTAAGCAATTACTTTAAGAATTTATATACTTTTTAAAGTATATAACCAAGGGTTTAACATTAAGTAGTCAATGTATATTATTATTAATATAGAGAAAGCATTTTAACATGTGATTTAACAATAATTATCAGGAGATTAACCAAACAAACATTAAGCAATATTTCAGGTTAACTTGCAACCAATTTATGGTGTAATCAAAGTGCGATTAACTCACTTTTCATTGACCTAAATACTTCCTACAACATTCGATCTATCAACACTTCTACTATCACTTCTAACTCTAACCAAAACATCACCAAATCCACCATCCCTCTTCCTATAGCACACGGCCAAAGCTCCTCCAACATAGCTCACGTCCATTACTTCCTCCACCACAGTCACGACCCTAAGCAACCTCCCCTCTCCTAGCTCATGGCCTCAAGGACATTTCCAAATAAATCCATCTTCCTTCAACTTTTTAGAGGCCAAAGCATGTTCTTTGAGTGATATAAGAACTTTGGTAGAGTTTGGAAGAGAATGGAGTTGAATTGACATGAGTTTAAGAAAGTTAGAGAGGAGAGAGAAGAAGACATTGTTTTAGAAGTGGAGACATGTAGAAATAAAGTGAATATGCATGTTTATTTATAAGCTTAGGATTTGAGTGTAAAAGTGTGCAAAACCCCATCCTTATCCATGAAGTTAAGCATGTAAGACCATGCTCTTACACAAGCATGCTTTCCTTAGATCGAGGAGTGATTAAGGGTCCTTTATGTAATGTTGTTCCCTCAATTAATACATGATTACTTTAATTGTTTTGATTAGTATAAGACAGGGTTTAATAATTTTCATAAGTTTACATATGATAACTATTCAAGTTGCAAAATGTTCACACAACTTGTACTGTATAAAAAGTTGATTTTTAACAAAATGTTTGGTCACATTTTCAATATTTATCCAAAGTGTATATTTTTGTAAAAACATTTCAAAAATAAGTTTTCTAACATCAGTTATCAATTAAAAAGTGTTTAATAAGATTATAAAATCAAATTTAACCACATTAAATCTTGGACACAAATATTCAAGTTATTCAGATATTTAAAAACGAAGTGTTCGACTTTTCGGATCGTTACAATTTTGATTAGTAATAGTTCTAATAGTAAACCGAGGACTTTTGTGTTTGGACTATACAGTTAAATATTGACGATATTGGAATTTTGGCCAAAACCAAATTCTATAAGTCCTACTGTGATATAGTTTTGACAAAGTAAATGGGTATAAATAATCGTAACTACTAGATAACACTTACAATAAGTAAAATTGGATTTTACCTAAAGATGTGCAAGCAATAAATTTAACTAAAAGGTCACACCACGAACTAGGTGACATGTGAATGTCAATATTCGAACTGTTCAATATTAATCGTTGATTGTTATACCATTTAGTCGTAAAATCATAATGATGATTTTTTTTAAAAACCGCATGAATTAATTAGCTTATAAAGTATTATAAATTAATTGGTATTTAAAAAATATTATTATTATTTAGTTTAGTTGATGTTTGGGATTTGTTCGTAATTATTTGAATATATTCGTAAAAGTTATATTTACACTCATCGATACACGATATTGATGAAATTTTAAATGGATTTAAATAAATGATTGTTACATGAAGGGATTTATGGAAATTATGCCATTCGGTGGCATATAATTTCAGTCATACCATGTGAAGACAAAGGAGGGGAGAGAGAGATAAATCAGTTAATTGACTAGGGAAGTTTTAATTAAAAATGGGAAAGATTTCATTCTTTCAAATAAAAACAAATCCACTAATTCATTTCCTACATACTTTCATTTTTCCATCCACTTTTCTCTTCTTTCATCCTAACCTTCCATGATTGAAAAAAATTATTTCCAAAATTTTATCAACTCCATTTTAAACAACATAAATAAATAAAAAAATATTTAATTTTTTTTTTATTATATTGGATCACCATTAGACTTCATATGCCTAAAAGATCCAAAATAGGAATTCTTTAGAAATTTACCTATTTCACCTGCTTCCAACTAGCTCGGTTCCATCAATAGTATCAGATCCAAAAAATCTATATGCTTTAAATTAATCATTTTTGGACTAATCAATTAGCTTACCAATTTAGTAGGGTCTCTAGAAAAGTAATGGTAGGCTTGGGTTTACGTAATTAAGTGTCGTGACCTCCTTGGTTATCGACCTATTACCAAAAGTGAAGTAAGCCTAAATATTGCCCCTAATTGAAATGCAACTTGAATTGGGAATTAAGTTAATTTGTAAAATTGTTTTGAAAATTAAAAATGAAATTTTAATTTTAAAACGTAAATTATAAATAAGAAATACATTATAAATGTCGTATGTGACTTCAAAATATTTGAAATTTTAAATTTAAAAGTTAGATTTCAAATAAGAATTAGAGTACAAATGTTATATTTTGATTTCCATAATTGGTTTTGAAAGCTCTTTATATTACAAATATTGTAATATAGTTTTCAAAAGAATTTTTAAAATATAACAAACATATTTCAAAAAAGTTAATATTTATTAATAAGAATAATAATTAAATAATTGATTAAAGTATATGCATGTATTATATATATGATGGTATATGTTACAATATCTTAAATTGTTTAAGATGATGTAAGCATATAGGTATATACATTATAAAATTTTAAAATTAATATATAATTAAATACGCATTATACAATATTATAAAATATGCATATAAAGATATTTGTGTGTATTTTATAATATTGTATAATTCATATAAAGATATATGTGTGTAATCATAAATGTTATGGTAAACATATTCAATTAAAAATGTTTAATTGAATAATATAAAGTTAATTAAAATTTTAATTGATTAAATTAATTAAATAATATTTAGTTAATATATTATATATGGACTATTATATAAGTTAATTAAATACAAAAGTTATACCATAATTAAAATTTATATAATACGAACGTATAACTAAAAGTGGAACAAGAAAGAAACCAAAATGAAACTTAAGGAATAAATACATACGTATAGTATGTATACCATGATTTCTTATATGTCTGACACTTGAAGCATGAGGGTATTTCATGAGAAATAAATTACCATATAAACCGATAATACTAACTAAAAATATTAAAGATTAAAAAACTTTAATATAAATTTACCCTCTACCATTTATCATTAATAGATTGTTTGCATGCCTCTTAATCATTGAGCTTTCCTCAAGCTAGGGATGTTATGTGTAATATTTTTAATATACTGAATAGACGAGGTAAGATAGTTGCAAACATTTTATTGAGCTTTCCTTAAGGTATATGCATTATACTTAGGCCGTTACGAAATGGTGGGTACGAGTGATTAATTTCTTTTTATTTGCTTAGCTTTCCTCAAGGTAAAGATGAGATTAGAACATGGAACTATAGGTTAGGAGTTGTCTATAATATAACCGATAAAGAGTTATCTATGCATGCAGGCCTATGATTTTTTAAGCTTTCCTCAATGTCATAATCCTAAGGTATATGAGTTCTAACACCTACTAAAGAAGTTGAAAGATTCTTCATTTCGTCTTACGGTTTGAGAAACTTAAAAAAATCTAGTGGAAGCCTTATTAGAAAAATGAAATGACAACATTATTCTTTCTAATATTGTAAGAACATGTGATGTATAATTCTATAATTGTTTACGTTGATAAATTTTTGCAATTAATATAATTGATAAAATGTCTATCACTTAAAAGATATAAATGAACTGGATTAAAGATTGATAAAAATAAATATAAAATATACTTACCAATAAATATTTTTCAAGTTGTTATTTAAAGTCTCATACAAGTGCCTAAGTTTACAACTACTAAATACATTCATGATTGGTCACTACATGTTTATTTTGCCCAAGACTGTGTATTGTACTTTATAAGTTTTAAACTCTAAAAGCAATGCTTGAATATGGATATTTGATCCATATACTATCATATATAAATGTTATATGGAAAATGGCCAATAATTCATAACTTATGAAACCTCAATGAAATCAGTTCATTCAAGATAAGCAAGTAAACCATAATGCAAGATCGAGTATTCAATTTGATTAATTACAATAAAGATCTTGTAATGTTGAATGTAACACTAGACCAAAAAGGGTTATGAGATAAATCAAGAATTTGATCACCGAAAGGTCAATTTCATAGGTTTATATAAAGTGCAACATTTTTTGTATCCTTAAATGTTAAGGATGACCAAACGCACTTTGTAAAGAGTTCAATATGGTCTTGTGGTGAGATTTCTTTTTGAAAGGTTTAACCATTTAGAAAGAAAAACTAATGTATAAAGGTAGATGTAACTTAAGGCATGGTTGGATGAATATAGTGAATGGTCACTTTTGCTTCATAAAGAACATCAAAAATGAGAATATAATATTCGATACTTAATACTGGAATAAGAAATATGATTCCTGTTTCAAAATGTATTTTTAAATAGAAAATTATTTTCTATGATAGATCTATGCCTTCGAGTTTAAGATATTTGATGTTAAAATTCTTGACTGTAAGCAGGTTATAGTAGTCAGAATAAGTAGTCTGCATTAAGTGGTTGAATGGAGCTTCGTATTTTGCACCCTATTAAAATAATGGCGGAAAGAGTGGGAGCATGCCGTATAGCACGTAATAGTTGTATATTATGAAAATTGTTTTTGTAATACATACCAAACATTAATTATAAAACAATAACTGTTTTTCAACGCTGACCGAAAAATAGACATAGTGTTGTTTCAATATGAATATTGTGTGCATTCATTATGAAATAAAACTATAATACAAGCATATGTTTTCATAACAAGTTTATGCATTCGAAAATATGAAAGTATCTGTAACTATTTACAATTATTTTGGTATTATAGATTTAGCTACGGTTTTGAGAAATGATTATTTGAAATCATATAGAGCTAGGGAATTATATCTCAAATGATTAATGCAAGGCATCCATTCAATGGGAGTGACATACGAGCCAACAAAATCTTCTTATTGATACATTAGATATATGCAGTCAAAAGTTTAATAACACCAAAACAATTACATATACTTCTTTGAATTTATCGATGAATTATCATAAATAGGAACATATACATTTGATACATGTGTTGCATCTCTATGACAAGTTCATGGAAAATAAAATGGAAGTAAATAAATTTACATGGAATAGAAATGATTTGATTTGATCGAATAAGTGTGTATATTGGAAACAATCTCGAACTTACCTAAAAAATGAATATAGATTCAATATCAAAATCATTCTTTCTTATCACACATAATGACGCATCAATAAGGAGTAATCAAACATTGTTGGGTAAAGTACGATTAATTTTGGGTGAAGTTGAGTTAACTTCTTTCTATAAGGTTGTATACATAAAAGTAGTACATAAGGTTAAAATTAATTTCATCTAAAGAATAGTTTATAAAATGATACAAGATAAAGATTTATTTGAAACCCAACATAACCTAGACAAAGAAGTTGGAAGGTTGTGCGAGTCAAAAGACTACACATAATAATTGTATGTGAGAGTTCTTCTATGAATCTCCCCAAAAATCTTTAGGAACGATCATGTGACGACCCACATTTAAGAAGGTTTAAATTGACAACAATCCACACATGTCCGACTCAAACAATCCGGAACATAGATAATCAATGTGGTTAATTTAGAAAAATAAGAAAAGAAGATGAAAATAAATGCAGAATTTCACAGCGGAATGACAGAATATAATTGTTGGGCGAGTTTCTACTAGTCCAAGGCCATCAGACCAATGATGCCGAATGAAGGCTAGGAAAGACTACCGGACCAACCCGTTTCCTAAGCACTACCGAACCATCTCCTTCCCCATGCCTTCCGAACCATCTCCTTCCCCATGCCTGCCGAACCAACTCCCTTCCCATGCCCACCGAGCCAACCCATCTCCCAGGTACTATCGGACCAACATACTACCGAATCAGAGTAAAGAAGGTACTACCGGACAACCCTCCACCGAACCAACCACCACCGAACCAACCACTACCGGACCGGAGCTGCCGAACCAACCCATGCTCCACCCACTACCGGTCTAATCAACACTCCACTCACCGCCGAACCAAGGTGCTACTAAACCAGCATTGCCGGGCCAGATTACATTGGCCCAGACCCACCAGCAGCTATATACATCCAAGACCCCTACCCCCAGCCTGACTCTATAAATAGAGGGGTAGGGGTACAACAATGGCAGACAAGTTTGAGAGCTTAAGCATGGATAGAACTTTCAAACAACTTTCAGATACTTTTAATCAAAGCTTTTTACTTGTAACCTGAAAAGTAAAGGAGAATAACATATAAAGTGGACGTAGGCACATTCTATCCGAATCACTATAAACCTGTGTGTCTTTTATAGTTTAGTCCATCTATTTTATATATTTGCATAAATCACCCAAATCACTAAGAACAACGTATAAACAACTAAATCATATGACTTGGAGGTGTTTGCCCATTTTTTGTGTAAACATTTTTGGTGCTTTCACTGAGAGCTCGAGCTAGGAGCTTCAGCTTCTCCCCCTCAACCTTCTTTCTAACAGCTTCGCTCATTGCTTGGAAAACATGCCTGCCAGGCAGAAGAAATATGTTAACAAAGGAAAAAACATCGCGACTAGCAGTATTCCGGATCCAGTAATCATAGATCAAGGGAATCGTTCCCTTCCAACAGCAAATGGAAATCAGGCAAATCCGACAGCCCCTACCACGGAGCAACCAATTACCAGGGCAGATCTGGACAGGGTTGTGGCTGAAGTAACTAACCGCTTCACATCTCAACAAGAAGCCTTGGTGGACCAACTCATTTCACGCTTAAGGGATGCTGAAGAATCCAACCGCAACATCGAATCATGGGGCGAGTCCCAGTCTGGAGGATCTAGGAGGCGACAAAGATCTTTCTTCTTCGAGGAGGCTAACAACAGAAACAACAATGGTAGGAGCCGAGCCCAAACTCGGCCCAAATTCCGACCCGAGGAAACAATTGGAACCGAAC
Source organism: Allium cepa (assembly GCA_030765085.1). Classification (NCBI taxonomy): domain Eukaryota; kingdom Viridiplantae; phylum Streptophyta; class Magnoliopsida; order Asparagales; family Amaryllidaceae; genus Allium; species Allium cepa. The sequence goes on along the minus strand of CM060941.1, from coordinate 1,044,359,205 downwards.
CCAACGGGGAAGGTACCGGGCAAGGGTCGGATATGGCTGAGCCTGTCATGCTACCTAACCTTGGGAACACCGATGGACGGGGCCGAGCTAGAGTCCAGCCCGAAGTTGAGCCCAAGGGAATGCTTAGAACAAAGCCCAACGGGGGAAGATCGAGACAAGGGCCAACTATGGCTGACCCCAGCATGCTCCCAGAAGACCGGAGACAGCCACCGGAAATGTTAGGAGTGATAGACGATACCATCCCTACAGGTCATCCGGACGGAATCAATCCCGTAGAGAAGAACCAAACTTATTTCTATCCGCCCCAAATTCTGATGAAAGGATGGCGCGATTGTTCAGAGAGTGCATCCAACGGGATCAAAGGGATCGGGGGAAAGGCGCTAGGGTAACCAGCCCCTTCACCCGCAATATCGAAACTGCCATCACCCCCCGGGAATGGAAAATGCCAACAATGGAACCTTACAACGGAACCTCTGACCCTTACAAGGCAGTACCCTCACATGGATCCTATGGTCATCTCCGCCTGGTTCGGTCCAGCCAAAGTTTTCGAATTATAGTAGACACTGGAAGCTCAGTAAAATCCTATTTAAGCATGCTTTCGACAAAATAAAGCTGTCAATGAAGGATGTGTCTCCCTGCAACAAACCGCTACATGGTTTCACTGGAGACGCGAAGATGCCCCTTGGGCAACTGGACCTCTTTGTTGAAATAGGAAGTCATCCCCGCTCCGTTGTGCGGAAACAAACGTTTGTGCTAATAGAAAACCACTCGGCCTACAACTCCTTTTTGGGAAGACCAGCCTTGTCCGACTTCCAAGTTGTCCTGGCCCCGTGGTGCCTGAAGATGAAATTCCCAACAAACAATGGAATAGGAGATGTAGAGGGAGATCAAGACGTTGCTCGAGACTGCTATGTAACCGAACTTCGCAATAACCGCAGGAAGGATAAAGGGAAGGATGCAGAGACCACTCTCTGCAAGAAAAACTTGGAAGCATAGCAACTAAAGAAAGCCCCTTCTCTTCGATATGCCAGTGATCCTTTCAATGAATTAGACCCCAGGGACAAAGAGGAGGAGGCCACCGCCGATCCTGCAGAGGCCATGGAATTTGTATCTGTAGACAAACACGACCCAAGTAGACTGCTGAGAATCGGGTCTCAGTTAAGAGCAGAGTTGAAGGATCAACTCGTCGATTTTCTTCGCTACAACTTGGATGTATTTGCATGGACGCACGCTGACATGACTGGAATCTCCCCAGACGTAGCATGCCACGTACTGAACATCGATCCCACCAAGGTACCAGTAAAGCAGAAAAAGAGAAGTATGGGGGCAGAACGATCAGCAGCCCTCGAGGAAGAAGTAAAGAACCTACTTGCCAATAACTTCATACGAGAAGCCATCTACCCAGAATGGATCGCCAACCCTGTACTGGTAAAGAAGGCTAACGGGAAGTGGCGAACGTGCATTGACTTCTCCAACTTAAATGACGCTTGCCCGAAGGATTGTTTCCCACTCCCCCGAATCGATCAACTCGTGGGCAGCACGGCCGGGCACGAACTCTTATCTTTTATGGACGCATAATCAGGATATCAGATTCCTATGCATGCCCCTGATCAAGACCACACTAGTTTCATCACTGACCGGGGATTGTACTGCTACAGGGTAATGCCTTTTGGACTTAAAAACGCCGGAGCTACTTATCAGCGCCTCGTCAACAAGATGTTTGCGGAACTAATAGGACGAACTATGAAAGTTTATGTGAACGACATGCTGGTAAAATTGAGGAAAGCCAACGATCATGTAAGCCACCTAGACGAGATGTTTCAATACTTCGCCAATATGGAATGAAGCTGAATCCTCTAAAGTGCTCCTTCGGAGTATCGTCGGGAAAGTTCTTGGCATTCATCGTTCATGCCAGGGGGATTGAAGCAAACCCCGAACAAGTCCGGGCTTTACGAGATATCAAGATACCATCCACTCGAAGAGAGATGCAAAGCCTAAACGGGAAGGTGGCCGCCCTAAGCAGATTCATCTCTAAAGCAACTGACAAATGCATCTCTTTCTTCGAAGCTCTAAAGAAAGACAAAGGAAAGTTCGAATGGACTGACGAATGCTCAACGGCCTTCCTTAACCTCATTGAACACTTCCAGAGACCACCAGTACTCTCAACTCCAAATGAAGGCGAAGAACTATACCTATACCTTGCTGTATCGTCCCATCCCCTAAGAGCCGCTTTGGTGAGAGAAGACAACCGCGCGCAGCGGCCCGTATACTTTGTAAGAAAGAGATTTACGGGGGCAGAAGCCAGATACCCTAAACTTGAGAAGCTAGCATACTGTTTGCTAATCACATCACGGAAACTGCGACACTATTTCCAATCTCATTCCATCAGAGTTTTAACCGATCAACCGCTAAGGCAGGTACTCACACGCCCCGACACTTCTGGACGACTACTTGAATGGTGCATTGAACTGAGTCAATATGATATCACCTACCATCCTCGCACCACCATCAAGGGACAAGCCATGGTCGATTCCATTGCCGAATTCACTACCAACGAAGGTAAGGAGCAATCTGAAATAATAGGAGATATCAAGTGGAATCTCTTTGTAGATGGAGCATCGAACGAACAGGGCTCGGGGGCAGGTATTGTGATAATTACCCCCAGGGGAAGGAAGCTGCACTATGCCATAAGGTTGGAATTCACCGCCACCAACAATGATGCAGAATATGAAGCAGTAATAGCAGGATTAGAACTTTCCTTAGAAATTGGAGTCAGTTCTTTATGTCTTCATAGTGATTCTCAACTTATCGTAAACCAAGTACTAGGAGAGTTTCAGACTCGAGGAGAACGACTCACAGCATATCTAAAGAAGACCAAGCTGATGCTCGATCAATTGGATCACTATTTAATCAAACACATTCCTCGAGAAGAGAATCGAGAGGCCGACGAACTGGCAAAGCAAGCTAGCATGAAGAACAGCACCATTTCCGGAACAGTAGCCATCTCGAAACAACTAGCCCCAAGTTTCGAACAAGAAGATCTGATAGTTGCAATCGAAGAAGAAACCTGGATGACTCCTATCCGGAAATACTTACAAGATGGCACACTACCCAACGAGCGTAACGAAGTCAGGAAAATCTTGAGGAGAGCTTCCCGCAACACAATACAAGAAGGCATCCTCTATCGGCGCGGCTTCTCTAACCCCTTATTAAGGTGTGTTGCTGGAAGGGAAGCCAAGAAAATCTTATCCAACATCCATCAAGGGAGCGGCGGAGATCACACTGGTGGGCAGACTCTGGTGAAGAAGACGCTCCGATATGGATACTACTGGCCCACTTTAAACAAAGACGCCTTAGACTTCGTCAAAAGATGCGACAGATGTCAGAAATTTGCTAAGATTCCTCGACTACCAACAAATGAGATTACTCAAATGACCAGCCCTTGGCCCTTTGTAGTATGGGGAACTGACTTGATTGGCGAACTGCCGATGGGCCGAGGTGGAGCCAAATATGCTATAGTGGCAGTCGACTATTTCACCAAATGGGTGGAAGCGGAACCTCTAAATAAAATATCTTCGGCAAAAGTTATTAACTTCTTGATCAAAAATGTTCTATGCAGGTACAGGGTTCCACTCAAAATCATATCGGACAATGGACTTCAGTTTGACAGCGAGGAGTTCGCCGACTGGTGCCAAGAGCACGGAATTCACAAAAGCTTCTCATCTGTGGCTTATCCCCAGGCAAATGGACAAGTCGAAGCTGTCAAAAAAATTCATAAAACTCTAATCAAGAAGAAGCTTGAAAAGTCAAAAGGCGCTTGGGTGGATGAACTTCTTACGGCACTTTAGGCCTACCGCACGTCTTTCAAAACATCAACAGGGCATACTCCTTTCTCTTTGGCATACGGATCGGAGGCCATGCTTCCAGTTGAAACTGTAGTGCCATCCCACCGTAGGATCCACTACAACCAAGAAGAGAATGAAGAACTCCTCCACATGTCTTTGGATCTAATCGAAGAAAGAAGAAATGATGCAGCACTCAAAGCAGCAGCTCACAAGAAAAAAGTGGCAGCACAATACAACTCCAAAGTCAAGCATCGCAGCTTACAAGAAGGAGATCTTGTCCTCAAGCGAATCTTCCCACACCCCAGAGCGCTAGATCCCATCTGGGACGGACCATATGTAATTCATAAAGATCTCCACAACCGAGCTTATATTTTGTCAACAGTGGACGGAGAGGTGTTCCGGAGGGCATGGAACATCCAACACCTTCGTCGATACTTTTCTTAACTTGTACTGCCCATATAAAGTGGATTAACAAAGAGAATCAGTGGACGTAGGCATTTTCGTGCCGAACCACTTAAAAATCTTGTCTCTTTTTAACTTGTTCCTTTATATCTTGGCTGCTTGTTAAGCTTTATCCTTTTCTGTTGAACAAAATCCTGTGTAATGGCATTTCCATCCTAGACACTTCACGGCGCAACCTCACCTGGACAAGACCTAACAGGTACTATACGAATCTATGCCCTCGCCAATGAGACACTTTTTCTCCAGCACCCCTCTGCTGCGGGTTAACTCATTGCTCGTGACGGCCCTCAAAGCCAACTGTAATGAGCCGATTATAAGCCATCGAGGAGGCCGAAAATAGCCTAGGAAGCTCATTACGGCGTTCGGCTCGCTGGCAACTGTGAACCGATTATAAGCCCCAACATAAGTGTGGCCAGCCAGGGGCAGTTCACAATTGACGATCGGTACCCACGCTAGCCGACCACGGTAAATCGAATAATACCCACGATTACGGGCCATAATGGCCCGGGTAGTTACCGTGCGCGATCTCGGCTCCGATGTGTCTTAAGTATGGCTGTGGTAAAAAAGAAAACTCCCCACGGAGGCGTAAGATGGGTGACAAATGTCTCCAAGACCCACAACTAGGGAAAGTGACTACAAAGCCCGTTTGCCATGAACTTAAGCGCATCGAAGGCCTTCCGTGATTGGAAGTTTTACTATTTCTTATATTTCCATTTTATTTATAAAAACTTTCCTCCTATCCTCTATAACGATCGCTAAAGTACATGACACAAAATGAGAGACACTCGCTAATGGGAATAAGAACTCACTGAATGGCAGGTCACTCAGCTACATTCCACATTCGATTACACAAGGCATTCAAAGCTACCGTCTACAGCTAAAACTTGAAGGGCGGTACTTCCTTCTCTTGTACATAAATATGTGACTATAATTTATTCACACATCACATTAACATTGCAAGACATGGAATTATATTTTAAGCAAGAACTTAGCGTCAAACACAATTGAATTACTAACACATGCACAACTATATTTTATGCAACACATCAAAATAACGACAGCATTCAAACATGACAAAATCAGCTTATGTTATAAAGTTACATGCCAAAAATCAAGTTGCTCGTTACATAATCACAGCCTGAAAATTACATTAATGTTTTAAGACTAACATGGACAGCGATGTCAATTAAACTGAAAAATGTTCAGATCAAGCCAAGGAGCCGACTGCATCGGGGCTTCGCCTCTATCCTGCTGACCCTCCGAGGTCTACTTAATCGCCGGATCAGAACTCCCAGCATGCTGACCAGAGGTAGTTGGCGCTTCAGGGGTCCCACCTGTCCAGTTCAAGAGAAGAATTCATTGAATGAACAATAAGCAACCAAGCTATGAAAAGGCTAAAAGGGAAGACTTACCAGCATCTGTTCCTTGATCATCATCCCCCAACTGCACGCCTACCTCCTCAGCAGCAAGCAACCGCATGCCCTCCTTCACCGCCACTTTCTCCTCCTTAGTGAATTGGGCCGTAACCACATCCATTCCGAAGGCCATGACACCCTCCTTATCCGCATCAGCTTGGCCTCCTCTAGAGCCCGAAGATAAATGTTGGCCATGATCCGGGGATAATCATCCATCCAGGATAAGTTGCCCTGCTTCCAAGTACGGAAATACATATCCTGAAGCATCTCATCCATCATCCCCTCGTTCTCATCAAAATCCCTCATTCGGACCTCAGAAGCCGACAGCTTTGCAATGGCAGCATCCCTCTCCGATCGGTATCGCGAGCGATCAGCCTGAAGGGATTTCCTCATCACCTCCATCTCCTCCTTCAGCTTGGCTTGAGCAAGCTCCGCGGCTTCAAGCTTCCCAGATAACTCCTCTACCCGCTCGAAATCCGCTTTTCGAACCTCATCCACCGTTGCAATGGCCATATCGATCCGTTCCTTGCAGATGGCCTCCATTTTCTGCAGCTCGGATCTGCTAGCCTCTTCCATAGTTTTCTTTAGCCGTCTGGAGGCAGCCTCGTGCTGCGAGATCTGGATGGCTTGATCGACGAGTTGCTTGGCCTGGTCGGCAACCACTAGCCGCAATCTTATGTTGGCACTCCCAATTTCCACCCCGGCCTTGACCAGTCGGGCGTGATTCCCCATCAACTTCCTAGTCTCCTCAGCAACTCGGTTGATATTTGCCTTGGCTTCATCCCCCATAGTTACAATCCGAGTAGTAAGCAAATCAAGGTCCAGGGACTTGGCCTCATCAAGCACCCTTACCATAGGATTGCGAGGGAGAAGATGCTCACCAGTAACCTCGTCAAAGGAAATATCATGAGAACCCGGATACAGATCTGGATGACCCGCAAATGGATTACGAGCCAAGCCGAGATGATCATATGAGTAACGGTAGGATTCTCTGATAGACGCGGAGAGGGTATGAACTCAGTATCCACCCCCGTGATATCATGAATAGGCTGGGTTGGGGGCTGAGGTCCAGGTGAAGGTTTGAATAAAGAGCGCCTCCTCCTTTTCTTTTGAATATCCTCTTCAATAACTCCGAGAAGAGGACAGTAGTCGACCACGTCCCCGGAACGGTTGGTCGGAGGCTTTGGTTTAGCGGAAGATTTGAGGAGTTTGAATTGTTCGAGACGGTGCCGAATGTCTGATGTCTTGGCCGCCTTACCTGTTCCTGGAATAAAAACCAAGTGTTACAAGCATGCATGTGACTATAACCCAAGGAACATGTGAAGTTAAAAGAGGAGTCAAAAATTCACCTTGAATCGCCGGAGTTGCCCTAGCAGAAATGATCTTGGAAGATGGATCGGTACCAGTCCCGGCCTTATCAGTTTTCTTTGGCTTCTCCACCAAGGCCGATCCTTCCTCCAACCCCTCAAAAGTCTGGCGGAAAGCATCATCTGTCCACTCTTGGATCTCCCCTGCTTGCCCAGAAGACAAAGCCCCGGCGCCATCACCACCATCACCTTCTCCATCACCTCCGCTCTCCTCCTCGCCTCTTTCCTCCTCTACATTTTTCTCCTCCGAAACATCTGGACATGTGCCAGGGGAGGGTCCATCAGATTTCTTGAGCTTCTTCCCCCCGACGACTGGAGGTATCGAGAAAGGTTTCCTCTTGCTGCTCTTCGACGTGGCCCCTCCTTTGGCTTTGACAGCCCTCTCCTCAGCTGTGTCTCTCTGCTTGACCACAGACTGACGTGGTAGAATCAAGTTGTGCTGCAGAAGAGTAGCATTCCTAATCAGGTAAGAAGCTGACCTCTCCCTTCCCGAAATGGCTTCTATCTCCGCATCCATCTGAACCAGGCGATCGTTCTCCACGACCGCAAAGCCACCTGTTGCTAGCAAGAAATAAAAACACATAAGAAGAAGCATTGCAATCAGAACGGAAGTTGTAAATAAGCTTCAACTTACAGCCGGAGGTGAAGCGACGAATAGAAACAGAGTCATCCTTGACAAAAAACCATTCTTTATTGAACATGCTGAACTTCGAATATAAGTGCAGGACCGGCTTGAAGGACATGGCCGATTCCAAGCTGATGTATGGAGACCCCTTCTTGTAGCCTCTCAAGTTTTGAAAATATCGGATCTCCCGGTTGGAAGGGGACGCCCATATTTTCTCTGAAAAATGATGAATAGGCTCACCAGGATAGCGTAAGAGTTGGGCTAAAGCTGGAAAGGGGCCACCTTTAGGTAGGTGATGAAGCTGACTATCCAAGCATTGATCAGGGGAATGGCCCCACACATATAATGGTACCTGTTGTAAGCAAAATATCCTTCAGGAGGGTCATACGGCATAACTCCATTCCCTGGCAGCACCATGTGTGCTCTATCAATCCTGAAAGAACGAGATATAACATCAAGCTGCTCCTCTTTGAGGGAGCTAAGAAAGCAGCCAGGAGGAGAGTTCAAGAGCTCCTGAGGGCCATATCCATCCACTAGTGATCTCGGGGTGGGTCCCTGTCGTCCCGGTCCTGGCTGAGCTGGGGCACTGTGGAGGACTCTTCTCTGTCTTCGATTTCTTCTTATCTGATCGAGTTTCCACTTTATGAGACATTTATCTACAAACACAAAAAAGTACGTCGTTAAAACAAGGAGTGTAGAAATGTAAACGAGCAAATGCCTACAGTCTGGAATCTCATTCATAGTTAAAAAAAAACATAAGAGTTTCATTCGGTAGTCCAAAGTTTTTGAATTCATTCGGTACTCGGAATCCCCGAGTTCATTCGGTAAGACAAAGCATAAGGTTCATTCGGCACTCGGAATCCCCGAGTTCATTCGGTAGTTCAAAGCGAAAACTCATTCGGCAGAAGGGGGCATCACCTGGTCCGGCAGTTGAGGTTTGATTCGGCTAATACGTTTGATTCGGCTAATATGTTTGGTTCGGCAAAGACAAGAGTTTGGTTCGGCTAATAAGGAATAACGAAAGCATCAAGCCCATACTTATAGGTGAGCCTAGATAACTGGATCAACTGGTTCGGCGCTCAGTACCGAATGAGAGTGTTCAAGTTGGACGGCCTAAAACAAAGCGCGACATATGCAGGCATATGCCCCACTTTGGGGGGCAAATGTTGGGCGAGTTTCTACTAGTCCAAGGCCATCAGACCAATGATACCAAATGAAGGCTAGGAAAGACTACCGGACCAACCCGTTTCCTAAGCACTACCGAACCATCTCCTTCCCCATGCCTGCCGAACCATCTCCTTCCCCATGCCTGCCGAACCAACTCCCTTCCCATGCCCACCGAACCAACCCATCTCCCAGCTGCTACCGGACCAACATACTACCGAACCAGAGTAAAGAAGGTACTACCGGACAACCCTCCACCGAATCAACCTCCACCGAACCAACCACTACCAGACCGGAGCTGCCGAACCGACTCCCGCTCCACCCACTACTGGTCCAATCAACACTCCACTCACCGCCGAACCAAGGTGCTACTAAACCAGCATTGCCGGGCTAGATTACATTGGTTCAGGCCCCCAGCAGCTATATACATCCAAGACCCCTACCCCCAGCCTGACTCTATAAATAGAGGGGTAGGGGTACAACAATGGGAGACAAGTTTGAAGCTCAAGCACGGATAGAACTTTCAAACAACTTTCAGATACTTGTAATCAAAGCTTTGTACTTGTAACCTGAAAAGTAAAGGAGAATAACATATAAAGTGGACGTAGGCACATTCTGGTCGAACCACTATAAATCTGTGTGTCTTTTACAGTTTAGTCCATCTATTTTATATATTTGCATAAATCACCCAAATCACTAAGAACAACATATAAACAACTAAATCATACGACTTGGAGGTGTTTGCCCATTTTTTGTGCAAACAATAATAATCAAATAAATAGTTCATGAAGCAGTTTACTATACATTTAATTATAGTTTATACAACATTTATCTGAGTTATATATACAACAGGGATAAATAGAATAATGTAGCAGACAACATGATATAGGATAATAATAGAAATAATAAAACAAATCTTCATCTTCGTCCTCTAGAAAAAGATCTTTAGTGCATTACAAAACTTAGGGCTGACCCAAGCGTAATGAAAAGACAAAACACTCGAGTCAAGACTAAAATATCTTTATGTAAGTCAAATAGATATCACAAAACACGAGTGTCGTGGCGTCGGAGATGTTTACGGGATTTCACATCTCCTATCCAGTGTATAACGTGCGTGCAATAACTCAAGAGATGTTGCGGGATTTTTCCATCTTTTAAGGATCCATTAAAATAATTATATATATTAGAATATGCCACATATATAATGTCTAGTTGGTAAAATAAATATTTTTCTTAGTGTTAAGGCTTTACATTGATCCCCTTTACTGTGTTTTTAAGCATTGTCGTGCAGTTTGCATATAAAACACCAGTAACCCGTCGGTGGATAGCGATGCATCGTGATACGACAACACGAAACCAAAATCATATGGGTCTCATATAGGAATAATAGTATGGTAAGGCATGTGAGGCAATGCCCAAGGTAGGATACTACCAGTTTACCCTTCCCGGCTAGTGGTAAAGCATCATAGCCACGATCGTCCACCGAGTACATCCACCCCATATGGAGTCAAGGGGAGGTTATCGTAAACGAGGTGCACCAATCGAAACCAACAACAAGAGTAATAATATGGACCAAGTCCAAGAACATCGAAGAACGGATGTCCACACGGGTAGCTAGCTCGCTTGGTCGGTACGGGTCCTGTTTTAATTATTTCAAATTGGTACAATTGTCAAGCTAATCCATCATCGTTCTCTTTCATCAAATCCAACAAACTTATGCCAAATCGAACCACTACATTCTGGATCATCACTTCATGTGCGCAGTTGATGAAGTGGTTCCAATATTGACAAAGAGTATGCCAATAAGAGGCTCTGGTCTCTTTAACAACTAAACATCATTTTACACACCAGTTGGTACTTTTACGTTTCGAAAATCGATTCATACTTGTTATCAAAATATCATATTTGCTTCAAAATCAAATTCATTTTGAAATATCATATTTACTTCATAAATAATATTTTATTTCAAAATGTCAATTCAGTTCGATATAGCAATTTAACTTCAAAATTTTATTCGAACTGTAATTTAGGTTATAACTTCACTTTAATTCAATTTCGCACTTAAATCCATGGTTTAAATATAAACATTTCATCCCTTTGACCAGTTTGAATTTTTTAATAACATAGTTTAAATAATTTTAAAATAGTTAAAATAGTTAAAATAGTTTCATAGAAAATAGTTTAAGTATTAAAAATAGTTTACGTAGGAAGATAGCTTGAAAGATCAAAATAATTTGTATACTTAAAAAGATAGATTTTAAAACAGTTTATAATAAAATAATTTTTTTGAAAAACAGTTTCAAAGTTGAACTGATCTAATTCCATTTTTTTCAATTCAAAGCACTTTCAATTTCCATTTTCATTTAAATTTGATTTTATTTCTTAAAATCAAAATCATTATAATAATTTAAATTCAAAATTTTAAAATCATTTAATTTAACCAATCTGGTGTTCGTATATAATTTTCTATCCTATGGCTAAGTGAATCCATTATTTCAATTTAATTTCAGGGATGGATATATATCATTTCTATCCAAAATAAATGTCATAGGTATATATCATTTCAACCTATTTCTTAATTTATTCAAAATAATTCAATGTGCAATTCATATACTGTAAATAATATACAAGATGAACACAGGATATATCAAAATAAATAAACATCTAAATCATCCAAAACTTCAATCAATAGCATCCATCATAATCAACATCTGAATCAGTCAATAAATCGCATCAATTAACCAATTATCAATAATCGAGAATTTTACTAGCAGTTTACTTCCCATTCAATTTAACAGTAAACTTAAATTTTTATCAGTTAATACAAATGTTCATTTAAATGTCAACTACAATTATCAAACAACAATCAACAAATTTAAATCACTCCAAAATTTTAAATTTAACTAACATAAAAATATCCTTGTACGCCATGAGTGTTATAAAACACTCACCTTTTATTGAAAACTGAAAATTTCTCTTCAAATAGATGTTGATCCAATGCCAAGCTGTAGACAATGTCGATATGATTCAAACGCAACTTAAATCGTCTGAATCGGACCTCGTATGGAGGAATTATGATTTTATTAGCATTAATGATTAATTAAAATTTAAATTAATAAGTTAATTAAAAGAACAAACCCTCGCCGTTCAGGCTTTCCTCCCTCTCTCATTCTCTCCTACACGTGAAAGCCCAACTACACGGCCAAAAAACTCCATATGCATGCAAAACAAGGCAGCCGAACGACGATCGACGATTACCGCCACAAAGCTCCATCCACCACGCACCCATAGCCAGAGCGCATATTCCCATCTCGCCACCTACACCTCGCAAATCCCTACGAAACGCATAACCTTAACACCAATTTGCCGTTGACGTGCTCCACCATCAACGATCTTAACCGTTGGATTGATAGAGCTAGGCTAGCACTACGATACTATCTAGTTGGAAGTTTTTGCAATAAGTGAAGGGATCATGTGAAATCGAGGAGAGAAAAGCAGGGTCTTTCGGCCGTTGAACGTTATTGAGGCGGCTTACGCGTACATATTGTTTTCATTATTCACGTGCTTTTCTAGACGAACCCCAAAGAGGCATGCCACCGAGCGCTTATAATGTTTTACCCCTATTTTGAACACAAATGGAATATGTTTCGAGGCCTAATTTCATCGATATAAAAGATAGCTCTCCGAATCTAACTAAAATATTAAATTTCCCATATTAATTCCAACACGTTTCTATCCTGTACGACCAATCGGTAACTCCAAATGCTACAAAATTTAAAACCCTATTATATTTCACTACTACGGATCCGATGAGATTAGTTTCATGGAAATCCGAAACTATGGCCAAAATGGATATTTTTACTTGTCAATTAAAACCCGAAATTTCCAATTTCAAATTATTCAATTTTAAACTCAATTTTGAAAGTAAACAATCTTTATTCTCGTTTAAGTAGAATCATATCAGCTTTAAAAATCATTTTCATTCATTCTTAAATCAGGACTCAATATATTAAATTTAAACAATTCAATTATCAAATAAATAACATTAATAAACCATAAAATTTTATTTAAATTTTAATTATATACAATTATTATATTTTCATCTATATAATTCAACAATTATTATTCAAGTCTAGTTATTGATTATAAACACATTCAATATCTAAAATTTCATTTCCATAGTTGTTATGCCAAATACTTTAAAATTGGTTATTTCAAAAATTTATTCGAATTCATATCAAATAATATCACTAATAATTCATTAAATTTTATTCTTAAACACTTTTATTCAATAATTACCTTAAATTTAATAATTTAAAATAGTTAAAAATATGGCTCGTTACAGATCAACATTGAATGACCAAGTTATTTTTTGACATAATTATCGTAAGCTAAAACCAATTTATATTTATGTAAAGCAACCCAAACAATGTTTATGAATACATATTCTATTACATTAAGAAACTATTATTGTTTTATGAAATACTAATTTCGTAGAGATATTAACCAAACATAAAGAAGCATACATGAGAATGTCTAATGAATGTTCTTGCATTTAAAGATAAATTATGAGCTTTTTATCAATGGCGAGAATAGCTAATCCCTAGTTCTCAATTAAACCATTAAGAGTATTGACTCTACGATAAGGTATGATGCACAAATCCAGAAGGATTCAAAATACATTATCAAAATACGGTTTTGATAGGTATACCCAAAGGGATATGATCCATAGGCTGGGCATATGACTTTAAGGTAAAGAGTAATACGACAGAAATATAGTGGGCAACATTATTAAGAATAATATCATAAATTGCAATTTTTGAAATTAGTGTAACAGATTCATCATTCAATATACCCTTGTTAATTCAGATTTTACTTACATTATTATCTCCCAGTATGAATTTGTGTTTGGTACATAAGTGTTGAACTAGAAAATTTCAAACAATGATTTAGAATAGGTTGTTTCATATAACAGTCAAAAGTCTTGAAGTCAGTAGGAGCTATATCGAGTTTGTGGGTTCTTGAAAATGATCCAAGAACGGAGTAACGACTTGAAATTTTCGATCCCGAAAATTTCTGATAGTTAGAAAAATAAGGAAAGAGATAGAAGAAGAAACAGAAATGAAACACATAATTTCACATTCGCAGCGGATCAAAATATAATATCAAATAAAATAACAGTTATACAAGGAAAAACTATATCAGTTAATTTACACTAATACATCAGGATTTCAATATTCACATATCAATTGGACAATTAAGATTTAATTGTCCCAGAAATACAAACAATATATCACAGCGGAAACACTCCATACGTTCCGCCATCCAGCTCGCCTCCTGAGCTCCAGAATGTCCTTACCTGAAAATCTGTAATACCCAGTATGACCAGAGCATTACATCAAAGTAACACCCGGGTCAGGCTGGAAACCAGCGTGTGTAAACTCATCTAACAAGAAATACCAAAGCATAAAGACTATTTAAAACCCGGGTAACTCATACTTCTTTACAAGTTCACATTTTGTTAGTCAAAGCTTATTTCACAAATCGATCCCTTAGTTACAAGTTTCAAAATTTTCATTCCAACCTATTGATTTCACATATCAATCTGTAAGAATCATTGTAGGTTACAAATCGAAGTGGGTTCGGGTATTTACTGATACCCGATCCCGGTCTCTTCGAATTTAATACCCTATTAACCTATGTTATTCAAGTGAAATACAATTCAACTTTAAATACAAAATGACACCTTTACATAGCAATCCATCATCGATAGATACCCACATTATCACTGTCCACCCAATCATATCATATCACAAAAACCTTTCATATCAGAGATTATCAAACAATTCAAGGTATTTAATAACATTTCATTCAATCATTCATAAGCAAGATTAATTCGTTACACCATTCTCAATTAATTTAAATAAATTAAATAAATTACTTTAATCTCCTTTTAAATCTTGCTTACCTAATCATTAATTAATTTCAAACACTTAACTAATCATCCCTTAAATTATTCTCTTTAATTACGTCAAGTAATTAGCCTTTAATTAATAACACAAATCAATTAACCCTCACCATTCACATTGATTACTTTTATCCACAATTAACTCAAATTTATAATCCTATAATCACTTACATTGATTAATTATCCTTAATTAATCAATCCTTTTGTTCATTATACTAAGTAATTAATTCTTAATTATTTTCATTGTAGTAATTATTCACTGATTATTTCATTAAATGATTTCCCTTTTATTTAACTGATAAATCACATTCAATGATCATCCATTAATTACTTCACTAAGTAATTACATTAAGTAATTATACTTAACCAATTTCCACAAATGATTATCCTTAATGAATTAATCAAATTAATTATCTTGAATTAATTATCTTAACTAATTTCTCATAATCTTTAGTTAATGATCTTTTAAACACATTCATTAACTATTCCTTCTTTACTTATACTAAGTAATTACCCTTTTGATTATTAATTTCTAATTAATTAACTCTTGTTAATTTTAATAAGTGATTAACTTTTAATTAATTTCACTTTGTAAAATATAGATTCCATTTCTTTGGAAATTTATTTAAAACTTGATAAATAATTCTCTTAAAAAACATATTTGTTTAAAACACACTTTTAAATTTAACTAAACATTTCTTTTAAAACTAAATTATTTAAGACTTTAATATTGTTAAAACCCTTTACTCTTACCAATTTGAATATTCCCTTTAACCCTTTGAAATATGGATACTATTCCATTTAAAATTTAAACTGAAACAAATTTATTTAAAGTTCGGAACCTGAACAAAATCAAAGAAACAACCCGAGCCAAATACACTATTTTCCGAGCCATCATACGAGAATCTCGCTTCAACAAAAACTTCGAGACAAACCCTACAGTTTCTTGAGTCTGACCGGAGCCCATTTCATCTTCCCCAAACCATCGATCATCTCCAAATCCCAAACGTGCACGTGCACATGCACAATCGACTTAATCATCGCCGACCAAACCTGCTACCTTCGACACTTCATTGACATCCTTGCCGACCACCCATCTTCTCAAATCACCAGAAACGCTAAGGAAACAAAATCGGGCTGCCTAGACGAAAACAGGAACCCGTCACCGATGCCAAACTTCACCACTACCGTCGATTCTGATCACCGGGGTTCGCACGAGCTTGACCAGAATTATATCATTGACTCCCACGTCGTTCCCACACTTGCGATCGCTTCAGGATCGCCTACGGCCGCGCAATTATCACCATTCCATCGTCGATCCAAACAGGTGATCGAACCCTAATTCCCCTTCGCGTGTCTTCCCTGGCCATCAGAAAAATCACCGAGCATTTTTCTTGTGTTCGCCACCATTTGTGCCTCCTCTGACCTCGATCCCGAGACACCCAACCACCGTGATCACCCGAATTCGCTCGAAACCCATTCGCTGTTCAACATGCAATTCCACTCGAAATACTCACTTAAAAATCATGATTTTGCTACTAAAAACCCTAGATGTTGATAACAATTCAGACTTTAACCATGAAATCAGAAATTATTCGATTCGAAAGATTGATATAATTTGAATTTTACTGTACTTCTCCTCTCTTGTTGAGACTAACATTGATAAATTTTGAAAATATTTTTAAAATTGATATTCTGTTAAAACAAACATATTTTGTTTGCAACTCATAGCCTAAAAAAATCAGAGAAGGGAAATTTGATTTTTTTATCAAATTTGAATTCTGTAAAAAAAAACCTAGAACATAACTCTGTATATATATATGTACAAGCATGCACACTCACCAGTTCACAATCCACAAACATGCAAGCATCATATATATCACAACATTATTGCAAACAACATGCATAAACATCAAAATAAAAACAGATTTAAGCCATTTTGATAAAGTTGTTTACTCATTGTCAACAGAGGATGCCTGGAATGATTTAAAATAGGAGGTTGCTGATATTTTGAAACTGGAAATTTGGTCTTGCTTAGAGTCTTTGCATAGCTGAATTTTGATCCTGGCTTTGTTTGGATTTCAGGTTGATCTGGTTGTCTTTGATTCAGGTTATGAGATTTTAAACTGATCTTTTTACTTTGATTTGCATTACATTTCTTTTGCTTTCAGATTTGAGATCATTTAATTTGAAACTTGATATTAAATGAAGTGCTTTGAGTTTTTTTAAATTTAATTTCTGGTTTTAGTTTCTGATCTTGATTTCTTTTATCCGAGGATTCTTTGTTTTGAAGATTTGAGAAACGTAAAGTGAAAGATGAAGAAAAGATGTGTAACGACCAGCTATTTTGGACCATTCGCATCCGCACATGTTGGACTTGAATAATTCAAAATACTGAATTGTTAATTTAAATTTGGAAAAACTGAACACATACAGTAAATGAATAATCACAGATCACAGACACAGTGTAACAAACGCAGCGGAAACAAAAGATAGTAGTTCATGAAGCTACTATATAAATAACAGAGTTAAATATGTTACAACAGAAGTCTCGAATACAATAGTCAAATACAAGAATCGGAATATATCACTAGAATCAACTGATTATCTGAAAGCTGGAAAGATAGCCGGATCTCCAAGCGAAGCTCCAACTCCAAGGGTGAGTCTCGAATACTGCTACACTCAGTCTGACCCGAGCATAAAGCAAAACACAAAACACTCGAGTCAGGATTAACATTCTTATATCAATAAATCCAACTCAAGTGAAATAACAAATGAAATCAAGTAACTCAAAAGACGTTGGAATAACCATCCTCTAAGGATCCGTTAAACTATCTACTATGTAGTAATAGACGATAAATAGATAATGTGTGACGCCCCACCTCTATACCCACTCTAGCCAAGGACATTACGGGGTAATGCCGTCAACTAGCGTGGAGAATAAGGCTGTTGAGGAGCGACCACCCACGTAATTTCTTTGTGCGAGCACCGATATGTCAGATAGTACGACATGCATCTGGTTTCAGGAGGAAATCCGACATACCGATACAAACTCAAATCTACTCCCCAGTGGCTATATATATATTCTTCGAAAACAAATATAGAAATAAACATAACACAAATCAGTCACAGATATCCATATCACAAAGGCGGAAATAGATATGAATATATAACACATAAAAGTGTTCATCAGAGTAGTGGTCAGACAAGATCCACAATATCACAAAAGAATAGTTACAAGTGCTATACAAAAGAATATGTATACATCAAGGAGTCTATATCTAAAAGGTATACAACAAAATAAACTACCAATCTAAGTAGTTAGCCAAAAGTCTGGATAATAATCCCAGACGAGGAGTCAAGCAGAAGCACCTGTAACAACTCGGTCTGACCCGAGTATTATTTAATAAGAAAATAATAAACGGATCAGTCTAGCAATAAATAACAGATGAAATGATATAGAATAAGAGATATGACAAAAACGTATGATAACCATAAAACCATACTGTGATAAGTATGTAATTGAAAATCAACAAGAGATTAATCGATATCACAAGAATCTTCTCAAAGATAAAAAGAATGTCATACTCACCAAACCATAAATATTGACAATTATATCAATGTCAATCACAAAAGTTAATGACACACAAATTCACCAATGCACAAATATTGATAAAACATATCAATGTAAATTACGAAAATTGGTGAAACACCAGTTCTAGAAATCATCAATGGAAATCCAGAAATCACAAAAAGGGGAAGGCCTATCACAAAACGGGAGCATGAAAACTCACCAACACGTGTATCACAAAATGGAACGCTATTCCATGGTTTCTAACCATTAATTTTGAGCCGAAGCTCCACAAAGCGGCCTGAAGACCATGGGTCGCTACCCCACCAAATTGAGCCGAAGCTCCACAGAAACGGGGTTTAGTCTCCCTCGTAGAAAAAGAGACATCGCACATTTACTAGTTTAAATCACAAAAATGATCATCAACGATCATCAAGAAGTGTCAATTACAGTAAGCTAGTACATATATAAGTTTAGCCTCATGTCCAAAAACCACTAGCTTAACTTAAATATTTACGAACAAATTGTAGATCTCCACTCGAAAATTGTCACAAGCGATTCAATCGAACAAGTCCAAGAATTAACCGGTGAAGTAAACGCAAGTGTTTCATACCACTTGTTTTACTAAGTAGTTTAATTAGATTTCTAATACGAGTGAGGTAAATGTTTGTATATACTAGTACATTGGAAAATGGTTTAAGAAACGAGCTTTGTAATAAAATAGGATTGAAATCGTTTTGATGAAAGAGTTTTGATATTTACTACTAGTATTGAAACCTTTATATTTTTAAAGTGACGAATCACAAAAATGATTGTACAAACAATAAATCACAAAAATTCACATTCGAAGACGTGAATAGAATCCAAAGAATTCGATTCCAAATCCATCAAAGTGGAAATACCCTTGTGACTTAACAGCCACGACTTACGACTTAACACAATACAACACAAGAAATCAGCGGCTCAACTCATGCAACTCCACGGCATACGATATAAGGGATCAGCGACATAGCATGCGGCCTAACTGAGCGATCTAAGAAATGGGCGACATAAGATGCAAGCGACCTAAGGAGCTAGCGGCTTAAGAAGTAGCATGCGGCCTAACATGGCGCGACCTAAGGTGCAAGCGACCTAAGGAGCTAGCGGCTTAAGAAGTAGCATGCGGCCTAACATGGCGCGACCTAAGGTGCAAGCGACCTAAATGGTTGTGACTTAAACCATGACACGACCCATAGCAGCAGGCCGAGCGACCTAAGTGGTGCGAGCAAGCCGAACGACAACGACCTAAGAGATGCGGCTTAACATGGCGCGACCTATAGTAGGTGCGACTTAATGGTGCGAGCAGGCCGAGTGACCTAAGTGATGCGACCTAAGTGGTGCGAGCAGGCCGAGCAACCTAAGTGGTGCAAGCAGGCCGAGAGACCTAAGTTGATGCAAACCGAGCGACCTAACATGGCCGACTCATAGCAGGTGTGACTTAAAGCATGGCGCGACCTAAGTTGGTTGCGAGATATAGCAGGTGCGACCCAAGGTATGGCGCGACCCATAACAGGTGCGACTTAACAGGCCGACCGACCTAAGGTACTGAGGCATGCAGAGCGACCTAAGCAACAGAAATGAAAAACTCTCTCAATTTGCAACCGGTCGACACGGACGCTAGGGGATTACGTCCGTCGGCTACCTGGTCCTATTGGCTCCTCGATGCATAACCAAAACCGTGTTCAAACATCAAAGTTAGGATTTTTAAAGATTTGAACCCAAAACACTAAAAGATTGGGATATTCACCAATTCAATCCAAGCCAAAAGCAAATGCACATGAATAAGTGTTAGGAATTCATACCCAACAATCAAAGATAGTTATAGACAAAGATGTGAGATAAAAATCTCACCTTTTCACAAAATCAATGAAGGAGAAGCTTGAAAGAAAAGGAAGAATCAACCACACTTCAATCTCAACACAAGAAGCTTGAATCAATGGCTTCTCATAGAATTTGGAGCTAGAGTTTGGATTTTGCAAATGAACTAGGGCTTGGAGTTTTAATTTTCCATACCTCTCTCCATTTTTGATGAAACTTGAATTTTAGGAAATGAAAGTGAAGTAATGAAGAGAAGAGAGGGTTGAGCTAGAGTTAATAGTTTAGGCTAATGGGCTGAACCAAACCCAAAGCCCAAAGTGAAAAAGTGGCAAAATTCCACTAACTCCAAACATATCAAAGTTTATACTAAAAAAGATCGCAAACGGCGTTTTGAACTCAATGGAAGTGGTCCCGAGTCCTAATTCGACCGTATGCAAAAAGTAACTTTTCGGACTAAAATCCGACTAATGATAAAATATTTAAACAAAAAATATTTAGATATTCAATCAAAAAATATGCGGGTTGTTACAGACTCCCCTCCTTAAAGAAATTGCGTCCTCGCAATATTTAAGAAGAAAATATAAGGTAACAACCATGAAAGCATATCAACACAAAAAAAAAATTGAAATAAGAAATTCACCTCAAAGGGCACGGGAAAGTAAGTCCGGATGTGTTCGCTCGATGAACTATCTAGATTCCCAAGAGCAATCCTTAGGATTTGAGGACCATAGAACTTTAACAAGCGGAACATCTTTATTTCGAAGGCGTTTGACCTCCGAAGCAACAATACGAATAGGATGTTGCTCATACGTTAAATTAGGAGAAACTTCAATTTCTTCCGCAACACCAGGCTCAAGAATAGATTGGAATCTCGAAGGCATTTCCATAATTGAGAAACGTGAAACACATCATGAATAGCAGAAAACTGAGCCGGTAATAAAAGGAGATACACCATTGAACCAATACGTTCGGTGATAGGAAATGGCCCAATATATCGAGGCGCTAATTTTCCCGATCGACTGAAACGTACAACACCCTTTATAGGTTAAACACGAACAAACACAAAATCTCCCACAGAAAATTCTAATTTCCTTCTTTGGTTATCGGCATAGGATTTTTGCCTACTCTGGGCTTCTTTCATCCTATGACGAATAAGGTCGATCTTTTCTGTGGAATCACGAATAAAATCTGGACCTAAAACCAGTCTCTTACTGGCCTCAAGCCAACAAGAAGGAGATCGGCATGGCCTTCCATAGAGTGCCTCAAAAGGTGCCATACTAATACTAGATTGGAAGATATTTTTATAGGAAAACTCAACAAGAGAAATATGATCTTCCCAACTTCCACCAAAATCAAGAACACATGCACGAAGAAGATCTTCAAGAGTTTGATTCACACGCTCAGTCTGTCCATCGGACTGAGGATGATAAGCGGTGCTAAAATTAAGCTTCGTTCCCAAAGCATTTTGAAGACTCTTCCAAAATCCACTAGTAAACAATGGATCACGATCACTAACAATAGAAGTAGGAACTCCATGCAATTTAACAATTTCTTTGATAAAGAGTTTGGTCAAAAGAGGCACGGTTCGATTGGACCGAACGGGAATAAAATGGGCAGATTTAGTAAGTCTATCGACTATCACCCATAAGCTATCATGACCCGAACGAGAACGGGAAAGGCCGTCTATAAAATCCATGGAAATTTGGTCCCACTTCCAAATTGGAATTTCTAAAGGTTGCAATAACCCACCGGGCCTTTGATGCTCGGCCTTAATGAGTTGGCAAGTCATGCAACACTTAACAAAGTTAGCAATATCAGATTTCATTCCCTCCTAATAATAAAGTCTCTTCATATCCACGTACATTTTACTACTACCGGGATGAATGGTAAATTTAGAACGATGAGAATCTTCTAAAATGTCTTTACGAAGATTACTAATATTTGGCACGATAAGTCTACCAAATTTTCGAATACCGCCACGAGAATCAATATCAAAGTCTTTCAAACCTTCAATATTAATTTTATCCCTAAAATTTTGGCCAAGAAAAGCCAATTCGGGATCTAGCTTTTGAGCTTCAAGAATTTGGTCTATAAGAGAAGGATAAGCCTCAAGGCTACATAAAACAAGAGATGAACATAAATCAGAAACACGATCTCGAATCTCCCAAGTGGATAAAACCCCGAGATCATTCCATTCGGATATCATCATGCAAACAACCGCTTGTTGCTTGCGACTAAGTGCATCGGCAACACGATTTCCCTTTCCGAGAGTATAAAGAATATCAAGATCATAAGATGCAAGGAATTCGAGCCAACGTTGTTGACGCAAATTAAGTTCCTTTTGAGAGAATAGATACTTAAAAGATTTATGATCGGTATACAGAATAAATTTTCTCCTAAAAGATAATGACGCCAAATACGAAGGGCGAAAACAATAGCCGCGAGCTCTAAATAGTGAGTGGCATATCTAGTCTCGGCAGGCTTTAATTGCCTAGAAGCATAAGTAATAACACGTTCTCTTTGCATAAGAATGGCACCCAAACCAATGCGAATAGCATTGGTATAAACAATAAAATCTTGGTTACCCTCGGGAATAACAAGAATCGGAGCATCGGAAAGGAGTTCTTTTAATTTTTGGAAAGAAGCTTCACATTTGTCGTCCGACCAAAAGTATTTAACCCCCTTCTTTGTCAAACCAGTAAGAGGCACAGAAATTTTTGAAATGTCTTTTATAAACCGACGGCAATAGCCCGCCAATCCAAGGAAGCTACGGATCTCCGTTACACTCTCCGGTCTCTTCCAATTTTGAATCGCTTCAATCTTTGAAGGATCCATGGAAATTCCTGATTCGGAAATAATATGACCGAGAAACTTCACACGAGATTGCCAAAAGTGGCATTTAGAAAATTTTTCTTTTAATTGATTACGCCTAAGAGTTTCCAATGCAATCCGAAGATGCTTTTCATGCTCCTCCTCGGTTTTTGAATACACAAGAATATCATCAATAAAGATGAGAACAAACCGATCGAGGAAGTCTTTGAAAACTTTATTCATAAGGTCAATGAAATAAGCCGGAGCATTCGTTAAACCAAATGGCATAACAAGCCATTCATATGATCCATAACGGGTACGGAACGATGTCAAAGGAATGCTATCCTCTGCAATACGAAGCTGATGAAAACCGGTAGCTAAGTCTAATTGTGAAAAGACTCTGGCACCACTAAGCTGATCAAATAAATCATCAATCCGAGGTAAAGGATATTTATTCTTGGTAGTAAGATCATTAAGCTTGCGGTAGTCAACGCAAAGCCTAAGTGTACCACCGGATTTCTTCACAAAAATAGCCGAAGATCCCCAAGGTGAGGAACTAGAGCGAATAAATTGCTTCATCTCCAATTCGGATAATTGTTTGCGCATCTCCTCATTTTCTTTATTGGACATACGATAAGGAGGACGAGTAATAGGTTGAGCTCCAAGGATGAGATTAATTCTGAACTCAATTGCTCGCTTAGGTGGTAATCCTAAAACGGGCTCAAATATGTCGGAGAATTCACGAACAACGTGAATAAGAGAAATGACATCTTCCTCATCGTCATTATCATCATCATGAGGGTTTAAAGAATACAAAGATGCAGCCAAGCTGGAATCCGAATCTTTAAGATCAATAGTAATCTGCTTAACAGATTGAGGATGTCAAAGATGAATAGTCCGCTCAGGACATAGGATTTGGGCTTCATAGCGGTTAAGCCAATCCATTCCCAAAATCATTACAAAGCCTAAGTAGCGCATAACATGCAAATCGGCTTGGAAAGAAAAATCACACAAAATAATCTCGACATCTTTACAAAGCAAACTAATTGTTGCGGATCCACCAACCGGATTCGCAATTCTCAAAGAAGTCGTTAAAGCGACAACACTCAAAGAAAAAGTATCAACAACTTCTTTTGATATAAAAGAATGGGACGCAACCGTATCAAAAAGAACTCGAATAGGGTGATCACGAAATAAAATAATGCCATCAAGGATAGAATAAGAAATACCTTGTCCACGAGAAGTTTTACTAGGAGTTTGCACCACATTAAGCTTTCCCTCCTTCCTGT
Organism: Allium cepa; assembly: GCA_030765085.1. NCBI lineage: Eukaryota > Viridiplantae > Streptophyta > Magnoliopsida > Asparagales > Amaryllidaceae > Allium > Allium cepa. The sequence goes on along the minus strand of CM060941.1, from coordinate 1,044,334,831 downwards.
TTTGAAGTTTGGGACACGAAGATATATAATGGTCCGGGCTTTCGGAATAGCGACAAGAACGGGGCTTTGATCACTTATTCGCATAATGGTCCTTAGAACCACAGTTGTAGCATTGCCCACCACTTGAGGTAGAAGTCTTGGTTGTTGGAGAGGCTTACTTCCCTTTCTTATTGTTGGGTTAAGGACCTCTAAACTTATTAGGCCTTTTCTTGTTGGTGAAGTTCAGTTTAGCACTCCCAACCTCAACATCACTTACTCTATCAGCCTCTTCAAGTCGAAGAGCGATATCAATGAGTTGATCAAAAGAAACTTCTAATTTTAGAAGTAATGGCTTCTTGAGATTTTTGTTCAAGCCATAGACAAATCTTTGGTTCTTCTTCAATGGGATGTTTATGTATTCGACCCCGTATTTAGAAAGTGACTCGAATGATGCGACATAGTCTGCCATGGAAGATTCACCTTGAACAAGGTCTATGAAACGACGAGCCGAAGTCATCTTCTCAGCTTATGGCACAAATTTTAACTCGAAGCGTTCCCAGAATTTCTCCCAAGTAAGATCCGCTTCATTTATTTCAGAAATCAGAAGATCATACCAATCTAATGCTCTTTATTGCAGCATACTAGAGGCCACGGTGAAGATCAATAAGATTCATGCGAGAAAAGATTCGATCGCACGTTCTCAGCCAAGCCTGGACTTCAATAATTGTTTCAGAACCTTTGAATGGCTTCCCACCCAAATTGGTATAATCGTTGCACAAACATGCAAATCCAGACTTAGGGTGAGTAGACTCCGGATTAGATCCGGCTGCTTGAGCATTCCTTAATAGATCAAGAAGCTGCTGAGCAGACATAAACACTCCATCATGGGGAGTAGCACTAGATTGACCGGCGCTGGGACGGCCAGGTCTAACCATTTCTCTTCCTTTTGAAAGAAAGAAAGAAGAAGGATAAGGTTATTCACCAAATGAATATCAAGCAATATTGATAGATAAAACAAGGAGTCATAAAGAAAATAGGATGAATCAGTACGAAGACTCGAACTAAATCCTAAAGCACGACTCCTAAGAAGGACTTAGGATGATGATCCTTGCAAGATTACTCTACATTGTTCCGAAGATTCGCTCTGATACCAAGTTGTGATGCCCCACCTCTATACCCCCTCTAACCAAGGACACTACGGGGTAATGCCATCAACTAGCACGGAGAATAAGGCTGTTGAGGAGCGACCATCCGCGTAACTGCTTTGTGTGAGCACCGATATGTCAGATAGTACAAAATGCATCTAGTTTCAGGAGGAAATCCGACATACCGATACAAACTCAAAGCTACTACCCAGTGGCTATATATATTCTTCGGAAACAAATAAGAAATAAACATAACACAAATCAGTCACAGACATCCATATCACAAAGGCAGAAATAGATATGAATATATAACACATAAAAGTGTTCATCAGAGTAGTGGTTAGACAAGATCCACAATATCACAAAAGAATAGTTACAAGTGCTAGACAAAAGAATATGTATACATTAAGGAGTCTATATCTCAAAGGTATACAACAAAATAAACTACCAATCTAAGTAGTTAGCCAAAAGTCTGGATAATAATCCCAGACGAGGAGTCAAGTAGAAGCACCTATAACAACTTGGTCTGACCCGAGTATTATTTAATAAGAAAATAATAAACGGATCAGTCTACCTATAAATATCAGATGAAATGATATAGAATAAGAGATATGACAAAAACGTATGATAACTATAAAACCATATTGTGATAAGTATGTAATTGAAAATCAACAAGAGATTAATCAATATCACATGAATCTTCTCAAAGATCAAAAAGAATGTCATACTCTTTATTTTTATTCACCAAACCATAAATATTGACAATTATATCATTGTCAATCACAAAAGTTAATGACACACAAATTCACCAATGCACAAATATTGATAAAACATATCAATGTAAATCACGAAAATTGGTGAAACACCAGTTCTAGAAATCATCAATGGAAATCCAGAAATCACAAAAATGGGGAGGCCTATCACAAAACGGGAGCATGAAAACTCACCAACACGTGTATCATAAAATGGAACGCTATTCCATGGTTGCTAACCATTAATATTGAGCCGAAGCTCCACAAAATGGCCCGAAGATCATGGGTCGCTACCCCACCAAATTGAGCCAAAGCTCTACAGAAACGGGGTTTAGACTCCCTCGTAGACAAAGAGACATTGCACATTTGCTAGTTTAAATCACAAAAATGATCATCAACGATCATCAAGAAGTGTCAATGTAATGACCCGGAATTTTCGGTAATATCAATTTAATAATCTGTATTAATAATTAAATTTATTTGATAATTTTTCTTCATAATTTTAATTTGAATTGGTAAATTTAATCTTTTAAAGGTTAATGAATTTTTTATCTGGCAATATTGATAAGATTTGTTTGTCAAAGCTAATAAATATTATTTTGTTTATAATATATATATTTGATATATGTTGTGAATAGAATATATTTGGTTTTAAATAAAACATAGAATTTTTTAAATTGTAATATATATATGTTATAATTTGGAGTTGTTTTGAAATTTAATTTAATATATTAATAATTTATATATGTTAGATATTGTAATTTAAAAGCTTTGTTTTTAAATTAATATTTTTCAAAAGATAATTTAGTTTAATTCAATTTGTTTTAAGAATCTAAGATAATTGTTTGTTTTTAAAATATGATAGTTAAAAGGAATTTAAACAAGCTATGTTTTAAAATGCTCAAATTAAAATGGTTAAATGATAAAAATAAAAGTTCTAGATTTTAAATAACATGTATAAGATGTATATTTATATTTGAATTATAATTAGTTTTAGAATATTTCCTTTAAAAAGTAAATTTATTTATATATATAGGTAAGTATTTATCTACTTAGTAAATTAAATATATAAGTTATATTTACATTTAAATTAAGAAAAAATTAATAAATGAATGCTTAAGTACAAATGTAAACATATTAACTTGTTTGAGACATATGTAAAGCAATTAAACAAATTTAATAACATGTGTTGATAAATTTAGCTATATAGTGACAAGTGTCTTTATTTTGAAATTCATTTTCTTTAATTTTAATAAATATAACACTTCCATTTCTTTATTCTCATTTCTTAACTCAAACTAGAAAGTTTTTCAAAACCAGAAAACTATTTTATCAAAACCAGATAATGAAAACTAAAAAAAACAAATGCTACTTGAAATTGAAATCAAATCTGCAACTAAAATGAAGATGAATCTGAAATTAGATCTGCAAATCTGCAACCTTTCAAATCTGCAATCAACATCAAGTTCAACGGCATTTTTAAATCATCAAATTTCAACATGCAAGGGATTTCTTCAGCAAAGCAAATCAGAGCATATTTTTCTGAGTAAAACTAGAGCCTGTTCTGTTCTCTGCAATATAACAGGTGGGTAAAATTTTACATCTTAAAAATAGATTTGATCCTGTTATTTAATCTAAATATGTGATGAATTATAGTGTTTGGTACAAATATTAAGTAAGTTGATTTCATGTTTGAATGCAAAGAGGATATGGAGACTGTATAATTATGTTCAGTCATTTAGAACTTTGATCTTACAATTTAATTTAAAACTTTCCCTAACATCATTATTTGATTATGGTGATTAAATAAAAGTAGTTTGATATTGGCTGTTGGTAGTACTAAAAATAGTTTCTGTAAAATTTAACTTACAAAATATTTTTTAAATGTAAATTATAGTAAAATCTTGATACATGTCAAAAATCAACCATCTTGTTTTTAGATTTGGATTTCATGAATGTGTTAAGGACCGAAAATTATGATTTTTAAGGTATATATCATAATTTTTAATTGAGAAATTCTTGTGAATTTGGGGTTTGTTTGGAATTTGGGTTTTTGTAAATTGCTAAAGAACGACTTGATAATTGTAGCTAGGATTTGGTTCGAAGCATGTTTATGAATCAAGGATTAGGGGAAAAATACAAGAAAAATCTATTGGGTGAATCGTTCGAATTTGTTCGAATTGGGGTTTAAGGCGGTTCTCGACTGAGTTTAAATGATGAAGCTTTTGCGACCTGAATTTTTGACCGAGTTCAATTGCATTTGTGAAGGTTGACGACATTGGTTGTGGCATCACGATGGAGTGGTCGGCATGGTTCATCGGCGTCGATGGTCGGCATTGGGAGGGGTTGTAGTGTCATTTTTTCTGCAGTTTTGGTTCGAATGATCGAATTTTGTCTCGCGTTCAAATTGTTGAATATGGGCTTGGATTTAGGATCGCGAGCGACTTTGTGACCGTCGGCAAGAATCGCGATGACCTGGAATGGCCGGACGTGTTGGGATACCTGCACGCGTTAGGCCGTGTACACTGGGTATGTTGAAGCTTTGGGGAAGATGAATCTGCGCGGATGGGTTCTCGCGTGTGTTTCGGGGGTGACTTGAAGATTTAAGGAGTTGGAGGTTTCTCGAGGCAAGCACGGGGAAACTAGGGGGTCGAACTCGAGTAATTTAGTTGTGGGTATTTGTTTTTACTGTATATGATATTAAGTGGTAAATTCAACTAGATGTTGGATAAAGGAAGGTAAGCTTTAAAAAATTTATAACAAGTTTATAAAGGTAAACAAATTTATAAAAGTTAAATATTGTTCTTTGTAAGTAAAGTTAATTAAACTTTGAAAAATGTTAACTTAAATGAAATATTTTCATTTTAAAATATTAAATCAAATTTATAAAGAAATGTTTAAAAACTAAGATTTCAAATACTATTTGAAATAAATAGGTTTAAATTTAGATAATTTTAAGTGTTTTAAATTTTAAATTGATTTCAAAATGCATTATTTCCAAATAAGGTTAATGTTAAGATTTTGAATCCAAATAGAATAATTTGTTTTTAAGTTATTAAAGTTTGATTAATTTCAAATAATTAATTTATGAAGATAAATATGGTTAATTTATCTTTGTTGTAAACTTATGACTTAATTAATATGATTTGTTAATAAATAAAGAGTTTAATTAAGATAAATGTTTTTCTTAATTAATTAAGGATTTAAAATATACGAATTTAGTTAATTAATTATTTAATTAATTTTAAATAATTAGTTAACTATTTATTTAATATTCAATAATCACTTAATTATGGATTAATTAAGTATAATTACTTAATGAAGTAATTAATGGTTAATTATTGAATGTAATTAAGAAATGGAAATTACTCATGGAATAATTAATGGAAATTACTCATGGGAGTAATTAATAGAGGTGATTAATGGTTAATCACTAGATGTTATTAATCTAGTGATTGATTAATACAATTGTTTAAAGTTAATTAATTATGGAGTAATTAATTAATTAAAGTATTAAGAATTATTTAACGATGATATTAATTACTTGTTAGGTAATTAATTAAGAGAGAAATCAAGATTGATTAATGAAAGTAATTAGAAGATAATTACTTGTTAAGTAATTAAGGGTTAATTACTTAATTATTTTAGTTAATTAATTAATGTGATTAATTTAAGATTAATTATTAAGGGTAGTTAATTAAAAATGTAATTAATTAATAAGGTAATTAATTAAGGAATTATTTATTAATTTAATTGAATAATAATTTACTTAATAAAGTAATTAAAGATTAATTAATTAGATTAGTTAATCAAGGGTTAACTTAATTAAATAAGAATTAATTAATTAAGATAAGTAATTACTAATTGTTAATTACTGTTTATAATTAATAAGATGATTAATTACAAGTTAATTATTAATTAATAAAGATCATTAGTTAATAATTGATATTAATCAAGGTTGATCAATAAAAGTAATTAATTTAAGTATGATTAATTAATTGTTATTAATTAAGGTTTAATGTAATTAATTATAATTGATTAATTAATGGAAGTAAATGTATGATCATTAATTATTGAAATTAATGATAGTAATTAAGGGTTAATTACTGAATATGGTTAAGGTTGATTACTTGAATGTAATTAAAGTATAATTAATCAAAGGAGATTAATTAAGGAGATCATTAAGAGATGATTAATTTATTTATTTGAAATAAATAAATGAAGAAAGATTTAGGATAATCCAATTGATTATGAGTTAATCAATTCTGCTTTGGATGATTGATTAATATTGGTTGATTGATTGATATTGGATTATCAATATTGGATGATTGATATTGGGTGTTTGGTTGATACTGGATGTTTTGGATATCTATGATATGTGATATGCTGCTTTGTGAAGATGAATGTTGTTATGAATTATCTATTGTGATAATGTGATTCATCTACCTGTTTATATCATCCTGAATATGAGTTTAAATTGTAAAACCTTTAAGTACAACTTGGATATTAAAATGGCGTTTGGTTTCGGTGAGACCGGGACCGGGTTTCTATATTTGGGATCCGGAAACCACATCAATTCCAATTAAACGTTATGTCGTGTATCCAAGTGGAGCAAGTGAAGACTCGACGTGTAAGAACTATACGTCAGTATAACTCTGTGGGTGATTCTGTAATGAGTTTGACGAAATAGTGCTTATAGGTTCGAGATGGTGATTTAGAGTGCAAGGGCTATGGTCGTTGACTCTGAGGGTGATTCCAAAATGAGTGCAACGAGATAGTTCCTTCGGTTTCGTTCGAGCCCGGAACGAACTTGTAAGGATTGAATGCTTTCATCACATCGTCAGGTGGACGATGAGCATTCTAAGATAGACATGTCTATAAAGGTAATCGCAGCCTCAAGCCTCATCAACCCGGGAATGGCTAAAATAGGGGAGGTGCAGCAAGGCTTCGTGGGTAGCTCCCACTGGAGAGCGAGATTTACCCCTGTCTAGAGGTTCCTTTTCTATTTCGGGTTAGTGTGTGGTTGGTCCGCCAACTACAGGGTGGTCTTGTTCGGGACTGTCCAGTAAGGGATGGTTCCGGCCTTGTGTTGTAGGGGAGCGGGCATACTCCTCGGTACGTTGATCTAGGCCACGTACTGTGACGGACGGTACCCCAGTAGCCGTACCATTGATGGAAACCCATTCTTCCTACGAGACCCTATGGTTTTGTTTGTATTACCCACTTTTGTGGCTAGTAGCTGGAATTTAATAAATGTAACAATTTCGGCTATTTCTTATTTATTTGTAAACCCTAGACACTATTATAATATCACTGGATTTCCTATAAAATGTTTTGGTTAGCGTAAGGTAAAAAAATTTCCATGTTTATTTGTGGGAAGTCTTACGTGATACCTTTTCTTTTCAAAGGTTTTCTAAAGTTAAGCAATTTTAAACCATTTACTCGCACCAGACCCCTGTCTGACCTGAGTGTTTATTTTCTGTTTTATTAAACTCTTGGGTACTCATATTATATATGAGTAGACTAGTGATTTAGGTTACCTTAACGAATTCTAGAGGAGATATGGAGCAGGAGGCTTCCAAGTGTAGATATATTATGGTTCCGTTGTGTTGTTTGTTATCTGTATCTTGAATCTTGAGTTGTATAGTTAGACATATGTTTATAACTGTCTAATATCTATTGTATAAGTTGTATACTCTGATGTAATGTGATACTATGTAATATTTTATGTGATATATTATATTTCATTTGTTCTGCTGTGAGTTCTCTGATGTTGTTGTGTTTCTTCTTTCTCTTTCTTTTCTTCTTCTATCCCTTTCTTTCTTCAAGATGATGCGATTTCCTAGATATAGGAAGTCGGGTCGTCTCAGCTGGTATCAGAGCATTAGTTTGAGTGAATACCTACGCTCTGGAGTGGTATCTTTCTTGAGAGAGCGTACTTGTAATTTTTATATATAACTATATATATATATATATATACACACACACACACATATCTGCCTAGATTTGTTGGGTTATCTGTTCGGATTTTCCAACATAATTTTTAGAGGTAGATGGAGTAGTGGTGTGTAACACGACTACCACTGAAGGAAGAGGTCCATATGTTTGAGGTTGGAAGTATTTATCGAGACTGTAGACCTAATACCGTATCGAATAAGATTTGTAGTTTAGAGTAAGGATTTCTCTGATATCCGAAGGAAATCTCTTTAAAGATTCGGAGTTTATCTTTGAAGTGTAAGTTTGGATTTCGCTCGGGTGAGCGAATTTTTCTTGAGTTTGGATCTGTTGGTAGTGCAGAAGTAAGTAATGATATCTTGATAACTGCGTGATGAGATGCAGTATCCATGGATATTCCAGAAGATGTTTTCTTTTGAAACATTTTTAGAAGTAGTTGAGGAGCAGTCTTACCTGCCGTAGGGAAGATTCGTCTGTGTAGAAGTTGTTTGGATCTTTAGCATGGAGGTTAGCCGTTCTGGAATATAAGACTAAGGTCTATGAGTTGTTTCGCTTGGCATGTTCTCATTTGTTATTCCTTAAGGAAAGCGAGTTGTAGATGCTTGGTTTGGAACCGAGTTTCTTGAGAAGTTGTCTGCCATCTCGAAGGTCTTTTGTGTGGTTTGTTGATGGTTTTGGTTTTCGGGAAGCCTTTGGATTAGAAGTCTTTGGTTAGCTGTGGTAGCAGTGCAACTCGAAGTGTTCGGTGTGCTGACGAGGAGGACTTTTGGCTTTGCAGTATTATTGAAGTAGAGTTTGGAAGCAGCAGTGTAGCCGTTTCTCCGATGGTTCAGGAATATCAGTGGTTCTTCTATCAGCAGTCCGGGCAGTTGGTGAAGTTTTCTTGAAGAGTTAACCTTGTTTGGAAAAGTTTAAGGCTGTTATAATTGGTAAAGAGAGGACAGTTTCTTTGGAATCTGAACTAGGTTGGATCGCAAAAATGATTTGCGATTAATTTGGAATTTTTTTTTCTTTGGGTAATCTTTTGTTTGAGACTGAGAATTCTCATGTGGTAGTAGGAACTACCGAGGTAATCAGAAGTTCGTCTGCATCTGGAGTTGAGTTCCATATTATTTTGGTTTCAGAAGCGATTCGGTAGTCAGCCTAGTAGTAGAGTTGGTGTAACAGCTCAGAATTTTTGGAGTTTGGATGGGTCGGATCTTGTTTTTGAGTTTGGATTTCTGCTATAAGGTTGTGTGACCGAGTCAAATGTGCCACTCAGATTTTATGGATCTGATGAACAAAGTTTCTGGATTTAACGGATAAGTTTGTACTCGTGTTCATCAACAGTATTCTCATCTATTTCAGAATCAGAGTTGTGCAGCGGAAGCGAGGTAGCAACTGTACAAGGAAGGAAGCGAGTTCTTTTTGCTATTGCTTGAGTAGTAGAGCTTGAGTTCTGGATTTCGATGGGTTTTGGAAGGCTTTTCTATTGGATAGGATCCAGAAATTGGTTTGCTTTGGTATAGTTGTTTCTGGAAGCATCAACATAGGTCGAGCTGATCAGGAAGAAGATTGACAGCCCAGGATTGTCTGTTGAGTTATACAGATATGAGATAAGGAGTTTTGGAATTCAAAGTTGGACACTTCATTGTTGTTAAGGATTTCTCTGGTTAAGAGAACAGTAATTGGGTAAGATTGGATGGCTAGTTCGGGGGCATTTGAGATTTTCTATCTGTGTTTTTGATAGGATAAGGTTGGATTGCCAGTTTGGATAGCTGGAATTCATTGTATTTCACGTATCTCTGAGGGAGTACGTGTATGATTCATCATTGGTTGTTGAATCTGTAGTTCAGTTAGATTTGGAAGTTGAGCTGGACTTGAGAGTAGTCTGATGTTCAGTTCAGATTGATGGATATGGGGATGAGAGGAGCTCTGGATTTTGGTGGTGTAGTTAGTTTGTTGGCTTCTATAGAGTGAGTCTCCTGATGATTTATACTTGGGAAACTCGAGATAGTATTAGTACGATTTATTCTGATTTGGGGACAGAATAATTAGTTAGGTCTATTTGTTTGTTTGATTGCTATGGTTGTTAGTTACTGGTTGATAGGAATGCTTTGTTGTTTGAAATTAAAATCTGTACTTGGTTATTAAATTACCTTTATTTTTAAATTTCGGAGATGAAATTCTTTTAAGGGGAGAGGGTTGTAATGACTCTGAATTTTGGGCAATATCAATTTAATAATCTGTATTAATAATTAAATTTATTTGATAATTTTTCTTTATAATTTTAATTTGAATCGGTAAATTTAATCTTTTAAAGGTTAATGAATTTTTTATCTAGCAATATTGATAAGTTTTGTTTATCAAAGCTAATAAATTTTATTCTGTTTATAATATATATATTTGATATATGTTGTGAATAGAATATATTTGGTTTTAAATAAAACATTGAATTTTTTAAATTGTAATATATATATGTATATGTTATAATTTGGAGTTGTTTTGAAATTTAATTTAATCTATTGATAATTTATATATGTTAGATATTGTAATTTAAAAGCTTTGTTTTTAAATTAATATTTTTCAAAAGATAATTTAGTTTAATTCAATTTGTTTTAAGAATATAAGATAATTGTTTGTTTTTAAAATATGATAGTTAAAAGGAATTTAAACAAGCTTTGTTTTAAAATGCTCAAATTAAAATGGTTAAATGATAAAAATAAAAGTTCTAGATTTTAAATAACATGTATAAGATGTATATTTATATTTGAATTATAATTAGTTTTAGAATATTTCCTTTGAAAAGTAAATTTATTTATATATATGTAAGTATTTATCTACTTAGTAAATTATATGTAAGTTATATTTACATTTAAATTAAGAAAAAAATTAATAAATAAATGCTTAAGTACAAATGTAAACATATTAACTTGTTTGAGATATATGTAAAGCAATTAAACAAATTTAATAACATGTGTTGATAAATTTAGCTATATAGTTACAAGTGTCTTTATTTTGAAATTCATTTTCTTTAATTTTAATAAATATAACACTCCCATTTCTTTATTCTCATTTCTTAACTCAAACTGGAAAAATTTTCAAAACCAGATAATGAAAACTAAAAAAACAAATGCTACGTGAAATTGAAATCAAATCTGCAACTAAAATGAAGATGAATCTGAAATTAGATCTGCAAATCTGCAACCTTTCAAATCTGCAATCAACATCAAGTTCAACAGCATTTTTAAAACATCAAATTTCAACATGCAAGGGATTTCTTCAGCAAAGCAAACCAGAGCATATTTTTTTGAGTAAAACTAGAGTCTGTTCTATTCTCTGCAATATAACAGGTGAGTAAATTTTCACATCCTAAAAATAAATTTATTCCTGTTATTTAATCTAAATATGTGATGAATTGTAGTGTTTGGTACAAATGTTAAGTAAGTTGATTTCATGTTTGAATGCAAAGAGGTTATGGAGACTGTATAAGTATGTTCAGTCATTTAGAACTTTGATCTTACAATTTAATTTAAAACTTTCCCTAACATCATTATTTGATTATGGTGATTAAATAAAAGTAGTTTGATATTGGTTGTTGGTAGTATTAAAAATAGTTTCTGTAAAATTTAACCTACAAAATATTTTTAAATGTAAATTACAGTAAAATCTTGATGCATGTCAAAAATCAACCATCTTGTTTTTAGATTTGGATTTCATGAATGTGTTAAGGACCGAAAATTATGATTTTTAAGGTATATATCATAATTTTTAATTGAGAAATTCTTGTGAATTTGGGGTTTGTTTGGAATTTGGGTTTTTGTAAATTGCCGAAGAACGACTTGATGATTGTAGCTAGGATTTGGTTCAAAGCATGTATATGAATCAAGGATTAGGGGAAAAATACAAGAGAATTTTTCTATTGGGTGAATCGTTCGTATTTGTTTGAACTTGGGTTTAAGGTGGTTCTCGGCTAAGTTTAAATGATGAAGCTTTTGCAACCTGAATTTTTGACCGAGTTCAATCGCATTTGGGAAGGTTGACGACATTGGTTATGGCATCACGATGGAGTGGTCGGCATGGTTCATCGGTGTCGATGGTCGACATTGGGAAGGGTTGTAGTGTCGTTGTTTTCTGTAGTTTTGGTTCGAATGATCGAATTTTGACTCGTGTTCAAATTGTTGAATCTGGGCTTGGATTTAGGATCGCGAGCGACTTTGTGACCGTCGGCAAGAATCGCGACGACCTGGAATGGCCGGAGGTATTGGGATACGTGCATGCGTTAGGCCATGTACACTGGGTATTTTGAAGCTTTGGGGAAGATGAATCTGCTCGGGTGGGTTCTCGTGTGTGTTTCGGGGGTGACTCGAAGATTTAAGGAGTTGGAGGTTTCTCGAGGCAAGTACGGGGAAACTAGGGGTCGAACTCGAGTAATTTAGTTGTGGGTTTTTGGTTTTTACTGTATATGATATTAAGTGGTAAATTCAACTAGACGTTGGATAAAGGAAGGTAAGCTTTAAAAATTTTAAAACAAGTTTATAAAGGTAAACAAATTTATAAAAGTTAAATATTGTTCTTTGTAAGTAAAGTTAATTAAACTTTGAAAAATGTTAATTTAAATGAAATATTTTCATTTTAAAATATTAAATCAAAGTTATTAAGAAATGTTTAAAAACTAAGATTTCAAATTCTATATGAAATAAATAGGTTTAAATTTAGATAATTTTAAGTGTTTTAAATTTTAAATTTATTTCAAAATGCATTATTTCCAAATAAGGTTAATGTTAAGATTTTGAATCCAAATAGAATAATTTGTTTTCAAGTTATTAAAGTTTGATTAATTTCAAATAATTAATTTATGAAGATAAATATGGTTAATTTATCTTTTTTATAAACTTACGAATACTTAATTAATATGATTTGTTAATAAATAAAGAGTTTAATTAAGATAAATGTTTTCTTAATTAATTAAGGATTTAAAATATAATAAGTTAGTTAATTAATTATTTAATTAATTTTAAATAATTAGTTAATTATTTATTTAATTTTCAATAATCACTTAATTATGGATTAATTAAGTATAATTACTTAATGAAGTAATTAATGGTTAATTATTGAATGTAATTAAGAAATGGAAATTACTCATGGAAGTAATTAATGGAAATTACTCATGGGAGTAATTAATAGAGGTGATTAATGGTTAATCACTAGATGTTATTAATCTAATGATTGATTAATACAATTGTTTAAAGTTAATTAATTATGGAGTAATTAATTAATTAAAGTATTAAGAATTATTTAATGATGATATTAATTACTTGTTAGGTAATTAATTAAGAGAGAAATCAAGATTGATTAATGATAGTAATTAGAAGATAATTACTTGTTAAGTAATTAAGGGTTAATTACTTAATTATTTTAGTTAATTAATTAACGTGATTAATTAATTAACGTGATTAATTAATTAATGAATGTGATTAATTTAAGATTAATTATTAAGGGTAGTTAATTAAAAATGCAATTAATTAATAAGGTAATTAATTAAGGAATTATTTATTAATTTAATTAAATAATAATTTACTTAATAAAGTAATTAAAGATTAATTAATTAGATTAGTTAATCAAGGGTTAACTTAATTAAATAAGAAGTTAATTAATTAAGATAAGTAATTACTAATTGTTAATTACTGTTTATAATTAATAAGATGATTAATTACAAGTTAATTATTAATTAATAAGGATTATTAGTTAATAAATAATATTAATAAAGGTTGATCAATAAAAGTAATTAATTTAAGTATGATTAATTAATTGTAATTAATTAAGGTTTAATGTAATTAATTATAATTGATTAATTAATGGAAGTAAATGTATGATCATTAATTATTGAAATTAATGATAGTAATTAAGGGTTAATTACTGAATATGGTTAAGGTTGATTACTTGAATGTAATAAAAGTATAATTAATCAAAGGAGATTAACTAAGGAGATCATTAAGAGATGATTAATTTATTTATTTGAAATAAATAAATGAAGAAGGATTTAGGATAATCCAATTGATTATGTGTTAATCAATTCTGCTTTGGATGATTGATTAATATTGGTTGATTGATTGATATTGGATGATCAATATCGGATGATTGATATTGGGTGTTTGGTTGATACTGGATGTTTTGGATATCTATGATATGTGATATGCTGCTTTGTGAAGATGAATGTTGTTATGAATTATCTATTGTGATAATGTGATTCATCTACCTGTTTATATCATCCTGAATATGAGTTTAAATTGTAAAACCCTTAAGTACAACTTAGACATTAAAATGGCGTTTGGTTTCTGTGAGACCGGGATCGGGTTTCCATATTTGGGATCCGAAAACCACATCGATTCCAATTAAATGTTAGGTTGTGTATCCAAGTGGAGCAAGTGAAGACTCGAGGTGTATGAACATACGTCAGTATAACTCTGTGGGTGATTCCGTAATGAGTTTGACGGAATAGTGCTTATAGTTTTGAGATGGTGATTTAGAGTGCAAGGGCTATGGTCGTTGACTCTGAGGGTGATTCCAAAATGAGTGCAACGAGATAGTGCCTTCGGTTTCGTTCGAGCCCGGAACGAACTTGTATGGATTGAATGCTTTCAGCACATCGTCAGGTGGACGATGAACATTCTAAGATAGATGTGTCTATAAAGGTAATTGTAGCCTCAAGCCTCATCAACCCAGGAATGGCTAAAACAAGGGAGGTGCAGCAAGGCTTCGTGGGTAGCTCCTACTGGAGAGCGAGAATCACCCCTGTCTAGAGGTTCCTTTTCTATTTCGGCTTAGTGTGTGGTTGGTCGCGCCAACTACGGGGTGGTCTTGTTCGGGACTATCCAGTAAGGGATGGTTCCGGTCTTGTGTTGCAGGGGAGCGGGCGTACTCCTCGGTACGTTGATCTAGGCCACGTACTGTGACGGACGGTACCCCAGTAGCCCCGCCATTGATGGAAACCCATTCTTCCTACGAGACCCTACTGTTTTGTTTGTATTACCCACTTTTGTGGCTAGTAGCTGGAATTTAATAAATGTAACAATTTCGGCTATTTCTTGTTTATTTGAAAACCCTAGACACTATTATAATATCAATGGATTTCCTATCAAATGTTTTGGTTAGCGTAAGGTAAAAACTTTTTCATGTTTACGTGTGGGAAGTCTTACGTGATACCTTTTCTTTTCAAAGGTTTTCTAAAGTTAAGCAATTTTAAAACGTTTACTCACAACAGACCCTTGTCTGACCTAAGTGTTTATTTTTTGTTTTATTAAACTCTTAGGTATTCATATTATACATGAGTAGTCAAGTGATTCTGGTTACCTTGACGAATTCTAGAGGAGATATGGAGCAGGTGGCTTCCACGTGTAGATATATTATGGTTCCGTTGTGTTGTTTGTTATCTGTATCCTGTATCTTGAGTTGTATAGTTAGACGGATGTTTATAACTATCTAATATCTGTTGTATAAGTTGTATACTCTGATGTAATGTGATACTATGTAATATTTTATGTGATATATTATATTTCATTCGTTTCGCTATGACTTCTCTGATGCTGTTGTGTTTCTTCTTTCTCTTTCTTTTCTTCTTCTATCCCTTTCTTTCTTCAAGATGATGCGATTTCCTGAATATAGGAAGTCAGGTCGTCACAGTCAATTACAGTAGGCTAGTAAATATATAAGCTTTGCCTTATGTCCCATAACCACTAGCTTAACTTAAATATTTACGAACAAATTGTAGATCTCCACTCGAAAATTGTCACAAGAGATTCAATCGAACAAGTCCAAGAATTAACCGGCGAAGTAAACGCAAGCGTTTCATACCACTTGTTTTACTAAGTAGTTTAATTAGATTTCTCATACGAGTGAGGTAAAGGTTTGTATATACTAGTAGATTGGAAAACGGTTTAAGAAACAAGCTTTGTAATAAAATAGGGTTGAAATCGTTTTGATGATAGAGTTTTGATACTTACTACTAGTATTGAAACCTTTATATTTTTAAAGTGACGAATCACAAAAATGATTGCAGAAACAATAAATCACAAAATTCACATTCGAAGACGTGAATAGAATCCAAAGAATTCAATTCCAAATCCATCAAAGTGGAAATACCCTTGCGACTTAACAGCCACGACTTACGACTTAACACAATACAACACAAGAAATCAGCGGCTCCACTCATGCGACTCCACGGCATACGACATAAGGGATCAGCGACATAGCATGCGGCCTAACTGAGCGACCTAAGAAATGGGCGACATAAGATGCAAGCGACCTAAGGAGCTAGCGGCTTAAGGAGTAGCATGCTGCCTAACATGGCGCGACCTAAGGTGCAAGCGACCTAAATGGTTGCGACTTAAACCATGACGCTACCCATAGCAGCAAGCCGAGCGACCTAAGTGATGCGACCTAAGTGATGGGAGCAAGCCGAACGACAACGACCTAAGAGATGCGGCTTAACATGGCGCGACCTATAGTAGGGGAGACTTAATGGTGCGAGCAAGCCGAGCGACCTAAGTGGTGCGATCAGACCGAGCGACCTAAGTGGTGCAAGTAGGTCGAGCGACCTAAGTTGATGCAAACCGAGCGACCTAACATGGCCGACTCATAGCAGGTGTGACTTAAAGCATGGCGCGACCTATGTTGGTTGCGAGATATAGCAGATGCGACCCAAGGTATGGCGCGACCCATAACAGGTGCGACTTAACAGGCCGAGCGACCTAAGTTACTGGGGCAAGCAGAGCGACCTAAGCAACAGAAATGCAAAAACTCTCTCAATTTGCAACCGGTCGAGCACGGACGCTAGGGGATTACGCCCATCGGCTACCTGGTCCTATTGGATCCTCGATGCATCACCAAAAACGTGTTCAAACATCAAAGTTAGGATTTTTAAAGATTTGAAACCAAAACACTAAAAAATTGGGATATTCACCAATTCAATCCAAACCAAAAGCAAATGCACATGAATAAGTGTTAGGAATTCATACCCAACAATCAAAGATAGTCATAGACAAAGATGTGAGATAAAAATCTCACCTTTTCACAAAATCAATGAAGGAGAAGCTTGAAAGCAAAGGAAGAATCAACCACACTTCAATCTCAACACAAGAAGCTTGAATCAATGGTTTCTCATAGAATTTGGAGCTAGAGTTTGGATTTTGCAAATGAACTAGGGCTTGGAGTTTTAATTTCCCATTCCTCTCTGCATTTTTGATGAAGCTTGAGTGTTAGGAAATGAAAGTGAAGTAATGAAGAGAAGATGGGGTTGAGCTAGAGTTAATAGTTTAGGCTAATGGGCTGAACCAAACCCAAATCCCAAAGTGAAAAAGTGGCAAATTCCACTAACTCCAAACATATCAAAGTTTATAGTTAAAAAGATCGCAAACGGCGTTTTGAACTCAATGGAAGTGGTCTCGAGTCCTAATTCGATCGTATGCAAAAAGTAACTTTTCCGACTAAAATCCGACTAACGATAAAATATTTAGATATTCAATCGAAAAATATGCGGGTTGTTACATAATGCCTATAGTAATATAAAGTATCAAAATGGTGTTAAGGCGTTGCCATTATCCCCCTTAACACATTTTATATATGAGTGTCATAGTCTATACAACACTGTAAACTCCACCGCAAACTAGTGGGATATCAGGGAGTACTCCATAGGTATGACATAAAACAAATTTGTAGTGTTCGCGTAAATAAGGATACAAGTATGACAAGGCACATGAGGCAATACCCAAGGTAGTGAAACTACATTTGCCTGATCCGGACTGATTAGAACGCATCGCCGCAACTATCGCAACACCGCTAAACAACACTCCCAAAATTTCGAGGGCGCACCAATCAATAACAAGTAATGAGTAGTTTACGAAGAAGTGTGTTCGCTCGAGGTGGCTTATCCCACTTGGCCCGGCACGTCTCCTGTTTTAGTCATTTCCAATTTGTCACAAGTGTCAAGGCTATCCATTCGTTCTCTTTCTTCAGTCATCACGTACATCATTCCAACCACTTCATTCTAGATCACACTCCGCGTATAGTTATTAAAGTGGTTTTCGGTTTAGACAGAGAGTATGTCCATAACCGATTTCGGTCTCTTTAATAACTTTCGTAATTATTACACCGACTGGTCATTTAATTTATTTCAAAACCAAATCAAATTAAATTTCAATTGGAATTTGTAAACAAACATTCCATTAGTCTTTCTATATCAATTTCCATAATTTACGTTTTCGAAATTTCCAAATTACTATTTCAAAATCTTATAATTCAATTTTTATTTTTATTTAAACAATTCAAATATTAATTCAAGTTCGTATATAAGTTTCATTCCGTAATCTTTCAAATTAATTTCATTCAAATCAATTTGAATTCATTGATCGATTTCATTCAATATTCATTTAGTTAAATTTATCATCAAAAACAATTTATATTTAAATTCCAATTCATTAAATCAATTACTTAAGTTCAATTCCATTATCTCAAAACCTACAAATTGAATTAAATTAAATTCGTCAAATCAAATTCTTTAAATTCAAGTCTTACATTAATTCCAATAAATCACATTTTTATTTCTTGTTCAAGAAATTCAATTTCACTTATTTATTTACTTAGTTACAAATTTCAAAACTCAAATAAATAAAGAAACTCAACTTTACTTATTCAAGAAGTTTAATTTCACTTATTAAAGAATCCAATTTTATTTAATTATTAAATAATTCAATCTTATTTAATTACTAAATAACTTCAAAACTTAATTAATAATTTCAAAATTTGATTATAAATAATCCCAAAACCTAATTATTACATAATTCCAATCTTAATTACTAAATAATTCCAAACTTATTTATTAAATAATTAATTTTAAAACAACGTTCTTTTATCAACTATTATGTTAATATTTTGTTTCAGATTATTTAATATCAACATTTTTCCTTTCATTAAAATTCAGATTCCGTCTTTATTTCAAATAATTATTATTCATTCAACTGAATCTTTATTTTATTTTTATTTTAAAATCAAATTATTGACCAATCGGGTTTATTAAATTTTCTATCCTAAGTCAAGTTCATTTGGGTATTTATTATTTCAACCCGATTTCATTTCAATTCAAAAATCAAAGCATAGCAAAGGGAACTAGTAGTGTGATAACTGGGATGGTGTCAAAGTAAATAAACGAGCAATAGCAACCATCAATAGCAATCCAAAAATTTATTTAAATAATCCCGAAATAATCGTATTAATTCACATTGTTGTTGTGCAAATTAATATAATTATTTATAGAATCTACACTGTCATTTCATGTTGATTAATGATTATTACACTAACATTTATACGGTTCTACACTTGTCCTTTATTATTCGATTTCATACTATATCAATTATACAATCATACACTCAATGGTTTAAGGTGTAATTAACCATATTTCTATGTGTCAAATAATTAAACATTTAAAGGGGTCATATTATACAAATTTATCTAATCGAATTCAACATATATATCAATTTCAAATTGTTAACTCCTACGACAATTTCAATTGTATTATTTGTCACTTCACACATTTACAATTTAACGTCCAATATCAACATCAAACAATCAATCATTTATCAACCAAACTGGATTACCATCGTATAAATAACAGATAATGGTGTCAGAGTTAATACATATATGACAGTGTAAATAACCAACAGCAGCATATTTCAATTGTCATTTCAATTGAAATCAAATTTAATAAATAAAAGAACATTAATCGTGAGTGATTGCTCACCTTTCGAGGCTGGATAAATTTGACAAAGAATTGAGCTACCAATCCAAACACGAATTTCAAAGCAAAGCACGATGAACGCGGATGCGACGGATAGAGCTGATAACAGAAATCGACGAGGAAGAATCAAATAAATCAGTTTGATATAAACCGAGAATATATATGTAACGACCCGTAAAATTTCGATAATTAAAATAGCTAATTTAATAAGATTTCGTGATTTAATGTTAGAAAAATTTTTGTAATTCGTTTGGAATAATAATAACTGGAATGAATTGCAACAATAATTATCCAAGTAATTATTTATAGATTGAATGGAGTTCCAATCTAATTGAATTGACTCAAATGTTACAACTTGGTTATAAGGGAATATATGGAAAAACAAATGTAAATAAGTGAATAAGAATTGTGAATTATTTAGGTAAAAATACAAATTTTAATAGATTGGTTTCGAAGATTTGGATAGTGATAAGTATTGAAAAATAAATGCTACTTAGTGAATGCCTTTGCAATCAATAGTTGGATAGGATAATAAATGTTGAATTCATTGGGTATAATAGAGTAATTGATTGATAAGTAAAATCTATTTAAAATCAAATAATTGAATATTGAATAGGTAAACTTTTTAAAGTAAATATTTAAAACTTATCGAATAATTAAATAATTATAAAATGGAAATAGTGTTCTAAGATGTGAATTGGTTTTAAAAGTTGAACCTTATAAGTTCAATTTCAAATATTTCAAAGGATAATGAATTATTGGATAATCAAAATTGTTTAAATTTAATATTTGGAATTTATTGAATAATTGAATAACGGGTTTAATATGATTAAAAATAATTTGTAAAATTTTATTTTATCATATTAAAGTTAGAATGATGTTGTAGAACTTTTAAAATCGAATTAAAAGTAAATTTGTGAAAATTGAATATTTTAATATTTAATTGACGAGTTAAAATAGCCATTTTTCAAACAATCTCGGATTTCGACGAAACTATTTTCATCGAACCCGTAATGTTAAATTATTGTATGGTTTCAAATTTCGTGTCAATCGGATTTACCGTTTGTCCGGGGAAAGGCGAAACGCATAAAAATTAATTTAATCGATTTAATTTAAAATTGATTGTTTATTCCTGTAACTTGCACATACGATCGAATTAGCCTCCAAAACCTATTCCATTGTGTCTGGAACGCGGGGTAAACCCTAGAAATGCCAGTCACCACGTGAGATATGGAGTTTGGAAATTTCGGGATGAATAGTGTACGTCGCTTTTTCTATAAAAGGACCTAACTATTTTCATTTGCATCAAAACTAAACCCTAACCCTAGCTATCTGCTTCAGCCGCCAGTGATATTTCCAATGGCCGAAATTCAACTCTCTTCTCCTTCAAATTTCTCCAAATCCATCGATTATTTCGGAAAGTTTTCGACTATAAACTTGTAGAGAGCATCGAGTTCTACGATTTCAACGGTTATGATGAGATATAAGGGTGTAGATTGGCAACAAAGTGGCTATGAACGGGTTGCGTTCGAGCTCGAATTCCGAGGCTACAAGGCGGCCGAGCTTCGAGTGGTTGCAGGAGTAGGTAGCTCGCGTGGAAGGCTACAAGGTGAGGGTCTCTGATCGTCTTCGAGCTACAAAGATAGGGTGCGTGAATTAGGGCTAAAGCGATGGCTTGGGTTCGCATTCGAACGTGTGCTGAAGGGAGGGAGAAGAAGTAGATGGGCGGCCACGATTTTTCAAAGCAGAATGGACGGCAGATGATGGCAGTTAGGTTTAAATTTGTAATTAATTTATATAAAAATTTGTATTAACTTATAAATGTCATAACTTGTTCGTACAAGGTTGGAATCTGACGAAACGAATTGCATTGCAATCGTTTTGTCGAATACTACGCGATAGAGCTGGTTTGGAATCGTTTGGAGCTTGAGAAAATTTCGGGTAAAATTAAACGCTCGTTTAATTTTATTCGTAATAAAACGCTGGAACTGCACTGAAATCAAGGTGAGTATTTTATAACGCTCACAACGTACTGAATATCTTTATGGTAGCTAAAAATTTGATATTATGAAGTGATATGAATTTTATTTTCGTTGTTTGATAAAATTTAATTATCATATAGATTGTCATTTGAATTCACCGTTGAAAATTAAATTGACAGTCAAATTGAAATTAAAATTGAATTGCGATTAAATTACCTGATATTGACAACTATGAAATTACCGTGAATTGTATTGTCTATTGGATGATTTATTTCGATGGATGCTATTGGTTGATATTTAAATGTTTGGATGTTTATTTGCTTATATATATCCTGTTAGGCATACATATGACATTGCGATTTGATTTAAGTGATATATATTCATCCCAGACATTTAATTGAAATAAATAATCACTTGGCCATAGGATAGAAAATTATATACAGACACTGGATTGGTTAGATTAAAAAATTTTAAAATCGTTGATTTGATATTCATTTAAATGTTTTGATTTAAAAGTTATAAATAAAATCAATTTATAGAAATCCAATTTATTGCAAATTTGAGTTGGAATGTTGAAATAAATTTTGGTTAAAAGAAGTTGTTAAATAATTAAAGTTGAGACTTTGGAATTTAAAATCGGGATATGATTGAATTTCGAAAATTGATTTGTTTAAAGGTTGAACCTTAATTCGTGCTTTGAATATTACTAAGTAAAGGTGATATAAAAATGATATTTTGAAATTGAGCTTGAAATTGAATCATATTTGAAATTGGGATTTAAATTTGAATATTGAAGTTAATTTTGTTAAGCGTTATAAATTGATATTTTGAAAATCAAGCTCCAAATCGATATAGATTGAAATTGAATTAATTGAAGGTGAATGTAGAATTGAATTAATTTGAAGTCAAGGTTGACATTGATTTGAATTGAAATCGAAATTGAATCGGTAGAATGGAAATTAAATTGATTTGAATTGGGAAGTTATAATTGAAATGGTTTGGTTTTGAAGCTGTTTCATTTTGTTTTCCAAATTACTCTGTTATATAAACCATCTTTAAATACTTAAAATATTTTAACCTATATTAACTATATTAAATTATTTTAACCCATCTTAAACCATGTTAACTTATTTTAATTATATTTCATCTATCTTAAATCCATTTAACTATATTAAATTAATTTATCTATTTGAAATCCATTTAAAGATTTTAAGTATCTTTAACCATTTTAATTATTTAAAACTACTTTTAAACTACTTAAAACTATTTTCTAAAATTTGAAGCTGGTCAATAAGGTGAAATGTTTATGTTTAAATCTTGAATTTAAATACGAATTTGGTTAAATGAAGTTGCAACCTAAATTGAAATTCGAAATGATTTTGAAATCGGAATGAGATATTGAGGCGAAAAATGATTTTTGAAACGGAATCTTACATTTTGAATAGATGTGATGATATTTGAAATGGATTTGAATTTTGAAACGAATATGATATTTTGATATCAATTATGAATCGGTTGAAATGTAAAAGAGCCACCGGTGTAGTAATACGTAGTTATTAAAGAGACCGGGATCGGATATGGACATACTCTATGTCGATACCGAAAACCACTTTAATAACTATTATACGCGGAGTGTTGATCCAGAATGAAGTGGATGGTTTGGTGAACGCGTTGATTGAAGAAAGAGAACGATATTGGATGACCCCTGACATGACTAAAACAGGAGCCGCGCTGGGCCATTGAGGTTCGCCATCTCTAGCGGACACACTTCTTCGATACCATATCTATTACTTTTGTGATTCGATTTGGGTGCACCCCTCGATTTGGGAGTGTTGTTTCGCGGTGTTGAGGTAGCTGCTGGCTATGCTCAACATCAGTCCGGATCACGCAACTACTAGTATCCTAGTTGGCATCGCCTCATGTACCTTGTCATACTGATTATCCTATTCGCGACCACTATGTTTTGTTTTGTGTTATACTTATGGGGTACCCTCTGATAACCACTAGTTTACGGTGGGGTTTACGGTGCTGTATAGAATATGCATTATAAAATGTGTTAAGGGGAATTATGGTAACGCCTTAACACTATTTTAATACTTTTACTTTACTGTAGACATATTATAATAGCGTATTGTACTACATAGTAGATAGTTTAACGGATCCTTGAGAGATGGAAAATCCCGTAACATCTCTTAAGTTACTGCATGCACGTTGACACTGGATATGAGATGTCAAACCCCGTAAACATCTCTGACGCCGTTACACTCATATTTATTTACGATTGATTTAACTTACATGAGGATATTTTAGTCCTGACTCGAGTGTTTTGTCTTTTCATTACGCTCGGGTCAGACCTGAGTTTTTCAGCTTATTGAAGATCTTTTCTGGAGGACGAAGTCGAAGATTTGGTATACTATTCTATTATTATCTTTGCACCATGTTGTCTGCTGCATTTTTTTATTTTTTTTGTTGTATATGTATAACTCTGATAAATGTTGTATAAATAATGATCAGAGTATTGTAAACAGCTTCATGAACTGTTCATTTGACTATTATATTTTATCGTTCCGCTGCAAGATTTTGTGTTGTTTTATTTCCTTTATTTCCCTTTCTTTTCTTTTCTTATTTACCCCAATAACCATCTACCCTTTTGAATGGTTTGGAATCGGCATGTGTATTGGATCGTCGGTTTTAAACTGTCTAAAAAGGTGGGTCGTTACAGTTGGTATCAGAGCTTTGGTTTAGTGATAACCTTAGCTTTGTTGGGTCTGACTCTTTATAAATATGGTAGTAATACCCTATGATGAGTCGCTGAGTGTATATATATGAGAGAGCGTATTTGTTAGTGATATAAAATGTTTTATATTGTGTCGGTTGATTTGTTGAGTGGCTTATGGATTCCGGTCAATACGAGTAATTAACGTCATTGATAGGGATCTCTAAACACTCGAACAGAACAATTTGACATAGTATTGTTTTAAAATTGGGTAAATGAAATAATTTTGCTCTAATTATATTTTGAATATAAAGAAAAAAATTCAGAAATTATTGTGACTTATCTATTTTACCTGCTTGTTAGGAATGATAATATTGGTCAATATCATTAATTGGATATTGTAATTTAATAAATAAGGTGAATTACAAGATGAACAATGATAAAACACTAGAGGAATGTTTTAAGAAAGAAATCCTATTAGAATATTTATAAAGGTGACTTATAAATTAAAATAGATTTAAATTGAGAAATATTGGATTTAAGACTAGGGATTTTGAAAATGGTTCTCAAAGCTCTGAAGAAATTTATAGTAATATTAGTTGGAAAATGTTTATGGAAATATTTTGAAAGGATTTTTAAAGGAAGGAATGAATTCAGTACTCCTCTCTTATGTCGCTGGAAAATAATTTCGGTGATGACTGCGTAGCATCATCGATATTCATTTTCGAGTCTCAAAGTGGTGGAGACTTCTAAGAAGCTTTGTTTTTCTTCAAAATTATTTTGGGTAAATGGGTTTCGGTTTAAACTCCAAAGGTATGATTTGATATATTAAAGATATATGTGTATATGTTTATTTCAAACGATTTGAAAAGAACCGGGCATTTAAATTTCTAAGTTATGTTAATCAAATTATTTGAATGAAATGTGAATAACCAGAATTTATAAAATAAGAGGACTAAGATATCTAAGCTTATGTTTGGGAAAACTTTAGAGTTGTAGTGTACCTTTAAAGTTGAAATGTAAAGATGATTTAAATAAATAAAATTTGTGAACATTCTTATTAAGTAAAATGAAATTCTATAAATTTATATAATACCAAATTTGCATTCTAATAACATATAATATGACTTACCAAATATTAAGAAGTTGAAATGATGTTTTGGATATGTAATGAGATATTGTTCAGATAAACAGAGCCTGAAAATAATTGAAGTATACAAGTAAGGAAAACTCAAAAGGAATTAAAATGTATATAAATGGAAATATGGTTGTGATAAAAAAAAGTTATAAATACTTAAATATAACATGAAATGATGAATGGATAAATGGAACAAGTAAGTGAACTTAAGAAAGAAGGCCATTGAGTCAAGCAATGTCATTGTAAATTGGTTATAGAATTAAATATAAATTTGCAACAAAAAAATATAAAATATATATATATATGTGTGTGTGTGTGTGTGTGTGTGTGTGAAGATAAATTTTTAACTTTTGAGATAACTATAAACTAAGAAAAGTCATATATAAGAAGTTAGACTTTTATAGGATGACTATAAATTAAAGTGATGATTAATAAAATGTTCCGCAAATAAATTGGTTATTAACTGAAACTGAATATGAAGTAAATATAAACAAAAGAATTTGGTGTGGCTAAGAATCAATTGGAACTGAAAGAGATAAAGCAAATTGAATGTAAAATTAATAATTTGGTTATGTTGGGTATGATTTGGTTGTTATATGATTGTTAGTTGATTATATATAATTCATGAAGTGTTAATGAAATTGAAGCTATAAATCATTGAAATCAAATTGGAAGTTGAATGAATTTAAATAGAATTTAATTTGATTCAAATTGGAAGTGAACAAATGTAAATATAAATTAGTGAATGTTAACTAATTGAATTGAGAATGAATGTTAGTACAATCCAACGTTAATGAGTCAACTGTGATTAAAATTGAAAACCAAGTCAATAAATATTAATGAGAAGTGAATTTATATTGATTGGTTATGGATTCGTTGGATGATAATTGATTTGGTGGATGCATTTGTTGTTTGTTGCATTTGCTATGTTGGCACATGTAGTTGTTATGTTGCTATATGATGTATATTGATATTATTTTCATATATGCATGTTTCTCATGGTTTGTTGAGTGTTTAGTAGGTGCGGATTGCGCTTGCTTCGCATTTGGAGCTCGCTTTCGCGCTATATTAGTCGTATATGCTAGCTAATAATATATAAGGTACATATCTCGGATTACATACCGTACTTTTACACTTTTTCCCTATGGGATGCCTCATCACTTGATGAGATGTATATTGGTGATATATATACTGTCATTTTTTTCCCGATCGAGCCACGCAAAGGAGACTCTGCCGAATTTTTTCGTAAATTCGGGTGTTAGAAAATTTTCGAGTTTTAAAATTTTATAACTTGTTTGATAACTAACTTTTAAGGTTATAAAGCCGTTTAGAGTAACTTAGTGGAAGCATAGTTATGACTTTATAAATGGAATTTCATTGTTTTATAAGTTGGTAACTTTGAATAAAATATATCTAATGTTGAATTCTATAATTAGTTCCTTTTCCCTTCTTTTTTTCCTTTTCGAGGACGAAAAGTTTTGAGTGAGGGAGAGTGTAACGACCCGTAAATTTTCGATATTTAAAATAGCTAATTTAATAAGATTTCGTGATTTAATGTTAGAAAAAAATTTGTAATTCGTTTGGAATAATAATAACTAGAATGAATTGCAACAATAATTATCCAAGTAATTATTTATAGATTGAATGGAGCTCCAATATAATTGAATTGACTCAAATGTTATAACTTGGTTATAAGGGAATATATGAAAAAACAAATGTAAATAAGTGAATAAGAATTGTGAATTATTTAGGTAAAAATACAAAATTTAATAGATTGGTTTCGAAGATTTGGATAGTGATAAGTATTGAAAAATAAATGCTACTTATTGAATGCCTTTGCAATCAATAGTTGGATAGGATAATAAATGTTGAATTCATTGGGTAAAATAGAGTAATTGATTGATAAGTAAAATTTATTTA
The DNA here is from genome assembly GCA_030765085.1 of Allium cepa. NCBI lineage: Eukaryota > Viridiplantae > Streptophyta > Magnoliopsida > Asparagales > Amaryllidaceae > Allium > Allium cepa. The sequence goes on along the minus strand of CM060941.1, from coordinate 1,044,307,474 downwards.
AAATCAAATAATTGAATATAGAACAGGTAAACTGTTTAAAGTAAATATTTAAAACTTATTGAATAATTGAATAACTGTAAAATGGAAATAGTGTTCTAAGATGTGAATTGGTTTTAAAAATTGAATCTTATAAGTTCAATTTCAAATATTTCAAAGGATAATGAGTTATTGGATAATCAAAATTGTTTAAATTTAATATTTGGAATTTATTGAATAATTGAATAATGGGTTTAATATGATTAAAAATGATTTGTAAAATTTTATTTTATCATATTAAAGTTAGAATGATGTTGTAGAACTTTTAAAATCGAATTAAAAGTAAATTTGTGAAAATTGAATATTTAATATTTAATCGACGAGTTAAAATAGCCATTTTTCAAACAGTCTCAGATTTCGACAAAACCAGTTTCATTGCAATCGTTTTGTCGAATACCACGCGATGGAGCTGGATTGGAATCGTTTGGAGCTTGAGAAAATTTCAGGTAAAATTAAACACTCGTTTAATTTTATTTGAAATAAAACGCTGGAACTACATTGAAATCAAGGTGAGTGTTTTATAACGCTCACAGCGTACTGAATATCTTTATGATAGTTAAAAATTTGATATTATGAAGTGATATGAGTTTTATTTGTCGTTGTTTGATAAAATTTAATTATCATATAGATTGTCATTTGAATTCACCGTTGAAAATTAAATTGACAGTCAAATTGAAATTAAAATTGAATTGCGATTAAATTACCTGATATTGATAACTATGAAATTACCGTGAATTGTATTGTCTATTGGATGATTTATGTCGATGGATGCTATTGGTTGATATTTAAATGTTTGGATGTTTATTTTCTTATATATATCCTGTTAGGCATACATATGACACTGTGATTTGATTTAAGTGATATATATTCATCCCTGACATTTAATTGAAATAAATAATCACTTGGCCATAGGATAGAAAATTATATACAGACACCGGATTGGTTAGATTAATAAATTTTAAAATCGTTGATTTGAAATTCATTTAAATGTTTTGATTTAAAAGTTATAAATAAAATCAATTTATAGAAATCGAATTTATTGCAAATTTGAGTTGGAATGTTGAAATAAATTTTGGTTTAAAGAAATTGTTAAATAATTAAAGTTGAGACTTTGGAATTTAAAATCAGGATATGATTGAATTTCGAAAATTAATTTGTTTAAAGATTGAACCTTAATTCGTGCTTTGAATATTACTAAGTAAAGGTGATATAAAAATGATATTTTGAAATTGAGCTTGAAATTGAATCATATTTGAAATTTGGATTTAAATTTGAATATTGAAGGTAATTTTGTTAAGTGTTATAAATTGATATTTTGAAACTCAAGCTACAAATCGATATAAATTGAAATTGAATTAATTGAAGGTGAATGTAGAATTGAATTAATTTGAAGTCAAGGTTGACATTGATTTGAATTGAAATAGAAATTGAATCGGTAGAATGGAAATTGAAATTGATTTGAATTGGGAAGTTATAATTGAAATGGTTTGGTTTTGAAGCTGTTTCATTTTGTTTTCCAAATTATTCTATTATATAAACCATCTTTAAATACTTAAACTAGTTTAACCTATATTAACTATATTAAATTATTTTAACCCATCTTAAACCATGTTAACTTATTTTAATTATATTTCATCTATCTTAAATCCATTTAACTATATTAAATTAATTTATCTATTTGAAATCTATTTAAAGATTTTAAGTATCTTTAACTATTTTAATTATTTAAAACTACTTTTATACTACTTAAAACTATTTTCTAAAATTTGAATCTGGTCAATAAGGTGAAATGTTTATGTTTAAATCTTGAATTTAAATACGAATTGGGGTAAATGAAGTTGCAACCTAAATTGAAATTCGAAATGATTTTGAAATCGGAATGAGATATTGAGGCGAAAAATGATTTTTGAAACGGAATCTTACATTTTGAATAGATATGATGATAATTGAAATGGATTTGAATTTTGAAACAAATATGAAATTTTGATATCAATTATGAATCGATTGAAATGTAAAAGAGTCACCGGTGTAATAATACGTAGCTATTAAAGAGACCGGGATCAGATATGGACATACTCTCTGTCGATACCGAAAACCACTTTATTAACTATTATACGCGGAGTGTTGATCCAGAATGAAGTGGATGGTTTGGTGAACGCGTTGATTGAAGAAAGAGAACGATATTGGATGACCCCTGACATGACTAAAACAGGAGCCGCGTCGGGCCATTGAGGTTTGCCATCTCTAGCGGACACACTTCTTCGATACCATATCTATTACTTTTGTGATTCGATTTGGGTGCACCCCTCGATTTGGGAGTGTTGAGGTAGCTGCTGGCTATGCTCAACATCAGTCCGGATCATACAACTACTAGTATCCTAGTTGGTATCGCCTCATGTACCTTGTTATACTGATTATCCTATTCGCGACCACTATGTTTTTTTTTGTGTTATACCTATGGGGTACCCTCTGATAACCACTAGTTTACGGTGGGGTTTACAGTGCTGTATAGACTATGGCATTATAAAATATGCTAAGGGGAATTATGGTAACGCCTTAACGCTATTTTAATACTTTTATTTTACTGTAGACATATTATAATAGCGTATTGTACTACATAGTAGATAGTTTAACGGATCCTTGAGAGATGGAAAATCCCGTAACATCTCTTAAGTCACTACACGCACGTTGACACTGGATATGAGATGTCAAACCCCGTAAACATCTCTGACGTCGTTACACTCATAATTATTTATGATTGATTTAACTTACATGAGGATATTTAAGTCCTGACTCGAGTGTTTTGTCTTTTCATTACGCTCGGGTCAGACCTGAGTTTTTCAGCTTATTGAAGATCTTTTCTGGAGGACGAAGTCGAAGATTTGGTATACTATTCTATTATTACCTTTGCCCCATGTTGTCTGCTGCATTTTTTTATTTGTTTTGTTGTATATGTATAACTCTGATAAATGTTGTATAAATAATGATCAAAGTATTGTAAACAGCTTCATGAACTATTTAGTTGACTATTATATTTTATCGTTCCGCTGCAAGATTCTGTGTTGTTTTATTTCCTTTATTTCCCTTTTTTTTCTTTTCTTATTTACCCCATAACCATCTGCCCTTTTGAATGGTTTGGAATCGGCATGTGTATTGGATCGTCAGTTTTAAACTGTCCAAAAAGGTGGGTCGTTACAATATATTATAAAATTTTCCTTTAAATCAATATTTTAATTCAAGACATATTAAATAATATACATGTCTGTATGTGATAAAGATTCTTATTCTTAAACATATATATTTAAAAATCCATATTACACTTAACATACATCCAACTTGAAATCTATATATACATTTTCAAAACCACCCATTTCAAAAAAACTCTCTAGTTATTGTTAGTATCTACATTTCCCAAATCAATGTTCTTTTATATACACAGCCAGCTAGCTTGCATATCTCTATTATATATCTTACAGTATTTATTATAAACAATGAAACTTACTTTATAAACCATTATATCTAACAAATCCTACATATATCTAAAACATATTAGTATAACATAGCACGCATTTATATATCTCAAAGTATGATAGAGTAACTTATATATAGCACGACAATTACCACTTTAGAAATGTTGCTTGAGAGAGAACGAATGTTCCCAGATCAAAAAAAAACTTTGTATGCTTTTAAACACACCTAAAACCCAACCCAATATAATACTTACAAAGAACCTGACACACACATAATATATCACAAATATACCATGTATACTAAAATATATATATATATATATATATATATAACTAAAACATGACATACATAAAACTATATATAATATGAATATAGACGTATATTTCAAAGCTGCAACACAACTATCGGCTAGAACAGAGATCGAAATAAAACACTGAGCAAAAGAATATTAAAAGATTGCAATATATACGTTCACGCAAAAGTACTTACTTTATGTATAAACGGGCGAGGCCTGCTTGGAGCGAGAAGGCCACCGGGTGAAGTAAAGTGGGGCTCGAGCGGGAAAGGACATTGCCGAGGTGGTGATGCGCGTGGGCGGAGACTGAGGTGTATGGGTTGAATAGCACGGAATGGAGGTGGAAACTTGGGTTGCGCCATGAAACTGAGGCCATGAGTTGCTGACGTGGGGTGGTGGTTTGTCGCGTGAATCATTCTCAGGTGGAGGAGCGGGAATTGCTGTGGCACGGTGGTTGGTGGGTCTGGATTGGTTGGAGTTCGGCCGATGTGGAGCTCGGGATGGACGAAGCAAGACGAGTCAAGACTCGGCCTTGGGTTTTGCTGCATCAGTTGACTGGGAGAGTAGATACTCGGGTGGCCGTGGGTTTGTTGAGGCTGAGGCAGAGAAGAAAGAAGGTAGTCGGCGTGTGGTGAAGGAGTCTCGGTGAAGCGATTTGGGCTTCTTGCGCGAGCTGGCTAAAGGGTGCGGCAGGTCGTCGATGAGAAAGTGGCGAGACGAGGGTGATGGGGAGCGGCGTTTGGTGGTGACTGGGCTGCTCGGCCGAGAGGGAATTGAAAGAAGTAGAAGATGATATGATGGGAAAAAAATAATGGTGGCCGAAATTTTTTTTGCAGTAGCAGGCTGGAATAAAAAGAGAAAAGAAACAATGAAGAGAGTATGAACCGCGGAGAAAATGAAGGGTCCTGAAGGAATTTGAATGAACCAACACTTGTTAATCATTGGGAATAGAGATAAGCCTGACTTAATTCTAGGGGCATAAACTCTAAAGACCATTTGATTAATACGGAGGAAATTTGAATAGACACAAGACTTCAGAAAGCTCAAACGGTACCGATACGGGTCACCATTTCATAGATTGCGCTGCGCACCGGTCATCAAAATTGACAATTGAATATACTGTGGAGATCAGCACGATGAGACGATCAAAACGGTATACGCATATCAGTGGTACGATTGAATTATAAAAAGTAGAATTTTCTATTAGCGGAAAATGCAACAAAAACGCAGAAAAATAAGATCGACGGAGCTAAAGAAGTCCGAATTTGGAAAAACGAAAAATGACGACTTGCTCAGAAGATGATTTACAATTTTTCTATATAAAAATACTTAGGTTTCGAAAACATTTTATTTTCATCAATTTCTAACTGAATTAATTGAAGTAAAATTACACTCGAAATAAACTTTCATATTTTCGGATGAAAATTTACCAATTGCTATGTTTAACTAGACGCATTTCAAATATCATATTTATATTTCAAAATTTTATTGTTTAAAATTTCACAAAAATTCAATTAATTAAATAAATAAACGGCTAAAATTTACGGGTTGTTACACTCTCCCCCACTCAAAACTTTTCATCACCGAAAAGAAAGGAGGTAGGAGAACAGAAACATCCAGAAGAAAATAGACTGAAAACAGTGTAAAACAATTAATTCAAACCATATAAATTTCAATTTAAAAGATTAATATTCACTAATTGGTTTAAATCTGTTTATATTAAATAAATAAATATTCATTTAATTTAAATTTGTTAGTTCAAACTATAAATCTCGATTTAAATCAAATTAATATTCAATAATTGAATTTAAATTCAAAGTATTTCATTAATTTATTAAATTTGTTAATTTATTAATTCTTTCAAAGCAAAAAGTTATTTAACTTATATTATTTATTCATTATCTTATTATCCAATTATCCTCAATTAATAATTTTCTAAAATTAATAATCATATTTTATTCAACAAATTTAATTCTTCTTTATTCTAAATTATTATCAAATTTTATTTTACTTAATATATTTTATCCCATATATTAAGTATATTTACATTTATTATAACTACTCAAATTTATTTAAACATTCCTTTGATATCATTTCCTACTGTATAATATTCAATTACATAGTTAACTTTTGAAAATTTATGAAAGGACCTAAAATTTTCGATCCCGAAAATTCCAGATAGTTAGAGAAAGAAGAAAGAGATGGAAGAAGAACAGAAAAGTAAAACACAATCTCACATTCGCAGCGGATAAAATATAATATCAATAATAATAGTTATACCAGAGAAAACTGTATCTATCAATTTACATCGATATATCAGAGTTACAACAATTTTATACAACATTAGACAGACACAACTTAACATGTCTAAGATATATACAATAATATAACACAACGGTAAACACTCCATACGTTCCAGCCTTTCAGCTCGCCTCTTGAGCTCCAGAACGTCCCTACCTGAAAATTTGTAATACTCGGTCTGACCCGCGCAATACATCAAAGTAACACCCGGGTCAGGCTGGAAACCAGCGTGAGCAAACCTATTTAACATGAATGACAAAAACATATAACTTATATAAACCCAGATAACTTATATCAATTTACAACTTCACAAGTTGTTATAGACAACAATTATTCCACACATCAATTTCTAAGTACCAAAACATAGATTAAATCGTCCAATTCACTTAAGTCATTCAACTTCATCCTATTGATTTCATATATCAAATTATAAAGAATCGAAGTGGTTTCGGGTATTTACTAATACTTGACTCCGGTCTCTTCGAATTCAATACCATCTTATCCCAAATTATTCAAGTGATACATAATTCAAACTTCAAATATAGGGTGTCACCTACATTAATTCATCATTGATAGATAACTATATTATCTTAGTTCAAACCCAAAATATCATATCGCATAAAATCCAAATCACATGTCCGAGATATCAATCAAACAAAGGCATGCAATATTATTCAATCATTCATAAGTATAATAAATTAGTCATACCATATAAATTAAATTAATTACTTCAATCACCCTTAATCTTGCTTATTTAACATTGATTAATTACGAACAGATTAATTAATCATCCTTTAATTATCCATTTTAATTAATCATCCTTGATTAATCATCTTTAATTACGTAAAGTAATTATCCTTTAATTAATTACACAAATTAATTATCCTCAAACAATTTCAGTAATTAACTCTTAATTACTTCATTAATTTCATTAATCAGCCTTATCAATCATAAACGGTAATAAAAAATCCTGTAATTAATTACCTTAATTAATTAACCTCTTAATTAATTCTTTAATTAATTACACCGAGTAATGAATCCTTAATTACTTCTCCTAAGTAATTTACCCATCAGTTACTTCACTAAGTAATTACACTTACCACTCTTATTAAGAAATCATACCTAATCAATTTCCAAGTTTCTATCTTTAATTAATTATCAAATTAATAAATCACATTCATTTCATTAATTACAACTGAGTAATTTATCGCTTATTTACCCTAATCAATTATCCTATATTTACTTACACTAATTAATTATCCCATAATTAATCACATACATAAATTAACTAAACCTTTAATTAATTAATTAACTAATCATATTATCAAATCAATTCTTAAGATTTGAATACTCAAATTACTTAACCTTTATTAATTATTTAATGATTTAATTAATTTATTGTTTCCTCAATTGATAGAATGTAACGACCCGGAAATTAACTTTACTTAATCAAATTATTAATTAAGTTTAAAATACTTATCCAATATAATAATTTAAAGTTTACACATCACAACTCCCTTTAAATACTTCAAATATCATGAAGTAATGGTTTAAATCAAGTTTTAAATTTAAATCAATATACTTGCTTTTTATAAAATCTTTATAATTCCATTTATATTAAAGTTTTTAAAATACCTTAACTTGATTTAATAAGATTTAAATTAAGTAAAGTTCAACTTCATAAAACAATGTTAAAGAAACATTGATTTCATAAAATAAATTTTAAAAAAAACAAGATTCATACACAAAATTCAAAACATATTTCATTAAAATTTAAACATGCATTAAAAATAAATCCTTTAAATATTTTGAAATTTTCTTTAATAAAACTTCCGGTCTAACCCGATCAAAACCCCCAAAAAAAACATCCGAGTTACCTTTCCCTTTTCTTCCATTTCAAACTTAATTTAAATTTTAGTTAAAAACCCAAATTTATAAAACCTGTAGCTATTAAACAGATAACAAGTTCCAACTCATCTCTACCCGAGTTGATACTCAAGTTATCAACTCAAACACACGATGTTCCGCCCGAGCTAATACCCAGCAACCCAAATCCCAAATACAAACTGACACCAACCATCTCGTGCACCTGCACCAGTGCCGGAACCACCTCCGGTCATCATCGAAACCGCCGACACATCACTTATCACGATGCAACACCAATCCAAACCCTGAAACCCTCGCACGAGCCATTGATCAGAAACGAACTACCTAGCTGGAAAACTGAATCAAACAGTCAAAGCCACAACCTCCTCGAACTCTCAACGACGATCACCAGAATTCGCGCCATCAAGGACACATCCCCTCCAAACTTCCACGATCATCCTCCTAAAATCCCTTCAAGCTCGATCACCTAGATAAGTGGCAATGACCCCTTATTTCCAGGCCAACAGAACTTAGGGTTAAAACCCAAATATCCTCACCGCCTTCGCCACGGTAATCTTCCAGCGCTGCCACCATTTTTACCACACTACCCAAACATGCTTCTAGCTCCATCAAAAATCCCGAACACCCCAAATGCAAAGATCAACAGATATTGGCCAAAAACCAATTACCAGAAAACCCCCAATTTCTCTCTCAATTCAATTTTAAAAAAATGTGATTCTTATCCTAAAAATCCTAACTTTCTGAGATGATCTAAGATATAAGATTGAATAAATAAAAATTAACATTTGATTTTATTGCATTTGAGATTCCAACTGGGTTTACTTGTTTCCAGAAATTTTCTGAATCTAAAATACTAGTTCTTGTTTTTAAGAAAATTATATGATGTTTAAACTAACTAACTTGATTTAAACGCCACAGATTCACAGAGATTAAGCTGAAAATTTAAATTTTTGTTTTGTTTAAAATCTCCGAAATCAGAAATAGGGAGATTCAAAAATCCAAACAAAAATTTCAAATATATTCCTATACCCAGATTTGTACGCCTACCATCACATGCAACACATCATTATCACAGAAATATTTCAAGCAACAGATAATTCCTCACTTAAGTTTTTAGTAAAATTGTTTACTCACCTTAGATGCAGTAAAACAGAGGAGCCTGTCTTGATGATCTGGAACTATACTTGAATGCTTGAAACTGAATGTGCTTGATTTGAAAACTCAAGTTGCAACAGTACTTCAGATCTAAAAGAAATCAGTTGCATGCTTTCTTTTTTTAAAAAAAAAAAACTTTAACCTTGTTTTACTGCATTGCACTAGCTCCCTGATTACATTTGCATGTTTCCAGAAAGAAAAAAATTGCAGGCTTGGTTGATTTAAAACAGAAATGAAGGAGATCTGCAGGCTATAGAATTTGCAAATTTCCTTTCAGGTAGATGTTTTTAAGAGGCTATAAGTTTAAACTAGATTTGCATTTCAGGTTTGAAGATAATTTCAGATAATTTTGGGTTAGAGGAGATATTAGCTTCAGGTTGATCTTTGAGGGGATTTACACATTTTATTTGAACAGAATTTCTGTTTTGAGTGAAGATGATTTTAGATTTCAGATCTTAGCTGAAGATTTTCTCAAGTTTGAAAAGGAAGAATAGAAAAGAAAAATGACTTTAGAGGAGACGTGTTTACATAAGTAGATTTTAATTAAAATAAAAGAAAAAGAAAACTAAAAAGGACACTTGTTCTTAGTTTTAACATTTGTCAAAATGTTTATTCTATGCTTAACACATATCCCTTGAAATTTTATTTTAATTTAAATTGTTTATAAATACTTTTAAATCTTAATTTATTCCTTTTATGTATATATAAATAAATTCTCCTTTTATAATTAAATGTTAATTAGTATTTATAATTAGTATTTATAATTAAAAGTTAATCAAAGCTTTTAATAAAATTAATTAGTTATATATAGATAATTTTTAAAATAAAAATAAAACCAAGTATAATTATAAAATAAAGGTAATAAACAAATCTATTATTTGAAAATAACATTTTAGATAATTTAAATAAAATTTATAAAAGAGGTTGTAAGTTACTCGTTATTTAAATGAATAAATGGTTCATTTATTAATTATATCTTAAACTTCATATCTAATTTACAAATCATATTTATTAATCAATATTTAAAAAGAGATAAACAAATCTTATTATTAATCTTATTTAAAATTGAAAATTATGCTAAAATCAATTTAAATCATTTATCTTAACAATTTTAAAACTATATAGTTATTTATTAAAGTAAGATTATTAAATTTATTGCCAAAAATTTCTGGGATATCACAATTTAGGTAATTATAAATATAATACAATTGAGTATTATCCAAATAAAATTTTACAATTCGCTTATTTCAAGTTAAGCATTTATATAAAAAGAATTTGGCTTCATTTATAATTGAAAATTATCCTTTAACAAATTTTAAGAATTAATTTCTGATTAGCTTCAAACAACTTAGAGACAAAATATCGTTTCCGAATCATAATGTGTGTATATATATATATATGTACATACATATTATAATTACAAAACAAATTTTTATAAATTTTAAAATATAGAGTTCTTTTCAAATCCAATATATTTCTAAAACATCTACTTTTGAATTTCAAATTAATCCATATGCATATATGAACAAACAAATATCTTGTTTAATTTGAAAAAATTAAATTAGTTTACAATTTAAATCCAAAAATTATGTTAATTTTTAATTTGCATGAATATATAAATTTTTAAATGGTTTTTAAAAACTTTTATAATGAATTTTCTAATTAATAAATACATATCTTAATTTTATAAATAAAATCTATTAAAATAAATAATATAAAACAAACTATATTCATAAATAAAAAAAATCATATATAATATATTTTAAACAAATACAAATTCAGTTTGTAAATAATAATTTTTATTTAAAATCTATTTATAAAAAGAAACACTTTATTATTGCTTGAAATTTCTAGGATATCACAAATGGATACGAAAATATCTTCGTACAAGCATCAAAGATGAACAAGTGTTTTGATAGAAATGTCGAGTTGTTTAATTTTCAATCATAATGTAGAGGAAGCTTGTGTCTGTAAGAATAAGCATTAAAAAGGTACATAGATATTTCTAAAATATATATAATAACATATTGTTGATTGCTAACGATGTACATATGTTAAAATCAGTTTTAGTTTGTTTGTTTGATATTTGATACTGAATTTGTAAATTATATCTTTTATAATAAGTATACAGAAGTTGGGAATGTCCCAAACGATATGCAAAGATACTTTATTAAAATATTTAATATAGAACATGTAGGACAGATTCCTTATGCATTGGCAATAAAAATCATCATACATGTTGTATTGTATACAATATCATAATTTTCTTTTGTATTTGATGCATGTAGAAAATGTCAAATCCAAATTAATTTTACTAAATGGTAGTTTAGAGTTTTCTCGAGTATTTATGAAATGTTAGAGAGTAGTTTGTAGAAATAACAAACTTCTTATGAAGGAGCATTCAGAATCAAACTTCAAAAGTGATATTGAGTATAATTTGTCAATATCAAATTCACACACAAATCTTAGTTAAAGAGCTTTAGGTTGGAAATGATCTAAACAAAAGATTATGGTTGATTTATTGAAAAGGCCAAGTACAATGCCTTGAACAACAATAAAAGCATATAGATATAAATGCATAAATTTAAAACTGAGCCGAAGGTGATTCCAAGTATACAGAATCCTATGACATTGTTATATGATAACAATGTTGTGATACAATTCGTAAAAAAACCTAGAGCTCATTGAAAGTCAAGGGACGTACTTCGAATAGCTCCATGTAATAAATGAAGGTTATCAACATCAAAGTGAGTTGGTTAACTAAGTAGATAATGAAAATAAAATAGTATATCCATTCACTACTAGGCTGACCCGACTAGTTTTGAGAAAATTGATCGAAGAACCTAACATAAGATTTCATAATTGAATCCAAATGCAAGTGGGAGATTTATAGAGTTAGGGTTATGCCTTAAAGGTAATTATGTAATTTATTACATAAATCTAAATTGATAACCAATCTTGCTCCAAATAAAAGGTGTTTACTTTCTATTATTTACTTGTTACAATATGTTATAAATAATTGATTATTTAATTTAAGTATATTTAATAGAAAATCCATAAATGTTATGTTTTCTGATACATAATGTGTTTTAACCATGAGTAATTTATCACAATATAATACACATATCATTTTAACTATTCCTAATTAAGATGTATCGAGACTGGATATTGATACAGCCATTCAGACTAGAATACTTAATGCTCTTCAAGTGTTGTGAAGTCCATTACTCATGACTATTGGGAGCACCAAGAGGTTACATACTAATAGTTGTTGGATAACTATAGAATGACCCATTCGATAGTTTTCTATTGGTTAATATAACTAAGATCAAACAGAGAATATCGATGTGACATTATTACACAATCTTCGACGTAAGAATACCGTCGAGCTTCAATGTGGAAACTTCACATTGGTTATTGTTAAATTACGGCATGGCGTCCATTGAATGACTATAGTCTGATCGAATCGAATCATTAAAAGCGAAATATTATTCAAGAGAAAATTCGTCTCCTTAGTTGTACGAGGTTAGTAACTTAAGTCAAGTAAAATTCAAAGTCTTTGCTAGATCATTTCGGTTAGCAATAATTGTTATATTGAACAAAGGACTTTATGTTTAGAATATGAAGTTGAATTTAGATGATATTGGAATTTGGAACACAACCAAATTCCATATGTCCTAATTTGATATAGTTTTGACGAAGAGAATAGGTGTAGATAATTGTTCCTGCCAGGTACCGCTTTTAATAAATAAAATTGGATTTTACCAAAAGATGTGTAAGTGATAAATTCTGCCAAAATTTCACACCAATAGCAAAGATGATGTGTGAACGTCGATAGTCTAATTGTTTGATATTGATCATTGACTGAATTTATATCTTTTACTTACATAATCGTAGTAGCAAAGTATTCGAAAAATCACATGATTTAATTGGTTTATAAAATATTGTAAATTAATTAGATTAATTAATATTTAAGAAATATTAATTATTATTTAATTTGGTTGATTTTTGAGATTTGTTTATAACTATTTGAATGCCTTTATAAAAGTTATATTTGTGCGCATTGATATACGATATTAGTGTAATTTCAAATGGGCTTAAATAAAAGATACTACATGAAGGGATTTATCAAATTTTTATGCCATTTGACGGCATGTTATTTTAGCCATACCATGTGACATGAGAGGACTGGAGAGAGAAAGAGATAATTAAGGGAATTTATTAAGGAAGTTTTAATTAAAAATGAAGAAAGGTTTCATCCTTTCAACTAAAACAAATCCATTAATGCATTTCCTACATACATTCATTTTCCATTCACTTTTCTCTTCTTTCCTCCTAAATTTCCATCGCTGAAAAGCAAAAACAAATATTTCCAAAATTTAATCCATTTCATTTTTAACAAAGTACATAAAATAAGATTTTATTAACAAACTTTATTTGTAACAACCCACCCCGGAACAGGCCTAAATTTCGATCCAAAAAAGGGCCATCGAAACATTGATCCGTTCTATATAAGTTGTTGGTATTAAAAAGAAATAACATCGTAGAGCCATAACTAAACTTTCAAAACTCACAACGGATAGTACAAAATATAAAGTGTACCCGTTTATTTCAAAACCATAAAAATGTCATTACACAAAATCCTATAAAAACCAAAACAATTTCCGTTACAACAATTGTCTAAATACATAGGTCTACATAGAAGAAAATAATTACAAATAATGCCAGTATCCAAGCTTCTCCATCTTTAAACGTCATCAATGCCATCACTCCATCCTTAACCTATGTTGTAATAAGGAGAGTGTCAGAACAACAAGTGTCTGGTGAATAAAAACATCGAGTCTTATATTTTTCAGTACTTGGGCAGTATATTTTAAAATAAAAATATGTCCATGAACATAAAATCATTTAATACTTCTTTATAAGGAAAGGAGGCAGGTCCAATCACTTAATACCTTCCATTCCAGAAGTATGTTTCTAGAATCTCATACCCCAATTGTACGTCATAAATAGCTACTAATGCGAGAGACGGTTTGTGATGACCCAGAATTTTAAAGCAATATCAATTTAATAATCTGAAATAAAAATTAAATTGATTTGATAATATTTGTAATAAGATTTGAATTAATTTAATAATCCAATAAAATAAATAGTTGATTGATAGATTTTATCTTTTTAAATCTAATAAATTGTTTTCTATTTATAATATATATAGAATATTATATATATTGTATATAGATCTTGTTTTAATTTGATTAATAAATAAATCCTGTTTTCTATAAAATTATATATATCTTTGGTAAAATTGTGAATTATGATTTTATTTAAAAGTTAAAGTTTCAAAAGAATATTTCATAAATAAATATGGTTTTAGAAACATAAGATAAAAATTGAATTGATTTAAAATATGTTTAACTCAAGTTTAAAATTTAAATAAATAGCAATAAGGTTATTTTGATTTTCTTTTGAATATAATGTGATAAAATAAATAATTTATGAATAATGAAGATAATTTCTTTTATGAGTTATTTATGGTTATCAATGTTGTTATTTTGTTATTTTTAAATATATAATAAAACATTGTTTCAATAAATAAATTTTTAATAAAATAATTGTTTTTCAAAATTCAAATTTGTAGTTGTATTTGTAAATAAACTGGATTTCAAAAATTCAATTTGAACTTGAATTCAAAGTTTTTAAAATTTAAAGTATAAATGTTTTTAATTTGTTTTGATTTTGAAATATTTGTATAAGTTTAATTTTATAAATATAGTTTGATTTATTCATTTTAAAATCTATATACATATGAATAAATACATGCTTAACTAATTTATTTAAACATAGGTTTACATTTATCTTGTATTAACATCTAAATAAATAACTAATTAACATTTAATTGTAACTAATTAACATTTGAGACAAATGTAAACATCTTACAAATTAAATGAGCATGTGTTAATTAATTAACATACTTACTTGACAAATGTAATAAGTAGGGACAAGTGTCATTTAATTTGGTTTTCTTTTATTTATTTATTTAATATAGTCTAATTTCAGCTTATATAAATAAATCTCCTTCTTCATTTCTTTCCTTTTTCTAAATGAAAGCCAAACATAAATCTTCAAACCAAATTGCAAAAAAAATCTGAAATGAATTAAACACTCCCCTTAAAACCCAAACTTTCTGGAAATTCACTTCACAAACCTGCACATTTTTCTAACATGCAAATTTGGGTTTTCAAAAGATCTGCATTATTTCAAAAATCTGGAGTCTTTAAGGAGAAATCCTGCATTTTTTTCAAATGAAAAATCACCTGCACTTCTGGAATTAGCCTGCATGCAAACCAAAACGCAATTCTAAATTCAAGTAATCCTGCATCAAAACTTTTGCATTTCCTCCTTTCAAAATCTGGAAGAAAAATCTATTGAGCCTGCTTTCTGGAATCTGGAGCATGCATGTAGTTCTAAATCAAGTTTTAAACATCAAAAATTCAAGACTTCAAAGAAATTCAAGCTGTTAAAAGAATTCAGTGATAAAGTCTTCCAGTTTATAACTCAAGCAATCCAAACAACTCAAAGTTTTTAAAAGCACAAGTTTTTCAAATGCATTGCTTTGCCCATCAGGTTAAGGTGGGTAACATTTCTGTTTCCTTAAAGATTAAATTATAAATAAGTTGCATGTTAAATCTCTGTGATAAAATGTTGTTAAATGCATATTTGAATGCAATATGCTGTGACTATAATGTTTTTGTGATTTCCAATGGATACTCTCGGTTTTTATATAGATCATATGTTCAGGTTTTATTTTAAAAATCAAAATCTATAGATTTGTGCCTCTGATTCAACTTAGATAAAATCAACCTTATTTGTTTATGATAAGCTTTAGTTTAAAATTTTAGTTAAGTTAGAACAACTTGTAAACATTTCTGTAAACCAGAGTTTGATTAATCAAGTAAAAATATGTGAAAATTTATATTGAATAAATTATAAATTCAGTATTAAGAACTAAATACCATGATCAAAACTTGATTTTTAGAACAAAAATTGGGATTTTTAGTGGAAGGGGTATGGTACTGTTTTGTGTTGAACTGTAGAGGTTAATTTTGAAATTTTGGGAAATCTGGGCAAATGTAATGGTCGAGATTCTTCTGGTAGATGGAGGAGCAATCATTGATGATTGGAAAAATGTGTGGAGTTGATGCAAATCAATATGGGGACTGTGGTGGTGATATTCTTCCTAGAACCCTAGTTTTAGATAGGTAGTTTACTTTGGCCGATTCTTCAAGAAGGAGTGATCGAGTTGTTTGAGTTTCTGGGGGATGATAATAGGTTGATGGATGGACTCGTGGCCGGAGTCGCCGACATGCCGGTGGTCAGAAGGTGGTGGATGAGGCGATGTCAGGTTTGGGGAAAGTTTGGACTGTCTGGTTCCAGGTTTTAGAAATTTACCTCGAATTCGAATGCGAGGTGAATAAGGGTAAGGAGATGGTTGTTTTGGACTGGGGAGTTGAACGTTGATGTGTAGAAGCCACCGGAGGAGGAGATTGATGGCAGGAGGCACGGTGCAGGTGCACCGTGCACTATTAAAATTCTGGTGAAATCTGGGTATAGTGGTGTTTGAACTCGAAGTATAACTCGAGTATTCTTGTATCTTGCTCGAAGAAATGAGTCTGATGACTCGAAGCAGATGTTGGGCAGGGAAGGGTTTAGTATGGTGACAGGTTTAAACAGAAACCTGTTATTCTGTTTAAATTCCTGAATTCAAATGGAAGTAAAGTTTAAAATCCGAGTCATGTTTAAATCTAGTTTGTATGATAGTTTCAAATGATTTTGAATCCTACAAGTTTTTAAATTTTAAAAGTAGTTTTCAGTTTGAAAAATAAAATAAATAAAACCTGACAGTTTTTATGTAAATTTAAATTTCATTTGAAATCTGAATCATGATTCAAAACAGCAGTTTGAATCTAAATTTAAGTCCAGTTTTCTTAAGATTTTTGAATCTTCAGGTTTTAAAAATGAATTTGTATTTTAAATAAAGAGTTTTAAAATCAAGGTTCAAATCAACAGTTTATTTCAAGTTTAAATTCAAATGATTTAAATAAGGAATGGTTTCTAGTGTATTGAATTAAAAATCTGGGATTTGAATAAGTTTTAAAATTTGAATGTTTAAATTTAAATTGTTAATTAGGAGTAAATTTTTTTTTCAAACAAATATTTAAATTTGTTTTTCTTTTTGAGTGAAGTCATTATAAAAGGTTAATAAAAAAAGTTAAATGATTTGTTAACTTGAATTTGAAATTTAAATAGTAATGTTACTTAAAACTTAGTTTTAAATTAAATTAAGTAAATTAAGACTTATCCTATATAAGTTTTAAAAATAAGTAATAAATGTTATTTACATTTATTTTAAAGAATAATAATTGAAATTTAAATTTTCCAACTCTTAATATCATTTTGAATTTTTAGATTCAAAAATGAAATTTGAATTTAAATTTTTAAAATGAAATGTTCTAAGTACATTTTAATATTAATAAAATTATTAATAAGGAATGGTTTATTTTAGAAATTATTAAGATGTTAAAATAATTAAATAAATAGGATAATTAAGGAATGACTTATTTAATTAATTTATAATTAATAATTTTATTAATTTAAACTAGAGATTAATTAAGAAGTAATTAAAGAGAAGTAATTAAAAAAATTAATATTAGTTAATGATGGTCATTAACTAAAGTTTATTTAGTAACTAATTAATATGATTACTTTTTAATAATTAATTAAATTGATTAATTGATGATAATTAATTGAGAAATGTATTTAAGTTTAATAAGACATTAATTACTTAATGTAATTAATAAAGTTTATTTAGATTGGTTTAAATTAATTAATTTAGTTTAATTAATTTTAAACATTAGATTTGATAGTAATTACTTGATGGGATTACTCAGTGAAGTAATTAAAGATAACAACTGTATGTAGTTAGTGGGATATGATGGAATTGTGAATGCAATTTAGATTAAATTATTTTGTATAATTAATCAAGAGATTAATTAAGAGATTAATTAAGGGGTATTTAATTTGATAAGTAATTAAGGGTAGTTAATTACAGGTTGAGATTAATCAAAGGTGATTATTAACTATGGATTAAGTGAGATTAATTACTGAAAGTAATTAATTTAATGGAGTAATTAATTAAATATAATTAAGAGTCATTAATTAATATAATTAATGATGTAATTATGATTGATTAATTAATATTAATTAATCAATAATAAGTAATTGAGTGTAATTAATTAATTATGATTGATTAAGGTTTAATGTAATTAATTATAGTTAATTAATTAATAAGGTAATTAAAGGTTAATTACTGTATTTAGTTTAGAGTAATTAATTTGTGAAATTAATTAAAGTATAATTAATCAGGATTGATTAATTAAGATGATAAATTAGAGGTTAATCAATTAATTAATTTGTAATTAATTAATGATAATGTAAGCAAGATTTATATTGTGTAAGTAATTAATTTAATTCATTTTAAATTAACAAAAGATAATGTAATTAATTTAATTAATTTTAAATTAATTATAGATAGTATGATTATAAGTCATTGCTTATAAATGGGAGATATTGGTTGTTGTGAATGGTTTGAATCTCAGCTAGGAGATTAGTAATGTTGTTTGATATGGATGCATTGGTTGCATTGTGATGATGATATTGATTATCTGTGATTATGATAATGATGATTATCTGTTGTGAATTCTATGAATTATCTATCTGTGTGTATATAGATAATATAATTGAATTGTTTTAAACTCTAAAACAACTTGGACCTAAAATACACGCTTTGGATTTCGATGGGACCGGGATCGGGTTTCCATATTTGGATATCCGAAAACCACATCGACCCAAATTAACGATAGGTCGTGAATCTTATGTGAAGAGTGAAGACTCGAGGTGTAAGGACTAATTGGTCAATATAACTCTGGGGGTGATTCCGTGATGAGTTTGATGGAAATAGTACTTATAGGCTCGAGATAGAGATTCAGAGTGCAAGGGTTATTGTCGTTAACTCTGAGGGTGATTCCAAAACGAGTGCAACGAGATAATGCCTTCGGTTTCGTTCGAACCCGGAACGAACTTGTATGGATTGAATGCTTTCAGAACATCGTCAGGTGGACGATTAGCATTCTAAGAAATGTGTTCTCTACAGGTAATCGTAGCCTCAAGCCTCATCAACCGAGAATGGCTTAAACGGGGGAGGTGCAGCAAGGCTTCGTGGGTAGCTCCCACTGCAGAGCAAGATTGATCCCTGTCTAGAGGTCCCTTTTTATTCGGCTTAGTGGGCAGTTGGATATGCGCACCAACTACGGGATTGTCTTGTTCGGAACTATTCAGTAAGGAATAGGTCCGGCCTTGTGTTGCAGGGGAGCGGGCGTACTCCTCGGTATGTTGATCTAGGCCACGTACTGTGACGGGTGGTACCCCAGTAGCCCAGCCATTGTATGGAATCCAAAATCCAATAAGTGCCAACGGTTTTGATTGTATTACCCACTTTTGTGGCTAGTAGCTGGAATTTAATTATGTAACAATTTCGGCTATTTCATATTTACTTGAAAACCCTAGACCTATTATAATATCACTGGATTTCCTATCAAATGTTTTGGTTAGCGTAAGGTAAAAACTTTTCCATGTTTATGTGTGGGAAGTCTTACGTGATACCTTTCTTTTCAAAAGGATTTTGAAAGTTAAGCAACTTTAACCTGTTACTCACACCAGACCCATGTATGACCCGGAGTTTATCTTTTGTTTTCATAAACTCTTGGGTACTCAAATTTTTACGAGTAGCCAAGGGATTCAGGTTAGCTTAGATGAATATTGGAGGAGCAATGGAGCAGGAGGCTTCTGCGTTAGATATATAGTATTCCGCTGTGTGTTCTGTGATTTTCTCTGAGTTGTATTATGTTGTAAATACTAGACAGATGTTTATAACTGTCTAGTATGTGTTGTATATCTGTATACTCTGATAGCGGTTGTAAACTATGTAATATTTTATGTTATTAATGTAATTTATTCGTTCCGCTGTTTAGATTCTGATATGTTGTTTCTTCTTTCTTCTCTTTCTTTCTCTTTTCTATCCCTTTCTTTCTTATTAGCAATGCGACTTCCTGGTGTTTGGAAGTTGGGTCGTTACAGTGGTATCAGAGCATTAGGTTTAGTGAATACCTAGGCTCTGGAGTGGTGTCTTTCTTGAGAGAGCGTATTTGTGATTTTAAATATTTATATATATTTATCTATTTCTACCTATCTGTTGGGTTACCTGTTCAGGTTTTCCAATATAGGCTATAAAGGTAGATAAGGTAGTAGTGTCTGTAACACGATTACTACCATTGATTGGAGTCTGATGTTTGAGGTTGGAAGTGTATCTGTCGAGACTGTAGACCTAATACCGTCTCGAGTAAGCTTTGTTGTGTTGAAGTATTTCATCAATCTCTGAAGGAAACCTGTTAAGGTTCGGAGACATCTTTGAAGTACAGAGTTTGGTTAGTTGAGTTTGGATCTGTCATTTGGGTTAGAGCAAGTGATAGTATTTTGATACCTCGGGAAGTTGTAACTGCGTGATGAGATGCAGTGACTATGGATTGTTTTCGAAGATATTTTCTTTGGAACAAGTTTTGGAAGTATTCTGCTTCGGTGTTGTGGCTGGATTCAGCAGGATGTTGTGGTTAGCTTTGGAGTCCGAGTTTCTCGAAGAGCTTTGGATTAGGAAGTTTGGCATTGGTGTCAGCAGTGCAGCTCGGAGTGTTCTGTGAGCCGACAGAGAGGTCTTAGCTGAGTAGTTTTTCTGAAGATGGAGTTCAGAAGCTGCTGAGTGAATTCGTTTCTTCAATGGATTGATTAGACCAGTGTAAGCTGTTCTGTTTGGTTTAAAAGGAACAGTTTTTCTTTGGAAATTTATTTGGGTTGATCGCAAAAGTGACTTGCGATTGTTTAAGTGTTCTCTTGGATTGTTGGAGATTTTCTGGATGTCTTCTGGGAAGACAGAGGTTCGTCAGCATATGGAGATTGAGTTTTCTGATCAACTAGTATTCCAGGAGTGGAACCGATGGTTCTGTTTAGTTGGAGAATGATTCCTAGAGATGGAGTTTGATGAAGCAACTCAGTTTTGATGGAATTTCTGAGTTTCTTTATGGATCTGTAGAACCATATTTCTGGTAAGTAATGTCCAGTTGGTGTTTGTGTTCTTCGTCAGTATTTTCTTATCTACTTCGGATCAGAGTTGTGCAGCGGAAGCAGTTTGGAAGTGTTTCTGATTGTATTTTTCCGGATTAGGAGAAGTAAGTACAGTCTTCTGATGTTTATGGAGTAGAGTTGAGTTTTGGTTTTGGATTGATCTTGAGGAGATCATTGTGTTGGGTTGTTTTTGGTTCTGATTATTTCTAGAAAAATCAGCAAGGGTTAAGCTGATCAGTTTGGGTGTTGGCAGCCTAGGATTTGTCTGAAGGCTTTTGTGAATAAGGGACGGAGAAATTTGGAATTCGAAGTTGGAGACTTCGTTGTTGTTGGGGTTTTCTCTGATTAAGGAGCTATAAATTTTGTGTAAGACTGGAAAGTTAGCTCCGTGATGTTTGGATCTCTTCTCTGTGTTTTGGTTGGATCAGTGTTTGGTTTTTCAGAATTGAATTGTCAGTTTGGATAACTGGAATTCGATGAGTTTCACGTATCTCTGAGGGAGTACGTGTATGGTCTATCTCTGGTTTGGAACCAGCAGTTCTTAAGGATTTGATTGTGGAATCAGACTCGTCTGTAGTCTGATATGCTGTCTAGTTCTGTAGATCTAGATGAATAGGAGCTCTGTAGCTTAGTAGTATTGATTGTTTGGAATTTATAGAGCGAGTATCCCGATATTTATACCGGGGAAACTCGTGAAAGTTTTATCCAGAATTTTTTCTGGATAATTAGATTTGTTTGATTTGGTGAATTGATTGCTATGGTTGTAAGCATATCATTGGTATATGCTTATGTTTTAAAATCTAATCCTTTAAATAGATTATTAAATTACCTTTGTTTTAAATTTCGGGGATGAAATTCTTTTAAGGGGGAGAGGAATGTAATGACCCGGAATTTTAAAGCTATATCAATTTAATAATCTGAAATAAAAATTAAATTGATTTGATAATATTTGTAATAAGATTTGAATTAATTTAATAATCTAATAAAATAAATAGTTGATTGATAGATTTTATCTTTTTAAATCTAATAAATTGTTTTCTATTTATAATATATATAGAAAATTATATATATTGTATATAGATCTTTTTTTAATCTGATTAATAAATAAATCCTGTTTTCTATAAAATTATATATATCTTTGGTAAAATTGTGAATTATGATTTTATTTAAAAGTTAAACTTTTAAAAGAATATTTCATAAATAATTATGGTTTTAAAAACATAAGATAAACATTGAACTGATTTAAAATATGTTTAACTCAAGTTTAAAATATAAATAAATAGCAATAAGGTTATTTTGATTTTCTTTTGAATATAATGTGATAAAATAAATAATTTATGAATAAAGAAGATAATTTCTTTTATGAGTTATTTATGGTTATTAAATGTTGTTATTTTTAAATATATAATAAAACATTCTTTCAACAAATAAATTTTTAATAAAAATAATTGTGTTTCAAAATTCAAATTTGTAGTTGTATTTGTAAATAAACTGGATTTCAAAAATTCAATTTGAACTTGAATTCAAAGTTTTTAAATTTAAAGTATAAATGTTTTTAATTTGTTTTGATTTTGAAAAATTTGTATAAGTTTAATTTTATAAATATAGTTTGATTTATTCATTTTAAAATCTATATACATATGAATAAATACATGATTAACTAATTTATTTAAACATAGGTTTACATTTATCTTGTATTAACATCTAAATAAATAACTAATTAACATTTAATTATAACTAATTAACATTTGAGACAAATGTAAACATCTTACAAATTAAATGAGCATGTGTTAATTAATTAACATACTTACTTGACAAATGTAATATGTAGGGACAAGTGTCATTTAATTTGGTTTTCTTTTATTTATTTATTTAATAAAGTCTAATTTCAGCTTATATAAATAAATCTCCTTCTTCATTTCTTTCCTTTTTCTAAATGAAAGCCAAACATAAATCTTCAAACCAAATTGCAAAACAAATCTGAAATGAATTAAACACTCCCCTTAAAACCCAAACTTTCTGGAAATCCACTTCACAAACCTGCACATTTTTCTAACATGCAAATTTGGGTTTTCAAAAGATCTGCATTATTTCAAAAATCTGGAGTCTTTAAGGAGAAATCCTGCATTTTTTTCAAATGCAAAAATCACCTGCACTTCTGGAATTAGCCTGCATGCAAACCAAAAAGCAATTCTAAATTCAAGTAATCCTGCATCAAAACTTTTGCATTTCCTCCTTTCAAAATCTGGAAGAAAAATCTATTGAGCCTGCTTTCTGGAATCTGGAGCATGCATGTAGTTCTAAATCAAGTTTTAAACATCAAAAATTCAAGACTTCAAAGAAATTCAAGCTGTTAAAAGAATTCAGTGATAAAGTCTTCCAGTTTATAACTCAAGCAATCCAAACAACTCAAAGTTTTTAAAAGCACAAGTTTTTCAAATGCATTGCTCTGCCCATCAGGTTAAGGTGAGTAACATTTCTGTTTCCTTAAAGATTAAATTATAAATAAGTTGCATGTTAAATCTCTGTGATAAAATGTTGTTGAATGCATATTTGAATGCAATATGCTGTGACTATAATATTTTTGTGATTTCCAATGGATACTTTCTGTTTTTATATAGATCATATATTCAGGTTTTATTTTAAAAATCAAAATCTATAGATTTGCGCCTTTGATTCAACTTAGATAAAATCAACCTTATTTGTTTATGATAAGCTTTAGTTTAAAATTTTAGTTAAGTTAGAACAACTTGTAAACATTTCTGTAAATCAGAGTTTGATTAATCAAGTTAAAATATGTGAAAATTTATACTGAATAAATTATAAATTCAGTATTAAGAACTAAATACCAAGATCAAAACTTGATTTTTAGAAAAAAAATTGGGATTTTTAGTGGAAGGGGTATGGTACTGTTTTATGTTGAACTGTAGAGGTTAATTTTGAAATTTTAGGAAATCTGGGCAAATTTAATGGGCGGGATTCTTCTGGTAGATGGAGGAGCAATCATTGATGATTGGAAAAATGTGTGTAGTTGATGCAAATCAATATGGGGACTGTGATGGTGATATTCTTCCTAGAACCCTAGTTTTAGATAGGTAGTTTACTTTGGCCGGTTCTTCAAGAAGGAGTGATCGAGTTGTTTGAGTTTCTGGGGGATGATAATAGGTTGATGGATGGACTCGTGGCCGGAGTCGCTGACATGCCGGTGGTCAGAAGGTGGTGGATGAGACGATGTCAGGTTTGGGGAAAGTTTGCACTGTTTGGTTCCAGGTTTTAGAAATTTACCTTGAATTCAAATGCGAGGTGATTAAGGGTAAGGAGATGGTTGTTTTGGACTGGGGAGTTGAACGTTGATGTGTAGAAGCCACCGGAGGAGGAGATTGATGGCAGGAGGCACGGTGCAGGTGCACCGTGCACTATTAAAATTCTGGTGAAATCTGGGTATAGTGGTGTTTGAACTCGAAGTATAACTCGAGTATTCTTGTATCTTGCTCGAAGAAATGAGTCTGATGACTCGAAGCAGATGTTGGGCAGGAAAGGGTTTTGTATGGTGACAGGTTTAAAAAGAAACCTGTTATTCTGTTTGAATTTTAAAATAAAATTTAAACCCTGAATTCAAATGGAAGTAAAGTTT
Organism: Allium cepa; assembly: GCA_030765085.1. Lineage (NCBI taxonomy): Eukaryota > Viridiplantae > Streptophyta > Magnoliopsida > Asparagales > Amaryllidaceae > Allium > Allium cepa. The sequence continues at coordinate 1,044,282,464 of CM060941.1, read as the reverse complement.
TAAAATCTGAGTCATGTTTAAATCTAGTTTGTATGATAGTTTCAAATGATTTTGAATCCTACAAGTTTTTAAATTTTAAAAGTATTTTTCAATTTGAAAAATAAAATAAATAAAACCTGACAGTTTTTATGTAAATTTAAATTTCATTTGAAATATGAATCATGATTCAAAACAGCAGTTTGAATTTAAATTTAAGTTCAGTTTTCTTAAGATTTTTGAATCTTCAGGTTTTAAAAATGAATTTGTATTTTAAATAAAGAGTTTTAAAATCAAGGTTCAAATCAAATGTTTATTTCAAGTTTAAATTCAAATGATTTAAATAAGGAATGGTTTCTAGTGTATTGAATTAAAAATCTGGGATTTGAATAAGTTTTAAAATTTGAATTTTTAAATTTAAATTGTTAATTAGGAGTAAATTTGTTTTTCAAACAAATATTTAAATTTGTTTTTCTTTTTGAGTGAAGTCATTATAAAAGGTTTATAAAGAAAGTTAAATGACTTGTTAACTTGAATTTGAAATTTAAATAGTAATGTTACTTAAAACTTAGTTTTAAATTAAATTAAGTAAATTAAGACTTATCCTATATAAGTTTTAAAAATAAGTAATAAATGTTATTTACATTTATTTTAAAGAATAATAATTGAAATTTAAATTGGTCAACTCTTAATATCATTTTAAATTTTTAGATTCAAAATGAAATTTGAATTTAAAATTTTAAAATGAAATGTTCTAAGTACATTTTAATATTAATAAAATTATTAATAAGGAATGGTTTATTTTAGAAATTATTAAGATGTTAAAATAATTAAATAAATAGGATAATTAAGGAATGACTTATTTAATTAATTTATAATTAATAATTTTATTAATTTAAACTAGAGATTAATTAAGAAGTAATTAAAGAGAAGTAATTAAAAAAATTAATATTAGTTAATGATGGTCATTAACTAAAGTTTATTTAATAACTAATTAACATGATTACTTTTTAATAATTAATTAGATTGATTAATTGATGATAATTAATTGAGAAATGTATTTAAGTTTAATAAGACATTAATTACTTAATGTAATTAATGAAGTTTATTGAGATTGGTTTAAATTAATTAATTTAATTTAATTAATTTTAAAAATTGGATTTGATAGTAATTACTGGATGGGATTACTCAGTGAAGTAACTAGGATATGATGGAATTGTGAATGTAATTTAGATTAAATTATTTTTTTATAATTAATCAAGAGATTAATTAAGAGATTAATTAAGGGGTAATTAATTTGATAAGTAATTAAGGGTAGATAATTACAGGTTGAGATTAATCAAAGGTGATTATTAACTATGGATTAAGTGAGATTAATTACTGAAAGTAATTAATTTAATGTAGTAATTAATTAAATATAATTAAGAGTCATTAATTAATATAATTAATGATGTAATTAAGATTGATTGATTAATATTAATTAATCAATAATAAGTAATTGAGTGTAATTAATTAATTATGATTGATTAAGGTTTAATGTAATTAATTATAGTTAATAAATTAATGAGGTAATTAAAGGTTAATTACTTTATTTGGTTTAGAGTAATTAATTTGTGAAATTAATTAAAGTATAATTAATCAGGATTGATGAATTAAGATGATAAATTAGAGGTTAATCAATTAATTAATTTGTAATTAATTAATGATAATGTAAGCAAGATTTATATTGTGTAAGTAATTAATTTAATTCATTTTAAATTAATAAAAGACAATGTAATTAATTTAATTAATTTTAAATTAATTATAGATAGTATGATTATAAGTCATTGCTTATAAATGGGTGATATTGGTTGCTATGAATGGTTTGAATCTCAGCTAGGAGATTAGTAATGTTGTTTGATATGGATGCATTGGTTGCATTGTGATGATGATATTGATTATCTGTGATTATGATAATGATTATTATCTGTTGTAAATTCTATGAATTATCTATCTGTGTGTATATAAATAATATAATTGAATTGTTTTAAACTCTAAAACAACTTGGACCTAAAAGACACGCTTTGGATTTCGATGAGACCGGGATTGGGTTTCCCTATTTGGATACCCGAAAACCACATCGATCCAAATTAATGATAGGTCGTGAATCTTATGTGAAGAGTGAAGACTCGAGGTGTAAGGACTAATTGGTCAATATAACTCTAGGGGTGATTCCGTGATGAGTTTGACGGAAATAGTACTTATAGGCTCGAGATAGAGATTCAGAGTGCAAGGGTTATTGTCGTTAACTCTGAGGGTGATTCCAAAACGAGTGTAACGAGATAATGCCTTCGGTTTCGTTCGAACCCGGAACGAACTTGTATGGATTGAATGCTTTCAGAACATCGTCAGGTGGACGATGAGCATTCTAAGAAATGTGTTCTCTAAAGGTAATCGTAGCCTCAAGCCTCATCAACCGGGAATGGCTTAAACAGGGGAGGTGCAGCAAGGCTTCGTGGGTAGCTCCCACTGGAGAGCAAGATTGATCCCTGTCTAGAGGTCCCTTTTTATTCGGCTTAGTGGGCAGTTGGATATGCGCACCAACTCCGGGGTTGTCTTGTTCGGAACTATTCAGTAAGGAATGGGTCTGGCCTTGTGTTGCAGGGGAGCGGGTGTACTCCTCAGTACGTTGATCTAAGCCACGTACTGTAACGGGCGGTACCCCTGTAGCCCAACCATTGTATGGAATCCAAAATCTAATAAGTGCCAACGGTTTTGATTGTATTACCCACTTTTGTGGCTAGTAGCTAGAATTTAATTATGTAACAATTTCGGCTATTTCATATTTACTTGAAAACCCTAGACCTATTATAATATCACTGGATTTCCTATCAAATGTTTTGGTTAGCGTAAGGTAAAAACTTTTCCATGTTTATGTGTGGGAAGTCTTACGTGATACCTTTCTTTTCAAAAGGATTTTGAAAGTTAAGCAACTTTAACCTGTTACTCACACTAGACCCATGTCTGACCCGGAGTTTATCTTTTGTTTTCATAAACTCTTGGGTACTCAAATTTTTACGAGTAGCCAAGGGATTCAGGTTAGCTTAGACGAATATTGGAGGAGCAATGGAGCAGGAGGCTTTTGCGTTAGATCTATAGTATTCTGCTGTGTGTTCTGTGATTTTCTCTGAGTTGTATTATGTTGTAAATACTAGACAGATGTTTATAACTGTCTATTATGTGTTGTATATCTGTATACTCTGATAGTGGTTGTAAACTATGTAATATTTTATGTTATTAATATAATTTATTCGTTCCACTGTTTAGATTCTGATATGTTGTTTCTTCTTTCTTCTCTTTCTTTCTCTTTTCTATCCCTTTCTTTCTTATTAGCGATGCGACTTCCTGGTGTTTGGAAGTTGGGTCGTTACACGGTTACCAAGCCATGTAATACTTCCCAGTGGAAAATAGGCTGACTCTAGCCATTTAAGACCTTAATTAAGGTAGACCCCACGATTTAAGACCTATTTCCAAAAGCGTGCTCCTTAATGGTACTATCTAACTAACATCACATGGAATCTCATAGCTCACTTAATACTTCCAAGTGGAAAATAGGCAGACTCTAGTCACTTAAGACCTTAAATAAAGCAGAACCTATCATTTAAGACCTATTTCCAGAAGCGGACCTCTGTAGAGATAACACCTAATATAACTCCTTGGCCATTCAACACATCAGTTGGGAAAAAAGGCTGGTCCAACCACTTAATACCCTACTTAGTTTCCTCATTATTAATATTTATCATAAGAATATCTAACATCAATAAAAGTGTACACAACTACTAGTAGCCATAAAGTGAAGGGCAGACTTCCTTTATGTAACTTTATTGACCTCACATCCATATGACTTAGCCACAAATCAATTACTCTTAATATATACACACACACACGCACACACACTCATCTCACCGGTTCATAAATAAGGCCTTTTAAGGAATCTTCCTTATTACGCCTTAAAATAATAATTAGGCTATATAAGGGTTTTCTCTTATTGTCGCCTCAATCAATTACCTTCCCAATGGGGAAATAAATGAAAATAAATGCCAAATCAATCACACCATATATGCAATAGTTATACATTAATTACGTAAATAGAGATAAATAAATATTGATGCATAATAAGTTCTAAATGTACGGATTTTATGCTCTAAACTAGCATTTAAATGTCAATTCCTTGACTAATTATTATTAAAAGTCCATTTTCTTCAATTTACCAAGATTTCATGAAATTCTAATGTACAAAATAGAGAATAAATATTTTTGTAACCAAATCTATAATTGTAGACTTGCACATAAAAGATAAATTCAATTTATTACACCAATTCAATGAAATATCTTAAACAATAAGAATTGCAATCTAAACCCCAATTTGTATCCAGCTCCTCTTTTTACAAGGAAATAGATAAGAATAAATGGTGTAAATTACGAACAGAATTCGTAATATAAACCCCTTATTTATTGAACGATTACAATTTAACCCAAAGAAGAGGGGAATTGGAATAGACTATGAAATTATCAAAGATTGCAATAAACGAAACTAATCCCATCAAATTAATGTAAATAATTGGGAATCTCAACATAGAATTGACACATCGAAATAAAAAAGAATTTTAGGGGATTTTATATATCATATTTTTGAAATCCTAAAATCTCTAAGGCATATTCAAATCCAAAAGAAATACACTAAACAATTGCTGAAATGGAATACAATGGTTTTCACTCACAAATTAGCCTAAGCTTTACTCAAATGGATTTGTAGCCTTCCGGCCTCTTCCAAATCCCTCTTTTTTGATACACACACACATTAGGGAAGAGATATATATTCATCAGATTTAGAATAATTAGAGAAGAATAGGGTAATAATACGTGGAGGAAAAAGAATCAAATAGGAAATAAGTTGAACTCTTACATGAATTCTCTATGGAGAATCTGCATCTTATAAGAGAGAGATAGCAAGGGCAGAGTTTTGTCATATTCCCTAAAATAATATGAATAAAAGTGGAGAGTATGGGGTTCTATTTATAGGAGTTGAAATGCATCAGAACCATAGGATGGAAGTAGGTAGGAAATGGATAAATCTGGAGCGTATAACTAAATAAAACATAAATTAAAACCCTAGCTGCCATTGGCAACTGCTGTTGCCAAGAGGTCGACTGCCCTTGAGTGATCGGTCGACCATTACGGTCGATCGGTTGAACTATTCAGGTCGACCACTCCTTTTATTCAGGGGATCGTTATTTATTTCCCTTGAGATATTATTTTATTCCCCATTTAACTTTTTAACATTGAACGTTTGCTTAGCTGCCAAGCTATTTTTTGAAACTTAAACCCTAAATTTGATTTCTCATTTGAATGTGAATTCAAACTAAATTAATTTAAATCTGAGAACTTAAAATGCTCACAACTTCTTTGCTTGAGCTCCATTTTCAGCATATTACTAATAGAATGGATCAGAATTTCCCCACGAACGCAACAAAAAACTTTCGTAGTCAAATTTCAATTTATATAAATTTCTGTATCCAACCCTTATCATATTTAATTTACTTTATTTATTCAAGGATTATTTTATAGGATGTTGCATCCTTCCCCATTTAAAAAAGATTTTGTCCCATCCAAGGAGCAAACAACGTAACTCGTAATACATCCATGTTATACAACCAAGTTCTCTACACAACCATCTCAACCTATAATGCAATGTGATTATGTACTGTAGACATGCTAAAATGAGCTCAGTTTTAACGTGAGTGCACAATCATGTCATGTAAGTATTTATGCAAATATTCTAAACATACATAAAAATTTCTAAATAAGTGTAAAGTGATTGTAAATAATGTAACTACCTTTTCCTACCATCCAATCTAGCAACCTGATGCAACGAAAATCCTAATTTTGGAGAGAGAAACTACTAGTGAAAAACTATGGGTGAGTGTTTTTCATCTTTTCCTCGGTCTTCCATGTGATTTCCACCAGACTGTTCCCCTATTGTACTTAGACCGATCTAATTATTTTATTGCAATGTCTCCTAGTACCGTGCTCCATAATGCTTGTGGTGACATGAGGCACCATTTGTCCATTTCAAAATCCTCTAATTGATCAAGATCTAGTCAGGATGTTTTTCCTAAGGTGAGAAATGTGTAAAACATTGTGGACTCCTACCAACTTGTCAGGAAGCTCCACACGATATATCAATTTTTCGATTCTTTCCAAAATTATCAATTGTCCAATAAATCTAGGTACCAATTTTTCAGACTTGCCAAGCCTAACAACTAAGAGGGGAGATTTTTTACAAATACCAATTCTCTAACCTCAAATTCAAGCTCTTTCCTTCATTTATCCACATAAGATTTCTGACGGTCTTATGCTAATTTCATCCTTTGCCTGATCAACTGTACTTTTTCCATGGTGTCATGGATCAAATCGGATCCAAGCAATACTTTGTCGGTGATTTCACCAACAAATAGGCGATTTGCATAGATTCCTGTAGAGTTCTTCAAAAGGAGCTATACCAATCGTAGTTTGATAGCCATTATTATATGCAAACTCAACCAAAACTATTTGTAGGCTCCTCCATTATCGATGACACATGCTCTCAAAAAGTCTTCAAAAACTCTACTACCGGTCCAACTCCATCTCCATGCTACTACCGGTCCAACTCCATCTCCATGCTACTACCGGTCCAACTCCATCTCCATGCTACTACCGATCCAACTCCACCGATCCATGCTCCCACCGGACCAACACCACTTCCATGAACGACCGAACCAAGGCATCTCCAACACCTACCGGACCAACTCCACTTCCTTGAACGACCGAACCAAGGCCTTGCCGAACCAACGTTGCCGGGCCAGATTGCATCAGCCAAGGCCCACCAGCAGCTATATACATCCAGGACCCCTGCCCCCAGCCTCACTCTATAAATAGAGGGGCAGGGGTACAACAATGGCAGACATGTTTGAGAGCTCAAGCACGAATAGAACTTTCAAACAACTTTCAGTTACTTGTAATCAAAACTTTGTACTTGTAATCTGAATAGAAAAGGAGAATAACATATAAAGAGGACATAGGCACGTTCTGGCCGAACCACTATAAATCCGTGTGTCTTTTACAGTTTAGTCCCTGCTTTTTATACATTTGCATAAATCACCCAAATCACTAAGAACAACTTAAAATCGACTAAACCATACGACTTGGAGGTGTTTGCCCATTTTTTGTGCAAACATTTTTGGTGCTTTCACTGAGAACATGGAGCTCGAAGCTTCAGCTTCTCCAACTCAACCCTTTTCCTTTCAACATCGTTCATTGCTTGGAAAACATGCCTCCCAGACGGAAGAAAGATGCTAACAAAGGAAAGAACATTGCAACTAGTAGTATCCCAGATCCAGTAATCAGAGATCAAGACAATCGTCCGGTTCCAACAGCAAATGAAAATCGTGCAAACCCAATAGCCCCTGCTACGGAACAACCAATTACAAGGACGGATCTGGACAGGGTTGTGGCTGAAGTAACTAATCGCTTCGCATCTCAACAAGAAGCCTTGGTGGACCAACTCATGTCACGCTTAAGGGATGCTGAAGAATCCAACCGCAACACTGAATCATGGGGTGAGTCCCGGTCTGGAGGATCTGGGAGACGACAAAGGTCTTTCTTCTTCGAAGAGGCTAACAACAGAAACAACAATGGTAGGAGCCGAGCCCGGACTCGGCCCGAATTCCGACCCGAGGAAACACTTGGAACCGAACCCAACAGGGGAGGTACTAGGCAGGGGTCGGATGTAGCTGAGCCTGTCATGCTACCTAACCATGGAAATACCAATAGACGGGGCCGAGCTGGAGTTCAGCCCGAAGTTGGACCCGAGGAAGTGCTGAGAACAGAACCCAGCAGGGGAAGATCAAGGCAAGGGTCAACTGTGGCTGACCCCAACGTGCCCCCGGAAGACCAGAGGCAGCCATTGGAGAATGTTAGGAGTGACATACGATACCATCCCTATAGGTCATCTGGATGGAATCAATCCCGCAGGGAAGAACCAAACTCATTTCTATCCGCTCCAAGTTTTGATGAGAGGATGGCGCGATTGTTCAGAGAATGCATCCAACGGGACCAAAGGGATCGGGGGATAGGCGCTAGGGTAACCAGCCCCTTCACCCGCAATATCGAAACTGCCATCACCCTCCGGGAATGGAAAATGCCAACAATGGAACCTTACAAGGGAACCTCTGACCCCGTCGTACACTTACAGAGATACACCCAGCATATGCTCATGAGCGGAGCAACAGAGGGAGTGTTGTGTAAATGCTTCCCACTATTCTTGGCAGTTCTAGCTACCTCCTGGTTCTGCCACCTACCCCAAGGGTCCATCAGCTCATGGGAAATGTTGAAAGAAAAGTTCATCAGCCAGTTCCGCATTCATGTGGAACAACCCAATGACGCTTATTCCTGATCTAATATCAAACAGAAACCCGGAGAGACAGTGCAACAATATCTAACCCGATTCAACGCCGCAGCGGCCGCAGTTCAAGATGCCGATGAGAAACTTATCGTAATTGCCCTCTGCAGTGGTGTACATCCGGATACTAAATTTGCTAGAAGACTAACCAAGGAAAAACCAGCTACTTTACCTGATTTCTTCCATGAAGCTGGAAAATATATGAGACTTGAAGACGCTGCCACTGAGAGGCAGTCAGGGCAACATGCTAAGGCAGCTCCAGACAGGTTTCCCGCTGCAGCAAAGCATGTTCGAAGAAATGACTCTAGAGACAATGCTGGGGGGCAAGAAGGGAGAAAAGCGCTTATATCGACCAGGACCAAGATTTGACTCGTACACTCCTTTGAATGAAACAATCGAAAACATCTTCCTAGCCACCCAAGACGAAGTTAGATACAAACGCCCCCCCGCACAAGAAGGAGTCAGATAACACACCCAAGTCTGGAAAGTCCTGCCGCTTCCACGAATCCCATGGACATGACACCAATGAATGCCACCATCTCCTAGACTTGATTGAAGAACACATCAGAAGGAAGAGACTGGAACGCTATGTAAAAAGCCAGAGCAGCACTCCAGCTCCCGCCAATGAAAAGCCAGGGCTACCCCTCCCAGAAGTAGGCGGAGGAAATCGCAACACCAGCGGCTCTAGTCAAGAGAAGATAGTGGTCCATACCATATCAGGAGGACCACACATCGCCGACATAAGCTGGGCAGAGATGGAAAGATACGGTAAGTCACTTAGAAACGATGAAGGCTACGTTAATTCTGTTATGGAAGAACGCCACCCGAAACGGAAAGAGAGTGACGACATCACATTCAGTAGGCGTGATCTAGCGGGAAGGCAGTATCAACACATGGATCCTATGGTCATCTCTGCCGGGTTCGGTCCAACGAAAGTTTTCCAAATTTTAGTAGACACTGGAAGCTCAGTAAATATCCTATTCAAGCATGCTTTCGACAAAATGAAGCTGTCAATGAAGGATGTGTCTCCCTGCAACAAACCACTACATGGTTTCACTGGAGATGCAAAGATGCCCCTCGGGCAACTGGACCTCTTTGTTGAAATAGGAAGTCATCCCCGCTCCGTTGTGCGAAAACAAACATTTGTGCTAATAGAGAACCACTTGGCCTACAACGCCTTTTTGGGAAGGCCAGCCTTGTCTGACTTCCAAATTATCCTAGCCCCATGGTGCCTGAAGATGAAATTTCCAACGGACAATGGAATAGGAGAAATAGAGGGAGACCAAGACGTCGCTCGAGATTGCTATGTGACTGAACTTCGCAATAACCGCAGAAAAGATAAAGGGAAAAATGCAGAGACTCTTCTCTGCATGAAAAGCTCGGAAGCATAGCAACTAAAGAAAGCCCCTCCTCTTCGATATACCAGTAATCCTTTCAATGAATTAGACCCCAGGGACAAAGAGGAGGAGGCCACCGCCGAGCCTGCAGAGGTTATGGAATTTGTAGCTGTAGACAAACATGACTCAAGTAGACTATTGAAAATCGGATCTCAACTAAAAGAAGAATTAAAGGATCAACTCATTGATTTTCTTCGCCACAACATGGATGTATTTGCATGGACGCACGCTGACATGACAGGAATCTCCCCAGATGTAGCATGCCACGTACTGAACATCGATCCCACCAAGGTGCCAGTAAAGCAGAAAAAGAGAAGCATGGGGGCAGAACGATCAGCATCCCTCGAGGAAGAAGTACAGAACCTACTTGCCAATAACTTCATATGAGAAGCCATCAACCCAGAATGGATCGCCAACCCGGTGCTGGTAAACAAGGCTAATGGGAAGTGGCGAACATGCATCGACTTCTCCAACTTAAATGACGCTTGCCCGAAGGACTGCTTCCCACTCCCCAGAATCGATCAGCTCGTGGACAGCACAGCCGGACACAAACTCTTATCCTTTATGGACGCATACTCAGGATATAACCAGATCCTTATGCACGCCCCCGATCAAGACCACACTAGTTTCATCACTGACCGGGGATTGTACTGCTACAGAGTAATGCCTTTTGGACTTAAAAACACCGGAGCTACTTATCAGCGCCTCGTCAACAAGATGTTTGCGGAACTAATAGGACGAACTATGGAAGTTTATGTGGATGACATGCTGGTAAAATCGAGGAAAGCCAACGATCATATAAACCACCTGGACGAGATGTTTCAAGTACTTCGCCAATATGGAATGAAGCTGAACCCTCTAAAGTGCTCCTTCTGAGTATCGTCGGGATAGTTCTTGGGATTCATCGTCCATACCGGGGGGATTGAAGCAAACCCCGAACAGGTCCGGGCTTTGCAAGATATCAAGATACCATCCACTCGAAGAGAGATGCAAAGCCTAAACGGGAAAGTGGCCGCCCTAAGCTGGTTCATCTCTAAAGCGACCGACAAATGCATCCCTTTCTTCGAAGCTCTAAAGAAAGGAAAAGGAAAGTTTGAATGGACTGACGAATGCTCGACAGCCTTCCTTAACCTGATCGAACACCTTCAGAGACCACCAGTACTCTCAACTCCAAATGAAGGCGAATAACTATACATATACCTTGCTGTATCGTCCCATGCTTTAAGCGCCGCTTTGGTGAGAGAAGACAACCGCGCACAGTGGCCCGTATACTTTGTAAGCAAGAGATTTACAGGGGCAGAAACCAGATACCCTAAACTTGAAAAGCTAGCATACTGTTTGCTAATCACATCACGGAAACTGCGATGCTATTTCCAATCTCATTCCATCAGAGTTTTAACCGATCAACCGCTAAGGCAGGTACTCCATCGCCCCGACACTTCTGGGCGACTACTTAAGTGGTGCATTGAACTGATTCAATATGATATCACCTACCATCCTCGCACCGCCATCAAAGGACAAGCCATGGCCGATTTCATTGCCGAATTCACTATTAATGAAGGTAAGGAGCAATCTGAAATAGCAGAAGATATCAAGTGGGATCTCTTCGTAGATGGAGCATCAAATGAACAAGGCTCGGGGGCATGTGTTGTGATAATCACCCCCAGGGGAAGGAAGCTGCACTATGCCCTAAGATTGGAATTAGCTGCCACCAACAACGACGCAGAATACGAAGCAGTGATAGCCGGATTAAAACTTGCCCTGGAGATTGGAGTCGGTTCAATCAAATACTGGGAGAATTCCAAACGCGAGGAGAACGACTCACAACATATCTAAAGAGGACCAAGCTGCTGCTCAATCAATTGGATCACTATTTAATCAAACACATTCCTCGAGAAGAGAATCAGGAGGCCGACGAACTGGAAAAGCAAGCTAGCATGAAGGACGGCACCGCTTCCGGAACAATAACCATCTCAAAGCAACTAGCCCCGAGTTACGAGCCAATGAATATGATAGCTGCAATCGAAGAGGAAACTTGGATGACTCCCATCCGGAAGTACTTACAAAGTGGCACACTGCCCGACGGGCGTAAAGAAGCTAAGAAAATCTTAAGGAAAGCTTCCCGCTACACATTACAAGAAGGCATCCTCTATCGGCGCGGTTTCTCTAATCCCTTATTAAGGTGTATCGCTGGAAGGGAAGCCAAGGAAGTCTTGTCCAACATCCATCAAGGAAGTTGCGGAGATCACACTGGAGGGCAGACTCTAGCAAAGAAAATACTCCGATATGGGTATTACTGGCCCACTTTAAACAAAGACGCCTTAGACTTCGTCAAAAGATGTGACAGATGTCAGAAATTTGCTAAGATTTCTCAACTACCAACAAATGAGATTACTCAGATGACCAGCCCTTGGCCCTTTGCGATATGGGGAATTGACTTGATTGGCGAACTACCAATGGGCCGAGGCGGAGCCAAATATGCCATAGTGGCAGTCGACCATTTCATCAAATGGGTGGAAGCGGAGCCTTTAAATAAAATATCTTCGGCGAAAGTTATTAACTTCTTGGTCAAAAATGTTTTATGCAGGTACGGGGTTCCACTCAAAATCATATCGGACAACGGACTTCAATTTGACAGCGAAGAATTCACCGACTGGTGCCAAGAGCACGGAATTCACAAAAGCTTCTCATCTGTAGCTTACCCCCAGGCAAACGGACAAGTCGAAGCTGTCAACAAAATTCTCAAAGCTCTAATCAAGAAGAAACTTGAAAAGTCAAAAGGTGCTTGGGTGGATGAACTTCCTACGGCACTTTGGGCCTACCGCACATCTTACAGAATATCAACAGGGCATACTCCTTTCTCTTTGGCATACGGATCGGAGGCCATGCTCCCAGTTGAAACTGTAGTGCCTTCCCACCGTAGGATCCACTACAACCCAGAAGAGAACGAAGAAATCCTCCACATGTCTTTGGATCTAATTGAGGAGAGAAGAAACGATGCAGCACTCAAAGTGGCAGCTCACAAGCAAAAAGTGGCAGCACAATACAACTCCAAAGTCAAGCACTGTAGCTTACAAGAAGGAGATCTTGTCCTCAAGCGGATCTTCCCGCGCCTCGGAGCGCTAGATCCAATCTGGGACAGACCTTATGTAATTCATAAAGATCTCCACAACGGAGCTTATATTTTGTCAACAGTGGACGGAGAGGTGTTCCAGAGGTTATGGAACATCCAACACCTTCGTCGATACTTTTCCTAACTTGTACTGCCCATATGAAGTGAATTAACAAAGAGAATCGGTGGACGTAGGCATTTTCGTGCCGAACCACTTTAAAAATCTTGTCTCTTTTTAACTTGTTCCTTTATATCTTGGTTGCTTGTTAAGCTTTATCCTTTTCTGTTGAACAAAATCCTGTATAACGGCATTTCCATTCTGGACACTTCACGGCACAACCTCACCTGGACAAGACCTAACAGGTACGATACGAATCTATGCCCTCGTCAATGAGACACTTTTGCTCCAGCATCCCTCTGCTGCGGGTTAACTCATTGCTCGCGATGGCCCTCAAAGGCAACTGTAATGAGTCGATCATAAGCCACCGAGAAGGCCGACCACAGCCGAGGCAGCTCATTACGGCGTTCGGCTCGTCGGCGACTGTGAACTGATTATAAGCCCTAACATAAGGTGTGGCCAGCCAGGGGTAGTTCACAGTTGACGATCGGCACCCACGCTAGCCGGCCACGGTAAATCGAATAATACCCACGATTACGGGCCATAATGGCCCGGGTAGTTACTGTGCGCGATCTCGGCTCCGATGTGTCTTAAGTACGGCTGTGGTAAAAAAGAAAACTCCCCGCGGAGGCGTAAGATGTGTGACGAATGTCTCTAAGACCCACAGCTAGGGAAAGTGACTACCAAACCTGTTTGCCACGAACTTAAGCACATCGAAGGCCTTCCGTGATTGGAAGTTTTACTATTTCTTATATTTCCATTTTATTTATAAAAAATTTCCTTTTATCCTCTACAACGATTACTAAAGTACATGACAAAATGGGAGACACTCGCTAGTGGAAATGAGAACTCACAACTGGATAACAGGTCACTCAGCTGCATTCCATCCTCAGTCACACAAGACATTCAAAGCTACCGTCTACAACTAAAACATGAAGGGCGGTACTCCCTTTTCTTGTACGTAAACATGTAGTTATAGTCTATTCACACATCACACTAACATTGCGAGACATGAAATTATATTTTAAGCAAGAGCTTAGCATCAAACACGATTAAAGCACATGCATATACACAGCTATATTTCTTATGCAACACATCAAGATAACGACAACATTCTAATATGAAAAAATCAGCTTATGTTATAAAATTACATGTTAAAAATAAAGTCGTCGTTGCAATGACATTTACAACCTGAAAGTACATTAATGTTTTGGAACTAGTATGTACAGGAATGTCAAGTAAAACCAAAAATGCCCGGATCAAGTCAGAATAGTCGGCAGCATCAGAACTTCATCTCTATCCTTCCAACTCCCCAAGATCTACTTGACCGCAGGATCAGAACTCACAGCATGCTGACCAAAGGTCCCACCTGTCCAATTCAGGAGAAGAATCTATTAGACAAATGATAGGCGATCAAGTTGAGGAAAGATTAAAAGGGAAGACTTACCAGCGTCTGCTCCCTGATCATCATCCTCCAACTGCACACCCACTTCATCGGCGGTAAGCAGCCGCATGCCCTCCTTCACCGCCACCTTCTCCTCCTTGGTGAACTGAGCGGTAACCACATCCATTCTGAAGGCCACGCCACCCTCTTTATCTGCATCAGCCTTGGCCTCCTCCAAAGCCCGGAGATATATCCTGGCCATGACCCGGGGGTAATCATCCATCCAGGATAGGTTGCCCTGCTTCCAAGTACGAAAATACATATCCTGTAGCATATCATCCATCATCCCTTCGTTCTCCTCAAATTCCCTCATACGGGCCTCAGAAACCGACAACTTTGCAACGGCAGCATCCCTCTCCAATCGGTATCTTGAGCAGTCAGCTTGAAGGGATCTCCTCATCGCCTCCATCTCCTCCTTTAGCTTGGCCTGAGCAAGCTCTGCGGCTTCGAGCCTTCCAGATAACTCCTCTACCTGCTCGAGATCCGCTCTCCGAACCTCATCCACTATTGCGATGGCCGTTTCAATTTGTTTCTTGCAAGCATCCTCCATCGTTCGCAATTCTGCCTTGCTAGCCTCTTCCATGGTTTTCCTTAGTCGTCTGGAGGCCGCCTCATGCTAGGAGATCTGAATGGCCTGCTCGGCAAGCTGTTTGGCTTGATCGGAAATCGCTAGCCGCAGCCAAATGTTATCACTTCCGATTTCCTCTCCAGCCTTGACCAGTCGGGCGTGATGCCCCATCAACTTCTTGGTCTCCTCAGTCACCTGATTGATGTTTGCCTTGCCCTCATCCCCCATAGCCACAATCCGAGTGGTCAACAAGTCGAGATCCAAAGACTTAGCCTCATCAAGCACCCTTACCATAGGATTGCAGGGTAGGAGGTGCTCACCGGTAACCTCATCGAAGGAAATATCATGAGAACTCGGGTCCAGATCTGGATGACCTGCAAATGGGTTACGAGCCAAGCCGGGACGATCAACATGAGTAACAGAAGGATTCTCTAATGGACGCGGAGATGGTATGGACTCAGTATCTCCCCTGTGATGTCATGAATAGGCTGGGTTGGGGGCTGAGGTCCAAGCGAAGGTTCAAACATGGAACGCCTCCTCTTCCTCTTTTGAATATCCTTTTCAATGACTCCAAGAAGAGGAAGGTAGCTGACTACGCCACTGGAACGGTCAGTCGAGGGCTTCGGTTTAGCAGAAGCTTTGAAGAGTTTGAATTGCTCGAGGCGGTGAAGAATGTCTGATGTCTTGGCCACCTTACCCGTTCCTGGAATAAAAACCAAGTGTTACAAGCGTGCATGAAACTATAATCCAAGAAACATGTGAAGTCAAAAGAGGAGTCGAAAATCCACCTTGAACCGCCGGAGTTGTCCTAGCTGAAATGCTCTCAGAAGACGGACTAGCACCAGTCCCGGCCTTATCAGATTTCTTCGTTTTCTCCACCAAGGCCGACCCTTCCTCCAACCCCTCAAAGGCTTGGCGGAAAGCATCATCCGTCACTCTTGAATCTCACCTGCTTGCCCAGAGGTCAAGGCACCAACTCCACTACCACCCTGTCCTTCGCCACCGTCACCACCATCACCTTCTTCATCGCCTCCGCTCTCCTCCTCGCCTCTTTCCTCCTCACCACTTTCCTCCTCCGGAACATCTGGGCATGTGCTGGGAGAGGGTCCATCATATTTCTTGAGCTTCTTTCCCCCGACGATTGGAGGTATCGAGAAGGGTCTCCTCTTGCTACTCTTTGTCGTGACCCCTCCTTTAGCTTTGGCAGCTCTTTCCTCGGCCGTATCCCTCTGCTTGACCACGGACTGATGTGGTAGAATCAAGTTGTGTCCCAGAAGAGTGGCATTCCTGATTAGGTAAGAAGCTGACCTATCCCTTCCCGAAATGGCCTCTATCTCCGCGGCCATCTGAACCAGGTGATCATTCTCCACGACCGCAAAGCCACCCGTCGCTAGCAAGAAATAAAAGCACATAAGAAGGAGCATCTCAGTCAGAACGGAAATTATAAATAAGGTTCAACTTACAGCCAGAGGTGAAGCGGTGGATCGAAACGGTGTCATCCTGGACGAAGAACCATTCCTTCTTAAACATGGTGAACTTCGAATACAAGTCCAAGACCGGCTTGAAGGACACGACCGATTCTAAGCTGATATATGGGGACCCTTTCTTGTAACCTCTCAAGTTATATAGATACCGAATCTCCCAGTTAGAAGGGGGCGCCCGTACTTTCTCTGGAAAATCACGAATAGGCACACCAAGATAGCGTAGGATTTGGGCTGGAGATGGAAAGGGGCCACCTTCAAATAGGTGACGAAGCTAACTATCCAAGCATTGATTGGAGGAATGGCCCCGCACATCTAGTGGTACCTACTATAAGCGAAGTATCCTTCGGGGGGATTATATGGCATGACCCCCTTCCCTGGCAACATCATGCGTGCTCCATCAATCCCAAAGGAGCGGGAGATAACATCAAGCTGCTCCTCTCTGAGAGAGCTAGGAAAGCAGTCAGGCGGAAAAATCAGAAGCTCTTGGGGACCATACCCATCTACTAGCGATCTCGGGGTGGGTCCACGACGTTCCAGCCCTGGCTGAGCTGGGGGCACTACGGTGGACTCTCTTCTGTCCGTAGACTTCCTCTTATCTGATCGAGTTTCCACTTTATGAGACATTTATCTGCAACACAAGGAAGCACGTTGCTAGAAGTAGAGATATAAAAAAGCAAGTGTGTATGAAGTCTAGAATTTCATTTATAAGTCAAAATGAAAAAGGCATAAGGTCCATTCGGCGACCAAACTCCCAAAGATGATTCGGCAAGTTAATTCGGTACTTAAAAGCCCTAATTTCGTTCGGTAAATCAAAGTCTTTGAGTTCATTCGGTAGTTCAACCTTAAAAACTCGTTTGGCAGAAGAAGGCTTACCTGATCCGGCACTACAGTTGATTCGGCACTACAGTTGATTCGACACTACAGTTGACTCGGCACTATAGTTGATTCGGCAGGTAAGGGATAATGGAGACACAGGGTCCATACTTATAAGCAAACGTGGATGACCGGACCAAATGGTTCGACGCATAGGTCCGAATAAGGATGTCCGAGCTAAAACAAAGCGCGGCATTATGCTAGCATATGCCCCACTTTGGGGGGCAAATGTTGGGCGTGTTTCTGCCTACCACCGAACCAACCCCGCTTCCTATGCATGGCCGAACCAGCCTCCACTGATCCATGCTACTACCGGTCCAACTCCATCTCCATGCTACTACCGGTCCAACTCCATCTCCATGCTACTACCGGTCCAACTCCATCTCCATGCTACTACCGATCCAACTCCACCGATCCATGCTCCCACCGGACCAACACCACTTCCATGAACGACCGAACCAAGGCATCTCCAACACCTACCGGACCAACTCCACTTCCTTGAACGACCGAACCAAGGCCTTGCCGAACCAACGTTGTCGGGCCAGATTTCATCAGCCCAGGCCCACAAGCAGGTGTATACATCCAGGACCCCTGCCTCCAGCCTCACTCTATAAATAGAGGGGCAGGGGTACAACAATGGCAGACAAGTTTGAGAGCTCAAGCACGAATAGAACTTTCAAACAACTTTCAGTTACTTGTAATCAAAGCTTTGTACTTGTAATCTGAATAGAAAAGGAGAATAACATATAAAGTGGACGTAGGCACGTTCTGGCCGAACCACTATAAATCTGTGTGTCTTTTACAGTTTAGTCCCTACTTTTTATACATTTGCATAAATCATCCAAATCACTAAGAACAACTTAAAATCGACTAAACCATACGACTTGAAGGTGTTTGCCCATTTTTTGTGCAAACAATAATATACATCAGAGTTAAATAAGTTACAACTGAAGTCTCAAATACAACAGTCAAATATAAGAATCAGAATACATCACTGGAATCATCGAATATCTGAAAGCTGGGTAGATAGCTGGATCTCCAGGCGAAGCTCCAACTTCAAAGGTGAGTCTCAAAAGCTAAACCACTCAGTCTGACCCGAGCGTAAAGCAAAACACAAAACAGTCGAGTCAGAATTAATATTCTCATATCAATAAATCCAACTCAAGTGAAATAGCAATCGAAACACAAGTAACTCAAAGGATGTTGGAATCACCATCCTCTAAGGATCCATTAAACTATCTACTATGTCGTAGTATACGCTAAATAGAAAATGTATATCAGTAACATAATGTATCAAAATAGTGTTAAGGCGTTACCATTATCACCCTTAACACATTTTATATAAGCATCATAGTCTATACAGCACTGTAAACTCCACCGTAAACTGGTGGGATATCAGGGAGTACTCCATAGGTATAACAAAAAACAAATTCGTAGTGGTCGCGTATATAGGAATACAAGTATGACAAGGCACATGAGGCAATACCCAATGTAGTGAAACTACCGTTTGCCTGATCCGGACTGGTGAGAACGCATCGCCGCAGCGATCGCAACACCGCGAAACAACACTCCTGAAATTTCGAGGGTGCACCAATCAATCACAAGTAATGAGTAGTAGTTACGAAGAAGTATGTCCGCTCGAGGTGGCTAACCTCATTTGGTCCGGCATGGCTCTTGATTTTAGTCATTTCCAATTTGACACAAGTGTCAAGGCTATCCATTATCGTTCTCTTTCTTCAGTCATCACGTACATCATTCCAACCATTTCATTCTGGATCATCACTCCGCGTATAGTTATTAAAGTGGTTTCGGTTTAGACAGAGAGTATGTCCATAACCGATTCCGGTCTCTTTAATAACTTTCGAAATTATTACACCGATTAGTCGTTTAGAAATTTCAAAACAAAATCAATTTCAATTTCAATTTCAATTTGTAAATCAATATTTCGTTTGTCTTTCTAAATCAATTTCCAAAATTCACGTTTCAAAACTTACAAATTACCATTTCAAAATCTTATAATTTGATTCCAATATTTATTTAAACAATACAAATATTGATTCAAGTTCGTATATAAGTTTCATTCCGAAATCATTTAAATGGTTTAATTTTCATTCAAATCAATTTAATTTCGTTTTTCGATTTCATCCAATATTCGCTAAGTAAATTTATCTTTCAAAACAACTTCTATTTAAATTCGAATTCATTTAAATCAATTACTTACGTTCAACTTCATTATATCAAAACTTCAAATTGAAATAAATTAAATTCGTCAAATCAATTCTTTAAATTACAAGTCTTACGTTAATTTCAATAAATCCCATTCATTTCAATAAATCACGTTTTATTTCTTGTTAAAGAAATTCAATTTTCACTTATTTATTGACTTCGTTACAAATTTCAAACTCAATTAATAAAGAACTAAATTTCACATAAACGAGAAGTTTCAATTTCACTTATTAACTTACTTAAATAATTTCTCCAAAACTTTAATAAATAAAGAAACTCAATTTCATTTATTAATGAAGTTCAAATCCGCTTATTCAAAAGTTCAATTTCTCTTATCAAAGAATTAAATTTTTATTCAATTATCAAATAATTAAATCTTATTCAATTATTAAATAATTTCAATCTTAATTATTAATAATTTCAAAATTTAATAATTACAAACTTGATTATAAATTCAAACATAATTATTAAATCATTTCCACTTAATTATGAATTCAAACTTAATTATCAAATCATTTCAACTTAATTATAAATTCAACTTAATAATTTCAAACTTAATTTTAATTCCAAACTTAATTATAATTTCAAATTTAATTATTAAATGATTTCAAACTTAATAATTTCAAAACCCGATTATAACTAATTCCAAATTATTTATTAATAATTCCAAATTTAGTTATTAAATAATTAAATTTCAAACAACGTTCTTTCATCAATTACTATGTTAAAATTTGTCTCAGATTTTAATCTTTACATTTTCCTTTCATAAAATTCAAATTCCAACTTCATTTCAAAACTTATTCTTTGCTCGAATAAAATCATTATTTTATTTTTAAATCAAATTATTGACCTATCGGATTTTTATTTAATTCTCTATCCTAGGTCAAGTTCATTTGGGTATTTATCATTTCAACCCGATTCCAGTTCAATTCAAAAATCAAAGCATGATAAAGGGAACTTGCAGTGTGATAACTGGGATGGTGTCAAAGTAAATAATCAAGCAATAGCATATATTCATAACAATTCAACAATATTCAACTAATCTCGAAATAATCGTATTAATTCACATTGTGGTTTGTGCGAATTAATATAATTATTTCTAGAATCTACACTATCATTTCATGCATATTAAAGATTATTACATTATTATTATTATTCTATGCAATTCTACACTTTACATCCATTATTCAATTTCATACTTCATCAATTAATACAACATAAATTCAAATGGTTCAAGGGAAATTAATTATTCCTACATGTCAAATAATTAACATTTACGGGGTCATATTTTACAAATTTCACTAATCAAGTTCAACACATATGTCGATTCAAAATTTAACTATTCTACGTTAAATTCAATTGCATAATATTTATCACTTTATACATTACAATTTATCATCCAACATAAACAACAACAATCAATCAATTATCAGTCAAACAGAATTATCATCGTGTAAATAACAGATAATGGTGCCAGGTGTCAACCGAGAACTGATACATAAATAACAATGCAATAAATAACAGCAACATATTTCAATTGTCGTTTCAATTGAAATCAAATTTAATAAATAAAAGAATATTAATCGTGAGTGATTGCTTACCTTTCGAGGCTAGAGGATGGACAGCGAAATCGAGTTACGAAATCCAGGCACGAATTCCAAAACAAGCTAGATGAACATGGTTCAACGATCAAAGCTGACAATAGGAATAGACGAATCAAATCAGGATTGGATCGGGGAAGATAAACAGGATGAGTGAGCTTTATATACAACTATATATAGATAAAATGATATTCTAAATTCAAACATATTAATATACGTGTATTATATTTATTTACAAATTAATTTAAACATATGTTTGCTCAGTATACATATTTTACATCATTGTTTTAGCCAAAACACATATATTACTATATTATAAATTTAACAGACGTATTAAAATTTATAAAAGAAAAAAAAACTGATTTTAAATTTGTATATATCACCGGTTTATATACATAACACAGACAGTGCAACCATATATAGTTCTTTAACCGTACAAATCTTATACGTATTAGACTAAAATATAATACAACCTATATAAATTAATATATAAACAAAATCAGACAATATATATTTTATATAAACTCAAGTATACTTGTATAAACATATATATAAATCGTTAGTAAAACATGAACATCTACAGGTCAGACAGGCTTGTAAATAACCTTCATATAGGAATCTAAACAATATATTAGTTCAAAGTTTACTAATAAAACAGACAATCTCTGTACACATATGCCGCATCTTATAAAGTAAACATTTACAATTTTATAATATAACTTTGTATGTATATATACGTACAAATCTATAACCAATATTATAACTCTCTTTATTATTATTATTATACACCAATATATAATACATGATGTATGTATTGAAAACATGTATATCTTTTTGTGTACAACTTCAAACTTGCAAGCGTATGCATATTTCAAAACTCTACAGAATGTCCATTAACCCATATATATGTAAAGCATGTATATATACACGCTTCTTCAGATGCAATCTTTTTATAAATACTAGTATATACAAACTAACTTAAAATATGGATAAATTTACAAACTATATAAGTGCATATTATAAAATATACATATATAAACCGCAAACAAATATAAATACTATTAAAACTGTTTCAAAATACCGCATAACTTAAGTAAATAATTTAACATATTATATATAAAACAGAACATATTTATATATACATATATACCTTTAAATCATATCACAACATAGCCACCATTATATAAACATATATATACGTCCAAATATACAATATAGCCCTCTTACCGTAAACATTAAACATAGTAAACTGTAAACTATAAACATAGAAAAATAGGCACTTATATAAATGGTTCGACGGCATATCCTATACTTTCCTATACAAACTTATATATATACACCAACAAAATTTATACTTAACTTATACATTATATATGTATACCCACACACACATCCGCTACAGCTTTTATAGCAATATACAAACTGTAATAAAGAGGAAGATAAATCTATAGAACCCATGATATAATAGATTGAAACCATATATAACATACTTACAATAGTATTATACTAACCATTTTTTTTCTTTTTCTTTTTCTTGAAAAGCGAAAGCACAACAGTTCTAATACCATATGAACAACACTTATACCAAAATCTGGCATGTTATATCTATCATATCTTATACTCCTTAACACCACTTTCTTATATAATATGTACAACAAACGTCATCACTTTAAACACACGTAAAACCTATATAAGCAACGCATAGTAATATATATACAACTAGCTATATAAGCTATCTATATTAAATTATTAATGTAGATAATATATAATACTTACTATATACAAACGGAGGGGATAGGCTGGCAAGCCACACTAGTACATAAGCAAACACAGGCAACCGAATGCTTCCACGAACCGATCCATGAGAATGCTAACAAGCTGGTAGGTGGTTCGAGGGCAACGGCAATGGAAGGTTTGCTTTCAGGGTGGACGCGGAGGATGAGCAGAGGTCGGAGCAGCGGTGCAAGTTGGGTTTCGGCATTGAGATTTGGTGTAGGCGACTTCGGTGCATGAACAAGTAAGGAGGAGAGGAGACGTGCCGTGGAGGTGAAGCACACATGCAACTTTTTTTTTATAGAGTTCGGCCTTATGGATTTTGGTGGTTTCGGCTATGGAGTGGAGGAGGAATGCAAGAAGTGATAGCCGAACACAAGAGGAGGTTAGTAGAGAAAAGAAATTGAAGAGAGTTTCATGGTTTGCTCAAAGGAAATAAAAGTGGAAAGGTGAAAAGAAAGAGGTGGATCTGGTCAGAAGAGAATGGGCTACAAAGACAAAGGAATGGTTGTGTTTCACTTTCAAACGTCAGAGGGTTTTAATTTTTTATTTTTTGGAAAAATGGAGAATCAAAGCAAAATAATGGACACTGGGAAACGAAATGTCATGAATGAATTCTAGAAAAATAATCAATGTAAGTGATGTTCAGCTGTCATTTGAAAAGGCAGGGACAAAATTTTAATACGGCTCCGATACGACCAACAGTTATTTTGTTATCCAACGTGTACCGTACACTGAATTACTGAAACGAATATATTATAGAGATCGGCACAACGAACCGCTCGAAACGGTATACAGATATCAAGGGTACGATTTAATTATAAAAATTTGAATTTTATAATAGCGAAAAATGCATGAAAAACGTAGAAAAATAAGATTGACGAAGCCAAACATGTCCGAATTTAGAAAAATGACAAACTGACATCTTGCTCAGAAGATGATTTAGAATTTTTCTATGTAAAAATATTTTGGTTTTGAAAAAGTTTTATTTTCATCGCTTTTTAGCTGATTAAATTGAAGTAAATTTACGCACGAAATAAACTTTCATATTTTCGGACGAAAATTTTCCAGTTGCTATGTTTAACTAGACGCATTCCAAATATTAAATTTATATTTAAACATTTTATCGTTAAGATTCCCACAAAATTTCAGTTAAATTCGTTACTAAAACCGTCAAAATTTACGGGTCGTTACATAAGTACTTGGGTCGGCAACATTTCTCTTAGCAAGGAATTTAAGCCCTTCATGAACTTCATGGCCTTATTTACAGGTGTGTCTATTGGGCTCATCTCGAATTTAACCAATTCATGTAGTTGTAACATCCCGTCTTTTTGTATGTTTTAAATCGACGATAAACCACAAACGTCAGACTCAAACCATATAGAAGGGTGGATTGTTATGGGGTAAATAAGAAAAAGCAGAGATAGAAAAAACAAAATAGAATCCTATAGCGGAACGATAAAATATAATAATCAAATAAATAGTTCATGAAGCTGTTTTACAAAAATATTTGATTATACTTATACAATACATATCAGAGTTACACATACCAGAGAATAATAAATAACAATGCAGAGCAACAATGTGATGCAGTGGAATAACGTAGTATATAATAATAATATCTTCGTCTTCATCCTCCAAAATAAAGTCTTCAAAACCTGTAATGCTCAGACAGACCGGAGTGAATTGAAAAGACAAAACACTCGAGTCAGAACTAAAGATCTTATGTAAGTTAAATCAATAGAACCAAATATAAGAGGAACAGCGTCAGTGATGTTTACGGGATTTGACATCTCCTTTCCAGTGTCTAACGTGAGTGCAGTAACTAAAGAGATGCTAGGGATTCACATCTCCTAAGGATCCGTTAAACTATTTACTATGTAGTAATATGCGCTATTATAATAATGTCTAATAGTAAAATAAACTTACTTTTAAATAGCGTTAAGGGGTTACCCATATAGCCCTTAACACATAATAGTGCCAGTAATCTATACAGTACCGTAATACCTCCTGATCGGGACGCTAACAGAGGATACTCAGACATAAATCAAACTCGTACAAGGCGCGCTAGGGTAGGTGACACGGCACAACTAGGTAATGCCAGGGTAGATATACCAATTACCCTTCCGGACCAGCGGTAACGCATAGCAGCTACTACCGCCCACCTTGAGCCACACCCTCCAAATCAAAAGGGCTCCAATCAATCACAAAGTAACAGAATGGTATCGAAGGAGTGTGTCCGATAAAAGGTGCTAACTTTTTAGCCCGTCGATCGCTCCTGCTTTAGCCACCTTATGCCAACTCACAGGAATCGGGTCCACGTATATAGCTCAAAGGAAACGTCGCCACCATCCTACTTCATTCTAGAATCTCCACCACGTACACGGTTGTGAAAGTGGTTTTCGTAGTTGGCAGAGAGTATGATAACTTCCGATCCCGGTCTTTTTGACAACCAAACGTTATTATAATACCGCGGTCATTTCAAAATAATTTATACTTCAAAACCAGAATATAATATCCATTTCAAAACCATATAAATACGACATCGTTTCCGTTTTTAAAACCCAAATCAATATGATATCATTTTTATAAAGACCCAAATCAATATAATATAACTTTTATTTCAAATATATCCCTTTTCCAAAATCATAGCACTTTCAAATTTATACACTTCGAAACCAAACATTTGAAATTTTACACTTTTAAAACATGGCACTTTGAAATTCGCAACTTCGAAACACTTTAATTTCGATAAAGCATTTCAATTTCGATATATTTCAAGGCTTTAAATATCCCAAAATTTCCAAACTACATCTGATAATTTCGATTCGAAAATTAATTTTTCTATTATATAGTTTTGAAATATTTTACATAATAGGTCCATTATGTTGATACGCTAAGATTTTGATCAATGACAATAGGCTTCAACAAAAAGGAAGAGATATGTGCAAAGCTAAAGAAAGAACGATGAAGACCAAGGATAAACATAAGTATGATTTTTATATAGGTCTTAGTTTAGATTTATTATTAAAATCTATCCTCAAGAGGCTTGCACAAACACTAGAACACACTTTATAAATTTCATTTATTAATAAACATTCACTGTGCACAGTTTAGTAGTTCATTCGACTGAACAGGGATGACCAGTCGACTGAACCTGTTACACATATACAACATGTACAGTTTCAGTCGACTGAAAACCATGTTCAGTCAACTGAATTTGTTCCTGAAAATTTTACTTCATATTTTCAGTTGACTGAATTCTCTGTTCAGTCGACTGAATTTGAACCTGCGAATTTTCTATGAATAGACACCTTCTTCCTTCCAAGAGTAGCAACCATTCACCAATGGAAATGGAAGCATCTCTTGTCTGCATCCTTAGCCAACAAATGCATCCCTCTACAAGTATAAATACATAATTTTAACATCTTCAATTCACCAAATTCTCTTGCTTTAATCTTACTATCTTCTTGAACATATTATCTAGAAATTCTCAAAGCACTCACAAATCTATTGCTTGCATCACTGCTTTGTTTTTAACATTCTTTTGATTCATAGCAATTCACATTTCCTAAATCTTCACAAACACATTGCATACTCTCGAGGATAAGATTATAGGAATATTGTACTACATTAGACTCATTAGTGTTGATAAGAACAAAATAAATCAAATACTTTTTTTAGTAATTGAGTTGAATTCCTCTTCGGTGTTTGAGGCAAGAAATCCCGTTCGGTTGTTCGGGTAAGTTATAAACCTATTCCTCCGGGTTAAGTGAGGGTGTTAGTTAGTGAAATTCCTAAGTGAAGCTTAGGGACTGGACGTAGGACTAGAGGTCCGAACCAGTATAAAATCCTAGTGTCTCCTTGCTTTTACTTACTTTGTCTACATAGACTATTCCGTTATTCCATATTACATGATCCTACTACATAGCCTCTTTTAATTGGTATCAAAGCAAGGTTGTCCTATAACCATAACACCGTTATTAGACATATTGATAATATGAAAAATAACGCAAGTACAAGCACAACATCTGGCTATAGTTCTACATTTGCGGAAGGACAATCTACCCAAAGACCTCCTCTATTCCATGGATTAAACTATAACTATTGGGCTACAAGGACGAGGATTTATATGCAAGCAACAAGTTTCGAAGCCTAGAATGCTACTCAAGCAGAGTTCGTTGTACCCACAACCGATTATCCTACATGGACACAAATTCAAAAGAATGAAGCTAGTGCAAATGCCAAAGCTATGAATATGCTATTTTCTGTTTTATTAAACTCTTGGGTACTCATATTATATATGAGTAGACTAGTGATTTAGGTTACCTTAACGAATTCTAGAGGAGATATGGAGCAGGAGGCTTCCAAGTGTAGATATATTATGGTTCCGTTGTGTTGTTTGTTATCTGTATCTTGAATCTTGAGTTGTATAGTTAGACATATGTTTATAACTGTCTAATATCTATTGTATAAGTTGTATACTCTGATGTAATGTGATACTATGTAATATTTTATGTGATATATTATATTTCATTTGTTCTGCTGTGAGTTCTCTGATGTTGTTGTGTTTCTTCTTTCTCTTTCTTTTCTTCTTCTATCCCTTTCTTTCTTCAAGATGATGCGATTTCCTAGATATAGGAAGTCGGGTCGTCTCAGCTGGTATCAGAGCATTAGTTTGAGTGAATACCTACGCTCTGGAGTGGTATCTTTCTTGAGAGAGCGTACTTGTAATTTTTATATATAACTATATATATATATATATACACATATCTGCCTAGATTTGTTGGGTTATCTGTTCGGATTTTCCAACATAATTTTTAGAGGTAGATGGAGTAGTGGTGTGTAACACGACTACCACTGAAGG
Organism: Allium cepa; assembly: GCA_030765085.1. Classification (NCBI taxonomy): domain Eukaryota; kingdom Viridiplantae; phylum Streptophyta; class Magnoliopsida; order Asparagales; family Amaryllidaceae; genus Allium; species Allium cepa. The sequence continues at coordinate 1,044,254,546 of CM060941.1, read as the reverse complement.
AAGAGGTCCATATGTTTGAGGTTGGAAGTATTTATCGAGACTGTAGACCTAATACCGTATCGAATAAGATTTGTAGTTTAGAGTAAGGATTTCTCTGATATCCGAAGGAAATCTCTTTAAAGATTCGGAGTTTATCTTTGAAGTGTAAGTTTGGATTTCGCTCGGGTGAGCGAATTTTTCTTGAGTTTGGATCTGTTGGTAGTGCAGAAGTAAGTAATGATATCTTGATAACTGCGTGATGAGATGCAGTATCCATGGATATTCCAGAAGATGTTTTCTTTTGAAACATTTTTAGAAGTAGTTGAGGAGCAGTCTTACCTGCCGTAGGGAAGATTCGTCTGTGTAGAAGTTGTTTGGATCTTTAGCATGGAGGTTAGCCGTTCTGGAATATAAGACTAAGGTCTATGAGTTGTTTCGCTTGGCATGTTCTCATTTGTTATTCCTTAAGGAAAGCGAGTTGTAGATGCTTGGTTTGGAACCGAGTTTCTTGAGAAGTTGTCTGCCATCTCGAAGGTCTTTTGTGTGGTTTGTTGATGGTTTTGGTTTTCGGGAAGCCTTTGGATTAGAAGTCTTTGGTTAGTTGTGGTAGCAGTGCAACTCGAAGTGTTCGGTGTGCTGACGAGGAGGACTTTTGGCTTTGCAGTATTATTGAAGTAGAGTTTGGAAGCAGCAGTGTAGCCGTTTCTCCGATGGTTCAGGAATATCAGTGGTTCTTCTATCAGCAGTCCGGGCAGTTGGTGAAGTTTTCTTGAAGAGTTAACCTTGTTTGGAAAAGTTTAAGGCTGTTATAATTGGTAAAGAGAGGACAGTTTCTTTGGAATCTGAACTAGGTTGGATCGCAAAAATGATTTGCGATTAATTTGGAATTTTTTTTTCTTTGGGTAATCTTTTGTTTGAGACTGAGAATTCTCATGTGGTAGTAGGAACTACCGAGGTAATCAGAAGTTCGTCTGCATCTGGAGTTGAGTTCCATATTATTTTGGTTTCAGAAGCGATTCGGTAGTCAGCCTAGTAGTAGAGTTGGTGTAACAGCTCAGAATTTTTGGAGTTTGGATGGGTCGGATCTTGTTTTTGAGTTTGGATTTCTGCTATAAGGTTGTGTGACCGAGTCAAATGTGCCACTCAGATTTTATGGATCTGATGAACAAAGTTTCTGGATTTAACGGATAAGTTTGTACTCGTGTTCATCAACAGTATTCTCATCTATTTCAGAATCAGAGTTGTGCAGCGGAAGCGAGGTAGCAACTGTACAAGGAAGGAAGCGAGTTCTTTTTGCTATTTCTTGAGTAGTAGAGCTTGAGTTCTAGATTTCGATGGGTTTTGGAAGGCTTTTCTATTGGATAGGATCCAGAAATTGGTTTGCTTTGGTATAGTTGTTTCTGGAAGCATCAACATAGGTCGAGCTGATCAGGAAGAAGATTGACAGCCCAGGATTGTCTGTTGAGTTATACAGATATGAGATAAGGAGTTTTGGAATTCAAAGTTGGACACTTCATTGTTGTTAAGGATTTCTCTGGTTAAGAGAACAGTAATTGGGTAAGATTGGATGGCTAGTTCGCGGGCATTTGAGATTTTCTATCTGTGTTTTTAAATTTGGAGTTGTTTTGAAATTTAATTTAATCTATTGATAATTTATATATGTTAGATATTGTAATTTAAAAGCTTTGTTTTTAAATTAATATTTTTCAAAAGATAATTTAGTTTAATTCAATTTGTTTTAAGAATATAAGATAATTGTTTGTTTTTAAAATATGATAGTTAAAAGGAATTTAAACAAGCTTTGTTTTAAAATGCTCAAATTAAAATGGTTAAATGATAAAAATAAAAGTTCTAGATTTTAAATAACATGTATAAGATGTATATTTATATTTGAATTATAATTAGTTTTAGAATATTTCCTTTGAAAAGTAAATTTATTTATATATATGTAAGTATTTATCTACTTAGTAAATTATATGTAAGTTATATTTACATTTCAATTAAGAAAAAAATTAATAAATAAATGCTTAAGTACAAATGTAAACATATTAACTTGTTTGAGATATATGTAAAGCAATTAAACAAATTTAATAACATGTGTTGATAAATTTAGCTATATAGTTACAAGTGTCTTTATTTTGAAATTCATTTTCTTTAATTTTAATAAATATAACACTTCCATTTCTTTATTCTCATTTCTTAACTCAAACTGGAAAAATTTTCAAAACCAGATAGTGACAACTAAAAAAACAAATGCTACGTGAAATTGAAATCAAATCTGCAACTAAAATGAAGATGAATCTGAAATTAGATCTGCAAATCTGCAACCTTTCAAATCTGCAATCAACATCAAGTTCAACAGCATTTTTAAAACATCAAATTTCAACATGCAAGGGATTTCTTCAGCAAAGCAAACCAGAGCATATTTTTTTGAGTAAAACTAGAGTCTGTTCTATTCTCTGCAATATAACAGGTGAGTAAATTTTCACATCCTAAAAATAAATTTATTCATGTTATTTAATCTAAATATGTGATGAATTGTAGTGTTTGGTACAAATGTTAAGTAAGTTGATTTCATGTTTGAATGCAAAGAGGTTATGGAGACTGTATAAGTATGTTCAGTCAGTTAGAACTTTGATCTTACAATTTAATTTAAAACTTTCCCTAACATCATTATTTGATTATGGTGATTAAATAAAAGTAGTTTGATATTGGTTGTTGGTAGTATTAAAAATAGTTTCTGTAAAATTTAACCTACAAAATATTTTTAAATGTAAATTACAGTAAAATCTTGATGCATGTCAAAAATCAACCATCTTGTTTTTAGATTTGGATTTCATGAATGTGTTAAGGACCGAAAATTATGATTTTTAAGGTATATATCATAATTTTTAATTGAGAAATTCTTGTGAATTTGGGGTTTGTTTGGAATTTGGGTTTTTGTAAATTGCCGAAGAACGACTTGATGATTGTAGCTAGGATTTGGTTCAAAGCATGTATATGAATCAAGGATTAGGGGAAAAATACAAGAGAATTTTTCTATTGGGTGAATCGTTCGTATTTGTTTGAACTTGGGTTTAAGGTGGTTCTCGGCTAAGTTTAAATGATGAAGCTTTTGCAACCTGAATTTTTGACCGAGTTCAATCGCATTTGGGAAGGTTGACGACATTGGTTATGGCATCACGATGGAGTGGTCGGCATGGTTCATCGGTGTCGATGGTCGACATTGGGAAGGGTTGTAGTGTCGTTGTTTTCTGTAGTTTTGGTTCGAATGATCGAATTTTGACTCGTGTTCAAATTGTTGAATCTGGGCTTGGATTTAGGATCGCGAGCGACTTTGTGACCGTCGGCAAGAATCGCGACGACCTGGAATGGCCGGAGGTATTGGGATACGTGCATGCGTTAGGCCATGTACACTGGGTATTTTGAAGCTTTGGGGAAGATGAATCTGCTCGGGTGGGTTCTCGTGTGTGTTTCGGGGGTGACTCGAAGATTTAAGGAGTTGGAGGTTTCTCGAGGCAAGTACGGGGAAACTAGGGGTCGAACTCGAGTAATTTAGTTGTGGGTTTTTGGTTTTTACTGTATATGATATTAAGTGGTAAATTCAACTAGACGTTGGATAAAGGAAGGTAAGCTTTAAAAATTTTAAAACAAGTTTATAAAGGTAAACAAATTTATAAAAGTTAAATATTGTTCTTTGTAAGTAAAGTTAATTAAACTTTGAAAAATGTTAATTTAAATGAAATATTTTCATTTTAAAATATTAAATCAAAGTTATTAAGAAATGTTTAAAAACTAAGATTTCAAATTCTATATGAAATAAATAGGTTTAAATTTAGATAATTTTAAGTGTTTTAAATTTTAAATTTATTTCAAAATGCATTATTTCCAAATAAGGTTAATGTTAAGATTTTGAATCCAAATAGAATAATTTGTTTTCAAGTTATTAAAGTTTGATTAATTTCAAATAATTAATTTATGAAGATAAATATGGTTAATTTATCTTTTTTATAAACTTACGAATACTTAATTAATATGATTTGTTAATAAATAAAGAGTTTAATTAAGATAAATGTTTTCTTAATTAATTAAGGATTTAAAATATAATAAGTTAGTTAATTAATTATTTAATTAATTTTAAATAATTAGTTAATTATTTATTTAATTTTCAATAATCACTTAATTATGGATTAATTAAGTATAATTACTTAATGAAGTAATTAATGGTTAATTATTGAATGTAATTAAGAAATGGAAATTACTCATGGAAGTAATTAATGGAAATTACTCATGGGAGTAATTAATAGAGGTGATTAATGGTTAATCACTAGATGTTATTAATCTAATGATTGATTAATACAATTGTTTAAAGTTAATTAATTATGGAGTAATTAATTAATTAAAGTATTAAGAATTATTTAATGATGATATTAATTACTTGTTAGGTAATTAATTAAGAGAGAAATCAAGATTGATTAATGATAGTAATTAGAAGATAATTACTTGTTAAGTAATTAAGGGTTAATTACTTAATTATTTTAGTTAATTAATTAACGTGATTAATTAATTAACGTGATTAATTAATTAATGAATGTGATTAATTTAAGATTAATTATTAAGGGTAGTTAATTAAAAATGTAATTAATTAATAAGGTAATTAATTAAGCAATTATTTATTAATTTAATTAAATAATAATTTACTTAATAAAGTAATTAAAGATTAATTAATTAGATTAGTTAATCAAGGGTTAACTTAATTAAATAAGAAGTTAATTAATTAAGATAAGTAATTACTAATTGTTAATTACTGTTTATAATTAATAAGATGATTAATTACAAGTTAATTATTAATTAATAAGGATTATTAGTTAATAAATAATATTAATAAAGGTTGATCAATAAAAGTAATTAATTTAAGTATGATTAATTAATTGTAATTAATTAAGGTTTAATGTAATTAATTATAATTGATTAATTAATGGAAGTAAATGTATGATCATTAATTATTGAAATTAATGATAGTAATTAAGGGTTAATTACTGAATATGGTTAAGGTTGATTACTTGAATGTAATAAAAGTATAATTAATCAAAGGAGATTAACTAAGGAGATCATTAAGAGATGATTAATTTATTTATTTGAAATAAATAAATGAAGAAGGATTTAGGATAATCCAATTGATTATGTGTTAATCAATTCTGCTTTGGATGATTGATTAATATTGGTTGATTGATTGATATTGGATGATCAATATCGGATGATTGATATTGGGTGTTTGGTTGATACTGGATGTTTTGGATATCTATGATATGTGATATGCTGCTTTGTGAAGATGAATGTTGTTATGAATTATCTATTGTGATAATGTGATTCATCTACCTGTTTATATCATCCTGAATATGAGTTTAAATTGTAAAACCCTTAAGTACAACTTAGACATTAAAATGGCGTTTGGTTTCTGTGAGACCGGGATCGGGTTTCCATATTTGGGATCCGAAAACCACATCGATTCCAATTAAATGTTAGGTTGTGTATCCAAGTGGAGCAAGTGAAGACTCGAGGTGTATGAACATACGTCAGTATAACTCTGTGGGTGATTCCGTAATGAGTTTGACGGAATAGTGCTTATAGTTTTGAGATGGTGATTTAGAGTGCAAGGGCTATGGTCGTTGACTCTGAGGGTGATTCCAAAATGAGTGCAACGAGATAGTGCCTTCGGTTTCGTTCGAGCCCGGAACGAACTTGTATGGATTGAATGCTTTCAGCACATCGTCAGGTGGACGATGAGCATTCTAAGATAGATGTGTCTATAAAGGTAATTGTAGCCTCAAGCCTCATCAACCCAGGAATGGCTAAAACAAGGGAGGTGCAGCAAGGCTTCGTGGGTAGCTCCTACTGGAGAGCGAGAATTACCCCTGTCTAGAGGTTCCTTTTCTATTTCGGCTTAGTGTGTGGTTGGTCGCGCCAACTACGGGGTGGTCTTGTTCGGGACTATCCAGTAAGGGATGGTTCCGGCCTTGTGTTGCAGGGGAGCGGGCGTACTCCTCGGTACGTTGATCTAGGCCACGTACTGTGACGGACGGTACCCCAGTAGCCCCACCATTGATGGAAACCCATTCTTCCTACGAGACCCTAATGTTTTGTTTGTATTACCCACTTTTGTGGCTAGTAGCTGGAATTTAATAAATGTAACAATTTCGGCTATTTCTTGTTTATTTGAAAACCCTAGACACTATTATAATATCAATGGATTTCCTATCAAATGTTTTGGTTAGCGTAAGGTAAAAACTTTTCCATGTTTACGTGTGGGAAGTCTTACGTGATACCTTTTCTTTTCAAAGGTTTTCTAAAGTTAAGCAATTTTAAAACGTTTACTCACAACAGACCTTTGTCTGACCTAAGTGTTTATTTTTTGTTTTATTAAACTCTTAGGTATTCATATTATACATGAGTAGTCAAGTGATTCTGGTTACCTTGACGAATTCTAGAGGAGATATGGAGCAGGTGGCTTCCACGTGTAGATATATTATGGTTCCGTTGTGTTGTTTGTTATCTGTATCCTGTATCTTGAGTTGTATAGTTAGACGGATGTTTATAACTATCTAATATCTGTTGTATAAGTTGTATACTCTGATGTAATGTGATACTATGTAATATTTTATGTGATATATTATATTTCATTCGTTTCGCTATGACTTCTCTGATGCTGTTGTGTTTCTTCTTTCTCTTTCTTTTCTTCTTCTATCCCTTTCTTTCTTCAAGATGATGCGATTTCCTGAATATAGGAAGTCAGGTCGTCACAGTCAATTACAGTAGGCTAGTAAATATATAAGCTTTTCCTTATGTCCCATAACCACTAGCTTAACTTAAATATTTACGAACAAATTGTAGATCTCCACTCGAAAATTGTCACAAGAGATTCAATCGAACAAGTCCAAGAATTAACCGGCGAAGTAAACGCAAGCGTTTCATACCACTTGTTTTACTAAGTAGTTTAATTAGATTTCTCATACGAGTGAGGTAAAGGTTTGTATATACTAGTAGATTGGAAAACGGTTTAAGAAACGAGCTTTGTAATAAAATAGGGTTGAAATCGTTTTGATGAAAGAGTTTTGATATTTACTACTAGTATTGAAACCTTTATATTTTTAAAGTGACGAATCACAAAAATGATTGCAGAAACAATAAATCACAAAATTCACATTCGAAGACGTGAATAGAATCCAAAGAATTCAATTCCAAATCCATCAAAGTGGAAATACCCTTGCGACTTAACAGCCACGACTTACGACTTAACACAATACAACACAAGAAATCAGAGGCTCCACTCATGCGACTCCACGGCATACGACATAAGGGATCAGCGACATAGCATGCGGCCTAACTGAGCGACCTAAGAAATGGGCGACATAAGATGCAAGCGACCTAAGGAGCTAACGGCTTAAGGAGTAGCATGCTGCCTAACATGGCGCGACCTAAGGTGCAAGCGACCTAAATGGTTGCGACTTAAACCATGACGCTACCCATAGCAGCAAGCCGAGCGACCTAAGTGATGCGACCTAAGTGATGGGAGCAAGCCGAACGACAACGACCTAAGAGATGCGGCTTAACATGGCGCGACCTATAGTAGGGGAGACTTAATGGTGCGAGCAAGCCGAGCGACCTAAGTGGTGCGATCAGACCGAGCGACCTAAGTGGTGCAAGTAGGTCGAGCGACCTAAGTTGATGCAAACCGAGCGACCTAACATGGCCGACTCATAGCAGGTGTGACTTAAAGCATGGCGCGACCTATGTTGGTTGCGAGATATAGCAGATGCGACCCAAGGTATGGCGCGACCCATAACAGGTGCGACTTAACAGGCCGAGCGACCTAAGTTACTGGGGCAAGCAGAGCGACCTAAGCAACAGAAATGCAAAAACTCTCTCAATTTGCAACCGGTCGAGCACGGACGCTAGGGGATTACGCCCATCGGCTACCTGGTCCTATTGGATCCTCGATGCATCACCAAAAACGTGTTCAAACATCAAAGTTAGGATTTTTAAAGATTTGAAACCAAAACACTAAAAAATTGGGATATTCACCAATTCAATCCAAACCAAAAGCAAATGCACATGAATAAGTGTTAGGAATTCATACCCAACAATCAAAGATAGTCATAGACAAAGATGTGAGATAAAAATCTCACCTTTTCACAAAATCAATGAAGGAGAAGCTTGAAAGCAAAGGAAGAATCAACCACACTTCAATCTCAACACAAGAAGCTTGAATCAATGGTTTCTCATAGAATTTGGAGCTAGAGTTTGGATTTTGCAAATGAACTAGGGCTTGGAGTTTTAATTTCCCATTCCTCTCTGCATTTTTGATGAAGCTTGAGTGTTAGGAAATGAAAGTGAAGTAATGAAGAGAAGATGGGGTTGAGCTAGAGTTAATAGTTTAGGCTAATGGGCTGAACCAAACCCAAAGCCCAAAGTGAAAAAGTGGCAAATTCCACTAACTCCAAACATATCAAAGTTTATAGTTAAAAAGATCGCAAACGGCGTTTTGAACTCAATGGAAGTGGTCTCGAGTCCTAATTCGATCGTACGCAAAAAGTAACTTTTCCGAGTAAAATCCGACTAACGATAAAATATTTAGATATTCAATCGAAAAATATGCGGGTTGTTACATAATGCCTATAGTAATATAAAGTATCAAAATGGTGTTAAGGCGTTGCCATTATCCCCCTTAACACATTTTATATATGAGTGTCATAGTCTATACAACACTGTAAACTCCACCGCAAACTAGTGGGATATCAGGGAGTACTCCATAGGTATGACATAAAACAAATTTGTAGTGTTCGCGTAAATAAGGATACAAGTATGACAAGGCACATGAGGCAATACCCAAGGTAGTGAAACTACATTTGCCTGATCCGGACTGATTAGAACGCATCGCCGCAACTATCGCAACACCGCTAAACAACACTCCCAAAATTTCGAGGGCGCACCAATCAATAACAAGTAATGAGTAGTTTACGAAGAAGTGTGTTCGCTCGAGGTGGCTTATCCCACTTGGCCCGGCACGTCTCCTGTTTTAGTCATTTCCAATTTGTCACAAGTGTCAAGGCTATCCATTCGTTCTCTTTCTTCAGTCATCACGTACATCATTCCAACCACTTCATTCTAGATCACACTCCGCGTATAGTTATTAAAGTGGTTTTCGGTTTAGACAGAGAGTATGTCCATAACCGATTTCGGTCTCTTTAATAACTTTCGTAATTATTACACCGACTGGTCATTTAATTTATTTCAAAACCAAATCAAATTCAATTTCAATTGGAATTTGTAAACAAACATTCCATTAGTCTTTCTATATCAATTTCCATAATTTACGTTTTTGAAATTTCCAAATTACTATTTCAAAATCTTATAATTCAATTTTTATTTTTATTTAAACAATTCAAATATTAATTCAAGTTCGTATATAAGTTTCATTCCGTAATCTTTCAAATTAATTTCATTCAAATCAATTTGAATTCATTGATCGATTTCATTCAATATTCATTTAGTTAAATTTATCATCAAAAACAATTTATATTTAAATTCCAATTCATTAAATCAATTACTTAAGTTCAGTTCCATTATCTCAAAACCTACAAATTGAATTAAATTAAATTCGTCAAATCAAATTCTTTAAATTCAAGTCTTACATTAATTCCAATAAATCACATTTTTATTTCTTGTTCAAGAAATTCAATTTCACTTATTTATTTACTTAGTTACAAATTTCAAAACTCAAATAAATAAAGAAACTCAACTTTACTTATTCAAGAAGTTTAATTTCACTTATTAAAGAATCCAATTTTATTTAATTATTAAATAATTCAATCTTATTTAATTACTAAATAACTTCAAAACTTAATTAATAATTTCAAAATTTGATTATAAATAATCCCAAAACCTAATTATTACATAATTCCAATCTTAATTACTAAATAATTCCAAACTTATTTATTAAATAATTAATTTTAAAACAACGTTCTTTTATCAACTATTATGTTAATATTTTGTTTCAGATTATTTAATATCAACATTTTTCCTTTCATTAAAATTCAGATTCCGTCTTTATTTCAAATAATTATTATTCATTCAACTGAATCTTTATTTTATTTTTATTTTAAAATCAAATTATTGACCAATCGGGTTTATTAAATTTTCTATCCTAAGTCAAGTTCATTTGGGTATTTATTATTTCAACCCGATTTCATTTCAATTCAAAAATCAAAGCATAGCAAAGGGAACTAGTAGTGTGATAACTGGGATGGTGTCAAAGTAAATAAACGAGCAATAGCAACCATCAATAGCAATCCAAAAATTTATTTAAATAATCCCGAAATAATCGTATTAATTCACATTGTTGTTGTGCAAATTAATATAATTATTTATAGAATCTACACTGTCATTTCATGTTGATTAATGATTATTACACTAACATTTATACGGTTCTACACTTGTCCTTTATTATTCGATTTCATACTATATCAATTATACAATCATACATTCAATGGTTTAAGGTGTAATTAACCATATTTCTATGTGTCAAATAATTAAACATTTAAAGGGGTCATATTATACAAATTTATCTAATCGAATTCAACATATATATCAATTTCAAATTGTTAACTCCTACGACAATTTCAATTGTATTATTTGTCACTTCACACATTTACAATTTAACGTCCAATATCAACATCAAACAATCAATCATTTATCAACCAAACTGGATTACCATCGTATAAATAACAGATAATGGTGTCAGAGTTAATACATATATGACAGTGTAAATAACCAACAGCAGCATATTTCAATTGTCATTTCAATTGAAATCAAATTTAATAAATAAAAGAACATTAATCGTGAGTGATTGCTCACCTTTCGAGGCTGGATAAATTTGACAAAGAATTGAGCTACCAATCCAAACACGAATTTCAAAGCAAAGCACGATGAACGCGGATGCGACGGATAGAGCTGATAACAGAAATCGACGAGGAAGAATCAAATAAATCAGTTTGATATAAACCGAGAATATATATGTAACGACCCGTAAATTTTCGATAATTAAAATAGCTAATTTAATAAGATTTCGTGATTTAATGTTAGAAAAATTTTTGTAATTCGTTTGGAATAATAATAACTGGAATGAATTGCAACAATAATTATCCAAGTAATTATTTATAGATTGAATGGAGTTCCAATCTAATTGAATTGACTCAAATGTTACAACTTGGTTATAAGGGAATATATGGAAAAACAAATGTAAATAAGTGAATAAGAATTGTGAATTATTTAGGTAAAAATACAAATTTTAATAGATTGGTTTCGAAGATTTGGATAGTGATAAGTATTGAAAAATAAATGCTACTTAGTGAATGCCTTTGCAATCAATAGTTGGATAGGATAATAAATGTTGAATTCATTGGGTATAATAGAGTAATTGATTGATAAGTAAAATCTATTTAAAATCAAATAATTGAATATTGAATAGGTAAACTTTTTAAAGTAAATATTTAAAACTTATCGAATAATTAAATAATTATAAAATGGAAATAGTGTTCTAAGATGTGAATTGGTTTTAAAAGTTGAACCTTATAAGTTCAATTTCAAATATTTCAAAGGATAATGAATTATTGGATAATCAAAATTGTTTAAATTTAATATTTGGAATTTATTGAATAATTGAATAACGGGTTTAATATGATTAAAAATAATTTGTAAAATTTTATTTTATCATATTAAAGTTAGAATGATGTTGTAGAAATTTTAAAATCGAATTAAAAGTAAATTTGTGAAAATTGAATATTTTAATATTTAATTGACGAGTTAAAATAGCCATTTTTCAAACAATCTCGGATTTCGACGAAACTATTTTCATCGAACCCGTAATGTTAAATTATTGTATGGTTTCAAATTTCGTGTCAATCGGATTTACCGTTTGTCCGGGGAAAGGCGAAACGCATAAAAATTAATTTAATCGATTTAATTTAAAATTGATCGTTTATTCCCGTAACTTGCACATACGATCGAATTAGCCTCCAAAACCTATTCCATTGTGTCTGGAACGCGGGGTAAACCCTAGAAATGCCAGTCACCACGTGAGATATGGAGTTTGGAAATTTCGGGATGAATAGTGTACGTCGCTTTTTCTATAAAAGGACCTAACTATTTTCATTTGCATCAAAACTAAACCCTAACCCTAGCTATCTGCTTCAGCCGCCAGTGATATTTCCAATGGCCGAAATTCAACTCTCTTCTCCCTCAAATTTCTCCAAATCCATCGATTATTTCGGAAAGTTTTCGACTATAAACTTGTAGAGAGCATCGAGTTCTACGATTTCAACGGTTATGATGAGATATAAGGGTGTAGATTGGCAACAAAGTGGCTATGAACGGGTTGCGTTCGAGCTCGAATTCCGAGGTACAAGGCGGCCGAGCTTCGAGTGGTTGCAGGAGTAGGTAGCTCGCGTGGAAGGCTACAAGGTGAGGGTCTCTGATCGTCTTCGAGCTACAAAGATAGGGTGCGTGAATTAGGGCTAAAGCGATGGCTTGGGTTCGCATTCGAACGTGTGCTGAAGGGAGGGAGAAGAAGTAGATGGGCGGCCACGATTTTTCAAAGCAGAATGGACGGCAGATGATGGCAGTTAGGTTTAAATTTGTAATTAATTTATATAAAAATTTGTATTAACTTATAAATGTCATAACTTGTTCGTACAAGGTTGGAATCTGACGAAACGAATTGCATTGCAATCGTTTTGTCGAATACTACGCGATAGAGCTGGTTTGGAATCGTTTGGAGCTTGAGAAAATTTCGGGTAAAATTAAACGCTCGTTTAATTTTATTCGTAATAAAACGCTGGAACTGCACTGAAATCAAGGTGAGTATTTTATAACGCTCACAACGTACTGAATATCTTTATGGTAGCTAAAAATTTGATATTATGAAGTGATATGAATTTTATTTGTCGTTGTTTGATAAAATTTAATTATCATATAGATTGTCATTTGAATTCACCGTTGAAAATTAAATTGACAGTCAAATTGAAATTAAAATTGAATTGCGATTAAATTACCTGATATTGACAACTATGAAATTACCGTGAATTGTATTGTCTATTGGATGATTTATTTCGATGGATGCTATTGGTTGATATTTAAATGTTTGGATGTTTATTTGCTTATATATATCCTGTTAGGCATACATATGACATTGCGATTTGATTTAAGTGATATATATTCATCCCAGACATTTAATTGAAATAAATAATCACTTGGCCATAGGATAGAAAATTATATACAGACACTAGATTGGTTAGATTAATAAATTTTAAAATCATTGATTTGATATTCATTTAAATGTTTTGATTTAAAAGTTATAAATAAAATCAATTTATAGAAATCCAATTTATTGCAAATTTGAGTTGGAATGTTGAAATAAATTTTGGTTAAAAGAAGTTGTTAAATAATTAAAGTTGAGACTTTGGAATTTAAAATCGGGATATGATTGAATTTCGAAAATTGATTTGTTTAAAGGTTGAACCTTAATTCGTGCTTTGAATATTACTAAGTAAAGGTGATATAAAAATGATATTTTGAAATTGAGCTTGAAATTGAATCATATTTGAAATTGGGATTTAAATTTGAATATTGAAGGTAATTTTGTTAAGCGTTATAAATTGATATTTTGAAAATCAAGCTCCAAATCGATATAGATTGAAATTGAATTAATTGAAGGTGAATGTAGAATTGAATTAATTTGAAGTCAAGGTTGACATTGATTTGAATTGAAATCGAAATTGAATCGGTAGAATGGAAATTAAATTGATTTGAATTGGGAAGTTATAATTGAAATGGTTTGGTTTTGAAGCTGTTTCATTTTGTTTTCCAAATTACTCTGTTATATAAACCATCTTTAAATACTTAAAATATTTTAACCTATATTAACTATATTAAATTATTTTAACCCATCTTAAACCATGTTAACTTATTTTAATTATATTTCATCTATCTTAAATCCATTTAACTATATTAAATTAATTTATCTATTTGAAATCCATTTAAAGATTTTAAGTATCTTTAACCATTTTAATTATTTAAAACTACTTTTAAACTACTTAAAACTATTTTCTAAAATTTGAAGCTTGTCAATAAGGTGAAATGTTTATGTTTAAATCTTGAATTTAAATACGAATTTGGTTAAATGAAGTTGCAACCTAAATTGAAATTCGAAATGATTTTGAAATCGGAATGAGATATTGAGGCGAAAAATGATTTTTGAAACGGAATCTTACATTTTGAATAGATGTGATGATATTTGAAATGGATTTGAATTTTGAAACGAATATGATATTTTGATATCAATTATGAATCGGTTGAAATGTAAAAGAGCCACCGGTGTAGTAATACGTAGTTATTAAAGAGACCGGGATCGGATATGGACATACTCTATGTCGATACCGAAAACCACTTTAATAACTATTATACGCGGAGTGTTGATCCAGAATGAAGTGGATGGTTTGGTGAACGCGTTGATTGAAGAAAGAGAACGATATTGGATGACCCCTGACATGACTAAAACAGGAGCCGCGCTGGGCCATTGAGGTTCGCCATCTCTAGCGGACACACTTCTTCGATACCATATCTATTACTTTTGTGATTCGATTTGGGTGCACCCCTCGATTTGGGAGTGTTGTTTCGCGGTGTTGAGGTAGCTGCTGGCTATGCTCAACATCAGTCCGGATCACGCAACTACTAGTATCCTAGTTGGCATCGCCTCATGTACCTTGTCATACTGATTATCCTATTCGCGACCACTATGTTTTGTTTTGTGTTATACTTATGGGGTACCCTCTGATAACCACTAGTTTACGGTGGGGTTTACGGTGCTGTATAGAATATGCATTATAAAATGTGTTAAGGGGAATTATGGTAACGCCTTAACACTATTTTAATACTTTTACTTTACTGTAGACATATTATAATAGCGTATTGTACTACATAGTAGATAGTTTAACGGATCCTTGAGAGATGGAAAATCCCGTAACATCTCTTAAGTTACTGCATGCACGTTGACACTGGATATGAGATGTCAAACCCCGTAAACATCTCTGACGCCGTTACACTCATATTTATTTACGATTGATTTAACTTACATGAGGATATTTTAGTCCTGACTCGAGTGTTTTGTCTTTTCATTACGCTCGGGTCAGACCTGAGTTTTTCAGCTTATTGAAGATCTTTTCTGGAGGACGAAGTCGAAGATTTGGTATACTATTCTATTATTATCTTTGCACCATGTTGTCTGCTGCATTTTTTTATTTTTTTTGTTGTATATGTATAACTCTGATAAATGTTGTATAAATAATGATCAGAGTATTGTAAACAGCTTCATGAACTGTTCATTTGACTATTATATTTTATCGTTCCGCTGCAAGATTTTGTGTTGTTTTATTTCCTTT
Source organism: Allium cepa (assembly GCA_030765085.1). Lineage (NCBI taxonomy): Eukaryota > Viridiplantae > Streptophyta > Magnoliopsida > Asparagales > Amaryllidaceae > Allium > Allium cepa. The sequence goes on along the minus strand of CM060941.1, from coordinate 1,044,239,073 downwards.
ATTTCCCTTTCTTTTCTTTTCTTATTTACCCCAATAACCATCTACCCTTTTGAATGGTTTGGAATCGGCATGTGTATTGGATCGTCGGTTTTAAACTGTCTAAAAAGGTGGGTCGTTACAGTTGGTATCAGAGCTTTGGTTTAGTGATAACCTTAGCTTTGTTGGGTCTGACTCTTTATAAATATGGTAGTAATACCCTATGATGAGTCGCTGAGTGTATATATATGAGAGAGCGTATTTGTTAGTGATATAAAATGTTTTATATTGTGTCGGTTGATTTGTTGAGTGGCTTATGGATTCCGGTCAATACGAGTAATTAACGTCATTGATAGGGATCTCTAAACACTCGAACAGAACAATTTGACATAGTATTGTTTTAAAATTGGGTAAATGAAATAATTTTGCTCTAATTATATTTTGAATATAAAGAAAAAAATTCAGAAATTATTGTGACTTATCTATTTTACCTGCTTGTTAGGAATGATAATATTGGTCAATATCATTAATTGGATATTGTAATTTAATAAATAAGGTGAATTACAAGATGAACAATGATAAAACACTAGAGGAATGTTTTAAGAAAGAAATCCTATTAGAATATTTATAAAGGTGACTTATAAATTAAAATAGATTTAAATTGAGAAATATTGGATTTAAGACTAGGGATTTTGAAAATGGTTCTCAAAGCTCTGAAGAAATTTATAGTAATATTAGTTGGAAAATGTTTATGGAAATATTTTGAAAGGATTTTTAAAGGAAGGAATGAATTCAGTACTCCTCTCTTATGTCGCTGGAAAATAATTTCGGTGATGACTGCGTAGCATCATCGATATTCATTTTCGAGTCTCAAAGTGGTGGAGACTTCTAAGAAGCTTTGTTTTTCTTCAAAATTATTTTGGATAAATGGGTTTCGGTTTAAACTCCAAAGGTATGATTTGATATATTAAAGATATATGTGTATATGTTTATTTCAAACGATTTGAAAAGAACCGGGCATTTAAATTTCTAAGTTATGTTAATCAAATTATTTGAATGAAATGTGAATAACCAGAATTTATAAAATAAGAGGACTAAGATATCTAAGCTTATGTTTGGGAAAACTTTAGAGTTGTAGTGTACCTTTAAAGTTGAAATGTAAAGATGATTTAAATAAATAAAATTTGTGAACATTCTTATTAAGTAAAATGAAATTCTATAAATTTATATAATACCAAATTTGCATTCTAATAACATATAATATGACTTACCAAATATTAAGAAGTTGAAATGATGTTTTGGATATGTAATGAGATATTGTTCAGATAAACAGAGCCTGAAAATAATTGAAGTATACAAGTAAGGAAAACTCAAAAGGAATTAAAATGTATATAAATGGAAATATGGTTGTGATAAAAAAAAGTTATAAATACTTAAATATAACATGAAATGATGAATGGATAAATGGAACAAGTAAGTGAACTTAAGAAAGAAGGCCATTGAGTCAAGCAATGTCATTGTAAATTGGTTATAGAATTAAATATAAATTTGCAACAAAAAAATATAAAATATATATATATATATGTGTGTGTGTGTGTGTGTGAAGATAAATTTTTAACTTTTGAGATAACTATAAACTAAGAAAAGTCATATATAAGAAGTTAGACTTTTATAGGATGACTATAAATTAAAGTGATGATTAATAAAATGTTCCGCAAATAAATTGGTTATTAACTGAAACTGAATATGAAGTAAATATAAACAAAAGAATTTGGTGTGGCTAAGAATCAATTGGAACTGAAAGAGATAAAGCAAATTGAATGTAAAATTAATAATTTGGTTATGTTGGGTATGATTTGGTTGTTATATGATTGTTAGTTGATTATATATAATTCATGAAGTGTTAATGAAATTGAAGCTATAAATCATTGAAATCAAATTGGAAGTTGAATGAATTTAAATAGAATTTAATTTGATTCAAATTGGAAGTGAACAAATGTAAATATAAATTAGTGAATGTTAACTAATTGAATTGAGAATGAATGTTAGTACAATCCAACGTTAATGAGTCAACTGTGATTAAAATTGAAAACCAAGTCAATAAATATTAATGAGAAGTGAATTTATATTGATTGGTTATGGATTCGTTGGATGATAATTGATTTGGTGGATGCATTTGTTGTTTGTTGCATTTGCTATGTTGGCACATGTAGTTGTTATGTTGCTATATGATGTATATTGATATTATTTTCATATATGCATGTTTCTCATGGTTTGTTGAGTGTTTAGTAGGTGCGGATTGCGCTTGCTTCGCATTTGGAGCTCGCTTTCGCTCTATATTAGTCGTATATGCTAGCTAATAATATATAAGGTACATATCTCGGATTACATACCGTACTTTTACACTTTTTCCCTATGGGATGCCTCATCACTTGATGAGATGTATATTGGTGATATATATACTGTCATTTTTTTCCCGATCGAGCCACGCAAAGGAGACTCTGCCGAATTTTTTCGTAAATTCGGGTGTTAGAAAATTTTCGAGTTTTAAAATTTTATAACTTGTTTGATAACTAACTTTTAAGGTTATAAAGCCGTTTAGAGTAACTTAGTGGAAGCATAGTTATGACTTTATAAATGGAATTTCATTGTTTTATAAGTTGGTAACTTTGAATAAAATATATCTAATGTTGAATTCTATAATTAGTTCCTTTTCCCTTCTTTTTTTCCTTTTCGAGGACGAAAAGTTTTGAGTGAGGGAGAGTGTAACGACCCGTAAATTTTCGATATTTAAAATAGCTAATTTAATAAGATTTCGTGATTTAATGTTAGAAAAAAATTTGTAATTCGTTTGGAATAATAATAACTAGAATGAATTGCAACAATAATTATCCAAGTAATTATTTATAGATTGAATGGAGCTCCAATATAATTGAATTGACTCAAATGTTATAACTTGGTTATAAGGGAATATATGAAAAAACAAATGTAAATAAGTGAATAAGAATTGTGAATTATTTAGGTAAAAATACAAAATTTAATAGATTGGTTTCGAAGATTTGGATAGTGATAAGTATTGAAAAATAAATGCTACTTATTGAATGCCTTTGCAATCAATAGTTGGATAGGATAATAAATGTTGAATTCATTGGGTAAAATAGAGTAATTGATTGATAAGTAAAATTTATTTAAAATCAAATAATTGAATATAGAACAGGTAAACTGTTTAAAGTAAATATTTAAAACTTATTGAATAATTGAATAACTGTAAAATGGAAATAGTGTTCTAAGATGTGAATTGGTTTTAAAAATTGAATCTTATAAGTTCAATTTCAAATATTTCAAAGGATAATGAGTTATTGGATAATCAAAATTGTTTAAATTTAATATTTGGAATTTATTGAATAATTGAATAATGGGTTTAATATGATTAAAAATGATTTGTAAAATTTTATTTTATCATATTAAAGTTAGAATGATGTTGTAGAACTTTTAAAATTGAATTAAAAGTAAATTTGTGAAAATTGAATATTTAATATTTAATCGACGAGTTAAAATAGCCATTTTTCAAACAGTCTCAGATTTCGACAAAACCAGTTTCATCGGACCCGTAATGTTAAATTATTGTATGGTTTCAAATTTCGTGTCAATCTGATTTACTGTTTGTCCGGGTAAGCCGAAACGCATAGAAATTAATTTAATCGATTTAATTTAAAATTGATCGTTTATTCCCGTAACTCGCACATACGATCGAATTAGCCTCCGAAACCTATTCCATTGTGTCCGGAACGTGGGGTAAAACCTAGAAACGCCAGTCACCACGCGAGATTTGGAGTTCGGAAATTTCGGGATGAATAGTGTACGTCGCTTTTTCTATAAAAGGACCTAACTATTTTCATTTGCATCAAAACTAAACCCTAACCCTAGCTATCTGCTTCAGCCGCCAGTGATATTTCCAATGGACGAAATTCAACTCTCTTCTCCCTCAAATTTCTCCAAATCCATCGATTATTTTGGAAAGTTTTCGACTGTAAACTTGTAGAGAGCATCGAGTTCTACGATTTCAACGGTTATGATGAGATATAAGGGTGTAGATTGGCGGCAAAGTGGCTATGAACGGGTTGCGTTCGAGCTCAAATTCCGAGGCTACAAGGCGGCCGAGCTTCGAGTGGTTGCAGGAGTAGGTAGCTCGCGTGGAAGGCTACAAGGTGAGGGTCTCTGATCGTCTTCGAGCTACAAGGATAGGGTGCATGAATTAGGGCTAAAGCGACGGCTTGGGTTCGCATTCGAACGTGTGCTGAAGGGAGGGAGAAGAAGTAGATGGGCGGCCATGATTTTTCAAAGCAGAATGGACGGCAGATGATGGTAGTTAGGTTTAAATTTGTAATTAATTTATATAAAAATTTGTATTAACTTATAAATGTCATAACTTGTTCGTACGAGGTCGGAATCTGAAGAAATGAATTGCGTTGCAATCGTTTTGTCGAATACCACGCGATGGAGCTGGATTGGAATCGTTTGGAGCTTGAGAAAATTTCAGGTAAAATTAAACACTCGTTTAATTTTATTTGAAATAAAACGCTGGAACTACATTGAAATCAAGGTGAGTGTTTTATAACGCTCACAGCGTACTGAATATCTTTATGATAGTTAAAAATTTGATATTATGAAGTGATATGAGTTTTATTTGTCGTTGTTTGATAAAATTTAATTATCATATAGATTGTCATTTGAATTCACCGTTGAAAATTAAATTGACAGTCAAATTGAAATTAAAATTGAATTGCGATTAAATTACCTGATATTGATAACTATGAAATTACCGTGAATTGTATTGTCTATTGGATGATTTATGTCGATGGATGCTATTGGTTGATATTTAAATGTTTGGATGTTTATTTTCTTATATATATCCTGTTAGGCATACATATGACACTGTGATTTGATTTAAGTGATATATATTCATCCCTGACATTTAATTGAAATAAATAATCACTTGGCCATAGGATAGAAAATTATATACAGACACCGGATTGGTTAGATTAATAAATTTTAAAATCGTTGATTTGAAATTCATTTAAATGTTTTGATTTAAAAGTTATAAATAAAATCAATTTATAGAAATCGAATTTATTGCAAATTTGAGTTGGAATGTTGAAATAAATTTTGGTTTAAAGAAATTGTTAAATAATTAAAGTTGAGACTTTGGAATTTAAAATCAGGATATGATTGAATTTCGAAAATTAATTTGTTTAAAGATTGAACCTTAATTCGTGCTTTGAATATTACTAAGTAAAGGTGATATAAAAATGATATTTTGAAATTGAGCTTGAAATTGAATCATATTTGAAATTTGGATTTAAATTTGAATATTGAAGGTAATTTTGTTAAGTGTTATAAATTGATATTTTGAAACTCAAGCTACAAATCGATATAAATTGAAATTGAATTAATTGAAGGTGAATGTAGAATTGAATTAATTTGAAGTCAAGGTTGACATTGATTTGAATTGAAATAGAAATTGAATCGGTAGAATGGAAATTGAAATTGATTTGAATTGGGAAGTTATAATTGAAATGGTTTGGTTTCGAAGCTGTTTCATTTTGTTTTCCAAATTATTCTATTATATAAACCATCTTTAAATACTTAAACTAGTTTAACCTATATTAACTATATTAAATTATTTTAACCCATCTTAAACCATGTTAACTTATTTTAATTATATTTCATCTATCTTAAATCCATTTAACTATATTAAATTAATTTATCTATTTGAAATCTATTTAAAGATTTTAAGTATCTTTAACTATTTTAATTATTTAAAACTACTTTTATACTACTTAAAACTATTTTCTAAAATTTGAATCTGGTCAATAAGGTGAAATGTTTATGTTTAAATCTTGAATTTAAATACGAATTGGGGTAAATGAAGTTGCAACCTAAATTGAAATTCGAAATGATTTTGAAATCGGAATGAGATATTGAGGCGAAAAATGATTTTTGAAACGGAATCTTACATTTTGAATAGATATGATGATAATTGAAATGGATTTGAATTTTGAAACAAATATGAAATTTTGATATCAATTATGAATCGATTGAAATGTAAAAGAGTCACCGGTGTAATAATACGTAGCTATTAAAGAGACCGGGATCAGATATGGACATACTCTCTGTCGATACCGAAAACCACTTTATTAACTATTATACGCGGAGTGTTGATCCAGAATGAAGTGGATGGTTTGGTGAACGCGTTGATTGAAGAAAGAGAACGATATTGGATGACCCCTGACATGACTAAAACAGGAGCCGCGTCGGGCCATTGAGGTTTGCCATCTCTAGCGGACACACTTCTTCGATACCATATCTATTACTTTTGTGATTCGATTTGGGTGCACCCCTCGATTTGGGAGTGTTGAGGTAGCTGCTGGCTATGCTCAACATCAGTCCGGATCATACAACTACTAGTATCCTAGTTGGTATCGCCTCATGTACCTTGTTATACTGATTATCCTATTCGCGACCACTACGTTTTTTTTTGTGTTATACCTATGGGGTACCCTCTGATAACCACTAGTTTACGGTGGGGTTTACAGTGCTGTATAGACTATGGCATTATAAAATATGCTAAGGGGAATTATGGTAACGCCTTAACGCTATTTTAATACTTTTATTTTACTGTAGACATATTATAATAGTGTATTGTACTACATAGTAGATAGTTTAACGGATCCTTGAGAGATGGAAAATCCCGTAACATCTCTTAAGTCACTACACGCACGTTGACACTGGATATGAGATGTCAAACCCCGTAAACATCTCTGACGTCGTTACACTCATAATTATTTATGATTGATTTAACTTACATGAGGATATTTAAGTCCTGACTCGAGTGTTTTGTCTTTTCATTACGCTCGGGTCAGACCTGAGTTTTTCAGCTTATTGAAGATCTTTTCTGGAGGACGAAGTCGAAGATTTGGTATACTATTCTATTATTACCTTTGCCCCATGTTGTCTGCTGCATTTTTTTATTTGTTTTGTTGTATATGTATAACTCTGATAAATGTTGTATAAATAATGATCAAAGTATTGTAAACAGCTTCATGAACTATTTAGTTGACTATTATATTTTATCGTTCCGCTGCAAGATTCTGTGTTGTTTTATTTCCTTTATTTCCTTTTTTTTTTCTTTTCTTATTTACCCCATAACCATCTGCCCATTTGAATGGTTTGGAATCGGCATGTGTATTGGATCGTCAGTTTTAAACTGTCCAAAAAGGTGGGTCGTTACAATATATTATAAAATTTTCCTTTAAATCAATATTTTAATTCAAGACATATTAAATAATATACATGTCTGTATGTGATAAAGATTCTTATTCTTAAACATATATATTTAAAAATCCATATTACACTTAACATACATCCAACTTAAAATCTATATATACATTTTCAAAACCACCCATTTCCAAAAAACTCTCTAGTTATTGTTAGTATCTACATTTCCCAAATCAATGTTCTTTTATATACACAGCCAGCTAGCTTGCATATCTCTATTATATATCTTACAGTATTTATTATAAACAATGAAACTTACTTTATAAACCATTATATCTAACAAATCCTACATATATCTAAAACATATTAGTATAACATAGCACGCATTTATATATCTCAAAGTATGATAGAGTAACTTATATATAGCACGACAATTACCACTTTAGAAATGTTGCTTGAGAGAGAACGAATGTTCCCAGATCAAAAAAAAACTTTGTATGCTTTTAAACACACCTAAAACCCAACCCAATATAATACTTACAAAGAACCTGACACACACATAATATATCACAAATATACCATGTATACTAAAATATATATATATATATATATATATATATATATATATATATATATAACTAAAACATGACATACATAAAACTATATATAATATGAATATAGACGTATATTTCAAAGCTGCAACACAACTATCGGCTAGAACAGAGATCGAAATAAAACACTGAGCAAAAGAATATTAAAAGATTGCAATATATACGTTCACGCAAAAGTACTTACTTTATGTATAAACGGGCGAGGCCTGCTTGGAGCGAGAAGGCCACCGGGTGAAGTAAAGTGGGGCTCGAGCGGGAAAGGACATTGCCGAGGTGGTGATGCGCGTGGGCGGAGACTGAGGTGTATGGGTTGAATAGCACGGAATGGAGGTGGAAACTTGGGTTGCGCCATGAAACTGAGGCCATGAGTTGCTGACGTGGGGTGGTGGTTTGTCGCGTGAATCATTCTCAGGTGGAGGAGCGGGAATTGCTGTGGCACGGTGGTTGGTGGGTCTGGATTGGTTGGAGTTCGGCCGATGTGGAGCTCGGGATGGACGAAGCAAGACGAGTCAAGACTCGGCCTTAGGTTTTGCTGCATCAGTTGACTGGGAGAGTAGATACTCGGGTGGCCGTGGGTTTGTTGAGGCTGAGGCAGAGAAGAAAGAAGGTAGTCGGCGTGTGGTGAAGGAGTCTCGGTGAAGCGATTTGGGCTTCTTGCGCGAGCTGGCTAAAGGGTGCGGCAGGTCGTCGATGAGAAAGTGGCGAGACGAGGGTGATGGGGAGCGGCGTTTGGTGGTGACTGGGCTGCTCGGCCGAGAGGGAATTGAAAGAAGTGGAAGATGATATGATGGGAAAAAAATAATGGTGGCCGAAATTTTTTTTGCAGTAGCAGGCTGGAATAAAAAGAGAAAAGAAACAATGAAGAGAGTATGAACCGCGGAGAAAATGAAGGGTCCTGAAGGAATTTGAATGAACCAACACTTGTTAATCATTGGGAATAGAGATAAGCCTGACTTAATTCTAGGGGCATAAACTCTAAAGACCATTTGATTAATACGGAGGAAATTTGAATAGACACAAGACTTCAGAAAGCTCAAACGGTACCGATACGGGTCACCATTTCATAGATTGCGCTGCGCACCGGTCATCAAAATTGACAATTGAATATACTGTGGAGATCAGCACGATGAGACGATCAAAATGGTATACGCATATCAGTGGTACGATTGAATTATAAAAAGTAGAATTTTCTATTAGCGGAAAATGCAACAAAAACGCAGAAAAATAAGATCGACGGAGCTAAAGAAGTCCGAATTTGGAAAAACGAAAAATGACGACTTGCTCAGAAGATGATTTACAATTTTTCTATATAAAAATACTTAGGTTTCGAAAACATTTTATTTTCATCAATTTCTAACTGAATTAATTGAAGTAAAATTACACTCGAAATAAACTTTCATATTTTCGGATGAAAATTTACCAATTGCTATGTTTAACTAGACGCATTTCAAATATCATATTTATATTTCAAAATTTTATTGTTTAAAATTTCACAAAAATTCAATTAATTAAATAAATAAACGGCTAAAATTTACGGGTTGTTACACTCTCCCCCACTCAAAACTTTTCATCACCGAAAAGAAAGGAGGTAGGAGAACAGAAACATCCAGAAGAAAATAGACTGAAAACAGTGTAAAACAATTAATTCAAACCATATAAATTTCAATTTAAAAGATTAATATTCACTAATTGGTTTAAATCTGTTTATATTAAATAAATAAATATTCATTTAATTTAAATTTGTTAGTTCAAACTATAAATCTCGATTTAAATCAAATTAATATTCAATAATTGAATTTAAATTCAAAGTATTTCATTAATTTATTAAATTTGTTAATTTATTAATTCTTTCAAAGCAAAAAGTTATTTAACTTATATTATTTATTCATTATCTTATTATCCAATTATCCTCAATTAATAATTTTCTAAAATTAATAATCATATTTTATTCAACAAATTTAATTCTTCTTTATTCTAAATTATTATCAAATTTTATTTTACTTAATATATTTTATCCCATATATTAAGTATATTTACATTTATTATAACTACTCAAATTTATTTAAACATTCCTTTGATATCATTTCCTACTGTATAATATTCAATTACATAGTTAACTTTTGAAAATTTATGAAAGGACCTAAAATTTTCGATCCCGAAAATTCCAGATAGTTAGAGAAAGAAGAAAGAGATGGAAGAAGAACAGAAAAGTAAAACACAATCTCACATTCGCAGCGGATAAAATATAATATCAATAATAATAGTTATACCAGAGAAAACTGTATCTATCAATTTACATCGATATATCAGAGTTACAACAATTTTATACAACATTAGACAGACACAACTTAACATGTCTAAGATATATACAATAATATAACACAACGGTAAACACTCCATACGTTCCAGCCTTCCAGCTCGCCTCTTGAGCTCCAGAACGTCCCTACCTGAAAATTTGTAATACTCGGTCTGACCCGCGCAATACATCAAAGTAACACCCGGGTCAGGCTGGAAACCAGCGTGAGCAAACCTATTTAACATGAATGACAAAAACATATAACTTATATAAACCCGGATAACTTATATCAATTTACAACTTCACAAGTTGTTATAGACAACAATTATTCCACACATCAATTTCTAAGTACCAAAACATAGATTAAATCGTCCAATTCACTTAAGTCATTCAACTTCATCCTATTGATTTCATATATCAAATTATAAAGAATCGAAGTGGTTTCGGGTATTTACTAATACTTGACTCCGGTCTCTTCGAATTCAATACCATCTTATCCCAAATTATTCAAGTGATACATAATTCAAACTTCAAATATAGGGTGTCACCTACATTAATTCATCATTGATAGATAACTATATTATCTTAGTTCAAACCCAAAATATCATATCGCATAAAATCCAAATCACATGTCCGAGATATCAATCAAACAAAGGCATGCAATATTATTCAATCATTCATAAGTATAATAAATTAGTCATACCATATAAATTAAATTAATTACTTCAATCACCCTTAATCTTGCTTATTTAACATTGATTAATTACGAACAGATTAATTAATCATCCTTTAATTATCCATTTTAATTAATCATCCTTGATTAATCATCTTTAATTACGTAAAGTAATTATCCTTTAATTAATTACACAAATTAATTATCCTTAAACAATTTCAGTAATTAACTCTTAATTACTTCATTAATTTCATTAATCAGCCTTATCAATCATAAACGGTAATCAAAAATCCTGTAATTAATTACCTTAATTAATTAACCTCTTAATTAATTCTTTAATTAATTACACCGAGTAATGAATCCTTAATTACTTCTCCTAAGTAATTTACCCATCAGTTACTTCACTAAGTAATTACACTTACCACTCTTATTAAGAAATCATACCTAATCAATTTCCAAGTTTCTATCTTTAATTAATTATCAAATTAATAAATCACATTCATTTCATTAATTACAACTGAGTAATTTATCGCTTATTTACCCTAATCAATTATCCTATATTTACTTACACTAATTAATTATCCCATAATTAATCACATACATAAATTAACTAAACCTTTAATTAATTAATTAACTAATCATATTATCAAATCAATTCTTAAGATTTGAATACTCAAATTACTTAACCTTTATTAATTATTTAATGATTTAATTAATTTATTGTTTCCTCAATTGATAGAATGTAACGACCCGGAAATTAACTTTACTTAATCAAATTATTAATTAAGTTTAAAATACTTATCCAATATAATAATTTAAAGTTTACACATCACAACTCCCTTTAAATACTTCAAATATCATGAAGTAATGGTTTAAATCAAGTTTTAAATTTAAATCAATATACTTGCTTTTTATAAAATCTTTATAATTCCATTTATATTAAAGTTTTTAAAATACCTTAACTTGATTTAATAAGATTTAAATTAAGTAAAGTTCAACTTCATAAAACAATGTTAAAGAAACATTGATTTCATAAAATAAATTTTAAAAAAAACAAGATTCATACACAAAATTCAAAACATATTTCATTAAAATTTAAACATGCATTAAAAATAAATCCTTTAAATATTTTGAAATTTTCTTTAATAAAACTTCCGGTCTAACCCGATCAAAACCCCCAAAAAAAAACATCCGAGTTACCTTTCCCTTTTCTTCCATTTCAAACTTAATTTAAGTTTTAGTTAAAAACCCAAATTTATAAAACCTGTAGCTATTAAACAGATAACAAGTTCCAACTCATCTCTACCCGAGTTGATACTCAAGTTATCAACTCAAACACACGATGTTCCGCCCGAGCTAATACCCAGCAACCCAAATCCCAAATACAAACTGACACCAACCATCTCGTGCACCTGCACCAGTGCCGGAACCACCTCCGGTCATCATCGAAACCGCCGACACATCACTTATCACGATGCAACACCAATCCAAACCCTGAAACCCTCGCACGAGCCATTGATCAGAAACGAACTACCTAGCTGGAAAACTGAATCAAACAGTCAAAGCCACAACCTCCTCGAACTCTCAACGACGATCACCGGAATTCGCGCCATCAAGGACACATCCCCTCCAAACTTCCACGATCATCCTCCTAAAATCCCTTCAAGCTCGATCACCTAGATAAGTGGCAATGACCCCTTATTTCCAGGCCAACAGAACTTAGGGTTAAAACCCAAATATCCTCACCGCCTTCGCCACGGTAATCTTCCAGCGCTGCCACCATTTTTACCACACTACCCAAACATGCTTCTAGCTCCATCAAAAATCCCGAACACCCCAAATGCAAAGATCAACAGATATTGGCCAAAAACCAATTACCAGAAAACCCCCAATTTCTCTCTCAATTCAATTTTAAAAAAATGTGATTCTTATCCTAAAAATCCTAACTTTCTGAGATGATCTAAGATATAAGATTGAATAAATAAAAATTAACATTTGATTTTATTGCATTTGAGATTCCAACTGGGTTTACTTGTTTCCAGAAATTTTCTGAATCTAAAATACTAGTTCTTGTTTTTAAGAAAATTATATGATGTTTAAACTAACTAACTTGATTTAAACACCACAGATTCACAGAGATTAAGCTGAAAATTTAAATTTTTGTTTTGTTTAAAATCTCCGAAATCAGAAATAGGGAGATTCAAAAATCCAAACAAAAATTTCAAATATATTCCTATACCCAGATTTGTACGCCTACCATCACATGCAACACATCATTATCACAGAAATATTTCAAGCAACAGATAATTCCTCACTTAAGTTTTTAGTAAAATTGTTTACTCACCTTAGATGCAGTAAAACAGAGGAGCCTGTCTTGATGATCTGGAACTATACTTGAATGCTTGAAACTGAATGTGCTTGATTTGAAAACTCAAGTTGCAACAGTACTTCAGATCTAAAAGAAATCAGTTGCATGCTTTCTTTTTTTTAAAAAAAAAACTTTAACCTTGTTTTACTGCATTGCACTAGCTCCCTGATTACATTTGCATGTTTCCAGGAAGAAAAAAATTGCAGGCTTGGTTGATTTAAAACAGAAATGAAGGAGATCTGCAGGCTATAGAATTTGCAAATTTCCTTTCAGGTAGATGTTTTTAAGAGGCTATAAGTTTAAACTAGATTTGCATTTCAGGTTTGAAGATAATTTCAGATAATTTTGGGTTAGAGGAGATATTAGCTTCAGGTTGATCTTTGAGGGGATTTACACATTTTATTTGAACAGAATTTCTGTTTTGAGTGAAGATGATTTTAGATTTCAGATCTTAGCTGAAGATTTTCTCAAGTTTGAAAAGGAAGAATAGAAAAGAAAAATGACTTTAGAGGAGACGTGTTTACATAAGTAGATTTTAATTAAAATAAAAGAAAAAGAAAACTAAAAAGGACACTTGTTCTTAGTTTTAACATTTGTCAAAATGTTTATTCTATGCTTAACACATATCCCTTGAAATTTTATTTTAATTTAAATTGTTTATAAATACTTTTAAATCTTAATTTATTCCTTTTATGTATATATAAATAAATTCTCCTTTTATAATTAAATGTTAATTAGTATTTATAATTAGTATTTATAATTAAAAGTTAATCAAAGCTTTTAATAAAATTAATTAGTTATATATAGATAATTTTTAAAATAAAAATAAAACCAAGTATAATTATAAAATAAAAGTAATAAACAAATCTATTATTTGAAAATAACATTTTAGATAATTTAAATAAAATTTATAAAAGAGGTTGTAAGTTACTCGTTATTTAAATGAATAAATGGTTCATTTATTAATTATATCTTAAACTTCATATCTAATTTACAAATCATATTTATTAATCAATATTTAAAAAGAGATAAACAAATCTTATTATTAATCTTATTTAAAATTGAAAATTATGCTAAAATCAATTTAAATCATTTATCTTAACAATTTTAAAACTATATAGTTATTTATTAAAGTAAGATTATTAAATTTATTGCCAAAAATTTCTGGGATATCACAATTTAGGTAATTATAAATATACTACAATTGAGTATTATCCAAATAAAATTTTACAATTCGCTTATTTCAAGTTAAGCATTTATATAAAAAGAATTTGGCTTCATTTATAATTGAAAATTATCCTTTAACAAATTTTAAGAATTAATTTCTGATTAGCTTCAAACAACTTAGAGACAAAATATCGTTTCCGAATCATAATGTGTGTATATATATATATATATATATGTACATACATATTATAATTACAAAACAAATTTTTATAAATTTTAAAATATAGAGTTCTTTTCAAATCCAATATATTTCTAAAACATCTACTTTTGAATTTCAAATTAATCCATATGCATATATGAACAAACAAATATCTTGTTTAATTTGAAAAAATTAAATTAGTTTACAATTTAAATCCAAAAATTATGTTAATTTTTAATTTGCATGAATATATAAATTTTTAAATGGTTTTTAAAAACTTTTATAATGAATTTTCTAATTAATAAATACATATCTTAATTTTATAAATAAAATCTATTAAAATAAATAATATAAAACAAACTATATTCATAAATAAAAAAAATCATATATAATATATTTTAAACAAATACAAATTCAGTTTGTAAATAATAATTTTTATTTAAAATCTATTTATAAAAAGAAACACTTTATTATTGCTTGAAATTTCTAGGATATCACAAATGGATACGAAAATATCTTCGTACAAGCATCAAAGATGAACAAGTGTTTTGATAGAAATGTCGAGTTGTTTAATTTTCAATCATAATGTAGAGGAAGCATGTGTCTGTAAGAATAAGCATTAAAAAGGTACATAGATATTTCTAAAATGTATATAATAACATATTGTTGATTGCTAACGATGTACATATGTTAAAATCAGTTTTAGTTTGTTTGTTTGATATTTGATACTGAATTTGTAAATTATATCTTTTATAATAAGTATACAGAAGTTGGGAATGTCCCAAACGATATGCAAAGATACTTTATTAAAATATTTAATATAGAACATGTAGGACAGATTCCTTATGCATTGGCAATAAAAATCATCATACATGTTGTATTGTATACAATATCATAATTTTCTTTTGTATTTGATGCATGTAGAAAATGTCAAATCCAAATTAATTTTACTAAATGGTAGTTTAGAGTTTTCTCGAGTATTTATGAAATGTTAGAGAGTAGTTTGTAGAAATAACAAACTTCTTATGAAGGAGCATTCAGAATCAAACTTCAAAAGTGATATTGAGTATAATTTGTCAATATCAAATTCACACACAAATCTTAGTTAAAGAGCTTTAGGTTGGAAATGATCTAAACAAAAGATTATGGTTGATTTATTGAAAAGGCCAAGTACAATGCCTTGAACAACAATAAAAGCATATAGATATAAATGCATAAATTTAAAACTGAGCCGAAGGTGATTCCAAGTATACAGAATCCTATGACATTGTTATATGATAACAATGTTGTGATACAATTCGTAAAAAAACCTAGAGCTCATTGAAAGTCAAGGGACGTACTTCGAATAGCTCCATGTAATAAATGAAGGTTATCAACATCAAAGTGAGTTGGTTAACTAAGTAGATAATGAAAATAAAATAGTATATCCATTCACTACTAGGCTGACCCGACTAGTTTTGAGAAAATTGATCGAAGAACCTAACATAAGATTTCATAATTGAATCCAAATGCAAGTGGGAGATTTATAGAGTTAGGGTTATGCCTTAAAGGTAATTATGTAATTTATTACATAAATCTAAATTGATAACCAATCTTGCTCCAAATAAAAGGTGTTTACTTTCTATTATTTACTTGTTACAATATGTTATAAATAATTGATTATTTAATTTAAGTATATTTAATAGAAAATCCATAAATGTTATGTTTTCTGATACATAATGTGTTTTAACCATGAGTAATTTATCACAATATAATACACATATCATTTTAACTATTCCTAATTAAGATGTATCGAGACTGGATATTGATACAGCCATTCAGACTAGAATACTTAATGCTCTTCAAGTGTTGTGAAGTCCATTACTCATGACTATTGGGAGCACCAAGAGGTTACATACTAATAGTTGTTGGATAACTATAGAATGACCCATTCGATAGTTTTCTATTGGTTAATATAACTAAGATCAAACAGAGAATATCGATGTGACATTATTACACAATCTTCGACGTAAGAATACCGTCGAGCTTCAATGTGGAAACTTCACATTGGTTATTGTTAAATTACGGCATGGCGTCCATTGAATGACTATAGTCTGATCGAATCGAATCATTAAAAGCGAAATATTATTCAAGAGAAAATTCGTCTCCTTAGTTGTACGAGGTTAGTAACTTAAGTCAAGTAAAATTCAAAGTCTTTGCTAGATCATTTCGGTTAGCAATAATTGTTATATTGAACAAAGGACTTTATGTTTAGAATATGAAGTTGAATTTAGATGATATTGGAATTTGGAACACAACCAAATTCCATATGTCCTAATTTGATATAGTTTTGACGAAGAGAATAGGTGTAGATAATTGTTCCTGCCAGGTACCGCTTTTAATAAATAAAATTGGATTTTACCAAAAGATGTGTAAGTGATAAATTCTGCCAAAATTTCACACCAATAGCAAAGATGATGTGTGAACGTCGATAGTCTAATTGTTTGATATTGATCATTGACTGAATTTATATCTTTTACTTACATAATCGTAGTAGCAAAGTATTCGAAAAATCACATGATTTAATTGGTTTATAAAATATTGTAAATTAATTAGATTAATTAATATTTAAGAAATATTAATTATTATTTAATTTGGTTGATTTTTGAGATTTGTTTATAACTATTTGAATGCCTTTATAAAAGTTATATTTGTGCGCATTGATATACGATATTAGTGTAATTTCAAATGGGCTTAAATAAAAGATACTACATGAAGGGATTTATCAAATTTTTATGCCATTTGACGGCATGTTATTTTAGCCATACCATGTGACATGAGAGGACTGGAGAGAGAAAGAGATAATTAAGGGAATTTATTAAGGAAGTTTTAATTAAAAATGAAGAAAGGTTTCATCCTTTCAACTAAAACAAATCCATTAATGCATTTCCTACATACATTCATTTTCCCTTCACTTTTCTCTTCTTTCCTCCTAAATTTCCATCGCTGAAAAGCAAAAACAAATATTTCCAAAATTTAATCCATTTCATTTTTAACAAAGTACATAAAATAAGATTTTATTAACAAACTTTATTTGTAACAACCCACCCCGGAACAGGCCTAAATTTCGATCCAAAAAAGGGCCATCGAAACATTGATCCGTTCTATATAAGTTGTTGGTATTAAAAAGAAATAACATCGTAGAGCCATAACTAAACTTTCAAAACTCACAACGGATAGTACAAAATATAAAGTGTACCCGTTTATTTCAAAACCATAAAAATGTCATTACACAAAATCCTATAAAAACCAAAACAATTTCCGTTACAACAATTGTCTAAATACATAGGTCTACATAGAAGAAAATAATTACAAATAATGCCAGTATCCAAGCTTCTCCATCTTTAAACGTCATCAATGCCATCACTCCATCCTTAACCTATGTTGTAATAAGGAGAGTGTCAGAACAACAAGTGTCTGGTGAATAAAAACATCGAGTCTTATATTTTTCAGTACTTGGGCAGTATATTTTAAAATAAAAATATGTCCATGAACATAAAATCATTTAATACTTCTTTATAAGGAAAGGAGGCAGGTCCAATCACTTAATACCTTCCATTCCAGAAGTATGTTTCTAGAATCTCATACCCCAATTGTACGTCATAAATAGCTACTAATGCGAGAGACGGTTTGTGATGACCCAGAATTTTAAAGCAATATCAATTTAATAATCTGAAATAAAAATTAAATTGATTTGATAATATTTGTAATAAGATTTGAATTAATTTAATAATCCAATAAAATAAATAGTTGATTGATAGATTTTATCTTTTTAAATCTAATAAATTGTTTTCTATTTATAATATATATAGAATATTATATATATTGTATATAGATCTTGTTTTAATTTGATTAATAAATAAATCCTGTTTTCTATAAAATTATATATATCTTTGGTAAAATTGTGAATTATGATTTTATTTAAAAGTTAAAGTTTCAAAAGAATATTTCATAAATAAATATGGTTTTAGAAACATAAGATAAAAATTGAATTGATTTAAAATATGTTTAACTCAAGTTTAAAATTTAAATAAATAGCAATAAGGTTATTTTGATTTTCTTTTGAATATAATGTGATAAAATAAATAATTTATGAATAATGAAGATAATTTCTTTTATGAGTTATTTATGGTTATCAATGTTGTTATTTTGTTATTTTTAAATATATAATAAAACATTGTTTCAATAAATAAATTTTTAATAAAATAATTGTTTTTCAAAATTCAAATTTGTAGTTGTATTTGTAAATAAACTGGATTTCAAAAATTCAATTTGAACTTGAATTCAAAGTTTTTAAAATTTAAAGTATAAATGTTTTTAATTTGTTTTGATTTTGAAATATTTGTATAAGTTTAATTTTATAAATATAGTTTGATTTATTCATTTTAAAATCTATATACATATGAATAAATACATGCTTAACTAATTTATTTAAACATAGGTTTACATTTATCTTGTATTAACATCTAAATAAATAACTAATTAACATTTAATTGTAACTAATTAACATTTGAGACAAATGTAAACATCTTACAAATTAAATGAGCATGTGTTAATTAATTAACATACTTACTTGACAAATGTAATAAGTAGGGACAAGTGTCATTTAATTTGGTTTTCTTTTATTTATTTATTTAATATAGTCTAATTTCAGCTTATATAAATAAATCTCCTTCTTCATTTCTTTCCTTTTTCTAAATGAAAGCCAAACATAAATCTTCAAACCAAATTGCAAAAAAAATCTGAAATGAATTAAACACTCCCCTTAAAACCCAAACTTTCTGGAAATTCACTTCACAAACCTGCACATTTTTCTAACATGCAAATTTGGGTTTTCAAAAGATCTGCATTATTTCAAAAATCTGGAGTCTTTAAGGAGAAATCCTGCATTTTTTTCAAATGAAAAATCACCTGCACTTCTGGAATTAGCCTGCATGCAAACCAAAACGCAATTCTAAATTCAAGTAATCCTGCATCAAAACTTTTGCATTTCCTCCTTTCAAAATCTGGAAGAAAAATCTATTGAGCCTGCTTTCTGGAATCTGGAGCATGCATGTAGTTCTAAATCAAGTTTTAAACATCAAAAATTCAAGACTTCAAAGAAATTCAAGCTGTTAAAAGAATTCAGTGATAAAGTCTTCCAGTTTATAACTCAAGCAATCCAAACAACTCAAAGTTTTTAAAAGCACAAGTTTTTCAAATGCATTGCTTTGCCCATCAGGTTAAGGTGGGTAACATTTCTGTTTCCTTAAAGATTAAATTATAAATAAGTTGCATGTTAAATCTCTGTGATAAAATGTTGTTAAATGCATATTTGAATGCAATATGCTGTGACTATAATGTTTTTGTGATTTCCAATGGATACTCTCGGTTTTTATATAGATCATATGTTCAGGTTTTATTTTAAAAATCAAAATCTATAGATTTGTGCCTCTGATTCAACTTAGATAAAATCAACCTTATTTGTTTATGATAAGCTTTAGTTTAAAATTTTAGTTAAGTTAGAACAACTTGTAAACATTTCTGTAAACCAGAGTTTGATTAATCAAGTAAAAATATGTGAAAATTTATATTGAATAAATTATAAATTCAGTATTAAGAACTAAATACCATGATCAAAACTTGATTTTTAGAACAAAAATTGGGATTTTTAGTGGAAGGGGTATGGTACTGTTTTGTGTTGAACTGTAGAGGTTAATTTTGAAATTTTGGGAAATCTGGGCAAATGTAATGGTCGAGATTCTTCTGGTAGATGGAGGAGCAATCATTGATGATTGGAAAAATGTGTGGAGTTGATGCAAATCAATATGGGGACTGTGGTGGTGATATTCTTCCTAGAACCCTAGTTTTAGATAGGTAGTTTACTTTGGCCGATTCTTCAAGAAGGAGTGATCGAGTTGTTTGAGTTTCTGGGGGATGATAATAGGTTGATGGATGGACTCGTGGCCGGAGTCGCCGACATGCCGGTGGTCAGAAGGTGGTGGATGAGGCGATGTCAGGTTTGGGGAAAGTTTGGACTGTCTGGTTCCAGGTTTTAGAAATTTACCTCGAATTCGAATGCGAGGTGAATAAGGGTAAGGAGATGGTTGTTTTGGACTGGGGAGTTGAACGTTGATGTGTAGAAGCCACCGGAGGAGGAGATTGATGGCAGGAGGCACGGTGCAGGTGCACCGTGCACTATTAAAATTCTGGTGAAATCTGGGTATAGTGGTGTTTGAACTCGAAGTATAACTCGAGTATTCTTGTATCTTGCTCGAAGAAATGAGTCTGATGACTCGAAGCAGATGTTGGGCAGGGAAGGGTTTAGTATGGTGACAGGTTTAAACAGAAACCTGTTATTCTGTTTAAATTCCTGAATTCAAATGGAAGTAAAGTTTAAAATCCGAGTCATGTTTAAATCTAGTTTGTATGATAGTTTCAAATGATTTTGAATCCTACAAGTTTTTAAATTTTAAAAGTAGTTTTCAGTTTGAAAAATAAAATAAATAAAACCTGACAGTTTTTATGTAAATTTAAATTTCATTTGAAATCTGAATCATGATTCAAAATAGCAGTTTGAATCTAAATTTAAGTCCAGTTTTCTTAAGATTTTTGAATCTTCAGGTTTTAAAAATGAATTTGTATTTTAAATAAAGAGTTTTAAAATCAAGGTTCAAATCAACAGTTTATTTCAAGTTTAAATTCAAATGATTTAAATAAGGAATGGTTTCTAGTGTATTGAATTAAAAATCTGGGATTTGAATAAGTTTTAAAATTTGAATGTTTAAATTTAAATTGTTAATTAGGAGTAAAATTTTTTTTCAAACAAATATTTAAATTTGTTTTTCTTTTTGAGTGAAGTCATTATAAAAGGTTAATAAAAAAAGTTAAATGATTTGTTAACTTGAATTTGAAATTTAAATAGTAATGTTACTTAAAACTTAGTTTTAAATTAAATTAAGTAAATTAAGACTTATCCTATATAAGTTTTAAAAATAAGTAATAAATGTTATTTACATTTATTTTAAAGAATAATAATTGAAATTTAAATTTTCCAACTCTTAATATCATTTTGAATTTTTAGATTCAAAAATGAAATTTGAATTTAAATTTTTAAAATGAAATGTTCTAAGTACATTTTAATATTAATAAAATTATTAATAAGGAATGGTTTATTTTAGAAATTATTAAGATGTTAAAATAATTAAATAAATAGGATAATTAAGGAATGACTTATTTAATTAATTTATAATTAATAATTTTATTAATTTAAACTAGAGATTAATTAAGAAGTAATTAAAGAGAAGTAATTAAAAAAATTAATATTAGTTAATGATGGTCATTAACTAAAGTTTATTTAGTAACTAATTAATATGATTACTTTTTAATAATTAATTAGATTGATTAATTGATGATAATTAATTGAGAAATGTATTTAAGTTTAATAAGACATTAATTACTTAATGTAATTAATAAAGTTTATTTAGATTGGTTTAAATTAATTAATTTAGTTTAATTAATTTTAAACATTAGATTTGATAGTAATTACTTGATGGGATTACTCAGTGAAGTAATTAAAGATAACAACTGTATGTAGTTAGTGGGATATGATGGAATTGTGAATGCAATTTAGATTAAATTATTTTGTATAATTAATCAAGAGATTAATTAAGAGATTAATTAAGGGGTATTTAATTTGATAAGTAATTAAGGGTAGTTAATTACAGGTTGAGATTAATCAAAGGTGATTATTAACTATGGATTAAGTGAGATTAATTACTGAAAGTAATTAATTTAATGGAGTAATTAATTAAATATAATTAAGAGTCATTAATTAATATAATTAATGATGTAATTATGATTGATTAATTAATATTAATTAATCAATAATAAGTAATTGAGTGTAATTAATTAATTATGATTGATTAAGGTTTAATGTAATTAATTATAGTTAATTAATTAATAAGGTAATTAAAGGTTAATTACTGTATTTAGTTTAGAGTAATTAATTTGTGAAATTAATTAAAGTATAATTAATCAGGATTGATTAATTAAGATGATAAATTAGAGGTTAATCAATTAATTAATTTGTAATTAATTAATGATAATGTAAGCAAGATTTATATTGTGTAAGTAATTAATTTAATTCATTTTAAATTAACAAAAGATAATGTAATTAATTTAATTAATTTTAAATTAATTATAGATAGTATGATTATAAGTCATTGCTTATAAATGGGAGATATTGGTTGTTGTGAATGGTTTGAATCTCAGCTAGGAGATTAGTAATGTTGTTTGATATGGATGCATTGGTTGCATTGTGATGATGATATTGATTATCTGTGATTATGATAATGATGATTATCTGTTGTGAATTCTATGAATTATCTATCTGTGTGTATATAGATAATATAATTGAATTGTTTTAAACTCTAAAACAACTTGGACCTAAAATACACGCTTTGGATTTCGATGGGACCGGGATCGGGTTTCCATATTTGGATATCCGAAAACCACATCGACCCAAATTAACGATAGGTCGTGAATCTTATGTGAAGAGTGAAGACTCGAGGTGTAAGGACTAATTGGTCAATATAACTATGGGGGTGATTCCGTGATGAGTTTGATGGAAATAGTACTTATAGGCTCGAGATAGAGATTCAGAGTGCAAGGGTTATTGTCGTTAACTCTGAGGGTGATTCCAAAACGAGTGCAACGAGATAATGCCTTCGGTTTCGTTCGAACCCGGAACGAACTTGTATGGATTGAATGCTTTCAGAACATCGTCAGGTCGACGATTAGCATTCTAAGAAATGTGTTCTCTACAGGTAATCGTAGCCTCAAGCCTCATCAACCGAGAATGGCTTAAACGGGGGAGGTGCAGCAAGGCTTCGTGGGTAGCTCCCACTGCAGAGCAAGATTGATCCCTGTCTAGAGGTCCCTTTTTATTCGGCTTATTGGGCAGTTGGATATGCGCACCAACTGCGGGATTGTCTTGTTCGGAACTATTCAGTAAGGAATAGGTCCGGCCTTGTGTTGCAGGGGAGCGGGCGTACTCCTCGGTATGTTGATCTAGGCCACGTACTGTGACGGGTGGTACCCCAGTAGCCCAGCCATTGTATGGAATCCAAAATCCAATAAGTGCCAACGGTTTTGATTGTATTACCCACTTTTGTGGCTAGTAGCTGGAATTTAATTATGTAACAATTTCGGCTATTTCATATTTACTTGAAAACCCTAGACCTATTATAATATCACTGGATTTCCTATCAAATGTTTTGGTTAGCGTAAGGTAAAAACTTTTCCATGTTTATGTGTGGGAAGTCTTACGTGATACCTTTCTTTTCAAAAGGATTTTGAAAGTTAAGCAACTTTAACCTGTTACTCACACCAGACCCATGTATGACCCGGAGTTTATCTTTTGTTTTCATAAACTCTTGGGTACTCAAATTTTTACGAGTAGCCAAGGGATTCAGGTTAGCTTAGATGAATATTGGAGGAGCAATGGAGCAGGAGGCTTCTGCGTTAGATATATAGTATTCCGCTGTGTGTTCTGTGATTTTCTCTGAGTTGTATTATGTTGTAAATACTAGACAGATGTTTATAACTGTCTAGTATGTGTTGTATATCTGTATACTCTGATAGCGGTTGTAAACTATGTAATATTTTATGTTATTAATGTAATTTATTCGTTCCGCTGTTTAGATTCTGATATGTTGTTTCTTCTTTCTTCTCTTTCTTTCTCTTTTCTATCCCTTTCTTTCTTATTAGCGATGCGACTTCCTGGTGTTTGGAAGTTGGGTCGTTACAGTGGTATCAGAGCATTAGGTTTAGTGAATACCTAGGCTCTGGAGTGGTGTCTTTCTTGAGAGAGCGTATTTGTGATTTTAAATATTTATATATATTTATCTATTTCTACCTATCTGTTGGGTTACCTGTTCAGGTTTTCCAATATAGGCTATAAAGGTAGATAAGGTAGTAGTGTCTGTAACACGATTACTACCATTGATTGGAGTCTGATGTTTGAGGTTGGAAGTGTATCTGTCGAGACTGTAGACCTAATACCGTCTCGAGTAAGCTTTGTTGTGTTGAAGTATTTCATCAATCTCTGAAGGAAACCTGTTAAGGTTCGGAGACATCTTTGAAGTACAGAGTTTGGTTAGTTGAGTTTGGATCTGTCATTTGGGTTAGAGCAAGTGATAGTATTTTGATACCTCGGGAAGTTGTAACTGCGTGATGAGATGCAGTGACTATGGATTGTTTTCGAAGATATTTTCTTTGGAACAAGTTTTGGAAGTATTCTGCTTCAGTGTTGTGGCTGGATTCAGCAGGATGTTGTGGTTAGCTTTGGAGTCCGAGTTTCTCGAAGAGCTTTGGATTAGGAAGTTTGGCATTGGTGTCAGCAGTGCAGCTCGGAGTGTTCTGTGAGCCGACAGAGAGGTCTTAGCTGAGTAGTTTTTCTGAAGATGGAGTTCAGAAGCTGCTGAGTGAATTCGTTTCTTCAATGGATTGATTAGACCAGTGTAAGCTGTTCTGTTTGGTTTAAAAGGAACAGTTTTTCTTTGGAAATTTATTTGGGTTGATCGCAAAAGTGACTTGCGATTGTTTAAGTGTTCTCTTGGATTGTTGGAGATTTTCTGGATGTCTTCTGGGAAGACAGAGGTTCGTCAGCATATGGAGATTGAGTTTTCTGATCAACTAGTATTCCAGGAGTGGAACCGATGGTTCTGTTTAGTTGGAGAATGATTCCTAGAGATGGAGTTTGATGAAGCAACTCAGTTTTGATGGAATTTCTGAGTTTCTTTATGGATCTGTAGAACCATATTTCTGGTAAGTAATGTCCAGTTGGTGTTTGTGTTCTTCGTCAGTATTTTCTTATCTACTTCGGATCAGAGTTGTGCAGCGGAAGCAGTTTGGAAGTGTTTCTGATTGTATTTTTCCGGATTAGGAGAAGTAAGTACAGTCTTCTGATGTTTATGGAGTAGAGTTGAGTTTTGGTTTTGGATTGATCTTGAGGAGATCATTGTGTTGGGTTGTTTTTGGTTCTGATTATTTCTAGAAAAATCAGCAAGGGTTAAGCTGATCAGTTTGGGTGTTGGCAGCCTAGGATTTGTCTGAAGGCTTTTGTGAATAAGGGACGGAGAAATTTGGAATTCGAAGTTGGAGACTTCGTTGTTGTTGGGGTTTTCTCTGATTAAGGAGCTATAAATTTTGTGTAAGACTGGAAAGTTAGCTCCGTGATGTTTGGATCTCTTCTCTGTGTTTTGGTTGGATCAGTGTTTGGTTTTTCAGAATTGAATTGTCAGTTTGGATAACTGGAATTCGATGAGTTTCACGTATCTCTGAGGGAGTACGTGTATGGTCTATCTCTGGTTTGGAACCAGCAGTTCTTAAGGATTTGATTGTGGAATCAGACTCGTCTGTAGTCTGATATGCTGTCTAGTTCTGTAGATCTAGATGAATAGGAGCTCTGTAGCTTAGTAGTATTGATTGTTTGGAATTTATAGAGCGAGTATCCCGATATTTATACCGGGGAAACTCGTGAAAGTTTTATCCAGAATTTTTTCTGGATAATTAGATTTGTTTGATTTGGTGAATTGATTGCTATGGTTGTAAGCATATCATTGGTATATGCTTATGTTTTAAAATCTAATCCTTTAAATAGATTATTAAATTACCTTTGTTTTAAATTTCGGGGATGAAATTCTTTTAAGGGGGAGAGGAATGTAATGACCCGGAATTTTAAAGCTATATCAATTTAATAATCTGAAATAAAAATTAAATTGATTTGATAATATTTGTAATAAGATTTGAATTAATTTAATAATCTAATAAAATAAATAGTTGATTGATAGATTTTATCTTTTTAAATCTAATAAATTGTTTTCTATTTATAATATATATAGAAAATTATATATATTTTATATAGATCTTGTTTTAATCTGATTAATAAATAAATCCTGTTTTCTATAAAATTATATATATCTTTGGTAAAATTGTGAATTATGATTTTATTTAAAAGTTAAACTTTTAAAAGAATATTTCATAAATAATTATGGTTTTAAAAACATAAGATAAACATTGAACTGATTTAAAATATGTTTAACTCAAGTTTAAAATATAAATAAATAGCAATAAGGTTATTTTGATTTTCTTTTGAATATAATGTGATAAAATAAATAATTTATGAATAAAGAAGATAATTTCTTTTATGAGTTATTTATGGTTATTAAATGTTGTTATTTTTAAATATATAATAAAACATTCTTTCAACAAATAAATTTTTAATAAAAATAATTGTGTTTCAACATTCAAATTTGTAGTTGTATTTGTAAATAAACTGGATTTCAAAAATTCAATTTGAACTTGAATTCAAAGTTTTTAAATTTAAAGTATAAATGTTTTTAATTTGTTTTGATTTTGAAAATTTTGTATAAGTTTAATTTTATAAATATAGTTTGATTTATTCATTTTAAAATCTATATACATATGAATAAATACATGATTAACTAATTTATTTAAACATAGGTTTACATTTATCTTGTATTAACATCTAAATAAATAACTAATTAACATTTAATTATAACTAATTAACATTTGAGACAAATGTAAACATCTTACAAATTAAATGAGCATGTGTTAATTAATTAACATACTTACTTGACAAATGTAATATGTAGGGACAAGTGTCATTTAATTTGGTTTTCTTTTATTTATTTATTTAATAAAGTCTAATTTCAGCTTATATAAATAAATCTCCTTCTTCATTTCTTTCCTTTTTCTAAATGAAAGCCAAACATAAATCTTCAAACCAAATTGCAAAACAAATCTGAAATGAATTAAACACTCCCCTTAAAACCCAAACTTTCTGGAAATCCACTTCACAAACCTGCACATTTTTCTAACATGCAAATTTGGGTTTTCAAAAGATCTGCATTATTTCAAAAATATGGAGTCTTTAAGGAGAAATCCTGCATTTTTTTCAAATGCAAAAATCACCTGCACTTCTGGAATTAGCCTGCATGCAAACCAAAAAGCAATTCTAAATTCAAGTAATCCTGCATCAAAACTTTTGCATTTCCTCCTTTCAAAATCTGGAAGAAAAATCTATTGAGCCTGCTTTCTGGAATCTGGAGCATGCATGTAGTTCTAAATCAAGTTTTAAACATCAAAAATTCAAGACTTCAAAGAAATTCAAGCTGTTAAAAGAATTCAGTGATAAAGTCTTCCAGTTTATAACTCAAGCAATCCAAACAACTCAAAGTTTTTAAAAGCACAAGTTTTTCAAATGCATTGCTCTGCCCATCAGGTTAAGGTGAGTAACATTTCTGTTTCCTTAAAGATTAAATTATAAATAAGTTGCATGTTAAATCTCTGTGATAAAATGTTGTTGAATGCATATTTGAATGCAATATGCTGTGACTATAATATTTTTGTGATTTCCAATGGATACTTTCTGTTTTTATATAGATCATATATTCAGGTTTTATTTTAAAAATCAAAATCTATAGATTTGCGCCTCTGATTCAACTTAGATAAAATCAACCTTATTTGTTTATGATAAGCTTTAGTTTAAAATTTTAGTTAAGTTAGAACAACTTGTAAACATTTCTGTAAATCAGAGTTTGATTAATCAAGTTAAAATATGTGAAAATTTATACTGAATAAATTATAAATTCAGTATTAAGAACTAAATACCAAGATCAAAACTTGATTTTTAGAACAAAAATTGGGATTTTTAGTGGAAGGGGTATGGTACTGTTTTATGTTGAACTGTAGAGGTTAATTTTGAAATTTTAGGAAATCTGGGCAAATTTAATGGGCGGGATTCTTCTGGTAGATGGAGGAGCAATCATTGATGATTGGAAAAATGTGTGTAGTTGATGCAAATCAATATGGGGACTGTGATGGTGATATTCTTCCTAGAACCCTAGTTTTAGATAGGTAGTTTACTTTGGCCGGTTCTTCAAGAAGGAGTGATCGAGTTGTTTGAGTTTCTGGGGGATGATAATAGGTTGATTCTGATATGTTGTTTCTTCTTTCTTCTCTTTCTTTCTCTTTTCTATCCCTTTCTTTCTTATTAGCGATGCGACTTCCTGGTGTTTGGAAGTTGGGTCGTTACACGGTTACCAAGCCATGTAATACTTCCCAGTGGAAAATAGGCTGACTCTAGCCATTTAAGACCTTAATTAAGGTAGACCCCACGATTTAAGACCTATTTCCAAAAGCGTGCTCCTTAATGGTACTATCTAACTAACATCACATGGAATCTCATAGCTCACTTAATACTTCCAAGTGGAAAATAGGCAAACTCTAGTCACTTAAGACCTTAAATAAAGCAGAACCTATCATTTAAGACCTATTTCCAGAAGCGGACCTCTGTAGAGATAACACCTAATATAACTCCTTGGCCATTCAACACTTCAGTTGGGAAAAAAGGCAGGTCCAACCACTTAATACCCTACTTAGTTTCCTCATTATTAATATTTATCATAAGAATATCTAACATCAATAAAAGTGTACACAACTACTAGTAGCCATAAAGTGAAGGGCAGACTTCCTTTATGTAACTTTATTGACCTCACATCCATATGACTTAGCCACAAATCAATTACTCTTAATATATACACACACACACGCACACACACTCATCTCACCGGTTCATAAATAAGGCCTTTTAAGGAATCTTCCTTATTACGCCTTAAAATAATAATTAGGCTATATAAGGGTTTTCTCTTATTGTCGCCTCAATCAATTACCTTCCCAATGGGGAAATAAATGAAAATAAATGCCAAATCAATCACACCATATATGCAATAGTTATACATTAATTACGTAAATAGAGATAAATAAATATTGATGCATAATAAGTTCTAAATGTACGGATTTTATGCTCTAAACTAGCATTTAAATGTCAATTCCTTGACTAATTATTATTAAAAGTCCATTTTCTTCAATTTACCAAGATTTCATGAAATTCTAATGTACAAAATAGAGAATAAATATTTTTGTAACCAAATCTATAATTGTAGACTTGCACATAAAAGATAAATTCAATTTATTACACCAATTCAATGAAATATCTTAAACAATAAGAATTGCAATCTAAACCCCAATTTGTATCCAGCTCCTCTTTTTACAAGGAAATAGATAAGAATAAATGGTGTAAATTACGAACAGAATTCGTAATATAAACCCCTTATTTATTGAACGATTACAATTTAACCCAAAGAAGAGGGGAATTGGAATAGACTATGAAATTATCAAAGATTGCAATAAACGAAACTAATCCCATCAAATTAATGTAAATAATTGGGAATCTCAACATAGAATTGACACATCGAAATAAAAAGGAATTTTAGGGGATTTTATATATCATATTTTTGAAATCCTAAAATCTCTAAGGCATATTCAAATCCAAAAGAAATACACTAAACAATTGCTGAAATGGAATACAATGGTTTTCACTCACAAA
This sequence comes from Allium cepa, assembly GCA_030765085.1. Lineage (NCBI taxonomy): Eukaryota > Viridiplantae > Streptophyta > Magnoliopsida > Asparagales > Amaryllidaceae > Allium > Allium cepa. Next base: position 1,044,209,012 of record CM060941.1, on the reverse strand, counting down.
TTAGCCTAAGCTTTACTCAAATGGATTTGTAGCCTTCCGGCCTCTTCCAAATCCCTCTTTTTTGATACACACACACATTAGGGAAGAGATATATATTCATCAGATTTAGAATAATTAGAGAAGAATAGGGTAATGATACGTGGAGGAAAAAGAATCAAATAGGAAATAAGTTGAACTCTTACATGAATTCTCTATGGAGAATCTGCATCTTATAAAAGAGAGATAGCAAGGGCAGAGTTTTGTCATATTCCCTAAAATAATATGAATAAAAGTGGAGAGTATGGGGTTCTATTTATAGGAGTTGAAATGCATCAGAACCATAGGATGGAAGTAGGTAGGAAATGGATAAATCTGGAGCGTATAACTAAATAAAACATAAATTAAAACCCTAGCTGCCATTGGCAACTGCTGTTGCCAAGAGGTCGACTGCCCTTGAGTGATCGGTCGACCATTACGGTCGATCGGTTGAACTATTCAGGTCGACCACTCCTTTTATTCAGGGGATCGTTATTTATTTCCCTTGAGATATTATTTTATTCCCCATTTAACTTTTTAACATTGAACGTTTGCTTAGCTGCCAAGCTATTTTTTGAAACTTAAACCCTAAATTTGATTTCTCATTTGAATGTGAATTCAAACTAAATTAATTTAAATCTGAGAACTTAAAATGCTCACAACTTCTTTGCTTGAGCTCCATTTTCAGCATATTACTAATAGAATGGATCAGAATTTCCCCACGAACGCAACAAAAAACTTTCATAGTCAAATTTCAATTTATATAAATTTCTGTATCCAACCCTTATCATATTTAATTTACTTTATTTATTCAAGGATTATTTTATAGGATGTTGCATCCTTCCCCATTTAAAAAAGATTTTGTCCCATCCAAGGAGCAAACAACGTAACTCGTAATACATCCATGTTATACAACCAAGTTCTCTACACAACCATCTCAACCTATAATGCAATGTGATTATGTACTGTAGACATGCTAAAATGAGCTCAGTTTTAACGTGAGTGCACAATCATGTCATGTAAGTATTTATGCAAATATTCTAAACATACATAAAAATTTCTAAATAAGTGTAAAGTGATTGTAAATAATGTAACTACCTTTTCCTACCATCCAATCTAGCAACCTGATGCAACGAAAATCCTAATTTTGGAGAGAGAAATTACTAGTGAAAAACTATGGGTGAGTGTTTTTCATCTTTTCCTCGGTCTTCCATGTGATTTCCACCAGACTGTTCCCCTATTGTACTTAGACCGATCTAATTATTTTATTGCAATGTCTCCTAGTACCGTGCTCCATAATGCTTGTGGTGACATGAGGCACCATTTGTCCATTTCAAAATCCTCTAATTGATCAAGATCTAGTCGGGATGTTTTTCCTAAGGTGAGAAATGTGTAAAACATTGTGGACTCCTACCAACTTGTCAGGAAGCTCCACACGATATATCAATTTTTCGATTCTTTCCAAAATTATCAATTGTCCAATAAATCTAGGTACCAATTTTTCAGACTTGCCAAGCCTAACAACTAAGAGGGGAGATTTTTTACAAATACCAATTCTCTAACCTCAAATTCAAGCTCTTTCCTTCATTTATCCACATAAGATTTCTGACGGTCTTACGCTAATTTCATCCTTTGCCTGATCAACTGTACTTTTTCCATGGTGTCATGGATCAAATCGGATCCAAGCAATACTTTGTCGGTGATTTCACCAACAAATAGGCGATTTGCATAGATTCCTGTAGAGTTCTTCAAAAGGAGCTATACCAATCGTAGTTTGATAGCCATTATTATATGCAAACTCAACCAAAACTATTTGTAGGCTCCTCCATTATCGATGACACATGATCTCAACAAGTCTTCAAAAACTCTATTCACCCTCTCTGGTTGTCTGTTAGTTTGTGGGTGATATGACATGCTAAGGTTCAAAGAAGTTCCCAAACCTGTTTGTAGGCTCCTCAGAAACTCATTGGTGGACAAGGGGTCCTTATCACTGACTAAGCTTATAGGAATCCCATGTAGACAAACTACCTTCTTATTATATATCTAGGCGAGAGAGGCGCTAGTCCTATTGCTCCTAATTAGAAAAAAATGAGCACTCTTAGTGAGACTATCTCAACAACCCAAATAGCCTCATTGCCTTTCTGACTTTTAGGCAATCCTTCCACAAAATCCATCAAAATATGTTTCCACTTTCAAGTTAGAATTTCCAAGGTAATAATAATCTACCAAGCTTTCCTTGCTCGGCTTTTATATTTTGACATGTCAAACACTTAGCAACAAACTCAGCTATGCTCCACTTTATTCTATTCCAAAAGAAAATCCTCTTCATGTTATCTCCTATGGGATGAATGGTCATTCTTGAGTGGTGCCACTCCATAAGCATATCTCTCATCAAGTCATTAATCATTGGAATGCAAAAACGTTCATCTCTTCTCAAATATCCCTTCTCATCAACTATGTACCTTCTACCATGGGGGGATGCTCTTTTTTCTTAATTTTTCCAAAATCTCTACTAACCCTCATCTTTTACTTGCTCATGCCCTATACGATCCATCAATGCTTGTCTAATCTCCATAACTGATAGAAAACCTTGGATGTGTTCTATTGATGGTTAGAGGTTAAAATTCAAGAGAAACTCCAACTGTCTCCATTCATATATAGCACCTAGGGTAGTGTGTCTCTTACTAATGGCATTGGCGACTACTTTCCCTTTTATAGGGGTATATCAATACCAAAGTCAAAGGATGCTACATACTCAATGCACCTTTGCTGCCTAAAATTCAATTCTTTTTAGGAAAATAGATATTTGAGTGATTTATGATCAATGAATAACTCAAACCTTTCTCCCAAGAGATATTGCCTCCACATCTTTAAGGCAAGAACAATGGCTGCTAATTCTAAATCATGCACTGGATACCTTTTCTTATGGTCCTTAGTTGTTCACTACCATAGGAAACTACCTTCCCTTCTTGCATAAGAATTCCTCCTAATCCTCCACATGCATCCACGTAAATGGTTTGGTTCCATTTGGAAAAATGAGCACGGGTGTAATATTCGATGACTCCTTAAGCTTCTCAAATGCCTTGGTGCGTCTATCATTCCAAACAAAAACTAGACTCTTCCTAGTTAATCGGGTTAAAGGGGCCACTATTTGTGCAAAGCTCTTGATGAATTTCCTATAGTAGTCTTCCAATCCTAAAAAATTCAAACCTCCGATGCATTACTAGGAATCTTCCATCCTCAAACAGCTTCTACTTTAGTAGGGTCCACCGCCAATCCTTTCTCTGAAACAATATGTCCAAGGAAACTAACTTCATTTTCCCAAAATAGGCATTTAGAAAACTAGGCTTTAAGTTGGTTTCTCCTCAAGGTCTTCAATACCTCCCTAAGGTGGTCAACATGCTCCTTCTTTCCTTTAGGGAAAACCAATATATCATTAACAAACACCAAGACAAATTTATTAAGTTCCACTACTCATCAAATCCACAAAGTATGTCGCGACATTTGTCAATCCATAAAGCATTACTTCCCACTTATAGAGTCCATCTTGCATATGGAATGCGACCATGGGCTTACTTTCCTCTATAATCCTTAATTAATGGAATCCTATTGCTAACTCTAATTGGAAAAATACTTTAGCTTCTACAAGTTGGTCGAACAAGTAAATATTCTAGGTAGAAGGTACCTGTTTTTCCTTGTAAACTTGTTCAACTCCCTATAATTGATGCAAAGTCTCAAAGAACCATCTGCCTTAGTAGCAGAAACAACAGGGGCTCCCTACTCAGAAGTACTTCTATGGATGAACACTTTCTTCAATAGCACTGAGATATGCTTATCCAACTACCTTCTTTCTTTAAGGGTAACATGTCTCATAGGCAGAGCGATGGGTCTTTCATCCTTCTCCAAATCGATTCGGAACTCAATCTCCTTATGAGATGGGATACCCGAGACCTTCTCAAAGACATCAAGAAATACAAAACTACGAGCAGATAATGGCTCTTAAACAACAGATAGATTTAGTGAGCATAAGTGGATTGACTCAACTAAAGCTTTAAGTGCAAAAGATGTTCTTGGTCATGACCTCCATAACTTCTTAATCGTACTACCATTTTATCATAGTCAAAAATGGCACCACAATATTACAACTAATCCATATTCAAGATAATTCCACCTCTAGAAATTTAGAACATACGCAGTACATATGAAATCAACGTCGCATACGTCTAACACTAGGTCTTTGCAAAAATGAGAAAGATGGGCCGAACCCTCTATGGGATTGCAAACCTCTATTGGGCTGTTGACCATCTGGATTTTAAGGGTAAGGAATTTACTACATCCCTAGCTAAAAAGGAAAATGATACCCCCGACTCAAATAGGGTATGAATAATAACCCCAAAAAATAAGAGTTATGCCTTCTAGAGCTGCTTTTCCTTGGTCTCTTGGTTTCCTACTAGCAATAGGGACAACTTCAATAGTGTAAGCCTTTCGCTTGGTCCTTCATTAGCCATCTTAGGACATTGATTCTTGTGATGCCCTTCCTTATGGCAATTAAAGCACCGTCATTTAAAGGCTTCCTTCACCAGACTCACCCTGCAATCTTTAGCTTTATGACCCTTACTTTAGCATCTCTTGCATACCTTTACATCCTTCTTAAACTTCCCCTTTGACTTCTTGTTGGCCCAAAAACTCCTCTTCTTTGACTCTCCTTGATTTTGGGCCAGTGTAGACTTCTCTTTCTCTCTCTTGTCTTCCTTATTGGCCATATGCAGCATCGCCTTTTCTAATAACACCTTATACATGGCCCCCATAAGTTGTAACGACCCGCTATTTTGGAATATTCGCATCCGCACATGTCGGACTTGAATAATTCAAAATATCGAATTGTTAATTTAAATTTTGGCAAAACTCAGATATACAGTAAATAAATAATCACAGATTCACAGACACAGAGTAATAATATGCAGTGGAAGTAAAAGAGATAGTAGTTCATGAAGCTACTATATAAATATATAAGTTTTGGGCGTGTTTCCACCTACCACCAAACCAACCCCGCTTCCTATGCATGGCCGAACCAGCCTCCACCGATCCATGCTACTACCGGTCCAACTCCATCTCCATGCTACTATCGATCCAACTCCATCTCCATGCTACTACCGATCCAACTCCACCGATCCATGCTCCCACCGGACCAACACCACTTCCATGAACGACCGAACCAAGGCATCTCCAACACCTACCGGACCAACTCCACTTCCTTGAACGACCGAACCAAGGCCTTGCCGAACCAACGTTGCCGGGCCAGATTGCATCAGCCAAGGCCCACCAGCAGCTATATACATCCAGGACCCCTGCCCCCAGCCTCACTCTATAAATAGAGGGGCAGGGGTACAACAATGGCAGACAAGTTTGAGAGCTCAAGCACGAATAGAACTTTCAAACAACTTTCAGTTACTTGTAATCAAAACTTTGTACTTGTAATCTGAATAGAAAAGGAGAATAACATATAAAGAGGACATAGGCACGTTCTGGCCGAACCACTATAAATCCGTGTGTCTTTTACAGTTTAGTCCCTGCTTTTTATACATTTGCATAAATCACCCAAATCACTAAGAACAACTTAAAATCGACTAAACCATACGACTTGGAGGTGTTTGCCCATTTTTTGTGCAAACATTTTTGGTGCTTTCACTGAGAACATGGAGCTCGAAGCTTCAGCTTCTCCAACTCAACCCTTTTCCTTTCAACATCGTTCATTGCTTGGAAAACATGCCTCCCAGACGGAAGAAAGATGCTAACAAAGGAAAGAACATTGCAACTAGTAGTATCCCAGATCCAGTAATCAGAGATCAAGACAATCGTCCGGTTCCAACAGCAAATGAAAATCATGCAAACCCAATAGCCCCTGCTACGGAACAACCAATTACAAGGACGGATCTGGACAGGGTTGTGGCTGAAGTAACTAACCGCTTCGCATCTCAACAAGAAGCCTTGGTGGACCAACTCATGTCACGCTTAAGGGATGCTGAAGAATCCAACCGCAACACTGAATCATGGGGTGAGTCCCGGTCTGGAGGATCTGGGAGACGACAAAGGTCTTTCTTCTTCGAAGAGGCTAACAACAGAAACAACAATGGTAGGAGCCGAGCCCGGACTCGGCCCGAATTCCGACCCGAGGAAACACTTGGAACCGAACCCAACAGGGGAGGTACTAGGCAGGGGTCGGATGTAGCTGAGCCTGTCATGCTACCTAACCATGGAAATACCAATAGACGGGGCCGAGCTGGAGTTCAGCCCGAAGTTGGACCCGAGGAAGTGCTGAGAACAGAACCCAGCAGGGGAAGATCAAGGCAAGGGTCAACTGTGGCTGACCCCAACGTGCCCCCGGAAGACCAGAGGCAGCCATTGGAGAATGTTAGGAGTGACATACGATACCATCCCTATAGGTCATCTGGATGGAATCAATCCCGCAGGGAAGAACCAAACTCATTTCTATCCGCTCCAAGTTTTGATGAGAGGATGGCGCGATTGTTCAGAGAATGCATCCAACGGGACCAAAGGGATCGGGGGATAGGCGCTAGGGTAACCAGCCCCTTCACCCGCAATATCGAAACTGCCATCACCCTCCGGGAATGGAAAATGCCAACAATGGAACCTTACAAGGGAACCTCTGACCCCGTCGTACACTTACAGAGATACACCCAGCATATGCTCATGAGCGGAGCAACGGAGGGAGTGTTGTGTAAATGCTTCCCACTATTCTTGGCAGTTCTAGCTACCTCCTGGTTCTGCCACCTACCCCAAGGGTCCATCAGCTCATGGGAAATGTTGAAAGAAAAGTTCATCAGCCAGTTCCGCATTCATGTGGAACAACCCAATGACGCTTATTCCTGATCTAATATCAAACAGAAACCCGGAGAGACAGTGCAACAATATCTAACCCGATTCAACGCCGCAGCGGCCGCAGTTCAAGATGCCGATGAGAAACTTATCGTAATTGCCCTCTGCAGTGGTGTACATCCGGATACTAAATTTGCTAGAAGACTAACCAAGGAAAACCCAGCTACTTTACCTGATTTCTTCCATGAAGCTGGAAAATATATGAGACTTGAAGACGCTGCCACTGAGAGGCAGTCAGGGCAACATGCTAAGGCAGCTCCAGACAGGTTTCCCGCTGCAGCAAAGCATGTTCGAAGAAATGACTCTAGAGACAATGCTGGGGGCAAGAAGGGAGAAAAGCGCTTATATCGACCAGGACCAAGATTTGACTCGTACACTCCTTTGAATGAAACAATCGAAAACATCTTCCTAGCCACCCAAGACGAAGTTAGATACAAACGCCCCCCCGCACAAGAAGGAGTCAGATAACACACCCAAGTCTGGAAAGTCCTGCCGCTTCCACGAATCCCATGGACATGACACCAATGAATGCCACCATCTCCTGGACTTGATTGAAGAACACATCAGAAGGAAGAGACTGGAACGCTATGTAAAAAGCCAGAGCAGGACTCCAGCTCCCGCCAATGAAAAGCCAGGGCTACCCCTCCCAGAAGTAGGCGGAGGAAATCGCAACACCAGCGGCTCTAGTCAAGAGAAGATAGTGGTCCATACCATATCAGGAGGACCACACATCGCCGACATAAGCTGGGCAGAGATGGAAAGATACGGTAAGTCACTTAGAAACGATGAAGGCTACGTTAATTCTGTTATGGAAGAACGCCACCCGAAACGGAAAGAGAGTGACGACATCACATTCAGTAGGCGTGATCTAGCGGGAAGGCAGTATCCACACATGGATCCTATGGTCATCTCTGCCGGGTTCGGTCCAACGAAAGTTTTCCAAATTTTAGTAGACACTGGAAGCTCAGTAAATATCCTATTCAAGCATGCTTTCGACAAAATGAAGCTGTCAATGAAGGATGTGTCTCCCTGCAACAAACCACTACATGGTTTCACTGGAGATGCAAAGATGCCCCTCGGGCAACTGGACCTCTTTGTTGAAATAGGAAGTCATCCCCGCTCCGTTGTGCGAAAACAAACATTTGTGCTAATAGAGAACCACTTGGCCTACAACGCCTTTTTGGGAAGGCCAGCCTTGTCTGACTTCCAAATTATCCTAGCCCCATGGTGCCTGAAGATGAAATTTCCAACGGACAATGGAATAGGAGAAATAGAGGGAGACCAAGACGCCGCTCGAGATTGCTATGTGACTGAACTTCGCAATAACCGCAGAAAAGATAAAGGGAAAAATGCAGAGACTCTTCTCTGCATGAAAAGCTCGGAAGCATAGCAACTAAAGAAAGCCCCTCCTCTTCGATATACCAGTAATCCTTTCAATGAATTAGACCCCAGGGACAAAGAGGACGAGGCCACCGCCGAGCCTGCAGAGGTTATGGAATTTGTAGCTGTAGACAAACATGACTCAAGTAGACTATTGAAAATCGGATCTCAACTAAAAGAAGAATTAAAGGATCAACTCATTGATTTTCTTCGCCACAACATGGATGTATTTGCATGGACGCACGCTGACATGACAGGAATCTCCCCAGATGTAGCATGCCACGTACTGAACATCGATCCCACCAAGGTGCCAGTAAAGCAGAAAAAGAGAAGCATGGGGGCAGAACGATCAGCATCCCTCGAGGAAGAAGTACAGAACCTACTTGCCAATAACTTCATATGAGAAGCCATCAACCCAGAATGGATCGCCAACCCGGTGCTGGTAAACAAGGCTAATGGGAAGTGGTGAACATGCATCGACTTCTCCAACTTAAATGACGCTTGCCCGAAGGACTGCTTCCCACTCCCCAGAATCGATCAGCTCGTGGACAGCACAGCCGGACACAAACTCTTATCCTTTATGGACGCATACTCAGGATATAACCAGATCCTTATGCACGCCCCCGATCAAGACCACACTAGTTTCATCACTGACCGGGGATTGTACTGCTACAGAGTAATGCCTTTTGGACTTAAAAACACCGGAGCTACTTATCAGCGCCTCGTCAACAAGATGTTTGCGGAACTAATAGGACGAACTATGGAAGTTTATGTGGATGACATGCTGGTAAAATCGAGGAAAGCCAACGATCATATAAACCACCTGGACGAGATGTTTCAAGTACTTCGCCAATATGGAATGAAGCTGAACCCTCTAAAGTGCTCCTTCTGAGTATCGTCGGGATAGTTCTTGGGATTCATCGTCCATACCGGGGGGATTGAAGCAAACCCCGAACAGGTCCGGGCTTTGCAAGATATCAAGATACCATCCACTCGAAGAGAGATGCAAAGCCTAAACGGGAAAGTGGCCGCCCTAAGCTGGTTCATCTCTAAAGCGACCGACAAATGCATCCCTTTCTTCGAAGCTCTAAAGAAAGGAAAAGGAAAGTTCGAATGGACTGACGAATGCTCGACAGCCTTCCTTAACCTGATCGAACACCTTCAGAGACCACCAGTACTCTCAACTCCAAATGAAGGCGAATAACTATACATATACCTTGCTGTATCGTCCCATGCTTTAAGCGCCGCTTTGGTGAGAGAAGACAACCGCGCACAGTGGCCCGTATACTTTGTAAGCAAGAGATTACAGGGGCAGAAACCAGATACCCTAAACTTGAAAAGCTAGCATACTGTTTGCTAATCACATCACGGAAACTGCGATGCTATTTCCAATCTCATTCCATCAGAGTTTTAACCGATCAACCGCTAAGGCAGGTACTCCATCGCCCCGACACTTCTGGGCGACTACTTAAGTGGTGCATTGAACTGATTCAATATGATATCACCTACCATCCTCGCACCGCCATCAAAGGACAAGCCATGGCCGATTTCATTGCCGAATTCACTATTAATGAAGGTAAGGAGCAATCTGAAATAGCAGAAGATATCAAGTGGGATCTCTTCGTAGATGGAGCATCAAATGAACAAGGCTCGGGGGCATGTGTTGTGATAATCACCCCCAGGGGAAGGAAGCTGCACTATGCCCTAAGATTGGAATTAGCTGCCACCAACAACGACGCAGAATACGAAGCAGTGATAGCCGGATTAAAACTTGCCCTGGAGATTGGAGTCGGTTCAATCAAATACTGGGAGAATTCCAAACGCGAGGAGAACGACTCACAACATATCTAAAGAGGACCAAGCTGCTGCTCAATCAATTGGATCACTATTTAATCAAACACATTCCTCGAGAAGAGAATCAGGAGGCCGACGAACTGGAAAAGCAAGCTAGCATGAAGGACGGCACCGCTTCCGGAACAATAACCATCTCAAAGCAACTAGCCCCGAGTTACGAGCCAATGAATATGATAGCTGCAATCGAAGAGGAAACTTGGATGACTCCCATCCGGAAGTACTTACAAAGTGGCACACTGCCCGACGGGCGTAAAGAAGCTAAGAAAATCTTAAGGAAAGCTTCCCGCTACACATTACAAGAAGGCATCCTCTATCGGCGCGGTTTCTCTAATCCCATATTAAGGTGTATCGCTGGAAGGGAAGCCAAGGAAGTCTTGTCCAACATCCATCAAGGAAGTTGCGGAGATCACACTGGAGGGCAGACTCTAGCAAAGAAAATACTCCGATATGGGTATTACTGGCCCACTTTAAACAAAGACGCCTTAGACTTCGTCAAAAGATGTGACAGATGTCAGAAATTTGCTAAGATTTCTCAACTACCAACAAATGAGATTACTCAGATGACCAGCCCTTGGCCCTTTGCGATATGGGGAATTGACTTGATTGGCGAACTACCAATGGGCCGAGGCGGAGCCAAATATGCCATAGTGGCAGTCGACCATTTCATCAAATGGGTGGAAGCGGAGCCTTTAAATAAAATATCTTCGGCGAAAGTTATTAACTTCTTGGTCAAAAATGTTTTATGCAGGTACGGGGTTCCACTCAAAATCATATCGGACAACGGACTTCAATTTGACAGCGAAGAATTCACCGACTGGTGCCAAGAGCACGGAATTCACAAAAGCTTCTCATCTGTAGCTTACCCCCAGGCAAACGGACAAGTCGAAGCTGTCAACAAAATTCTCAAAGCTCTAATCAAGAAGAAACTTGAAAAGTCAAAAGGTGCTTGGGTGGATGAACTTCCTACGGCACTTTGGGCCTACCGCACATCTTACAGAATATCAACAGGGCATACTCCTTTCTCTTTGGCATACGGATCGGAGGCCATGCTCCCAGTTGAAACTGTAGTGCCTTCCCACCGTAGGATCCACTACAACCCAGAAGAGAACGAAGAAATCCTCCACATGTCTTTGGATCTAATTGAGGAGAGAAGAAACGATGCAGCACTCAAAGTGGCAGCTCACAAGCAAAAAGTGGCAGCACAATACAACTCCAAAGTCAAGCACCGTAGCTTACAAGAAGGAGATCTTGTCCTCAAGCGGATCTTCCCGCGCCTCGGAGCGCTAGATCCAATCTGGGACAGACCTTATGTAATTCATAAAGATCTCCACAACGGAGCTTATATTTTGTCAACAGTGGACGGAGAGGTGTTCCAGAGGTTATGGAACATCCAACACCTTCGTCGATACTTTTCCTAACTTGTACTGCCCATATGAAGTGAATTAACAAAGAGAATCGGTGGACGTAGGCATTTTCGTGCCGAACCACTTTAAAAATCTTGTCTCTTTTTAACTTGTTCCTTTATATCTTGGTTGCTTGTTAAGCTTTATCCTTTTCTGTTGAACAAAATCCTGTATAACGGCATTTCCATTCTGGACACTTCACGGCACAACCTCACCTGGACAAGACCTAACAGGTACGATACGAATCTATGCCCTCGTCAATGAGACACTTTTGCTCCAGCATCCCTCTGCTGCGGGTTAACTCATTGCTCGCGACGGCCCTCAAAGGCAACTGTAATGAGTCGATCATAAGCCACCGAGAAGGCCGACCACAGCCGAGGCAGCTCATTACGGCGTTCGGCTCGCCGGCGACTGTGAACTGATTATAAGCCCCAACATAAGGTGTGGCCAGCCAGGGGCAGTTCACAGTTGACGATCGGCACCCACGCTAGCCGGCCACGGTAAATCAAATAATACCCACGATTACGGGCCATAATGGCCCGGGTAGTTACTGTGCGCGATCTCGGCTCCGATGTGTCTTAAGTACGGCTGTGGTAAAAAAGAAAACTCCCCGCGGAGGCGTAAGATGTGTGACGAATGTCTCTAAGACCCACAGCTAGGGAAAGTGACTACCAAACCTGTTTGCCACGAACTTAAGCACATCGAAGGCCTTCCGTGATTGGAAGTTTTACTATTTCTTATATTTCCATTTTATTTATAAAAAATTTCCTTTTATCCTCTACAACGATTACTAAAGTACATGACAAAATGGGAGACACTCGCTAGTGGAAATGAGAACTCACAACTGGATAACAGGTCACTCAGCTGCATTCCATCCTCAGTCACACAAGACATTCAAAGCTACCGTCTACAACTAAAACATGAAGGGCGGTACTCCCTTTTCTTGTACGTAAACATGTAGTTATAGTCTATTCACACATCACACTAACATTGCGAGACATGAAATTATATTTTAAGCAAGAGCTTAGCATCAAACACGATTAAAGCACATGCATATACACAGCTATATTTCTTATGCAACACATCAAGATAACGACAACATTCTAATATGAAAAAATCAGCTTATGTTATAAAATTACATGTTAAAAATAAAGTCGTCGTTGCAATGACATTTACAACCTGAAAGTACATTAATGTTTTGGAACTAGTATGTACAGGAATGTCAAGTAAAACCAAAAATGCCCGGATCAAGTCAGAATAGTCGGCAGCATCAGAACTTCATCTCTATCCTTCCAACTCCCCAAGATCTACTTGACCGCAGGATCAGAACTCACAGCATGCTGACCAAAGGTCCCACCTGTCCAATTCAGGAGAAGAATCTATTAGACAAATGATAGGCGATCAAGTTGAGGAAAGATTAAAAGGGAAGACTTACCAGCGTCTGCTCCCTGATCATCATCATCCAACTGCACACCCACTTCATCGGCGGTAAGCAGCCGCATGCCCTCCTTCACCGCCACCTTCTCCTCCTTGGTGAACTGAGCGGTAACCACATCCATTCTGAAGGCCACGCCACCCTCTTTATCCGCATCAGCCTTGGCCTCCTCCAAAGCCCGGAGATATATCCTGGCCATGACCCGGGGGTAATCATCCATCCAGGATAGGTTGCCCTGCTTCCAAGTACGAAAATACATATCCTGTAGCATATCATCCATCATCCCTTCGTTCTCCTCAAATTCCCTCATACGGGCCTCAGAAACCGACAACTTTGCAACGGCAGCATCCCTCTCCAATCGGTATCTTGAGCAGTCAGCTTGAAGGGATCTCCTCATCGCCTCCATCTCCTCCTTTAGCTTGGCCTGAGCAAGCTCTGCGGCTTCGAGCCTTCCAGATAACTCCTCTACCTGCTCGAGATCCGCTCTCCGAACCTCATCCACTATTGCGATGGCCGTTTCAATTTGTTTCTTGCAAGCATCCTCCATCGTTCGCAATTCTGCCTTGCTAGCCTCTTCCATGGTTTTCCTTAGTCGTCTGGAGGCCGCCTCATGCTAGGAGATCTGAATGGCCTGCTCGGCAAGCTGTTTGGCTTGATCGGAAATCGCTAGCCGCAGCCAAATGTTATCACTTCCGATTTCCTCTCCAGCCTTGACCAGTCGGGCGTGATGCCCCATCAACTTCTTGGTCTCCTCAGTCACCTGATTGATGTTTGCCTTGCCCTCATCCCCCATAGCCACAATCCGAGTGGTCAACAAGTCGAGATCCAAAGACTTAGCCTCATCAAGCACCCTTACCATAGGATTGCAGGGTAGGAGGTGCTCACCGGTAACCTCATCGAAGGAAATATCATGAGAACTCGGGTCCAGATCTGGATGACCTGCAAATGGGTTACGAGCCAAGCCGGGACGATCAACATGAGTAACAGAAGGATTCTCTAATGGACGCGGAGATGGTATGGACTCAGTATCCTCCCCTGTGATGTCATGAATGGGCTGGGTTGGGGGCTGAGGTCCAAGCGAAGGTTCAAACATGGAACGCCTCCTCTTCCTCTTTTGAATATCCTTTTCAATGACTCCAAGAAGAGGAAGGTAGCTGACTACGCCACTGGAACGGTCAGTCGAGGGCTTCGGTTTAGCAGAAGCTTTGAAGAGTTTGAATTGCTCGAGGCGGTGAAGAATGTCTGATGTCTTGGCCACCTTACCCGTTCCTGGAATAAAAACCAAGTGTTACAAGCGTGCATGAAACTATAATCCAAGAAACATGTGAAGTCAAAAGAGGAGTCGAAAATCCACCTTGAACCGCCGGAGTTGTCCTAGCTGAAATGCTCTCAGAAGACGGACTAGCACCAGTCCCGGCCTTATCAGATTTCTTCGTTTTCTCCACCAAGGCCGACCCTTCCTCCAACCCCTCAAAGGCTTGGCGGAAAGCATCATCCGTCACTCTTGAATCTCACCTGCTTGCCCAGAGGTCAAGGCACCAACTCCACTACCACCCTGTCCTTCGCCACCGTCACCACCATCACCTTCTTCATCGCCTCCGCTCTCCTCCTCGCCTCTTTCCTCCTCACCACTTTCCTCCTCCGGAACATCTGGGCATGTGCTGGGAGAGGGTCCATCATATTTCTTGAGCTTCTTTCCCCCGACGATTGGAGGTATCGAGAAGGGTCTCCTCTTGCTACTCTTTGTCGTGACCCCTCCTTTAGCTTTGGCAGCTCTTTCCTCGGCCGTATCCCTCTGCTTGACCACGGACTGATGTGGTAGAATCAAGTTGTGTCCCAGAAGAGTGGCATTCCTGATTAGGTAAGAAGCTGACCTATCCCTTCCCGAAATGGCCTCTATCTCCGCGGCCATCTGAACCAGGTGATCATTCTCCACGACCGCAAAGCCACCCGTCGCTAGCAAGAAATAAAAGCACATAAGAAGGAGCATCTCAGTCAGAACGGAAATTATAAATAAGGTTCAACTTACAGCCAGAGGTGAAGCGGTGGATCGAAACGGTGTCATCCTGGACGAAGAACCATTCCTTCTTAAACATGGTGAACTTCGAATACAAGTCCAAGACCGGCTTGAAGGACACGACCGATTCTAAGCTGATATATGGGGACCCTTTCTTGTAACCTCTCAAGTTATATAGATACCGAATCTCCCAGTTAGAAGGGGGCGCCCGTACTTTCTCTGGAAAATCACGAATAGGCACACCAAGATAGCGTAGGATTTGGGCTGGAGATGGAAAGGGGCCACCTTCAAATAGGTGACGAAGCTAACTATCCAAGCATTGATTGGAGGAATGGCCCCGCACATGTAGTGGTACCTACTATAAGCGAAGTATCCTTCGGGGGGATTATATGGCATGACCCCCTTCCCTGGCAACATCATGCGTGCTCCATCAATCCCAAAGGAGCGGGAGATAACATCAAGCTGCTCCTCTCTGAGAGAGCTAGGAAAGCAGTCAGGCGGAAAAATCAGAAGCTCTTGGGGACCATACCCATCTACTAGCGATCTCGGGGTGGGTCCACGACGTTCCAGCCCTGGCTGAGCTGGGGGCACTACGGTGGACTCTCTTCTGTCCGTAGACTTCCTCTTATCTGATCGAGTTTCCACTTTATGAGACATTTATCTGCAACACAAGGAAGCACGTTGCTAGAAGTAGAGATATAAAAAAGCAAGTGTGTATGAAGTCTAGAATTTCATTTATAAGTCAAAATGAAAAAGGCATAAGGTCCATTCGGCGACCAAACTCCCAAAGATGATTCGGCAAGTTAATTCGGTACTTAAAAGCCCTAATTTCGTTCGGTAAATCAAAGTCTTTGAGTTCATTCGGTAGTTCAACCTTAAAAACTCGTTTGGCAGAAGAAGGCTTACCTGATCCGGCACTACAGTTGATTCGGCACTACAGTTGATTCGACACTACAGTTGACTCGGCACTACAGTTGATTCGGCAGGTAAGGGATAATGGAGACACAGGGTCCATACTTATAAGCAAACGTGGATGACCGGACCAAATGGTTCGACGCATAGGTCCGAATAAGGATGTCCGAGCTAAAACAAAGCGCGGCATTATGCTAGCATATGCCCCACTTTGGGGGGCAAATGTTGGGCGTGTTTCTGCCTACCACCGAACCAACCCCGCTTCCTATGCATGGCCGAACCAGCCTCCACTGATCCATGCTACTACCGGTCCAACTCCATCTCCATGCTACTACCGGTCCAACTCCATCTCCATGCTACTACCGGTCCAACTCCATCTCCATGCTACTACCGATCCAACTCCACCGATCCATGCTCCCACCGGACCAACACCACTTCCATGAACGACCGAACCAAGGCATCTCCAACACCTACCGGACCAACTCCACTTCCTTGAACGACCGAACCAAGGCCTTGCCGAACCAACGTTGTCGGGCCAGATTTCATCAGCCCAGGCCCACAAGCAGGTGTATACATCCAGGACCCCTGCCCCCAGCCTCACTCTATAAATAGAGGGGCAGGGGTACAACAATGGCAGACAAGTTTGAGAGCTCAAGCACGAATAGAACTTTCAAACAACTTTCAGTTACTTGTAATCAAAGCTTTGTACTTGTAATCTGAATAGAAAAGGAGAATAACATATAAAGTGGACGTAGGCACGTTCTGGCCGAACCACTATAAATCTGTGTGTCTTTTACAGTTTAGTCCCTACTTTTTATACATTTGCATAAATCATCCAAATCACTAAGAACAACTTAAAATCGACTAAACCATACGACTTGAAGGTGTTTGCCCATTTTTTGTGCAAACAATAATATACATCAGAGTTAAATAAGTTACAACTGAAGTCTCAAATACAACAGTCAAATATAAGAATCAGAATACATCACTGGAATCATCGAATATCTGAAAGCTGGGTAGATAGCTGGATCTCCAGGCGAAGCTCCAACTTCAAAGGTGAGTCTCAAAAGCTAAACCACTCAGTCTGACCCGAGCGTAAAGCAAAACACAAAACAGTCGAGTCAGAATTAATATTCTCATATCAATAAATCCAACTCAAGTGAAATAGCAATCGAAACACAAGTAACTCAAAGGATGTTGGAATCACCATCCTCTAAGGATCCGTTAAACTATCTACTATGTCGTAGTATACGCTAAATAGAAAATGTATATCAGTAACATAATGTATCAAAATAGTGTTAAGGCGTTACCATTATCACCCTTAACACATTTTATATAAGCATCATAGTCTATACAGCACTGTAAACTCCACCGTAAACTGGTGGGATATCAGGGAGTACTCCATAGGTATAACAAAAAATAAATTCGTAGTGGTCGCGTATATAGGAATACAAGTATGACAAGGCACATGAGGCAATACCCAATGTAGTGAAACTACCGTTTGCCTGATCCGGACTGGTGAGAACGCATCGCCGCAGCGATCGCAACACCGCGAAACAACACTCCTGAAATTTCGAGGGTGCACCAATCAATCACAAGTAATGAGTAGTAGTTACGAAGAAGTATGTCCGCTCGAGGTGGCTAACCTCATTTGGTCCGGCACGGCTCTTGATTTTAGTCATTTCCAATTTGACACAAGTGTCAAGGCTATCCATTATCGTTCTCTTTCTTCAGTCATCACGTACATCATTCCAACCATTTCATTCTGGATCATCACTCCGCGTATAGTTATTAAAGTGGTTTCAGTTTAGACAGAGAGTATGTCCATAACCGATTCCGGTCTCTTTAATAACTTTCGAAATTATTACACCGATTAGTCGTTTAGAAATTTCAAAACAATTTCAATTTCAATTTCAATTTGTAAATCAATATTTCGTTTGTCTTTCTAAATCAATTTCCAAAATTCACGTTTCAAAACTTACAAATTACCATTTCAAAATCTTATAATTTGATTCCAATATTTATTTAAACAATACAAATATTGATTCAAGTTCGTGTATAAGTTTCATTCCGAAATCATTTAAATGGTTTAATTTTCATTCAAATCAATTTAAATTCGTTTTTCGATTTCATCCAATATTCGCTAAGTAAATTTATCTTTCAAAACAACTTCTATTTAAATTCGAATTCATTTAAATCAATTACTTACGTTCAACTTCATTATATCAAAACTTCAAATTGAAATAAATTAAATTCGTCAAATCAATTCTTTAAATTACAAGTCTTACGTTAATTTCAATAAATCCCATTCATTTCAATAAATCACGTTTTATTTCTTGTTAAAGAAATTCAATTTTCACTTATTTATTGACTTCGTTACAAATTTCAAACTCAATTAATAAAGAACTAAATTTCACATAAACGAGAAGTTTCAATTTCACTTATTAACTTACTTAAATAATTTTTCCAAAACTTTAATAAATAAAGAAACTCAATTTCATTTATTAATGAAGTTCAAATCCGCTTATTCAAAAGTTCAATTTCTCTTATCAAAGAATTAAATTTTTATTCAATTATCAAATAATTAAATCTTATTCAATTATTAAATAATTTCAATCTTAATTATTAATAATTTCAAAATTTAATAATTACAAACTTGATTATAAATTCAAACATAATTATTAAATCATTTCCACTTAATTATGAATTCAAACTTAATTATCAAATCATTTCAACTTAATTATAAATTCAACTTAATAATTTCAAACTTAATTTTAATTCCAAACTTAATTATAATTTCAAATTTAATTATTAAATGATTTCAAACTTAATAATTTCAAAACCCGATTATAACTAATTCCAAATTATTTATTAATAATTCCAAATTTAGTTATTAAATAATTAAATTTCAAACAACGTTCTTTCATCAATTACTATGTTAAAATTTGTCTCAGATTTTAATCTTTACATTTTCCTTTCATAAAATTCAAATTCCAACTTCATTTCAAAACTTATTCTTTGCTCGAATAAAATCATTATTTTATTTTTAAATCAAATTATTGACCTATCGGATTTTTATTTAATTCTCTATCCTAGGTCAAGTTCATTTGGGTATTTATCATTTCAACCCGATTCCAGTTCAATTCAAAAATCAAAGCATGATAAAGGGAACTTGCAGTGTGATAACTGGGATGGTGTCAAAGTAAATAATCAAGCAATAGCATATATTCATAACAATTCAACAATATTCAACTAATCTCGAAATAATCGTATTAATTCACATTGTGGTTTGTGCGAATTAATATAATTATTTCTAGAATCTACACTATCATTTCATGCATATTAAAGATTATTACATTATTATTATTCTATGCAATTCTACACTTTACATCCATTATTCAATTTCATACTTCATCAATTAATACAACATAAATTCAAATGGTTCAAGGGAAATTAATTATTCCTACATGTCAAATAATTAACATTTACGGGGTCATATTTTACAAATTTCACTAATCAAGTTCAACACATATGTCGATTCAAAATTTAACTATTCTACGTTAAATTCAATTGCATAATATTTATCACTTTATACATTACAATTTATCATCCAACATAAACAACAACAATCAATCAATTATCAGTCAAACAGAATTATCATCGTGTAAATAACAGATAATGGTGCCAGGTGTCAACCGAGAACTGATACATAAATAACAGTGCAATAAATAACAGCAACATATTTCAATTGTCGTTTCAATTGAAATCAAATTTAATAAATAAAAGAATATTAATCGTGAGTGATTGCTTACCTTTCGAGGCTAGAGCATGGACAGCGAAATCGAGTTACGAAATCCAGGCACGAATTCCAAAACAAGCTAGATGAACATGGTTCAACGATCAAAGCTGACAATAGGAATAGACGAATCAAATCAGGATTGGATCGGGGAAGATAAACAGGATGAGTGAGCTTTATATACAACTATATATAGATAAAATGATATTCTAAATTCAAACATATTAATATACGTGTATTATATTTATTTACAAATTAATTTAAACATATGTTTGCTCAGTATACATATTTTACATCATTGTTTTAGCCAAAACACATATATTACTATATTATAAATTTAACAGACGTATTAAAATTTATAAAAGAAAAAAAAACTGATTTTAAATTTGTATATATCACCGATTTATATACATAACACAGACAGTGCAACCATATATAGTTCTTTAACCGTACAAATCTTATACGTATTAGACTAAAATATAATACAACCTATATAAATTAATATATAAACAAAATCAGACAATATATATTTTATATAAACTCAAGTATACTTGTATAAACATATATATAAATCGTTAGTAAAACATGAACATCTACAGGTCAGACAGGCTTGTAAATAACCTTCATATAGGAATCTAAACAATATATTAGTTCAAAGTTTACTAATAAAACAGACAATCTCTGTACACATATGCCGCATCTTATAAAGTAAACATTTACAATTTTATAATATAACTTTGTATGTATATATACGTACAAATCTATAACCAATATTATAACTCTCTTTATTATTATTATTATACACCAATATATAATACATGATGTATGTATTGAAAACATGTATATCTTTTTGTGTACAACTTCAAACTTGCAAGCGTATGCATATTTAAAAACTCTACAGAATGTCCATTAACCCATATATATGTAAAGCATGTATATATACACGCTTCTTCAGATGCAATCTTTTTATAAATACTAGTATATACAAACTAACTTAAAATATGGATAAATTTACAAACTATATAAGTGCATATTATAAAATATACATATATAAACCGCAAACAAATATAAATACTATTAAAACTGTTTCAAAATACCGCATAACTTAAGTAAATAATTTAACATATTATATATAAAACAGAACATATTTATATATACATATATACCTTTAAATCATATCACAACACAGCCACCATTATATAAACATATATATACGTCCAAATATACAATATAGCCCTCTTACCGTAAACATTAAACATAGTAAACTGTAAACTATAAACATAGAAAAATAGGCACTTATATAAATGGTTCGACGGCATATCCTATACTTTCCTATACAAACTTATATATATACACCAACAAAATTTATACTTAACTTATACATTATATATGTATACCCACACACACATCCGCTACAGCTTTTATAGCAATATACAAACTGTAATAAAGAGGAAGATAAATCTATAGAACCCATGATATAATAGATTGAAACCATATATAACATACTTACAATAGTATTATACTAACCATTTTTTTTCTTTTTCTTTTTCTTGAAAAGCGAAAGCACAACAGTTCTAATACCATATGAACAACACTTATACCAAAATCTGGCATGTTATATCTATCATATCTTATACTCCTTAACACCACTTTCTTATATAATATGTACAACAAACGTCATCACTTTAAACACACGTAAAACCTATATAAGCAACGCATAGTAATATATATACAACTAGCTATATAAGCTATCTATATTAAATTATTAATGTAGATAATATATAATACTTACTATATACAAACGGAGGGGATAGGCTGGCAAGCCACACTAGTACATAAGCAAACACAGGCAACCGAATGCTTCCACGAACCGATCCATGAGAATGCTAACAAGCTGGTAGGTGGTTCGAGGGCAACGGCAATGGAAGGTTTGCTTTCAGGGTGGACGCGGAGGATGAGCAGAGGTCGGAGCAGCGGTGCAAGTTGGGTTTCGGCATTGAGATTTGGTGTAGGCGACTTCGGTGCATGAACAAGTAAGGAGGAGAGGAGACGTGCCGTGGAGGTGAAGCACACATGCAACTTTTTTTTTTATAGAGTTCGGCCTTATGGATTTTGGTGGTTTCGGCTATGGAGTGGAGGAGGAATGCAAGAAGTGATAGCCGAACACAAGAGGAGGTTAGTAGAGAAAAGAAATTGAAGAGAGTTTCATGGTTTGCTCAAAGGAAATAAAAGTGGAAAGGTGAAAAGAAAGAGGTGGATCTGGTCAGAAGAGAATGGGCTACAAAGACAAAGGAATGGTTGTGTTTCACTTTCAAACGTCAGAGGGTTTTAATTTTTTATTTTTTGGAAAAATGGAGAATCAAAGCAAAATAATGGACACTGGGAAACGAAATGTCATGAATGAATTCTAGAAAAATAATCAATGTAAGTGATGTTCAGCTGTCATTTGAAAAGGCAGGGACAAAATTTTAATACGGCTCCGATACGACCAACAGTTATTTTGTTATCCAACGTGTACCGTACACTGAATTACTGAAACGAATATATTATAGAGATCGGCACAACGAACCGCTCGAAACGGTATACAGATATCAAGGGTACGATTTAATTATAAAAATTTGAATTTTATAATAGCGGAAAATGCATGAAAAACGTAGAAAAATAAGATTGACGAAGCCAAACATGTCCGAATTTAGAAAAATGACAAACTGACATCTTGCTCAGAAGATGATTTAGAATTTTTCTATGTAAAAATATTTTGGTTTTGAAAAAGTTTTATTTTCATCGCTTTTTAGCTGATTAAATTGAAGTAAATTTACGCACGAAATAAACTTTCATATTTTCGGACGAAAATTTTCCAGTTGCTATGTTTAACTAGACGCATTCCAAATATTAAATTTATATTTAAATATTTTATCGTTAAGATTCCCACAAAATTTCAGTTAAATTCGTTACTAAAACCGTCAAAATTTACGGGTCGTTACATAAGTACTTGGGTCGGCAACATTTCTCTTAGCAAGGAATTTAAGCCCTTCATGAACTTCATGGCCTTATTTACAGGTGTGTCTATTGGGCTCATCTCGAATTTAACCAATTCATGTAGTTGTAACATCCCGTCTTTTTGTATGTTTTAAATCGACGATAAACCACAAACGTCAGACTCAAACCATATAGAAGGGTGGATTGTTATGGGGTAAATAAGAAAAAGCAGAGATAGAAAAAACAAAATAGAATCCTATAGCGGAACGATAAAATATAATAATCAAATAAATAGTTCATGAAGCTGTTTTACAAAAATATTTGATTATACTTATACAATACATATCAGAGTTACACATACCAGAGAATAATAAATAACAATGCAGAGCAACAATGTGATGCAGTGGAATAACGTAGTATATAATAATAATATCTTCGTCTTCATCCTCCAAAATAAAGTCTTCAAAACCTGTAATGCTCAGACAGACCGGAGTGAATTGAAAAGACAAAACACTCGAGTCAGAACTAAAGATCTTATGTAAGTTAAATCAATAGAACCAAATATAAGAGGAACAGCGTCAGTGATGTTTACGGGATTTGACATCTCCTTTCCAGTGTCTAACGTGAGTGCAGTAACTAAAGAGATGCTAGGGATTCACATCTCCTAAGGATCCGTTAAACTATTTACTATGTAGTAATATGCGCTATTATAATAATGTCTAATAGTAAAATAAACTTACTTTTAAATAGCGTTAAGGGGTTACCCATATAGCCCTTAACACATAATAGTGCCAGTAATCTATACAGTACCGTAATACCTCCTGATCGGGACGCTAACAGAGGATACTCAGACATAAATCAAACTCGTACAAGGCGCGCTAGGGTAGGTGACACGGCACAACTAGGTAATGCCAGGGTAGATATACCAATTACCCTTCCGGACCAGCGGTAACGCATAGCAGCTACTACCGCCCACCTTGAGCCACACCCTCCAAATCAAAAGGGCTCCAATCAATCACAAAGTAACAGAATGGTATCGAAGGAGTGTGTCCGATAAAAGGTGCTAACTTTTTAGCCCGTCGATCGCTCCTGCTTTAGCCACCTTATGCCAACTCACAGGAGTCGGGTCCATGTATATAGCTCAAAGGAAACGTCGCCACCATCCTACTTCATTCTAGAATCTCCACCACGTACACGGTTGTGAAAGTGGTTTTCGTAGTTGGCAGAGAGTATGATAACTTCCGATCCCGGTCTTTTTGACAACCAAACGTTATTATAATACCGCGGTCATTTCAAAATAATTTATACTTCAAAACCAGAATATAATATCCATTTCAAAACCATATAAATACGACATCGTTTCCGTTTTTAAAACCCAAATCAATATGATATCATTTTTATAAAGACCCAAATCAATATAATATAACTTTTATTTCAAATATATCCCTTTTCCAAAATCATAGCACTTTCAAATTTATACACTTCGAAACCAAACATTTGAAATTTTACACTTTTAAAACATGGCACTTTGAAATTCGCAACTTCGAAACACTTTAATTTCGATAAAGCATTTCAATTTCGATATATTTCAAGGCTTTAAATATCCCAAAATTTCCAAACTACATCTGATAATTTCGATTCGAAAATTAAATTTTCTATTATATAGTTTTGAAATATTTTACATAATAGGTCCATTATGTTGATACGCTAAGATTTTGATCAATGACAATAGGCTTCAACAAAAAGGAAGAGATATGTGCAAAGCTAAAGAAAGAACGATGAAGACCAAGGATAAACATAAGTATGATTTTTATATAGGTCTTAGTTTAGATTTATTATTAAAATCTATCCTCAAGAGGCTTGCACAAACACTAGAACACACTTTATAAATTTCATTTATTAATAAACATTCACTGTGCACAGTTTAGTAGTTCATTCGACTGAACAGGGATGACCAGTCGACTGAACCTGTTACACATATACAACATGTACAGTTTCAGTCGACTGAAAACCATGTTCAGTCAACTGAATTTGTTCCTGAAAATTTTACTTCATATTTTCAGTTGACTGAATTCTCTGTTCAGTCGACTGAATTTGAACCTGCGAATTTTCTATGAATAGACACCTTCTTCCTTCCAAGAGTAGCAACCATTCACCAATGGAAATGGAAGCATCTCTTGTCTGCATCCTTAGCCAACAAATGCATCCCTCTACAAGTATAAATACATAATTTTAACATCTTCAATTCACCAAATTCTCTTGCTTTAATCTTACTATCTTCTTGAACATATTATCTAGAAATTCTCAAAGCACTCACAAATCTATTGCTTGCATCACTGCTTTGTTTTTAACATTCTTTTGATTCATAGCAATTCACATTTCCTAAATCTTCACAAACACATTGCATACTCTCGAGGATAAGATTATAGGAATATTGTACTACATTAGACTCATTAGTGTTGATAAGAACAAAATAAATCAAATACTTTTTTTAGTAATTGAGTTGAATTCCTCTTCGGTGTTTGAGGCAAGAAATCCCGTTCGGTTGTTCGGGTAAGTTATAAACCTATTCCTCCGGGTTAAGTGAGGGTGTTAGTTAGTGAAATTCCTAAGTGAAGCTTAGGGACTGGACGTAGGACTAGAGGTCCGAACCAGTATAAAATCCTAGTGTCTCCTTGCTTTTACTTACTTTGTCTACATAGACTATTCCGTTATTCCATATTACATGATCCTACTACATAGCCTCTTTTAATTGGTATCAAAGCAAGGTTGTCCTATAACCATAACACCGTTATTAGACATATTGATAATATGGAAAATAACGCAAGTACAAGCACAACATCTGGCTATAGTTCTACATTTGCGGAAGGACAATCTACCCAAAGACCTCCTCTATTCCATGGATTAAACTATAACTATTGGGCTACAAGGACGAGGATTTATATGCAAGCAACAAGTTTCGAAGCCTAGAATGCTACTCAAGCAGAGTTCGTTGTACCCACAACCGATTATCCTACATGGACACAAATTCAAAAGAATGAAGCTAGTGCAAATGCCAAAGCTATGAATATGCTATTTTGCGCCCTGGATAGAAATGAATTCAACCGTGTTAGCTATGTACTACTGCATATCAAATTTGGGAAACACTTAAAGTCATACATGAAGGTACAAACAAGGTTAAACAAACAAAGATATCCATGCTGAAGAATCAATTCCAAAACTTTAGAATGCGACAAAATGAATCCATCAATAACATGTACTCAAGATTTCAAGACATTCATTCATGCTTTAATCAGACTAGGAGAAAACTACACGGATTTTGGCATTGTGTCTAAAGTTCTAAATTCACTCACTGATGAATGGGAAAGAAAAATACTAGCAATCGAAGAAGAAAATGATCTATCTATAATGAAACCAGAGGAATTGATTGGAAATCTTATGTCGTATGAAGTAAATATGCAAGCTAAGAAAGATCAAGCTCAAGAAAGAAAGAATGTAGCTTTTCATGCAGAAAAGGAAGAATCGGAATCTGAAGATGAGGACTTAACATTTATAGCCAAAAATTTCAAGAAATTCTTAAGATGTAGAAAAGGAAATAAAAATGGATTCAAT
This sequence comes from Allium cepa, assembly GCA_030765085.1. NCBI lineage: Eukaryota > Viridiplantae > Streptophyta > Magnoliopsida > Asparagales > Amaryllidaceae > Allium > Allium cepa. The sequence continues at coordinate 1,044,182,712 of CM060941.1, read as the reverse complement.
AAGAATTTCTTAAACAAACCTACATTCTCGAATATAGAATGTTTCAACTGTCACAAGAAAGGTCACATGCACAAGGATTGCCCAGTGCAAAAGAAGGAGAATCAAAAAGCTCTCAACAACAAAAACAAGAGAGAGAAATTCAAAAAGAAGGCATTCTCTGTAACATGGGATGATTCGGATTCATCTTCATCCGAAATTGAAAATGATTGCGACAATGAACAGGCAAATGGATGCTTCATGGCTCAAGAATCTGAAGTAAGTAATTTAACTTTTGACGATTTAATTGAAGTAAACACTGAACTTTTGAACACAATAAAAACTCTTAAAAAGAAACTCAAAGAAACTCGTGAAAATCAAAACAAAGCTGAATTTGAAAGGGATATGTTAAAATATGAAAAGAAAATTTTAGAAGAAGAACTTGAAAAAGTTCAAGAATCTCATTCAAATTCGAAAACTCAATTATCACTTTTAAGTCAAGAAACTGAAACTCAAAAGACAAAGAATGATATACTTGTTTCTGAAAATCGTGAGTTAAAATCTAAGATTAGACAAGTTGAATTAGAAAATAATAGTCTTCAAGCTAGATTAGATAACATCACTAAAAATGTTTCTAACTTTAACAAAGGAAGAGAAAATTTATCTAAGATTTTACAAAATTCTCAATCCTCTTCAAATAAACATGGATTAGGATATAAAAAGGAGTCAAAAATTCCTAAAAAGAAAAATACAAATTTTAATAGGAATATTGTTTCAAAACAACAAATGTTATTAAGAGAACCTATTCAAACAAAAGTAGAAACCAAGATAGTCAAAACTTGGGTCCCAAAGACTAACAATATTTTAATTACGAATAAATATATTAAAACATTTATGGATAGTGTTCATAATAATAAAAATTATATTTATAAAAAGGATACTAAACCAAATTGGGTTTGGCTTCCTAAGCTCTAACATTTTAGGACCCTACTAAAAGGTGGGTACCAATAATTTTGTATTTATTTTCAGGTCCCACTCAAAAAGAAGAAATGGATATTAGATAGTGGTTGCTCAAAACACATGACCGGAGACAAAGATATGCTTACAAATAACAAATAATTTGATGGTGGCTCGGTTACCTTCGGAGACAATTCAAAAGGCTATATCATTGGTAAAGGAGATGTGAGCAATTACAGTACATCAAATTTACCTTTTATAACAAATGTTTTATTAGTTGAAAATCTAAAACATAATCTACTTAGCATAAGTTAACTTTGTGATAAAGGCTTTAAAATAACTTTTTCGGAAAATAAATGTAGTATTTTTTATCAAAACCATTCTTATTTTTGAAGGAAAAAGAGATAGGAATATTTACGTTCTAAATATGAATATTAATCATAATACAAGTATGTGTTTACTAGCCAAAGATAATGATCCTTGGTTATGGCACAAAAGATTTTGTCATATAAATTTTAAAACTATTAGAAAACTTTCCAAAAATGAAATAGTAAGAGGTTTACCCAAAATAAAAAATCCTTGTGATGATTGTCAAAAAGGAAAATTAACAAAATCATCTTCCGAATCTAAGAAAAATATTTTGACTTTACAACCATCAGAATTACTACATATGGATTTATTTGGACCAACACAAGTTCAATCCATTAATCATAATCGATACGTGTTTGTAATAGTTGATGATTTCTCAAGATATACATGGACTATTTTTATGAAAAATAAAAGTGATACTTTTGAGCATTTTAAAACATTTGTCAAAAGAATTTAAAACACTAAAGATTTGAAGATTAAAAATATACGAAGTGATCATGGAGGCGAATTCGAAAATGAAGCTTTTGAAACGTTCTGTAAAAAGAAAGGAATAAATCATAATTTTTCATTTCCTAGAACTCCTCAAGAAAATGGAGTTGTAGAAAGAAAGAATAGAACATTACAAGAATGCACTAGGACATTATTAAATGGAAGTTTTCTACCAAAACATTTTTGGGCAGAAGCCGTAGCTACTGCATGCTATGTATTGAATAGAATATCAATTAGACCGTTAACTAAAAATACTTCATATGAACTATTCAACAAAAAAAGCCAAATATATCTTATTTCAAAATATTTGGATCAAAATGTTTTATTTTAAATACAAAAGATCAACTAAGTAAATTTGATCCAAAAGCCGATGAAGGAATTTTTGTAGGATATTCAGAACGAAGTAAGGCATATCGAGTATTTAATAAACGAACAAACGTGATCGAAGAAACCTGACATGTAAATGAGAATTTCAACAAAGAATTAAGTATAAAAGATGATGAAGAATTTGTAAATATAGAAAATACAAATCTTGAAAATTGTAATAATGAACTAAGAATATCACCAAGAATATTACGAGATCACCCTACTCAAAACATAATAGGTGAAATCAATTCTCAGGTTAAGACAAGAAATCAACTAAATCTAATGGGACATGTAGCTTTCATTTCCACAATTGAACCTAAAAATCCTAAAGAAGCATCAACAGACGATTACTGGATTATTGCAATGCAAGAAGAATTAAATCAATTTGAACGTAACGATGTTTGGGAATTAGTTCCCCGTCCGAATAATCAATCTGTTATAGGAACAAAATGGGTTTACAAAAATAAAATAGATAAACAAGGTAATATAACTAGGAATAAAGCTAAACTAGTAGCACAAGGATATAATCAAGAAGAAGGTATCGATTTTGAAGAAACTTTTGCTCTAGTTGCAAGACTTGAAGCAATACGTATTCTATTAGCTTTTGCATGTTTTCACAATTTTAAGCTTTATCAAATGGATGTTAAAAGTGCATTTTTAAATGGTTTTATAAAAGAAAATGTATAAGTAGAACAACCTCCTTTATTTATACATGAAAAATATCCAGATCATGTATATAATTAAAGAAAGCACTATATGGTCTTAAACAAGCACCTCGTGCTTGGTATGAAAGACTTAAAAGTTACTTACTAAATTCGGGATTTCAAATTGGAAAAGTTGATCAAACGCTTTTCATTAAAAATACTACTAAAGATATTTTAATAATTCATGTATACGTAGATGATATTATATTTGGTTCGACAAATGAAAATTTACGTAAAGAATTTTCAAATATAATGACTAAGGAGTTCGAAATGTCTCATATGGAGAACTATCATATTTTCTCGGACTTCAAATTAAACAATTAACAAATGGAATTTTTATAAACCAAGAAAAATATTGTGCTAATCTAATTAAACGTTTCAGAATGGAGAACACTTCTGCTAAACCTACTCCTATGAGTACCACTACTCATCTCGATCGAGATGAAAATGGCAAAAGTATAGATCAAAAATTATTTAGAAGCATAATAGGTTCCTTACTTTACTTAACCGCTAGTAGACCAGACATAACGATGAGTGTATGTTTATGTGCACGTTTTCAATCTAATCCTAAAGAATCACTTTTAAGAGCGGTAAAACGAATTATGCGATATCTTAATAATACTAAAGATTTTGGTCTTTTTTATCCAAAAGAGTGTCCATTTGAGTTAGTATCATTCAGTGATGCTGATTTTGGTGGATCTCGAACAGATAGAAAAAGTACAAGTGGCACGTGTCATTTCATCGGAAAATCACTTGTATCTTGGTTTAGTAAGAAACAAAATTGTGTTTCTCTTTCCACGTGTGAAGCGGAATATATATAAGCCGCCTTAGCATGTACTTAAGTTATCTACATGCAACAAACACTTAAGGATTTTAATATAAATTTAACAAACTCTACAATATATTGTGATAATACAAGTACAATAAATTTATCTAAAAATCCGGTTAATCACTCTCGTACAAAACATATAGACATTCGTCACCATTTTCTATGAGACAATATCGAAAAAGGAATCATAAATTTAGAACATATTTCTACCGAAAATCAAATTGCCGATATATTTACTAAACCTTTATTAGAAAACTCCTTTACAAAGCTACGACGAGAATTAGGAATAATCTCTTTTAAAGATATTTTATAAAGTTATCAAAAAAAAATATTTTTTCACAATTCAGTCGACAAAATCTATATGCTCAGTCGATTGAACAAAGAAAACTATGACTTTCAATTTATATTTTCAAAATAATGATACATTGTAAATAATAATATAAGGGTTATCTCTAATCCATACATTTCTAACTGAATTATTTTAACCATTAAATCTTTGTTTGGTTAAAAAAAACTTTGATAAATTATCACCATAATATTTTTAGAATGTTCATCCTATAAATACACGTTTAACTTATTTTCATTTTCACAACTCATTTCCACTTGCAAAAGATTGAAAAGTTGATATAAAAATGTCCTCAAACAACTCATACTCTCCAATCAACATCACCACTTCGATCGATAACTCACCAACATCACCAAAACTTCCTACTCCAACACCAAAGCATGAGCCAGTCTATAAATGGAACAACTATCGAACATGCTACACACCGGAATCGAAGAAGGCTAAACGTGGTCTTTTTATCTCACCAGATACGAAAAGAAAGATTGATGAGATTCATCACTTTCAACAACAACAAATTGATCTTCAACGAGAATTATATTTCGAACAAAAAGTAACGGCTAGACGATTAAGCTTCCTAGAGCAAATCGGTTTACGTTTTTGTGGCTCAAAGAAAAACTAAGTGATTGAGCCTCTACCTCGACCTGTTAGTTCGTATGATCCGTCTTCGTCCTATCGTACACCAGCCGATCCCGTGAATCCTTGGATGTCTCCAAAAACTCCTCAGTATAGTCCAAATTCATAGGATATAAACTATATGGAGAATGAAGGACGCAAAAAGAAAAGTAGTCTATCTCCAAAGAAATGGTCATTTCGGTGGCCAAATCATGTTATTATATTGTATTTTGTTGTAATCATTTATTGAAATTTTTTATAAATTTTAGAATTCCAAAAACACAAGGTTCGGTCGACTGAACCTTCCTGCTCAGTCGACTGAACACTAGGCAGAAAACAACTACGATAAGCATTATGCAACTCCCGGATAGACCTCCTCGAATCATATCTCTTGCCGAATGGGAAGCTAGGCATCAAGAACAACAACAACCTCCACAAGCGCAACAACCTCCACATGAAGAACCCTTCGACCAAGAAGATGAAATTCGTATCATTGAGCCAAGTTTTACTACCAATCAATCGTTAGGAATTTTATCAAGAAATCAACAAATTCTTGATAATCGCCTCAAGAAGGTAGATCACAAACTTGATAAAATTAAAGGATTCTTCAATAAATTATGGGATGTCATCTCATGCTCAACTTCCACTACTGCTTCAACATCACGCGGTAAGCGTCATGCACCTAGTTTCACTTGGACATCTTCCAAAGAACATACAAGCAGCAGCACGAGTGGCACTAGTGGTGGTCAAGGAGGAAGTTATAGACCTTCCATAGGTGGACCCGTTATCCGCGAACCAAGGGAAGGGAGAGAAGCCTCATATGATTGGGACAAAGATGAATAAACTCTTTTGTGGCTTTTTATTCTTTTAAAGTATCACAAGGCTTAATAAGCCTTTTATGTTTCATTCATGCTACATTTTATGATTTATTTATTCATGCAACATTCTATATTTTATTTCTCATGCTACATTTTTATGCTATATTCTATGCTACATTCTTAAACGATAGACATGCATATCAGTGATTGCTTTGACAATATACTTCTGTGATTATTACTTCCTTTTTGTCGATGACAAAAAGGGAGAAATCTATGTTACTAACCTTGTTTTTGTAGAAAAGATAGGCATATATTCAGGGATAGTGCATATATTCAGGGGGAGGAAATAATCTCTACACACATGAGTATTGTCATCAATCAAAAAGGGTGAGAATGTTGACACGCTAAGATTTTGATCAATGGCAATAGGCTTCAACAAAAAGGAAGAGATATGTGCAAAGCTAAAGAAAGAACGATGAAGACCAAGGATAAACATAAGTATGATTTTTATATAGGTCTTAGTTTAGATTTATTGTTAAAATCTATCCTCAAGAAGCTTGCACAAACACTAGAACACATTTTATAAATTTCATTTATTAATAAACATTCACTGTGCACAGTTTAGTAGTTCAGTCGACTGAACAGGGATGACCAGTCTACTGAACCTGTTACACATATACAACATGTATAGTTTCAGTCGATTGAAAACCCTGTTCAGTCGACTGAATTTGTTCCTGAAAATTTTACTTCATATTTTCAGTTGACTGAATTCTCTGTTCAGTCGACTGAATTTGAACCTGCGAATTTTCTATGAATGGACACCTCCTTCCTCCCAAGAATAGCAACCATTCACCAATGGAAATGGAAGCATCTCTTGTCTGCATCCTTAGCCAACAGATGCATCTCCTCTACAAGTATAAATACATAATTTTAACATCTTCAATTCACCGAATTCTCTTGCTTTAATCTTACTATCTTCTTGTACATATTATCTAGAAATTCTCAAAGCACTCACAAATCTATTGCTTGAATCACTGCTTTGTTTTTAACATTCTTTTGATTCATAACAATTCACATTTCCTAAATCTTCACAAACACATTGCATACTCTCGAGGATAAGATTATAGGAATATTGTACTACATTAGACTCATTAGTGTTGATAAGAACACAACAAGTCGAATATTTTTTTTAGTAATTGAGTTGAAGTCCTCTTCGGTGTTTGAGGCAAGAAATCCCGTACGGTTGTTCGGGTAAGTTGTAAACCTATTCCTCCGGGTTAAGTGAGGGTGTTAGTTAGTGAAATTCCTAAGTGAAGCTTAGGGACTGGACGTAGGACTAGAGGTCCGAACCAGTATAAAATCCTGGTGTCTCCTTGCTTTTACTTACTTTATCTACTTAGACTATTCCGTTATTCCATATTACACGATCCTACCGCATAGCCTCTTTCACATTATCATTTAAATAAAACTCAAATTACAAATAACTAAATATTTCCTTCAATTCATTTATACTTGAAATACTCATTTAATTCACCTTGACCCCAAAATCAAGTTAAAAATTTTACCTTTTAATTTTCAGTTTAATAAATTTCACATCAACCTTTTTGAGTTTAATTCTTAAGTAAATTTAATTTCAAATAAATCTCCAATTTATCTCCCAACCTTAATTTATTTAAATCATTATACACTCTGTAATAAAATAAAATTTAAATACTTACTCGCATTTATTTTAATAAAAATAAACTCTATTATTAAACTTAATTGTTATTTAACAAACTTATACATAGCTTAATTCAAGAATTTAACTATATATAAATATATTTATATAATATCAAAAATCAATATTCATTAAACCATATATTTCTTTCAAAAACCATAGAAATCATTTTCAAAATATTTTATATATAGACCATGGTGTCTGTACATATTTTTCTACCCTATGGTCAAGTGATACGGATATTTATCATTTTAATCCGTAATTTAAAATAAAAATACGGTTATATATCATTTCAAACCGCAATCCCAAATGAAATAAACACATAACAACTTGCAGTTTATAACAATATAAAATGCAACATCCATTCATCCAATATCAATCATCAATCATTTATCACAATCATCATCCAATTTCAAACAATAACATCAATATAGAACAGATAATAAACGATAGATATGTACTGGCAGTTTATATTCAAAATAAATTAAATAACAATTTAACTGGCAATTTATATGCAATACTAAATTAAATAATAATTTAACTAGCAGCTTATATGCAAAATAAATTAAATACCAATTTAATCCATTAAATTCAATTTAACTGAGATGATGATTAAAAATATTCCTAACAGTCATAAATAAATTTTCTAATCACATTAAAAATTAATTTAACACACATAAGAAATTTTAGAAGTTGTAAACACTTTCCTTTTGAATTTAAATTGAATTTAAATCCATTTTAAATCCAAATTTTGAACAATCTCGGAATCCATCCAAACTAGAGCCAAAATGTCCAGAATTTCAATATGATCCTAGAGGAGAAAACCGCGCGTAAATTGGACCTCGAATGCAAAAGTTATATAGATTAGAACGATTTAAAATGAAATGAAATGAAAAAAAGGAAACTAAAAAAAGAGCACGGCCTATACCAGAGCGCCACGCCATCTCAACATTCTCGTTCTACCCTACAGGCCGAATCCCAAACACGCATGCTCGACCGCCATCCCCTCACTACACGCCGCCGCCTAGGTCGGCCGGAGCCATCCAAATCACCACCGAACCATGTGCCCCCTATCTCTCACCTAACACGACCACTCGCGACCCTTCCCTGACGTCGATCGACGCCGAAGCGAGCAGTCGTGGCCACTATTTCTAACCCTAATCCAACATTAGGCGTAGATCCGACCATTAACCCGACGAACGAACAATGCCGATGACCTCCAATCATCCCCCTCTACGCGACCATACCCTCAATTCAACGATCAGACGAAGTTCATCAACGTGTGATGAACAACCATGAATAGTTCGATGATTTCTAGCCACATCGGAATTCAAATTGAAAAATGAATCATATATTTGACTTTCGCTCGTCGAGAGCTTCAAATCCATATATAATTTGATATAGTTAGTGGAGTTTGAAATTTTGATTTGATTTTGAATTGCAATTGGATCTAGAATTTGATTTTCTTCCATTGAGGAGGAGAGACGGATGAATTGTACGTGCAGAAATGAGGAATAAGAAAAAGGCTAGGGTTTATAACAAGGTATATATAGGTAGGTCAGAAATAGAGATGAATGGACATGATTGATATAGTGTTAAACGATTAAAATGGCTCGAAAAGCCCGTTCTAACTCCAGAATGAAATTAGGTCAACCCATATATCATAATAGATATTATTAAATATTTTAAATGTAATGGAACAGGTTTCAAGTCCAAATTTCATCATATGAAGAATTTACGCAAAAATCAAGTTATTTCAAATTGATTTCAATTTAATTGATTTCAAGGCGTTTCAAGCTCGTACGATCAAACGACAAGCGCAATCGTTATGACACTTGAAATCCTGCAATAATTCACCGTTACAGATCCGATGAAACTGATTTCGTCGAAATCCGAGTCAGTGGCCGAAATGCCTACTTTCCATTTAATTAAATAAATTAATAATTAATTAATCAAATCAAATTTTTAATTTCAATGCTGTAGTTTACAAATTTTATCACTTGATTTATTTAGCCATTTATAAAAATTTAAAACAAATTTTCATGTTGATTTAATGTTAATTATTTCAATAATCACTATCTTTTCTTTCAATTTCAATAATTCAGAAATTACAATTTTTTTTTTCAATAATTCCATTTAATTGACTTTTCATTCTATTACTCATCTATCATTATCAAATGGATGAAATTTACATTAGTTCGTAGTTATTGCATTAATATTCTCAAATTTCATCCTAATTTCCATTAACGTAATATTTTAATATTTAATTCCACTTATTTGCAATAAATCTAATTATTTAACTTTAAATTCCAATAAATAAATAAATCCTGACTCCCGTTCTTTTACTTCAACTAATTATCATATTACGAATAAAATAACATTATTCCTAATTATTACCTTAATTTACGTTAACGTAACATTTAATTTAGATTTATTGCAATTGATTTCCAATTCAATTGGACGAATTTAATATATAAGCAACTCATAAAAATTTGTTGTCATTAAATCTTAATCACACATTTAAGTTTATTATTTCCACTCCAATATTATAATTATTTACATAGTATTGGTTTTTATTCAATTACCGTGTGTGTGTATATATATATATATATATATATATATATATATTCATTAATTAATTCAATATTTACGTTCGTTTTCTTATATTAAACTTATAACCAGGTATAACATTTTCACTACTTCATTTATTAGAATTTCATTCAAATTGTTAATAGTCAACTTATATTAACATTAATACCTTTAATTCTAATTATTATTTCATTCTTAATCCACAAACTTTATTTCTTTCATAATTATACTACCAAAATATCGTTATATTAACAAATTTAAATTGTCGAAAATTTTGGGTCGTTACACTCTCCCCCACTCTGAACTTTTCGTCCCCGAAAAGGAAAATGAATGGAAAAGAAAGAATTAAGAAATCAATATATCTTACTTAAAATATTAAATTTATAAACAATATATTTACTAGTTTAATTAATTTAATAAAATATACCAATTTATAACCATTAACCCTTTTATACTCAAATTAATAAGGTTTGGAAAACATTTTTCAAAATTTTTCTAAGTCCAAAATTCACGGAAAATTTCGGCAGAGTCTCCTTTGTATGGAGAGGCTCGGAAGAAAATATAATATCAAATATAACAATGTACAACATATATTTTCCAAAATAATATATATCCCAACACGGAAAAACAATATAATAACGCTATAAACCATAATCCGAAAACGTACCAATTTATCAGGCAAACAACATTTAATTATGAAAAGCAGTAGTAATTGCTTTCATAACCTGTATTATACTTATATAATCCAAAAGAGTTAATAATAATATAAAATGAAATATTTAAAGTTGATTCAACCACTAACAGCAAATCAATATAAGTAACAATCATTTGCACAAAGCATACAACCATCACATAAAATCAACACAAATCAATCATCCATTCGTATCAAACAAAAAAAAAAGTTGTTTGGGTTCAAAACTTTAAATTGTACAGAATGAAAAATAAACTACTAAGTGCACCATTTAATCAACAGTCTTAGATGAAATTAAATAGATTATTCATACATCCCAACAAATTTAAAGTATTCTTACCCAAACAGCCATAAACCAAACAAACAACAATTTCAAACAATAAATTAAGTTCATTCTTATTAATTTCATCTCATAACGTTTATTATTTCATTCTCTTTTTATTTATATGATGATTCATCCTTGAAATTTTTATTTACTTCTTACAAACTTTTACTTTTATTCATTGATTCAAAGTTGATTTCATTTATTTTCATTTATTACGTATAATTATTCATTTTCATTTATCCAGGTCATGTCAGTTTCTTTTTATTGCATTATCTTTATTCATTTCTCAATTTCATTTATTTATTTATAGTGCTTACCTTTCTATTATATTTAGTTAGTAGCATTTCATCTACACATCAAATTCTTATTTATTACTTCAAGTTTTACTTGTATAATATCCATTATAATTTCTTATTAACATTTCATCTTTTAATATTTGATAAGTTATATATATGCTTTTAAGGATGTGTTCGACAGTTATACAAGTCTTTCTCATTTCTTTAAATTAATTTAATATTCGATACTCATATCCTTTGTTTTATAGGTTATAAACTCCAAATTTCTTTTTAATTTCATTTATAGCCTAGCATTTAATCTCTTATTTTAATTAGAGGTTCCAATTATTAATTAGTTACAACCCATTTCCCCATAATAATTGATACTACTAATTTAAGGAAACTTAAGAACTAAATACCGGGTTAAATTTCAAATCATTTTAAAATAATAGGTAAATGTATATACTTACAACTTATATATCCAATTATATTTAAAACAATTTAAAATTTATATTTGTTTATCAAAATAATTCTGCAGTAAAACTACTACAGTGGCCTTTCCACTTCGAAACTCGAATGCGTGCACTCATCTTCGAAATTATTTTTCGGCGACAGAGAGAGGAGTACAGAACTTATTTCTTTTCAAAGTTTCTTTAAAACAATTCTTTCAAATTATATTGAAATATTTATATCAGAAAATACTTATAAATAATATTTTTATATTCCAAAATCATTCGAAAGAAATTTTCAAAACCCCAGACTAAAGTTCTAAATTTCCAGTTTATTCTCATTTATTTTACTTTCAAATTTAATTTCAACAAATATCTATAAATTTAACTACCTAACAACCAATATATTAAAACCAAACATAATCTTTACAAAATTTCTATTTTATATATAGAAAATATAATAGGCCAAATTATTTTATTCACCTATATTCAAAACAAATATTGTGTCGATCTGTCTTATTAAGTGTTTAGAAATCCCTATTGGTGCCATAGCATCCTATGCACCAACCAGAATTTATAAATACAAAATGGAACAAATTAACACAATATTAAAACCCTTTTATAACACTAACAAATATGCTCTCTCATATATATACACTCAACGACTCATCATAGGGTATTACTACCCTATTAGTAAAGAGTCAGACCCCACAAAGCTAAGGTTTATCGCTAAACCTGGCTCTAATACCAGATGTAACATCCCGCCTTTTTGTACGTTTTAAATCGACGATAAACCACACACTTCAGACTCAAACCATACAGAAGGGCGGATTGCTATAGGATAAATAAGAAAAAGCAGAGAAAGAAAAAACAAAATAGAATCATACAGCGGAACGATAAAATATAATAATCAAATAAACAGTTCATGAAGCTGTTTTACAAAAACATTTGATTATACTTATACAATACATATCAGAGTTACACATACCAGAGAATAATAAATAACAATGCACGGAACAATGTGATGCAGTGGAACAACATAGTATATAATAATAATCATATCTTTGTCTTCATCCTCCAAAATAAAGTCTTCAAAACCTGTAATGCTCAGATTGACCCGAGCGAATTGAAAAGACAAAACACTCGAGTCAGAACAAAAAGATCTTATGTAAGTTAAATCAATAGAACCAAATATGAGTGGAACGGCATCAGAGATGTTTACGAGATTTGACATCTCCTATCCAGTGTCTAACGTGAGTGCAATAACTTAAGAGATGCTCGGGATACAACCTCCTAAGGATCCGTTAAACTATTTACTATGTAGTAATATACGCTATTATAATAATGTCTAATAGTGAAATAAACTTACTTTTAAATAGCGTTAAGGGAATACCCATATAGCGCTTAACACGTAATAGTGACAGCAGTCTATACAGTACCGTAATACCTCCCGATCGGAAGGCTACCAAAGGATACTCCATAGGTACGACACAAATCAAACTCGTACAAGGCACGCTAGGTTAGGTGACACGGCGTAAATAGGCAATGCCAGGGTAGATATACCAATTACGCTTCCGACCGGTGGTAACGCGTAGCAGCTGCTACCTTCCACCTCGAGCCATACCCCCAAAATCAAAAGGGCCCCAATCAATCACAAAGTAATAGAATGGTATCGAAGGAGTGTGTTCGATAAAAGGTGCTACCTTCTTAGCCCGTCGATCGCTCCTGCTTTAGCCACCTTATGCCATCTCACGGAAGTCGGGTCCACGTATATACCTCAAAGGAATTGCCTCCACCATCCTACTTCATTCTAGAATCTCTACTGCGTACACGGTTGTTAATGTGGTGTTCGAAGTTGGCAAAGAGTAAGGCAACTTTCGATCCCGGTCTCTTTAACAACCAAACGATATTATAACACCGCGGTCATTTCAAAATAATTTGTACTTCAAAACCAGAATATATATCCATTTCAAAACCATATAAATACGATATCTTTTCCGTTTTTAAAACCCAAATCAATATGATATCATTTTTATAAAGACCCAAATCAATATAATATAACTTTTATTTTAAATATATCCCTTTTCCAAAATCATAGCACTTTCAAATTTATACACTTTGAAACCAAACATTTAAATTTTACACTTTTAAAACATAATACTTTGAAATTCATAACTTCGAAATACTTTAATTGCGATAAAACATTTCAATTTTGGTATATTTCAAGGCTTTAAATATCCCAAATTTCCAAACTAAATTTGATAATTTCGATTCAAAAATTAAATTTTCTATTATTTAGTTTTGAAATATTTTACATAACAGATCCATTATCATTTAAATAAAACTCAAATCACAAATAACTAAATATTTCCTTCAATTCATTTATACTTGAAATACTCATTTAATTCATCTTGACCCCAAAATCAAGTTACAAAAATTTTACATTTTAAAATTTCCAATTTAATAAATTTCATATCAACCTTTTTGAGTTTTCTTAAATAAATTTAATTTCAAATAAATCTCCAATTTATCTTCCAACCTTAATTTATTTAAATCATTATACACTCTATATTAAAATAAAATGTAAATACTTACTCACATTTATTAATAAAAATCAAACTCTATTATTAAACTTAATTGTTATTTAACAAACTTATACATAGCTTAAATTCAAGCATTTAACTACGTATAAAATAATATTTATATAATATCAAAATACAATACTCATTAAACCATTTATTTCTTTCAAAAACCATAGAAATCATTTTCAAAATATTCTATATATAGACCACGGTGTCCGTATATAATTTTCTACCCTATGGTCAAGTGATACGGATATTTATCATTTCAATCCATAATTTAAAATAAAAATACGGTCATATATCATTTCAAACCGCAATCCCGAATGAAATAAACACATAACGAATTGTAGTTTATAACAATATAAAATACAACATCCATTCATCCAATTCAATCATCAACCGTTTATCACAATCATCATCCAAATTCAAACAATAACATCAATATAGAATAGATAATAAATGACAGGTATCTACTGACAGTTTATATTCAAAATAAATTAAATAACAATTCAAGTGGAAATTTATATGCAATACTAAATTAAATAATAATTTAACTGGCAGTTTATATGCAAAATAAATTAAATACCAACTTAATCCAATAAATTCAATTTAACTCAGATGATGATTAAAAATATGCCTAACAGTCATAAATAAATTTTCTAATCACATCAAAAATTAATTTAACACACATAAGAAATTTTAGAATTGTGAGTGGGTTAAAACACTCACCTTTTGAATTTAAATTGAATTTAAATCTAATTTAAATCCAAAATTTGAACAGTCTCAGAATCTGCACAAACCAGAGCCGAAATGTCTTGAATTTCAATACGATCCTAGTGAAGAAAACCATGCGTAAATCGGACCTCGTATACAAAAGTTATATAGATTAGAATGATTTAAATTGAAACGAAATAAAAAAACGAAACTAAACAAAGAGCACGGCCTATACCAGAGCGCCACATCATCTCAAAATTCTCGTTCTACCCTACAGGCCGAATCACAAACACGCACGCTCGACGGCCATCCCCTAACTACACGCCGCCGCCTAGGTCGGCCGGAGCCATCCAAATCACCACCGAACCACACCCCCCAACTCTCACTACCACGACCACCCATGACCCTCCCCTAACGTCGATCGACGTCGAAGCGAGCAGCCGCTGCCACTATTTCTAACCGTAATCCAATTTTAGGAGCAGATCTGACCGTTAACTCGATGAATGAACAACGCCGATGACCTCCACTCATCCCCCTCTACGCGACCATACCCTCGATTCAATGATCAGACGAAGTTCATCAATGTGTGATGAACGACCGTGAATATTTCGATGATATTCGGTCACGTTGGAGCTCAAATTGAAAAACGAATCATATATTTGACTTGCGCTTGTCGAGAGTTTTAAATCCATATATAATTCGACATAGTTTGTGGAGTTTGAAATTTTGATTTGATTTTGAATTGCAATTGGATCTAGAATTTGATTTTCTGCCGTTGAGGAGGAGAGACATCTGAATTGTACGTACAAAAATGAGGAATAAGAAATCGGCCAGGGTTTATAACAAGGTATATATAGGTAGGTCAGAAATAGAGATGAATGGACACGATTGATATAGGCGTTGAACGATTAAAATGGCCCGAAAATCCCGTTCTGACTCCGGAACGAATTTGGGTCAACCCATATATCAAAACCAATGTTTTAAATATTTTAAATGCAATGGAATGGGTTTCAAGTCCAAATTCCATCGTATGAAGAAGTTACGCAAAAGTCAAGTTATTTCAAATTGATTTCAATTTAATTGATTTCAAGGCGTTTCAAGCCCAAACGATCAAACGACAAGCCCGATCGTTATAAAACTTGAAATCCTGCAATAATTCACCATTACGGATCCAGTGAAACTGGTTTCGTCAAAATCCCAGTCAGTGGCCAAAGTAGCTATTTTCCAGTTAATTAAATAAATTAATAATTAATTAATCAAATCAATTTTCAATTTCAATGCTATAGGTTACAAATTTTATCACTTGATTTATTTAGCCATTTATAATAATTTAAAACAAATTTTCATGTTGATTCAATGTTAGTTATTTCAATAATTACTATCTTTACTTTCAATTTCAATAATTCAGAAATTACAAATTTTATTTTCAATAATTCCATTTAATTGACTTTTCATTCTATTATTCAATCTATCATTATCAAATGGATGAAATTTACATTGTTTCGTAGTTATTGCATTAATATTCTCAAATTTCATCCTCATTTCCATTAACGTAATATTTTTATAGTTAATTCCACTTATTTGCAGTAAATCTAATTATTTAACTTTAAATTCCAGTAAATAAATAAATCCTTACTCCCATTCTTTTAATTCAACTAATCATCATATTATGAATAAAATTAATATTATTCCCAATTATTACCCTAATATACATTAACGTGACATTTAATTTAGATTTATTGCAATTGATTCCCAATTCAATTAGAGGAACAGAATATATACGCAACTCATAAAAATTTGTTTTCATTAACTCTTAATCACACATTTAAGTTTATTATTTCCACTCCAATATTATAGTTATTTACAGAGTATTGGTTTTTATTCAATTACCATCTATTATATATATATATATATATATATATATTCATTAACTAATTCAATATTTACGTTCGTTTTCTTATATTAAACTTATAACCAGGTATAACATTTTCACTATTTCATTTATTAGAATTTCATTCAAATTGTTAATAGTCAACTTATATTAACATTAATACCTTTAATTCTAATTATTATTTCATTCTTAATCCACAAATTTTATTTCTTTCAAAATTATACTACCAAAATCTCATTATATTAACAAATTTAAATTGTCGAAAATTTCGGGTCGTTAAACTCGTTAAGGGTAGTATCTCCTTGTCTCAACTGAATGAACTTTACTAACTGCAAGCTAACCTCTACTATAGACATGAATCTCATCTCAAATCGATCATTGAATTCATGTCAAGAGAATATCTATAATGACCCAGGATTTTAGTCATTCGATATTGAAATATTTAATTGATTTTAAATATTCACAAGTAAATTTTATATGATTAAATAACTTATATTTTAAATATAATGATTTATTTGATAATTAAATTGTTTAATTTAATATTTGAAATTGTTTAAATAATTGAAAAGAGAATTTAATCTTAAATATAAAATGAATGAAAATGATTTCTAAAGTTGAATTCTGTTTGAATTAGAATGAAGATAGTAAACTTTTAAAATTGATTTAAAAGTGAATGAATAGAAATTGGAATTTATTTGATTAAATTAAAAATAGTCATTTTTGACACTGTATTGGATTCTGACGAAACTAGTTTCAATGGATCTGTAATGGCGAATTATAGTACGATGCCAAATTTCATGTCGATTGGACTTACTGTTTAATCGTGCGAGCTCGAAACGTGTAGAAACTGATTAAGAGATTTTAATTAAAATAATTCGACTTGAAAACCTGCCTTCTATATATGATGGAATTGGCCTCCGATATATATTATGTTATGTTCGAAATAAGGATAAAACATTAGGAACGCTAGGTGACACACTTCGTTCAGAATTCGGAAATTTTGGCATTGAATAGTGTTTGGATTTTTTTTCTTTAAAAGGACTTGGCGACTTCATATTTGCAAACGCTAAAAAGATAAAAATTTCACAGCTGCCATTAGGGCAAACCCATCCAACGGCCATTACGAAATCGTGCCACCACATGTCGATTTAGGCTTCGGCCCCAACTACAAAAATGTCCGCGACGTCGAGGTAAAGGAGGTGGACGGTAGAGATGGGCTAAGGTGGCTCGACGTGGCAACGAATCACCTTTGTTTTCCACTATTTTGGGTTCAGTGGTGGGCCGTTTCATGCATATACGTGCGCGAGGGAAAGTGGTGGCCGCGCTGGCATTCACGGCGGCTGGTGGGAACATCAGCGTCGATGCGGTGGTCGAGCGCGATGGCTCGAGTCGTGTATAAAAAAGCAAACTAGAAGTGTCACGTGCAGCAGAAGTCGAGGCGAATAGAAAATCAAATTGGCAAAGAGAGGTTTAAAAATTTAATTCAGTTTTATTAAGCTAATTATATTTATGAAATCAAATGTTTAAAAAATTGACAACTTCTTTGTACAAGGTCAGATTCGCACGAAACAAGCGGCGTTGGATTCATATTGTCAAATACTACGCGATGAAGTTGGATTGGACAGATTTGGAGCTATTAAAAATTGAGGTTAAAAACTAAATGCTCGTTTAATTTTAATCGAAATAAATGCTGCGACAACGAACGCAACCAAAGTGAGTAAAAAAAACACTCTCTCTGACCCGCTTATATTTTATGCAAATGGGGATATTTTTATTAGCTATTTCGATGACTGTTTGGATGTGCATTGTACACACACACATATATGTATGTATGTATGTATGTATGTATGTATGTATGTATGTATGTATGTATGTTTGTTGGTTAGTTGGATTTATTTTAGCCGATGAGACCCTGTACGCTCCCGTGTATGAGCGGAGGGCCCTTTGTATGCTCGTCTGCCATGAAGCAGACGTTGTGCATTTTTCTCATATGAATTGTTTGTTGCAGGTTACAGGTTACATGTTGGAGGGATCCAATAGGATTCCCCACCATTGTTGATTATTTATTTACGCATATTTATTTATATGTCGTAACATTTGATTTGTGATCTATGAAAACAGATTGGTGGGGTCCAACTGGATTCCTCATTATTGCTGATTATTTTTCATATATATGTGATATATGATATGTTTGTATGGCATGTTTTGTAATTGGATGTTTATCCCCTTGTTCGGTGCTTAACCAGCATAGGACCATGATTTTAGTATTTTTGAAATGCTTTAAAAGTGATTTCAAAGTGATTTTTGGTTTAAAAGTGATTTCAAGTGATTTCAAAATATTTGTGTTTATAATTATTTTTGAATTATGAAAAGGAGTTTATTTTAAGTTAAAATGAAAGTATGGGTTTTGTTATTTTAAATATATAGTTTTATGAATGTTTTCAAATAGGTTTTTTGAATAGTTTTTATATATAAGATCATAAGTAGCGTTTTGTGAATAAATAGTGGATTTCTAAATGGATTTTTATAAGTATTAGAAATGGATTTGAAATCAATATTTGTGTAAACCATTTTGTATAATGGATTCATAAAAGGGATGTGTATAGAAATGGTTTTATAAGTTAGTAATAAATTAGATTTTCTATTGATATTTTAAGGATGGTTTTATAAATGGATTTAACATCAATAAATTTTTAAATGGTTTTATAAATGGATTTTGGTAAATAATGAGTTTTAAAAGAATAAAAAGGATTTCATATAAAAGAAGTTTTATAAATATTTAAATAAATGGATTTGTAACGAATAAGTTGTAAAATAATGGGATTTGCAAATTGATATTTAGAAATGGTTTTATACATAGACTTTGGAGAATTGAAAGTTATAAACATTGTTTGTAAATGTAAATGATTTATTTTCATAAGTAAATATGGTTTTTATAAAGTAAGTATATTCATGTTTTGAAAATGAATAATATTTAAGGTAGTAGTTTTGAAAATGATATTTTCAAAATAAAGTTTAAATTTTTTGAAGAATATGTTGCTTCCTAAAGGTTGTAAATATACTTACTTTTGATTTAAGTATATGATGTTATTTTCTATGTTATGAAAATTGAATTGTGACGACCCGAACTCGATGTCCGACAAACGACATCAAATTCGCATCGCCGGAGCTTATAACAACAATTAGATGAATATAAACAGCGGAATAGAATCAATATCATAAATATCATCACAGTTACAACATCAACATAATATCCATACTACATCAGAGTATATAATACATACAACGCAACTCCAAATACAACATCATGATAATACAACAGTGATCATATATCCAAAAGTCCTCAAATGAGAGAGGTGATAACGAACTCCCAAAAGCTAAACACCTGAAATCTCCAAAAGCTCCCAAGATATCTCCAAGATAAGAGCTCCAAAATACAGCTTACTCCAAAATACGGAAACCTGCTACTAGGCTGCCCGTGTGGAAATAATGGGAACCCAGAGTTTAGGAAATAAACAATAAACTCCGGATCAGTCATGGGACTGGTATGAGTAAACAAAAACAGTTGCTTTAAAAGAAACTAGATTTACAAAAGAATTTTTGGTTTGCTTTTAAAAATGGAACTACCATAAGACCTCCCGCCACACACACAATGCAAACGCAGAATTGGAGGAGATTTCTTCTTATGATAGTTAAATATGCTTGGTACGAGGAAATTTCTTTGATATTATTTCTAGTGCATAGTGATATAAATCATTTCGAAAATAGAATATTAATCTTAGCCAACATACGACCATTATCGTATGCCTACTATAGCTACCATGTTTTGGGGCAGGTTACCGCCATGCTGCATGGCAGGTTTTACAACTAAAACCATACAGGGCACGTATTGTTTCTTTGGATTTCCAACAATGGTCAGGCTAAGGACTTCCTGGGCCACACGGGTACGCCTCTGGAGGGACGACCCGAGAACCTAACCGGATCTCTGCCAACACAAGGCCGGATTACCCCTAACTGGGTAACTACAGACACGAGTATGCCATCTCCCGGTTGTAACCAACCTTTAACCCGGGCCCCAGCAACAAATCACAAAGTAATACATATATATATCTGCGATATCAACATAAGTTAAGTATCTGGGCTCCTTACCATGATACCACTTATATCCAGAAGGAAATGCACATACCTTAAGGGGTGCTACCCCCAATAACCTTGCTGCATCTTTCCTGTTTCGACCATTCCGGGGTGTGAGGCTCGACGAAGTGTCGTCCACAAAGCTACGCTTTTCACAAAGCCATGCTTCGATCAACAAATGATCGGCAACACTCAGCATGCCACATTACCAAATAGGGAATATATCGCTGATAACCTTTAACTACATAACATCTAAGGGTGTTAAGCTAAGAGAATAAATTCTCCGCCACCAAGGAAATGTATTTGAAAGAAATTTGCTTTATATCTCAATTTGTAATGTCATACATACAATCTATATAAGTCTGTTATGGGTTCGAACAGAACCGAAGGCACTTCCAAAGAAGTCCTTGCAATCCAGATATCCACAATCCCGATCGGATTCCCCATCACATATGGAGAACTCTATACTGGAGCAACTCGGTGCAGAGTCAATCGACAGGTCATCCTATCGCTCTCGCAAATACCTGGTCTTCAACACCAGTCTTCAAATGCTATCCATAATGTCGAATCACATATTCGAAATAGGTTATACGACACAAAGGTCCTTTCCCGGCTAAACCGAATAGTGAGCGTCAATTTTAAAAACATGTGGATATGTCGTTCACAAAAATTCACAGGTTCGATGTGGGTTTCAGATGACAAACTGAAATCCGATTCCCTGTTGCATCGAAGTTTAAATGGCGTTTTACGGGCAAACATGGTTTTCACATCAATACAGGAACAAATCATAAATCACTGTTCATCACAAAGCAATCACAGTCTCACAATAGCAATATCAATCCAGTACAGAATATTTGATGATAGTAAATCACCTTTGATTAAGGTGGTCGTGATCAAAGTGAATTGACCATAAAATTATCTTTATTAATTATTTTAAATCAATGTTTAAAATTTCACTTAATTATAAATTTATTAAATTTTAACTGGCTTTATTAATTATTTAATCTTTAATTAACTATCTTAATTTATTAATTCTTAATGGTTAATTAAATAATTCTTAATTACTTTTATTTGCTAACTATTCTTTAAATTAATCAACCTTTAATTACAAAGTAATTTTAATCATTAATTGTTAAATCATTATTTAACCATTATAAATATATTTGTTTTAAGTTAATAAATTTGAATATACTTCTTGAATATTTTATTAAAAAAAACTTTATATTAGATTAACCAACTAACATCATTTATGAAGAACCAATTAGAAAACCATTTAAACTTTATTGCAAAACTGGAATTTGTTATCTTCAGGTCCAACCCGAGGGGGTCATCGAGTCATCCCCGATCAAAACGGCACCCTGCTTCGAGTTTAAGCTAAATCTGACCCGAGTATAAATTTTTCAACCAAAATTTGTTCAAGTCCCAAATCAATCACGATACAACCCTGAAACCACTCGAGTGCCCTTCGAGTTTCTGTCCTATTTCCCCCGAGTAAAGCTTCGAGTCACCCTGCTACTCTCCTAGACTTCACAACTGACACACGACCAAAGCACGTACACGTGCACGGCCAACTTTGCCAACGTGGGTCGGTGCTGCGGCCGTCCACGAGTCGTATTCCATCTCCTAAAATGATTCGAACACCCATAAACTTGAATTGGCCCTGAGAATGCAATCGAGTCATCTCGATCAATTGAACCCAACAACACACCACTAGGAAACGATCCCGCGCCACCTCCTCTGGCCATCAGAGGCCGTGAAAACTCGACTGAAGCTTCGCTTTGACAAGATGCTCCTATCCCCACCGGAGGCTCGAAGTCCGATCGCCTATTTATGGCGCAGCACCATCCTTTCTGACACGAACGCGAATGGGTTCTTAAAACCTATTTCCATCTCGTGCTCAAATTCCACCCAATAAAAAAATTAATTTACATTTTTCCTAACATCATGAATGGTTATACTTGCTTCCACTCAAGTTTCAACAATTTAAATTGATTCACTTACGAGAAATTGGTAAAAATTCAGTTTTTATTCAAATGCAAATTGCTCTTTAAATACTAATCTAAAATTCTTAAGTTTTGTTTTAAAAATCTTAAATTTCAGTAGGGATTCCAGTTATGATCTTGAATCAACTTTTTATAACAATCAAATTTATCACTTTTTTTACCTGATTTCCTGTAAACCATGTTTCCTGCAGTAATATTTACTAATCATGTTTTAATCTACTTCTAAAATCTCGTATGATGTTCTAACATCTTGTTTGATAAAAAAAATATAAAAGCTTTACAATTATTTAGTTCAAAATATTTTTGAGTTTGAATATTAACTGTGTTTCATCATCTCCAGGAAGAAAGAGTTATATATACTTGTTTTTAATTCATTGCTGACACATAATATAGAGTTAAACCATAATTTTATTTTATCTTAGCTTGTTTAAAATCATTTCCAGAAGTAGAGAGGGAGAGGGAGAGAGATTCAAAACTTTGGTATAGTTTACTTTGTAAAAACTGATACTTAAAAATGATTCTGTTTCCAGTAAAGACAGTTACGAAAACTTGTTTTGATTTATTACTGGAACATGATGTAAGTTCATAAAAAAAGACCCCAACTTGTTAACTGAAACATCATGCATAACCAACCAGAGTTTATTACACAGATCAAATAGAAACAGAGGGAAAGGAAGGGGTTTGATAGGCTTTGTTTCCCTGAGCCAAAACAGTGATTAGCATTTTGTGAAATCAACATGCAATTTCAACATTCATTCATATATTCAAGATGCAGACCAAAGTTTAACTTCCCTATATCATTTTAACATCCACACATCAACAAAGAGATTGGAAGAAACAAAAGTCTACTCACCTGGAAATATCTGAAAACAGAGAACACTTTTATTTTTCTTGTTTTTGAAATCTGCAGTTAATCTTTTCTTTGTTTTGTTTCTTCAGAAAATTGTCTTTCAACTTGAATAAAAAGTGATTTCTTTTCTTCTTTTTATTTTATTTTCTGTTCTTTGTTTTGATTTGTTGAACGAATGAACTAAGACAAATCTCAAGTATATAAAGAAGTGGGCAAGTTTAAGTGAAGTACTGAAATTAAATTTTGTATAGTTTCTTTATACTACTTTGTGAATATTTCAATTAACTGGTTGAAGTTTGAAAGCATTTAATGAAATTATGTATGTAATACTTTCATGTATTTACAGCATGCCGTGCTCATGCTTTGATTTAGGCTCGTAAGATCTTGCACATGCAGAGGAGTACATAGCATTAAATGAAAGTATGTTTTGATCATGCTGTTTGATCTTTTGATAAGTGTTGTTTTTGTTTTTGTTTTTGTTTTTCTTTTTCTTTTTTGTTTAAATACTTACTGGTATACTTGCAGCAGTGTGCTGTTTGATTTTTTATAAGTACTATTTATATTTTTTTTATTTTATAGTTTATTTTTGTTTTACACTCCTACACACTTATATTTAAATGTTCCTTCCTTTTGTTTTCTTGTTTATTTTGCCAAATGTTAGATTATAATTATGTGATTTAAATTTTATAATTTTATCATAACTTACATTAACAATTTTATTTCTATTAAAAGCTCAACTATCAACATTTAAATTTATAACCCATATGTCATTTACTGGTTTAAGACAATTTCTTATTTATTTTGTTAAAAAGAAAAGTTGTTTTAGTTATTAACATTTAATAACTATGTGATTTTATTACAATATTTTATTTCTTTTGAAATTCTCAAATTAAATTTAAAAGTTCTAACAATTCAACGAATTGAATTTAACAAAATTCCGGGATGTTACAACATCCCCTCCTTAAGAAAATTTTGTCCTTGAAATTGAAAGAGAGAGAAATGCAAACAAAGAATATACGAATTCAGAAAATTAAGGAAATGACTTACAGATTAAGCTGAAATGTCTATTCTGCAATTGGGATATGATTTCTTCATATTATCCTCAGTCTCCCAAGTACAGTCCTTTGGATCGCACTCCATTGAACTTCGACCAGCTTCATAATTTTGTTTCTCAATCGCTTCTCATCACGATCTACAATTTTTATCGGCTCTCTTTTAACTGCCAAATTTGGAGTGATCTCTAGATCCTGCCGAGCAGCTTCTTCAATAATATCATCTGGATCGTGCACATATTTCCGAAGATTAGAAATGTGGAACACATCATGCACGCCAGACAACCAGTTGGTTAGCTGCACTCGATATGCTAGAGGACCAATCCTTTACAGAATAGGAAAAGGACCAATATAACGCGGTGCTAACTTTCCAGTTTTCCCGAATCTCAATACACCCCGCATCGGTGATACTTTCAGAAATACAGTCCAACTTGAAATTCCAAATTTATTCTTCGACGGTCATAATAGCTCTTCTGACGGCTTTGGGAAGTTAATAATTTCTTTCAAATAAAATCTACCTTCTCAGTGGCTTCTTTTATCATATCCGGTCCAAGAATAAGTTTATCACCTGATTCGATCTAGCATGTAGGTGATTGACACGGACGGCCATATAAATCTTCGAAAGGAGCCATTTCTATACTGGCTTGATAACTGTTATTATATGAGAACTCGACCATATGTAAATGGTCCTCCTAAGAACCACCAAAATTATGAACGCAAGCAAGCAATAGTTCTAGAATTCGGTTGACCCTCTCAGTCTGCCCATCAGATAGTGGGTGATAAGCGGTGCTGAAATTTAATTTCGTTCCCAATGCATCCTGAAGCGCCTCCAAAAATCTACTAGTGAAGATCGGATCACGATCACTCACTATACTGCTGGGAATACCATGGAGGCGAGCAATTTCCTTTATATATATACCTGCCAAGCTTGCTGCAGTCCGAGTGGATTTCACTGGAATAAAGTGAGCAGTTTTGGTTAGACGGTCCACTATAACCTAAATTGCTTCATTGCCTTTCTTGGTTCGTGGCAATCCATCGATGAAATCCATCGATACCTGATCTCATTTCCATTTCGGTACTTCCAAAGGTTGAAGTAAACCAGCCACTTTCTTTTGGTCGCTCTTGATTTGCGGATAAGTAGCACAGCGACTCACATAAATAGATATGTCTCTCTTCATCGTCTTCCACCAGAATGTTCTTTTAATATCTCGATACATTTTATTAACTCCTGGATGGATACTAAATTTGGACTTGTGGCATTCGTCCAATACTTCACGTTTCAGTTCTAGAATGTCAGGGACACAAATTCTTCCTTTCATCCTAATAATTTCATTATCATCAATTTCAAAACCAGAAGCTTCACCTTGACTTATTCTTCTACGAATTTCTCGAGGAAACTTGTCTTCGGTTTGCTTGGTAGCGATCTTCTCAATGAGAGTAGGAGTGATAACAAGATATGCGAGAACAGCATGTCTCCTACTTAAAGCATCGGCAACTACATCGGCAACTTTAAAGTATCAAAATTTTCTCAAAATTTTTCTAACTCTCTTAATTTTCGAAAAATTTCGCCAACGTCTCATTTGCATGGCTAGATTGGTACAACTACAAAATGCCTCTATGTGGCCCCAGATTTCAAAAGAAAACTAAAAGCCACGTGGCTAGACCAAAAAATAATCAAATTTCATACGACAATTTAAATGCATACCTTTTTGTCCAGTAATTCAATTTTATCTTCTGAAATCAAAACGCCTACTTTCCTTTAGCTGTTAAAACACCTGTATGTCTTACTTTGCAATAATATCCAATCACAGAATTCAAAATCATTTTACATATATTTCTTTACAAAAGTTTCAATATCCATTTCATTCAAGCCCGTACGATGCACATATATCATCTGTACGCAATACCAAATTCGATCACTCACTCGATCACACAATTTCACTTCCGAACTAGTATCGTCCACTTGATTTCCTAATGCAGACTCAGATCTGATTTCTTGATCAGAAACAGTCATTCTCCTTTCATAGCCACAACTATGATAGAGAATTTCAGAATTAATCAAAAATCCATATCCAGGGTTCACTGTCGGAAATCGAGTGAAAAATCCAAATTCGGATTGGTATAAATACCTCGAAATTCTGTGCTCGAATCTGAATCAAATTGTTATGCGAATAAAATAATACATGTATATCTAATGTATTTATATCAATTTATTATTAGCTATAACAATTCTCTTTTATTCATATTTATTTTGATTTCCATTCACTTATTTACAATTTCTCACTTCACACATCCTTATTAAACCTTCACTCATTAACTAACTTAGTATATTTTCACTACCAAATTTACTTTAAGAATATCACCATTCATTTCTTAAGTTCAATATGAATAGTTTATACACTTCTTAAATTTATTTCACTTTACTACTTTAGCTTTCATATCTATTTTTGTTTAACTTAAATTTTCAATTCCATTCCGAATTCAATTTATCTTCAGTTCTTAATTTATTTCCAAATCAATTTAATATTGGATTCTATTCACCTTATCTCAAACCATTTTTATTTCCAAACTTTTATTTTTTTAGTCCATTTTAAATTAATTCTTCAACTTTACTTAACCCAATTCAAAATGAATTCCAATACTTCAGTCTCAATTCTATTGACTTACAAATTTAGATTAGTTTATTTTACTCATTTATTTGACATAATTCAAATTTAAACATTATTCAAATGTTCGGTTCCAATTCCCATTTAGTTACACTAAATAAATTTGTTCATTCACAAATTTATTTTCCAACTTAATAAATTTTATTTCAATGACTATTCCATTTAGCTTACTTAGATTCATTCCCTTCAAGCTAATTCAGTTACATTCCATTCTTTTCAAAAAATAATTAAAAGCTTCCATACGTTTCCCAAATTATTTTCATTCCATTTACTAACCTTCTTTAGTTTACGTCATTTAATTTACTTACTTTTCTAACTTATTTCATTATCGCCTTATTTTAATTTAACCCTCTTTCAAGTTAAATTATATTCTAACAAATTTCAAGTTTTACAAGTTATCAAACTCATTTGAATCTCATAAATGTTTTCAATTAAGCTTCTAGAGTTTAAACAATTGCTTAAACATTCAAAACATTTTTGAAATCAAATATACCCAAACCAAATTGTTCCTTGCATTTCAAAATCAAATCTAATTTTTGCATACAAACACCAAATTCAAAATATTTCGGCAACAATTTCCCCCTTGGAAACTCAAAAATGAACATCGATGATGCTGCATTCATCACCGAAGTTATTTTCCCACGACGGAAAAGAGTTCAATGCTTTTATCTCTTTAAAACTTTTTCCAAATATTTTTAAATTCCAAATCCAACTAGTTTTCAAATCCAATTCAAAAATATTTCCAAAATAATATCACCATTATTTCTCAAAAACCTTTGAAAATCATTTTCAAGCTCAAAGGAATTTAATTTCCAAAATTTCGAATTCTAAATCCTTTCAATTCATATTCAAATATTACTCTAAAATTTTATTTCATTTTCAATTATAATTCACGTTTATAATTCACATTCACAAGTCTCATTTTGTTATATAAATTTAGTTCTTAACCTTTGGTTATGATTTCAATCCCTAGTTCAATTTCCGTGCAACAATGATAATAAATTTAATATTATCACTTCCTAATAACCAAGCAACCATATATAACTATAATAATTTACGGAAAATTATTTCTTTTATATACAAAAATAATTTGGGTAAAATTATTTCATTTATCCTTTAAAACAATACTGTGTCGGTTTATCTAGTTTAAGAGTTTAGAAACTCCTATCGATGACATAGCGTCGCACAGATCGATCAGAATCCATAAACGCTCGACCGATAAGTCAACACAATATAAAAACAATTTTTATATTCACTAAAAAATACGCGCTCATATCTATTAATACACTTAAACTCATTCTAAAGTACCGCGGACTCTATTTTAATGAGTAATCCCCATCAGAGCCAAGGTTCTCGCTTAACGTTCAGCTCTAATACCGAATTGGTACAACCCGATTTTTCAAATCCCGAAAATCGACATAAATACGTCCACTGTATTAAATACCAAACAATCCAGTGCGAGAAAACCAGATTGTAAGGGAAAGAAGAAGGAGGTAGAAGAAGAGAAAAACTAAACAACATCAGAATCTCACAATCGTAGTAGAATAACATATAATAGATAACAACTGATTTTTTTACAAAAGAATCTATAACTGAATAATACATTAGGTCATCAGGGTACACACAAACAACAACCAAATACTGGACAATTGTAACAACTTGTCCTTACCCAAAAGCAGACTATACATCTTATACTACACATCGGAATATATATCCAATACATGTGATACGTCTCGCCGTCCAGCTCGTCTCCTGAGCTCTACAGCATCCCAACCTGTATCCTATAATACTCGATCTGACCCGAGCATTATAATAAAACAATACACAAGTCAATCTGGAAAACCAGCATGAGAAAACACACTTAATTGGATTATTAAAGTTTTCAAAAACCTTTGAAATCAAAGGTATCTTGTAAGACCACACCACTAATAAATATGTCGGGTTTTTACCTTACGATAACCTAAACATTTTTATCAAATTCGACTGATATTATAGTAGTGTCTATAGAAAATAAAATAAAATCTAGCTAAAATGCTGGCATCTCATGTTCCAACAATAGTTGGGCATAATCAAAACCTTATATGCTCTTAATGGAGATTGGATTCCATATAATAGCAGGGCTACTGGGGTATTGCCTGTCACAGTACGTGGTCTAGTTCACCGTACCGAGGATCCACCCTGATCCCCTGCTACACAAGACCGGAGATACCCCTTAATGGATAGTCCGAATAAGATCATCCCACGGTTGGGATCATCAACCGCCCACACACCCGAATAAAAGGGACATCTTGACAGGGATGACCTTACCCTAATTGGTTGCTAATCACTTACCCTTACGGCACCTCCCCCGTTTTAGCCATTCCTAGTTGATGAGGATCGAGGCTATGCGTTACCTTTTTAGCACACATACACTTAGAATGCTTGTCGTCCTCCTAACGATGTTCTGATAGCATTCATCCATACAAGTCCGTTCCAGGTCCAAACGTGTAAGAGCACCTATTTTGGACCATTCAAATCGACAATAATCCACACATGTCGAACTGGAATAATCAAAGTAACAGATTGTAATAATAATTTGGAGCAAATAAAACCAATTACAGAATCATAGACACAGAAATATCAAAATAACTCGTAGCAGAAATTAAAAGTGCCATAGTAGTTCATGAAGCAACTATAACAAAGTCTCAAAACAAAATTACATAAAATCAGTCTGAAAACAAATACAATAGAAATCCCAAATACATAGGAGTTCACTAATACAAGAGATGAAATAGAACAACTGAAACTGAAAGATACAAATAACAAGATAAGCAAAATCTCCAATGATTCCTAGCTCTAGAAAGAGAAATCCAAAGCTGTGAATACATATGCTAACCCGAGCGTAAAGCAAAACACCAAAACACTCGAGTCAGGACATACATACTTATACAATGTAAACCAACTCAAGTGAACTGCACTAAAGTACAAGTAACTTAAAGGATGCTTAGGACCGCCCATCCTCTAAGGATCCATTGAACTATTTACTATGTAGTAATATTGCGCTATTATAATAACGTCTATAGTAAAATAAACTTACTTTAAAATAGCATTGAAGGGTTACCCATATAGCCCCCAACACGTAATAGTCCCAATAGTCCATCCAGTATCAGCATACCTCCAGATCAGGTGGCTACCCTAAATACTCCACGAGATATGGGAGAAAAACAAACTCGTAGTAAGGCTCGCTATGGTAGGTGACATGGCACAACTAGGCAATGCTAGGGTAGATATACTAATTACGCTTTCGGGCTGGTGGTAACGCATAGAAGCCACTACAGCCCACCTTGAGCATATTCCCAATCAAAATCGGAGGATGGCAATCAAATCAACCATAAGAAAGAGTATAGAATCGAAGAATTGCGTCCGATAGGAGGAGCTACCTCGCTTGGCCCATCGATCGCTCCTATTTTAGCGTGCACGTTCATAACTCAGTAGTATCTCGCCACCATCCTACTTCATTCTGGAATCTCCACTGCGTACACAGTTATTAAAGTGGTTTTCGGTATCGACAGAGAGTATGTCCATATCGGATCCCGGTCTCTTTAACAACCAATCGTTATTATAACAGGTGGTTATAAATTTACAAAATAATTTATATTTCAAAACCAAAACCATTTTAATTTCAAAACTATATTCAAATCAAATAGTTTATCATTTCCATTTCAAATATATATTCACCTTTCAAAAAAAATCATAATGCATTCAAAGTTATAACTTTTCGAAACCAAAATACTTGAAATCATTACACTTGAAAATCATAACATTTCGAAATCATACATTTGATACATTTCTTTAATTCTTTTACATTTTATAAATTTAGTAAACTAAACCCAAATTCTCAAATTACCAATTTAATTCAATTCAAGCCATCAGTTGCAATTCAATTCAATTTCCCAACAAACCATTTCAAAAATTCCAATATTATATCCTTTCAAAATGTCATATTCATTTAAGATATCAAAACATCATATTCTTTCAAAATATCAAAATATCATATCTTTTCAAAACATCAAAATATCATATCTTTTCAAAACCCCATTCATTTTTATATTTTAAAATACCATTCCAAATCACATTTCAAATTGGTTTATATTCCAAATAAAAATACTCCATTTAAACCATTTAAAAGCGAATTTATTATACTCACTAATCAAATATTCAATTCCTAAAATTTTACCCTTTTTAGAGTTCATTTATTCACTTAAATACATTAAAACTGTGAATTTCAGCTTTTCGCGACACTTAGAAAATGTTGTGGTAAGTTATATTTGAAAACCATTCATTTCAGCAAAGATAACATTTAAAAACTGCTATAATAGTTCAGTTTTAGTTGAAAAAATGGTTCAATTCAGCAGCAACAACATTTACAAAACATCTACGGTAGTTCAGGGTTCAAAATAGAAGATTTAATTCAATTCAGCCTACTGCAGCACTTAACAAGTTCTACTGTAGCCTTTTTATTAGTTCTGGTTCAAGTTTTGGTTTTTGCAATTACAGCACTTACCTAGTGTTGCAATAGCCCTTAGTTAATTTTAGCCTTTAGTTCATTTGCATCAACTACAACACTTACAAAGTGTTGTAGTATCCTTTACAACAGATTTTTAAGTTTACTTCAGAAATGATAGCATTTCTGAAGTGCTATTAATTAAATTTTCAGATTTACAACAGAATTTCAGCAACAATTAAACTTTGGTTTAAACCATTTTAACTTATAAAAATCTTTTTTTTTCACTCAAAAATGTTCATTTAAATACCCTTTAACTTATGATTTTTATAAAGTAAATTTTATACATAAAATCAAATTTCAGAGCTTCACTTATTAAAGTCAATATACACTTTTCTCGAAATTTTACCATTTACTTAACACTTTATTTTAATTTACCATTTCATAAATTAAACTACATTTCCATTTTATTTTCTTAACTTAACTTTTATTTTTAAACCAAATTTCACATTTCAATATTAATTTGTATTTCAAATTTCACTTTTAAGTATTCATTTATTTAACCATTTTAATTCATAGAAAAATCAATAACACTTTATTAAGTCATTTAAATTCAAATTTAAATCAAATTATCATAATTTTATTTACTTAACTTAAACTCAATTTTTAATAAAATCACAAATTCAAAATTTATTTATGTTTCAAATTTCAACTTAACCATTCATTCATTTCACTTATTTAACTTGTAGAAAAAAATCATAAATCCTTTATAAAATCATTTTTTATCCAATTTAAATCAAAATATCATAATATACAATTTTAAAATACTTTAAAATTTTCAAAAAAATAATATATAATAACCATGGGTCTGTATAATATTTTCTAACCTAGGTCAACTGATACGGATAATATATCATTTCAATCCGTAATTTACAAAGAAAAATTCGAGTTCTATCATTTCAAACCCGCAATCCCAAGTTAAATCAAATAAATAAAAATTGCTAAGGCCTATCATTTCAGCCCATAACGATTTTTCCCAATTCTAAAGTCCGTTTGGGTATGTATCATTTCAACCCATACTGATTCTATTCTACAGGGAACTTATAGTGATAAACAGAAATAAATAAACTGTATAGCAACATATAGCGATATCAGATGATATGACAGGCTATAAACAAGGGTTAACATCATATGATTCATATCACAGGCAGGTATAACATGAAATAGTAATTCTACAAATTCACTTGTTGTTACTTCACAAATTATATAAGTATAAATGTCATGAGTGAATACTCACCTCTTTTTACGCTGGAGATAGCAAATCAAAGACACAAATAAATCCAAAAAGTACGATACAGCACGTCACAGCACGACTTTGATTCAAGTGGGAAGAGAGAGCCAAAGTAATGATCTTGTAAGCAACAAACCAAACAAGACAATGTAACACATGAATATATTTAACACAAAGCACATTGAAACAAATTGAAATACAAAGAAACAAAGATAAGACCCTTCCTTTATCATTCAAATGCTCGACCATAGTGGAACATATGCTCGTCTATGATGTGCTTTAGCTCGGGTATGGCATCAATATAGCACGACAACATGAAGTGAAGTGGTAGAAGAGTTACAACATAAGGTATATGAAGGGACAAGGCAAAGTAGGCAAGTTTTGGTCAACAAATAGGCTCGGCCTTGGGTCAAGTGGGGCTCGGCCATGCCTGTATAGGTCTGGTTAGATGTCATGTGGCAGCCAGAGGTGAATTAGATCAGGTGATGGTGGTTCTAGGTGGTGGCCGAAGTGGACAATGAAGGGGAAGGTGAAACATGAGCTCGGCTAGGAAATGTTTGTGGAGTTTGTGCAAAGTTTGTGGTACAAGCATCAATGGATGGTCATGGCCTGCCTTAGTCGGAGGAGGAGGAGGAGCTGCCGTGGATGATGTAGTGGTGGCGATGGTGATGATGGAGACTAGGCCGAGCAAAGCTTTGAAAAAAGGAAGGAAAAATCAATGAAAAGAAGAAGGAACGAAAGAATGAATCGATTAGAAAATTTACAAAATATTTTCAGAATTTGGTAATGGCCATGAGTAATGAAATGAAGAAAAGTATCCCACGTGAATGAGAATGAGAAAGCACGGCTATGCATAGAAAAGTGGACGGCCAAAGCATGTAAAGCCAAAGGAAAGAATGAAAAGGCAAAGGTAAATGAAATGTCACAAGAAAAAATGAAAGGTCTTTGTCTCTTTGCGTTTCCTTTTCTTTTAATCAAATAAACTAAAAAAAGTAAGTAAATAAAAATAAAAATGAAAACAAAATAAAATGGAAAAGAAAATAAATAAATAATTTAAGGAAAAATAGAAAATAAATGAGAAAATAGTTTATTAAATTGAAACTAGAATTAAAAATTTGTAAACAAAATACAATGAACATTTGAAAATTATAACTACATTTTTAAAACGTTTTTAAAAATAAAATATATACATAGCATGCCATATTACACATATATACACAATTAGAACATGATATGATAAACAAAATTATTATTTATATAAATTAAAATTAACAATTTTGTTAAATAAAACAATTTACATACAATATAGTAAAAAGCATAACTTTCACAATATTAATCGGATTTCAACGAAACGAAAAGCAGCATACTTAAAATTTTATTTATTTTCATAATGAAATATAAAATTCAAAAATTTAAATTTTTAAATTTTAAATTTAAAAGTCAAAGTTTGACCATATTGACCAAAATCCACATTTTTGGTGAATATTCTATTTATTCATGTTTGGAATTATAATTCACATAAAATCAAATTTTATATTTAAATAACAAAATTTATCCATTTAAATAAATAAAATAAATTTTCAAATCAAGAATTCAAATAAAATAATTAAAATATACAATTAAAAAATCATAAAATACTGGGTTGTTACACTCTCCCCCACTCAAAAATTTTCGTCCTCGAAAAGGAATGAGGTACAAAAAAACACAGAAAAAGATAGAATGGAATAGGATTAAGACAAGATGACAAGAAGATTAAAATTATACCTGATCACTATTGTTATAGGTAAGTACACCAGCATGAAAAAGATCTTCGAGAATCTGATTCACTCTTTTCGTTTGACCGTCAGACTGTGGATGGTAAGCAGTGCTCAGACTCAGATGAGTACCCAAAGATTTCAGAAAAATTCTCCAAAACTGATTGGTAAAGATAGGATCATGATCACAAACAATATTGAGAGGAACACCATGGAGATGAACAATCTCTCCCATGTAGATCTCAGACAAGTTAGAAGTAGAACGGGTAGACTTGACCGGAATGAAATGGGAAGACTTAGTCAGTCTATCCACAATAACCCAGATAAATTCGTTCTTACTAGTAAAAGCAGTGAGAGGTGCAGCAATCCAAGCAAAATTCTCAATGAATCTCTGGTAATAACCGGTAAGTGCCCAGAAAACTACGAATCTCAGAAGGAGTCTTAGGAGTTTCCCAATCCTGTAAAAGAATAGGGAGATATAAGAACAACAGAAAAGATAGAATGATGAAGGAAAAAGAGAAAGAAAGAAAGACTTACATTGATCACAGTGATCTTGACTAGATCAATAGAAACTCCATTACTGGAAACAATGTGTCCAAGGAATCGGACATCATCCTTCCAGAAATTGCATTTAGAAGATTTAACCTTCAATTGATGATTTCTAAGAGTCTCCAGAACAGATTTCAAATGCGGCTCATGCTCTTCCTGGTCCTAGAAAAGACAAGGATATCATCAACAAAGACTAGAACAAATTTATTAAGCACGGCACGAAAAACACGATTCTTCAAATCAACAAAGAAAGCAGTAGCATTAGTCAAACCAAAAGAAATGACTAACTATTCATAGAACTCATTCTCAGTACGGAAAGCAGTCTTGGGAATACTTTTCTCAACAACACTGAGCTGGTGGAAACCTGTGGCAAGATCAAGCTAAGAGAAAACAGAACTCTATAAAGCTGATCAAACAAATCATTCATACGGGGCATTGGATATCTGTTTTTCATAGTGAGCTTGTTCAGCTCCCTATAATCAACACACATCCTCAAAGATCCATCGGACCTGGTGACGAAAACCACCACTGCTCTCCATTTTGAATGGCTAGGTCTGATCTGACCTTTGGAGAAAAAGTCCTCAATTTTCTTTCCCAACTCAACCATCTCGCGGGGTGCCATTCTACAAGGAAGAAGAACTACATGTCGAGTTCCAGGAATAAGATCAATATAGAAATTAATTTCCCACTTAGGAGGTAAAGCAGTCACTTCACCAAATACATCGGGATAGAATCTGACCACACGGGTCGAATGAAGATCACAAGGAGAAGAATTCAGAGAATAAATAAAACTGCTAGCAAAAATCCTGAGGCATGCGGCACTGAATAATCAAAGGATTTCCTTGATCATCAACAAGATAAACAGACCGAGCTTTACAATAGATATGTGCATCATCCCCACCAAACCAATCTGTTCCAAGCAATAGATCAAAAGCATCGAGGCCAAGAACAAAGAAATCACCACTAAAGCAATAATCAGAATAGAGAAGTTTAACTTGCTTACAAATTCGATTAAGGTTTGCGGGACCCCAATTGGATTTGAAACATATAAAGGTAAAGAAGCATACTCATGAGAAAGGAGATGCTCGAACTTATCACATAAATCAACAGAAATAAAACTATGAAAAGCTCCAGAATCAAATAAAACACGAACATGATATTTAAATAAAGAAAAGGTGCCCTGAAGAGTACCTTGGTCATAACTAGGAGTAGGAACTGGAAAAGATGCAGAGGTGACAACAATTATACCGAAAGGATCAAAGGATTTCCCTACCTAGCAGAAGGTAAGCCTTTCTAAAATGACCAGGCTAAAGACAGATAAATTCACTTGGATGAAAATCCAATGAAAGAAAATACTAACAAGGTAGATACGAAAGGAAGGAAGTTTAGAAAAAAATTCCTTTAAAACAAGAAAAGTTTTGTATCAAAATAATCTTTGAGAAATCATTTTAAAAATCAGTTTATACTTTGAAAATACGTTCACTCACTAAGAAAATGATTCTGAGGTTGAGTTCACTCATTCTAGGGTATTGCTACCCTCTCTAATGAGTCTTTGCTCCGCGGGCTATGGTTTGCCTAAAAACCAAAGCTCCGATACCAACTGTAACAGCCCATATTTTAGACCATTCAAATTGACAATAATCTACACATGTCGAACTTGAATAATCAAAATAACGGATGGTAATAAAAATATGAAGCAAATAAAACCAATCATAGAATCGCAGACACCGAAATATCAAAATAACTCGCGGCGGAAATCAAAATACCATAGTAGTTCATAAAGCTACTATGAAAAAGTCACAAAACAGAAATACATAATATCAGTCTAAAAACAAATACAATAGAAATCCCAAATATATAGGAGTTCACTAATACAAGAGCTGAAATAGAACAACTGAAACTGAAAGATACAGATAACAAGATAAGTAGAATCTCCAGCGATTCCTAGCTCCAGAAAGAGAAATCCAAAGCTGTGAACACTCAGGCTGACCCAAGCATAAAGAAAAACACCAAAACACTCGAGTCAGGACATACATACTTATACAATGTAAACCAACTTAAGTGAACTGCAGTAAAGTACAAGTAACTTAAAGGATGCTTGGGACTGCCTATACTCTAAGGATCCGTTAAACTATTTACTATGTAGTAATATTGCACTATTATAATAATGTCTACAGTAAAATAAAGTTACTTTAAAATAGTGTTGAAGGGTTACCCTATAGCCCCCAACACGTGATAATCCTAGTAGTCCATCTAGTATCAGCGTACCTCCAGATCGGGAGGCTACCCTAAATACTCCACGGGCTACAGGAGAAAAACAAATTCGTAGTAAGGCTTGCTATGGTAGGTGACACGGCACAACAAGGAAATGCCAGGGTAGATATACCAATTACGCTTTCGGTTTGGTGGTAACGCATAGCAGCCACTACCGCCCACCTCGGAACACACTCCCAATCAAAATCGGAGGATGGCCACCAAATCAACCACAAGAAAGAGTGTAGAATCGAAGAAGTGTGTTCGATAGGAGGAGCTACCTCACTTGGCCCGTCAATCGCTCCTGTTTTTGCCACCTTAAGCCAACTCACGAGAGTCGGGTCCACATTCATACCTCAATAGGATCATTGCCACCATCCTACTTCATTCTGGAATCTCCACCGTGTACACAGTTGTTAAAGTGGTTTTCGGCATCGATAGAGAGTATGTCCATATCCGATCCCGGTCTCTTCAAAAACCAATCGTTATTATAACTAGTGGTTATAAATTTCAAAAATAGTTTATATTTCAAAACCAAAACCATTTTTATTTCAAAACTATATTCAAATCAAAAAGTTTATCATTTCCATTCAAACACATATTCACCTTTCAAAAAAATCATAATGCATTCAAAGTTATAACTTTTTGAAACCAAAATACTTGAAATCATTGCACTTGAAAATCATAACATTTTGAAATCATACATTTGATAACTTCCTTTAATTCTTTTACATTTTACAAATTTAATCAATTAAACCCAAATTTTCAAATTCCCAATTTAATTCAATTCAAACCATCAGTTTCAATTCAAAGCCCTAGTTAATTTTAGTCTTTAGTTTGTTTGCATCAACTACAACACTTACAAAGTGCTGTAATATCCTTGACAACAGATTTTTAAGTTTACTTCAGAAATGATAGCATTTCTGAAGTGCTATTAATTGAATTTTCAGATTTACAATAGAATTTCAACAACAATTAAACTTTGATTTAAACATTTTAACTTATAAAAATCATATTTTTTCATTCAAAAATGTCCATTTAAATACCCTTTAACTTATGATTTTTATAAAGTAAATTTTATAGATAAAATCAAATTTCAAAGCTTCACTTATTAAAGTCAATATACACTTTTCCCAAAATTTTACCATTTACTTAACACTTTAATTTAATTTACCATATCATAAATTAAACTACATTTCCATTTTGTTTTCTTAATTTAACTTTTTTTTTAAACTAAATTTCACATTTTAATATTAATTTGTATTTCAAATTTCACTTTTATGCATTTGTTTATTTGACCATTTTAATTCATAGAAAAATCAATAACACTTTATTAAGTCATTTTACATTCAAATTTAAATCAAATTATCATAATTTTATTTACTTAACTTAAACTCCATTTTTTGATAAAATCACAAATTCAAAATTTATTTATGTTTCAAATTTCAACTTAACCATTCATTTATTTCACTTATTCAACTTGTAGAAAAAAAATCATAAATCCTTTCTAAAATCATTTTTTTATCCAATTTAAATCAAAATATCATAATATATGATCTTAAAAATTTCTAGAAAATAATATATAATGACCACGGGTCTGTATAATATTTTCTAACCAAGGTCAAGTGATATGGATAATATATCATTTCAATCCGTAATTTACAAAGAAAAATTCGGGTTCTATCATTTCAAACCCGCAATCCCAAGTTAAATAAAATAAATAAAAATCGCTCAGGCCTATCATTTCAGCCCATAACGATTTTTTCCTATTCTAAAGTCCGTACGGCATGTATCATTTCAACCCATAGTGATTCTATTCTACAGGTAACTTGCAATGATAAACAGAAATAAATAAATAGTATAGTAACATATAGTAGTATCGGATGATATGATAGGTTATGAACAAGGGTTAACATCATATGATTCATATCACAGGCAAGTATAACATGAAATAATAATTCTACAGATTCACTTTTTGTCACTTCACTAGTTATATAAATGTCATGAGTGAATACTCACCTCTTTTTACGTTGGAGATAGCAAATCAAAGACACAAATAAATCCAAAAAGCACGATACAGCACGAGAGAGCATAACTTTGGTTCAAGTGGGAAGAGAGATCCAAGATAATGATCTTGTAAGCAATAAATCAAACAAGACAATGTAACACATGAATATATTTAACACAAAACACATTGAAACAAATTCAAATACAAAGCAACAAAGCCAAGACCTTGCCTTTATCATTGAAATGCTCGACCATAGTGGAACATATGCTCGCTTTGAGGTGCTTTGGCTTGGTTATGGCATCAATATAGCACGGCAACATGAAGTGAAGGGGTAGGAGATTTACAACATAGGGTATGTGAAGGGACAAAGCAAAATAGGCAAGTTTTGGTCAACAACTAGGCTCGGCCTTGGGTCAACTGGGGCTCGGCCATGCTTTTACAGGTCTGGTCAGATGTCATGTAGCAGCCAGAGGTGATGTAGATTAGGTGATGGTGGTTCTAGGTGGTAGTCGAAGTGGACAATGAAGAGGAAGGTGAAAAATGAGCTCAGTTAGGCAATGTTTGTGGAGTTTGTGCAAAGTTTGTGGTGCAAGCATCAATGGATGGTCACGGCTTGCCTTGGTCAGAGGAGATAGAGGAGCTTCCGTGGATGATGAAGTGGTGGTCGGTGGTGATGGTGGAGACTAGGCCAAGCAAAGCTTTGAAAAGAGGAAGGAAAAATCAATGAAAAGAAGAAGGAAAGAAAGAATGAAGCCATTAGAAAATTTACAAAATATTTTCAGAATTTGGTAATGGAAGTGAGTAATTAAATGAAGAAAAGTTTCTCGCATGAATGAGAATGAGATAGCATGGATATGCATAGAAAAGTGGACGGCCAAAGCATGAAAAGCCAAAGGAAAGAATGAAAAGGCAAAGGTAAATGAAAAGTCACAAGGAAAATGAAAGGTCTTTGTCTCTTCGTATTTCTTTTTCTTTTATTCAAATAAACTAAATAAAAGTAAGTAAATAAAAATAAAAATGAAAAATAAATAAAGTGAAAAAGAAAATAAATAAATAATTTAAGGAAAATAGAAAATAAATGAGAAAATAGTTTATTAAATTGAAACTAGAATTAAAAATTTGTAAACAAAATACAATAAACATTTGAAAATTATAACTACACTTTTAAAATGTTTTTAAAAATAAAATATAAACATAGCATGACATAGTACACATATATACACAATTAGAACATGACATTATAAACAAAATTATTATTTATATAAATTAAAATAAACAATTTTGTTAAATAAAACAATTTACATACAATATTGTAAAAAGCATAACTTTCATAATATTAATCGGATTTCAACGAGACAAAAAGCAATATACTTAAACTCTTATTTATTTTCATAATAAAAGATAAAACTCAAAAATTCAAAATTTTAAATTTAAAAGTCAAAGTTTGACCATATTGACCAAAATCCACATTTCTGGAAAATATTATATTTATTCATGTTTGGAATTATAATTCACATAAAATAAAATTTTATATTTAAAATAACAAAATCTATCCTTTTAAATAAATAAAATAAAGTTTTTAAATCAGGAATTCAAATAAAATAATTAAAATATACATTTAAAAAAATCACAAAATACAGGGTTATTACAGAACGGAACCCAAAGCACTACTCCTATTGCATCCATTTTGGAATCACCATTAGGATTAGCAGCGATTTGCCTTCGCACTTCACTGCTCCATCTTCAACTCCAAGCTCTTATCTTCCTCACGAAAACATTCAAACCGGATCGATGTGGTTTTCGAGAAATTAATCCTGATCACGATCTCTTCGAAACGATCAGCGCATTGGCCAATATTGATAGTCGGTTATTTAACTATCATATAACATCCATAAACAACTATCAGGCCCCAATGATTACCCAAATTATTTATTTCAAAATATCTTCGTAAGATATTTTTCTACACTTCAACCATTTGAAAAATAGTTTCAAATCACTTTCTCTCTTGCGGAATAAATTCCCACCCAATTGATTTATTTCCACTGAAAATCATCAAGTCTTAATACTTCAGATTTTTAAATAATTTAAATCACTTTATCCCAAAGTATATCCTTAGCTTTTCAGGAAAATACACTGTTCATTTCCACGCCTTTAAAATAAACCACCACTTATTTTTAAACAAATCACCTTTTCCTTATAAATTCCCATCCTAAATTTATACTTCTAAATTTTCCTATGATATATAGTTCACTTCAATTTATAAACCCCATTTAAAAATTCCATAATCTCATTCTCATTTAATTC
Organism: Allium cepa; assembly: GCA_030765085.1. NCBI lineage: Eukaryota > Viridiplantae > Streptophyta > Magnoliopsida > Asparagales > Amaryllidaceae > Allium > Allium cepa. The sequence goes on along the minus strand of CM060941.1, from coordinate 1,044,140,666 downwards.
CAGTTTCAACCACTTAATCAATTTCCAAATCGATTTTCAAAACTAACTCCATTTTAAAATAAATTCCTTTACCTACCCAAATTTATTTCAAAACCCATTAATTCCATATTTACTTCTATATTTATGATTTGAAATCATATTTTAAACTGAAATATCTACTTCATACTTCATTTAAAATTCTACTCTTTTATTTCTGCCGAAACATTTTAAATCTTAAAATTTGAATATAAAATCCTTTAAATTTTTAGACCATCTCACTCAAATCTCCAAAACTCTTTCATTTATTGAAAATTTCTGTCTTCATTTCCTTACTCAATATTTACTTGATAGAATTTAAAAATCAAACTTTTATACTTTTCCAAATTCAATCATTAATTTACCCAAATTCACTATAATTATTTTACTTAAAAATTTTCCTTTTTATTTCCTTTAAAAATCCAAACTTTATAAATATTTTTCATTTTCTCAAACTACCAATATATATTCAACAAAGCCATAGCATTTAGTAATTTCAATTCCCAATATCAATATAATCATCAAAGATTATCACATAAATCACAATACTAAATATAAATAAATTCAATATTTTGAGGAATCCAGTTGGATTCCTCCAACCCGTTTCCCTGCATACATAGATGTTAGCACAATATAAAATATCAATCCCACTTCGAGGGGGATATCGCGATATAAGTGGTCATCTGCTATGCGCACATAGGGTCTCATCCGCTATATAATGTGAGAATATCAATCACTCTGGTGTATATATATATATATATATATATATATATATATATAATATCACATCTAGTCAATTCAATCATTCAACCAATAATTTAAATTTAACTATTTAAATTTAAAGGGTATTCCAAAATAGTGAGATTTACTCACCTTTGATTTTTGTTTGCAACCCATTTCCATTCCGGCTTGTTTTCTTCAATATTTCAGACCTTAAATAAACATCGTATGTTTTGTTACTATTCGGAATAATCGAAAAATCAATTATCATTTATTAATTTAGTTTAAACTAATTTTACTTTAAAAATCTTTTAGTACTTAGAAAATTTAAGTAGGTTAATTTAAACCAAACTAGTAAATTTAAAATATATATTTATTTTTCTTTTGAAACTACATAAATATATAATAATAATATATAGATTTGAAAAAAAATCTAATTTTATATAAATCCGGTCATTTTAACAATTCCATTTTGAAATTCTTATCTCCATGTGTATATATAGATATACACATACATATACCATTTTTAAATTAAATTATGCATGGGAATATATATACATGTATTATTAAATTTAAAACAAAATTACCTTATACTAATTGTATTATCTTTTCAACAACTGAATAAAAATATATGTAAATTAGAAAAACTGCATTTATACACACACACACACACACACATATATATATATACATAATAAAAACCGAAATAGGAACTACCTTACTTTTATATTATTATTTTCTCTATAAAAAAATATATATAAATTTAACGAAATAATTTAAAATAAAACATCTTCACTGTCTTTTTTTGGTTTACATAAACATATATTTGTAAATTAAATTAATTGAAAATAAAATAAAATCGAGGATACCTTGCTGTCTTCGAAGAGGTACCCTAACCTCGCCCAAAAATCGAACACTGCCTTCCTATCGCGTGCGCCACCCTCCAGAGCCGATGTACGTCGCCAAAAATCGCAAACCCAAAACCAAAACATGCTTCGTTTCCATCACGTAACCTCCTGTGTTGCCGCCTTAACGAGATTGCGACTGCACCCACCGACTTGCCCTGACATGCGCCTTGTTACAGCCTCCATCACCTGAGAATGATCGAAGCTTCCCCCTCCTTCGCAAACCCTAAGGTAGCGCTCGAACTCGAAACCCCCTTTCTAGGTTTTCGCCACCGTGGTACTCAAACACGAGAACGGGATGATTTCCTCTCCATTGACAATTAATCAAGAACTCTAATTAGGCTGTTACTTTGATTCACAAACGAATTTACACAGTTAAAGATTACGAATGAATTTGCTCGATTTCAAAAAGACGCTCGGCCTCGATTTCTATCCGAATGCTCGGCCATTTATGTATTTTTCTGAGAATTTGATTTCTTCCCTTTTTTTAATTTTAAACCAATAAAGCTCTGCAACATCTTTTTTTTAGACGCGTGTTAAACCAAGGAGAACACGTGTAATAAATTCCTTTACGTGTCTACACTTGCTACAGTGTTTCAATTATATTATTTATCTTTAAATTTAAATTCAAATTTAAATCGTCTTGAAATCGTAGCTTAAAATCTTGATATCCTATCGAGGTGCGTCACCAGGCGTTTATAATGTTATACCCCTATTCCGTCCGCAATGAAAAAGGTTTTGAGTCCTAATTCGATCATAAGGAGAAGAGAGCTTTTTGGACCCAGTAATTATATTAAATTTTCGATATAAATTTCAGTGCGTTTATAAACCGTGCAGTCACACGTCAACTTCAAACACTCTGAAATTTGAAATCCGATAATAAAACACTATTATGGGTCCAATGGCACTGGTTTCGTCGAAATCCGAGACTGTGCCTCGGAAGGCTATTTATAAATATCGATTTAAACGATATATTTTTAAAACTAAAAAAAACACTTTTTCAGGTTCAAGTTTAAAACTTCTATTATCTTCAGTATTATAAATATAAATTTTCCAAGCCTTTGAAATATTTATAACCAATAATCAAGATTCACTATTTTAACCAATTTTAAATTCAATAATTTAATTGCCAAATAAACTGTGATATTTGAAATTCAAGTTAAACTGACTTTCAAATATCTAAAATCAATTAAATATTCCAATTTCAAATGTCCAAAAATTCTGGGTCGTCACACTTTCGGTAAAGATCATTGATATTATATTACATTATATGTTATTCCACTATGATGTGAGATTCTATGTTGTTATTATTCGGTTTGGTTTTCTTATTCACTATTTCTTCTCTTCTCTTCTTCTCCCTTCTTTTTCTCATGATTATCTATATTCGGTGCACTTTGGGTCAGACATGTGTGATTTAGTGTCGGATTTAGAGGGCATCAGGTGTGGGTCGTCACACGTGGTATCAGATCTTAGGTTTAGTATACTCCTAGGTTTTAATGTGTACTCAGTATAGATAGGGTCAGTAGCACCCTTGATTAAGTTTGAGTGTATTATATATATGAATGCATATTTGTTAGTGATATAAAAATGTTTTATATTGTGTTGATGTATCTGTTGAGTGGCTTATGAATTCTTGTCGGTATGTGGGATGCCACATTATCGATAGGGGTTTCTAAACACTTGAACAAGATGTATCGACATGGTATTGTTTTAAAATTGGGTAAATGAAATAATTTTACCTCGATTATATTTTATATATAAAGGAACAAATTTTTCAGAAATTATTACAGTGTATGTACATGGACTATTTGGTTGTTTGAAAATGTAAATATCTATAAGTTAATAAAAGATGTTTGAATAATCTAAATATAACAATTGTAAAAGAATAAATAGTATAAGAAAGTGAATTGGTAATGTGAATTATAAAGTATTGGTTATAATTAAAATGATTTACAACTATGAAATAATCTTATATATAAGAAATGAAACTGTATAAGTATATTTATAAATATGAGTTATAAATAAAAATGGATTCAAACTAAAAATTTGAGAATTTGAATCCTGTTGTTTTTTACAATTGTTTTGCAAAAGTTAATGATATTACATTATTATGTAGAAGTATTTTGACTATGAATGATTTTTAAAATAATTTAAAAGAGATCGAAAATGCTAAACTCACTTCAGTCGTTGGAAAATAACTCTGGGAATGATCGCAACATCATCAGTATTCATTTTTGAGTTTCTAAGTAACGATTTCCTACCATTAGTGATCTGCTATTGGAATTTTATTTTGTTAAAACAAGTTTTGATTTGAAAAATTAAAATATGATTTGAATAAGCAAAATAGTTGTATGTATATATATATATATATATATATATATATATATATATATATATATATATATATATATATATATATATGATTTTGAAATGATTTGAAATAAAGGGTGTTTGAATTCTGAAATTGATATCTAAATGTTTTATAAAATAAATGAATTAAGTTTTTTAACTTATAATTAAGAAAATGGAATAGACAAGAAAAGTAAACTTGAAATTAAGCTATGAAATTAAAATTAACTTGAGGAAAGAGGTTAATTGGAATTACCTAATAAGCAAGTAAATGAAAAGTGTATAAACATAATTTGTAAGTGATTATATAACACATTGGAATTATAAAATGTGAATAAACTTAAGATAAGCTTAACAAGATGATTTGTGGAAAAAAATTAATTCAAAAATTAATGAAACGAATTGAATGAGCTAAGTGAACTAATGGGAATGAATATGAACTTGAGTTAATAAATGGAATTCAGCTTAAGTATATAAATGAATTGGATATAAGTTGAAATGTTGTTTGATAAATTTGGAAATAAACTTAAATAAGGAAGTGAAAATAAACATAAGTGTTGTATAAAATGTTTAAGCAAACTTAAGAAAATATAGCAACGAAATAAAGTATTTTTATTTGTTATTAGTATTAAAAGAATTATACTAAGTGAATATTAAATTGTTGTTAAACATGAATTGGAAGCAAAGTTAGCAAACTTTAAGTGATGGTTAATAAATTAAAAGAAAATCTATGTTAACAAATGAATGTTATAAATGAATTGGAATGAATGTAAATTAGTAGAATGTGAACTAATTAAATATGAAGGAATGAATGCAAACTAATTTGATGAGAATCAAATGAAAGTAAAATGAGAATGAATGTAATAAAATGATTGTTAGTTAACTTGAATGTGAATTAGTTGGATGAAAACTAAATAGTAAATGAGTGAATTGATTTGTCAGATGTTAGTCGGATGTTAGTTGTTTGATGATTGCTTATGTTGCATGTATTTCATTTTTATATGATTATTGTACGGTATATGTTATACATTGATATTATATTCTATTTACATGTTTCTCATTTGGTTGTTGAGTGTTTAGTAGGTGCGGATGGTATTTTCTTCGCATTTGGAGCTCGCTTTCCTGTTATATTGCTTATACATGCTTGCTAATTATATAAAAGGCGCATATCTCGGATAACATATCATGCTTTTATATTTTTCTATACAGGATGTCTCATCGTCGAAGATGAGATGTATATTCGTGATATATATATATATATATATATATATATATATATATATATATATATATATATATTGTAGTTTTTCTACGATTGAAACGCAATAAGGGGACGCTGGTAAAATTTTACATAAATTTAAGGCGTTAGAAAATTTTCGAAATTTTTTTGATAACTAAATTTATGGTTTTGAGTAATAAGTTGCAATGATATTAGTTGATTTTTGGAAGGGTATTTGCAACGACACAAAATTTTCGACCTTGAGAATTCGACATTAATACGTTCACTGTAGAAATGTCGAACAATCGAACGTCGAAAATCCCAAATTGTCGGGAAAAAGAAGAAAAGAGGTATAAGAAGAAACATAAACAAAACACAGAATCCCACATTCGAGAGGATCAAAATATAATATCAAATAATAGCATTTATACAAAGAAAGTTGTAACCATCAATTTACACCCAATACATCAGAGTACAACCGTTCACACATAAACTGGATAGTTATAATTAACTTGTCCCACACTATAATCAAATAAAACTCAAATACACAGCGGTATACTTTATACGTTCCTACCATCTAGCTTGTCTCCCGAGCTCCAGCACGTCCTAACTTAAAATCTATAATACTCTGTCTGTTAAAGTAACACCCGAGTCAAGCTAGAACCAGCATGAGTAAACCCATTTAAATTGAAATACTAAGCTAAAAACATCTTTGAAATCCTAGGGTAACTCACACCTCACTACGAGTTCTTAACATGTTACAGTCAATCACTATTTACAAAGCAATATTTATGTATGGTTACTTAGTTTAAATGATCGTGTTACTTGCTTTATTTCTTTCCAGCCTGTTTGGTTCTAAAACCAAATCTATAAAGAATAATTGTAGATTACCAATCGAAGTGGTTTCGGGTATTTACTGATACCTGACCCGGTCTCTTCGAATCCAATACCATTTTTAAGCAAGTTGTTTATGCGAATACAATTCAATTTTTAAATCAGAAAATCATATTTACTTAGCAATTCATCATAGATAGGTAAACCATATTATCACAGTTCAGATATCTAGACACAGCGGCATTTTAATACCACCGGGAATGGAAAAAACATTCTAAGGAATCAAAAATTTTGAAAAATTAAACATTCATATATCACAGAACATCACAAAATTACAGACTAGGAATATAAATTAATCCAAACATTCAATCCAAGTTTACCATTCATAAGCAAGATTAATTAGTTATATAATTCCTGATTAATTTAATTTAATCACCAAATTAATTATTTTTAAATCCTGCTCAATTAAGATTAATTAATTACAAGAAATTTATTATTACTTTAATTAATTAATGAAATTAATTAGTCGATCCCTTAATTACTTACATTAATTAATTATCCCTTAATTAGTCATAAATAAATTAACCTTAAGTTAATCACATAATTAATTAATCCTTTAATTAATTACATAAATTAATTAACCTTTAATTATTAAGTAATTAATCTTTAATTACTTGATTATCCTTTATTTACTTGTATTAAGTAATTATCCATTAATTAATGACATTTAAGTAACTAATTATCCTTTAATTATCAATTAATTAACCCCTAATTAATTTCAATAAGTACTTACTTACATTAAGTAATTAATTACATTAAGTAATTGCTCACATTAATTAATCAACCTTTAATCACAAATTAATTTACCTTTTATTAATTCCATTAAGAAATCATCCTTACATTAATAAATTATCCTTTGATTAATTACATTAATTAACAACTCTATAATTAATGATCCTTAAATTAATCACTTAATTATTTACATAAAGTAATTATCAGTGACGCCCCACCTCTATACTCACGCTAGCCAAGAACACTACGGAGTAATGCCGTCAACTAGCGCGAAGAATAAGGCTGTTGAGGAGCGGCCATCCATGTAATCGATTTGTGCGAGCACCGGTAGGTCAGATAGCATAACATTCATTTCATTTCAAGAGGAAATCTGACATGCCGATACAAACTCAAAGCTACTACACAGTGGCTATGATATCTTCGGAAACAAATATAGAAATATACATAACACAAATCAGTCACGGATATCCATATCACAAAGGCGGAAATAAATATGAATATAACACATGAAAGTGTACATCAGAGTAGTGGTCAAAAAGATCCACAATAACATAAAAGAATGGATACAAGTGCTAGACAAAAGAATATGTATACATTAAGGAGTCTCTATCTCAAATGTATAACAACAAAAACTACCAATCTAATGTAGTTAGACAAAAGTCAGATGATGATCCCTGATAAGGAGTCATGCTGAAGCACCTGTAACATCTCGGCCTGACCCGAGTTTTATTTAATAAGAAAATAATAAACGGATCAGTCTAGCTATAAATATCAGATAAAATGAGATAGATTAAGAGATATGAAAAAAAATATGATAACTATAATGCCATACTGTGACAATATACATCTAACAACAACTAAAATCATACAATATCTCAAGAAATCTCAAAGCACCAAAAAGAATGTCATATTCTTTAACACTTTCACCAAACCAAAAATATCGACAAATATATCAATGCCAATCGTAGAAGTTAGTGAAACACAAATTCACCAATGCATAAATATTGATAACACTTATCAATGAAATCACAAAAATTAGTGAAACATAAATTCTACAAATCATCAATAGAAATCCAGAAATCACAAAAAAAAGGAGGCCTGTCACAAAACGGGAGCATGAAAGCCCAACAATACGTGTATCACAAAAAGGAACGCTATTCCATGGTTGCTAACCATTAATTTTTGAGCCGAAGCTCCACAAAACGGCCCGAAGACCATAGGTCGCTACCCCACCAATTTTGAGCCGAAGCTCCACAAAAACGGGGTTTAGTCTCCCTCGCAGACAAAGAGACATCGCACATTGCTAGTCTAAATCACAAAATGGTCGTAATCGATCATCAAGAAGCGTCAATTACACTAAGCTAGTAAATAGATGAGTTTAGCTTCATGTCCCATAACCACTGGCTTAACTTAAATATTTACGAACAAACTGTAAATCGCCACTCGAAAGTTGCCAAAAGAGTTTCAATCGAATGAGTCTAAGAATTAACTGACAAAGTAAACACAAGTGTTTCATACCACTTGATTTGCCAAGTCGTTTAATTGGATTTCTTGAACGAATGAGGTAAAGGTTTGTTTACACTAATAGATTGGAAAACGGTTTTATAAATGAGTTTATTATTGAAAATAGAGTTGAAATCAACTTTGTGAAAGAGTTTGAATATTTACTGCTAGTAAAGAAACCTTTGTATTCAAAGTGACAAGTCAAAGAAATGATTGTAGAAACAATCAATCACCAAAAATCCACATTCGAAGACGTGAATTAAATCCAAAGAAATCGATACCAAATCCATCAAAATGGATATTCCCAAAAATTCCGAAGAATATGTTATCAACGCCAACAAAGGTGATAACAACTAGTCGGAGAAAGAAGAATCGATTAAAAAGTGGAAACTCAAACCCAAAAGGCAAATTGGGAAAAAATAGCAAATTTAGTCGACTGGACCAAGGTGATCAGTCAATTGACTCAGATCCTGGAAACTTTCTGTTTCCAAGTTCAGTCGACTGAACCAGAATGGTCAGTCGACCAAATCATGCCTGGAAACTCTCTGTTTCTAGGCTCAGTCGACTAGCCCAGAGTGGTTAGTCGACTGACACTAGTCAAGGAAATTTCCTGGGTTTGGTTTAATCGAATGACCCTCTGGTTCCATCGACTGAACTGGGAATTCCAGCGTATTCAGCCCAACCTCCAAGGGGGGAAAATTCCAAACGGGACCTATCCATCGAGCACTTGCGACTAGGGATTTATACCACGCGACCACCCAGCCCTATAGGCTCTTCGACTCACCCCAAAAACATGTTCAAGCATCAAAGCTAGGATTTTTAAAGATTTAACTTCAAAACACCAAAAATTGGAATATTCATAAAACCAATTCAAATCGAAAGCAAATGAACATGAATGGAAGTTAGGAATTCATACCTAACAACAAAGACATATATAGACATAGATGTGAGGTAAAAATCTCACCTTTTGCACAAAAACAAGGAAGAAGAAGCTATGGAGCAAGGCAAGAACAATCACTCTTCAATTCCAACCCAAGAAGCTTGAATCTAAGCTTAAAAGAAAAATATTTCCTATGTTAGGGTATAGGAATTTCTGAAATTGAACGTAGAATGAGTTGGAGGAGAAGAAGATGATGCTTACCAATAGCTTCTCTATGAATTTGGAGTCAGAGCTTGGATTTGAATGGAACTAGGGCTTAGGAATTCTAATTCTTTTTCTCTTCCGCCATTTTTATCTAACGCTTGAAGGTATTAGGAAATGAAAGTGAATAAAGAGAAGTGGTGGTGGAGCTTGAGTCTTAAGTTGGGGTTAATGGGCTGAAACCCAAAGCCCTAAGTGAAAATGTCAAATTTTTTGCTAGCTCCAAACATATCGAAGTTCATACTCAAAAAGGTCGCAAACACCATTTTGAACCCAATGGAAATGGTGAATCCTAATTCGGTTGTTTGCAAAAAGTAGAATTTCGGACTAAAATCCGACTAACGATGTTATATTTAAATAAAATATTTAAATATACAATCGTAAAATATGCAGGTTGTTACAGACTCCCCTCCTTAAAGAAATTGCATCCTCTCAATATTTAAGAAGAAATTAAAAAGTAACAACCATAAAAGCATATCAACACAAAAGAAATTTGAAATAAGAAGTTCACCTCAAGGAGCATGAGAAAGTAAGTCTGGATGTTTTCGCTCGATGAATTCTCTATATTCCCAAGAACAATTCTTAGGATTAGAGGACCATTGAACTTTCACAAGAGGGACATCTTTATTTCGAAGGCGTTTTACTTCCGACGCAATGATACGAATAGGATGCTGCTCATAAGTCAATTAGGCGAAACTTCAATTTCTTCCACAACAGATGGCTCAAGGATAGAATCGGAATTCCTAAGGAATTTCCGTAGTTGAGAAACATGAAATACGTTATGAATACCAGAAAAATGAGCCGGTAATAAAAGACGATAAGCCATGGAGCCAATACACTCGGTGATGGGAAATGGACCAATATATCGAGGTGCTAATTTTTTCGATCGACTGAAACGCACAACACCCTCCATAAGTGAAACACGAATAAACACAAAATATCCCACAGAAAATTCTAATTTCCTTCTTCGATTATCGAATAGGATTTTTGCCTACTTTGAGCTTCTTTCATCTTATGGCGGATAAGATCAATCTTTTCTGTGGAATCAAGAATAAAGTCTGGACCTAAAACCAGCCTCTCACCGGCCTCAAGCCAACAAGAAGGAGATCGGCATGGCCTTCCATAGAGCGCCTCAAAAGGCGCCATACCAATACTAGATTGGAAGCTATTATTATAGGAAAACTCAACAAGAGAAATATGATCTTCCTAGCTTCCACCAAAATCAAGAACACATGCACGAAGAAGATCTTCAAGAGTTTGATTTGGTTTGTCCATCGGACTGAGGGTGATAAGTGGGGCTAAAATTAAGCTTCGTTCCTAAGCTTTCTGAAGACTCTTCCAAAATCCACTAGTAAACAATGGATCACGATCACTAACAATAGATGTAGGGACTCCATGCAATTTAACAATTTCTTTAATAAAGAGTTTGGCCAAAAGAGGTACGGTCCAATTGGACCGAACGGGAATAAAATGGGCAGATTTTGTAAGTCTATCCATTATCACCCACAGGCTATCATGACCCGCACGAGAACGGGGAAGACCGTCAATAAAATCCATGGAAATTTCGTCCCACTTCCAATTTGGAATGTCCAAAGGTTGCAATAATCCGCCGGGCCTTTGATGCTCGGCCTCAACGAGTTGACAAGTCATGCAATGCTTAACAAAGTTAGCAATATCGGATTTCATTCCATCCCAATAATAAAGTCGCTTCATATCCGCGTACATTTTACTACTACCGGGATGAATGGTAAATTTAGATCGATGAGAATCTTCTAAAATGTCTTTACGAAGATCACTAATATTTGGCACAATAAGTCTAACAAATTTTTGAATGCCGCCACGAGCATCAATATCAAAGTCCTTAAAACCTTCAACATTAATTTTATCCCTAAAACTTTGGCTAAGATGAGCCAATTCGGAATTTAGCTTTTGAGCTTCAAGGATGCAGTCTAAAAGAGAAGGATGAGCCTCAAGGCTACATAAAAAGATAGATGAACATAAACCGGATTCACGATCCCGAATCTTGCAAGTGGACAAAATCCCGAGATCATTCCATTCGGATATCATCATAGAAACAACCACTTTTTGCTTACGACTAAGTGCATCGGCAAACACGATTCCCCTTTCCGGGAGTATAAAGAATATCAAGATCATAAGATGCAAGGTACTCGAGCCAACGTTGTTGACGCAAATTAAGCTCCTTTTGAGAAAACAAATACTTCAAAGATTTATGATCGGTACAGAGAACAAATTTTTCTCCCAAAAGATAATGACGCCAAATACGAAGGGTGAAAATAATAGCCGCGAGCTCTAAATCATGAGTGGCATATCTAATCTCGGTGGGCTTTAATTGCCTAGAGGCATAAGCAATAACGCGTTCTCTTTGCATAAGAACGGCTCCTAAACCAACATGGCTAGCATCGGTATAGACAATAAAATCTTGGTTCCCTTCGGGAATCACAAGAGTAGGAGCATCGGAAAGGAGTTCTTTTAATTTTTGAAAAGAAGCTTCACATTTGTCCGACCAAATGTATTTTACTCCCTTCTTTGTCAAGCTAGTATGAGGAACGACAATTTTAGAAAAGTCCTTTATGAACCGACGATAATAACCTGCAAATCCAAGAAGGCTACGAATCTCCGTCACACTCTCTGGTCTCTTCTAATTTTGAATCGCTTCAATCTTTGAAGGATCCACGGAAATTCCGGTTTTGAAAATAATATGATCGAGAAACTTCACCCGAGATTGCCAAAAGTGGAATTTAGAAAATTTTGCTTTCAATTTATTGCTCCTAAGAGTTTCCAACACTATCCGAAGATGCTTTTCATGCTCTTCCTTGGTTTTAGAATACACAAGAATATCATCTATAAAGATGAGAACAAATCGATCGAGGAAGTCTTTGAAAACTTGGTTCATTAGGTCAACGAAATAAGCCGGAGCATTCATTAAACCAAATGGCATAACAAGCCATTCATACGATCCATAATGAGTACGGAATGATGTCAAAGGAATGTTATCCTCTGCAATACGAAACTGATGAAAATCGGTTGCTAAGTCTAACTGTGAAAAGACTCTAGCACCACTAAGTTGATCAAATAGATCATCAATCCTAGTTAAAGGATATTTATTCTTGATAGTAAGATCATTAAGCTTGTGGTAGTCAACGCAAAGCCTAAGTGTACCATCGGATTTCTTCACAAAAATAGCTGAAGCTACCCAAGGAGAGGAAATAGAATGAATAAATTGATTCGTCTCCAATTCGGATAATTGTCTGCGCATCTCCTCATTTTCCTTATTAGACATACGATAAGGAGGACGAGTGATAGATAGAGCTCTAGGGGTAAGATTGATTCTGAACTCAATTACTCACTTAGATGGTAATCCCAAAACGGGCTCAAATATATCGGGGAATTCGCAAACAACGTGAATGAGAGAAATGACATCTTCCTCATCATCATTATCTTCATCATGAGGACTTAAAGAATATAAAGACGCTGCCAAATTGTAATCTGATCTTTAAGAATAATAGAAATCTGCTTAACAGATTGAGGATGCCGAAGATGAATAGTCCGCTCAGGACGTAGGATTTGAGCTTCATAACGGTTAAGCCAATCTATTCCCAAAATCATTCTGAAGCCTAAGTAACGCATGACATGCAAATCGGCTCGAAAAGAATAATCACATAAAATAATCTCGACATCACTACAAAGCAAACTGAGTGTTGTGGATCCACCGATCGGATTCGCAATTCTCAAAGAAGTCATTAAAGCAACAACACCTAAAGAAAAAGTATCAACAAGTTCTTTTGATATAAAAGAATGGGACGCGCCAGTATCAAAAAGAACTCGAATAGGTTGATCGTGAAACATAATAATGCCATCAAGGATAGAATGAGAAGTACCTTGACCACGAGAAGTGTTACTAGGAGTTTGCACCACATTTATATTTCCCTCCTTCTTGCCCTGAAGTTTGGGACATGTGGATATATAATGACCCGAACTTTTGCAATAGCGACAAGCAAGGGGCTTTGAACACTTATTTGCGTAATGGTCCTTAGAACCACAATTGTAGCATTGCCCACCACTAGAGGTAGAAGTCTTTTCTACAGGAGTTGCTTCTTTCCTTTCTTATTGGGATAAGGGCCTTTCAACTTATTATGCCTTTTCTTGTTGTTGTTGAAGTTTGGTTTGGCACCCACAAATTCAACATCACTTTCCTTATCTGCCTCTTCAAGTCGAAGAGCGATATCAATAAGTTGGTCAAAAGAAACTTCCAATTTCAGAAGTATTGGCTTCTTGAGATTTTTATCCAAGCCATAGACAAATCTCTGATTCTTCTTCAAGGGGGTATTAATGTACTCAACCCCGTATTTAGAAAGAGATTCGAAAGATGCGATATATTCCGTCAAAGAAGATCCACCTTGAGCAAGGTCAATAAAACGACGGGCCAAAGTCACTTTTTCATCTTCCGACACAAACTTTGATTCGAATCTTTCCCGGAATTTCTTCCAAGTAAGATCTGCTTCAGTAATTTCAGAAATAAGAAGCTCATACCAATCTAATGCTCTTTCTTGAAGCATGCTAGAAGCTACTTGGACTCCATGAAGATAAATAAGATTCATGCGAGAAAAGATGCGATCGCATATTCTAAGCCAAGCTTGGACTTCGATAACGCCCTCGGAACCCCTGAACGGCTTTCCACCCAAATTGGTATAATCATTGCATAGGCGTGCAAATCCAGATTTTAGGTGAGTAGGCTCTGGAATCGGTCCGACAGCTTGAGCGTTCTTTACAAGATCAAGAAGTTGTTGTGCAGGCATAAATACTCCATCGTGGGGAGTAGCACTAAATTGACCGGCGCTGATACGGCCAAGTCTAACCATTTCTCTTCTTTAAGAAAGAAAGAAAGAAAGAAGAAGAAAAAAGGTTATTCACATAATGAATATCAAACAATAATGATTGATAAAACAAGGCATCACAAAAGAAAATAGGATAAGATGGTGCGAAGACTCGAGTTAAACCCTAAGGCATGACTCCTAAGATGGACTTAGGACGATGATCCTTGTTAAATTATTCTACATTGTTTCGAAGTTTGGCTCTGATACCAAGCTGTGACGCCCCACCTCTATACCCACGCTAGCCAAGAACACTACGGAGTAATGCCATCAACTAGCGCGAAGAATAAGGCTGTTGAGGAGCGACCATCCATGTAATCATTTTGTGCGAGCACCGGTAGGTCAGATAGTATAAAATTCATTTCACTTCAAGAGGAAATCCGACATGCCGATACAAACTCAAAGCTACTACACAGTGGCTATGATATCTTCGAAAACAAATATAGAAATAAACATAACACAAATCAGTCACAGATATCCATATCACAAAGGCGGAAATAGATATGAATATAACACATGAAAGTGTACATCAGAGTAGTGGTAAAAAAAGGTCCCCAACAACAGAAAAGAATGGATACAAGTGCTAGACAAAAGAATATGTATACATTAAGGAGTCTCTATCTCAAATGTATAAAAAAAAACTACCAGTCAAATGTAGTTAGACAAAAGTCAGATGATGATCCCTGATAAGGAGTCAAGCTGGAGCACTTGTAACATCTCGGTCGGACCCAAGTATTATTTAATAAGAAAATAATAAACGGATCAGTTAGCTATAAATTTCTAATAAAATAAGGTAGAATAAGAGACATGAAAAAAACGTATGATAATAATAATGCCATACTGTGACAAGTATACATCTAACAACAACTAAAATCATACAATATCTCAAGAAATCTCAAAGCACCAAAAAGAATGTCATATTCTTTAACATTTTCACCAAACCACAAATATTGACAAATATATTAATGCCAATCGTAAAAGTTAGTGAAACACAAATTCACCAATGCACAAATATTGATAACACTTATCAATGAAATCATTAAAAATTGGTGAAACAAAAATTCTAGAAATCATCAATAGAAATCCAGAAATCACAAAAGGGGGGAGGCCTATCACAAAACGGGAGCATGAAAGCCCACCAACACGTGTATCATAAAACGGAACGCTATTCCATGGTTGCTAACCATTAATTTTTGAGCCGAAGCTCCATAAAACGGCCTAAAGACCATGGGTCGCTACTTTACCAATTTTGAGCCGAAGCTCCACAGAAACAGGGTTTAGTCTCCCTCGCAGACAAAGAGACATCATACATTGCTAGTCTAAATCACAAAATGATCGTAATCGATCATCAAGAAGCGTTAATTACACTAAGCTAGTAAATAGATGAGCTTAGCTTCATGTCCTATAACCACTGGCTTAACTCAAATATTTACGAACAAACTGAAAATCTCCACTTGGAAGTTACCAAAAGAGTTTAATCGAACGAGTCTAAGAATTAACCGACAAAGTAAACGCAAGCATTTCATACCACTCGTTTTGCTAAGTCATTTAATTGGATTTCTCAAACAAATGAGGTAAAGGTTTGTTTATACTAATAGATTGGGAAACGGTTTTATAAATGAGTTTATTGTTGAAAATAGAGTTGAAATCAACTTTGTGAAAGAGTTTGAATATTTACTGCTAGTATAGAAACCTTTGCATTCAAAGTGACAAGTCAAAGAAATGATTGTAGAAACAATCAATCACCTAAAATCCACATTCAAAGACGTGAATTAAATCTAAAGAAATCGATACCAAATCCATCAAAATGGATATTTCCAAAAATTCCGCAGAAGATGTTATCAAAGCCAACAAAGGTGATAACAACTAGTCGGAGAAAGAAGAATCGATTAAAAAGTGGAAACTCAAACCCAAAAGGCAAATTGGGCAAAAACAGCAAATTCAATCGATTGGACCAGGGTGGTCAGTCTACTGACTCAGATCCTGGAAACTTTCTGTTTCCAGGTTCAGTCGACTGAACCAGAGTGGTCAGTCGACTGAATCATGCCTAAAAACTCTCTGTTTCGAGGCTCAGTCGACTGGCTCAGAGTGGTCAGTTGACTGACACTGACCCAGGTAATTTCCTGGGTTTGGTTCAGTCGACTGGCCCTCTGGTTCAGTCGACTGAACTGGGAATTCCCATGTATTCAGCCCTGCCCCCAATGGGGAAAAATTCCAAACGGAGCCTATCCATCGAGCACTTGCGACTAGGGTTTTATGCCACACGACCACCCAGCCCTATAGGCTCTTCGACTCACCCCAAAAACATGTTCAAGCATCAAAGCTAGGATTTTTAAATATTTAACTTCAAAACACCAAAAATTGGAATATTCATAAAACCAATTCAAATCAAAAGCAAATGAACATGAATGGAAGTTAGGAATTCATACCTAACAACAAAGATAGATATAGACATAGATGCGAGATAAAAATCTCACCTTTTGCACAAAAACAAGGAAGAAGAAGCTATGGAGCAAGGCAAGAACAATCACTCTTCAATTCCAACACAAGAAGCTTGAATCTAATCTTAAAAGAAAAACATTTCCGATGTTAAGGTTTAGGAATTTCTGAAATTGAAGGTAGAATGAGTTGGAGAAGAAGAAGAAGAGAATGCTTACCAATAGCTTCTCTTTGAATTTGGAGTTAGAGCTTGGATTTGCAATGGAACTAGGGCTTAGGAATTCTAATTCTTTTTCTCTTCCCCCATTTTTATCTAAAGCTTGAAGGTATTAGGAAATGAAAGTGAATGAAGAGAAGTAGGGGTGGAGCTTGGGTCTTAAGTTAGGGTTAATGGGCTGAAACCCAAACCCAAAGCCCTAAATGAAAATGTCAAATTTTTAGCTAGCTCCAAACACATCGAAGTTCATACTCAAAAAGGTCGCAAAAACCATTTTGAACTCAATGGAAGTGATATCGAGTCCTAATCCGGCTATTTGCAAAAAGTAGCATTTTGGACTAAAATCCGACTATGATGCTATATTTAAATAAAATATTTAAATATACAATCGTAAAATATACGGGTTGTAACATTATCCTTTAATTATTGTCATTATGTAATTAACCTTTAAATAATTATCCCTTAAATAATTAAGATAAACCATTTATCTTAATTAATTACATTATAAAAATATATTTGAAAATACTCAGGGATTTAAATCAAATAATTAACCTAATATAAAATTATTTTAAATCAAAACAAATTTTAAAAACATTATACTTTAAAATTTCAACCCTCAAAATTTGCTTGAAGACCTTGTTCCATGTTTATATTTTGGAAACTTGTTTAATAATTTATTATTAACAAATGAACTAAAACATTTTTATCTTCATCATTTAAATTTAAGTTTAAATAAACTTAAAAATTAACCCAATTAATTTAAGTTAAATAAATTATACAACTTTTCTTTTGACCAATCATTTAAAAACATTATTATATAGAGAAAATAATTTAAAACTTGAAAAACACTAGTTTTTTTTTAATTTCAAAATTATTATACCTGTTTGCGCAAAAAATGGGCAAACACCTCAAAGTCGTACGATTTAGTTGATTTTAAGTTGTCTTTAGTGATTTGGGTGATTTATGCAAATATATAAAAAGCAGGGACTAAACTGTAAAAGACATACAGATTTATAGTGGTTCGGCCAGAACGTGCCTACGTCCACTTTATATGTTATTCTCCTTTTCTCTTCAGATTACAAGTACAAAGCTTTGATTACAAGTAACTGAAAGTTGTTTGAAAGTTCTATCCGTGCTTGAGCTCTCAAACTTGTCTTCCATTGTTGTACCCCTGCCCCTCTATTTATAGAGTGAGGCTGGGGGCAGGGGTCTTGGATGTATATAGCTGCTGGTGGGCCTGGGCTGAAGCAATCTAGCCTGGAAGTGCTGGTTCGGCAAGGCCTTGGTTTGGCGGTGAGTGGAGTGTTGATTGGATCGGTAGTGAGTGGAGAGTGGGTTGGTTTAGTTGTTCCTGGAGGTGGAGTTTGGTCCGGTGAAATTGGTTCGGTGGTACATGAGGTGTGTTTGGTTCGGTGGTACGTAGGAGGTGGTGAGTAGGTTGATTTGGTGGCTGGTTCGGTGATGGGTGGTTCGGTAGTATGGTAGTGCATCTGGTTCGGCATGTAGTGGAGAGGTGGTTCGGTGGAGGCTGAGGTTTGGCTCGGCAGTGGTGTTGGGAATGCCGAATGGACTTCGGCATTGGGAATGCCGGATGATTCTCGGCATTGGGAATGCCGGATGAGCCATGGTATTTCGAATGCCGAATGGGATCTCGTTTCATACTGCCGAATGGACTCTCGCATTGTTTCACCGAACAAACTTTTATATTTGAACCTTGAGTGAAATCCTAGACTTATATACGCTTGCTGGCTGCTTCTTCTTGGTTCGGTCGTGGTGGAAATGCACACAACATTGATATTCCAGTTTTGACCAAAAATGGGATAACAATACCCTGAACCCGAGACCAACTCGAGTATTAACCCGAGTCAAATCCCAAAACCCCTGAGTAAATCCCCGAGTCACCTCTTTATTTTTTTTCTTTCTTATGTTTTACAAAAAAAATTAAACTGTTAAACCTGAAATACACACGCGAACACCCCGCATGCAAACTCGAGCCATAACTTCTTTTCCCGGGATCAACTTCAAGTTTAATTCTTCTTTTCCAACCTTAAAAAACCAAACCCATGTCTGATACCTTGTGCACATATACGCTTAAACGAGGCGACTCCGATCAACGATCCGATTGCCAGCAAGTCGCCGACCCTTCCCTCCATCGTCACGAACACCCAGATCCTTAAAACATCCACGGAATCAAATTCGAGCATGTAGATCAAACTAGAACCCAAACTTAACCAACTGGAAATGCCTTGTGCCACCGCCAACGTCCATCTGAAACCACGCGAGTCTACCCAGAGCAGCGCCACAGACTCGAGCTTCGATCCCACCACCCCTGAACTATTCCGATACACCCACGACACTGCAGCAACCAATTTTCCGACATCGACTAAAAACTAGGTAAAACCCTACTTTGCCATCGAACAGCCACCATGGTGGACTAAAACCTCCAGACCATTTCTCTGATGATCTCCACTACCCAGGCTATCTCCAGCCCCAACCCCAAGACCATCGAACTTCGCGATGGTCGGAATTCAACGAAATACCCAATCCCGTTCATCTTAAAAATTCACTGCAACCACTAACTTAAAAATCATAATGTTATTATTAAAATTCATTATTTAGAATACGAATTTGATTATATAATCAAAGTATGGTAATTTAACACTCGCCTTTTTTACTTGAGTTGATTTTTCTCTGACATTTCCTTTTTCCAACAATCCTATATGTTGATAACACTTAATAATATTTTAAACTTAAGATTGTGTTTATTCAAACAACTTTTATTCAAACATCAAAGCCTAAAAGGGATTACGGAATTAGATTTAGAATTTTGAACGGGTTTTAAAACCTGTAAAGTAAGAGTAGAGATACGTTTACCTGTGCATACAAAATATACAGGCATGCAGTCATATTTTTCATTCCTACAAGCCATTTTCACAATCATATTTTCAAGTATTATCCGAACATCAAGATATAATAACAGATAATATAACCAAGAGGTTTTTCTCACCTGGAAAATGAAACAGAGGATAGGGTTGAGCCTGGAAATGACTTTGACTTGATTCTATAAAAATGTGGTAATCGATCTGAAGCTTGCTTTGATTTAGTTGTTGTAGTAGTTTGATCTTTGAACTGATCTGAAACTTATCTTGAATTTGCTTGCTCTAGGATTGTTTTTGTTTTCATTATTGTTTTGAAATGATCTGTTCTGGTTTGAATTTGAAAGATTATTTACTGTTTTCTAATTTTGAATTTGAACAGATTTTGTTTTTAATGTTTCTTTCCTGGTTTTGGAAATTTGTAAAGATTGATTGTTGTTTGAACTTGAACCTGATCTATTTTAAATCTTGGCTTAGGTTTTGAAATATGAAAGAAAGTAGAAGTGGATGTATTTATAACTTGTTTTCTCTTTATTCATTAATTTCAAAAATAAAAAGAAAAATGATTCAAATATGACACTTGTTATTTTTGTATGTTATTAATCCTACAAATGTTTAATTTATGATGAGATGATTACACTTGTCTAATTCCATGTTAAAATGCTTACACATGTTGTTATGTATGTATTTAAGTATGATTTTATATTATTTTATCTTAGTTATATATATATTATATTTTTCAATTTATCTTTATATATATATATATATATCTTATGTTTTAATATTTCCTATTTTATATTAACATATGTTAAAATCAATTATATATATATACATTCTTATGCTTTTAATATTTATCTATATTTACGAACCATATCTATACCATATATAAATTTTAAAGAAAATGATTTTAAAACTTAATTATACATAAATAAATAAACACATACATATATAATATATGAGTACTTAAAATATAGTATTTAACTTTTAAATAGCTTTTGAAAATTGTAATATTAAATTCAAAACATAACTTCCCAATTATAACATATACATACTTAAAATTTTCAATATTATAAGGTCTGCATATATATATATATATATATATATATCATCATAAGATTTATCATTTCTAGATATTTTTAATTCAACTTTTATAATAGTTTAAATGCATTTATATATCCAGATATTTATTTATCAGAATTTTTATTTGTGCAACTAGTAAAAATCAGTATCTCAATAGTAAAAACAAGTTAATTATCCAATCATAAAATATCCAGAATATACGGGTTATCACATTCCTCCCTCCTTTAAATCTTTTCGTCTTTGAAAAGGAACGAGCCAGAATTTATTAAAGTGCTTATTATCAGTTAAATTACTTGTTGAACATTTTTAAATATAAACTCTTTTTATTATAAAAATTTTAAAACACTATAAAATCTACATAATTTTTCCAAAATGTCTTTTATAAATATAATTTTTTTTATAACTCGATATTTCAACAAGTCCATCCTTATTCTTACAGAATTTTGGTCATATGTTGATCAGGCGTAGGACTGAAAATCTATAAGTATTTAGCAGACCTGTTTTCAACACCTAGTGAAAATATTTGGAAAACATTTTCGAAAAATTTGTGAAAATATAGAAAACATTTTTGAAAATGTAGAAATCATTTTTGGTGAGAATGCTCTAGAAATCATCACCCCTCCATAGTCGCAGTTAACCCAATGGTTACGTTGCCATCCCGGCAAAATCCATAGAAAACTGTAAGCACTCCTTGCCCCTCGATTATGCCATGGAACCTGCCAAAGATCGTAGCTACACCTAGGTTTTATGTCGCCATCAGCGCCCTCGAATTTCATTTCCAAATGAAACTTCACCACTCTTACATAGATCGCAGACTACATCAGTCGAGTCCCAATGTAGCCTGTAGGCACTCACTGCCACACGACTTTCACTATGTCTTCATAGATCGTAGTCTACCGATGTTACGTTGCCATCACGGCAAAATCAAACGTAGATCGTTGGCTCTCACTGCCACACGACTTCCGCTATGGTCCGCAGTAGATCGTAGTGACATCGAGTTGCACTTTCGTCGCAGCATAACCCAAATGTCTCTGTAGGCATCAGCGCCCTTGACTTTTGCTACCCACACACAATCCTCAAGAACTTCAGTTTGTCCGGACTTCCTCTAAGGATCAAATTTAGAACCCCCCCCCCCTTAGGTCTCAAGGCAGAACCACCCCGTGGATCTCTTATGAAGTTCATTTTATGGGAGCGCCTTTTTCCCCAGAGCCAATCTCAAAACATTTTATACTATAAACTCATAGTATCTCTCAAATCATACTCTTTATGATTCACATAAATCTCCTTTACACAAAATCGATATATCAAATCGATAGTTCCAAACTTGGCTTTCCAAATTCCCAAGATTTGATTTTTCCAAAAATCAAAAGCCTTTCCAAAATCAGTGGGTTCCAAAAATCCTTTTTCCTAAAATTATTTTCATAAAAATCATTTTTATATATATGTGTGTGTGTAAAATCTTGGAATCACTTATATAGATTCCCTTTTATACTTCAAATATTTTTCAAAAATCTTTTCTTTTGGTTTTAGATTCAACATAGGGGGAGTTTATCATATATAACAAATATATATATATATATATATATATATATATATATATATATATATATAATTTGCTTATGCCAAATCAACGTTCAATTTTGATTTTCTTTTATAAAGTTACTTGCCACATTACTTACTTTCTATAAAATGAGTTTCAGTTAAAGAGATATCCAACTTCTATTCTTATTCTTCATATATTTTTAAAAATATACTTTAAAAATCATTTTTCGTTTCTTTCAAAATTTCAATATCTATTACATTTAAGCACATACGATCGACATATACCATCCGTACGCAATATCAAATCTGATCGCTCACTCAATCACATAATTTCACTTACGAACTAGTATCGTTCACCCGACTTCCAAGTTCGGACTCAGATCTAGTTTCTTGATCAGAAGTCATCACTCTCCTTGCATAGTCATAACTATGATAGAGAACTGCCAAAACTAATCAAAAATCCATATCCAGGGTTCGCCGTAGAAAAACGAGTGAAAAATCCCAACTCGGATCGATATATTATCTCAAAATTCTGTGCTCGAATCTAGATCAAATCATTATGTGAATAGAACAATATACGTGCATCCTACGTATTTACCTTTATATATTTTAGTCACTTATTCACAATTCATCCATTCCATTTGGGTTATCACTTCAATTATAAACAGTTTGCACTTTGACCAACTTTAATTTTGAAAATAGCTGGAAAAGTTTAAAATAAATAAGTAATTGTAAAGTAGCAATTAGTTGTAAAAAAAGTAGTAAAATAGTTAAGAAATCATAAATAGTTGTAAAGTAGTTAAATAGTTGTAGAATAGTTAGATAGTTACAAAAATAGTTGTAAAACAGTAATTATTTTGTAAAACAGATGTAAAATTGTAACTAGTTTCAAAATAGTTGTAAAGTAAGTAAGATAGTTTGGGTTTTTAAAAAGAAAGGTTGTATAGTAAATAGCTAGGAAAATATATTTTAAATAGTTTATATTAAAACAATTTGTTCAAAAATAGTTTTAGACTCAAACTGTCCAATTTCTCATTTCAATCACTTTCCCAACCCATTAAATTAATTCAATTCCAATTAAATTTGAATTAACTTCAATTTCATTCCCAAATTCAAATCAATTCCCATTTTAATTTTAAACTTATTCAACTTCAATTTCTTATCCAATTAATTCAATTTAATTCAAATTTTCCATTTGAATTTATCTCTATCCTAATCTCAACTTTAATCCACCTCGAATTGCATAAATTCGAGTCAAATTTTTAAATGTTGATTTAATCCCTTAAATCAAATTAACCTGTACTTTTAAATAAACAACTTAAATCATTGAACCATTTAATTCTGAGTCCAAATTTCAAAATTCCATTTTAAATTAACTTTACTTAACTTATTTCAAAGTTTAAATAAGATTTCAAAACTTTTTTTAAACAATTTAATTTCGAGAATCCAATCTATTACCCAATTTTAACTTTTAACCTTGAAACCAATTCGTAAAAAAATTTAGTTTACATGTTTCTTTTTATCATTTAATTCTTAAGTTCAAAGTGATTCCATTTCCTTAATTTCAAATTTTATTTCCAATTAATTTCATTAATGGATATATATTATCTCAATCTACTTCTTAATTCATTTAAATAATCCAATTCATAGTTCCATAAATTATTAATAACAATAGGATAATATCAGGATAAGCTAAGGTAAATAAACACCCAAATTATCAAATTTTATTCCAAATTAATTTAATTCAATTTTAGATTTCAATTAATTCATTACAATTCCACCTTCGAATTAATTCCAATTCAATTCACAAATAAATAAAGATAATTTTATATTAGATTGTACTATCACCAAAAGTTCCATACATAGATAGAATACACACTAGTAGTTCAAACATTACATCCATATATCCAAAATAAGAGTCTTATAGAAGTCATAAATCTAGATGCCTTCTCCATTACCTAGGGGTTTGGAAAAGAACAGAGCCTTATATTCTTACAAGAATCCTTTCTATGGACTTCCTTCCAAAGGGCACAGCCCGAACATATGAAAGAATCTATGCGGTAGGATCGTATAATATGGAATAGTGAAATGGTCTAGGTAGATAGCAATAAGCAATAAGCAAAGTAGACACCAAGACTTTATACTGGTTCGTACTTCTTGTCCTACGTCTAGTCCCTAAGCTCCTCTTAGGAATTCTACTAACTAACAACCCTCACTTAACCCGGAGGAATAGGTTTACAACTTACCCGAACCACTGAACGGGATTTCTTGCCTCAACTACCGAAGAGGACTTCAATTAGGTACAAAAAGTATTTTTTTTTTTTTTGACTTGTTGTGTTCTTAATAACACTAATGAGTCTAATTGAGTACAACTTTCCTATAATCTTATCCTCAAGAATATGAATTGTGTTTATGAAGATTTAGGAAATATGAATTGCTATGAATCAAACGAGTATTTAAGATAAATCAGAGATTCAAGCAATTGAAGTGGTTTTTGAATGCTTTTTTTAAAACTTTAAGAAATCAGAAAAGATGATCAAGATAATAGAGAGATTAAAGCAATTAGAATTGATGATTTGCAAATGATAGAATCATGTATTTATAAGTGAAGAAGAGGTGTACCTATTTGCACAAGATTCAGGCAAGAGATGCATCCATTTCCATTGGAGAATGGTTGCAACTCTTGGGAAGAAGAAGGTGTCTTTTAATAAAAAAAATCGCAAGTTTGAATTCAGTCGACTGAACAGGCAATTTCAGTCGACTGAACAGGCAATTTCAGTCGACTGAAACTATGTGCATGTTGTAGTTCTGTAATAGGTTCAGTCGACTGAAATGTTCTGTTCAGTCGACTGAACAGGTATTTTATGCACAGTGAATATTTAACCAAAATATTAAGTTATAAAAATGTGTTCTTATGTTTGTGCAAGCTTCTTGAGGATAGATTTTAACAATAAAACTAAGACTACGATATATATATATATATATATATATATATATCTATGTATGTATGTATGTATGTATGTATGTATGTATGTATGTATGTATATAATACTTATGATGGTCTTCATAGTCCTTCCTTTAGTTTTGCACATATATCTTCCTATTTGTTGAAGCACATTGTCATTGATCAAAATATAGCGTATCAACATTCTTCCCCTTTTTGATTGATGACAATACGTATTATCTTCCCTCCCCTTGAATATATCCTACAACACAAAGTTAGTGACATAGATTTTTCTCCCCCTTTGTCATCGACAAAAAGGAAGTAATAATTTGTAGAAGTATATAATTGTTAAACAAAGTAAACACATTGATGCATAACTATAGAGTATATTTATACAAATCATAAAGTCTCATGAATAAAAGAAGGCTATTTATACAAGCCTTTTTAGAAGTTTGAAGATTAATAAAAAGTTCTGGAAATCAAACCATCAAAATGATCAAGGATCTCTGTCCCAATCATAAAAGCCTTCATGTCCTCCTTCTGGTTCACGAATAACAGGTCCACCGGTTGGTTGTCGAAAAAGTCCTCCTCCTTGACCACCACTGTTACCACTAGTGCTGCAGCTCGGATTCTCCTTGGAAGATGTCCATGTGAACGTGGGAGCTGGGCGCTTGCCGCGAGAGGTAGAAGAAGATGTGGTGCTGGTGCATGAAAGGAAATCCCATAGTTTGTTGAAGAACCCTTTTATCCTATCAAGTTTGTGATCAACCTTTTTGAGACGAGTATCAAGGATTTGTTGATTCCTTGATAGAATCCTAATGATTGATTTGTAGTAAAATCTGGTTGAATAAGACGGATTTCATCATCTTGATCAAGTGGTTCTTGTTGCCGTGCTTGAGGTTGAGGTTGATGAGGTTCTTGTTGACGTGCTTCCCATTCGGCTAGAGACATGATACGAGGAGGCCTTACTGGTAGTTGCATTAGGCTTATAGTCCGATGGTTGATTTGATGAACCATCGTATTTTCTGAATTAGGTAGTGGCATATCAACGTCTAGGAGAAGTCGCATTATGTATCCACCAAAATATATCGTTCTCATTTTTCCATTGTTGAATGTAAGAAATTCATCAAGTATCAATTGCACCCAATTGACCTTTAATATTTCCCCATATAGCGTATAATGCCCGGTAGTTATTCGGATACACTATTTCATAGGAGCTGGTACGTGGGGTTATAGTCCTCATAAGAGCTTTGTGTATAAGCCTTGCTCTTGGTCTTAAGGAAGTGGATTTGATATCTCGGTTATTAATATCATCTTCTAAAAATTGATGATTTATATTGTCACGAATATGAGGATTGAAATCTATTTCCTCAAGCTTTATACCAATGTTTGGGGATCCTAGAATGTGAGCAATGCGATCAATTGGAAACCATACCTTTTTTCCGCATACCATACTCCAAACACTGTCATTTGGATTTCGTGGAGTTTGGTGTCCGAGGTTGAGGTTGGCATAGAATAACTTGATCGTAATATGGTTGATGGCATGGTCATTTCGATTAATTTCTAGAAGTGACGTCAAATTTTCTTGGTCTGTCAAAGCTTGAACATTACAGGTTTGAAGACCTTGGAAATCAACAAAAGAGTGCTTAAAGATCCTTGATTTCTTCAACTTGTTCCACCGTGTGACCGCAACTCCATTGTAAAGCCATTGAGCGATTTGGGCATCAATTGGCTCGGAGGAGGATGAAGTTGAAGCTCTAGAATGTTTAGGAGGCATAATTGTTGAAAGTTTGAGGAAGAAATTTAGAAAAATGGAAATTTGAGGGCTAGGGTTTTCTTAGAATTGGGAAGATGAAGTTCGGAAATGATGAAAATTAAAGGTAAAAATGTAAAAGATGGCTAAGTAGGGTGGACAAAAAACTAGGTAAAATGCGTTCAGTCGACTGAAATGTTCTGTTCAGTCGACTGAAACGGAAGCTGAAATATTTCTGGCTAAAATTCAGTCGACTGAACAGAGATTTTCAGTCGACTGAACTATTAGCTAAAAGTCTCTGTTATATATTTAGTTGACTGAGCAGGAAATTTCAGTCGACTGAATTATGCATTTTTTGTTTTTCTTCACTTATTTGAATGCAAATGTTTTATTTAATGAAATAATTGCAATTATATATTAATATTATGATACAATAACATTATTTTGACCACAAAACCATCATTTCTAAGGGGATGGAGTCTTGGGAGATGTACTCTTCTTCGTTGATATTTTATATCCTTCATTTGACATATAGTTCTTGTCCCATGAATTTGGACTATATTGAGGTCTTTGAGGCGAGACCCAAGGATTTATTGGGTCGTTTGATATACGATACGACGAAGATGGATCAAACGGATTAACTGGTCGAGGTAAGGGTTCACTTACATCCTTTTTCTTCGAGTTACAAAATTTCAAACCAATTTTTTCAAGAAATCTTAAGCGTTTAGCCGCTACTTTTTGTTTAAAATACAATTCTCGTTGAAGGTCTATTTGCTGTTGTTGATAATGATGAATTTCATCGATCTTTTTCTTCGTATCGGGAGAAATAAATAGCGAACGTTTGGCCTTCTTGGAATCCGGTGTATAAACATTTTGATAATTTTCCCATTTATAAACAGGCTCGTGTGTTGGTGTTGAGTAGGAAGATGAGGTGAATCTGCTGAGCTATCGGTTGAAAAAGTGATGATGATGGGTGAGTTTGACTTGTTGGATGACATTTTTCTACAGAGGTA
Organism: Allium cepa; assembly: GCA_030765085.1. Classification (NCBI taxonomy): domain Eukaryota; kingdom Viridiplantae; phylum Streptophyta; class Magnoliopsida; order Asparagales; family Amaryllidaceae; genus Allium; species Allium cepa. The sequence continues at coordinate 1,044,112,432 of CM060941.1, read as the reverse complement.
TATTATTTTTATTTTTCATTAACATGTATATAAAGGTTTAGAGTTATAACAAAAATGTGGTGTAAAATCATCAAGAATTTAGAACCAGAGATTGAATTAATGGTTAATAATTTATTTTGAAATGGATGGTTATGTTTTAGTGTATGAAATATTAATTCAAATGTATAAATTAAATGATTAAGTTTTTAAACCCATAGTTATGTAAACTAAATTCATGTCTGACTTTTGTTTAGATGAAGTTAATTAAGTATGAGATATGTTACTTATGTATTCGATTTCTTACCATTATAATTCTTGTTATAAAATATCTTTGAATGATATTATTCCTAATTCTCGTCATAATTTTATGAATGAGTTTTCTAGTAATGGTTTAGTAAATATATCGGCAATTTGATTTTCGGTAGAAATATATTCTAAATTGATAGTTCCTTTTTCGATATTGTCACGTAGAAAATGGTGACGAATATCAATATGTTTTGTACGAGAGTGATTTACTGGATTTTTAGATAAATTTATTGTATTTGTATTATCACAATATATTGTAGAGTTTGTCAAATTTATATTAAAATCTTTAAGTGTTTGTTGCATATGTATGACTTGATACTAGCTAAAGCAGCAGATATATATTCCGCTTCATAGGTTGAAAGCGAAACACAATTTTGTTTCTTACTAAACCAAGATACAAGTGATTTTCCAATGAAATGGCATGTACCACTTGTACTTATTCTATCTTTTTCGAGATCCACCAAAATCAGCATCACTAAATGAAACTAATTCGAATGGACAATCTTTTGGATAGAAAAGACCAAAGTCCTTGGTACTATTAAGATATCGCATAATTCGTTTTACGGCTCTTAAATGTGATTCTTTAGGATTAGCTTGAAAACGTGCACATAAACATACACTCGTCATTATGTCCGGCCTACTAGCGATTAAATAAAGTAAAGAGCCTATCATACTTCTAAACAACTTTTGGTCTATACTCTTGCCATTTTCATCTCGATCGAGATGAGTTGTGGTACTTATTGGAGTAGGTTTTCCAGAAATGTTTTCCATTCCAAAACGTTTAAGTAGATTAACACAATATTTTTCTTGGTTTAATAAAATTCCATTTGTTAATTGTTTAATTTGAAGTCCGAGAAAATAAGTTAATTCTCCCATATGAGACATTTCGAATTCCTTAGTCATTATATTTGAAAATTCTTTACACAATTTTTCACTAGTGGAACCAAAAATATTGTCATCTACATATATTTGAATTATTAATATGTATTTAGTAGTGTTTTTAATGAATAGAGTTTGATCTACTTTTCCGATTTGAAATCCTGAATCTATAAGATAGCTCTTAAGTCTCTCATACCAAGCATGAGGTGCTTGTTTAAGACCATATAAGGCTTTCTTTAATTATATACATGATTCAGATATTTTTCATGAGTGAATAAAGGTGGTTGTTCAACATATACATTTTCCTTAATATATCCATTTAAGAAAGCATTTTTAACATCCATTTGATAAAGTTTAAAATTATGAAAACAAGCGTAAGCTAATAGAATACGTATTGCTTCTAGTCTTGCAACATGAGCAAATGTTTCTTCAAAATCGATTCCTTCTTCTTGATTTAGCCTTGTGCTACTGGTCTTGCTTTATTTCTAGTAATATTTCCAAATTCGTCTACTTTATTTTTATAGACCCACTTAGTTCCAATAACTGATTAGTCATCAGGACGAGGAACTAACTCCCATACATTATTCCGTTCAAACTGATTTAATTCTTCTTGCATGGCAATATCCAGTATTCATCTGTTGATGCTTCTTTAGGATTTTTAGGTTCTATTGTTGAAATAAAGGCAACATGTCCCATTTGGTTTAGTTGACTTCTTGTTTGAACTTGCGAGTAAATTTCTCCAATTATATTTTGTGTAGGATGATCTTGTAGGATTCTAGGAGGAGATCTACTTTGAATGTTATTGATTTGATTAACATTTTCATTATTTTCAAAACTTATATTTTCTATGTTGTATATAATTTCTTCATCATCTTTGATGATTGTATTTTATTAAAGTGTTCATCAAAAGATACATTTAAAGTTTCTTCTATTACATTTTTTCGTTTATTGAAAACAGGATATGCCTTAATTCGTTCTAACTAACCTACAAAAATACCATGGTCAACTTTTGGATCAAATTTTCCAAGTTGGTCTTTTGTGTTAAGAATAAAACATTTTGACCCAAAGATTTTTAAGTACGAAATATTAGGTTTTCTTCCATTAGAAAGTTCATATGAAGTGTTTTAGTTAAAGCTCGTATGGAAATACGATTTAATATATAGTACGCAGTTGCTACAGCTTCTGTCCAAAAATGCTTTAGTAATGCACTTCCATTTAATAACGTTCTTGCGCATTCTTGAAGAGTTCTATTTTTCCTTTCTACAACTCCATTTTGTTGGGGAGTTCTAGGAATTGAAAAATTATGATTTATTCCTTTCTTTTTACAAAATAATTCAAATGACTCAATTTCAAATTCGCCTCCATGATCACTTCTTATATTTTTGACTTTTAAATTCTTAATATTTTGAATTCTTTTAATAAAATTTTTGAAATATTCAAACGTATTACTTTAGTTTTTCATAAAAATCGTCCATGTATATCTTAAGAAATCATCAACTATTACAAAAACATATCGATTATGGTTAATAGATTAAACCTGTGTTGGTCCGAATAAATCCATATGTAATAATTCTAATGGTTGTAAAGTTGAAATAACTTTCTTAGATATAAAAGACGATTTAGTTAATTTTCCTAATTGACAATCATCGCAAATATTATTTATTTTAAAATTTATTTTTGGCAAGCCTTTGACTAATTCATTTTTTGTAAGTTTTTGAATAGATTTAAAATTAATATGACAAAATCTTTTATGCCATAACCAAGGATCATTGACCATTAAACACATATCTTCATTATTATTAATTTTCATGTTTAAAACACAAATATTTCTATCTCTTTTTCCTTCAAAAATAAGATTTTGATTTTGATCAAAAATACAACATTTATTTCCAGAAAAAGTTATTTTAAAACCTTTGTCGCATAGTTGACTTATGCTTAGTAAATTATGTTTTAAGTTATTAAAGAAAGAAACATTTGTAACAAGGGGTAAATTTGATAAACCGTAGTTGCACGCATCTCCTTTGCCAATGATGAAACCTTTTGAGTTATCTCCGAAGGTAACAGAGCCACCATTGAAGTTTGAAATATTTGTAAGCATTTCTTTGTCTCTGGTCATGTGTTTTGAGCAACTACTATCCAAAGTCCATTTTCTTTTCTTGAGTGGGACCTACAAAAAATATTAATAAATATATTGGTACCCACCTTTTAATAGGGTCCTAAGAGTTAGATCTTAGGAAACCAAAACCAAGTGGTTTTAATATCCCTTTTATAAAGATAATTATTAGTTCTGTGAACTGTTTCTATAAAGGAATTTATATATTTGTTCCGAATTAAATTATTGTTTGTTTTCGGAACCATATTTTGATTTCCTTTTTCTTTTTAGCGTGTCTTGGTATGTTATTTTTTAATACTATACTATCTTTTGAATTATCTTCCTTCTTAAAATTAGCATTTTTCTTTGGAAGAATTTTTTATTCCTTTTTAAAACCTAATCCATTTTTATTTGAAGAGGGTTGAGAATTTTCGAGAATTTTAGATAAATTTTCTCTTCCTTTATTGAAATTAGAAACATTTTTAGTAATGTTATCTAATTTAATTTGAAGACTAGTATTGTCTAATTCAACTTGTTTTATTTTATTTTTTAAATTGTGATTTTCAAAAATAATTTCATCATTCTTTGCTTTTTGAGTTTCAATTTCTTGGCTCAAAAGTAAAAGTTGGCTATCCGAGTTTGAGAGAGATTCTTGAACTCTTTCAAGTTCTTCTTCCAATATTTTTTTTGTCTTTTAACATATCTCTTTCAAATTCAGCTTTGTTCTGATTTTCACGTGTCTCTTTAAGTTTCTTTTTGAGAATTTTTATAGTTTTTAAAAATTCAGTGTTTACTTCTGTTAAATCATCATAAGATAAATCACTAACCTCAGATTCTTGAACCATGAAGCATACATTTGCTTGTTCATTGTCGCTATCACTATCACTTTCGGATGAAGATGAATTTGAATCGTCCCATGTGATAGAAAAAGCCTTCTTTTTAAATTTGTCTTTCTTATTCTTGTTGTTGAAGTTTTTTTGATTCTCCTTCTTTTGTTCTGGACAATCCTTGTGCATGTGTCCTTTCTTGTGACAATTGAAGCATTCTATATTTGAGGATGAAGGTTTGTTCAAGAAATTCTTTTTGAAACCGTTTTTATTTCCTTTTCTATATTTTAAGAATTTCTTGAAATTTTTGTCAATAAATGCTAGATCCTCATCTTCAGACTCCGATTCTTCCTTTTCTGCGTGAAAAGCCACATTTTTTCTTTCTTGTGCTTGGTCTTTCTTAGCTTGCATGTTAACTTCATAAGACATAAGGTTTCTAATTAATTCTTCAGGTTTCATTGTAGATAGATCGTTTGCTTCCTCGATTGCTAAGACTTTTCTCTCCCATTCACCAGTGAGTGAATTTAGGACCTTAGATACAATATCAAAATCCGTATACTTTTCTCCTAATCCTATTAAGGCATAATGAATGTCTTGAAATCTCGAGTACATGTCATTGATGGATTCATTCTGTCGCATTCTAAAGTTTTGGAACTGGTTCTTTATCATGGAAATCTTTGTTTGTTTGACCTTGTTTTTGCCTTCATGTATGGTTCTAAGTGTATCTCATATCTGATGTGCAGTAGTACAAATGCTAACACGATTAAACTCATTTCTATACAAAGCGCAGAATAGCATATTCATAGCTTTGGCATTTGCACTAGCTTCATTCTTCTGAGTTTGTGTCCATGTAGAGCAATCAGTTGTAGGTATAAAAAATTCTGCTTGAGTTGCATTCCAGGCTTCAAAGCTTGTTTCTTGCATATAAATCCTCATCCTTGTAGCCCAATAATTACAGTTTAGTCCATTGACTAGAGGGGGTTTTTGGGTAGATAATCCTTCTGCAAATGTAGAGCTATATGTAGTTGTTGTGCTTGTGTTTGTGTAATTTTCCATATTATCAATATGTCAAATAACGGTGTTATTGTTCTAGGACAACCTTGCTCTGATACCAATTGAAAGAATCTATGTGGTAGGATCGTATAATATGGAATAGTGAAATGGTCTAGGTGATAGCAATAAGTAACGTAGACACCAAGAATTATACTGGTTCGGACTTCTTGTCGTACGTCCAGTCTTTAAGCTCCTCTTAGGAATTCTACTAACTAACAACCCTCACTTAACCCGGAGGAATAGGTTTACAACTTACCCGAACCACTGAACGGGATTTCTTGCCTCAACTACCGAAGAGGACTTCAACTAGGTACAAAAAGTATTTTTTTGACTTGTTGTGTTCTTGATAACACTAATGAGTCTAATTAAGTACAACTTTCCTATAATCTTATCCTCAAGAATATGAAATGTGTTTATGAATCAAACGAGTATTTAAGATAATTCAGAGATTCAAGCAATTGAAGTGGTTTTTGAATGCTTTTTTTAAAACTTTAAGAAATCAGAAAAGATGATCAAGAAAATAGAAAGATTAAAGCAATTAGAATTGATGATTTGCAAACGATAGAATCATGTATTTATAAGTGTAGAAGAAGTGTATCTATTTGCATAAGATTCAGGCAAGAGATGCATCCATTTCCATTGGAGAATGGTTTCAACTCTTGGGAAGAAGAAGGTTTCTTTCCATAAAAAATTCGCAGGTTTGAATTCAGTCGACTGAACAGGAAATTTCAGTCGACTGAAATCGTGTGCATGTTGTAGTTCTGTAACAGTTTCAGTCGACTGAAATGTTCTGTTCAGTCGACTGAACTGGTATTTTTTGCACAGTGAATATTTGACCAAAATATTAAGTTATAAAAATGCGTTCTTGTGTTTGTGCAAGCTTCTTGATGATAGATTTTAACAATAAAACTAAGACTACGAGATATATATATATATATACACTTATGATGGTCTTTGTGACGACCTAGGCTTTTCAACCATTCGCATCCGCACATGTCGGACTTGAATTGCTCAAAATACCGCGTTGTAAATAAATTTGGCAAATCTCAGAATATACAGTAAATACATAGTCACAGATCACAGACACAGAGTAAATAATAATGCAGCGGAAATAAAAGAGATAGTAGTTCATGAAGCTACTATATAAAAATAAGATACATCAGAGTTAAACAAGATACAACAGAAGAGTAACAAGATACATCAGGTATAAATCGGAATACATCACTGAAATCACTGGATACAAAAAGCAAAATAGATGGCTAGATCTTCAAGGAAAGCTCCAGCTCCAAAGATGAATCTTGAATGCTAACTCACTCAATCTGACTCGAGCATAAAGCAAAACACAAAACACTCGAGTCAGGACATAAATACTTATGAACTGTAAATCAACTTAAGTGAACAGTAACAAAAATGCATCAGTAACTTAAAGGATGCTTGGGATCGCCCATCCATTAAGGATCCGTTAAACTATTTACTATGTAGTAATATTGCGCTATTATAATAGTGTCTACAGTAAAATAAACATACTTTTAAATAGCGTTTTGGGCTACCCATATCACCCTTCACACATAATAGTCCCAGTAGTCCATCCAATATCATGCCATCTCCACTCCGGGTGACTGTCAGAGGATACCACACGGGCTACGGGAGAAAAACAAACTCGTAGTAAAGGCTTGGTATGGTAGGTGACACGACACACAAGGCAATGCCAGGGTAGATATACCAATTACGCACACAGGCTGGTGGTAACGCAGCAGCCACATACGCCCACCTCGGAACACACTCCCATATCAAAATCGGAGGATGGCCATCTAATCAATCACCAGTAAGAGTATAATATCGAAGGAATGTGTCCGATAGGAGGAATGACCTCACTTGGCCCGAGATTGCTCCTGTTTTAGCCACCTTATGCCAACTCACGGGAGTTGGGTCCACGTAATATACCTCAAGAACGTCGCCACCATCCTACTTCATTCTGGAATCTCCACCACGTACACGGTTGTTAAAGTGGTTTTCGGAGTTGGCAGAGAGTATGACAACTTCCGATCCCGGTCTCTTTAACAACCAAACGTTATTATAACGCCGTGGTCATTTCAAAATAGTTTATACTTTAAAAAGATCAAATCATTTCATTTCAAACTATATTTCTTTCGAAATAGTTTATACTTCGAAACCAAAACCATTTTTATTTCAAAACTATTTATTCAATCAAAATAGTTTATACTTCAAAACCAAAAACATTTCAAACATATATTCATTTCAAAATCATAATATTTTCAAAGTATAACTCTTTCGAAACCAAAATACTTGAAACAATTTCACTTTGAAAATCATAACATTTCAAAATCATACATTTGAAATCATGGGATATTCATTTAATTCTTTACATTTTACAATTCATTCAATTAATACCAAATTTTCAATTTCCAACTTAATTCAATTCAAACCATCAGTTTCAATTAAATTTCCCAATAACCATTTCAAATCATATCAGTTTCAAACATAGATTTGATCCACAAATTAAACTGTTCAATTTTTTTATATATTTCAAAGCTTTAATATCCCGCATTTCAAAAACTAAATTTTATAATTTCATATATCTCAAATCTAGTTTCATTATTACTTAGTTTTGAAATATTCATTTCATAAATCCAATATTATTTAAATAAACTCAATTTACAATTAAACTAAATATCCTTTCATACCAATATAAACTTCAAATATTCATTTATCAAAAGTACATATCATTCTAATTCATATTCTTTATCAAAATAAAGATCAAATCATTTCCAAACCTTATTATCAAATCATTATTTGAATTCAAATACTCAAATTTAAATATCATTTTTAAATCAAATAAGTCATTCATTTGTTATTTCAAGTATCATTACAAAATACATTAAAAATTCCATTCAAAAATTCATTTATCTCATTACATTTCACTCCATTTAACACATAACCAAGTAAACCTTACTTAAATTCAAATTCAAATTTAAATTCCCTAAAAATTCAAATTTAAATATTAAAATATATTCAAAACTTCTTAAATTTCACAATTAATCAATTTCCAAAATTTAAATCATTTAACACTTTAAAATATAACTCAAACAGTGTTAAAAACTATAACATTTCAAACATTGTCAAATTATAGCAACGACAGCATTTATAAAGTGCTATCGTAGCTTATAGCTTCCAAAAATGGTTTAGTTCAAGAATAACGGCATTTATAAAATGTCGTAATAGATATTTAGTTATTTCAAACATTGTTAGATTCAAAACAATAGCATTTAAAAATGCTGTCAAAAGACTACAGCATTTTGAAAATGCTATAAAATTCCAGGTTTCATTTTAACTTTTCAAAAATAAAAATAAAACTCCAAATTTTTATTATTACAACTTAAAAATCATATTTCTAGACTTCAAAATTTCACATTTAAAATCATTTTAACATATGATTTAACACAATAAAATTTTAAGATCAAATATTCAATTTTGCAAACTCCATTCATTTATTAAGTCAAAATTCACTGTTTATTAATTAATAAATTTAATAAACTTAAAATTTTACTTCAAATATCATTTCAAAACTTTAAATTTAATTTCCATTATTTATTTACATCTTAAAATAAAATTTAAAGTCAAACGTCACATTTACTCCAAATTTACATACTTGAATTCACTTAAATTCATAATTTCAAGATTTAATATTTAACTTTCTTAAAACCATAATATATATATTTTAAATCAAAATTTCATACTTTTGAAAATACATATTTAAAAAAAAATCATTTAAAACTATACCACGGGGTCTGTATATAATTTTCTAACCTAGGTCAAGTGATACGGATATATATCATTTCAATCCGCAGTTTACAAAGAAAACCCGGGTTCTATCATTTCAAACCCGCAATCCCAAGTCAAATAATATACAATAAAAATCGCTCAGGCCTATCATTTCATCCCATAACAATTTTTCCCTAATCTAAAGTCCGTTTGGGTATGTATCATTTCAACCCATAGTGATTCTATTCTAACAGGGAACTTGCAGTGTGAATATATGCATAAACAATATAAACAATGTCAGTGTCACAATATAATGTCATATATCACATGTCAGGTGATAATTAACAGTTTTAACATGGTAATAACATGGCATAGCATATCATATGATCATCATTAACTTGCATAACGTTTTATATTACTGAACACTTGTCATCAATTCATTATTTCATAAGTATAAATGTCAGAGTGAGAAAGACTCACTTTTTCAAGCTGAAGACCACTACGACATACAAAATGATTCCAAAGGCACGACAAGCACAATACAGCATGACTTGTGATTCAAATGAGTGGAGAGAGCCAATATATCATCTTGTAAACAACCCAAAACAAGACAATATAACATTTGAATATTCAATACAAAACAATGTTGAACAAACTGAAATATAAAAGCAATAAAGACAAGATATGATTAGACCTTGCTTTTGACCATCCAAAAGCTCGACCAAAATAATATATGCTCAGCCATTGATGTGTTTGGGCTCAGCTTAGCATCATATGGGTCAGGTTTAGCACACGAATGCATGGCAACATGAGGTTGTAGTAGATGAAACATGAAGAATATCGATGGACAAGGCAAAATAAGTGCAGTTTTGGTGCATTTTGGCTCGGCTATGACCACATATAGGCCGGCCATGGCTTCTTCATGTCAGGTCTGATCTGGACGGAAGTGAAAAAGGAGGCCAGAGGTGAAGTAGATGATGGTGGTGGCGGCTAAGGGGTGGCCAAAGGCAAACTATGAAAGTGGTGTTGAAATATTGGTCGGCTAAGGCAATTTTAGTGAAGTTTTTTGGAAAAAAATTGTGATGGCTTCAAGTGGAAGGTCATGGCCTGTCTTGGTCAGAGGGAGGGGACTTTTTGCTGCTGTAGATGGAGGGGTGATGGTCTGTGGTGATGGAGGAGAAGTGAGGCCGAGCAAGCAAGAGGAAGAGGAAGGTTAAACGTAGAAAAGGAGAAGGGAAAAGTGGAAAAGAAGGAAGGAGAGAGGCCATTTCCTTCAAATTTTTCTCATAGCCGTGATCTTTTTGAGGAGAAAAAGGTTTCTCACGTGAATGAGAAACATAACTCATGGCAGTGCAAAAAGAAAAGGTCGGTTATGCAAGAAAATGAAGAGGCGATTGGAAAATGAAAGGACAAGAATACAAAGAGACTAAACATACAAAGGGTTTCAAACTCTTCATATATCCATTATTTGTCTTTAAATTTTATATAACTGAAAAATATATATACATTTAGGTAAAAATACGAAAATTTAGTAAATAAACAAAATATAAATAAATAAATATTAATTATAAATAATTAAATCAAGAAAATAGTAGAAATTGTCAACTAGGCTAGAAAATTTGAAGATAATGAAATGAACTTTTGAAAAATTGTATGTACATGAAACATATTTATAAATAAAGATAAAAACATAAAAATAAAATGCATACATAAAAATGAATAAATAAATTTTAATTAAATATATTTTAAATAAAGAAAATAACAGAAAAATGGAGACTAACCTTTAAAAATAGAAAATAAATTCGATGAGCTTTGGAAAAATTCAAACATCACTTTAAAAATATTTAAAAGGTAAAAATATATGTAAAATAACATATAATAGAATTTAGAATAATATATGACAAGTAAAAAAAAAATTATTTAATTTAAAATAAACAATATTGTTAGATAAAACAATTTACACCCAATTTTGTAAAAAGCATAACTTCCATAATATTATTCGGATTTCAACGAAACGAAAAGCATTGTTCTTGAAATTTTATTTGCTTTCATAATAAAAGAAAAAATTAAAATTTTCAAACTTTTAAAATTTAAATTTAAAAGTAAAAGTTTGACCAGATTGACCAAAATTCACATTTTCTGGAAATATTCAATCTATGCATGTTTGAAATTCTGATCCACATCAAAATCAACATTTATATTTCAATTAACAAAATATGTTCATTTTAATAAATAAAATAATGTTTTTAAACTAGGAATTTAAATTAAAATAATTAAAATATACAATTACAATAATCAGAAAATACAAGGTTGTTGCACTCTCCCCCACTCAAAACTTTTCGTCTCCGAAAAGGAATGAGGTACGGGAAAGCGCAAAAATAGATTGAATGAAATAGTATTAAGACAAGATGATAAGAAGATTAAAATTATACCTGATAACTGCTGCTATAGGTAAGTTTAACAAGGTGGAGATGATCTTTCCAACATCCTCCAGAATCAAGAACACAAGCATGAAAAAATCTTTTAGAATCTGATTCACCCTTCCCGTTTGACCGACGGTCTGTGGATGGCAAGCAGTGCTTAGATTTAAAGATGAGTACCAAAGATTATTAAAAATTATAGAAAGATTTCTAAACAGACTGGTATATGCAATAGCCTCCCATTCTGTAGCAAGATAAGGGAAACTAGGACAACCAAAAGATAGTTTGAAAAACAAAATAAAATAATAAATTTGAAACCATAAAATTTCAACTTAAACTGAAAATTAATTTTACATAAGTCAAATAAATCTTAAGCATCTCTAATTTCATTATCTTATCATCCAATTATCTTAAATTAACAAATCCCTAAAATCATGTATTTGAAAAATCTTTTATTATACTCAAAATGTACCAAATAAAATTTAATTCTTCTTCACTACCCATTAAAATTAAATTTATTCTTCTCAATATATTTTATCACCTATGTTAAATATACTCACACTCATTGCAACTGCCTTAATTTTATTCTTAGTTCCTTTATCATCATTTTATATTGTAAATTATTCCATTACCCTTTTTCTTTATTTACCTCTGTTAATCCTTTTATAACTAAAATTTAAGTATATAACATTTATAATAACCACTCAAATTTTATTTATAAAATCTTTTTTTTTATATTGTATATTATCCAATTACATATTCAACTTTTGATAATTAAGATAAGTTATATTGGAATGAAATTGTGTATTATACAAATAAAACTTTCTAATTAAATTATTTCAAGCTTGAATATTAATCCAAATCTTGAAATTATACTTAGAAATTATCTTTGAAGAAAAAATTTAGGAATTAAATTTCCGATAAATTCCAAACTATTTAGAGATAAATAAATGCTCATATACTATATATATATATATATATATATATATATATATATATATCCATTCAAATTTAAATCATATATCAGCGTATGTTATAAATCCAGTCTTATTTTAGAAATTAAAATCAACTAAATTTTCCCAAAACAAAACTGTAGCAAGACTACATAATGGTCTCTTCACTTTGAAACTCGAAAATGAACGTCGATGATGCTGCAGTCATCACCGAAATTATTTTCCAGCGACAAAGAGAAGAGCACTAAATTTAAATTTAAAATTCTTTGGAAACAAATTTCTATTCGAAAATACTTTAAATAATATATCCTTTAAAACTTTAAACACAAAGTTTGAAATCCATCGGAAATTAAATTCTCAAATTCTTGTTTACATTCATTTTAAATTTCCAAATAAATTTATAACCATGTTTTATAGTTCAATTAGATATATGAAACAATAGAAAATGATATATAAAATCAAATATTATTTCTTAACAACAAATTCAAATAAAATCCAGATAAAGATATATAATAAAGGTACAAAATTTATTTCACAAAAATTTATTTCATTACTAAATTTTAAAAACATATTGGGTCAGTTTGCTCTGTTCAAGTGTTTTAGAAATCTTATCGATAGCGTTAATCAGACGAATCGATTAGAAACCCAAATCATATAAAACATTCTAAATATTAGTTTACAAATACACTTCAAGAATAATTTGAAGATAAGTTGGAAACAAAGACGAGATGATTAAATAACAGAATAGGGAGATGGATGAGTTTATATAAATCGCGGGAAACCTTAACCGGGTCAACTGTGACTTGAAGAATAAGATCGATGTGGATTTCTTGGGTAAATCAACATTCGATCTCAAGAGATAGAATTTTAGGATTAAACCAAAGGCATAAAATATTTGGTGAATCGATGCTATTGTAAAGGAGTTTCACCCCTTTACAAATAAATTTGAGATTGGCGGGACTGCCGACTCATTATAAAGATCATTCGAAGTGGAGTTATGTGATACTCCAGAATCAAATGAAGATGAATAGTGAGGGACACGAAGTGGATTTTGAAACCGTAGGGAACGTTCCAAAATCAAAGGAATCGAGTCAAAAGGAAGAGATTCAAACTCGAATGAAAGTGATTCTGTAAATTCATTTACTCTATATGCTGAGTTTTGCCTAGAGCTACCAAAGCTCTGATACCAACTGTGACGACCTAGGCTTTTCAACCATTCGCATCCGCACATGTCTGACTTGAATTGCTCAAAATACCGCGTTGTAAATAAAATTTGGCAAATCTTAGAATATACAGTAAATACATAGTCACAGATCACAGACACAGAGTAAATAATAATGCGGCGGAAATAAAAGAGATAGTAGTTCATGAAGCTACTATATAAAAATAAGATACATCAAAGTTAAACAAGATACAGCAGAAGAGTAACAAGATACATCAGGTATAAATCAGAATACATCACTGAAATCACTGGATACAAAAAGCAAAATAGATGGCTAGATCTTCAAGGAAAGCTCCAGCTCCAAAGATGAATCTTGAATGCTAACTCACTCAATCTGACTCGAGCGTAAAGCAAAACACAAAACACTCGAGTCAGGACATAAATACTTATGAACTGTAAATCAACTCAAGTGAACAGTAACAAAAATGCATCAGTAACTTAAAGGATGCTTGGGATCGCCCATCCTTTAAGGATCCGTTAAACTATTTACTATGTAGTAATATTGCGCTATTATAATAGTGTCTACAGTAAAATAAACATACTTTTAAATAGCGTTCCGGGCTACCCATATCACCCTTCACACATAATAGTCCCAGTAGTCCATCCAATATCATACCATCTCCACTACGAGTGACTGTCAGAGGATACCACACGGGCTACGGGAGAAAAACAAACTCGTAGTAAAGGCTCGGTATGGTAGGTGACACTGCACACAAGGCAATGCCAGGGTAGATATACCAATTACGCACACGGGCTGGTGGTAACGCAGCAGCCACATACGCCCACCTCGGAACACACTCCCATATCAAAATCGGAGGATGGCCATCTAATCAATCACCAGTAAGAGTATAATATCGAAGGAATGTGTCCGATAGGAGGATTGACCTCACTTGGCCCGAGATCGCTCCTGTTTTAGCTACCTTATGCCAACTCACGGGAGTTGGGTCCACGTAATATACCTCAAGAACGTCGCCACCATCCTACTTCATTCTGGAATCTCCACCACGTACACGGTTGTTAAAGTGGTTTTCGGAGTTGGCAGAGAGTATGACAACTTCCGATCCCAGTCTCTTTAACAACCAAACGTTATTATAACGCCGTGGTCATTTCAAAATAGTTTATACTTTAAAAAGATCAAATCATTTCATTTCAAACTATATTTCTTTCAAAATAGTTTATACTTCGAAACCAAAACCATTTTTATTTCAAAACTATTTATTCAATCAAAATAGTTTATACTTCAAAACCAAAAACATTTCAAACATATATTCATTTCAAAATCATAATATTTTCAAAGTATAACTCTTTCGAAACCAAAATACTTGAAACAATTTCACTTTGAAAATCATAACATTTCAAAATCATACATTTGAAATCATGGGATATTCATTTAATTCTTTACATTTTACAATTCATTCAATTAATACCAAATTTTCAATTTCCAACTTAATTCAAATCAAACCATCAGTTTCAATTAAATTTCCCAATAACCATTTCAAATCATATCAATTTCAAACATAGATTTGATCCACAAATTAAACTATTCAATTTTTTTATATATTTCAAAGCTTTAATATCCCGCATTTCAAAAACTAAATTTTATAATTTCATATATCTCAAATCTAGTTTCATTATTACTTAGTTTTGAAATATTCATTTCATAAATCCAATATTATTTAAATAAACTCAATTTACAATTAAACTAAATATCCTTTCATACCAATATAAACTTCAAATATTCATTTATCAAAAGTACATATCATTCTAATTCATATTCTTTATCAAAATAAAGATCAAATCATTTCCAAACCTTATTATCAAATCATTATTTGAATTCAAA
The DNA here is from genome assembly GCA_030765085.1 of Allium cepa. Lineage (NCBI taxonomy): Eukaryota > Viridiplantae > Streptophyta > Magnoliopsida > Asparagales > Amaryllidaceae > Allium > Allium cepa. The sequence goes on along the minus strand of CM060941.1, from coordinate 1,044,097,078 downwards.
TTCAAATACTCAAATTTAAATATCATTTTTAAATCAAATAAGTCATTCATTTGTTATTTCAAGTATCATTACAAAATACATTGAAAATTCCATTCAAAAATTCATTTATCTCATTACATTTCATTCCATTTAACGCATAACCAAGTAAACCTTACTTAAATTCAAATTCAAATTTAAATTCCCTAAAAATTCAAATTTAAATATTAAAATATATTCAAAACTTCTTAAATTTCACAATTAATCAATTTCCAAAATTTAAATCATTTAACACTTTAAAATATAACTCAAACAGTGTTAAAAACTATAACATTTCAAACATTGTCAAATTATAGCAACGACAGCATTTATAAAGTGCTATCGTAGCTTATAGCTTCCAAAAATGGTTTAGTTCAAGAATAACGACATTTATAAAATGTCGTAATAGATATTTAGTTATTTCAAACATTGTTAGATTCAAAACAATAGCATTTAAAAATGCTGTCAAAAGACTACAGCATTTTGAAAATGCTATAAAATTCCAGGTTTCATTTTAACTTTTCAAAAATAAAAATGAAACTCCAAATTTTTGTTATTACAACTTAAAAATCATATTTCTAGACTTCAAAATTTCACATTTGAAATCATTTTAACATATGATTTAACACAATAAAATTTTAAGATCAAATATTCAATTTTGCAAACTCCATTCATTTATTAAGTCAAAATTCACTGTTTATTAATTTATAAATTTAATAAACTTAAAATTTTACTTCAAATATCATTTCAAAACTTTAAATTTAATTTCCATTATTTATTTACATCTTAAAATAAAATTTAAAGTCAAACGTCACATTTACTCCAAATTTACATACTTGAATTCACTTAAATTCATAATTTCAAGATTTAATATTTAACTTTCTTAAAACCATAATATATATATTTTAAATCAAAATTTCATACTTTTAAAAATACATATTTAAAAAAAATCATTTAAAAATATACCACGGGGTCTGTATATAATTTTCTAACCTAGGTCAAGTGATACGGATATATATCATTTCAATCCGCAGTTTACAAAGAAAACCCGGGTTCTATCATTTCAAACCCGCAATCCCAAGTCAAATAAAATACAATAAAAATCGCTCAGGCCTATCATTTCAGCCCATAACGATTTTTCCCTAATCTAAAGTCCGTTTGGGTATGTATCATTTCAACCCATAGTGATTCTATTCTAACAGGGAACTTGCAGTGTGAATATATGCATAAACAATATAAACAATGTCAGTGTCACAATATAATGTCATATATCACAAGTCAGGTGATAATTAACAGTTTTAACATGGTAATAACATGGCATAGCATATCATATGATCATCATTAACTTGCATAACATTTTATATTACTAAACACTTGTCATCAATTCACTATTTCATAAGTATAAATGTCAGAGTGAGAAAGACTCACTTTTTCAAGCTGAAGACCACTACGACATACAAAACGATTCCAAAGGCACGACAAGCACAATACAGCACGACTTGTGATTCAAATGAGTGGAGAGAGCCAATATATCATCTTGTAAACAACCCAAAACAAGACAATATAACATTTGAATATTCAATACAAAACAATGTTGAACAAACTGAAATATAAAAGCAATAAAGACAAGATATGATTAGACCTTGCTTTTGACCATCCAAAAGCTCGACCAAAAATAATATATGCTCAGCCATTGATGTGTTTGGGCTCAGCTTAGCATCATATGGGTCAGGTTTAGCACACGAATGCATGGCAACATGAGGTTGTAGTAGATGAAACATGAAGAATATCGATGGACAAGGCAAAATAAGTGCAGTTTTAGTGCATTTTGGCTCGGCTATGACCACATATAGGCCGGCCATGGGTTCTTCATGTCAGGTCTGATCTGGACAGAAGTGAAAAAGGAGGCCAGAGGTGAAGTAGATGATGGTGGTGGCGGCTAAGGGGTGGCCAAAGGCAAATGATGAAAGTGGTGTTGAAATATTGGTCGGCTAAGGCAATTTTAGTGAAGTTTTTTTGGAAAAAAATTGTGATGGCTTCAAGTGGAAGGTCATGGCCTGTCTTGGTCAGAGGGAGGGGACTTTTTGCTGCTGTAGATGGAGGGGTGATGGTCTGTGGTGATGGAGGAGAAGTGAGGCCGAGCAAGCAAGAGGAAGAGGAAGGTTAAACGTAGAAAAGGAGAAGGGAAAAGTGGAAAAGAAGGAAGGAGAGAGGCCATTTCCTTCAAATTTTTCTCATGGCCGTAATCTTTTTGAGGAGAAAAAGGTTTCTCACATGAATGAGAAACATAACTCACGGCAGTGCAAAAAGAAAAGGTCGGTTATGCAAGAAAATGAAGAGGCGATTGGAAAATGAAAGGACAAGAATACAAAGAGACTAAGCATACAAAGGGTTTCAAACTCTTCATATATCCATTATTTGTCTTTAAATTTTATATAACTGAAAAATATATATATATTTAGGTAAAAATACGAAAATTTAGTAAATAAACAAAATATAAATAAATAAATATTAATTATAAATAATTAAATCAAGAAAATAGCAGAAATTGTCAACTAGGCTAGAAAATTTGAAGATAATGAAATGAACTTTTGAAAAATTGTATGTACATGAAACATATTTATAAATAAAGATAAAAACATAAAAATAAAATGCATACATAAAAATGAATAAATAAATTTTAATTAAATATATTTTAAATAAAGAAAATAACAGAAAAATGGAAACTAACCTTTAAAAATAGAAAATAAATTCGATGAGCTTTGGAAAAATTCAAACATCACTTTAAAAATATTTAAAAGGTAAAAATATATGTAAAATAACATATAATAGAATTTATAATAAGATATGACAAGTAAAAAAAAATATTTATTTAATTTAAAATAAACAATATTGTTAGATAAAACAATTTACACCCAATTTTGTAAAAAGCATAACTTCCACAATATTATTCGGATTTCAACGAAATGAAAAGCATTGTTCTTGAAATTTTATTTACTTTCATAATAAAAGAAAAAATTAAAATTTTCAAACTTTTAAAATTTAAATTTAAAAGTAAAAGTTTGACCAGATTGACCAAAATTCACATTTTCTGGAAATATTCAATCTATGCATGTTTGAAATTCTAATCCACATCAAAATCAACATTTATATTTCAATTAACAAAATATGTTCATTTTAATAAATAAAATAATGTTTTTAAACTAAGAATTTAAATTAAAATAATTAAAATGTACAATTACAATAATCAGAAAATACAGGGTTGTTACAGTCTTCATAGTCCTTCCTTTAGTTTTGCACATATCTCTTCCTATTTGTTGAAGCACATTGTTATTGATCAAAATATAGCGTATCAACAACATACACTTCTCAATAGGGATGTCCCCACTTATAACATTTACCACAAAAGGTTTCTACCCTCCTAATAATTTGGATAACCTTCACGCCTCTTGTAGGACGTTCCACAACCTTACTCTTCTTCCATCTCTCGGAATAATTCGTAGCGATGTGACCCGACTCCTTACAATGGTAGCAAATAGTCGACTCATTGACAGGTTGTACAAGTTTACGCTTCACCTTTCTCACTTCAGGGCAATGGTTTAGGAAATGTCCTTTCTTATGACACTTAAAGCATAAGATCTCAGAGCGAAACCGTTGGAATGTACCCTTCAATTCCTTCCTTGTTTTACTGCACTTGGCTGTGTAATGACCCTTATCGAAACATATGTAGTAGATGACATTATCATAAGGCCCTGGTCTAGCCCTTTCCTTATCTTGTTTCTCATACTCCTGCATTGCTTCTTCTCGATCCTTACGTGCAGCTGCTCTTCACTCTCTGCATCTAGACTTCCATTCTTCACTCTTAGACATCTCTCTCTAAAACTGGACATAGTGGGACTTCCTATCCTATATTAGACTTAATTAGTAGATTTCCAAATTATATTCTTATTATCCTATTCAATTTCAAAACCAACAACAAATTTCCTTAATATATATAATAATTAGAAAAATTATTGCTTTATATATATCAAAATATATACTTATATAAGAATCATTCATTTTTTAAAACCATTTTAAAATCTTTATATAAGAAAATTACAAGTATGCTCTCATATATAATACGCTCAACTCATTCTAGGGTATTACTGACCCGATCCTTAATGAGTAAACCCACCAGAGCCAAGGTTCTCCCTCAACCTGGCACTGATAACAACTGTAACGACCCGAAATTTCGACCTCGAGAATTTGACATTAATAAGTTCACTGTAAAAATGCCAAGCAAACGAACGCCAGAAATCCTAGATTGTTATGGAAAAGAAGAAAAGAGGTATAAGAAGAAACAGAAACAAAACACAAAATCTCACATTCGCAACGGATCAAAATATAATATCAAATAATAGCATTTATATAAAGCAAGTTGTAACTGTCAATTTACACTCAATACATCAGAGTACAACCATTCATACATAAACTGGATAGTTATAATTAATTTGTCCCACACTACAATCAAATCAAACTCACATACACAGCGGTATACTCTATACGTTCCTGCCATCCAGCTCGCCTCCCGAGCTCCAGCACGTCCTAACCTGAAATCTGTAATACTCGGTTTGACCTGAGTATTACATTAAAGTAACACTCGAGTCAGGCTAAAAACCAGCGTGAGTAAACCCTTTTAAATTGAAATACAAAGCTAAAAATATCTTTGAAATCCCGAGGTAACTCGCACCTCACTATTAGTTCTTAACATGTTACAGTCGATCACTGTTTACAAAGAAATATTTAAGAACTGTTACTTAGTTTAAATGATCATGTTACTTATTTTATTTCATTCCAGCCTATTTGGTTGTAAAACCAAATCTATAAAGAATTATTATAGATTACCAATAGAAGTGGTTTCGGGTATTTGCTGATACCCGACCCCGGTCTCTTCGTACCGTTTTTAAGCCAAGTTGTTTAAGCGAATATCATTCAATTTTTATATTCAGAATATCATATTTATTCAGCAATTCATTACAGATAGATAAACTATATTATCATGCTTCAATTAAAACATTCGTATATCACAGATCATCACAAAATTACATAATAGGAATATAAATTAATCCAAACATTCAATTCAAGTTTACCATTTATAAGCAAGATTAATTAGTTATACAATTCCTAATTAATTTAATTTAATCACCAATTAAATTAAATTAATTACTTTTAAATCCTACTTAATTAACATTAACTAATTACAAGTCATTTGTTATTACTTTAATTAATTAATCAATCCCTTGATTACTTACATTAATTAATTATCCCTTAATTAGTCATAAATAAATTAACCTTAAGTTAGTTACATAATTAATTAATCCTTTAATTCATTACATAAATTAATTAACCTTTAATTATTAAGTAATTAACCTTTAATTACTTGATTAACCTTTAATTACTTATGTTAAGTAATTATCCATTAATTAATCACCTTGATTAATGACATTTAAGTAATTAATTATCAATTAATTAACCCCTAATTAATTACAATAAGTAATTACTTACATTAATTAATTACTCACATTAATTAATTAACCTTTAATCATAAATTAACTAACCTTTTATGAATTCCATTAAGAAATCATCCTTACATTAATAAATTATCCTTTGATTAATTAAATTAATTAATTACTCTATAATTAATGATCCTTAAATTAATCACTTAATTATTTACATAAAGTAATTATCCTTTAATTATTTTCATTAAGTAATTAACCTTTAACCAGTTATCCCTTAAATAATTAAGATAAACCATTTATCTTAATCAATTACTTAATTACATTATTAAATATATTTGAAAATACTCAGGGATTTAAATCAAATAATTAACCTAATATAAAATTATTTTAAATCAAAGTTTTTTTGAAAAACATTATACTTTAAAATTTCAACCCTGAAAATTTGCTTGAAGACCTTGCTCCATGTTTATATTTTGGAAAATTATTTAACAATTTATTGTTAACAAATGAATTAAAACATTTTTATCTTCATCATTTAAATTTAAGTTTAAATAAGCTTAAAAATTAACTCAATTAATTTAAGTTAAATAAACTGTACAACTTTTCTTTTAACTAATCATTTAGAAACATTATTATATAGAGAAAATAGTTTGAAACTCAAAAAAAAACTTGCTTTGTTTAAATTTCAAAATTATTATTTCCTGAACCTGAGACCAACTCAAGTATTAACCTGAGTCAAATCCCAAAATCTCCGAGTAAATCCCCGAGTCACCTCTTTCTTTTATTTCCTTGTTATGTTTTAAAAAAAAATTAACTGTTAAACCTGAAATACACACGCGAACACCCCACATGCAAACTCAAGCCATAACTTCTTTTCCCCGGGATCAACTTCGAGTTCAATTCTTCTTCTCCAACCTTCAATAACCAAACCCATGTCTGATACCCTGTGCACATGTACGCCTGAATGTGGCGAATCTGTTCAGCGATCTGATTGCCAGCAAGTCACCGACCCTTCCCTCCATCGTCATGGACACCCAGGTCCTTGAAACATCCACGAAATCAAATTCAACATGTAGATAAAACTGGAACCCAAACTCGACCAACTGGAAACGCCTCGAGCCACGGCCAACGTCCATCTGAAACCACGTGAGTCTACCCAGAGCAACGCCACATACTTGAGCTTCGATCCCACGACCCCTGAACTATTTTGATGCACCCCGGACACTGCAGCAACCAATTTTCCGACATCGACTAAAAACTAGGTTAAACCCTACTTTGCCGTCGACCATCCACCATGGTGGAATAAAAACCTCCAGACCATTTTTTTGATGATCTCCACTACCCAGGCTATCTCCAGCCCCAACCCCGAGACTATTAAACTTCGCGATCGTCGAAATTCAACGAAATACCCAATCCCGTTCATCTTAAAAATTCACAGCAACCACCAACTTAAAAATCACAATATTATTATTAAAATTCATCATTTTAGAATACGAATTTGATTATATAATCAAAGTATGGTAATTTAATACTCGACTTTTTGATTTGAATTGGTTTTTCTCTAACATTTCTTATTTCCAGCAATCCTGTATGTTGATAACACTTAATAATATTTTTAAAATTAAGATTGGGTTTATTCAGACACGTTTTATTCGAACATCAAAGCCTAAAAGGGATTAGGGAATTAGATTTAGAATTTTAAACAGGTTTTAAAACCTGTAAAGTAAGAACAGAGATACATTTACCTGTGCACACAAAATTTACAGGCATGCAATCATATTCTTCATTTATACAAACTATTTTCACCATCATATTTTCAAGTACTATCCAAACATCAAGATATAATAACAGATCCAAGAGGTTTTCTCACCTGGAAATTGAAATAGAGGATTGGCTTGAGCCATAAAATGATTTTGACTTGATTCTTTAAAAATCTGGTAATTGATCTGAAGCTTGCTTTGATTTAGTTGTTGTAGTTGTTTGATCTTTGAACTGGTCTGAAACTTTTCTTTAATTTGCTTGCTCCAGGTTTGATTTTGTTTTGATTGCTGTTTTGAAATGATCTGTTTTGCTTTGAATTTGAAAGATTGTTTACTGTTTTTAGGTTTTGAATTTGAATAGATTTTTTTTAATGTTTCTTTCCTGGTTTTGGAGATTTGTAAAGATTGATTGTTGTTTGAACTTGAACCTGATTTGTTTTTAAACTTGGCTCAGGTTTTAAAATATGAAAGAAAGTAGAAGTAGATGTATTTATAAATGGTTTCTCCTTATTCATTAATTACAAAAATAAAAATAAAAATAATTGAAACATGACACTTGTTATTTTTGCATGTTATTAATCCTATAAATGTTTAATTTATGATGAGATGATTACACTTGTCCAACTCCATGCTAAAATGCTTACACGTATTGCTGTGTATGCATTTAAATATGATTTTATATTATTTTATCTTAGTTTATATATATATATATATATGTTTTATATTTTTCAGTTTATCTCTGTATATGTATCTTATGTTTCAATATTTCCTATTTTATATTAACATATGTTAAAATCAATTATATATATATTCTTATGCTTTTAATATTTATCTATATTTACAAACCATATCTATATCATATATAATTTTTAAAGAAAATGATTTTGAAACTTAATTATACAAAAATAAATAAACACACACATATATAATATACGAGTCTTTAAAATATAGTATTTAGCTTTTAAATAGCTTTTGAAAATTGTTATATTAAATTCAAAACATAACTTCCCATTTATAATATATACACTTAAAATTTTCAATATTATAAGGTTTGCACATATATATATATATATATATATATATATATATATATCATAAGATTTATCACTTCCAGATATTTCTAATTCAACTTTTAATACATTCAAATCCATTTATGTATCGAGATATTTTATTTATCAGAATTTTTATTTGCTCAACTAGTAAAAATCAATATCTTAATAGTAAAAACTAGTTAATTATCCAATTATCAGATATCTAGAAAATCTGGGTTATCACGGTATTAGTTAATAACTAGGAATGGATAGAAATTTTTTATAAGAAGTTTAACAAATGGATTTTGGAAAAGCTAGGTTTGTACGAGTTTGGAAATCTAGTTTGAATTAGTTGCTTTTGAAAAGTGAACCGCTTAATTTTTGTGGCATTTTCTTACTCGGTAATTTCATGGACGAAATTCTCTTAAGGAGTGTAGAATGTAACAACCTGGCATTTTAGTCATTCGAAATTGAAATATTTAATTGATTTTAAGCATTCACAAGTAAATGTTATAAGAATGAATAACTTATATTTCAAATACAATGATTTATTTGATAATTAAATTGTTCAATTTAATATTTGAAATTGTTTAAATAATTGAAAATAGAATTTAATCTTGAATATAAAATGAATGAAAATGATTTCTAAAGTTGATTTAAATTCTATTTGAATTAGAATGGATCCATAAACTTTTAAAATTGATTTAAAAGTGAATGAATAGGAATTGGAATTTGTTTGATTCAATTAACAGGTAAAAATAGTCATTTTTGACACCGTCTTGGATTTTGACGAAATTAGTTTCATTGGATCTGTAATAGTAAATTACAGTATGCTGTCGAATTTCATGTCGATTGGATTTACCGTTTGATTGTGGGAGTTCGAAACGTGCAGAAATTAATTAAAGGATTTTAATTAAAATAATTCGATTTGAAAACCTATCTTTTGTACATGATGGAATTGGCATTTTATATATGCTCCATTGTGGTCGGAATAGGGGTAAAAAATTAGGAATGTCAGGTGGCACGCTTCTTTTGGAGTTTAGAAATTTTGGCGGTGAATAGTATGTGGATATTTTTTTATAAAAGGACTTCGCCACTTCATATTTGCAAACCCTAAAAGATAACAATTTCAAGCCGCCATTAGGACAAACCATCCCACGGCCATCATGAAATCCTACAACCATATGCCGATTTAGGCTTCGACCCCAACTGTAAAAATGACCGCAATGTCAAGGTGAAGAAGATAGACGATGGAGATGGTCTAAAGTGACTCGATGTGGTGGTGAATCACCTCCGTTCGCCGCCAGTTTTGGGTTCGGTGCTAGGTCATTCGCTTATATGCGCACGCATAGAGCATGTGGTAGTAGGGCTCGCATTTACGGTGGCTCGAGGGAGCATCGGCGTAGATGTTGTGGCCAAGCGCGATGGTTCGAAGTCGTGTATATAAAAAAAAGAAAACTGGAGGAGTCGTGTGTAGTAGAAGTCAGGGGGAGGGAAAATCGAATTGGCAAAGAAAGGTTTAACAATTTAATTAAGTTTTATCAAGCTATTTATATTTATGAAATCGAATGTTTAAAAAATAATAACTTCTTCGTATGAGGTCGGATTCGCACGAAACAAGCGGCGTTGGATTCGTATTATCAAATACTACGCGATAGAGTTTGATTAGACATATTTGAAGCTGTTGAAAATATTGGTTAAAATTAAATGCTCGTTGAATTTTAATCTAAATAAAATGCTGCAACGACGAATGCAACCAAAGTGAGTAAAACTCGCTCTCTCTGGCCCACTTGTATTTTATATTAGTGGGAATATTTTTATTATATTGTTTTGATGACTGTTTGGATGTATATATTATATGTGTGTGTGTGTGTGTGTGTGTGTGTGTGTGTGTGTGTGTGTGTATATGTATATGTTGGTTGGTTGGATTTATTCTTGCATATTTTAGCGTATGAGACGCTATACATTCCTGTGTATGAGCGGATGAACCTTTGTACACGCATCTGCCCGAAGCAAACATTGTACATTTTTCTCATATGCTGTATTTGCTGTAGGTTACAAGTTGGAGGGATCCAACATGATTCCTCACCATTGCTGATTATTTATTTACGCATATTTGTTTATATGTCGTAACATATGATTTGTGATGCAGGAAAACCCGTTGGAGGGATCCAACTAGACTCCTCATTATTGTTGATTATTTTTCATATATATGTGATATATGATATGTTTGGATGCCATATTTGTGAATTGGATGTTTATCCCCTTATTTAGTGCTTAACCAGCATTGGGCCATGTTTTCAATTTTTTGAAATACTTTAAAAGTGATTTCAAAGTGATTTTTGGTTTAAAAGTTATGTCAAGTGATTTTGAAATATTTATGTTTATAATTATTTTTAAATTATGAAAAAGAGTTTATTTTAAATTAAAATGAAGGTATGGTTTTGTTATTTTAAATATACAGTTTTATGAATGTTTGTAAATAGACTTTTTGAATAGCTTTTATATATAAGATTCGTAAGTAATGTTATGTGAATAAGTAATGGATTTCTAAATGGAATTTTACAAGGATTAGAAATGGACTTGAAATCAATATTTGTGTAAACCATTTTATATAATGGACTTATAAAAGGGATGTGTATAGAAATGGTTTTATAGGTCAGTTATAAATTCAATTTGCTATTGGTATTTCAAGGATGGTTTTATAAATGGATTTAACATCAATAAATTATAAATGGTTTTATAAACGGATCTTGGTAAATAATGAGATTTTAAAAGAATAGATTTATAAAAGAAACTTTGTAAACAAAAGGATTTTATATAAAAGAATTTTTATAAATATTTAAATAAATTCATTTGTAAACAAATAAGTTGTAAAATAATGGGATTTGCAAATTGATATTTAGAAATGGTTTTATACATGGACATTGGAGAATTAAAAGTTATAAACATTGTTTGTAAATGTAAATGTAAATGTAAATGATTTATTTTCATAAGTAAGTATGGTTTTATAATGTAACGACCCACTTTTCTATACTATCTAAGTTGACAATAAACTGCACCTGTCTACTAAAATTGCACAAAAAGGTGGATTGTTAGAGGTAAAGAAGAAAAAGATAGAAGAAACCAAAAAAACCACACAGAATCTAACAATCACAGCTGTAATAACCTGCAAATTTCTATACGTAATTAACTGAAACTTTGTGAAATTTTAAATATTTGAATTTTGAAATAAAAATTTGATATTTGAAAAAAATGGTAAATTTTCATGAGATAATATGGAAGTTTAGTTTATTATGTAATTTTATTTTAATTTAAATCAGCTAATATTTGATGATAATAAAATGTTTTCCAAACCTGAATATTTGTATATATTAACTTTGTAAATCATCTTCTGAATGAAACGTCATCTTTCGTTTCGTCAATAGTAGACTGCGATTCCCCCGTTTATTTTATTTTTGACGTTTTAGCAGCGTTCTCGGTTCTAGATATCGACTTTTGATAGGATGGTCGTACCACTGATCTTTCTATACCATTTTGATCATCTCGTCGTGCTTATCTTTATGGTATATTCAATTCTGTGTTTTGAAGTCTAGTACGCAGCAGAATCCGCAAAAAGGGTAACCGTATAGGTATTGGTTTTTGTGCTTGTTGTTTCTTGTGACTTTTCATTTTTCACCATACAATACCAACATAATACCAACAATTGTTTGCATTTATCTATTCCCACTTTTTAAAATTCATTTCGGGTCATTTCCCTTTGCTTTCATTTTTCATTTTTGCTTTACATCTCCAATTTTCCAGTCTGCAAGTTCATTTTCCTCTTCACTTTTCCCCTTGCTTTCTGCGGCCACACGGCTCCACCTTGCACCATCATGATTCATCACCAGACCCACGTGTAGCAGCATCCTTCCTATCTACTCACCTCGCCCTTCAGCTTGCTCCGCCACCGATATCATCCACCACAAAAGTCCCGACCGAGCTATTCTTCTTCACTTGTATTTATAGGTAATATATTTACATATGTTTTAAGTATTTATTTAAATAATATGTGGTAAATTTATATATTAGTTTGTATATTTGAATTTAAAGAATGTATTTTTAAATTTAAAATAAATTTGCATGCTGCATTGAGTTTATAAGATTTTGTTACAGTTAAGTATATATATAAAGTTTCAAAATATAGGTGTATATATTTGAAAGTAAGGAGAAGATATGTGTATATGTTGACCGTATATAGATACATGTACATAGGCGTTGGTTTCAATACATATGGAGATGCATATGTTTTGTTATTTATAAAACTGTATAAGTTTATATGGTTTAGTATGCTGACTTTCATTGAGCTACTTGTTGTATATAATATATATAGTTGAGATATATTGCTATTATATATAAAAAATTAAGTGATATATATGTATTCATATAACCGTTGTATTATAGTACTATCTTGTTAATATTTATATTTTATATGCAAACTTTATATATTATTCTTTTCATTTGCTCTATTTAGGGTGATGTTTCTATATATATAAATATATATATATATATATATATATATATATATATATGTTATATAAAGCAGTTGTTTACTAAGTATTTTACGGTTTTATATATATAATAGTGTATAAGTCATATATAAAGTTGTTTATATATTAGCAGTTAGTGTTGTATAGGTTATTTATATAGTATTTATGTTGCAGATGGATATATGTATGTAAATATGTTAGTGTATATATATTGTTATAATAGTTGTTGCATATTATAAGTTTATAAAGTTATAAAAGTCAAATGCATAGTTACATATGTAGTTTATATTATGTTTAAGGTATTGCCATTTGACTGTTTATAGTATAAATATGATGTGTTGAAATATATATACATGTAAGTGTTTTAGGTAAATTAGGTTTAAAACATATATGTTGATTTTAATATATGTGTTTAATTAAAAACAACGATTTTTAATTACATATGTATATATAATTTTAATATTATTTTAAATTAAATATTGATTTCGTGGAAATAACAATAACAATAATATATATATATATATATATATATAATTTCTGTTTCTATTAAGATGATTCTAATTATTTCACACGTTCCTTATTATCAGCTTTGATCGTCAAATTCTTGTCAATCTTGATTTGCTTTGGAATTCATGCTTGGATTCGTAACCCATCTCATTCTCGTTCATCTTTAGCTTCGAAAGGTGAGCAATCACTCACAATTAACGTTCTTATATTTACTAAATTTAATTTCAATTGAAACGACAATTGAAATTTGTTGTCTTAGTTATTTAACTTGCTATATATATATATATATATGCTATTATCTATATCTGTTCACCTATGAAATCCGACACCATGATCTGTTCTTTATTTTATCACTGATGATATATGTCTGTTGCTGATTATTATATTATTTTCATATATGTTGCCACTCTCCAAGTTCCCTGTTAGTATAGGATTCCCTATGGGTTGAAAAGATACATACCCGAACGATCTTGTAAAATATGAGAAAATCGTTATGGGATGAAATGATAAACCCAAGCGATTTTCATTGAATTGAATTTGGGATTGCAGTTTAAATGATATATACCCGTTTATATTTAAAATACGGATTGAAATGGTAAATATCTGTATCACTTGACCATAGGATAGAAAATTATATATAGACACCATTGGTCTATATATAAATATTTTGAAAATGATTTCAATGGTTTTGGAAAGAAATATATGGTTTTAATAAATATTTATTTTAAGATATCATATACAAATGTATTTTTATAAAGATTTGAATTTTATATTTTTAAAATTTTATGTTTTAAAAATTTAATAGTTATAGGTTAATTTTTGAAATTACAATTTTTAAGAATTTACTAGTAATTTTACTATTTCTAAAATAGATTTAATATATAAAAACATTTAATAACATGTTTAGGTAATTATTTAAAAGTTTATTTCAAGGATAGACTTTACAATAATTTTTAATAAATTGTGGTTGAAAAGATAAATTTGTAATTGATTGAAACTATCTTTATTTAAGAATTATATTTAAATAAGTTTGATTTGAAATTATTAAATTTGAGATCTAAAGATATGATTTTATAACTTCATTTTGATTAGAAGTGATTTAAATGAATATTTTAAACTTTACATAAATTGAAATGGATTTAGTTTATTTAAGTTTATAATTTGAATTTTATTTAAATGTTATTGAAATGATTAAGTAAATGTTTCAAAACTAAATAATAGTAAAGTGAATTTGAGATATAAATGAAATTTTCAAATTTAGTTTTGAAAATGTGGAATATTTAAAGCTTTGAAGTATATTGAAATTGAAATGGTTTATTTTTGGTTCAAATCTATTTTTGTAAATCGATATACTTTGAAATGGCTTATTGAGAAATTGAATTGAGTTGAAATTTATGAATTGAGATTTAACTAAATTTGAATTTTGGAATTCGAGTTGATTTGAATCGATTATGAAATTTAAGGAAGCTATTTTATTTTATAAAGAATTTCTAAATTATATTTAAAACTGTTTATATATTTTAATTTATAAATTATTTTAATATAAACTATTTTAACTTATAACTATTTTTAATATAAACTATTTTATAATACAAATTATTTTAATATAAACTATTTTAACTTATAGCTATTTTTGTGGAAACAAATTTATTTTATAAACTATTTTATTATATATACTATTATTAATATCTAAATTGTTCAAGTGGAAAGTTATGATTTCAAAGTTATGAATTTCAAAGTATTATGTTATCAAGTGTTATGATTTCCAAAGTGTTATAATTTCTAAGCTTTATAATTTCGAAAGTGTCATAACTTTGAAAGTGCTATGATTTTGGAAATGGATATATATTTCAAGTGAAAAATGATATAGTATTGATATGGTTTTGAAATGGAAATGATATTTTGGTTTTGAAGTATAAACTATTTTGAAATAACCGCGGTGTTATAATAGCATTGGTTGTTAAAGAGACCGGGATCGGTTATTGTCATACTCTTTGCCAATACCGAAAACCGCTTTAACAACCGTGTATGCGGTGGAGATTCCAGAACGAAGTAGGTTTGCGGCGATATTCTATTTGGGGTATATACGTGGACCTAACTTCTGTGGGTTAGCATAAGGTGGCTAAAACAGGAGCAATTGACGGGCCAAGTGAGGTAGCTCCTCCGATCGGACACACTCCAACCTATACCATTCAATTACTTCGTGATTGATTTGGTGCGCACCTTTGATTTGGGAGTGCGGCTCAAGGTGGGCGATTGTCGCGGCTCTGCCTTACCACCAGCCTGGAAGTGTAATTGTTATATCTACCATAGAATTGCCTAGTTGGGTCATGTCACCTAACCTTTCGAGACCATTACGATTTTTTTGTGTCTTACCTATGGAGTGCTCTTTGATAGCCCCAGTTTACGGAGTATCATGGTATTGTATAAACTATGGCATTATAAAATGTGTTAAGGGGGATATGAATAACGGTTTAACCCTATTTGCTTTACTATAGACATTATTATAATAGCGTACATTACTGCATAGTAGATAGTTCCACGGATCCTTAGAGGATGGTTATCCCAAACATCCTTTGAGTTACTTGTATTTCAGTTGATATTTCACTTGAGTTGGATTTATTGATATAAGAATGTTAATCCTGTCGAGTGTTTTGTGTTTTTGCTTTATGCTCGGGTTAGACTGAGTGTTACAGCATTTGAGACTCACCTTTAGGGTTGGAGCTTTGCTTGGAGATCTATCTATCTGTTCAGCTTCCAATTGTTCAGTTGACTCCTATGATATATTCTGATCTTGTATTTAACTATTGTATTGAGACTTCTGTGTATTCGAGACTTATGTTGTATCTTGTTTTAACTCTGTTATATATATATATATATCAGCTTCATGAACTACTATTCATTTGTTTCCACTGCTTATTATTGTAATACTCTGTGTCTGTGATTCTGTGATTTGTTTATTTACTGTATACGCTGAGTTTTTCCAAATATAAATTAATAATCTAATATTTTGAGCAATTCAAGTCTAGCATGTGTGTATGCCTATGCACTTGGCGTATGCAACATGATAGGGGGTTCTAGCTTCTGGTTTGGTAGCGAACGGTTGACTCTTACTCCTATATGTCCCTGTGGGGTTGGTGCAGTCGAGAGGCTAGTCGTAAAGGAAGAACATAGGTACCAATGTATGCTATGGTGGGCGTCACCCCACTTCCCTACGGGATGTTACATGTGGTATCAAAGCTCTGATTTTAGGCAAAACTTAGCATATAGAGTAGATTTAATTACAGAATTACCTTCGTTCGAGCATGAATCTCTTCCTCTTTGACTTGGGTTCTTTTGAATTTTGGAACTTTCCCCTTCGTTCTAGAAATCCATTATTGTCCCTCCCTAGCCATATTTCCATTATTCAGGAGTATCCCATAGCTCCATTGTATGATTTGTAAAAGGGTGAAACTCCTTTTCAACAAGCATCGATTCACTGAAGATTTATATATCGTCGGTCTAGATGCTGCTATCTCTTGTTATACCCAAATTCTCTTCTCTTGTGATCGGATGTCGATTTGCTCAAAATTTTGCATCGGTCTTATTCCTGAAGTCACGGTTGACCTGGTTAAGGTCGCCCGTGATTTATATAAGTCCATCCATCTTCCTATTTTGAAATTTAATCATCTTATCTTCGTAGTGAGCTCATCTTCTTGTTAGATTCTCTTCGATTAGGGTCCCTCTTAATTTAGATCTCTATCTTTGTTCTAGAATCCATTCTGGAATCTTCGAGTGAGGGAGTGTATTTGTAATTAACAAGAAATATTTATAGTGTGTTGTTTGAGTAGTTATGGTTGGTTTGGGGTTTCGATCGATTCGTCTGATCAATGCTATCGATAGGAATTTTAAAACACCTGGACAGAGCAAACTGACACTATATTATCTTTCAAATTTGTAAATGAAATAAATTTTGTGTGATTATATTATATATATAAGTATAATTTTCCAAAGTTTAATAGTTAACCGAATTAGTTGTTTAAAATGGTAACATTTGATTTTCATTAATTGTTTTATAAACCATTATATACATGGAAGTATAAAACATGGTTACAATTTGATTTGGAATTGAAATGAATTTTTACTTAGAATTTGGGAACTGAATTTTCGGTGATTCCAAACTTTGGTTTCAAATTTTTAAATGTATACTATTTAAAGTATTTTCAAATAGAAATCATTTCCAAAGAAATTTTAAAGGTTTTAAATTAGTACTCTCCTCCATTTTCACTGGAAAATAATTTCGGGTATGATTGCAGCATCATGGACATTCATTTTCGAGTTTCAGAGTGGAGAGACCATTCTATAGCTTTGCTACACTTGGTTTTGAAGAAAAATGGATTTTATTTGAATTCCTTAGGTATGACTTAATTTATAATATATATAAGTATATGTTTATAAATTGGACTTAACATATATATATATATATATATATATATATATATATATATATATATATATGCATGCACTTATCTCAAATGGTTCGACGTGAACTGGAAATTTAACTCTTAAATTTTGTGTTAAAGGATGATTTCAATTTTTAAAATAAAGTAAAAAATTTGAATAAATATTTAAACTTTGAAAAAACTGAATTTGGAATTTTATTTGTATTATACTCGGTTGCATCCCATATATAGCTTATCTAAATTATTCAGAAGTTGGATATGTAATTGAATAGTATACAATATAAAATGATGTTAATGGAATTTTAAATAAAATTTGAATGGTTATAATAAATGTTTATACACCAAATTATGATTATAGGAAATGTTAGTTTAGATAAATTGAATAATAAAATAATGAATAAATGAGATAAATTAAGTAACTTTTACTTTGAAGGAATTAATAAATTTGAAATTACATCAACTTAATGAGATATCTTGAAATTAAATCAATTAGTTGGATATAAACCAATTTAAAAATGAATGAGATTTATATAGTTTTAAATTAATTGTTTTGTAACGACCCAGAATTTTTAGAAATTAAAATTTGACTATTTAATTAATTTTAAATATTAATAAGTGAATTTATAAGTCAAATAAATTTTTATTTGAATTTTTGGATTTAATTGAATAATTAAATCGATAATCTAATTTGTTAAATTATGGAAATAATTAAAAATTGAGTTAAATATGATTGAAAATGATTTGTAAAATTTTATTTTATCATATTGAAGTTAGAATGATATTTTAGAACTTTTAAAATCGAATTAAGAGTTAATTTGTGAAAATTGAATATTTTAATAATTTAAATCGACTAGTGAAAATAGCCAATTTTTGAACAGTCTCAGAATTGAACGAAACCAGTTCCATTGGATCTATAATAGTTAGTTATTACCGGATTTCAAATTTCGTGTCAATCGGAGTTATCGTTTGATCGTGGCAGCTCGAAACGCATCGAATTATTTTTAATTTAAATTTGGCGAGCTAAAATAGTCATTTTTCAAAAAGTCTCGGATTTCGACGAAACCAGTTTCATCGGATCCGTAATGTGATATTATTGTAAGGTTTCAAATTTCAAGTCAATTGGATTTACCGTTTGTCCGGTACAAATTAAAACGCCTAAAAAATCGCTTAAATCGGTTTAATTCAAATTGAGCGTTTATAGCCATAACTCGCACAGATGTCCGAATTAGCTTCCGAAACCTGTTCCATTGTGTCCGGAACGCGGGGTAAACCCTAGAAACGCTGGTTACGGCGCGTAAATCGGAGTTCGGAATTTCCGGATGGATAGTGTTCGAATTTTTCTCTATAAATAGCCCCCCACTTAAAAAAAATTAAAAAAAAAAACCTAAACCTAATTTATACGTAGCCGCCTCAGGCAGAATCAATGGCCGAAAGTTTCACATGTTCTTCCTTCAATTTCTCAAAATCCAAGCATCGATTCAAGAATCGCTCAACTAGAAAAACGTAGAGGATAGTGTGATTGACATATCCAACGGGTATGATCGCGAATGGAGTTGTATATTGTGAGATTTTTAGCCGCGTCCTCCATGACTTACGCACGCATTTCATGACGAGATGGGGGGCCGAGTTCCACTGTACTTCAGCCGAGTATAGAGCTTGGCATGCTCTTCGACATGGAGCTACCTGATCGACGTATCGTCGAGTGAAGTGGCCGTGATAATTAACCCTAACTTGATGGTGTTGGGTTCGAACGGCCTGTAGATGAATTTCGTGAGTTGGGGAAGAAAGAATGTGGACGGGCCTGATGAGAGGGGGGGTTTGGATCCAAGGGTGATGTAGGATTTAGGTTTAAAATTTAATTTTAAGTTGTAAATTTATATTAGTTTAAATCGTGTAAACTTCAAATATTTGTAACTTTTTCATACGAGGACGAAAATGCGCGAAACCAGTTGCGTTGGAATCGTATGGACGAGCACTACGCGATGGAGTTGGTTTGGAGTCGTTTGGAGTTAGTGAGAATTTTGGGTAAAATTAAACGTCCGTTTAATTTTATTCGAAATAAATCGCTAAAACGGAAATTAAAATCAAGGTGAGAATTTCTCACTCAATCGAATCAGTTTCGATTTTATTTTAAATAGTTAGATTTAAAATATTTGAATGCATGTTTGAATGTTGATTGTTATCTATTGATTGTTAAAATAGACATTATACGCCGTTAGTAAGCGGATGTTATTTATTAAAAACATATACCGCGAATATTTCATAAACAGTGAAATTGGTATTATATATGATAGCAATATATATATATTGGCATATGTATATATTGGAGTTATTGATTTCCCGCATTTTTTTTTAGCGGATGAGACCCTATTACGCCGTTATTAAGCGGATAATATTTAATAAGAACATGTACCGCGATAATTTCGTACTGGAGCGAAATTGGTATTGTGCTAATGTTTGTGAATGCAGGAAAACAGGTTGGAGGGATCCAACTGGATTCCTCAACAGTTTTTATTTGATTTCAGATATTTTGATATTTGATGGATTATCATATTGATATATGATATCGTTGTTGTCGTGATTGACTATTTGGTGTGTAGCATCATTGGACCGAATTTGGAATTTTAAAATGATTTTAAAGTGATTTTTAAAAATATACTATATTTTTGGAATTGATTCATTTTAAATAAATAAACGTTATAATTTTTAAAGTTATAAAAAATATGATTTTTGAGAAATATAGTTAAAAACTGATTTTTGAGAATATGATGCTAATGATTTTATAAAATAGTTAAATCGGAATTTTAGAATTTATTGTGAAAAGTTTAAATACAGGATTTATAAAATTTAATTATTTTATGAATCAAAATGGTGAAATAATAAAGGAGATTAAAGACGTTTTAAAGAATAATATAAATTGAATTATATTAAGAGATTTATAAATGGATATTTATAAATTGAGATCTTGAAATTATAAAACGAGTTTTTATAAGTGTTTGAATGGAGTGAAAATGAATTTCATTAAAGAATGAAATTTATAGAACTATAAACGGTGAAGTTATAAATGAGACTTATAAATAGTAAGATTTATAAATTATGAAGTTATTAAAAGAATAGTTTTGAATAAATCATTGAATCTTATAAGTTATAAGATTTATAATTATGAAGTTCAAAGAACGATTTTGTAAAATAATCGTTTTATAAGCATTTAACTTATAATGTGAAATTTTAGTTTATAATTGAGTTATAAACTGGAATAGGTTAATAAAAGAATTTATAAAAAGGAAGTTTTTATAAATAAATAGAAATGGAATTTATAAACGTTGTTTTATAAATTCGAAATGACTTATTTTGATAAGTAAATTGTTGAAACTTATTAATGGAGTTATATTCACATTTTTGACCGTGAATAATCCTTTGAATTAAAATGAATAAAAGGATGAAATTGTTAACGTAGTATATTCACGTTTTTGAATAGTGAATAAGATGTTAAAGAAATTGTTTTGAATGTGATATTGAAATTGAATTAAAACGATCTAACGAAGTTTTAATTGTGTTGAGATTCGAAACCATAGATTTCAACATTCATTGTTGAAATAGACATTTTCGAGAAATAAAAGGAAATAGTGGACTATAACACTGTTGTTATAGTAAATGATTTCCGAAAGGAAATGTTTTGTATAGTATTGGGATTTATATATCTATTTTAATTTCGAATCCCTATACTAGTGATTTTGGGTTGTCATAACGATGTTTTACGCAACATTCATTTTGGCCCAAATAAATAGGTTTAAGAGAATGATTTCCTTAAAGAATGAAATATATACTTAATTTCGATTGAAGTATATTGAATATTTTCTAAGTGTTGAAAATAAATAAAATTTGTGAATTACTTATGAATAAATAAGTATGAAAATGTTTTCTAATATAAAGTGAATATCTTAAGAATTTATCTTTTTGAAGATAAATTGAAATGAATAATCGAAATCGAATATTCATTGATATTTTGAAATATAAATTTACTATTGAATTTATAAATGAAAGTGGAATTGGTTTAAAAATAAATGTTGATTTATTTTTAAAGTGTGAAATTATATATCTAGTGAAGATATTTTGGAAAATAAATAATTTGGAAAATTATTTGGAATCTGGTGATGTGTGCATATCCAGTGATAGTTCAATAACCGACTATCAATATTTCCCTGTGAATGGGTAATTGATGTGATTTGTTTGAATGTGAATGCCACACTTATTTTTGAATAAGCGCTCACTATTCGGGTTAACCGGGAAAGGACCATGGGGTCGTATAACCCATTCCGAATATGTGATACGTCGTTATAATTGCATTGAAGATCGGTGTTGAAGACCCGGTATTTGCGAGAGCGATAGGATGACCTGTCGATTTACTCTGCACCGAGTTGCTCCGGTATAGAGTTCTCCATATGTGATGGTGAATCCGATCAGGATTGTGAATATCCGGATTGCAAGGACTTCTTTGTAAGTGCCTTCGGTTTTGTTCGATCCCGGAACAGACTTGTATGGATAGTGTGTCTGACATTACAAGTTGAGATATAAAGCCAATTTCATTCAAATATATTTCTGTTGGTGGCGAAGAATTTATTCTTTTAGCTTAACACCCTTCTCTGAGACATACGAGCTCAGAGGTTATATAGTTGAAGTTATCAGCGATATATTCCCAATTTGGTAATGTGATATGCTGAGTGATGCTGAAATGATCATTGTGTTGATTATTTGTGATAGGATCGTTTATTTGATCGTCTATCCTTGTGATCATTGTGTTGATCATTTGTTGACCCAAAGCATGGCTTTTGTATAAAGTATGTTTTTGTGGACGTGACTTCGTCGAACCTCACACCCCGGAAATGGTCAAAACAGGAAAGATGCGGCAAGGTTATGAGGGGTAGCACCCTTTAGGGTATGTACATTTCCTTCTGGATAGAGGTTGTATCATGGTATGGAGCCCAGATATTCAACCTATGTGGTTACTACGAATTTATTACTTTGTGGTTGTTGGCTTTCGGGATCCCGTGAGAAAGGTCGTTTACGATCGGGGAATGGCGTGCTCGTGTCAGTAGTTACCCAGTTAGGGGTAACCCGGCCTTGTGTTGGCAGAGTTCCGGTTTGGTTCTCGGGGATGTCTTTCCAGAGGCATTCTCATGTGGCAATGGGAAGTTCCTTGGCCTGACCATTTGTTGGAAATCCAAAGAAACAATACGTGACTTGTACGGTTTTAGTTGTATAACCTGCTATGGAATGTGGCGGTAACCTGCTATTGAACATAGTTAGCTATAGTAGGCATAGTTCGGAATGTCTATGCTGGCTAAGATTTATATTCTACTTTCGAAATAATTTTTCCCTACACTATGCACTAATAATAATATGAAATGTTATTTTAAATGCGTATCAAGCATCTTTGACTATCATAAGGAGAAATCTCCTCCGATTCTGCGTTTGCATGTGTGTGTGTGCGGGAGGCCTTATGGTAGTCCCATTTTTAAAAGCATTGCGAATTGAATTTAAAAATATCTCTCTATTTTGATTTTAAAGATAAATAAACTGTTTTGAGTTCTCACACCAGTCACATGACTGACTTGGAGTTTATTGTTTTCCTTCCTAAACTCTGGGTGCCCACCAATTTCCACACGGGCAGTTAAGAGTTAGGTTTATCAGGATATTCTGGATATTCTTGAGTTGCTGGAGGCAAGCTGGATGGCATGGCGTATTACTTATATAGTATTTCTTTTTCCGCTGCACTGTTTGTTGTTGTTGTATGATGTTGTACACTCTGATGATATGATGTAATGAAATGTAATGTAATAACTGATATAGTTCTTTGTTTAAAGATTATTCATTTATTATTATATGTTGTTCCGCTGCGAATTGTGAGATTCTGATGTTGTATCTGTTGTTTTCTGTTCCGTCCTATCTTCTTCTGTTTTTCTTTTTCCTATCTTCTCTTCTCTCTATTTTAAAATTCTGTTCTATTCTCCTTATTTTCTATTCTCTCTAATTTCTATTTTCTTTTCCTTATCTAAATTTTCTATCTTTTTCTTTTTCTTTTCTTTCTTTCTTCTTTCTTAAACCCATAACTATTCGGTTTTTCGGCAACGAAAATCCGCGTACGTTACATGTTTTCTTTTGAAGTTCAATCTACTTTTCTTTCTGGTTGTTTCTATTCCTCTATTTCCTTCCTTTTTGGAGATGAAAAGTTTTGAGTGAGGGAGAGTGTAACGACCTGTAAATTTTTATGGTTTCAAATAATGTAATTAACTGAAATTTTATGAAATTTTAAATATTTGAATTCTGAAATAAAAATTAGATATTTGAAATACCTCTATATAAGAATAGCAAATGGTAAATTTTCATCGGATAATATGAAGTTTATTTTACTCTGTAATTTTATTTCAATTTAAATCAGCTAATATTTGATGATAATAAAATGTTTTTCGAACCTGAATATTTTTATATAATAAATTTGTAAATAATCTTCTGAGTGAGACGACATCTTTTGTTTCGTCAATATTGGATTGCAATTTCTTCGTTTATCTTAATTTCGACGTTTTAGCAGCATTTTCGATTCCAGATATTGACTTTTAATAGGATTCTTATACCACTGATCTTTGTATACCATTTTAATTGTCTCGTCGTGCTGATCTCTACTGTATATCAGTTCTGTGTTTTGAAGTCCGATATGCAGCGGAATCCTTGAAAAAGGTAACTGTATCGGTACTGGTTTTTATGCCTATTGTTTCTTGTAACATTCCCGGATTTTATCCAAATTTAAATTGATAATTAATTTAATTTTTGGAAATAAATTGTGAATTTATTGGTAAATTAATTAGAAAAATTCCAGAATAAATTAAAATATGGGTTTGTTTATATATAAAAGTTATTTGAAAGTTAAACTCTATATTTTTAATATATGTGATTATCTATAAATGTATAATTAGAATTTCGAAAATCATTTCCTTAAAAAGTTATATAAGTGTTAATGATAGAAAATGCATAAATATAAATATTCATATTAACTTGGATTCAAAATGTATGTAAATATGACTTTAAATAAGATTTCTAATTGGAAATTCAAAAATAAATATTTTGAATAATATATTAATTATACATTTGATTGTGGATTGATTTGAAAATTTTGAATAAGTATATATAGATTGAAAGTTAAATTGTAAATAAAATTTTGATTTCGGAAAAAAAATTAAAAATGTAAATATTTATAAATATATTGGATTTGGAAACTCTAAAAATTTAATACTAATAGGAAAATTTGTTTTGTATTTATAATATGATGATTTGAAAATTTTATTTTGAAATTGATTTACAAAAGCTATTTAAAAGGAATAAATTCTAATATATATATATATATATATATATATACACACACGCATACATATTTATTTCTTTTATGTATATAGATAAATGTTTATTTAAAAGTGTAATAGTTTTAATTTAAATAAGATTTGATAAAAATGGTCTATAAAACTAAATTGAAAAATATACATATATACATTTAAAAGTATAGTAAAATAAGTTTAAAATAAGATTTGAACATTTTCTTTTAAAAAATATAGTTTGTAAATATATAAAAGTATGAAAATAAGAATTAATAAAAGTTTAAATTATACATACCTTTTGGAAATCAATAAAAAAAACATATATTTATATACATATGTTAAAAATTGGTTTGTAAAGATGTAAAATTAAGTAAATTATAAGATAAAAGGAGTTAAAACATAATTTTATCACAAAAGACATTTGTAAAGTTGAGATTATAAGATTTAACAAGTGTAAAATTTTAATGGTGAGAATTAAACAAGTGTTAGCCCATTTTACAAGTGGCAAGATCGTTTTTTTCTTTTGAATATGAATTTTATACAAAAAAAGAATTTTTTGAACTAGGCTATCCTCAGTTTTGTAAAACCTGATAACAAAGAAAAGCAAATGCAAACAAAGCTGAAAACAAAAATTTCAAAACTAGAAAAAAGGAAATCAAAAGCAAAAACAAAAATCAGATTCAACTAAATCATCATCAAAGCAAAGAAACAAATCATCAACAATCAAGTAAGGGTTAGATTCAAATAAATCTGAAAGCAAGTTTCAGATCCAAATACAAAGGCCTGTAAAATCTAAAGCCTGGAAAGAAATCAAAAGAAAAAAAAAATCATCAGCCTGAAGCATGCAATCCAACTTGGTCTTAACAACAAGCAAAACAAAGATTAGAGAAATAAAAAAAAAGCAAGATGAATTAAAATCCAAGTCCAGATCATTTGAAAAGGGCTTAAGCAGTTTCTCTATTCCTCCCTTTCTTCATCCCTCAGGTGAGCAAACCTCTATTTTAAACCTGAGTTTGTTTATTAACTTTAGATATATGAAGTGAAATAATGAAAATATACTACATATCTATATGAAGATGGGAATATGTTTGTGCATGCTTGTGTGTATATGCATTTTGATGTTCTGCATAGGTTATAACTTTTAACCCTGATGAAAATTCAACATCCAAGCCTCTATTCTCTTAGGCTTTGATATTCGAATAGAATGTGTTTGAATTAACACAACCTTAATTTAAAAATATTTCTTGGTAAAGTTGATGAAAACATTTTTCTGGATATTGAAAATACAGTAAACTCAAAACATTCCAAAATTCGATTTTTAAAATTTCTCGATTTGATTATATAACTCTAATCGCCTTCAAAAATGAGGATTTTTAAGACAAAATCAAGATTTTTAGAGCTATATTGAATGGGAATTTTGGGGTTGAATGAAAACCATGTTTTGGGTAAATTCCATTGGTCGACGATGATGGGGGAGTCGTGGTCGTTCCTGGATAGGGTAGGCGGAAGATAGATCATCGAAAAAATTGTAGTGCTATTTATTTTTCACCTTGGAGGTGGTAGGTTGTCGATTTATGGTTAAGTAGCAGTTTTTTGTCGATATTGAAAATGTGGGTTGTTCATCGGTGTGAATGAATCGAGTTGAACCAGAATTAGGGGAATTGGAAGAGAAGTGTTTGGTGTAACTATGGACGAGGCGGCGTTGTCCTAGGTGGTAGGATCGTCGTTGGCGAGGCGTTTTTGTCAAGGGTTGGGTTCCAGTTTTTGGGTCAGGTTGTTAAATTTTGATCGACGGCGAATGGGAAGATTCTGGAGGTTTGGGCTAGTCGTGGTGGTTCGCGGCGACATGACAGAGGTATCATCAACGATCAGATCGTCATAGATGGTTCGTGCACGTGCACACTTTTTTTTTAGCACGTCTGAAAATCATGAGGTTGGGGAAGAAGATACATTCTCGAGTTCGTGCTCAAGTTGTTTGTGCGGGTGACTCGAAGATAGGCTCGGGTTTGACCAAGGGTTGTCTCAGGTCTGAAGCTTTTAACAAATAAGTTTTGAATTTTGAATAAAATAAGTTTTAAAACTTTATTCTTAAACAAATTTCTTTTATATAATAAAAGTTTAATTAAATTTTGATCAATAAAAGTTGTATAGTTATTTAACTTAAAATTAATTAAGTTTGGTTTTCTAAAATTTATTTTGAAAATAAAATTTAATAGTTTAAATTAAGAATCTGATTTAAGAGACAATGGTTTATCCTAAAAAATGTTGTTGATTTGTAATTAGCTTGTAGATATTTTGTTAACTCATATGTTGATAATAATCCATTTTTAAGATTATTTAAAATAAGATTTTAAAGATAAAATGGTTCATCTTGAGATTTTGATTTTGATTATAAATTAGCTTAAAAAGGGTTGGGTTAAATTTTATGAAATTAATTAAGATAAATGTGTTATCTTAAAGGACTATTAACTTTGATATTTAAAGATAATTACTTAATTAAAAGAAATTAATTAATGATAAAAATTTATTTATCAAATAATTAAAGTATAATTAATTAAGTATAAATAATTAAATAATAATTATTTAAGGATTAATTTATTAATTGTAATTAATTAAGTATAATTATTTAAATGGTAATTAATTAATGGTTAATTAATTAATGTAATTAACTAAGGATAATTAAATAATTAAAGGTTAATTGATTTATTAATTAAGGATGATTAAGTAATAATCAAAGGTTAACTAATTGATTAATTAATAAATGATTAAAAGTTAATCACTGATTAAAGTTTATAATTAATTAATGTCAAATTACCTGGATTAGTAATTTATTAATCTGGTTTAAGTTAAGTTATAATCAGGATTGAGTAATTAATTCATATGTAATTAATTTAATTGCAGATTTAACTGAATTAACTAAGGATTAAAAAATTAAATAAATCCTGCCTATAAATGATTACTGAATGCTTGGATTGCTTTTGAATGTTTGTATGGTATGCGATGCCTTGAATTGATTGTCCTGGTTGATCTATGATATTTTGTTTATGAATTGAGATGTGTATAATTTATTTATTTATCTGTAATAAATTTATATTATTTATCTGTGAATCCTGCGGATGGAGGTAAGTGTTATAGGAATATACCGCTTATCGATATTGATGTGCTTGAATCTGCGATGATGATATTGCACTATTTTGTAAAACCTTGGACTACGTGATACACACACAGATATGGATTGCACAAGGAAATTGGTTAAGTCACAGATTTTTGAAATGGTTTTAAAAATTGAATTTTGAATCCAAATGGTTTTGGAAATGGAATTGGGTTAAAAGTGAAAAGCTTTTGAAAAGGAGTTTTGAAGATAAAAGTTATTTTGAATAACTTGATAAAGTTTTAAATCTTAAATAATTTGATTTGAATTTGAATTCAAGTTTTGAAATTGAATTCTATATTTGAAAGTTTTGGTTTAAAAAAAGGTTACACAAGTTATAAATGTGTTTATATGGGTTTTTAAACCATTTTGAAAGTATTACTTTAGGAATTTGAATTTAACCCAAGTTTTATACTTGAAGGACTTTAACTTGTGCAAATGAAATCGGATTTTTCTAAAACAAAAACTATTTGTCTTCAAATAATAATAGCTTTCATATAAAGAAAGGATTTCCAATTTATGTTGAAAGATTCCAAGTTTGAAATAGAATTGAAATAGTTTTGAAAGCTATTAGTGATTCTTGATTAAAGATTAGTGAACTTTGTTTCCAAAATAAGAGGATATTGAAGGTGTATCTTTTGGTATAAAAGATTTGAATTGTGGATTGTTTTGAAAGCTATAATTGAATCTTTGTGGAAGATTCTTGAACTTTGTTTTGAATTTGAAAAAGATCTTAAAGGTATCTTTTGTATAAAAGATTTGGGATTGAAATGGAATTGTTTTGAAGGGCTATAAATGAATCTTTCTGAAAGATTGGTAAACTTTGTGAAGTGAATATTTTTGTTTAAAGATTTGAAAATGGTAATTTGTTTAAACCATTGAAAGAAAAGTTTTAGGCTTTAAGTTGTGACTTGACCGAGATCCCATTATCCATATGGTTTTTAAAATATTGCGCTCATTATTCGGTTTAGCCGGGAGAGGACCTTGTGTCATATAACCCATTTCGAATAATGATACGACGATATGGATAGCAATTGAAGACCGGTGGTGAAGACCGGATATTTTTGAAAGCGAAAGGATAACTCGTCGAATGTCTCTGCACCGTCCGATCCCCGGCATAGAGATTTGATCACCCTTTGTGGTGGAAAGTCCGGACATGATTAGGGATTATCTGGATTTACAAGGGCTTCTTTGGAAGTGCCTTCTGTTGTGTTTGAACCTAGAACAGTCTTGTATGGATTGTGTCTGACATTACACTTTGAGATGTAAAGATGGTTTCTACCAAATACATTTCTGTTTGGTGGCGGAGATTTATTCTCTTAGCTTAACATCCTTCTCTGAGACGTATGAGCTCAAAGGTTATGTAGTTGATGATTACTAGTGATACATTCCCAATTTGGTAGTGTGGCATGCCGAGTGCTGCTGAGTGTTGCTGATCGTTTGTTGATCGAAGCATGGCTTTGGTGAAAAGCGTAGCTTTGTGGACGAGACCTCGTCGGACCTCACTCTCCGAAAATGGTCGAAACAGGAAAGATGCGGCAAGGTTTCAGGGGTCGCGCCCCTAGGGTATGTCCATTC
The DNA here is from genome assembly GCA_030765085.1 of Allium cepa. Lineage (NCBI taxonomy): Eukaryota > Viridiplantae > Streptophyta > Magnoliopsida > Asparagales > Amaryllidaceae > Allium > Allium cepa. The sequence goes on along the minus strand of CM060941.1, from coordinate 1,044,067,200 downwards.
CTTCTGGAAAAGGGTGGTTTCATGGTATGGAGCCTAGATATTTAACCTATGTGGTTACTAAAAATACATTGCTTTGTGGTTGTTGGTGTTGAGGGCCCTCGGATAAAGGTCACAAATGACCGGGGATGGCATATTTTGTTGGTGTTACTTCCGGAAAGGGGTTACCTGGCCTTATGTTGGCAGAGAGCTAGGTAAGTTATCGGGACGTCCCTCCAGAGGCGTTCCCATATGGCAGTAGGAAGTTCCTTAGCCTGACCATTTTTTGGGAATCCAATCATCCAATATGCGCCTTGTATGGTTTTAGTTGTATAACCTGCCATTAATTTATGGTGATGCCTCACTGTTTAGATGGTAGCTATAGTAGGCATACAATAATGGTTATATGCTGGCTAAGATTAATATTATACTTTCGAAAAGTTTTCCACTATGCACTAATAATAATATCAAAATGGTTTTCGTGTATCAAGCATGTTTGACTATCATAAGGAGAAATCTCTTCCACTGCATGGTATGTGCGGCAGGAGGCCTTATGGTAGTTTCATTTTCCAAAAAGCATTGCGGATTTCAATTTTAAATTCTTTTGTTGTTTGTTTTAAAGATAAAACATGTTTTTGTTTGCTCAAACCAGTCCCATGATTGACCCGCAATTTATTGTTCCCTTCCTAAACTCTAGGTGCCCACAATTTTTCCACACGGGCAGTCTAGTGTTGGTTTTTCAGATAATCAAATAATAGAAGTAGATTCGATAGAACCCAGCCTTTGGATTTGGCAATAGCATTTGTTCAAGGTGACTGACCTTGCTTAAGTCCTACTTGATGGTGGTTCGAGTTTCTTAGCTCGAAGACATCGGAGCTTTAGCAATGGAGTCGCTTGATATTGGATTCTCGCTTTCTCACATGGAATTTTATTGGAATTATCTTTTCGCCATCGATAGTAGCAAAGTATAGACCATCTACTTGTGTTATTTTCCGTTGTTATCTTGTATCTCTGATTTTTGTTGATATTCATTTGTATCATATTATATCAAACTGTTGTATTCAATGGTATATTTCATTTTCTTCCACTGTGTTGTTGTACGCAATGTGTTATAAGCTCTGGTACGAGTCAAATTTCAATGGTTGAATCTGCGACATTCAAGTAGAAGTAAAGTACGGGTGTCGATTTTCGAACGCTGAAATTTAGACTGTGACATTTTGGTATCAGGGCTAAAGTTTGAACTTTAGCTTTTGGAGTATGACACATTAGGTAACTCATTAGAGGTAGGGTGAAGTATACCCTAGAATGAGTATATCCCTAAGATATCCGTTTGTATGCCTCAGTAAATTCTATTATTATCCACTGATAGTGAGTATGAGTGTAAGAAGAGGATGAGATAGGGAACAGGGGAGTACCACTACAAATGGCCAATACCCTGTAACAACAAGGAAACAACTTTCTCTATCAATCTCCTTTATTGATCAACCAATTTCAAATTCATTGATTTCTTCGTGGAAGCTATAAGAAGAAGCTTCGGTGTGATGATGGCCTTACGGATCATTATTGATAAATTCATATTTCGTATTCTCTTCATAGGTTCCCTATCATCTTTTCGTTTTTAACTTCCACGAATTTGAATTCAAATTTAAATGATGACGAACAACCCAAATAATTGAGGCAAATAATATCTTCAAAGTACATTTTATTTTATACTGCAAAAATATTTTATTTTCAATTTTACTGCGTCAGTGTATATTTTTGCAGATTGCCCAGGTGCTGGATTCAGTCTGGAATGAAGTTAAAGATAAATACGAGTGAAGAGCGATATGTAGTGAGGACAATTATGTAAATTGAAATGTGATTGAAATTGTAATGTTATTGAAATTTGTATATATATAGTGAGAGCTTGAATTTGTACTATTCAAAACATGTAATAAATATTTGTTTGAATAAAATATCTGTTTGAATTTAAATACTGCGTTATTTATTTTATTCACCAAATATTTATTTAATTATGAAAAATAAAATAGTACATTAACAAATACATTTAAATGAATATATATGTGTGTGTGTGTGTGTTTATTATCATCAAACAAAAATCATATACTCGCATATTCAACAATCTCCCCCTTTTGATGATAACAAACATATATTTAAGATTATGAATATGTTAAATGTATTTGATCGTTGATATACTCTATTTGCTCCCTATATTTAAATGCTTCCTCTCTACATAAAGCTCCCCCTTCATACATGCGTACAATTAAAAATATGCAAATGAGCCTAAATGCAAATAGAAAATATTTGACCTTTGCTTGATTTTATTTGACAAAATCTTAACTTTTCTCTCTCCCTTTTGTTATCAGCAAAAGTGTAATAGTGTTAGAAAAATGGAGATAAAGTGATAGATATTAATACAACATTAAAACTCAATCGAATATAAATATTAAATTTCAATAAAAAATCAAACAAAAATCATAAATACTCTGTTAGGCGCATATTCCACTTTTAGAATGATGGGAATGATGTCATCATATAAAACCATATAGTTGTGTCCATTTATGGTATATTTTTCCAGGAATTTGAATATCTACTAACCATGCATAATCGTTAGGACTTTTAAATGAGATTAGTAGTATTCCAATTTTATCTTAAAAAATGTATTCAAGTATCTTCTAACCACGCATAACTGTGAGGACTATTAAATGGGATTAGAATCAACTTGTTTATTTAACAAAACAATTTTGATATGCGTTCGATACATGCATAACCGTGAGGACTTTTAAATGAGCATGGAAGCACATATTCAGAAATTCCAAGTAACTCACCCATGCATAACCGTGAGGACTTTTAAATGAGAGTGAATACTTTGGTTTTTATTTTATTTTATTATTATTATTATTATTTTATTTAAAAATATAAAATGAAAAACAAATGATTCATGTTTAAATCACCACATATTGACATACTATAATGGATTTTGATGAGTGATGGTTGATAGAAATATGATAGAAATAGAAATGGTCATGGAATTATTACCAACAAAAAGTTTTATAACTCTTGTTTAAATTTCTAAAGAAATTTACTAATTATACCGTCTCGAGTTATAATATATGATAAATATCAACACTCATCACTTTTTCAAACACATTTATCTTTTCGATAATTAGTAGGGAGTCAGATTAGTCAATGTAATAATTTAAAATCAAATCCAAAAATAATTATAAAACCAAATTTTCCAAAATGACTAATCTGAAACAAGGTCAAAAATGATTTTCTAGAAGGGGTTTTATGAGGAAAAAAAATTTCTGCTGTTTGAAAATTATTTGAAATGAAAAATATGTAGATATTTTCTTTGAAAAACGATGCAGTTACTAAATATCTCATCATATATGACGTTCCACTAGTAATTTTTCTATCAACTAGATTACCAGTGTAATCTGCATCTGAATTTTCACTCAAAAATATTATTAGTTGTATGTCATAGACCAGATCATGAAGTGTGTAACAAAATATCTCAAAATCATTTTTTAACAACTTTTTAAATGAAAGTCTCTTGAATTTGAATTGAAACTGTGTAAATAATCAAAAACCATGAATATGGAGTCAGCCAAATGTATTAATCAACCAAATCTATATGAAGTATTTCAAGGATTGTAGTGTTCTAGGCATAAAAGAATAATTGGCCAACAATTTTGAAAAAGTCAGAATCATTATCATTATTCATTTCTTTATAACATAACTGGCTGATTTAAATTCAAATTATCGTGCAGATTATCACATTTAATAAATAGAATATACCATTACTTGTTTTACCTTTACGATAATTTTCGTTGTTGCCCATTGTGATTCTGTCACCTTTGTACTACGCTAAGGAACTTTGCTTTGTCGCTCATTGTGTTTCCATAACAGCCAGAATCCAGATAACATTGTTGTTGTTCCTTAGCCTACCACCACTCCTACACTATAAAAGATTTTTGTGATCTATTTGTTTTTATAGGTCCATGATTGTTAGTGGCAAAATATTTTGAAAAATAATTTTGTGGAGACCCAAAACTATTTATATATGTTCCTTTCGGCACCCAGATTTGTTTAACTTTGAGAGATTTTATATTTATGCCTTTTGGGACAAAATTGGTATAGTTTTCACGTGTTTGGGTATATACCAACAACTGTTTTGATTGTGTCCAAATTTTCTACAAATTGTGCACATTGAATTGACTTGATTAATTTTTCCTTTAATAGGTTCAAATTGATTATATCCAAGTCCATGTCTGACTGTATTAGCAGTTTGTTTCCCTAAGAGCATATTAAACGATTTTTCACTTTTTGAAAATTTATCTAAAGTCGTTGACAGTTGTTGGACTTGTGTTTTGACAGATTCATTTTCTTTAACAATTGTGTGCACTTTTTAATAGAATTTTCTCTTCTTGTATTTTCACTCTCTTTCAAAATCAGAATTTCATTTTCAAGCGATTTAATTTTGATTTCTGATTTTTTAATCTCTTCTTCAAATGTTGGACACTTGTCACACTTAGGGGTCCTACTTTGATAGGTTTTAACTAATTGTTCAAGCTGTTCATTTACTTCAATCAAACTATCCCTTTGTGATTCAATTTTAGCATATTTCTCCCTAAGTCGTTCAAAACAGTCATTTACTTCGTGGAAATATATAAGTAATTCTGAGTGAGTAAGTTTTGATACCTCGCTTGGTTCGTCATCGTCGCTATCAGTTATATTACCTTTAATGCACATATATGCTTTCTCACTCTCACTACTAGTATTTTGATTATCTTCATCACTTGTATTCCACATGGCTGCAAAATTTCTCCTTTTTGATTTCTTTACAAAGTCTCATCGATTTTGAGGACAATTGGGCTTGATGTGTCCGGGTTGGTTGCATTTACGACAGATGATTTTTCGATGTTCTGTGTTATCTAAAACCTTGATTATTCTGCTTTTTAATTTTTGATTTAGAGCTAGATTTCTATATTTGTGGTTCCACCTTTTTAATTTCTTTATTACCATTTCCAACTCTGCTGCTCCATCATCATCGTCATCATCATCACTTTCAGTTGTTCCTTCGAGAGCTATTGATTTCTTTTGAGTATCTCCTCCTTCACGATCTTCCTTGAATTTCATTTCTAGCTCATAAGTGGTGAGATTTCTGATGAGTTCTTGAACTTTGATTTGTTTTAAATCTTTCGATTCTTGAATGGCAGTCACTTCTACTTCAAAAGTTCGTGGAAGGACTCTGAGGATTTTTTGGACTATTTCCAATTCCGTGTGTGATTTTCCAAGAGCTTTTGATTTGTATACGATGTTGGAAAGCCGTTCATACATCTCTTTAACATTTTCATCCTTGGCCGTTGTAAAATTCTCGTATTTTCTACTCAGCATGGCAAGGCGAGATTCTTTGACTTGAGACATTCCTTCGTGAGTCACTTCTAATGTGTGCCACATTTCTTGCGCAGTTAGACAACGTGAGACACGATTAAATTCAAATTGATCCAATGAACAAATAATCGAATTCATAGATTTGGCATTAGTATTTTGTAATTTATTTTCTAGATCTGTCCATCGATCCTTTGGTTTATTTATTTCCTAATTATTTACAATTATAGTTGGTGCTCTATAGCCTGTCTCAACAATATCCCAAGCGTCAATGGTTTTCAGAAAAATTTCCATCCTATTTTCCAGTAAACATATTAACCATTGAACATTGGTGGTCTAACTATGGATTGACCCTCAGCAAAAGCAGTATTAAAAGAAGCCATTTCAAAATTTTAATTTTTTTTTTTACAAAAATTGGTTTTTGAAAAATTGAACTTTTTAAAACAAAAATGGCTTTTGTTCCTAGCTCTGATACCACTTGTAGGATCGATTTCACCCTAGAGGGGGTGAATAGGGTGATGCTATTAATTATAAAAATTATTGCGAAAGTTTATAAAATATTTTCAAAACAAATATATCAAAAAGTAGCACAGATAATAGTAGACTAATTAATGCAAAAATAGAATGACACAGAATTTACCCAGCTTTGGCAAAACCCTACGTACGTGCTGCCCCGAAGGTTTCTACTAGAAATTAAGCAGTCATACGCTTACACACGTAAACTCGCGACATCCGCTGTCGAATAGCCTTAACTCTACGCTCAAAACTCTGCCACAACTCAGCTACTGAGTTGCGAATTCTCAAACTACGCTACGTAGTTTGTCCCCTAGTTACACGACTATAAAATACAATTGTTTAAAGGAGAATATACAAATTTTAAAAACAATTTAAAACAAAACCCTAACAAAAGCCCAAAAGCTTTTAATAAAACCGGCCCAAAATAATTAACAATAAAATATGCCTACCCCTTTTCTCTTTTATTTGCTTGGCTATCTTTGCTCTGTTAAAATGTCGGCCTCATTCTTTGCTTGATCCTCTTTTCTAAAACTAGGGTTTTGAAGTTGTTGAAGCTTCCGACTTTTGTAGTTGATTGAAGATGAATTATATACGGTTTGCTTTGTCAATCGACCGTCTCTTCGTAGCTTAGGTTCGGCTGCTTCTATGATCGAGTTCGATTCGAACAATCTGGTATGTAATTTGCGCTTTTTTTCTTTATGGTTTAGCTAATTCGAACTCGATCAGATTCGAGTTGTTGATTGATTTTTGGTATCTATTTTGCTCGAACTCAAATTCAGGTTCGCCGATGATGTTTATTATTTATATAGGGTTCGAAACCCTTGATTTTAATTCGTATACATTTATTTGAATTCGTCAATTACTTTGCGTTGGCCATTGATCTTCGTTTGGATGCTTGAGATGATTACTAACTTTTTCAATTTACTTGAATAACACCGTGTTGATTTTGAACTTTTCATTTTTCTTGGTCATCACGGTTTCGATTCTGGTTTGACGATGTTGATTTCGTTTGTGGCCACCACGTTCGATTTCTGTTGACTTCGGTCCCTTTATTTGATTATGTTGATTTCACTGTGACTTTGGCATTAACTTGTTCAACTTGAAACTGTTTTTGTTTCTGGCACTTTGTTCATTTTCGGCTTCATAAAGTTTTTCAACATCACCTGACTTCGGCTTGTACCTTATTTACTTGCATGCTTTATATCCAATGCATTGTGGGATTGTGCATTTCATCTTGTATCTATGTCACAGTGATGCATCAAGTTGTTCTATTTGTAACTCGAACTCTGTTGGTTCATCATTGTTGTTGCACTGTTCTCTGTAGCATATTTGGATGTCTTCACTGTCGACTGATGCATTGGCTCCATGTATTCGTGTCAAAGTGATGCATCGAGGTTCTTCACTGGTCTTTGCTATATTGAGTTGCATCACTGGTCTTCTGCTTTACTTGGTTTTGTACTGTCTGCACTTGATTCATTCGAGCTAGTTCATATTGTACCAGTTTATTGTTTTCATACTTCGTGTTTGAACTGGTATGGAGTAGTTTGACATATAGTTGCATTTACTGTTTTACTGCATCATGCTTGTGTAGCCTTTGCCTATTTTGAGTTTTGTGCTTGTTAACTTCTGCTTCATGTTGTTAGTGCACTTGTATTTCATGGTTGTTGTTGTTGCTGAAATGATGGTTGATGCTTCTAGTCACACTTGATGTCTGGCATTATGTTCCATCCCTGATGATGTTGATTAGTTGAATCGCATATATAGTTTGCATATTGTCTGATCATTTATTATCTCTAGTTTCATTGTACTGTTTAAGTTAGTCTGCATATCAACTTGTTTTGATTTGTCGAAATCACAGTGGCATTTGCATATATATATTTATCCACTTGTGTACATACATTTATGTATGTATGTATGTGATTTCATCTCGCACTGTGTCATTTACTGGTTCACTACTTGGTTTTGAGTTCTGGTAGCACTCGAGTCTTCTTGCATCGAGCTCTGTCCACTGTTCTTCGAGGCATGTAGTTCATGTGTACATCACTAACTTTTGCTTTACTTGAGTTTTCATTTGATAACTTGAATCTGTACTATATTACTGGTTGTATTTGCACCACTTTCTGTTGTAAGTGTTCATGCGTCATGTTGAGGCTGCACTTGCTTTTGTACAACTGCCCTTGTGTACTTGTGTTGTTTGGATCTGGCTATTGCATTGTTGAGACTGTGTTTCTTTAATCGAGCATTTTCACTTGTACTTGACATTTTATATTGCACCTGAGTTGAATCCAGCTTAAAGCTCGGGTTTGACCTTGTGCTGATATTGTGAAATTATTTTTATTGCACTTGAGTTGAACCCGGCGTTTTGGGTTTGACCTGTGCTCACATGTCCATGTAATTTTATCAAGTGGATATATCGGTGTGCACGGCCTTGTTGCATGTACGGTGATACACTGTGCATGTCACAAGCTATTCGTATATGATGAATTCAAATTTAAATGATGACGAACAACCCAAATAACTGAGGCAAATAATATTTTCAAAATGCATTTTATTTTATACTGCAAAAATATTTTATTTTCAATTTTACTGCGTCAGTGTATATTTTTGCAAATTGCTCGGATGTTGGATTCAATTTGGAATGAAGTTAAAGATAAATACGAGTGAATGAGCTATATGTAGCGAGGACAATCATGTAAATTGAAATGTGATGTGATTGAAATTGTAATGTTATTGAAATTTGTATATATATATAGTGAGAGCTTTAATTTGTACTATTCAAAACTCGTAATAAATATTTGTTTAAATAAAATATCTGTTTGAATTTAAATACTTTGTTATTTATTTTATTCACCAAATATTTATTTAATTATGAAAAATAAAATAGTACATTAACAAATACATTCAAATGAATATATATATGTGTGTGTGTGTGTGTGTGTGTGTGTGTTTGTTATCATCAAACAAAAATTATATACTCGCATATTCAACAAATGATTTATCCTAAACAATGTTGTTGATTTGTAATTAACTCGAAGATATTTATTTAACTCGTATGTTGATGATAATCCATTTTTAAGATTATCTAAAATAAGATTTTAAAGATAAAATTGTTCATCTTGAGATTATGATTTTGATTATAAATTAACTTAAAAAGGGTTAGGTTAAATTTTATGAAATTAATTAAGATAAATGTGTTATCTTAAAGGATTATTAATTTTGATATTTAAAGATAATTACTTAATTAAAAGTAATTAATTAATGATAAAAATTTATTTATCAAATAATTAAAATATAATTATTTAAGGATAAATAATTAAATAGTAACTAATTAAGGACTAATTTATTAATTGTAATTAATTAAGGATAATTATTTAGTAATTAATTAATGGTTAATTAATTAATGTAATTAATTTAGGATAATTAATTAAAGGATAATTAAATAATTAAAGGTTAGTTATTTAATGATTAAAGGTTAATTGATTTGTTAATTAAGGATGATTAAATAATAATCAAAGGTTAATTAATTGATTAATTAATAAATGATTAAAGGTTAATCACTGATTAAAGTTTGTAATTAATTAATGTCAATTTACCAGGATTAGTAATTTATTAATCTGGTTTATGTTAAGTTATAATCAGGATTGAGTAATTAATTCATAAGTAATTAATTTAATTGCAGATTGAATTGAATTAACTAAGGATTAAACAATTAAATAAATCCTGCCTATAAATGATTATTGAATGCTTGAATTACTAATGAATGTTTGTATGGAATGAGATAGCTTGAATTGATTGCCCTGGTTGATCTGTGATATTTTGTCTATGAATTGAGCTATGTATAATTTATTTATTTATCTACGATAAATTTATATTATTTATCTGTGAATTCTGTGGATGGAGGTAAGCGTTATAGGAATATACCGCTCATCGATATTGATGTGCTCGAATGTAACGACCCGTAAATTTTCGATAATTAAAATAGCTAATTTAATAAGTTTTCGTGATTTAGTGTTAGAAAAAAATTTGTAAGTCGTTTGAAATAATAATAATTAGAATGAATTGCAACAATAATTATCCAAGTAACGATAAATAAAAGCTACTTAGTGAATGCCTTTGAAACGAAAAGTTGAATAAGATAATAAATGTTGAATTCATTGGGTAAAATAGAGTAATTGATTGATAAGTAAAATCTATTGAAAATCAAATATGGAATATTGAACACGTAAAGTGTTTAAATTAAATATTTAAAACTTATTGAATGATTGAATAACTGTAAAATAAAGATAGTGTTCTAAATTGTGAATTGGTTTTAAAAGTTGATTCGTATAAATTCAATTTCAATATTTCAAAAGATAATGAATTATGGGATAATCGAAATTGTTTAAATTAAGTATTTGGAAATTATTGAACAATTTAATAATGGGGATTTCAATAACGGTATAATGGAAATAGTTGTTCTATAAATTTAACTCGTTTCAAAAGTTAAATTTTTATTAGTTCGTTTGAATATTTCAAAGGATAGTGGTTTAAGAATAATCAAATTTGTTAAATTTAATATTACGAATGTTTGAATAAATTAAATTTCGAATTTGATATGATTAATTTGATATTGAAATTTAATATATGAAATAGAGTGAATATTTGAAATTTGATTTAATATGATTCAAATTGGTTTCCAAAATGAATGTAAGTCACATTTGGATTTTAATAGAGTTAATAAGATTTTAAAATTGGAATTTATTGGATAAATTGAGTAACGGGTTTAATATGATTAAAAATGATTTGTAAAATTTTATTTTATCATATTAGAGTTATAGTGATGTTACAGAACTTTTAAAACTGAATTTAAAATTTATTTGTGAAAATTGAATATTTTAATATTTAGTTATCGACTGAAAATAGCCAATTTTCGAACAGTCTCAGAATTGGACGAAACCAGTTCCATTGGATCCGAAATAGTTAGTTATTATCGAATTTCAATTTTCGTAGCAATCGGAGTTGTCGTTTGACCATGGCAGCTCGAAACGCATCGAAATTGTTTTAATATTAATTTAACGAGTTAAAATAGTCATTTTTCAAACGGTCTCGGATTTCGACGAAACCAGTTTCATCGGATTCGTAATGTGATATTATTGTAAGATTTCAAATTTCAAGTCAAACGGATTTACCGTTCGTCCGGGGCAAGCCAAAACGCATAGAAATTCGTTTAAATTGGTTTAATTTAAAATGTATACTTTGACTAGTCAACCCTTCTTTTCAGCTGTAAACTCTGCATTGTCCCAGTAGCTTTCCATTCACATCTCCCTCTACTTCGTTCCACACGCAATGGCAGAAAGGAGAGAAGAGGAAAAAAAAATGAATGATGAAACTTTGAAAAATCATAACTCTATTTCTACTCGACTAAAAATCACGAAACCAGTTTTAAAATTCCTATTTCATCGAGTGCTTCAATTTGATATGCTCTTTGCTGGGTGCAGCAAGGTTTGGGGTCGAGGCCATTCATAGTGGCGATCTAGGGTTTGGAAAACCGAGGGATCCAGCGATCGATTCGCGAAACGGAGCTTGGATTTGAACTCGTCGTCGAAGATAGCATCTCAGAGCAAGTTTTGGTGGCGTGCGGTTAGGGTTTGGGACGCGCGACCTGCTCGCGTTCGTGCTTGGGGTCTCCAGGTCGCGACTTCTGAGTGGTGGCCGAGTCTGATGTTGATGGTACGGGGAGGTGGAGATCGTGAAGGAGAGTTCGTCGGTGAAGACGGATTCGAATTTCGTCAACTATAGCTCCGTATCACTAGGATTGATGCACGGCAAATGGTGGGTTGTACATTTTGTTCACGTACAGGTTTCGTTGGGGAAGAAGAGGTTAGTGGGCTGGGCTCCTTTTTGCTTGGGTATGAATTCATTTGAATATAATAAATTGTTTTACAAATTTAAAGGTCGATAACTTATAAAATGTATAACTCTCACATACGAGGTCCGATTGAGACGAGACTTTTTGCGTTGCGATCGTGATGACGAAAGCTTCGAAATGAAATTGGTTTGGATGAATTTGGAGATAGTTGAAATTTGGGCTAAAATTGGAAGTCGTCCGGTTTAGTTCCAAACCGGAACTTCTCGGTAACAACAGGAAAATCAAGGTGAGTGTTTTATAACGCTCACAACGTACTAAATATCTTTATGCTAGTTAAATTGACATTATGAAGTGATATGAATTTTATTTGTCGTTGTTTGATATAAATTTAATTGTCATATAGCTTGTTATTTGAATTAACCGTTGAAAAATTAAATTGACAGTTAAATTGAAATTGAAATTGAATTGCGATTAAATTACCTGACATTGATAACTATGAAACTGCCATGAATTGTATTGTTTATTGGATGATGTATTTTGATGGATGTTATTGGTTGATATTTGAATGTTTGGATGTTTATTTGCTTATATATATCCTGTTATGCATACATATGATACTGTGATTTAATTTAAGTGGTATATTCATCCCTGACATCTAATTGAGATAAATAACTACTTGGCCATAGGATAGAAAATTATATACGGACACCGAATTGGCTAAATTAATAAAATTTTAAATCGTCGATTTGAAATTTATTTAAGGGTTGATTTTAAAGTTATAAATAGAAATAAATTTATAGAAATCGAATTCATCGGGAAATTGAGTTTGGAATGTTGAAATAAATTTTGGTAAAAGGAAATTGTAAATAATAAAAGTTGAGACTTTGAAATTTAAAAATTGGGATTTGATTGAATTTCGAAAATTGATTTGTTTAAAGATTTAGCCTTAATTCGAGTTTTGAATATTTCTAAGTAAAAGGGATATAAAAAGATATTTTGAAATTGAGCTTGAAATTGAATCATATTTGTAATTGGGTTTCAAACTTGAATATTGATGGAAAATTTTGTTAAGTATTATAAATGGATATTTTGAAATTCAAGCTAAAAATTGATATAAATTGAAATTGAATAAATTAAAGGTGAATGAAAAATTGAATTAATTAAAGCGAATATGAAATTGAAATTGAATTAATCGAAAGTGAATATAAAATTGAAATTGATTTAATCGAAAGTGAATAAAAAAAAAATGAAATTGAATCAATCGGAAGTGAATATAAACATTAAATTGAAATAATTGAAAGTGAATATAACATTGAATAAATTTGAATCAAAGTTGACATTGATTCGAATTGAAATCGAAGTTGAATCGGTAGAATGGAAATTGAAATTGATTTGAATTGGGAAGTTATAAATTGAAATGGGTTGGTTTTGAAGCTGTTTTATTTTGTTTTCCAAATTTCTCTGCTATATAAACCATTTTGAATACTTAAACTATATTAATCTATTTTAAATCTACTTAACCCAATTTAAATTATTTTAAACTAAATTTATCTATTTCAAATCCATTTTAAGATTTTAAAGTATTTTAACTATTTTAATTATTTAAAACTACTTTTAAACTACTTAAAACTATTTTTCTAAAATTCTAAGCTGGTCAATAAGGTGAAATGTTTATATTTAAATCTTGAATTTAAATACGAATTGAGTTAAATGAAGTTGCAACCTAAATCGAAATTCGAAATGATTTTGAAATCGAAATGAGATATTGATGCGAAAATGAATTTGAAGCGAAATCTTACATTTGAATAGATACGATGATATTTGAAATAGATTTGATTTTTGAAGCGAATATGATATTTTGATATCAATTATGTATCGATTTGAATATAAAAGAGCCAACGGTGTAATAATACGTAGTTATTAAAGAGACCGGGATCGGATATGGACATACTCTCTGTCGATACCGAAAACCACTTTAATAACTATTATACGCGGAGTGTTGATCCAGAATGAAGTGGATGGTTTGGTGAACGCGTTGACTGAAGAAAGAGAACGATATTGGATGACCCCTGACATGACTAAAACAGGAGCCGCGCCGGGCCATTGAGGTTCGCCACCTCTAGCGGACACGCTTCTTCGATACCATTTCTATTACATTTGTGATGCGATTTGGGTGCACCCCTTGATTTCGGAGTGTTGTTTCGCGGTGTTGGGGTAGCTGCTGGCTATGCCCAACATCAGTCCGGATCACGCAACTACTAGTATCCTAGTTGGTATCGCCTCATGTACCTTGTCATACTGATTATCCTATTCGCGACCACTACGTTTTGATTTGTACCTTGAGTATATGGATTGCCCTCTGGTGACTTCCGGTTTTGGGGAAACTACGGTCTTGTATATGCTTTTGGGAATATAAAATGTGTTAAGGGGGATTATGGTAACGCCTTAACGCTATTTTGATACTTTATATTACTGATAGACATTATCTACTTAGCGTATATTACTACATAGTAGATAGTTTCACGGATCCTTAAGAGATGGAAAATCCCGTAACATCTCTTAAGTTATTGCACGCACGTTGACACTGGATAGGAGATGTCAAACCCCGTAAACATCTTCGACGCCGTTACACTCATATTTATTTACGATTGATTTAACTTTTATAAGGATATTTAGTCCTGACTCGAGTGTTTTGTCTTTTCATTACGCTCGGGTCAGACCTGAGTTTTCAGATTTTGAAGATCTATTCCGGAGGACGAAGACGAAGATTTGGTATACTATTACTATTATTATCTTTGCATCATGTTGTCTGCTGCATTATTAATTGTTCTGTTGTATATGTATAACTCTGATAAACGTTGTATAATAATAATCAAATGTATTCATTTCAAATGTATTCATTTAATTAACAGCTTCATGAACTGTTATTTTATCATTATACTTTAGCCTTCCGCTGTGAGATTCTGTGTTGTTTCATTTCCTTTATTTCCCTTTCTTTTCTTAATTACCCTAATAACCATCTGCCCTTTTAATGGTTTGGAATCGACACGTGTATTTGATCGTCGGTTTAAACTGTCCAAAAAAGGCGGGTCGTTACAGTTGGTATCAGAGCTTTGGTTTAGCGATAAACCTTGGCTCTAGTGGGGAATGACTCATTGAAATAGAGGTAACCTATATGAATGAGTTGAGTGTATATGAGAGAGCGTACTTGTTATTTGATATAAAATGGTTTTATATTGTGTTACTTTGTTCCGTTGAGTATTTATGGATTCTGGTCGATACTTGGGACGCCAAGGCGTCGATAGGAATTTCTAAACACTCGAATAGGACAAACCAACACAATATTGTTTTGGAATATATTTTATATAAAAGAATTATTCGAATATTTATTCATTTTGATTGAATTGATTGTTAGGAGATGATAATATTAGATGATTATCGTTATTATTTGATCAGTCAATATTTATAACAATTGATTAAATAACAATGGATTTAGGAAAATGAAATCTTATAAACACAATTGATAATGAATATAAATGAATTTTAACTTGGATTTGAGAACTTAAATTCCGGTGTTTGAAATTGACTTACAAGAATTTGAAAAATATAATACGAGTATTATATGATAGTATAATTGAGTTGAAATTGTTTTCGAAGGATTTTTTTTATGATAAGTGTTATATTCCCTTCTCTTGACGATAGAAGATGATTTCGGTGATGAGTGCACGCATCATCGACGTTTATTTTCGAGAGTCCGAGTGGGGGAGACCACTTAATAGCTTGTCTAAACCTTGTTTGATTCAAATTTCATTTTATTTTGTATTCTCTATAGTATGATTTGATATATAAATTATATAAGTATATATTATTTCAAAACTTGATTTGAAATGAAACTGGGATTGAAATTCTTAAGTCCTTTAATAATTAATGATTTCTTTTAAATGATTGAAATGAATTTAGACTTGAATCATTAAGGAACTTCTGAATTGTGAAATGAGAAATGAACCTAAGAGCTAAGTGAAAATATCAATTGAAGTAGAAATCCTTAGAATTAGGAAATTATGAACTTAAAATAAAATTGAAACTGTAAAACTCGCATAGTATTAAATTTCATTCTATAGCATAGATATAACTTACCAAAACATTTAAGAAGTTCAAAAATGTTATATGAATTGTTAATTGGATAATATACAAGTATAGGTTTGAATAATAAAATATGCATTTAATTAATGGTTTGCAAATATAAATAAAATTGTTAGTAAATAATTAGAATTTAAATTAACATTTAAAGGTGATTCACAATTATGTTAATATAAAATGGAAATACTATATGTGAATGTAAATGTGAAATTAAATTATAGTGAAATTTAAGTAATGACTTAAGAATTAATTAATTGAAATTTCAACTTTAAATGAAAAGAAGTTGTATGTTGTTTAACTACATTCTATTTGCATAACTATAACTTACCAAATACTTAAAAGGTTTAAAATGCTAATAAGGATAAGTAGAGAAATAATATACCAATGTGAGAGTGAATAATAAAATGTGAAGATCTATTGATAGTTGTAAATATAAAAGAAATTTAAGCTGTAAAATGAATGATATATATAAGTGAATGAATAAAATTTAAAATTAGTGAAATATAAAATTGGTAAATGAAAACTAATAAAATTTGAATATAACTAAATTTCAATAAACTTGGAAGTGTATGAAATTAAAATTGACTTGGAAATGTATAATTGATTTAGTGTAGATTTTGGATGGATGTTAATGTTTGATATGCATTGGTTGTTAGATGGATGATAATTGAATAAGTAGAATTCGTTAGTGTTAATGGAATTGAATAAATGGAATAAAATTTTAAAATAATTAAATTCAGATTTGAGGCAAAGTGAAATTAAATCTAATTGAATTCAATTTAAATTGAAGCAAATTGACTTGAATTTAAAATGAGAATGAAACAAACTTGAATAAATCGGAAACAAATTGAATGTAAACCTATTGCATGGATGAATAAGAAAATAAATGACTTTGTGTTTATGATTGTTATTTAGAAAATTTGAAGTTTTGATGGTTTGTACTTTGAAATAATAAAAGCAAATTTTTGAGAAAAATCCAAAATTGTCTAATATATGCTGAAACGAAAACAACCATAACTTTTAAATGGTTGAACGGAATTTGACGATCTTTGACTTTTCGAAAAGCATAGAAACTATAGCACAACTTTTATTTAGAGTGTCTTGAGAAATTACTTCGTCTACTATGTTAAAAATTTGAATGTTACTCGCTGGCCTGTGTAAAATAAGTAAAAAAAAAAAATCTGTAGTATACACCCTTAGTATTTTCGCCATATATTTTGACTGGTTTATCGTATTTTGATGATCTTGTACTTTCTGGAAAGCTAAGAACTTAAGCTAAAACTTTTGTTTTAAGTGTTTTGTGTTTTGAGGTCGTTTAGAAGGTCAAAACCGTGGGTGAACGTCGCTGGTCTGCGCAATTCATTGCCCAGGCTGAGGCGTATCCGCTAAGTAAAACGGCCGTAATTTTTGAATGAATGATCTGAAATCGATGATTTTGGACATTCCGGAAAGCCTGAAATGAATACAACAACTTTTGTTTAGATTCTGTTGCCGAATTTTATCGTTTGGTGACCTAAAACTTGGATTTGTTTGCTGTCCTAAAATTGGAATCTCAGTTTTGAAGCTAAATATGTTATATATATGTTGTGTAGGCTAAGTATATCGATCTATCTTTATATGCATGGTTCTAACTTAGTTATTGAGTGTTTAGTAGGTGCGGATTGCGCTTGCTTCGCATTTGGAGTGCGCTTTCGTGCTATATTAGCCGTATATGCTCGCTAACAATATATAAGGTACATATCTCGGATTATATATCGTATTTTTACACTTTTTCCCTGCGGGATGCCTCATCACTTGATGAGATGTATATTTGTGATATATATACTGTCATTTTTTTTTTTCGATCGAGCCGCGCAAAGGAGACTCTGCCGAAATTTTCCGAAAATCCGGGTGTTAGAAAAATTTTCAAGTTTTAAAATTTTTTATAACTTGTTTTGATTACTAACTTTTAAAGTTAGGAAGCCGTTTGGAGTAACTTAGTGGAAGCGTAGTTATGACTTTATAAATGGAATTTCATTGTTTTATAAGTGGATAACTTTGAATAAAATATATCTAATGTGAATTCAATACTTAGTTCTTTTCCCTTCTTTTTCCTTTTCGGGGACGAAAAGTTTTGAGTGGGGGAGAATGTAACGACCCGTAAATTTTCGATAATTAAAATAGCTAATTTAATAAGTTTTCGTGATTTAGTGTTAGAAAAAAATTTGTAAGTCGTTTGAAATAATAATAATTAGAATGAATTGCAACAATAATTATCCAAGTAACGATAAATAAAAGCTACTTAGTGAATGCCTTTGAAACGAAAAGTTGAATAAGATAATAAATGTTGAATTCATTGGGTAAAATAGAGTAATTGATTGATAAGTAAAATCTATTGAAAATCAAATATGGAATATTGAACACGTAAAGTGTTTAAATTAAATATTTAAAACTTATTGAATGATTGAATAACTGTAAAATAAAGATAGTGTTCTAAATTGTGAATTGGTTTTAAAAGTTGATTCGTATAAATTCAATTTCAATATTTCAAAAGATAATGAATTATGGGATAATCGAAATTGTTTAAATTAAGTATTTGGAAATTATTGAACAATTTAATAATGGGGATTTCAATAACGGTATAATGGAAATAGTTGTTCTATAAATTTAACTCGTTTCAAAAGTTAAATTTTTATTAGTTCGTTTGAATATTTCAAAGGATAGTGGTTTAAGAATAATCAAATTTGTTAAATTTAATATTACGAATGTTTGAATAAATTAAATTTCGAATTTGATATGATTAATTTGATATTGAAATTTAATATATGAAATAGAGTGAATATTTGAAATTTGATTTAATATGATTCAAATTGGTTTCCAAAATGAATGTAAGTCACATTTGGATTTTAATAGAGTTAATAAGATTTTAAAATTGGAATTTATTGGATAAATTGAGTAACGGGTTTAATATGATTAAAAATGATTTGTAAAATTTTATTTTATCATATTAGAGTTATAGTGATGTTACAGAACTTTTAAAACTGAATTTAAAATTTATTTGTGAAAATTGAATATTTTAATATTTAGTTATCGACTGAAAATAGCCAATTTTCGAACAGTCTCAGAATTGGACGAAACCAGTTCCATTGGATCCGAAATAGTTAGTTATTATCGAATTTCAATTTTCGTAGCAATCGGAGTTGTCGTTTGACCATGGCAGCTCGAAACGCATCGAAATTGTTTTAATATTAATTTAACGAGTTAAAATAGTCATTTTTCAAACGGTCTCGGATTTCGACGAAACCAGTTTCATCGGATTCGTAATGTGATATTATTGTAAGATTTCAAATTTCAAGTCAAACGGATTTACCGTTCGTCCGGGGCAAGCCAAAACGCATAGAAATTCGTTTAAATTGGTTTAATTTAAAATGTATACTTTGACTAGTCAACCCTTCTTTTCAGCTGTAAACTCTGCATTGTCCCAGTAGCTTTCCATTCACATCTCCCTCTACTTCGTTCCACACGCAATGGCAGAAAGGAGAGAAGAGGAAAAAAAAATGAATGATGAAACTTTGAAAAATCATAACTCTATTTCTACTCGACTAAAAATCACGAAACCAGTTTTAAAATTCCTATTTCATCGAGTGCTTCAATTTGATATGCTCTTTGCTGGGTGCAGCAAGGTTTGGGGTCGAGGCCATTCATAGTGGCGATCTAGGGTTTGGAAAACCGAGGGATCCAGCGATCGATTCGCGAAACGGAGCTTGGATTTGAACTCGTCGTCGAAGATAGCATCTCAGAGCAAGTTTTGGTGGCGTGCGGTTAGGGTTTGGGACGCGCGACCTGCTCGCGTTCGTGCTTGGGGTCTCCAGGTCGCGACTTCTGAGTGGTGGCCGAGTCTGATGTTGATGGTACGGGGAGGTGGAGATCGTGAAGGAGAGTTCGTCGGTGAAGACGGATTCGAATTTCGTCAACTATAGCTCCGTATCACTAGGATTGATGCACGGCAAATGGTGGGTTGTACATTTTGTTCACGTACAGGTTTCGTTGGGGAAGAAGAGGTTAGTGGGCTGGGCTCCTTTTTGCTTGGGTATGAATTCATTTGAATATAATAAATTGTTTTACAAATTTAAAGGTCGATAACTTATAAAATGTATAACTCTCACATACGAGGTCCGATTGAGACGAGACTTTTTGCGTTGCGATCGTGATGACGAAAGCTTCGAAATGAAATTGGTTTGGATGAATTTGGAGATAGTTGAAATTTGGGCTAAAATTGGAAGTCGTCCGGTTTAGTTCCAAACCGGAACTTCTCGGTAACAACAGGAAAATCAAGGTGAGTGTTTTATAACGCTCACAACGTACTAAATATCTTTATGCTAGTTAAATTGACATTATGAAGTGATATGAATTTTATTTGTCGTTGTTTGATATAAATTTAATTGTCATATAGCTTGTTATTTGAATTAACCGTTGAAAAATTAAATTGACAGTTAAATTGAAATTGAAATTGAATTGCGATTAAATTACCTGACATTGATAACTATGAAACTGCCATGAATTGTATTGTTTATTGGATGATGTATTTTGATGGATGTTATTGGTTGATATTTGAATGTTTGGATGTTTATTTGCTTATATATATCCTGTTATGCATACATATGATACTGTGATTTAATTTAAGTGGTATATTCATCCCTGACATCTAATTGAGATAAATAACTACTTGGCCATAGGATAGAAAATTATATACGGACACCGAATTGGCTAAATTAATAAAATTTTAAATCGTCGATTTGAAATTTATTTAAGGGTTGATTTTAAAGTTATAAATAGAAATAAATTTATAGAAATCGAATTCATCGGGAAATTGAGTTTGGAATGTTGAAATAAATTTTGGTAAAAGGAAATTGTAAATAATAAAAGTTGAGACTTTGAAATTTAAAAATTGGGATTTGATTGAATTTCGAAAATTGATTTGTTTAAAGATTTAGCCTTAATTCGAGTTTTGAATATTTCTAAGTAAAAGGGATATAAAAAGATATTTTGAAATTGAGCTTGAAATTGAATCATATTTGTAATTGGGTTTCAAACTTGAATATTGATGGAAAATTTTGTTAAGTATTATAAATGGATATTTTGAAATTCAAGCTAAAAATTGATATAAATTGAAATTGAATAAATTAAAGGTGAATGAAAAATTGAATTAATTAAAGCGAATATGAAATTGAAATTGAATTAATCGAAAGTGAATATAAAATTGAAATTGATTTAATCGAAAGTGAATAAAAAAAAAATGAAATTGAATCAATCGGAAGTGAATATAAACATTAAATTGAAATAATTGAAAGTGAATATAACATTGAATAAATTTGAATCAAAGTTGACATTGATTCGAATTGAAATCGAAGTTGAATCGGTAGAATGGAAATTGAAATTGATTTGAATTGGGAAGTTATAAATTGAAATGGGTTGGTTTTGAAGCTGTTTTATTTTGTTTTCCAAATTTCTCTGCTATATAAACCATTTTGAATACTTAAACTATATTAATCTATTTTAAATCTACTTAACCCAATTTAAATTATTTTAAACTAAATTTATCTATTTCAAATCCATTTTAAGATTTTAAAGTATTTTAACTATTTTAATTATTTAAAACTACTTTTAAACTACTTAAAACTATTTTTCTAAAATTCTAAGCTGGTCAATAAGGTGAAATGTTTATATTTAAATCTTGAATTTAAATACGAATTGAGTTAAATGAAGTTGCAACCTAAATCGAAATTCGAAATGATTTTGAAATCGAAATGAGATATTGATGCGAAAATGAATTTGAAGCGAAATCTTACATTTGAATAGATACGATGATATTTGAAATAGATTTGATTTTTGAAGCGAATATGATATTTTGATATCAATTATGTATCGATTTGAATATAAAAGAGCCAACGGTGTAATAATACGTAGTTATTAAAGAGACCGGGATCGGATATGGACATACTCTCTGTCGATACCGAAAACCACTTTAATAACTATTATACGCGGAGTGTTGATCCAGAATGAAGTGGATGGTTTGGTGAACGCGTTGACTGAAGAAAGAGAACGATATTGGATGACCCCTGACATGACTAAAACAGGAGCCGCGCCGGGCCATTGAGGTTCGCCACCTCTAGCGGACACGCTTCTTCGATACCATTTCTATTACATTTGTGATGCGATTTGGGTGCACCCCTTGATTTCGGAGTGTTGTTTCGCGGTGTTGGGGTAGCTGCTGGCTATGCCCAACATCAGTCCGGATCACGCAACTACTAGTATCCTAGTTGGTATCGCCTCATGTACCTTGTCATACTGATTATCCTATTCGCGACCACTACGTTTTGATTTGTACCTTGAGTATATGGATTGCCCTCTGGTGACTTCCGGTTTTGGGGAAACTACGGTCTTGTATATGCTTTTGGGAATATAAAATGTGTTAAGGGGGATTATGGTAACGCCTTAACGCTATTTTGATACTTTATATTACTGATAGACATTATCTACTTAGCGTATATTACTACATAGTAGATAGTTTCACGGATCCTTAAGAGATGGAAAATCCCGTAACATCTCTTAAGTTATTGCACGCACGTTGACACTGGATAGGAGATGTCAAACCCCGTAAACATCTTCGACGCCGTTACACTCATATTTATTTACGATTGATTTAACTTTTATAAGGATATTTAGTCCTGACTCGAGTGTTTTGTCTTTTCATTACGCTCGGGTCAGACCTGAGTTTTCAGATTTTGAAGATCTATTCCGGAGGACGAAGACGAAGATTTGGTATACTATTACTATTATTATCTTTGCATCATGTTGTCTGCTGCATTATTAATTGTTCTGTTGTATATGTATAACTCTGATAAACGTTGTATAATAATAATCAAATGTATTCATTTCAAATGTATTCATTTAATTAACAGCTTCATGAACTGTTATTTTATCATTATACTTTAGCCTTCCGCTGTGAGATTCTGTGTTGTTTCATTTCCTTTATTTCCCTTTCTTTTCTTAATTACCCTAATAACCATCTGCCCTTTTAATGGTTTGGAATCGACACGTGTATTTGATCGTCGGTTTAAACTGTCCAAAAAAGGCGGGTCGTTACATCGAATCTGTGATGATTAATGATATTGCACTATTGTGTAAAACCCCTAGACTACACCATACACACAAAAATATGGATTGCACAAGAAAATTAGTTAAGTCGTAGATTTTTGAAGTGGTTTTAAAAATTGAATTTTGAATCCAAATGGTTTTGGAAATGGAATTGGGTTAAAAGTGAAAAGCTTTTGAAAAGGAGTTTTGAAGAAAAAAGTTATTTTGAATAACTTTATAAAGTTTTGAAATTTAAATAATTTGATTTGAATTTGAATTCAAGTTTTGAAATTGAATTCTATATTTGGAAATTTTGGTTTAAAAAAAGGTTACACAAGTTATAAATGTGTTTATATGGGTTTTTAAACCATTTTGAAAGTATTACTTTGGGAATTTGAATTTAACCCAAGTTTTATACTTGAAGGACTTCAACTTGTGCAAATGAAATCGAATTTTTCCGAAACAAAAACTATTTGTCTTTAAATAATAATAGCTTTCGTATAAAGAAAGGATTTCCAACTTGTGTTGAAAGATTTCAGGTTTAAATTAGAATTGAAATAGTTGTGGAAGCTACTAATGAATCTTGATTAAATATTAGTGAACTTTGTTTCCAAAATAAGAGGATATTGAAGGTGTATCTTTTTGTATAAAAGATTTGAATTGTGGATTGTTTTGAAAGCTATAATTGAATCTTTGTGGAAGATTGTTGAACTTTGTTTTGAATTTGAAAAAGATCTTAAAAGGTATCTTTGGTATAAAAGATTTAGGATTGAAATGGAATTTTTTTGAAGGGATATAAATGAATCTTTGTGAAAGATTTGTAAACTTTGTGAAGTGAATATTTTTGTTTATAGATTTGAAAATGGTAATTTGTTCAAACCATTGAAAGAAAGGTTTTGGGCTTTAAGTTGTGAATTAACCGAGATCCCATTATCATATGGTTTTTAAAATATTACGCTCATTATTCGGTTTAGCTGGCAGAGAACCTTGTGTCATATAACCCATTTCGAATAATGATACGATGATATGGATAGCATTTAAAGACCGATGGTGGAGACCGATGTGACATCTAACATCATGATCTGTTATTTATTTTATCACTAAAGATATATGCCTGTTATTGATTGTATACTGTCACTCTGCAAGTTCCATATTATTATAGGATTCCCTATGGGTTGAAATGATACATACTCGAACGTTCTTGTAGAATAGGAGAAAATCGTTATAGGTTGAAATGATAAACCCAAGCGATATTCATTGAATAGAATTCAGGATTGTGGGTTGAAATGATATATACCCATATATATTTTAATTACAGATTGAAATGATAAATATCTGTATCACTTGACCATAGGATAGAAAATTATATACAGACACCGTTGGCCTATATTTAAATATTTTGAAAATGATTTCTATGGTTTTGGAAAGAAATATATGGTTTTAATAAATATTGATTTTAAGATATAATATACAAATGTATTTTTATAAAGATTTAAATTTTAGATTTTCAAAATTTTATGCTTTTGAAAATTATATAGTTAAGGTTAATTTTTGAAATTATAATTTTTAAGAATTTACTTGTAATTTTACTATTTTTAAAAAATATAAATAAATTTCATATATAAATAAATTTAATAATATGTATATGTTATTATTTAAAATTTTATTTTAAGGATCGACTTTATAATAGGTTTTAATAAATTGAGGTTGGAAAGATAAATTTGAAATTGATTTGAAATTATATTTATTTAGAATTATACTTAAATAAGTTTGATTTAAAATTATTAAATTTGATATTTTAAAGATATGGTTTTACAACTTGAATTTGATTAAAAGTGACTTATATGAATATTTTCAAATTTACATAAACTGAAATGGGATGTTTGATTTATTTAAATTTGTAATTTGGAGTTTATTTAAATCTTATTGAAATGATTAAGTAAATGTTTCAAAACTAAATAATAGTAAAGTGAATTTGAGATATAAATGAAATTTTCATATTTAGTTTTGAAAATGTTGAATATTTAAAGCTTTGAAATATATTGAAATTTGAAATAGTTTATTTGTGGTTCAAATCTATTTTTGAAATCGATAGAATTTGAAATGGTTTATCGAGAAACTGAATTGAGTTGAAATTTATGAATTAAGATTTAATTAAATTTCGACTTTGGAATTCGAGTTGATTTGAATCGATTATGAAAATTTAAGGAAGCTAATTTATTTTATAAAGTATTTTGAAATTATATTTAAAACTATTTATATATTTTACTTTATAAATTATTTTAATATAAACTATTTTAACTTATAAATATTTTTGATATAAACGATTTTAATGTACTAATTATTTTAATATATACTATTTGAATTTATAACTACTTTTATATAAACTATTTTATTATATATACTATTATTAATATCTAAATTGTTCAAGTGGAAAGTTATGATTTCAAAGTTATGAATTTCAAAGTATTATGTTATCAAGTGTTCCAAAGTGTTATAATTTCTATGCTTTATAATTTTGAAAGTGTTATAACTTTGAAAGTGCTGTGATTTTGGAAATGGATATATATTTCAAGTGAAAAGTGATATAATATTGATATGGTTTTAAAATGGAAATGATATTTTGGTTTTGAAATATAAACTATTTTGAAATGACCGTAGTGTTATAATAACGTTGGTTGTTAAAGAGACCGAGATCGGTAATTGTCATACTCTCTGCCAATACCAAAAACCATTTTAACAACTGTTCACGCGATGGAGATTCTAGAATGAAGTAGGATGGTGTCGACGTTCTATTTGAGTTATATATATGGACCTAACTCTCTTGAGTTAGCATAAGGTGGCTAAATCAAGAGCAATTGATAGGCCAAGTGAGGTAGCTGCTCTGATCTGACACACTCCATCATATGCCATTCTATTACTTTGTGATTGATTTGAGGTGCACCTTTGATTTGGGAGTGTGGCTCAAGGAGGGCGATTGTTGCGGCTCTGCGTTACCACCAGCCTGGAAGTGTGGCATTGTCTAGTTGTGCCGTGTCACCTACCCTATCGAGACCATTATGACTTTTTTTTTATCGAACCTATGGAGTGCCCTCTGATAGCTCTAGTTTACGGAGTATCATGGTATCGTATAGACTATAGCATTATAAAATGAGTTAAAGGGGATATGGATAACAGCATTAATGCTATTTTGATAGTTTACTTTACTATAGACATTATTATAGTAGCGTACATTATTATATAATTCCATGGATCCTAGGAGGATGGTTATCCCAAACATGCTTTGAATTACTTGTATGTCAGTTGATATTTCACTTGAGTTGGATTTACTGATATAAGAATGTTAATCCTGACTTGAGTGTTTTGTGTTTTTTCTTTACGCTCGGGTCAGACTGATTGTCACAGCATTTGAGACTCACCTTTGGGTTTGGAGCTTCGCTCGGAGATCATCTATCTATTCAGCTTCCAGTTGTCTAGTTGACTCCTGTGATATATTCCGATCTTGTATTTGATTATTGTATTGAGACTTCTATGTATTCGAGACTTTTGTTGTATCTTGTTTTGCTTTGTTACATATATATATATATAGTAGCTTCATGAACTACTATTCATTTGTTTCTGCTGCTTATTGTTGTAATATTTTGTGTCTGTGATTCTATGATTTTATTATTTACTGTATATACTGAGTTTTACAAAATATAAATTAACAATATGATATTTTGAGCAATTCAAGTATGACATGTGTGTATGCGAATGGTTGAAATATCGAAACGTTACAACGATGGAACAAAATATAATATATAATAATAGATTTTTGTACAAAAGAAACTGTAGCTGTTAATTTACATATAATTATCAGAGCATAACAATCAACAATCAAACTGGACAGTTATAATAACTTGTCCTCACCAGGGCTGACTATATGGTATACACAAACAGCAGAATATAATCAAATATGTGGTATACACCTGAAATCAATCAGCTTGTCTTTTGAGCTCCATAGCATCCTAACCTGAATATATAATACTCGGTCTGGCTCGAGCATTATAATAAAATAACATCCGAGTCGGTATTGAAAACCAGCGTGAGAAAACACATTTAATTTGAATTATTAAAGTTATGAAAATTCTTTGAAAATCAAAGGTGTCTTGTAAGACCACGCCACACATAAACATGGCGGGTTTTTACCTTATATAACCAAAACATTTGATATCAAAATCATCTAATATTATAATAGCGTTTATAGAAAGTAAATTCGAAAATAGCTGAAATGCTTGTATCTCACGTTTCAGCAATGTTGGGCACAATAAAACTGTACGACGCTTATTGGAGAATGGATTTCCTACAATGACTAGGCTACTGGGGTATCGCCTATCATATTACACCTCTATAAAATGTGCTGAGGACCTTGCCGGGATCCCCTGCCAACACAAGACCGACCTACCCCCAACCTGATAGTGCCGAATATGTTATCACTCCGGGTGTTCCCACCCTTAATCAAGCGCTTACTTTTCCATGCTCAACCACATCCATAATTTATAATATATTTATAAGGGTATCTAGAAAGGTGATAACATACCCTAATTGGGTGTGGCCCACTTAGCCTTGCTGCATCTCCCCTGCTTTAGTCATTCCCGATTGATGAGGCTTGAGGCTACGTTTACCTTTTGAATAGCATTCATTCTTGGAATGCTAACACTTTCTTCCAAGAAACGATGCAATGATAGTATTCATCCATATAAGCTGTCTTGGGTCTGGACAAACCAAATCACCATCTTCACTTTCTTTATATCCATTTGTAACGCTCAAATCGGATCGAAGTGGTTTTCGGATAATTAAATCTGATCCTGGTCTCTTCGAAACGATTAACGAATTGGGCCAAATTTGATAGTCGGTTATTAAACTATCAAATAAAAACCATAAGCTGTCACTAGACCATTTTACAAATTTCTGAAACATTCATTCCAAAATATCCTTTCAAGGATATTTATTCAAATCTCTTCCAGCATTTCAATATTTTAAAATAGTTTCAAATACTTATCCATAACAGGATATTTTTAAACCATTTCAATACTTAGAAATATTTCTAAATCCAATTTATGACACTTAGAAAAATATTTCTATATAAATCACTTCACACTTAAAATATTTTTCAAAACCCACTTCTCAATATTTAGGAGAATATCTCATAACTTATATGATAATCTCTAGAATTATTAATAAATTCCTTCTTACAATTTCCAAAACCGATTTATACTCTTTTATAAATCCAACCAACAATTTATAACTTTTTTTATGAATTCTAATTTCGTTTTCAAAGTTCCTATATTCAACATTTTTGAAATTTCATTTTCTCCAAATCCCTTATAAAATTCCTCTTATCAAAATCATATCCATTTTATAAACCCCATTTATGAATCTCGAGAGAATTTATAAATAAATTTCAATTACTTCAAAACCTATATATATGTGTATAATAAGAATTTTAAAGAATAATAATTTATTTTAAAAACATTTTAAGTAATTATTTAAAATATTAAAACACTTTACAAAACATCAATAATTAATTTCTAATTTATTTTTAAAATAAAACCAACCGGTTTACAAAGTTTATTATAAAAATGTGAATACATTTCAGTAAATATTAAATATTTGAAAAATCCATTATTCCAAAATATTTCTACAACAAACAATTTTAACTATACAGTTTACTCAATAGAAATTCCAATTTAAAACAATATTAATTTATCAATATTTTTTTTTTAAATCCAATATTACCTATTCCAATTTATAAATCCATCTCGATTCATATCACATCGACCACATCCCAATTTCATAACCATTCGAATATTCAAAAATAGACT
The DNA here is from genome assembly GCA_030765085.1 of Allium cepa. NCBI lineage: Eukaryota > Viridiplantae > Streptophyta > Magnoliopsida > Asparagales > Amaryllidaceae > Allium > Allium cepa. The sequence continues at coordinate 1,044,038,346 of CM060941.1, read as the reverse complement.
CTGCTATTTATTCCATAACGACTTCCATAACTCGGTATAAATTCACACTGTAAATTTATATTTTCAATTTATCAACTGATATCATTTTCCTTTTTTTATAAACATCGTTTACAAATCTATAAACTCCTTTGAGTTATTCCTATTTATAAAAATAATCTCTTTTATAAAATTTCATTTTATAAATCCTTTTTTATAAATTCCATTTTATTTTACAATTTATTTTAAACATCGATTTAAAACACCTCATCCATATTTTTAAAAACATCATTTCTAAATCCATGGTTAAAAATCCCTTATATAAATTATTTTAAAATCTCTATTAAAAATATTTTTCAAATAGTAAAGTACAAACCCAAAAATCAATTATTATTTTATCCAACTCGATTTCCTTTAAATAATCCAAATTTCAATATACACACACACACACACACACACATCCAAATTCTTCTTTTAATTTCTTAAAATTAAAAAATAATATTTATGGTATTTTTAATACCAAAATTAAGGTCAGTACTACTATAGCATCTAATAATTCAAACTGTAACATAATCTATCACAGATTATCCACACACATCATATATCACTATGAAAAATAATCAATATATTTGAGGAATCTAGTTGAACCCCTCCAACCTATTTCCCTTCATCCATGGATGTTAGATAACATAAAATACCAAATCCACTACGAAGCGGATATCGCGGTAATATAGAGTCATCCGCTATTATGCGAGGTGCATAGAGTCTCATCCGCTCCAATCGGTGGGAATATATCAACTACTAATATATATACTACTATATATATGCATATATATATATAACATCCAAAATGATAATAATTTATAAATTCAACCAAGCATCCAATAGTTTATTTCAATTATTATAAATTAATCCCTGCAATCCAAAAAGAGTGAGATTTATATAGCTTGATTTTTAATATGCTAATTGTTCCAATTTAAATCCTTTTATGCAGCTTCCGCAGCTCCTAACCCACATCCGACTGATTCCGTTCGATCTAAAACTCGTATAAGAAAATTTCAAATTATAAAAAATCAATGATTTCAATTTTTAAATTAAATTAATCAACTAATTACTTAACTTAAACTAATTACCTATGAATGAAATTAATTAACTCTTAATAATTAATTTATAATTAACTCAACTAATTAAAAAGAAATTTTAAACTAATTCCTTACCGACAGCGCCTATCCCACTATTGTTGCCAAGCTAAGCTCATTGAGAAATCCCTCATTCATTGCAGCCAAAACACCACATATGTCACCTACAACAACTCACGTCCTTGCCTAACAAATTACCATCATCAAGCCTACAGACATCTGCATCGTGGCACCCCCAAACATCGACCTCGCCTCCTCCTATAGCCTTACCCCTTCCCTTTAGGCCACATTACTCATCCATTTTCCCCATGTGCAGCCCAACAGCAAGGAATCGCTCACGACCTAGAGCTTCAACAGGCGGCACGACAAGTCACAACCACCAACTAGAATCGCAGCCCCCTCAAATCAGTGCTACGTACTCCTCTTCGGTTGAGAAACCCATCTTCATCGATGCTAGAGGCAATCTCCTCTCTAATCACCAACGAATTCTTGCCCTTGTCGAACCCCCTTCCCAAAGCTCGATCGCACCAACATAATCGACATCACCTAGATTTCTAACGCTCGACGATCTTAGCGCTTCGATTTAATTCGATTTTTTTTATATGAAAAGCAGATTTTTTTTTTTCTCTTATATGTTCGAATGAATTTGGCTTTCAGAAGAGGATATGCAAACACGATTTTAATTGGGTAAGAAAGCGGCTCATTCAGGAATTAGGGTGGCTGAGGAGACATCATAGGATTTGACTTTTCAAGTTTATAATATTATTAGTATCAAAAATATCTCACCTAATATAAATTAGAACTTCGAATTCCTATCGAGGAGTGCCGCTTGATGTTCCTAATGTTATAAAGCTATGCTGAACCCAATGGAACAAGCCTCAAGCTCCAATTCGATCGTGTGTGGAAGGTAGTTTTTTAAATCAACTATTTAAATTAAATTCAATTAAATTATTTCTGGGCGTTTTCAGATCATATGACCAAACGGTGAATCCAAACACTACAAAATTTGAAATATAATTATACACGAACTGGTTTCGTCGAATTCCGAGACTATGCCCCGGATTGCTATTTTAACGCCTCGATTAAATCAAAGATTTCAAAAATTGACTAAATCACTTGATATTTCTATTTTAAAAACTTATTAACTTAATTATAATTCTAATAGAATTTATATCGACATTAGAAATAGTTTCGATTCATATTTAACTCAAATTCAATTATGTATACGATTTTCAATTATTAATCCAATAATTTAATTTATTTAGTAAGTAGTTATATTTAGAACTTAAGTTTTATTCCACTTATTTGATCGATAAACTTCATTTTAAAATTCCACTTACATTTCAAATTCAACATTTAAAGTATATTAAATGTCCAAAATCAAACGAGTAAAAATTCGGGTCGTCGCATATAAAGTAAGTACATTCATATTTTGAAAATCAATAATATTTAAGGCAATAGTTTAGAAATTATGTTTTCAAAATGAATTTTAAATTGTTTTGAAGAATAAATTGCTTCCTAAAAGGTTGTAAATATACTTATTTTTTATTTAAATGTATAATGTTATTTTCTAAGTGTTGAAAGTAGAATGATTTGTGAATATGCTTATTCCATTGAGATAAGTATCTGGAAATGTTTTACAATTATCGAATATTTGAGATGTTTTGATATATATCTAGTATATGGAAATGGTTGCCAATTATTGAATAGTTGAATTATTATTGAGTATGTGTCTTAAAGATATTTTAAGGTATATATATTTAGGAGGTGATTTGATTTACAAAGAATTATAAGAAGGGCCTAATAATTGCTTCAGTACTAGATTATGCCTATTGGCAAAGTTTCGGTTCCTTGACTTAATGTGGAGACTGATTAGTCAAGCACTTAGCACATAGCCAACTATTTAGGATTGATTATCATTTGTGTTGGGAATGTTGATTCATGTAGTACGGATGAGTTTATTACTCCAATCTACCGAGCTTCCTTCTTGGCCGAAGGATAGCAAGTTGAAAGTTGGAACTGTGATAAGTCTATGAGACTTGGTTTCTGTATGAGGTTTAGAGCCACTTTTCGATATTGGTATAGAGAGACTAGGAACGGATTTATCCGAAAACCACTCTAGACTAATGTATGCATTCGAAAGTGCATATTATCGATGATGATTTATAAAGATCGAGGTCTTCATAGCGTGAGGACGGCTTGTTGACATTCTCTGGGCCGTTTCCATTATAGAGAAATTTATAGTAGTGGTCTCCTCATTGTGGAGATCTTCAGATTGCAAGGACTACTCACTACAAGTGGTAGTATGAGAGTGCCTTCTGTTTTGTTTAGCCCCAGAATAAACTTGTGCGGATGTTTGTCTGACATTGTATTATAAATCACATTTGAGTAGTTTCTACAAATATATATCGGTCAGTGGTGGAGAAGGCAACTTCTCTTAGCTTAACACCATTTTCCAAGACATACGAGCTTATAAAGTCATGCTTTTCTAGAAATCAGTCATGTGACGTGGAATGACAATATAACATTCGGACGTGTGATATGTGATGTGAGAAAGGTAATCGTAACCTCACTCCCAAGCCTCACATCTCGGAAATGATACGGGAACTATGTTATATATTTCTGGCTTTGTATGACGAGGGTGGCGTATGATCCCTTAAGGTGACTGGAGGCGTATGATCTAGGTCACCAAGGTATCCAGACTTATTATATGGTATAGTGGCATGTGAGTCCTTGCACGAGAAGCCACCAGATATCAAGAAGTGAGGCAATATAAGGAATAGTGGTGTGTGAGTCCTTGCACGAAAAACCACCAGGTTTCGGTTGCTATGCATGGTTATCGAGGTTCCCTATCATGTTGGAAATCCAATTCCAATACGTGCCTACCATTTTGGTTTATAAATCCTGAAACGATCAGGTTTGAAATGTTATACGGGTAACCATTTTGGTTAGTAAAGATGTGTTTTCTCACATTGGTTTACCTGACTGATCTGGACGTTCTTCTCTTTCAATGCTTAGGTCAAACTGAGCATATTTTCAGGTTCATACTTGATGCATTGGAGCTTCAGCAGATGAGCTGAAAGACTTCGGATTGCATTCCGTATATGTTTATATTTCGTTGCATTAGTGTTTATGTTATCAGCATTTGTGAGGACAAATTGGTATGACTGTCCAGCTGATGATTTTGTTTTATGTACTCTGATATGATTAATGTATGATATTATAGTTTCTCTTTTTGTATAGATCATTGATACTATATTATATGTTATTCAGCTGCGATGCGAGATTCTACGTTGTTATTGTTCGGTTTGGTTTTCTTCTTCTCTCTTTCTTCTCTTCTCTTCTTCTCTCTTCTTTCTTTCTCATGACTATCTGCACTTGGTGCACTTTGGGTCAGACATGTGTGGTTTAGTGTCGGATTCAAAGGGCGTCGGGTGGGTCGTCACAATATTCTTCCCGAGTACTCATCAATCACAAAGTTCCACTAATTCAAGGCTTCTTCCTTGAGGTTCCAAGCTACCATTCTTATTCTTAGTTGATCATCCCAACCAAGCTTTCTAAATGTCTCCTCGTGGTTACTAATCCATGCTTATTCCTTCGAACATCCTTCAGTTCTAGAGGATGTCTTCCTCTTATATTGAGAAATTCCTTACATAACTAAAGAAAGTCGATAGGACGAGGTGGTGCACCAACGGTCGGGGCAGTGGCTGCTACCGGTGTAGCTAGAGGAATAGGAATATGGCTGATAGTCCTAAGATATTGTTTAAACCATTCGGGCATTCCACGAATGGGTGGTCTTCCACGGGTACGGTTCCTTTTTTCAAAATAAGATTGATTGTCAATCATATCAACTATCTGTATGTTAAACCATTAGTACTATTTCCTAAGATAGTATTTACATGCTAAAAGAAAAGAAAAGTTTGCCTAGGGTATGTGTGTATGTTCAAGAAGAGTAGGTAGACACACACACACACACACAGATATATATATATATATATATATAGTGAGAATTCTTTTAAAAATTCTTTTTGAAAAACCTTGTTCAAAATAACAAATACGTCTCTCATACATATAGTTTTTCCTTATTGATCGGGTAAACTAAGGATCTGAAACCAAATGTAACAACCCACCCTGGAATGGGCCTAAATTTCAACCTAGAAAAAGACCCATCGAAATTAGGTCCATTCTACGGCAAGCAGTTGGTAGTAAAAAGAAATAACATTGCAGAGCCATAACTAAAATTTTAGAGCTCACAATGGATGGAACCAAATATAATAGTAAAATGTACCCATCTATTTCAAACCATAAAAATGTCATAACACAAAATCCCATGAAAACCTTAACATAATACAACAATTGTATAAATCCATGGATACACGTAAATGAAAATAATAGTAACTATAGCCACTAGCCAAGCTTCTCCATCTTTAAGCATCGTCAGTGCCATCGCTTCGTCCTTAACCTTTGTTGTCATGAGGAGGGAGTCAGAACAACAAGTTTCTAGTGAATAAAACCTCGAGTCATGCCTTTTCACTACATGGGCAGATATTTCAAAATAAGAATATGTCTACGAGCGTAAAATCATTTAATACTTCTTTATAAGGAAAGGAGGCAAGTCCAACCACTTAATACCTTCCATCCTAGAAATAGGATTCTAGAATCCCATATCCCAATCATACGTCATAAATAGCTAACAATGTGAAGGACGGTACCCAGGCCACTTAATACTTCCTAGTGGAAAATATGTAGACTTTGGTCATTTAAGACCTTAATTAAGGTAGATCCCATCATTTAAGACCTATTTCCGGAAGTGTGCCTCTCAGTGGTACTATCTAGCGCACATCACATGGAATTTCATAGGCCACTTAATTCTTCAAAGTGGAAAATAGGTAGACACCGATCATTTAAGACCTTAAATAAGATAGACCCCATCATTTAAGACCTATTTCTAGAAGCAGACCCCTGTAGAGATATCACCTAACGTAACCTCTTGGCCATTTAACACTCTGGGGAAAAAGACGGGTCCTTCCACTTAATACCTCAAACCTTGAAGTAGGCCCTTCATCTTATGGCCTATGCCCATAATGACATCACACATTAGTTCGTTATTCATAGGAACTGGTAGCCAAATTAGCTGGGTGGATTTCCCCTGCAAAATTTGGAACTAACCTTACGTCATTACAAATATTTATCATAAGGATATCTCACATCAATAAAAGTGTGCACAACTGCTGGTGGCCTTAAAGTGAAGGGCAGACTTTCATCATGTAACTCTATTAACTTAGCATCTTTATGAATTAGCCACAAATCAATTACTCTTTATACACACACACACGCGCGCGCACTCAACTCACCATTTCATAAATATGGCCTTATAAGGAATCTTCCTTATTATGCCTTAAAATAATAATTAGGCTATATTGGAATTTCCTCTTATTTTCACCTCAAAATCAATTACCTTCCTAGTGAAGGAAATATATGTAAATAAATTGCCTGCTTAACAATGTTATACATGCAACAGTTATATGTTAATTACGTAAATAGAGATAAATAAATATTTATGCATGATAAGTTCTAAACACACAGATTTAACACTCTAAACTAGCGTTAAATGTCAATTCCTTAACCAATTATCATTACAAGTCCTTTTTCTTTAATTTCCCAAGATTTCATGGAATTCTAATGTCCAAAGTAGGGAATAAATATTTATAACCAAAACTATAATAGCAGACTTGTAAATAAAATAGAAACTCAATTTATTACACCAATTCAATGGAATATCTTAAATAATAAGAATTGTAACCTAAAATCCATATTATATTCAACTCCAATTTTTACACGGAAAAAGATAAGAATAAGTGGTGTAACTACGAATAAAATTCATAATCTAAACCCCTTATTTTATTAAACGATCATAATTTAACCCAATGAAGAAGGAGAAGTAGAATAGACTATGGAATTATCACAGATTGCATAAATGAAACAATTCCCATCAAATTAATGTAGATTATAAGGAATCTTGGTATAGAGCCGACATATCGAAATAAAAAGAAATTTTTGGGGATTTTATCTATCATATTTTCGAAACCGCAAAATCCTTAAGGCATGTTCGAATCCAAAAGAAATACAATAAACAATCGCTGAAACGAAATACTAAAGTTTCCACACAAACATTAGCCTTAACTTTACTCAAATGGATTTGTAGCCTTCTGATCTATTCTAGAATCCCTCTCTTGTGATATATATACACACAATAAGGAAGATGTATATATATTTATATTCATTAGATTCAGAATAATTGGAGAATAATAGGATAAAAATAGATTGGAGGAAGAAGAAATAAATAGAAAATAAGTTGAATTCTTACCAAAATTCTCTATAGAGTTCTTGAATCTTATTAGAGAGATAGTAATGGCAAAGTTTCGTTGCATTATGAAAAATAATATGAATTAAAGTGGAGAGGATGGGGCTCTATTTATAGGATGTAACATACCAGAACCGTAGGATGAAAGTAGGTAAGAAATGGGCAAATCTGGCGCGTACAGCCAAATAGAACATAACTTAAAGCACTAATGGCCACTGGCAACTACTGTTGCCAAGTGGTCGACGACCCTTGGGTGACCGATTGACCGCTACGGTCGACCGATTGACCTATTCAGGTCGACCACTCCTTTTATTCAAGGGACATTTATTTATTTCTGTTGCCATGTTATTTTATTTCCTAATTAACTTTTAACGTTAAATGTTTACTTACGCCCCGACTTAGTTTTTGAAATTTAAACCCTAAATTTGATTTCTCGTTTGAATTTGAATTCAAACTAATTTAAATCTGATAATTTCAAAAGCTCATAACTTCTTTGCTTGAGCTCCGTTTCAGAATATTATATATGGAAACAGATCAAAATTTTGCCGCGAACGCATCAGAATAACTTCCGTGGTCAAATTCTAACAGTTATAAAATTTTCATATTCAACCCTTATCATATTTAATTAAATTAATTCTAATTTATTTATGGTTCATTTTATGGGTCTTACATTATTATACTGGATCTAATATACCTTTAGACTCCATTAGGCCAAAAGGTCCAATTTTTTTAAAATCTATCTCTTTTACCTACTTTCAACTAGCCTAGTTCCTTCAAAAAAATTGACGAAGAGAATTACCATGTTAGCACCAAAATTGGTCATTAACACCCTTAAAAAGATTGTGTAGATAGATTAATGAATAAAGTAAATGAAAATAGAGAACAATATATAAATTTAAATGCAGAGGACAAAAACACCAAATTTCTAGTGGTTCGGCGTAACTGCCTACGTCCACTTTAAAGTTAATCTTTATTGCTATCTCCATCACTTGAGTACAGATACGATCCATAAATCAATCCCTTGAATACAAGTTTGAGTGAAAAGGAAGAGTATAAAAAATGGCAGAGTCTCCTCAGTGTTCTCAAAAAACTGATCCTTTTCACTGTGCCCCTGCCTCTCTATTTATAGATGAAGGTGGGTTGGACTCCCCTGGTAGGCATGGCAGCTGGATATCATGGCCCAAATGGGGTAGACTCTGTGTGCCGACCCGAGCATGCCGAACGACCAATTGCCGATCGATCGTTTTCATGCTGAATGATGTGGTGTTACGTGGGAAGAGTAAGCCGAGCAATCAATAGAAGCCGGACGAGATTGAAAGAGTGCCGAATAATCTTATGCCAAGCATCCTTATTATGTCGAACAATCTCCTCATGCCGAGCATAGCGAAGCCGAACACTCTAAGTTCCACGGGAAGCATTTGCATCGAATGATACTGGAAGCCGAACCAGTGACTTGGCCGAACGATGTTTGTATGCCGAGCAGAACCTAGGCCGGACGATATTTTGGCCGAACGTTACCCAGGCCGAACTATGTCTCGACCGAACGATCCTTAGGCCGAGCAATGGTTAAGCCGAACGGTAGTTGATGCCGGACAATCCTGCCTTTGCGAAGTAGTAGTGCCGTACACCTAGGATGCCGAGCGATATGGAAGCATGTCGAGTGAAGTGGAGCCGAACGTTCTGAATGCCGGACACCCTGTCTGCCGAACACTTCCCAATGCCGAACGCTACTAAGTACCGAGTGCTCCTTTCTGCTGAGTACTTGTTGGATGCGGATCGTGATGATATCTCGAACAATCCAGAAGGGTCGAGTACCGAGTTGCCTGGTCAAATCTCCAGGAAACACTTGCCCCCCAAAGCGTATCGCGTGGCCGAACACGATGCGCTTTGTACTATGTGTCCTTTATGCTTTGCATCAAACCCTGGCCCATCATACTTGGGGGTTGTTTTTCTTGTGAATAACATTTGTGGAGGTGTGTGCAGAACGTAGGGTGAAGGCCGAGCGATACAACCGAACCACGTACGCCGAACAAACTGATGCCGAACGATAGTTTCGACCGGTTCTACCGGTCATCGTCATTTCGCCTTCTCCTTCTTCCCTATAAAGGCCAGCGCCTTCCCCTTTTTCTCTTTTCATTTTTTACCTCCTCTACCTTATACTTTCAAACTTCGCCTGTTAATCAGGTACTAAAGACTTAATCAATCCTTCTTAAATCTCGACCTACCAACTAGGTATTGCCTCCTCTATCTAAATACTTTCCATGATTAAACAGTTTCAATAAGAGGATTAAGTTTGTAAATTGGGACTGTAGCTGAAAGGGTTACGTGGATGGAGGAATCAAACTTCGATTAGGATATCTGATGTGAGGTAAGGAGAAATGACCAGGGATGATCACACGTAGGAGTTGTTGGGTGATGTGTTGTGGTTCGAGTCGGTCTCTTCATGCCGAACGAGACTGGAAGAAAAGAAAGAATAGAGGAGGAGTAGGAGGTGGTTAGAATGCCGAATGGCATGACCTGGAATGACTCATCGAGCAATCTGCTCTTGTTGTTCGGCGTGGATGGAGGAGGAGAGGACAAAATGGAACTGTAGCCAAGGGGGTAGTGCCGAGTGTTAAGGCTCGGTATAACCCTGGTTCGGCGTGACACACCATTTTCCAAATAGTGGAATGGAAGGTTAGGGAGGAGGCATGAATTAGTGGGGATGCCGAACGTTACTTTGGCCGAGCAGGACTAAGGCCGGGCGTTATTTAGGCCGAACGATAGCTTGCCCGGTCGACAGTTAAGCCGAACAACCTTTAGGTCGAACGATCATGAATGTCGATCCATATTTCAGCCGAACAAACATAAATGTCGAACCACATTTTATAGGCTGAATAGTCACGGATGCCGAACCATATCAAGGCCGAACCGGACTTAGGCCGAATGATCAATTGCCTTGCCTAATTACATAACAAAACAAGGACAGAAACTTCAGCATACTAGTGTATCGAACTGACTTGGACTGATAACCTCCTAGTTTCAACAAACATAAACCTAAACTTAAATTGACATATCGGATAACTTCTTCTAACATTCTCTGAATCCGAAACTGTAAACACCATAAGGCAGGCTTTTGGAGATGGTTAGCGATGACGGTCTTCGAAGGTGATGAGTCGAAGCTCAATTTCATATTATTAACTCTATGACTTCCAATTTTTCAGTGCTTACACACGATTGATCGTACTAGTTCACACACCACATGGGGAGAATATTTGTGTTGTTAATTCTAACGTCGAACATTTTTGAAGTATAGTTCACACAGGTGCTTAGCCGAATTCACTGTTTATTGAAGATGTCTAAAAAATCCAGCTCTACCACGATTTCTGACAAACCGGGGCCATCCTCTTGACAGGAAGTCACAGATGTTCCAAATCCATCCACCTCCCCTGCACATAACTTAGCCCCCGATGCCCTGGGGACATCGATTCTCTTGGACAACCCTGTCGATTCACAGGCTTCAAAAATCAATGAAGTAGCGCTCCGACGAATATGTTCCATTCACGGGATACCTTTTGACGAAGTGTTGGTTCCATCGGGGAACGGTCGGCCGCACCTGCCCCCAGTCGGATACAAGACGTGTAATAAATTCATGTGCTAGGTTGGCAGCGTGCCACCGTTCAATTTATTTCTTCGGGACGTGCTGTAATACATCGACGTCGCCCCGTCGCAGCTGCACCCAAACGATCACGCCTTCATCTATGGCACTTACATACTCTTCATGACCGTCTTCTCTAGGCCTCCAACTCCTGGCGACATCGGATATATTTATATGATCAAGAAGCGAAGAGATAGCCCCTCCTTTGTATTCCTCGAGCCGTACCACAAATGCCAAATTTTAACCCGGGCGTGGAGCAAGTTTTCCCTGTACTAACAGGAATGGTTCTATATGTGTTGCCCCCTGGTTTCTCGAGGAGATGGGTTGAAGGAAGTAAGTCTTCTTCTTGGAACGATACTCATGTTTTGGTCGAGGCTATGCCTTTTCTAACTCTTGTTTCATCTTCTCGGGTATCAATCCACATCCTGACGGCCGCGGATATTCTGAGGCCGTTGAAGCTATTAGAGCTCTTCCCGCCGAGGAACGAGACATCTGAACTCTCATTTCTAATGAGTCACTATCGCGGTTCGGACTGTTAACAGAAGGTCGTCGGGTAAGCCTTCCCGAAGGCGTCTCCATACCCAAGTCCGCATCCGGTAAGGGGAAAAAATTAGCTGAGTCGTCATCATGCCATACCCCTAATGTACAAGAAGAGGGGGAAATCGAAGAGAATGAACCACCCGAAGCACAAGGTGAGAATTTGGGTCCCGCTCGAGATCCTATAGTCGAAGTGCACGATATCGAAACGTCATCTTCTCCTTTAGAGAGGAAAAAGGGATTGACGTACAAGATTAGTAAGGAAAAGGTTGGCGGAACTTCGAAGGTTACGCTTATTCCAACGGAGAAAGAGGCCTCTTCATAGCACGTAGAAAGTTCGTTAAAGGGCCTATCGAACCTCTCCATTCCGAATGATCTGCTCAATTACGGCTTTGACGATCTGGAAGCATTTCAACTTCACTCGACCATCAGAGGCGATGCGGGCGCTCTAGCCCAGAGTCAGTGAGAGAAACTCCCGTTAGTAAAGCAACTGGTCTGTCGGGGGGAAACACTAGGACACACGCGAACACTTGCACTTCAATTTTCGCTTAGAATTTGTCGTCACACTACTCTTTGCTAATTCTCTGTTATTAAAATTCTGTGCAGGTGGTATGGGGCGTTCACATGGATTCGATCTCCTTCGTGGTTCGTCTGTTCTTCATCACTCTGGATGGGACTCGGGTTCCGAGAGATGTCGAGATAGGGATGGTGACGGCGATAAAGACTATCATTCCCGGGACTCGTCATCTTGGAGGAAGACTTATTATCAACCAAAATACCACCAGGATACTTCATCTCACGTGGAGCAAAATAAAGATAAGCGCGACCACAAGAGGTCGCAACCTGATGCTCCCCGAGACCAACACTCTGATTCCTCCTCCACTCGACAGTCCCGAGATTCTCATAGGAGAGCCGAACTTTCAAAGTCATCTCCTCTCGCTCCTGCAACGGATCCATCAGTACCGGAGAGACTGGCCGGGCTTAAAGATAAATTTCCAAAAATTTGCTTCGACGGCCTGAAATTCCTCCCGGCGATTCATCCTATCCCCGGACACGTCATCCAAAAATTTGTCTATACAAACGACGTCTATGTTCAACACGACGCGTTTGTTCACTTGGCTGAAAAACTTTCTGAAGTCTTCGTGGAGCGCCAGCACAAAATCAATCGCCTGAAGCTTGAGGCTATCCACGACAAAGACATCATTAAGGCTCAGGACGAAGAAATCACAACTTACAAGTCAGAATTTGAGGTCACCCATCAGAGCGCCAAGGAAACTTCTGAGGCCGTCACTCGCCTAGAATCGACTCATAAGAAAGAACTCGACGAGGCGGTTCAACGATGTGGGGCTTTGGCTCTAGAGAAGGACTCCGTTCAAAAGGAGAGGGACGCACTCAGCCTCTGAGTCAAGGAACTTGAGGAGCAGCTTCGTATGGAGAAGGAAGAGAAAACAGCTGCCTTAGAAGAGTCACAATGATAATGTGACGAGATCGTGGCCGCTCGACTCTTAAAAGAAAAATTTAAGGGCGATCTTTCTAGGGTTGAGGCATTAAAGAGTGAGGCCCGTGAAGAGGGCAAGAGGACAGCGTCCATCGATATCGACTTGCATCTTAAGGCTGCTAGAGAAGAGGGCGGGGAGGAGGTCAAAAATATCTTTGACCCGCTAATCACTGAGTTCAACACTCGCGTTCTCGTGCATCGAGACTTGACTTTCTTAGGCAAGGGTTATCTTGAATCTCTGGCCGAGGAAAGGGAGACTTTAATCGAAATCAGAAAGGCCGAGCACGGTACCGAAGAGATTGACGAGGGGGCCTTGATAAAAGAGTTCCTTAAGAGAAACGAGCCTTCGGACTTGTCTGCAGCTAAAACTATATATGGCAACGGTTCCCCCTCAATGAAAGGGAAAGAAGTTATTACTGGTCTATCCGGCGGCGTTCCTCCAGCTCATGCGCCTATTCGATCGGCCGATCGGCCGATACTCGATCCATTCGAGCATCATATTGGTTACTATCCGGAGGACCCCGGCCTTGGCGTCCATATCCTGTCTCCTATTCCGGAGGGTGAGACCCCCTTGATGGTTGAGAGCCTGCCGATAACTCTTCACTTTGAGATTCCAAATGTCGTCATTCTAGGACTATTGTATTCTAATGCTTGTTTTCCATGCTTTCGCGCATGTCGTTCTGATCCTGAGCCCACTTCGAGGAGCGATGTCGCCAAGGAGGTGGGGGAAAAGATAGATGAGACTAGTCAGGCAGGAGAAGCTCCCGGGCCAGATGCTCAGGTGTTTGGGGCGCTAGACGAAGACAAATCTGAGACTTCTCCCATCGAGGGGAGTTATGAAGTAGAGATCACAGGCGCCTCCGAACTCATATCTGAGCTGAGTATGAAGGAGCGGCTGGAGAAAGAGAAGAGAGAAACGACCAAGATCAAGGTCGAACCTTAAGCCGTGGACCCCGACGATCCTTTGAATAAGCCGCTGAAGATCATTCTCCCTGGCAGGTCTAAATCCATGGATGTCCCTCATACTTCTTCGGTTGTCACTCCTCCATCAAAGAAGGGTACTAAGGGTAAACGCGGAGGAGAGGAGTCGTCTGAGAAGACAATGGAGGTGATGATGGCGAAGAAGCACAAGAAGTAATCATTACTCTCGTTCAATGAGAGTCAGTTTAGATTAGGCAAGTACTCTTGTTTTCTTAGTTTGTGTAAATAAACTTTTGACTCCAAGCTTCAAAGGAGTTATAATGGAAACTTATCTTTGATAAATAAAACTTAGTTTTTCTGTCTTTATAAGGCTCTTGTCGTTCAATTTTCTTTGTGATTGTGATTCAAATCCAAGCTGTTGTGAAAATAACAGACCTCTCGGTTCATCTTCATATAGCTCGGAAATTCTTTGAGAGCTATCTGTTATTTCTTCCGCGCTCCAAGCACTTAGAATATTTTCTAATACGCACGCCGAAGGCTTGATGACTTCAAGTCATTTATATCCAGTCCGTCTTCAGCGGACCTGCTCTTTAAATCGTTTATATTTGAGTCCGCGCTCCGGGGACTTAGAGTACTCCAGTCCGCACTCTAGGGACTTGGAGATTTTTAAGTCATTTATACTCGAGTCCGCGCTCCGGGGACTTAGAGTACTCCAGTCCACACTACGAGGACTTGGAGATTTTAAGTCGTTTATACTCAAGTCCGCGCTCCGGGGACTTAGAGTACTCCAGTCCGTACTTCGGGGACTTGGAGATTTTAAGTCGTTTATACTCGAGTCAGTGCTCCGGGGACTTAGAGTACTCCAGTCCGCACTCCGGGGACTTGGAAATTTTAAGTCGTTTATACTCGAGTCCGCGCTCCGGGGACTTAGATTACTCCAGTCCGCACTCCGGGGACTTGGAGATTTTAAATCGTTTATACTCGAGTCCGCACTCCGAGGACTTAGAGTACTCCAGTCTGCACTCCGGGGGTTTGGAGATTTTAAGTCGTTTATACTCGAGTCCGCGCTCCGAGGACTCAGAGTACTCCAGTCCGCACTCCAGGACTTGGAGATTTTAAGTCACTTATACTCGAGTCCATTCTCCGGGGACTTAGAGTACTCCAGTCCGCACTCTGAGGACTTAGAAATTTTAAGTCGTTTATACTTGAGTCCGTTCTCCGGGGACTTAGAGTACTCCAGTCCACACTCCGGGGACTTGGAGATTTTAAATCGTTTATACTCGAGTCCGCACTCTGGGGACTTAGAGTACTCCAGTCCGCACTCCGGGGGCTTGGAGATTTTAAGTTGTTTATACTCGAGTCCGCGCTCCCTGGACTTAGAGTACTCCAGTACGCACTCCGGGGACTTGGAGATTTGGAATTGTTTATACTCGAGTCCGCACTCCAGGGACTTAGAGTACTCCAGTCCGCACACCGGGGACTTGGAGATTTGGAATCGTTTATACTCGACTCCGTGCTCCGGGGACTTAGAGTACTCCTTCCCGCACTCCAGGGACTTGGAGATTTGTAATTTTTTATACTCGAGTCCACACTCCAGGGACTTAGAGTTCTCCAGTCCGCACTCCGGGGACTTGGAGATTTGGAATCGTTTATACTCGAGTCCGTGCTCCGGGGACTTAGAGTACTCCAGTTCGCACTCCGGGGACTTGGAGATTTTCAATCGTTTATACTCAAGTCCACACTTCGAGGACTTAGAGTACTCCAGTCTGCACTCCGGAGGCTTGGAGATTTAAAGTCGTTTATACTCGAGTCCGTGCTCCGGGGACTTAGAATACTCCAGTCCGCACTAAACGGGGACTTGGAGATTTGGAATTGTTTATACTTGAGTCCGCACTCCTTGCACTTAGAGTATACCAGTCCGCACTCCGGGGACTTGGAGATTTGGAATCGTTTATACTCGAGTCCGCGCTCCGGGGACTTAGAGTACTCCAGTTTGCACTCCGGGGACTTGGAGATTTTCAATCATGTAAATACTCGAGTCCACACTCCGAGGACTTAGAGTACTCCAGTCCGCACTCCGGAGGCTTGGAGATTTTAAGCCGTTTATACTCGAGTCCGCGCTTCGAGGACTTAGAGTACTCCAGTCCAAACTCCGGGGACTTGGAGATTTGGAATTGTGTATACTCGAGTCCGCACTCCGGGGACTTAGAGTACTCCAGTCCACACTCTGGTGACATGGAGATTTGGAATCGTTTATAATCGAGTCCATGCTCCAGGGACTTAGAGTACCCCAGTCCGCACTCCGGGGACTTGGAGATTTGGAATTGTTTATACTCGAGTCTGCACTCCGGGGACTTAGAGCACTCCAGTCCGCGCTCCTGGGACTTGGAGATTTAGAATCGTTTATACTCGAATCTGCACTCTGGGGACTTAGAATACTCCAGTATGCACTCCGAGGACTTGTAGATTTGGAATCATTTATACTAGAGTCCGCACTCCGGGGACTTAGAGTACTCCAGTCCACACTCTGGGGACTTGGATATTTAGAGTCGTTTATACTCATTCGTATGTCAGTCAGAATAATATGGTTTCATTTGCCTGTCGTAGGATTGTCATACGCAGAAACATTAGTCATTCATGGAAAAGATGGCCTCAAGCCTTTATTAATGAGGGCAAGCTGAATTGTCTTACTATATGCCAAGAACTAGAAATAAAAGTGTATTGGAAATAAGTGCAACTAATACATGAAAGAAATAGACTAAGTATAATAATGCCGCAAGTGCTCGCTGTTCCATGCTCGGGGGAGTGTCGCACCATCGACGGTCGCTAGCTTGAAAGTTCCTTCTCCAAGCTTCCGTTCGATGACACATGGGCCTTCCCATGCGGGATTCTTATAAGACGGGATCGGAAAAACTCATTTCAAAATGAGGTCTCCCGCACTAAAAATTCTTGGTCGGACCTTTTCGTTATAATATTTTGCGACTCTATGTCTGTATGCGGTGCTCTCAAGTTGGCATCTTCGTGTTTTCGTCAATGAAGTCCAATGATTCCAATAAAAGATTATAGTTCGACTCGGGGTCGTAATGAGTTACCCGATGTGATGGAACTTCAAGTTCCACGGGTATGACGGCTTCCACGTCATATGCCAATGCGAATGGAGTGAGGCCAGTCGCGGTCTTGTGGGTGGTCCTGTAGGCCCAGAGCGTCGTTGGAAGTTCATCCACCCACATGCCTCTAGCCTTTTCCAGACGCTTTTTCAATATGGACTTGATTATCTTGTTTACGGGTTCCACTTGTCCGTTGGCTTTCGGGTGAGCAACCGCTGCAAACTTCTTCTCAATGACATATCTCTGACAAAAATCTTTGAACTCCTTGCTCTCAAATTGAGTCCCGTTGTCTGTAATGATGGTCCGTGGAAGGCCAAAATGGCATACGATATTTCTTACGATGAAATTAGTAACCTTCTTGGTGGTTATTGTGGCCAGAGGCTATGCTTCTGCCCATTTGGTGAAGTAGTCGACCGCAACTATTGTATATTTCGCTCCACCTTTGGATATGGGTAAAGAGCTGACTAGCTAAATCTCCCACATTGCAAATGGCCAGGGACTAACCATCTGCATGAGCTCTGTGGGCGGGGATCTCGGGATTTTTTAATATATCTGGCATTTGTCACATCTTCGCACATAGTCTGCGGCATCCTGATTCACAGTTGGCCAGTAGTATCCATAACGGAGGACTTTCTTCGCTAATGTATGCCTTCTAGTATGGTCACCGCACTCTCCCTCATGGACTTCCTTCAGGACTAGTTTTATCTCATCATGGGCAATGCATCGGAGTAATGGGGTTGAGAATCCCCTTCGATACATTATTCTGTCCTGCATTACATAGCGAGAAGCCTTACGAGGGACTTGTCGTCTTTCGCTCCTTTCTTCGGGTAAGATCTCGAATAGCAGGTACTGCTTGATTAGGGTCATCCACGATTCCTTCTCGATTTCTACCTCTAACACGAAATCTACCTCCATCATATCTTTAGTCGGAGCATAGAGGGTCTCAACAGGAAATAATCCCATTTTTTGCACATCACCAGTGCTTGCGAATTTTGCCAATCAATCGGCTGCTCTGTTTTGCTCGCGCGGGATATGTGAAATATCATAGTGCTTGAGATTCGCTAGCAGCTCCTGGACTCGAACCAAATATGGGGCAAGTCTCTGCCCCCTCGCTTGGTAGTCTCCTCGCACTTGGTATACCACCAGTTGAGAGTCGCTAAAGATCTCAACCGATTTCACTCCCAGTTCTTTAATAAGTCTTAAGCCGGTGATCAACGCCTCATATTCGGCTTCATTATTTGTCGCTGTGAATTCGAGTTTCAAAGTGTAGCAAACCGATCGGTTTTCAGGAGTTACAAGAACTATGCCAACCCTCGAACAACGGTCGTTAGATGCCCCATTGGTGTACATCTTCCATCGAACGGGAGGTATGACATTGTGATCGTTTGATTCGTCTGTCATAGTGAATTTAGCAATGAAGTCAGCTAGTGCCTGTCCTTGTATGGCCTTTCGCGGCAGGTAGGTAATGTCGAACTGACTTAGCTCAATATTCCATTTTAACATCCTTCCGGAAGTTTCCGGTCGTTAGAGAATTTGTCGCAAGGGTTGATCGGTATAGACACTGATTGAGTGTGCTTGAAAATACGGGCGAAGCTTGCGTGAGGCAATCACCAAGCAATAAGCTAGTTTTTCAATCTTCGGATAATTTCTTTCTGCCCCCGTTAAGCGTTTACTAACATAGTAAACTGGCTTCTGAACCCGGTCTTCCTCGCGAAGCAGGGCTGTGCTGATAGCGTGCTGGGATACAGCCAAGTATATGTATAACATTTCATGGTCTATTGGTTTCGATAATATCGGGGGACTTTCCAAGTGCCTTACAAGAGCTCGAAATGCTTCCTCACAGTCGGATGTCCACTCAAAATTCCTCTTTCCTTTCTTTATGACATCGAAGAAAGGAATACACTTATCTGTGGCCCTGGATATGAATCGGCTCAGCGCGGCCACCTTTCCATTCAAGCTTTGCAACTGTTTTATGGTTCGGGGCACTTGTTTATCTAGGATATCTTGGATCTTCTCCGGGTTAGCCTCGATTCCCCGCGCATTCACAATGAAACCCAGAAACTTTCCTGATGCTACGCCGAACGTACACTTCAAAGGATTGATCTCCATTCCATAATGCCTGAGTATGTCAAACATTTCCGCTAAGTCTCGGATGTGGTCGTTTGACTGCCGTGACTTCATGAGCATGTCATCTACATAAACTTCCATCGTTTTACCAATCTGGTCTTTGAACATCCGATTTACCAGACGCTGATAAGTTGCTCCTGCGTTTTTAAATCCAAAGGGCATCACTACATAGCAATACAACCCAATGCTTGTGACAAAACTGGTGCGGTCTTGGTATGGGAGGTGCATCAGGAATTGGTTATATCCAGAGTACGCATCCATAAATGATAGTAATTCGTGTCCGGCGGGTAGCGTCGATGAGCTGGTCAATTCTAGGTAAAGGGAAACTATCCTACGGGCATGCCTTGTTCAGATTGGAGTAATCAACACAAGTCCTCCACTTTCCATTTGCTTTCTTCACCAACACTGGGTTAGACACCCATTCGGGATAGAGGGCGTCGCGGACGAACCCGTTGGCCTTGAGTTTGTCCACCTCCTTTTTGAAAGCTGTGGACCTCTCCGGGTCCATGCCTCTCCTTTTCTATTTTACAGGAACGTACTTGGGGTCTATGTTTAACATATGACTCGCAACTGTTGGAGAAATCCGCACATATCAGAGTGAGTCCAAGCAAAAACATCAAGATTCGCTCGGAGGAAGTCAGTGAGGTTCTCGGCCATCACGGGGTCGAGTTGTGATCTAATTTTAAGAATTCGTGAAAGGTCATCCCGGCTGACTGGAATGTCAATTGTGAGTTCAGCCGGTGCTGCATTGGTCTCCTTGGGTCCCCAATCATCGTCTCTCGGATCTATGTCTCTATAGATCCGAGAATGTTGCCCGAGCCAGGGTTCGGGCGCTACTTGCCAATCATCAGCATTTTGGATGCGGACGGAGCGGTCCGCAACCTTTCCTTTCTCTCTACGCTGAGCCTCTCTCAGCTCAGCCACATAGCAGGCACGTCCGGTCACCTGATCGCCGTGTACCACTCCAACACCATGTCTGTGGGAAATTTTAACGTCGGACACCAAGGGGCCAATGCTGCCCTAAATTCTGCCAAGGCTGGACGCCCTAGAAATACGTTATATCGAAAGTCAACGTCCAACACTATGAATGCTAGGATTCACACCCTCCTATGCTCACCTTACCCCAGTTCAACTGGTAACTCCACATATCCCATTGCATCCGTTGCTGCGCCGTTAAAGCCATGGATTCTGGCATTGGATGGTTTCAAATCCTTAGCTTCCAGCTTCATTTGGTCATATGCCTTCTTGAAGATGATGTTAATGGAGCTTCCACAATCAATTAGAATTCTTTTCACAAATGCCGGCACGATTGTCGTAGATATGACCATCGGGTCGATGGTAGGGGCCTCCACCTTGTCCGCATCTCGGCTCCGGAATACAATATCATCATCCATCATTCGCCGCTGCTTTGCAAGAGTCCCATCCTCCACATTCGAACAGCGCTCATATTCCGCATGTCTTAAAGAGTTAGCATATCGCTCCATCTCCTGCCAATTCTTATCCATAGGATGAGGTCCGCCCACAATCGTGTTAATAACCAATCCACCCACAGTTCGAGCAGGTTGTTCTGGTTGGTGTGGAGCTGGACCACGTCTGGGGTCCGACATCTCTTGTCTTCCGTCTTGTGGATCTTTGACGAACTCATGTAGCTTCTTCTGTCTAATCAACTTTTCAATAGCGTCATGGAGGTGTCTGCACTCCTCTGTGTTATGCCCATAAGACTCGTGAAAGCGGCAGTACTTCCCAGTCCGCTTCTGTTCCTCTGTTGATTCCTTTGGGCGTGGTTTTCTATACTGGAAAGTGTTGCAAGTTAACAAATAGATGTTCTCAAGTGATGCATTGAGCGGGGTGTATTCATTGTAGGTCGGGATCCTTGACTTCCATTTTCCCGTCTCTCTTTTCTTCTCGAGATTCCCACCTTCGGATCCTTTAGGCTGTCCAGGCTTGCTTTTGACGTTGGCTTGAGCTTTTCACGAATTGTCGCCAGCTTGCTTCATGGCGACGGTATTTTTTACAGTCTCCTGAGCAGGTCCTGGTGCCTTGTCTTGTCTCGTCCATCGAGCTTTATCCCTTCTTATGAACTGATAAGCTTTCGAATAAAAACGCTCCAGCGTGGTTGGGAGCTTTCCCACCAACCAATCTCCAAATTCAGAGTCTGGATCCACTCCACGCATTACCGCCATCAAAATTGCATGGTCGTTTGGATTGATCACTTTAGTAGCAGCAACATGAAATCTCTGCAAGTATGTTTTCCATGACTCTCTCGGAGCTTGGATTACGCTTGATAAGGACATCACATCCTTTGGACGAGCGATGTGTATCCTGAACTGCCCTATGAATTTCATTGCCAATTCGTCAAAGCTGGATATAGATCGCGAGGGAAGTCGAGTAAACCACATGGTGGCAATTCCGGACAGAGTGATTGGGAAGAACCTACACTTGGTTGCATTATTAGCTCTTGCAGAATCCATCATCCATCCGTACCTCATCACATGCTGCTTGGGATCAGTCTTCCCTTCGTAGGCTAGAATAGTCGGCATATTGAACTTCTTGGGGTACTCATCCTGCCAGATACCATCCGTAAAGGGAGTGTGGCTTCTAGTCACTCCCCAATCTTCATTGATCAAGCCTTGGTTCTCTTTCATCAACTGCCTGACCATAGCTGTCAAGTCCTAAGTTGGTATGGGGGATGGAAGGTTGGTTTCCGTTCCACTCGACCATGCGGGTTGATGTCCCGCCTGAATTGGGTCTTGGAGATTCGGATGTCCGGTCTCTTCCGGGCTTGGTTCCCAACGCCTGCTTGTGCACCTTCATCCTTATGGCGTCTACGCCTAGGAGGTTCATCAGCTGACGTTGAACTATCAGATTCAGAATAAGGGGTAGGGTTACCTCCAGCATTCTGGCGCTGTTGCTGAGTGAGCTGAGTCATGAGGTTAGTGTTGGCTTGAATCTGCTCAGCAAGTTGCCTTCTACTTTCCTTGAGTTCTCTTATCAAGTCGTTGAACTCTGTTCGGGAAACGACTTCCGCTTGGTTTTCGGTGGAGGGCCCTGCACCTCTTGTTGCTTGCTGATTTCTAGGTCCAACTTGTTATACGCTAGCAGTTTCGTGGACATCTGCATTATGGGAGGCCGATCTGGTTCGTGGTCTTCCCATGGTAGAGTTGTTGGTTATAACTCTGAATAGAATCAACAGATACCTTGTCAATGATCTTGGATCTCCTCTAGGGGATTTATGCAATCCAGTAACTATAAAGCAGATCCTAACAGCCTGAGAATTCAATTCTCAGTGAAAGCACCAAAATGTTAGCACCAAAATTGGTCACTAACACCTTTAGAAAGATTGTGTAGAGAGATTAATGAAGAAAGTAAATGAAAATAGAGAACAGTATATAAATTTAAATGCAGAGGCGAAAAACACCAAATTTATAGTGGTTCTGCGTAACTGCCTACGTCCACTTTGAAGTTAATCTTTATTGCTATCTCCATTACTTGAGTACAGATACGATCTGTAAATCAATCCCTTGAATACAAGTTTGAATGAAAAAGAAGAGAGTATAAAAAATGGCAGAGTCTCCTCGGTATTCTCAAAAAACTGATCCTTTTCACTGTGCCTCTGCCTCTCTATTTATAGACGAAGGTGGGTTGGACTCCCTTGGTGGGCCTGGCAGCTGGATATCATGGCCCAAATGGAGTAGACTCTGTGTGCCAACCCGAGCATGTCGAACGGTCAAATGCCGATCAATCGTTTTCATGCCCAGTGATGTGGTGTTACGTGGGAAGAGTAGGCCGAGCAATCAATAGAAACCGAACGAGATTGAAAGAGTGCGGAATAATCTTATGCCGAGCGTCCATGTTATGCCGAACAATCTCCTCATGCCGAGCATAGCGAAGCTGAATGCTCTAAGTACCACGGGAAGCATTTGCACCGAACGATACTGGAAGCCGAACCAGTGACTTGGCCGAACAATGTTTGTATGCCGAGCAGAACCTAGGCCGGACGATATTTTGGCCGAACGTTACCCAAGCCGAACTATGTCTCGGCCGAACGATCCTTAGGCCGAGCAATGGTTGGGCCGAACGGTAGTTGATGCCGGACAATCCTTCCATGCCGAACGTAGTGGTGCCGAACACCTAGGATGCCGAGCAATATGGAAGCATGCCGAGTGAAGTGGAGCCGAACGTTCTGAATGTCGGGCACCCTGTCTGCCGAACACTTCCCAATGTCGAACGCTACTAAGTGTCGATCGCTCCTTTCTGCCGAGTACTTGCTGGATGCCGATCGTGATGATATGTCGAACAATCCAAAAGGGTCGAGTACCGAGTTGCCTGGTCAAATCTCCAGGAAACATACCGTAAATTATCGTTACTACCAGATACCACTAAAAATAATAAAAATGGATTTTATAGAAAACATATGTAAGCAATAAATTCAACCAAACTATTGCACCACTAGCTAAGGTAACGTGTGAACATTACTTAGTGAATTGTTTAATATTGATTTTTGATTGAATTTACACCTACGAGTCACACAACCATAATGATGAGTACTCTTTGAAATACCATAAAATTTAATCAATTTGTAATTGCATAAATTAACCAAATTAACTAATATTTAAAAAATATTAAACACTAAAATTTATTTGAATTTCGAAATCCATATTTAATTACTTCGAAGCGTGTATATAAGTTATACATGTATTATAGATATATGATATCAATGAAAAATTAAATTTGATTTAAAAATAATGATTTTTTAAATGGGCTTCGGACTTTTGAAGCCTCGTCTAGGCACAAATCATGATCGGCCATAAGGTAAGTGAAAGAAGAGTTAAGAGTTTAAAAGTTGATTCGAAAGGTAATAAAAGAATGAGTAAAAGTAGGAGATATTTTCTCCTCTTTTACTCTTCTTATTGCCACTTAAACCACTCACCACACATCGCTTTTTGCTCATCCTCTGTCCAAGTTCTAACCATAAGTTTATTAGGGCCTCATATGAATGTTTTGAAGAGGAAAAATCAAGCAAACAAAAATAAAGGTGATGCTTCACATTGTTGCAATTTCTGGACGCTGGTTAGCTGAATTTAAGAGTTATTCATTAATACAAGGTTCAAAACAAAGGCAACTTCTTTAGGTATTCTTTCAATGTTAATATAATCCTATATAATTATGTAGATTAGGCCCCATATATTATACATGCCTTTATTATCTAATTTGATACGTGTACTCAAATTGATTTAGAAATTAAAATAAAATAAAATTGTCATTATAATAAATATATTTTTTGGCCATAGTATTTTAAATAAATAAATAATTATTTTAATATTTTAAAACTATTTCAAATAGCTAATACAATTTTGTAGCATATTAAATGCATACATATACATACTACATGTATTAAGTTATTTAAAATTATTTTATCAATATATGTGCTTTCGGCTAATAAATTATTATAGTTTATTTCCATGAATTCATAAATCATTTTAAGAATCATTTTTAAGTATATGAATGTATATATATGTTGAAAATTAAAATCCGTATATACATAAAAAATTAAAAATCATATGGCCAAAAATAAATGATTACTATATATTTATCTAGATAATAATATTATCATATTTATAAATAAACGTGATTTTATATAATTGAATATATATATATATATTCAAAAATAAATTGAATATATATATCTACAATTTTAATTCAAAATTTATGGATAGGTATTTTTTAAATATAGATTTGATTTTCTAAGTCAAACTAAATTTTGAGAAATTAATCTAATTTTATAATATACTAAATTAGTCAAAATTAATTTTAAATGGGAATATATACATATAGTTATATACATATACACACACACACACACACATATATATATATATTCAAAACAAAATAATGGACAACAAAAGACATATAAAAGGGCGAATGTGTCTGTTGAGTTGTAATTCCCGATACATATAACATAACATTAACTATGTACATCATCTACGTATTTAAATTAAAATAATTAAATAAACTAAGATTTTATTTAAAAGAACTTTGGACGGATCTAAAATCAGTTAGACTTGGTAAGCCCAATAAAGGTCTAAAAATAGGAAAAAAAATGAAATTCAACCATTTAACCCACTGCGACTTACCTAGTTCCTTTAATGGCATTGAGCCCAATAGCCTATATAGTACAAATTAATGATATCAGGACTAACTGATTAAAGCCTAACCATTTGTTAGGATGTCTAGATAGGTGGTGTTTATTGGGGATTGATTTATGAAGAACTATGTCCTACCTAGCGAATCTTTCATGAAGGATGATGTAATCCCAAAGGTTGTCCAAACATAAAGGGTCGAATTAATTTTGGACTTTGGGCTAATTTTTCAATATGTTTTGAAAATTTTGATTATAATTTTAAATTTAAAAGTTAAGTTTAAAATATAAAAGGAAATGTTATAAATGTTATATAATATTTTTCAAAATTGTTTTCAAAATTAAAAAAATTAACTTTATCTTAATTAATTAATTGGTTCAATTAAATAAATAATTACTTAAAACTAAATTAATTAAATTAAAATATATATAATGATATATGTGTATTTATCTTAAAATGTTTAAGGTAAATAATGATAAATTTTCAAATTTAACTAAATTTTAATTTAATTAAAAATTATTTTAATTATTTTAATTAATTAAAAGTTAATTAATAAATAATATACAAGTATAATAATATATGTACATAATTACTATAAATGTCATAGTTTATATTTATCTTTAGATTGTTAAGGATGAATGTATTATAATTCAATGGTTGAAATTTAAATTAATTAAAGTGTTAATTAAATAATTAATTAAATGATTATTAAATTAGTTAAATATGATTTAATTAATAAAATTAAAATTAAATTCAAAATGATTTAATTAAATAGAGTGGAATATAAGAAAACCAACTTGGGTTTAAGGAATATATACATATGTATAGTACGTATACCTTAGTTTCAGATGTGTTTGACACTTGAATCACAAAGGTATTTCATAAGAAATACATTATTCCCTAAATCAATATCACTCAAATAAATATGTTAAATTTTATTAATCTCTAATATGAATGATGTTCTCTATAATTTATATATTAGTAAATTACTTGCATACTCTAGTTGTTAAGCAAGCTCAACCAAGTGATGATGTATTTGTAGTATTAATAATATATTAATAGACGTTTAAGATAGCTGTATATATTATCCTTATCCCATTACAAAATGGTTGATACGAGTGAATGATCTCTTTTGATTTATTGAGCAAACTCAAGGTCAAGATGAGATTTGGACAAAAACCATAGGTTATGAGATGTATATGATATAATCAATAATGTGTTATCCATCTTTCATGGGCCTATGATTAGTTGAGCAAACTCTAGGCTGAAATCCCAACACAAGCAAGCCTTAACACTCACTAGAGAAGATAAAAGACTTCTATGTTTCTGATTATGAGAATATAAAAAATATAGTGGGAGATTATTAGTAAAATGAAACAAATGTATTTAACCTTACCAATAATATGAGAGCATATGCTATGTATAAAATGACCCAATCTACAAATTAAACTTGCAGAAAATGTAACAACTCGAAATTTTCAACCTCGAAAATTCGTCACTAATACTTTCAACCCAACATATCATATCACAGAATATCACCATTTATCAGACTAGAGACATTAATCCAAACATTCAATACAATTTAATCATCCATAAGCAAGATTAATTTATCACCCAATCTAATTAATTTAATTAACATAAAATAAATTAATTACCTTTATATCCTGCTTAATTAACATTATTGAAATTAATTAATTATTCTTTAATCATTTAATCATTCACATAACTAATTAACCTTTAATTACTCACATTAATTAATTATCCTTTAGCATTAAGTAATTATCCTTTAATTACATTAATTAATTATCCTATAATTACTTAAGTTAATTAATTAACCCTTAATTACTTAAGTCCTTAATTAATCTAAGATAAACCATTATCTTAATTAATTACCTAATTATCATTTAAATCTTTATTAAATTAAATGCTTGAAATTAATTTATACAAAATCTTCTAAAACCATTTTGATTAATTATAGGTTTAAACGTTTATTTTCTTTAACCAACTACTTAGGAATTAATTTAATATATTAACCTAATATATAATTATTCAAATCAACTCAACTTAAATTCAAAACACATCTAACTTTATAATCTAATCTTTGAAACTTATTTGAAATTTGATGAATAACTTTATTTTGAAATTCATTCAATAATTAGCTTTGAAAGCTTGGTTAATATTTTCTTTTATTTTTAAGCTTTGGAAACAAGTTTATTTCCTTTATTTACAATATTAATAACCTATCAATGAAAAACCCAAGCCCAACCCATAAATTCCTCGAGCCAGACCCGTGCTAACCCCGATCCACACTCTCTTCTAGTCCCTTCGATAAAACTCGATTTCGACTTCAAGCTAAACCTCATCTTCCTCGAAGCTCCAAAACACACGGCATCCACAGATACAAAAGACACATATGCACATGTACACGCGTTCACTATCGCTTCGGTCATCACCGCTACCACCAGCACGTCGACGACGTCACTAGTTCGATCCGATCACTCGGGACTTCAAACAACTTCGCCAATCGAAATCGAAATAAACGAGCACCTTACTGGAACAAAACCCATCGACGAAAACTCCTCACGCCACTGCCTATGACCATCTGAAACCACGCCATCACACCCGAACCTCCATCGCAATCCCATGCTTCGATGCCCTCGCTTTAGTCAAGTCCGATTCACTCACGACGATGAATTTCCCTTAGAAACATCATCGACCAAAACTGGTCGACAAACCCAATTTTGCTGTCGCCAGGACACCACGGTGGTCGAGAAATCCACCGAGTAATTTTTTTCCCTAACCCACACCACTTTAGCTTCCTCCATCCTCAATCACGACGATCATCTCTCCTCGATTGCCAAAAATCAAGTGATGACCAATTCTCGTTCAACTCGAAAATTCTACCCAACCCCAAACTTAAAAATCAAGAAACTATTATAAAAATTCATCATTTGCTAGTACGAATCTAATTATTAAATCAAAGCATGAAATTAAGATCATCGATTTTTCTGATTTGAAAAGATTTCACTGTAATTTCACATTTTTGAAATATTTACTAAAGTTTTTCACTTGAAACTATTTTTGAAAATGAGATTACGATCGTACAATCAATTTCTCTTTAATGATCAGAGCTTAAAATTGATTAGATGGGAAGATATGAATTGTTTAGGTTGTTCTTGAGTTTGTTGAATATAACAGAGGCTAGTATACATATACACAGACATGCACATAAATATTCAGAGTAATTCAACTATATTCCAGTTGAAAACATCCATGAAAATCATACTTACAACATTATTTCACAGATTTAGCACATGCGTCAAAGTAAAACAGATTAAGTTTGATAGAAAGTGATGTTTACTCACCTCTATATTGTTGGAATTGAAAACAGAGCTTCTCTTTATTGATCAGTAATTGCTATTTGATTTTGATCTGACCTTTGAAATACTTGAGTTGAGTTGAAATTTGACTTGAATCCTTGCTTGCTCAGGTTGAACTTGAAGTTGTTTGATTTTAGTTTTCTTTTCTGGTTTTAGTTTTAGAAGAATAAGAGAAGAAGAGTTTGTATATGGAAAAGTTTTAACTGCTTGCAGTCTTGTTTCTCTAATCATTTTATTATTTATATTTCAACTTAAAAGAAAATATATTGCCACTAGTAATTGCATGTTATCCTCAGCTTACAAATGTCCAAACCGTTTATTATAATTTTTTTCCTTATGTTTTATATTTTTATATATATACAAGCCATAATTAGTACATGTATAATTTAAAAAGAAAGTATTTAAGCCTTTTATTATATCTTATTTTAAGCTATCATACTTTTAAATAAATAAATGTTTATCTTTTAGAGTTTTTAAAATATAGAATTTAACTTTAAATAGCTTTTGAAAATTATTGAATTCAAATCAATGCTTCCAAATCACAATATATATATGTGTGTGTATGTATGTATATGTAAATTAAAATTAGAAATATCTTATGTGGATGTCGATATTATATACACCATATTAAACTTCCCTATATTATATTCCATAGGCATGCATATATATATATATATATATTCATATACATTATAAAGCTTGTATATATCTATTTATATATATATATATTATCTTGAATTAAATAGTGAAATATATTATTTATTTATTTACTATAAGATTTATCATCTCTAGAGATTTATAATTCAACATTTGTTATAGTTTCAAATCCATATATATATATCCAAATTTTTATCAAAATTTTTATTTGTTTAACTTACAAATCAGTATTTTAATAAATTTAATCCTGTTAATTACCAATTAACAGATGTCCAAAAATTTGGGTAATCACATTCCTCCCCACTTTAAATCTTTTCGTCCTCGAAAAGGAACGAAGCTAGAATTTTAATTACAATGCTTATTATCAGTTAAATTATTCTTAAACATTTTAACTCTTAAAAAATTTTAAAACACTTTTAAAAGATCTGCATAATATTATCAAATAGTTTTACAAAACTATATTTTATAACTCGATGTCTCAACAAGTCGATCCTTGTTCTAACAAAAATCCGGTCATACATTGATCAAGCATAGCACTGAAAATCTATAAGTACTTCGGAGACCCGTTTTCAACACCCAGTGAAAATACTTAGAAAATATTTTTTTGGAAAAATATAGAAAACATTTTTGGTGAGAATGCTCTGGGAATCATCACCCCCTCCATAGTCGCAGTTTACCCGATGATTACGTCGCCATCCCGGCAAAATTATAGAAAACTGTTGGCCTCTCGCCCCTCGATTACACCATGGAACCTGCCACAAAATGCAGCTACACCCAGGTTTTACATCGCCATCATGGCAAAAACCCATGTAACTGCAGGTATCAGTGCCCTCGAATTTCGTTGCAAAATGAAACTTCACTACTTCCACATAGATCGCATACTACATCAATCGAGTCCCAATGTAGCCTGTAGGCACTCACTGCCATACGACTTTCGCTATGTCTTCATAGATCGCAGTTTACCGATGTTACATCGCCCTCACGGCAAAATCAAACGTAGACCGTAGGCAATCGCTACCCCTCGACTTCCGCTAGGTGCGCAGTAGATCGCAGTGACATCGAGTTACACTATCGTCACAGCATAACCCAAATGTCTCTGCAGGCATCAACGCCCTCAACTTTCGCTACCCAACCACAATCCTCAGGAACTTCAGTTAGTCCGGACTTTCTCCTATGATCAAATTTAGAACCCCCCCCCCCTTAGGGCTCAAGGCAGAACCATCATGTGGATCTCCTACTAGAAGTTCATTAAAATGGGAGCACCTTTTTTCCCATAGCCATTCTCAAAAAAATTATATTATACACATATAGTATCTTTCAAATCATACTCTTTATATGAATCACATATAAATCTTCTTTACACAAAATCGATATCTCAAAATCGATAATTTTCAAACTTGGCTTTTTAAATTCCAAAATTGATTTTTTTCCAAAAACAAAAGCCTTTCAAAATCCATGGGTTCCAAAAACCTTTTTAAGTTCCATTTTCAAAAATCATTTATATATATAGATATATATAAGTTTATTCCTTTAACTAGAATAAAAATATTTTTGGATCGCTCTATACTTATATAAATTCCCTGTTTATACACTAAATATTTTTCAAAGATCACTTCTTCTGGCAAATTAATTCCCATAAGGGGAGTTATCATATATAACAAAAATATATATTTATGCCAAATCAAATGTTCAAGTTTGATTTCTTTATAAAGTTATTTACCACCTTACTTACTCTTCATAAAGTGAATTTCAATCATAGAAATATCCAACTACCACTTTTATTCATCATATATTTCTCAAAATATACGTTTCTTTTTCAAATATACTTTATATTTCTCTCAAAATTTCAATATTTATTTCATCCAAGCATGTACGATGTACATATATCATCTGTGCGCAATATCAAATTTGATCGTTCCCTGGATCACCCAATTTCAATTCCGAACTAGTGTCGTTCACCCGACTTCCTAGTGCGAACTCAGATCTGGTTTCTTGATCAGAAACCGTCATTCTCCTTGCATAGTCATAATTATGATAGAAAATTTCCAGAATCAATCCAAATCCATATCCAGGGTTCGTCGTTGAAAATTGAGTGAAATATCCCAACTCGGAACGATATACTATCTCGAAATTCTATGCTCGAATCTGGATCAATTTGCTATGCGAATAGAATAACATATACACATCCTACGTATTTGTCTCCATTGATTACCATCTAAATCAATTTTTCTTTTACTACACATTCATTTTGGATTCTATTCACTTATGCACAATTGCTTAAATTTCCATCTGGGTTATCACTTCAATTATAACAGTTTGCACTCTGACCGACACGAATTTAGAAAATAGCATGAAAAGTTCAAAATAGTTAATAGTTGAAAAATAGTTATTAGTTGTAAAATAGTTGTAAATAGTTAAGTAATTATAAAATAGTTGTAAAATAGTTAAATCGTTAGAAATTTGGAAAAATAGTTATACAACGGTAATTAGTTTGTAAAATTGTAATTAGTTTCAAAATAGTAGTAAAATAAGTATAAGATAGTTTGGGTTTTAAAAAGAAAGGTTGTATAATAGCTAGGAAAAAATAGATTTAAAATAGTTTATATTAAAACAATTTATTCGAAAATAGTTTCAGAGTCAAACTAGTTCAATGTCCCAATCTCCACTTCCAATCAATTTTCCATCCCATTAAATTGATTCAACTTCAATTCAATTTGAATTAACTTCAATTCCTATCCCAAATTCAAAGCAGTTTCAATTTGAACTAATTTCAATTCTAATTCCACCTTTGAAATAACTCCAATTCTATTTTCAATTTTTAAATCAATACAATTAATACAAATTCGAGTAAATTTTCAAATGTTTAATCAAATTAACCTTTACCTTTAAATTAACAACCTAAATCTTTAAATAATTAAATTTTGAGTCCAAATTTCTAATATTCATTTAAATAATCTTTACCTCTACATAAACCTATTTCAAGATTAAGTAAGAGTTCAAAACTCTTTTAAACAATTTAATCTTTCGGAATCAAATTTATTACCCAATTTTAACTTTGAAACCAATTCTCAACAATTTCAGTTAGCAAGTTCAACTTAAACATTCAAATCTTAAGTTCAAAGTGACCCCATTCCATACTTACAATTTCACTTCAAAAATCAAAACCTTTTAAATAGTTTTAAAATAAGGTTTTATTTCATTTAATTTCTGCAATGGATGTATATTCTCACAATCCACTTCTTAATTCATTTAAAACAATCCAAATCATAGTTTCATATATTATTAATAACAATAGGATGATATTAGGATGAGCCAAGGTAAATTAACATCCAAATTATCCAAAACACCAATCAATAGCATCCATTACCAATTTCCAGAACTCAAACCTGTTTTGAGATCACACATAACTCCCTTTTCAATTCAACCCATTTAACTTCCCCAAATTAAATCTCAATTTCATCTTGAAATTTCCAATTCAGGTTGTTCGTTAAACTTATTTAAATTCCCCTAAGTTAGATTCAATTCATTTAATCCAGTCAACCTTACTCAATTTGAATTCTCCATTTAAAATTTTTAAACTTCTTATCAATATCCTTTCTCACTTATAAGTTCAAAAACTTATTTCTCTTTGGGTTTTTTTACATCACATTTTCGGGGAAAATTCAAAACTCAACACTTAGAATTTATTTCAAATTATTTTTGATATTGTGTATATCCATACATATATATTTATTTCATTTGCACACCAAGTCACACTTCCAATTTTAAACCATTCTGGTTTTTAAATTTCAAACAAATTCTTTAATAATTTTTAAAACATCTCTTGTTTTCAAAATTAAGGTTACATTCAAAAATATTCCGAATAGTATTATTTATTATTTCTTTTAACAATTTGAAACAATTTCAAATTTTCTGGATTTAGATTTTAAAACTTCAAAATTTAAATCCTTTCTAATTTACAGGTCATACTTATCTAAATTATTACTTCCTTAAAACATTCCATTTTGCTTTATCGTTAATTATTATTAGAAAATAAACATCCCATTGTTAGACACAATAACTATTTTATGATAATAACCAAGATTACCATATCTGGCAACCAATTCACTATATATTATCTCATAATTTGTTGGAAAATAAGATCAGGGTAACTTAATTCAAAATTCTGAAAACATTTCTGCAAATTTGAAGATTTTAATTTCTGGTTTGAATCCATTTTTAGCTTATGTTATTTGTATATTTCATATTGTGCAATTCCTATTTGGATATATATATATATATATATATATATATATATTACCACTTAATTCTTTAAAAAATTCAATAATCAATTACCTTAATATATTATAATAATTAGAAAAACTATTTTTTATATATCGAAATATAAGCTTGTATAAAAACTAATTTTAAAACCATTTTAAAATCTTTATATACAAAAATAACAAATACGCTCTCATATATATTATACTCAACTCATTATAGGGTACTACTGACCCTATCCTTAATGAGTAACCCAACCAGAGCCAAGGTCCTCGCTTAACCTTCTGCTCTGATACCAAATGTAACGACCCAAAATTTTCAACCTTGAAAATTTGACACTAATATGTTCACTGTAAAAGTGCCGAGCAATCGAACGCCGAAAATTCCAGATTGTTAGAGTTAAGAAGAAAAGAGGAAGAAGAAGAAACAGAAAACAAAACACATAATCTCACATACGCAGCGGATCAAAATATAATATACAAATAGCAGCATCTACACAAGAAAGCTGCAAATGTCAATTTACGTACAATTATATCAGAGTAAACCAAAACTGGACAGTTGTAACAACTTGTCCCAGAAAACAATCAATACAACTCCAATGCACAGCGGAATGCTCCTACATTCCTGTCATCCAGCTCGCCACCTGAGCTCCAGAACGTCCTAACCTGAAAATCTATAATACTCGGTCTAACCCGAGCATTACATTAAAGTAACAACCTAGTCAGGCTGGACCCGGCATGAGTAAAGCATTTAATTTGAAATATTGAGTTAAAAAACTTATTTGCAAACCAGGGTAACTCGTACCTCACTACGAATTCTTATCTTGTTTATAATCAATATTTATTTCACAAAATTATATCCAAGTATCGTTACTCAGTTTAAATGGCCATGTTTCTTAATTTATTCCATTCCAGCCTATTTGACTCTAAAATCAAACCCATAAAGAATTTGTAGATTACTAATCAAAATGGTTTCGGATATCGCTGACATCCGAACCTGGTCTCTTCGAATCCAACATCTTCTTTAATCCAAGTTGATTAAGTGAATACAATTCAATTTTAAATGCATGGTGTCAATTACACAACAATTCATCACTAATAAATAACCCACATTATCACATTCAAACCCAACATATCATATCACAGAACATCACCATTTATCAGACTAGAGACATTAATCCAAACATACAATATAATTTAATCATCCATAAGTAAGATTAATTTGTCACCTAATCTAATTAATTAAATTAACACAAAATAGATTAATTACCTTTAGATCCTACTTAATTAACATTAATTAAACCAGTTAATTAATTATTGAAATTAATTAATTATTATGTAATCTTTTAATCATTCACATAACTAATTAACATTTAATTACTCACATTAATTAATTATCCTTTAATTAATTTCATTAAGTAATTATCCTTTAATTACATCAACTAATTATCCTATAATTACTTAAGTTAATTAATTAACCCTTAATTACTTAAGTCCTTAATTAATCTAAGATAAACCATTATCTTAATTAATTACCTAATTATCATATAAATCTTTATTAAATTAAATTAAATGCTTGAAATTAATTTATACAAAATCTCCTGAGACCTTTTTGATTAATTATAGGTTTAAACATTTATTTTCTTCAACCATCTACTTAGGAATTAATTTAATATACTAACCTAATATATAATTATTCAAATCAGCTCAACTTAAATTCAAAACACATCCGACTTTATAATCTAATTTTTGAAACTTGTTTGAAACTTGATAAATACCTTCACTTTGAAACTTGTTCAATAATTAGCTTTGAAAGCTTGGTTAATATTTTCTTTTATTTCTAAGCTTTGGAAACAGGATTATTCCTTTATTTACAAGCTTAATAACCCATCAATGAAAAACCCGAGCATAACCCATAAATTCCTCGAGCCAGACCAGAGCTAACCTCGATCCACACTCTCTTTCCCCCCTCCGATAAAACTCGAGTTTGACTTCGAGCTAAACCTCGTCTTCCCCGAAGCTCCAAAACACATAGCATCTACAGATACAAAAGACAAACATGCACATGTACATGCGTTCACCGTCGCTCTAGTCATCGCCGCAACCACCAGCACATCGACGTCGTCTCACTAGTTCGATCCGACCACTCGGGACTTCAAATAACTTGCCTATCGAAATCGAGATAGACAAGCACCTTACTAGAACAAAACCCATCGACGAAAATGCCTCATGCCACCGCCTACGACTATCAAAAATCATACCATCACACCCGAACCTCCACCGCAATCCCATGCTTCGATCCCCCTCAATCCGGTCAAGTCCGATTCACTCACGACAACGAATTTCCCTCAGTAACATCGTCGACCAATACTGGTCGACAAACCCTATTTTGCCGTCGCCAGGCCACCATGGTGGTCGAGAAAATCCACCGAGTATTTTTCCCCTAACCCGCACCACTCTAGCTTCCACCCACCTCGATCATGACGATCATCTCTCCCTCGATTGCCAGAAATCGAGCGAAGACCAATTCCCGTTCAACTCGAAAATTTTACCCAACTCTAAATTTAAAAATCATGAAACTATTATCAAAATTCATCATTTGCTAGTATGAACTTAATTATGAAATCAAAACATGAAATTAAGATCGTCGATTTTTCTGATTTGAAAAGATTTCACTGTAATTTCACATTTTCGAAATATTTACTAAATATTTTAACTTGAAACTATTTTTCAAAATGAGATTACATTCCTATAATCAATTTCTCATTAATGATCAGAGCTTAAAATTGATTAGATGGGAAGATATGAATTATTTAGGTTGTTCTTAGTCTGTCGAATATTATAGAGGCTATTATACATATACACAGAATGCACATAAATATTCAGAGTAGTTCAACTATATTCCAGTTGAAAACATCCATGTAAATCATACTTACAACATTATTTCACAGATTTAGCACATGCATCAAAGTAAAACAGATTAAGTTTGATAGAAAATGATGTTTACTCACCTCTATATTATTAGAACAAAAAAAAAGATTCTCTTTATTGATCAGGAATTGCTATTTGATTTTGATCTGATCTTTGAAATACTTGGGTTGAGTTGAAATTCGATCTTGAATCCTTGCTTGCTCAAGTTGAACTTGAAGTTGTTTGATTTTAGTTTTCTTTTCTGGTTTTAGTTTTAGAAGAATGAGAGAAGAAGAGACTGTATATGGAAAAAATTTAACTGCTTGCAGTGTTGTTTCTTTAATCATTTTATTATTTATATTTCAGCTTAAAAGAAAACATATTGCCACATGTAATTGCATGT
Organism: Allium cepa; assembly: GCA_030765085.1. Taxonomy (NCBI): domain Eukaryota; kingdom Viridiplantae; phylum Streptophyta; class Magnoliopsida; order Asparagales; family Amaryllidaceae; genus Allium; species Allium cepa. The sequence goes on along the minus strand of CM060941.1, from coordinate 1,044,001,291 downwards.
TATCCTCAGATTACAAATATCCAATCCCTTTATTATAATTTTTCCTTATGTTTTATATTTTTATATATATACAAACTATATTTAGTTCATGTATAATTTAAAAAGAAAGTATTTAAACCTTTTATTATATATTATTTTAAGCTATCATACTTTTAAATAAATAAATATTTATCTTTTAGAGTTTTTAAAACATGGAATTTAACTTTAAATAGCCTTTGAAAATTATTGAATTCAAGTTAGTGCTTCCCAATCACAATATATATATATATATATATATATATGTATGTATGTATATTAAAATTAGAAATATCTTGTGTGGATGTTGATATTATATACATCCATATTAAACCTCCCTGTATTATATTCCATAGGTATATATAGACTCATATACATTATAAAGCTTGTATATATCTATTTATATATATGGATATTTTATCATGAATTAAATAGTGAAATATATTAATTATTTATTTACTAGAAGATTTATCATCTCCAGAGATTTATAATTCAACATTTGTTATAGTTTCAAATCCATATATGTGTGTGTGTGTGTGTGTATCCAAATATTTATCAGAAATTTTATTTGTTCAACTTACAAATCAGTATTTTAATAAATTTAATCCTGTTAATTACTAATTAACAGATGTCCAAAAATCTGGGTTATAACAGAAAATGTCCACATCAAAGTTATTTTCAAAAGATGACAAACTTACTGGACCAAATTGCATTAACTTTTGACTGACTAAAAGCGAACAAAATAACACTCACTTATGAACATTTATGGTCATCCATATATAAATCTCCAAAACCAGAACATACTGAAGATGATACTCCTAAATTAATTATTACTTATAATAATGGGTAGCAGATTGTGAAATTACCTAAGTTTACATGTTGTCTACATTTGACAAACCACTGCAAAACAGCACGAAAACATAAATGTTCATCAAATATTTTATTCAGCAAGGCTAGCCGGCTATAAAGTGGGTCGTCCACTTTTATTAAAAAACATTAGAAAATAGGTGTTTGGCACATGCGCCAGAACAACTTATAAAATAAAAGAACAGGGGTTAGGCAGAAGGACCAAAGCTACTAATACATAAGTCAAAAAGTACTAGCTCTCCTCTAAAGTGGAGGAGCCATTGCCATCATCCTTAAAATCAAATACCCAGAAAATAGAGTGGCCAAGTTAGGAACATAATCAACCAAATCACTGGAGGCTTCCTATCCTAAGTGACATCCTCCAAAACAGTCCTATTCTTATCACCATCTTCACTTAACGTAAATAGTATAAGTCCTTTCCTCAAATACATGATAACACAAACGGCGGTGCTCACCATCACCACCAACAAACATATGGTAACTATCAAATGATCGAGAATAGCTCATATATGATATCTTATGAACCCAGGCTTGCTTATAGGAATTCCAAGCAATAACATGACTGGGAGGAGAAGGAACATCAACAGCCTTGGCCTTGGAAGAAAATAAAGTAAAATGTAGTAGAAATTTGTATCGGACCCATAAGCACACTATTAACTTAACAACATCTACATCTATAGTAGGGGAAAATATTCTAGGCTTTGAGACCCATTTCTTAATAAGTGGACGTGGAAGAGGAATCTTAGCTACGATAGGTAAGGGAGAATCAATAGAACCCTACTTACAATTTTTTGCAATGTGGCCAAAAGAGCAAAAAAAATGTGCAAATATCAAGTTTCCAACTATAATCAACATCAGTAAACACATCCTGCCACTTTATGATGCAAACCTTTAACCTAGAAGGTAGCGGCTTATCCGAAGTTATTTCAATCAACGCCTTAGCATACACTAGACTCTTCCTTCCATATTATCAGCATTAAAACATTTGAGCTTGCCAACAAGGCTAGCCAACCAATCTAGCCCAATCATCAATTGCATAATAGAAGGGATATACATGAAATGAACCTATACAGGAATAGGCAATATCTAATCCCTAGCATTATTCACTATTGACTCCATGGAGTTAAAATGAAAGGCCTACCAGCAATGATGGATGGTTCCGCATCTAGGATATGTAATATTACTTCCTTACTAGAGAGATGAAATAAATCAAGGAATCATCAAAATGGACATAAAGCCTACCCTTAAGTTTCCAGATACTACGACAATTTTCTCTAACTACATAGTACAACGGGTTAGAATCAAGGAAAAAAATTGATCAAATAATCTAACCAAAAATCAACCCCTACTTGCAAAACCTCACTTAAAGGCACCTTCCTCCATCTATTTCAATAGTTTCAAAAGAGCGAGAAGAGTATACACCCGCATTAATTGGCAAGGATGTGAACAATGAAGTCCATTTGTTAATAGTAAGAGAAGGAACTACCTAAGAAGCATTCTAATAAGCAACGGCATGCAAAGTATTGGGAAATTCGAGTGTAGCAGGCAGGTAGCTTACTAGCATCGGTGATAGGAGATTGGCAAAAACAACTGGAAAGCAAAAAACTACATTTGAAATAGTTACCTCAACCACGCTATTTCCTACATCAGCAGCACACGTGTTGGAAACATTCTCTAAATAACCTTACTCATGCTGTAACACATCACTACCAAGAAAATTAGTAGCTAGCAGAGGAGAGACAAGTGTTTTGGATGTACCAGCCATATTAATCAACACAGAAATAAGGGAAGAAATCGAATCGTGGTTATCCAAGGTCGCGGCAATTTCACATATAGGGTTCGAGTTCTCAGATCCATAATCAAGCAAACACATCACAATAAAAATTAGGGATTTCAGAGATGGGAAGTCAATAAAGGACATAGCGTATAAAGAAAGAGATGGATTAGGCACGATCGGAATTGAAGTAGCATCGTTGAAGACACGACAAGATATAGTCGAAGAAAGCTCATTGTGAATAGCATACTTAGCTTTGTTTAGTGGCATGAAGAGAGAGGAGTGGAGAGAAGACGGTCCAAAGGAAATAGGAGAGGGGAGAAGTGGAGTATAAAAAACTGAAGAATCAGTCACCTGGGAAAAAATCAGTTGCCATTTTTGATTTTGAAATTCATTTAATTGATTGTTCATCAAATCTTTGATGGTCTTAAAGCTTTGTTTAGGAAGAAATCTCATTCTACAAGCTATGAGATTACTAAGTAACTATTCAAATGAAGATGACGAAGGGCACTTATGTATAGGAATATGTCTTATTGACAAAAGGTTATATTGATAGACTTTCACAGCTGAATGTCACTATAAGCAATGAGTTACAACTGGACTTGATCCTAGGCTCACTTACTACATTTTTGTAACAATTCATATTGAACTGCACTATATGCTAGATGAATACGAGCACCTTGGAGCTACTTAGTATGTTACGGATAGCTGAATGCATATCCAAAGATCAAGGCACAATGCTCACTATAAAGGGGAAGGCATCATCTTCGAATGGTTCGAATAAGAGAGAGCATTTAAAAAAAGAGTAAGAAGAATGCTCCTAATGACAAGGTTAACTTTCACCACTATCACAAGAAGAGGCATTAGAATTCAAGTTGTTTATCGACCTATTATAGATGCAACTGCAGTTTGAGACTATCATCCACTTTTGTCTAATGGATTTGATTTGATTTTGAATAATTGCTATTATGTCAGGACTTTATTTGTGCTATATATATATATATATATTGAGATTATCTGAAACTAGTTATGCTTTTCATTGTAATAACAATATTATGAATATTGTGTTTGGTAGAAAAAATATTTGTGATGGTGTTTTGGATAGTAGCTTTTATGTACGCAATCTTTATTAAATTTGTGCCATTAATAATTTTCCTAATGTTAACATTAACAATAATTATTCATGGCATTGTAGACTAGGTTATATCAGTGACAAATGACCACACAAATAAAAAACCAAAGGTTTTATACCATCATTTGATCGTTTCGTGTTGTATCTAAAAGGAAAAATGACCAAGCACCCCATTGGTGAGAGCAACGATAGAGCTGATGAACTCTTAGGTCTCATATATACTAATGTATATGGCCCAATGCCTATGTCACCAAAGATAATTTTTCTTACTTTATAACTTTTACTGGTGATTTCTCAAGATTAGGATATGTAGATCTTATAAAGAACAAATTTGACATCTATGAGAGAATGAGGCTGAGAATCAAACGAAGCATAAGATTAAATACTTCGATCTGGGAGGTGAGTACATTGAACAAAAGTTCCAATGGTACTTAAAATAAGTATTATCTTTCAGGTTATTGTGCACAATACTCTACAATACAATGGTATTTTGGAAAGAATGAATCAAATAGTATTAGATATGGTTTATTTCATGATAACTAAAGTTGAGTTACCTCTTTCCTATTAAGGATATACATTTGAAATTGCAACACATATGTTGAATTTAATGCCTACTAAATCTGTGCCAAAGACCCAATATGACATGTGGTCGTGGGAGGAAACCACAACTCAATCATTTGAAGGTGCGGGGTTGTCCAGGCTATGTTAAGAATATTGGCTCCAATAAACTTAAGGCAAGATTGGCATAGTGTAATTTTATAGGATATCCAAGAACTCAATGGAATATATTTCTACAATATCAAGGAACAATAAGCTATCTTTTTTGAAGGGGGATTTCTCATGAAAGAATTTAATAGTGAGATTGTAGACTTGGATGAGATCCGAGAAATTAACACAGAGGTCGTACCGGTAGATGACTCAAATTCCCTAGCATACAAAAATATACAACCTATTAGAATGTCAAATAGAGAATCTCGCATACCACAGAGATACTATGGTTTTCTCATAGATAACGAGAAAGAGGACTATGTCTTAGCAGACAATACTCCTCTATCATTCAAACAATTAGTGTAGAGAAAAAACTCTATGCTTTGGCTTGAAGTTATGAATTGCAAGATGGATTTCATATATGACAACAAAGTTTAAACTTTGGTTGACGTACTTGGAGGGATAAAACTCATCTTTTATAAGTGGGTTTTTAAGAAAAAGCTAAATGTAGATGGGCCGGTAGAGACCTCTAAGACAAGGCTAGTTGTGAACTGATTTCATCAAATTTAAGGTATTGATTATGGTGGAACATATTTGGATTTGCTTGTAATCACCACATTTTTATGACAACAAAATATGGTAAATGGATGTGAAAATAGCATTTCTAAAACGTGATTTATAAGAGACTGTTTACATGACATAGCCCGAGGGTTTCAAATTAGTGGAAGCGAGGAATAACATGCAAATTGCTGAGATCCATTTATGGTCTTAAGCAAGTTTCAAGGAATTGGAATAAGTGTTTTGATAAAGTAATCAAATAGTTTGATTTTTACTAGAATACAGAGGAAGCATCCATATGTCGAAAGAGTAGGGAAGTGTTCATAATCATGTGTATTGATGACCAACTCCTGATTAGCAATGACATCCCATTGTTGCAATTAGTGAAATATTGGTTATCTAATAACTTCTCCATGAAGTCCAAGAACTTCTCTGTGAAGGATTCAAGAGAAGCAAACTATATAGGATCTATAGAGATGGATTCAGGAGGATGCTGGGATTATCCCAATCCCCATACATAAGTACCCTATTGAAAAGATTCATTACTGAGAATTCCAAGCATGAAAACATTCCAACACAATATGCAATCATCATTTCTAAGAAGGATGCTTTTCATACGGATGAGAAGGAGTGTACAAAGAGGATACTATATACATCTACAATTGCTTCCATAATATATGTTATGTTATGTACCATACTGGATGTGGTTTATGCATTAGAATGCATAAGCTGATAGTAGTCTAATCTTAGCGAGCAAGCATTAATGTATTTTAGTATTGAGAAATACTACAGACTTATTCTTCATATATGGAAATAAAGATATCCTTATGAAAGGGTATACAAATTCCAGATTTCACATTGATATTGATGAGGTAAGTCTATATCTAGTTATGTTTTACTTTGATGGGTCGGGCAGTTAGTTAGAAAAGTTCCAAATAGGAAATAGTAGTTGATTCAACAATGGAGACTGAATTCATCGTCCTCAATGAATAAAGTAAAGAAGAGGTATGGATGTGCAAATTTATGATTGGATTAGGGTGATTCCAAACACTGAAAATCCAATAGCATTGTTTTGTGACGACAATGCTATAGTGCAGATCACCAAGGAACCAAGAGCTCATAAGAAGTCGGAGCACATTCTTTGAAAGTCCTACCGTATTAGAGAGATTTTCCGCTAATAAAGAAGTTATGATTAGTAGAGTATATACCAAAGGATAACATAGCATATCCGAAAGGAGCTAGCTTGATTAGTTCTTAGCAAGTTGATCGAAGGGACGAGATTGATATTCCATAATTGGCCTAAGTGCAAAGGGAGATTGAGAGAGTTAAGGGTATACCCTAGGGGCAACTTTGTAATCTATTGTAAATTATTTACTCTATATAAAATTTCTTCTCAAATAAAAGATGTTATTCTTTTTACTATATACTTGTCATATTGTGACATATATTTTTTAGGTAAGGCAAATGAGGATGAATGAACCCTTACCATTTTATAAATAACTTGAAATTTTATAAACAAATGGACAAGCTAATAATAGCAAGAAGAACAGAGAAAAAAATAGAAGGCATAAAAGATATACAAATACACAATCAAACAACACGCCAATTCTGGATCATCACTTCAGAGAAGCGAAAAGGCGATCCAACCATAGCAATGTGAATACCTTCGGTGATTTCATGGCATAGGACCAGTCTATTCTTGTTTCATATTAAACACTCTCTCATTCCTCTCCTTCCAAACAGTTGACAGAAAAAATTTAAGGATCAATAGGAGCTCAAATGAGGGTGGTAACATCCATTTTATTTCATTATATATGCTTTTCCGCTCCAAAAAACTCTCATGAAATGCTGAGTGAAAACCACCGCTGAGTTTAACTTACTTCCAGAGAAATAAGACAAATGAGCATTTAAATAATAAGTGATGATTGTCCTCGGGCGTGCTTTTACAAAAATGGCAAGTGGTAGAGATAAGAATGCCTCTAAGATTGAGACACATAAAGTATGGCTTGCGTTCTTTAGGATCTTCCATACGAAAATTTATGCTTCTCAATGGTGTACAAATTCCATACTCTCATAAACCATCTGCTCAATTATGGCTTTGTACAGCAGGTTAGTTGAGTGATTTTTCTTGCTAGTACACCACACATACATATCCCTATCAACAATAGTGTATTTAGCGTTAGCATAATTATTCCATAAAGTAGTGATCTTACAGTTACTTGAACTTGGGAGAATGATTTTGCCTTCCCAGTTGTAATCAATAGATTTAGCTTGCATTGGAATACCCAATTGCACTATGTCTCCATAATCAAGGCAGTTTTGAAGAACAACACCCTTAACAATCCAAGGCCTTTCCAAAACTTTGTAGTACTCGAAGCAGAAATAGCAATAGTGACTTGAGGAAGGAGGCACTACCTAATTTTCAAAAAGGCTTTCCAAATCTAGCTAGAAGAAGGATTAAGTTCCATCAGCCAAAAATCTTCATTTTTAAGGTTATATCTGTACGCCTAAACAACCCAAACGGATTTTGAGTTGTTTAGAAGTCCATCCAATTACTTGGAAAAAGATGAAATATTCCATATTGTGATTTATTAAGTAATCATTTAATTTAAGTATACTAATTAGAAAATCCATAAGCGCTATATTATGATGGAAATTACACTGTATTGTAATCATGAGAAATTTATCACATTAAAAATAACGTATTATTTTAAATACTCCTAGTTAAGATGTTTCAAGATAGAATATCAATACATCCATTGGGACAAGAGTATGCAACGCTCTCTAAAGTGTTGAGCAGTATATTACTCGTGGATGCGAAGATACCAAGCAGTTATGCAATGATAGCCTTGGATAGCAATAAAATGACTTGATCGGGATTTTTCTATTAGTTAATATAACTAAGGTCAAAAAGAGATCTCGAAGTGACGATATTGAAGGAACTGGGCCAAATTGTAGCAGATTAAAGGAATTAATTTCTAATTTTTAGATAAATTCTTTGTTTTATTTAATTGGTCAAAAAGGTTTCTATTTATTTATAAGTGTAACAAATACACTTATATGTGCATATTGCATATGCCATAAATATGAAGTGTGCATATTTGATGTGACTATATGAAGGTACTGTGATGTGCATTATAAAGAACCCATTTGTTCCTTTATATATGTCTTTATTGTCCAAAGTTTAATTTAATGTATGTATAATATATTTATACATAGATATATACATATACATATATATATATTAAAACTAGTTTTGACTATTATATGTTTTGAAATCTAAAATTAACAATTATAAATCTAGTTTCAATGAAGGAAGAGTTTAAAATTAAATTATATTGTTTTACATAAAAGTCAATTTTACGAACTCTAAGTTCAAATAACACACACATACATATACATATATAAAAAATCGCAAACTATGTCTTAATTTAAAATTATATATGTGTGTGTATGTTTGTTTGTGTGTAAAGTAATGTAATATACGTTTTGAAGTTAAAGTAATAAATTGAAATCAAACATTAACTTAAGAGAGATTCGAAGGTTTATGATGTTTTGCACAAGTCCATTAATGTTTTTCCAACTAAAATAACATTTATAAAAAAGTAAATAATAACCAAATGAATAAAATTTAAAGCAAAAAACATGTAAAACATGTATTCGATTTCCAAAGAAATTTCAAATAAACAAAACATGTAGTTATTCATGTTTGTATATTTAACAAGTAAAAATTATATCACTTAGTTAAAATTATTTTTCAATCGATTTTTTTGTTAAATAATAATTTCTAAAATAATGGCAAAATAGGTAGGACAACTTAGACACATAAATTCGTTATAAAATGTATAAATTTAAACTATGCAAATAGTATGAACAAATAATTAAATGAGGTGTAACAAGTGAAGGATCCAAATTATATTAACATGATGAACATATAACCATTGACGTATAGCATAAAGTGGATCTAAATTATATTAACATGTTGAATATATTATTAATTAAGTTATGGCATAAAACTGATCTAAACTACATAGCTAGATAAACATATAAATAGATGAAATGTGGAAGTATAAAATAGATATTGTAACACCTCCCATTTTAACGCTCGAAACTAAGTGCCACAGATCCTGTAGACATCTATAATATTAATTTCTGGTGACAAAGTGCGGTCCTGTTATAATACCAAAAACACTAGAATATGAATTAAATTAAACATAATTTCATTAACAACTTTTCTTATTACATTTTAAATCAGCATTTCATATTCGATACATTATCACAAAACGTTGCCTAGGTTCAGATAAAATATAATTATTACAAATTGCGCCAAGAGAAACCTATGAAGATGCCCCTCTGTATGATCAAAGTTACTAGAAAGACAGATGCGTTTACTGTCAATGCATTCATATAATAACTGACATAACACAGCGGATAATAAGTATATGTAGACTCCTACATAGCAAGCTACTGCCTCCTGCTTTCCTTTGGAAGCTTTATTCACCAAAACCTATTTAACCTGTAATGATCCTTACTCGTGACCTACTCAAATATAATTTTAAGAACCCAAGAGTTTAAGGGGAAAAACATAAACTTCGAGTTGGAAAAAAAGTCTGGTGTGAATAATAATATGCCATCTCGATTAGTTGATATCTAGTAACACCACGCCGTTGAGCGGAACAGGTTTTACTCTAACTAATATCCATTTAAAAGTAAATCTTTTGCAAATCAATTTTCTATAACCATACAGGTTTTATAGACTATACAAACAATAATATGCTTGCAAGCAATATGGATAACCATGAATATCTGTCAAATCAATAGACTTCCCATTCCAATGTTTAGTTTTCACAGGATAACTACCAACCTATATGGCTGACTTGAGCCTACCAGATATATCAAATGTTCTAACTAACCTTAGAGGAAAACTGGATGGTTTGTCTGGAACTTACTCTAGGGTCAACTAATCCTGGTGGTTTTGCGGGCTCACCAATAATCTAGCTAATCTTTATATATTCCTTTATGTGCGTATTCCTATTTTAAGTCTTATCTTGACAAAGCCCTACGCTTTGGAATTTTTGGACTAATATCAGCTACGGCCTAACAGCTGAAGTATAGGGCGCTACTCTACACCAGTCCCATCTGGTCCTCTAATCTTCGAGTCAATTTATCCTACCACAATCTATCGAAAGTGATAAGAACAATAATCTCTTTAGCAAAACTATAGGTTAAATAACCTATTTATTTCCTTGAAAACATAATTTCCTACAAATGATTTTCCCCGTGAAATCATACTTCCAAAACAATGAAAATATAACCATTTACTTTACCTAAAATAATTATGTCATGATATGTGCTTTAATAAAACGATATTGGTGAAGCTCAAAGTCCTTTGAGGTCATCATCTCTCAAAACAATAGGCCAAAAGCCTAAACAATGTAAAACCTTTACAATGAAAAAGGTCAATAACTTCGTCGCCATTAAGGGTCTTCGCCCTTTTTTGGTATGAATAAGTTAAAACCTTTAACTTTTAAAACATAAGAGCACAAGGCCAAAGTAATATATAGCCTTTATATGAATAAATGCGCCAAGGCTAAAGTTGATAAGAGTCTTCGCCTCTCAAATATGTTAAAGTCTTTCATTTATAAAACTAAAGGCTATATGGCCAAAAATAAACCACTTCTCATATATGGGTAGCCGCATACATTCGGTGTCCTCAATGGTACGTATAATATAAAGATATAACACTTGAAAATGAATAGGTCGGCGTTATAGGGCCAAAGTCAATATCAAAACTTACAACATTATTATTGCCACTATAACGCTCTTCGTAAGCATTAGTTTGGTGGCACTATTGTAAACATACGACACTAGGCCATTTTATATAAAATACGATCCTTAAACTATGCGACTAGGACCATGTCCAAGACCATGATACCAACTTCGATGCTATACACTCCGCTTTCACCACACTGATCCATTTCATATCAATTAACTATTGATATCATATGTATCACCTGTGAATGCCTTTAGAGAGCATATGTGCGGAGAGATAAGATGTGGCATAATGCCTTCGGCGTGGCAAAGCCGCAAATAACATTAAAATTGAATTTTTACTACAAAAAGTATATTCTTCTCATCAACTCCCTTTATTTGTCAAAATCTAATTGGATAAAAAAATTCTTTATCAAACCCTTTACCAAAAATCTACATTAGAGCAGATTTGTCAATTTCAAAAACATTTCCAAACCCTTAATATTCTATCAACATATTAATATAGTAATTAAGCCCTTCTAGCATAATAATTTTATAAACATTAATAACACTTTGGAAAAATTCCTAAAATGAATTTTATACATTCTTTTACATATAAAAATTTCGAGGCTAAAATCATAATTTAATTATTTTTAATAATTAAACCCAAATAAAAAATATTCTAGACTTAGAAAATTCACAATAAAATCATATTTGTTAGGAAAATTATGAAATTCAAAACCCGCTTCTAAAATATTACTCTAAACCTCAAATCCAAATTTAAGAGCATTTGGATCATAGAAATTAGGTTTTCACTCTTAAAACCTATTAAATAATTTCATACTAATCCTACTATTCATCAATCAAGCACATAATCATCCAATACTTTAAAACTATTATTCATCAATCAAACATGTAATCATCCATTACTTTAAAACATGGCATAATATCATCAAGGTTTAGATTTAAACTCAAAACCAAAAATAATAATCAAAACATGAGATGCATATACTTATTATTCACCTTGAATGGGTTAAGAGGGTCGAATTTTGTATTCGATTTGATCTCGTTTGCTTTGATCTTGTTTTCCTAGCTTGTCATCCCTTTGAAATCTTTCTAGCAATGGTTGGCCTAAACCCTTGTTTATTTCCTTTGTGAATGAGTGAAGTGAGAGAGGAAATGAGAATAAGGGTTTATAATAAGAAAATGTTCTCTTTTTATATTTTCCCTCTTCGTGTTCCCTCCTACATATTAATATTCCTATTGATTTTATTAATCTTTCATTTGGATCGACCTCATTAATTAATAAATCTTAGTCTTCTTGTCATTTAACATTATTTTATTTTATTTACCCAATTAAATGTCCTAAATAATATTAATCAAAATTAGAGTTGTTACCACACCCCTCCTTAAAGAATTTCATCCTCGAAATAACGATAAGATACACACATCAAACATAAAATCATACATGTAAAACATACCATCAAACAAGTTCGGATTAATGTCCCTAATCCTGCACTCCATTTCCAAGAACAGCCTCTCTCATGTCACTCCACCGGACTTTTACTTATCTGACTGTCTTGTTCCTTAGCTTTTTCTCATCCTTAGCCACAACATGAAGTCGATGTCTAACTATAGTCATGTCTGGCTCCACTACTAAATCTTCTAATGTGGTCGGAGTTATAGTAGTCTTCGAGTATCGAACACACTTCCTTAGATGAGAAATATGGAAAACATTGTGGACTCCTGCCAAACTACTCGGTAACTCTATCTTGAAAGCGAGTTTCCTGATCTTCTCTATGATAGAAAATGATCTACATATCTCGGTCCCACTTTTCCCATCTTTCCAAACCTTACTACACTCTTCATTGGTGATATTTTGACGACAAAACGATCTCCAACTGAGAATTCCAAGTCTTTTTGTCTCTTATCTGCATAGCTTTTCTGTCTAGATTGATCTTTCCTTCATTCTAGTCCGAATCAACTTGATCTTTTTTGCGGCTTCTCTTACCAAATCCAGACTAAGAACTAATCTATCTTCGGTCTCTAACCAACATACTATTCATTTGCATAGCCTTCCTTATAAATCTTCAAAAGGTGCCATCCCTATATTTGTCTGATAACTATTGTTATACAAAAACTCAACTAAATGTAGATAGTCTTCCTATGAGCCTCCAAAATCTAGTGCACAAGCTCTTAACAAATCCTTCAAGACTTTATTAACTCTTTTCGATTGCCCATTGGTCTATGGACGTTAAGCGGCACTCATCATGAACTTGGTATCTATAACCTCTTGAAGACTCATCCATAATTCTCTGGTAAATAAAGAATCCCTGTCATTGACTAAACTGCTAGAACTCTATGTATTCTGACAATATTCTTCATGAATAACATAGCTAAAATAGGTGTCGTTCTTGTCAACTTAATGGGGATAAAGTGTGCATTCTTAGTTAGTTTGTCCACTGTAGACCAGATACTTTCATTTCCTCTATTCGAACATTGGCAAGCCATCAATGAAATCCATGGATATCGAATCCCATTTCCAAACTGAAATATCTAAAGGTTGAAGCAATCCAGTAAGCTTCTAATATTCGACTTTCACTTGCTGGAAATTCGGACACTATTTTACCCATAAGCTTACATCTCTTTTCATACCCTCCCAGAAGAAACTTCTCTTCATATCAAGGTAGATCTTAGTTCCTCCAAAGTGAATAGTAAAATTTGATCGATGACACTCCCTAAGAACTTCTTTCCTTAGGTCACCAACCACTAGAACACACGATCATCCCTTCTTCTCAACCATCCATTTCGGTCAAAATAAAAATCCTTCAATTCCTCAGTCCCAGTTCCATCTCCAATCTTTTAATTCTCTCACCTAGCAATGGATCATCTCTTTCTCAGAAGCAATTTTGTCGATCAACACTGGTCGAACTTCTAAACAATATAACATTGTAGTATTCAGACTAGAGCTGGCAGTCGATCTTAACCACGCTCTATAAGTAGTCAATGCCTCTAGATCCTTCCATTATGCCAACATAGCTAACACCCCATTCTTATGTTTCCTACTAAGTGCATCTGCAACTTGTTCCCTTTCCTTGGCGTATACTTAACTCCAAAATTATAAGCTGCTAAAACTTTAACCATCTCTATTGTCTCATATTTAACTCCTTTTGAGAGAATAAATACCTTAAGGACTTCTGATTCGTATACAACTCAAATCATTCTTCCAAAAGATAATGTCTTCACGGCAGCGAACTCCAAATCATGAATTGGATATCTAACTTTGTGCGGTCTGAGCTATCGTGAAGCATAGGCAATTACTTTAACCGTCTGCATTAACACAGCTCTTAATCTTGCTCCACATGCATCAGTATACACCATCAAATCTTAATTTTAATTTGGAACAACTAACACGGACGCATTGATCAATAAATGATTCAACCTCTGGAATGCCTCCTTATATTTATCGGTCTAAATATACTTCATGTCCTTCCTTGTTAGTTTAGTCATCGACATTGTTATACGAGAGAAGTCCTTAATGAATCTTCGGTATTTCAAGAAAAATCTTTATCTCAGTCACTGTTTCGCATCTCTTCCAATTATTCAATGCTTCTATCGTAGTTGGATCTACAGATAACCCTTTTTTGATACTATATGACCATGGAACTTCACTTCTTTCTTCCAAAAATAACATTTCGAAAACTTTGCATTTAGCTTATGCAACCTCGGTGTCTCAAGCATTATTCTAAGATGAACTTCATAATCTCTTTAATCCTTGGAATATATCAAAATATCATCTATAAACACCAGTATGAATCTATCCAAATGCTGTTGGAAGACCCATTAAATCCATGAAGGAAGCAAGCACGTTAGTCAATTCTAATGGAATTACTAACCACTTATATGATCCATACCTTGTTCTAAACACTGTCAAAGGAATACTATCCTCCGCCACACTTAGCTGATGAAACCTTGTTGCCAAATCTAACGGAGAAAATAATTTGACACCACTAAACTGATCGAACAAATCGTCAATTTTAGGTAGTGAATATCGATTCTTTATCGCCTTTTTATTCAACTTATAATAACTGATATACAACCTCAATGATCCATTCGGTTTCTTAACGAACCTGTGGTTTCTCCCTAAGACAAATTTCGTACTATAATAAAACTCTTTCCTTCTAAGCCACTAGTTACACCTTTACCTCCTTCATCTTGGTAGGTGTCATCATACTAAGTAGTCTACTTATGAGTTCAGCTCCGGGTACAAGATCTATACGAAACTCAATAACTCATTTCAATGGTAATCCTGTAATAGGCTCAAAGACATCCATGAATTCTCTAACAAAAACTCGGCTTAACTCATTTTCCTCCTCCATTATACCCAACCAAGCACAAACATCAAAACTCTAATTCTCTACCTGGTATATTATTCAGTCGCTGCTAATAGAGTGTCTTAGTGATATTTTCCTGTTATGGCAAATTATCGTAGCATCGTGTAACGATCCCGGTTTAAAGACGAATTTGAATTTGTAATTAAATTTAATTTTTGGGTTAAATTGTAGATTTATTTGAATTTTTCAAATTTAATAAGAGATATATATATATATACACTTATTTGTTTCTGAATTTAGATTTGAAACTCAAAATAAATTGGATTTAGAGATTATATTTTGGAAAGAATAATATGTATGATTAATTATTAAATGTATAAATTGTGTTTTAATCCATTTTCTTTATGAAGTTATAAGAAGTATAAAATAAAATTTACCTTATTAATATTTAATGTAAAGTATAAAGTAAAATATATGTTATAAATGTAATATTTGGCCAAACTATAAATAGAAATAAAATTCAAGCATATATGTTAATAATAAAAGTATATGGTCATATGGCAACATAAAATCAAACTATAAAATAATAAAAAAATGAAATACATCTAGAATTGTATATGAGTTGTATGAAGCACAAAGACAAGAAGATAGATAAAAACATCTATGTACAAAGTAAATAGAAAAAATATATAAAATACATACAAATTTGTATGTGAATAATAAAACACAAAAGCTTGCAAAAGAAGATAATGAAACAAAACAAAATATCTACAAACAAACTGTACATACATAATTAAATAGTATAAGTTTTAAACAAGATAGGAAACATGCATTTAATACCCCTATCTTCTCTCAGCACAAAAGAAAATCTTTTCAGCCGAAATTATGTTAAAACCATATTATTAAACTAAGATAAAATATCTTTAGTCAAAACAAAAGAAGCTTAATCTGGTTATAACCTTCCCTGTAAATACCTACTTCCTCTGTACAAACATTTTTCTCTCTACATATATACATATCCATATCAATTCTAGTTCACTCCTAACTTAATATTCCAGAATTTTTTTTATTAAACATCATTATCTACAAACTCAAAACATCATTCAACAAAAGCAAGGCAGATTCAAAGGAAATCAATACTGCAGGCTTTCACAACACAGAGCTACTCTCTGTTCTTCAAAGTTGATGTGAGTAAACAAATTTTAAAAAATCTGAGTATAATTGAATCTTTATGTATGATTTAAAAAAATACTGTTCTTTGCTTAAGTATT
The DNA here is from genome assembly GCA_030765085.1 of Allium cepa. Lineage (NCBI taxonomy): Eukaryota > Viridiplantae > Streptophyta > Magnoliopsida > Asparagales > Amaryllidaceae > Allium > Allium cepa. The sequence continues at coordinate 1,043,984,881 of CM060941.1, read as the reverse complement.
TTCTTTCTAGTTTAACACTATATATATAAATATATAATTGTCCTATGTAATAGATTGTATATGTTCATCTCTGTTTTTGGGTTACAAGGTGCAAAATCACCAAAAAAATTCAATATATTTTCAATAAAACATTTTCAGGCTCTGAGTTTAAAATAAAACATGTTTGTTCACACTTGAGTTAAAATCTAAAAATGGTTTCAAGCTGTATGGTGATATACAGCATCTAAAAATTTGGTTTTTACAGGGAAGCTTAAACATATGATAAATTCGAATATAATGAATCATTGATTCAAGTATATAATGTGAATTGTTATTTGAAAACAATATTTTTAAAACAAAAATTGTGATTTTTCATTGAGTATATCAACAGCAACTTGTGGATGAACTGAGAATGGATTCTATCTAATTTTCAGCGACCGAAAAATTATTTGATGCTGGAATTTTGCATGAAGCAAGCCTAGTAATCGATAATATCAGGAAAATTGTTAAACAATTTTTCTATTGAATGAGATGTTGTATTGAAGCAACTTTAGGGTTTAGCAGTTGTTTTTGGTTGAGATCGAAGATGAGGTGTTTCCTCCCCCGCTGGTTGATCGAGCTGCGTGGTATTGCAGGGGAGGGTAGTATGGTCAGTCGGCGAATTGAGGCCGGAGCTGCAGCACCTACGATGGTCAGAGCAAGGTGGGGCGAAGCAATTTGTTGGATGGTCGTATGTTTTAGTTTTGAATGGTAGTCCAGTTTTCGTTGAGGGCTTCGTGGTGCTCGTTCGAAGGCTGAGGTGGCACATGGGGTCGGTCGGCGACATGTTTGTGGTGTCGCCGGAGGTGGCACCGTCGTTAACGATCTGTGCACGTGCACGGCAGTGAGTGGTGTCGGAAGTGTTGGAGTGAGCAACGCGAGTTGATTCTCGAGAAAAAATGGTGAATGATTTGGGTTGGAACGCGAGCACACAATCCTACTTCCTGTTGTTTTAGTTTGAAAATTTAAGTTAACTTAAACTCTAACTGGAAGAAAGAAAAAGTAGAAGAAGGAGTGTGCGTGGGGAACGAGGGATGACTCGAGGAATTTGGTGAGAAAACTCGAAGTGATGCTCGAGTAAAACCTGAGGAGTTTACGGGTGGTTTTCTTTTCTAACTGCAATATTATAAAAATAAGTTAAGCAAATTATCTTAAAAAAAGTTTTAAGCATTATAGACTTAATAAGTGCTTAACGATTTGAGTTAAAATCTTAATACAAGATTTAATTACTTTAGAATGTTTTAAAATATTAATTAATGTTTTAATTAAATAGATAATTTAAGTTAAGTGTTAAAGTTAATTAACATTTAAAGTTTTCAATTTAGTAATAAATTGGTTTTCAAAGTTTAAAGAAGATTTTTAAAATGTTGATTAAGATAAATAATTATTATTAATTGTTTAAAAAAGGATAATTAATTTAAAATTGTAATTAACTAAGTGATTTGGGATTTATCAATTTGAAATTAAAGATTGGTTAATTAACAATTAAGTGTTTAATTAATTTGAAATTAGTGTTAATGGGATAGATTAAAGTAAATTAATTTATAATGATCGGTTAATTAAGATAATTGATTAAAGAATAATCAATTAAAATTTAATTAATTTATCATTAAGAATAGTTAATCACTGATTTAAATAAATCAATGAAAATAGCATGTGATTTATCCTTTTAAATCACCTTCACCTTAAACTGAAGATGATTGACTATCATCAAATGTTGTATACTGAATTGATATTTCTGTTTGTGATTGTGATACCGTGTAATGTGAATTGTTTTATGCTGAACTGTGATTTGTCTCTGTATTTATGTGAAAACCCCTTTGCCCGTAAAACGGCGTTTGAATTTCGATGCGACAGGGAGTCGAATTCCAGTTGGTTATCCGAAACCCACATCGAATTGTAATGATGAATCTTTGTGATTGATAAGTTTACTTTACCTGTGAATCTATGAATGGAGATAAGCGTTATGGATCATATCTCCTATCAATATTGATATATCTGTGATGATTGATGTTGTGCACTATTGGGTAAGACCCCTTGGACTACACCATACATACACAAATATGGATTTCACGTGGAAATCGGTCAAGTCACAGATTTTTAAAATAGTTTTGAATCTGAATTGGATCGGATTTAATGTGAAAAGCTTTTGAAAAGGTGTTTTAAAAATGTAAGTTATTTTGAATAACTTAATAAATATTTGAAATTTGAATAATTTGATTTAAATTGGAATTCAATATCTGAAATTGAATCCTTATTGGTATTTACGATTTAAAAAGAATTATACAAGTTTATATGGTTTTTAAACCATTTTTAAAGTGTTGTTTCTGGGAATTTGAATTAACCCAAAGATTTTAACTTGTATAAATGAGATTGGATTTTTTCGAAACGAAAATTGTTTGTTTTTAAAATGATCAAAGCCTTCGTATAAGAAACGAATTTCCAATTTGTATTAAAAGGGATTTCAAGTGTGAATTCAAATGGGTTTCGAAGTCATGAATGAACCTTTGTAAATGAGTTTTGATAGCTATAAGTTAAATCTTTGATTTAAAGATTGAATGAGTTAATCCAATTGAAATGGAAATTGTTTTGAAATCCATGAATGGATCTTTGTGAAACTGGGTGAACTTTGTGAAGTGAATCTTTTTGTTTAAAAGATTGGAAATGGTAATTTGTTTTAACCATTTGAATAAATGGTTTTGGGATTTAAGCTGTGATTTAACTGAGATCCCAATATCCATAAGTTTTTAAATATTGCGCTCATTATTCGGTTTAGCCGGGATAGAACTTTGTGCCATATAACCCATTCCGAATAGTAATACGAAGATATGGATAGCATTTGAAGACCGGTGGTGAAGACCGGGTATTTGCGAGAATGATAGGATGACCTATCGATTGTCTCTGCACTTAGTAGCTGCGGTATAGAGATTCCCCAAGTGATGGGAAGTTAGATCGGGATTGTGAATACCCGGATTGCAAGGGCTTCTTCGAAAGTGTCTTCGATTCTGTTCGAACCCGGAACAGACTTGTATGGATGTGTGTATGACGTTACAGATTGAGATGTAAAGATGGTTTCTATCAAATACATTTCTGTTGGTGGCGGAGAATTTATTCTCTTAGCTTAACACCCTTCTCTGAGACGTATGAGCTCAGAGGTTATGTAGTTGATGGTTACTAGTGATACACTCCCAATTTGGTAATATGGGATATGATGTGTTGCTGATCATTTATTAATCGAAGCATGGCTTTGTGAAAAAGTGTACCTTTGTGGACGAGACTTCTCGAGCCTCACAACCAGAAAATTGTCGAAACAAGAATGTTGCGGCAAGGTTTTTAGGGGTCGTGCCCCTAGGGTATGTCCATTTTCTTCTGGATTAAAGGGGATATCATGATACGGAGCCCAGATATTTAACCTATGTGGTTACTGCAAATTTATTACTTTGTGGTTGTTGGTGTCAAGCGCTCGAATAAAGGTCGGTAACGACCGAGGATGGCATAGCTCGTGTGTTAGTTACCTAGTTACAGCTTGGTTAAAGCGTGAGGTAGCGTCGGCCTTGTTTGGCAGAGATCCGTTTAGGTTCTCAGGGATGTCCTTCCACAGGCGTTCCATTTCGACGTGGGAAGTTCCTTTACCTGACCATTTGTTGGAAATCCAAAGAAACAATACGAGCCCTGTACGGTTTTTGTTGTATAACCTGCCATGGAATGTGGAGGTAACCTGCTATTGAACATGGTAGCTATAGTAGGCATACAATGAAATGTGGTGTGCTGGCTAAGATTGATATTATATTTTCGAAATGTTTTTCAGTACTATGCACTAATAATAATACCAAATGGTTTTCGCGTATCAAACAAAATTTAACGGTCATAAGGAGAAATCTCCTCCAGGTGTGCGCTTGCATTGTGTGTGTGGTGGGAGGCCTTATGGCAGTTTCATTTTCCAAAAAAAACATTGCGGTTTTCAAAAGTAAATTCTTTTGGTTGTTTTTAAAAGATAAACTATTTTGTTTACTCATATCAGTCCCACGACTGACCTAGAGTTTATTGTTCCCTTCCTAAACTCTGGATGCCCATAATTTTCCACACGAGCAGCCTAGAAGCAGGTTATCCGTATTTTGGAGCTAGCTTAAATTCGGAAGTCTTTTAGAAGCTGTCATATTTTTGGAAAGCTTTTGGATTTGGAAGTCTTTCAAAGCGCTTGGAGTTTTGGAGTTTTTTGAAGGCCTTATCAAGTTGAAGTATGTTGGAAACTTTTTGGAGTCTCTGTTGTTCCGCTGTGGAGTTTTGACTTTATTATTGTATCTTTGTAGTGTATCACTCTGTTATTAGAGACCGATGTTATAATAGATATTGTATGAAAGTTGTATTTGTGTATGATCAATGATATTCAGTTTGTTTCCGCTGTGTTATTTATCATCAAATGTTGTTATAAGCTCCGGCGATACGAATTTGATGTTGTTTGTCGGACATCCAGTTTGGGTCGTCACACATCATATTTACTTAACCAATCCATACCTAAAATAATTTCGAAAACTAAAAATAGAACACATGCAAACTGCAAGCAAATGACCTAATAATTCAAACTCTAAATGATCACATCTCATCCCAAGAGTTGCATTCCCTCTTATCGAATTTGCAACCCTTAAGGAAGTAATCATGTATGAGGATTCTAGATTAAGCTTATCTACCAAACATCGAGATATAAAAGAATGTGATGCACCGGTATCAATACTCTAACAGGTATATCGTGAATCAAAAGCGTACCTCCCATTGCATCTTTTTCTTTCTCCTCGGTTATTGGTCCCGAGGTAGGGGGTCCAAAGCAAATATTTTCCGTTTTCTACCTTGGCCACTTTCGGACATTTATTCTTGTAATGTCCTACTTGGTCGTAGTTAAAGCACTTAATATTCTTCTTTCTAACGACTTCCCCTCCATTTCTAGTTCGGCATTTATGAGCATAATGTCCCTTCTTGTCACATTTGTAGCACACAGCCTCAGACTTTCTATTTTTAGCAGCTCTATCCCTCTAAGCTCCCTTCTTTTGGTAAAAATTTCTCTTTTTTTTCTATCCACCCTAACGCTCTACTGGCTTGTTATTATTGAACAAGGCAAACATCTCTTTATTTTGTAAATCCCTCTACCACTACATCGCATGGATCCCTAAGATGCGGTAAAGTCACTCTAACAAGCTCAAGTCTCAGTCCATGGATGGACTTCTCATCCCTTTTGGTAACTATGTCAACGGTAGCATAACCATATCTTGACAACTGCTCAAATCTTGTTGCATACTCTAGCACTATCATATCACCTTGCACTAATTCAGCAAATTTCCTTAACAGAGTTGACTTTGCGATCTCAGGTATAAATCTTTCTTCAAACCTTCTTCTGAATTCAGCCCAAATCAAAGTCTCCTTTGCTACCCCGACAGTCACACTATTCCACTAGCACAATGTAGCTTCTTGTAATTACCTGTATTCCAATCTCCTCTTTTTTTCATCATTCAAACCAAGATCAGCAAAAATCCTTTCACGATGAAGCGACTAATTTTCCACTTCAATTGTATCCTCCATTCCAATAAATGATTTACCTCTAAGTCTTACATAGTCTCCACTCAACACAACATAATTATTGACAACTAGAACTTCTTGATTAGCTCCTTTTCTGCCAACTAACACAGTAGCAGTTGTGGCTTGCATCATGTTGACAAAGAACTGATTTATTTCCCCTATATCAACTGATGGTGTTCCTGAACCTACGTTAACAGTTGTTTGCCGACCTGGATATCTCCTAGTAATGGGCTTGGCATTTCTATTAGTTGTGATGCTTCCTCCACTAAGATTCACTCTTCCATTTCCTACCCCATATCTTACTTCTTTAAATCTGCATTCAAACCTTAGTAAGATATAGAAGAATGGTATAAGAGAGAGGAAAATAGAGATAATGCGTATATTTATGTATAGCAAATATAGGTATATTACTATAGCGCTATCCCATACCCCAATCTTATTCTCTAATTCATTAGGACTATGGTTGTCAAGACTCTTTTTAAAGTTCAGATTCTTTAGCCTTACATAAACTTATGCTATGATACCAAGTTGTATGATCCTTCATTTTGATGCCCGAAACTAAGCGCTACAGATGCAGCAGTCGCCTATAATATTAATTTTCGGTGATAAAATGCGGTCATATTAGTGGTATCCATGATATCAAAAGCACTAGAATATGAATTAATTTAAACATAATGTCATTAACAACTTTTCTCATTACATTTCAAATCACCATTTCATATTCATTACATAATCCCAAAACGTTGTCCAGATTCAGATAAAATATAATAATTACAAATTATGCTAAGAGCGGCATATGAAGATGTCCCTTTGTATGATCAAAGTTACTAAATAGATGGATGCATTTACTGTCAATACATTCATACAATAACTGACGTAACACAGTGGATAATAAGTATAGATAGACTCCTACATAGCTAGCTTTTGCCTCATGCGTGCCTTTAGAAGCTTTATTTGCCTATACCTTCTTGACCGGTAAAGACCCTTACTCGCGACCTACTCAAATATAAATTTGAGCACCCGAGAGTTCAAGTGGGAAAACATAAACTTTGAGTCAGACAAAAAGCCTGGTGTGAATAGTAATATAACGTCTTGATTAGTTGATATCTAGTGAGCCCACGCGCTGAACGAAATGGGTTTTTCCCTCACTAATATCTGTTTAAAAGTATATCTTTTGCAAATCAATTTTCTGCAACCAAACTGGTAATATAGACTATATAAACCATAATATGCTTGCAAGCAATATAGATAACCATGACTATCCATCAAATAAATGGACTTCCATCCTAATGTTTAGTTTTCACAGGATAATTACAAACCTATATGGCGGATTCGAGCCTACTAGATATATCAAATATTCTAACTAACCGTTAGAGGAAAAATAGACGGACTGTCTGAAACTTAATCTATGGTCTGATCCTAATGGTTTTGCGAGCTCTCCAATAACCTAATCCATCTCTATATATTTCTTTCTGTGCATACACCTACTTCTAGCCTTATCCGGACACATCCTGTAACGACCCAGAATTTCCGTCATTTGAAATTCGTATATTTAATTGATTTTAAATATTAACAAGTAAAATTTGTAAGTCGAATAAATTTTATTTCGAAAATCTAGATTTAATTGGATAATTACATCGATAATTTAATATTTGAAATTATATAAATAATTGGAAATTGGGTTTAATGTGATTAAAAATGATTTATAAAGTTGAATTAAATCATATTGGAGTTAGAATGATATTATAGAACTTTAAAAATTGAATATTTTAATATTTAATTGACGAGTAAAAATAGCCATTTTCCAAATAGTCTCGGATTTCGACGAAACTAGTTTCATCGAATCCGTAATGTTAAATTATTGCAAGATTTCAAATTTCGTGTCAATCGGATTTACGGTTTGTCCGGGACAAGCCAAAACTCATAGAAATTAGTTTAACCGATTTAATTTAAATTCGATCGTTTATTTCCGTAACTCGCACATACGATCGAATTGGCTCTCGATACCTATTCCATTATATCCAGAACACGGGTTAAACTCTCGAAATGTCAGCCGGCACGCTTCGTTTCGAGTTCGGAAAAAAATTGAAGATGAATAGTATTTTGCAAATTTGTATAAAAGGACCTCATTCTTTGTTTCTTTGCACAAAATCCTAGGTTAAATGTTACAGCCACCGCCTCTGTATTATTCATGGCCGAAATCGTCCCTCATTTCCCCTCAATTTGCTCTCAATCCTTGAATCTATTCAAGAAACTTCCAACTTGAAGATTGAAGAACTCGTCGAGTACTACAGATCCAACGACTACGATTGGATTTCACGTAACGGATTGACATGAATCTCGATGCAAAGGTCATATGTTTTGGCGTGAATTTCAAGAAATAGGCGGGGCCGAGCTCGATCGAAATTGGGGCGTTGATGGAGTTAGCGAAGTGCTTTCAAACTATGGCGTCTGATCGTCGTGTAGTTGCTTGGGTTTGTGGCGATAAATAGGGTTCGAACGGCGGCCGACTGGGTTTCATGCGTGATTACCTGAGGAAGAAGGAAGAAAGAAGCAGTGGTTGAGATCTGGAGGGTTTGGAATCAACGGTAGTGATTTAATCTAGGTTATAAAATAAATAAGAAATTGTAATTGATATATTATAATTCGTATAACATTTAAAATGCTATAATTTTTTCATACGAGGTCCGTTTTGGACGAAACAAATTGCGTTGGGTTCGTGTGGACGAGCACTACACGATGGAGCTAGATTGGAGTTGATTGGAGCTAGTGAGAATTTTGGGTAGAATTAAACGCGCGTTTAATTTTATTCAGAATAAAACACTACAACTGTTATTGGAAGCAAGGTGAGAACTTCTCACTCAATCGAATTTGTTTCGATTTAAATTTTAAATAGTTAAATTTAAAATTTTCTTAATTGTGTTGATTTTATGCTTGGACGATAAATTGCTATCAGTTGTATTGAAATAGACCCTGTACGCCGCATATTAAGCGGAGGTTATTATATTAAACACATATACCACGATATTCCACCTTGATGTGGAATTGGTATAATATATGTACTTGGAGTTGATTTTCTCGCATTATATAGCGGATGAGACCCAATTGCGTCGCATAATAGCAGATAATATTTTATATAAACCCATGTACCGCGATATTCCGTCTTGAAACGGGATTGGTATTGTGCAAACATCTGTGGATGCAGGGAAACAGGTTGGAGGGATCCAACTGGATTCCTCAAATAATTGAATTTATTTCAATGTTGTGTTGTTGATTATTTATAATCTCTGTGTGATTATCTTCGTGATTGAATCCGTTGAAGGCTAATATTTAGCCAAATATAATTTTGGTATCGTTAGATACCGGAAATAAATAAATATTTGATTTTTGAAAATTCAGATTGAAAGTTTATATTAAATTCTTTGATGTTTTGAGAAATATGGTTGAAAGGTGATTTTTTGGAAATATGAAATTGATTTTTTTTTATAAAATAATTTAATGGTGATTTTTGAATTTATTATAAAAGCTTTATATATAAGATTTAAAAATTGGATTTTTACAAATCAAAGTGATGGAATTATAAAGGAATTTTAAAGACGTTTTAAAATGATATTATAAATGGATTTTAGAAAAGAATAGAATCTACGATTTGTGAAGTTATAAAATGAATGAATTGTAAATAGAGAACTATAAGTAATTTGCTTATAATTTTGATTTTGGCGTGTAAATGGGATATGGATAGAATTTGGTTAACGAAGTATATTCACGATTTTGGACAATGAATAATATATTAAAGAAATGTTTTGGGGAAGTGATATTTTAAATAGAATTAAAATGATTTAAAGGTCTTTAAAATGTATTAACTATCAAAACCATAGATTTCAACATTCATTGTTGAAATAGACGTTTTCGAGAAATAAGGAAATGGTGGACTATAACGCTGTTGTTATAGTAAATGATTTTCGAAAGGAAATGTTTGATATAGTATTGGGATTTATATATCTATCTTAATTTCGAATCCCTATACTAGTGATTCTGGGTTGTCGTAACGATATTTTACGCAACATTCGTTTTGACTCAAATGAATGTGTTTAAGAGAATGTTTTCCTTAAAGAATAAATTATATACTTAATTGTGATTTAAGTATATTGAATATTTCCCAAATGTTGAAAATAAATAGATTTGTGAATTACTTATTATTAAATAAGTATAGAAATGTTTTCCAATATGAAGTGAAATGTTTTGAGATTATATCTTTTAAAGATAAATTGAAAGTGAATATTTGAAATCGATTTAAAAATAGTATATCAATAAATATTTGGAAATGTGAATTCACGTGGAATTTATAAAGAAAAGGGAAATTTGTTTAAAAATAAACATTGATTTATTTTTGAAGTGTAGAAATAAATTTACGGATTTGGAACGTAAATTTAAAGTAAATCGGTAAGGATTTATTTAATTGGCTTAAATAAATTATTTTGAAATGAAAGTGTATTCTCCCTGGAAAGCCGAATAAAATTTTTGAATAGCTTTGAAATATATATATATATATATAATTCTAGAATTGGTTTTGAAAAGAATACTTTGGAGAAATTAACTTCTTAAATTGTTTTAAATCCTTTAAGTAAAGATTTATTAAGTTGATATAGAAATGATTATTTCTAATATTTAATCAATAATTGTTTTAGAAAATAGTTATTTAAATTGTTATACTCTATCTACTAAATTTTATTTTGAAAATTAGTTTGGACTTAAGTTATATGTAATATTGGTATAATATTTTTTTATAACTAATATTTTAAGTAAAGCGTTTAAAGAAAAATAGTTTTATTTCAAAGTGTTTTCCTAATATATTTTGGATAGGTGTTATAAATTACTTTAAAGTATTTGAACTCGGCGGATTTTCAGTGAAAATGAATAAATATTTGGAAGTGTTTCCGCGTAAGGAAAATGATTTGAAATTTGTTTTCAAAAGTTGTAAAGGTGAAAAATAATTTGAAATTTGTTTCAAATGGTTGAAGTATGGAAAAATATATCTTGTAAAGATATTTTTGAAAAATATAAATAATTTGGAAAATTATTTGGAATCTGGTGATGTTGTGCATATCTATTGATAGTTAAATAGCCGACTATCAATATTTACCTTTAAATGGGTATTTGTTGTGATTTGCTTGAATTTGAATGCTACACTTATTTTAAAAATAAGCGCTCGTTATTCGGTTTAGCCGGGAGAGGACCTTTGGGTCATAAATCCCATTTCGAATAGTGATACGTCATAATGGATAGCATTTGAAGACCGGTGTTGAAGACCGGATATTTTCGCAAACGGAAGGATTATCGTCGAATGTCTCTGCATCGGTTGATCTCCGATATAGAGATTTTATCACCCTTTGTGATGGGAAGTCCGTACGTGATTAGTGAATATCTGGATTACAAGGGCTTCTTTTGGAAGTGCCTTCGGTTCCGTTCGATCCCGGAACGGACTTGTATGGATGTGTGCCTGACGTTATAATTTGAGATGTAAAGCTGGTTTCTATCAAATACATTTCTGTTGGTGGCGGAGAATTTATTCTTTTAGCTTAACACACTTCTCTGAGACGTACGAGCTCAGAGGTTATGTAGTTGATGGTTACTAGTGATACATTCCCGATTTGGTAATGTGGCATACGAAGTGCTGCTGATCATTTGTTGATCATAGCATAGCTTTTGTGAAAAGCGTAGCTTTATGGACGAGACTTCGTCGGACCTCGCAACCTGAAATGGTCAAAACAGGAAAGATGCAACAAGGTTTTAGGGAGTAGCGCCCCTTAGGGTATGTGCATTTCTTTGTGATTGTTGTTGGTTGAGGATCCTCGGATAAAGGTTTTTTACAACCGGGGCATGGCATACTCGTGTCAGTAGTTACCTACTTTTTCAAAGGTAACCTGGCCTTGTGTTGGCAGAGACCCGGTTAGGTTCTCGGGGCGTCCCGCCAGAGGCGTTCCCATGTGGCAATAGGAAGTTCATTAGCCTGAACATTTGTTGGAAAATCCAAAGAAACAATACGAGCCCTGTACGGTTTTAGTTGTATAACCTGCCATGTAATGTGGCGGTAACCTGCTATTGAACATGGTAGCTATTATAGGCATACGATAATGGTCGTATGTTGGCTAAGATTTATATTATACGTTCGAAAGGTTTTCCACTTTGCACTTATAGTAATAATATCAAATAAATTTTTCTGCGTATCAAGCATGTTTGACTATCATAAGGAGAAATCTCCTCCGATTCTGCATTTGCATTGTGTGTGTGTGCGGGAGGCCTTATGGTAGTCACATTTTCTAAAAGCATTGCGGATCTATTTTAAAGTATTTCTTTGTTGGTTTTTTTAAAGATAAACTATTTTAAATTCTCACACCAGTCCCATGACTTACTGGAGTTTATTATTCTCTTCCTAAACTCTGGGTGCCCACCAATTTTCTACACGGGCAGTCTACAGTCAGGTTATTCGGATATTCTGGAATCCAGGAGTTGCAGTAGAGATCTGGAGGCAAGCTGGATGGCATGGCGTATTAACTTGTATATAGTATTTCTTTTCCACTGTTTGTTGTTGTAAACTCTGATAATGTGATGTAATGTGATGTAATGTAATAACTGATACAGTTCTTTTGATTTAAGGATTATTCATTCATCTATTATATGTTGTTCCGCTGCGAATTGTGAGATTATGATATTGTTTCTGTTGCTTCTTCTTTCTTTCTTCTTCTACCTCTTCTTCTTTAACCCTAACAATTCAGTTTTCCGGCCTTCGATTTCTCGGCAGTTCATACATTAGACATATTAATGTCGATTTTTGAAAGTCGAAAAAGTCGTACGTTACAATGTGGTATCAGAGCATTTGGTTAAGCGACAACCTTAGCTCTATTGGGTGTTACTCATTAGAGATAGATTCGGCAGTACTCTAGAATAAGTGTGAGTGTTATAATAGATATGAGTGCGTATTTGTTAGTAAATATAAAAAAATTGTTTTATATTTTGTTTATTGGTTTGTTGAGTGGTTTATGGATTCTGGTCAATACGAGTAATTAACGTTATTGATAGGAATTTCTAAACACTTGTACAGAACAAATTCGACACGATATCATTTTTAAAAAAAGGGTAAATGAAATAATTTTACCTAAATTATTTTCGTATATAAAAGAGAGAGAAAAATTCTATGAATTATTATAATATATGATTGCATGTTTGCTAGAAAGTGACGATATTAAATTATTATCATTAATGTTGAAAAAGAAATTGAAAGCGTAACTCCAAAGTTAAGAAATAAATTCACATACAAATAGAATTGGAGAATATAAATTGTAAATGTGATTTGTAATTTGAAGTAAAATTCTAGAGGAATATTTGGAAATTGTAACGACCCGGTATTTTCAACCATTCGCATCCATTATAAGTGTATAGGTAGACACTCATGCCGGAATTGAATTGCTCAAAATACACCGTTGTAAATAAAAATTTGGCAAATCTCAGGATATACAGTAAATAAAAATCACAGATCACAGACACAGAGTATATAAAAAAATGCAGCGGAAGAAAAAGAGATAGTAGCTCATGAAGCTACTATATAAATATGAGATACATCAGAGTTAAATAAGATACAACAGAAGAGTAACAGGATACATCAGGTACAAATCAGATACATCACTGAACCACTGGATACTGAAACAAATAGATGGCTGGATCTTCAAGGAAAGCTCCAACGCCGAAGGTGAATCTGGAATGCTAACTCACTCAATCTGACCCGAGCGTAAAGCAAAACACAAAACCCTCGAGTCAGGATATAAATACTTATAAACTGTAAATCAACTCAAGTGAACAGTAACAAAATGCATCTGTAACTTAAAGGATGCTTGGGACCGCCCATCCTCTAAGGATCCGTTAAACTATTTACTATGTAGTAATATACGCTATATACGATAGTGTCTAATCAGTAAAGTATAATCATATAGAAAATAGCGTTAAGGGGATGGTGAACCTTAACGCGGTCGGATCTTTAAAACCAAAATCGTAGTGGGCTCGATATAAGGATATGACACGGCACGCGAGGCAGTGCCAGGGTGGATACACCGTTTGCACTCCCGGACCAGTGGTGACGGCAAGCCAGCAGCTTCCGCCCACCTCGAACAATACCACCGAATCAAAGTGGCGCCACCGAATCGAATCACAACAGTAATAGAATGGTTTCCGATGGAGCATGCTCGATGAAAGGGTGCGACCCTTTGTGTAGCCCGGTATAGCTCCTGTTTTAGTCATATATGCCAACTCACGGGAGTTGGGTCCACGTAATATATACCTCGAGAACGTCGCCACCATCCTACTTCATTCTGGAATCTCCACCGCGTACACAGTTGTTAAAGTGGTTTTCGGTATTGTCCGGCTATAAGACAATATCCGATCCCGGTCCCTTTAACAACCAATCGTTATTATAACCCATGGATATTTATTTCAAATAATTTATACTTTCAAGACCAAAATTTCATACTCATTTCAAAACAATATTACAATTGTATCATTTCCATTTCAAAAATAATTCAATATTATATCATTCAAATAAAACCCAAATTTTCAAATCATGGAATATTTCTTTAAATTTATTAAACTTGAAATATTCCTTTAAATTATCATAGCATTTTGGAAATGTTACCTTAAGGAATCATTGCATTTTTGGAATGTACTACTTTCCACTTTACATTGTATATAATCAAAGTATTGATAAGCTTAAAATTTTAACATGTCAATTTATCATAGCCTTATAGTTAAATAAACTTTCTTACTGTAATATACAATTTAACCGAAATTCTTATGTTAAGTTAAAAGCACCTTATTAACTTACATTATTATTATAATAAAGAAACTTTATTATTTTAATCATTTAAAGTATGCCATTCACATAAATTAAAACTTGCTTATCAAATGTACGTTATCAACTCACATTTTATTATTACAGTAAGTAACATTTATCATTTTAATCAATTTAAAATACACCATTACATTGATTAAAATCTACATGTCAAATGTACGTTTTAAATTTTATATTCCTATTACAATAATGAACATTTATTAATTTAAATCAATACCACACTACTTAAAACTTTACATGTTTCTTTCTTAATTAAAACTTTACATGTTCTTGCATTAATTAAAACTTTCATGTTCTCTCATTAATTAAAACTTTACGCGTTTCTTTCATTAATTAAAAACTTATACGTTTCTTTCATTAATTAAAACTTATACCTTTCTTTCATTAATTAGAAATTTACATGTTCCTATCATCAATTAGAACACCATACGTTCTTTCATTAATTAAAACACCATACGTTTCTTTCATAAATTAAAACCTATACGTTTCTTTCATAAATTAAAACCTATAAGTTTCTTTCATAAATTAAAACCTATACGTTTCTTTCATTAAAACCTATACGTTTCAACCTATACGTTTCAGATTTATATTACCATTTCACAAATTTAACTAAACTTCCAGTTTATTTAATTAATTTAACATCTTTAGTTAAAACTCAAATTTCACATTTTCAAGTCAAGTTATATTTTAAAATTTCATTTTCAACAGTCATTTATTCAACCACTTAAATTTATAGAAAATCAATAATTCTTTAATAAATCACTTAAATTCAAATATAAATCAATTTATCATATTTACCATTTTCCAAATAAAATTAAAGTCCATTTTATTCATGTAACCTAAATATCATTTTTAGTCAAAATTCCAAATTTCAAACATAAGTTATATTTCAAAATCCAGTTAATCCATTCATAAATTACATTTTTAACACATAGAAAAATCATAATTTATTTATTTTAAAACCTTTCAAAATCTATTTAAATCAAATTTCATAATTTTATATTTTTAAAATACTTAAAATATTCAAAGCACTTTATAGAATAACCACGGGTCTGTATATAGTTTTCTAACCTAGGTCAAGTGATACGGATATGTATCATTTCAATCCGCAGTTTAAAAGGTAAAAATCCGGGTTCTATCATTTCAAACCCGCAATCCCAAGTTTAAATAAATAAATAAAATAAGTCAGGCCTATCATTTCAGCCCATAATGATTTTTATCCTAACAGGCAACTTGCACTGTGATCATATACAGAAATAATATAAACAATGTCAATATCACAATATACAGTCATGTATCAGATGTCAGGTGAAAATTAACAGTTTTAACATGGTAATAACATGGCATAGCATATCATATGATCATCGTTAACTTGCATAAACATTTTACATTACTAAACACTTGTCATCAATCCACTTTTCATAAGTATATATGTCAGAGTGAGAAAGACTCACCTTTTTCAAAGCTAGAGACCAAAACAACATACAAGCACGACTCCAAAGGCACGACAAGCACAATTTCACGACTTTTGATTTGAGTGAAAGATAGCCAAGATATGATTTTGTATCATCAACCCAAAACAAAAAAAACCAGACAATATATAAAAATTCAACATAAAATAACATTGAAACAATTTTGAAATACAAAGCGAAATGAACAAGATAGATTGGACCTTGCTTCAACCACTTCATTGCTTGGCCTAAGGGACACTTATGCTTGGCTATGATGATGCTTTAGCTCAGGTATGACATCATATAGGTCAGGTTTAACATCATATAGGCAAGGCAACAAGTGGAGATGAAGGGAATGAGGCAACAATGGTCAAAAACATTGTTTTTAGGCATGTAGGTTGCAATTTGAAGGGTTTGGCCACCATAGATGGCTCGGCCATGGTCATGGTTGGTGGAGTAGATGGTGTTGGAGGCATGGAAGAGATGTAGGAGTTTGTGGCTGCGGCTATGGAGAAGAGGCCGATCCAAACTTAGAAGAGAAATAAGACAAAATTGCATAGAAAAGTAAGAAAAGTAGAAAGAAGAGAGGGATTTACCTTTTTTTTTCTTCAAGGTGGAGGCCATGATTTTTAGGATGTTGGGGCTTCAAAAATTCGTGAATGACAAGAGGAAGTTGGCTGCAAAGGATGGGGAAAGGAATGGCTAAGATGAATTGATGTATTAATGACAGAAGAAACTGCAAAAGAAACGGATAAAACGTTTTTCCGTTTCTTAGCTCTTAACCCTTTCAAATTTCTCATATATGTTTATATACATCCAAATAACTGAAAATAATTAAAATCTCAGTTAAAATTCGAAAATACAACAGATAAACAAAATATTAAAAATTAAATATTAATTAGATACGATTAAATAAGAAAAATAGCACAGAAAAATGAAAACTAGACTTAAGAATTAGAAATAACTTCAATACACTTTGGAAAAATTTAATTAAATTTAAATACATGTAAAATGAATAAAATAAAGTAAAACATAGCAAATAAAATTGAGTGCATAAAATAAATAAATAAATTTTAATTATATATAATTAAAATAAGAAAATGGCTTAAAATTGTAGACTGGGCTTTAAAATTAGAAATAAATCCAAATGAACTTTAGAAAATCTTCATGGATTTGTAAAATATTTATAACAAAAAAAATAAAAGTGCATTCACAAAAAAAAATTATTAAATATAATTTATATGAAGAAAATGGCAGAAAATTAGAAAACAGCCTTTAAAAATAGGAAATAAATACAGTAAATTTTGGAAAAATTCCATTATCATTTAAAAATATTTAAAAGTCAAAATATACATAATAAAAAATATTATCACATATTAAAATAAAATATAACGAAGAAGAAGTAATTTATACAATTTAAAATAGTCATTGTTAAATAACCCTATATACGCACAATATTGTAAAGGGTATAACTTTCACAATTTACATCCAAATTCAATGAAACGAAAAGTGGTGTTCTTAGAACTTTATGTACTTTCATAATAAAAGAAAAAAAATTAAATTTTTAAACTTTTAAAATTTTAAGTTGAAAGTCACAGTTTGACTATTTTGACCAAAATCAGCATTTCAGGCAAATATTCAACTTACAAAATTTTGGAATTATAACTCATAAAAAAAATCAAGATTATATTTAAATAATAAATTTAATCATTTCAAATAAGTAAAATAAGTTTTTAAATCAAAATATTACATTAAAAATAATTAAAATATACAATAAAATAATTACAAAATACAGGGTTGTTACACTCTCCCCCACTCAAAACTTTTCATCCCCGAAAAGGAATGAGGTATGGAAGGGCACAGAAAAGATAGAGTGAAATAGGATTAAGATAAGATGACAAGAAAATTGAAGTTATACCTGATAACTGTTGTTATAGGTAAGTTTTACAAGGTGGAGATTATCAAAGATTATAGAAAGATTTCTAAACAGAAAGATCATAGAAAGATGCATATACCAGTCTATAGCAAGATGAGGACGATAAGAACAACCAAAAGATAGTTTGAAAAACAAAATAAGAAAATGAATTTGAAAGCATGGAGATTTCAACTTAAATAGAAAATAAACTTTTACACAAGTTACATAAATCTTAACTATCTCAAATTTCATTATCTTATTATCCAATCATCTTAAATTAACAATATTTTTTTAAAAAACCATGGGTTAGAAAAATAATCATTTATTACACTCACAATGTATTTAATAAATTTTATTCTTCTTTATTCCTAATAAAATTAAATTTATTCTTCTCAATATATTTATCACTCCTGTTCAATATACTTACACTTATTATAACTGCTTTCTTTTATTCTTAGTTCTTTTAACATCATTTTATTGTAAGTTATTCAATTACCCTTTATTATATTTACCTCTGTTAATCATTTTATAATTAAAATTTAAGTGTATAACATTTATTATAACCACTCAAATTTTATTTATAAAATCTTTTTATATTGTATATTACCCAATTACATTGTTAATTTCTGAAATTAAGGTAAGTTATATCGGAATGAAATTGTGTCATACAAATAAAACTTTCCAATTCAATTATCTCAAGTTTAATCATTTATCCAAAATTTTTGATTTTCTTTTTATAATTGAAATTATTGTTAAAAATAAAATTTAAGAATTAAATTTCCGATTTCTTCAAACCATTTAGAGATAAGTAGATGTATGTACATAGTTTATCAAATAAAATTTAAATCATATGTCTATATATATTATAAATTCATATTTTAGAAATTCAAATAAATTTGATTTCCCTAAACAAAGCTGTAGCAAGACTACAGAACAGTCTCTTCACTTCGAAACTCGAAAATGAACGTCGATGGTGCTGCAGTCATCACCGAAGTTATTTCCCAGCGACAATGAGAAGAGCACTAATTTTAAACTTAAAATTCTTTGGAAACAAATTTCTATTTGAAAATACCTTAAATAATATAACCTTTTAAAACATTAAACACAAGGTTCGAAACCATTGGAAATTAAATTCTCAAATTTCTTGTTTTAAATTCATTTCAGTTCCCAAATCAATTTATAAACAACTATTTATAAATTCATTTATAGAACAATAAATGATAAATCAAGTATTATCGTTTCAAATGATTAATTTAAATCAATTTATTAAGTTCCATAAATTTACTTATATCAAAATTTATTTCATTAACCAAATTTTTTAAAATAATATTGTGTCAGTTTGTTCTGTCAAAGTGTTTTGGAAATCTTATCGATAGCGTTGATCAGACGAATCGATCGGAAACCCAAATCAACATCAACAACTCCAACAACACAATATATAAAAAAATAGATTGACAAATACAATTCAAAATGTTTGAAAATATGTTAGAAACAAAAGACAAGATGATTAAATACAGAGTAGGGAGGTGGATAAGCTAAAATAAATCACGGGCAACCTTAATCGGGTCAACCGTGACTTAAAGTATAAGATCGAAGTGGATTTTCTGGGGTAAATCTACGTTTGATCTCAAGAGTTAGAGTTTGGGATAATAGGAGATACTAGCATCTAAACCGAGGATATAAAATCTTTGGTGAATCGATGTTGTTGTAATGGAGTTTCACCCCTTTTACAAGAAAATTTTTGAGATTGGCGGGACCGCCAATTCACTATAAAGATCATTCGAAGTGGAGTTGTGGGATACTCCAGAATCAAATGAAGATGAATAGCGGGGAATAAGAATGGACTTTGGAACCGCAGGGAACGTTTCAAAATTCAAAGGAATCGAGTCAAAAGGGAAGAGATTCAAACTCGAATGAAAGTGATTCTGTAAATACATTCACTCTATATGCTGAGTTTTGCCTAGAGCTACCAAAGCTCTAATACCAACTGTAACGACCCGGTATTTTCAACCATTCGCATCCATTATAAGTGTATAGGTAGACACTCATGCCGGAACTGAATTGCTCAAAATACCGCGTTGTAAATAAAAATTTGGCAAATCTCAGGATATACAGTAAATAAAAATCACATATCACAGACACAGAGTATATAAAAAAATGCAGCGGAAGAAAAAGAGATAGTAGTTCATGAAGCTACTATATAAATATGAGATACATCAGAGTTAAATAAGATACAACAGAAGAGTAACATGATACATCAGGTAAAAATCAGATACATCACTGAACCACTGGATACTGAAACAAATAGATGGCTGGATCTTCAAGGAAAGCTCCAACGCCGAAGGTGAATCTGGAATGCTAACTCACTCAATCTGACCCGAGCGTAAAGCAAAACACAAAACCCTCGAGTCAGGACATAAATACTTATAAACTGTAAATCAACTCAAGTGAACAGTAACAAAATGCATCTGTAACTTAAAGGATGCTTGGGACCGCCCATCCTCTAAGGATCCGTAAAACTATTTACTATGTAGCAATATACGCTATATACGATAGTGTCTAATCAGTAAAGTATAATCATATAGAAAATAGCGTTAAGGGGATGGTGAACCTTAACGCGGTCGGATCTTTAAAACCAAAATCGTAGTGGGCTCGATATAAGGATATGACACGGCACGCGAGGCAATGCCAGGGTGGATACACCGTTTGCACTCCCGGACCAGTGGTGACGGCAAGCCAGCAGCTTCCGCCCACCTCGAACAATACCCCCGAATCAAAGTGGCGCCACCGAATCGAATCACAACAGTAATAGAATGGTTTCCGATGGAGCATGCTCGATGAAAGGGTGCGACCCTTTGTGTAGCCCGGTATAGCTCCTGTTTTAGTCATATATGCCAACTCACGGGAGTTGGGTCCACGTAATATATACCTAGAGAACGTCGCCACCATCCTACTTCATTTTGGAATCTCCATCGCGTACACAGTTGTTAAAGTGGTTTTCGGTATTGTCCGGCTATAAGACAATATCCGATCCCGGTCTCTTTAACAACTAATCGTTATTATAACCCATGGATATTTATTTCAAATAATTTATACTTTCAAGACCAAAATTTCATACTCATTTCAAAACAATATCACAATTGTATCATTTCCATTTCAAAAATAATTCAATATTATGTCATTCAAATAAAACCCAAATTTTCAAATCATTGAATATTTCTTTAAATTTATTAAACTTGAAATATTCCTTTAAATTATCATAGCATTTTGGAAATGTTACCTTAAGGAATCATTGCATTTTTGGAATGTACTACTTTCCACTTTACATTGTATATAATCAAAGTATTGATAAGCTTAAAATTTTAACATGTCAATTTATCATAGCCTTATAGTTAAATAAACTTTCTTACTGTAATATACAATTTAACCGAAATTCTTATGTTAAGTTAAAAGCACCTTATTAACTTACATTATTATTACAATAAAGAAACTTTATTATTTTAATCATTTAAAGTATGCCATTCACATAAATTAAAACTTGCTTATCAAATGTACGTTATCAACTTACATTTTATTATTACAGTAAGTAACATTTATCATTTTAATCAATTTAAAATACACCATTACATTGATTAAAATCTACGTGTCAAATGTACGTTTTAAATTTTATATTCCTATTACAATAATGAACATTTATTAATTTAAATCAATACCACACTACTTAAAACTTTACATGTTTCTTTCTTTATTAAAACTTTACATGTTCTTGCATTAATTAAAACTTTCATGTTCTCTCATTAATTAAAACTTTACACGTTTCTTTCATTAATTAAAAATTTATACATTTCTTTCATTAATTAAAACTTATACCTTTCTTTCATTAATTAGAAATTTACATGTTCCTATCATTAATTAGAACACCATACGTTCTTTTATTAATTAAAACGCCATACGTTTCTTTCATTAATTAAAACCTATACGTTTCTTTCATAAATTAAAACCTATACGTTTCTTTCATAAATTAAAACATATACGTTTCTTTCATAAATTAAAACCTATACGTTTCTTTCATAAATTAAAACCTATACGTTTCAACCTATACGTTTCAGATTTATATTACCATTTCACAAATTTAACTAAACTTCCAGTTTATTTAATTAATTTAACATCTTTAGTTAAAACTCAAATTTCACATTTTCAAGTCAAGTTATATTTTAAAATTTCATTTTCAACAGTCATTTATTCAACCACTTAAATTTATAGAAAATCAATAATTCTTTAATAAATCACTTAAATTCAAATATAAATCAATTTATCATATTTACCATTTTCCAAATAAAATTAAAGTCCATTTTATTCATGTAACCTAAATATCATTTTTAGTCAAAATTCCAAATTTCAAACATAAGTTATATTTCAAAATCCAGTTAATCCATTCATAAATTACATTTTTAACACATAGAAAAATCATAATTTATTTATTTTAAAACCTTTCAAAATCTATTTAAATCAAATTTCATAATTTTATATTTTTAAAATACTTAAAATATTCAAAGCACTTTATAGAATAACCACGGGTCTGTATATAGTTTTCTAACCTAGGTCAAGTGATACGGATATGTATCATTTCAATCCGCAGTTTAAAAGGTAAAAATCCGGGTTCTATCATTTCAAACCCGCAATCCCAAGTTTAAATAAATAAATAAAATAAGTCAGGCCTATCATTTCAGCCCATAATGATTTTTATCCTAACAGGCAACTTGCACTGTGATCATATACAGAAATAATATAAACAATGTCAATATCACAATATACAGTCATGTATCAGATGTCAGGTGAAAATTAACAGTTTTAACATGGTAATAACATGGCATAGCATATCATATGATCATCGTTAACTTGCATAAACATTTTACATTACTAAACACTTGTCATCAATCCACTTTTCATAAGTATATATGTCAGAGTGAGAAAGACTCACCTTTTTCAAAGCTAGAGACCAAAACAACATACAAGCACGACTCCAAAGGCACGACAAGCACAATTTCATGACTTTTGATTTGAGTTGAAAGATAGCCAAGATATGATTTTGTATCATCAACCCAAAACAAAACAAACCAGACAATATATAAACATTCAACATAAAATAACATTGAAACAATTTTGAAATACAAAGCGAAATGAACAAGATAGATTGGACCTTGATTCAACCACTTCAATGCTTGGCCTAAGGGACACTTATGCTTGGCTATGATGATGCTTTGGCTCAGGTATGACATCATATAGGTCAGGTTTAACATCATATAGGCAAGGCAACAAGTGGAGATGAAGGGAATGAGGCAACAATGGTCAAAAACATTGTTTTTAGGCATGTAGGTTGCAATTTGAAGGGTTTGGCCACCATAGATGGCTCGGCCATGGTCATGGTTGGTGGAGTAGATGGTGTTGGAGGCATGGAAGAGATGTAGGAGTTTGTGGCTGTGGCTATGGAGAAGAGGCCGATCCAAACTTAGAAGAGAAACAAGGCAAAATTGCATAGAAAAGTAAGAAAAGTAGAAAGAAGAGAGGGATTTACCTAATTTTTTTTCTTCAAAGTGGAGGCCATGATTTTTAGGATTTTCGGGCTTCAAAAATTCGTGAATGACAAGAGGAAGTCGGCTGCAAAGGATGGGGAAAGGAATGGTTAAGATGAATTGATGTATTAATGACAGAAGAAACTGCAAAGGAAACGGATAAAACGTTTTTCCGTTTCTTAGCTCTTAACCCTTTCAAATTTCTCATATATGTTTATATACATCCAAATAACTGAAAATAATTAAAATCTCAGTTAAAATTCGAAAATATAACAGATAAACAAAATATTAAAAATTAAATATTAATTAGATATGATTAAATAAGAAAAATAGCACAGTAAAATGAAAACTAGACTTAAGAAATAGAAATAACTTCAATACACTTTGGAAAAATTTACTTAAATTTAAATACATGTAAAATGAATAAAATAAAGTAAAACACAGAAAATAAAAGTGAGTGCATAAAATAAATAAATAAATTTTAATTATATATAATTAAAATAAGAAAATGGCTTAAAATTGTAGACTGGGCTTTAATATTAGAAATAAATTCAAATGAACTTTAGAAAATCTTCATGGACTTGTAAAATATTTATAACAAATAAAATAATAAAAAAAAAAGTGCATTCACAAAAAAAAATTATTAAATATAATTTATATGAAGAAAATGGCAGAAAATAAAAAACAGCCTTTAAAAATAGGAAATAAATACAGTAAATTTTGGAAAAATTCCATTATCATTTAAAAATATTTAAAAGTAAAAATATACATAATAAAACATATTATCACATATTAAAATAAAATATAACCAAGAAGAAGTAATTTATACAATTTAAAATAGTCATTGTTAAATAACCCTATATACGCACAATATTGTAAAGGGTATAACTTTCACAATTTACATCCAAATTCAACGAAACGAAAAGTGGTGTTCTTAGAATTTTATGTACTTTCATAATAAAAGAAAAAAAATTAAATTTTTAAACTTTTAAAATTTTAAGTTGAAAGTCACAGTTTGACTATTTTGACCAAAATCAGCATTTCAGGCAAATATTCAACTTACAAAATTTTGGAATTATAACTCATAAAAAAAATCAAGATTATATTTAAATAATAAATTTAATCATTTCAAATAAGTAAAATAAGTTTTTAAATCAAAATCTTACATTAAAAATAATTAAAATATACAATAAAATAATTACAAAATACAGGGTTGTTACAGAAATGTTTCGAAAGGGTTTGCAATTTGGAAAAGATTAAATTTCTTTTTGAGTTTGAAAATGGTTTTCAAGGGTTTGGAAAAATATTTTTGGAGGGATAAAAGCTCTAAACTCTTTTCGGTCATGGGAAAATAACTTCGATAATGACTGCAGCATCATCGGTGTTCATTTTCGGGTTTCCAGAAGAGCGATTGCTGCCAATTTGTTTTAAATAGAAGTTGTTTGGAAAACTTAGGTTTGGGTTTTCAAATTCAAAGGATAATTTGAATTGGTTTCAAAAAAATGGTTTTGAAAGGTTGGAAAGACTCTGTAATCTGATAAAAATAGTTATGGAATAAAATTTATTAAGTTGAAAATAAATTTGGGGTAGAAACAAATGAAATAAATTGAGTTTGAATTATGGAAATAAATTTATGAATGAATGAATTTACAATTGCGAGTAAATGAAATTGGAAACTAAGTGTTGAAATTCATCTTGAAATTGCAAGTAAATTGAAAATTTGTCAAGATGGATCAAATGAAGCTAAGTATTAAAATAAAATTAGTAAGTAAAACTAATTGAAGAAATGACAAATTTAATATGGGTTGAAATGAATTGAATTCAACATTTATAAATAAAGGGTAAATTAAATTCATATGGAATTTGAAATCCAGTTTAAATATAAGTGGTTATAAACCGAAATAGTGAATTGAATTGTGTTTGAGAACGAACAAATGAATAAAATAAAAAACTGAAATTGAAAATTGAATATCGAAAACCAATTTGAATTGTGTGAGATGAAATGAGTTAGAACTTGTAATGAATTGGTAGAAGAAAATAGTTTAAAAATACCAGGATATACAGGTGGATCAAAGGAAATTGGGTTTTTGATTTCGAAGATAAAAAAATTGAACTGCCCGACAAAAGGTATGTATTTAAATTTCAGTATGAAATTTGATGATTTTCTTGTCCAGCCACTTGGTTTTTTCTTTTCTTTTTGGAATCTGGGGGTCGTGGTGCCATTTTTGTAGTCGTACCGAGCTAGACACGCAAAGGAGAAGCTGGCGAATTTTTTCGAAAATTGAGGCGTTAGAATATTTTTGAGAAAATTGGAAAATTTTGAAAACTATAACTTTGATTTGGGATGAAAAGTTAAACGATATAGTTGGTTTTGAAAAGATAACTAAGTAGGATTTGAAAACTTAGTAAAGTTATTGTAAGAATTTTAACTATGGATTTTGGAAAAGTAAAAATGTTTAAATGAATTTGAAATTTAATTTGAACAAATGGTTTTGAAAAGTTAATGGATTCTGTAACTTTTTCTTACTTGGCAATTTCGAGAATGAAATTCTTTTAAGGGGGAAGTTTGTAACGACCCGGAATTTCTGTCATTTGAAATTCGTATATTTCATTGATTTTAAATATTAACAAGTAAAATTTGTAAGTCGAATAAATTTTATTTCGAAAATCTAGATTTAATTGGATAATTACATCGATAATTTAATATTTGAAATTACAGAAATAATTGTAAATTGGGTTTAATGTGATTAAAAATGATTTATAAAGTTGAATTAAATCATATTGGAGTTAGAATGATGTTATAGAACTTTTAAAATTGAATCAAAAGTAAATTTGTGGAAATTGAATATTTTAATATTTAATTGACGAGTAAAAATAGCCATTTTTCAAACAATCTCAGATTTCAATGAAACCAGTTTCATATGACCCATAATGTTAAATTATTGTAGGATTTCAAATTTCGTGTCAATCCGATTTACGGTTTGTCCGGGGCAAGCCAAAACGCATAGAGATTAGTTAAACCGATTTAATTCAAATTTGATCGTTTATTTCCGTAACTCGCACATACGATCAAATTGGCTCTCGATACCTATTCCATTGTTTCCGAAACGTGGGTTAAACCTTAGAAATGTCAGCCGGCACGCTTCGTTTCGAGTTCAAAAAAAATTGAAGATGAATAGCATTTTGCAAATTTGTATAAAAGGACCTCATTCTTTGTTTCTTTGCACAAACCCTAGGTTAAACGTTACAGCCACCACCTCTGTATTATTCATGGTCGAAATCGTCCCTCATTGGCCCTCAATTTTCTCTCAATCCTTGCATCTATTCAAGAAACTTCCAACTGGAAGATTGAAAAACTCGTCGAGTACTACAAATCCAACGGCTACGATTGGATTTCAGGTAACGGATTGACGTGAATCTCGATGCAAAGGTCATATGTTTCGGCGTGAATTTTGAGAAATAGGCAGGGCCGAGCTCGACCGGAATTGGGGCGTTGATGGAGTAGGCGAAGTGCTTTCAAACTATGGCGTCTGATCGTCATGTAGTTGCTTGGGTTAATGGCGATAAATAGTGTTCGAATGGTGGCCTAATGGGTTTCATGCTTGATTACCTGAGAAAGAAGGAAGAAAGAAGCAGCGACCGAGACCCAGAGGGTTTGGAATCAACGGTAGCGATTTAATCTAGGTTATAAAATAAATAAAAAATTGTAATTGATATATTATAATTAGTATAACGTTTAAAATGCTGTAATTTTTTCATACAAGGTCCGTTTTGGACGAAACGAATTGCGTTGGATTCGTATGGACGAGCACTATGCGATGGAGCTGGATTGGAGTTGATTGGAGCTTGTGAGAACTTTGGATAGAATTAAACGCGCATTTAATTTTATTCAAAATAAAACACTACAACTGTTATTGGAAGCAAGGTGAGAACTTCTCACTCAATCGAATTTGTTTCGATTTAAATTTTAAATAGTTAAATTTAAAATTTTCTTGATTGTGTTGTTTGTATGCTTGGATGATAAATTGCTATCTGTTGTATTGAAATAGATCCTATACACCGCATATTAAGCGGAGGTTATTATATTAAACACATATACCGCGATATTCCACCTTGATGTGGAATTGGTATTATATATGTACTTGGAGTTGATTTTCCCGTATTATATAGCGGATGAGACCCTATTGCGCCGCATAATAGCGAATAATATTTTATATAAACACATGTACCGCAATATTCCATCTTGAAACGGGATTGGTATTGTGTTAACATCTGTGGATGCAGGGAAACAGGTTGGAGGGATCCAACTGGATTCCTCAAATAATTGAATTTGTTTCAATGTTGTGTTGTTGATTATTTATAATCTCTGTGTGATTATCTTTGTGATTGAATCCGTTGAAGGCTAAAATTTAGCCGAATATAATTTTGGTATCGTTAGGTACCGGAAATAAATAAATATTTGATTTTTGAAAATTCAGGTTGAAAATTTATATTAAATTTTTTGATGTTTTGAGAAATATAGTTGAAAGGTGATTTTTTGGAAATATGAAGTTGATTTTTTTTATAAAATAATTTAAATGGTGATTTTTGAATTTATTATAAAAGCTTTATATATAAGATTTAAAAAATTGGATTTGTATAAACCAAAGTGATGGAATTATAAAGGAGTTTTAAAGACGTTTAAAAATGATGTCATAAATGGATTTTATAAAAGAATAGAATCTACAATTTGTGAAGTTATAAAATGAATGAATTGTAAATAGAGAATTATATGTAATTTGCTTATAATTTGGATTTGGCATGTAAATGGGATATCTATAGATGGTTAACGAAGTATATTCACGATTCTGGACAATGAATAATATATTAAAGAAATGTTTTGGGGAAGTGATATTTTAAATAGAATTTAAACGAATTTAAAGGTGTTTTAAAATGTATTAACTATCAAAACCATAGATTTCAACATTCATTGTTGAAATAGTCGTTTTCGAGAAATAAGGAAATGGTTGACTATAACACTGTTGTTATAGTAAATGATTTTTGAAATGAAATGTTTTGTATAGTATTGGGATTTATATATCTATCTTAGTTTCGAATCCCTATACTAGTGATTTTGGGTTGTCGTAACGATGTTTTACGCAACATTCATTTTGAGTCAAATGAATGTGTTTAGGAGAATGTTTTCCTTAAAGAATAAATTAGATACTTATTGTGATTTAAGTATATTGAATATTTCCCCAATGTTGAAAATAAATAGATTTGTGAATTACTTGTTATTAAATAAGTATGGAAATGTTTTCCAATATGAAGTGAAATGTTTTGAGATTATATATTTTAAAGATAAACTGAAAGTGAATATGTGAAATCGATTTGAAAATCATATATCAATAAATATTTGGAAATGTGAATTCACATGGAATTTATAAAGAAAAGGGAAATTTGTTTAAAAATAAACATTGATTTATTTTTAAAGTGTAGAAGTAAATTTACGGATTTGGAACGTAAATTTAAAGTAAATCGGTAAGGATTTATTTAATTGGTTTAAATGAACCATTTTGAAATGAAAGTGTATTCTCCCTGGAAAGACGAATAAAATTTCTGAATAGCTTCGAAAAATATATACATATGTATATATAAAAAATTCTAGAATTGGTTTTGAAAAGAATACTTTGGAGAAATTAACTTCTTAAATTGTTTTAAATCCTTTAAGTAAAGATTTATTAAGTTGATATAGAAATGATTATTTCTAAGATTTAATCAATAATTGTTTTAGAAAATAGTTTTTTAAATAGTTGTACTCTATATACTAAATTTTATTTTGAAAATTAGTTTGGACTTAAGTTATATGTAATATCGGTATAATAATTTTTTATAACTAATATTTTAAGAAAGTGTTTAAAGAAAAATAGTTTAATTTCAAAGTGTTTTCCCAATATATTTTGGATAGGTTTTATAAATTATTTTAAAGCATTTGAACTCGGCAGATTTCTAGTGAAAATGAATAAATATTTGGAAGTGTTTCCACGAAAGGAAAAATGATTTGAAATTTGTTTTCAAAAGTTGTAAAGGTGAAAAATGATTTGAATTTTTTTTCAAATGGTTGAAATGTGGAAAAATATATCATGTAAAGATATTTTTGAAAATATAAATAATTTGGAAAATTATTTGGAATCTGGTGATGTTGTGCATATCTATTGATAGTTAAATAGCCAACTATCAATATTTACCTTTAAATGGGTATTTGTTGTGATTTGCTTGAATTTGAATGCTACACTTATTTTAAAAATAAGCGCTCGTTATTCGGTTTAGCCGGGAGAGGACCTTTGGGTCAAAAATCCCATTCTGAATAGTGATACGTCGTAATGGATAGCATTTGAAGACCGGTGTTGAAGACCGGATATTTTCAGAAACGGAAGGATTATCGTCGAATGTCTCTACATCGGCTGATCTCCGATATAGAGATTTTATCACCCTTTGTGATGGGAAGTCCGGACGTGATTAGTGAATATCCGGATTGCAATGGCTTCTTTTGGAAGTGCCTTCGGTTCCGTTCGATCCCGGAACGAACTTGTATGGATGTGTGTCTGACGTTACAATTTGAGATGTAGAGCTGGTTTCTATCAAATACATATCTGTTGGTGGCGGAGAATTTATTCTTTTAGCTTAACACCCTTCTCTGAGATGTACGAGCTCAAAGGTTATGTAGTTGATGGTTACTAGTGATACATTCCCAATTTGGTAATGTGGCATACGAAGTGCTGCTGATCATTTGTTGATCAAAGCATAGCTTTTGTGAAAAGCGTAGCTTTGCGGACGAGATTTCGTCGGACCTCACAACCCGAAATGTTCAAAATAGGAAAGATGCAGTAAGGTTTTAGGGAGTAGCGCCCCTTAGGGTATGTGCATTTCCTTCTGGATAGAAGTGGTACCATGGTATGGAGCCCAGATACTTAACTTATGTGAATGTCGCAAATATATATGACTTTGTGATTGTTGTTGGTTGAGGATCCCCGGATAAAGGTTGTTTACAACCGGGGGATGGCATACTCGTGTCAGTAGTTACCTACTTTTGCAGAGGTAACCCGACCTTGTGTTGGCAGAGATCCGGTTAGGTTCTTGGGGCG
Organism: Allium cepa; assembly: GCA_030765085.1. Classification (NCBI taxonomy): domain Eukaryota; kingdom Viridiplantae; phylum Streptophyta; class Magnoliopsida; order Asparagales; family Amaryllidaceae; genus Allium; species Allium cepa. Next base: position 1,043,954,333 of record CM060941.1, on the reverse strand, counting down.
TCCCGCCAGAGGCGTTCCCATGTGGCGATAGGAAGTTCCTTAGCCTAACCATTTGTTAGAAAAATCCAAAGAAACAATACGAGCCATGTACGGTTTTAGTTGTATAACCTGCCATGGAATGTGGCGGTAACCTGCTATTGAACATGGTAGCTATAATTGGTATACGATAATGGTCGTATGTTGGCTAAGATTTATATTATACGTTCGAAAGGTTTTCCACTTTGCAATTATAGTAATAATATCAAAGAAATTTTTCTACGTATCAAGCATGTTTGACTATCATAAGGAGAAATCTTCTCCGATTCTACGCGTGCATTGTGTGTGTGTGTGCGGAAGGCCTTATGGCAGTTACATTTTCTAAAAGCATTGCGGATCTATTTTAAAATATTTCTTTGTTTCTTTTTTTAAAGATAAACTGTTTTAAATTCTCATACCAGTCCCATGACTGACCTGGAGTTTATTGTTCTCTTCCTAAACTCTGGGTGCCCACCAATTTTCTACACGGGCAGTCTAGAGTCAGGTTATCAGGATATTCTCGAATCTAGGAGTTGCAGTAGAGATCTGGAGGCAAGCTGGATGGCATGGCGTATCAACTAGTATATAGTATTTCTTTTCCGCTGTTTGTTGTTGTAAACTCTGATAATGTAATGTAATGTGATGTAATGTAATAACTAATACAGTTCTTTTGATTTAAAGATTATTCATTTATCTATTATATGTTGTTCCGCTGCGAATTGTGAGATTCTGATATTGTTTTTGTTGCTTCTTCTTTCTTTCGTCTTCTACCTCTTCTTCTTTAACCCTAACAATTCGGTTTTCCGGCCTTCGATTTCTCAGCAGTTGATACAGTGGACGTATTAATGTCGATTTTCGAAAGTCGAAAAAGCCGTACGTTACACATCCCTATGCACCAGAATTTGGGACTAATATCAGCTGGAGGCTAACAGCTGAAGTATAGAATGCTGCCCTACACCAATTCCATCCGGCCCTCTAATCTCTGAGTCAATTTATCCTATCAAAATCTATCCAAAAGTGATCAGAATAATAATCTCTTTAGTAAAATTTTAGGCTAAATACCCTATTTATTTCCTTGAAAATATAATTTCTTATAAATGATTTTCTCCTTGAAATCATACTTCCATAACAAGGAAAATATAATCGATGACTTTACCCAAAATAATTCTGCTATGATATGTGCTTCAATATAAAAAAAATTAGTGAAGTTCGAACTTATTTAAGGTTACCGCCTCTCAAAACAATAGGCCATAAAGCCTAAACAATGTAAAACCTTACAACGAAAAAGCTTGACGATATTTCCATTAAAGGTCTTCACCCTTATTTGGTATAAATAAGTTAAACCCTTTAACTTTTAAAACATAAGGCCGTTAGGTCAAACAATGTATAGCCTTTATATTAATAAACGCGACAAGGCTAATGTTGATGAGAGTCTTCACCCATCAAACAAGTTAAAGTCTTTCATTTATAAAACTCAAGGTCATAAGGTCAAAATAAACCACTTTGCATATATGGGTTGTTGCATATATTTGGCATCCCTAAAGGTATGTATAACAAAACGTTATAACACTTGAAATTGAATAAGGTCGGCGTTATAGGGTTAAAATCAATAACAAAATTTGCGGCATCATTACCGCACTACAAAGCTCTTCGAAAACATTTGGTTGGTCGCACTATTGAAAAAATATGGCACTAGGCCATTTTATATAAAATGCGGTGCTTAAACCATGCGGCAAGGACCATGTCGAAGACCGTGATAACTGCTTTGACTCTATACACTCCGCTTCTACCACGCCGATCCATTCCGTGTCAATTAAATGTAGATATCATATATATTGACAACGAATGGCTTTAGAGAATAGATATGAAGAGGTGAGATGCGACATCATGCTTTCGAGTGGCAAAGCCATAAATAACGTTAAAATTGAATTTTTACTATTAAAAGTATATTCTTTTCACCAACTCCCTTTATTTTTCAAAATCTAATTGGACAACAATTTTCTTTGTAAAACCCTTTACCAGAAATCTGCATTAGAGCAGATTTGTCAATTTTAAAAACATTTCCAAACCCTTAATACTATATTAATATAGTAATTTTGCCCTTCTAGCTTAATTTTATAACCCTTCATAACACTTGAGAAAAATCCCTAAAAATCATAATAAATCGAATTTTACACATCTTTAACATACAAAAATTTCAAGGCTAAAATCATAATTAAATTATTTTCAATAATTAAACCTGAATAAATAATCTCCCAAACCTAGAAAATTCAAAATAAAATAATTGTTGTCAGGAAAATTATGAAATTAGAAACCCACTTGTAAAATATTATTCCAAACCTCATATCCGAGTTTTAGAGTATTTGGGTCATAGAAATTAGGTTTTCACTTTTAATTCCTACAAATAATTTCATAATAAATCCAATTATTCATTAATCAAGCATATAATCATCCAATACTTTAAAATACGGCATAATATCATCAATGGTTCAGATTTAAACTCAAAATCGAAAACAATAGCTAAAATATGAGATGCATATATTTATTATTCACCTTGAATGGATAAAGAAGGTTGACATTTTTTTTATGTGATCTCATTAGCTTTGATCTTGTTTTCCTAGCATGTCTTCTCTTTGAAACCTTTCTAGCAATGGCCGACCTAAACCCTTATTTCATTTTCGCTTGTGAATGAATGAAGTGAGGGAGGAAATGAGTATAATGGTTTATGATAAGAAATTGTTCCCTCTTCTTATTTTTTTCCTCCTCATGTGTCCTCCTACTTATTAATATTTTTCTTGATTTTGTTAATTCATTAATTAGGGTCGACCTCTACTAAATCTCAATCCCCTTGTCATTCAACATTATTTTATTCATTTACCTAATTAAATGTCATAAATAATGTTAATAAAAATTAGGTTTATTACAGATATAAACCATGTAAACATGATGAACAATTGAATGAATAAATTTATAATGTTTCCTTAAGATGTGGCAAAAAGAGCACCTTAAACGGTGAATAAAGCTCCCAGATTCAATTGAATCAATCGATGGATTTTGTAAGAATCAGGAGACGACAATCACGTTTTATGTTCGATTTTATTTTGGTTTGGCCATAGATGCTTTGGAATTTTTGGCAGTGTTAGACGGTGGAAGAGGGCAAAAACTAATGAGTGAAATCATTTAAGAAGGCGTAAAAGATAATAAAGGCAAGAGACCATTTGCACCCCTCTAACTACTCCTTCGCCTTTTCAATTCAAAAAATCACTTCCTCTCCCATCTCCCACCTCGGTTGGCCATAAAAAAGGCAAGATGGGTCTCAAAATTCCCCAAACCCATTTAATATTTATTCTATTTAAATCCAATTTAAATATTCTATCGATGCACGTATACATAACTTTTATATACACATTTCATTAAATACTAGTGGTATTAAAACATCAAAATAAAATTTCATAGTTAATATTTCATAAATATTAGCTAATTTAATTAATTTACAGCAATTATAAATTAATTAAAGCATGTGGTTTATTTGGAGTATTCATCATTAGAATTGTGCGACTCAAGGGTGTAAATTCAGTTGGCGATTATTATCTAATAATTCAAATATTGAAGTTCACATGTCATCTTATTTAGTGGTGTGAAATTTTGGCTGGGTTTATCACTTACACATCTTCTCCATAAATCCAATTTTACTACTATAAGTGGTATTTGGTAGTATATATCATATACACCAATTCTCTTCAGCAAAACTGTATCACTTTAGCATTTTGGTTAAAATTCCAATCGTCCACGTTCAACTTCTTTAGCCAAACACAATGTCCTTGTTTTAGAAATAACAATTATTATTAACCGCACTACTCCGACAAGAGACTTTGACTTGACCATAATATTAAGCCCATATAACCAGGGAGACAAATTCTCTATTGAATAATGTTTCACTTCTAGTGCTTTATCTCATACCCAATTATAATTGTTCAATGAACATCATGCCACAATTTAACTATGATTAAAGCAGAGTGTCTATATTGAAGTTCAACAATATCCTTAAGCCAAGGGGACTATGTAATACCGTAAATTTTGAGATTCTTTGTTTGAACTTAGTTACATTAGTTATTCCATGGTTATCTAATAACTATCAAGTACACAATCCCTTGGTACCTCCAACAGCTATGAGTAATACATTGTCAACATTTGTAGAGTGTTACGTACTATAGTCTCAATAGATGTATCGATATCCTATCTCGAAACATCTTGACTATGATTGTTCAAAATAATATGTTATTTTTAATGTGATAAAATTCTCATTATTACAACATATTATAATTACTATCACATAGCATAATATGATAAGTATATAATTAAAACCCAAACACCTTTTATTTCGAATACGATTTTATTACAAATTTAATAATTTCTAATAAATTATAGAAATGTGCTTAGGGAATACCCATAACTCTATCAATCTCCCACTTGCACTTAGAATCAATTGTGGAATCTCAATCTCGTCCCTTCCCTTCGATCTACTTGCTTAGAACCTATAGAGTTGGTCCTATCATGAATGGATCTGCTATGTAGCCCTTAGTGTCTACTCTATCAAAAACTGCCTTATTAGCGATAATTCTTGATATGCTAGAACTTTCGAAGCATGTGCCTTCACTTCTTATGAGCTCTTGGTTCCTTTGCGATCTGCACCGTAGCATTGTTGCCACAAGATAACGTCATCGGATTCTTGATATTTCCAATCACCCCTAGCTACATCATAAATCTATGCATTTAGACCGATTCTTTGGCTGCTTCGTTGAAGGCAATGTATTCAGCCTCCATAGTTGAGTCAGCCATTATTTCTTGTTTAGAACTTTTCACCTAATACTCCACCATTTAGTGTAAAAACATAACGACATAAAAACGTATTGTCAGCAATACCACTCTGAAAGCTAGATATGTATACTCTTTAATAAGGAGGTCTTCATTCCTATATATAAGGAAGTATTGAGTATTTCTCAAATATTTAAATATGCATTTTACAGCTGTCCAATGCTTCTCACCTAGATTGGACTGGTATAGGGTTAAACATTCTAATGCATAAGCATATTCAATTAGGTACTTATGATAGTGTAAATTATGGAATCAACAGCAAATGCATAAAGTATCCTCTTCATATGCTTCTTCTCCTCATTGGTATGAGGAGCGTACTTTTTAGAAACGATGATTCTAGATTGATTCGGAACATTTCATCACATAGATTTCTTAATGCTAAACCTTCTAGGTAGGTATCTATGTCTGGAGATTGGAACAATCCAGTAACCTCTTGAATCTATCTCTATTGATCTAAATACCAAGTATGTAGGCTGCTTCTCCCATATCCATCATGGAGAAGTTCTTGGATAACCGTGCTTTCACTGATTGCAGCAATGCGATGTCATTGCCAATCAGGAATAGGTCATCGACGTACTGGACTATGAGCACTAACACTTCTATATTCTTTTCAATAAACGAAAACTTCCTATGTGTTATGATAAAAACAAACTGCTTGATAACTTTATCAAAACACTTATTCCAATACCTTGAAGCTTTCTTAGGATCGTAAATTGGTATTAACAATTTGCAAATTTTGCATTCACTTCCACTGACTTCAAAATCCTCAGGCTATGACATGTAAATGGATTACTCTAAATCACTATTTAGAAATGTCATTTTTATGTCCGTTTTCCATATTTGGCAATCAAAGAATGCGATAATAACAAGCACTATTGGAACTAAGGGGAAAAATGTTTCACCATAATCAACACCATAAATTTAATGAAACCCTTTTGCAACTAGCCTTGCCTTATAGGTCTGTACCTGTCCATTTGCATTTATCTTTTTATTAAAAATTCCTTTACAGTCAATGGGTTTAATCCTATTGAGTATGTCAGCCAAAGTACGAATTTTTTTGTCATATATAGAATTCATTTTAGATTTCATAACTTCAAAACAATGAGCAAGTCTTTACTTTGTAGTACTTATAGGAATGAGAGTGGAGTATTGTCTTTAAAGACACAGTCCTCTTTCTCGCCATGTACGTGAGTTCCATAATATCTCTTTGTAGCACGAATTCCCCTGCTAAATCTTCTAATAAGTTGCATGTTTTCATATAGTGACGAATTTGATTTATCTACCGGTACGGCCTCTATGTTAATTTCTCGGAGCTCATCTAAGTCTACAATCTCATTGTTAATTTCTTTTACAAAAAATTTCATTCTAAGGAGATAGCATGTCGAGAAATAGTAAAAAAAATTCTTGGTATTGTAGAAAATATGCCTCTTGGGATATCCTATAAATTTACATAATGTCGATGTTGCCTCAAGTTTATTGGGGCCAACATTCTTAACGTAGGCTGGACAACCCCACACCTTAAATACTTAACTTGGGTTTTTTCCTCAAATCATATCTCATATGGGGTTTTAGGTACATATTTAGTAGGTAACAAATTGAACTTCCAACGCATATCCCCGTAGAAAAGAGGTAACTCATATTTACTCATCATGGAACATACCATATCTAATAGGTTTCAATTCCTTTATTCTGAAACATCCTTGTGTTATGGAGTGTATGGTGGAATAACCTAAGAGATAATCCCATTAACTTTTAAGTATTGTTGCAGTTCTTGTCCAGCAAACTCACATCCTCGATCAGCTTGAAGTATTTTAATGTTACGGTTCATCTGATTTTTAAGCCTCATTCTTATACTCTTTGAATTTCTCATAGATGTTAGATTTATTCTTTATAAGATATACATACCCTAATTATGAGAAATCATTAACAAAGTTAAAAAGTAAGAAGAATTATCTTTGGTAATTATAGGCATTCGACCAAATATATCAGAATGCACTAGGCCCAAGAGTTCTTAAACTATGTTGTCGCTCCAACTAAAGGGGTGCTTGGTCATTTTATCTTTTAGACATGAATCACACAAGTATCAAATGATGCAAAATCAAATGATAGTAGAAAACCTTAGGTTTTCAATTTGTGCAGTTGTTTGTAACTGGTACGACCCAGTCTACAATGCCATATATAGTTATTATGTCTCAACATTAGAGGAACTACTAACAACACAAATTCGATAAAGTACATAAATGCCATTATGCAGAACACCATCACAGATGTTATTTCCACCGAATATAATATTCATAATGTTGTTATTACAATGAAAACCATAATCGGTTTAGAAATCTTGAAATAGATATAATACTACCAATAAAGTTCCTTACATAATAGCAATTATTCAATTCAAAATCCTAACCACTAGGCAAAAGCAAATGATAGTCTCCAACCACATATACAATAAATCCATCAACAACTTGATGCTTTATTTCACCTTTTTTCATATATCGTTTGCTCCTAATTCCTTGTAATAAATTACAAATATGAGTTCTGTAACATCCACCCTTTTTGTACGTTTTAAATCGACGATAATCCACACATGTCAGATTCAAACCATACAAAAGGACGAATTGCTATTGGGGTGAATAAGAAAAAGGAAGAAAGAAATAAAACAAAATAGAATCTTGCAGCGGATCGATAAAATATAATAATCAAATAAATAGTTCATGAAGCTATTTTACAAAATATTTGATTATACTTACACAATACATATCAGAGTTTCACATACTAGAGAATAATAAATAATGCAGCAGAACAGTATGAATGTAGTGGAATACTATAATAAATAATAATAAATCTTCGTCTACGTCCTCCAGAATACGATCTTCCAAATCCTGAAATACTCAGGCTGACCCGAGCGAATAGAAAAGACAAAAACTCGAGTCAGAACTAAAAGATATGTAAGTTAAATCAACAGTAAAATATGAGTGGAACGGCATCAGAGATGTTTACGGGATCTGACATCTCTTATCCAGTGTCAAACGTGAGTGTAGTAACTTAAGAGATGCTCGGGATTCACATCTCCTAAGGATCCGTTAAACTATTTACTATGTAGTAATATTTCGCTATTATAATAATGTCTATAGTAAAGTAAACTTACTTTTAAATAGTGTTAAGGCTCTACATTTTCCACCTTAACACATAATAGTCCTAGTAGTACATCCAGTATCATGGTTCCTTCTGATCGGGAAGCCACCAAAGGATACCACACGGGCTACGGGAGAAAACCAAACTCGTATAAGATGCGCTAGGGTAGGTGACATGGCACAACTAGGCAATGCCAGGGTAGATATATCAATTACGCTTCTGGGCCGGTGGTAACGTGTAGCCACAGCTACCGCCCACCTCGAGCCACACCCCCAAATCAAAAATCAAAAGTGGCCACCGAATCAATCCAAAAGTCAGAATATAATATCGAAGGGATGTGTCCGATCAAAGGTGCTACCTCATTAGCCCGTCAATCGCTCCTGTTTTAGCCACCTTATGCCAACTCACAGGAATTGGGTCCACGTATATACCTCAAAGGAAACGCCACCATCATCCTACTTCAGTCTGGAATCTCCACAGCGTACACAATTATTAAAGTGGTTTTCGGAGTTGGCAGAGAGTATGACAACTTCTGATCCCGGTCTCTTTAACAACCAAACATTATTATAACACCGAGGTCTTTTCAAAATGGTCTATACTTTTAAAACCAGAATATAATATCCATTTCAAAACCATATAAATAGGATATCATTTCCGTTTCAAAAACCATCAATATGATATCGTCTTTATTAAAACCAAAATAAATATAATATCATTTTTATTTCAAATATATCTCTTTTCCAACTTTCAAATTTAAAATATTTTGAAACCAAACATTTGAACATAATACTTCGAATTTCATAGCTTCTAGACCATAACTTCCAAAACTTAATTTGGTTTGGAGATTCAAACAGTATATAAAATAAAATAGTCTGAATTTAAAATTAAAATAATTTCCTCGACTTCACAATTTTATTCACTTTATATTAAATCTCAATTCATAATTTTCAACTCACTTTCAGTTCCAATAAACCATTTCAATTTCAATTTCAACATATTTCAATCTTTGAGTATTAAACAATTTCAAAACTAAGGTTGATAATTACGATTCAAGAATTCAATGTTCTATTATTTAGTTTTGAAATATTTGCATAATAAATCCATTATCATTTAAATAAAACTCAAATTACAAATAACAAAATATTTCCTTCAATTTATTTATACTTGAAATATTCGTTTAATTCATCTTAAATCAAAATCCAGTTATAAAAATCATACCTTTAAAATCTCAATTTTATTAAATTTCAAATCAATTTTATATTTGTCTTCCCACCTTATTATCATTTAAGTTATTATAAACTCCAGGAATATAATTTAAATAAATACTTAACCATGTTATATTTTAATAAAATCAAACTTTATTATTAAACTTCTTTTATATTTAAACCAATTTTAGACATAGCTTAAACCATGAATTTAACCATATATAAAATAACATTTACAAAATATCCAAATCAATATCTAATAAAACCATATATTTCTTACAAAACCATAGAAAATCATTTCAAAGTATTTTTTATATATAGACCACGGTGTCTGTATATATTTTCTATCCTATGGTCAAGTGATACGGATATTTATCCTTTCAATCCGTAATTTAAAATAAAATATGGTTATATATCATTTCAAACCGCAATCCCGGATGAAATAAAAATGCATAACTACTTGCAGTTTATAACAATATGAAATACAACATCCATTCATCCAATATCAATCATCAACCATTTATCACAGTCATCATCCAATTCAAACAATAACATCAATATAGAATAGACAATAAATAACAGGTATTTACTGGCAGTTTATATTCAATAATAAATTAAACAACTATTTAATTGGCGGTTTATATGCAATAATAAATTTAATAACAAATTAAATTCAAATAAATTCAATTTAATTGAGATGATGATTAAAAATATGCCAAACATTCATAAATAAATTTCTAATCACATCAGAAATTAATTTAACACACATAAGAAATTTTAGAAGCTGTGAGTGGGTTAAAACACTCACCTTTTGAATTTAAATTGAATTTAAATCCAATTTAAACCCAAAAATTGAAAAGTCTCAGAATTTGTCCAAACTAGTGCCAAAATGTCCAGAATTCCAATACAAACCAAGCAGAGAAAACCGCGCGTGAAATGGACATCGTATGCAAAAGTTATATCAATTAGAACAATTGAATTTGAATTTAAATAAATAAAATAAGAAAAGAGAAGTCAAGGCCACGTCACCATCCTTCTTCCCTCATGCGCTCAATCTACAGGAAACACACAATGCATCAACCAAACTTGAACCGTGTTGACGGGACTTTGACCGCGTCCCTAGTCTTCGTCGCGCCGTCGTAGGCCAATGCGCCACCACCTAGGAACTTGCCCTGCCACCCTCTACTCGCTGCCAAGGTCCGACCACCCCAAACGCCATCGACTGCCGCCTAAAATCATAACCCTAATCCAATTTTTCATGAAAATCCAACCGTCGATTCGCCAAATAAACTGCATAGATGAAGTCCCCTCGATCCACTCTACAATTCTAAGAAATAGATTCGAAGATCGGACGATTTTGGTCGCGGCATGATGAACGGCCGTGGATAGATCATCGGTTTCCGGTCACACCGAAATCCAGATTGAAGAACGAATTATATATTTGACTTGCGCTCGTCGAGAGCTTCAAATCCATATATAATTCGATATAGTTTGAAGAGATTAAATTTTGATATGATTTTGAATTGCAATTGTATTTGGAAGTGAGAATTTATTTGTTTGTCCTTGAGGAAGAGAGACAGCTGAATTGTACATACAGACAAATGACAATGAGGAATAATTAGGGTTTATAATGAGGTATATATAGGCAAGCTGTAATTAGAATGGACCGGATCGATTGGATATACGCGTTGAATGATAAAATGGCCCGAAAAAGCCCGTTTCGACTCCGGAATGAAATTGGGTCAACCCATATATCAAAATAGATGTTTTTAAATATTTTAAACACAATGGAATAGATTTCAAGTCCTAATTCCGTCGTACGAAGAATTTATGCTGGAATCAAGTTATTTCAAATTGATTTCAATTGATTTCAATTAATTGATTTCAAGGCCTTTCGAGCCTGTACGATCAAACGACAAGTCCGATCGCTACGGAACTTCAAATCCTATTATAATTCACCGTTACGGATCCGATGAAGCTAGTTTCGTCGAAATCCGAGTCAGTGGCCAAACTGGCTATTTTCTAGTTAATTAAATAAATTAATATTAAATCAAATTTCAATTCAAATTTAATAAATCACAATTCGTCTCATTTTAAATTACTTGGACATTTACCAAAATTTAACACAAATTTAAATGTCACTTTAATGTTGATTCATTAATAAATTTCATCGTTAAATTTCATTTTCACTAAATTCAGAAATTAAAAATAAAATTTTCAATAATTCCATCGAATTTAATTTTCATTCCTATTATTCAATTCATCATGGTCAAATGGATAAAATTAACATTGGGTCTATGATCTATTACATTATATTCTCAAATTCCATCTTAATTTCAATTAACGTAATAATTAAATATTTAATTTCATTTAATTGTAATCACTCCAATTATTATAGTTCAACCCCAATAAATTGATAAATCTTTATTCCTATTCTTTTAATTCAACAACTTTTCCAATTATGAATAACATTAACATTATTTCCAAATATTACCTTAATTAACATTAGCGTAATATTAGAATAAAATTATCGTAACTGATTTCCAATTTTAATTAACAAACTACATAACTATGTAACATAAAATAATCGTTACCATTAACCTTTAGTCACATTTATAAGCTTTTATTACTTACAAATTAATGTTACCATTTATTTTCATAATACTAATTTCATCTAATTTCCATTAATTATCTATTATTTCCTTGGTAAATCCAATATTTCATTTATTCGCTTACGTTTCATTTATAGTCAAGTATAACATATTTTCATTAATTGACATTTCATTCAATCCATTAATTATTAATTTTAATTAGTATTGTTTACCTTGCATTCTCGTTATTATTTCATAAATATGATTCCCAATTATTTCTTTGATTTATACTAACATTGATTCTATCAAATTGCACTTTATTACGTATTATTTCATCAATTAATATAACTTTGAATTTATTTCTCAATTTACTAAATACAATCAATTATAACCTTACCATTGTTTCAATTAAATTAGGATTGCACTAAATTAGTTATTTATCAACTTTCTTTAACATTTTTACCTAAATTTACGTTCATTACTATTAATTCAATATATTATTCATTGGTCAAATCCAACACTTACTTTTTTTCCTTTTTTTATTTTTCATTTTAACCAAGTGCAACAATTTACCCTACTACACTATTGGGATTTTACTCCAATTGTCTATAATTAGTTTTAATAATAATTGTTACACTTCATTCTTAACATTCGCTTCATTTTAAACTGTAGAGTTTTTATTTCTTTGTAAATTTAATTCCGAAAATCTTATTAATTTAACCAATTTAATTATCGAAATTTAGGGTCGTCACAAGTTCCAAATCTAGTATCTAAAATTCAAAATAATTTGTTGATTGTAAAACAATTTTTAATCATAAACATACCAATAGAAGTAGTAATTTTTTTCTCTTTGACAAGTATTTTGTAGTTCGTACAGTTACGTTTCCAGTTCTTCTTCCTGTGATAATGGTAACATTTGTTTGCACCAAAATTGGTCATAACACTCTTCGGGAGTATTTGAAGAGATAATAATGAAGAATGTAAATTGATAATGAGGATTATCTAACAAAAAATCCAAATAACAGTAAAGCAAATGCGTAGACAAGCGATTTATAGTGGTTCGGCGTGTTGCCTACGTCCACTCTGAAGTTTTTTGCAGTTTTATTGATTCTCTTTCAATGATTACAAGTTGTTACAGCAATCAACAGCAAGTTACAACTGGAAATTCGAGTTCAACAGCAAAAAGTATGATGTAGGATGATGGAGATCTCAATCCGGCAGAGTCTGGCCGCTTGAGAGTCAAAAGATCCTTTTTCTGTAGGCTTTGGGGCTCTATTTATAGGCGTAGGAGGCTGAGACTTCGCACAAATCTCGGGAGACTTCTTCTGGCACGTGAGCAGGCCCACGCGACCAACCTCAGAAAGTTTCGAGTCGATCTGTGATCGATACGAAATCATTTAGTATCGATCAAGATAGTGTCCAATCGAGCTGAAATTTGGTGGACACGTTCCTCAGCATGTGCGTAAGCTCCTATGAAAATTTCATGGCATTTAGATCAGTGGATCATGAGTTATCGTCGATACGAAATTATGTTCTTCACTAGGCTGTTTGGTTCGAATCCATCTCTTCGAATCGATTGCTTCGAATCGATGATGGCACGTGCTTTCATGATGACGTGGAGCGCATACTTCGCCTCGATCCGGTCTTTATTCCGAATTGACCGTGTCGACTCCATATATCTCGGCTTGTTCGTATCGAGGGATGACACGTCACCTTGGCTTGTTCACTCGATGGATACGAATTACTCCGCACAGATGGATTCGAAGAGTGGCTTTCTCAATGGATACGAAGCAGGGTATCTGGATGGAGACGAATCAAGGCACCTTGATGGATTCGAAGGGATGCTTCTATGATGGATGCGAAGAAGACACCGGCCGATTGTTACGAAGCGCATCATCTGCTGATGGGCCGTTTCTTCTAGATTGAATTGATCATAACTCGAGCATACGAACTCGGATTGACTTGAAATTTGGAATGCAGGCTTTCATGACTTTGCTTGTCATGTCCTATCAATTGTAGCTCAATCTGGACTCGGACAAAATTCATCGACATCCATAGCGAACCTGCGTAGACTTGATATCCAGGAGGAGTGATCCTTTGGTTTTCAGTCAGTTCCTTGGTATCACGGCCTTGCCAAAAGGTGGGATAACATTTGCCCCCCAAAATACGTCTTATGGAAACATGACGTGCTTTGAAAAGCTGCAATTTCTCTCTGAACAGTCATTGCTCTTTTTCGTTGAAAGTTGTACTCCGTATTGCTGTAACCTTGCATTGATATAACTTATTGCTGTATAATAGTGATTGGTTGTTCGTTGTTGTAACCGTAACAAGATGAGTATTCGTCCCCGTGAATGTTTAAAATCGAATATTAGTCCGACATATATGCACATATGTTAATTTGACTCCCGTTAACGTTGTGTGTTCACTAGTCGTTGTCAGTTAGTTTGTTATTGGATTTCGTATCGATTCTCTCCTGAACCGATTTGAAATTCGAGTTGAAACAACGCTTGATGGTTGTTTTTAACTATCCTCTTGTATCGATCCTCTCCTGAATCGATGTAAAAGGTTGAGAAGTAGTTTTTCATATCGATGCGGGTCGAATTGATGGATACGAAATGACCGCTCGTATCGGTGAGTCTTGATGGATACGAAGTAATCGTCCGTATCGTTGATTTTTGGTGGATACGAAATTGTTGTTCGTATCGATGAGTTTTTGATGGATACGAAATATTCGTTTGTATCGATAAGTTTTGATGGATACGAAATTGCTGTTCGTATCAATAAGTTTTGATGGATACGAAATTGTTGTTCGTATCGATATGCAGTGGATGGAGTTGTGAACTTGTTGATGCGAACGAGGGCTTCGAGCCAATGGACTTCACAATCTTCAGCCGCCCTTGCTGCGTGCTTCGTATCGATGGATTTACTGTCCATTTCGAATCGATAGAAATTCTTGGTCCGATGGATTCGAACAGGGCATTCGATTCGATTCCGCGGTTTGACCGGTTGCGACCGGTTAAGTGGACTGGGAGGCGAATCGACCCAGTTTCTTCTAGGCTTCATATAAATATCTAGGACTTAGCCATTTTTCACTTTTTTACTTTTACTGTTGGCTTATATCTTCTGTACTTTCGTATCGATAGAGAGTCCAAGAGAAAGAACTGCTTTAGCCTCCAAATCGATTCAATCTTCCTAGCCTCAAATCCTAATTTTAACTTAGGTAATTAATTACGAATCCAAGTGGCAAAGTTATCCCAGATTCATTTTTTCTTCTTCAATCATCTCTTCTGGCAACATGGGAAACCAGATCTGGGGATGGATCTCGATCGTAAATGGCCATGGTTATGTTCGTATCAATTGAGGAAGAAGGAATTAAGGACTTTAAACAGTTAATCGAGGGTAGCTCGGCCTCCACTTCGTACCGATGAAAAGAAAACTAGTGTTTGATTTCGTATCGATTGCTGGGTGTTGGGTTCGCATCGATGTTATATGGGTTGAGGAGTGATGGTTGTTTGCATGATCGATGCGAAGCTCTCCGATCCGCAATCGATATGAGGTTGGTGCAACTTAACCGATACGAGGGGTATCGATTTGATCCTGAGCGATACGAGGCGTATCATTTTCGAACCGATGCGGTACAAGGCACATCGATTCGAACTCGATCAATACGAAGTGTATCGATTCGAAATTGATCGATACGAAGTGTATCGATTCGAGCTCGATCGATACGAAACGTATCGTTTCGAACATAATCGATACGAAATGGAGGCTTCTGACCCTTTACTGTCTTGAACTGTGGTCATCGATCCCAAGCCGAGGTTCGATGAATTAGAGAACCTTTTGCATATTTGAACACTTGACTCCGGCGAGCTTCATTCTTGCATATCTGGACTTAACTGTTAAACTGCACACTTAATTATCCTTTCGAAGCTCGCCGATGGAACTATAACTTAACACCGTGATAACGAGCTTTAACTCGAATCGATTACCAACATCTGGATGATATGGTTGTGACGGTCAGCGATGACGGTCACTCCTATTGGGCTCTGATTATCTTTGCTGCTTGCAAGTTTTCTTTAATTTTGCAAAATCTTTTCTAGTAATGCACAACACTGCACAACACACACTCTTACACGTGGGGAATACACGAGTTCTTTATCGCCTAACGATAATTTCTCATAAGTTAGCTAGTCATGGAAACTTCAAGTTCGCAGCCACAAGAAGCTCAGAGTTCAGGCCCTCCCATGCTTGAAGTACCGAAGATTGAGATTGAAGTTATCGGTCCAGCTCCGGACGAGTTACCTGACGCATCCTTCATTAGTAACCCATCAGACTCTGTTCCGTCCAACATTTCGGAAGACATGCTAGGGAGAATATGCTTAAGGCATGGTTTGTCGATGAACGACGTATTATTGTCGGGACCAAATGATAGACCGCACAATCCACTGAAGGGATATACCGCATTCAATCGCCACGCGTGCGCAGCTGGGACATTTCCTCCGTTTAACCAGTATATAAGAGAAGTATTGTCGTTTTTGGGGATCTCCCCATCTCAGCTTCATCCGAATGGATATGCGTCACTCAATAGCTTGTTCATTGCATTTATGGAGCATCTCTATCGACCGCCACTTCCGATTGAGATCAGATACTTGTTTAACTTCAAGACTGGGGCTGATAGTCCATCTTTCACATTCCTGGAGGCGGTAAGAAATTGCCAAGTGATCATGGGGGCTTGGACTAGATTGAACTACTTCAGGACGGAATGGTTTTATGTTAGATGCCCCTCAGGGTTCGCTCGGTGATGGCTATTTAGACGTGGGTCTTGCTATTTTTTCGGGTTGTTGATAAAACTGATGTAAATGAAGTCGAACTCACATCTCTTTTTCTTTTTCAGCCATAATCTAGCGACCCGAAGGTGAAGGTTTCATGGAGATAGTTCGAGTCTTCCAAGAAACCCCAAGCGAAGAGAGGAATATCGAGTTGCTCTTGATAGATAGGAATCTTAGGATTCTTGGACTGATTGAACGAAGACAAAGCATATGCTTGACGGTGTCTTAAGAACTGCCTCGAAAGAAGGAGTTAAACGAAGAAAACCTAAGGTTGTCATAATTGAGGAGGCTGACTCTGAAAGAACTCACACCGATGAAGAACCATTGGACGAATCTACGGATGTGGCCCAAGATACCCAAGAGCAAAGAAAAGGCAAGACAGTCGTTGTTAAGCCACCTAAAAAGGGAAGATGGAAATCGGTTGTCACGGCCCGACCCGCCTTCGGAATTAGAATTTCGGAGATGTCTCCCCCAAGAACTGAGAATATTTATGAAGGGCTAGCCGATCTTCCAATTCCGGACGATGTGTCTTTGCAGCATGATGCCAGATTGGACGAACTTTCAGAAGCCATAGTTTTAAGAGAGTCTCTGCCCGCTAGTGCGGTTGACACATCTGGTTGGTCGGGGGGTTGCACCTACATTCATACTTCATGGCACTACACGATTTCTGAGTGTAATACGTTCACTGTGAGAGATTGCTAACTTCATTTTATGTTTTTGCTTCGCAGATACCATGTTTGGTAGAGGCTCGATGCTTGGCAGTCTTCGTAACAAACGCAAGTCTTCTTCATATTATGAATCATATAGGAGGAAAGGAGATAGAGACTATGACCATGGGCGCTCGAGTCATGAGCGCTCTGACAGAGACAAAGATTATAGGCGTCGGTCTCAATCTCGCACGCCACCTCCTAGAGCTCCCGCACCGCCTCCGGTTCATGTTTCAAGGCCTCCAGATACTTCATGGCACAAGCCGTCTTCCCAATCATCGAGGTATGACACTCATCGTAGAATGGAGATCGCGGCCCCTCCGTCAACAGAGCAGACATTGACGGAGCCTTTGGGGGAAGGAGCAGTTAGGCTTGCTTAGTTGAAGAAAGATTTTCTTGAAATTTGCTTCGATGGTTTTGTCTTCCCTCCGCATCTAAAAAGGATACCAGCGTCAGTTTCACCTATGATGCATGATTATCTCTCAGATATATTCTTCCAGTATCAGGAATGGTCAAAAACCGCGAAGAAAGCGTCAAAGGTGGCCTTTGACCGAGCGGCCACGATTGAGAAGTTGGAAAAGGAACTTGGTCAAAAGGACCGAATTATTCAAGCGCTCGGCAGTGAGGCCGAGTCTTCTCGAAAATCAGAGATTGAAGCTCTTAGAAAAGCTGATGAAGCTCAGGCAGCAATGGATAGGATGAAGCGTGAGCATTATGCTACGGTGGAGGACATGGGCCACCGAAACACCATCGTAACTGCCGAGCGGGATGCAGCCTTGAAAGAGCTAAACGAGCTCAAGGCCAAAGTTTCGGAGATTATGAAGGAGAGGGACACCGCTAACATTTCCGCACAGGAAGCGTGTGATCAGGCGGTGGAATTTCGGAGAGAAAGAGATGCGGCCTTGGAGAAGGTCCGCGAGATGGAAACCGAAGTCGATGGGAAAGTTCGTCAAGCAGAGATCAAGCTAGAGACAGAGATAGAAGAATTTCTCATTAATTATAATGCTCATGTGCTGAGGCACAGAAATTTGATGTAGCTTGACAATTATCTGACACACTTATTCAATGCCTGGAATTTATTAGTTCAAGAAGAGAAAGCAGCACAACTAGGTGAAGTTTTTGATGAGTTCGAGTTGGAGAACCATATATTGACTGATGATGTGAAGAAGGTTCTCCACGATTTCATGATCTCTCGTGCTAGAGAGAGACTGGGTACCCAACACTTGGAAGTTGGTGAGGGGTCTAGCGTCGCACATCTAGCTACAAGTTCTGAGATGACTACTTCATCCAAATCCGAGCTGACACCAGCGATTGAGCTGCAGTTGGCCCCAGGTTATGACCCTGAGCAGCCACGCTTATCTCCCATAAGGGAGCATTCTTCTGAAGCTGTTCAGTCAGCTACGAGTCAAGTAGAGGAAGGTACTCTGCACAAATCTACTGTGTGTCTGAAGTATTTGTATTAAAGCGTGTTCTGACAACTTCTTTTCTTTCTTGTCCAGTGAGCAAAGTTACACCGACAGCGCCTCCTACAAGCCAAGAATCGCATCAAGTGCAGAAGGTCATCACTACTGAGGCGGTTATCACGACTACGGTCGCGCCGACGGAGACGGCACATAGGGGTTCAATTACTTTCGACGAACAGATGATGAATGAACTCTTGGGCCAACACGGTGACCCTTTTGCTGACATGCCATTTGTTCTTGGCGTGTTCCCACCTGTTTCTATTGTATCGACACAGTCCACCGCTGCCTATCGTGAATCCCGTGCTGCTCGTGAGGTTGAGATACTGGCTTAAATCAACGCAGAGATGGAAGCGGCAGCACACAGTGGTAATTCTGAGTGTGTCACGACGGCGGTTGGCCCCACTCCTCTTGCGGTGATATCTTCTGGGGACACGCTTGTCGGAACCAGCACGCCCATTCCGCCCCCGGTGGTAGACCCGACTCCTATGACTCATCCAGAAGAGAATATTCCTTTAAGTTCAAGTTCGGAGGAATATATCGATATCATGCCTTCGTTAGAAGAAGATCCGCCAAAGGGTACGGGGTCGAAGCGGAAGACTGTTAGTGGTTCCAGTGGTTCCGCGTTGAAGAGAAAACCGAAGAAGAAAAGTAGACGATCCCCTCTGGTGAATTTTTGGCAGTTAGAAAGGCACTTTTATTTTTTCTTTCATAGGCTATGTATAGATGCAGGCTTGGCCCCCTGCTAGTAGGAATTTTTTGAAATAACTTGTACATGAATCTTCACATCAGTTAGTTGAAATAAAGTTTAGTTTCTTTGTTTCAATTCCCATTTCTTTTATGCTTAAGTATTTGCAGTATTTGGCTTTCAGTCCGGTGTACTTGTGGTGTTTTTACCGTCAAGTAGAGTTCGTTTTATTTGCCAAGTCTGAAAATCTTGATCACATGTCATGATTGATGAATGAGTTGAACTTCAGACATTGTATTTCTTCGGTTAGTGATTAACACTTAAGCTTTTTGCCCCCAGTTCCGGGGAATAGCATTTGTATTTCGGTGGTCGATCGCACCTATTGCAAATCTTGAGCACATGTCCACACTCTGGGGACTTAGGATAATTTGTGATCGATAATCTGGTTCGCGCTCTGAGAACTTGAGAGTTATCGATGTTTATAATACCGTTCGCACTCCAGGAACTTTGACTTGGTATTTGTACCTTAACTCACATTCTGGGAATTTAGAGATAGCATATATGTTTGGGTTCGCACTCCGAGAACTTGGAATTGATGTTTATCCTCTAATTCACGCTCTGGGAACTTGGAGTTTGCATTGATGTTTCAGTTCGCACTCCGGGAACCTAGAATTGATGTTTATACTCCAATTCACGCTCTGGGAATTTGGAGTTAGCATTGATGTTTCGGTTCGCACTCCGGGAACCTAGAATTGATGTTTATACTCCAATTCACGCTATGGGAATTTGGAGTTTGCCGATAGATGGCCAGTCACATCTATTTGGGCTTTTTAGGAGTCTGTTCACACTCTGGGAATGATGGGTTTGATGTTTATACTCCAATTCACGCTCTGGGAACTTGGAGTCCGTTCACACTCTGGGAACGATGGATTTGATGTTTATACTCCACTTCACGCTCTAGGAACTTGGAGTCCGTTCACACTCCGGGAACGATGGATTTGATGTTTATACTCTAATTCGCACTCTGGGAACTTGGAGTTGAGGTTTATACTCCGGTTCGCACTCTGGGAACCTAGTGTTGATGATTATACTCCAATTCGCACTTTGGGAACTTGGAGTTGATGATTATACTCCAATTCGCACTCTGGGAATTTGGAGTTAGGATTTATACTCCGGTTCGCACTCTGGGAACCTAGAGTTGATGATTATACTCCAATTCGCACTCTGGGAATTTGGAGTTAGTTGTAGGACTGCCGTGTGTTTGTCCAGTTCAGCCTTTGATGTGATGGCTTGCCCCCGAGCTGAGGTTTCACTTAGTGAGTGGCCGGTCGTATCACAGTCACTCATTATTTGAATAAATTCCATCGTGCGATAGAACTTAGCTCTTCGTGCGTCATGATTGTTGAATGTCGCATTCTGTGAATCACAGCTCTAGCTTGAAGAGATAGTAATTTATTACTGGAACGGAAAAAACATGGAAAAGTCAATGCCTTATTACAAATTCAAACTCCAGAATGTAAAGGAAATTGCAAAGTATTCATAGGAGCCTGTCATGTGTAATAGTAATGAAGATCCTCGTCATTCCAGGCTCCTGACAAAGTGGGTTCGCCACTGACAGCGTTTATCACCAATCTCTCGTGGGGACATGTAGAGTCCTCTTGTCTCGATCGATTGGGTTCATTATTTTGATTTGATGGGCCCGCTTCTCCAGGCTCCGGTGCCCGCACAAACTGTTCCAGCTTCCTTTCTCGGATCAATTTTTCAACGAGGTCTTGTAAGTGACGACCCTCGTTTGTATTGTGCCCGTAGCTTTCGTGGAACCTGTAAAATTTTCCCGTCTGGATTTGTCTCTCTGACGACGGTTTTGGAGCAGGTTTTTTGTATTGAATTGTATTACAGGTTTGCAAATACAAGTTCTCTAGTGATGTATTCAAAGGAGTGTAACTGTCAAACATAGGATTCTTGTGCTGTGGGCCGCGATTTTGATCTCGTTTTCTAGTTTGATTCACGCTCTCTCTCCGCTGAGCATGTTTGTTTTTGGCGTTCAACTGAACTTTTTCGGAGCTCTGACCGGACTGTTTGATTGCGACATTGCTTTGGATCCCTTCCGTGCTTGGCCCTGCATCAGTCTGCTTCCTAGACTGTTTCGCATCTTCCCTTCTCAGGAATTGAGCCGCCTTGGCGTGGAAACGGTCCAATGATGCAGGTGATTTTCCAGCCAACCAGTTGCCAAATTCAAAGTCAGGGTCAATCCCCTTAGTCAACGCCATAAGGATGGAGTTATCGTTTGGATTGTTGATTTCCGCACATTGGAATCTCTCTAAGTAGTGTCGAGCGTCTCTCCAGGAGCTTGGGTGACGCTAGATAGAGTGTTGACATCTTTCGGTCTTGCGATGTTCATGCGGAATTGCTCAACAAATTTTATGTCCAACTGGTCAAAGGAGGAAATGGATCGAGGTGGCAGTCGAGTGAACCACAAGGTAGCGATGCCCCCCAAGGATATGGGGAAACTACGACACTTCACTGCATCGTCATCTCTGGCAGCGCTCATCGACCATTCAAATTTCAGAATATGTTGGTTGGGGTCGGAGTTTCCCTCGTACATGGGTAGAGTTGGCATCCTGAATTGCCGTGGGGGTTCAGTAGTAAGAATATCGTCCGTAAAAGGAGTGTGACTTCGAGAAATTCCCCAATCGTCGTTTGTGAGACCCTGGCTCTAGCGGATCATCTGGCGTATCATGGTCAGAAGATTCGGCATTTGTATGTTCTGTGCGGCTCGTGCCGGAATGTGATTGAATCCCACATCCTGGAGTTGGACCGGATGCTGTCGACGGTCCAAATCTTTCCTTCTTGGCTCGTAGTCCTCTGGGACGTACGGTTCAGGGGTACACCCATGCCGACGACTGTCCGGGTATGACTGACTTGGGGCATCGACCCTTGGTTCAACCGCGGCGTTCGTGGCGTAGTATTCTATGGTGTAGTGAGGAATGGCACCCCCTCGGGAGGAGGGCCTGGTTTGGAAACTGGCCGATGGACCAACTCTCAGTTGTCCAACAGTCACTGCCGGTTGATTTCCAGCAGCTTGTATGTGACTCCCATCTAGCCGGGGTCGTGGAGATTGATGATGATAGTCAGAAGAGGAGGAACTTTCGCTGGAGGAGCGAGAAGCATGGTCTCTCCTAGATCTCCTTCACTTCTGGCGATTCAGCTGATTGGTGAGCTCGGCGTTAGCACGTAGCTGTTCTGTTAGTTGTTGCCGACTCTGGGTCAGCTCTTGGAGCAGCAGCTAAAACTCTTGTCGGGTAACCGGACCTGATGGTTCCGAGTGTCCGGTAGCATCTTGGTTAGAGGGAGGTAGTGGCGCAGGATTCTGTCTATCACGTTCTTCTTGATTGATAGCGTTAGAGGCGGTCCTTATTCTAACCATCTTGAAGGCTGAATTCCTTTCCTAGACTTTATGCAAATCTGAATAGAATGGAAGGAATTTGGACTTGAATTAGTAATCCGGATCACTCTCTTAGATTTATTCAATCCGGTATCGACGACAGATCCAAAGAGCAGAAGGAAATCTGGGTTTTCTCAGTGAAAGCACTAAAATGTTTGCACCAAAATTGGTCACAACACTCTTCGGGAGTCTTTGAAGAGATAATAATGAAGAATGTAAATTGAAAATGAGGATTATCTAACAAAAACTCCAAATAACAGTAAAGTAAATGCGTAGACAAGCGATTTATAGTGGTTCGGCGTGTTGCCTACGTCCACTGTGAAGTTTTTTTTACAGTTTTATTGATTCTCTTTCAATGATTACAAGTTGTTACAGCAATCAATAGCAAGTTACAACTAGAAATTCAAATTCAACAGCAAAAGTATGATGTAGGATGATGGAGATCTCAATCCGACAGAGTCTGGGCGCTTGAGAGTCAAAAGATCTTTTTTCTGTAGGCTCTGGGGCTCCATTTATAGGCGTAGGAGGTTGAGACTTCGTTAAAATCTTGGGAGACTTCTTCTGGTGCGTGAGCGGGCCCACGCGACCAATCTCATAAACTTTCGAGTCGATCTGTGATCGATACGAAATCATTTCGTATCGATCAAAATGATGTCCAGTCGAGCTGAAATTTGGTGGAGACGTTCCTCAGCATGTGCGCAAGCTCCTATGAAAATTTCATGGCATTTGGATCAGTGGATCATGAGTTATCGTCGATACGAAATGATGTTCTTCACTAGGCTGTTTGGTTTGAATCCATCTCTTCGAATCGATTGCTTCAATCGATGATGGCACGTGCTTTCGTGATGACGTGGAGCGCATACTTCGCCTCGATCCGGTTTTTATTCCGAGTTGACCGCGTCGACTCCATATATCTCGGCTTGTTCGTATCGAGCGATGACACGTCACCTTGGCTTGTTCACTTAATGGATACGAATTACTCCGCCCAGATGGATTCGAAGAGTGGCTTCCTCAATGGATACGAAGCAGGGTATCTGGATGGAGACGAATCAAGGCACCTTGATGGATTCGAAGGGATGCTTCTATGATGGATGCGAAGAAGACACCGGCCGATCGTTACAAAGCGCATCATGTGCTGATGGGTACGAAGTCCGTCGATACGAACTTGATGGATTCGAACACGGCCAATCCTGATCGATACAAACTCATGCAAGTTGACCGATACGAAGTAAGTTATCTGCCGATGGATGCGAAGTAGGGAGATGCCAATGGATTCGAATAAGGAGGAGCCGATGGACTCGTATGAGATCGAGTCGAACCGAGGCACTTCGATGGATTCGAACTTGATCGATGTGAACTGCGGCACTTCGATGGATACGAAGTTGCTGAAACCTGATCAATACGAAAGTGATCGATTCGAACTGGAGTTCGATGATGGATACGAAATCAACAATGGCGATGGATACGAAAGCTAGGCCGTTTCTTCTAGATTGAATCGATCATAACTCGAGCATACGAACTCGGATTGACTTGAAATTTGGAATGCAGGCTTTTATGGCTTTGCTTGTCATGTCCTATCAATTGTAGCTCAATCTGGACTCGGACAAAATTCATCGACATCCATAGCGAACCTGCGTAGACTTGATATCCAAGAGGAGTGATCTTTTGGTTTTCAGTCAGTTCCTTGGTATCACGGCCTTGCCAAAAGGCGGGATAAAAACATTCATCCTTATTGTTGGAAGTATCCTTCTTACCCTTATTTGAACACTATTTACATTTCTTCAAACTTTTCGAAGATGACGCGTTTCCCTTTACCGCCAACACCATGTTCTGACCATTAAACGAAGCCTTGGCTGACCTCAACATATTGAGTAGCTCGATGAGGTTTACGCTTAACTGGTTCGTATTGTAATTAAATATAAATGACTCAAACTATGGAGTTAGTGAGCCTAGGATAAAATCCACTTTCATTTCATTGCTTATAGTCATTTGTACTTTTGAATGTCTATCAATATGGCCTTTCATTTCTAAGAAGAAATCATCAATATGGTGGCCCTTACTCATCTTCATGTTGAAAAATTACTTAGTAATCTAGCACCTTGTGGAACGAGATTATTACCCAAAAAAAGCATTAAGGTTTTCGAAGATTATGGATAGAAATATGTTCATGTTGCTTTTCTAATGGTTTGTCTATGGTAGATAACATGAACACTTGAGCAATTTCGCAGTCAACTACCTATGTATTATAAGACTTAATTGTCTCGGGGTTAGCATCCTCAACCGGTTTCTCTCGTAGAGGTTCATTTGCCAATGACCATAGCTTTTCATATGTTAGTGCTATCTTGATTGCTCTCAAATAATTAATGTAGTTTGGTTAGGTAAGCTTATCATTTTCATAAAAGTGTCTTAGATTGGTTATTTTGTTGCAAATTTAATTCAAATAGGCTATGACAATTTAAACATAGCAAATGTTCATATATTATTAGCAAGGCTAAATGCATTAATTTCACTTTACTAATAAGCCCCGACTTGCTTTTTTATATTTCTCAAAACTCGAAGAGATATATAGAAGTTTTTCGACATCTTTAGTGAGTGTTGGGACTCACTTGCCTTAGGATTCTGATCTCGAGTTTACTTAACAAATCATAGGCTTGCAAATGATGATAGCATGTTTTGGTTATATCATATACAACTATCAACCAATGTTCTTTATCCGAATCTTGTCTCGACCTTGAGTTTGCTCAACCAATCGAAAGAGATTATTCACTTTCTGATGGCTTAAGCATAAATGTATGTGTCTTGAGTTTGCTCAACAAATACATACATATATCTTACCATGCCTATTAATATATTAATAACACCACACATAATATTTCTAGGTTGAGTTTTCTCAACAACTAGAAAGTATGCATATGAAAGTAATGTATTAATATATAAATGGTTTAATACAACATATATTGGAGATTAGTAATCTTCAGTAGAATTATCTGAGTTATATTGATTTATGGAATAATGTATTTCATAAGAAATACCCTCGTGACTCAAGTGTCGCACACATCTAAAATCACGGTATACCTATGTTTTATTCCTTAGATTTAAATTTGGTTTCTTATAGTTCCACTCGGTATAATTAAATCCTATTTAATTAATTATTTAATTAACAATTTAAAGATGAATATAAACTATTACCTTTACAGTAATTATATATATATTATACATATATATATATATATATATCATTTATTAGCTAACTTTTAATTAATTTAATTAATTAAAATTAAAATAATATTGATTATATTCAAAATTTTATCATTATTTACCTTAAATATTTTAAGATAAAATACGCATATCATTATATTTGTTCTAATTTAATTAGTTACGTTCTATTTAATTATTTATTTTACTTAATAATCTAATTGAATAAATAATTAAGATAAAAATTTAGAAATTAATTTATTAACTTCAAAAAACAATTTTGAAAGGCTTTATAATAGGCTATATTGTAAACTTAACTTTCAAATTTTAAGTATAATTTTAAATTTTCAAAACATATATTGAAAAATTAGCCCATGGCTGAAATTATTTTAGGCCTTTGTATTAGGGACTACCTTTGAGCTTACATCATCCTTCAGGCCAGATCAGTAGCTAGGTAGGGTAAAATAGTTGATTATCCAAACCCAACCTTAGATGCTACTTTTATAGACACCATATTAAATTAGTAAGCTTTCATCAGTTAGCCTTAACATTGTTAATTTAGACTGCCTAGACTATTGGGCTCGAATACCATTGAGGAAATCGGGCCAGATCACGGTGGGTTAAATGGATGAACTATAATTTTTTTTATTTTTAGACCTTTATTGGACTTATGAAGTCTAAATGGATTTTAGATTCATTCTAAAATATTTTAAATAAAATCTTTATTTTATTTACTTGGTCAAAAAAGGATTTTTTTACTATAAATGTACCAAACACACATATATGTGTATAGTGCAGATGCTATAAATATGAAGTGTGCATAGCTAATGTGATCGTATGTCGGTGCCGGGATCTACACTAGAATGAATCCATTTATCCCGTTATATATGTCTTTGTTGTCTAACGTTTTCATATATATATATATGTGTGTGTGTGTGTGTGTGTGTGTGTGTGTGTGTGTGTGTAATAGATACATATATACACATACACAAACATGTTAAAATTAAGTTTGACTATTTTATATGTTTTGAATCTGAAATTTACAA
This sequence comes from Allium cepa, assembly GCA_030765085.1. Taxonomy (NCBI): domain Eukaryota; kingdom Viridiplantae; phylum Streptophyta; class Magnoliopsida; order Asparagales; family Amaryllidaceae; genus Allium; species Allium cepa. The sequence goes on along the minus strand of CM060941.1, from coordinate 1,043,927,142 downwards.
TTATAAATCTAGTTTCAATTAAGGAAGGTTTTAAAATTAAATTATACAGTCTTACACAAAATCCATTTTATGAACTTTGAGTTAAATTAACCCGCACACACATATACATAGATAAAAATTACAAACTATGTTTTAAATAACACACATACAAATGCACAAATATATATATATATATATATATATATATATATATATATATAAAATCTGTAATCTAATATAACTTTTGATTATCAGATAACTCTACAGTTCAATCACAAAGTCTTTGATTCAATAATAATAATTATTATTAACCAACCAAAAAATCATGGAGTGGGTCATTTCATAGTTATTCAATAACCATTAGTACGTAAACTCTTGGTGCCCCTACTGGTCATGAGTAATACACTGTCCAACATTTGAAGAACTATACGTACTCTAGTCTTAACAGATGCACCGATATCCAGGTTTGATGCATCTTGACTAGAAATATTTAAATGATGTGTTTATTATATTGTGATACAATACTCATGTTTATAACTATTTGTAACTACTATCACAAACACACCATTTATGGGTTCTCTGTTAAATATATTTTAATTAAATATTTAACTATTTATAATACATTGTAACAAATATATAACAGAAAGAGAAACACCTTTATTACAGATGAGAATTGATTAGAGAGTTAATTATTTTACAATAAATTACAGTGCTCATAGGGCATACCCCTATCCCTATCATCACCTATAAGCAATGACTGTATAATACATTATATAATTGGATGATAGTCAATTTAAAATAATGACATTTTCTTTGTTGATTGGTTGAAAACATAAAGGCTACTTTAGTCATTTATTTGATCAAAATTACTTATAGAATTTCTTCATAAGTCATAAACAACAAAGAGCCGCTTCAATTTCTACTTCTAAGCTACTTTTGCAAGCTCTTTTTAGAAGTTCTCAAATACTACAATTTAAATAAGCAGGCTGTAAGTAGGTTTAAATACTTATGAGCAGTTGCTAAACATGCCTTTAAATAGACACCTACCAACCTGAACTCTTTGTGAAGCATGCTATTAGTTTTCCTAAGGGCATTGTTAAACGTATTTCATTTTTGGATAAGGTGTGACAAATTTTAGGACTTTATCAAAAAAAAGCTATGGAGATCCATCGTATAAACGATTTACTGTTTTATCTTTTGTACAAAATAAAAATCGACAACACCTCAACGAAAAATGAAAAAGAAGAAACAACGATGGTTACTGAAAACCATATTCAACGGATATGAGCAGAAAAAATCAAAATTCAGTAGTATGGAGAACATGGATGTTTTCTGTTTTTTAAGTTTAAATTTATTTTGCTACTTGTAAAATGAAGGAAAAAAAAAAAAAAAAACTTTAAATGGTGGGGAAACAAAACTTACAACCCTAAAAGTAGCTACAGCAAAATAATTTGCAAAGTTGATCCTTAAAGTAGCTACATCGCGGAATTTAATCAATTAGTTTGATTTGATGCAATGCCGACTACAGATATTTTACACGTGCGTCTGAGGAGTCGCAGTGATCCAATTCCCCACAAACGTAATTCGAGCTTGAAGTTATCAGTTCCTAATTGGAATCCCTAATTTCAAAATCCAGTTAAGTACTGTTTGAATTGAATGGAGTCAAGAGCCATCAAAATTCTTCCTTCAAATGCATCTTCACTCTCTCCATCTCTCACTAACTTCCTATCAGCCACATTCAAATCGAAATCCGACCTTTATAAATCAGAACAATTAACCCAAGATCTAAGGTCCGACTGCCTAAATCTTGATGAATCAATCTCCAACCTCAGCCGTCGATTGGCGGATTCCATTGTGGAATATGGCTCGCACTCTGATCAGGTTAAAGACTGTATTGCGGATGTCAAGAACGGGTTGTGCGACTTTAAATGCAAAGTTTCGGGATTTGGTTCAGGTAGTGTTTCATAAAATTAGATTCTTTGCTGAGTTTTGAGTAAATATCATACACTCTGGGTTGATTTTGGGCATATTATCTGTTTCTAGGGCAAATATTTGCTGAGGATTTGCCTGCGCTTGCAAAGGAGGTAGCTCGAGTTGAAACCGTGAGAGCTTATGCAGGTTGCTTTATATTATTTAATTAACTATAAACTCGAAATGCAATGAAGTTATCAATCTTCAGTTATTGCTATAGTTTTGGATGTTTTTAGTGTTTAACTTGTAGATTAAATGTGTAAGGTTTCAATATGTAGTATATTTCATCTGTATAATGTATGAATGCCAAGTATATAATTTTGAGTTTGCTTTAAATCTATGGAATATTTGTTTACCCAGCCTTGATATTTACATCGTATTTCTTAAGCTAGTGATTGTGCAACTGCATTGCTAGATTGAAATAATATTGTTTGCCTCTCACCTTAAATGCTGCATTAATTCAGTTGATGACTCACTTAAGCCTATATGTAGAGAGCCTCATATAATATAGCATCGAGTCTAATTTTTTTTTTCTTATCTCTCACAATGATTATTTTTATTTGGACTATTAATCAGTGCATATAGTTCATTGACCAACATGTTCCTGTTTTTGTTTACTCGATAATTTTATAGGGTGATAGTTATACCTTTTTTGTGTCTCTCTTTTCCCACATCGCACACTCCCCTTCTACATACCTTTTCTTTTTGAAATGATGTGCTGGGAAAAGGAATGAGAGAAGTAAAGATGAGCATGAAAAATCAATTTCCATTGTAAGGGAAAAAAAATCTTTATTAAATTGTGATGATTATTACCATGTTATGGCAATAGATAAGGACTGGGACGTGTTTTAGGGAAGTGTATCTAAAGCGTTATCTGTTATATGTCTAAATAGCATTAAAACAATTGTGCATAAAATATCATGCTACAAACATTAGAGTGTTGTCTCGTAATAACAAACAATAGAATCCGTATCCAATATCCCCTTTCTTTACGTATAAAATATGTACGCAACTCTAAATAATAAAAACTTCACATTAAGTTAGTGTTGTTTGGAATAAAATATTTGTAAATAGAGGAATGATCAAACTGGTTTGAGTTATTCGAGGACTTTTAGTGGCAAGAAGAATTTTGTTTTTTTTTTGATAATTTGATTTTTAACAAGTATGGAATATATCTACGAGAGGATTCATCAAGCTATAATGAATAATCGGTACGTGGTATCCACATATAATTTCTGATGTAATTGTATAATATAATGTTATGCACCAAAATTGTTATGATGGTTGTACTTGGACTACATTTTAAATTTAAGAGAATATTTTGTTGAATTTTTTTTGGTAAAATATAAACAGTGATATATTGATGGATCAAAAACATAGCACAAGACATACAAGAGATATATCAAAGCAAGCAATATCCAATTAATGAGACTGAAGTAAGGTAAGTGTTGATTTTTAGAGAAAATGGTTGGATTTTAGATGCATTGAACATCAGCACTAGAGGGTTTAAACGTAATAATGTAGGATGAACATATAAACGAAGGTTTTAGGTGTGCTGGATCAATCATTTAAAAAATAAAAATACAAAGTTAGCAAATGGATAGAGCTTGGAGCTATAGTGAATTGGTTGAAATTGAAAAGTAGTATGTGTGTCTGTGTTGGGGCCGGCCCAAAGAATTGGGTGCCCAAGCCATATAACATTTCAACTTTTGTAAAAATTATAATTTTGACATTAAGCATATGATCACAAAATACGTTTTGCATAAAAAATATTAACATTTCATACAAAAAGCGTAAATCAAGTAGGCTATAATGTTTAATTAAATAAAACTAAATGATAATTTTAATTGACAAGGGGATAGGATTATTCTAGTCAAGCTGGTAGTGTGCGATATGATTCTGAACGTCATTAGTGTTTATGCGCACAAGTAGGTTTAAGCGAAGCCGTCAAGAGGAACTTCTGGGAAGAGTTAGATATTATGGTTAGAGATGTGCCTAGTAGCGAAAAAAATTTCATAGGAGGAGATTTCAACGAGCATGTTGTTTGGCGAGTGGTGGGTTTGAGAGAGTGCATGGTGGTTTTGGATATGGCGACAGGAACCAAGAATGAGAAGAAATTCTGAGTTTCGCTATTGCTTATGATCTCATGATAGCTAATACCTTCTTTAGAAAGAGACAGTCACACTTAGTTACTTTTAGTAGTGGTCAACACTGTAACCAGATTGATTTTGTCCTTACTAGAAGAGATGACAAACAAGCTTTTGTAGATTGCGAAGTCATACCTGCAGAATGTGTCGTCTCAGAACATCAGCTTTTGATATCGTAGTTTCGTCTTCGGATACGTGTTCGACAGGATAAAGGAGCCAAGATTAGTCGGACGAAATGGTGGAAGCTCAAAGGAGACGCTTCACGAGTATTTAAGGATAGAGTGATGAGAGAAAGGGCATGGAATTTGAAAGGAGAAGAAAATCACATGTGGGATGAGATGACAACGCACATTTGAAAGGTGGCTACTGAGGTGTTTGGGGGTAACGAAAGGAAATAAACGCGAACCTAAAGATTCATGGTGGTGGAACAATGATGTACAAAAGGCTATCAAAGAGAAAAAAGAATGCTACAACTGCTTGCATCATCTTAGGAGCGAGGACAACATGCAAAGGTACAAAGTGACAAAGAAGAACGCAAAGAGTGCAGTGAGTGAAGCAAGAGGTCGGGCGTACGAAGAGTTGTATCATAAGCTAAGTACGAAAGAGGGTGAAAAAGACGTCTATAGGATAGCTAAGCTCCGTGAAAGGAAGACAAGAGACTTCAATCAAGTTAAATGCATCAAAAATGCTAATAATAGACTTTTGGTTAAGGACGATGAGATAAAAAACAGATGGAGAGATTACTTCAACAAGCTATTTAATGAAGAATGTGATAGCACTACGATCGAGATAGACGACTCTTTTGATGACACCAGTAGGCATTTCGTTTGTAGAATTCAAGAATCCGAGGTAAAAGAGGCGCTAAAATGGATGAAAGTAGATAAGACATTGGGGCCTGATGGCATCTCCATTGAGGTGTGGAGATGCCTTGGGGATGTGGGGATAGCCTAGCTGACTAAGTTATTTAATAATATTTTCAAATCAAACAAGATGCCAGATGAGTGGAGGAGAAACATTCTAGTTCCAATTTTTAAGAATAAAGGAGATATCTAAAGTTGCACAAACTACAAAGAAATTAAACTTATGAGTCATACGATGAAGCTCTAGGAGAGAGTCATCGAACATCGATTAAAAATAATGACAAGCGTTTCAAAAAACCAATTTGGTTTCATGTCTGGGAGGTCGACTACGGAGGCTATTTTCTTGATAACTTATGACGAGGTTTAAGGAGAAAAAAGGATTTACATATGGTTTTCATCGATTTGGAGAAAGCTTATGACAAAGTATCACGAAAGGTGATGTGGTGGGCTCTGGAAAAGAAGAGAGTCCCGACAAAGTATTACCCTTATGAAGAATATGCACGATGATGTTGTGACTAATGTCAGAGCATACGATGATGTAACCAGTGTCTTTCCCATTAACATAGGATTACATCAAGGGTCGGCTTTGAGCTCCTAAATTTTTACCCTAGTGATGGATGAAGTTACGAATGGTATACAAAGAGAGATTCCTTGATGTATGCTATTTGTTGATGATGTTGTGCTAATTGATGATAGTAGGATTGAGATTGATAGACAACATGACATGTGGAGACAGACTTTAGAATTTAAGGGATTTAGGCTTAATAGAACTAAAACAGAGTATATGAAGTGCGAGTTTAGCGGTGTCAGATTATAGAATTGAGATGTCATTCTGGTCAGACAAATAGTTCATAAGAAGGAATCCTTTCGATATTTGGAATCAATGTTGCATTGTAATTATGAGATTGACGAAGATGTTAGTTTTAGAATTCGAGCGGGATGGATGAAGTGGCGACAGACATCTGACATTTTCTGTGACAAGAAAGTCCTACAGAAGCTTAAAGGAAAGTTCTATAAAACGACAAGTAGGCCTGCAATGTTATATGCTGTAGAATGTTGGTCTACTAAAAACCACTATGTCCAGAAGATAAACGTAGCAGAGATGCGTATGCTGCGATGGAGTTGCGGTCATACAAGAAGAGACCGAATTAGAAATGATGACATACGTAGAAAACTTGGAGTAGTACTAATTGAGGAGAAGCTAATTCAACATCGCTTAAGATGGTTTGGACATATTCAACGAAGACCGTCCGAGACACCTGTGCGCGATGGAATTATAGGCCGCGTTGTTTGCTCAAAGAGAGATAGAGGTCGACCAAGGCTGACGTGGTTTCTCCCGAATTAGGTTGTTTGCTCAAAGTTCATGTGGATGAAATTTTATATGAAATTTAGGGACCAATAAGGCTGACATGGCTAATAAGTCTTATATAAAAGTTTACAAATGGCTAATAACTTTGAGCATGGCTAATAACTTTGAGCATGTCAGCCTCAAGTTCACGTGGATGAAATTTTATATGAAATTTAGGGACCAAAAGTTTATATGAAAGTTTACAAGTGACCAAGGCTGACAAGATTTAACTTTGTATGCAGGGATAAAGACTTATTTATTTCTTTAAGAGAGTACGAATTCAACAAATTAATTTGGGATTGCTACGAAATAAGTTGTACTAACATTTGATATTGACAACCTAGAAATTCAAGCTAGAGTTAGCAAAAAAAAGCTGTAATTAAACCTTATCCTACCATTGCACTTTCAATTGAAAAACTATTTCAAATTTTCATCTTCCATGTTTGTATCATGAATTATCAAAACTTTATAGCACTTAACTATTAAAAAGAAAACATAAGAGAGAATCGAAACACAACGCTAACTCATAGAAAAGCAACATAAATGTAATGAGTCAATAAAACAGGGAAAAGAAGGAAAAATATCTTTATCAAGTTCAATTTGACAGTTATTACTAGTACTACTACTTTCAGTAAAAACATCTGTTAAGGGTTTGAGGGGAGGGGGTGTTTGCACAACCCTACTCCACTTCGCTGTGAGGCGGCTCTATTGTATGATACCATGTCTTTGCTATTAGAAAAAAACATGATCATATCCTTAAACGTAACATGTGTGTCTAAGTACACCAACACTAAAGCTTGTTCAATGAACGCGTGCCAGTAAAAACATTAACCAACTATCTTTTATTGCAAAGTAGTATGAGCAGAAATATTCAAAAACTCATATATATATATATATATATTATGTTTTCATATGTAAAAACATATTTCAGTCGTCTTTCAACCTTCGCTCATCAGTCAACCTTCGCTCGCAGTAGTAACATAATTTTTGATGTACGTCGTCTTTTCCGAAAACTCCTAGCTGGATTCCTTGGTCCATCTAACTATCACCTTTTTCACTTCTACCAGATGCAATGAACTTTGTAATCTGTAACACAAATAAAACCCTAAATTATTTGCGAACTTTTTAGTTAAAAACAAGTACAACTAATGAGATGCAAAGAAAATTGGAAAATTTGATATAACTGAGCTAATACTATGTTAAAAGTTACTCACAACTACTTCACCAAGTTGTAGACTAGTTCGATATGATAGGAGAATGACACGAGGCTATATTATTAATTGACTTTTCAAAAAAAAAAATTTCTTAACTTATTTAGAGTATAGATAATGTAACACAAACTAATCATCAATAAGTAAACATGTATATAGAACACCGTGAGAAGCATCAAATTAACCAACTAACCATATGTGATATTCCATAAATATATCCATCAGACATAACAAACTTTCTATTGTAGTATGCTTATAAATATGGTTGTATGCATTATAAAAAAAATAGTTTGAAGGTCATGCAAAAATTTACCAACATTTTTAGATTTGCAATTTTTAAAAGAAAATTACGTAAAGTTAAAAACGAATATAAGCCGTATATCATGTTCATTGAATTTGTTTATATACAAGCAATGTTCTTTTCTATCGTAAATTTTCACACGTTATGAGAACCATCCATATGAAATCGAAGAACATTAGCGACGACTTTGAAAGAAGTGAAAACAGTACAATGGTAGTAACCTCTCCATAATGGAAATTTGAAATAAAAATCACCAAACTTAATCATCCATAGCAAAGTACATCAAATTTAACATTCATTTTACAATGTCTGCGCGCTTTATTTAGCAACGGCCTCCATAAGCATAAAATATAAAATTGTAAATCTTAATGATAAATGTCATCATGCTAGCATCTCAAGTAAATCAGAGCTGATAATTAACCGTGATAAAAATAAACCATTACGAATGATACTACTCTGCTACAAAAAATAATTAGTGGTTCACCAATGTTATATGGTAAACCATTTTGTTCTTATGTTTATCCATATTCACAACAATTTACATTATCTGAATTGCTTCAAATGGTTTATAGTAAAAGATATAAATACATACATGTGTGTGTATATGTTTGAGGTATCGGATGGTACCTCGAAATTTCGGTGATATCGTACCGGTATTGTAGGTCATCAACAAACCGAAATTGAACAAAAATTTTGGTTTCGGTCAGGGTTTGGAAGAAAAAAACAAAATCAAAATGAATCGACTTACTTGCAGTTGTATCAGTTGCATTCATCTCCGTTAGGGTTTTGAAAATAAGAATCAAGGACTTCGACTTTAGCTTTTTTTTTCCTTGCCCAAGCTGTCATCTCGAATTTGAGAGGGAGAAAGTGGGTCAATGTCCGATATCAGCTTTGAAAGACATGGAATTTGAAGAGATCCGACGATGTTGAATTAGGGTTATAATATGTATATCTATTGGGCTGGGAAGTAACGATAAATTAGGGCTATCAAGTTTGGGCTTGATAGAACATACTATTTTGGATTTGGGCATACATTTTTATTTTATAAGCCTCAGAACTTGATTTATTTTGGATTTGGGCTGTGTTTGGGTTGACAATTAATTTTCAAAATTAGTTTATTTGTTTATAACATACTATTTTTTTTATCTATTTCTTTACATATAATATTTTGTATTTTATTTATTATAATTATTATTACATTTTTATTAACAAATCATTAAAAATCAAAACCAAAACCAAAAACTGAACTTCCGAAATCAACCGAAACTTAAGAAAAATCAACCGACCGAAACCGAGTTCTCGAACCTCATCCACATGCCTGCAATTTATATAGGTACATAATTTGAAATGAAAAGAAAACATATTAATATGTTCATACATGATTCAAGATCATATTTTCAAAATTTTGACTAATTTGGATAATCCTAACATCTACGAAACATGAATTGAAATCAATTGTTAAAATAAAACCTTTTGCAGTTGATATTGACTTAATATTTCAAACATGCTAAAAGTTTCAAAATGAACTAATTTTTTGGAACATTGTGTTTATGATATAGATTGAACATGATCAGAGTTTCATTTGATTTCAAACTGTAAAAACCGTGGATGTATGGTATGGCGTAGCAAAAAAAGGGTGCAGTGAATTTTTCATTGAAACATATGCCCCAATAATGCATTGTCCAATGTCCATATTTAACCTTCACTTTTATTTTCTTGTACTAGTGGATTTGTTGAGGTTCACTTGAACAGTGAATATGGCACTTGTAAAGTAATATGTTTGGTTACAAACATAATGTTTGCTTTCAGGGTTCTACACTGGTGTGTTACTCTGTAGAAATGCAAGAAGAGACAATGCAGTCAGACTTGATCATGTGCATCATTTTATTTATGCATTACATAACCATGTAGATGTAATATGACATGATATTGTTCTCATTGTAGTATTTATGTTTACGATTGATATAAATTGTGCTTCTTAGTAAATTATAGTTGCCTAACTTGGTTTTTAATGACAACTTGTGAAGCTGGGAAGGAAACAAAATAGCTATTTTATGCTGTAGGATTTAAGTTATCAATAGTTTCCCTCCAAAAATATTCCGTACTGTATGACATGATATTGTTCTCATTGTAGTATTTATGTTTATTATGATTGATATAAATTGCACTTCTTAGTAAAGTATGGTTGCCTAACTAGGCTTTTAATGCGACTTGTGAAGCTGGGAAGGAGACAAAATAGCTATTTTATACTGTGGGGTTTTAAGTTATCAATAGTTTCCCCCCAAAAAATTTCCGTACTGTATTGCAATTTCTTAAAGCATTAAGATTTTATATATCTCACTTTTTTGACAACAGAGACAGCTTTAAAACTTGACGGTTTCGTTGGAGACGTGGAAGATGCAGTTTCTTCTTCAGTAACTACCAAGCTCAAGTCTCCTACTAATTCAATTGCTTCGGAGGTCAGAATGGATTAGCCAAATATACTAGTTTCATAATTGTCTCTGATATATATCCAAGTAAATAGGTAAAATTTTCACTGCAGGAATCTTGCCAAATATCCATAAATTCCCTCAAACAGATTGAAGATATTTTAACATCCATTTCCAAAAGCCGACCGCAATGGTCTCGTTTAATCTCAGCTGTGGATCACCGAGTTGATCGAGCACTTGCTATTCTTCGACCTCAAGCTATCTCAGATCACCGTTCTCTACTTTCTTCACTTGGATGGCCTCCATCCCTCTCTAGTTCAAGCTTTGCGAATCAAAGTACTATGGCTAAGCAATCCAAAATTACCAACCCTCTCTTGACCATGGATGGTGAATTGAAAAGGAAGTACTTTGTAAGCTTTCTTTCTCTTTGTCGTCTGCAAGAATTACAGAATGATAGGAAACTTCGGCAACTTGAAGGTCATAATTTTGCTGTAAGTTCTATTCGGCAACCCCTATGGGCAATCGAGGAGCTGGTAACTCCCATTTCTCTAGTATCACAACGTCATTTTCTAAAATGGATTGATAAGCCTGAACTCATATTTGCTTTAGTTTATAAGTTAACAAGGGAGTTCATTGATTCAATGGATGAAGTATTGCAACCTCTGGTGGATAAAGTTAGACTTGTAGGCTATAGTTGTCGAGAGGAGTGGATTTCATCAATGGTTTCTTCGTTGTGCACATTTTTAGCTAAAGATGTTTTTCCAAAATATGTCGATCTTCTCGAAAATGATAGCGGAACTACTTTTCTTCATCTAGTTGATCAAATGATATCTTTTGATAAGAGAACATTGGCCTTAATTTCAAATTCAGGAATGCTATTATCGTTAAAAGAAGACGAGAACTTACCAAGGATTTCTGTCCTCTCAGTCTTTTGTGACCGACCAGATTGGCTTGATATATGGGCAGGGATTGAATTAAGTGAAATGTCAGATAAACTGAAATTAGCAACTCAAACAGAAAAAAGTTGGAATACCCAACTCCAAGGAACAGTACTAATGACTGGTTCGGAAGACTACAAATCTCCATTAATATCTGGTTATTTGTTCCAATATCTTTCAAATATTATTGAAAGATCCCGGCCTATACCAAGTATTTTGTTACGGAAAAGCTTCATTCGACTAACTGCTGCTCCGCTTATTCGGGAATTCCTTGATTACATTCTTAGAAGATGCCAAGAAGCAGAAGGTCTTACTGCATTAGCAGATGATGATGCCCTAACTAACGTATCAAAATCGATAAATGCTGCTAGATATTGTGAATCTGTGCTAGTAGAATGGTTGGATGATTTATATTTTCTTGAAATGGAGTCTCATAATAAAACAATTTTTGAAGACGAAATTGAAGGCTTAAGAGATTTTAGAACAGAATGGGCTGAAAAAATGTCGAATGTGATCTTACGAGGCTTTGAGGCTCATTGTCGAGAATATTTCAAAAACAAGAAGCAATGGCTAGAAAAAGGAGAAAATGGATGGGTTATCTCGAAAGTTTTTGTTGGAGCATTAGATTATTTACAAGCAAAACTATCCAAATTGGAAGAGTGTTTGAACAATATAGATTTTGTCACTATATGGAGAAACATAGCTAGCGGGGTGGATGGGCTTATTTTCTCTGGTGCTTTAATGGGAGGTGGAAAATTTAACACTGGTGGCGTGGAGAAATTTAGCAGAGATTTGGATGTTTTATTTGCTGTATTTAAAAATTGGTGTTTGAGACCAGAAGGGTTTTTCCCAAAAGTGAGCGCGGGATTGAAATTATTGAGGATGGAGGAGCACGAAGTATATGAGACAGTTAGAGAAAAAAAGCTAAGGAATTTGAGTTCAATCGAAGTCGAGAAGATTGTGAAGAACAGAGTGTTTCTTGTTTAGATCATAAAAAAAAGCGAAACTTTAATTCATTTTGTAGGCATATCAAACTGGTTTGAAGAAGGCAATGGCATGTAAAGAATTTCGGTAAGGTAATTTTATACATTTTTTGTTTATACATAACTTCAAATTTTTGGTATGTTCCTCTCCTTTACTCTCTTTTACAGTTTTACTCTTGCTAGTTATATGCAATAATCTTTCTTATTTTTGTTATGCTCCTCCCTTTTACTCTTCCTAGTTATATGCAGTAACTTTCTTGTACGACATTTACGCCATATTGAGTTTTGTGAATTGATTTTTTGTAAATAATCTATTTTGATGAGAGATACATTGAAGTTTATTTTTTTTCCGTAAGCATTAAGAATATTTATGTCAAGGTTATTAGATGACATGTAGTGGTTTTGATATCACTGGTGAAAAAAAAGGGTTTCCATTTGACGAGGATTTTAAGTTATAATCACAACCTATGGATATTGTTATTCAAGGAAATGCTAGCTCTCTTAGTGACCCTTACATACCCTCAGATATGTGAGTTTTGTGGATTGAGTCTCTAAAAAGGAAGTTGTTTTACTGCATGTTTTTTGCCTGTAACTTGAATTTATGCAATGATTGGAATGCTATCATGAATTCTTAACGTCTTAGCATGAATGGATTCATGCACATATTTAAGTGTTATTAACTGATTGATGATTGTAGTCTTTCTTTTGTCTACCCTGACATAGGGTAGCACAGGTGTGAGGTTTATAGTGAAAAAGTGTCGAATATATAATCGTGTGTACACACACATGTGATTACACATGTATGCATATATACATACGTGTACGCATGCATACACATATGTATACATGCACATGTCTGCTTGTTTGTGTGTGTTTGTGTGAAGTAGGATCTATATAGTTCCCTCCTTGTGAAGCCCCATTCTGTCTTTTAATGTCAAAAATTATAAAAACCACAAAATTTTGTGGATATAATCTATATATGCTGTCATGATCATCTACACAAAGAATGAATCATTTTGAAACTTGCAACTCCATCAAAGTTGCATGTTACATTACACAAATTTGAATGAACTAGAACTTTTCATTTCCTTATCTCAATAAGTAATAGATTTTATTTACAAAATTTCGTCTTGTTCTGAATTTTTTATATACAAAAAGATGGAATGGGAGAGGGAGGGTTTTGAATGAACTAGAACTTTTCTTTGTGTCATGATCGCCTACACAAAGAATGAATCATTTTGAAACTTGCAACTCCATCAAAGTTGCATGTTACATTACACAAATTTGAATGAACTAGAACTTTTCACTTAGTTATCTCAATAAGTAATAGATTTTATTTACAAAATTTCGTCTTGTTCTGAATTTTTTATATACAAAAAGATGGAAGGGAAGAGGGAGGGTTTTGAATGAACTAGAACTTTTCTTTGTGTCATGATCATCTACACAAAGAATGAATCATTTTGAAACTTGCAACTCCATCAAAGTTGCATGTTACATTACACAAATTTGAATGAACTAGAACTTTTCATCTAGTTATCTCAACAAGTAATAGATTTTATTTACAAAATTTCGTCTTGTTCTGAATTTTTTATATACAAAAAGATGGAAGGGGAGAGGGAGGGTTTTGAATGAACTAGAACTTTTCTTTGTGTCATGATCATCTACACAAAGAATGAATCATTTTGAAACTTGCAACTCCATCAAAGTTGCATGTTACATTACACAAATTTGAATAAACTAGAACTTTTCATTTAGTTATCTCAATAAGTAATAGATTTTATTTACAAAATTTCGTCTTGTTCTGAATTTTTTATATACAAAAAGATGGAAGGGGAGAGGGAGGGTTTTTGGAAGGGACTACATGCGCCCTATCATATTTTTTTGCTGCATATTCCAGATACTATGGAATTTTGTAGATGTTTGATCTATATCATGAATATATCGCTACAAATAAAATGAGATTTTTTAAATTTCTAACATCTTCAAAATCATAAGTCAATTATTCACCGTTTTAACATTTATTTTAACTGTTAAATTTAGACATCAAATATATTATGTTACATATATTCAAGTGAGTCCAAATTTTGTGAAATTATGAGATGAAGGAATTTGCAAAATTTTGTACCATTTGGAATAATGGACCTCATGACATGATAAGAGTGCTACAAAAGAGGGGTGATGTCCTTTTTTTTTAGCATCCTTAACACATTTTGAGTTGTAAAATTACAGATGTCATAAAATTTGTAGATTTTTAGTTTAGATCAGGAATGTCATGCTCAAAAAAGTAGTGAGCATTTAAAACTTTCTAACCAACTTCCATGAATATGGTGGGACCTTCGCATTTTGAAACTTCCATTCAAACATACAAAGCCCTGGATCTATAATTCTTACAAAAAGCTAGTTGTACTCTTTTAGTACTTGGGCTTGATTAAAAGCCCATATAGCTTTTTTTTTGGGTATTTCAGTCTGCACAAGATCCATAACTCTTATCCTGCAGTACGCCTTGCAAGCTGGGTGTTTGGTAGGCAGTAACTGAATAATTTCTCTTTCTTTCACAAAAAAAGAAAAAAAAAAAGGAAGGAAGAAAGAAAATCCCGCACCATGATATTAAAAAAAAAAAAAGAATAAACAAGATTTAAAAGAACCTCCATAATACGGGACGTGTCTTTGGTTTTCGATGCCTTCATTAAGTTATACAGGCTGTCTAATTGTATCTGCTATGATATAGTTGTAAAAAAGTGGAAAAAAAATAAATGAATAAAAGACATATTTACTGATAATACAGAAACGTCGTACAAAAATCCAATCTTAAAATTATCATATCAGATCCGAGTTCAGCTAAAACTTGGAAGAGCTCTATCTTATCCTTAGAGATCATACCAGGATTAACTACGTCAACCCAAAATTCATTATTATTATGTCAAAAACAAAACATTTCATGTGAACTGCAATATGCATTTGCAAGTTCTTTTTGTCAGAATACAGTTGGAAAAAATTGTGATAAATTGCTGCTGAAATCACATGCTAAGTTCAGCAACATGAAAACACACTGTCTACACCTCTGCCATGGTAGTCACCCAAATAACTAACATTATAGCATAAAGGCCGGTTGTAAACCGATAATTGTGGCGGGACTTAATGTTGCTGGATAAGGCCATTTTAATTGTCACATTCTTCTTTTATTATGTTTGTTTTTGGTATCCACTGTCTCCATCAGTAGACACAATTTTGGTTTAGTAATGCGTCATGTGACCGACAAGTTTGTGACATAGTCCCCATCCTTCACATTATGCAAACTAGAACTTTGTTGGTTTAATTTGGTTAGTTTTCAGACGTTAAATTGATGTATTTTGGATGGGACTTTATTTTCTTGACTTATGCTATGGAATTAGTTTTAAGAACCATGCAAACTAGGGCATATGATTATCACATATTTTGATGACTTGGGATGAAATTGCTCATAATAGAGTAAAGAGTTAATATTCGATGATGAAAATTTTACCAATATGACACCTTATTATCAAATTACAAGCTATCTTATCCAGACTTCCGTGGTGCCACATAATTTTACATAATGGTTAAACTAGCTTAGAACCTATTTTTGTTTATTATTTTCTCCATTATACTCAAAGTTGTAATCAAGTTGGCTAATTTTTCAGGAATTTTAGTCTGCTACATTTAACTTGTTCACCCCATCAGTATTAAATCCAGGGCTACTGTTCAGGAATCAAATCTTTACTAGCTTTGAATGGCTCAACCATATTTCTTTGAAAGTTGTAGACGCTTAGTTACAGATATCTGGTACCATGGAAATTTGTGGATAAATGTATTAAAATCTGCTACTGCTACATAAAATAGTAAATATTTTCATAATTTAATTATGCACTCTTTATTCAAACATATCTCGTTTGGTTCATTCCTCCTCTTGTTTTCTTTACTGAAGAGTAAGATTTTCACATCTCTTTTTAATGCTCAAATAGTCTCATTCTGAAAAAAAAAATAGTTTGGATAAATGGGCTTACAATCTTGGGTTTATGCATTGAACAGATTCAAACCTACACTAATTATAACCTGAAAGTAATTGGCACTTGCATTGTATATTCATAGGAAGTATTGTTACTATATATATACACATATACACACACACACACACACACACACACACATATATATATATATATGCACACACATATATAGATATATATATATGCACACACATATATACATATATGTATATACACACATACATATACATACATACATACATATGTATGTATGCATGTATATGTATAATATAGTTGTTACTGTGAAGTCATAAGCAAGTCTTTGAAGCATAGGCCAAAATCGAAAAAAGTCTGCCAAAAAGGATGAGCAGAGAAATGACAAGGACCACCAGATCTATAAATGTGTATAAAGTGGTCCTTAAATTAATAAAGATTTTTAAACAGAGTACTACTGCGACTTTACTATTACTTTCTACCTATAAAAAAAAAACCAAGTAAAATCTGTTTTGGTAGGAACTATAGACCTCTATTCTTGTAGGTTTCTTCTTATAGCTTGAGATATTGCAAACAGTTAGCTACAAGTCATGACTTTTGTTTAAAGGCACTTTTGGATATGATCATATTTTCTATGACTAGTAGTTTTTGTTGTTTCTGGTGCATATTAGAACATGTAAGCACTGTATATGTTTTGGGTAGTTTACTGACCACGCGTATGACTGTCAATCGATACTCGAAAAATCCGAAATCCGTCCGCATCGCATCCGCATCCGAAAAGCGGATAAGTATTTGATATTCGGAAAAACGGATGCGGATGCGGATACGAAGACATCCGCATCCGAAAATTATCCATACAATTTTTTTTAAAATTATAGTTCAAATTATGTGTAATTTAGTGCAATGAAAGATATTTATTTATTATTTTATTAAGTTAGTAGTTTGTATTATATGCGCTTAATGCTTATTAACTGCTCAAGACTATTTATTATCATCATATTTTGTTAATTTTTAACACTTTTATTATCAATGAGATCGTACAATATTCATGTCAAATAAAATTTTCCTTTTATAATTCTTGATTTATTAGTCGTTAGCAGATAAGATAATTATCCGATATCTGTCCGTATCCGCGGATGTGGATATTCGATATCCGAAAATGATTTCGGATGCGGATATTGCACTAGCCGGTATCCGCATCCGAAAGCACCCGTTGATAGATCTAGCCACACGTTTTTATTTTTCATTTGCTCTTTGTGTTCTGCGTCTAATTTGATACAATAAAATTTCCCTTGTATCATCTTCAGTTCAAAGTAAAAAGTAAAGGCAGTTTCTTTTTCCAGTTTAGATACAAAATTCAGAAAAAGAAAGTTGATAAAATAATCTCGTTGACAAAAAAAAGTGCTATTTTTTCTTTTGCTTGGATTTGGTTTGCTTTTACTAATTATATAATTATGACATGGCAATTTTATATGGTCCAAAAGCACATTTGACTGCCCTGTTTAGCTAGAAGTCATCAGTTTGATTTGTCTACGCTATTTAAGGTTTGAAGTCCTAATTAGTTTTTCATGATAAGACTAACATTAATCTAAGACGCTGGACGATAACAACTATAAATTATCTGAAGAAGGAAAAAAAAGATGTTTATGTTTATTTATTTATTTTTTGTGGTATTACAAAGATATTTTTGGGTATCCAAATTACTTTTTATATTATTTTTGGTAATGATTGCATTACATTGGAATTAAGGCTTCACTATATGCAATAATTAAGCTTAACCACCTTGTCTGTCTCCGGGGTTAATGTAAATGATTTTATAGTTTATATTTGTTCTGCATGAAATTAGAGTGTGGCTATTGTATGTTTTGACATGGTTTAGTTATTTTGATCATGATAAAAATCCAAGATTGATATTATAACGAAAGGTTTTTGATATGACTAGCTAGCAAACCTAATATAATCTATATCTTGTATTCATGCATATGTTGAATTGATACTTTTTGTAAAACATACCAGTAGTTGGATGTTTACAAATAGCTCTTTATTGACTTAAAACATTGGTTTCTCCATACTTTGCATCTGTTTACTGAGATTGGTACCCACATTACATGAGGGATTGAGTAGCACTTATGTATATCTTATTCAATGTAGCTATGGAGTCTGACTTGACATTTTACTTCTTATATCCTATGCAGATAGTACGATGTCCCAGGGAAAAGTCGAAACAATTTGAGAAATTTAGGCTTTTGTGTCTATTATTGAAACCATCACATGATAACTTAAGGTAACAGTCTTCATCATTTTCAATGGACCGCAAGTTACAATGATATCATCCGTGCCTGTGTTTCAATATTTTCTCGTGTACCTTACATGTACCATGTTTGCAAATTTGCAATTACATATATTTGAAAAAAAACAGTATACTTTTTTCTTTTTTCTTTTTTCTTTTTTCTTTTCCGTTCTTCTCTTTCTTTTTTCTTTTTAAAAAAAAAGGTAATTTATACTGTTATGTGGTAACAAAATAATGTGCATAATAATATATATGAAACTTGTAATCTGCAGTTACCCTAAATTTATCATTCCTTGGGTTTCTTGCAGCATTGTAGTATTTAATAGTTCAAATTTGAACTTTTAAACCTTTTTTGACTGTTAATGTTTCCTTGTTGAGTTTTGTTATATGCTAACATATATGGGATAAACAATTCGAATGCCTTCTTTAGCTACATAGTGCAGGTGTGCATATGGTACATATTTTGTAGTATGAGGAGAATTTCTGTAACAACAAGCAATTTGTGAGAGGACGAGTTTGCTTTCATCTCGAAAGGGTGGTTGAGGGAAGATCAATCCACAAACAAAGTATTACGATTGGCTTATTCGTCTCTTTAAGTCATTTAAATTTTTCGTACTTGTTTGTTTTGTTGTCATGTATGAAGACCCTGGGGCAAATGCAAAGTTCACGAAAATGTCAATTGCTAAAATATAACAACTTATGCCACATTATTACCAACACATATTATGATTGACTTAGTCGTCATTCAAATTGAAGTTCTTCCTAAGTAAAGTGTGATGAGCAAATCAAAGCGTCAGCAATGGAAAAGTAAAAGCACATTAATCAGGAATCAGTTCAAGTCCACGTTATTTCCATGGAAGCAAAAATCAAATTTTTTGAAGTTTCGCTGAAAGGAACGTATGAGAGGTTTCTTACAACATATAAGGATGTGTTAAGCCTAATGTAGTTGTACTTTCAATTTGCTTGTGTTTATTAATGGCTTTAATCATTTAGTTGTGCATTGATCCCATTGAAATCTACAACCCACTTAACATAGATTGTAGGTTTGGATATCAATTATGGAATTTTAATAAATCTGTGCTTAAAGGACTTGATAATGACTCAATTAGATAATACACTTAGACTTTTGTATCCATTTGTCCATCTTCAAGTATTTCTTCGACGTTGTTGTGTTCCTTTAGATTTGATAACTCCATTAAATATCTTGGAAGCTTGCTATCTGCTCCATGTGTCTTCGATTTGCTTTATATGTGATATTCTTCATATGCTCGACTTTTTTGAGCTTATATCGGTTGCCATTATATTACCACATCTATAAGATGCTACTGCACTTGGGATAAGTCAATAAATTCATTAGTAGCATTGTCGTACAGTTGTTATTAATACTAAAATCATGTTGCTAACGTTCCTTCCTTTTTGATCACGACAACTGCACGAATTAAATAAATTGAAAAACACAAAAAAAACCCTAACTCATTACTTCCCCTAAATCTATGAACTCTCATCGTCGATATGCTCGAGTTATCCGCATTTTGCTTACCCTTCATCATTAACAAAAAGAGGCTAAAATTTGGGAAATATACATAGATAATCGGTATCCCTTTTTATAATATTATTGTTGTAATATAATTACTAAATTAATTTAAGTCATTTATCATACAAATACCATGTTATTGTCTCAATTTAATATATGTTTTGCATAATGGTTTGTGCAATGTGTGTATACAATTTGATTTTCGGTGTCATCAAAATCTATGGAAATATTTTCTTTGGAAATGTGGTCATGTAGAAAATGATGTCTAATGTAAGTATGTTTAGTTCTCGAGTGATTTATATGTTTTTCGGATAAATTTGTGACTCTTGTGTTATCATAATAAATATGAGACTCAATGATATATAGTCCAAAATCTTTTAAGTGTTTATTGCATGTATACTTGTAACGCACAAGCTTATGCTGTCGAAATATATGCTCCTCTACATGTTGATAAAGACATAATTTTTTTCTCTTGCTAAAACAAGAGACTAAGGATTAGCTTAAAAAGTGACATATGCCACTCTTGATTTTTTATTCATCTTGCAACCTTTAAAATCATCGTCGATATAGGATATTAACTCAAAAGGACAACCTTTCGGGTAGAAAAATCTATAATCCTTAATCCGAATAAGTAACGTAGTATTCATTTAGTGACTCTTAAATGTGATTCCTTAAGGTTTGCTTGAAATCTAGTGCATTAGCATATACTCATCGTTATTATCTGTTGGTAAGCTTTTAATTATAGTAGTGATCAGATCGTATCACGATATAGCCGTTGGTCGACTTCTTTGCCATTCTTATCGCGGTCTAAATGTAAGCTTGTGCTAAGCTTTACTAGTTTATTTTCCATCCCAACGACCAATTTTTATAATGGTTTTTGGGCAAATAAAGGTACAATTACTTAGTTGTTTAACTTATAAACCGAGAAAATAGTTACCATTTCAAATTATTTTTCCTAATATTTGAAGATTCTATACATAATTTATCGTTAGTAGATAAAATCTAATGTTGTCAACATATATTTGTAAAGTCAATAAAGTAGTCAACTTTATCAATTTCAAAACCATAGCTTAAAAGATAACTTTTCAACTTGTCATACAAGCACGGGATGCTTGTTCAAGGTCGAAAAGCGCCTTTCTATGCCCGTAAACATAGTTCGCGTATTTTTCTTGTTCAAGTAGAGGAGGTTGCTATGACTATCCGCATTTTCGATCCTCAAAAATTGACAATGATACATCCACGATATTTACGTGCCGCAAATTCAAATGTCGTAGAGGCAGATGATCAGGAATAAAAGAAAATAAAGATAGAAGATGAAAAACACAGATTCTCACATCGTATTGAACCACTTAATTTTTTTTACATATAGATAATATATACAATCACTCTCAAAATGATGTATCAGACTTATGACAAGCAGGTATAATTGTCTATCCCTACACAGGTACTGGTATAAACTTATACACAATATAGCAGAAAAAGAAATGGATAACTATCTATAGAGGAACCTTCTGCTCCATGCTCCAAGCTTCTCCAAAATGCTAAAAGCTAAACTTGTCTACTTGGCTGTCTAGAAAAATAGGGCATCCAGAGTTTAAAGAAAAAGAAAAGAAACTCAGGGTCAGTCATGGGACTGGTGTGAGAAAACTCAAAAGAATGATACTTTTGAAATCAAGGGTATCTCGTAAGACCATGCCGCACATAAATACGGATGTGTTTTTACCTTATGATAAACAAAATATATGCTACGTAAAATTAGAGATATTATTTTTAATAACATTTTTAAAATCATTTCAAATAACATATTAATCACAGTCGAAATTGTTACATTAATTAAATTTTAGCATACTAGGTTCTACAATCAAAACCGTAAAGGCATGTATTGGAGAATGAATTTCCAACAATAACAAGGTAAGAGACCACCTTCCAACATTATATCTCTAGAGGAATGTACCGAGGCATAGCCCCATTGTCCTCTACCAACACAGAATCGAACTACCTCTACCATAGATAGTACTGAATATCCCATCACTTCGGTTGTTCCCGACTTATCCGTGTGATCCCAAAGCATACATAACAAACCCGATACATAGAAGGTAATCGAGAGACGTGATGATCATATCTTGATGGGTGCGACCCACTTAGCCCTGTTGCATCTACCTTGTTTTTTCCATCACCGACATGTGTGAGGCTTGAGGTAATGTTTTACCTTTCACATGGAAAATCCCACTTTGAATGCCACATTGCCATTTCAAACTACCACTTATTGATTTTCACAAAAGTACAACCCCAGTGTTCATACACCTCAGGGAAGGGTGTTACGTGTAAGAGGGGTTATCTCCGACATCAGCAAACAGATGTACATTTGTAAAAATCAGTGTACGTAGTCTTAAAAGTGCAATGTCAGACGTTCGTTCATACAAGTTGTCTAGGAGCATGACAAACCGAAGGTACTCCTACTACGTCCTGTTTAGGAATCACCCTCAAGGTTAATAGCTAACAGCCTTGCGTTGAAGATTTCAATATCATTGTCTTCAACATGTCTTCACCTTCGAACACGTATATCGGTTCAAAGTGGTTTCTAGATAGAAATCACCCAAATCCGATCCCGGTCTCTCCGAAAAAATTATCGATAGAAAAGATGTTAAGTATGTGGGTGATTGGTAACCATCATTCAATCAATGAATATCTTTATATCCGATAAAATATCTTTAGAGGTATATTTTTAACCATTTCTTCTTTATATATACAAATTTATTAAACTTCTTTTTAACTCTAGAAATACCAAATCATTTCCTTTAAATTACTTAGGAAAATTATTTCCATCTTCTATAATTTCAATCTTAATGGAGATTATTTATTTCCAAAACATGTATTTTAATGGGTAAAAAATAATGTTATTTAAGACATCGTTTACTGTATACCCAAATCAAATAGTATTGACTAAAGATGATTCATAGATTTTAGATTAATTATACTCAATACAAGTTTCCACATTGAACCCGTACTATTCGTCAAATTATGGTGAAAGCATCTTTTAAATTCACAGGAATAGCATGGGTTCTCTCCTCGGAATTTAATACATAGTATAACTAGAACGTTCTCTTTAGCATCAAAATCTTATTTGAAATCTTGTTTAACTTATTGAATGAACATCCTTTCTTTTATCTTAAGAAAATACGATCCGAGTAAATCAAATTAACTATACTCTTCGCCGCGCCAGTGTAGATAGTTAGGGAAAGTAAGAAACTGGTTTTCCAAACCCAAACCTAGAGACTCTCTCTGTCACCCATAAGGCGGTCAAGATATTTGATCAACTCTAAACCCTTTAAAAAATACTTGATTTCTTATTTGAAAAACATTTATAAAGGATTCGGGAAGAAAAACCCAAGTTTAAATTTTATTTCCGAAATTTTTAAATTCCTTTGCTAAATTGCTGGTGAATAGTGCTTTAAGGGCTTCGCAGCACCAATACCATTTCAAACCTTTTATATGTCCAATTTTTCCATTTAAATACTTTTAAAATGTTTTAACATATTTTTAGAATCTATTCCATATTTTTTTAAAGATTAAAAATATCCATTTAAAAAGAATTTGAACTTTGGTTTTCGAACTACCGAAAATGGATTATTTTGAAAATTCGAGTTGGACATATCTAAATCTTTACCAATTGAAATTTTGATTTTTCTTCTTCATTTGAAAACTACAATTATAAGTGTCTGAAAAATTCTTATTCCAAATAATTCTGAACTATATTTCATTCTACACATTGATTTAAATTACGGTGCGAAATCGTAAACTGCTGTTACATGACGCGTTCAATTTTGACTCGTTTTTCAATCATAATACTTTGTCGATACACTTGTAAATGTTTACATAACCATTATGAATCATTTGCAAACCATTTATGATAATATTTTCTATGTTTAGGGAGTTAATAAGGTATATACACCTTTATAATTTATATAAAGAAAGCAATTTCTTCGTGTAAATTTGGTGTGTATTTTCATGAAATATTTCTACAACCAAGCAAACATATTATCGCATCCAAAACATGATGATGAAGCATATGAAACAAACATGGCAAAACATATCATATCATTATATAGTTTATTTTAATAAACTAGCGGAGTAATTCTCACATATATGCTTTCCTGATTTAACTTTTAGTACTACGAAATCGACTATAGTTTCCTATTTCCATACCGAAGCTTATGAATCCTGCACTGGGACCCTTCGGTGTGCTCGGCTACTTTAGAGGGTGTGGAGGCGGTAGTGGCTCTTTATGATTTCGGCCAAGTAAGGAGAAAGAAGAGGTGATCACTAACTTGATCTTGAATTTAAAGTGGTATATCTCTCCATATCTTATAATTATTTCGGCAAAACTTCGACTCGATTTTGGAATATTTTTTAAGAGGAGATGGAGGCCATTGTCGTGCCTTTGAAAAAGAAGAGAAGCTTAGGAATTTTAAGAGTGAATGAATTGTGAAGGTACGCTTTGCTATTTATAGGCAAAGATGTGTAAAATATCACAAACATCATCAGAACACATCACCTTACCCATGTACCACCCCACACCCCTTCACATGACCAAACCAACCCCTTCCCCATGTGCTACCCCATGTGCTTGTCCATATATGAGTGATAGTGAGTTTCCTTTTTCAAGTTGTATTTGTTTATACATAAGGAGTTTATATGTATGTAGATATTTCTTTTGGCTTTGATTTGACTAATTGCAATACCTATTTATATGTATATGTGCATGTATCTGCATGTGTGTGTATATTCAAGCAAGGTTGTTGCAACTTAAAACCATTTTCATTTAAAACCGTTGTAAATGCAGAATCCGAACTCCGTCGCATTTTCAGGTTTTAATCAAACTATTTATTTATGTAATCAAAACTTGAAAATAAATTTCTTATCATTGAATAATAATTAAAATGAATTATTTGTCTTATAAAAAAAATTTATTTGAATATTTAAAATTTATTTAATATTCCAAATCAAAGTGATAAAATTACTGGCCATTATATTCTCTCCCTTTGAAGAATTTCATCCCAAAATTAACGCAAGAAGGTGTCTTACAAGTACAGATATTATATACGATGAAATATATACAATGGTTTGACAAGTGACTAACAACAGGCGGTGAATACACTACATCGATACAATATATACACAGGTTATTCATCCATCCTAAACTTAGGATATTCCTTTCCCATTCTATTTTTAGTTTTCCAAGTGCAATCTTTAGCATCACCACTCAACTTGACTTTAACTAATCTCACAACCTTCCTCCTTAATCGCTTCTCATCATATTCTACAATTTAAATTGTTGTCTGATAATTTCTTAGTTTGGCTCTACTTCTAAATTTTCCCGGGGAACGGCTTCTACAATTAATTCTTGATCATGCATGTACTTTCGTAAATGGGACAAGTGAAAGACATTGTGCACACCTGATACCTTTCTAGTGATTTCATTCGATAGGCTAGTTGGCCAAACCGTTCAAGAATGGGAAAAGGTCTATTATATCGAGGTGCTAACTTTCCAGCTCTCTCAAATCTTATTACTTTCCTCATTGGAGAGATCTTTAAAATTACAAAATCTCCAATCAAAATTTTTAAATTCCTACGCCTATGATCGGCGTAACTTTTCTGCCTGCTTTGAGCTTCCTTCAGCTTCTTCTTGATCATACCTACCTTCTTCGAGGCTTCTCGAATCATATTAGGACCAAGTACCAATCGATCTCCTGTTTCGATCCAATATGCTGGTGATATATATGGACGACAATATAAAGCTTCATAAGGTGCCATTTCAATACTTGCTTGGTAGTTATTGTTATAAGAGAATTCCACCAGATGAAGATGATTTTTCCATGAACCTCCAAAGTCTAAGATGCAAGCTCTCGGAAGATCTCCTAAAATCTGTTTACTCTCTCGGTTTTCCATTTAGTTTGGGGATGACATGCGGTGCTTAAACTCAGTTTTGTTCCCAAAGCTCTTTGTAATGCTTTCCAGAACTGATTGGTAAAAATTGGATCCCGATCACTTACTATGCAGCTCAGAACTCCATGCAATTGAACAATCTCCTTCATGCATATATATGCAAGGCTTAAGTCAGTCCTTGTTGGCTTTACTGAAATAAATGTATGCTTTTGGTTAATCGACCTATGATAGCCCAAACGCCTTCATTTCCTTTCCTCATTCGATGTAAGTCGTCAATGAAATCCATTGATATACAGTCCCATTTCCAAGTTGGAACTTCGAGAGGTTGAAGTAGTCCTACCATCTTTTGCTGGTCATTTTTGACCTGCTGGCAATTGGAACATCTGCTAACATGAATGGAAATGTGCCTCTTTATACCCTTCCACCAAAATGTTCGCTTTATGTCTTTGTGCATCTTGTGAACTCCAGGGTGAATATTAAGCTTGCATTGATGGCATTCAGTTAACACTTCCTGTCTTAAGCTATCAATATTGGGAAGACAAATTCTCCCATTTAACCGCAATACCCCATCGTTATCTTTTTTCAAGCTTAAATCCTGCCCTTTTTTATGTCCTCTATTATCTTCTTTAGATGCCTATCTTCTCTTTGCTTGCTGGCAATTCTTTTAAGAAGAGTCAGAGTCACTACCAGATAAGCTAAAATGTCACATCTTCTGCTTAGCGCATTTGTTAATATGTTTGCTTTCTTGGGTGAGTATAAAATGTCAAGATCATATGAAGCAAGAAATTCTAACCAACATTGCTGCCTCATATTTAAATCCTTCCGAGTGAAAAGATATTTTAATGATTTGTGATCCATGAAGAGATCAAAATTTTCACCTAGTAAATAACGCCTCTACAACTTTCATGCGAACACAGTGCTAATAGTTCTAAATCATGCGTTGCATAATTTCACTCATGAGGCTTTAGCTTCATGTTTGCATGTGCAATAACCCTCCCATGTGGCATTAACACTGCACCTACTTCTTCTCCACAAACATCCATGTATACGGTCAAACCGTCGCTTCCATCAACAATAGCTAGGATTGGAGCACCGGTCTACCTTTTCTTCAGCTCATTAAACGCTTCCTCACATTTTGGTACCCAGTCAAATTTAACATTCTTCTTGGTTATCTTCGCTATATGGGAGGAAATTTTGGAGAAATCCTGAATAAACCTCCGGTAATATCCTGCTATTCCTAAGAAGCTGTGGACATCCATCAAAGTCTATAGCTGCTTCCAATCTTGTATGGTTGAAACCTTCCCTTGATCCACCAAACTCCGTCCCCTGACACTACATGTCCAAGGAACCTTACATCTTTTTTCCCAGAAATGGCATTTGGAGAATTTGGCTTTAAGCACATGTCTCCTTAATACCCTCAATACAATCTCCAGGCGTATTTTTTGTTCCTCCTTGGTCTTAGAATACATAAGAATATTGTCAATAAAAACCAATACGAATTTGTTGAGCACATCTCTAACTATTCATGAGATCCAAAAAACAGGTGGGCGCATTGGTTAGCCCAAAAAGCATAACCATCCATTCGTAAAGATAATCCATACCTTTGAATGCAGTTAATGGAATGCAATCTTTTGCTATGCTTAGTTGATGGAATTCTTTGGCCAGATTCATTTGTGAGAATACTCGAGCATCATGAAGTTGATCAATAAGTCATCTATACGAGGTAGAGGATAATTGTTCTTAACCGTCTGCTTGATCAAGTCTCGATAATCTACAGAAAGCCTTATGGAGACATCGAACTTTGCAACGAAAACTACCACTGCACCTAAACTTGAGCGACTAGGTCTAATCGACCCTTCCATTAATAACTCATTGGTTTGATTCCTCAACTCGTTCTTCTCTTTTGGAGCCATCCTTCAAACGGGGTGCATGGTAGGCCTTGCACTAGGAATTAAGTCAATACCGAACTCAATTTCCCGATGTAGGGGCAAATCTTTCACTTCTTTGAAAACATCCTAAAACTCCTTAACAATCGGTATCAACTCTATTCCTTTTTTGGATGAATATAGTGCATACATGAAACTATCCCTTACCGGACTAGTTTCTTTACACAATATTTTAATCTTCCCTAACTTTGTTTCCACTGGTACTGTCCTCTTAACACAATCAAGAATAATTTTATTGTTTGATAACCAATCTGTACCGAGTAAAACTTCGAATCCAATAAAGTCAAGAATAAATAGGTCGCATGAAAAATTATGGGAAATGTGGGTAACTCGGATGTTTTCACAAATCATAGAAAGATTAGTTGTACCACCTATGAGGTTAGACACATAAATAGGGCCATCGACTATTTTTTGTAATCTATTTTAATCTATCAACCATTCCTTTAGCAATAAAACTATGGGAAACCCCGGTACCAAATAATACTTTAACTAAATTCTCATTAACATAGATATTACCTTCTAGAATTCCCTTACCCTTTACATCTTTAGAAGATGAAAGATCGTTCGTAATAGCATAAACCTTAACTTTCTCTCCTTTCTTCATTAGTGGGCAAGCATTTTTCAAGTGTCCGGGCCGATGGAAGTTGTGGAAGATGCTTTTCGGAACTTTAGGAGGGATGGGACCCTGTTGCTGTTTCTAAACTTTGGGGATCCTATAGAACCTTGAAAGATGATCCTTCTTTCCAAGGTTAAAACACTCTACATTCCTAAAACGGTTCTTCTGAGATCCTATATTGGTCTTACCTTGCTACGACTTCTTCCTCTTATTGTTATTGCCTTGAACTACTACCAGAATCTTTTTGTCCAAAACTTCATACCGAAAAACTAGATCCACAAAGGTTCCTTTCACATGAGCGGTCATGCTGTCCTGATATTGCCAAACATCTCATTTTTCTTTCGGGGAGTATCTATCAATCCAGGCCCAAAGCGAGATAATTCATTAAACTTGCTTAAACACTCTTCCATGGACATTTTCCTTGCTTCAAATCCCTAAAACTTCTATAGAGGCGGGACTTTCTAGCATCAGTCATATATTGTTCTTCAAAAACTTCTTTAAACTTTCCCAAGAGAAATTATCTTCCGATTCATTAAGAGTAATGGACTCCTACCAAGCTAGAGCCCCATCCTTCAATTGCTAGGAGGCTAAGAACCTTTTTTGATCATCATCGATGTTTAATCCTTTAAAGATTTTCTCACATGATCGAATCCAAGCTTGAACTTCAATAATAGATTCTATGCCTTTAAATAGCTTTTCTCACAAGCTGGAATAATCTTTGCATAGTGCATAAAAGTTAACTTGAGGTTGCACAAGAACTACTACTTCCTCAACTACTGCAACATTTGGAGTTTGACCATTGAAAGTCATTGTGTCGTTCTTTCCCCATTTATGTCCTCTACGGTTACTCATTTCCTACTATCTGAATATAGTAAGGTATAAGTTTAGAATTCACAAATGAGATTATCTTAGGGGATGGGTATAAAAAAACTCGAATATAGTTATTCGGATAAAAATTTCAAATACACACTCTCACTGTCTAAACTCGTTCTAGGGCATTACTAAACCTATCTTTATGAGTCGACCCCATCAAGACTTAGGCGTTCGCTCAACTTAAGCTCTAATACCAAGTGTCGCGACTCGCTTTTTCGACCCATGAAAATCGACAATGATACATCAACAGTATTCAAGTGCCGTAAATTCAAGTGCTGAAGAGGTGGATGATCATGGATAAATGAAAATAAAGATAGAAGATAAATTTTTTTTCTCACATTGCATTAAACCACTTGAAATTTTTACATATAGATAGTACATACAACCACTCTCAAAATGGTGTATTAGAGTTGTGACAAGTACTAACCCAGCTATGGACAGTTATAACTGCCTATCCTTACATAGGTGCTGGTATAAACTTACACATAATACACCGGAAGTAGAAATGGATAATTATATATAGTAGAATCTTCTACTCCATGATCTAAGCTCGTCTAAATACTCAAAACTAAACTTGATTATTTGGCTGCCCGAAAAAATAGAGCACCCAAAGTTTAAGGGAAAAAAACTCTGGGTCAGTCATGAGATTGATGCGAGAAAACTCAAATGAACGGATACTTTTGAAATCAAACTCTATCTTATAAGACCACACCGCATACAAACATGGACGAGGTTTTACCTTATGATAACCAAAACATTTGCTACGTAAAACTAGGGATATTATTTTTAATGACATTCTTTGAAAACCATTTCAAATAACATATTAATCATATCCGAAATTGTTATATAAATTAAATTCCAACATACTAGGATCTACAATCAAAATGGTAAACGCATTTATTGGGGAATGGATTTCCGACAATGATAAGGTAAGGGACTACCTTCCAACAGTACATCTCTAGAGGAATGTACCAAGGCACAACCCTGCTGCTCTCCACCAACACATAACCTGCCTACCTCTACAATAGATAATACCGAATATATCATTCCCAACCTATCCATTGGATACCAAAGCATATAGTACGAACCCGGTATATAGAGGGTAATCTAGAAAGGTGATGATCATATCCTAATAGTGCAACCCATTCCGCCCTACTGCATCTACCAATATTTTTTCCATTACCGATATGTAAGGCTTGAGGTAGAATTTTACCTTTCACATGACAAAATCCCACTTTGAATGCCGCATTGCCATTTCTAACTAAAACTAGTTGATTTTCACAAAAGTACTACCCTAAAGTTCGTTCTCCTTAGAGAATGGTGTTAAGTGTAAGATGGGTTACCTCGCATACCATAAAACAGATGTACGTTTGTAAAAATCAACGTATGTGGTCTTAGAAGTGCAGTATCAGACATTTGTCCATACAAGATGTCATGGAACAGGACAGACCGATGGTACTCCTACTACGTCCTATTTGGGAATCACTCCTAGGATTATAGGGAGCGGTCCTTGCATTGAAGATTTCTAAATCATTATCTTCAACATTTCTTCACTTTCGAACGCTTATATTGGTTCGAAATAGTTTTCGAATAGGAATCATCCCATTCTGATCTCGTTCTCTTCGAACCAATTTTCGATAGAAAAGATGTTAAGCATGTAGGTGATTGGTGATCATCATTCAATCAATTAATATCATTATATCCGATAAAATATCTCTAGAGATATATTTCAACCATTTCTTCTAGGTATATACAAATTTGTTAAACCTCCTTTTAAATTTGGAAATACCAAGTCATTTCCTTTAAATTACTTAGGAAAATTATTTCCATCTTCTATAATTTCAATTTTAATGGAAACTACTTACTTTCAAAACATATCTTTTAATGGGTTAAAAACATTGTTATTTAAGACATCGTTTACTATATACCCAAACCAATTAGTATCGAGTTAAAAGGATTCATAGATTTTAGAATGATTATACTCAATACTAATTTCCGTATTCAATCTATACTATTCGTTGAATAATGGTGAAATCATCTTTTAAATTCACACGGATAGTATGGGTTTCCTCCTTGCAATTTAACATAGAGTTGAACTAGACTGTTCTCTTTACCATTAAAATCTTATTTGAAATTTTGTTTAACTTTGTGGAAGATTTTGAAAATCTATACTTTGAAAAGAAAATACAATTTGGGTAAATTAAATTAACCATCCCCTCCATCGTGTCAGTCCGAATAGCTAGTGAGAGCAGAAAACTAGTTTTTCAAAGCCAAGCCTAGAGACGATCTCTCTGTCACTCATAAGGCAGTCAAGATATTTGATCAACTTTAAACCCTTTAAAATAATCTATTTCTTACTTGAAAAGTATTTATAAAGGATTGGAGAAGAAAAACCAAATTTAAATATTATTTCAGAAATTTCCAAATTCTTTTGCTAAATTGCCAGTGAAT
The DNA here is from genome assembly GCA_030765085.1 of Allium cepa. Lineage (NCBI taxonomy): Eukaryota > Viridiplantae > Streptophyta > Magnoliopsida > Asparagales > Amaryllidaceae > Allium > Allium cepa. Next base: position 1,043,895,321 of record CM060941.1, on the reverse strand, counting down.
AATGCTTTTAAGGGCTTCATAATATAAATCTTATGTTAAACCTTTTATATGTTCATTTTTTCCATTTAAAACTCTTTTAAAATATTTTTAGAATTTACTTCATATTTTTTTAAAATTAAAAATATCCATTTAAAAAGAATTTGAAACTTTGGTTTTCGAACTACCGAGAAGGAATTATTTGAAAATTTGAGTTGGACTTATCTAAATCTTTAATAAATGAAATATTAAATTTTCTTCTTCATTTGAAAACTATGGTTATAAAAGTCCAGTAAATTCTTATTCCAAATAATCCTGGGCTATATTGCATTCTACACATTGATTTAACTTTTACGGTGCGAAATTGTGAACTATTGTTACGTGAAGCGCTCAATTTGGACGAGGGGCTAACAAGGCTATATACACCTTTATAATAATTTATATAAAGAAAGTGAATTCTTCGTGTAAATTCGATGTATATTTTCCATGAATTATTTCTACAACCAAACAAATATATTATCGCATCCAAAACATGATGATCAAACATGTGATACAAACATGGCAAGACATATCGTATCATTATATAGTTTAATAAAATAAACCATCGGAGTAATTCTTATCTATATGCTTTCCCGGTTAAAATTTTAGTGCTACAAAATCGACCATGGCTCCATTATTTCCATACCGAAGCTTATGTATCTTGCACTGGGACCTTTGGTGTGCTTGGCCACGTACTTGAGTGGGTGGAGAAGTGGTGGTGGCTTTTGATGAGCTCGGCCAAGCAAGGAGAAAGAAGAGGTGATCACTAGCTTGATCTTGAGTTTAAAGTGGTATATCTTTTTATACCTTATGATTATTTCGATAGATCTTTGACTCGATTTTGGATATTTTTAAGAGGAGATGGGGGCCATTAATGTGCCTTTGAAGACGAAAAGCTTAGGAATTTTGAGAGTGAATGAGTGAATGAATTGTGAAGGTTTGCCTTGCTATTTATAAGCAAAGATGTGCAAAATATCAAAAACATCATCATAACACATCACCTCACCCATATGCCACCCCACATCCCTCCGCACGGCCAAATCACCCTTTCCTTATGTGCCACCCCATGTTATTTTCCTTATATGAGTGATGGTGAGTTTGCCTTTTCAAGTTGTTTTTGTTTATGCATAAGGAGTTTATGTGTGTATATGTTTACATATCCTTAGGCTTTGATTTGACTAATTGTGATACCCATTTATATGTATATGTGCATGTATATGCATATATGTGTATGTTCAAATAAGGTTGCTGCAACTTAAAACCATTTTCATTTGTCAAACCGTTGTAAATTCGAAATCCGAATTCCGGTCACATTTTCAATTTTTAATCAAATCACTTATTTATGAAATCAAAACTTGAAAATAAATTTTTTTCTCATTAAATAATAATTAAAATGAATTACTTAACTTATAAAACAATTATTTGATATTTAAAATTAATTAAATATCCTAAATTAAAGTGATAAAATATTGGGTCCTTACATTTGCTTTGTATAAAAATTTCAGTTTAAGGAAAGCACTTTCGAATAATTTGGTTTAGTTTGAAGTTGCGGTGACATGCAAAAGGTTAAAGTATTTTTATCGCTCGAGTCTTGCTGCATGTACGAATGACTTATCATAATCTATCCCTTTTTCTTGGTTATACCCTACACAACTAATATAACTTTATTTTCAATAATCTTGTAATTTTTGTTATTTATTGCATGCCTATTTAGTTTCAATCGCTGAACGATTTTAGGTCTAGGAACTAATTCCCATGTGTCCTTACATTAAAATCGGTTTAACTCTTCATGCTTTGCTAATATCCAATATTCATCTTTAGTGGCTTCTTTATAGTTTTTAGGTTCTAAACTGATTATAAAAGCTCTGTGACCCATTCCATTGACTTGTCTTCTACTCATCACTTTAGCAAAAACATCAACTAATGCATTTTAAATTGGATGAACTTTTAAAAGAATTCAAGGCGTTTTTTAAACGTTGTTATTTTGATTTTCAATGTTATTATTTTCAGTAGTTTCATTATTTTGTAAAACATTTTTCCACAACTGTTGGATGATTAATAATTAATATTTCAGTTCACCATCTAGAACTTCAGAATTTTCATCAAATGATATGTGTAAATTTTCCTCGATAACATCCATTCATTTATCAAAAATTCTATAAGATTAAATTCTTACCAAATAACCATTGAAGATAACTTTATCGGATTTCAGATCAAATTTGCCTAATTGGTCTTTTGTTTTAAGTATGAAATCTTCTACATCAAAAACTGTAATATACGATACTTTATGTTTCTTGCAACTAAAAAGTTCGTATAGGATATTTTTGGTCATGGGCCTTTTCTAGACATGGTATAGAATATAACATGCAATAGATACTGCTTTGGACCAAAATTATTGTGGTAAAGCATTACTACTAAGTAGAGATCTAATGCATTCTTGTAATATTCTATGTTTCTTTCTACAACACCTTTTTATTGTTTTTGTGCTAGGAAAAGTGAAATTGTGCCTAATATCCTTTTAAATACAAAAATTATTAAATTGTTCCTTCAAATTTGTCGTCGTGGTCACTTCTAATGTTTCTACTTTTCAAAATTTTCAAGCATTGAATTATTTGGCAAAAGTCTTGAACGTTTCAAAATTTCAGTTTTATGTTTCAAAATAATGTCAGATTATAACATGAAAACGTGTTATTTATTACGAAAACACTTACTATGTGTAACGATCTCGGTTTTTGAGTTAAATTTAAATTGACAATTAAAATAAAATTTTGGATTAAATTGTGGGTTAATTTGAAATTTCCAAACTAAATAAAACATTTGTTTGTTTATATATATATATATATATGTATAAATTGAATATAAAAAGAACTTTGGTTTGAAATTCAAAATAAATCTCTTATAAATAATATTTGGATTTGAAAAGCTCTATTTCAAAATTACTAGAAATTTGTTTTCTAATTTATAATATACATATGTGATATATATTTTGAAAGTTGTATTAGAATTCAATATAGTAAAATTTTAAAAGATATTTGAAAGTTAAATTTTAATTTGATATAAATAATTTTAAAAAGTTATTTAAAGTTAAATTTGTATTTTAAAGATTTATATATAATATATATATGTGTTTATTTATTTAGTATAATTAGATTTCAAACTCATTTTCTTATAAAGTTGTAAATATATAAAATGTAAGAAAAAAAATAGATAATCATGTTTTATAAATTAAAATAAAGCAAATCTTAAAACAAAGTTATGAATTTATTAAACCTAAAGGGGTTAAACATAATTTGAATTATTTTAACGAGTGCAAACAAATTATACTATTTCTAACAAGTGTAGGATAAAGAGTTTATAAATTTAACAAGTGTTAGAAAATTAAACAGGTGGCAAGATAATTTTTTTTATTTTTATTTAGGATTTTAGAAAATGTGTTGAGGAAAGAAACCAGGCCATTCTCTTTAAAACTTTAAAACTGAAAACAAACTACCTCATACAAAAATTAAAACCAGAAAACAAATACAAACCTCGGCAAAAGGAATTCTCAAACTCAAAAGCACTTCATTTAATATCAAGTTTCTGATCAAATAATCTCAAATATGAAAGCAATCAAACTTCAGCTTTTAACCTGGAAATCAAAATAAAATCAGAATCAAAACAAACAATTACAAGCCTGAAGCATTTCAACCCGAGCAATTCAATTTTTAAGTAAGAGTAGATTCAACATCAAACAACAATTTCAAAAGCGTGAAAACAATTAAAATCCAAGATTCAATTTCAAATAAAAATCAAGCGATTACAGTTTCAAGAATCAAAACATCAAGCTTCCACATCAAAGTCCATATCTATTTTCAAATCATTTTCCATGTTCCAGGCTTATGTTCTCTGTGCAACTATTCCAGGTGAGCAAACATCATTTTTTTAAAAAGCCTTAATATGTTATATCTTGATGGATGTGATAAATGTTTAAAGTAATGTTATAGATTTGTTTGCATGGATGTGAATGTGTTTGTGTATAGGAAATATGTAGATGTTTAAATATGCATGCCTGCACATATACTTGTAAGGCTCTATTTTAGTTACAGAAAAGGAAAAAAAATCACTTACTCTTTATCAAATCTCCTTTAGGCCATGATTTATAAACAAAATATGCTCGAATTAATAAGACATTCGTTTTAAAAATTGTTTCCAGTAAAAATACTGGGTAAATATTTTTGCAAGAATAAATTACTGAGATGATGAATTCAAAGTCGAAAACTAGACCTTTAAATTCTCAAGTTTTGATTATGTAAATTATTTCGAAATGGAAGATGATGATTTATAATAATAAAATCTAGATGTTTAAGATTAGGGATAATTAGAAATTTCAAGTTGATTAGAATATGCATTTTCATCATTTGTCGTTGATCGATGACTAATTGGATGACGTGATTGCTGATGAAGGTAGTTGGTGTAATGGGGATCATCAGAAAAATGCTCGAATTTTTTTATTTTGCCAAGGTGGCCGTTCGAAGTGAATTTAGGGTTTATGGTCATGTTTGGAGTGCTGGCGTTCTCGAGCTAATCGCGTCGTCATCAAAGCAATTCAGGTGATCGGACCTGTGTAGATGAGAGCATTGGACGTCGGAGCAGCTTGGGTCAAGATAGCATGGTCATCAGTGGTCTGTAACGTCGGTGCAAGGCTGATTTGGGCGACTGATTGGGTTCCATTTTTTTAGACTTGCTCAAAATTTGAATTCGTGACGAAATCGTCGAACTGGGTAGTGGAGTTCGTCGACGAGGTCAGGGGTGACTTGGGGGTGGTTGCGACGATGGTCAAAGACGGTGCTGGTGATTGTGCACGTGCATTGGTGCCTCTGGATATCTGGTTGTTGCGAGAGTGTTGCTCGAATTTTCTACCGTGTCGTTTGCAAGCATTTAATATATACATTAATTTTAAAAATTTAAAATAGAAAACAAAGTTGAGAAGAAGAAGAAAGGAAGAACTCGGGAAAGTAGAAGATTAGCTCAAGTTTTTGTTCGAGCAAGTTTGAGGTGGGATCGGGTTTGACTATTGGTGATAGGTTTTCAAATCTGAAGTAAAGTTGTACAGGTTTAAAAAATTTAATTGAATCTTAAACCAGGTTTTAAAGTTTACAAATAAATTATGTTCAGGTTTTTAAATTTTATAAGTGAATTTGTACTTGGCTTAAAAAGGCAAAAGAAAATATTTTAGCCAATTTTTAAAAGTTGAACAATTTTTTAATTAATTATATTATCTTATTTTATGAATGAGATTTAAATTAAAGGTTAATTTAAATTAATTATATTATCTTATTTTAAGAATGTGATTAATTAAAAGATAATTAATCAATGTAATTAATTAAAGGTAATTAATTAAGTGATGAAAGGATAATTAATAATAAAAGGAAATTAATTAATTTTTGTGATTAATTAATTAATGTGATTGATTATAAGATAATTAATCAAAGTGATTTATTTATGATTAAGGGTTAATTAATTAATAAAAGTGATTAAGGGTTAATTAATTAATATAATTAATTAGGGATAATCACTTATTGTAGTTAATTAACGATAATTAATTAAATGGTAAATAATTAAGGATTAATTAATTAATTAAAGAGATATTATCTTTTGGAGTTATTTCTTTCTGTTGTATCTTGTATCTCTCATAATATTGATCACTTAGTTGTATCACTGTTGTAATCAACTATTGTATATCAATGATATTATTCATTTCTTCCGTTGTATTGTTATACTTAATGTGCTATAAGCTCCGACGAACCAGATTCGACGTTTGAATCTGCGGCATCCAAATATGGGTGATGTATTTAAGTGTTGATTTTCGATGGTCGAGCCAGGATCCTTTGACTTTGATTTATTGATCTAACCTAAGTTGGAACAAACAAATCAAGATGAGGCAACTTTGATAATTCTTTAGTTGTAATTCCGTTAACTAATTTAAAAGACAATTATCTAAGTTTTCCTTTTAACAACCATATCATAAGTTACCAACTTTGAAATTCATCTTTGGTAAGCCTTCTAAAATTATATTTTTAGCTAAATTATTCATAGACTAGAAGTTAATGATAGAATCACTTGTGTCATAGCCACAGACCACTAAGATTTGCAACAAGGTATATGTCGCTATCATTATTAACGTACGTATTTGAAATATGAGTATTATTCTTCTAATATCCTAAATAATTAGATCTTCATTGTTGGTGAAAATATTACATATATCTATCTCAAAACTTAGTTCAAAACAATTATTGCATAACTAGCTTATACTTAATAAGTCGTGTTTCAATTTTTGACTAATAAAACATTAGTGCTAAAAGGCGAGTTAGGATTACCAAAATTGCCGATGTCCCCTTTCTTGATGATTTAACCTTTCAAGTTGCCACAAAAAGTAATGTTGTCTTCATCCATTATTGTATATTTATAAGCATATCTACATTTCCCAACATAAGTTTGGAACATCTGTCATTCAAAATCCTTTTCTGCTTCTAGATATTATTCTTGGGTAACTATAAGATATAAAGAACTTTTTATTGGTACCCACTTTTTACTTTAGGGTCTTGGGGGTTATGTTAAAGGTTAGAACCTTTGAAAATAAAATTATTATTATTATGGACCTCAGAAATAAGTTTGTCAATATACTTATTTCTAATTAAACTATTGTTTTTTAGGTATCCATATTTTAATATTCTTATTATTTGGTTTATTTTGACTACAAGTGGGTTTCTAAACTTAGTGCACAGTGATACATATTTCTTAGGAATATGTCTGTTAATTTTTGTTTCTCTAAAATTTAATCATTTCTATTACTTAATTGCCTATAAATATTTACAATTTTGATAAATTTCTTTTTCTTTAATAAATTTAGACATATTATAAGTAACCATTCTAAATTCACCTCCGTTTCTTTAACCTTATCTAATAAGAATGTTATAAATGATTTTAAATCACACTTTTCTTTTGATAATATAATATTCTTGCATCTATACATTTTAAGTTCATTATTTAGCACAAGAGATAAAGAATTTAAATTGTCATAAGAAGTATGATATTTTATAATTCTTCTTTGAGAATTATTTTCTCATCTTTTAGTATCAATTTTCTCGTTCAAGTTGATTATATTAAGAAAATAACTTCTTTTCCCCTCTTTTGATTGATTTATATTATCAACTTAAGTAAAATTTAATTTTAAGAAGTCATCATATGGAAATTCATTACGTACTTCATTATTGATAGCCATAAAGCATAAATTTGCTTGCTAGTTTTGCTTTCTCTATTCGAGGAAGCCGATAAGGAGTTAGAGTCATCTCATGTTACTTGGAAAGCCTTCCTTTTCATCTTGGCTCTTTCATTTTGATTCTTAAATCAGCTCTAACGACCCCACTTCTATGCCTAATTTAGCAAAGAACATTACAAGTAATGTCATCTGCTAATCTGAAGAATGCAGCTGGATAAGGGCAATCGATTGTGAATATATCTTTATACTAACACTGACACGTCTTATTTACATTTTTGAGATCTGAACTGAAAATTGGACGTGTGCATTATTAACACAAAGTAATAAACACATCGATTAAAAATATTTAGAACAATATAGAATATAGATAAATCAAAATCAGTGTCACATATTACAGCGAGCTAATATACAACATATTTTATAATAAGGTGTGAGTGTACAAAATGTCAATACCATACTCACTCTAAAGTACATCTTATGTCATATTCTATGCCAGGTACAAAATGACTATTGAATAATATACATGACATAACTACTAAATGTCAATATACCTAAGGGTGAAGTAAACTAAAATAGTCAAAATAGTCCACTCCCAAGCTAACTCAAAATCCAAGAGTCAATGAGTCCCTGTACCTATAAAGTGTCTGCCTGACCCGAGTATTACTAAAAATAATAAACAGGTTAGACTATATCTAAATAAAAAGGTGAGATACTAATATCATAATTAAATGACTCGAAATAATAAGCCATAATAAAATATTTCGAACAAACAATCATAATAAGGCATATTAATTAAATTCCCCACTTTATAAATCCATAGATGACTTAAGTTTAAAACAAGACATCTCAAAATATGCCTAAAACTCAAAAATCCTTAAAATGCATATCAAACCAATAGATACATATATCACAATCATGACTTAGGAATAACCAAACAAGTCCTGAATAAAATATGTCCAGAACAAATACTCAAAGAAGGCATATCTAAAAAATCATAATTTCATAAATACATATCAATTCTCAATAGACTATCATGTTAAAATATGGTGATAACTAATTTAAAATTCCACAGAGCCATAAAGGATGCAGAATATCCATACTAAAAATCTCTGAAGAAATAATCATCAATAATGAAATAATAATGGTAGTCATCTATCAGTTAAGTACAGTGACATGCTATCTACCGAAAGTGACCCACTATGTAGAAAGGAAGCCTACCGAAAGAGACTGCAGATTAGGAACACCGCTCAAACGAAAGAGTAGACGTGCACCTAATCTGTCATATGCAAATTTACCTACCAAAAGAGGTAAATATAGTCAAACTGTATAAAAAAAATAAACCGATAGGTTGTAGTGTCTATAGACTACGATGCATGTAATAATCTGCCTTCCGAAAGAGACAGCCGTATTTACACCATAATGGATTTTTCGAAAGAGATCTGCCTATCCAATCTAAAAATATGTCGATTCTCGTACCGATGAAAAATGAGTTATCTTCTCTCAGGGATCTATCGGCCGGAAATCCGAACACCCTAATATAATACAACTCTAAGTGTTAATTATTGTCACTCTAGTAATCATAAGAATTTAACTAACCGTCCCATACCAGAAAGTAAATTCAAGTATTTACTAAAATCTAGTAATTCCCACTCAAACTCTATTTAACAAACTATAATAATAATTGAAAGAATTGTACAAAGTGTCCTATACCACTCGATTACTCAATCGTTTATTAAAATTCTTTGTTTCATAGAAAATCACGAAATTCATTAGAAATCCAATTCAAACATGCATAAAAACAGCCAAAAGCTAAATACAATAAAAGCCAACAATAGTTTATAGGTTGATAGTAATTAATATAATTTTATCATATAGAAAACGATTTCTAAAATATTTTACCTATTATTCACTTTTAAACTTCTCACCTTTTTTAATCCATAATAAATATATTAAAAGAATTTTAAATTAGTTTTTATATATACCAAGATATAATATTTCCAAAATCACTTTTAAAATCCAATAACTCATATATATGAGAAAGGAGTTACAAATTTAAGTCTTAAATTAAAATTCCTTTATTAGGTCTTTGAATCAAAAAAATATTTAAATAATTGATAATTCATTTTATTTCAAATCTATATAGACATATTTATAATATTACTTCATAAACACTTTTAATGCGACAACCCGGGTTTTTAGCAATATAAATGGGATAATTTTCTAATTTAAAAATTGTAAAACCTATTCTTTTCAAAACAATCAAAATGTGCTTTCCAATTTCTTATTGTGTGTATGTGTGTGTGTGTATATGTAGATTGTAAATGGAACTTTGATTTGAAATTCAAAAGTAAATATATTAAAAATAATTTAGATTTGAAACTCTACATTTTTAAACATTATTATATATATACACACTTAGTTATTGATTTAAAATATTAATAATCTTAGTTTAAAATTTAAAATAAGGATAAATAAAAAGGAAATATGAAAGTATAAATATAAAAGGGTTTTATAATATTTCTTCAAGTAAACATGGTAAATAAAAATATAAAAATAAAAATAAAACATAAATAAATGTAAAGTATTTGCTAAAGACATTTGTAAGTTAGATGATGACACATGTGTACAAGTGTCAAGTTGTTTTTTTTTTAAATTGTTTTCTTCATTTAAATTAAAAAGAAGAAAAAATGATTTAAGGAAGAAACTACAGGCTATATAATTTACAATCTCAATTTCTTTCTTACTTTGTTTTTTTCTTTCAAGAAAAATATATATAAAAGAGAATAACAACTCCAAGCTTTCAACTGAGTAAAGCAGCAATTCAAATTCATGTAACGACTCGATTTTTTGACGCCTAAAAATCGACATCAATACGTCCACTGTATCAAATGCATAATAACCAAATGCTAGAAAACCAAACCGTTAGGGTTAAAGAAGAAGAAGGTAGAAGAAGAAAAAGAAATAATATTAGGTTCCCACAATCGTAGTGGAACAATATGTAATAGATAAATGACAAATCTTTAAATAAAAGAACTATATCAGTTTATACATTACATTATCAGAGTCAAATACAACACAATAGTGGAAAAAATAACATCATATACGTGTGATATGTCTCACCATCTAGCTTGACTCTTGATCTTTACATCATACTTTCCTGACTTAGCTCCAGGTCCTACTGATAACTTGACTCTTGGCTGCTCGGGTGGAAAATTATAGGCACTCGGAATTTAGAAAAGGGAACAATAAATTCCGAGTCAGTCAAGGGACTAGTGTGAGATCTTAAAAAAAGTTATTGTACAGAAGAAATAAAAAGAAACCCACTCATGCTTTTTGAAAATGAAACTACCATAAGGTCTCTCGGCACACACACAATGCAATCGCACACTTGGGGAAGGTTTCTCCTTATGATAGTCAAACTTGCTTGATACGCGAAAATCCTTTTGATATTATTATTAGTACATAGAGTGGAAAACATTTTGAAAGTATAATATTAATCTGAGCCAGCATATGTACCATTATAGTATGCCTACTATAGCTACCATTTAAAAATGGTAGGTTATACAACTAAAAACCGTAAAGGGCTCGTATTGAGTGATTGGATTTCCAACAAATGGTCAAGGCTATGGAACTTCCTTTATTCGAAGGGTACGCCTCTGGAGGGACGTCCCGAGAACCTAACCGGATCTCTGCCAACACAAGGCCGGATTACCTCTGTAACTATATAACTAACTGTCATGAGTATGCCATCCCTCGGTCGTAACCGACCTTTACCGAGGCGCCTCAATTCCCACAACCACATAAGTAAATATCTGGGATCCATACCAGAATACCACTTTTTTTATCCATACAAGTTAAATATCTAAGCTCCATACTATAATACCACTTTTTATCCAGAAGGACATGCACATACCCTGAGGGGCGTGACCCCCATAACCTTGCTGCATCCTTCCTGTTTCGACCATTTTCGGGATGTGAGGTTCGATGAAGTATCATCCCAAAAAGCTACGCTTTTCACAAAAGCCATGCTTCGATCAACCAATGATCAGCACTTAGCATGCCACATTACTAAATTGGGAATGTATCACTAGTAACCATCAACTACATAACCTTTGAGCTCGTACGTCTCAGAGAAGGGTATTAAGCTAAGAGAATAAATTCTCCACCACCGAGCAGAAATGTATTTGATAGAAACCAGCTTTATACCTCAAAGTGTAATGTCAGACATACATCCATACAAGTCCTCCTGGGTCTGAATGGAACCGAAGGCACTTCATCCATCGAAGGAAAAAGTCCTTGCAAATTCGGATATCCCCTAATCACGTCCGGACTCTCCATCACATAGGGTAATCTCTATACCGGAGTAACTCGGTGTTGAGATAATCGACAGGCAATCCTTTCATTTTTGAAAATACTCGGTCTTCAACCGGCATCTTCAAATTCAATCCCATTTCATCGTATCATTATTTAGATTGGGTTTTATAACACAATGTCCTCTCTCGGCTAATCCAAATAATGAGCGCTTATTTTAAAAACAAGTGGATATATTTAGATCTAAATTAAGTCACAACAAATTTCCATTTTTGATCCTTTAAAAAAAAGATCCATCATTAAGATTCGATGTGGTTTTCGGATAACCATTATCGATTAAGAAGAATGATCCACAACCCGTTTATCATTTTCCCAAAACCAAAAAGTTTCAACTTTCCAAAACAATTTTTAGTAAAGACACTATCATTCTTACTAACTTCCCAAACTCAACCATAAGTTCAAACAATATTTTCTCAACAATTCAAATTTAATTCAAATTCAAAATTTAAACTATCCTAATTTCTCAAAAATTTTCTAACTCTCTAAATATCCGAAAAATTTCGCCAGCGTCTCCTTTGCGCGACTAGCTCGGTACGACTACAAAATGCCACAATGGGACCCCATATTTCAAAAGAAAACAAAAGGCCAAGTGGCTAGACCAGAAAATCATCAAATTTCATACAGAAATTTAAATATATACCTTTTGACGAGAAATTTCATTTACCTTCTGAAATCAAAAATCCAATTACCTTTTCCTTTATAACACCTGTATATCCGACTAGCAATAATGTCCGATTACAACATTCAAAATCATTTTGCACATTTCTTTACAATTGTTTCAATATCTATTTCATTCAAGCCCGTACGATGTCCGTGTATCATTCGTATGCAATATCAAATTCGATCGCTCACTCGATCACACAATTTCACTTCCGAACTAGTATCGTCACCCCGACTTCCTAATGTGGACTCAGATATGGTTTCTGTAACGACCCAGAATTTTTACTAATTAAAATTTGAATATTTAATTAATTTTAAATATTAATAAGTGAAATTTTTAAGTCGAATAAATTTTATTTCGAATAATTGGATTTAATTGGATAATTAAATCGATAATTTAATATGTTAAATTACAGAAATAATTGAAAATCGAGTTAAATATGATTGAAAATGATTTGTAAAAGTTTATTTTATCATATTGGAGTTAGAACGATATTATAGAACTTTTAAAATCGAATTAAGAGTTTATTTGTGAAAATTGAATATTTTAATATTTAATCGACTAGTGAAATTAGCCATTTTTTGAACAGTCTCAGAATTGGACGAAACTAGTTCCATTAGATCCGTAATAGTTTGTTATTATCGGGTTTCAGTTTTCATAGCAATCGGAGTTATCGTTTGATCGCGGCAGCTCGAAACGCATCGAAATTGTTTTAATATTAATTTGGCGAGTTAAAATAGTCATTTTTCAAACTGTGTCGGATTTCGACGAAACCGGTTTAATCGGATCCGTAATGTGATACTATTGTATGGTTTCAAATTTTGTGTCAATCGGATTTACTGTTTGTCCGGTGCAAGCTAAAACGCCTAGAAAATCGTTTAATCGGTTTAATTTTAAATTGAACGTTTATTACCATAACTCGCACAGATGACCGAATTAGCTTCCAAAACCTGTTCCATTATGTCCGGAACGCGAGATAAACCCTAGAAACATCGGTCACCGCGCGTAAATCGGAGTTTGGAAATTCCGGAATGAATAGCGTCGTTCAAACTTCTATAAATAGCCCCCTCTCTTCACAAAATAAAAAAAATTAGGTTTTAAAAGCCCTAGCCGCCAGTAGCTTCAACCAATGGCCAGAATTTTCTTCCTTCTCCTCTTAATTACTCTTAATCCATCAAGTATTAGAGAGAGTGTTCAACATGAAACTTGTAGAGCATGAAGAGAGCTTCGAATCTATACGGAGTTGATCGAAATTGGAGCGACGTGGAGGGAGAAAAGGGGGGCCGACGCCTGCTAGTTGCGCACGCATATCAACGTGCTACAGGGGGCCGAGTTGCATAGGGTGGTGGCCGTGCGTAGCTCTTCTCGCGAGCTTTCCAATGGCGTTTCCTGATCGAAGTTTAGTCGAGCGTGGTGGCCGAACTATTAAACCCTAGTTTATGCAAATGGGTTTCATGTTACGTGTTGTTTACTGGAGAAGAACGTGAGATGGAAGAACATGAGTAACGGCCAAGATTGCAAGGTGCAGGATCTCACGGCCAGAATCAATTAGGTTTAGAAAATTATAAATTTATGTTGTAAATTTATGTTTAAAAATTCATAAACTTGTAAAAATCATATCTTTTTCATACGAGGTCGAAAACGCGCGAAACAGGAAGCGTTGGAATCGTATAGACGAGTACTACGCTATGGAATTGGATTGGAGTCGTTTGGAGTGAGTGAGAATTTCGAGTAAAATTAAACGTCCGTTTAATTTTATTCGAAATAAATCGCTAAAACGAAATTGAAATCAAGGTAAGAACTTCTCACTCAATCGAATCGGTTTCGATTTAATTTTAAATAGTTATATTTAAAATACTTGAATGCATATTTGAATGATGATTGTTATCTATTGATTGTTAAAATAGACATTATGCGCCGTTAGTAAGCGGATGTTATTTATTAAAAACATATACCGCGAATATTTCATAAACAGTGAAATTGGTATTATATATAATAGCAATATATATATAGGCATATGTATATATTGCAGTTGTTGATTTCCCGTATTATATAGCGATGAGATCCTATTGCGCCGTCTATTAAGCGGATAATATTTTAAATCCCATATACCGCGATAATTTCGTACTGGAACGGAATTGGTATTGTGCTAACATCTTTGGATGCAGGAAAACAGGTCGGAGGGATCCAACCGGATTCCTCAATAGTATTTATATTGATTATGGATATTTTGATATTCGTTGATTATCATATCGATATATGATATCGTTGTTGTTGTGATTGACCATTTGGTGTGTAGCATCATTGGACCAAATTTTGGAATTTTAAAAGGATTTCAAAGTGATTTTTGAAAGTATACGTTTATAAAATAATTTTGGAATTGATTCGTTTTAAAAAAAAAACGTATAATTTTAATGTTATACAAATTATGATTTTTGAGAAAAATAGTTAAAAGTTGATTTTTGAAAATATGGGGTTAATGGTTTTATAAAATAGTTTAAATTGCAATTTTTGAATTTATTATAAAAAGTTTAAATATAGGATTTATAGAATTTGATTATTTTATAAATCAAAGAGAATAGTGAAATTATAAAGGAGTTTAAAGACGTTTTAAAATAATAATAATATAAATTGATTTAGATAAAGGATTTATAAATTGATATTTATAAATTAAAACGTTGGAATTATAGAACGAGTTTTTATAAGTATTAGAATGAATTATAAATGAATTTCGTAAATGAATGAAATTTATAGGATTTTAAACGTTGAAGTTATAAATGGAATTTATAAGCAGTAGGTTTATAAAATTTGTAAAGTTATTAAAAGAATAGATTTGGGATAAATAAATGAATCTTATAAGTTATAAGATTTATAATTTGGAAAGTCTTTAAAAGAACGATTTTGTAAAATAATCGTTTTATAAGCATTTAACTTATAATATGAACCTTTGGTTTATAATTGTGTTATAAAGTGAATAGGTTAATAAAGGAATTTATAAAAGGAAGTAGTTATAAAACAAATAGAAAGGGAAATTATAAACAATTGTTTTATAAATCCGCAACGACTTATTTTGATAAGTAAATTGTTATAACTTATTTATGAAGTTATATTCACGTTTTAGACAGTGAATAATCCTTTAAAATAAAATGAATAGAAATGATGAAATTGGTTAACGTAGTATATTCACGTTTTTGAATAGTGAATATTTTGTTAAAGAAAATGTTTTGGATATGATGTTTTAAATAGAATTAAAACGATCTAACGATGTTTTAAAATGTGTTAAGATTCGAAACCATAGATTTCAACATTTATTGTTGGAACAGACGTTTTCGAGAAATAAAAGGAAATGGTGGACTATAACACTGTTGTTATAGTAAATGATTTCCAAAAGGAAATGTTTTGTATAGTATTGGGATTTATATATCGATTTTAATTTCGAATCCCTATACTAGTGATTTTGGATTGTCGTAATGATGTTTTACGCAACATTCGTTTTGGCCCAAATAAATATGTTTAAGAGAATGATTTCCTTAAAGAATGAAATATATGCTTAATTTCGATTTAAGTATATTGAATATTTTTCAAAGGTTGAAAATAAATAAAATTTGTGAATTACTTATTAATAAATAAGTATGGAAATGTTTTTCCAATGTGAAATGAAACGTTTTGAGAATTTATCTTTTTGAAGATAAATTGAAATGAATAATTGAAATCGTATATGCATAGGTATTTTAGAATATAAATTCACTATGGAATTTATAAAAGAAAGGGGAATCTGTTTAAAAAATAAATATTGATTTATTTTTGAAGTGTGAAAAATTTTATATCTAGTAAAGATATTTTTGGGAAATAAATAATTTGGAAAATTATTTGGAATCTGGTGATGTTGTGCATATCCATTGATAGTTCAATAACCGACTATCAATATTTACCTTTGAATGGGTATTTGTTGTGATTTGCTTGGATTTGAAGCCACACTTATTTTTAAAATATTGCGCTCGTTATTCGGATTACCCATTCCGAATAGTGATACGACGTAATGGATAACATTGATGACCGGTGTTGAAGACCGGATATTTTTGAAAGCGAAAGGACAACTCGTCGATTGTCTTTGCACCGAGTAGCTACGGTGTAGAGACTCCCTATGTGATGGGAAGTTCAGACGTGATTAGAGATTATCTGGATTGCAAGGACTTATTTGTAAGTGCCTTCGGTTCTGTTCGATCCCGGAACAGACTTGTATGGATTGTATGTCTGACATTACAAATTGAGATATAAAGCCGATTTCTTTCAAATATATTTCTGTTGGTGGCGGAGAATTTATTCTTTTAGCTTAACACCCTTCTCTGAGACATACGAGCTTAGAGGTTATGTAGTTGAAGGTTATCAACGATATATTCCCAATTTGGTAATGTGACATGCTGAGTGTTGCTGTGAAATGATCATTGTGTTGATCATTTGTGATAGATCATTTGTTTGATCGTTTATCTTTGTGATCATTTCTATGATCATTTGTTGACCCAAAGCACAGCTTTTGTATAAAGCATGGCTTTGTGGACGTGACTTCGTAGAGCCTCACACCCCGGAATGGTCAAAACAGGAAAGATGCGGCAAGGTTATGAGGGGTAGCTCCCTTTAGGGTATGTGCATTTCCTTCTGGAAAAGGGTGGTATCATGGTATGGAGCCCAGATACTTACTCATGTTGAAACACTTTATTTATGATTGTGTGATGTTGATGACGAGCGCTCGGTTAAAGGTCCCAAAGGACCGGGGGATGGCATACTCGTGTCAGTAGTTACCCAGTTAGGGGTAACATAGCCTTGTGTTGGCAGAGATCCGATTTGGTTCTCGGGGACGTCCTTCCAGAGGCGTTCTCATGTGGCAATGGGAAGTTGCTTGGCCTGACCATTCGCTGAAAATCCAAAGAAACAATACGATCTTATACGGTATTAGTTGTAGAACCTATCATTCACTTATGGTGGCGCCCCACTGTTTGGATGGTAGCTATAGTAGGCATAGTTCGGAATGTCTATGCTGGCTAAGATTTATATTCTATTTTTGAAATGATTTTCTCTACACTATGCACTAATAATAATATCAAATGTTTCTTTTTAATGCGTATCAAGCATCTTTGACTATCATAAGGAGAAATCTCCTCCGATTCTGCGTTTGCATTGTGTGTGTGTGCGGGAGGCCTTATGGTAGTCTCATTTTTAAAAGCATTGCGAATTGACTTTAAAAATATTCCTCTATTTTGATTTTAAAGATAAATAAACTGTTTTGAGTTCTCACACCAGTCACATGACTAACTCGGAGTTTATTGTTTTCCTTCCTAAACTCTGGGTGCCCACCAATTTCCACACGGGCAGTCAAGAGTTAAGGTTTATCAGGATATTGATTTATTTTTGAAGTGTGAAAATTTTTATATCTAGTAAAGATATTTTTGGGAAATAAACAATTTGGAAAATTATTTGGAATCTGGTGATGTTGTGCATATCCATTGATAGTTCAATAACCGACTATCAATATTTACCTTTGAATGGGTATTTGTTGTGATTTGCTTGGATTTGAATGCCACACTTAGTTTTAAACTATTGCGCTCGTTATTCGGATTACCCATTCCGAATAGTGATACGACATAATGGATAGCATTGATGACCGGTGTTGAAGATCAGATATTTTTGAAAGCGAAAGGACAACTCGTCGATTGTCTTTGCACCGAGTAGCTACGGTATAGAGACTCCCTATGTGATGGGAAGTCCAGACGTGATTAGAGATTATCCGGATTGCAAGGACTTATTTGTAAGTGCCTTCGGTTCTGTTCGATCCCGGAACAGACTTGTATGGATTGTATGTCTGACATTACAAATTAAGATATAAAGTTGATTTCTTTCAAATATATTTCTGTTGGTGGCGGAGAATTTATTCTTTTAGCTTAACATCCTTCTCTGAGACATACGAGCTCAGAGGTTATGTAGTTGAAGGTTATCAGCGATATATTCCCAATTTGGTAATGTGACATGCTGAGTGTTGCTGTGAAATGATCATTGTGTTGATCATTTGTGATAGGATCATTTGTTTGATCATTTATCTTTGTGATCATTTCTATGATCATTTGTTGACCCAAAGCACAGCTTTTGTATAAAGCGTGGCTTTGTGGACGTGACTTCGTCGAGCCTCACACCCCGGAATGGTCAAAACAGGAAAGATGCGGCAAGGTTATGAGGGGTAGCTCCCTTTAGGGTATGTGCATTTCCTTCTGGAAAAGGGTGGTATCATGGTATGGAGCCCAGATACTTACTCATATTGAAACACTTTATTTATGATTGTGTGATGTTGATGACGAGCGCTCGGTTAAAGGTCCCAAAGGATCGGGGGATGACATACTCGTGTCAGTAGTTACCCAGTTAGGGGTAACTCGGCCTTGTGTTGGCAGAGATCCGGTTTGGTTCTCGGGGACGTCCTTCCAGAGGCGTTCTCATGTGGCAATGGAAAGTTCCTTGGCCTGACCATTCGTTGGAAATCCAAAGAAACAATACGATCTTGTACGGTATTAGTTGTAGAACCTATCATTCACTTATGGTGGCGCCCCACTGTTTGGATGGTAGCTATAGTAGGCATAGTTCAGAATGTCTATGCTGGCTAAAATTTATATTCTATTTTCGAAATGATTTTCTCTACACTATGCACTAATAATAATATCAAATGTTTCTTTTTAATGCGTATCAAGCATCTTTGACTACAATAAGGAGAAATCTTCTCCGATTCTGCGTTTGCATTGTGTGTGCGTGCGGGAGGCCTTATGGTAGTCTCATTTTTAAAAGCATTGCGAATTGACTTTAAAAATATTCCTCTATTTTGATTTTAAAGATAAATAAAATGTTTTGAGTTCTCACACCAGTCACATGACTGACTCGGAGTTTATTGTTTTCCTTCCTAAACTCTGGGTGCCCACCAATTTCCACACGGGCAGTCAAGAGTTAAGGTTTATCAGGATATTCAGGAGTTGCAGGAGGCAAGCTGGATGGCATGGCGTATTATTAGTGTATAGTATTTCTTTTCCGCTGTTGATGTTGTTTGTTGTTGTACACTCTGATGTGATGTAATGTAATAACTGATATAGTTCTTTATTTAAAGATTATTCATTTATTATTATATGTTGTTCCGCTGCGAATTGTGAGATTCTGATGTTGTTATGCTGTTTTCATTCCGTTCTATTTTCTTTTCTCTCTATTTTCTATCTTTCTCTCTCTTCTTCTGTCGTTTTCTTTTTCTTAAACAATGAGAATTCGTATTTCTGTTCATCTTGAGTTAATCTATGGAGATTAGTGTATATTCAAGGAGTACGGATTTGCGGGTCGTCACAGGTGGTATCGGAGCATATGGTTAAGCGACAACCATGGTTCTGTTGGGTATTACTCATTAGAGATAGAGTCAGTAGTACTCTAGAATGAGTTTGAGTGTAATAATAGCTATGAGAGCGTATTTGTTAGTGAATATATAAAATTGTTTTATATTGTGATGATTGGTTTATTGAGTGGCATATGAACCTTCGTCAGCACGGTCTCGACAACTATGCCGAAGGGGTTTATAAACATTTGAACAGAACAATTCGACATAATATTGTTTTAAATTGGGTAAATAAAATAATTTTACCTTGATTATATTATATATATAAAGGAATAATTTTTCAGAATTATTAAAGTGTATATAAGTTGATTGTTTGGTTGTTTGAATAATCTAAATAAGAGAATAATTGTATAAGTAAAAAGAATTGTAAGAATTGAATTATAATTAAAGTGATTTACAATTGTGAAATAAACTTATATATATAAGAAGTGAAACTATATGAATATATTTATGAATATGAGTTGTAAATAAAATTGAATTTAAAGTTAAATAAAAATTTACTTAGAATTGGAATTTGAACTGATTTATAAGTGGGAATTTAAGTTAAGTGATGGATATGAACTTAAGTTATATAAATGAAATTCAACTTTTGTAATTGAATTGAATGAATGGATTGAATATTAATCAATTAAATGTAAATAATTGATATGGAATAATAAATGTAAGTATTAATTCATTAAAATCTTATGTTATTGGAAGTTGAAAAATTGAAGGAAAATCAATTTAATTAAACCAATTGAAAGTAAAGGTGTTAAACCAAATTGAATGAATATAGCAAAGGAATTTGGTTGTAATGAATAAACATTGGTTTTTAGTTGATTGTATATAAATTCATTAAGTGTTAATGAAATTGAATTAGCGAAATTAGAAGCTAAAGTAATTGAATCCAACTTGGAAGAAAATGATCTTAAATGGAATTGAATTTGATTTGGAAGTGAACCAACTTGAATATGAATTAGTGAATATAAACTAATTGAAAATGAATGTTAGTAAAAACATCCATTGTTAATGAATCAAATGTGATTAAATTGAAAACCCAATTCATTGAATATTAATGAGAATATGAATGAATATTTATTGGTTATGGATGTTAGTTGAATGCTAGTTGGTTGATGGTTGAATATATATTGCTTTTACTACATTTGCTATGTTGGCATATATAGTTATTATGTTGCTATATGTTGTATATCGATACTATTGTCTATATACATGTTTCTCATCTGTTTGTTGAGTGTTTAGTAGGTGCAGATCGCGTTTGCTTCGCATTTGGAGCTCGCTTTCGCGCTATATTAGCCGTATATGCTTGCTAATAAAATATAAGGTACATATCTCGGATTAAATATCGTACTTTTACACTTTTTTCCCTGCGGAATGCCTCATTACTTGATGAGATGTATATTTGTGATATATATGCTGTCATTTTTTTTCCGGATCGAGCCGCGCAAAGGAGACTATGGCGAATTTTTCCGAAAATTTAAGGCGTTAGAAAAATTGGAAAATTTTGAAAACTATAACTTTGATTTTGGAATTGAAAGTTAAACAATAGTAGTTGTTTTTGAAAAGATAACTAAGTATGATTTGGAAACTTAGTAAAGTATTGTAAGAAGTTTAACTATGGATTTATGGAAAGTCAATAGATTCTGTAACTTTTCTTACTTGGTAATTTCGAGGACGAAATTCTTTTAAGTGGGGAAGTATGTAACGACCCAGAATTTTTATTAATTAAAATTTGAATATTTAATTAATTTTAAATATTAATAAGTGAAATTTTTAAGTCGAATAAATTTTATTTCGAATAATTGGATTTAATTGGATAATTAAATCGATAATTTAATATGATAAATTACAGAAATAATTGAAAATCGAGTTAAATATGATTGAAAATGATTTGTAAAATTTTATTTTATCATATTGGAGTTAGAACGATATTATAGAACTTTTAAAATCGAATTAAGAGTTTATCTGTGAAAATTGAATATTTTAATATTTAATCGACTAGTGAAATTAGCCATTTTTCAAACAGTCTCAGAATTGGACGAAACTAGTTCCATTGGATCCGTAATAGTTTGTTATTATCGGATTTCAATATTCGTAGCAATTGGAGTTATCGTTTGATCGTGGCAGCTCGAAACGCATCGAAATTGTTTTAATATTAATTTGGCGAGTTAAAATAGTCATTTTTCAAACAGTGTCGGATTTCAACGAAACCAGTTTCATTGGATCCGTAATGTGATATTATTGTATGGTTTCAAATTTCGTGTTAATCGGATTTACCGTTTGTCCGGCGCAAGCTAAACGCCTAGAAAATCGTTTGATAGGTTTAATTTTAAATTGAACGTTTATTGCCATAACTCGCACAGATGACCGAATTAGCTTCCAAAACCTGTTCCATTGTGTCCGGAACGCGGGATAAACCCTAGAAACGTCAGTCACCGCGCGTAAATCAGAGTTTGAAAATTCCGGAATGAATAGTGTCGTTCAAACTTCTATAAATAGCCCCTCTCTTCACAAAATAAAAAAATATTAGGTTTTAAAAACCCTAGCCGCCAGTAGCTTCAACCAATGGCTAGAATTTTCTTCTCTTCTCCTCTTAATTACTCTCAATCCATCAAGTATTAGAGAGAGTGTTCAACATGAAACTTGTAGAGCATGAAGAGAGCTTCGAATCTATACGGAGTTGATCGAAATTGGAGCGACGTGGAGGGAGAAAAGGGGGGCCGACGCCTGCTAGTTGCGCACGCACATCAACGTGATACAGGGGGCCGAGTTGCATAGGGTGGTGGCTGTGCGTAGCTCTTGTCGCGAGCTTTCCAATGGCGTTTCCTGATCGAAGTTTAGTCGAGCGTGGTGGCCGAACTATTAAACCCTAGTTTATGCAAATGGGTTTCATGTTACGTGTTGTTTACTGGAGAAGAACATGAGATGGAAGAACATGAGTAACGGCCAAGATTGCAAGATGCAGGATCTCACGGCCAGAATCAATTAGGTTTAGAAAATTATAAATTTATGTTGTAAATTTATGTTTAAAAATTCGTTAGCTTGTAAAAATCATATCTTTTTCATACGAGGTCGAAAACGCGCGAAACAGGAAGCGTTGGAATCGTATGGACGAGTACTACGCTATGGAATTGGATTGGAGTCGTTTGGAGTTAGTGAGAATTTCAGGTAAAATTAAACGTCCGTTTAGTTTTATTCGAAATAAATCGCTAAAACGAAATTGAAATCAAGGTGAGAACTTCTCACTCAATCGAATCGGTTTCGATTTAATTTTAAATAGTTATATTTAAAATACTTGAATGCATGTTTGAATGATGATTGTTATCTATTGATTGTTAAAATAGACATTATGCGCCGTTAGTAAGCGGATGTTATTTATTAAAAACATATACCGCGAATATTTCATAAACAGTGAAATTGGTATTATATATAATAGCAATATATATATATATATTTATATATATATATATATATAGGCATATGTATATATTGCAGTTGTTGATTTCCCGCATTATATAGCGATGAGACCCTACTGCGCCGTCTATTAAGCGGATAATATTTTAAATCCCATATACAGCGATAATTTCGTACTGGAACGGAATTGGTATTGTGCTAACATCTTTGGATGCAGGAAAACAGGTTGGAGGGATCCAACTGGATTCCTCAACAGTATTTATATTGATTATGGATATTTTGATATTCGTTGATTATCATATCGATATATGATATCATTGTTGTCGTGATTGACTATTTGGTGTGTAGCATCATTGGACCAAATTTTGGAATTTTAAAAGGATTTCAAAGTGATTTTTGAAAGTATACGTTTATAAAATAATTTTGGAATTGATTCGTTTAAAAAAAAAACGTATGATTTTAATGTTATACAAATTATGATTTTTGAGAAAAATAGTTAAAAGTTGATTTTTGAAAATATGGGGTTAATGGTTTTATAAAATAGTTTAAATTGCGATTTTTGAATTTATTATAAAAAGTTTAAATATAGGATTTATAGAATTTGATTATTTTATAAATCAAAGAGAATGGTGAAATTATAAAGGAGTTTAAAGACGTTTTAAAATAATAATAATATAAATTGATTTAGATAAAGGATTTATAAATTGATATTTATAAATTAAAACGTTGGAATTATAAAACGAGTTTTTGTAAGTATTAGAATGAATTATAAAAGAATTTCGTAAATGAATGAAATTTATAGGATTATAAACGTTGAAGTTATAAATGGAATTTTATAAGCAGTAGGTTTATAAAATTTGTAAAGTTATTAAAAGAATAGATTTTGGATAAATAAATGAATCTTATAAGTTATAAGATTTATAATTTGGAAAGTCTTTAAAAGAATGATTTTGTAAAATAATCATTTTATAAGCATTTAACTTATAATATGAACCTTTGGTTTATAATTGTGTTATAAAGTGAATAGGTTAATAAAGGAATTTATAAAAGGAAGTAGTTATAAAACAAATAGAAAGGGAAATTATAAACAATTGTTTTATAAATCCGCAACGACTTATTTTGATAAGTAAATTGTTATAACTTATTTATGAAGTTATATTCACGTTTTAGACAGTGAATAATCCTTTAAAATAAAATGAATAGAAATGATGAAATTGGTTAACGTAGTATATTCACGTTTTTGAATAGTGAATATTTTGTTAAAGAAAATGTTTTGGATATGATGTTTTAAATAGAATTAAAACGATCTAACGATGTTTTAAAATGTGTTAAGATTCGAAACCATAGATTTCAACATTTATTGTTGGAACAGACGTTTTCGAGAAATAAAAGGAAATGGTGGACTATAACACTGTTGTTATAGTAAATGATTTCCGAATGTTTTGTATAGTATTGGGATTTAAATATCTATTTTAATTTCGAATCCCTATACTAGTGATTTTGGGTTGTCGTAACGATGTTTTACGCAACATTCGTTTTGGCCCAAATAAATATGTTTAAGAGAATGATTTCCTATGCTTAATTTCGATTTAAGTATATTGAATATTTTCCAAAGGTTGAAAATAAATAAAATTTGTGAATTACTTATGCATAAATAAGTATGGAAATGTTTTTCCAATGTGAAATGAAACGTTTTGAGAATTTATCCTTTTGAAGATAAATTGAAATGAATAATTGAAATCGTATATGCATATATATTTTAGTATATAAATTCACTATGGAATTTATAAAAGAAAGGGGAATCTGTTTAAAAAATAAATATTGATTTATTTTTGAAGTGTGAAATTTTTTATATCTAGTAAAGATATTTTTGGGAAATAAATAATTTGGAAAATTATTTGGAATCTGGTGATGTTGTGCATATCCATTGATAGTTCAATAACCGACTATCAATATTTACCTTTGAATGGGTATTTGTTGTGATTTGCTTGGATTTGAATGCCACACTTGTTTTTAAATTATTGCGCTTGTTATTCGGATTACCCATTCCGAATAGTGATGCGACGTAATGGATAGCATTGATGACCGGTGTTGAAGACCGGATATTTTTGAAAGCGAAAGGACAACTCGTCGATTGTCTTTGCACCGAGTAGCTACGGTATAGAGACTCCCTATGTGATGGGAAGTCCAAACGTGATTAGAGATTATCCGGATTGCAAGGACTTATTTGTAAGTGCCTTCGGTTCTGTTCGATCCGGGAAAAGACTTGTATGGATTGTATGTCTGACATTACAAATTGAGATATAAAGCTGATTTCTTTCAAATATATTTCTGTTGGTGGCGGAGAATTTATTCTTTTAGCTTAACACCCTTATCTGAGACATACGAGCTCAGAGGTTATGTAGTTGAATGTTATCAGCGATATATTCCCAATTTGGTAATGTGACATGCTGAGTGTTGCTGTGAAATGATCATTGTGTTGATCATTTGTGATAGGATCATTTGTTTGATCGTTTATCTTTGTGATCATTTCTATGATCATTTGTTGACCTAAAGCATAGCTTTTGTATAAAGCGTGGCTTTGTGGACGTGACTTCGTCGGGCCTCACACCCCGGAATGGTCAAAACAGGAAAGATGCGGCAAGGTTATGAGGGGTAGCTCCCTTTAGGCTATGTGCATTTCCTTCTGGAAAAGGGTGGTATCATGGTATGGAGCCCAGATACTTACTCATGTTGAAACACTTTATTTATGATTGTGTGATGTTGATGACGAGCGCTCGGTTAAAGGTCCCAAAGGACCGGGGGATGGCATACTCGTGTCAGTAGTTACCCTGTTAGGGGTAACCCGACCTTGTGTTGGCAGAGATCCGGTTTGGTTCTCGGGGACGTCCTTCCAGAGGCGTTCTCATGTGGCAATGGGAAGTTCCTTGGCCCGATCATTCGTTGGCAATCCAAAGAAACAATACGATCTTGTACGGTATTAGTTGTAGAACCTATCATTCACTTATGGTGGCGCCCCACTGTTTGGATGGTAGCTATAGTAGGCATAGTTCGGAATGTCTATGCTGGCTAAGATTTATATTCTATTTTCGAAATGATTTTCTCTACACTATGCACTAATAATAATATCAAATGTTTCTTTTTAATGCATATCAAGCATCTTTGACTATCATAAGGAGAAATCTCCTCCGATTCTGCGTTTGCATTGTGTGTGTGTGCGGGAGGCCTTATGGTAGTCTCATTTTTAAAAGCATTGCGAATTGACTTTAAAAATATTCCTCTATTTTGATTTTAAAGATAAATAAACTGTTTTGAGTTCTCACACCAGTCACATGACTGACTCGGAGTTTATTGTTTTCCTTCCTAAACTCTGGGTGCCCACCAATTTCCACACGGGCAGTCAAGAGTTAAGGTTTATCAGGATATTCAGGAGTTGCAGGAGGCAAGCTGGATGGCATGGCGTATTATTAGTATATAGTATTTCTTTTCCGCTGTTGATGTTGTTTGTTGTTGTACACTCTGATGTGATGTAATGTAATAACTGATATAGTTCTTTATTTAAAGATTATTCATTTATTATTATATGTTGTTCCGCTACGAATTGTGAGATTCTGATGTTGTTATGCTGTTTTCTTTCCGTTCTATTTTCTTTTCTCTCTATTTTCTATCTTTTTCTCTCTTCTTCTGTCTTTTTCTTTTTCTTAAACAATGAGAATTCGTATTTCTGTTCATCTTGAGTTAATCTATGGAGATTAGTGTATATTCAAGGAGTACGGATTTGCGGGTCCTCACAGTTTCTTGATCAAAAACGTCATTCTCCTTGCATTTTCATAAACTATGATAGGGAATTTTTAGAATCAACCAAAAATCCATATCCAGGGTTCGCCGTCAAAAATCGAATGAAAAATTCCAACTCGGATCGATATAACTATCTCAAAATTCTGTGCTCGAATCTGGATCTAATCGCTATGCGAATAAAATAATATACGTACATCTTACGTGTTTATTCCAATTGATTATTAGTTATATCAATTCTCTTTTCTTTTATTCACATTTATATTTCTATCCGCTTATTCACCATTATCCTATTTATTTAATCTTCATTCAAATATTAACTTAGGATACTTCCCAATATCAAATTTACTTAAGAATTTCATTCTCCATTTCTCAAGTTCAATATAAATATTTTGTATACTTCTTATTTTGATTCCCTTTTTTCACCCTTTTCCAAATTAAATTTCAAATCTCAATAATAAGTTTATTTCCAAACTTTTACTTCTTTTAGTTCCCTCGAACAAATTTTACAATTTCAATTTACTTAACACAATTCAAAATGAATTCGAATATTCAGTCTAAGTTCAATTTACTTACAATTTAAATTTAACTCCAATATCCAGTTTCTAATTTTATTTACTTAGAAATGTAAATTCATTTGTTCATTCACCATTTTATTTTACATTTAGTAAATTCTATTTCAATAGCCATTCATTAAGCTCACTTAGACTTTTTCCTTAATCTTATTTTTGTTTAAATCTATTCAGTTTACATTTCATTCCTATTCAAACTTTTAAACTTCTATAAGTTTTCCTTAAAATTCACTTTCATCTTACTTGATCTAGTTACACCTCAATTTAATCCAAAATTTCAACCTCTATAAGTTTCCCACTTATTTCCATTCGATAAACATTTAATTAAGATTCCAGAGTTTTTAAAAAATTTCTTAAGATTCTAAAATCATTTTGAAATCAATTATATCCAAAACCCTTTGCATTTCCAAATCAAACACGACTTTTGCAAATAATTTCAATCTAAAACATTTTGGCAGTAATTCCTCTCCTAGAACTCGAAAATGAACACCGATGATGTCGCGATCATCATCAGAATTATTTTCCAGCGACCGAAAAGAGTTTAATGCTTTTATCCCTTAGAAAACATTTTTCGAATTTTTTTTAAATTCCAAATCTTACAGATATCCAATTCAAAAATATTTCTCAAATAATATTATTTTCTCAAAATTTCAAATCCTAAATCCTTTCAATCCCTATTCAAAAATTACTCTGGCATCTTATTTCAAATTATAAATCACATTTATAATTCACATTTCAAATTCCATTTTGTTATCTGAATTTATTTTCTTATCCTTTGGTTATGATAGCAATTCCTATTTTTATATTTTTACACAACAATGATAATAATCTAATATTATCACTTCCTAAAAATCAAGCAACCATATATAACTATAATAATTTACGGAAAATTTTTCCTTTTATATACAAAAATAATTTGGGTAAAATTATTTTTTTTACCCCATTTAAAACAATACTTTGTCAGTTTATCTTGTTTAAGAATTTAGAAACCCCTATTGATAAAATGGCGTCCTACATATCGACCAGAATGCATAAACACTCAACCGATAAGTCAACCTAATATAAAACAATTTATATATTCACTAACAAATACGCTCTCATATCTATTAATCACTCAAATTTATTTTAGAGTACTACTGACTCTATCTCTAATGAGTAATCCCCACCATAGCAAAGGTTCTTGCTTAACCTTCAGCTCTGATTCCAAATTTTAACGACCCTATTTTTCGATGCCCGAAAATCGACATCATACGTCCACTATATCAAATGCCGAACAATTGAATGCCGGAAAACCGAACTGTCAGGGTTAAAGAAGAAGAAGGTAGAAGAAGAATTAGAAACAATATCAGAATCTCATAATTGCAACGGAATAATATATAATAGATAAAGGACAAATCTTTAAACAAAAGAACTATATCAGTTTATACATTGCATTATCAGAGTCAAATACAACACAATAGCGGAAAAATAACATCATATACATGTGATACGTCTCGCCATCCAACTCCTGATCTCCACTGCATACTTTCCTGACATAGCTCTAGATTCTACTGATAACCTGACTTTAGTCTGCCCGTGTGGAAAATTAGAGGTTAAAAATGGCAGCATACGTTCCATTATAGTATGCAATCTTGGCCAGCATACGTTCCATTATAGTATGTCTATTATAGCTACCATTTAAAAATGGCAGGTTATGCAATTAAAAACCGTACAGGGCTCGTATTGAGTGATTGGATTTCCAACAAATGGTCAAGGCTAAGGAACTTCCTTTGTCCAAAGGGTACGCCTCTCGAGGGACGCCCCGAGAATCTAACTAGATCTCTGCCAACACAAGGCCGGGTTACCTCTTTAACTAGGTAACTGACTGTCCCGAGTATGCCATCCTCCGGTCGTAACCGACCTTTACCGAGGCGCCTCAGTTCCAACAACCACATAAGTAAATATCTAGGCTCTATAACAGAATACCACTTTTTTTTATCCACACAAGTTAAATATCTAGGCTCCATACCAGAATACCACTTTTTATCCAGAAGGACATGCACATACCCTGAGTTGTGCGACCCCCATAACCTTGCTGCATCCTTCCTGTTTCGATCATTTTTGGGATGTGAGGTTCTATGAAGTCTCGTCCCAAAAATCTATTTTTTTTCACAAAAGCCATGCTTCGATCAACCAGTGATCAACACTTAGCATGCCACATTACTAATTGGGAATATATCATTAGTAACCATCAACTACATAACCTCTGAGCTCATACGACTCAGAGAAGGGTGTTAAGCTAAGAGAATAAATTCTCCACCACCAAACAGAAATGTATTTGATAGAACTAGCTTTATACCTCAAAGTGTAATGTCAGACATACATCCATGCAAGTCCATCCTGGGTCTGAATGGAACCGAAGGCACTTCGTCCATTTAAGGAAAAAGTCCTTGCGAATCCTGATATCCCCTAATCAAGTCTTGACTCTCCATCACATAGGGTAATCTCTATACCGAAGCAACTCAGTGTAGAGACAATCGACAGGTAATCCTTTTGTTTTCGAAAATACTCGGTCTTCAACGGCTGTCTTCAAATGCAATCCCATTTCATCGCATAATTATTCGGAATGGGTTTTATGACTCAGTGTCCTCTCTTGGCTAATTCGAATAATGAGCGCTTATTTTAAAAATAAGTGGATCCGTTCAGATCTAAATTAAGTCACAACAAATTTCCATTTTTGATCCTTTAAGCAGAAGATCCATCATTAAGATTCGATGTGGTTTTCAGATAACCATTTGGAATTCGATCCACGGTCGCATCGAAATTCATATGACATCTTAAAAGTCAATACTGATAGTCGGTTATTTAACTATCATCTTACATCCATAAACAACCATCAGTTTTAAATAATTTCGCTAAATTATTTATTTCAAAATATCTGCGCAAGATATATTTTCATATTTCAACCGTTTGAAAATAATTTTCAAACTGCTTTTCTCTTGCGGAACAAATTTCCAAATATTGTTTATTTCCACTTAAAATCTGCCAAGTCCTAATACCTTAGGTTCAAATAATATAAATCACTTATCCAAATATATATGTATACTTGGAAATACTTAAAATAAAAACTATTTTAAACACTTATTTCAAATATTAGTTATGAGATTTTATACCAATATCTCATATAAAACTTAAACCCCAAACTAATTTTAAAAAATAAAATTATTAGATAGAGTATAATTATTTAAATAACCATCTTATATATCAAACACTAGTTAAATCTTTAAAATAATCGCTTCTATAATTAACTTAGTAAATATTTACTTTAAAAATTTAAAAATAATTTAAGAAAATAATTTCTCCTAAAAAAGTTTTTTAAAAACAACTTTAGAACTTTTAATTTATACTTAGAACCTACTTAGAAAGCATACTCGGCTTTCCCGGGAAAAAAACACTTTCCGTTCCAAAATAGTCCGTTTAAATCAATTAATAAATCCTTCTCGATTTGTCTCAATTTACATACCAAATTCGTAAATTTTCTTTCCACACTTTTAAAAATAAACCAATATTTATTTTTAAAACAAATTACCCATTCCTTTATAAATTCCCATCGTGAATTTATACTTTCAAATATCCACTGATATCTTATTTTACTTTATAAACCCAATTATAAATTACATAGTCTTATCCTCCTTTTTGAAACATAGTTTCAACAATAAAATCAATTTCCAAATCGATTTCCAAAATTTACTCCCTTTTCAAGATAAATTCATTTATTTCCCCCAAACCATTTAAAATCCGAATTTTAAATAAATTCTTCAACTTTTAAACAATACTACATAAGTTCTTAAAATCAATTTATTTCCATTTATTGAAAAAAAATCTTTTCCCCCAAACTTGGAATTTATTCAATAGGATTTCAGAAATCAACCTTTATCCTTTTCAAATTCCTTCTTTTAAATTTATCCAATTCTCTAAAATCAATTTACTTAAAATTTTCTACTTTAAATTCCAAAAATTCAATTTTATATTTCTGGTATCGTAACATATCAGAATATATTCGGCCAAACCATAGCCTTCAATAATTTTAATTACCAATGTAATCAATCACAGATTATCAATAGATCATATCATAGCATATGAAATAAATTCACACATCCAGTTGGATCCCTCCAACCTGTTTCCCTGCATCCACAGATGTTAGCACGATGTAGAATACCAATTCCACTTCGAGGTGGAATATCGCGGTATATGGGGTCATCCGCTATTATACAGGGCGCATAGGGTCTCATCCTCTATATAATGCGGTAAATCAATAACTCCAATATATATATAGACACACACACACACACACACTAACTATCACATCCAAACAATCAATCAATGATTTAAATCCTAACTATTCCGATTGAGTGAGAAGATCTCACCTTTGTCTTTTGTTTTGCAATCCATCCATCTCGATTATTTTACTCCATGGTTTTGACCTTGTAAAAATATTTATACAATTTATTAATATTCGAAATAATCAAATAATCAATTTCCTTTTAATAAATTTAATTAACTAACAATTTGATTTTAAGCTAATTTCCTTTTTAATAAAGTATTTTAGCAACTAAAGTAATTACATAAGTTAACTAAACAAAGTAATTACTAAAATAAATTAGTAAATTGTATTTTGTTTCTATTTTCCATTTTACAAATTGCACACGCACACACACACACACACAGATATATATAAATATGCTATATGGGTTTTAAAAATCTTATCTTTATATAAACTCTTATTATATTCCAAAATCTTATGTTACATATATTTTCTTGTTTTAAACCTTATATATTATTATTATTATTATTTTTTTAGGTAAACTTGACATTACCGTAAAAAATTTCTGATAATTTGAAATACTACTAATCACAATTAGATTGAAAATTTAGGCTTAAGTAAAAATTAAAATTAAAGATGCCGAAAAAAAGAAAATAAAATCACCTTAATTCGAATCGGGGAACAAATCGACGAGCCTCGCACGATACCAGGCTCCTGACGAACTAATTGCGACTTCCAGCCATCACCCCACTGCAAGCACAGTCAACGAGGCTTCACCCAAAAGCCACCAAAATGTTGTCTACCGCCCTGGCCATTGCTAGTACCAATTCGTGACACACGATCATGACTTCCCTGCTACCAAAATCGACCCTTGCTTACGCTTTAGATTTTTGTAGCAACCACCACGCCCTTCCATGCCGCCATCGAGATGCGCGCGACCATCTGGACTTCGATCTTCCCTCGCGTGCTCGAGCGCGCGCGCGTGTGCTCCCTCCTCCAGCGACCCACTATCGCGCTGCCCTACTCTCGATCGATTTCGTTCGAGCCTAGTCTCGATTCTCATTAAATCGATTCGAGAACGAAGATGCATAGATTTTGATTTTTTTTCTATAACATAGCCGGCCATTTAATTTTTCTTTCGATTTATAGAAGAGGGAAGGAACGAAGAGGCAGTTGGATTGGGTTTTAACGATATCGATTTTGTTTCTACCTCACAGTTATTTTTTTTAAAAAAGAATATGCGTGTAACAAAAGTTGTTTGTATGCACGACAAATGTCGTGACCTAGAAGACAAGTGGCCAAAATATGTAAAAACATAAATAAAAATTTGACTAGTCAAACTATATATATATATATATATATATATAATATTATTTAAATTTAAATTTGAATCAACTTGAATTTGCAACTCAAAATTCCAAACTCCTATCGAGGCATGCCGCTAGACATTTATAATGTTAAACCCCAATCTCGAACGCGATGGAAAAGGTTTCGAGTCCAAATTCGATCGTATGGAGAAGATACCTTTTTGAACTCAGCTATTATATTAAATTTTCAATATCATTTTCTACGCGTTTACTATTCGTATAGTCACACAACAATTCCAAACAATACAAAACTTGAAATCCGATCATAATACACTATTACAGATCCAATGGAACTGATTTCGTCGAATTCCGAGACTGTGCCTTGGAAGGCTATTTTTAAATATCGATTTAAATGATATAATTTCAAATTGAACAAAACAGTTTTAAATTCAACTTTTAAAAGTTCTATTATCTCCAATATTATCAATATAAATTTTAGAACCCTTCAAATTATTTTTTACATGCTTAAAACTAAAGATTCAATATTTTACCCAAATTTCAATAATTAAATTGCCAAATTCATAGTGATATTTGAAATTCAAGTTAAAATAACTTTCAAATATTTAAAATCAATTAAATATTCCAATTTCAATGTCCAAAATTCCAGATCGTCGCAATTCAAGTTCAACTCAGGTAGATAAAGATCAAAATCATTCCCGGTTTTCTGTATTTCAAAAAGTGTTCTCTGTTCCAAGTTATAGGTGAGTAAACATAACTTTTAAAGCTAAACCCTCTTATTTAGCCTGTGTATGTAATAATTAATAGTAGTGATGAATTAATTATGATTTTCATGGATCAAATTGTGTGATTACCTGGATGAACAAGACGAAAATATTGTGTCCATGTACATGCATGCCTCTATATTGTTTAACACGTTCGAAACCAATCTAAATAGATTCGTATCTCCTCATATAAATAATTATAGGCTATTATCATCAAAGAGAAAATGTTTGTATGGATGTAATGTCATTTTTGAAAATACTATCGAGTGAATATATTGAGTAATTATTTAGAAAACGAGAGCTTACGGTAAAAATCAAACCAAATCAGAAAATCAACTGTTCAAATTTCATGTTTTGATTATATAATCTAATTTGTACTTAAAAATGATGATTTTTAAGGGTAATATCAAGATTTTTAAGTTTGTATTTGTGGAGAATTTATGAGCTGAACGAAAAGGAAACTTCCATCGATTTCTCGGTGATTGGTGATGGATGGAGCATCGGGTTAAAGCGGGAGGTAGGGTGAAGGTTAGGCTGTGATATCTGGGAATTTCAAGGAATTTGTTAATTTCAAACAATTTAATAATGAATTGTTTTTAAATATAGAGATAAATAGATTTTCAATAAACTTATATTTCAAATTTAATAAGTATTGTTTAAATGTGTATATATATGTGTATTTAAATTGATTTTAAATAGGATAATTATTTACAATTAATAATGTGTTTGTTTAAAATTGATATCTATAATTGAATTTGAATTTGAATTTAAAATTTGAATTTGAAAGATATATATCTTAAAAATATTTTGGATTTAAAATATATGAATAAAGGTTTCTATTTGAAATAAGATTGTTTTATATTATTTTCTTTAAAGGAAATTTATTTATATAAGTTCAGAAAATATTCATTTAATAGTAAATAAATACAAAAGTTTTATATTGTCATTTTAAAATGGATTAAATATACTATATATGATTTTATTTAAAATATGATTGGTTGTTGTTTTATTTTCTTCTAAAAGTTTTATTTTTATAAATTTAGAAAAGGATTTATTAATTTATAAATATACTAATTAATTAGGAAATCTATTATAAAATCTTTTAAAAATCTTTTTAAAATAAAAAAAATGAATAATACAAGTGTAATTAAATCAAGTGATGTAAGTACATGTGTTAGCATATTAATTAAGGTTCGTTACAAGTGTCACATTTATTTTTATTTTCTTTTATTTTTAATAAAATCTAAATTAATTTATATATACTTTTATCTACCACTTCATTTTTTCTATCTTCTTTTCAAAAACTAAGAGAACCAAACCTGTAAACTATCTTCAAAACCACTCAGTTCAAAATCAAAAAACCTGGAAATCATTCCTCAAACCAGAAATGAATCAAACCCTGTAATCAATTTCTCAAACCTGAAGACTTTCTCCAGCAAGTTTCAAAAGCCTATGATTAAAGTACTCAAGTTCAAAAACCAGAATCCTCAAGATTTATAAACCTGTAACCAATTTTCAAAGCAAACCCTGTAAGCATTTTCAAGCCTGTAACATCTTTAGATTTCAACCTAGAATCAAGTCTTGAATCATCTCAGTCAATAAAGCCCTTCAGTTTTAAAAGAAATCAAGGCATTTACTTTTGAAAATCCAAGTTTTCAAGTTCAGAGGGTGAGAAAACCTTTAAATTAAAAGTTTAAGTAGATGATTGTCTGTTGCTTGTGAAATCTCTGTGATGATGATGCCTGCATATGTACACATAAGTGTAGAATTTGTATATATGAATGTATTCATGTGTGCATGTCTGGTTGAATTCATGTTCTTCTCTATTTCATATTACAGAGTTTAAATTTAGTTCAATTTCCAATTTCACTTCCTCTAATCTCTGTAGTAACTTAGTTTACAAACAATAAATGTTTGCTTAGTCATAAATTAAAACTTAAAATGAATTTGAGTAAAACATTTGAAAATTTATCTGGGAAAATGGAAAGACAGTGGAAGTCTTTAAATCATGTAAAAATCAAACTTTGCAAATTGTTGTTTCAGGATTATAACTCGAATCCACTTAGAAAGATAGGATTTTTAAGACTAAAATCACAATTTTTAATGAAGTATTGAGCATGAAATTTTATGATGTATGGAATTGGGTTTTTGGGCAAGTTTTGGTGGCCGAAGCATCTTTGGTGGTCGTGGCTTCGACTGGAGGAGGTCAAGGTGTAGGGGTGTTCTGGAAAAATGGATAGCGAGGTGCCTGATGGTTGTGGCGACGGCGACAAGTGGATTTAGTTCTAAACCTAATTTGGTCGACTTGGGAATACAGGATCACCATTGTTTCGTCTTTGGGTGATCGAGTGGCTCGAGGCTGTGGGAATTGGTGGCATAGAAGTTCGGCCAGGTGTGGACGAGGTTGCTTAACCTCGGTGGTCAGAATCATTTGGGCGAGGCATTTTTGGGCAATGGCTTGGTTTAGTTTCAACTGGATAGCTCGATTTGGAATCGTGGCTTGTGATTGTGATTAGATGATCGTGATGGATGCTGGAACGATCATTAATGTGTGGGTAGTACTGGCGGTGGTCGGAAGTTCACCGTGGTTAGTGCAGGTTGCACAGATGTCAGGGATGTCAGTGGGTTTAGGTTCGTTTGTTTCTCAAAGGAAATCTCGGGGTAGCAGCGTTTTGGCTCTGGTTAGTCTCTTGGTCGTACACGAGAAGTTGAGTGCTAACTGTTAAAGTTTTTAACAGTTTATAATTTAAACCAGATTTTTTTTATAAAAAGAAAAGAAGAAGAAGTGTTCGGTTTTGATTCGAGTACATATGGGTTAAACCCAAAGTAAATGTTTAAACCAATTTTTTAATTTAAATAAAAGCAAGTTTTTATTAATTTTTTTAAAATAATCAAGTTAAATATCTGTAACGACCCTGGATTTTGGCCCCGTTTATTTTAATAAATATTTGATCTAAATAAATAAAATGTGAACTGATTATATTAAAATGAATATGATTTTGGAATTATTGCTATTTATTTATATAAATTGTATTTTAAAAAGGAGATTGATTTGGAAATTTAAAATAAATCTCTTAAAATATTTAAGAGTAAAATCTATCTTGTATAATTAAAGGAAAATACTTTTTCTTGTTATAAATATATAAATGCAATATATAGAACATAATGTTCAAAATAAAATCAAAGCTTGTTAATGTAAAATATAAATATAGAAATAAGTATTATGTAAGTCAAACACATGAATATAACTTAAAAATTGATAGTTAAAGTACAAATACAAACAAATGTATAAAGCTAATATAAGTCACCATATTGAATATAACTTAAATATTTGTTAGTCATAGTTAAAATACAAATATAAATACAAACTGGAAATAAATATCAAAACAAATATTTTTTTTATTCAAGATCAAAGTAAGGTATAATCTGAAATAGGTGTTTATAAATTATTTGAGCTAGAACCTGACAAAAGTAAAAAAAAGTATGTAAACTATACAAATTTAAGGTTTTCATTCAAGGTCAAGTATTTACTTACAAAAATATCTTCACATACATGAGCCAACATCTACCTGCAAGAGTACTTTTGTACAGTATGTCTTCAAATATAAAACAAAATAACAACCAGATGTACAAAAACATTATTTAAGCTAGTAATTGATAAAACAAACACTTTTACTTTAAGTGTCTTCATTCACAAGCCTACCTGCAAATATATGTTTACATACAAAATATAGCTTCATATATAAGCCATA
This sequence comes from Allium cepa, assembly GCA_030765085.1. Taxonomy (NCBI): domain Eukaryota; kingdom Viridiplantae; phylum Streptophyta; class Magnoliopsida; order Asparagales; family Amaryllidaceae; genus Allium; species Allium cepa. The sequence goes on along the minus strand of CM060941.1, from coordinate 1,043,857,683 downwards.
AGTTAACTGCAAAATGGACAATTTTATACAAATATCTTTATACATGATATCTTCATTCACAAGCCATGTTGACCTGCCATAAGTACAAATATGCATACAAATATTCATCTATAGCAAAACATAATTATACTATGTAAGCCTATTAAGTAACAAAACATGTACTTGCTTCTTCTCGGCCAACATTTTTGTCAATTCACTATCATAAAAATCTATTCATAAGGAAGGAGCTGTCCAGATACTACCTTCCCCTATCCAACTGTTATCTTTTATATAAATGTGTATTCATCTTGTATTTGATTCATTCAGTAAACCATAGAAAGAAAAAAAAAAGAAAACTTGTGAAAACAAAACTCAATCTTTATTCAAATCAAGACATAAATTCCAGGCAGTTTCATACTGTTGATTCAAGACAGTTTCAAGCTTCAGATGTTCAACATCAAATTATTCTTTGTTCTGGAATTATGCAGGGTGAGTAAACTTAATTTTTAAGAGTTTTAAAGTTAATTAAACAGTTCAATCTTCATTTATAAACTGTTTATCTATGCTTCAGTTGCATATGTTTTGAGATGCTCTGTGATTTTGAATTTGGTACAGGCTTCATATTTTGATCAAACTCAAGTTATTCTTACTTAAATCATTTCTAAGCTTTGATTCTCAACAAAACAAGATGCTAAACTTAAACTAAGATTTTTAAAGGGTGATTACAATTATTTTCATCAAGCACTTCACTGTAATATTGATGTACAAGTAAACCAAGTGATAATTTGTAATATTCAATTGTTGCAAAATACTGATTCAAGATTGCATATTAAATCTATACAGCAAATCATGATTTTTAAAGCAAAAAGATGGATTTTTAATTAAGAAATTCGAGAGAAGTTTGAAGGTGAATGAAATTTGCATTTTTCTCAATTCCTGAAAATCGAATCAATAATAATCAGTGAAACTTGACTTGAAGCAAGATTTAGCCCTTGTGAATTCATGAAAATTATTAGAATTTTTTTAAATTGCTTGAGTTTTGGATATGTGATCATAATAGGGTTTAGGGGTCGTGTCTGTTAGGAGTCGAATTTCCCACCATAACATGATCGAGCTGCACGAGAATTTGGGGAATGGAGGATGGTCGTGTTGACGAGGCGTGGACGAAATATGGGCGATGCGGATGATCCCTGCGGCGGTGGCGAGGCGATTTACCGAGTGTTCGTTATAGTTTTTTTATTGTGCGAACAGCAAAATTTTGAATTCAAAATTTTGTTTGCGGTTTGAGTTTGACGAGCTTGGTGATGATTTGTGGCTTGTTGACGTTATCGTTGTTCATCGGAGAAGGAGATGCCGCCGTGCACGTGTACGACATGGAGGATGAAGCTGCGTCGTGTCGGTGGGTATTCTTGAGTTATTCTCGAGTTATTTTGATGTTTGCTACGGGTGTTTGATCGTGAGTGCGCATAGGATCCTGATGTTTTGATTTTACTTCATTTTTTAAATTTGAACATACTGTTAAAAAAAGAAAAAAAGAATAAGAAGAAGATGTTCAGGACACGGGGAAAAGGGGGTGGAACTCGAAGGAACACTCGAGTAACGCAGGGGAGGTCTCGGGTTTTTACCTGGGAAGCCTCGGGTTTGGTCAAACTGCAGTTTTACAGTGATGTAAAAGTTGAGTAAATTTTGTTTTTACAAATTTGTTTAAACATTTTGTGCTTAGAAAATGTTTAAAAGTTAAGCTAAGATTTTGTACAAGTTTTAATTATTTTAGTCAAAAGCTTAACGATGGTCTTAAACACTTAAATTATTTAATTAAGAAAATTATTTAGGTTAAGTATAAAAGTTAATTAACTTTTAAGTTTGTAATTAATAATAAAATGATTTAAAATTTAAAGGGGAACTTTTAAGGGTTAACTACATAGAGTAATTAAAATTAAATGAATTATTTCTAGAAAGTAATTAAGAATTACTACTTTATAATTGTAATTAAGGATGGATAAACGGTGATTAAGTGATAAAATAAATTGTAATTAACTACTTAAATTAATTAATGAATGATTAATAGTTAACTAATCAAATAATTTAATTATGAATTAATAGTTAATTAATTAAGTAACTTAATTAAGAATTAAGGATTTATAATTGATTAATTAAGAAATTAGTAGTTAAATAATTAAGTAATTAAGTTTCATTAATTAATAATTAAGGTTATTAATAATGAATAAGGAATAGTAATTAAAGTTAAACAGCTTGATTATAAAGTAACTAATTAAATAAATGAAATAATTAATTAATTGAATAATTAAGATTTAATAGTTGATTAAGAAATGATTAATTAGATAATTTATAATGAAATAAGTAACTAATTGTTAATTAATTGTTAATTAATTAAAACAGGGTTAAGTGATTAGCTCTTAGGTAATTAATTTAAATTAATTACAAATGAGAATTTAAGATGATTGCTTATAGATTGTTGTGTATGTAGAATATCTGATTGTGATATTTAGTTAATGTTAGTCTGTGATGCTCTGTGATATGCTGTGTTATATCTATGATGATTATGTATGATTCATCTATGATAATGCTATGTTAATTCAATTATTGAATTTAAATTATTTAAACTATTTAAGTTAATTAGACAACTTGGCCTTTAAAATGGCGTTTGGATTTCGATGAGACCGGGATTGGGTGTCAATTTGATATTCCAAAAACCACATCGATCCAATTTAAAAGGATAGGTCGTGCATTTTAAAATGAAGATCGAGATGGTGTTTTCAAAATGCAAGGGTTATCGTCGTTGACTCTAAGGGTGATTCCAAAATGAGTGTGACGAGATAATGCCTTCAGTTTCGTTCGAACCCGAAACGAACTTGTATGGATTGAATGCTTTCAGCACATCGTCAGGCGGATGATGAGCATTCTAAGTGATATGTCCTGTAAAGGTAATTGCAGCCTCAAGCCTCATCAACCGGGAATGGATAAAGCAGGGGAGGTGCAGCAAGGTTAGGTGGGTCATGCCCAAGCAGGATAAGATATTCCCCTGTCTAGATGTCCCTTTTATTTCGGCTGTGTGGGCGGTTGCTAGCTACAACCGTGGGATTTATCTTGTTCGGGATTGTTCAGTAAGGAATGGTTCCGGCCTTGTGTTGTAGGCGGTCGGGAGTGATCCTCGATACGGTGATCTAGGTCCCGTACTGTGACGGGAGGTACCCCAGTAGCCCTGCCATTGTTGGAAATCCATTTTTCCTACGAAACCCTACGGTTTTAATTTGTATTACCCACTTTTGTGGCTAGTAGCTGGAATTTAATAGATGTAACAATTTCGGCTATTTTCTATTTACTTGAAAACCCTAGACACTATTATAATATCACTGGATTTCCTATGAAATGTTTTGGTTAGCGTAAGGTAAAAACTTACCCGTATTTATTTGTGGGAAGTCCTACGTGATACCTTTATTTTCAAATGTTTTTTCAAAGTTAAACAATTTTAAACCATTTACTCATACCAGACCCATGCCTGACCCGAAGTTTATATTTTGTTTTTCATAAACTCTTGGGTACTCAAATTTTTATGAGTAGCCAAGTGATAGGTTTTGGACTTTGATTTTCTGGAGAAGCTTGGAGCAGGAGTTTCCAGACGTATGTAGCTATCTATCTAGTTTCACTCTTTTAGTTGATGTATGTTGTATCTCTGATGTATGTAGTGACAGATGTATGTATAACTGTCATGTGTATTGATATTGTATAACTCTGATATATGTAAAACTATGCAATAGTTATGTGATATATTATATTTTGTTCCGTTCCGTTGTGAGATTCTGATATTGTTGTTCTTTCTTTCTCTTCTTTTCTATTTCTATCCCTTTCTTTCCTTAATGATGATACGTCTTTCTGGTAGTAGAAGGACGGGTCGTCACAATATATTTCTTGAAAATTCATTTCTTTGTATAATGCGTGGTTTGAATAAATTAAGTTGTATGTTTGTTTAACTTAAATGTATTAAATTAAATCCTTAATTTATTTTTAAACTTAATTTGAAATGTAATTAGGTAATTAATAAAGGAAATGTTTTTATCTTAAAAACTTAATTAAAGTGATAATTAAAGAGTAATTTATTAATTAAATTAGTTAATGGTTAAGGATAAATTAATTAACAATTAAGGGTTTTAAGTAATTTATTAAATTGTAATTAACGATTTCTAATTAATTAAATACTTAATGATTATTCTATTTTAAGATTTTAATTAATGATTTAATTAAGTAAAGTAATTCATAAGGATAAAATGATTTAAATGTTTTAATGATAATTAATGCAATAATAAGATAATGTTTTATCTTAAAATAATTAAGGTTTTTAATGTCTTTATATTAATTAAGTTAATTAAAGGAAATTAAGCATAATTAATTAATTTAATTAATAATGATTAAGGATTAATTAAGGAATCAATTAAGAGTAATTAATTGATTTAATTAATTTATTTAAAATTAATAATTAAGGGTTATAAGTTAATTAGAGGTTAATTAATTTATAATTAAGCATAATTAATTAGATAATTAGAGATTATTAATTAATGATTAGAGATTACCTAATTTATAATTAAAAATACTTAATTTGTAATTAAGTTTTATTAGTTAATGATTAGGCTTTATTAATTAATAATTAAGAAATTATTAATCTATAACTAAGTTAATTAAGGATTAATTAACTATTATTTAGGATTAATTAATTGTTATTAAGGATTCATTAACTGATTTATTAAGGATTAATTAATTGATTATTAAGTTTTATTAATTGATATTTAAGGTTTATCAATTAATAATTATGGATTAATTAATCTGTAATTAAAAATTAATTAATTTATTTAAAGGGTAATTAATGGATGAATTACCCAATTGTAATTAATCAAATGAATGTGATTAATTAATTGATTAATTAAAGATAATCTTGATGATTGATTAAGTATGAATACTTAATGAGATTAAATAGTGTATTTAATTAGTGAAGTAATTAATGTATAATTACTGGATGTAATTAATTAAAGGAAATTACTTAATGGGAAGTAATTAAAGAATAATTACTTAGTAGAAGTAATTAAGGATTAATTACTTGGTTTAATTAATTAAAGGATTTGTATAATTAATTAAAAGTAATTAATTAAGGTAAGTAATTACAGGATGGTAATTACTGTTTAGGATTAAGATTGATTAATGGTAGTGATTAATTAAAGTTTAATTAATTAATGTAATTAATTAAGGATCAATGTAATTGATTATAGTTAATTAATTAATGGAAGTAATTAATTAAGGATCATTAATTTATGTAACTAATGAGAGTAATTAAAGATTAATTACTGTGAATGGTTAAGGATAATTAATTTGTGTAATTATTTAAGGGTTAATTAGTTAATGTAATTAAAGGATAATTAATCAAAGGTGATTAATTAAGATGGATAATTAGAGGAAGATTAATTAATTGGTTTGTAATTAATTAATGGTTAAGTAAGCAAGATTTTAGTAATGGAAGTAATTAATTTTTTTTAAAATTAATTAAAGATGAAGTAATTAATTTAATTCATTTTAAATTAATTATAGATGTGTGATTAATAGATCATTGCTTATGGATGGATGATTAATATTAAATGCCTTGATTGTTTGATATCTCTGATGAGATATGTGTGATATGTGATATGAGATGATTTGGTTGAATGGTGATGATATGAATTATCTATCTATGTATATGTGAATTATCTATCTGTGTGAATATAGATAATGATTTGAATCAAATTATTTTAACTGTAAAACAACTTGGTCCTAAATGATGGCTTTTTGGATTTCGATGAAACTGGGATCGGGTTTTCAAATTTGAATATCCGAAAACCACATCGATCCAAATTAACGATAGGTCGTGAATCTCAAGTGAAGATGAAGATTCAAAGTGTAAGGGTTATTATCGTTAATGCTGAGGGTGATTCCAAAATGAGTGTAACGAGATAATGCCTTCGGTTTTGTTTGAACTCGGAACGAACTTGTATGGATTGAATGCTTTCAGAACATCGTCAGGTGGATGATGAGCATTCTAAGATAGATGTGTTCTATATAGGTAATCGTAGCCTCAAACTCATCAACCAGGTATGGCTAAAACAGGGGAGGTGCAGCAAGGCTAAGTGGGTAGTATCCAAGTAGGATAAGATTTACCCCTGTATAGAGTCCCTTTTTATTCGGCTGTGCGGGCGGTTGCTAGCTACAACCGCGGGGTTATCTTATTCGGGACTGTCCAGTAAGGGATGGTTGCGACTTTGTGTTGCAGGGGATTGGGAGTAATCCTCGGTACGGTGATCTAGGCCCCGTACGGTGACGGGCGATACCCAAGTAGCCCTTCCATTGATGGAAACACATTCTTCCTACGCGCCCTTACGGTTTTGATTGTATTACCCCTTTGCGGCGAGTATGCTGGAATTTAATCATGTAACAATTTTAGCTATTTCCTATTTATTTGAAAACCCTAGACCTTATTATAATATCACTGGATTTCCTATCAAATGTTTTGGTTAGCATAAGGTAAAAACTTACTCATGTTTATGTGTGGGAAGTCTTAAGTGATACCTTTGTTTTCAAAGGTTTTTAATATTAAACAACTTTAACTCTTTACTCACACCATACCCATGTCTGACCCAGAGTTTATTTTGTTTTTCTTAAACTCTTGGGTACTCAAATTTTTACGAGTAGCCAAGGGATTCATGTTAGCTTTGACAAATTCTGGAGGAGATATGGAGCAGGAGGCTTCAGCGTTATAGATAAATAGTGGTTCCACTCTATTGATCTCTGTGTTATTATCTGAGTTGTACTTGAGTTGTATGATAGACAGATGTTTATAACTGTCCAGTATGTGATGTATAAGCTATGTAACTCTGATAGATATTGTATACTATGTAATACTTATGTGATTAATATAATTTATTCGTTCCGCTGTTGAGATTCTGATGTTGTTTCTTTCTTTCTTTTCTCTTTTCTATCCATTTCTTTCTTAATAATGATGCGTCTTTCTGTGAAGAGAAAGGAGGGTCGTTACAGTTGGTATCAGAGCATAGGTTGAGCGAATACCTAGGCTCTGGAGTGGTGTCTTTCTTGAGAGAGCGTATTTGTAATTATATATATATATATATATTTCTACCTATTTGTTGGATTACCTGTTTGGGTTTTTCAATATGAGTTCTAGAGGTAGATAGGGTAGTGGTGTGCGTAGCACGACTACCAATGGAAGTGGTCCGCGTCTTGAGGTTGGGAGTGTATATGTCGAGATTGTAGACCAAATACCGTCTCGAGTAAGCTTTGCAGTATGGTGTAAGGATTTCACCAACCTCTGAAGGAAGTCTTCTTGAGGTTCAGAGTCATCTTTGAAGTGTAAGTTAATCGCGCTTGTATGAGCGGATTTCCAAGAGTTTGGATCTATCAGTTGAGCAAAAGCGAGTGATCGCATCTTGGTAGCTTCAAGGAGGAGCAACTGCATGGTGAGACGTAGTAACTATGGATGTTTTCGAAGATGTCTCTTTTGGAGCAAGTATAAGAAAGTGTGACTGCATCAGTGCTGAGGCTGGGTTCAGCAGGGTGTTTGTGTTTGGGTTGAGGCCTGAGTTTCTTAAGGAGATTTCTGTCCATCTCAAGGCTCTGTGGGGGTTTGGTTGATCTGATTTTGTGGATCAAAGAAGTTTTGGATAAGGAGTCTTTTGGTATCTGTGACAGCGGTGCAGTTAAGAAGTGTTTTTTGTGTGCCAGTAGGAAGATCTTTTGTCTTTGAATTGTCCTAGAGGTGGAGATCAGAAGCAGCAGAGTGGACCTGTTTCTTCGATGGATTGGTCAAGGATAAGTTGTTCTGATTTATGAATAGAGAACGGTATCTACGGATATTGGATTGAATAGGATCGCAAAAGTGACTTCCGATAGTTTGAGTGATTATCTTGGATAATCTTTTGCTCGGGATTAAGGCATCTCTAGAGGATGTAGGAGTTAGAATTGTCAGAGATTTTTCGGATGTCTTCAGGAAAGTCAGAGATTTGTCTGCATTAGAGATTGAGTTCCGTATCGACTTGATTATTGGAGCTACTGAAGGATGTCTCCTAGAGAAAGGAGGAACTTCTGTGTTTTCTCTTTTTGGATCCATTGAACCTTATTTCTAGGATGTGCTGTCTAGTCTGTGCTCGTGTTCATCGACGACATTCTCATCTGCTCCAGATCAGAGTTGTGCAGTGGAAGCAAGGTGGCAGCTATTCTAGAATGGAAGCAAACAGAAGTTGCAGTGTTTTGGATTAGAGGGTTTCTACAGGTAATTTTCAGGATCTGAAGGCGAGATTGGCAAGTGCTCCTGTTTTGTCTTTTCCAAATAAGGAAGTTAGTAATCTACTAATGATTGTGGGCTAAAGTTTGTGTTCTTAATTTCGGTAGATCTTGAGAGGACCATTTTGTTGGGTTATTTTTGGTCCAGTTTGTTTCAAGAGGCATCAACGAAAGTTGAGCTGATCAAAAAGGATGTAGGCAACCCAGGATCGTCAGAAGAGTTTTGTAGTTAAAAGACGGAGGAATTTGGAATCCGAAGTTGGAGACTTTGTTTTTGTTGAGATTTTCTCCGGTCGAAGGAGAAATAAGATTGGGTAAGACTAGGAAGTTAGCTCCGAGGTATATTGGATTCTTCTGAGTTTTTGTAAGGAATAAGTGTTTGGCTTATAAGGATTGAATTGCCAGTTTGGAAGACGAGATTCGAGGTATTTCACGTATCTCTGAGGGAGTACGTGTATGATCCATCACTGGTTGTGGAACCAGCAGTTCAGATAGATTTGGTAGTTGAGTCGATCTTGTTTGTGGTCAGATCTCTGGTGTAGATGGTAGATCTAGATGGCTAGGAGCTTAGTAGCTTAGTGGTGTAGCTAGTTTAGATTTTGTAGAGCGAGTATCCTAGTGTACCTGGGAAACTCTAGATAATTTTAGGAAGCTTATCCGGATCCGTGCCCGAATAACTAGAGTTGTTTGATAGAATAAATTGTTTGTTTGGATGAAATTGTTTTTTTGGTTGTTTGTGTATGTTTGATATGTATGCTTGAATTGTTTGAAATAAAATAATTTTTTTGGATTATCTTTGTTTTAAATTTGAGGACGAAATTCTTTTAAGGGGAGAGGAAAGTGATATCCCGAAATTTCAAGGAATTTAAAATGTGATAATCTCTTAATTAATTATTTAAAATTGGTAAAATTTATTAATTTCAAATAATTTAATAATGAGTTGTTTTTAAATATAGAGATAAATAGATTTTAAATGAACTTATTATTTCAAATTAAATAAGTATTGTTTAAATGTGTATATATATGTGTATTTAAATTAATTTTAAATGGGATAATCATTTACAATTAATAATGTGTTTGTTTAAAATTGATATCTATATTTATTTGAATTGATGTTAAATTGGATTTTTAATTGAATTTGGATTTAAAATTTTGAAAGATATATATCTTAAAATATTTTGGATTTAAAATATATGAATAAAGGTTTTTATTTAAAATAAGATTGTTTTATATTATTTTCTTTAAAGGAAATTTATTTATGTAAATTTAGAGAATATTCATTTAATAGTAAATAAATACAAAAGTTTTATATTGTCATTTTAAAATGGACTAAATAAACTATATATGATTTTATATAAAATATGATTGGTTTTTATTTTATTTTCTTCTAAAAGTTTTATTTTTATAAATTTAGAAAAGGGGTTATTAATTTAGAGATATACTAATTAATTAGGAAATCTATTATAAAAGCTTTTAAAAATTAGTTTAAAATAATAAAAAAATGAAAAATTACAAGTGTCATTAAATCAAGTGATGTAAGTACATGTGTTAGAATATCAATTAAGGTTAGGGACAAGTGTCACATTTATTTTAATTTTCTTTTATTTTTAATAAAATCTAAATTAATTTATATAAACTTCTATCTTCCTCTTCATTTTCTTTTTTTCTATCTTCTTTTCAAAAACTAAGAGAACCAAACCTGTAACTATCTTCAAAACAACTTAGTTCAAAATCAAAAAACCTGAAATTCATTCCTCAAACCAGAAATGAATCAAACCCTGTAATCATTTTCAAACCTGAAGACTTTCTCAAGCAAGTTTCAAAAGCTTGTGACTAAAGTGCTCAGGTTCAAAAACCAGAATCCTTAAGATTTATAAACCCGTAACCAATTTTCAAAGCAAACCCTGTAAGCATTTTCAAGCCTATAACATCTTCATATTTCAACCTGGAATCAAGTCTTGAATCATCTCAGTCAACAAAGCCCTTCAGTTTTAAAAGAAATCAAGGCATTTACTTCTGAAAATCCAAGTTTTCAAGTTCAATCTGGTTGCAAGCCTTCTTGTTTTCAAATATACAAGCTCCCTGCTTTTTAAAAAAAAAGCGAGTAAACCTTTAAATTAAAAGTTTAAGTAGATGATTGATTTTTGCTTGTGAAATCTCTATGATGATGATGCCTTCATATCTATACTTAAGTGTAGAACTTGTATATATGAATGTATTCATGTGTGCATGTCTGGTTGAATTCATGTTCTTCTCTGTTTCATATTACAGAGTTTGAATTTAGTTCAAATTCCAATTTCTCTTCCTCTAATCTCTGTAGTGACTTAGTTTTCAGACAATAAATGTTTTCTTAGTCATAATTAAAACTTAAAATGAATTTGAGTAAAACATTTGAAAATTTATCTGGGAAAAATGGAAAGACAGTGGAAGTCTTTAATCATGTAAAAATCAAACTTTGCAAATTGCTGTTTCAGGATTATAACTCGAATCCACTTAGAAAGATAGGATTTTAAGACTAAAATCATAATTTTTATTGAAGTATTGGGTATGAAATTTTGTGATGTCTGGAATTAGGTTTTTGGGCAAGTTCTGGTGGCCGGAGCATCTTTGGTGGTCGTGGCTTCGATTGGAGGAGGTCGGGTTGTAGGGGTGTTCTGGAAAATTGGATGGTGAGGTGCCTGATGGTCGTGGCGACCGCGACAAGTGGATTTAGGTTCTAAACCTAATTTGGTCGAGCTGGGAATATAGGATCACTGTTTCGTCTCTGGGTGATCGAGTGGCTTGAGGCTGTAGGATTTGGTGGCGTAGAAGTTCGACAAGGTGTGGACGAGGTTGCTCAACCTCCGGTGGCCAGAATCGTTTGGGCGTGGCATTTTCTGGCAATGGCTTGGTTTCCAGTTTCAACTGGATGGCTCGATTTGGAATCGTGGCTTGTGATTGTGATTAGATAATTGTGATGGGTTATTGGAACGATCGTCGATGTGTGTGTAGTACTGGCGGTGGTCGGAAGTTCACCGTGGTTGGTGCATGGTGCACAGATATCAGGGATGTCAGTGGGTTTAGGTTCATTGGTTTTCTCGAAGGAAATCTCGAGGTAGCAGCGTTTCAGCTCGGGTTAGTCTCTGGGTCGTACGCGAGAAGTTGAGTGCTAACTGTTAAAGTTTTAAACAGTTTATAATTTAAACCAGATTCTTTTATAAAAAGAAAAGAAAAAGTGCTCAGTTTTGATTCGAGTTCATATGGGTTAAACCCAAAGTAAATGTTTAAACCAGTTTTTAAATTTAAATAAAAGTAATTTTTTTTTAAATTTAAATAATCAAGTTATATCTATTTCTTAAAAATTCATTTCTTTGTATAATGAGTGGTTTGAATAAATTAAGTTGTATGATTTGTTTAACTTAAATGTATTAAGTTAAATCCTTAAGTTATTTTCAAACTTAATTTGAAATGTAATTAGGTAATTAATAAAAGAAATGTTTTTTCTCTTAAAAACTTAATTGACGTTGTTAATTAATGTGATAATTAAAGAGTAATTTATTAATTAAACTAGTTAATGGTTAAGGATAAATTAATTAACAGTCAAGGGCTTTAAGTAATTTATTAAATTGTAATTAAGGATTGCGAATTAATTAAGTAATTAATGATTATTCTATTTTAAGATCTAAATTAATGATTTAATTATGTAAAGTTATTCATAAGGATAAAATTGTTTAAAATGTTTTAATGATAATTAATGCAATAATAAGATAACGTTGTATCCTAAAATAATTAAGGTTTTTAATGTCTTGATATTAATTAATTTAATTAAAGGAAATTAAGCATAATTAATTAATTTAATTAATAATGATTAAGGATTAATTAAGGAATCAATTAAGAGTAATTAATTGATTTAATTAATTTATTTAAAATTAATAATTAAGGGTTATAAGTTAATTAGAAGTTAATTAATTTATAATTAAGTATAATTAATTAGATAATTAGAGATTATTAATTAATGATTAGAGGTTAATTAATTTATAATCAAAAAGTAATTAATTTGTAATTAAGTTTTATTAATTAATAATTAGGCTTTATTAATTAATAATTAAGAAATTATTAATGTATAATTAAAGTTAATTAAGGAATAATTAACTGTTATTTAGGGTTAATTAATTGTTATTAAGGATTGGTTAACTGATTTATTATGGATTAATCAATTAGTTATTAAGTTTTATTAATTGATAATTAAGGTTTATTAATTAATAATTATGGATTAATTAATATGTAATTAAAGATTAATTAATTTATTTAAAGGGTAATTAAGGGATGAATTACGTAATTGTAATTAATCAAATTAATGCGATTAATTAATTGGTTGATTAATTGAAGATAATCTTGATGATTGATTAAGTATGAATACTTAATGAGATTAAATAGTGTAATTACTTAGTGAAGTAATTAATGTATAATTACTGGACGTAATTAATTAAAGGGAATTACTTAATGGGAAGTAATTAAAGAATAATTACTTAGTAGAAGTAATTAAACATTAATTACTTGGTGTAACTAATTAAAGGGTTTATATAATTAATTAAGAAGTAATTAATCAAGGTAAGTAATTACAGGATGGTAATTACTGTTTACGATTAAGACTGATTAATGAAAGTGATTAATTAAAGTTTAATTAATTAATGTAAATAATTAAGGATCAATGTAATTGATTATAGTTAATTAATTAATGGAAGTAATTAATTAAGGATCATTAATTTATGTAATTAATGAGAGTAATTAAAGGTTAATTACTGTAAATGGTTAAGGACAATTAATTTGTGTAATTAATTAAGGGTTAATTATTTAATGTAATTAAAACATAACTAATCAAGGGTGATTAATTAAGATGGATAATTAGAGGATGATTAATTAATTGGTTTTAATTAATGGTTAAGTAAGTAAGATTTTAGTGATGGAAGTAATTAATTTAATTTATTTTAAATTAATTAAAGATGAAGTAATTAATTTAATTCATTTTAAATTAATTATAGATGTGTGATTAATAGATCATTTCTTATGAATGGCTGATTGATATTAAATGCCTTGATTGTTTGATATCTCTCATTAGATATGTGTGATATGTGATATGAGATAATTAGGTTGAATGGTGATGATATGAATTATCTATCTGTGTATATGTGAATTATCTATCTGTATGAATATAGATAATGATTTGGATCAAATTGTTTTAACTTTAAAACAACTTGGACCTACAAGATGGTGTTTTGGATTTCGGTGAGATCGGGATCGGGTTTCCAAATTTGGATATTCGAAAACCACATCGATCCAAATTAACGATAGGTTGTGAATCCCAAGTGAAGATGCAGACTCAGAGTGCAAGGGTTGTTGTCGTTGACTCTAAGGGTGATTCCAAAGTGAGTGTAACGAGATAATGCCTTCGGTTTCACTCGAACCCGGAACGAACCTGTATGGATTGAATGCTTTGAGAACATCGTTAGGTGGACGATGAGCATTCTAAGATAGATGTGTTCTATAAAGGTAATCGTAGCCTCAAGCCTCATTAACCGGGAGTTGCTAAAACAGGGGAGGTGCAGCAAAGCTAAGTGGGTAGAACCCAAGTAGGATAAGATTTACCCCTGTCTAGAGTCCCTTTTTATTTGGCTGTGTAGGCGGTTGCTAGCTACAACCGCAGGGTTATCTTAGTCGGCACTGTCCAATAAGGTATGGTTCCGGCTTTGTGTTGCAGAGGATTGGAAGTAATCCTCGGTATGGTGATCTAGTCCCCGTAATGTGACGGCCGGTACCCTAGTAGCCTTGCCATTGATGGAAACCCATTCTTCCTACGCGCCCTTACGGTTTTGATTATATTACCCACTTTGTGGCTAGTATGCTGGAATTTAATCATGTAACAATTTCAATTATTTCTTATTTATTTGGAAACCCTAGACCCTATTATAATATCACTGGATTTGCTATCAAATGTTTTGGTTAGCATAAGGTAAAAACTTACCCATGTTTATGTGTGGGAAGTCTTACGTGATACCTTTGTTTTCAAAGGTTTTTAAAGTTAAACAACTTTAACCGTTTACTTACACCAGACCCATGTCTGACCCGGAGTTTATTCTGTTTTTCTTAAACTCTTGGGTATTCAAATTTTTACGAGTAGCCAAGGGATTCAAGTTAGCTTTGACAAATTATGGAGGAGATATGGAGTAGGAGGCTTTAGCGTTGTAGATAAATAGTGATTCCGCTGCATTGATCTTTGTGTTATTATCTGAGTTGTAATTAAGTTGTATGATAGACAGATGTTTATAACTGTCCAGTATGTGATGTATAAGCTATGTAACTCTGATAGATATTGCATACCATGTAATACTTATGTGATTAATATAATTTATTCATTCCGCTGTCGAGATTCTGATGTTGTTTCTTTCTTTCTTCTCTATCTTTTCTCTTTTCTATCACTTTCTTTCTTAATAATGATGCATCTTTCTGTGAAGAGAAAGGCGGGTTGTTACATAGGGAACATGGGAAAAATGGTCGCCTATTTTTTAGTTCGTCGTGGAGGATGAACGATGTGAAGTAGGGTTTAACAACTGGTTTGGGTCGATGTTGATTTAGAGGCCAATGCGGCATCATCATCGCATCGAGCTTGATCGGACGAGGGGGAAAGAAGTAAGGTACTGGGCGAAGGTCTAGACGTGGTGGCGAGGGTTCTGGTAATTGGAGTTGGGCGGCGTGAGGTGATTTCAACGATCAGGTTTGGTCCTTGTTGGTGTCGACTACTCGATTTCGTTAGGCTGAATCGAATGGAGTTTTGGGTGATCAGAATGTTTGGGTGAGTCATCGATGATGGGTCGAAGGTGGCGATGATGATCAGAATGGTGTCTTCGAGTTGTGCACATTCATGTATGTGTTCATGTGTCCGTTGGTTTCTGTAGATAGTAGAGAGTCAGGGAAGAAAGGATTGTATCGAGTGTTGGCTTGGGATTTTTTGGCCTTGGGCTCGAGTTTTCTATAAATTTTTAAATGGAAGTAACAAAGTTTCGAAAAGAAAATTTGAACAAGCTTTCAAGCAAGCTTAACAAAAAATTAAAATTTATATAGTTAAATGTTTTTGAATTTAAATTGATTTGGTTTAGAATAACTATATATATAAGGTTAATTATTTGATTCAATTCCTAAGTGTTTTTCAAAATAAAAATTAAATAGTATAATTGAGTAAGTGGATAAAATAAATGATTTGAGCTTATAATTAACCAAAAATCTTAAAGTAATTTCAAATGTAATTAATTAATTAATTTCAAACATTTGAATATAATAAAATAAATGTTTTGTAATCAATTAATGTAAATTAAGTAGAATTATAAGTAATTTATTATTTAATTAATTGGATGATTTTATGACTAAATAATCTTGCTTATGAATGATAAATTTGAATTGAATGCTTGGGATTGTTTAATATCGTTGCTAATTAAGCAGAATTATAGGAAATTAAATATTTTGTGTAAACTAAATTAATTGGAAATTTTGTGACTAATTTACCTAGCCTATGAATGGTTAGTTTGAATTGAATACTTGGGTTGTTTAATATCTATAGTATGTTAATTCGTTATATTATGTGGCATGAATGCCTGTATTGATTTGTTGAAAAATGCGATTCATTTATTTAAATAGATATCTGTGTGATGGATTTCTGTGTGCATATGACATTATGATGTTTAATTAAATTATTTCATTTAACAACTGGGCCTTAAAAGACGACGTTTGGATTTCGAACGGACCAGGGTCGGTATCAGCGATATCCGGAACCACTTCGATTAGTAATCTATAATTCTTTATAGATTTGATTTATAAAATCAGTAGGCTGGAATGGAATAAATTTAGTAAACTTCGCCATTGAAACTAAGTAACGGTACTTAGATATTATTTTGTGAAATAAACGTTTGGCTATAACGAGATAAGAACTTGTAGTGAGGTACGAGTTACCTTGGTCTTTAAAGAAGTTTTATAACTTAGTGTTTCAAGTTATATAGGTTTACTCACGTTGGTTTCCAGCCTGACTCAAGTGTTACTTTGTTGTAATGCTCGGGTTAGACCGAGTATTGTAGATTTTTAGGGTAGGACGTTTTGGAATTCAGGAGACGAGCTGGATGGCAAGGATGTATGGAGTATATTCCACTATGTATTTGAGATTGTATTGATAGTAGTCTGGGACAGGTTATTATAACTGTCCAGTTTGTTTGTAAATGATTGTACTCTGATATATTGTATGTATATTGACATTTACAGCTTTCTTTGTGTAAATGCTGTTATTTATATATTATATTTTCATCCGCTGTGATTGCGAGATTCTGTGCTTTTGTTTTCTGTTTCTTCTTCTACCTCTTTTTCTTCTTAACCCTAACAATATGAGATTTTCGGTGTTCGATTGCTTGGCACTTCTATAGTGAACGTATTAATGTCGATTTTTTGAATTCGACAATTTCAGGTTGTTACATTTGGTATCAGAGTAGAAGATTAAACGAGAACCTTGGATCGGGTGGGTTAGTCATTTAAGATAGGGTCAGTAGTACCCTAGAATGAGTTGAGAGTATTATATGAGAGCGTACTTGTTATTTTATTATATAATGATTTAAAAAACCGTTTCAAAAATGACTTTTATATAGGCTTATATTTTGATATATATATAAAGAAATAGTTTTTTTCTAATTATTATATATATTAAGATAATTGGTTGTTGATTGGATAAGATCATAAGAATTTAAGTGATAATGTATATAACCAAATAGGAATTGGATAATATGAACTACACAATAGGCTAAGCTAGAAATGGATTTAAACCAGAGATTAAAATCCTATAAAATTTTAGAAGTGTTTTTCAGATTGTTTGAAATAAGTTACCCTGATTTTTATTATCCAATAAATTATGAGATAATAGTGAATTGGTTTCCGGATACATCTTTGTAATTATCATAAATTGGGTATTCTATCTTAATAAAAGGATGTTTTTTTGAATAAATAATGATAAAGCAGAATGAAATGTTTAAGGAAGTAACAATTTATATAAGTATAAGTTATAAATTGAAAAGAGTTTAAATTGTGAAGTCTTAAAATCTTTGTCTAGAAAATTGAATTGTTTTAAAGTGTTAAAAAGATATAATAAATAATATTATTTAGAATATTTTTAAATTTAGGAATCTTATTTTAAAACAAAAGTTGTTTTAAATTTTCTAAAGGAATTTGTTGAATTGAAAACCAAGAATGGTTTAAAATTTAAAGTATGACTTAGTGTG
The DNA here is from genome assembly GCA_030765085.1 of Allium cepa. Lineage (NCBI taxonomy): Eukaryota > Viridiplantae > Streptophyta > Magnoliopsida > Asparagales > Amaryllidaceae > Allium > Allium cepa. The sequence continues at coordinate 1,043,840,083 of CM060941.1, read as the reverse complement.
CAAATGAAATAAATATGTATATGTAAGTAGGCATATATAATATCAAGTTGATTGGAAATAAACACTAAGTGTTGAGTTTTTAATTTTCCCTTGAAATGTGATGTAAAAACCCAGAGAGAAATAAGTTTTTGAACTTATAAGTGGGAAAGGATATTGATAGAAGTTAAAAATTTGAAATGGAGAATTCAAATTGAGTAAGGTTGACTGGATTGAATTTAACTTAGGGGGTTATGTGTGATCTCAAAACAGGTTTGAGTTCAGAAAATTGGTAATGGATGCTATTGTTGGATGTTTTGGATAATTTGGATATTTATTTTCTTTGACATATCCTGCTATCTTCCCGTTGTTGTTAATAATCTATGAAAATGTGAATTGGATTATTTTAAATGAATTGAGAAGTGGAATGAGATAATATATATATCCATTACTGTATTTAAATGGATACAAAATTTAATTTGAAATTATTTAAATGATTTTGATTTTTAGAGATAAAGATTGAACTTATGAAAATGAAATCACTTTGAACTTAAGATTTAAATGTTAAAAATGAACTTGCAAACTTAAATCAGTAAGAATTGGTTTCAAAATTAGAAGTTAAAATTGGGTAATAAATTGGATTTCAAAGATTAAATTGTTCAAAAAGTTTTGAACTCTTGCTTGAACCTTGAAATAAGTTAAGTAAAGGTAATTTAAATGAATGTTAAAAATTTGGACGCAGAATTTAATTAAAGACCTAAGTTGTTAAATTGAAAGTAAAGGTTACTTTGATTTAATGGATTTAATCAACATTTAAAAAATTTAACTCAAATTTAAATAATTTGAGATGGTTTAAAGTTGAGACTGGAGTTGAAAATTAGTTCAAATTGAAATTTGATTTAATTGTAATCAAGATTGAATAAATTCGAATTCAAAATGGGAATTGATTTGAATTTGGAAAAGGAACCGAAGTTAATTCAAATTGAATTGAAATTGAATCAATTTAAAGCAGGTGGAAATTGAAAATTGATTGGAATAGGAGATTGAGAAATTGAACAGTTTGCTCTGAACTATTTTCAAATAAATTGTTTTAATATAAACTGTCTTAAATCTATTCTTCCTAGCTATTTACTTTACAACCTTTCATTTTAAAATCCAAACTATCTTATACTTATTTTACAACTATTTTAAAACTATTTAACTATTTTACAATAGTTTTACATCTGTTTACAAACTAATTACTATTTTACAATTATTTTTCAACTATCTAACTATTCTACAGCTATTTTACAACTAATGACTATTTTACAGTTACTTAACTATTTTAAACTTTTCAAGCAATTTTCTAAATTCAAACTGGTCAGAATGCAAACTATTTACAATTAAATACCAATTGAGATAAGAATTGAGGTGATAACCCAAATGAAAATTGAAGCAATTGTGAATAAGTGAATAAAAATCAAAATGAATGTGAGTAAAAAGAATAGTGATTTAGCTAATAATCAATGAAGATTAATACGTAGGGTATACGTATATTCTATTCACATAATGATTTGATCCAGATTCGAGCATTGAATTTTGGGATAGTATATCGATCCGAGTTGGGATTTTTCACTCGATTTTCGATGGCGAACCCTGGATATGGATTTTTGATTGAGTCTGAAAATTCTCTGTCATAGTTATAGCTATGCAAGGGGAATGACGGCTCTGATCAAGAAACCAGATCTGAGTCCGCACTAGGAATTCGGGTGAACGATACTAGTTCGGAAGTGAAATTGTGTGATCAAGTGAGCGATCGGATTTGATATTGCGTACGGATGATGTATGTACATCGTATGCTCTTGAATGAAATAGATATTGAAAATTTTGAAAAGAAATGTAAAAAATGATTTTTTTTAAAAGGGAAAAAGTATATTTCGAGAAATATATAATGAATAAAAGTGGAAGTTGGATATCTCTATAATTGAAATTCACTTTATGAAGAGTAAGTATGGTGGTAAATAACTTTATAAAAGAAATCAAACTTGAATATTTGATTTGGCATAAATGAAGTATGTTTGTTATATATATTAAACTACCCTTATTGGAATCATAACCAGAAGGAAAGATCTTTGAAAAATATTTGAAGTATAAAAAGGGAATTTATATAAGCATGAACTGATCCAAAGATTTTTAAAGTTGAAAAGAATAAACTTATACATATATATATATATATATCCATATATATAAATGATTTATGAAATTGGAATTTTTTTGTGAACCTACTGATTTTGAAAGGCTTTTGATTTTGGGAAAAATCAATTTTGGGAATTTGAAAAGCCAAGTTTGAGAACTATCAATTTTGTGTAAATGTGATTTATATGTGATACATATGAAGAGTATGATTTGAAAGATACTATATATATATGGCTTAAAAAGGTTCTGAGAATGCTATAGGGAAAAAGGCGCTCCTATTTAGAGTTGAAACTTCGTAAGAGATCCACGGGGTGTTCTGCCTCGAGCCCTAAGGGGAGTTCTAAATTTTGATCCCAGAGGATGTCCAGACTGACTGAAGTTCCTAAGGATTGTGGTTGGGATAGTGAAAGTCGAGGGCATTGATGCCTACAGTGACGTTGAGGTTATGCTGTGACGATAGTGTAACTCAATGTAACTGCGATCTACTGCGCTCCATAGCGAAAGTCTAGGGGCAGTGATTGCCTAAGGTCTACGTTTAATTTCACTGGGAGAGCGACGTAACATCGGTAGACTGCGATCTATGAAGATATAGCAAAAGTCGTGTGGCAGTGAATGCCTACAGGCTACATTGGGACTCGACTGATGTAGTCTGCGATCTATGTGGTCTGTGTGGTGAAGTTTCATTTAGCAGCGAAACTCGAGGGTGCCGATGCCTACAGTTACATGGTTTTTGCCGTGATGGCAACGTAACCCTGAATGTAACCATGATCTGTGGCGGTTTCATGGTGTAATCGAAGGGTGCGGAGGCCTACAGTTTTCTATGGTTTTGCCGGGATGGCGACGTAATCATCGGGCTAACTACGACCATGGAGGGGGTGATGATTTCTAGAGCATTCTCACCAAAAAAATATTTTCTATAATTTGCAAAAGTTTTCCAAGTATTTTCACTGCATGTTGAAAACGGGTCTCCTAAGTACTTATAGATCTTCAATCCTACGCCTGAACAACATATGATCGAATTTCTGTGAGAATAAGGATGGACTTGTTGAAATATCAAGTTATAAAAAGTATTTTTATAAAACTATTTTGATAATATTATGTAGATTTTTAATGTGTTTCGAAACTTTAGAATAAAAAGAGTAAAGAGTTAAGAATGTTTAAAGGAAAATTTAGCTGATAATCAACAATATAATTAAAATTCTTTCTTTGTTCCTTTTCGGGGATAAAAAGATTTAAATGGGGAAGGAATGTGACGACCCGGGTTTTTAGCTATATAATAGGATAATTTTCTAATTTAAAAATTGCAAACCTATTCTTTTCAAAATAATTAAAATGTGCTGTCCAATTTCAATTGTATATGTGTGTGTGTATATATATATATATTTATATATGTAGATTATAAGTGGAACTTGATTTGAAATTCAAAAGTAAATGTCTTAAAAGTAATTTAGATTTGAAACTCTACATTTTTAAACATTAGTATATATATACACTTAGTTATTGATTGAAAATATTAATAATCTTAGTTTAAAAGTTAAACTAAGGATAAATAAAAAGGAAATATGAAAGTATAAATATAAAAGGGTTTTATAATATTTCTTTAAGTAAACATGGTAAATAAAAGTAAAAACATAAAAATAAAACATAAATAAATATAAAGTATTTGCTAAAGACATTTGTAAGTTAGACGATGACACATGTGTACAAGTGTCAAGTTGTTTTTTTAAAAGTTATTTTCTTCATTTAAATTAAAATGAAGAAAAAATGATTTAAGGAAGAAACTAAAGGCTGTATACAATTTACAATCTCAATTCTTTCTTCCTTCATTTTTTTTCTTTCAAGAAAAAAAATAAAAGAGAATAAAAACTCCAAGCTTTCCACCGAGTAAAGCAGCAATTCAAAATTCAAGTTCAATTCAAGTAGATCAAGATCACAATCATTCCCAGTTTTCTGTATTTCAAACAATGTTCACTTTTCCAAGTTATCGGTGAGCAAACATAACTTTTAAAAGCTAAAACCTCTTATTTAACCTGTGCATGTAATAATTAATAGTAGTGATGACTTAATTATGATTTGCGTGGATCAAATTGTGTGACTACCTGGATGAACAAGAAGAAAATACTGTGTATTTGTACATGCATGCCTCTGTTTTATTTAACAGGTTCAAAATTAATCTAAATAGATTCGTTTCTCCTCATCAAAATAATTATAGGCTATGATCATTAAAGAAAAAAAATGTTTGTATGGATGTAATATCATTTTTAAAAATATTATCGAGTGAATATATTGAGTAATTATTTAGAAAATGAGAGGTTACAGTAAAAATCAAACAAAGTCAGAAAATCAACTGTTTAAATTTCATGTTTTGATTATATTATCCGATTCGGACTTGAAAATGATGATTTTTAATGGTTATATTACGATTCTTAAGTTTGTATTTGTGAAGAATTTGTGAGTTGAACGGAAACGAGACTCTCGTCGATTTCTCGACGATCGATGATGGATGGAGCATTGGGTTGAAGCGGGAGGTAGATTGAAGGTCAGGGATCATGGGAAAAATGGTCGTCGATTGTTTAGTTCGTCGTGGAGGATGAACGATGGCGAAGTAGGGCTTAGCAACCAGTTTGGATCGACGTTGATTTAAAGGCCAATGCGGCATCGTCATCGCATCGAGCTTGATCAGAGGAGGGGGAAAGAAGCATGGTACTACGAAGAAAGTCTGGACGTGGTAGCGAGGGCTCTGGTGATTAGAATTGGGCGGCGCAAGGTGATTTCAACGATCAGGTTTGGTCCTTGTTGGTGCTCGACTAATCGATTTCGTTAGGCTGAGTCGAATGGAGTTCTGGGTGATCGAAACGTTTTAGTGAGTCACCGATGATGGGTTGGAGGTGGTGACGATGATCAGAATGGTATCGGGTGCACGTGTGTGTTCGTATATTCATTGGTTTCTGTAGATAGTAGAGAGTCGGGGAAGAAAGGATGGTATCGAGTGCTGGCTCGAGGTTTTTGGGCCTTGGGATCGAGTTTTCTATAAAATTTTAAATCGAAGTAACAAAGTTTCAAAAAGAAAATTTAAACTAGTTTTCGAGAAAGCTTCAAAAAAATTAAAACTTATAAAGTTAAATGTTTTTGAATTTAAATTTATTTGGTTTAGAATAACTATATATATTAGTTAATTATTTGATTCAATTCCTAAGTGTTTTTCAAAATAAAAATTAAATAATATAATTGAGTAAGTGGATAAAATAAATGATTTGAGCTTATAATTAATCAAAAATCTTAAAGTTATTTTAAATGTAATTAATTATGTAATATCAAACATTTGATTGAAATAAAATAAATGTTTTGTATTTAATTAACGTAAATTAAGCAGGATTATACTTTAATTAATTGGATGATTTTATGACTAATTAATCTTGCTTACGAATGATAAATTTGGATTGAACGCTTGGGATTGTTTAATATCGTTGTTAATTAAGCAGAATTATAGGAAATTAAATATTTTGTGTAAATTAAATTAATTGGAAATTGTGTGACTAATTTACCTAGCCTATGAATGATTAGTTTGAATTGAATGCTTGGGTTGTTTAATATCTATAGTATGTTAATTCATTATATTCTGTGATATGAAATGCCTGTATTGATCTGTTGATAAATGTGAATCATTTATTTAAATAGATATCCATGTGATGGACTTCTGTGTGCATATGACATTCTGATGTTTAATTAAATTGTTTTATTTAACAACTAGGCCTTAAAGGACGGCGTTTGGATTTCAAAGGGACCGGCGTTGGATATCAGCGATAACCGAAACCACTTTGATTAGTATTCCATAATTCTTTATAGATTTGATTTGTAAAGCCAATAGGCTGGAATGGAATAAATTTAGTAAACTTGGCAATTGAAGCTAAGTAACAGTAGTTCGATATTATTTTGTGAAATAAGTGTTTGGCTATAACAAGATAAGAACTCATAGTGAGGTACGAGTTACCCTGGACTTCAAAGAAGTTTTATAACTTAGTATTTCAAGTTATATAGGTGTACTCACGCTGTTTTTCAACCTGACTCAAGTGTTACTTTATTGTAATGCTCGGATCAGACTGAGTATTACAGATTTTCAGGTTAGGACATTCTGGAGTTCAGGAGATGAGCTGGATGGCAGAGACGTATGGAGTATATTTTGTTGTGCATTTAAGATTGTATTGATAGTAGTCTGGGATAGGTTATTGTAACTGTCCAGTTTGTTTGTAAATGATTGTACTCTGATATATTGTATGTATATTGACATTCACAGCTTCCTTTGTGTAAATGCTGTTACTTATGTATTTTATTTTGATCCACTGCGATTGGAGGAGATTTTGTGCTTTTGTTTTCTGTTTCTTCTTCTACCTCGTTTACTTCACTCTAACAATCTAGGATTTCCGGCGTTTGATTTCTCAGCATTTCTATAGTGAACGTATTAGCGTCGAATTTTCGGAGTCGAAAATTTCGGTTCTTTACATTTAAACCATAAACTATTTGTAAACTTAAAATCTTAGTTAAATTTATTTTAAAATAAAGCTTTACTTTTCATAATTGATAACTTACTTTATTTTGAAAATCTATTTAAATCTATACACATACAAAGAAATATATAATTTTCCAAAGGCTTTCAAACTCTTTCTAAAATCATTTGAACATCTTTTGTAGATAAAATTATTTGAAATTGAATTTATTACTTTCATAACCATTTTTCTAAAATAATACCATACCTTATCTTTATCCTCTAAAGCATTTCCAAAATTATATAAATAATAATTTTAAAAAGATCTTGTAAATAAATATTACTTATCTTTAAAAAAATTAATTGGAAATTTTTTGATAAGCAATAAGTTAAGAAGATAATATAATTTAACTATATATTTTATAAACTAATTTCCAATAAAGATCAAATTGGTTAAAATCTTATTTTGAAATTCATTTAAAAACATTTAAATAATTTGATAATTAATCCACCAGAATAATTTGAAATTATTTAAAAACTTTTAGAGCCAACGACGCTCTATAAAATATCATTTTAGAATATGAATTTATTTACCAATCCAAATTGCTTTCCGGCAAACTACGATCATACAACAATGTATGCAATTCGAACATCGACCCAAACTTATAGTGAACAATATAGTTTTAACATGCAACTTCATTTCAACCATTTAATTCATTTTCAATTATCACTTTAATTCAATACTTTAAATTCATAATTCAACCAATTCATCCATCGAACAATTTAAACCCATAGCATGCAATCTATTTAAATTATTTCATCCAATCGCTACTAAATATTTACGCAATTCATAAGCGATTTCTAAGCTGAGTAAAGCATGCAAAGTAAACATTTTTATTTAGATATAGTAGTGTGAGTTAAAATAATAACTCACCTTAACCCAATAGCTTGCCTTTATTTTTCGTTCTAGCTTTCAGCATGAACCCAAATGTAACATTCCTTTTTTTAGATCAAATTTAAATTGGTAATTTACTTAATTTTTAAAATTAAATTATGAATTAATTTGGTATTTTCCAAATTTAAATATATCTTTGTTTGTTTATTAATATAAATGAATATAAATATGATTTTAAAATAGAATTTCTAGTTGGAAATTTAAAAATAAATGTTTTGAGTAATATATTGGATTTGGATTTTTTTTGTGATTTAATTGAGAATTAATTTGAAATTGAGATATATATATATATATATATATATATATATATATATATATATATAAGTAGATTTTTAAAATAATTTGATTTGGAAATTTAATAATAAATATTTTATAAAATTAACTGGATTTAAAAGTTTTATATTTTGAAAAAATATATATGTATATAACTAGAATTGTAAATATAATATGATATTAAAACAAGGTTTAATAAAAGTTTAAAATATACATATCTTTTGGAAATTAATAAAATTGGTTTGTAAATTTTTAAAATAAGATTTAAAATAAAGATTCAAGGTATTCTCTTTTTATAATTTTACTTGAAATAAAAGTAGTTTGTGTATATACAAAATGTAAAAGTTAGAACCATATTTTTAAAAACATATGTTAATATAGAAAAGAATGTATTGTAAATAAAATACTATCTAATGGTTTAAACACAAATTTCTTCCATTTTAACAAATGTAAGATTAGGATTTTTATATATTAACATGTGTTGCTTAATGATAAATTTGCATTGACAAGTGTATGGTTTAATTTAAACAAGGGGCAATATGGTTTTATTGAAATTTAAATACATAAAATATTGCTTAAAGAAAGAAACTAGGCTGTTTATTTATTCAGTTCAAAGATTAAAATCATCCTCTCTGAACTGAAAAAAAAAGAAATTAAAAAAACAAAGCAAAGTTAAAACGTAAAATCCGGGAAACAAAAAACAAACCAAATAAATCAAAAGCAAGAACACGTCTAGATCAAAACATCAAGTAAACCTGGAAAGTAAAAGTTCAACCTAGAAATGAAAAAATAAATCAAAAGCCTGAATAATCAAAAGTTTTTCAACACCAGAGCACCTCTCAAATTTCAAAATCTGGAAGCTTTGGAACTGGAACAAAGCAAATCTAGAAAGCAAGATCAACTTAGTTTTCAAGTTTTAAAAACAAATGTCATTCAGGCTTTCCTCTCTGCTTCTCTGTTTTACCCAGGTGAGCAAACTACCCTATGGTATCTGGATTTGTTCATATATATTGATATTTGTGATTGATGCCTATTCATGCTGTGAGCTTTATTTATCTAAGTGAAAATATATTTGTAGATCTAAATATGTAGTTAGATAATTGTTGTGTATATATCTGTAAATTGATATATTCATCTCTCTGTTTAAGTATAGGATTAAGGCCATTAAAACAAATATTTAAACTGCTCTTTATATGATCAATATTAAAATAAGATCATTGAAAATAAAATAAGGGTATGAGTGTGAAATTATTTTTAAAAAAGTTCCAAACAACAATATCAAGTAAATATTGTGAAAAAGGTAACTTACAGTAAGATCATTTTATATCAGGAAAATCAAATATTTTAACTAGAAGATCTGATTATAAAATCATGATCGTATTACAAATTGATGATTTTAGGTGAAGATCTTATAATTTTTAAGTTTGTATTTAATGAGAAAATTCAAGTTGATCAAAATGGCTTAAAATGTCGATTTACGGTGATCGACGAGGTGTTGATCATCGAGCTTGGGCCTGGAGGTAAGGTGAACAATGGGAATCAATGGAAAAATGATGATGGAATTTTAACATCACCGTGGCGTTTTCATAATGTCTAACTAGGGTTCGACGACCCTTTTCTATTGACTGAGTTTATGTGGTCACTGCGTCATCGTCAAGGAATTTGGGTCGATCGCACCAGAGGGTAGGGGTGAAGTGACGTGATAAAGCTGTGGTCTGAGATTCATGGTCGCCGGTGGCTCGACGGGGTGGGACGAGATGATTTTTGGCTGTGCAGTGTGGTTCCAGTTTTGTCCGACATGCTCGATTTTATTTCTCGATGTTTTTTGATTTTTCTGGATGTTCAAGATGGATGGGGACGCGTTCATCGTCATGCCGGAGGACTTAGCGATGATTGAAAGTTGATTTAGCGATTGTACACGTGCATGTGATAGTGTGTATCAGTCTGATTTGGGGAAGAATGTTAAACTCGGGGTTTGACTCGATGAAACGTTGAATTGCCTCGAAGTAGAGGAAGAAAGGAAGGAACCCGAAGCTGGGTTCGGGAAATATAAGGGTATGAGCTCGAAGATGAAGTGTCTTAAGTTTTAGGTCTTAAAATTTGAAAGGAAAAGATGTACCAGTTTTAGATTTTATAAATAATAACCAGATTCCTAAAGTAATTTATTAAAACAAGTTTAAACAAATTTTTCAAGGATTTTATTCTAAAGTCAAATGTTTTAAATTTGTTTTGTTTTAAGATAATTTTATATTAGGTAATTTATAATTAATTGATTAAATGTTTCCATATATAATTTAGTAAAGATGTAATTAAATAGTTAATTAAGGAAAGGGGTTTATCTTTACTAAATTAAGTTCTTGATTTATTAAGAATCATTTATTGGTAAATAAAGGATAATCAATTATTGAATAGGATTAATTAAAGTTTAAGTAATAGTTAATTACTTAATTTAATAAGGTGATTGATAAATGAATAATTATTTAATGTATAAATAAAGGGTTAATTTGTTAATAAAGTAAATAAAAAATTAATTACTTAATGGTATTAATTAGGGTGATTAATTAACATAATTAATTAAAGTGATTAACTAAAGGAGAATTAACCCATGTGATTAATTAATGTGACTTAAGTAAGGATAATTAATTAATTTAGATCAACTAATGTAAGTAATTTAGGTTAATTAATTACCTAAAGATAATTACTTAATTAAAGTAATTAAGGATAATTAATTAAATGGTAATTAATTAAAGGTTAATTAATTAATTAAGGGTAATTAATTTAAAGGATAATTAAATAATTAAAGGTTAATTATTTAGTGATTAAAGGTTGATTTATTTATTAATCAAGGTAGATAAATTAATAATTAAAGTTTAATTTATTTATTTTAAAGGTTAATTAATTAAGATGGTTTGTAATCAATTAATATTAATTAACCAGGATTAATAATTTATTCATAAGCGATTAATCTTATTTAAATTAATCAGATGAGTAATTAATCTTATATATGGATGTTTGAATTGTATGAAATGCTTTGAATTGTTTGATATCTCTGTGTGTAATGTTTTGTATTATGAATTATTTTGATTCGAGGCGTGATGAATGTAAATTATTTTATCTGTGATGAATGAATATTATTTATGTGTGAATCAGTGAATATAAGATAAGCGTTATAGGAACATACCGCTTATCAATATTGAGGTGCTTGAATCTGTGATGACTGATGATGTTGCACTATTGTGTGAAACCCCTGGACTACACTATACACACACAAATATGGATTGCACGAGGAAATGGTTAAGTCACAGATTTTTGAAATGATTTTAAAATTGAATTTTGAATTCAAATGGTTTTGGAAATGGAATTGGGTTAAAGAAAAAAAACTTTTGAAAAGGAGTTTCAAAAATAAAAGTGATTCAAAATAACTTGATAAAGTTTTGAAATTTAAATAGTTTGATCTGAATTTAAATTGAAGATATGAAATTGAATTCTATGTTTGAAAATTATGATTTAAAAAGGATATACAAGTTATAAATGTGTTTATATGGGTTTTAAGCCATTTTAAATATTATTCTGGAAATTTGAATTTAACCCAAGTTTTGGACTTTGCAAATGTAATCGGATTTTTTCGAAACGAAAACTATTTTTTTTCAATTAATAATAGCTTTCATATAAATAAAGGATTTCCAATTTGTGTTAAAATATTTCAAGTTTGAGACGGAATTGAAATAGTTTTGAAAGCTATAAATAAATCTTTGTAAAAAAATGGTTGAACCTTATTTGAAATAGAAAAGGATCTTAAAGGTGTATCTTTTTGTATAAAAGATTTGAAATGGAATTGTTTCGAAAGCTATAAAGGAATCATTGTGAAATATTTGGTGAACTTGTTTTCAAACAAAAAAAAAATCTCAAAGATAGATCTTTTGTTTAGATATTGTGAATGAATCTTTGTGATAGATTGGTGAACTTTGAAAACGGTAATTTGTTTAAACTATTTGAAAGAAAAGTTTGGGTAATAAGTTGTGACTTAACTGAGATCCCATTATCCATATGATTTTTAAATATTGAGCTCATTATTCATTTTAGCCAGGAGAGGACCTTGTGTCATATAACCCATTCCGAATAATGATATGACGTTGTGGATTGCATTTGTAGACCGGTGGTGAAGATCGTGTATTTTCAAGAACGAAAGGATAACCCATCGAATGTCTCTGCACCGAGTCGCGTTGGTATAGAGATCTCCACATGTGATTGGGAATCCGATCAGGATTGTGAATACCTGGATTGCAAGGGCTTCTTTTGAAGTGCCTTCGTTTTTGTTCGAGCCCTAAACAGACTTGTATGGATGTGTATCTGACATTACACTTTGAGATGTAAAGCTGGTTTCTATTAAATACATTTATGTTTGGTGGCGGAGATTTATTCTCTTAGATTTACACCCTTCTCTAAGACGTACGAGCTTAGAGGTTACGCAGTTAATGGTTACTAGCAATACATTCCCAATTTGGTAGTGTGGCTGTAACGACCCAGAATTTTTATAAATTAAAATTTGGATATTTAATTAATTTTAAATATTAATAAGTGAATTTATAAGTCAAATAAATTTTATTTTGATTTATTGGATTTAATTGAATTATTAAATCGATAATTTAATATGTTAAATTATGGAAATAATTGAAAATTGAGTTAAATATGATAGAAAATGATTTGTAAAATTTTATTTTATCATGTTGAAGTTAGAACAATATTTTAGAACTTTTAAAATCGAATTAAAAGTTAATTTGTGAAAATTGAATATTTTAATATTTAATAATCGACTGTAAAATAGCCAATTTTTGAACAATCTCAGAATTGAACGAAACCAGTTCCATTGGATCCGTAATAGTTAGTTATTACCGGATTTCAAATTTCGTGTCAATCGGAGTTATCGTTTGATCGTGGCAGCTCGAAACGCATCGATTTATTTTTAATTTAAATTTGGCGAGTCAAAATAGCCATTTTTCAAAAAGTCTCGGATTTCGACGAAACCAGTTTCATCGGATCCGTAATGTGATATTATTGTAAGGTTTCAAATTTCAAGTCGTTTGGATTTACCGTTTGTCCGGTACAAATTAAAACGCCTAGAAATCGATTTAAATCGGTTTAATTTAAATTGAGCGTTTATAGCCATAACTCGCACATACTTCCGAATTAGCTTCCGAAACCTGTTCCATTGTGTCCGGAACGCGGGGTAAACCTTAGAAACGCTGGTTACGGCGCCTAAATCGGAGTTCGGAATTTCCGGGTGAATAGTGTCGATCGGTTCCTTATAAATACACCCACCATCTTCATAATTTTATAAAAAAATAACAAAACCCTAACCCTACTACTTGCTAGCCGCCACTTTATGATGAATGGCCAGAAATTTCCCAAATTCAACCCTCAATCTCTCCCAATCTACAAACATTTAGGAGAAGTGATCAACTACAAACTTGTAGAGCGTATCAAGAGCTTTAATTTCATACGGAGATGATCGGAAACGGAGCAACGTGGGGGAAGCGAAGTGGGGCCGTTCTCTGTAGGCTGCGCACGACTTCCAAGGCACATGTGCAGGCCGAGCTTGGCATGGAGGGGGGCGAGTGAAGCTCTTGCTGCGAGCTTTCCGTTGGTGTATCCTGATCGAAGTATAGTTGAGCGATGAGAGTGCAAGATGGAACCCTAGTTTTCTTGTAATGGGTTGTGATGTCGGCCTTGTTCCTGAAGATGGAACGCAAATGGGACGATGAAGGGGGACGGTCCAGATGTGTGGGAGTGGGATCTGATGGCTATAGATTGCTGTAGGTTTAAATATAAAAAGATTATGTTGAATTTAGTTTATAAAATCGTGTACAAACTTGTAAATTACATAACTTTTTCATACGAGGTCGAAAAAATGCAAACTCGGTTGCGTTGGAATCGTATGGACGAGCACTACGCGATGAAGTTAGTTTGGAGTCGTTTGGAGTTAGTGAGAATTTCGGGTAAAATTAAACGCGCGTTTAATTTTATTCGAAATAAATCGCTAAAACGGAAATTAAAACCAAGGTGAGAACTTCTCACTCAATCGAATCAGTTTCGATTTTATTTTAAATAGTTAGATTTAAAATATTTGAATGCATGTTTGAATGATGACTGTAAATTATTGATTGTTAAAATAGACATTATACGCCGTTAGTAAGCGGATGTTATTTAATAAAAACATATACCGCGAATATTTCATAAACAGTGAAATTGGTATTATATATAATATCAATATATATATATTGGCATATGTATATATTGCAGTTGTTGATTTCCCGCATTTTTTGTTTAGCGGATGAGACCCTATTACGCCGTTATTAAGCGGATAATATTTATTAAGAACATATACCGCGATAATTTCGTACTGGAGCGAAATTGGTATTGTGCTAATGTTTTTGGATGCAGGAAAACAGGTTGGAGGGATCCAACTGGATTCCTCAACAGTTTTTATTTAATTTCAGATATTTTGATATTTGATGGATTTTCATATTGATATATGATATCGTTGTAGTCGTGATTGACTATTTGGTGTATAGCATCATTGGACCCAAATTTTGGGATTTTAAAATGATCTTTAAAATGATTTTTGAAAATATACTTTATTTCTGGAATTTATCCATTATAAATAAATAAAAGTTATAATTTTATAAGTTATAAAATTATGGTTTTTGTGAAATATAGTTAAAGCTGATTTTTGAGAAATATAGTTAAAAGTTGATTTTTGAAATTATGGAGTTAATAATGTTATAAAATAGTTTAAATTGGGAAATTTGAATTTATTGGAAAAGTTTAAAGATAGGATTTATAAAATTTAATTATTTTATAAATCAAGAGAAGGTGAAATTATAAAGGAATTTAAAGACATTTTAAAAGAATAATATAAATTGATTTATATTAAGAGATTTATAAATGGATATTTATAAATTGAAATATTGACATTATAAAACGAGTTTTTATAAGTGTTTGAATGAAGTGAAAATGAATTTCATAATAGAATGAAATTTATAGAATTATAAACTGTGAAGTTATAAAAGAAATTTATAAATAGTAAGATTTATAAATTTGGTGAAATTATTTGAAGAATAGATTGGTTAAATAGGAATCTTATAAGTTATAAGATTTATGATTTGGAAAGCTTTTAAAGGAACGATTTTGTAAAATAATCGTTTTATAAGGATTTAACTTATAATATGAACTTTTAGTTTATGATTAAGTTATAAACTGGAATAGGTTAATAAAGGAATTTATAAAAGGAAGTTGTTATAAAATAAATAAAATGGAATTTATAAACGTTGTTTTATAAATTCACAAACGACTTATTTTGATAAGAAAATTGTTGAAACCTATTAATGGAGTTATATTCACATTTTTGAATAGTGAAAAATCCTTTGAATTAAAATGAATAAAAGAATGAGATTTGTTAACGAAGTTTATTCACGTTTTTGAATAGTGAATAACACGTTAAAGAAAATGGTTTAGATTTGATGTTTTAAATTGAATTAAAACGATCTAACGATGTTTTAAATGTGTTGAGATTCGAAACCATAGATTTCAACATTTATTGTTGAAATAGACGTTTTCGAGAAATAAAAGGAAATAGTGGACTATAACACTGTTGTTATAGTAAATGATTTCCGAAAGGAAATGTTTTGAATAGTATTGGGATTTATATATCTATTTTAATTTCGAATCCCTATACTAGTGATTTTGGGTTGTCGTAACGATGGTTTACGCAACATTCGTTTTGGCCCAAATAAATATGTTTAAGTGAATGATTTCCTTAAAGAATGAATTATATACTTAATTCGATTTAAGTATATTGAATATTTTCCAAGGTTGAAAATAAAAAGTTTTGTGAATTACTTATGAATAATAAGTATGGAAATGTTTTCCAATATGAAGTGAATAATTAGAATTTATTTTTTTGAAGATAAATTGAAATGGATAATTGAAATCGTATATGCATGAATATTTTGGAATATAAATTCACTAAGGAATTTATATGTGAAAGTGAAACTTGTTAAAAATAAATATTGATTTATTTTTGAAGTGTTGAAATTATATATCTTGTAAAGATATTTTGGAAAATAAATAATTTGGAAAATTATTTGGAATCTGGTGATGTGTGCATATCAATTGATAGTTCAATAACCGACTATCAGTATTTCCCTTTGAATGGGTATTTGATGTGAATGGATTGAATTTGAATGCACACTTATTTTTGAATAAGCGCTCACTATTCGGGTTAACCAGGAAAGGACCATGGGGTCGTATAACCCATTCCGAATATGTGATACGTCGTTATAAATTGCATTGAAGATCGGTGTTGAAGACCCGGTATTTGCGAGAGCGATAGGATGACCTGTCGATTGACTCTGCACCGAGTTGCTCCGGTATTGAGTTCTCCATATGTGATGGTGAATCCGATCAGGATTGTGGATATCCGGATTGCAAGGACTTCTTTGTAAGTGCCTTCGGTTTTGTTCGAGCCCGGAACAGACTTGTATGGATTGTATGTCTGACATTACAAGTTGAGATATAAAGCCGATTTCTTTCAAATATATTTCTGTTGGTGGCGGAGAATTTATTCTTTGCTTAACACCCTTCTTTGAGACGTACGAGCTCAAAGGTTATATAGTTGAAGTTATCAGCGATATATTCCCAGTTTGGTAATGTGACATGCTGAGTGATGCTGAAATGATCATTGTGTTGATTATTTGTGATAGGATCATTTATTTGATCGTCTATCTTAGTGATCATTGTGTTGATCATTTGTTGACCCAAAGCATGGCTTTTGTATAAAGTATGTTTTTGTGGACGTGAATTCGTCGAGCCTCACATCCCGGAAATGGTCAAAACAGGAAAGAAGCAGCAAGGTTATGAGGGGTAGCGCCCTTTAGGATGTGTCCATTTTCTTCTGGAAAAGGGTGGTATCATGGTATGGAGCCCAGATACTTACTCATGTTGAAAACACTTTATGATTGTGTGAATTGATTACGAGCGCTCGGTTGATAAAGGTCCCAAAGGACCGGGGGATGGCATATTCGGTCAGTTGTTACTCAGTTAGGAGTAACCCGGCCTTGTGTTGGTAGAGATCCGGTTTGGTTCTCGGGGATGTCCATCCAGAGGCATTCTCATGTGGCAATGGGAAGTTCCTTGGCCTGACCATTTGTTGGAAATCCAAAGAAACAATACGATCTTGTACGGTATTAGTTGTAGAACCTGCTATTCACTTATGGTGGTCACCACTGTTTGGATAGTAGCTATAGTAGGCATACGATAATGGTCGTATGTTGGCTAAGATTTATATCTTTATTTTCGAAATGATTTTCCTCTACACTATGCACTAATAATAATATCAAATATTATTTTAAATGCGTATCAAGCATCTTTGACTATCATAAGGAGAAATCTCCTCCGATTCTGCGTTTGCATGTGTGTGTGTGCGGGAGGCCTTATGGTAGTCTCATTTTTAAAAGCATTGCGAATTGATTTAAAATATTCCTCTATTTTGATTTTAAAGTAAATAAACTGTTTTGAGTTCTCACACCAGTCACATGACTGACTCGGAGTTTATTGTTTTCCTTCCTAAACTCTGGGTGCCCACCAATTTCCACACGGGCAGTTAAGAGTTAGGTTTATCAGGATATTCTGGATATTCTGGAGTTGCTGGAGGCAAGCTGGATGGCATGGCGTATTATTTATATAGTATTTCTTTTCCGCTGCACTGTTGTTGTTGTATGTTGTTGTACACTCTGATGATATGATGTAATGAAATGTGATGTAATGTAATAACTGATATAGTTCTTTGTTTAAAGATTATTCATTCATTATTATATGTTGTTCCGCTGCGAATTGTGAGATTCTGATGTTGTTTTGTTCCTTTCTGTCCCGTCCTATTTTCTTCTGTTTTTCTCCTTTTTCTCTATTCTCTTTTTCTTTCTATTTCTAAATTTTCTATCTTCTTTTCCCTCTATCTTCTACCTTTTTCTCTCTTCTTTCTTTTCTTAAATTCTTTTTAAAACCCATAACATTCCGTGTTTTCGGCCTTCGATTTCTCGGCAGTCGATAAAGTGAGTATCGATGTCGAATTTTCGAAGAACGAAAATTTGCGGGGCGTTACATTTGGTATCAGAGCTGATGGTTAAGCGACAACCATGGTTCTGTTGGGTATTACTCATTAGAGATAGAGTCAGCAGTACTCTAGATTGAGTTTGAGTGTAATAATAGCTATGAGAGCGTATTTGTTAGTGAATATAAAATTGTTTTATATTGTGATGATTGGTTTGTTGAGTGGCATATGAACTTTCGTCAGCACAGCCTCGAAACTGAGCCGAAGGGGTTTCTAAACACTTGAATAGAACAATTCGGCACAATATTGATTTTAAATTGGGTAAATGGAATAATTTTGCCTTGATTATATTTTTATATGAATTAAATTGGATATGAAATAATGATTATAAGTGTAATTCATTAAAATCTAATGTTATTAGAAAGTTGAATAGTTGAATAAAAATCAATTTATTGAACCAAGAATGAATATAAGCAAAGGAATTTGATTGTATTATATAAACGTTGGTTGTTATATGATTGTTGATTGATTATATGTAATTCATTAAGTGTTAAGGAAATTGAAAGCTATGTAATTGAATTCAAATTAGAAGTAAATAAATTTGAATAGAATTGAACGTGAATTGGATTTAATTAGTGAATGCAAACTAATTAAAATTGAGAATGAATGTTGATAAAATCCAATGTAAATAAATCAAATGTGATTTGAATTGAAAACCCTTTCATTGAATATTAATGAGAATATGAATGAAAATTCATTTGATTATGGATGTTAGTTGGTTGATGGTTGAATATATATTGCTATTGTTGCATTTGCTATGTGATATATATAGTTGTTATGTTGCTATATGTTGTATATTGAGATTATTTGCATATGTGCATGTTCTCATGTTGTTTGTTGAGTGATTAGTAGGTGCGGATCGCGTTTGCTTCGCATTTGGAGTTCGCTTTAGCGCTATATTAGCCGTATATGCTTGCTAATAAAAATATAAGGTACATATCTCGGATTAAATATCGTACTTTTACACTTTTTTCCCTTCGGGATGCCTCATTACTTGATGAGATGTATATTTGTGATATATATACTGTCATTTTTTTTTTCGGATCGAGCCGAGCAAAGGAGACTATGGCGAATTTTTCCGAAAATTTAAGGCGTTAGAAAAAATTTGAGAAAATTTGGAAAATTTTGAAAACTTTAAACTTTGTTTTAAAGTTGAAAGTTAAATGATATAATTGTTTTTGAAAAGATAACTAAGTATGATTTGAAAACTTAGTAAAGATTTGAAAGAAGTTTAATTATAAATTTTGGAAAGTTAATAGATTCTGTAATCTTCTTACTTGTAATTTCGAGGACGAAATTCTTTTAAGGGGGAAAGATTGTAACGACCCAGAATTTTTATAAATTAAAATTTGGATATTTAATTAATTTTAAATATTAATAAGTGAATTTATAAGTCAAATAAATTTTATTTTGATTTATTGGATTTAATTGAATTATTAAATCGATAATTTAATATGTTAAATTATGGAAATAATTGAAAATTGAGTTAAATATGATAGAAAATGATTTGTAAAATTTTATTTTATCATGTTGAAGTTAGAACAATATTTTAGAACTTTTAAAATCGAATTAAAAGTTAATTTGTGAAAATTGAATATTTTAATATTTAATAATCGACTGTAAAATAGCCAATTTTTGAACAATCTCATAATTGAACAAAACCAGTTCCATTGGATCCGTAATAGTTAGTTATTACCGGATTTCAAATTTCGTGTCAATCGGAGTTATCGTTTGATCGTGGCAGCTCGAAACGCATCGATTTATTTTTAATTTAAATTTGGCGAGTCAAAATAGCCATTTTTCAAAAAGTCTCGGATTTCGACGAAACCAGTTTCATCGGATCCGTAATGTGATATTATTGTAAGGTTTCAAATTTCAAGTCGTTTGGATTTACCGTTTATCCGGTACAAATTAAAACGCCTAGAAATCGATTTAAATCGGTTTAATTTAAATTGAGCGTTTATAGCCATAACTCGCACATACTTCCGAATTAGCTTCCGAAACCTGTTCCATTGTGTCCGGAACGCGGGGTAAACCTTAGAAACGCTGGTTACGGCGCCTAAATCGGAGTTCGGAATTTCCGGGTGAATAGTGTCGATCGGTTCCTTATAAATACACCCACCATCTTCGTAATTTTATAAAAAAATAACAAAACCCTAACCCTACTACTTGCTAGCCGCCACTTTATGATGAATGGCCAGAAATTTCCCAAATTCAACCCTCAATCTCTCCCAATCTACAAACATTTAGGAGAAGTGATCAACTACAAACTTGTAGAGCGTATCAAGAGCTTTAATTTCATACGGAGATGATCGGAAACGGAGCAACGTGGGGGAAGCGAAGTGGGGCCGTTCTCTGTAGGCTGCGCACGACTTCCAAGGCACATGTGCAGGCCGAGCTTGGCATGGAGGGGGGCGAGTGAAGCTCTTGCTGCGAGCTTTCCGTTGGTGTATCCTGATCGAAGTATAGTTGAGCGATGAGAGTGCAAGATGGAACCCTAGTTTTCTTGTAATGGGTTGTGATGTCGGCCTTGTTCCTGAAGATGGAACGCAAATGGGACGATGAAGGGGGACGGTCCAGATGTGTGGGAGTGGGATCTGATGGCTATAGATTGCTGTAGGTTTAAATATAAAAAGATTATGTTGAATTTAGTTTATAAAATCGTGTACAAACTTGTAAATTACATAACTTTTTCATACGAGGTCGAAAAAATGCAAACTCGGTTGCGTTGGAATCGTATGGACGAGCACTACGCGATGAAGTTGGTTTGGAGTCGTTTGGAGTTAGTGAGAATTTCGGGTAAAATTAAACGCGCGTTTAATTTTATTCGAAATAAATCGCTAAAACGGAAATTAAAACCAAGGTGAGAACTTCTCACTCAATCGAATCAGTTTCGATTTTATTTTAAATAGTTAGATTTAAAATATTTGAATGCATGTTTGAATGATGACTGTAAATTATTGATTGTTAAAATAGACATTATACGCCGTTAGTAAGCGGATGTTATTTAATAAAAACATATACCGCGAATATTTCATAAACAGTGAAATTGGTATTATATATAATATCAATATATATATATTGGCATATGTATATATTGCAGTTGTTGATTTCCCGCATTTTTTGTTTAGCGGATGAGACCCTATTACGCCGTTATTAAGCGGATAATATTTATTAAGAACATATACCGCGATAATTTCGTACTGGAGCGAAATTGGTATTGTGCTAATGTTTTTGGATGCAGGAAAACAGGTTGGAGGGATCCAACTGGATTCCTCAACAGTTTTTATTTAATTTCAGATATTTTGATATTTGATGGATTTTCATATTGATATATGATATCGTTGTAGTCGTGATTGACTATTTGGTGTATAGCATCATTGGACCCAAATTTTGGGATTTTAAAATGATCTTTAAAATGATTTTTGAAAATATACTTTATTTCTGGAATTTATCCATTATAAATAAATAAAAGTTATAATTTTATAAGTTATAAAATTATGGTTTTTGTGAAATATAGTTAAAGCTGATTTTTGAGAAATATAGTTAAAAGTTGATTTTTGAAATTATGGAGTTAATAATGTTATAAAATAGTTTAAATTGGGAAATTTGAATTTATTGTGAAAAGTTTAAAGATAGGATTTATAAAATTTAATTATTTTATAAATCAAGAGAAGGTGAAATTATAAAGGAATTTAAAGACATTTTAAAAGAATAATATAAATTGATTTATATTAAGAGATTTATAAATGGATATTTATAAATTGAAATATTGACATTATAAAACGAGTTTTTATAAGTGTTTGAATGAAGTGAAAATGAATTTCATAATAGAATGAAATTTATAGAATTATAAACTGTGAAGTTATAAAAGAAATTTATAAATAGTAAGATTTATAAATTTGGTGAAATTATTTGAAGAATAGATTGGTTAAATAGGAATCTTATAAGTTATAAGATTTATGATTTGGAAAGCTTTTAAAGGAACGATTTTGTAAAATAATCGTTTTATAAGGATTTAACTTATAATATGAACTTTTAGTTTATGATTAAGTTATAAACTGGAATAGGTTAATAAAGGAATTTATAAAAGGAAGTTGTTATAAAATAAATAAAATGGAATTTATAAACGTTGTTTTATAAATTCACAAACGACTTATTTTGATAAGAAAATTGTTGAAACCTATTAATGGAGTTATATTCACATTTTTGAATAGTGAAAAATCCTTTGAATTAAAATGAATAAAAGAATGAGATTTGTTAACGAAGTTTATTCACGTTTTTGAATAGTGAATAACACGTTAAAGAAAATAGTTTAGATTTGATGTTTTAAATTGAATTAAAACGATCTAACGATGTTTTAAATGTGTTGAGATTCGAAACTATAGATTTCAACATTTATTGTTGAAATAGACGTTTTCGAGAAATAAAAGGAAATAGTGGACTATAACACTGTTGTTATAGTAAATGATTTCCGAAAGGAAATGTTTTGAATAGTATTGGGATTTATATATCTATTTTAATTTCGAATCCCTATACTAGTGATTTTGGGTTGTCGTAACGATGGTTTACGCAACATTCGTTTTGGCCCAAATAAATATGTTTAAGTGAATGATTTCCTTAAAGAATGAATTATATACTTAATTCGATTTAAGTATATTGAATATTTTCCAAGGTTGAAAATAAAAAGTTTTGTGAATTACTTATGAATAATAAGTATGGAAATGTTTTCCAATATGAAGTGAATAATTAGAATTTATTTTTTTGAAGATAAATTGAAATGGATAATTGAAATCGTATATGCATGAATATTTTGGAATATAAATTCACTAAGGAATTTATATGTGAAAGTGAAACTTGTTAAAAATAAATATTGATTTATTTTTGAAGTGTTGAAATTATATATCTTGTAAAGATATTTTGGAAAATAAATAATTTGGAAAATTATTTGGAATCTGGTGATGTGTGCATATCAATTGATAGTTCAATAACCGACTATCAGTATTTCCCTTTGAATGGGTATTTGATGTGAATGGATTGAATTTGAATGCACACTTATTTTTGAATAAGCGCTCACTATTCGGGTTAACCGGGAAAGGACCATGGGGTCGTATAACCCATTCCGAATATGTGATACGTCGTTATAAATTGCATTGAAGATCGGTGTTGAAGACCCGGTATTTGCGAGAGCGATAGGATGACCTGTCGATTGACTCTGCACCGAGTTGCTCCGGTATTGAGTTCTCCATATGTGATGGTGAATCCGATCAGGATTGTGGATATCCGGATTGCAAGGACTTCTTTGTAAGTGCCTTCGGTTTTGTTCGAGCCCGGAACAGACTTGTATGGATTGTATGTCTGACATTACAAGTTGAGATATAAAGCCGATTTCTTTCAAATATATTTCTGTTGGTGGCGGAGAATTTATTCTTTGCTTAACACCCTTCTTTGAGACGTACGAGCTCAAAGGTTATATAGTTGAAGTTATCAGCGATATATTCCCAGTTTGGTAATGTGACATGCTGAGTGATGCTGAAATGATCATTGTGTTGATTATTTGTGATAGGATCATTTATTTGATCGTCTATCTTAGTGATCATTGTGTTGATCATTTGTTGACCCAAAGCATGGCTTTTGTATAAAGTATGTTTTTGTGGACGTGAATTCGTCGAGCCTCACATCCCGGAAATGGTCAAAACAGGAAAGAAGCAGTAAGGTTATGAGGGGTAGCGCCCTTTAGGATGTGTCCATTTCCTTCTGGAAAAGGGTGGTATCATGGTATGGAGCCCAGATACTTACTCATGTTGAAAACACTTTATGATTGTGTGAATTGATTACGAGCGCTCGGTTGATAAAGGTCCCAAAGGACCGGGGGATGGCATATTCGGTCAGTTGTTACTCAGTTAGGAGTAACCCGGCCTTGTGTTGGTAGAGATCCGGTTTGGTTCTCGGGGATGTCCATCCAGAGGCATTCTCATGTGGCAATGGGAAGTTCCTTGGCCTGACCATTTGTTGGAAATCCAAAGAAACAATACGATCTTGTACGGTATTAGTTGTAGAACCTGCTATTCACTTATGGTGGTCACCACTGTTTGGATAGTAGCTATAGTAGGCATACGATAATGGTCGTATGTTGGCTAAGATTTATATCTTTATTTTCGAAATGATTTTCCTCTACACTATGCACTAATAATAATATCAAATATTATTTTAAATGCGTATCAAGCATCTTTGACTATCATAAGGAGAAATCTCCTCCGATTCTGCGTTTGCATGTGTGTGTGTGCGGGAGGCCTTATGGTAGTCTCATTTTTAATAGCATTGCGAATTGATTTAAAATATTCCTCTATTTTGATTTTAAAGTAAATAAACTGTTTTGAGTTCTCACACCAGTCACATGACTGACTCGGAGTTTATTGTTTTCCTTCCTAAACTCTGGGTGCCCACCAATTTCCACACGGGCAGTTAAGAGTTAGGTTTATCAGGATATTCTGGATATTCTGGAGTTGCTGGAGGCAAGCTGGATGGCATGGCGTATTATTTATATAGTATTTCTTTTCCGCTGCACTGTTGTTGTTGTATGTTATTGTACACTCTGATGATATGATGTAATGAAATGTGATGTAATGTAATAACTGATATAGTTCTTTGTTTAAAGATTATTCATTCATTATTATATGTTGTTCCGCTGCGAATTGTGAGATTCTGATGTTGTTCTGTTCCTTTCTGTCCCGTCCTATTTTCTTCTGTTTTTCTCCTTTTTCTCTATTCTCTTTTTCTTTCTATTTCTAAATTTTCTATCTTCTTTTCCCTCTATCTTCTACCTTTTTCTCTCTTCTTTCTTTTCTTAAATTCTTTTTAAAACCCATAACATTTCGTGTTTTCGGCCTTCGATTTCTCGACAGTCGATAAAGTGAGTATCGATGTCGAATTTTCGAAGAACGAAAATTTGCGGGGCGTTACATGTGGCATGCTGAGTGCTGCTAAGTGCTGCTGATCATTTGTTGATCAAAGCATGACTTTATGAAAAGTGTAGCTTTGTAAACGAGACCTCGTCGGACCTCACAACCCGAAAATGGTCGAAACATGAAAGATGCGACACAGTTATATGGGCCGCGCCCTTTAGGGTATGTCATTCCCTTCTGGAAAGGGGTGGTATCACGATATGGAGCCCAGATGCTTAACTCATGTGGTCACTGCAAGTTTATTACTTTGTGGTCGTTGCTTTGTGGTTGAGGATCCTCAGATAAAGGTCGCAAACGACCGGGGGATAGCATACTCGAGTAGTAGTTACTTAGTTACAGAGGTAACCCGGCCTTGTGTTGGCAGAGAGCCGGGTAGGTTCTCGGGATGTCCCACCAAAGGCATACCCATGTGGCAGTAGGAAGTTCCTTAGCCTGACTATTTGTTGGAAATCCAAAGAAACAATATGCGCCCCGTACGGTTTTAGCTGTATAACCTGCCATGGAATGTGGCGGTGACCTGCTATTGAACATGGTAGCTATAGTAGGCATAAGTGCGAAATGTCTATGCTGGTTAAGATTAATATTATACCTTCGAAATGTTTTCTGCACTACGCACTAATAATAATATCAAACGGTTTTTGCGTATCAAGCATGTTTAACCATCATAAGGAGAAATCTCCTCCAATTCTGCGCTTGCATTGTGTGTGCGGTGGAAGGCTTTATGGTAATTTCATTTTCCAAAAAGCATTACGGATTTTAATCTTAAAATTCTTTTGTTGCTGTTTTTGTTTAAAACTGTTTTTGTTTGCTCATACAAGTCCAATGATTGATCCGGAGTTTATTGTTCCCTTCCTAAACTCTGGGTGCCTACAATTTTCCACACGGGCAGTCTGGAGTTGGGTTTTTCAGATAATCAAATAGTAGGTGTAATTTCGATAGCCTTCGAACTCTTTGGTTTGGTAGAATTTGGAAATCTTCTTCAGTCTTTGGTCTTTGAAGTTTTTGGTTTGGCAATCGCATTTGGATGGAGTTTGTTTCACTTCAGCATTGATGATGGTTCGAGCTTTCGATTTGGAGCTTGGAGTTTTTGGAACTTTGGCTTTAGTGATGGAGTTGTTGGGATTTCTATCCTTCTTCCTTTTGAAAATAATATTGGTGTTCCTCTGTCGAAGATTATCTTTTCGTTATTATTTAGCTCTGATTTGTATTGATATTCAGTTGTAAAAAATGTTGTATATCAATGATATTATTCATTTCATCCGCAGTGTTGTTGTACTTAATGTGTTATAAGCTCTGGCGAACCAGATTCGACGTTTGGATCTGCAGCATTTGAATACGGGTGATGTATTCGATGCCGATTTACGAAGGTCGAGTCAGGGTCGTTATAAGTGGTATCAGAGCTAAAGGATGAACTTTAGCTTTTGGAGTATAACACATTATGTAACTCATTAGAGATAGATTTACAATTACCCTAGAATGAGTATATCCCTAAGATATCCGTCCGTATGCCTCAGTAAATTCTTTTAGTATCCACTGATACTAAGTATGAGTGCATGAAGGGGACGAGGTAGGGGACAGGGGAGTACGACTACAAATGGTCGATATCATGTAACAACAACGGAAAAAACTTTTCTCATCAATCTCCTTTGATCCAATTTCAAATTCTTTGATTTCTTCGTGGCCGCTACAAGGAGAAGCTTCGATGTGGTGGTGGACCTGCAAATCGTTATAGATAAGTTTCTATCCCGTATTCTCTTCATCAAATTTCTATTAGCTTTTCATTTTTAACTTTAACGAAATTGAAATTTTATTGGAATAAATTGGTAAATTAAATATGAAGTTAAATACAAAGATTTGTATTGATAAAACGATTTCGATAAAACAAATTTGAAATTCTATTATAATTTCTTGTGAGAATCAAAGTCCGAAAAGAGACAAGTCGATGTAAACTATGGGATATTCCGATCCGAGTTTGGAATCCATACCTTGTGTTTGAGAATTGTGGAAGATTAATTCTATTTGTCTGTTCTTTTGGGTCTAGATATATTCTACGAATGGTTAGTTATCCCTTCGAACTGACCAATGCCCCTGTATATTTCATAGAATGGATGACCTGAGTATCTTGTGAAGCATCGCATAAGTTCGTCTCATATTTATTAATATTCTGATTTGGTAAGCCAAATGCAGAATAAATATTTCATTTTGATTTGGTGAACCAATTCTTCATCTTTCATTTGTTCTCTGTTGTCTCCCTAACAAATTTCGGGGATGAAATTTTCTTAAGTGGGGGAATCTATAACATTCCTATTTTTAAATCAAATTTAAATTGGTAATTTATTTAATTTTCGAAATTAAATTGTGAAATAATTTGTTATGTTCCAAATTTAAATAGATACTTGTTTGTTTATTAATATAAATGAACATGAATACGATTTTAAAATAGGATTTCTAATTGGAAATTTAAAAATAAATGTTTTGAATTATATATTGGATTTGGATTTTATTTGTTATTTAATTGAGAATTAATTTGAAATTGAGAAACATATATGTATAAGTAGATTTTTAAAATAAATTTGATTTGGAAATTTAATAATAAATATTTTATAAAATTAATTGGATTTAAAAGTTTTATATTTTGAAAATATATATATATATATATATATATAACTAGAATTGTAAATATAATATGATATTAAAACAAGGTTTAATAAAAGTTTAAAATATGCATATCTTTTGGAAATTAATAAAATTGGTTTGTAAACTTATAAAATAAGATTTAATATAAAGGTTCAGGTATTCTCTTTTTATAATTTTACTTGAAATAAAAGTCGTTTGTGTATATACAAAATGTAAAAGTTAAAACCATATTTGTAAAAACATATGTTAATATAGAAAAGATTTATTGTAAATAAAATATTATCTAATGGTTTAAACACAAATATCTTCCATTTCAACAAATGTAAGATTAGGATATTGTATATTAACATGTGTTGCTTAATGATAAATTTGCATTGACAAGTGTATGGCTTAATTTAAACAAGTGGCAATATGGTTTTATTGAAATTTAAATACATAAAATATTGCTTAAGAAAGAAACTAGGCTGTTCATTTTATTCAGTTCAAAGATTGAAATCATCCTATCTAAACTGAAACAAAATGAACTTAAAAAGTCAAAAAAAAAGCAAAGTTCAAAAGTAAAATCTGGGAAACAAAATACAAACCAAATATATCAAAAGCAAGAACAAGTCCAGATCAGAACATCAAGTAAACCTAGAAAGTAAAAGTTCAGCTTGGAAATGAAAAAAAAAAATCAAAAGCCTGAACAATCAAAAGTTTTTCAACACCAAAGCACCTCTCAAATTTAAAAATCTGGAAGCTTTGAAACTGGAACAAAGCAAATCTGGAATGCAAGATCAACTTAGTTTTCAAGTTTTAAAAACAAATATCATTCAGGCTTTCCTCTCCGCTTCTCTGTTTTACCTAAGTGAGCAAACTACCCTAGGTATCTGGATTTGTTCATATATATTGATATTTGTGATTGATGCCTGTGCATGCTGTGAGTTTTATTTATCTAAGTGAAAATATATATGTATATCTATATATATAGTTAGATAATTGTTATGTATATATCTGTAAATAGATATATTCATCTCTCTGTTTAAGTACAGGATTAAGGCCATTAAAACAAATATTTAAACTGCTCATTATATGATCAATATTAAAACAAGATCATTGAAAATAAAATAAGGGTATGAGTGTGAACTTATTTTTAAAAACAGTTCCAAACAACAACATCAAGTAAATATTGTGAAATGGGTAATTTACAGTAAGATCATTTTATATCAGGAAAATAAAATATTTTAACTATAAGATCCGATTAAAAAATCATAATCTTATTACAAATTGATGATTTTAGGTGAAGATCTTATAATTTTTATGTTTGTATTTAATGAGAAAATTCGAGTTGATCAAAATGGCTTAAAATGTCGATTTACGGGGATCGACGAGGAGTTGATCATCGAGCTTGGGTCTAGAGGTAGGGTGAACATGGGAATCAATGGAAAAATGGTGATGGAATTTTTAGCATCACCGTGGCGTTATCATGACGTCGAACAAGGGTTCGACGAGCATTTTTTGTCGACTGAGTTTATGTGGTCACCGCGTCATCGTCAAGGAATTTGGGCCGATCGCACCAGGGGATAGGGCAAGGTGATGTGATGAAGCTGTGGTCGGAGATTCATGGTCTCCGTGGCTCGACGAGGAGGGATGAGCCGATTTTTGGCTGTGCAGTGGGGTTCCAGTTTTGTTCGGCATGCTCGATTTTTATCTCTCGATGTTTTTTGATTTTGCTGGGTGTTCGAGATGGATGAGGACGCATTCGTCGTCATGCCGGAGGACTTAGCGATGATCGAAAGTTGATCTGGCTATTGTATGCGTGCACATGATAGCGTGTATCGGTCTGATTTCGGGAAGAAGGTTAAACTCGTGGTTCAACTCGGTGAAATGCTGAATTGCCTCGAAGCAGAGGAAGAAAGGAAGGAACGCGAAGCTGGGTTCGAGAAATATAAGGGTATTAGCTTGGAGATGAAGTGTCTTATGTTTTAGGTCTTAAATTTTTAAAGGAAAAGATGTACCAGGTTTTAGATTTTATAAATAATAACCAGATTTCTAATTAAGGAAAGGGGTTTTTCTTTACTAAATTAAGTTCTTGATTTATTAAGAATCATTTATTGGTAAATAAAGGATAATCAATTATTGAATAGGATTAATTAAAGTTTAAATGATAGTTAATTACTTAATTTTATCAAGGTGATTGATAAATGAATAATTATTTAATGTAATTAAATAAAGGGTTAATTTGTTAATAAAAGTAAATAAAAAAATTAATTACTTAATGGCATTAATTAGGGTGATTAATTAACATAATTAATTAAAGGTTAATTAATTAAAGTGATTAACTAAAGGAGAATTAACCCATATGATTAATAAATGTGATTTAATTAAGGATAGTTAATTTATTTAGATTAATTAATGTAAGTAATTAAGGGTAATTAATTAATTAAAGATAATTACTTAATTGAAGTAATTAAGGGTAATTAATTAAATGGTAATTAATTAAAAGTTAATTAATTAATTAATTAAGGGTAATTAATTAATTAAGGGTAATTAATTTAAATGATAATTAAATAGTTAAAGGTTAATTATTTAATGACTAAAGGTTGATTTATTTATTGATCAAGGTTGATAAATTAATAATTAAAGGTTAATTAATTTATTATTAAAGGTTAATTAATAAATGATTAAAAGTTAATTACTTAAGATGGTTTGTAATCAATTAATATTAATTAACCAGGATTAATAATTTATTCATAAGCGATTAATCTTATTTAAATTAATCAGATGAGTAATTAATCTTACATATGGATGTTTGAATTGTATGAAATGCTTTGAATTGTTTGATATCTCTGTGTGTAATGTTTTGTATTATGAATTATTTTGATTCGAGTCGTGATGAATGTAAATTATTTTATCTGTGATGAATGAATATTATTTATTTGTGAATCAGTGAATATAAGATAAGCGTTATAGGAATATACAACTTATCAATATTGAGGTGCTTGAATCTGTGATGACTGATGATGTTGCACTATTGTGTGAAACCCCTGGACTACACTATACACACACAAATATGGATTGCACGAGGAAATTGGTTAAGTCACATATTTTTGAAATGATTTTAAAATTGAATTTTGAATTCAATTGGTTTTGGTAATGGAATTGGGTCAAATATGAAAAACTTTTAAAAAGGAGTTTCAAAAATAAAAGTTATCTTGAATAACTTGATAAAGTTTTGAAATTTAAATAGTTTGATTTGAATTTAAATTCAAGATTTGAAATTGAATTCTATGTTTGGAAATTATAATTTAAAAAGGATACACAAGTTATAAATGTGTTTATATGAGTTTTAAACCATTTTAAATATTATTTTAGAAATTTGAATTTAACCCAAGTTTTGGACTTGAAGGGCTTTAACTTATGCAAGTGTAATTGGATTTTTTCGAAACAAAAACTATTTTTTTTTCAATTAATAATAGCTTCCATATAAAGAAAGGATTTCTAATTTATGTTAAAAAATTTCAAGTTTGAAATGGAATTGAAATAGTTTTGAAAGCTATAAATAAATCTTTGTAAAAAAATGTTTGAACCTTATTTGAAATAGAAAAGGATCTTAAAGGTGTATATTTTGTAATAAAATTTGAAATGGAACTGTTTCGAAAGCTATGAAGGAATCTTTGTGAAATATTTGGTGAACTTTGTTTTAAAAAAAGATCTCAAAGATAGATCTTTTGTTTAGATATTGTGAATGAATCTTTGTGAAAGATTGGTGAATTTTGAAAATGGTAATTAGTTTAAACCATTTGAAAGAAAAGTCTTGGGTAATAATTGTGACTTAACTGAGATCCCATCATCCATATGATTTTTGAAAACTGCTCTCATTATTCGGTTTAGCCGGGAGTGGATCTAGTGTCATATAACCCATTCCGAATAATGATACGACGTTGTGGATTGCATTTGAAGACCGGTGGTGAAGACCGAGTATTTTCAAGAACGAAAGGATAACCCATCGAATGTCTCAGCATTGAGTCACGCTAGAGATATCCATATGTGATGGGGAGTCCGATTGGGATTGTGAATACCTGGATTGCAAGGGCTTCTTTTGAAGTGCCTTCGGTTCTGTTCGAACCCGGGACAGACTTGTATAGATGTGTGTCTGACATTACACTTTGAGATGTAAAGATGGTTTCTATTAAATACATTGCTGTTTGGTTGAGATTTATTCTCTTAGCTTAACACCCTTCTCTGAGACGTAAGAGCTCAGAGGTTATGTAGTTAATGGTTACTAGCAATACATTCCCAATTTGGTAGTGTGGCATGCTGAGTGTTGCTGAGTGTTTGTTGATCAAAGCATGACTTTGTGAAAAGTGTAGCTTTGTGGACGAGACCTCGTCGGACCTCACAACCCGAAAATGGTCGAAACAGGAAAGATGTGGCAAGGTTATGAGGGTCGCGCCCTTTAGAGTATGTCATTCCCTTCTGGAAAAAGGTGGTATCACGGTATGGAGCCCGGACACTTAACTCATGTGGTCGCTACAAATTTATTACTTTGTGGTTGTTGCTTTGTGGTTGAGGATCCTTGGATAAAGGTCACAAACGACGGGGGAATGTCATACTCGAGTAGTAGTTACCTAGTTATAGAGGTAACCCGGCCTTGTGTTGACAGAGAGCTGGGTAGGTTCTCAGGATGTCCCTCCAGAGGCGTACCCATATGGTAGTAGGAAGTTCCTTAGCCTGACCATTTGTTGGAAATCCAAAGAAACAATACGCACCCTGTACGGTTTTAGTTGTATAACCTCCCATGGAATGTGGCAGCAACATGATATTGGACATCGTAGCTATAGTAGGCATAAGTGTGGAAATGTCTATGCTGGCAAAGATTAGTATTATACTTTCGAAATGTTTTCTGCACTACGCACTAATAATAATATCAAACGTTTTTGCGTATCAAGCATATTTGACTATCATAAGGAGAAATATCCTCCAATTCTGCGTTTGCATGGTGTGTGCGGCGGGAGGCCTTATGGTAGTTTTATTTTACAAAAAGCATTGCGGATTTCAATCTTAAAATTCTTTTTTGTTTAAAACTATTTTTTTGCTCATACCAGTCCCACGAATGACCCGGAGTTTATTGTTCTCTTTCTAAACACTGGATGCCCACAATTTCCCACACGAGTAGTCTGGAGTTGGGTTTTTCAGATAATCAAATAGTAGGTGTAGATTCGATAGCCTTCGAAGTCTTTGGTTTGGTAGCATTTGAAAATCTTCTTTAGTCTTTGGTCTTTGAA
Source organism: Allium cepa (assembly GCA_030765085.1). NCBI lineage: Eukaryota > Viridiplantae > Streptophyta > Magnoliopsida > Asparagales > Amaryllidaceae > Allium > Allium cepa. The sequence goes on along the minus strand of CM060941.1, from coordinate 1,043,807,184 downwards.
GTTTTTGGTTTGGCAATCATATTGGGATGGAGTTTGTTTCACTTCAGCATTGATGATGGTTCGGGCTTTTGATTTAGAGCATGGAGTCTTTGGAACTTTGGCTTTAGTGATGGAGTTGTTGGGATTTCTATCCTTCTTCCTTCTGAAAATAATGTTGGTGTTCCTCTGTCGAAGATTATCTTTCCGTTGTTATTTATCTCTGATTTGTATTGATATTCAGTTGTAACAAATGTTGTATATCAATAATATTATTCATTTCTTTCGCTGTGTTGTTGTACTTAATGTGTTATAAGCTCCGGCGAACCAGATTCAATGTTTGGATCTACGGCATTTGAATACGCGTGATGTTTTCAATGCCGATTTACGAAGGTCGAGTCAGGGTCGTTATACCAGAACCCTAGCACCACCACTGATTTTCGCTACTCAAGAACAAAGCCTACCCGACTTTCACCCACCACTAACTGCCCATCTTCGACACTAGAACTACTGTAGTTCTTCCACATCGCACCACCATCCGTTCCTCCTCGTCATCGACTTCCACCTCGACTAAAGACTGACGCGTGCATGCTCTACCTTCGTCCGCGATACCACCTCCTCTGCCTAAACCCATACTTTAGCAGCCTTACATCCAAGCTTCTTCGATTCATCAATCGTCCTAGATCCCTCAACAACGCTGATGAGGAAGTACTTCATCGCAGATCATCGAGGTCACCGACAATCCCTCTGGCATTATCGAGCATAGTGCAACGCCCCCATTTTTTTGCCGATTTGATTTTGTCGAAAGAGGGGTTTAGGGTTATCAAAAAAGCAAGGGTACAACATTGAAATGTAAAATAAGAGGAGTTTATTGGTTAGGTAGGATTATGTTTTTATTTTGGGCTTTGTTTTTATTTTTTTAACCTTTCCCATTTGTTTATTTATTTTAAATTTTAGTTTCTTTTAAATAACTCCTTTATCTATTCTCTACTTCAATCTAACTTGAAATGATTTACACTTCATTTTATGCAATAAAATTCAATAACTACACAATGCTATTCAATTCAATGTTATTTCATTGTATTTAATTATCCATCGAATTGACATAAATTAATTTATTCATCTTCGTCAATTTATTAAATTTATCGAATAACAAATAAAACTCATTTTCATTAATTTCAAGTATATATAATTATTTACGCTTCAAAGTATTTTATACTTACTAAAATATTTTATTTGGATTTTAATATATTATCTAAAAAGGAATTTGTTAACTAATTCAATTTTATTAATAGACTATTTGAATAATAATTTGGTTCCAAAAATAATAATTGTCAAAAAATCGAATTCAAGCACTTCTGTTTCAATTAAATTAATTTAATATTACAACTTTTAAAACAGTGTTGTTACATCATCTTTTGTCTTTAGTGAGGTCGAGACAGTCTTTTTTATGTCTTTCTTTGTTGCATTTGAGGCACAAGAACGTGGATGAGTTGTTATCATTACTGGATTTCTTTTGAAATTTCTTTAATTTCTTAATGTTTCTTGAAAACAAGTTAGTACATTAATGTCGAAACTAGGGCTCTCTTCATCTTGGAATGCTACAGACTTCTTCTCTCGAACACGTTCCCTTTTAGACTGCAAGTTAGTCTCGTATAACATTAGGTTTCCTTTTAGCTCTTCAACTTTGAACTTGGAGAGAATGTTGGCCACTCCTACTGTCATGACCTTTCTCTCCCATCCTTCGGTCATAAAGTTTAATATTTTTGTAACTATATTAAAATTAGTGAATGCGAGTCCTAAAGTAATGAGAGCATGTCGTATATCTTAGAATTTTGAATGCATATTGACTATACTCTCATTGTGTCTTTTTAAAACTTTGCAACTAATTTTGTAACGTCAAAATCTTAATTTATTTAACTTTTCGTATCCCTTCATGTATAACTTGTACAACATGCAAAATTTTATATGAAGACTTATAAATGATGTTTTTATAAAATTCATTTATGTCAAGTGCATAGAATAATATACTTATGGATTTAGAGTTATTTTTGGCCAAGGTTTTCTGCTCATTAGTGCATGTTTCAATATTAGTATTTGGTTTCGTATATTGAACTTGAGTCATTATTTAAATTACGAAATCATCGACTTGCATATACACTCCTTTTCTATGGACCAATATACATAGATTGAACCAATGAAAAATGGAGAATGTGAATTGGATTAACCTTCTAAAAATGTGACAAAGTTAGCAACGACCACATTATCATTCAAAATTCATGTTACAATTTTTGAAAAATAGGGCTCTACCAAATAAAATTTCAAGATCAGAACAAATTTTATGGCAAACTATAATAATACAAACCAATATGGTAATTAGTCACCAATTAATTAGCTGAATATAACTAAGTAGCGGAAACTACACGAACAAATGAATATATAACATTGGCAATTTTATACTGATTCAAACTCCCATCGTATATCCTATTTTAGAACTCCTTTATGTAATTTCACTAGCTCAACCTTCTCTTCACCCGGAGGAATGCAATCACATCGAGAATCATAGGGATCCATGATACGATGCAAGTATATTAAAAAGAATTTCATCACGATCATAAAGAAAGAAACAATGAGCCATTTGGAGCTATATACCAAATGATACGAGTGTTTAAAGATCAGACACACTAGATGGGCTGGAAATAACCAATCAATCGATTGGTGGGACCATGCGATCGACTGGTTGGACCCAAATTAAGGAAGAAATGTTTTAGTGAATTTTAGGAGGTGAGATAAATTTATTGAAAATGGCAACCAATCTACTTAATGGATGTTCAATTGACCGGTAACTCTGATTCAGTCGATTGATTCATCTTGATTCGGGTCAAAACTTCAAAATGTGACTACTTTCATATTCAAGCTCGGATTGTTGTGTGATTTGGACTAGTGCTCATCATTTTCCAAGAGTTACGATACATAAAGTTTTGGTAGATATTGGACTACTTTTGTTTTGGGGTTGTAGTAGGACCCACTTCGACACATATTTCAAAATTTAAGATTAAGGAGGGGTTCCGAGAGCACATGTCTGTGTGTTGAAAAATAATTAGGCCATAGGGAGTTCTTGGAACACCTTTTGGGTTTGTATGATGATTTTGATAGAGTCATGCAGTGATTTTTGAGATGAGAGAACTAGGATATTTGAGATACGATTTCATATGGCATATAGTATACATGGAGTGATTCTACATTCCCTAACTATGACCTTGGGACTTGATATTACTTGACCATTGCTTATGGGAAGCGTTGTTGTCTCGGTTGGACACATTCGTGTAACGTCGAGTTAGAGGTAGGAAATGTCCTATATTGGTAACAAGGGCTTATAGGCTTCAGGTTAATAGTCTTTTATCCTCGTATGTGATTCAATGTGTGATGGTGAGACATGAGATGTATCAATTCGAGTTTGATATGCTTATCGATAGCGGAGGATGCCTTATTGCATCATCATATTAATATTGCATTAGTTATCGTACTTAGATGGGTTATGGCCTTATTAGGGTACCCCGAGGCCTATTATCCTAGTGTATAGTGTTTTCTTTGTAATCGGTGCCATTGTGATTTAGTAGTTTGATAGAATTATCATAACATTATAGTAGAGATGTGCTAACTTTTTGTATGCATGAAAATCTAGACTCGTTATCTCTTATGGACACCACTTCGTATATAGATCATAAAATATCTACACATTAGTTATCATGTAGTTTACAGATGTTTTTCATTCATCGAAGTTGACCCTTTCTATGTTTTATCTTTTGCTATCTACTCATTAAGTAGGTTGATTAATGGGGAGAAACATTGCTATCCAGAGCCAGTTTAGCACCATAGTTATATATATATTACTCTGATTATCTACCTAGTGCATTGTATATCAATACGTCAAACTTTATCATGTATATGAGACTTATTTTATATGACATCTGATGTATCTATTAGACTCCACCCATTTGGAGTATTATATACTATGATGTTGAATCTTATATCCCATTCATATATGATCTCCTTATAGTCTTGCAAATGTATATTGTTCATATTATGTTTTATTTCTTCCATTATGAGACATTATAAACTAGTGATTGATATGCTCTATTTAGTTTTAATCTTACCCCGACGGACTGTCATCCATGTAATTTGTGGATATGGTGCCGTTAGTGTGTAGATTCAAGAGGGTAGATCGGTTGGGCATTGCATACTAAGTTCCATCAATTTGTCATCTAAATTCTTTTCAACACTCGTCTTCTTTCTTCATCTCATCGAAGCCTAAGTATCTATGTATATGGTTGCACGTTCTTACGAAAGTTAGAGTGGAACCTAATGAGTCTGTACCACCATAAAGCTGGCTATCATGCATATGAAGCTTCTTACATGATTTACAAAGCTAGATCTTGGTTTGAGAATAATCACTTATCTTCTACCAACTCTAGCTTCACTGTGAACATCTATTCATGGATTGTTGTGCATTATTCTATCATAAGTATATCAAATAATGGCCAAAATTCAGAGGCTCTTTCTTTACTTGCCGAGTCCTCACCACCATGCTCCAATGTAAACATTTCTTGCCATAACTTGACTCGTATCCCATCAACAACTTATTGCTACATGTAATGGAAGACTACTAGCAATTACTATGTAAACATGAGATAATGTAGTGGATGCATGCATATACTATATCATAAATAAAAGTATAACAAAATATAATATATTCTCTCAATTTTTTATCCACCATGAAGTATTTATCCCTTAAGTGACAACACCCCCTATATATATACTTCGCTTCTTCGATTGTCCATACGATGCTACTTAAAGAAACATGGCTACACATAGCTTTATCGATTCACTACAACACTCCTAAGATAAAACATACTCTAGTTAGTATTTAAGTTACCTAGTCGTGTAACTTAAGCTTTGATGCAAGGTGTAATGACGCCTCATTTTGTATCTTGAATCACAGCTAAAACAACCGCATATGATTTTAGATACCGTAAGCGACGAACTATAGGGATAAATAAATATAACTATTTAACAAGACATATATGATAAATCTCATACTAGAATGATAACATACAATATACCCAAAATTTAAATATATAGGAAACATGAGAGACATTCTATTTGAGATGGTATATTAAAATTAAATTTATGTAGAAATCTAATTAGAATATGTCCTCTTAATACATATTTAGTATGGGATAGTACATTGAATACAATATAAGGCATCCTATACAAATAATATTTGCATTGTGCATAAAACAATTGAAATGGTAGCTAAAGATCATAGTATTCTTATTTCTAATGATCTAGTTGTCATGCAAACGTATTCCCAACTAACTAACTTATGGCTTACCCGTGAGAGTAACGAAAGTTATTCAAAAAGGAAACAAAAAATGTGAAAATGAGGGTTAGGATGTAGTTTGGTGACCGAAACTATCTCTTTTGAAAACTAATTATTTTAATAACTTTAAAACTTGTTTAAACACTTTGTTTTGGAACTTTCTATATTATTTGACTTAGAAAACTTTCTTATATTTTGCTTTTAAACTTTGAAACTTTTGAAAAACTCGACTTCTTTGTTTTTAATGAAATCTGTTCGTATTTTACTTTTCGTTTTAAACTTGGATAGTTTAAACATACTAATTCCCGAGCCTACAACAACCTTTCCCCGAGCCAACCTCGTGACACTCGTGTACCATCACTACTTCGAGTCAATCACGCAAACAACTCAAGCAAACTCGTTCTTCCCCCAAGCTTTAAACACACCAGAACCGATGTGGATGTGTGCACGATGAAGACCATCCCGACCACCTCTGGCCAACTCCCTGACCATCGACAGATCGACGTCGACCTCCCCTAGATCAACGATTCCAACATCGAATCAAAATCAAGCCCTTCGATTAAAAATCTGGAGTCGAACCTTATCGAAAATCCACCAATTACTGACGATATCGACCTCGAGAACCCACGCGGACCTCACCAGAGATTCATCATGTCGCCATGCTTCGATCCCATCATATACGATCGCCTCCGATGATCTATCGACATCGCATGAAGCTCACAAATTACCTCAACCAATTCAAGTCTTCGAACCCTAGTTCGACCTAGCCGGCCCCTATGGCCATTGATAAAACCTCGCACTATTTTTACATCAACCACCATGCTTCCAGGTATCTCTGTCAACAAGCCCGACCTCTAACACCTCGTCGATCGACTACAATTGACGATAGTACCAAATCCGATCATCTCGATATTTCTCAAAATATACTTATCTAAAAATCATGATTTTTCTACCTAAATTCATCATTTTGCATTACGTATCCGATTATATAATCAAAATTTTAAATTAGCATGATCGATTTCTAACCCATTTTTGATTTCCATAGTTATTTATAAAATTTAAAAATAATTGCTAAATATAAATTCTTGAATCCATTTTTAGAATTGATATTACATTATTATAAACAATTTTCATTTAGGGATCAAAGAATAAAAATAGTTGCATAAAGAAAATTTGAAATCTGAGTTGTTCTTGAATATGTAGTTTACGAACAGAGTTAAATATATTAACACACAGATATGTTCACAAACATATAATGCAATTCAAACTATAGCCTTGTTTAAATCATCCATGAAATCTATATTTACATCATTACTTTCCAGATTTAACACATGCATTACAATATTCACCCATTTTAAGCCTTTAAAAGAAATATGTTTACTCACCAGATAATAGGGAACATAGGTTTATATTTGATCTGGAACCGATCTTTACTTGCTATTGAAATTTGAAATCATTGCATTGTTAAGTTGAGTTTGTATCCTGGTGTGTTGAAGCTTTAATCCTTGATCTTGAACCAGGTTACAGATTTGTTGAATTTGTGATTTGATTTCATTTATATTTTTTTTAGTTTTGAGAAGATGAGGAGAAAAAGATCGAGGAAGAAAAAAATTCAACTGAAACTAGATTTCTCTCTAACACACTTTATTTATAAACTTTTAATTGATAAATAAAAATTGTTGCCACTTGTTTTATTACATGCCACATTAGTTACAAATGTATTTGCATGAGTTTAGTTTTTCACAAATGTTCAAAATAAGAGTTTTATGTTTAGACCCCTTATTTAAAAATTACTTATGTTTTTATATTTATGAAATGTGATTTTATTAATTTATGTTTTTATATTTACTTATATATTTAAAGACTATCTTATTTAGATTTAAACTTAAGTAAAAATATATTTAAACAAATAAACATTTCCCTGAAGTGTTTTTGAAAATATATGGTTAACTTTTACATAGCTTTTAAAAAGTTTTATATTAAATTCAATCATAACTTCCAAACTACAAAATATATATTAAAATTTGAAAACATGTTTTTATTTGTTAAATTCAAACCAAAGCTTTCCCATTTATAATATATATAAATATATATACATTATAAATAAAAAACATTTTAATATTAATCTTGAAAATTATTATATTGATTTTTAAAATATAACTTCAAATCACAATATATACGTACATATATATTACAATTTGAAAACATATCTTTATTAAATTAATACCAAAGACTTCCTATTTACATTATACACACACACCAATATATATACATTATAAATAGAAAACTATTTTATTAGCTTTGAAAGATAAAATTTACCAATTAAATGTTTATAAAAGAAGATTTTTAATTCAATTTAGAAACTTATTAATAAAGATTATCAAATTATTATTGCCCAAAATTCCGGGTCATCACATTCTTTCCCCCTTAAAAGAATTTTGTCCCCGAAATCTAAAAGCAAAGATAATTTAATAATCCAACAAAAGTTTGAATTTTTAAATAGCAAGCATATATTATCAACCATATACTAGCAACCAAGGCAACCAATTTATTCTAAGAAACAAATCTATCCTGACACAAAGTTAGGATAGGCCTTCCTAATACTATCAAGAGTTTCCCAGGTACAAACACTCGGATACTCGCTCTACTGAATCTAAACAAGCTACACCACTCTGATCCTGACCTCCTTTCATCACGATCTATAATCTAAACCAGATATCAGACCACAGTCAAGTCCTACCCAACTTCCAAATCCTCCTAAATTGCAGATTTCACAACCAGTGATGGATCATGCACGTCTTCCCTCATAGATACGTAAAATACATTGCGAATCCCAACCATCCAGACTAGCAATTCAGTCCTTCAGACTAAGAACTTATCCTTTCGAGAATACAGAAAGATCCAATACACTTCTGAGCTAACTTTCCAGTCTTTCCAAACCTTATTGCTCCTTTGACCGGAGAAATCTTAACAAAAACAAAGTCTCCAACTTCGAATTCCAAAATCCTTCGTCTCTTATCTACACATAACTCTTTTGCCGATCCTGGGCTGTCTCCATTCCTTCTGATCAACTCAACCTTCGAAGATGCCTCTCGGGACAAATCTTACCAAGAATAAGACAAATCTCCGGATTCTACTCACAAGATGGCCCCCCCAAAATCTACCGAAAATCCAAAACACTATCTCTACTTCATAAGCATCAGTAGACTTCGGACTTACTTCTCTTATTCGGAATAGCCAAACAGGTGCACCAGACAACCTAGTCTTCAGATCCCGAATGAATTTCCTATAGAAAACCCTCTAATCCAAGAAATCTGCGAACTTCCGAGGAGACTATGGTTGGTTCCACTCTTGCACAGCTGCTATCTCGCCTCCGCTACGAAATTCCAATCTGGAGAAAATGAGAATGCCGTCGATGAACTCGAGCACAAACTTGTCCCGGAAGATATGTTTCATCACACAAAATCTTTATGACCCATCTGACTTGGTCACCATCGCTGCAGCAGAATCCCAGCTAGAAAACTAGGTCAGATGAATCCTTCCCCAAGAAATCCTGAACTGCTTTGCCAATACCCCTCTCTCTACGAGCCATCCTTATACTTGGTTGAACTACTGACATTGCTCCTGTAACCAAGTCGACACAGAATTCAATTTTTCGATTCAGGCAAACCTTTGACCTTTTTGAAGATATCCAGATAATCTTTGACAACTTTGATAGCTTCAATCTCCTCCTGAGATGCCTCAATTTCATGCAAAAGACTACTCAGATGAACTCTAAAATATCGCAAGTCACTTTTGTCATCCTACTAAGTTCAGCTTCCAAAGAAACTGTTCTCTCTTCACACATCAGAACAGCTTATTCTTATCTGATCAATTTAAGCAAAACAAGGTCAAATCCTTCAAGAATGCCTTTCTATTAGAAGAACTGATGGTCCACACTCAACCATAAACTTCATGCTTTGCTCAGCTGAAGAAGTAGGAAAGCTTCCACCATTTGCCCGGACAGTTGACAGTTAAAACACAAAGACCAGAGAAATAGGTCCACTCAGCTGCTGCTGAACTCCATCTCTAGGACACTGCTTAATCAGATGACCTACCTGTTGGCATGCTAAACACTTTGAACTGCTCTGCTGCCTCCCAGATGCCAAAGACTTCTTTATCCAAAAGCTTCTCGAATCTCAAAGCTTCCAACCAATTCCATAATAGAGCCTATGAGATGGGCAGACAATCTTCTCCAGAAACTCGGGCCTCAAACCAAGCACAAACATCTCGCTTTCCTTCAGGGGGTGTGTCAATAAGACCAGGTCCATAGAGACAACTTGTTGAACTTAGTCTCATCACCGATACAGACAAACTCCCTTGCCCGAGACCTAGGAAATTCCTATACAGCCGAGCCTTTCCTGCGGCGGGTAAAACTGCTCCTAAAACCGCTCCTCACATAGCTTGTTCCAAAAGAAAACACCTTCGGGAACATCCATGGTCATTGCGTGTCACCTCGCAGCTGCTCCTTCTTGAAGTTGCCAAAATGCCATCACTCGCTTCTGCACATCCGATAGATCCAAACTCTAGAAAATTCGCTCATATGAGCGCAACCAAGCTTACACTTCAATGATGGACTCAGAACCTTAAAAAGGTTTCCCTCCGAGATTGGTGAAATCCCTACACCATGTTGCAAAGCTTTCTCGAGGCAGTATTGGGTTTACAGCCTCGGCAGATACTCTTCCAACCTCAACACTCAGACTTCTTCCATTAGTGATAGTCGTGCTACACACACAACTACCCTTCCTACCTCTAGAACTCAAGCTGCCAGCCTATCTCATACGAGTAACCCGGACAGGTAACCTAACAAACTATGTATATATATATATAAGTACGCTCTATCAAGATAGGTATCACTTCAAAGCCTAGGTATTCTCTCAACCTAGAACTCTGATACCAACTGTAATGACCCGCCTTACATTCCAGAGAAAGACGCATCACTATTAAGAAATAAAGGGATAGAAAAGAGAGAACATAGGAAAGAAAGAGCTAAACAATATTAGAATCTCACAGTGGTACGAATAAATATATTAATCACATAGTTACTACATAGTATCACCATACATTAGAGTTGTACAGATTATACATCTCAAATTACACAGTTATAAAGACCTGTCTAATCATTACAACTCAAATACATTACAGAGATATAGATACAAACACTTACACAGTCGAACCAAACTATCTACGTACGCTGAAGCCTCCTGCTCCAAGTCTCCTCCATAAATTCGTAAAAGCTAACCTGAATCCCTTGGCTACTCGTAAAAATTTGAGTACGTAAGAGTTTAGTAGAATAGAAAATAAACTCTGGGTCAGACATGGGTCTGGTATGAGTGAACGGGTCAAAGTTGCTTAACTTTGAAAATCATTTGAAAACAAAGGTATCACGTAAGACTTTCCACACATAAACACGGAAAAGTTTTTACCTTACGATAACCAAAACGTTTGATAGGAAATCCAATGATATTATAATAGTGTCTAGGGTTTTCAAGTAAAATACAGAAATAGATAGAATGCTTACATCTCACGTTCCAACATAGTTGGGCCTAATCAAAACATACGGCAATTATTGGAGATTGGATTCCATACAATGGCAGGGCTACTGGGGTACCGTCCGTCACAGTACGTGGCCTAGATCATTGTACCGAGGATCCACCCTGATCCCTTACAACACATGACCGGAACCATGCCTTACTGGATAATCCCAAACAAGACAACCCAACGGTTGGCGCGACCAATAGCCCACTAAGCCGAAATAAAAGGGACCTCTAGAAAGGGGAAATCTCATCCTACTTGGATGACACCCACTTAGCCTTGCTGCACCTCCCCTGTTTTAGCCATTCCCGATTGATAAGGCTTGAGGCTACGATTACCTTTTAGAACACATATCTTAGAATGCTCAACGTCCTCCAGTGATGATGTTCTGAAAGCATTCAATCCCTACAAGTTCGCTCCGGGTTCGAAGAAACCGAAGGCACTATCTCGTTACACTCATTTTTGAATCACCCTCAGAGTTAACAACAATAGCCCTTTCGCTCTGAATCTTCATCTCGAATCTGAAAGCACTATCTCCGTTATATTCATTTTGAAATCACCCTTAGAGTTTTAAACGAAAAATAGCCCTTTCACTTCGAGTCTTCATCTTGATCTTCATTAGAGATTTCAAGACCTATCGTTTAATTTGGATCGATGTGGTTTGCGGATATTCCAATTTGGAAATCCGATCCCGATCTCATCGAAATCCAAAACGCCGTCTTTTAAAATCCAAGTTGTTTAAGTTTAAACAATCTAATCTATCATTTAGGATAATATATTCATATAGGTAGATAATTCACATTATCACCGATAAATAATCCACATATTATCACAATTCAACCAAAGCATCTCATATTACAAAACAACACATATCACATATCAGAGATATCACAAAATCCATGGCATTCGATATCATTCAATCGTCCATAAGCAAGATTGATTAATTCCTAATTTATTTAATTAATCTCTAATTAAATTAATTACTAACTTTAATTTCATAGATTACCTTTAATCCTACTTTTTTAACATTAATTAATTACAAACCAATTAATCAATCATCCTTTAATTATCCATCTTAATTAATCATCCTTAATTAGTCATTCTTCAATTATATTAAGTAATTAGTCTTTAATTGCTCTCATTAATTCATTAATTACATTAATTAATGATACTCTAATTACTTTCATTAATTAAGTACTTTTTTAATTAATTACATTTAACAATTAATCTTTAATTAACCATAATCATTAATTAACCTTAATTAATCACATTCAGTAATTAACTAGCCTTTAATTAATTACCTTAATTAATCAATCCTTTAATTAATTACACTAAGCAATTAATCCTTAATTACTTCCACTAAGTAATTATCCTTTTAATTACTTCCATTAAGTAATATCCTTTTAACTAATTACATTCAGTAATTATCCATTAATTACTTCACTAAGTAATTACACTTTAATAATTACATTAAGTAATTCTACTTAATCAATTTCATTAAATGATTATCCTTAATTAATTTGAAGTAATTAATTATCTTAAATTAATCCCGTTAATTAAGTTAATTAATTACAATGAGTAATTAATCCCTTTAGTTACTTCCACTAATTAATTATTCTTCAATTAATTGACCTTTAATTACTTAGATTAATTAACCCTTAATTAATTAAATAATTAACTATTCTAAATTAACTAAACCAATTATCTTAAATTAATCACATTAATTAATTAATTAATCTCTTATTCACTAGTTAATGATCCTTAAATTAATTTTACTCATTTCCTATCCGTTAATTACTTTCATTAAGTAATTATCCTTTGATTATTAACATTAATTAATTAACCTTTATTAATTTCATGAAGTGATTAACTTTTAATTAATTTCACTGATTAATTATCTTTAATTAATCACAACCTTAATTAATTAAAGATGAATTCTCTATCTTAATTAATTACTTAATTATATCATTAGAAAAACATTTAGGGATCAATTACATGATTAAAACTATATAATTTACTTTAAAAAAAATTAAACATTTAATTTAAACATTTAAAATCTTTGAAAACCTTTTCAAACTTGTTTAATAAATTAAATAAATAGTTATTCTTGAAACTTAATATTCAAATCTTTTAAAAAACTTATTTACCTTAAATATATCTTAAAACTTGGTTAAACTTTTTTCTTTTGAAAAGTAATTATTTTAATAACTTTAAATCTTGTTTAAACACTTCGTTTTGGAACTTTATATAATATTTAACTTAGAAAACTTGCTTCTATTTTGCTTTTAAACTTTGACACTTTTGAAAAACTTGAGTTTTTTGTTTTAATAAAATCTGTTCATATTTTACTTTACTCTTTAAACCTGGATAGTTTAAACATACTAAATCCTGAGCCTACAAAACCTTTCCCTGAGCCAACCTCGTGACACTCGCGTACCATCACTACTTCGAGTCAATCACGCAAACGACTCGAGAAAACTCATTCTTCCCCAAAGCCTTCTACCACACCAAAACCGATGTGCATGGTGCACACCATCCTGACCACCTCTGGATAACTATGGCCAATTCCCCCCAGCTCCCCGACCATCGACAGATCGATGTCGACCTCACCTACCTGCTCGACTACCCAGATCAACGATTCTAACATCAAATAAAAATCAAGCCCTTCGATCAAAAATCCGGAGCCAAACTTGATTGGAAATCCACCAATTGCCGACGATCTCGCCCTCGAGAATCCACGCTGACCTCATCAGAGATTCGTTACGTCGCCATGCTTCGATCCCATCACATACGATCGCCTCCGATGATCTATCGACGTCGCACGAAGCTCGCAAATTACCTCGACCAAATCAAATCTTCGAACCCTAGTTCGACGCTGGCATGCCACCACGGCCATTGATAGAACCTCCCACTATTTTTCCATCAACCACCATCCTTCCACCTATCTCTGTCAACAAGCCTGGCGTCCAACACCTCGTCGATCGACTACAATCGACGGAAGTACAAAATTCGATCATCTCGATATATCTCCCTATATACTTACCTAAAAATCATGATTTTTCTACTTAAATTCATCATTTTGCACTACGTATCAGATTATATAATCAAAAATTTAAATTAGCCTGATTGATTTCTAACTCATTGTTGATTTCCACTGTTATTTATAAATTTTTAGAGTAATTTCTAAATATAAATTCTTGAATACATTTTTAGAATTGATATTACATTTTTACAAACATTTTCCATTTAGGAATCAAAGCCTAAAAATAGTTGCATAAAGAGAATTTGAAATCTGAGTTGTTCTTGAGTCTGTAGTTTATGAACAAAGTTAAACATATTAACACACGGATATATTCAAAAACATATGATGCAATTCAAACTATAATCCTGTTTAAATCATCCATGAAATCCATACTTACATAATTACTTTCCAGATTTAACACATGCATTACAATATTCACCCATTTAAGCTTTTAAAATAAATATGTTTGCTCACTAGACAATAGGGAATAGAGGTTTATATTTGATTTGGAACCGATCTTTGCTTGCTGTTGAAATTTGAAATCTTTGCATTGTACAGTTGAATTTGTATCTTGGTGTGTTGAAGCTTTAATCCTTGATCTTGGATCAGGTTACAGATTTGTTGAATTTATGATTTGATTTGATTTATATATTTTTTAGTTTTGAGAAGATGAGGAGAAAAAGATTAAGGAAGAAAAAAATTCAACTGAAACCAGATTTCTCTCTAACACACTTCATTTATAAACTTTTAATTGATAAAGAAAAATTGTTACCACATGTTTTATTGCATGCCACATTAGTTACAAATGTATTTGCATGTGTTTATTTTTTTACAAATGTTCAAAACAAGAGTTTTATGTCTAAACCCCTTATTCAAAAATCATTTATGTTCTTATATTTATGAAATGTGATTTTATTAATTTATGTTTTATATTTATTATATATTTACAAACTATCTTATTTAAATTTAAACTTAAGTAAAAATATATTTTGAACAAATAAACATTTCCCTTAAGTGTTTTTGAAAATATATGGTTAACTTTTTTACATAGCTTTTGAAAAGTTTTATATTAAATTCAATCATAACTTCCAAATTACAAAATATATATTAAAATTTAAAACATGTTTTTATTTGTCGAATTCAAACCAAAGCTTTCCCATTTATATTATATACATATACATTATAAATAGAATATATATTAATATTAGCCTTGAAAATTATTATATTGAATTTTAAACATAACTTCGAATCACAATATATACATACATATATATTACAATTTGAAAACATATCTTTATTAAATTATAACTAAAGACTTCCTATTTACAATATATAACAATATATATACATTAAAAATAGAAAACAATTTTATTAGCTTTAAAAGATAAAATTTACCAATTAAATATTTATAAAAGAAGATTATTAAATCAATTTAAATACTTATTAATAAGGATTATTAAATTGTTATTATCCGAAATCCCGGGTGATCACAGTAGACGATCAAATATCTTTTAGAAATTTCACTGATAGAATCTCAAGACGTAGATGAGGTCATCCAAAAGTTCATGGCTCAATTCCCAAGCATAGGGGATCGGTACCGATCGGTCTAGATAGACACATGGCATCATGCGATCACTCTGGTGGGTTCTCCTTCATGCCAGTTTCATGTTTCAAAAGTTATCTGCATAATTATCTTTATGTTTTTGGAGATATCGATCAAATCCCATTGAGTTGAACTATTGGTTGATGTTGTTCATAGCCATAATGATATGATATGATCCCCTACGTTGGAGAAGGGATAGGTACCAATACATACTTATAATATTCCGAAGAGTTTATCTCTGGGTCTTGCTTGATCGTTGCTTCATATCGTCGTCTATGCTTGATGTCTGGATTCCATGATCACCTTTGTGGGTTACTTGTCCTATCTACCATTGAGTCTAACTTGTGCAATAGTCTAGATACAGCCAGGTTAAAAGGTCGGATAACACTTGCCCCCAAGTATGTCTTGTTTCGAACATGAGATGCTTTGAATCGAAGCAAGTTAGAGTTGCCAGAAGGGATTCCATTCAGTTTTCTGAACAAACATTATCCTTTTGTCGAATCGTCTTTACAAAGAGTTGTATCATTCTTTTTTGTGATACTTAGTCGATGTTATTCTATATAAATCCATAGTGTAATCCTCAATCTTGTCATGCTTGGTTCCATCGAGCTTGTTGATCAAGTTAGTTGGTCTCGGCTATCTACAACGACTTGTTTTCTAAAACTCCAGGTGAGAATTATCTGATTTCTACTGATTCGAGAAATCAAATGTTGGTATGCATGAATGCACATTCATGTACATACTTTATCAATGGCTCCCGAACACATTCACACGTTTATGGGACGTTGCTATTTTCACGTTGTTCAAATACAATTGCATTGTTCTTATTATTATAATTTTTTTATTAGTAAGTTTTTTGGTCTGATCCCTTCACCTATATAGAGTTAGCCAATTTCAGTCTTTAAGGAAGTGGGCCTTATATACTATCACATGGTTGTTATAACCAGTTCATCTACCCAATCCTTCTTTTACTTTCATTTTCTTTGTTTTCGAAGCCTTCGCTTCTGCCACCACTAGAATCTTAGAATGCGAGAAATCCAACCAATCACCACGAATTCAACCACCGACCAGCTCATTCATCCTCTCTAACTCCTGTGCCTCCATCTCAGATCACATCTTACCCACTTCGATTGAGTCGAACTTGGTTGAATTCGAGCTCCAAATCATATCCACCCTTAAATCTACAATCCACTTAGGCATATTATATACGTATTCAAGATAAGTACTCAAGTAGATGGTGATTTTGATTATGATGAAACGATGAGGTTAATTATGTTGGTTGATGTAGACTTAGGGTTCGGTTGTATGTAGTGAGTGTATATGTTGAGATCAGTTTGGTATGAGGGAGATGAAGCAGAGGAGCAGCGAGTATTGGGATCGATCAATAGAGTGAAGGTGAAGTGATCCAAATTCAAATTTAAGTTCTAAGTCGATATGTAGGGATCGGTTATGGGCATTTGGAGTTCAAAACGGCATAAGAGCACTGCCTAGGTGAGGATTTGGCTGTTTCCTAGGGGGACTTAACCATTTTCAACTACTGAACTTGAACTTGAACACATGCACGTAATTGCATACTTGGACTTTAGGCTGAACGCATATGACTTTGGACTTGAACATGAACATTTTAACTTCTAAACGGGACTTGAACAAGATTTGAGTACTTGGACTTGAATACACATGCATAAGACTTAGAACTTAAATTTGAACTTGGATTATAACATATACCTTGAACATATTTGGATGCTCATATGTACTCGAATGCAAACACCAGACTTCAACACACCACTAACTGATACCGCAAACTTAGATAAATGCATAATCATCAGTATAAAAGCCCGTCGGGATGGTCTGTCATAATAGTCGCTCCGGTCGAATCCCAAAGTCTTGTCATAGCTGTTATTTTATTTTTAATTATTTTTCGTTGCGGTGCACAACATCACACCGCACTAGTTTACCGTCCACATAAGGGAACATGTTTTTTCTCAAACAATGGCATCTACTACGTTTAATAGCTAGAGGTTCCAGAAGCTTAGAGGGCTTAGCTGCTATAGATACTGTTACCTCGCCTTTTGGTTAAGGTTGAGATGTCAATAAATTGGCTAGAAAGAATGGATATCAGGATTGGAGATCGATTAGAAACAAGGTTGTAATCGATATCATCAAAATTTGACCGATCTCTAATCAAGGCGGGATCGATTGGGAATAATGAACAAGGCCAGGAAAGACCATGTTTCAAATTTCAAGTCAATCGAAGTTCGTATGCTCGAGATAAAATCGATGCAAATCAAAAGGATCAACTTCACTTGTATCCATCACGTTCGTATCGATCCATGGTGGCCTTCTTCACATCCATCATGTTTGTATCCATCCGAGGTGGCCTTCTTTGTATCCATCACTATCGTATCGGTCCAAGTAACCTCACCTCGTATCCATCGTACTCGTATCGATCTAAGTTGGCTCATTACGTATCCATCAAACACATATGCTTGTATCCATCCAGAACTGCACTCTTCATATCCATCCATCCTCAGATTGATGCACACCCATCATCCTCAGCTTGTTCACATTGATCAACCAACTTCACTTCATATCCATCAAATCCAAACTAGGCCGCTACTTCGTACCCATACAAACAGAGCCATAGTAATCGGTACAAACAGAGCAAATACAATTGATACGTACAGGACCGAACTTGATCGATACGTATGAGGCATATACATAGGAAAGATTCGATTGGTCGACATGAAGAGTGGAGTGATCCAAAAAAGCGCCAGGTCAACTAACAGGCATGTGCCCGGATCGATACAAATGGAACGATACGAACGACATCGATTCGAATTCAACAGCCTTCGAAAAGTACATGCTTGCATCGATCATAACTCAAAATCTACAAGTCAAAATGCTATCAAATTCTCATGGAAGCTTACGCACAACCACAAGAATGTTCATGATCGATCCCGACTCGATTGGGCAAGATTTTGATCGGTAGAAATCTCGTTCGTATCGATCATGGATCGAGTCAAAATCACTCGGCATCGATCACTTGCGCCCAACCCACCCATGTGAGAGAAGGAGTCTTCTAAGATCTAGGCGGGATATTTGCAGCCTACACCTATAAATAGTAGTCCAGGAGCTTTAGAAAAGGGATCTGCTTGTCCCTTTATGCTGCTACTCTAACGAACTCCATTGTAGCTCGATTATTATCAACCATATTCTTGTAACCAGCGAGTGATTATCAATAAAGGATCAACTCTTCAAAGTGGATGTAGGCCAAAGATACCCAAACCATTATAAACTTCGTGTATTTATTGCACTCCTTTTAAATTTTGAGTGTTCTTCACATTTATTTTCTCTACATATTTGCTATATATGATCTGTGATTGTAAACAGATGCTTTCATCGGCAATTTGGTGTTTGTGACCAATTCTGGCGCAAACATTTTGGTGCTTTCACTGAGAGCGCTAGCACTCAAGAATTCTGAAGCTTGGATTTTAGATTTGAAAGCTTGAAGACTTGGATTTGGAAAGCTATAGAAAGGCAATCTACAAGAAGAAAAAGGACTGAAAGGGGTCTGCATAAAGTGAGTCAGGAGGCTTCTTCGGGAGCAAATCAGGCATCGATCTTCATCACCGGAGATGAGATGGAAACGTTGCTCAAGAGACAAGTGGAGATGATGTGAATCCTACTTCCATAAGTTAGACAAGTTGGAGTGTAGAATAAACTAAATGCAACTACATGAGATGTTGGAGATAGGGATCGAGAGCACGGAGCAACCAGAGTTTAGAATGGAGCAGGACCATCTAGGCAACACCAGAACTAGGGGGCACTCACCTAGAGCATGATCCAATCCCGGACAGAGTACCAGGTGGAGCTGAGCAACATGGCATAGATAGAGGAATGAATGCTCATCTTGGAGAGCAGATTCCATGATTCCCTCATAGATTCGGGGGGCAGATCGGAGGCACCGGACGAGGACTGCAGCTTGGTGACAGTGATAGATTAGCAGAGATGGTTAGGTGATCCATGAGAGGTAGATTGGTGAATAGAGACTTGGAGGATGTGAATAGCAGTCCTTTTGCTCCCACGATCAGGCAAGCTAGGAACCCACCATGTTTCAAATTTTCGACAATGGAGATGTATGCTGGGAGAACGGATCATACTGTTCACTTGATAAGGTACATGAGGCATATGGAAGTGCTGGGGGAATCGAAGGAGGTCATGGCACGTTTTTCCCTTTGTATTTGATAGATATTGCAGCATTATGGTTCAGACAGCTGGAAAGTGGCTCTATTAGCGCATGGATAGAGCTGATTGAAAGGTTTTGAGGCAATTTCGGGTACACATAGTCCGACCCAAGAATGTGATGACTTTGACATCGATGAAACTATGGAAAGGAGAGTCTCTAAGGGATTTCTTAACCAAATTCAATGCGGCAGTGGCTTCAGTGGATCGACCTGATCCAAGATGGTTTTGATGGCGGTAGTTTCGAAAATTATAGACAATTCAGATTTCAACATATTGTTGGAATGGGACCCACTGAGGGATCTCGTGGAGTTCTACCATGAGGCGGAAAGGTTTCTGAGGCAAGAAGATGCACAGGCTGAGAGAGATGGGAGAGAGGCTAAAGGTTATGCAGTAAGGGGTGGAGGTCCACCTAGGGAGAACACAATCAAAGATGATAAAGGAAAAAGGAAAATGAATGACAATAGTATCTCTTCGAAAAGGCCACGGAGGGAGTCAACATTATCTTCTTACACTGAACTAAATTAAACTCTAGAAAGGATTTACTTGGATACTTGAAGGCCCCTCCAGTATCGAAAGCCAGCAAGAAGGGAACCTTTTGAATATGAGAGGGCATCGAGAAAGCATTTCATATTCCATGAGCTAAATGGGCACAACACGAACGACTGCAGATGTTTGAAGGATAACGTTGAGTAGCATGTAAGGAATTGTCATCTACAACAATATGTAAGGAATCGAGCTATAGCAATGGAACAGGAGCGGCCATCGCCCACCTCGAATGAGGATGGAACTAGATCTAGGAATCACCGGCTTGTCATAAAATAAATGGATTTATGACTTTGAATAAGTAATAGAACTCGAAGTAATACGGCTAAGTCACTTACACATGTACGGGATCGAGGATGGTCCCTAGGCATGCTCTGGGACGATGATAAACCCTGTTAGTCAAAGTCTTTGAAATCTTGTTTTTCCTTTCATTTTTTCTAAAAAATTCGGTTTTTTCCTTGGATGTACGGACATTTATTTGGTTTTCCTTGACTATGAAAACTCTCATTTTGAATGATTAGGCTTGGATCAATGTAATAAACAATACAAGTCTCACGATCACGGTCCCGATTAGAGAGACGGGACAGTAATCATAAGTTACGAGTCCCTTCATCGGAGAGCGATGGAATGGACTCAAACAGAATATTAAAGTCCTCGGCCGGAGAATACAAAAGTACTTGGTCGGAGAGCCAAGGCCGGAGAATATAAAAGTCCTTGGTCGGAGAGCCGAGGTTGAAGAATTCCTTGGCTGGAGAGCCGAGGTCGGTGAATATAAAATCCTTGGCCGGAGAGCCGGGGCCGGAGAACATAAAAGTCCTTGGACAGAGAGCCGAGGCCAAAGAATACAAAAGTCCTTAGCCTGAGAGTCGAGGCCGAATAAAAGTTCTTGGTCGGAGAGCCGACACCGTAAAACATAAAAATCCTTAACTGGATAACTTAAAAGCTCTTGATTGGAGAGTGAAGGTCGGAACTGAATAATGTGACCTGGCGAGGTCTGTGGATTTGAAATTAAACCCGGAGAGGTCATGGATTCAGATTTCAGCTTGGGATAAATGGACCCAGAGCGGTCCTGAATTTGGAAAAGGGCCCAAAGTAGTCCTAGATTTGGATATCAACCCAGAAAAGTTATTGATTTGGTTATTGGTTATTGGATATGGATAGATTAAAGCTCGGTTGATGGATTCGGATAACAACCGAATTGGCTAAGGTTGTGATTACAGAGCTTCGAATTGGACGTTGACTTGGAGCAGTCGCGGACTTGGCTATGGCTATGGCACTCGGATAAGATGGCTTGTTAATGGATTGGATTATGAATCGGATGAAATGGCTATGGATGGAATATGGACTTCGAATATCGGATTTGGAGTTATTTAAAACACGCATTTTTACCACAAGGCATGTTTTTGGGGAAAAATGTAAAACCGTCTTTTTTTCAAGGCCGAGATATCAACAAATCGGCTAGAAGGGATGGATATCAGGATTGTAGATCGATTGGAAACAAGACTATGATCGATACCATCAAAATTTGACCAAGCTCCAATTAAGGCAGGATCAATTTGGAATGATGAACAAGGCTAGGAAAGGCCACGTTTCAAATTTCAAGTCAATCTAAGTTCGTATGCTCGAGATACGATCGATGCAAATCAAAAGGATCAACTTCACTCGTATCCATCACATTGGCATCGACCCAAGGTGGCCTTCTTCGTATCCAACATGTTCATATTGATCTGAGGTGGCCTTCTTCGTGTCCATCATGATCATATCGGTCCAAGTAACCTCACTTCATATCCAACGTACTCGTATCGATCCAAGTTAGCTCATTTCATATCCATCAAACACCTATGCTTCGTATCCATCCGGAACTGCATTCTTCGAATCCATCCATCCTCGAATTGATGCACATCCATCATCTATGGCTTGTCACATTGATCAACCAACTTTACTTTGTATCCATCAAATCCAAACCAGGCCGCTACTTCATATCGATACGAACAGAGCCATTGCAATCGGTATGAATAGAGCAGTTACAATCGATACAAACAGGGCCGAAATTAATTGATACGAATGAGGTGTATACATAGGAAAGACTCGATCGTTCGGCATGAAGAGTGGAGTGATCCAAAATATTTGTGCCACGTCAACTAAGAGGCATGTGCCAGGATCGATACAAATGGAACTATACGAGCGACATCGATTCAATTTCAAAAGCCTTCGAAAAATACACGCTTGCATCAATCATAATTAAAATATACAAGTCCAAATACTACCAAATTTTAACAGGAGCTTATGAACAACTACAAGAATGTTCATGATCAATCCAAACTACATTGGGAAAGATTTTGATCGATACGAATCTCATTCGTATCGATTATAGGTCGAGTCGAAATCACTCGGGATCGATCATGTGGGCGCACCCACATGAGAGAACGAGTCTTCCATGATCTGGATGGGATATTTGCAGCCTACACCTATAAATAGCAGTCCAAAAGCTTTAGAAAAGGGATCTGCTGGTCCCTTTATGTCGGTACTCTACCTAAACTCCATTGTAACTCGACTATTATCAACTATATATTTTAACCAACGGGTGATTATCAATAAAAGATCAACTCTTCAAAGTGGACGTAGGCCGGTGATAGCCGAACCACTATAAATCTCGTGTCTTTACTGCATTCCTTTTAAATTTTGAGTGTTCTTCACATTTATTTTCTCTACATATTTGCTATTTATGATCTGTGATTGTAAACGGGTGCTTTCATAGGAAATTGAGTGTTTGTGACCAATTTTGGCCCAAACAGATACTGAATAGACCGCTTCATATAATGATTTTGATGTTCAGTCCAGTCCACAATAATATCTACTTGGCACACTCTAGGCAGTCAGTCAGAATAGCCCAAAACCTCTCAACAAATGCTTGAAATTCCTATGAATCTAGAAGCAGAAGATGAACCAACTCCTAACACTTTAGAAGATGCTATATTTTTAGAGAACCCAGAAGGTTCTGTGGCTTCAAGAATCAATGAGGATTCTCTTCGCAAAAGTTGCTTCAAAACCATAGGAGGATGTACGAGTTTTGACTCACAATGAAAGAGCTTACTCACCTTCGGAAGGAATATACCGCTTATAAATAATATACACGCAGGCCAGGTTGCGTTCTAACTTTTAACCTATTTATCCAGAGGGTGTTACATCATTTGAGATTGGCTTCGGCCCAATTGCATCCGAACATTTATGCCTTTCTTCATTGTACATACATGATATTCCTTGAATTCGTATACTATAAATCAACTCTGAAGGACATTCGATTCATCTAAAATTTCAAGTGACGAGAAGGAAGCCTCTCGTATACATTTCTTGAGTTAATCAGCAATTTTCAAGTCATGACTAGTGCTTGGAATGAGCTAAGTGCTTTCAAGAATGAGTGGATTTTGTTTATTGCCCGCCTAGCACCGCAAGACGATGGCTGGAAGGATGTGAGCGTCGTTTTACTCAATCTTGAATGCTTTTATTCAAGTCATATTTTGAACCGAGTAGTTCACAGAATTTTGTAGGTAGTTATCCATGTCCTATCGATGAGAATTATTAAGAGGCAGTCACTGAGCTCAGGAATATACCTTCAAAAGACAAAGAAGTTAGATACCTTATTACCGATGAGTGCCTTTTTGCCTTCGGCTTACTTAAAGAGGGTCATAGTACCGGCTTAAAAGGAAATGCTGATGATAAAGTGAGAGGTGAAGAGGCGTTGTTCAGAAGGGAGGTGGTGAAGTTAATCTTGTTATGCCCCTAGTCAATGTGACTCAGAATCACCTAAGAAGGAGAAATATAGGGCGACGCGAATGAGCCCAGTCGTGATGATGCGAGTTTAGGCCGTGAGCCTATAGTCGGATCCTCCCAAGACACATGGCTTTCCTCCCCAGAGAAGAGAAGAAGAATGAGACTCGTTTACATGCTTTGCAAAGGGCAAGTTGAAGCAGCCGAAGCCAACCACCACTGTTGCAGATTAATCTATTTCTCTGCCTCTAGAAAATTTATTTAAGGGATTGTCGGACATCTCGTTACTTGATGATGTTAAGAGTTATGATTTTGCTAACATGAGCCTTGGGGGACTAACTCTCCTATTTGAATTGGTGCTGACATTGCTCTGACTAGCATGGGACAGATTACTCTAGCCAGCAAAGTTCCAGCACCTGGCCCGTGCAAGGAAGGGGATAATAGGACACTTACGATCATGTGTACTGCACTGTGCGACACCCATGTGTCTTTGATTCTAGTGATTCTCATATATATTACTTCTTCCGCAAGTTTCATGTGGTGCTCTTGCAACTATGATCGCTTAAAGAAGTCATTATATTCTTTAGTCGTCTTATTTTGTGTCCAGTCAAGGTCCGGACTTCGATCGATAGCCTGGACAGGAAAGAGAAGGTCATGACGGAAGGGAGGAAAGGGACAAAAGTCTTTAATCCAAGGATTTGACATCCTAATACAAGTCAAAGCCCCAATTTTCTCACAACAAGGGTGTCGATCCATACCCCATTGTCTATAATAGTAGCAAGTCATTACCTCACGCCCCTACTTCGACTGCACCACTTGAGCAATGTTCGGGTTCTTTTGGCACCGAGAGATATTCTAAATGCTGGACTGGTACATGAAGTCTTGATACATCTTCTTATAGGCATGGCAAACGGTCCCTTTTAGCTCCAACCACTCTAGATTCCACTATTGCAAAAAAGATGGTCGAGCTTAAGGCCACATTTTCTAAGTTATTCTTTGATTAGTTCAATTTTTTTTGGCTTTGCATCGAATTCCTCCAAAGGGCATGGAAATGGTGCTCTCTTATGTTAATAATGGCTACATCTAGCACAACACAACTCTTCATGTGGCCGAAAGGATTTCGAAAGTGTCAATTGAAAGGAAGAACGAGATCGATTACTTAACTCTTGAAGCGATTGATGATAAAGGAATCATCAAACATTTAGATGAAGAAGTAAGGGGCTGAATACAAGTCTGGTCGATGTTGAGAAAAGAACTAGGAAATAATCTGAAGCAGTGGAACGTTTGATGAAAGTGCATCAAGTTGAACTGGGCACCAGTATTCATCGTAGTGTTACTTTAGCCCTTGAGGACTTTTTGCAGAAGGAAAAGACATGTTGAAAAAAATAAGGACGCCTTAGCCCTCCATATTGGATAGCTCAAAGGGGATCTGAGAAGGAAAAACATAGGAAACTTGAGTCTCAACTAGAATCCCAACGATATTTTGAGGAAGTCGTCTAGGCTCTCCTAACTAGGATTGAGGCTGATGAACAACTTGCACAAATAAAGACCCTCAAATAGGTAGCTAGGGAAACTGGTCGAATAGAGACAAAGGATGACTTTGACCCTCTTTTGATATATTACAATGCAAATGTCCTCATGAATCACTACCTTTGCTTCCTTGGAGAGGGTAATCTTGAGTCGCTAATTGATGTTCGGGACTGTATTGTTAAGCTGAAAAATAAACCCCTTGATGATGCCAAGGTTGATGAAGAGTAGCTTATGCATGAAATCTTATGTGATGAAGAGACTAAGGAACTCAAGACTGCTCGTCTTAGTTTACTGCATGACCCAGCGATCACCGAGAAGGGAAAGGATGGTGGTAAAGCCTCTGGGTCTATCTCTCAAGACCCTCTCACTAGTCAGGCAACTGGTGCATCAGCTTCTTATGCCTCTGAAAAGGAGTTAAGCTAGATCTAGATCATCCTAAAATTCACAAGTCTTTAAGGCTATCTTTGATTCTTAAGGGCGACACTGTAGCTTAACTAAAGACCAGTCCGACGATGGTATATCTTTCACCTCTTGGACATTCGAGATTGTTTACATCTTGGGCATGAAATTCATGGGCTTACCCATTGAACCTTGTGAAATTACAGGTCTATCCACATTTGTACATGCTCCTGGTGGTGAAGCCATCTTGGGGCAGCAGACACTGACCACGTAGTCTACACCAGTCCCTCCTTCATAGCTGGTCCCGACGTCCAATCCACTGAGACTCCCGACCCTGCTGCTGAAGTTATAAGGTCTCTGAATAAAGAAAAAACCGATGATCAACAGGCCTAGGATGAGACACGTGACGTCATGGTGACCCATGCTTTTGAACATATCGATAAATACATCTTGAAAGAGTGCATTGAAAAGGAAGAGCTAGATAAGCAAATTAAGTGGGAGCGTGCTGAAGTGGATATCACTCCACTTCAAATCATATTGCCTGGCAGCATGGTCCCTAAAGAAGTTGACCCTTCCATATCCCAAAGTGAGATTGCTTCTATTTCTATCTCTAAAAGCATTTCACCTAAAAGTGGAAAGGATGGAGGATGGTCAAAGAGGAGAAGTAAGGGTGAGAGATCTAGTGAGTCTACCCAAAGAAGCCTAAGAAGGATAAGAAATAGCCATTGAATCGATTTGGGTTATGTATAGCTAGACAGCTAGTTTTTTTATTGGACAACATTGTGCCGGTATGGCCCCCACTTTTGGTATCTAGATTCAAGAAAAAACTTGTACTTAGATTTCCAAAAAAATTCTTGGGAATAAAAAATTCTTTCATTTTAGCTTAGTTTTTTGATGAACTTGTTTAAGTGTTTGAGATATTATGTTTTCCATTCAATGTACTTGTAATTTATCGCTTGTTGTTTATGTTGTAATGTCATTCGATCGCTTGTTTTTTCGGGCATCAATTTGCTAAGTTAATCTCAAGGCCTCCTTCCGGTCATGGCCTTAAGTTGTATTAAATTAAAGGTGTGAGCCATAGTGTTATGCTATCACATTCAGCGGTTGAGTGATTATACTCCTACCCCTAGTCTCGGGTTAGAGGAATTAGCTCATGGACGGTCATGTTCCATCCATTAGAAGTTTATACTTCCCTTGTCGGGTTCAAGCCAAAGTTGGAAAATGAGTGGTCGAATCGCATTTATTCATTTGTTTATACTTTTTTCCTCACACCGGGGAGGGCGATTAGTCACACCCGATTGATGTTTATACTCCACCCATAATATGAGGATTGGAGTTATTCTAATAAATTTTCGAATCACATTTTTCTCGATTAAATTCTTTGCCCTTAAAGTCAAGGGAAAAAGTCGAAGAGAGGTCGGTCGTATCATGTCCAATTTTTTCTATATTCCTTCTATTGAATCAAGGTATGATGTTAGCTAATGAATGGCGGAGTCACATCCATTCTATGTTTTATACTCAGCCTATTGGATTGTAAGCAAGATTTAATGGATGAATAGTCAATTCACATTAATTTTGATCAATTCAATCATGGATATGAGAACTTGGTTAACACAAGACTTAGAGTACTCACTGTTCTATATTAGGCTTACGTAAATGTAAGTTGATCGAATATCACAATTATTATTCTACGCACAAACGGTTCACAAACATAGAAGAAACTTCAAGTTTTATTGCCAACTAAAAGAGAGAAATGATAGAGTTTGTCTTATTACAAGGCTTTGAACTGAAGTGCAAAATAAAATTCTAAATGGAGTACAACTGAATGTAATAAAATTAAGTGAAATAGCATCATAAATGCTCGCTATTCAACGCTCTAGGGAGTGTAATGGCATCAACAGTTGTTAGCTTGAAAGTTCCATCTCCAAGCTTCTGATTAATGACATGCGATCCTTCCCATCTCAGACCCATCTTTGTACAGTTCGGCAAGATCTGTTTCAGGACAAGATCACCAATTTCAAAGGTCCTGGCTTGGACTTTAACATTGTAGTATCGGACAACTCGATTTTGGTGTGTAGCTACCCTCAAGTTAGCTTCTTCGCGCTTCTCATCGACTATGTCTAGAGATTCCAAAAGGAGATACCTATTTGTACTGAAATCATGGTATGTTATTCGATGAGAATGGAATTCATTCTTTATACGAATCATAGCTTTAGAGCTATAGGCAAGGACGAATAGACCGTGGCTAGTCGCAGACTTATAGGTGGTTCTATATGCCTATGATGCCAATGAGAGTTCATCAACCCACATGTCTCTAACCTTCTCCAAACGCTTCTTCAGAGTGGACTTTATGATTTTATTAACAGCTTCACCATGTCCATTAGCTTGAGGGTGAACAATTGCCGCAAATATTTTCTCAATACAATACCTACGGAAGAAATCTTTGAATTCAGCACTGTCGACTTGGGTCCCATTGTCAGTTACGATCATTCGGGCAATACCAAAATGACATATGGTTTTTCGAACAAAAAAGTCGATTACTTTCATCATAGTAAATGTGGCAAATGTTTCAGCTTTATCCCATTTGGTGAAATAATTGACTATTATGATGGCATACTTTGCACTACCTTTGAAAATCGGCAAGGAGTCGATGATTTCAATGCCTTACTTAGCAACTAGCCATAGATTGCCTATTTGTGGTTGGGATCTCGGAATCTTTGCAAATATCTGGAACTTGTTAAATCATTTAGTTTAATCAACTACATATCATTTGACCGTTGGCCAGCAATAACCAGTAAAGTATCTTCCCCGCCAAGGTTTAATCCCCGATGTGATCGCCGCATTCTCCTTCATGGTCTTCACTTAATACTCACTTGATTTCATCGTTGGATATACATCAAGCAGAGGGATGGAAAAACCTTTTCTGTACATGACTTCTTCTTGAAGGATGCATCATGAAGCTTTATGAAGGACCTGTCATTTCTCATTCCTTCATTTAGGAAGAATTTTCCTTTGCAAATAATCTTGGATTGGAGACATCCATGACTCCTTCTCAGGCTTCGTCTCTAAGGACTAATCGGCCTCCATCTGGTTAATACTTGGAGCACTAAGCATTTCAACTGGGACCAAGCCTATTTGTTGTGCATCCCTAAAATTGGGCAGTTTGGCCAGTAAGTCGGCTTTTTTATTCTGTTCTTTAGGGATGTGTGTAATTGTGAATACTAAAGGTTGGTTGACTCGGTTGACGTAAGGAGAAAGGCTTGCTTCTTTGGATTGAAATTCTACCATGGCTTGGCACACTACTAACTTGGAACCATAATTTTTTTTAAAGTAGTTACTTCCAATTCTTCAGTAAGTTTGAGCCCAACAATCAAGGCTTCATATTTGGCTTCATTATTTATCATAGAGAAGTCGAGTTTCAAAGCATAGCAGATCGAGCATTCCTTAGGAGTCACTATCATGACTCTGGTGCTAGAATACTGATCGTTGGATGCTCCACCCATAAACATCTATTATTGGATGGTAGATTCTCCACTGCTCTTAGAAGAGTCATCTTGTGCAGTGAATTCAGCTATGAAGTCCGCCAATGCTTGTCCTTGGATGGTTCTTCAAGGGAGATAAGTGGTATTGAACTGGCTCAAATAAATGTTCCATTTAAGTAACTTAAGATGTCTCAAGTCGCTGTAGGACCTGTCGTAACAGTTGGTCGATTACGACATTGATGAGGTAAGCTCGGGAATGAGGGTTAAGCTTCCTCGATGCAATCAATAGGCAGTATGCAAGTATTTTTAGCTTTGGGTGGTTTCTTTAGTACCTGTCAATCTCTTGCTAACATAGTATACTGGTCTTTGGATCCGATTCTCTTCGCTCAACAATGCAGCACCTGTGGTACGTGCTGACACCTCTAAATAGATGTACAAGTCTTCATGATCCAGTGGCTATGACAAGATGAGGGGTCTCTCTAAATGATTTACCATAGGTTGGAGTGCATCAATTCAATCCTGCATCCATTCAAAGTTTCTCTTTCCTCTCTTGATCAAGTCGAAGAAAGGAATGCACTTATTAGTATCTTTAAAGATAAACCGACTCAAGGCAGCAACCTTCCGATTTAAGCTCTACACTTGTTTAATCATATCCGGTACCTAGAAATCTCTTTTCGCTTGGATCTTCTTGGGATTGGCTTCGATTCCATGAGAGTTAATGATGAAACCTAAGAAATTCCTCGAAGGAATGTTAAAAGAGCATTTTAAGGGTTGATTTTCATTCCATATTTCTGGAGAACACTGAACATCTCCGCTAAATCATCAATGCGGTCATTTCATCATCGTGACTTCACGAGCATATCATCCGTACATGCTTCCATCGATCGCCCGATCTGATCTTCGAACATTTGGTTGACCAATTGCTCTGATAAGTTACATCAGCATTCTTCAGCCCGAATGGCATCATAATATAACAATAAAATCCTAGGTCGGTATGACATTGGTATGTTCCTAGTCTGGGACAAGCATTAGGATCTGGTTTTATTCGTAGTACGCATCCATAAATAAAATTAATTTATATCTAGTGTTCGAATCTACCAACTGGTCGATCCTTGGATGTGGAAAGCTATCCTTCGGGCATTCTTTGCTCAGTTATGAGTAGTCAATGCACGTCCTCCACTTTCCATTAGCTTTTCTCACAAGTACAGGATTAGATACCAATTTGGTTAGAGGGCATCACGTATAAATGCTATTTTTAGGTTTATCAACCTCCTCCTTAAGTGCAACAGATCTCTCTGGATCCATGCTGCATTGTTTTTGTTCCACTAGGACATGTCTCAAGTCGATATTTAATGCATGGCTCGTAATGGTTAGAAAGATCCAACACATGTCAAAATGGGACTTGGTGAACACATCAAGATTTTTTTAGAGAAAGCCAGCTAATTCCTTCAACATCATTGCGCTCAGCTATGATCCAATCTTCAAGACCCAAAGATGGTTCATCATGGATGATTGTGATGTAATTATCGGCTCAATAGGTGCAGTCTATGGTTTTTTGGGCCCCTCTTCCTCATCTCTTGGATTTATATTTTTATAGAACGGAATCTGGTGCCCGAGCCAAGGCTCGAACGCTGATTGCTAAGCTTCATTAGTTTTGATGCAGAGAGATGTCTCCACATCCATTCCTTTTTCCTTTCGCTGAGCATCACTAACTCAACAACAAAGCAACCATGGAATGTCGCCTGATCTCCAGGAACAATTACCATGGTATTATCTATTGGGAATTTGATTGTTAAACACCAAGCGACGAGAGCTACCCTAAATTCAGCAAGGGTCGATCGGCCCAAAAAAGAATTGTAAAGAGAGTTCACATCCATCACGATAAACGACAGCATCCTCACTCTCCCATGGTTGTCATCTACCTATTCCATCAAGAGCATGACATAGTCTGTCGCTTCAATAACAATATCGTTAAAGCCATAGATATGGGCTTTGCATGTTTTCAAGTCTTTGGTGTCAATAAGCATATGGTCATATGCCTTCTTAAAAACGATATTAACAGAACTTCTATAATCAATCAGAATCTTTCTCACCAAGGCGGGGCAGATTATGGCTGAGATTACCATTGGGTCTATAGTAGGGCCTCTACCTTGTCTGTGTTTTGAAATATGATATTGTTAGTCATAGTTTCTCTGCTGCTTTGCCGAAACGCCATCCTCCGTGTTCGAGCAGCATTCAATATCAACATGCCATTTAGCATTCATGTAATGCTTCATTTCATTCCATCTTTGGTCGGCCAGATGTGGTCCTCCAACAATTGTGTTAATGACTTTTCTCCCGTCAATCTGGGTTCCTTAGCACTACGTGGAGCTTATCCTCTATTGGGGTCAGTTGTACCCTGCCCGCCATCTTATGGTGCTCCTACGAACCGTTACAATTTTCTTACATGAATCAACTTTTCAATGACATCATAGAAGTGGCACTCGTCTGTGGTATTGCCATAACTTTCATGGAATCAATAGTACTTCCCTATTTGTCTTTGCTTCTCCATCGGTTCCTTCGGAGGCACTTTTCTATACTGCATAATATTACAAGTTGATAGATAGATGCTCTTTAATGACACGTTCAGTGGCATGTATGTATAATGATATATGTATGTAAACCATAGATGTTATAGTTAGTATTCATCATGAACTGTTTAGAATGAATAAAATAAAATTTTGAATTTCAAAAATAATATAATTAATTTTTAATTAAACTAATAAATTTAAATTAATTAAATGATTTAATCAATAATACACATATGAATATAATATAAGTCAATTGAATTATAAACAGTTATAACTATATTAAATTTATATAATATAATTGTACAATAGAGTGGAACTATAAGAAAGACATCTTAGGTGTGACAACCCAGAATTTTTGGATATTTGAAATTGGAATATTTAATTGATTTTAAATATTTAAATTTAGTTTAACTTGAATTTAAAATATCACTATTTATTTGGCAATTAAATTATTGAATTTAGTTATTGAAAGTTGGGTAAAATATTGAATTTTCAGTTTTATGCTTGTTAAAAATATTTCAAAGGCTTATAAAATTTATATTGTTAATACTAAAGGTAATAGGAGTTTTAAAGTTGAATTTAAAAGTGTTTTGTTTAGTTTTAAAAATATGCTGTTTGAATGGATATTTAAAAATAGCCTTCCGAGGCACAGTCTCAGAATTCGACGAAACCAGTTCCATTGGATCCGTAATAGCATACTAGTATCAAATTTCAAATTTTGTAGCGTTTGGAGTTGGGTTGTGATCGTAAGATAGGTAAACGCATTGAAATTAATATCGAAAATTCAATATAATGACTAGGTTCAAAAAGCTGTCTTCTCCATACGATCGAATTAGAACTCAAAACCTTTTCCATTATGCTCGCAATAGAGGATAACATTATGAACGATTAGCGGCACGTATCGATAGGAGATCGAGATTTTGAGATGCGATTTCGTGATGATTTAAAATTAAATAACTTCATGTCACTGCGTTCCCTTTGGTTTCATTGTTACTATAGCATGCCTATTTGAGCATACAAAACAGATTCGAGCATGCTTACAAATACTCCCCTCCTTTTTAATACATGCAGCAGAATAGTGTTGAAAAAAAGGAAAATAAAATGGTCATGATTCTCCCTCTCTTCATTTTAGAGCATGAGATTTCTTCCTCCCTGTTCAGTTAAAATGAGGCCACGTTTCCCCTCTTTCTTTTCAAACTGATATGCGAAGCATAGACCGCAAGTTTGACCACCTATCACCGATTTATCAACGCCAGACCATAAGCTCGAATTCATTTGCCTTGAATTTGAAAGTTCAGTTCGACATCGGCTCTCAACCGCTTCGGCAATCCTCCACGGTAGTAGTAGAGGCATTGTGGTGCATCGGCGTAGAAGAAAGGCTATCAAAACTCCACCTTTATGCCAGTTGCGAGATCCACGCTTGTAGTTTGGAGATCGGTTGAAGGCGGCGGGTGTAGGTCAGGCCGGGACGACATTTAGAGGATTTAGAGGGGAGAGTAGCGCTGTAACATTTTGGGTTGTGAGTTCGCGACTTAGGTTTCGACCGTGTAGGATGTTAGTGAGTTTCCTTTCCTTTTTTATTTATTTTATTTTGGTTCTGATATAAACTAAATAACAGTTTTGAATTTATTTTTATCATGAGAGATGTTATAAAAATATGCAAATCAACTATTTAAATGGAAATTTAAAACTTCAAGAGCTTATAATTTTACAATGTTTAGACATGGAGAAATTAGGTTGTCAAAAATTTTTATTGAGTAAATATACAATATACATATATTGACTTACTGGTTTAATTCTAAAATAATGAAGATTTATTTGTTTAATAATATCTAAATTATTTTAGTTACTAAGAATTTTTTTCAAAAAGAGAATTAGTTTAAACCAAATCATTAGTCGATTGAACTGTCAAATGGTAATTAATGGTTTGATTATTTCAAATGTTAATAAAATCCATAATGTTTATTCAAGGTCTGTAATTATGGAGAGACAAGCCGGCTTGGGTCGGATTGCAAATTAAAAATCAAATGTGAGTTAATCTCACTCATTTGGATTTACATTTAAATTTAAATAATTAAATTTAAATTATTGGTTGAATGATTGAATTAACTGGATGTGATATTATATATAATAGTACATGTATATTGGAATGATTGATTTTCCGTATTATATAGCGGATGAGACCTTATACGACCCGCATAATAGCAGATGATCCATTATACCGCGATATCCCGCCTTAAAGCAGGATTGGTATTTTAAATTGTTGTGCCAACATCTGTGGATGTAGGAAAACAGGTTGGAAAGATCCAACTGGATTCCTCAAAACGTTTAATTTAGTTTTATATTCAGTAATGTGATTTAGGTGAAAATTTATGCTGATTATATTGGAAATTGAAATTATTGAATGCTATGGCTTGGTTGAATATGGTATTTTGAGAAAATGAAATATACATATAAAGTTTGGATTTTTAAAGGATATAAAAAGGGAATTTTTAAGTAAAATAATTATAGAGAATTTGGATAAATTAAAGAAAAAATTGGAAAAGGATAGAAGTTTATTTTTAAATTCTAATAAATAAATTCCGAGCATGGAAAGGAATTTTTGAATAATAAGAATAATGAATTTTTAAGCTTACGTGATATTATTTAAAGGAATAAAGGATTTATTTTTAAATTCAAGATTTAAAATAGTTGGAAGAGATAAAGAAGAATTTTGGAAGAAGTATAAAATTGGCATTTTCAGTTTAAATAAGATATTAAATCACAATGAAGGAGTGAATATGAAATTAATGGGTTTTGTAATGAATTGAGTGGGTATAGGAATTTATTTTAAATGGAGTAAATTTTGAAAATCAATTTGGAAATTGATTTAGGGTTTGAAACCGTGTTTTTAAAAGGAAAATGAGACTACGGAATTTATAAACTGGGTTTATAAAGTGAAATAAGATAGTATAAATTTAGGATGGGAATTTATAAGGAAATGGTGATTTATTTAAAAATAAATAGTGGTTTATTTTTAAAGTGTGGAAAGGAAAGTGTATTTCCCTGAAAAGCCAAGCATATTTTCGAAGAATGATTTCCATGTATAAGTTAGAGTTTTAAAGGTGGTTTTAAAAGAATGTTTGGAAGAAATTATTATTTAATGGATTTAAGTTTTTTTTTAAAAGTAATTATTTATTAAGTTAATTTTATAAGTAAAGTATTTGAAAAGGTATAACTAGTAATTGATTTAAAAAGTTGGTTATTAAATATCTATATTCTATCTAATAGTTTATTTTAAAATTCGTTTTGGCTTAAGTTTACATGAGAAATTCTTATATAATTTCATAGATAGTATTTTAAATAAAGTGTTTTAAGTAGTTTTTATTTTAATTTTAAGTGATTTAGAAGTATATTTTTTGGATAAAGTGATTTAAATTATTTAAAAATCTGAAGTATTAAGACTTGGTCATTTCAGTGGAAAAAAATAATATTTGGAAATTTATTCCCCAGGGGAAAAGTGATTTGAAAACTATTTTCAAAGAGTAGAAGTGTAGGAAAATATTTCAAAGATATTTGACATAAATAATTTGGCAAATTATTAAGGCCCGAGGATTGTTTGTGAATGTCTTTTGATAGTTAAATAACGGACTATCAATATTGGCCAATGCGCTGATCGTTTCGAAGAGACCGGGATCAGAATTAACTTCTCGAAAACCACTTCCATCCAGTTTAAATGTTTTCATGAGGAAGACAAGGGCTTGGAATCGAAGATGGAGCAGTGAAGTGCAAGGGCTAATCGCTACTAATCCTGAGGGTGATTCCAAAATGGATGTAGTAGGAATAGTGCCTTCGGTTTCGTTCGGACCTAGAACGGACTTGTATGGATGAATCTATCAGACCATCGTCATAAGGACGGTGAACAATCTAAGTGAATGTGTGCTAAAAAGGAAACGCATAGCCTCCAGCCTCATCAACCGGGAATGGCTAAAATAGGGGAGGTGCACATAAGGCTAAGTGGTTAGCAATCAATTAGGGTAAGGTCATCCCTGTCTAGATGTCCCTTTTATCCGGCTGTGTGGGCGGTTGCTGATCCCAACCACGGAGTGATCTTATTCGGACTATCCTGTAAGGGGTAGCACCAGTCTTGTGTTGTAGGGGATCAGGGTGGATCATTGGTACGGTGATCTAGACCATGCACTGTGACGGGCGGTACCCTAGTAGCTCTGCCAATGTATGGAATCCAATCTCCAATAAGAACCTATACGGTTTTGATTGTGCCCAACTATGCTGAAAATTGAGATGCAAGCATTTCAGCTAGATTCTATTTTACTTTCTATAGACACTATTGTAATATCAAATGAATTTGATAAAAATGTTTTGGTTATCGTAAGGTAAAAACCCGACATATTTATTTGTGGCGCTGTCTTACGAGATACCTTGGATTTCAAAGGATTTTGGAAACTTTAATAATCCCATTGGGTGTGTTTTCTCACTCTGGTTTTCCAGACTGACTCGGGTGTTATTTCTCTATAATGCTCGTGTCAAACCGAGTATTATAGAGTACAAATTCTAGATGGACTACTGTAGAGCTTAAGAGATGAGCTGGACGGCGACAAGTGTCACACGTACTTGATGTATATTCGGCTGTGCAGTATAAGTGGTGTTTTCAGTTGTGTTGGGACAAGTTAATATAACTGTCTAGTATTTTTCTATTGATTGTGTTGTACTCTGATGATGTAATGTATAAAAATATATTGGTCTTTTTATATAAAAATCAGTTATTTATTTATTATATATTGTTCCACTACGTTTGTGAGATTCTTATGATGTGTTCTATTTCTTCTTCTACCTCTTTCTTCTTTAACCCTAATGGTTTGATTTTCCGGCATTTGATTGTTTGGCATTTGATACGGTGGACTATGTTGATGTCGATTTTCGGGAATAAAAAAATCGGGTCGTTACATTTGGTATCAAAGTTGAAGGTTAAGCGAGAACCTTGGCTCTGGTAGGGATTTCTTATTAGTGATAGAGTCCGTAGTACTCTAGAATGAGTTTGAGTGTATTAATAGATATGAGAGCTTATTTGTTAGTGAATATAAAAATTGTTTTTGTATTGTGTTGACTTATCGATTGAGTGTTTATGGTTTCTGATTGATATGTGGGACGTCATGCCATCAATAGGGGTTTCTAAACTCTTAAACAAGATAAACTGACACTATATTGTTTTAAAATAGGATAAATGAAATAATTTTACCCAAATTATTTTTGCATATAAAAGGAATAATTTTCAAAAATTATTATTGTTATATATGGTTGCTTGGTTGCTAGAAAGTGATAATATTAAATTATTATCTGGGTTAAGTGAAAATTGAACAAGAATTCAAATTTAACCAAAGTTAAGAAATTAACTAATATAACAGAATGAGATTTGTAATTGTGAATTATAAATGTGATTTATAATTGAAATGAGAGTAAAATTCTAGAGTAATATTTGAATATAAGTTGAAAGGATTTGGAATTTGGAAAATTAATTTCTTTAGAGTTGAAAATAATTTTCAAAGGGTTTTGAAGGAATAATAGTGATATTATTTTGGAAATATTTTTGAATTGGATTCAAAATATCGTGATATTTGGAATTAAAAATATTTGAAAATGTTTTAAAAAATATTAAAAGCACTGAACTCTCTTCGGTCGCTGGAAAATAACTTCGGTGATGACTGCAGCTTCATCGATGTTCATTTTCGAGTTTCCAGGAAAGGAATTGCTGCAAAATTGTTTTAAATTAGAGTTTTTTGCAAAACTGGGTTTGGTTTTGAAATTCAAAGGATAATTTGATATGCAAATGAATTATGTATATAACTGATTTAAAAAATGATTTTTGAAATGTTGAATAATTGTCTAAAAGACTCAGGCATCTTATTGAAATACTATGGAATATAAATAAGTTAGAAAAGTAAGTCAGTTAAATGAAGTAAATTAAAAGATTAGTGAATGAAATGAAAATAAGTTGGAAACTTATATAAGTTTAAAATTTGAATTTAATTGGAAGATAATTGAATCTAGTTAAGTAAAAGTGAATTTGAGGAAAAAGTCTTAGTAGACTAAATGGAATGATTATTGAAATAAAATTTATGTAGCTGGAAATAAATTTGTGAATGAAGAAGTTAATACAAAATTTGTAAGTAAATGGAAAGTTAGTCAAATGGATTAACAAAACAAAGGATTGAAAATAAAATTAGTTAGTAAATTAATTAATTTAAAAAGGGTAAGCGAATGAATTGAAATTGTATATTGGAATGATACTTAATTTAAATTATGTAAAGTAAAGTTGAAGAATCAGTTCGAAATGAACAAAATTAATAAAAGTTTGGAAATAAAAATTGTTTGAGATTTAAAATAAATTAGTAAGTGGAACTAATTAAAGAAATAGCTGATTAAATATGGTTTGAGGTAAGGTGAATAAAATTCAATATTTAGAGTTAGAAGGTAGATTGAATTCAAAAGGCCTTGGAAATTCATTCTGAATGAGAATAGATATAATAGTTTAAGTGGTGAAGTGAAAATAAATATAAGAAGTATATACAATGTTTATATTGAACTTAAGAAATGGATGGTGAAATTTTTAAGTAAGATTAGATTTGGAAATAATATTCCAAGTTAATATTTGAATGAAGATCAAATAAAGTTTTGAAATGGAAAAATTGTAAATAAGTGTATGAAAATCAAACTAAGTGTGAATAAAAAGAGAATTGTTATGGCTAATAATCAATTGAGATAAATACACAGGATGTACGTATATTATTTTATTCGCATAAATATTTGTCCCAGATTCGAGCATAGAATTTCGAGATATTTAAATTGGTCTGAGTTGGATTTTTCACTCGATTTTCGACGGCGAACCCTGGATATGGATTTTTGATTGATTCTGAAAATTCTCTATCATAGTATATGGTATGCAAGGAAAAATGACGATTTCTGATCAAGAAAACAGATCTGAGTCCGCACTAGGATGTCGGGTGGACGATACTAGTTCCAAAGTAAATTGTGTGATCGAGTGAGTAATCAGATTTGATATTGCGTATGGATGATATTGTATATCATATGGGTTCGAAAGAAATAGATAATTAAATTGTCGTAAAGAAATGTATAAAATGATTTTGGATTCTGTGATTGTATATTACTGCTAAGTAGGATACAGGTATTTGAAGCTAAAAGGAAATTGATGAATTTGATTTCAGAAGATAAAATTCTATGTCCCGACAAAAAGGTATGTATTTAAATTTCTGTATGAAATTTGATGGCTTTCTGATCTAGCCACTTGGCTTTTGTTTTCTTTTGAAATCTAGGGGCCCGTAGGGGCATTTTGTAGTTGTGTTGATCTAGCCGCGTAAAGGAGACGCTGGCGAAATTTTTCAAGAATTTATGGAGTTGGAAAAATTTTGAATTTTTTTTGTTAATTTAAATTTGGTTTTAAATTATAATTTGAATTGTTGAGTAAATAATATTTTTTTAAACCTATGGATTGGTTTGGAAAGTTAGTAAGAGTAATAGTGTGTCTTTAATAAAAATATTGTTTTGAGTGCTGTTAAAACTATTTGGATTAAGATAACAGTTAACGGGTTATGGATCATTCTTCTTAACTAGCAATTTCGAGGATGAAATTCTTTTAAGGGGGCAGGAATGCGACAACCCGGTATTTTTGGATATTTGAAATTGAAATATTTAATTGATTTTAAATATTTGAAAGTTAGATTAACTTGAATTTCAAATATCACTATTTTGTTTGGCAATTAATTATTGAATTTAATTATTGAAAGTTGGGTAAAATATCGAATCTTCAGTTTTATACTTGTTAAAAATATTTCAAAGGCTGATAAAATTTATATTGTTAATATTAAAGGTAATAGCACTTTTAAAATTGAATTTAAAAGTGTTTTGTTCATTTTTAAAATATATTGTTTAAATGGATATTTAAAAATATCCTTCCGAGGCACAGTCTCGAAATTCGACGAAACCAGTTCCATTGGATCTATAATAGCGTATTATTATCGAATTTCAAATTTCGTAGCATTTGGAGTTGTTTGGTGATCGTACGATAGGTAAACGTGCTGAAATTAATATCGAAAATTCAATATAATGACTTGGTTCAAAAAGCTATCTTCTCTCTACGATCGAATTAGAACTCAAGCATTTCCATTGTGTTAAGAATAGGGGTATAACATTATGAACGATTAGCGGCACGCCTCGATAGGAGATCGAGATTTTGAGATGCGATTTCGTGATGATTTAAAATTTAAATAAGATTATATATATGTGATTTGATAAATAACTTCATGTCAGTACATTGCAAGCCTATTTGAGCTCGCAAAACAGATTCGAGCACGCTTAAATTAAATACTCCCCTCCTTTTTAAATCACGCTGTAGAATAGTGTTGAAAGAAAAAGAGGAAAATAAAATGGTCGTGACTCTCCCTCTCTTCATTTTAGAGCACGAGATTTCTTCCTCCTTGTTCAGTTAAAACGAGGCCATATTTTCCCTCTTTCTCTTCAAACTGATATTCGAAGCATAGACTGCAAGTTTGACCACCTGTCACTGATCCATCGACGCCAGACCTCAAGCTCGAATTTGTTCACCTTGAATTTGCTAGTTCAGTTCGACATCGGCTCACAACCGCTCCAGCAGTCCTCCATGGTAGTAGTAGAGGCATGGTGGAGCATCGCTGCAGAAGAAAGGCTATCAAAGCTCCACATTCACGCTAGTTGCAAAATCCACGCTTGTAGTTTGGAAACCGGTTGAAGGTAGCGGTTGTAGGTCTGGCCGAGACAACGTGCAGAGGATTTGGAGGGGAGAATAGCGTTGTAGCATTTTGGGTTGTGAGTTCGCGGCTTAGGTTTCGACCGTGTGGGATGTTTGTGAGTTTCCTTTCCTTTTTATTTATTTTATTTTGTTTTTGATATAAACTAAATAATAGTTTTGAATTTATTTTTATCATGAGAGATATAATAAAAATATGTTAATCAGTTGTTTAAATGGAAATTTAAAACTTCAAGAGCTTATAATTTTATAACATTTGGACATGGAGAAATTAGGTTGTTAAAATTTTTTATTGAGCAAATATACAATATACATATTTTCACTTATGGGTTTAATTCTAAAATAATGAAGATTTATTTTTTTAATAAAATCTAAATTATTTTAGTTACTAAGAAATTTTTTTTAAGAAGAAAATTAGTTTTAGCTAAATCATTAGTCGATTGAATTATTAAATGGTACTTAATGGTTCGATTATTTCAAATGTTAATAAAATCCATAATGTTTATACAAGGTTAA
Organism: Allium cepa; assembly: GCA_030765085.1. Classification (NCBI taxonomy): domain Eukaryota; kingdom Viridiplantae; phylum Streptophyta; class Magnoliopsida; order Asparagales; family Amaryllidaceae; genus Allium; species Allium cepa. The sequence continues at coordinate 1,043,765,776 of CM060941.1, read as the reverse complement.
TAATTGTGGAGAGACAAGCCGGTTTGGTTCGGATTGCAAATTAAAAATCGAAGGTGATTTAATCTCACTCATTTGGGTTTCCATTTAAATTTAAATAATTAAATTTAATTTATTGGTATAACGGTTGAATTGACTGGATGTGACATTATATATAATAGTATATATATAATTGGAGTGATTGATTTCCCGGATTATATAGTGGATGAGACCCTATGCGCCCCGCATAATAGCAGATGACCCTTTATACCGCGATATCATGCCTTGAAGCAGGATTGTTATTTTAAATTGTTATGCTAACATCTGTGGATGTAGGAAAATGGGTTGGAGGGATCCAACTGGATTCCTCAAAATGTTGAATTTAGTTTTATATTTAGTAATGTGATTTAGGTGATAATCTGTGATGATTATATTGATAATATTGCGAATTGAAATTATTGCATGCTATGGGTTGGTTGAATATATATTGGTATTTTGAGAAAATGAAATATATATAAAGTTTGGATTTTTAAAGGAAATAAAATGGGAATTTTTGAGTAAAATAATTATAGGAATTTGGATAAATTAAAGAATGAATTGGTAAAGGATAAAAGTTGATTTTTAAATTCTAATAAATAAATTCCGAGTATGGAAAGAAATTTTTGAATAAAATGAATTTTTAAGATTGAGTGATATTATTTAAATGAATAAAGGATTTATTTTTAAACTCAAGATTTGAAATAGTTAGAAGAGATAAAAAAGAGTTTTGGAAGTAGTATAAAATTGGTATTTTCAGTTTAAATAAGATTTTAAATCATAATGAAGGAGTAAATCTGAAATTAATGGGTTTTGTAATAAATTGGGTAGTAAAGGAATTTATTTTTAAATGGAGTAAATTTTGGAAATCGATTTGGAAATTTATTTAGTGTTTGAAATTGTGTTTTTAAAAGGAAAATGAGATTATGGAATTTATAAATTGGGTTTATAAAGTGAAATAAGATATCAGAGGATAATTTGAAAGTATAAATTCAGGATGGGAATTTATAAGGAAATGGTGATTTGTTTAAAAATAAATTGTGGTTTATTTTTAAAGGTGTGGAAAGGAAAGTGTATTTCCCTGAAAAGCCAAGTATATTTTCGAAGAATGATTTCCAAGTATAAGCAGAGTTTTAAAGATGGTTTTAAAAGAATGTTTGGAAAAAAATATTATTTAGTGGATATAATTTTTTTGAAAGTAAATATTTATTATGTTAATTTTATAAGTAAAGTATTTTAAAAGGTTTAACCAGTAATTGATTTAAAAAGTTGGTTATTAAATATCTATATTCTATCTAATAGTTTATTTTAAAATTAGTTTTTGCTTCAGTTTACATGAGCAAAAATTATAAAATATCTTAACTAATATTTTAAATAAAGTTTTTTAAGTAGTTTTTATTTTAATTTTAAGTGTTTTAAAATTATATTTTTTTTGGATAAAGTGATAAATTATTTAAAAATATAAAGTATTAAGACTTGGTAATTTCAGTGGAAATAATCAATATTTGGAAATTTATTCCACGAGAGAAAATTGATTTGAAAACTATTTTCAAAGAGTGGAAGTGTAGGAAAATATCTTGCGAAGATATTTGAAATAAATAATTTGGAAAATTATTAAGGCTTGAGGATTGTTTGTGAATGTTTTTTGATAGTTAAATAACCGACTACCAATATTGGCCAATGCGTTGATCGTTTCGAAGAGACCGGGATCGGTATTAATTTCCCAAAACCACATCGGTCCAGTTTGAACGTTTTTGTGAGGAAGACAAGAGCTTGTAGTCGAAGATGGAGCAGTGAACTGCAAGGGCTAATCGCTACTAATCCTGAGGGTGATTCCAAAAAGGATGTAGTAGCAATAGTGCCTTCGGTTCCGTTCGGACACGGAACAGACTTGTATGGATGAACGCTATCAGACCATCTTCAGGTGGACGGTGAGCATTCTAAGTGAATGTGTGTTAAAAAGGTAAAGTATAGCCTCGATCCTCATCAATCGGGAATGGCTAAAACAGGGGAGGTGCACACAAGACTAAGCGGCGAGCAACCAATTAGGGTAAGGTCATCCCTGTCTAGATGTCATTTTTATTCGGCTGTGTAGGCGGTTGATGATCCCAACCATGGGGTGATCTTATTCGGACTATTCAGTAAGGGGTAGCTCCGGTCTTGTGTTGCAGGGGATCAGGGTGGATCCTAGGCACGGGGATCTAGATCACGTACCCCAATAGCCCTGCCATTCTATGAAATCCAATCTCCAATAAGCGCCTTTATGATTTTGATTGTGCCCAACTATGCTGAAAATTGAGATGCAAGCATTTCAGCTAGATTCTATTTTACTTTCTATAGACACTATTGTAATATCAAATGAATTTGATAAAAATGTTTTGGTTATCGTAAGGTAAAAACCCGACATATTTATTTGTGGCGCTGTCTTACGAGATACCTTGGATTTCAAAGGATTTTGGAAACTTTAATAATCCCATTGGGTGTGTTTTCTCACTCTGGTTTTCCAGACTGACTCGGGTGTTATTTCTCTATAGTGCTCGTGTCAAACCGAGTATTATAGAGTACAAATTCTAGATGGACTACTGTAGAGCTTAAGAGATGAGCTGGACGGCGACAAGTGTCACACGTACTTGATGTATATTCGGCTGTGCAGTATAAGTGGTGTTTTCAGTTGTGTTGGGACAAGTTAATATAACTGTCCAGTATTTCGCTATTGATTGGGTTGTACTCTGATGATGTAATGTATAAAACAGATATAGTTCTTTTTGTATAAAGATAAGTCGTTTATCTATTATATATTGTTCCGCTGCGTTTGTGAGATTCTTATGTTGTTTTCTATTTCTTCTTCTACCTCCTTCTTCTTTAACCCTAATGGTTCGGTTTTTGGGCATTCGATTGTTCGACATTTGATATAGTGGACTGTATTGATGTCGATTTTCGGGCATTGAAAAATCGATTCGTTACATTAGGTTTAAGGAATAATAAAATATGTATTGTATGTATACCATAATTTTAGATTTGTCTAACACTTGAATGACGAGGCTATTTCATAATTTTTTTATTATACCTTAAATCAATATCACTCAATAGACACACACACACACACGCACACACACACATATATGTATGTATGTATTAAAGATTATGAATCCTTAATACATAAGTTGTCTGCAACCATTTGTATATTAGTAGATACTCTTTAGTTGTTATGCAAACTCAAGCTATGGATGTTATGTGTAGTACATTCAATATATTGAATAAATGAGGTAAGATACATGCACGTATTTGTTGATTAAACTCATTATACCTAGGTCATTGCACAATGGTAGGTACGAGTGAATAATCAATCTCGATTATTATTCAATCTTAAGGTCGAGGTCAAGATTAGGACACATGCCACAGTTAGGCGTTGTATATGATGAAACATATAAAGAATCACCCATTACTTATGGGCCATTGATTTGTTGAGCGAACTCAAGGTCTGAATCTCAATGAAAGCGTAAACTAACACTCATTAGTGAAATAGAAAGATTCTGTATTTCTCTAATGGTTTTGAGTAGTATAAAATTCTAGCAGGAGCCTTACTAGAAGAAGGAAATGAAAAAAATTAACTTTTCCAAAATTTTATGAATATTTGCTATAAAAGTTTAAATATGCTTCAATAAATTTATGCAACTATAAAATTGGCAAAATGTTTATTAGTTTAAATACACAAATGAACTAAATTAAGTTTTACATAGAAATATAAAATATACTTACTAGTAAATATTTTGGCATGTTGTCATTTCGAGACCCATGCAAAATCAAAATTATGCAACTACTAAAACGTTAGTGCCTCGGTCACTTAAGTGTCTATTTGTCTAAGACTATGTATTTTCATATATGAGTTTTGAATTCTTAAGAAATACAAGAATATGGATTGATCCATATTCGATAGTATATTCATATTATATGGTTAATAGTCATGATTCATAATGTACAAAACCTCAATTAAATTAGTTCAATCAAAATGAGTAAGTAAATCATGATGTGATATCATTCATTTAATACGATTGATTATATTAAGGATCTTGTAATGCTAATTAAAGCATTAGGACAAGAACTGTAAGATGGACCTAAAAATTCGATGATTGAAATGTCGGTTTAATAAGCTTATGTAAAGTGAAACTTATTTGATATCCGTGAATGTTAAGGATGACCAAATACACATTTGTGAAGAATTCTATGTGACATCATAGTAAGGATTTCTTTTAAATGGTTAAACCATTTGAATTGGAAAAGAAAATGTACAAGAGTGGATGTAACCTAAGCACCGTGTGGATGAAGAAAATAAATTATTGTCTCTACTTCATGAAGAAATAGAAATAGAATCGTATAAAATACAAGTTGATACTAATATGCAATAAGAAACGTGATTTCAATTCCAAATGTATTTTTCCTATAGAAAATTATTTTCTATGATAGTTATTTCTTTGAATTTAAAATATTTGATTTGAAAATCTTGACCATAAACTAGTTACAATCAATGAAATAAATAGCCCATATTAAGTGGTTTAATGGAGCTTCATATTTCATACAATGTTATAGCATTGGTAAAAATGGTAGGAGTATGCCATATAACATCTACCAATGTACACATCAAGTTACGAAAAATTTTCTTCATATATATATATACCGATTATTATTTATGAAATGATTTTTTTTAATATTTACTTAAAATAGGTGTAGTTTTATTTTAGGATGAATATTATGAACTTTTGTTTTAAGATAACTATATAGTATTTGTTTTCATAACAAAATGATGCATTAACTATAGAAATACAAAAGTATCTAAAAATTTACAATTATTTAGAATTATGGACTAAACCATATATTTAAGAAATAATTCTTTAATCATACGATTATAAATCATATGCTGCTGTTGAAATATGTCTCAAATGATTAAGGGGAAAGCACCCAATAGATGTATTTTGTCAAAGGTTTAAGAATACCAAAACTGATCCACTTAATTCATGAGGTTCACTGATGAATTATCATAGGAATTAATATGTATATTTGAAACATAAGTAATGTATCTATGATAAGTTTATAAAATATAAAAATGGAAGTAGAAAATATAACATGCAAAGGAAATAAAAAATTCGATTTGATCGAGTAAGTGAGTTTATTATAAAGGGTTCCAAAAGCACCCAAAAAGGAATAAGATTCAATCTCAATAGTCACTCCTTATTATAATGCATAATGGTGTATCGATAAAGAGTAATTAGGATTTGTTGGATGAAATACGGTTGATGGTGAGTGAAGCTGAGTTAACTTCTTTTTCTAAGGAGGTGTGCTTAAGAGTATGCATGTAAGGTTAAATTTAATTTCATCCAAAGCATAGATTATGTGACCATACAAGATAAGTGTTAATAAGAAACCTCTACATATCCTAGGTGAAGGAGTTGACAAGTTGTTTGTGTCGCTAGGCTACATGTACATTTGTTCATGAGGGATTTTGTGTAGATACTCCTAAAAGAGTTTAGGACCGAAGAATATTCATTGAATAATTTATGTTATAACATTGTTTCGAAAGCTCTAAACTAAATTAGTTTTGTACATATAAACAGGCATTTCATAACTATTTATGAACACAAGTTCCATTGTATTGACAAACAACCATTGTTTCGAAAAATGCCAACTTCATGACAAAAGAATTTCATTCAGAAATTGTTGGTAGTAAAAAAGATTTAGGTATGCTCTAAAGATAAGATTGATCACGTAAGATGAAATAAAATTAAATAAGCTAAATTTGATATGACTTATTGGGACGTCCAATATGAACTCTCGCACATTGAAGAGAAACTATGAATTTCATATCTGTGTCGAGAAAAGAACTTCGTTAGTTGTCAATAAGCCATAAAGAATATTGACTCTACCATATGGCATGATGAACGAATTTGGAAAGTACATTATCAAAATATGATTTTGATAGTTACTAGTGATTGGAAATAATCCATCGGCCGTATATGTGTCTTTGAGAAAAATAAAAATGTAGTTGGAATAAAATAAGCAACATTGATAATAATAACATTTTAAATTTCAATTGTTGAAATTAGGTTAACAGATCATTATTCGGTGTGCTTAAATTTATTTAGATTTTACTCACAAAATTATCACCGATATCATTTTGAGTTTTGGTACATATACATTGAAAAATAAATTCTAAATGATGATCTAGAATAGATTGTTTGCTCATAAAAACCAAATTTCTTAAAGTCAGCAGAAGCAATACCTAGTTTATGACTTTAGGATAAGTTATCGGAATTGATATTAAAGTATCGATCGATAAGCATCAAGATTGCGCAAATATTTTGAAAAACAAAATAGTTTGATTTTCAATTACATGTAGAGGAAGCATGCGTCTATAAGATTGAACAGTATAAGGGATTGCTATATTTCAAAACTATAAGTGAACAACATACTACTACTGATTGTTAATGATGTACCCATATTAAAATAAGTTTTCATTTTGTTGTTTAACTCTCTGTATAGGATTTGAAAAGACATCTTTTATAGTTATATTATTGGGAATGCCCCAAATTATATTGTAACGACCCGTAAATTTCGACAATTTAATTTGTTAATTTAATAGGATTTTGTAATTAATTTTTGATAGAAATAATAAAGGGGGTAAATTTATATTGAAATGAAGGCTAAAATAAAATATATGAATGGTAATTAAAGCCTTTATTTGTAATATGTATAAAATTTCAATAAATAAAATGGTGCAAGTATTGTACCTGTATATAAGGTGAATTGAATAAATCCTATTTATTGGAACCTTGTTTATTAATATGCGAATGCATAATAAATGAGTTATTAAAAGAGATTGAAATTTAAATAGAATTCTAAATAATGAATAGTGGAAAGAATTATACATGTGTATAATTTAATGCGAGAAAGGAAAGTATTTAATTGATTTTGTAATAAAACGTTGAAACAGAAATTGGAATAAATGAATTTAATGAGAGTTGTTGAAATAATTGTTGTAGAGAATAAATTACAAATGTTATAAATTGTATAAATGGTGACAACTATTGTTCGTTACCAATGCATTTAATTAATAACGATTAAATGTAATTAATCACAGCCTTTTGTAAGTTAAGAAAATAACTGGAAAATTTAAAGGTAAAATCAATAGAAAGGTTAACTATATGCATAAGATGGAAAGTTGAATAGAATTCTAATAAATGATAATAATGGAAAACCTATACAATCAATGTAGGTAATTAGTAATTACAATGTTGTTGAAAGTAGTAAACGTTTCTTTGTTGGTAATTTATAACATAACGGGAAGAGTAAGTGTACTCATTAGAATATTAATTGCAAATGGATAGGGATTTTTAGTAACAATGTTAATGCAAGGTAATTAATGCTAAATTAAAGTCAATAATAATGAATAGTGATTAATTCAATTCTTGTAACGTATATTATAAATTACCTGCTTATTTGTTAATGGAATTAGAAATTGTAATAAGTGATAATAAAATAAATGAATGCTACACTAATGGAAAATGAAATAACGTTCGTTTAAATGTTGAGTAATTATAGGATCGTATTTATTTTAAGCGTTATTTTAATAATTATGATTTATTGTGAAATTAATACGGGAAGATGTAAAGTAATAACTAGGGAAGTAATGCGTTATAAATTAAACATGACAAAAAAAACTTAAGTGTAAGTAAAAGGTTAAAATTGAATCTAATTCGATTAATTTGAAACTTATTGAAATAAATTGGATTCAATTTATAGAAAGGGATTATTTTAAGAAATTGAAAGAAACACTATAACTAGTGAATGAAACTACGTTAATTTGAGATGGGAATTTGCTTAAGGAATTAAATTATAAGTAAATCAAGGTGATAAAATTATGAATTATAGAATTTGAATTTTAATAGTGAGTTAATTTATTTAATTTATAATAGTTGGATTTATTGCAAATGAATAAAAATCAAATATGTAATTATTACGTTAATTTAAAAATTAAGTTGAAAACTAGAAATATTTATGTGATAATTTTAAATCCAATGGTAAACCCTTTTTTTTGAAATTTATGAATGGAATAAATATAGGATAATTCAATTAAAAGGATATTTTGGAAATTTATCTATAATTTTGAATTTTATGAAATCGAAGATTTATATTGATTTAATCCTTAATAAATTGACATTAAAAATTGTTAAATCATTTTAAATGTTTGAGAATTTTTAAGTGATAAAAATTTCCAATTCTAAAACTGAAATATAAAAATTGGATTTATTTACTAATTCTTAATTTATCAATTAATATAAAAATAGCCATTTTGGTCACGTACCCGGATTCCGACGAAACTAGTTTCATCGGATCCGTAATAGTGAAATATTATGGGGTTTCAGGTTTCGTAGTGATCAGACTTGTCGTTTGATCGTACGAACGCGAAACGCCTTGAAATCGATTTAATTGAAATCAATTTGAAATCAATTTGAAAATATTGTTTTCAGCATACCTTATTCATACGATGGAATTTGTACGTGAAACCTTTTCCATCGCGTTCAGAATATTTTAAAACACCTATTTCGATATATGAGTTTACCCAATTTCGTTCCGTGGTTAGAACGGGCTTTTTGGGCCACGTTAGCGGTAGCACGTTTGTTTAACGGATCCATCTACTCTATTTCTAACCTACCTATATAAATACCCTACTAAACCCTACCCTCCGCCTATTCTCATTTGTCTACGCATAAATTTCATCAGTTCTTCCTCTTCCTCAATGGGTGCAAATCCTAGATCTAAATTCAAATTTCAAAAATCAAATCAAAAGTCAAAATTTAAAGTCCTCAGAAAAATCTCAAAAAAATATATGTTGATGCTCTCGATGAGCGTAATCTCCTAATGGAATTCATTTTTCAAATCGATGCACAGTTTGTCCAGAATTCAGGGAATCATTTTCGGCCATTCATTGTCGTGTTGATCGATTTCTTCTGATCAACAAATCGAGGGCATGGATATGTGGAGAGTCTCGTGGGGAGGTCATCGGCGTAGGCGATTAGGCAATTCGATGGTTGGATCGCTCGGGAAAATTGATTAGGGTTTGGAAGTTAACGGCGGCGGCGGCGACCGGTGGCGTGCGCAGAGGGTCAGGGGGAGGCGTCTCGGCAGGGGCTATCCACTGATGGTGGTCGGTGGTGGGATGGAGGCCGGTAGGTGTCGAAAAACGTGGTCAAAGTCGTGGTCAATGCTGGGTATTCGCGTGCGTTGTTTTGGGTTCGGCCGAACGTGTTACTGTGCGCGTAAGAGAGGGGAGAAGATACAGTGACGTGGCAAGTATTTAGGTTAGTTTTATTTTAATTTTATTTTAGATTTCAAGTCGTTTAAATCGAATAACTTTTGCATACATGATCCGATTGACACGCAATTTTTTTTGTTAGGATCGTAATAAAATTCCAGATCTGGTGACGCTACTTTGGGTGGATTTGGAGACTATCAAATTTTTGGGTTTAAATTGAATTTAAATTCAATTTAAATGCAAAAGGTGAGTGTTTTAACCTACTCACAACTTCTAAAATTTTCCATGTCTGTTAATTTGACTTATGATATGAGTAGAAATTTATTTATGACTGTTTGGCATGTTTTATTCATCATCTCTGTTAAATCACATTTATTTAGTTTATCTGTTAATTAATTTTATTTTTGCATATAAATTGACAGTTATAATTTATTTATTTGCATATAAACTGCTAGTTAAACAGTTATTAAATTTATTATTGAATATAAACTGTTGGTTAATACCGTTATTTATTACCTGTTATATTTTATATGCTTTATATTGATGTTTGTTGAAATTAGATGATGATTGGAAAAAAATGGTTGATGATGGATATTTGGATGAATGGATGCTATTTTCTTATTTTGTATAAACTGCAAGTTATTATGTATTTTCATCTCATTCGGGATTGCAGTTTGTAATGATATATAACCGCATTTTTATTTTTTAAATTGCGATTTGAAATGATAAATATCCGTATCACTTGACCATAGGATAAGAAATTATATATAGGCACCGCGGTATATATATAATTATTTTAGAAATGATTTTATAGTTTGGATAGGATACGGTTTAGTAAATATTAATTTTTGACCTTATATAAAATCTTATTTTATATACATTGATAGTTAAAGTATTGAATTTAAGCTATGTATGAATTTGTTAAATAAAATAAATAAATTGAATAATGGAGTTTGATTATTTTATATTATATGGTTAAGTACATGTTAACATATTGAAATATATAAAATTTTAAATGATTTAAATCAATTAAGGTTGGGAGTTAAACTGAAAATTTTATTTGGAATTAAGCTTAATTAAGAATTTAACTTCATAAGTTGATGTAAAATTTATTAATTTGAAATTTTAAAAAGGGTATGATATTTATAACTGTAATTGTATTCAAGGTGAATTAAATGAATATTTCTAGTATAAATAAATTGAAGGAAATCTTTAGAAAAGTAATTTGATTTTTATTTAAATGATTTCGGATTTATTATGGAAATGTTTCAAGCTAAATAAATAGGACTTTAAATTGTTGAATAGAATTTCCAACCTTAATTCCAATTTTTTTTAATATTCAAAGTTTGAAATATATTGAAACTGAAGTGGTTTATTGAAACTGAAAGCGATTTTAAAGTTTATGGATTTTGACTTAATCTTTAATGAAATAATTTGTAAGTCGCGGAAATTATTTATTTTATAAAGAAATTTTTAAATGCAAACTATTTTATTCTATATACCGTTTGAATATCCGAACCATCCAAGTTTTAGAAGTTACGGTTTTAAAATTATGAATTTTCGAAGTATTATGGTTTGAAAGATATAATTCAAATGTTTGGTTTCCAATTATTATAAATTTTAAAGCAATATGATTGTGGAAAAGAAATATATTTGAAAAAAAATGATATCATTGATTTGGGTTTATAAAAATAATATCAAAATGAATTATTTAGGAAATGGATATGATATCGTATTTATGGGTTTTGAAATGGATAATTATATTCTGGTTTTAAAGTATAAACTATTTTTAAAGACCGTGGTGTTATAATAACGTTTGGTTGTTGAAGAGACCGGGATCGGAAGTTGTCATACTCTCTGCCAACTCCGAAAACCACTTTAACAACCGTGTACGCGGTGGAGATTCCAGAATGAAGTAGGTTGGTGGCAGCGTTTCCTGTAAGATAGATACGTGGACCCAACTCCCGTGAGTTGGTATAAGGTGGCTAAAACATGAGCGATTGACGGGTTAATAAGATAGCACCTTTGATCGGACACATCCCTTCGATATTATACTTTGACCTTTGGATTGATTCGGTGGCCACTTTTGATTTTATTTGGGGGTGTGGCTCGAGGTGGGCGCTAGCTGCGCGCTACGCGTTACCACCGACCCGGAAGCGTAATTGGTATATCTACCCTGGCATTGCCTAGTTGTGCCCTGTCACCTACCCTATCGCGCCTTGTACGAGTTTGGATTTCTCCCGTAGCCTGTGTGGTATCCTCTGGTGGCTTCCCGATCAGGAGGGACTATGATATTGGATGGACTACTGGGACTATTATTGTGTTAAGGGTAATATTGGGTCACTCCTTAACGCTATTTAAAAGTAAGTTTATTTTACAATTAGACACTATTATAATAGCGCAATATACTACATAGTAAATAGTTTAACGGATCCTTAGGAGATGTAAATCCCGAGCATCTCTTGAGTTACTGCACTAATATTTATTTCTGTCAATTTAACCCACATAAGATCTTTTAGTTCTGACTCGAGTGTTTTGTCTTTTCAATTCGCTCGGGTCAGTCCGAGCGTTTCAGGATTTGGAGATTTAGCTTTGGAGGACGAAGATTCGTATTATTATTATTTATTCTATTGCACTACACTCATACTATCCGCTGCATTTTTATTGGTATGTGTAACTCTGATATGTATTATGTAAATAGAATCAATGGTTTTTGTAAAATAGCTTCATGAACTGTATATTTGATTATTATATTTTATCCTTCCGCTGTGAGATTCTGTTTTGTTTTTCTTCTTGTTTTCTTATTTACCCCATAACAATCCGCCCTTGCATATGGTTTGAATTGGCACGTGTATCGATTTAAAGCGTGCGAAAAGGCGGGATGTTACAGATATACACAAACACTATATTAAAATGTTTAATATGGAACATGCAAGATGGATTCATTGTGCATTAAAAAATATGAATTATCATATATGTTGTATTGTCTACCATGTTGCATTCTATTTATATATTCACCAAATAAAGAAAGTATCAAACTCAAGTTAATATCGCTAAATGGTAATTCAGAGCATTCTCAAGTATAAACGAAATACTAAAGAAATGTTTATGGAAACAATGAACTCCTGATGAAGGAGTATAAGAGTAGAACTATGAGTAATATAGAATATACCACGTCAATCTAAAATTCAATTTCAACCATAGTTAAGAAGCCTTAAGTTGGAAATATTCTAAATGATAAGTGATGCCTGATTCAATGAAAGGCTAAGTACATCACCATGAATAACGACGCAGTAAAGTATCATTACATTAATGCACAAAATTATAAAGAGCTAGGGATGATGTCAAATGTTGAGAATCGTGTAAAATTGTTTTACGAAAACAATGTCACGATATATATTATGAAGGAACCAAAGGCTTGTAAGATGTCTAGACACGTAACTCCAATGGTTCCACACGATAAAGGTAGTTTGTCGATGATGAAGAGATGTTGACTAGCAGATTAAATATTAAATACAATATAGGAGATCCATTAAGGGTCTTGCTCGATCATTTTTAAGAAAACCAATAGAAATGATGGATTTGAAATTCTATAATCACCCAATGTTCAAGTGGGAGAGTGAAACAATTTGGAGTATGCCCAAATGTAGTTTGTTATATATATCTAATTCAGTAACCAATCTTGGTCATAATAAAGATATTTGATTTCTATTTATATTTAAGATATAATTGATTAAGTAGTTAATTTAAGGGATACAAAACGAATTTTCTCAAATAGTATGTTATGTGGTAATATTTACAATAAGTTGTAATCATGAGAAAATAATCAAAATATTAAATGACATAACATTTTAATTATTCTTGGTCAAGATGTTTCGAGAAAAAATATCAATATATTAGTTGAAACTAGAGTACATTACGCTCTCCAAATGTTGAAAAATATATTACTTATGGCTACTGGGGGCAACAATGAGTTATTTACTCATAGTTATTGGATAACTATGTAATGATTCATTTGATAGTTTCCTATCGATTATTGACAACTAGGTCAAAAGGAATCTTGGAATGACTATGTTACACGATTCTCTTGAATTGAGAATACATGTAAACTTTTAATGTGGATACTCCACTTTGATTATAGTTAAATCATGGTATAGCGAACAACGAGCGGCTATAGTTAGGTCCTATGCAGGTAATGCCCCACTAAAACCTAGCTAAAGCCCTGCTAAAACACTAAGCGCACTTCGACCTCTATCCTTTTTAAATTTAGTACTATTAAATAGTAGATTGGCTTAAAGCCCCAGTATTTTCTGCTTTGCCGCTAAATCAGGGCTTTTTAGCACCTGCTTTAGCAACTTTAATGTAAAATTGTTAATTTAACTAGTTCCTTACAAACTAGATCAACAAATTTAGGGTATAGGTCCGATTTAAAGTCCTAAATGATCAACGTAAATTAGAACTCTATTATGTTCACTAAATCTAAACAACAGAGATTATGATATTTTATATAAAAGCTGTGGGAATGAGAATAAATTAATTTTGAAGATTTAATTTTTCTCCAATAAATATTTTTAAACCTTCCCTATTTTTCCACATATCCCTTCTTTATCCTCACTATAGCCTTTTGCACCTCTACCTCTATGAAACTGCTAAAAATTTTAACTGCATATGACATGAGTCTGAGTTGAAACATTGAAAGTGAAACACTTTTTAAGAAAGAATTCGTTTTCTTGGTTGTATGGGGTTAGTATCATGGTTAAATGTGGTTAACTCAATGTCAAAACCTTAAGTCAGAGTAGTATGCTTAATAATAGATGTTATTATTAAATTAAGGATCTAACCAAGTAGAATATGGATGATGTTGCAAATTTGAAAAAAACTAATTCCATAAATCCTAAAGTGATAAACCGTTGACAAAAAGAATTGGTGTAAATAATCGTTGCTAAAAGGTATCGCTTTATTATAAAATTGGATTTTCAAATGAGATATATTAAACTGTCATACCATCGGCTAAGGTCATGTGTGAACCTTAGTATTTGAATCGCTCAAATCATTGACTAAGTACACACCTGTGATTCGTACAACCAAATTTATTTAGACTTTGAAACACCACCCAATTTAATTGGTTTAGAATAATTATAAATTCATTAAGTAAATTAATATTTATGAAATATTAATTTTTTTGTAATGTTTGTTTGGAGTATATTTAGTAATGGGGTAGCCTTTAAAATTGTTCAAGGTGCTATTAGTAATTAATTGGGTGCATATATAAAAGTCATATATGTGTTTATCGATATACGATACTGATGCACATTTAAATTTAATTCAAATAGAATTAATTCCAATGGGCTTGAGTATTTAGTTTGTCCATTATGAGACTAATAAGGGTAAGACAAATAATGGGTAAAAGAGGGAGATTGATGTGATCTAATTTTCAATTACTAGGAGACATTTTTAGGAGACTTGATCTCTAAATTCTCCTATAAATGCAAGGCCAAATCTCATTGTTTTGGATGAAGCTTTTGTCATGACGAAGTTATCTTTTCCCCAAAATAGTAATGGTTGACCTCGTATATCATAAATACAAGGAACTAAACTATATTCAATAATGATGCACAGATTGCTAACAACAGCGGTGTAGATCTAGAAGATCTAAAAGACCGATGGATTAAGGTGTGAGACTAAGATATCGCTCTCTTTAGGTAAATTTATATTCACAATATATGTTATCTATTTACATTGATAATGAATTTATATATGTGTTAATGTCTTGCCTTAATTATAAGTGCATTAGATCTCATTAAACAGCAATTTTACATAAGATAATTTACTTTCATACAAGGTTAAAAATCAAATATGTGTGTAGATATCATAGTTGAGCAATATGCACACACACATACACTTTAACGTATATCATTATTTTATAATAATTATAAATAATTTTAATAATTTTTTTAGTGACTGTTCGATAATTTTAAAAACTAAAACTCATTTAAATCATGGTCAAAAATATGTTCGAATATAATAAATTATAAGTTTCACTTGATTAAATTTAAAAAAAAATCTTGTTGAAATTTAATTCTATTATATTGAATAATGTACATATTATTAGATAATAATTGTATATCTTTAATTTTATAATACACACACACATACTTTTATTGAATTAGCTTTCACATTAAAAAAATTAATGGCACCTAATTTTTGCATATGTTTTCTTTAAAATATTCGTTTTATAATATATACATATATATTATATTGCTTATTCAAGTTAAAATAGTGTTAAGCATTTTAACTAAATAAATAAAAAATATATAAATTTACTTTCGGTTATTATAATTAATTTTATTTAAATGTAGATATTTAAAATTAATTTAATATGTTTCAACTGATATTTTTAAGATCTAGTTTCAAATTTTAAATGTTTTACTAAGTCTTGATTAGATACTTAAATACAAATTTAAAATTCATCGACTTAGTCAAAATTACATACCAATAATTTCAATGTATATAAATGTGTGTGTGTATGTATTAAACAATGTTTTGGGATAATTAACATATATATAAATGATCAATATTTAGATGGTGTATATAAATCCCAATATCTACTTATATAAACATTAACCATGTGCACCTTTCTATATTGCACATTACACTTTTATACGCACATGAGTATTTATTAAGATGCTCAAAACATATGAATGTTAAATTAATTAACTTACATTAATCAACTACATCAGGATAATTAAATAAAATAATATTTCATTTTAAATAATTAGGATGGATCTGGTATAATCATTAGACTTTATAGGACCACTAAGATCTAATTTGGAAACTTTTTTCTAAACTCACCATTTCACTCAGTACAGACCAAACCAGTTCTAACATTGACAATAACATCAATTTCGTTCTTGCAAGACTTTCTCAACTTGAAAACATATGGTTCTCTTATCTTGTGCTTTCTCCTTCCTAGCTTGCAATTGTTCATATGTCATCGGATTACCAATTAACTCTTCAATATTGAGAACCAAGAAATCATTGAAATCTTTAATAGCAAAGATCTTCCTCTGCCATTTAGTGGTTAGAAAGATCAATATTTTGGAATCAGTATCAAAATCAATATAGGTTTCACCAGGTGCAATGAGAGCATGTTACATGCCCTAAAATCTAGAATTCATTTCATTGATACTCTCATTTGGTTTCATTTTAAAGCTTTATAATTGGATTTTAAGCATAGGAATTTTAGTTCATTTTACTTTCTTTGTGCCCTTCTTATGTAATTTGATAGTGTATCATATCTCATATTTGGTTTTGCAAACAATTACCCTAGTAAATTCAATCTTATCTATGTCACAAAATAATATGTTCATTATTTTTGAGTTTTTAATGGCAACAACCTATTGGAAGTTTGTCCTTCTACTTAATGGAGTACTAAGAGTTTCATATTTATTATGTGTAGCATCCCAAATTTCTAGGTTGTTTGCTTCCATGTAAACTTCCATTAGAGTTGACCAATAAGCATAGTTAGGTCTAGTGAAAAGCTGAGGTCACGTAGTGAATTGACCTTCCTAAAAAGTAATATACCTATAATGGCCATACTAAAATTCAAATACTTCATTATGAGCTTCAAAAACATGAATGTGATCAAAAGTTAAAAGAGTATATGGATCGACCATAGCTAAAGGTGTCCAATCCACAATTATTCAAGCTAAGTAAATAAAATTGTAAACAACTAAATAAATGTGTAAAGTAAGTAAGAAGTGCACACTAGTTTGAAAACATATTGATTTACGCTTATTCGAACTCCCATCTTACATCCTGTCCTGGAACTCCTTTCTAGAATTTCACTATCTTCCTACACCCGATCAAGAGAAACATGTATTTTACAGACTCATCCGAAGATTCCGCATAACTTCTTACTACTTTCTAAAATTGTAGATAGAGTTTTATATTACTACATCTCCCTTAAGATCTCAATCGAGATCCACTTTTTACACTTGGTGAGTCGAGATTTCAAACATGATTTTTAATTGTTACACACCGTTCTCATTCTAGACCTTAAGTTTCAACTAGAGATATAGACCGAGATGTCAATATGAGATTTCATTTGAAATCTAAGATTTGAAAGCTTGATTGTAGATAGTAGTATATTTTTATTATATTGATTTGTCTATTGTGTTAGAATATCCTATAATCAACATAGAATACCTTCAAAATGAATGAATATGTGGTATAGGACGTAAATTGATTTCTTGTGAATATATAATTGAATGAGCGATGAATGGAATTGATCAGGGTTTTGAACAAATAGTAAATCACAAAATAAAAAACAATGAACAAAATTAATGGTTTAATTGGGAAAGTGCAATAGCTTTTATAGATTATATAAGGATGCATATAAGGAGTTTTATAAATTGAAGTTGAAGAGATTAAAAAGTGAAAAGAAAGAAGATTGAAGCAAAGAGGTGAAAATAGGGAGATATGAAATTCAAATTATCCTGACTTCCTATAGGTCGACCTTTCTAGGTTACACGGGTCGACATATGGGAGACACATGGCGACTTGTGTGACCTAGGCAGGTTGAAGTGTGGCAAGTGTAACTTGCCTTTTTCTTTGATTTATTTTTCCTTTTTCTGTTGACTTTTATTCAATGTGTTTTAATAGTCATAAAAATCCCAAATTTTTTGTAAAATATTTTATAATGTTAATAATGTTGTATCGAAAATTGGAGTGGTACTAAGATCTTTTGTAAGGTACTAACAAATTTAATTTAAAAGGACTCACAGGGAATCAATAAATAAAATATTCTGCTTTTGTACACGCTTGTCTACTACCTGGTATTTCTTTGACTCTGATACTTCAAATATATTTTTCAACTCCAATGAATGTCTCTAACAGCTTCTTTAATATCTGATAAGTCTCTGTTTGCTTTATTTTAACCTTTTTAGATATTATTATACCATATTTCCTTGACTATGATATTTGATCTCCTTATTTTTAATGTTATTTTTCTAAAAATCTCACTTTTGACCTGTAGAACTTGAGTAGCTTTTCTATATGGTTGTTATCATAAAAATATTGAAATCTTAGTTCTAACAGTGAATGCCTTAAGCCACTCCAAAGGAGAGAAATCATTAGCTTAAACTCCCAATTATAGCCATGTAGTTCCCATCCAGACTGATTAGGCTTATGAAAGAAAATATAGTCTGTGGCCTCAGTACCAAGATAATTCAATCAATAATGCTCATTTCAGCCAAAATTAAACGCATGCATGATGTAGCTATACAAGTTGGCATCGTGATCGATATTCTTAGTGGATTACCAAAGGCTTTGTCGATAATGACACATTGTTAGTCCATGTGATAACTGAAAAATTAGACCGTGACACCTGTCTAAATCGGATCTAGAATGATATCCATGTTAGCACTCTATGTCAAAAGTGAACTACCAATGCCTTGCTATAAAACCATTATATATAGAGGTTCCTTCTCTAATCTTAATGATGAGAAGATAAAAGCATAAAAAAACTCTACCACAATTTCATTTGAACTATACCTAACAATCTTTTTTAATGGTATTCCATTTTGATGTACTTGCACCCTTGGCATTATCAATAGTGAATAAAATCAGGATCTTCACAATGGACACAAAGATCATTCTAAAACCGTTATAAATCCAAGGATATCTACTTTAAGTTTGTTAGCTTAATTTCATCTACCTTCCAACAACCTAACCTCTCAGTGATTCTATCCGAGACCGAAAGCCCTGACGAAAATAGCAGTATTATCATAATGTACGCTACCATACTTTAGTGCTAGAATGAGGCTCATCTGATCTCCATCTTCCAACCTAATAAATATTTTTTAGTCTACAATTACTATAAATATCATAGCACTAGTAATTAAATATGGCTTAAGAAAGAAAAAGGAGGTGTATTCTACTATTTTGACTACCGAGGAAAATGTTCATAATGAAGTTGTAACGAAGAAGACATCCATAAGGTAAATAAGTAGACTTTTAGCGAATGGCTTTAGGATGATGATTTTTAATTTACGAAACATCTTTACTATAGAATGAGTATAGCACACCTATTAGCCCCACTATTAACAGTATATATTGATATATCGAAAAGAGAATCTCCGGTCCAACCTTCGATAGAAAATGTGAAGATTATAATGGAAACATAAGCATAGGAAACCTAGGAAAGAAAAAAGAATTAGATGAGAGCTACAAGTACTAGAGCATTTGGTAACCAGTAAGGAGTGATGGAAAGAGTGTTCTTGATTTGTCGATGAAAAGAACATAAAGCCAGATCACCGATGATTTTTGCCAAAGTGTAATGCAACATTAGTATGGGCTCTAAGGATATTCTAAGCGCCTTGTGCTCCACTCTACCTCGAACAACACAGATTAAATACACATATTCTAGGAGTATGCACTGTAATATATATTTGTGTGTGTGTATGTATCTGTTTGTGCGCACATATGTGTGTATAAATATGTGTTTATATATACATATATTATATGAATAAGTTTGCATATATACATATATTATTTATATAAACAACTCAACCATTTGAAACATATGTTAGTGTGTTGTTTTATCTTTTTTGTTTATGATTTGTATAATAGTTAAACTAAAATGCAATATATATACATATATAAACATGTACTAAAATTACAAATATTTTTTTACTATTATTTTGGCTCTTGGGCATAACTTTTTTCCTTTCTAAAAAAGCAACATTTAACATATGTTACTTTTAATCAATTATTTGAGTTTTAAAACAAACACACGTGCACAAGTATATATATAATTACTATTAAAATATAGCATGAGATGTTATATGTGTTTTCATTGAGAAAAGATGTTATATGCACTTGTTCGACTTACAAAACAAATTTATTGTTAGAGAATATTTATATATTTCCTATTTGTTTACCTATTACGTTTCCTCCATAGTATAATATAAAGGTAAATTCTATTGTTCTTTGTTTTTAGACATAAAGTAACTCTTTATTAATAGGATTAACTAGTTGTCTTGCTCACTATCTAATAAAAACCTAGCTTCAAAATTTTATGTTCAACATATATACCTCTTTCAATTCAATTTTGTGTATGATATTGATTAGCATGGTATTAGAGTAGATTTTTCAATTCATAGTGGCCTTTTAAGGTCTCAGATCATTTCAATTTAGACTTTTAGATTTTTGATTGGTATTTTGTTTGTTGTTTAGTGATTTTAGATCTTGTTGAAGCTCAGATTTGCTTCGAATTTGATTTGGAAGATCATAGATAGCGAAAGAGATGATTCACTTTTGGCTATAACTGAGATTAGATGGAAAGAATTATTTCTACTAGAGTTATGTGAATATTTTTCAATAAATGATAATAGTGTGGGGATACATGATAGAACCATTGTGCAACCTAAAAGTACAAATCTAAATTATGTGACTATGTTAGATGCTTGGAAAACAAAAAGTGCGAATATTTTCACATGGATTAATAATTCAGTTAAGCACACTATATGCATACATTTGGAAACTATGAGGTAATGAATTTTTTTTTGGATCATTTAAAGAAATTATTCACTTAATCAAAATTAGCGAAACAAAGCAATCAGAAAAGTTCATATTGGCTCTTCAACGAAACAATATGAGTATACAATGTCGAATATTTGAAATAAATTGGCTCGTAGAGAATCATATGAGTTGAAGGCATGTATTGTATTTATTCCTCATATAGAGAAACAACAATTGGTGTAGTTTTTGATGGCCCTCCATACTGATTTTGATGGACTGTGAGGCTCAATTTTTGGTTGCTCTCCTCTTCCATTGTTTAATTCAATTTTTAGTGAATTATTGGCCATGCTTTGAAATAGGAATACCTTTTGTGATAGCAGTAAATTCTAATCCACCATCCATTAAGTCTTATATAAAGGTTGATTAGTGTAGATATTGTAAGCAAAAAGGTTAATGGAAGAATTAGTGTCTCATGTTAAAGAATCGATCAAAGTAGCAGTTTCAAACTTTTAGATATATAACCTAATTGTAGTCCAATAATGCAGTAGTACCTACATCTCCTTTTTCCAACTCAAGTACTATGGTTGAGCAATTCCAAAAATTTCTCTTCTTCCTAACCCTATCCTATGTCTGCCTCAGCTTCTATAGGTAATTTTCCTTAGAAATCTTTAGGTATTTCATTTTATTTATGTGTTTAGGATTTTTGTGATTCACAACTTATGTCACCAGATTCATTATTTTTGTTATGACTCCTTCTGCTATTAATGTTACCATAACTGATGGTACTCCCATGCTTTCACTAGTGGTTCTGCCGGAAATTATAATGTACTTCTTATAATGTTTATCATATTCTAAGATTCATATTAAATCTTGCATTTTACGGTCAATTGTATGATTTTGGTAATGTAGTCATTTTTTCCTCTTCTTATTATGTGCAGGATTTGCAGTCTCAAAATATGAATAGGATAGGCCATAAAAAGGGGTTTATATATGTTTTCGATGAATCAAAAGTGCCAACTACTATTACTACTGGTGTTGATTTATCTTATTTTCGTTTGTGTCCTTCTTCTTCTAGCTTTTATTGATGGCATTCTCGTCTTGGTCAGGTTTTATTTTCCCATTTGAGATTTTTTATTTCCAAGGGGGCATTAGGAATTTTGAAAATTTATGATATTTTTGACTATAGTGGGTATAAATTAACAAAATTGTCTTCTTACCTTTTATTTATAGTAATTTTATCTCATCGTCTCCTTTTAATTTAATTCATTTATATGTAGTGGGAACCCTCTCCTATTTCCACTAAAGAAGGTCTTGTCATTATGTCTCTTTTATTAATGATCATACTTGTTACTATGGATATATTTAATGAAACGTCGTTTAGAATTTTTTATTATATAAAGTACATTTTGAGTGTCTGTTAAAACTCAACATTTTGTTGTTATGAATGTTTTAGATGTGGTTTAGGAGAGGAGTCACATCTAAGAAATTTCATGAGCTTGCCTTATATGGAACCATTCACCAAACTCCATGTACAAATACTCCTCAACAAAATGGTGCAGTAGAAAGGAAGCATAGATATATTCTTAAAACTACTAGATCTGTGTTATTATCTGCTTCTATCCCTAATGAGTTTTTAGGTGAGGCAGTTCTCACCATTGTAACTTTAATTAGTACAATCCCATCTTCTCATATTTCAGGTATTTCTACTTTTGAAAAATTACGTGGATCTCCTCTTGATTATTCCTTCTATAGAGTTTTTAGATGCACTTGTTTCTTTCTTCGTCATTACGTAGAACACTACAAGTTATCCTCCATTCAGCTATATGTGCCTTTCATGGTTACGGTGGTGGTCAAAATAGGTATAGTGTTTTGATCCGCATACTCAAAACTTTGTATGTCTAATCATTTTGTTTTTCTTAAAAATACATCTTTCTTCTCCGTACCACATAGTACTCATGAGTTGACTAGGTCCCATCTTATTCATATTGATCAATATTCATATGATTCCAATACTAATACTGTTATGAATAATGACACACTTGTAGATAGCAACATACTTGAAACTTCCTCTCATCATGTGGTCCCTTAAGCGTCGTCTTATACAAGGAACCTTTACATAAATCCACACACACCCATGAGCCTAGAAAGTTTCAAAAAAATTCATATTCTTTTTATTCCTCATCTTGTACCTCTTTTTAGCTTTGAGTTTTAGTTTTTCCAAGCTTTCTTCCTATAAAGAGGAAAATCTTGATCCACATTTCTAGAAGGCAATAGACGAGGAACTTCTTGGTAAGCATAAGACAAGTACTTGGGATTTGATTCCTCTACACGTAGTAAAAGTGTTATTAGTTGGCATTGAATATATAATATCAAAACTAATTCTATTGGATAATATATATTGAGAGGTATAATTACAAAAGGGTATTCTAAACAGTATCTTACATATTACAAAGAAAATTTTCTTCCTGTTGTAATAATGGCAATTGTTTGCGCCCATATTATAATAGCTTCAGTTTATTGATGGTCTATCTCATAGTTTAATGTTAAAAATGCCTTCTTAAATGGAGATCTTCAAGAAGAAGTTTGTTTGAAGCCCCGTCCTTGTGTTCCACATAATTCTACATATGCTTGCAAAATTAAGAATACATTGCATGGTTTAAAACAAACTCCTTGAGCTTGGTTTGAGAAATTTTCTATTATCGTATTTTCATTTGGATTTATCTCTAATAGTCACGGTCCTTCTTTCTTTGTTCAGTTCAATAGTGGAAGACACATCATTTATCTTTGTTAGGCCTATCAACTGATATTTTCAGATGCGGTTAGTGTCGTATTTGCATTTCCATCCAAAATTATTTTTGAATGTCGGATATGGATATCCATAAACACAAATGAATATTAGGTATGTATCCATTTCGCTCATAATTATTAAAGCCAACAAAAATTTAATCGGACATACATCCTTTTTAATAATAATGGTAAGTAAAGATAAGAATAAAAAATATGATGACAATGACTAATTTTTGACATCAAGTATTCATTTGTACATGAATAATGTGTATTATTACTACAATATGAATTATTTTATGCATCAAAATGTGTATAATCTCAACTGTTATCCTCATAAAATTCGAGTAGATAATTTTTAGATGCAGATACTTTTACCATAATAATATTCATGTCTGTTTTCTAGATTTTTGATAAATTTCAATTTTTAGGTATGGATAAGACGGATCTTGAATTTTTTAGGTACTCATTGACAATCCTAATCTTTGTATGTTGATGGCATGTTTATTATTGGTAATAATGTTTATGATATTTCAGTTTTGAAGGACGAGTAAGTTAGATAGATTGAGATTAAGGATTTAGCTCCACCAAGATATTTCTTAGATATTGAGGTAACAAATTCACCCATAAGTTTCTCTTGGTCGAAATGTGTTGCTGATATTCTTAACCAAACTATTCTTACTAATGTTGACACTATCATTGAAGTTAACAAAAAGTATTTTTATTTTTGATAGTGAACCTTCATCAATTCCGACTTTGTATTGTACTACCATGGGAAGCTTGGTATATTATACCATTACTCATCCATACGTTTCATATAGTTAGTTTGTAGCTTCTCTCACTATAGTTATTGGGTTTTGTTCTTCATATATTGAGATATCTTAGAGGTATAATTTTTCATAGCCTTTGTACTTTCTTCTGTCTCTAGCTTGGAGCTACTTGTCTACTCTGATGTTGATTGTGGTGGTAATCCCACTTATCACATACCAGTTAACGTTACTAAATCTTTTTGTGTGATTCTCTCATCTGTTGGAAGGATAAGAAACGGTTTATAGTTTTTTATTCTTCAACTGAAATGGAAATCATGCTATGACATTTAATACTTAAGAAATTGATTGATTAAGATGGTTACTAGTGGATATGGGACTATTTCTTCATTTTCTCACTCTTAAGTATTTTGAAAATAGGAGTGCAATTCAAATTGCTCATAACTAAGTCTTTTATAAGATAACCAAGCATATCGAGATTGATTGCCACCTTACACGTCATCATCTTGAAAAAAGAACCATTTTTTTCCTTTTGCACCTCCTTCCTTGTAGATTGATGATTTGTTTATCAAGTAACATATCATTTTAAATTTCATTTTCTAGTTGGCAAACTCTCAACGTTCATAGTTACCACATCATAAGTATGATGGGGGAATGTTAGGGAATATTTCTATATTTTCAATTATTTTTTCTGTTATGTTGCCTTCCAATTATAATGTAATTAAATTTCGTGTTTTAATATTTTTATCTTTAAGGTAATAAATAACTCTTTATGACTATGATTAACTGGTTGTATTATTTGTTATTGGCTGAGGCGAGCAGCAAGCGGGGGAAAGTCCAGTAAAGTTCCCTACGACTTGAACTGAGTCCTATGATGCCTTTAGTCCACTAGCGGCACTATCCTTGATCAGACTAGTGCAGGGGAAGAACTTTTATTTGTTACTGACTCATGATCATCTTCACTTATCTGACCTCAATAACCTTTTCTCAGTTTGACTCTTCCTGGTCGTATCGATTGCCTCGGCAATAATGAGCCAAACTAGTATTTGCAGTGCGGTTAAAGAAGATGAATTCTTCTTTCTTTTATCACTTAGGAGCCGTGCGAGTCATAGGCGTATGTCAAGTCAAAGCCGAAACCAGCTCTGAAGTCATTATTTACTTAAGAATTTTGGGACTAGGGTCAACCATTTTCCATGAATATCGATTTTCTTTTCGCAATCCTGCCTAGTTGGCTATACCAGATAGTAGGCTAGGATAGAAATGATCAAAATAAGGAAGAAGCATGTGCCCATCACTCCAGCAATGACAGCAAAGATGCAAACAATAAAGACATAGCTTTCATCATTTTAGTTTAGTTTATATTCTTCTATCAATGCTGTTACACCACAATTTCCATAAATTATGAATTACAAACATTTGAGAAGAAGATTCCTTGGCTTATAATTCCGAGACCTATTTTTTAGTTTCCCTTGAGGTCTTAAGCATCATGCTCAATATATGAGAGCATACATTCCAAGAACATAAGTAAAAGTAGCAACTAAGATCGAGACCATTGTCTAATTCTAATAACAAGCTTAGTCAAGAATAACAACTTCCAACAACAAAGACATCTTAATAAGTCTTAGCAACTAACAGTTCAGATAGCTCAAGCCGAGATCAATGGTCAGGATAAACAAAAAATCCATGCGGCTATATATAAAAAACCTCATCAGTAACTCGCATCAAAGTACTTTCAACCAAATGATGACAAATATTTAAATCACAGCCGTTTGTAGGAAGCCAGACCATTAATCCAAGTGAAAGCACCTACACCAATGGAAGAATCTTAAATTTGCTATAAGTAGAGGATAATGTTTTATTAAAAAGAGGCGGTTAGGGATTTTTTGACATTCTACAGTCATTCATATTCCTTACTCTTTTTAGAAAGCTCTCATCAAAATATCATTAACGGCGGATTTGGTCATTGATGTACTTGTACACCAAATTGTGGTTTAAAGCTAGAAGTAGAATCATCAAAGTGGACGTAGGGACTTCGATCCCAAACCACTATAAATCTTGTGTCTCTTTTACCTTTCGACACTTATTTTCTATGTAGTTTCGGTATCCATCTAACCTTCTCATATCCTTTCATAATAAGCTTTCGAGAGCTATAGGGTGTTAGTCAGATGAAAAATCTAACGGTTTTTGGCGTTAGAAGTAGGGGCCTCGAATGTTTGTTCTCTTTTAATTCAAAAACACAAACCTTTCAATCAAGAATGAATTCAAAGTTGTCCCCTCGAAAGACACTTTTCTCCCCTTCTTAAGATGAAGGAGTCAAAGAATTGCATGTGAATGAAGGGAATCAAGCAGACCAAATAAATCGAGCTATTAATGAGGAAACTATTGCTCCAACCCTTACCGAAAGCGAATTTTGACAAATGATGCTGAAGTTTTCTTTAGACATAGAACAACGCTTAGACAGTTATTATATCGAAGTTAAGAACACTTCTGCTGAATTCGACAAAAATGTTCGACTATGCTTGAGGAAGGTAAAAACCTCTGACTTTCAGCCAAAACCTCAGGAAGTTACCATTGACTAATAGGGCCTTACAAACTGGATTCATGGAAGCGGCTATGAAATCCAAGACCACAAAGATGATAAGAATAAGATCTTCCAAGAGAGGCCATTGATTCTAAATTCTGAAAGGGTAAACTTTGAAGGAAGGCAACAAAATAGGCCGCAAACACAAAAGGCCAAAGCTCAAACTCTATGACTCGGTAGAGATCATGCAATGGAAGCCTTGTTAGTGAAATTACTAGTGTAGGTACAAAAGCTGCAAAAGGATCGATTTAGTCTTGACGCTAACATGAAGCTCCAAAAGGTTCAACCATTTTCCTAAGAAATTATGAAAGCTCCTAGGCCTCCAGGGTTCAAGATCCTTAAACTTGCTTATGATGGAACATCCGATCCCGAAGATCACATTGCTTTATATGAAATTCAGACGTAAGAAATTTAGGCTTCAAACGAGATCAAATGCAGGTTCTTGCCCACGACGTTCAATGGACCCACGTTGAAATGGTTCTAAAGCTATCCCCCAAATTCTATCAGTTCTTAGGAATAGTAGACCACAAAATTCTTAACACAATTCTTTGCTTCATCGGATACTAGAATAGGAGAAAGTTCAATCATCAACTTTAGGCAAGGGAGAGGAGAATCTTTAAAGTATTATTGTAAAATATTTAATGATGTGGCTGCCCAATGCAAGGACATGATGGATCAAACTAGATTGGTTTCTATCACTTCAAGATTATGGAGATATAACCCATTCTAGGACGATTTATTGAGGCAGGAATGCAAATCTTTGAATAAGTTCATTTTTGAGCTCGAGGAGAAATTCGAATTGAGGGATCAAAAGGAACTATTAGAAGGAATCCAGAATGGTCTGGTGATAATAAGAAGTTTACTTTGGCCAAAATATTTAAGAAGGAGCTACAGGTAATAGAAGTCTATCCCATAACTCATTCATATGCTCAAATCTATGCCATTGCTCAGGACTAAATTTCATATCCTCTGGTTAGAGGAAAGGAACCAGAAAGTAACTAAGGAGAAAAATATTATAGCTACCATAGATAAAATAGACGTAGCATTGAAGAATGTCGGTTTTTGAAGTCTTTCATCAACAGTCTTATCAGGGAAAGACAGTTAAATGAGTTTTTGAGCCAGATCCATGGCACTTTGTTGGAATCATTCTAAGAGGACCCCATATTGCTGAGACAAGTAATGGTAGCTGGAAAAGGTAACTAATGAGCCAGAAGTGAAGAAGTCTCAATGTACGAGATGAAAAGAGTTGAGAAAAAGTATAAGGTTGGACCGAAGATAATATTTGCTGACTCTGATAAGCGAGGTGTCTGCCACCCCCAAAATGAACCACTTGTAATTACGGCTCAAATTGGACATTCAGAGGTTGTAAAGATAATGGTTGACACTAGAGCCACTGTTAACATAATTTTTAAATGCTCTATCAATAAAATAGGGATACTCAAAAGTATACTCAAATTCAATCAAGCCCCCATATATGGGTTAAATTATGAAGGAACCATGCCCCTCAAAGAGTGTAATCTAATGGTAAAAATTGGAAGTGACCCTCACCATAAGATCTTCGAAACTACCTTTTTTTCATGGACACCCCCATGGTGTACAATGCTTTCTTTGGAAGACCGACTGTTGACACTATGGATAGATTTGTATCTACTAAGCATTTACTTTTTAGTTTCCCACCGAGATAGGAGAAGGGCTTGTAAGGAATTAGTAGATCTCAAGGTAATTGTAATATGCAAGCTTGAACATGATCAATGAAAGGAAAACTTCATCTCATGAGAACATGTCAAAATTAACCAATATATTCCCCTTGAAGTTAAGGAAATAGTTAATACCTTTGGGATATCAAAGCAGTTGTAAATTCATGAAAAGCCATAGAAAAACTTTAAGAGTTTTACCGTGGCAAGAAGATTCCATGTTTGGTGAATTAATCTACATATCAGGCTATCAAAGAGAACATAATAAGATAGAATGGTGCCATAGCAGTAAATCTTCTAAAAACGAGAAAAAGATTGTTCATGCTATGCATGAAATTCTATGAGAAGAAGAATATAAGCTTGATCTCGATCTGAGATAAGAGGCCGCGACAGCTTCTGCAGTTGAAACTCTAAAAGAGGCATGCCTCGATGAAAATGATAAGTCTAAGACAGTTAAGATGGGGACATATTTTCATCCATTTGTCCAACAAGAACTAATTTCCTTCCTCAAGCATAACCAAGATGTATTCGCATGGACTCATGATGATTTGGTGGGAATCAGCCCCTTGGTAGTTTGCTATTGCTTGAATAAAGATCCAAATTTTACTCCCGTAAGGCAACAACGGAGACGTTTAGACAAGGCCTGATATATGGCCCTATAAGAAGAAATCGAAAGGTTGCTAAAGAATAACTTCATCTAAGTCGTTTACTATCCTTAGTGGATCACTAATCTGGTGTTATTAAAGAAACCAAATAGGAAGTGGAGGACTAATATTGACTCTATTGATTTAAACAAAGTTTGCCCAAAAGATTGCGTCCCCCTATCAAGAATCGATCGGTTAGTACATGCTAATATTGGGCACCAATTGCTTTTGTTTATGGATGCCTATTCAGATATAATACATTCCAATGTTTAAACCAGATATGAAACATATATGAGTTTCTTCTCCAACATGGGTTTGCTTTACAAGGTAATGCCTTTCAGTCTTAAGAATGCAGAGCAACGTATCAGAGGTTAGTCAATCGAATGTTTACCAATCAGGTAGGTAAGAATATGGAAGTGTATGTTGATGACATATTGGTTACATATAAGTAATCGGAGAATCATGTTTTGGATCTAGCCGAGACATTCGAAGCTCTCTGAAAATATTCGAAGCTCTCCGAAAATATTGGATAAATCTAAACCCTCAAAAGTATACCTTCGAAATATAATCCAGGAAGCTCCTAGGTTTTAATGTAAGTGCTAGAGGGTAGAGATAAACCCTGATCAAATAAAAGCCATAACAAACATGAAGGCTCCAACAGATAGGAAGGAGTTAATGAGTTCAAACCGAAAAATTGCTGCTTTGAACAGGTTTTGTAACAACCTGAATTTTAATCCATAATAATTAATTCATTAATTAATGAAATGACAAAAAAACTTCGTGAAATTATCATAATTGAGCCACGGGAGTTGCCCCTTTGTGTCGACAATAATTTTCTGGTCAACTTCCATATATAGAACGTCTAATATGACAAGATACGAGATGAACAAGAATAAAAAAGTATAAGTAGGGAGGTCGACCTAGAGGTCGACCAACCCAAGGCTTAGGTTGACCGACCAGTCGACTTGTAGGTCGACCCGCCTACAGTTGAGAAGCGAAGAAAATATCTTCTTCGCCCTATATGATTTTGACACGTTATTTTCATTCTTTTGCCCATTATGGTCCCGTCATGCATCCATCCGATGGCTCCTATTCAGCCTATAGCGTTGTTGCATCATATTCAATTCCCAAATCCAACAGTCTGAAATCCACTCCTACATCTATATGTAGAACCCTAGGCCTGACACTTTTTCTCATTCTAAGATTTTCTCCAATTGGGTTCTCCTTTTCAGGAAGGACCCTAAATGGAATTATTTTCCAAGGAGGAAATCATTTCAAATTAAATTATTTTACAGCCCCAAGTGGATCCGGGAAGACCTAAAGGGAAGAGCTTAGCACTATAGTATTTTAGTTTATCTACTATTATTTATGCGTTATCTACATCTTTTTTCCTAAGCTTTGGATTTTCTTCTATTTTCAACTTTCTTTTTTTTCTCCTTCTTCTTCGCGTATGGATTAGAATAGATTAAATGCGAATATGGATTATAATAATAAGAATACTAAAATAATGGAAGATAAGATGTAAATTGTAAAGACTATAATAAAAATGGAATTAAGACTGAAATTGAGCCTAATTATGATATTAATGCTAGAACTGGACTAATTAAAGATAATTGGCCTAGTTACAACTTAGAATTATAAATAAAAAGAGTATAAGACGAAAGGAGATTATTTTTACACTTAGACCTTGGGTTAGGTAATAAGCATGATTATAACGTAGGTTATAATAAGAAATTGAACAGAAGGAGGCTTATTTTATGACTAGGATAAATTAATAAGCAAAGAAACTGAATATAATAATAAAGGCTTATTTAAATAATTTATCTAAGTTAATAAGCAAAGATGAAAGCATGACTTGTACCAAAAATCATTCCTTATTAGACAAAATGGTAGTGTCACATTAGCGTGAAATGAGATGAGGGCATGCTTATGCTAGTAATGGCCGTAATTGGTTAAATAGAAGTCCAAATCATGAGGGATTTGGATAAGGGGTGCAACTAGGTATTGTTTGGATGTCGGGCCAATATCAACAGCATTTCCCCTATTTTTCTATGGACACGGTGTTTTACATAATCCTAAAGTGAGACGAGTGGCACGCTTATGCTGGAGCACAGGTAATAAGAAGACCCAATAGGTAGAGCAACACATAGCATGAGCATGGTCGCAATTATGCGTGCGACTTCTATTTCAATGCTCAGTAATCGCTATGAAATCCAAGCGCTTTATGCGTGCCTTTCCTAGGCACCATTTCCTTTTGTGTAGGGGTTATATATCAAGCCCACAATAAATATTTTGTGCGTCTTTCGTAAACACCATTGTACTTTATGCATCTTTCGTAGATGCCATTACCTTATGTATAGGGAGTTATATATCGTCTAGTCTGCAGTAAGGTTTATGGAGTAGCATGCCGATCAAAGGGTAGAATTAGGATTTCAGTCTAATAATAGGATTAGAATTCAGCCTAATCAAAGCAGCTCACAAAGACAAGTGCAAACAATCAAAGTTAATCAATTGCATTAATTATTAATTCGTATTTTTTTCCAGATTATTCCTTCTTCTTCCTATTCTCTTTGTTTCCTTAATATATACTAGAACTGTTGTAAAGTCTATTACTTTTACTTTGCTTAAAACTCTAGTAATTACTATCATTCACTAGACTTTTAATCTAACCACTTCTCTATTTCCCCCTTTTCCCCTCATAGGCAATCAAGTCAAGGAAGATAGACCGCAGCTTCTTGGAGACTTGGAGACCCTATCATGTATTCCTTTCTTTATTTCCAGCCTTTTGTTCTTTAATTGCACTGGCACTGTATTGAGGAAAAGTTTGTGTTCGTACTCTGGTTTTTCTGATGAGACTGAGATTTTATTTTCATAAGACAATTGTATTTGGTATTTGGAACATATGTGGTTTGTCTAAAGTATTTATGAAGTATTAATTTTTAAAATCGCTTTTTGTTTTTAATTACTTCCGCTATGTTATTATCTATCTATATTGTCTTGTGAATCTTAGTCTCTGCTAGCTTTATTTATACCTACAACACACATCTTTTCGTATATCTTTTTGGGTATACTAAGGGGTGTGAGGGTGTTTCACTTAGTATCAGAGCCTAAGGTTACAGGATTTCTAAATTGTTTTAAAAATAAAGTATTTTTTAAAAATAACTTGTTTTAAAAAGTATTTTTAGAAAAGAAACTCTTAGAAATAGTTTTCAAGTATAAACAAATTTTTATAAAAAGCCCCTCAATGCCCAATTCAACCTTTTTTCGATTCTTCCAAGCCTAATTATCATTTGCTTTGCATAGTATGGCTGACTGATTCCGTAGAGCTATGGTACCAGAGGTGCAAGGGCAAGTGCCCAATACAACACTGGTAGGTGGAAATCCCTTTAATCCACCTATACCAGTCGATTTTTCTAAGCTATGCAAGGACTTTGCTACATAGGGGCGGAATGTTTTATGGCTTGAAGGATTTCAAGGAGACGCAAGCTAGGTTGGAGGATATGGAGCGAAGGTTTAGGCGGTTAGGTTTGGTGGACCGACATCGAATTCAACCTACATATTGGCAGCTGAAGGGAGAACTTAAGGAGGTTCCTATAGATTCTAAGAAGCAGTGGTGGAAGGACAAGAAAGAAAAGATAAAGGGAAAGTGTTATACTTGTGGATAGCCCGGTCACTTGAGTAGGAATTGTCCCCAGAGGACGGGACAGGGAGCGAATGCACCGGCAGCGTAGATTCGGGCGTTGATGTAACACCTTCCAGCAGCATTCTGGTTAGAGGTAGGAAAGTCACCGTTGAATTTGATTTCTATTTTTGATTTTTCCCATTTGGGCTCTTTTTCGATTTTGAAGCATCTCATTCTCTCATCTCTATTTCTCTAGTAGATTGTTTGCACTTAGACATCACTTTAGTAGTAGACCCCATTGTTGATTCAAACCCCATAGGAGGATCGGCATACTTGTTTGTGGTTTGTAGGTGTTTGAAACTTTTTATCCTAGGTGTAGTTGATTGTGGCGCCTATATATTGTGATTCTCGAGGATGGGATGATTTTGGGGATGGATTGGATATCCATATATGGATCTATATTAAACTGCGAGAGGAGAGTCGTTAGATTAGAGACATGCAGACGTAGGACACTCGAAGTTTCTTGCGACCTGCAAGGGTCAGCTATATTAAGTTTGCTTTATTCCCTCGATTCATCATCAACAGAGCAGATTCAGTTCCTATCGTCAGAGATTTTCCAGACGTCATTAAGGAGGTTAAGGGACTACCCCCTAAAAGAGAGATTGACTTCTGAATTCATTTGACTAATAATGCTAAGCTAGTAGCATTAATCATGAGGCACATGGCACCTAGGGAGAGGAAGGTGTTGAATAAGCAGATTTGTGAGCTATTAGAGAAAGGCTTCTTAGAAGGAGCATATCGAAGTGGGGAGCACTAGTCATCTTCGTTGCTAAGGCACATGGTTCCCTTCGACTTTGTGTTGACTATAGAGAATTAAATAGGTTCACGAAGAAGAACCGTTATCCACTTCTTAGGATATATGATCTTTTTGACCAGTTAGTTGGCTCTTCGGTATTATCTTAGCTTGATTTAGCTATTGGATTTCATCGGCTTAGGGTCACAGATAACAACATTGGTAAGACCTCGTTTAGGGCACTCGATGGATTCTATAAGTGGTTGGTTATTCCTTTTGGGCTAGTCAATGCCCCAGCCTATTTTGTAGATTTGATGAGCCGTGTTTTTAGAGAACTCCTAAATAATTTCTTGGATGACATTTTGATGTTTTCAAAGAGTACGTTGGAGTATGTTGTTCATCTAGAGGAGGTTCTTCATCAGTTGAAAGCAAAATTCTTGAAGTATCACTGTGGTGTAAGGAGGTGAGTTCCTTGGGAAGAGAAAAGGTGTATGCATGGTAAGAGATTGAGAAATGGTTTTGTACACTTAGGTTAGGATTATGAAAATCCCAAGAGTGGTAAGCAAAGATTGAAAATGTACAATAGATGCAGTTAATAAGAAAAGAAGAAAACCCATGTGTAGATAATTGCAGATATTATAATTGTTTCATATAAGTGGATTTATCGGCACCTCAGAATAAATATAAGCATATACAAGGAATAGGAATAAAAGGCTTTAGCTTAGTTAAGGTACTCCTAAGGTAGTAAGAACGAAAACCCAATTTATGTCTAGCCCAATAAAAGGGAATGGTTGAAATTAGAAAGCGAATAATATAATTGATAGATTTGAAAATTTTGATTGTCTTTTAGAAATTGATTATGGGGTTTTTGAAAAATGGTACGAAATTTTAAATGGTTTTTATATGATATAAATTTTTTTAAAAGTGAGATTCATTTTAAAGAATTATAACTTGCTAGCTTCTTTGTGGGAAAACAAAGATTTTAAAATATAAAGACCTAGACTTCATTAAGTTTCAAAAACATAGCTTACAATATTTATTGTTCTAATAGACGTTTTCGTGAAAAGCAAAGGGAGCATAGACTATAACACTACCTTTATAATAGGTGACTCCCAAGGGAAATATTTTACATAGTAGGTAAGGGTTATTAGTATTTATTTTTAACTAAATCAATACACTAGTATTTTTGGTTGTAGTAACGGTGTTTTACGCAACATCTATTTTGAACCCAAATAAAAATGTAATTTTAAAAGATAATTTTTAAAAATAAAAATAAATTTGATTTTTGAATACACTTGTTAGTTAAGTAATTATAAAAAAATGTTTTCTGGTTATGGATATATTAAAACTATTTTGAAGATGATTTTTTCTAAAAAAAGGGAGTAAGTTAGATATTAGAAAATTTCTATCATAATAGAATATAAATTAACATACTTTAAAATATTGGAATGAAAAGAATAATGGTATAATTTTCTATGAAACCAATAAAAATGTTTTGTGTAAGTTATAAGGAATACGTGAAAGAGATATACAAGGTATGAGAAGCGCAATAATTTATGTAGCCTGTTTCAAAAAATATAAAAATAAGTTCCTTGTAATTTAACATAAACATGTAGTCCTCTTTTAAAAGGTTCATAGAAGGTTTTGGCATTAGTAATTTCTCATAAGAGAGCAGTTCCAATGCATTAAGTATGAGACCGTTAGGTGTAATAAGAAATGCTTTGAGAACACATATGGATATTTTAAAGATATGCAAAAAGAAAATAATTTGGTGAAAAAGTAAATAAGTGTTTGGAAAACTTAATAAAAGAGAAATTTGAGAATTCAAATTTTTATAGAAAACCAAAAAAGTCTTTAAAAGAAAACAAGGAATAAGTTCCGGGACTTAGAATTTTAATGTTTTTCCCTCTAGGTTGAGGAAATAATGTAAATTCAGAAAGCTGTGAAGTTGCAAGTCTAGAAAGATAAGATATTAGGTAACCTAGTATTTTTGAATTTGATAGAAACTTAAAGATAACACTTTTAAAGACAAAGATTTTGAGATTTGATGTTTCGAAAATTTAAAAACCATAATTTTTAACATGGAACTATACCAAACTTCTAAATGTGAAGTAGATAGGAATCCTTTCCTAGGTGTAACGGAAAAGGTGTAAGGCTATAGAGGAGACAACATTAATTACTTTTGGAAGTAGTATTAGTGGAAGTTCCCGTAAAGTGTATATGGCACTAGTGAGAACCTAGGAATGTTGATTCAAGTAAGCGGGCAAAGGAAGAATGGAAAAGTGAAATTAGTAAGATTGTAAGGCACACATGGTTGAGGATGCGTATTTTTTATTTTGAAGAAACTTGGGAAAAGCATCTTCCTTTAATGGGATTCTCACATGATAATAGTATTATAAGTGGCACCTTTCGAAGCACTTTATGAAAGACCATGCAAGTTGCTATTTTGTTGGATAGGGTCTACAGAGGGATTGCCATGGTTACGACATAGTTAAGGAGACTTCGGAGAAGATTGGTTTGATTAAGAGAAAATTCATATCTCATATCCACATTTCTTTAAGTTTTCGAATTTCCTTTTTCCATTTTTTGTTTTGAATAGGTTCTTTCCTTTATTATCCTTTAGGAGGGTAGAACTTAGGATTTAATCTATAGATGGTAGGATTTAATGTAAATATATTAATAGGACATGTTATGAATGATGTATGCGAGTGGTTGCAAGTGGATGCTATGGACGCATATGCTTACACTAGGCACTATTATCCCTTAGGGATCGACCTAACTAGGACACTAGAACATACGCATATGGATGTGTGCCCATTTTATTTAATTTTCCATGATTGCTATAAATGGATGATTATCACATGATTGTTGCATTTGGATGATGATTGAAGCACGCATATTGAACTATCAGTTATCATTAGAAATTTTGCATTCATTTGGATACATGACATGGACATGATTGCATAAAAGGAGGTCAACTGAATCAGTGGACCGCCTAATATTTTGCATTAGTTAGGGACATGTACACTAATCTAATTGCATAAGTATCATAAAAATCATTATAAAAACTTTAGGAAAATGGGTGAATGGTTGATGATTTAGTAGTTGGTCGTAGATACTGATGAAGACACTTAGTTCATTCTCTTATCCTTAGAGATTTCTGGGACGAAATTCTTTAAGGAGGGGAGAATGTAACAACCCGAAATTTAACCCATAATAATTAATTCACTAATTAATGAAATATAAATAATTTCATGATATTATCAGAACTGAGCCACGGGAGTTGCACCATTATTTCAATGGTTATTTTCTGGTCAATTTCCATATATAGAACGTCAGAATCCGAGCTAATATGAGCAAGATACGAGACGAATAAGAATCGATGATGATGATGATGATGATGATATAAGTAGGGAGGTCGGTGTAGTGGTCGACCATCCCAAGGCTTTGGTAGACTGGCCGGTTGACCTAACCATATGGGAGGTCGACCTATAGGTGACCCGCCTACAGTTGAGAAGTGAAGAAAATTTCTTCTTCGCTTTGTACGATTTTGACATGTTATTTTCATTATTTGGCCCAATTTGGTCCCTCGTGCTTCCATCGATGGCTCCTATTCAGCTTATGACGTGGTTGCATCATATTCAATTTCCAAATCCAACGGTCTGAGATCCACTCCTACACCTATAAATAGAACCCTAGGCCTAACACTTCTTCTCATTATAAGATTTTCTCCAATTGGGTTCACCTTTTCAGAAAGGACCCTAAATGGAATAATTTTCCAAGGAGGAAATCATTTTAAATTAAATTATTTTACAACCCCAAGTGGATTCCGAAAGGCCTAAAGAGAAGAGCTTAAGACCACAGGTGATTGATTGTAATTATTTTAAATTTCTTTAAATAATTTAAATAACAGAGTTTCCAATAGTTGTAGTTTTACTACGATTTTTGGAATAACATTTTTAGTAGTTTATTTACAGTTTTTAAAATTATTTTAAGTCTGTTTCTTTTAGCTATTCTTTTCAATTAATTTTAGTTTATTTCTTTGAATTATGTATTTTCATTTATTTATAGTTTATTTATAGTATTTTAGTTCATTTACTGTTATTTATGGGTTACTTAAAAAAAATTCCTTAGCTTTGGATTTTCTTCTGTTTTCAGTTTTCTTTTATTTCTCCTTCTTCTTCGCGTATGGATTAGAATAGGTTAAACGCGAATATGAATTAGATTTATAGTAATATTTAAATAATGGAAGATAAGATGTAAATTGAAAAGACTGTAATAAAAATGGAATTAAGACTGAAATTGAGCCTAATTATGATATTAATGCTAGCATTGGACTAATTAAAGATAATTGGCCTAGTTATAACTTAGAATTATAACTAAAAAGAGTATAAGTTGAAAGAAGCTTATTTTTACACTTAGACCTTGGGTTAAGTAATAAGCATGGTTATCACGTAGGTTACCATAAGAAATAGAACAGAAGGAGGCTTATTTTAAGACTTAGGATAAATTAATAAGCAAAAATAGTGAAGATAATAATAAAAGCTTATTTATGTAATTTATCTAAGTTAATAAGCAAAGATGAAAGTAGGACTTGTACCAAAAAGCATTCCCTATTAGACAAAATGGTGGTCTCGCATTAGCCTGAAGTGAGATGAGGGCACGCTTTTGCTAACAATGGTCCTAATTGGTCAAATAGAAGTCCAAATCATGGGGGATTTGGACAAGGGGCGCAACTAGGTATTGTTTGGATGACGGGCCAGTACCAACAGCATTTCCCTCATTTTTTTATGGACACAGTGTTTCACATAATCCTAAACTGAGAAGAGGGGCACGCTTATGCTGGAGCATAGCTAATAAGAAGACCCAACATGTGGAGCAACATGTAGCATGAGAATGGTGGCAGTTACGCGTGCGACTTCCATTTCAGTGCTCAGTAATCGCTATGAGTTCCAAGCGCATTATGTGTGACTTTCGTAGGCACCATTGTCTTCTGTATAGGGAGCTATATAATGTCAAGTCCACAATAAATACTTTGTGCGTGCTTTGTAGACACCATTGTACTTTGTGCATCTTTCATAGATGTCATTACCTTATGTGTAGGAAGTTATATAGCGTCTAGTCCGTAGTATGGTCAATGGAGAGAACTCCAATCAAAGGGTGTAATTAGGATTTCAACCTAATTATAGGATTAGGAATTCAGCCTAATCAAAGCAGCTAACAAAGACAAGTGAAAATAATCAAAGTTAATCAATTGTGTTAATTTAGTAATTCGTGTTTATTTCCAGCTTATTCCTTCTTCTTCCTATTCTCTTTGTTTCCTTTATATATACTAACTGTTGTAAAGTCCATTACTTTTACTTTGCTTAAAGATTCCAGTAATTACTATCACTCACTAGACTTTTAGTCTGACCCATTCCTCTATTTTCCCCTTTTCTCCCCATAGGCAATCAAAGGCAAGGAAGATAGACCGCAGCTTCTTGGAGACTTAGAGACCCTATCATGTATTCCTTTTTTTGTAGCGTTTTGTTTTTTATTGTACTAGCACTGTATTGAGGGTAAGTTTGTGTTTGTTACATCACCTGATATTTCATGATGTTATAACCTGATATTTATTTGTTACATCACCTGATATGATATGCCATATTATACTATTTATTTTATTTACTGTTTCTCACACTGCAAGTTCCCTGTAGAATAGAATCACTATGGGTTGAAATGACACATACCCAAACGGACTTTAAAATATGGAAAAATCATTATGAGCTGAAATAATAGGCTCAAGCAATTTTTATTCATTTTATTTGACTTGGGAATGCGGGTTTGGAATGATAGAACCCGGATTTTTATTTTTATATTAGAGATTGAAATGATACATATCCGTATCACTTGACCTAGGCTAGAAAATTATATACAGACTCGTGGTTAATTTTAAATATTTTCTAAAAGTTATTAAGTATTTTGAAATTAAAATATGAAATTCTAACTTAAATTGGATTTAAATGATTTAAATAAATTTTATAGTGATTTTCTATAAGTTAAAATGTATAAGTAAATAAATGGTTTAAAATGTAACTTAAAATATGACTTAACTTGATAATTGAAAATTTAGTTTCAAATAGAAAATTAAGCTTAACTTTGTAATAAGAATATTTTATTTATGAAATAGCTATTTTTAAATAAAGTATTAAATTATTGTTAAGATAAAAGTTAAGTAAAATAATGTACTTTGACTTAATAAATGAATTATAGTTTAATTTGGATATTTTATTTTATTTAATCATAAGTTAAATGATATCCAAATTAACAGGTCTAAAACATGAGATATGTTTTATAAGTTAAAAATGGTGAAAAACTGAAATTTTAATGTTTCTGAAATTTTATAAAAAATCTAAGTTTTGTATTGGTAGCATTTCCAAAATGCTATGGTTTTAAGGTAGCATTTCTAAGTGCTGCTGTTTTTGAAAATATACCATTTTTCTGAAATACCATTATATTTACAGTAGCATTTTCTAAGTGCTACAGTTTCTGAAATGTGCTGTTTTTCTAAAATACCGTTATATTTGCAGTAGCATTTTCTAAGTGCTACCGTTTCTGAAATGTAATGTTTTTCTGAAATACCATTATATTTACAGTAGCATTTTCTAAGTGCTATTGTTTCTGGAATGCACCGTTTTTCTAAAATATTACTATATTTACAGTAACATTTTCTAAGTGCTGTTGTTGCTATGATACAATGTGTTTTTCTGAAATTGTTATAATTGAATGAATGAACTTAGAAATTCTACAACCTTGAAAATGAATATTATTTTTGAAAGATATCGATAATGAATTTAAATTGTTTCAATGAATATGTTTTGAAGTGAAATATAAACCATTTTGAAATTTATAACCATGAGTAATAATAACGTTGGGTTGTTAAAGAGACCGGAATTGGAAGTTGACATACTCTCTGCCTACTCCGAAAACAACTTTACCAACCGTGTCAGTGGAGATTCCAGAATGAAGTAGGATGGTGGCAATGTTCTATTGAGGTATGTACATGGACCTGACTCCCGTGAGTTGGCATAAGGTGACTAAAACAGGAGCAATGGACGGGATAATGAGATCGCTCCGCTTATCAGACACACTTCTTCGTATGCCATTCTATTACTTTATGATTGATTGGTGCGCACCTTTGATTTTGGAAGTGTGGTTCGAGATGGGCGGTAGTAGCTGCTACGCGTTACCATCAGTCCGGAAGTGCAATTGGTATATCTACCCTGGCATTGCCTAGTTGTGTCGTGTCACCTACCCTAGCGCGCCTTGTTCGATTTTGGTTTTGTGTCGTACCTATGGAGTATCTTCTGGTGGCTTCCCGATCAGGAGGGACAACGGTACTGTATAAACAACTGTTACTATAAATGTGTTAAGGGGGATATTGGGTAACTCCTTAACGCTATTTTTAAATATATAATAGTTTAATTTAGACATTATTATAATAGAGTATATTACTACATAGTAAATAGTTTAAGGGATCCTTAAAGGATGGACGGTCCCAAGCATCCTTTAAGTTACTTGTGTAGCTTTATTACAGTTCACTTGAGTATTTTATAAGTATGTATGTCTTGACTCGAGTGTTTTTGTGTTTGCTTTACGTAGGGTCGGCCTAAGTACCAGCTTTAGATTTCACCTTCTGGAGTTAGAGGATTTGCTAGAGTTAACTTCTATCTAGTTGTCATATATTTCCATTCAGTATTTCCATTCAGCTTATGTACTAATGGACATTTATGTATCGGGATTTCTGTTGTATTTACTTTTCAGACTCTGGATTTTGTACTTGTTTTGAGACTGTGTTGTAGTAGCTTCATGTATGTTTATTTTTATTTCCGCAGCGAGTTATTTTTATTTATCTGTGATTGCTTTTATTTGCTCCAAATTATATTACAATTTACTTTTTTGAATTATTCATGTCTGACATGTGTGGTTTTATTGTTGATTTGTGTGACGAACCAAAAATCCATTCCCTTTGAATCGACAATAATCCATAGATGTCCGACCCAAAAAGCACTGACTGACGGAAAGTCAAGAGAAAGAAGAGAAGAGAGAAGAAGAGAAGAGAAGAAAGAGAGAAGATAGAACAAAACAGTACAATACAGAATCTCACATCGCAGCGGAAAACATATAATATCATATCAATGATCTTTACAAAACAGAAACTGTATATATATACACATCAATCAGAGTTATCAGCTTGAACAGTTATAATAAGCTGTCCTCACAATTGCCGATAATATACAACAACAAACAAAGCACAGCGGATAATCAAAACAAGTACGTGTATACGAAATGAAGATCTCCATCTCTCCTGCTAAAGCTCCAAAGGCATCAAATCTAGACCTATAAATATACTCGGTCTGACCCGAGCATTAAAACGGAAGAATGCCTGGATCTGTCTGGCAAACCAGCATGAGAAACACACTCAACTGAATTTTTTAAATTACCAACCGTTTCCTTAGTTTTCAAAACAAAAGTATCTCGTAAGACAAGTCCACACATAAACACGGACATGTTTTTACCTTATGATAACTAAAACATTTCATATCAATTGTCATGTTATATTATAGTAGTGTCTACTATATACAAATAATATTAATCATAGCCGAAATTGTTACATGATTAAATTCTAGCATATAGCCCAATTGGGTAATACAATCAAAATGGCAAGCACGTAGTGGAGTTTGGATTTCCATACAAATGACCAGGTGAAGGGACAATCTTCCAAAGGGGTACACCTCGAGATGGATGTCCCGAGGCACAGAACATCTGCCCTCTACCAACACAAGACCGGCCCACCTCTATAACTAGATGGTATCGAATATGTTATCCTCCGGTCGTTACCGACCTTTACCGAGGGCCCTCTAGCATACAAACCACAATAATCAGAAACATGACGTCATAGCGTGCAAAGATATATCTAGAAGAGGACGATCATACCCTAATGGGAGCAACCCACTTAGACTTGCCGCATCTAACCCTGTTTTGGTCATTTTCGGTTGATGAGGCTAGAGGTAACGATACCTTTCGCAATCACAATCACATCACTTAGAATGCCACATGGCCATTTTCGTTGACTACTAATTGCCTTCCACAAAAATACAACCTTTAAGCTCATACGTCTCAAGGAGGGTGTTAAGCTAAGAGAAGTTGCCTTCTCCACCATCACTGATGTACATTTGTAAAAACCAATGTACGTAATCTATAGAAATGCAATGTCAAACAAACATCCATACAAGTTGTCCAGGGACAGGACAACCATAGGTACTTTCCTACCACATCCTATTGGGAAATCCCTAGGATTAGTAGCGAATAGTCCTCGCATTGGATATTTCATAATGAAGAGACCACCGCTACTGGATGTATATTGGGATTTTAACCCCAAACGATCAACAAGCAGTCCCCACCATGAAACTCTGAAATATCAATATCATCACAAGCAACCTGCATAATCGTCGCATGTACGTTGGTCCGAAGTGGTTTTCAGATAAATCCGATCCCAGTCTCTTCGCACCAACAATGCAAAAGCGTTTCTCGACCTCACATAGAAACTAAGTCTCATAGACTTATCACGTCTCCAACTTTCAACTTGCTATCCTTCGGGCCAAGAAGAAAGCTCGATAGATTGGAGTAATACTCCGCACTATACGAATCAACATCCTCAACACAAATGATAATCAAGCCTACACAGAAGGCAACGTATTAAGTGTACGACTAAATAGTTCCCACATCAAGTCGAGGAACTAAAATTTGGCAAAGTTCGATAGCCGGTTATTTAACTATCAAAACAAACAAATATTCAGCACCATAACAATCACTGGGCCCTTTTAATTAATCTTTTATTA
Organism: Allium cepa; assembly: GCA_030765085.1. Taxonomy (NCBI): domain Eukaryota; kingdom Viridiplantae; phylum Streptophyta; class Magnoliopsida; order Asparagales; family Amaryllidaceae; genus Allium; species Allium cepa. The sequence continues at coordinate 1,043,722,168 of CM060941.1, read as the reverse complement.
ATCAAATCATTTGCCAAATATTCACTTCAAATTATCTTTAAAAAGTTATATTTCCAAACCATTTCAACTTCTATATTGGAAAACATTTCCATATACTTATTTAACAATAAGTAATTCACAAATCAATTTATTTTCAACACTTAGAAAATATTACATATACTTAATCATGATTAAGTATATATTTTATTCTTTAAGGAAAACATTCTCTTTAAACACATTTATTGGGTCAAAACGAATGTTACGTAAAACATCGTTATGACAACCCAAAATCACTAGTATAGGGATTCGAAAATAAAATAGATATATAAACCCCAATACTATACAAAATATTTTCTTTCGAAAATTATTTACTATAACAATAGTGTTATTGTCCATCATTTCTTTACTTCTTGAAGACTCTATTTCAACAATGAATATTGAAATCTATGGTTTCGATCCTTAACATATTTTAAAACATCTTTTAATAATTTTATTCCATTTAATAATATTCACTTTTCAAAATTATCCATTTTATTTAATAAATTATTCACTGTCCAAAATCGTGAATATATCTCCTATACCAAATTCATTACTATTTCATATTTTTATTAAAGAATTATCCACAGTCCAAAATCGTGGATATATCTTCTTTAATAAACTTCTATATTTGACTTGTCAAAATCAATTGATTTCGGATTTATAAAACAATGTTTATAAATCAAATTTATATTTTATAAAAACTTCAACTTATAAAATCAATTTATTAACAAATTCTATTTATATCTCAATTATATACAAAAATCCAATTTATAAGCAAATTACTTATAAACCATTTGTTTACAAAATCGTTTACTTTATAACTTCACTAATTCGATAAATTTCATTCACTTATAAAATCCATTTATAACATCATTTTAACACTTATAAAAACTCCTTTATAATTCCAATATTTCGATTTATAAAAATCCAATTTTATTATCTTATTTAAAAACCTTTTATAATAAATTCAAAAATCACCATTTAAACTATTTTATAAAATAATCAACTTCATATTTCTAAAATTCACATTTCAATCATATTTCACACAAAATATAATTTTTATAAGAATAAAAATTATAAAGTTCATTTATTTAAAATGAATCAATTCCAAAATTCAATAAAACGTATACTTTCAAAAATCACTTTAGAATCCTTTTAAATTTGAAAATCATCACTTTAACATTTTTAAATTTTCAAAAGTAGGCCCAATGCTGCAACAGCACTAAATACAACAATCACGGCATCCAAACATCATATATCATATGATAACAGAATATATCACAATATTTGTAAACAAATAAATACTGGTGAGGAATCTAGTTGGATCCCTCCAACCTGTCACCTGCAACAAATATACATATTAGAAATATGTGTACAATGTCTGCTTTAAGGCAGACGCGCGTACAAAGGGTCATCTGCTCATACACGAGAACGTATATGGTCATTTGCTCCACTAGGCAGGTATATATCCAAATACCAATCAATATATCACATATCATCCAAACAATCATCAATCATTATATAATAAATTATTTCTCACTTATATAAAATATCAATGAGTCAGAAAGAGTGAGTTGTACTCACATTGCGTCCAATAGCAGTTGTAGTGTTTTATTCCGAATAAAATTAAATGCGCGTTTAATTTTATCCAAAATTCGCACTAGCTCCAATCAACTACAAACTAGCTCCATCACATATTGTTCGTCCATACGGATCTAACGCAATTCGTTTCGTATGAAACAGACTTCGTATCAAAAAGTTACGCAGTTTTAAAGTTTATACGATTTAATGTAAATCAATTTACAATTTTCTTTTATTATTTGAACCTTAGATTCACTGCAGCCATTCGATTTGCTTTTCCAAATCAGGGTCGTGCCCTTCTTCTTCCTCCCTACCAGGTTATCACGCATGCTTAAACCCACTCGGCTGCCATTTTCAATCGAATTTTCACGACCAAAACGAACGCCGTGACAACGATCAGAGAACTCCTCCACCTTCGCGTACACGTGAGCCACCCATTGCTGCAATCATGAAAAACTCGGTCAACTATTAGCTTCGAAAAACGTGCTGAAACGTGTTGCGTTTGAATGCAAATTGTCGTTGATTCGCCTCGTTTTAAACGATCTTTACCGTTGATTAGTTAGGTCTTGCCACGATCTTCGTCTTTGTAGGTTATAGCTTCTGGTAATTTTGGATGAGTGATGTGTAATCGAGGAGGGAAGTTTGATGATTTTTGGCCATAAAAAACGAAAGTGGCGGCCTGACCTAGGTTGGTTAGGGTTTTGGCAAAATGAAAGTGTTGATGTCCTTTTATATAAAATTTACGCGCACTATTCATCCAGAATTTTTCCGAACTCCAAACGAAGCATGCCGCCTGGCATTTATAATGTTTTACCCTATTCCAAACACAATGGAATATATATTGGCACCCAATTCGATCATATTTGGAAGATAAGTTTTCGAATCGACTATTTAAAATTTAAAATTCACTTAAACAGATTTCTACGCGTTTTAGCTTGCTACGGACAAACCGTAAATCCGATTGACACACAATTTTGAAATCCTACAATAATTTAACATTATGGATCCAATGAAACTGGTTTCGTCAAAATCCAAGACTGTTTGGAAAATGACTATTTTTACTTGTCAATCAAATATTAAAAATTCAATTTTTACAAATTAACTTTTAATTCGATTTTAAAAGTTCTATAACATCATTCTAATTCCAATATGATTTAGTTCAACATTATAAATAATTTTAATCACATTAAATCTAATTTTTTGTTATTTACACGATTTCAAATAATAAATTAAAAATTTTAATTATCCAATTAAATCTATATATTCGAAATATAACCTATTCAGCTTATAAAATTTACTTGTGCATATTTAAAATCAATTAAATATGTGAATTTCAAATGACTGAAATTATGGATCGTTACAATTTGAATGGTCCAAAATAGTGGGTCACTACATTTGGTATCAGAGCCAGGTTTTAGGCAAACCATAGCCTGCGGAGTAAAAATTCATTAGAGATAGGGTAGAAATACCCTAGAATGAGTGAAATCAATCTAAGAATCATGTCTTTGTGAGAGAAAGTATTTTAAAGTATAAAATGATTTTTCAAATGATTTTCAAAGGATTTTCAAAATTATTTTGATATAAAACTTTTCTTATTTTGAGACCAAATTTTTCTTAACTTCTTCCTTTTCCTTATCCACCTTGTTGGTAATTTCTTTGTCTAGGATATCCACTCAAGTTGAGTCTAATCTTGTTGTATCTTATCCAATCTTATCTTTGTTTTTCAATTACCTCTGTCCTAAAATTCATTCTTGATTTTTCAGGATGAGTTGTAGGAATGCTAGAGGTAAGGGTCGTGGTATTGCCGCAGCTCCTGAGCCTACTGCAATAGTTAGATTCGCTACACTCTGTAAGGAATACACTGAGCTTGGTGGCACTAAGTTTACCTGATCTGAGAGCATTATTGAGGCTCGGTAGTGGTTGAAGGATTTGGAGAGGATTTTCTCCGGTATTGTGATCACTAATGCCCAGCAGCATCAGTTGGCAGCTTGGCAGTTGAAGGGAGCAGCCTTGGATTGGTGGGAGTCTGTCACCGCTCACACTGTTGAGGCTGACATTTTCTAGGAACGGTTTAGGTATCATCTTCTGTTTGACTTGAATTTGGTTCAGTTTTCTCTTTTTGAAATCTTTCTTATATTCCTTTATCGTTCTTTAGGGATGCTTTTGTTGTGAAATGGATGCCGAGGAAGGGAAGTCTTAGCTGTATCGGGAATTCGTGGATCTCAAACAGGGTTATATGTCATTTGCTGAGTATGAGAGGAAGTTCAATGAACTTTCTAAGTTTGTCCCTAATCTGATTGACACTCCTCTCAAGAAGAATGAGAAGTCCATTACCGGTGCTTGTTTGGAGTATTATGATCGTCTCATCGCTCATGTGCATAGCCCTTTCACTAGTCTGATAAATATGGCCATTAGATATGAGAATCCTACTTCTAAGGATCTTCCAACTGCTCGTTCTGCTTCATCTTAGTCTTTTTTTGGTAATCCTAAAGAGAGAAAGCCTATTTTTCATCATCAGAAGAAGAATTGGAACAAGACTCCAGGCTTAGGATCCTCTTCTTCTCAGAAGCAGTCTATAGACCTATCCTCCGTTACTTGCTTCAGATGTAATCAGAAGGGACACTATGCTAATAACTGTCCTACTTTAGTTGGTGCTACCATCCCTCCACCTCAGTTGACCAGGCATGATCTCTGTCACATTTGTCTGCAGCCCGACCATTTCAAGAGGCCCTACTCAGCAGAAGGGAAAGTCATCTGGTATTTTTGTTGTTACCTCTGCATCTTCACCTGCTCCACCTCCTGCACCTTCTCCTGCTCCTACTGATTCATAAGGTACTCTTCAGGGCTCTTTTTCTCCGTTTTATTTTCCTGTTCGTGTTCTATTTGATACTGGAGCTTCCCACGGTTTTATTTCTATCAATCTTTTTGATAAACTCGAGCATCTTCTTTCTCCCGAGTTTGTTCCTATGCCTTTTTGTGTTTCAAACCCCATTGGTGGTCCTACGGACCTTAGAAGGATTTGTAGAAATGTGAAACTCTTCCATTCAAGCTATCGGTTTTCTGGTGATTTCTTTGTTCAGGGTTTTGATGTTTTTGATCTATTGCTTGGAGGCGATTGGCTGAAGAGGCATGATGTCGTTATCTCTTGTAAAACCCGAACTGTCTCTCTTGTTGGTGACAAAGGTGATTCTTTGGCGATTCACTGTAGTTTGCCCCAGGATTTTGCTGGCAGTTTATTTATTCTCTTGTTGCTTCTCCTGGTGATATTCATTCGACTCTTGTGGCCGAACTATATCCCGATGTATTTAGTGAAGTCACTTCTTTACCTCCTAAGTGGGAAATTGATTTCTGTATTGATCTTATTCCTAGAGCTCGACCTGTATTTCTTCCTCCTAGAAGAATGGCACCCCGTTAGAAGGTTGAGTTAAGGAAGCAAACTGAGGACTTGTTCTCCAAGGTTCTGATCAGACCTAGCCATTACGAATGGGAAGCAGCGGTGGTTTTCGTCACTAAGTTCGATGGTTCTTTGAGAATGTGTGTTGATTATAGGGAGCTGAACAAGCTCACTATGAGAAACAGATATCCTATGCGTCGCATCAATGATATATTTGATCAGCTCCATGGAGCTACTGATTTCTCTCAGCTTGATCTTGTCACAGGTTTTCACCAGCTCAAAGTTGCCGAGGAAAGTATTCCCAAGACTGCTTTCCATACTGAGAATGGTTTCTATGAATGGTTAGTTATGCCTCTTGGTTTGACTAACACTCCTACTTTCTTTGTCGATTTGATGAATCGTGTTTTTGGGATGTGCTTAATAAGTTTGTTCTAGTCTTTGATGATGATATCCTTATCTTCTCTAAGTCAAGGGAAGAGCATGAATCGCATTTGAAATTTGTTCCGGAGATTCTTAGAAATCATCAGTTGAAGGCTAAATTCTCGTAATGCCATTTCTGGAGAGATGAAGTCCGATTTATCGGGCATATTGTTTCTAGTAATGGAGTTTTTGTTGATCCAGTCAAGATTGCTACGATCAATGTAAGTCTTTCCCTTCTTCTCTTTCTGTAGTTTGATCATTCTATCTTTTCTGTGGTCCTTATTTCTCCCTATTCTGTTACAGGATTGGTAAACTCATAGGAATCCATCTGATATTCGTAGTTTTCTAGGCCTTGCCGGTTATTATCTGAGATTCATTGAGAATTTTGCTCAGATTGCTACACCTCTCACTGCTTTAACCCGTAAGAATACTAAGTTTACATGGAATGATAAGTGTAAAGCTTCGTTTAATGAGTTGAAGCGTAAGCTTACTTCTGCACCAGTGCTTACAGTTTCAAATGGAAATGAGGAATTGACGGTATACACTGATGCCAGTCGTGAGGGTTTGGGAGTTGTTCTGATGCAAGATGGGAAGATGATTTCTTATGCTAGTCGTCAGTTGAAGACCCATGAGGCCAATTATGCAGCTCATGATTTGGAATTGCTTGTTGTGATTATTGCTTTGAAGCTTTGGAGGCATCATCTTTTAGGCGCTAAATTTGAGCTCTTTACTGATCATCAGTCTTTGAAGTATATCTTCACCCAAAAGAATTTGAATCAGTGTCAGGTTAGGTGGCTTGAGTTTCTTGCTTCTTATGATCTTGATATAAGCTATACCCTGGGAAAGCTAATGTTGTGGCCGATGCTTTGAGTCGGAAGAAGGTCATGTTGTGTCAGCTTATTGTTTCTTCTTTTCCTCTTTTGGATCATAACATTGCTAAGAAGGATGAGGACGAGATGCTTAGGCATATGAAGGAGTGTGTTTGTAGCAGAGCTGGTGGTAGTAGTTCTGATCATAGTGGAGCTCAGATCGATGATAGAGGTATTTTGAGGATTATTAATTGGATTTGTGTCTCGAATGTTGATGATTGAGGCAATAGTTACTCCGAGAAAATCACCAATCCAAACTTTCTATTCATCCCGGTGTGATGAAGATGAATCAGGACATGAAGAAGCTTTATTGGTAGAGAGGTATGAGGCGAGACATCTCTATCTTTGTTAGTAGGTGTGCGACTTGTTAGCAAATCAAGGCAGATCATCAGAAGACCCCTGGTTTGTTGCAGCCCTTTGAGGTTCCCAATTGGAAATGGGAACAGGTTTCCATGGATTTTATTGATGGATTACCAAAGACTCGGAGGGGTGATGAGAGTATTTCAGTTATTGTGGATAGATTAACCAAATAAGCTCATTTCAATTCGGTCGAATCTACCCGTTCTACTTCCAGTCTGGTTGAGATTAATATGAGAGAGATTGTTCGTCTCCATAGTGTTCCTATTGGCATTGTTTATGATCGAGGCCCTATCTTTACCAGTCAGTTTTGGAAAGCTTTTCAGTAATCTTTGGGTACACATCTGAATCTGAGCACTACTTACCATCCACAGATTGATGGTCAAATGGAAAGAGTGAATCAAATTCGAGAGGATCTTCTTCATGCTTGTGTTCTGGATTATGGAGGATCTTGAGAAGATCATCTCCATCTTGTTGAATTCACCTATAACAACAGTTATCATGCTAGTATTGAAATGTCTCCATTTGCTGCTCTTTACGGAAGACCTTGCAGATCTCCATCTTGTTGGATTGAATCTGGTAAACGTTTGGTTCTTTGTCCTGATATGATTTTAGAGGCTTCTGAGAAAGTTGAGGAGATTAAGAGGAAGATGTGGAGTGCTCAGGATAGGCAGAAGAAGTATGCTGATCGGCATAGGAGGAATTTGGAGTTTTTTGTTGGTGACCTTGTTTTCCTTAAGGTCTCTCCCTTAAGGAATGTTATTCGGTTTGGTCGGAGAGGGAAGCTTGCTCCTAGGTTTGTTGGTCCTTTTCGTGTCTTGGAGAGGATTGGTTCTTTAGCTTATCGTCTGGATTTGCTTGAGAAGTTTTCTAGAGTGCATAATGTATTCCATATTTCGCATCTTCGTCGCTATCTGCATGATCCATCTTTGATTGTCCAGTCTTCTACTCTTAAGAGTTTGGATATTGAGCTTAATCTTACTGTCGAGAGGAAGCAACTTCGTATTATCGAAAGAGGTTATTATCGAAAGAGGTACGAAGAAACTGAGAAGGAATCTGTCAACCTGGTCAAAGTGCAGTGAAGTACGGTTGATCGGGATTGTACTTGGAGAACGAAGGAGAGCATGCATGCTTTGAATCTGGAATTGTTTGTTTTAGGTACTATTTTCCTTTCTATCTCATCTTTCCTTGTTTCTGTGTCTCGTCCCTTTTCGAGGACGAAAAGGTTTGAGTGGGGGAGAGTGTAACAACCCATAAATTTTAATAAATATTTTAATTCAAACTTTGATTTTTAAATCATTTAAAATTTGAAATTTTGGATTTTTCCAATGTTATTTTGGATTTTATTTATAATTTATTTTCCAAATACAATAAAATAAATATTTTCAGAAAATTTTACATTTTGGTCAACTATGCTCAAACTTTGACTTTCGGTTGAAAATTTTAAATTTGAATTTTTAATTCTAATATTTTTCTTCGAAACTGTATTTGATTCTGATATTTGTGCTACTTTTCGTTTTGTAAAATTCTATATTATACTTTTAAAATTTGATACATTTCAGCGTTTTGCACGCGATTATTTTCAGCATTTTTCTGTTTATTTTTTATTCTATATTTTTCTACTTCATTTCTATTTTATATTTTATTTTCTATTTTCTATTTTGTCTGGACTTTTTATGTGATTTTATATGATTTTTATTGGATTTTTGGCTTGGAAATTCAAAAGGTCTTAGGTTTCTTTTCTTGGAAATGAAGTAAAGCCTTTACATTTTAAAGTCGTTCACTCCGCTAATCCTAGCCACCACTTCTCTTTTCCATTCACGTACAAAACATCTCGTATCCATCATCATTTCTCATTTGTGTTCCAGAAAACAAAATTGTACAGTAAGTTTTCCCATGGCTTCTCCTTCTTTTTCATTTTTCTCTTTTCTTTTTTTCTTTTGTCCTCCTCAAAGCTAGGCTCGGCCACCACCCCTATTGCCGACCATCACTCCATCATCTTTCACCTTAAATCGGCCACCATCACCATCTCACCTCCTCCACTCATGCCGTGACCATAGACTCAAATTCCCACCACCAAATTGCTTAAAAACCCTAGTCGAGCCCATCACCTCATCCAATCCCTATTCACTAGCCTCGGCCAGCACTTATGCCACCTCATTTGCCTTACTTACCCTTGACCACACCCACCCTTAGGCCGTGACCAGATCTGATCCATACCAAGCACCACGGCCGAGCAATGTTATCATAGGCCGAACCCAAAGTGGCTTGTTGCCTTGCCTCTTTATCTTCCATGACCTCTTGCTTTGCCTTCTACATGATCTTTCCTTACCACCATTTCATTCCAGTCCATAGCCATGCTTGTGTGACTATGACCGAGCCAATATGCTTCAGATCTAAGCATGGCCGAGCCATTTGGGTGATGGTCTAGCCATGTGTGAAGGTGGCTGAGCCACTTGTCTTGGTTAAGCCATATTTTTTTTCTTTTGATTTAGATTTGAACAATGTTTTGATTTATAATCTTTGAATAATATAATTGCTTATGTATGTTCATATTTATTTGTTTACAAGATCTAAATCTTGGCTCTCCATCCATTCAAATCTAATTCATGCTTTTTCGTGCTTTTCGGAGTTCATTCATTTGTTTTGAATTGTTATATCCAGCTTTAGAAGGTGAGTTTATCACTCGCGAAATTTGTGCTTATATAATTGTGAAACAATGGCATGTGAATTGTAGTTGATGATAAGATAGTAATTTATATTCCTGTGACATGATATTTCATGACGTTATAACCTAATATTTATTTGTTACATCACCTAATATAATATGCCATATTATACTATTTATTTTATTTACTGTTTCTCATACTGCAAGTTCCATATAGAATAGAATCACTATGGGTTGAAACGATACATATCCAAACGGACTTTAGAATAGGAAAAAATCATTATGAGTTGAAATGATAGGCTCAAGCGATTTTTATTTATTTTATTTGACTTGGGATTGTGGGTTAGAAATGATAGAACACAGATTATTATTTTTAAATTACGGATTGAAATGATACATATCTGTATCACTTCACCTAGGTTAGAAAATTATACACAGAGCCGTGGTTAATTTTAAATGTTTCTTTTTAAAATTATTAAGTATTTTGAAAATCAAAATATGAAATTTTAACTTAAATTGGATTTAAATGATTTAAATAAATTTTATAGTGATTTTCTATAAGTTAAAATGTATAAGTAAATAAATGTTTAAAATGTAACTTAAAATATCACCTAACTTGATAATTGAAAATTTAGTTTCAAATAAGAATTTTAATCTAAACCTAGTAATAAGAATGTTTTATTTATGAAATAGGTATTTTTAAACAAAGTACTAAGTTAATTGTTAAGACAAAAGTAAAGTAAAATAATGTACTTTTGATTTAATAAATGAATTATAGTTTAATATGGATATTTTATTTATAAGTTTTTATTTTATTTAATCATAAGTTAAATGATATCCAAAAAAATTCTGAAACATGATATATGTTTTATAAGTTAAAAATGGTGAAAAACTAAAATTTTAATATTTCTAAAATGTTGTAATAAATCTTAGTTTTGTATTGGTAGCATTTCCAAAATGCTGTGGTTTTAAGGTAGAATTTTATAAGTACTGCCGTTTCTGAAAATATACTGTTTTTTCTGTAATACCATTATATTTACAGTAGCATTTTCTAAGTGCTACAGTTTCTGAAATATACTATTTTTCTGAAATATAACTATATTTACAGTAACGTTTTCTAAGTGCTGTTGTTGCTATGATACAGTGTTTTTTTTTTGAAATTGTTATAATTGAATGAATGAACTTAGAAATGCTACAACCTTGAAAATGAATATTATTTTTGAAAGATATTGACATTGAATTTAAATGGTTTAAATGAATATGTTTTGATCTGAAATATAAACCATTTTGAAATTCATAACCACGGGGACCAATAACATTGGGTTGTTAAAGAGACCGGGATCGGAAGTTGTCATACTGTCTACCAAATCCAAAAACCACTTTAATAACCATATACGCGGCGGAGATACCAAAATAAAGTAGGATGGTGGCGACGTTCTATTGAGGTATGTATGTGGACCAAACTCCCGTGAGTTGGCATAAGGTGGCTAAAACCAGAGCAATCGACGGGATAATGAGGTCGCTCCTCTTATCGGACACGCTTCTTCGTATGTCATTCTATTACTTTGCGATTTATTGGTGCACACCTTTGATTTTGGGAGTGTGGTTCGAGGTGGATGGTAGTAGCGGCTACGCGTTACCACCGGTCTGGAAGTGCAGTTGTATATCTACCCTGGCATTTCCTAGTTGTGCCATGTCACCTACCCTGGCGCGCCTTCTATAATTTTGGTTTTGTGCCACGCCTATGGAGTATCCTCTGCTGGCTTCCCGATCAGGAGGGACTACGGTACTGTATAGACTACTGGTACTATAAATGTGTTAAGGGGGATATTGGGTAACTCCTTAACGCTATTTTTAAATATATAGTATTTTACTTTAGACATTATTATAATAGCGTATATTACTAAAGGATGGGAGGTCCCAAGCATCATTCAAGTTATTTGTGCGGTTTTATTAAAGTTCACTTGAGTTGGTTCACATTATATAAGTGTGTATGTCGTGACGCGAGTGTTTTTGTGTTTGCCTTACGCTCGGATCAGCCTGAGTATCAGCTTTGGATTTCACCTTCTGGAGGTAGAGGATTTGTTGGAGTTTATCTTATATCTAGTTGTCATCTATTTCCATTCAGTATTTCTATTCAGCTTATGTACTAGTGGACATTTATGTATCGGATTTCTGTTGTATTTACTTTTCAGACACTGGATTTTGTACTTGTTTTGAGACTGTGTTTGAGACTGTGTTGTAGTAGCTTCATGAACTACTATGGTTATTTTTATTTCCGCTGCGAGTTATTCTGATTTATCTGTGATTATGTGATTGGTTTTATTTGCTCCAAGTTATATTACAATCTACTGTTTTGAATTATTCAAGTCCAATATGTGTGGTTTTATTTTCGATTTGAATGGTCCAAAATAGTGGGTCTTTACATTATGAAAATAATTTCTAAAGGATTTTGTGAAATGAAATGGCAATATTTTAGGAAGTAATTGAAAGTAAAAATATTTTGGGAAGTAAAATGGAATGCATTTTCTTTGGGATTATTTAGAGGAAATTGTCTCGATTAATTTTGAGGCAATCCGAATAATTTTCTAAGTGATAATTAGATGTTCGCATAGGCGAACGTTGTGGGGGTACTTAGTAAATTATTCTATTTATTATTGTACGATCGAAATGAATTCAAATCTGGACGAACCTAAAGTGAGTTTTAATAAATAAATTGTTTAAAGTTATTATGTATAAAATATATGTAGTATTTTTTTCAAAGATGAGATTTTGAAATTTAAAAAAAAAAGAGTGTTTAATTTTTAAGTTGCCTTAAATATCATGGGGACAATTTAACACTGGTTAAGAATGAGTTAAAATTGGATGGGAAAGTATGATAAACATTGTTTTATTAAAACCATATATTTGTTTAAAATATCTAAATAGTGTAAACTATTTGTTGATTGGATCGACCATAAACATCATCCATTTTAACACTCTAAGTTAAAGGGGTCGAGAAGTTGACTTAGTTTTAAAAGACCTAAATTTTGATTAGATCTTCACCTAAATTGTAAAAGTAAAACAAAAATTTGTATGTACTCTTAGGATATATAAGAGTACTATACAAGTTAATTAAGTGGAATAAGTTGTTATGTGATGTTTTATAAGGAAATGACTTTATAAAATATTTTTAAAACTTAGGTGAAAATTTATGAAATAATTCATAACTAATTTTACTAAATGTACGTGAATTAGAAAAAAAATTGGTATAGTTAAGAAAACAATAATTTTATAGTATAACTTCTCATTTTGTCCGAGTGAATTTGGATAATCTTCTAAGCAGTAACCAATGTTAATGAACAAAACGATACACTCAGGTAATTTTTTTTTTTGAAAAATCAAGAAAGTTTTGAACCTAAGCTAAGATTTGTTTGTAAATCATTTGACATTTTAAATAATGTTAAGTGTTAGATTTTCTCTTATGGAATTTGATTGACTATTAGTGTTAGTTTATTCCTTTACAGAATTCGATTGATTTGATTTGATTGATTGACTATGTGATTTTATATACCATTGTTTATAGAGTTTAAATTTATAAAAAAGGATTTTGAATTCTTGTTATTAGGACCTAAATCCCTCTGATTTTTAAAAAAGAGATTTTGAAGCTTTTTGAAAAGAAATAATATTTATTGACTCTGTTTGATGTTTTTGAAGGAACTAGAATACCACTGAATGCTCCATGTTGTTTTTATTCTATTGTTTCACCATAATTTATTAGGAGGAATCCTCCCTTATCATTTAGATTTTGATCTTTGATTTAATTCCTGCTTGAGAAATTTGAAAATAAATTTTGGAATTTAAAAACTTGGGCATTTAGATCTAAATTTATCATTTGAAACTATTGGATGCATAGCATTTATTATAGAATATTCTCTGTATTCTATCGCCCATGATTGTGATATTGTTGTTAGTTGTATATAGCTTTATTTTACACTAGACTTGCATGTAGATTCATATCAAGCTAATTTTTGCATGTAGAGTTACATCATATTGCTTTTGTAAGCCTAATTCTCTTTTGGATTTCATAAGTGCAGGTATGCAAGAGATTGCTGTTTGATTCTTGTGCACCTGCATTTGCATAGAGATAATAAATTACTTGCCAAAAATATATAAGAAATGCAAAAAGGTATGTAATAAATTTAGAAATTTAAATTAGTTAATGATTTTATACCCCAGATTTGGGAAGCCAATTGGCTTTTGTTTTCTTTGGTTGGTTTGGATCCCATAGTGGCAATTTGTAATTGCTCCGATCGAGCCACACAAAGAAGACATTGCCAACATTTTCCTTAAAACTTTGATATTTAATTAATAAGTTTAATAACTCACTTTAATTAATAATTTTAAACTTAAGGGTTTGGAAACGTTTTCTTTCTTAGGAATATCGAAGACGAAATTCTTTTAATGGTGGGATAATATAACAACCTAAAATTTTGGTCATTTGACTTTAAATATTTAATTAGTTTTAAATATTTAAATAGATGGATTTTGAAATTTAATAACTTATAATTCAAATATTGTAATCATTTGAATATTTGAATTGTGAATTAAATAGTAATTAAATGGACTTAATAATATTATTTAAGTCCTTTTAATTAATAATAATATTGATGGATTCAATTTATAAATTTATTTACAAATATAAATAGATCGGATAAAATATATATAATTGGATCGAAAATATAAAACGATATTTAAATTTGTAAAATTAACATTTTGGGGTACTGGCTCCGATTTTGACGAAATTAGTGGAATTAGGTCTGGAATAATAAATTGTTATACGCCACCGAGTTTCATAACGATAAGATGTACTGTGTGGTCGTGCTAGCTAAAAACGCACAGCGATTAGTTTTAAATATAATTTTATTTAAAATGCTAACTTCTGTATAATTTTGAATTTGGTGTTGAAAATAATTCCATTGAGTTTGGAATAGGAATACTAGTATAGAATTCTAGTGTGCACGTCTTGTTTGGAGTTCGAAATTTTAGAGTATATGGTGCTTGATATTTTAAAATAAAATAATATATATCCCCTATTCAAGACCATACCCCATCTTCTCAAGCACCATACCTCCCTCATCATTGCCCATACCCTCCCATGTCTCTGCCTTACCTCCCTTCCCTATAAATTTTCCTATAAACCATAGACGGTAATTTTTTCTAAAAAATTCAAAGTCAATATATATATATATATATATATACAACTAAAAATCCTAAAACTTAGTTCATTGTGTAAGTTTTGAATAAATCTACATGTGGTTGTGCTCATTGAATTTGCGGCGTTTATTTGGGGAGTTCTGAAATTTTGCAATGAAGTTTTACTTGGGTTTAGAACTAGGGATTGCCTTTGTGAGTGCTAAGGGAGGAGTTTGGCATCGAGGTGAGTATGGACGAACTTCTCTTGACTAAACGTAGAGATCGGTGGTGGTTGGAGGCCGTGAAATGGCTTGGGGCAAATCGCAACTTCGTATACAGTAGGGAGTGTGATAATGTCAGATTTTCCCAAGGCAACACGGTGGTGATAGGAAGATGCGGTTTTTGAAGTAGAGTTCAACGAAGCGATCGATTTTGGATTTCGTCGAGTGGTTGGAGAGGAATCGCCATATGAAGGATCGGCCATAGAGTGGTGTAGTAATGTTTGGGAAGGAGGAGTTATTTTAGGAAAGAGGATTAGTTTTAAGTAGGTGATTAAGTTAAGTATTGTAATTAGCGATTAATATAATTATTTAAATTCAATAAATTATTTATTGAATAAATTTTGCGTACGAGGTCGTATTCAGACGTCGTTTACTGTGTTGCACTTGTATGGACATTAACTTCGCAATGGAGTTGGTTTGAAGGAGTTTGAAGCTTGTATAGTTTTATACTAAAACTGAAAGTGTGTTCGGTTTTAGTTCAAAACCGGAACACTACGATGGAAACGAGAATCAATATGAATAACTCGCACCGAAATTACTATATCATATCTATGATGCTATAAACTATTATTGGTTGCTTGGATGTGAGTTAAATTGTTTGTGTAACGACTCGGATTTTGCCCGCTCGAAAATCGACATCCATACCTCAAATCGTATTCGAATGCCATAGATTCGACCGTTCAAATCCGATTCGCCGGAGCTTATAACAACATTAAGTAAATAACACAGCGGAATAAAAGAATAATACATTGATATACAGCTTTGATACAATATCTGATACAACAGATAATCCAATAGATATCAATATACATCAGAGATATGCTACAATAAGTAGCAGCGGAAAAGAAAACGATAGATAACATCTAGCATACGGAACAAATAGCTCTAAACAGTCTTCGAGGAAGAACTCCGAGAACTGCAACTCCATTTCCAAGAACTAATCCAGCAATAGCTCCAACTCCCCATAACGATGCATCAAGCTAAGCAAGACTGGTCCGGTCCAAAGACTGAACTAACTCCAGATAATCTACTACAACTGACTATCTGAAAAACCCAACTCTAGACTGCTCGTGTAGAAAAATTTTGAGCACCCAGAGTTTAGGAAAGAAAACAATAAACTCCGGATCAGTCGTGGGACTGGTGTGAGCAACAAAAACAGTTTATCTTATAAAAACAATCAAAGAAAGAATTTTAAAGTCAATTCGTAATGCTTTTGAAAAATGAGACTACCATAAGGCCTCCCGCACACACACACAATGCAAACGCAGAATCGGAGGAGATTTCTCCTTATGATAGTCAAAGATGCTTGATACGCATTAAAAAGAACATTTGATATTATTACTAGTGCATAGTGTAGTGAAAATCATTTCGAAAGTAAAGATATAAATCTTAGCCAACATAGACATTTCGAACTATGCCCACTATAGCTACCATCCAAACAGTGGGGCGCCACCATAAGTGAATGATAGGTTCTACAACTAAATCCGTACAAGATCGTATTGTTTCTTTGGATTTCCAACAAATGGTCAGGCCAAGGAACTTCCCATTGCCACATGAGAATGCCTCTGGAAGGACATTCCCGAGAACCAAACCGGAACTCTGCCAACACAAGGCCGGGTTACCCCTAACTGGGTAACTACTGACACGAGCACGCCATTCCCCAATCATAAACGACCTTTCTCACGGGATCCCGATAACCAACAACCACAAAGTAATAAATTCGCAGTAACCACATAGGTTAAATATCTGGGCTCCATACCATGATACCAACTCTATCCAGAAGGAAATGCACATACCCTAAAGGGAGCTACCCCTCATAACCTTGCCGCATCTTTCCTGTTTTGACCATTTCCGGGGTGTGAGGCTCGACGAAGTCACGTCCACAAAAACATACTTTATACAAAAGCCATGCTTTGGGTCAACAAATGATCATAGAAATGATCACCAAGATAGACGATCACACAAATGATCCTATCATAAATAATCAACACAATGATCATTTCACAGCAACACTCAGCATGTCACATTACCAAATTGGGAATATATCACCGATAACATTCAACTACATAACCTCTGAGTTCGTACGTCTCAGAGAAGGGTGTTAAGCTAAAAGAATAAATTCTTCGCCACCAACAGAAATATATTTGAAAGAAATCGGCTTTATATCTCAATTTGTAATGTCAGATATACAATCCATACAAGTCTGTTCTGGGTTCGAACAGAATCGAAGGCACTTACAAAGAAGTCCTTGCAATCCGGATATTCACAATCCCGATCGGATTTTCCCATCACTTAGGGAATCTCTATACCAGGAGCTACCCAGTGCAGAGACAATCGATAGGTCATCCTATCACTCTCGCAAATACCCGGTCTTCAACACCAGTCTTTAAATGCTATCCATAACGTCGAATCACTTATTCGGAATGGGTTATACGACACAAAGGTCCTTTCCCGGCTAAACCGAATAGTGAGCACGATATTTCAAAAACAAATGGATAATGGGATTCCAATTAAGTCACAACTTAATAATTCAAAACTTTTCTTCAAATGGCTTAACAAATTACCATTTTCAATCTTTAAACAAAAAAAAGATTCATTTTCACAACCTTTAACGGTTTAAACAATTTTCACATTTTAATCTTTTAAACAAAAGATTCATTCACAGATTTTCCAAATCAATTTTCATTTCAATTTGATTAACTCGTTAAATCTTTAAATCAAAGATTTAACTTATAGCCTTCAAAACAATTTCATTTCAATTTGATTTAAACAAATCATCAATTTAAATCTGTTAAAAATAAACAGATTTAATTCATAGCTTTCAAAAAGAATTCATTCACAACTTAGGAAAATCCTTTCTCTATTCAATCTTGAAATTCCCCTAATTAACTGGAATCTCAGTTCTTATCTAAAAGTGTTTATCATTTGAAAACAACAGTTTTCATTTTGGAAATCTGATTCATTTATACGAGTTGAAATCCTTGGGTTAAATTCAAATTCCCAAAACCCATACCTTTAAAATGGTTTAATCCTTATATAACCAATATAACATCTTTAATCCCTAATTTCAATCATAGGATTCAATTTCAAGTATTGAATTTAAATTTAAATCAAATTATTTAAATTCCAAAACTTAATCAAGTAATTTAAAAATAATAAATTTTATTTTTGAAATTTCATTCTAAAAGCTTTTCACATTTATTCTGATTCCATTTCCAAAACATTTGAATTTAAAAATCCAAACTTAACTATTTCAAAAATCCGCGACTTAATCGATTTCCTCGTGAAATTCATATTGTGTGTGTATGAGTGTGGTCCAGGGGTTATACACAGTAGTGCAACAGCATACAATCATCACAGATCAGAATACAGGAATATAGTTGATAACCGATATAAACTATAACGCTTATCTGTTATATACAGATCACAAATATATATGCCACGGCTAGTAAATTACATCACAGATAATTTATCACAAATCACAACATAAATCAGGATATATACTAAGCATCATAAATCAGGAATATCAAACAATCAAGTCATCCAATAGAATCCAAATATCCATAGGTAAGATCAATAAATTATCTGATTAATTTAAATCGAATTTATTTCTTATGAATTACTAATCCTGGTTAACTAACATTAATAATTTACAAATCATTTTGATTAATTATTCTTTAATCATTTATTAATTATCCATTAATAATAAATCAATTAACCTTTAATTATCAACCTTTAATTATTAAATAATAAAGCTTTAATCATTTAATTTACTATTTTATTAATTATTTTTAATTAATTACTTTGATTAATAATCATTCCTTAATCACCTTCATTTATTAATTAACCTTTAAATTTATTTAATTATCCTCAATTTACTTACCTTAATAAATTAATTTCATTAATTAATTATCCTTTAAATGAATTAACTTTTTAAACATTAATTCATCAATCTTAATTAATAATCAATCGATCTTTAATTATTAAATAATTATCCTTTAATGTAATTACACTAAGTAATTATCCTTTAATTCCATTAAGTAAAAACCCTTTTATCAATTACATTAAGTAATTATATGCTTAAGTAGCCATCCTTTAATTATTCATTATTAATAAATTAACTCTTAACAAATTAATCAATCTGTAATCAGTACTTAATTAACCTTTAAATTATTAAATAATAAATCTTTAATTAATCACATTAATTTATTCAATCACATAAATTAAATCTTTAATTAATTAATCCTTTTAATTAAATCTTTAAGTAAAACTTAATTAAATTAAAATAATTTACTTTTAAACCTTAAACCAATCCCATACTTAAATAAAACAATTATTTAAAAGAATGAGTTAAAAATGTTTAAAACTTGAGTTTTGTTTTAAAGTTTCAAAAACTGTTTTTATACCTACCCGAGTCAAACCCGAGAAAATCCACGTTCTGCCCAAACCCTGCTTCGAGTCTTTCCCCAAACCAACCCGAGACTCGTAAATTTCAAAATTTTTGTTTAAGTGTAAAAATTGACCCGGATACAACTTAAAACTACCCGAGCTCAAACTCGAGCCAGCCCTACGTTTCCCCGAAGACAACTTCGAGTCACGATGCTTCTTCCCCAAATCAATACAGCAACCCCTACATACCAGCCGTCTCGTGCACGTACACGTGCACATCGCCTCTGGCGATGTTCCGGCATCACCCCGTGGTCGAACACGTCGACAATCACCACCAGATCGATTCGCCACCACCTAAACTTCGCCTAAATCTCGAATTCGAATTCGAGAGAAATTCGCAGCCTGGAAACTCGAGAACAACTTCCTCTCGAAACCTGGCAACGCCATTCCCTCGAGACTCCGACCACTAGATCACCAGTCCCTCTGGCCACATCTTCGCCAACATCTTCCTTACCACCCCCCAAGATCACGTGCAACTCTATGCACTGTGGACGTCGAACGAATCAATTTTCATAGCCTTGGTAAAACTAGGTTTAGAAACTAAACCTCGCCACCGCCGCTGCCACGTGCAACTGCCGACCCTCTCCTATTTTTCTCCGATGCCCCGTAGGCTCCTCTACCTCCCCACAAAGCTTCGACCACCGATCATCCTCCGATCAACAGCATTTGATTCAAACCCGAATTTCAAACAAAAATAAACTGCACTTAATTCTTTGATCTAAAAATCATGAGATTTGCTTTAAAAATCATATTTTTGTATGAGAATTAAATTTACATACCTGAATTCATGAAATGAGAGGTTTGCATTTTGACTTGTATAAAGATTTGCTCAGATGTTTTGATGTACAGGAATATTTACAAATTGTTTTATCTGAAATAAAATTTTAAAGCTTAATTTTTGAACAAACAAACAATCTTTGTTTGTATTTTACATTCTAATAGTTATTAGATTAAGAGAGAAAGATTTATTTGCAAATCTGGATTTTTAACAGGAAATAGAAACAGAGGTATCAAAGTGTTACAGGCATACTCAGATTCCCCCCCCCCCCCCATTCACATATATACATATTTCTAAATATTTACAAGCAACAAGTTCAGAGACTTAAGTTTTAGAAGAGTGATGTTACTCACATTATTCAAAAGGAAGAAAACAGAGAGGCAAGTTCTATTTTATTTTATATATTTTTTTTACTTTTTGTATACCAGACATATATATATATATATATACATATATATACTCAGCAACACCAACATACAATAATGATTCCAATCACAAGCATCACGAAATTCATCACACAATCAAAATAAACAGAGTTGAAAACTGAAAGGGGATAATTTGCTCACAGTTTTGAGAAGATGACAAAGCAGAGCATTCCCATTTGAAAACTGCAGTTGTTTTTCTTCTTCCTTTAAATCTTTGTTTTGTTCAAGTTGTTTCTCATTTCTGTTTTTCTTTTCTTTTCTTTTCAGTTCAAATGAATGAGACTGAGTATAAGAAGATGATGCATATGAAGTTGATATAAAAACAAGTCTACAGGTGATATATTTGAACAACAAATCGTGGCTGAGATGATGTGGTATGGTGTGCTAGGATATATTAGAGGTATGGCTGCATTAATGCCAAGTACTTTATGTTTTCATGTTATATTTTACACTAGGTTTTGCCTTGCTTCTTACTTTGCTGAAATGTATTATATTATGTACTTTATTTTGTTTATTTTATTTATTTTCTTGCTTGTTTCAGCCATTTATTTTATTGCCTTTGTTTTGTTTCATACTTATGTAAATTATTATTATTTGCTTTGTTTTTAAATTATGTATGTAGTTAGTTTGTGGATATTTTGCTTTGTATTTTTTTTATAGTTTAATTCATTTTATATTTAACTTATACTTTGGAATATGAATAAATTTCTATTGTTAACTAAAAATATCATTTTACTTGTCTTTATTACTTTGAAATAAAATGAATTTCTACTTTTGTTATGTTGTTATAGTTTATTCTTTTATGCATTTACTTCCTATTTTACACTAATGTGTTACTATATATGTTATTTCTTTTGTTTATTAATATTTTTATTCCCAGGCTCTTGTAGTGCTTCTTCATTTTATTTGCTGTCTTCATATTTGCATATTTTATTTTTCTTTCTTTTGTCTATTTCTTGTTTATTTTTATTACTTTTGTAGCCTACTCCATTTGTATTATCTTGTATTGATTTATTAATATGAGATTAAGGGATATATATATATATATCTACTTTATATTGTTATATCTTATATTTTATTTACTTCTTATTTATTGTCTTGTATTTATTATAAATATTTTAACCATCAATAATAATTTAACAATTCACTTATTTATTCATTTCGTACTTGTGTCAATGTATATACTTTAATATTTATTTTTCAAACCATAAATATAAGATTTAAATTCAAGTAATTTAACACATTTTTATTTGAGATCGGGGAAACTCGCATCAATCCATCTATACATTTCACAATTTTAATTCAAAAATTCGATAAATTATCAATTTAAATTAAATTAAAATCTAGGGTCGTTACAGTTTGATTGATTGTTTGGTTGAATTTTCATTTGGAAAATGGATGACATATTAACTTGATTGTTATGAACCCATATGATTATATAATGTCCTTAATCATTGTTTCACAGAGAGAATATGTAGAGAGGCCTTGAAGGGTTTCTCATCAATAATTATTTATTTACATTCTTATGCCGTTATATTGATTTTTAATTGAAATAGATCTTGGTATTCCTTTTAAATTGTTTAAATATCATTATAGCGATATTCTCTATACTGTCATTTATTGACATTTATGTGCCAAAACAATATCATGTGTGTTTTGAACTTAAGCTTGTATTTTCACAAAATAGATGTTTGAAATTCATTAATCATTTTGATTAATGACAATAAAAATTAATCAATCATTTTGGTCAATGATGTTTAAAATTAATCAATCTTTTTTGTTAATGAGATTTTTTTTGGCAAAGCCGACGGGGTTGAATGGTTCCTTACCATTTTATTATTAACAAATAATAATACAAGTACTTGCTGAGATTGATAGATTGTCAATCAACTATAAAACTGGAAAAAATCCAGAAAACTAGAGCAGCAGGGAAATCAAAGCAATAACCCTACAACATAATACCACAAAATGGAGAAATGTTCAGTAGAAGAAGAACAGTTCACCAAAAACAGACAGAATTACATGCTAAAACTAACATATGCAAATGCAGCTCCACGGTACTAACAAACAGAAGCATAAAATAAGACACACATGAGTACACGCCAACATTATGCGAATAGAGGCAAGTAACGAGCAACCAACGAAAGCAAGGTGACCAAACAACTTTGCAAGCTAATACACCTAGAAAAGTACTTAATCAAAACCTTTTCCAGAACCAAAGAACAACATGTAGAACTAAGTGTATAGGCCTGTTGAATTCAAAAGGCCCACTTTCATCCTTCTTGTCATTGGGTAAGAGCTAACGGGAGTTATAGGCGAGGAGTTAATTGAAGGCTTGACACGCAGAGGTGGAGCTCGATAAGCTGCCAGCAGAAGTATATGATCGTAGCAATTCATTTGGGATTTCTTCGAAGGCTTGGCCGGGAGCTTCTCTTTAGAGGGTGAAGGGGATAGCTTAATAGGTTCAAAGGAAGCATTAAGCAAAGCTTTGTGGCGTAGGGAGTCGGAAGTGGATGGTCTGAAATCACAAGAGGCAACAAGGTCAGCGATTGAGGAGAATGAGGCATCACCAACAGTCATGTCATTTTGTTCAACTATTTCTCTCTCCTCCTTCAGCGGCATGCACAACTTTAAAAATTGAATTATCATGATTAGTTCCAGTAACTTTCTTGCACCCGATAAGGGTCAGTTAATCACCATGTAAGGATATGTGAACTTTAATTAATGAGATTTGCATTTGATTGATCATTTTAAGTAATGACATTTGAATTTAATTAATTATTTTAATAATGATATTTGAAATTTAATAATCATTTTATTTAATGAAATTTAAAAGTATTTAATCATTTTATTTAATGATATTTGATTTTAGTTAATCATCCTTTTCAGATATATGAATGTACTTAATCATTTTATTAATGATGTTTGAAATTTGTTAATCTATTTGATTAATGAGATTTGAATATTAATTAAGTTATTCTAATTAATGATTTTAACATTAATTAATCATTTTAAATAATGGTTGTTTTAAATTTAATTAATTGTTTTAACTAATGTTTTTTCAAACTAATTAATCTTTTTTATTAATGAGATTTGGAGATAATTAATCATTTTATATGATGAAATTTTAATTTAATTAATTATTTTAATTAATGATATTTGAAAATTAATAATCATTTTAATCACTGATATTTAAAATTAATTATCATTTTAATTCAATATATTTGAATTTAATTAATCATCCTAATTTCTGATATTTGAATGTAATTAATCATTTTAATTAATGATGTTTGAAATTTATTAAGTCATTTGATTAATGAGATTTGAATATTAATTAAGTCATTTTAAATAATGATTTCAAACTTTAATTAATCGTTTTAATTAGTGATTTTTTTAAATTTAATTAATTGTTTTAACTAATGATGTTTAAAATTGATCACTCTTTTTTATTAATGGGATTTCGATTTAACTAATCATTTTAAGTAATGATATTTGAATTTGATTAATTATTTTAATTAATGATATTTGAAAACTAATAATCATTTTATTTAGTTATATTTAAAAGTAATTAATCATTTTAATTAATGGTATTTGATTTTAATTAATTATCCTAATTTCTGATATTCAAATGTAATTAATCATTTTAGTTAATGATGTTTGAAATTTGTTAATCTATTTGATTAATGAGATTTGAATATTAATCAAGTAATTTTAATTAATGATTTTAAACTTTAATTAATCGTTTTAATTAATGCTTGATTTAAATTCAATTAATTGTTTTAACTAATAATATTTGAAATTATTTAATCATTCTAATTAATGATGTTTTATAGTTAGTTAATGATTTTTAACAAATAATTTTTTGTATATAATTTATCATTTTAACTAATGAGGTTTGAATTTAATTAATCTAATTAATTTATGATTATTTAAACTTAATTAATTGTTTTACTTAGTGGCATTTAAAATTTATTAATCATTTTAATTAATGATGTTTGAGATTAATCATTCGTTCTAATTAATGATTATTTGAATTTAATAAATTTTTTTAATTAATGATATTTAAAGTAAATTGATTAATTTAATAAAAGGGATTAAAGTAATTAACTAACTTAATAAAAGTGCTTTATAGTTAATAAACTGATTTAATAAAGGTTTCAAACTTAGTTTTCTAATGATATAAAAGTGTTTGCAAATAATTAACTATTTGATTAAAAATAACGAATTTGTTTATTTAAAAGAGGTTATAAATAGGATTAATTATCTTTCGGAATGATTAATATATTTTTTTAAATTTATAAAGGTATTTAAAATGTTTTATTTTATTTTGGGCTAATAAATATGTTTTATATTTGCAAATGATGGTTTTAAATGAGAAAATCAATTAAAAAGAATTATTTATAAATAAATCTAAGTATAAATTATTTTGGGTTTATTGTAACATGTTTTAATGAGATTTTTTTTGACCCTTATTTTTAAATACACTTAGTATTAAAAATTTGTCATTTAAAAACATTTTAAAAGGTATTTCTAAAAGTGTTTTACCAATACTATAATATGGAAATCAAACACAAGTTCATTTTTTAAAGGTAAAGTTCGATTTCGATTATGAAAAAGTAGTTCCATAATCGATATCACTTATATGGAAATGATTTATCATAGTTTTAATGCTAAATATTGAGGCTTGGACTCATTTTTGTCTTAAAGGTTAAAAATGTCGTTAAGGCGATGCCTAAAGGGGACACTACCTTAACTTGCCTAGCTTCATTTTCAACTGAGAGATAGCATTTGTTTGGAATTGATGAGTAGTATTAAATATATGATATTTAATTTTCATATATGATCATTTTAATTATCCCAATAGTTGATTTATTAATTATCGAATTCAGCTTTCTTCATGGTGTATCGTCACCTTAAAAATGATTTGCTACCCTTTGAGCTTTGTTATCCTTTGTCAAAAATGACTAAACCTAAAGTGCCAAGGGGGGCAAGCTATGTAGGGTTGCTCCCATTAAGATATTTTAAGATTTTATCACGATTGGATTCGAGTGTGCACTTAGATGTGGAAATATTTTGCTTCTCGTTAATGTTGGGCGGGATCCGGTTTGGAGATTCTCGAAAAGTGTCACATAATATGTGTCCAAGCTTAAAAGTATATTTATAAAGTTATACTTCAAGGAGGGTGCAATTTCTAGTCATTCGTTGAAAATTTTCCTTTCCTTATTTGATTCAAACCTTCAAATTATTTTTCTGTAATCACAACGGGTAGAGTCAACCACTCTTCATGATGTTTAATTATAGGTTTTGTCCATTCAGTCATTTTTGGACTGTTATCTTGTTTTATCTATTCTGTCTAGTTTGGATTTTGTTAGGATTAATTTCATTCTTTTAAGTATAGTTTTGAATACTATTTATGCCCATTCTTATTTGGATTTGTTTCATTTTGTTTATTTTATTCTTTTCTATATAGATTTTATTTTTGTAAAGTGCAAATCGGTTCCACTTTAGCGGTATGATCTCACAGACCTTTTATATATTCCCATTATTTGGGTTTCTCATGCTGGTATTTTCAAACTGATCCGGGTATTATTTTATTATAATGCTCGGGTCAGAGTGAGTATTTTTACAGGTGGGCTTTGATGTTATGGAAATCCTGGAGAGGTGTTGAAGGTTCATCTATTGTAGTGTTTTTTTTGCTATATTATATAGTATCAATATCAGTAATTGTAAGGTCGGGATTTTTGTAACTGTTCAGCTGATAAGATTTTTTTTAACCATGGTATAATTTGTATTTTGAAGTGATAGTTTTTACTGTCCTTGTTGTTTTATATGTTGTCCATTCAGCTATGAGATTCTAATTTTCTCTGTTCTCTGTTCTTTTCTTTTTATTTACCCTACAGTTTTCCTTTTTGTCGATTGGATGTTCGACGTTTGAACCCAATGGTAGTATTCAGTGTCGACTTCCAATGGTCAAAAAGGCGGGTAGTTACATGTATAATGATATACTAATTTGACATTTCTTTAACTATGAAATGAATGATATGTTAGAGTAACTAGTACTGTTCATCCGATTCAAGTGTAATTTATAATTATTTTAGTATGATTCTAGTTTTATATAACATTTTGTTCTATCTGATGTTGTATTAATATAACATTCTGTGTCATTCAGACTAAATTTTAAAAACTGTGTCCTTTAGACTAAAATGGATCTTAGATTTTTCTTTTAAACTAATTTCCTCTTTGATGCAGTTAATAATGACAATCGGTCTTCGTACTTGGCTAGGAATTCTAAAGGGGAGTTTTATTTACAGAAGGAAAACATAGAGAGAGCGGTTGTATCAGTTGTTGTAGTTGTCGATGATTTTTCTGATGGTATCAATGTGCATGGTGCACACAATGTGTATTCATCTGACCATAATTTAGCTTTGAGTTTAAGCCTTATTTCGGTAATCAAGTTGAATAGGGTGAGATGTCTTCTGGTAACAAATTGGCTACTGATAATGGAACATCTGTAGATCAAATTTAATTAGGTGATTACCTATATTGGTAATAAAGTCAATGATGAAATATCTACTGATAATATCAATTGGTCTTCGTGCTTGGCTATGTATTCTGATGGGGAATTTTGTTTACCGAGAGATTATGTTGATTGGTAGGTGAAAAAGTGTGTTGTTGGATTAAATGGGGATAATTATTTTATTTTGAGTTCGATTGATATGGTAAAGTTTTGAGAGAAATATTTTAAACAAAAGTGATAGTGAAAGTAATTGTGACGACCCGAACTCGATGTCCGACAAACAACATCCAATTTGTATCGTTGGAGCTTGCAACAACATTAGATGATAAATAACACATCAGAAATAAAAGATTATATCATTGATACAACATGAATACAATATCCAATATGTCAATTTGATACAATGATAATCATCAACATCAGAGAATATACAACACAAGATACAGCGGAACACGACAAAATATGAGATAAGTCTTCAACAGAATCCAATACTGCAACTCCAACCCAAAACTCCAAAGTTAGTGCTCCAACGGTTCAAACTCAATCCACCATCAAGGTTGCACAAAGATAAGCAAGTGCAGTTGTGGACTCCAAAGTCTCCAAAATGTATCAACAGAAAGATGAAGACTACCAAAATGATATCTACTGCCTGACTATTTGAAAAACCAAACTCTAGACTGCCCGTGTGGAAATTGTGGGCACCCAGAGTTTAGGAACGGAACAATAAACTCCGAGTCAATCATGGGACTGGCGTGAGCAACAAAAACATTTGGGTTTTTAAAAACAATCAGAAGATTTAAATTTGAAATCCGCAATTCTTTTTGGAAAATGAAACTACCATAAGGCCTCCCGCCACACACACCATGCAAACGTAGAATTGGAGGAGATTTCTCCTTATGATAGTCAAAAATGCTTGATACGCGAAAACCATTTTTGATATTATTATTAGTGCATAGTGGAAAACATTTTGAAAGTATAATATTAATCTTAGCCAGCATAGACATTCCGAACTATGCCGACTATAGCTACCATCCAAACAGTGGGGTGCCACCATAAGTAGATGGCAGGTTATACAACTAAAATCATATACGGCGCGTATTGTTTTATTAGATTACCAACAAATGGTCAGGCTAAGGAACTTCCTACTGCCACATGGGAACACCTCTGGAGGGACGTCCCGAGAACCTAACCGGCTCTCCGCCAACACAAGGCCGGTTACCCCTTCCCGGGAAGTAGAACCTAAGATATGCCACCGCCGGTTGTTTGCGACCTCTATCCGTGAGCTCTCTACACCAACAACATCACACAGTAATATATATACAGTGTCCACATGAGTAAGTATCTGGGCTCCATACTATGATACCACCCTTTTCTAGAAGGAATGGGCATACACTAGGGGAGCTACCCTTGAAACCTATCCGCATCTTTCCTGTTTCAACAAATACCGGTTTGTGAGGCTCGATGAGGTCTCGTCCATAAAGCTATACTTTTTCACAAAGTCATGCTTTGATCAACAAATGATCAACAAATGATCAACAACACACAGCAGTACTTAGCATGCCACACTACCAAATTGGGAGTATATCGCTGGTAACCTTCAACTACATAACCTTTGAGCTCGTACGTCTCAGAGAAGGGTGTTAAGCTAAGAGAATAAATTCTCCGCCACCAACAGATATGTATTTGAAAGAAATCTGCTTTATATCTCAAAGTGTAATGTCAGACATACAACCATACAAGTCTGTTCCAGGTTCGTACAGAACCGAAGGCACTTCCGAAGAAGCCCTTGCAATTCGAGTATTCACAATCCCAATCGGACATCCCATCACTTAGGAAATCTCTATACCGTAGCTACTTAGTGCAGAGACAACCGATAGGCCATCCTATCATTCTCGTAAATACCTGGTCTTCACCACCGGTCTTCAATACTATCCATAACGGCATATCATTATTCGAAATGGGTTATATGACACAAAGTCCTCTCTCGGCTAAACCGAATAATGAGCGTAATATTTAAAAATATATGGATATGGAATTTCGATTAAGTCACAACTTTAAAATTCAAATCTTTCTTTCAAATGGTTTAAACCAATTACCATTTCAAATCTTCTAAACAAAAAGATTTATTCCACAAAGTTCACCCAGTTTCACAAAGATCCATTTACGGATTTCAAAACAATTTCCGTTTTAATTGGATTAATCCATTTAATTGCTAAATCAAAGATTTAACTTATAGCTTTCAAAACTGTTTTCAAAGATTCATCCATAACTTGGAAAACCATTTCAATTCAAACTTGAAATCCCTTTAATACAAAATTGGAAATTCATTTCTTATATGAAAGCTTTGATCATTTAAAACAAACAGTTTTATTTCGAAAAAATCTGATCTCATTTATACAAGTTAAAATCTTTGGGTTAATTCAAATTCCCAAAACAACACTTTCTAAATGGTTTGAACCCATATAAACTTGTATACCATTTTTAAATCATAAATACCAAATATAAAATTCAATTTCAGATATTGAATTCTAATTTAAATCAAATTATTCAAATTTCAAATCTTAACTAAGTAATTGGGAATAACTTTTATTTTTAGAATCTCTTTTTAAAAAACTTTTTATTTTAAATCCAATCCATTTCCAAAACTATTTGGATTTAAAATTCAAATTCAAAATTATTAAAAAAAAAATCTATGACTTAACCGATTTCCTCGTGCAATCCATATTTGTGTGTGTATAGTGTAGTCCAGGGGGTTTTACACAATAGTGCACAACATCAATCATCACAGATTCAATCGATAAGCGGTATAACCCATAACGCTTATCTTCATTCACGGATTCATAGATAATGTAAATTTATCAATCACAAAGATTTATCATAACGATTCGATGTGGGTTTCGGATAACCAACAGAAATCCGACTCCATGTCGCATCGAAATTCAAATGTCGTTTTACGGGTCAAGGGGTTTTCATATTCATACAACATTATATTTATCACAAATATAACAGCCAGCACAAAGCATTACATAGCTTGACATCACCTATCAAATATATCATTCCATCACACATCATTTAATAGAATATAATCATCCATAAATAAAGCCAATTTAATTGTCTGATTAATCTAAACCAGAATCAATTGCCTATGGATAATTCCTAGTCAAGGTTAATTAATGATTAATTAATTACGAACATTCATCTTTAATTCATCAATTAATTACCCCAAAATTAATCATTAATCGTTAATCAATTATTCTTAATTTAATTACCTTAATTAATTATATTAAATAACACATTAATTAATTAATTATTCTTTAAAGTAATTAACCCTTAATATTTGATTAATCAATCTTTAACCTTCAATTATCTACTCCTAATTACTTTCACTAAGTAACTATTATTTTTATTTAATCATTCATTAATTACTTCATCAATTAATTTGAATTATTAATTAATTATTTTAATTACTTTAATTTCTTTCATTAAGTAATTCACTTCAAATAATAATAATTTCCCTTTAACAAATATGTTAACTTAAACTTTGAAAGTTACTTAACCATTTTTGAACATCCTTTATAAAAATTAACTTCTTTATATATATTATTAAGAAGATAACTTTCAAATTAAAGTTAATTTATTTTAAACCATTTAAAATTAGGTTAATTAAAATAATTTATTTAAAACCTTCCTTAACTTACTTTAAAACTTAGGAAATGATAAATATTGAAAGAAAATTAATTTAACAAATTTTATTTTCAAAAAAAACATGAATTTCCCTTAAACTTCAAACTATTTTACATACTGACTCGAGACCCGCTTCGAGTCATACCCGAGAATATTGCACGTCTCCTTCGAGTTTTGACAAGAATCAACACGAGCACCCCAGATTTCAACCTAAAATTTTTTTAAGTATTTTTTACCCTCGCCCCAAACGCTCTACTTCGAGTTAAAACCCGAGCTACCACATGTTCACCCCGAGCTCACCTTCGAGTTGAACCTTCCTTCACCAACCACCAGGAAACTGATATGCGACGTATCACATATACATGCACCAGCAATGTCGCCACTTCCGACCATCCACATGGCCCTTCACAAGTCGACGATCACCCACGCACCCCATTCCGACCATCAAATCATCAATAACTACTCGAAATCAAAATCGAGTATTTAGGCCCAAACATGGAACCACCAATCATACTTGAAATAGCCACGCGTGTACAACCCTGACCACCGAAACATCAGCAACTTCAGCCACTCCTTCGACAACCCCCAAGCTAACATCTTCCTGAGTTTCGTTGAACTCGATCAATCAGAGAGGCCATTCCGATCAAAAATCCTCAACCAATTCAAAACTAGGGTTACAGATTAAAGTTAATCACCACCGTCACCTCAACGGTCTGATCATCCTCCAGGCATTTTTGCCGAAGTCCCTGATCATCGTTGCACCTCCACGCGAATCCCCGACACCCCCAGTATCGTTGACCATCGGAATTCCCTCAAAACCCAATTTCTGGTTAACCCAGAATTTCTCACAAAATCTTCAACTAAAAATTATGGTTGTTGTTTTAAAAATCGTATTTTCCCAAATCAATTCAAGTTATAAACATGAATCATATAATCTCAACATTTGATTTATCATGTTATTTAGCTTGCTGCTGTATTTCTTTATTTTTCCTGATAATGTAGGAACAAATCATACTTAAAATATTTTTTTAAGTCTTAGTTTGAGTTTAACAAGGATAACTTGTTTGAAAATCCTAAGTCTATGAGAAATTAATAGAGGAGATGCGAATTTATATTAAATGATCATGCCAGTTATTCAAACAGAGGATCAAAACACTGTCATGCTCAGTCATTCTCATGTATATATACATGTAGGCATGCTTAACAACCGAATAAACAGTTATCATGAAAACTTCAAGTATCAAGCATAGAAAATCAAGATATTCGAGTTTGGAATCAAAAAGAAGGGGTTTTCTCACTGTGAATGGAAGAACAGAGAACACTTTGTTTTTTTTTATGCTTTGCTTAATCTTTGATATCTTCTTTTGATTTTTCTTGAATCTGTTATGTTTTGAGTTGCCTTTGCATTTGATCTTCCTGCTTCCAGGTTGAAGTTTCCAATTTCTTCTTTTGTTTGCCAAAACCGTTTCTCAAGTTTTGGTTGCTGTTTTGATCTTTTTTTTCTTCAGATTTTTGAAATGCTTTGGGATGATTTCTAGGTTTTTTATATTTGTTCCAGATTCTGGTTTTGCTATCTTTTCTTTACGAATGAGCAAGCATAGGGTAGAGGTATATATAAAGAAGACAATGTTTGTATAGGTGTCTTCTGGTGTAAGCTTCTTTGTTGGTCAGATTTTTGTTTTCATTGACTAAAGATTTTTTTCAGTTTGGAGGCTGAAATGTTTTTTTCTTATCATTCGAAATGACTTAATGTTGTGCTGAGAAGATAGGGTACTAAATGCATGTGTTCCCATTTTGTCTACATATAATCCTATTTGATTTGTATATGCAGTTTAGTTTTGTAGATATTTTTCTTTTTCTTTTCTTTTTACATGTACATAGATGTTTTATCTATCTTTTTGCATGCATACACAACTCATATACACACATACATGTACTTCATATGTTTACTTAAGTATTTATGTTTTATTTTTACTAAAATAATCTTATGTATCCATATGAGTTACCC
Source organism: Allium cepa (assembly GCA_030765085.1). Taxonomy (NCBI): domain Eukaryota; kingdom Viridiplantae; phylum Streptophyta; class Magnoliopsida; order Asparagales; family Amaryllidaceae; genus Allium; species Allium cepa. The sequence goes on along the minus strand of CM060941.1, from coordinate 1,043,689,544 downwards.
TATATATTTATTATTAACCATTCTTAGTTTTACTTCTATTTATAGTTTGATTTTCAAACATTAAATTTATAACATATATTTTATTTTATACTTATGTTTAATATTGATAGGATAAATTTTATTTTAAACATTAGTATCTATATTACATTCATTTAAAATATTCATTTTTAATATTCCAAATCAAAATTCTATTTATAATCCAATTCAATTGAAAATATTTATTTTGAGTTTCAAATCCAAAATTTTAAAATAAATAAGTATACATATCTTATTAAATTTTAAAAATTCAAATAAATCCATACTTTAACCCAAAAATGTAATGTAATTACAAATTTAAGTTCGTCTTTACACCAGGATCATTACAGATTCCCCCTTTAAGAAATTTCGTCCCCGAAATTTGCCAGGGAGACAACCAAGAACAAATAAAAGATAGAGTAATATATTTTTAGATCAACCGAATGTTTATTCTGCATTTGGCTTACCAAATCAGAATATCAACAATAGATATGAGAACAAACTAAATCAACTACGAAACAATTGGGTTATCTGATCTATGAAGTATAAGGCGGTATTGGTTAATTCGAATGGATAACTAACCGTTCATAGAATACATCGAAACCCAATGAAATAGACAGAAATAGATTCGACTATGATCTCTGATTCAAGATTTAACTTACTTACGAATTGCTGAGAAATAAAACTATGGGTAGTTCTCATGTCGAGCAAACTTGAAAATTTAATCGTAAACGAAAAGGTTACCTTATAAAATTTCTTTTCCTTAATCAGCTTTTGAGGTTGAAGAATCGTCTCTATTGCATACACCTTTGCTACTAGAGCTTGCTTCTGTGCTGGACAGTCCTTGATCCTATGTCCCGGCTTGCGGCAGTAATAACATCCAATAGATTCCTAATCTGGCCTCGTAAATGGCTCTCTCATTCCTGGCTTTCAAGGATTATTACATTTATCCGAGTAGTGGCCTCTCTCCAAGCAATTGAGACAAGTAACATCCTTCACCTCTTTCTTCTGTATATTCTTCTTTCCTTTATCTTTCCTTGGTTTCTTTCCACCAAACTTCCTTTTTCTCCAATTCAGATTGCTTATATCTCCATCCTTCTCTGAAACTTCTTGCTTATCCAGAGTATCGTATCTATAACCCATATCAATTAATTCAGAAAAAGATTCCTTAACGTGAGTAGTCATCCTCTCCTGATACTTCTTATTCATTCCCTGAATAAACTTTTCATTCTTATTTAACGGTGTATTCACCAATTCTGGAATAAATCTAATTCATTAAATTTGTTTAAGTACTCCTCAAATGATAAACTTCCTTGCTTCAAATCCATAAACTCATGGTACATTCTAGAGATACCAACAGACGGTATATATCGCTGCTCGAACACTTCCTTGAAACGACTCTAAGTAAATTCATCAGCCGGCTTATCCAATGTAACTGTTTCCCACCATACTAAAGCCTCTTCCTAGAGCTGCCAGGAAGCTATCAATCGCATCTGATCATCTTCTAGTTTTAGTCCTTTGAAAATCCTTTCGCACGATCGGATCCAAGATTGTGCTTCGATAACGGTTTCCTTGCCTATGAACGGCTTTCCACTAAGTCTGGAAAAGCTTCGATATAGATCAGCTAGGTTTGGCTGAGATTGAATGAGAATATCTGTCGTTGCAGGGCTTTGACCAGTTAAAGTGGTACTTCCCTGTCCCCTATCTCGTCCTCTTCTTCCACTCATTCTTACTATATGTGAATAGTAAGAAGACCGATTTAGGCATTCGGATGAAATATCTCAGAGAATAACAACAAATAAAGAGAATGGATTGAGAAATTTTGGGGTTTTTTTTTGTTTCACTGGTTGTACTTATTCTAGGGTATACTTCACCCTATCTCTAATGAGCCATCTAATGTGTTACACTCCATAGCTAAAGTTCTTACTCAACCTCTAGCTCTGATACCAAATGTGACGACCCAAACTCGATGTCCGACAAACAACATCCAATTCGCATCGCCGGAGCTTGCAACAACATTAGATGATAAATAACACAGCGGAAATAAAAGATGATATCATTGATACAACATGAATACAATATCCAATACGTCAATTTGATACAATGATAATCACCAACATTAGAGAATATACAACACAAGATACAATGGAACGCGAAAAATATGAGATAAGTCTTCAACAGAGTCCAATACTGCAACTCCAACCCAAAACTCCAACGCTAGAGCTCCAACACTTCAAACTCAATCCACCATCAAGGTTGCACAAAGATAAGCAAGTGCAGTCGTGGACTCCAAAGACTCCAAAATATATCAACAGAAAGCTGAAGACTACCAAAACGATATCTACTACCTGACTATCTGAAAAACCAAACTCCAGACTGCCCGTGTGGAAAATTATAGGCACCCTAAGTTTAGGAATGGAACAATAAACTCCGAGTCAGTCATGGGACTAGCATGAGCAACAAAAACATTTGGGGTTTAAAAACAATCCAAAGATTTAAATTCGAAATCCGCAATGCTTTTTGGAAAATGAAACTAACATAAGGCCTCCCGCCACACACACCATGCAAACGCAGAATTGGAGGAGATTTCTCCTTATGATAGTCAAAAATGCTTAATACACGAAAACCATTTTTGATATTATTATTAGTGCATAGTGGAAAACATTTCGAAAGTATAATATTAATCTTAGCCAGCATAGAAATTCTGAACTATGCCTACTATAGCTACCATCCAAACAGTGGGGCGCCACCATAAGTAGATGGCAGGTTATACAACAAAAACCGTACAGGGCGCGTATTGTTTTATTGGATTACCAAAAAATGGTCAGGCTAAGGAACTTCCTACTACCACATGGGAACGTCTCTGGAGGGACGTCCCAAGAACCTACCCGGCTCTCTGCCAACACAAGGCTGGTTACCCCCGTCCCGGATAGTAGAACCTAAGATATGCCACCCCCGGTCGTTTGCGACCTCTATCCGAGAGCTCTCAACACCAACAACATCACACAGTAATATATATACAGTGTCCACATGAGTAAGTATCTGGGCTCCATACCATGATACCACCCTTTTCCTATAGGAAGGGACATACCCTAGGGGAGCTACCCCTAAAACCTTGCCACATCTTTCCTATTTCGACCATTACCGGTTTGTGAGGCTCGATGAGGTCTCGTCCACAAAGCTACACTTTTTCACAAAGTCATGCTTCGATCAACAAATGATTATCAAACACAGCAGCACTTAGCATGCCACACTACCAAATTGGGAGTAAATCGCTGATAACCTTCAACTACATAACCTCTGAACTCGTATGTCTCAGAGAAGGGTGTTAAGCTAAGAGAATAAATTCTCCGCCACCAATAGATATGTATTTGAACGAAATCTGCTTTATATCTCAAAGTGTAATGTCAGACATACAACCATACAAGTCTGTTCCAGGTTCGAACAGAACCGAAGGCACTTTCGAAGAAGCCCTTGCAATCCGAGTATTCACAATCCCGATCGGACTTCCCATCACTTAGGAAATCTCTATACCGTAGCTACTCAATGCAAAGACAATCAATAGGTCATCCTATCGTTCTCGCAAATACCCGATCTTCACCATTGGTCTTCAATGCTATCCATAACGGCGTATCATTATTCGGAATGGGTTATATGACACAAAGTCTTCTCCCGGCTAAACCGGATAATGAGCGTAATATTTAAAAATATATGGATATGGGATTTCAATTAAGTTACAACTTTAAAATTCAAATCTTTCTTTCAAATGGTTTAAACCAATTACCATTTTAAATCTTTTAAACAAAAAGATTTATTCCACAAAGTTCACCCAGTTTCACAAAGATCCATTTACGGATTTTAAAATAATTTCCGTTTTAATTGGATTAATTCATTTAATCTCTAAATCAAAGATTTAACTTATAGCTTTCAAAACTGTTTTCAAAGATTCATCCATAACTTGGAAAACCATTTCAATTCAAACTTGAAATCCCTTTAATACAAAATTGGAAATTCATTTCTTATATGAAAGCTTTTATCATTTAAAACAAACAGTTTTATTTCGGAAAAATCCGATTTCATTTATACAAGTTAAAATCTTTGGGTTAATTCAAATTCCCAAAACAACACTTTCTAAATGGTTTAAACCAATATAAACTTGTATACCGTTTTTAGGTCATAAATACCAAATTTAGAATTCAATTTCAGATATTGAATTCAATTTAAATCAAATTATTCAAATTTCAAACCTTAACTAAGTAATTGGGAATAACTTTTATTTTTTAGAATCCCTTTTCCAAAACTTTTTATTTTAAACCCAATCCATTTCCAAATCCATTTGGATTTAAAATTCAAATTCAAAATTATTAAAAAACTGTGACTTAACCGATTTCCCCGCGCAATCCATATTTTTGTGTGTATAGTGTAGTCCAAGGGGTTTTACATAATAGTGCACAATATCAATCATCACAGATTCAATCGGTAAGCGGTATAACCCATAACTCTTATCTTCATTCATAGATTCATAGATAATGTAAATTTATCAGTCACAAAGATTTATCATTACGATTCGATGTAGGTTTCGGATAACCAATAGAAATCCGACTCCATGTCGCATCGAAATTCAAATGTCGTTTTACGGGTCAAGAGGTTTTCATATTCATACAACAGTATATTTATCATAGATTAACAACTCAGCACAAAGCATTACATAGCATCACATCACCTATCAAATATATCAATCCATCACACAGCATTTAATGGAATATAATCATCCATAAATAAAGCCAATTAAAATGTCTGATTAATCTAAACCAGAATCAATTGTCTATGGATAATTCCTAGTCAAGGTTAATTAATGATTAATTAATTACGAAGATTCAATTAATTATTCTTTAATTCATCAATTAATTACCCCTAAATTAATCATTAATCCTTAATCAATTATTCTTAATTTAATTATCTTAATTAATTAACACATTAATTAATTAATTATTCTTTAAAGTAATTAACCCTTAATATTCGATTAATCAATCTTTAATCTTCAATTATCTACTCCTAATTACTTTCACTAAGTAACTATTATTTTTATTTAATCATTCATTAATTACTTGATCAATTAAGTTGAATTATTAATTAATTATTTTAATTACTTTAATTTCTTTCATTAAGTAATTCACTTCAAATAATAATAATAATTTCCGTTTAACAAATATGTTAACTTAAACTTTGAAAGTTACTTAACCATTTTTGAACATCCTATATAAAAATCAACTTCTTTATATATATTATTAAAAAGATAAATTTCAAATTAAAGTTAATTTATTTTAAACCATTTAAAATTAGGTTAATTAAAACAATTTATTTAAAACCCTCCTTAACTTACTTTAAAACTTAGGAAACGATAAATATTGAAAGAAAATTAATTTAACAAATTTTATTTTCAAAAAAAAACATGAATTTCCCTTAAACTTCAAACTATTTTACATACTGACTCGAGACCCGCTTCGAGTCATACCCGAGAATTTTGCACGTCTCCTTCGAGTTTTGACAAGAATCAACCCGAGCACCCCAGATTTCAACCTAAAAATTTTCTATGTATTTTTTACCCTCGCCCCAAACACTCTACTTCGAGTAAAAACCCGAGCTACCACACGTTCACCCCAAGCTCACCTTCGAGTTGAACCTTCCTTCCCCAACCACCAGGAAACTGATACGCGACGTATCACATATACGTGCACCAGCAATGTCGCCACTTCCGACCATCCACATGGCCCTTCACAAGTCGACGATCACCCATGCACCCTATTCCGACCATCAAATCGTCAATAACTGCTCGAAATCAAAATCGAATATTTAAGACCAAACCTGGAACCACCAATCATACTTGAAACAGCCTCGCGCGCACAACCCTGACCACCAGAACATCAGCAACTCCGGCCATTCCTTCGACAACACCCAAGTTAACATCTTCTTGAGTTTCTTTGAACTCGATCAATCAGAGAGGCCATTCCGATCAAAAATCCTCAACAATTCAAAACTAGGGTTACAGATTAAAGTTAATCACCGCCGTCACCTCAGCGTTCTGATCATCCTCCAGGCATTTTTGCCGAAGTCCCTGATCATCGTTGCACCTCCACGCGAAGCCCCGACACCCCCAGTATCGTTGACCGCCGGAATTCCCTCAAAACCCAATTTCTGGTTAACCCAGAATTTCTCACAAAATCTTCAACTAAAAATTAAGTGTAACAACCCTGTATTTTGTGATTTTTTCTTATATGTTAATTATTTTAATTTAATTTTTGATTTAAAACTTATTTTATTTATTTTGAATGATGAACTTTAGTTTTGATATGAATTATCATTCCAAAGCATGACTAAAAAGAATATTTTCCAAAAAGTGAATTTTTGGTCAAAATAGTCAAACTTTGACTTTTACTTTAAAATTTTAAAAGTTTGAAAATTTAAATTTTGTCTTTTATTATGAAATTACATAAAATTTTAGGAACACTGCTTTTTGTTTCGTTGAAAACGGATGTAAATTGTGAAAGTTATATATATTTCAATATTGAGTGTAATTTGTTTATTCTGCAATTTTGTTATTTTAAATAGTATAAATTTTATTTTTCTTTGTCATATTTTATTGTAATATATATTGATATGTTATTTTATGTATGTTTTTGTCTTTTAATATTTTTGAAGTGAGGTAGGAATTTTTCTAGAGCTAGTAGTATTTTTCTTGTAATTTCCATGCCCTGTTTTCAATTTTTAAACATTTTCTTTGGTTCTTTTCTATTTTTATCCAATTTAATTATTTATTTTATTCTAGAAATGATAAATAAAATATTTTATTTCAAAAATTTTCTTTAGAATATTTTTAAAATGAAGTAGATATTTTTCCAAAGCCATTGATGTTTTAATTGTAATTTTTGAACCTTGTTTTCAATTTTTAAACAATTTCCTTAATTCTTTTTATATTTCTTTAAATTTAATTATATATTTTTATTTTATTTCACTTTGTTTCGGTTTTTAGATGTATTTGCTGAAGTTTATTTTGTTTTACTTGATTGAAAAGAAAAGGAAGTATGGAAGGTTTTAAAAGCTAGGAAACGTAAAGTCGTTTCACCGTTTCTTTTACCGTTTCTTTTTCAATCAATGCATCAATTTATTGTAGTCGTTCCTTTTCTTTTGCTTATTCATGTGAAAGTTTCTCATTCCATCAATAATACACATCCATTTTAGATCTGAGCAAAGAAAAATAAGCAATGGCCTCTCTTCCTCCTCTCATTTTTCTACTTCTTCTTCTTTGTTTTGTTTGATTTTGCCATGACCTCTCATTGCTTTGTTTGGCCTAACACCTCCACCATCTCCTCCACCGACCACCACCGCTTCCTTCCCCGCATCATGCATGACCAAAACCCTTCATCCTCTGACCAGCAAGTGCCATGACCATCCCATGATGCGAAATCCACAAAAACTATGTTAAAACTCCTTAAAAAGCATGTCTAGCCACCTAGTCTTCATCACCATCACCTTAGATGACCTTGGCCACCTCCTATTGCTCCACCACCACCTTGACACACCCCTAACCATCACCTTCATCCTCTGTCCAGATCTGAAACATGCCATAGCCGAGCCATAGATCCATGTAGCCTAGCCTAAAATGAACCAAAAACCCACTATTTGCATAAGCCTCTTCATATTCATGCATAGTAACTCCTCCACCACTTCAATACCTTGTAGCCATGCCTTATAGGACCCAAACCTGAACCAAAGTATGTCCAAACCTGATCCAAAACATTGCCTAAGCCGTGCTAGCAAGTGTAGAAGGCAAGACAAAAGACTGTGTATTCGTATCTCTTTTTATTTCAAAGTTATTCCTATTCAATGTTGTATTGAATTGTAATTTTATTTTGTTTTGTTTTGAGTTGTAACACAAGTTCTAAGCTTGGATATCTTCCCACTTGAGCCTATTATTGTGTCATCGTGCCTTCTGGAATCCGTTGTGTCATTTGTATTGCAATCTCCAGCACAAAAAGGTGAGTAAATCTCACCAGATGTTTATACTTATACAAATGTGAATTGACACCCTGTGAATCTGTAGAACTATATTATAATGTTATATATGCTTATATTATTATAATATGATGTTCACACCTGTTATTACACTTATTATATTATATGTTACTGTTATTTTATGCTATTCTGTATATTTTATCAGTTTATCACACTGCAAGTTCCCTGTAAATTAGAAATCACTATGGGTTGAAATGATACATATCCGAACGGACTTTAGAATAGGGAAAAATCGTTATGGGCTAAAATGATAGGCTTGAACGGTTTTTATTTAATTTATTTAAACTTGGGATTGCGGGTTTGAAATGATAAAACCCGGATTTTCTTTGTAAATTACGGGTTGAAATGATATATTACCCGTATCACTTTACCTAGCGTAGAAAATTATAAACTGGCCCGTAGTTAAAATATGTTTTTCTAAAAATTTTAAAATATTTTAGAAATTTAATTATTATACTATTTGATTTGAAATTTAATAAAAATATAACTTTTGTAAAGTATTATTTATTTTCTGGAAATCTATAAGTTAAATAAATTATGGAAAAGTTAGAAAATATGAATGTAAGTTATTTTGGAAATTTTGATTTAATTTTTAATGGAAATTAAATTAACTTTGGAAATATGATAAATTTATGATATTTTGAATTTAAATGAATTCAAAGTGATTTTATATCATATTAATGATTTTTAATAAAGTTGAAATGTGAAATGAATGAATACTTTAAGTTGAAATTCTGAAATAAAACTAAATTGGAAATTTATGAAATTGACTTAAAAGTGAACTTTTAGTTAAGTAAATAAAAATAAAACTAAGTTATATTTGAGAATTTGAACTTAAGTGTTAAGTTGAAATTTAATGCAAGGAATTTAAAATTGAACATTGCAATTTAATAAGTGAATTATTATTAAATCTTGATTTTTGAATGGAAATTTAACTTTATAAAATCATGAACTTGAGGAAAATTAAATGATGTTTATAAATGTGAAAATGTATGATTTTATGAGTTAAAAATGTTTTAAATAAAAATATAATTGCTTGAGAAATTATATTGAATATTTGAAGTTAATTGACTGCATTTTTGAAATGCTATTAATTACAATGTAAATGATATTACAGTATTTGTAAATGCTGTAGTTGATGATAATGAACTAAAAAGCTAAATTGAATTAAAAACTATTATAGCAATTTTGTAAGTGCTATAATTTTTTTAATTTAACTAAGTTTATTTGAAATTTAAGTAAACCCTATTACAACATTTTAAAATGTTGTCTTTTGTTAAATTGAACTGTTTTGAATGTATCTTTCCGTAGCGTTTTCTAAATGCCACGAAAAGTGAATTTTCACTGTTTTGATAAACTTAAGTGAATAAATGAACTTTGGAAGTTGAAAATTTTGGAAATTTAATAATTTAATTATTGAACATAATAACTTCATTTTAATGAATAAAAAATGATTTTTTTGGAATATAAACTTTTGAAATATGAATTGAAATGGTATTTTAAATTGAATAAAATGAATAATGATTTGAAATGTGGTTTCGAAAAGATATGATATTTTGATATATTAAAATGATTTGAAATGTGGTTTCGAAAAGATATGATATTTTGATATATTAAAATGATTTGAAATGTGGTACTGAAAGATATGATATTTTGATATATTAAAATGATTTGAAACGAAGTTTTGAAAGATATGATATTTTGATATTAAATAATTTGAAAAATGAAGTTTTGAAAGCTTATGATATTTTGATATATTAAAATGATTTGAAAGAAAGTTTTGAAAGGATATGATAATTTAATATATTGAAATGGTTAGAAATGACTTGATATTTATTTTTTGATAAATATTTGAATCGAAAGATATGGTATGATGATATATTGAAATGGTTTGGAAATAATTTAATCTTTATTTTGATAAAGATTTGGGTTGAAATGATATTTTATTTTGAAGTATAAAATATATTTTTTAAAAGTTATAACTACGGGTTATAATAACGATTGGTTGTTAAAGAGACCGGGATCGGATATTGTCTTATAGCCAGCCAATACCGAAAACCACTTTAACAACTGTGTACGCGGTGGAGATTCCAGAATGAAGTAGGACGGTGGCGACGTTCTCGAGGTATATTACGTGGACCCAACTCCCATGAGTTGGCATAAATGACTAAAACAGGAGCTATACCGGGCTACACAACGGGTCGCACCCTTTCATCGAGCATGCTCCATCGGAAACCATTCTATTACTTTTGTGATTCGATATGTGGCGCCACTTTGATTCGGGGGTATTGTTCGAGGTGGACGGAAGCTGCTGGCTTGCCGTCACCACCGGTCCGGGAGTGCAAACGGTGTATCCACCCTGGCATTGTGTAACGACCCCGGATTTTATAAATATTTAAATTGATAATTAATTGAATTTTTGAATTTAAAATTGTTAAGTAATTTCATTTTGAATAAAATTTGTGAAATTAATTGATTAAGTGATGCGAGTTTCCCCGGATCCAAGTATATTCTGTATAAATCATTTACATTTAAAATACTGTAAATATGAGTATATATTGAATGTATATATATTTGGGTATATATGAGCAAATTTTTTATAATATATATATGTATATATTGAACTTGAGTTAAAATCTCAAGTAAATGGTTTAAAAATAATCATAAAATACAGATATTTGACATGAGTATAAAATAAATAAATAAGTAATAATAAATATTTGAATTGATGGTTAATAATGATTTGAGTTTATAAAAATAACATAAGATAATGAATTTGAAGTAAAATAATAATAATTATTATTTATTCTAGAAATAGAAATATATGTGAGATAAACTATAAACTATAAAGTCAAAGTAATCAAATCAACAAAATGAAATAAATAAAATAAAGTACATAATATAATACATTTCAGCATAGAAAGATACAAAACAATTTGTATGTAAGATAAAATAAAAACTCAATATAAAACTGCAAACAAATAAAGTATAACAAAATGAAGCAACAAAGGTAAAATAACCAGACAAGAAAAATAAAACTGGATTAAATTACAAAAGAAAAGCAAAGACAAGTGAAAGAATAAAACAAGTATATAAACAAACAAAGTAACAAAACAAATGCAAGATATCTCAGCCTGGAAATAACACTGCAAGAAGTACTCAATAATAAATACTAGTATCTCTAGCATAAAAGGGAAGGTATCAGGCAATGAATGCAACATGCTTCATGCATTTAATGCAAGCATATCAACCATGCTTATTAAACAAAATAGTATCACTTTGTACAAAATAAACAATACCCTGTACAAACATGTAATACCAGATAACACGCTCTGTACATTCTCTCCTATATATCAACTTATTTAATTTCAGTTAGTTCAAAACATAACTAAGTAAAGCCTGAAAGAAAAAGAAAATGGAGGCAAACATTAACTGGAAAGAAAAGCTGCAATTAGAAAAAAAAATTCCAGTTTCACTGTGCTTTGTCTTCATGCCTGGTGAGTAACTGATTTTCTTAAATGTTTAAAGTATAAACTGTTGCTTATATATAGATGTATCTGTGAATAAGCTTGTTTATATATATATGTATATATATATATAGATCCTCTGAGTGAAAGAGAGAGTTGGAAGTGTTATACAGGCTCACTGTTATGACTCTGAACACCAAAAAAATTTGATTTCAAAAATCATTTTTTTTTCACCTAGCCTACTTGATGTTTTAGACTTAGTGTTAAAACAACACTTGTTGTTGTAATATATATTGAAGATAAAAAAATCAATTTAAGCTTAAACAACTTAGTAGTTTCACGAGAAAACATGATCTCTGGAAACAGGAAATACAGTTAAAACCTTAACTATGTGATAAATTCAAACATCATGAATTGTCGATTCAAGTTTATAAACTGGTTGCTTAATCAAATTTAGGATTTTTAAAATTCAAATCATATTTTTTTGTAATAGAATGACTGGGCATTACTGTGTTGAACGAAAAATGGGTTTTTGTCAAGATAGGGTGGTCGGAAGCACTAGGTTGGTCGGGGCTGCGTGAAGTGGTGGAGGAGCCTACGATGATGGTGGGAAAAATGCTCGGTGACACTCATGATCACTGGGGCGACAGCGGTGTAGGGAATTTGTTTGTAAACCTAGTTTTCGTCATGGCTGTATGTTTGATTCGTTCTTCCTCCATGATGCATCGAGTGAGAAGCAACTGTGGGAGATGGTGGTAGGGTCGATGACGAAGTGATGGCCGAAATTTCGTACGTTCCGGTGGTCAGAGGAGTGGATGCGGGGCGTTGACAGGTTGCGAGGTTGATGGGTTCTTTTTGTTTCCAGGTTGTGTTGGGGTGTTGCTCGAATTTCCAAATTTAATTTTTCGGTGAGCTTCGTCGAACTGGGTGGTCAAGTTCGTTGATGGGGTCGAGAGTGACTGGTGGGTGGTTGAGATGTTGGTCGAAGAACGTTCCGATGATCGTACACGTGCACGCGTGACAGTTGTGCCTGGGGTTGTGAAGTTGGAAGGGGCTGTAGTGTTTTGGGAAGGAGGTGGGGATGCTCGGGGAAGACTCGAAGCAGTCGAGTGACAATCTCGGGGAAAACTCGCGTTGGTCTCGAAGAAAACAAAGTAGTGGCTCGAGTAGATGGGTTTCCAGTTTTTTTAAAAAAAAAACAGAAACCTGTCTGCAAATTGAAATTTTAAGGCAATTCAAATGAATTTGAAACTGGAAACAAGATTTAAACAGTGGTTCAAAATTTTAAAGTTAAGTTTAGTTTTCAAATAAACTCTTAAATCTTTAAGTTTTAAAATAAAGTTGAATTTTAAATAAAGAATTTAAAATCAAGAATTTTAAGCAAGTTTAAATCAATGTTAAATTAGAGGATTCCAATTCATTTTTAATCCTGGAAATTTGAATCAGTTTTTAAATCTAACTGTGTTTTAAGCAAGTTTAAAATCAAATAGTTTTTTTTAGAAACAATTATTTAAACTTGATTTTTGATAAACTTCCTTTATAAAAGGTCTTTAAATGAAAGTTAAATAATTTATTTTACACTTTAATATTATTGAAGTCATTAACAAAGAAATGAATTACCTTAAAGATAATACGATAATTAAGTAAATTTACTAATATTATAAATAGGGATAATTTATTAAATTTATAAATTAATGGTTTAGATCTATTTATAATTAGAGATTAGTTAAAAGTAATTAAGGAAATATTATTAGTTAATGAAGATAAATTAACTAGAGATTATTAAGAAATTAAATTATGTGATTAATTTTGATAATTCATTAGATTAATTTATTTAAATAATCAATTATAAATTATTTAAATGTAATTACTAAATGAAAGTAATTAAAGATTAATCGCTTATAGAAATAATATTTGGATCTTTTGATTTATTAAAGATAATTAATTATGAAATTGGTTTAAAGGAATGATTTAATTAATATGATTAATTAATAATAATTTAATTAATTAAAGTGTTTGATAAATTTGTTTATATCAAATGATTGGGATTAATAAATCAGGATTGTATAATAGATTCATAACTAATTAAATTTATTTACTTGGAAATAAATTGAATTAATTAGGATAAATAATTTATAAATCCTGCTTATAAATGACTATTGAATACTTGACCTTGCTTAGGAATGATTGTATTGTATGAAATGCCTTGAATTGATTGTCTTATCTGATTTGTGATATTTTGTTATGTAGATTGAGCTGTGTATATTTATTTACATCTGTATATTATCTGTGTATCTGTGAATGGATGATAAGCGTTATAGTTTATATCGCTTATTAAATAATTGTTGTATTTGAATCTGTGGTGATTGAATGATGTTGCACTATTGAGTTAAACCCCTGGACCACACCATACACACACAATTATGGATTTCACGAGGAAATCGATTAAGTCGCAGATTTTTGAAATAGTTAAATTTGAATTTTTAAATTCAAATGTTTTGGAAATGGAATCGGAATAAATGTGAAAAGCTTTTGGAATGGAATTTCAAAATAAAAATTATTATTTTTAAATTACTTGATTAAGTTTTAGAATTTAAATAATTTGACTTAAATTTAAATTCAATATTGAAATTGAATTCTGTAATTTGAAACTAGGGATTAACGATATTATACTAGTTATATATGAGTTAAACCATTTTTAAGTATTGTTTTGGGAATTTGAATTTAACCCAAGGATTTCAACTCGTATAAATAAATCAGATTTCCAAAATGAAAACTGTTGTTTTCAAATGATAAACACTTTTAGATAAAAACTGAGATTCCAGTTAATTAGGGGAATTTCAAGATTGAATAGAGAAGGATTTTCCTAAGTTATAGATGATTCTTTTTAAAAGCTATGAATTAAATCTGTTTATTTTTAACAGATTTAAATGATGATTTGTTTAAATCAAATTGAAATGAAATTGTTTTGAAGGCTATAAGTTAAATCTTTGATTTAAAGATTTAACGAGTTAATCAAATTGAAATGGAAATTGATTTGGAAAATCTGTGAATGAATCTTTTGTTTAAAAGATTAAAATGTGAAAATTGTTTAAACCGTTAAAGGTTGTGAAAATGAATCTTTTTGTTTAAAGATTTAAATGGTAATTGGATTAAACCATTTGAAAGAAAGTTTTGAATTATTAAGTTGTGACTTAATTGAAATCCCATTATCCATTTGTTTTTGAAATATTGCGCTCACTATTCGGTTTAGCCGGGAGAGGACCTTTGTGTCATATATCCCATTCCGAATATGTGATATGTCGTTATGGATAGCATTGAAGACCGGTGTTGAAGATCGGGTATTTGCGAAAGCGATAGAATGACCTATCGATTGTTTCTGCACCGAGTCGCGCCGGTATAGAAACTCCATATGTGATGGGAAGTCCGAACGTGATTTGTGAATATTCGGATTGCAAGGACTTCTTTGGAAGTGCCTTCGGTTCTGTTCGAACCCAGAACAGACTTGTATGGATTGTATGCCTGACATTACAAGTTGAGATATAAAGCCGATTTCTTTCAAATATATTTCTGTTGGTGGCGGAGAATTTATTCTTTGCTTAACACCCTTCTTTGAGACGTATGTGCTCAAAGGTTATATAGTTGAAGTTATCAGCGATATATTCCCAATTTGGTAATGTGACATGCCAAGTGTTGCTGAAATGATCATTGTGTTGATTATTTGTGATAGGATCATTTATTTGATCGTCTATCTTAGTGATCATTGTGTTGATCATTTGTTGACCCAAAGCATGGCTTTTGTATAAAGTATGTTTTTGTGGACGTGAATTCATCGAGCCTCACATCCCGGAAATGGTCAAAACAGGAAAGATGCGGCAAGGTTATTAGGGGTTGCTGTAGCTCCCCTTAGGGTATGTGCATTTCCTTCTGGAAAGGGGTGGTATCATGGTATGGAGCCCAGATACTTACTCATGTTGAAAACACTCTATTTATTATGGTGTGATGTTGGATATCGAGCGCTCGGTTGAAAAGGTCCTAAAGGACCGGGGAATGGCGTGCTCGTGTCAGTAGTTACCCAGTTAAGGGGTAACCCGGCCTTGTGTTGGCAGAGTTCCGGTTTGGTTCTCGGGGGTGTCTTTCCAGAGGCATTCTCAGTGGCAATGGGAAGTTCCTTGGCCTGATCATTTGTTGGAAATCCAAAGAAACAATACGAAACTTGTACGGTATTAGTTGTAGAACCTGCTATTCACTTATGGTGGTCACCACTGTTTGGATAGTAGCTATAGTAGGCATACGATAATGGTCGTATGTTGGCTAAGATTTATATTCTACTTTCGAAATGATTTTTCCTACACTATGCACTAGTAATAATATCAAATGTTATTTTAAATGCGTATCAAGCATCTTTGACTATCATAAGGAGAAATCTCCTCCGATTCTGCGTTTGCATGTGTGTGTGTGCGGGAGGCCTTATGGTAGTCTCATTTTTCAAAAGCATTGCGAATTGACTCAGAAAATCTTTTGTTGAATGTTTTTAAAAGATAAACTGTTTTTGTTGCTCATACCAGTCCCACGACTGATCCGGAGTTTATTGTTTTCTTTCCTAAACTCTGGGTGCTCATTATTTCCTACACGAGCAGTCTAGAGTTGGGTTTTTTTCAGATAGCTAGATTTAACAGATTATCTGGAGTTAGTTCAGTCTTTGGATCGCACCAGTCTTGGTTATCTTGGTGCATCGTTATTGGGAGTTCGAGCTATTGCTGGGTTGACTCTTGGAAATGGAGTTGCAGTTCTGGAGTTCTTCCTTGAAGACTATCTTAGAGTTATTTGTTTCGCTGCTAGATGTTATCTATTTTTCTTTTCCGCTGCTATTTTATTGTATCATATCTCTGACGTATATTGATATCTATTGGATCATCTGTTGTATCAGATATTGTATCAAAGCTGTATATCAATGTATTATTTTTTTTATTCCGCTGTGTTATTTACTTAATGTTGTTATAAGCTCCGGCGAATCGGATTTGAACAATCGAATCTATGGCATTCGAGTACGATTTGAAGTATGGATGTCGATTTTCGAGCGGGCAAAATCCGTCTCGTTACATTTGGTATCAGAGCAAAGGTGAAACTTTAGCTCAGGAGTGTAACACATTAAGTAGCTCATTAGAGATAGGGTGAAGTAAATCCTAGAATGAGTAATCCTGAAGATATCCATTTGAATGCCTCAGTAAGTTCTCTTACTATCTACTGATAGTGAGTATGAGTGCAAGAAGAGAACGAGATAGAGGGCAGGGAAATACGACTATAATTGGTCGATACTCTGTAACAATAGTGGAAACATCTTTCTTATCAATTTTCTTTGATTCGTTTCTAAATTCTTTTGAATTCTTCGCGACAGCTCCAGAAAGAAGTTTCGATGTGATGGTGGCCTTACGAATCGTTGCAGAAAATTATTACTTCGTACTTCATCGATTTCTTATCGGCTTTTCGATTTAAACTCTAATAAATGAATTAGAAATTGAAAATTTTAATTGAATTAAATTGATTAATAGAATATGAAGAATGATTAGAATTGTATCGATAAAATGATTTTGTTTAAAACCAAAATTTGAAATTTTAATTATAATTTCCTATATCTATTATTGATATTCTGATTTGGTGAGCCAATTGCAGAACTGATATCCAGTTTGATCTGAAAAGATATTTCTTTATCTTTCATCCATCTGTGTTGTTTTCGTGCCTGCGAATTTCGGGGACGAAATTCTTTTAAGGGGGGAAGTCTGTAACGACCCCGGATTTTATAAATATTTAAATTGATAATTAATTGAATTTTTGAATTTAAAATTGTTAAGTAATTTCATTTTGAATAAAATTTGTGAAATTAATTGATTAAGTGATGCGAGTTTCCCCGGATCCAAGTATATTCTGTATAAATCATTTACATTTAAAATACTGTAAATATGAGTATATATTGAATGTATATATATTTGGGTATATATGAGCAAATTTTTTATAATATATATATGTATATATTGAACTTGAGTTAAAATCTCAAGTAAATGGTTTAAAAATAATCATAAAATACAGATATTTGACATGAGTATAAAATAAATAAATAAGTAATAATAAATATTTGAATTGATGGTTAATAATGATTTGAGTTTATAAAAATAACATAAGATAATGAATTTGAAGTAAAATAATAATAATTATTATTTATTCTAGAAATAGAAATATATGTGAGATAAACTATAAACTATAAAGTCAAAGTAATCAAATCAACAAAATGAAATAAATAAAATAAAGTACATAATATAATACATTTCAGCATAGAAAGATACAAAACAATTTGTATGTAAGATAAAATAAAAACTCAATATAAAACTGCAAACAAATAAAGTATAACAAAATGAAGCAACAAAGGTAAAATAACCAGACAAGAAAAATAAAACTGGATTAAATTACAAAAGAAAAGCAAAGACAAGTGAAAGAATAAAACAAGTATATAAACAAACAAAGTAACAAAACAAATGCAAGATATCTCAGCCTGGAAATAACACTGCAAGAAGTACTCAATAATAAATACTAGTATCTCTAGCATAAAAGGGAAGGTATCAGGCAATGAATGCAACATGCTTCATGCATTTAATGCAAGCATATCAACCATGCTTATTAAACAAAATAGTATCACTTTGTACAAAATAAACAATACCCTGTACAAACATGTAATACCAGATAACACGCTCTGTACATTCTCTCCTATATATCAACTTATTTAATTTCAGTTAGTTCAAAACATAACTAAGTAAAGCCTGAAAGAAAAAGAAAATGGAGGCAAACATTAACTGGAAAGAAAAGCTGCAATTAGAAAAAAAATTTCCAGTTTCACTGTGCTTTGTCTTCATGCCTGGTGAGTAACTGATTTTCTTAAATGTTTAAAGTATAAACTGTTGCTTATATATAGATGTATCTGTGAATAAGCTTGTTTATATATATATGTATATATATATATAGATCCTCTGAGTGAAAGAGAGAGTTGGAAGTGTTATACAGGCTCACTGTTATGACTCTGAACACCAAAAAAATTTGATTTCAAAAATCATTTTTTTTTCACCTAGCCTACTTGATGTTTTAGACTTAGTGTTAAAACAACACTTGTTGTTGTAATATATATTGAAGATAAAAAAATCAATTTAAGCTTAAACAACTTAGTAGTTTCACGAGAAAACATGATCTCTGGAAACAGGAAATACAGTTAAAACCTTAACTATGTGATAAATTCAAACATCATGAATTGTCGATTCAAGTTTATAAACTGGTTGCTTAATCAAATTTAGGATTTTTAAAATTCAAATCATATTTTTTTGTAATAGAATGACTGGGCATTACTGTGTTGAACGAAAAATGGGTTTTTGTCAAGATAGGGTGGTCGGAAGCACTAGGTTGGTCGGGGCTGCGTGAAGTGGTGGAGGAGCCTACGATGATGGTGGGAAAAATGCTCGGTGACACTCATGATCACTGGGGCGACAGCGGTGTAGGGAATTTGTTTGTAAACCTAGTTTTCGTCATGGCTGTATGTTTGATTCGTTCTTCCTCCATGATGCATCGAGTGAGAAGCAACTGTGGGAGATGGTGGTAGGGTCGATGACGAAGTGATGGCCGAAATTTCGTACGTTCCGGTGGTCAGAGGAGTGGATGCGGGGCGTTGACAGGTTGCGAGGTTGATGGGTTCTTTTTGTTTCCAGGTTGTGTTGGGGTGTTGCTCGAATTTCCAAATTTAATTTTTCGGTGAGCTTCGTCGAACTGGGTGGTCAAGTTCGTTGATGGGGTCGAGAGTGACTGGTGGGTGGTTGAGATGTTGGTCGAAGAACGTTCCGATGATCGTACACGTGCACGCGTGACAGTTGTGCCTGGGGTTGTGAAGTTGGAAGGGGCTGTAGTGTTTTGGGAAGGAGGTGGGGATGCTCGGGGAAGACTCGAAGCAGTCGAGTGACAATCTCGGGGAAAACTCGCGTTGGTCTCGAAGAAAACAAAGTAGTGGCTCGAGTAGATGGGTTTCCAGTTTTTTTAAAAAAAAAACAGAAACCTGTCTGCAAATTGAAATTTTAAGGCAATTCAAATGAATTTGAAACTGGAAACAAGATTTAAACAGTGGTTCAAAATTTTAAAGTTAAGTTTAGTTTTCAAATAAACTCTTAAATCTTTAAGTTTTAAAATAAAGTTGAATTTTAAATAAAGAATTTAAAATCAAGAATTTTAAGCAAGTTTAAATCAATGTTAAATTAGAGGATTCCAATTCATTTTTAATCCTGGAAATTTGAATCAGTTTTTAAATCTAACTGTGTTTTAAGCAAGTTTAAAATCAAATAGTTTTTTTTAGAAACAATTATTTAAACTTGATTTTTGATAAACTTCCTTTATAAAAGGTCTTTAAATGAAAGTTAAATAATTTGTTTTACACTTTAATATTATTGAAGTCATTAACAAAGAAATGAATTACCTTAAAGATAATACGATAATTAAGTAAATTTACTAATATTATAAATAGGGATAATTTATTAAATTTATAAATTAATGGTTTAGATCTATTTATAATTAGAGATTAGTTAAAAGTAATTAAGGAAATATTATTAGTTAATGAAGATAAATTAACTAGAGATTATTAAGAAATTAAATTATGTGATTAATTTTGATAATTCATTAGATTAATTTATTTAAATAATCAATTATAAATTATTTAAATGTAATTACCAAATGAAAGTAATTAAAGATTAATCGCTTATAGAAATAATATTTGGATCTTTTGATTTATTAAAGATAATTAATTATGAAATTGGTTTAAAGGAATGATTTAATTAATATGATTAATTAATAATAATTTAATTAATTAAAGTGTTTGATAAATTTGTTTATATCAAATGATTGGGATTAATAAATCAGGATTGTATAATAGATTCATAACTAATTAAATTTATTTACTTGGAAATAAATTGAATTAATTAGGATAAATAATTTATAAATCCTGCTTATAAATGACTATTGAATACTTGACCTTGCTTAGGAATGATTGTATTGTATGAAATGCCTTGAATTGATTGTCTTATCTGATTTGTGATATTTTGTTATGTAGATTGAGCTGTGTATATTTATTTACATCTGTATATTATCTGTGTATCTGTGAATGGATGATAAGCGTTATAGTTTATATCGCTTATTAAATAATTGTTGTATTTGAATCTGTGGTGATTGAATGATGTTGCACTATTGAGTTAAACCCCTGGACCACACCATACACACACAATTATGGATTTCACGAGGAAATCGATTAAGTCGCAGATTTTTGAAATAGTTAAATTTGAATTTTTAAATTCAAATGTTTTGGAAATGGAATCGGAATAAATGTGAAAAGCTTTTGGAATGGAATTTCAAAATAAAAATTATTATTTTTAAATTACTTGATTAAGTTTTAGAATTTAAATAATTTGACTTAAATTTAAATTCAATATTGAAATTGAATTCTGTAATTTGAAACTAGGGATTAACGATATTATACTAGTTATATATGAGTTAAACCATTTTTAAGTATTGTTTTGGGAATTTGAATTTAACCCAAGGATTTCAACTCGTATAAATAAATCAGATTTCCAAAATGAAAACTGTTGTTTTCAAATGATAAACACTTTTAGATAAAAACTGAGATTCCAGTTAATTAGGGGAATTTCAAGATTGAATAGAGAAGGATTTTCCTAAGTTATAGATGATTCTTTTTAAAAGCTATGAATTAAATCTGTTTATTTTTAACAGATTTAAATGATGATTTGTTTAAATCAAATTGAAATGAAATTGTTTTGAAGGCTATAAGTTAAATCTTTGATTTAAAGATTTAACGAGTTAATCAAATTGAAATGGAAATTGATTTGGAAAATCTGTGAATGAATCTTTTGTTTAAAAGATTAAAATGTGAAAATTGTTTAAACCGTTAAAGGTTGTGAAAATGAATCTTTTTGTTTAAAGATTTAAATGGTAATTGGATTAAACCATTTGAAAGAAAGTTTTGAATTATTAAGTTGTGACTTAATTGAAATCCCATTATCCATTTGTTTTTGAAATATTGCGCTCACTATTCGGTTTAGCCGGGAGAGGACCTTTGTGTCATATATCCCATTCCGAATATGTGATATGTCGTTATGGATAGCATTGAAGACCGGTGTTGAAGATCGGGTATTTGCGAAAGCGATAGAATGACCTATCGATTGTTTCTGCACCGAGTCGCGCCGGTATAGAAACTCCATATGTGATGGGAAGTCCGAACGTGATTTGTGAATATTCGGATTGCAAGGACTTCTTTGGAAGTGCCTTCGGTTCTGTTCGAACCCAGAACAGACTTGTATGGATTGTATGCCTGACATTACAAGTTGAGATATAAAGCCGATTTCTTTCAAATATATTTCTGTTGGTGGCGGAGAATTTATTCTTTGCTTAACACCCTTCTTTGAGACGTATGTGCTCAAAGGTTATATAGTTGAAGTTATCAGCGATATATTCCCAATTTGGTAATGTGACATGCCAAGTGTTGCTGAAATGATCATTGTGTTGATTATTTGTGATAGGATCATTTATTTGATCGTCTATCTTAGTGATCATTGTGTTGATCATTTGTTGACCCAAAGCATGGCTTTTGTATAAAGTATGTTTTTGTGGACGTGAATTCATCGAGCCTCACATCCCGGAAATGGTCAAAACAGGAAAGATGCGGCAAGGTTATTAGGGGTTGCTGTAGCTCCCCTTAGGGTATGTGCATTTCCTTCTGGAAAGGGGTGGTATCATGGTATGGAGCCCAGATACTTACTCATGTTGAAAACACTCTATTTATTATGGTGTGATGTTGGATATCGAGCGCTCGGTTGAAAAGGTCCTAAAGGACCGGGGAATGGCGTGCTCGTGTCAGTAGTTACCCAGTTAAGGGGTAACCCGGCCTTGTGTTGGCAGAGTTCCGGTTTGGTTCTCGGGGGTGTCTTTCCAGAGGCATTCTCAGTGGCAATGGGAAGTTCCTTGGCCTGATCATTTGTTGGAAATCCAAAGAAACAATACGAAACTTGTACGGTATTAGTTGTAGAACCTGCTATTCACTTATGGTGGTCACCACTGTTTGGATAGTAGCTATAGTAGGCATACGATAATGGTCGTATGTTGGCTAAGATTTATATTCTACTTTCGAAATGATTTTTCCTACACTATGCACTAGTAATAATATCAAATGTTATTTTAAATGCGTATCAAGCATCTTTGACTATCATAAGGAGAAATCTCCTCCGATTCTGCGTTTGCATGTGTGTGTGTGCGGGAGGCCTTATGGTAGTCTCATTTTTCAAAAGCATTGCGAATTGACTCAGAAAATCTTTTGTTGAATGTTTTTAAAAGATAAACTGTTTTTGTTGCTCATACCAGTCCCACGACTGATCCGGAGTTTATTGTTTTCTTTCCTAAACTCTGGGTGCTCATTATTTCCTACACGAGCAGTCTAGAGTTGGGTTTTTTTCAGATAGCTAGATTTAACAGATTATCTGGAGTTAGTTCAGTCTTTGGATCGCACCAGTCTTGGTTATCTTGGTGCATCGTTATTGGGAGTTCGAGCTATTGCTGGGTTGACTCTTGGAAATGGAGTTGCAGTTCTGGAGTTCTTCCTTGAAGACTATCTTAGAGTTATTTGTTTCGCTGCTAGATGTTATCTATTTTTCTTTTCCGCTGCTATTTTATTGTATCATATCTCTGACGTATATTGATATCTATTGGATCATCTGTTGTATCAGATATTGTATCAAAGCTGTATATCAATGTATTATTTTTTTATTCCGCTGTGTTATTTACTTAATGTTGTTATAAGCTCCGGCGAATCGGATTTGAACAATCGAATCTATGGCATTCGAGTACGATTTGAAGTATGGATGTCGATTTTCGAGCGGGCAAAATCCGTCTCGTTACACATTGCCTCGCGTGCCGTGTCATCTCCTTATATCGAGCCCACTACCATTTTGGTTTTAAAGATCCGACCGCATTAAGGTTCACCATCCCCTTAGCACTATTTTCTATATGATTATACATTACTGATTAGACACTACTGTATATTGCGTATATTACTACGTAGTAAATAGTTTAATGGGTCATTAGAGGATGGGCAGTCCCAAGCATCTTCTAAGTTACCTGTACTTTTACTACAGTTCACTTGAGTTGGTTTACATTGTATAAGTATGTATATCCTGACTCGACTGTTTGTATTTTTATTTACGCTCGGGTCAGCCTGAGTTATTCACAGATTTGGATTCCACTTCTGGAGATTTGAATCGCTGGAGATTATCTGCTTATGTAGTCCTATCTATTTCAGTTCGGTTGTTCTATTCATCTTGTACTTGGTTATCATATTGAAACTTCTGTTGTACTTTATTTCTTCTGTTGTATCTTATGTAACTCTGATATATTTATATAGTATCTTCATGAACTACTATCTCTTTTACTTCCGCTGCATTATTATTACTCTTTGTCTGTGATTTTTATTTACTGCATATTCTGAGATTTGCCAAATTTTTATTTACAACGCGGTATTTTGAGAAATTCAATTCCGGCATGAGTGTCTACCTATACACTTTTAATGGATGCGAATGGTTGAAATACCTGGTTGTTACATTATGATTGTTGTTTTAAAACTCGTATTTTCCCAAATCAATTCAAGTTATAAACATGAATCAGATAATCTCAACATTTGATTTATCATGTAATTTAGCTTGCTGCTGTATTTCTTGATTTTTCCAGATAATGTAGGAACTAATCGTGCTTAAAATATTTTTTTAAGTCTTAGTTTGAGTTTAACAAGGATAACTTGTTTGAATATCCTAAGTCTATGAGAAATTAATAGAGGAGATATGAATTTATATTAAATGATCATGCCTGTTATTCAAACAGAGGATCAAAACACTGTCATGCCCAGTCATTCTCATGTATATATACATGTAGGCATGCTTAACAACCGAATAAATAGTTATCATGAAAACTTCAATTATCAAGCACAGAAAATCAAGATATTCAAGTTTGGAATCAAGAAGAAGGGGTTTGCTCACTGTGAATGGAAGAATAGAGAACACTTTATTGTTTTCCTTTATGCTTTTCTTAACCTTTGATATCTTCTTTTGATTTTTCTTGAATCTGTTATGTTTTGAGTTGCCTTTGCTTTTGATCTTCCTGCTTCCAGGTTGAAGTTTCCAATTTCTTCTTTGTTTGCCAAAACAGTTTCTCAAGTTTTGGTTGCTGTTTTGATCTTTTTTTTCAGATTTTTGAAATGCTTTGGGATGATTTCTAGTTTTTTTATATTTTTTTTAGATTCTGGTTTTGCTATCTTTTCTTTACGAACGAGCAAGCATAGGGTAGAGGTATATATAAAGAAGACAATGTTTGTGTAGGTGTCTTCTGGTGCAAGCTTCTTTGTTGGTCAGATTTTTGTTTTCATTGACTAAAGATTTTTTCAGTTTGGAGGCTGAAATGTTTTTTTCTTATCATTCGAAATGACTTAATGTTGTGCTGAGAAGATAGGGTAATAAATGCATGTGTTCCCATTTTGTCTACATATAATCCTATTTGATTTGTACATGCAGTTTAGTTTTGTAGATATTTTTTTCTTTTCTTTATACATGTACATAGATGTTTTATCTATCTTCTTGCATGCATACACAATTCATATACAAACATACATGTACTTCATATGTTTACTTAAGTATTTATGTTTTATTTTTACTAAAATAATCTTATGTATCCATATGATTTACCCTATATATTTATTATTAACCATCCTTAGTTTTATTTCTATTTATAGTTCGATTTTCAAACATTAAATTTATAATATATATTTATTTTATACTTATGTTTAATATTGATAGGATAAATTTTATTTTAAACATTAGTATCTATAGTACATTCATTTAAAATATTCATTTTGAATATTCCAAATCAAAATTTTATTTATAATCCAATTCAATTGAAAATATTTATTTTGAGTTTCAAATCCAAAATTTTAAAATAAATAAGTATACATATATTATTAAATTTGAAAATTTCAAATAAATCCACTATTTAACCCAAAAATTTAATTTAATTACAAATTTAAGTTCGTCTTTAAATCGGGATCATTACAGTAATCAACTGGTTTTGTGTGGCTCAGTGAGTTATGATGATGCTTGCAATGTGAAAAGTAGCATGGATAATTCTAAATCACGACAGCCTTGTAGTTTAGCTAATAGTCATGCTAGTCATATGGGCAACAAATCTGCATCTTGTCCTTCTTCTTCTAGAAGCAGTAGGCGCAGGAAGTTAGTAGCTGTAAGTGGATCAGTTCGTTGTAGTGCCAACATCCGTGGTTGTTAGTCTCATTCTATGGGCGAGTTTGCTGATTCGGGTGCCACGAGTGGTGCTATGAATTTAGTCTCAGGAATGATTTTCGATTTGGGTAGTATGTATTCATCATTTGCTTTAGGTAGTTTGTCTTCTTCTGATTTTAGTCAATTAGCTAATGACACCACTTTTATTTTTTTTTGATGTTGAGGTAGATCTAGAGTACATTAGAAGTGGAGAATTTGATAGGGCCAGATCTATTGGTATATGAGGAATATCAGTTGGAATATCAGAGGTTTGCACAATTTAAATAAGTGTGACAAAGTTAGAGCTTTTTTAAGGATTATTCAACAGACATTGCACTCTTAAATTGAATGTCCCGATATTCGTTTTTCTAGAAAATTATATGGGTTTCATTTTAGAAAATGAGCTTTTACCTTCTATGGGCGCTTCTGGGGGTTTATTGATTGGGTGGCGGGATAACCATTTTAAACTGCTCCAATGAATTTCAAAGCAACATTTTTGCGTATTATTCTCATTAATCTTAGTTGTAATTATTTTTTAAATATTTCTAATGTTTATGGGCCTAAATCAAGAATAGGTCATAGGATTCTTTGGAATGAATGACTAGAATTAAGTTCTTTAGCTCAGGGTTCTTGGATTTTGGAGGGTGATTTCAACATTAGGCATTTTGTAGGAGAGCGATCACCGAGGTAGGGTGATTTCTCTGCTATGGAGGAATTTGACCAATTTATTGTTAATTCTAATTTGATTGAAACCCCTCTTTCTAATAGAGAATTTACTTGGAATAACACTAGTGAATCCCCATCTATGGCTCTTCTGGATAGGTTTTTCGTTAGTGGTGAAATTGAAGATAAATTTTCTATTTGTAGAGTGTCTGGTTTGAATTACACTTATTCTAATCATTGTCTTATTATTCTCACTTGTGAGCAACATAGAGTTATTAGTAGATCTTTTAAAGAAAAAAATATGGTTGTTAGATGTAACAACCCGATATTTTCGTCAATTTTCAAATTGAAGTTTTTAAAATTTAAATTACAAATGGTTATAAAGTTTGAGGGGCTTTGATTTTTTTTTAAATAGTGGTTCATTTGTTTTGGCTTCGGTCCAAACTTTGGTTTTCAGTAGTTTGTTGATAAACGTTCGATCTCTGTAGTGTTTACTTGGTTTTCCATAGCGTACCTGTGAATTAAGAACAATGCTATCAGAAAGTGTGAATAATTATTATAACAATCAAATTGCACTTACCATTAAACAAACAAGCTAAACGCTAAACTAAATTAAGCAATCTCCCTTAACTAAATTATTTATTAAATATAAACCAGCCCAACCAAACTGCCTCTCCCATTTCAGCCCAAAGTATTAAATTATAAAACTTAATCAAATCGCAACTCATTTCAAATTTTCAACCCAGCCCACAATCTCCCTTTTACTTTTCCTTCGACTTAAACCCGATCCCCTCTTTCTCATTCTCTATTATTCGTTCGAAACCTAAAACCACCGAGAGAACAAAAATGGTGGCGGCCTCGTGCTCCATCGATCCTCATCACCAATTAGGGCTTCATCAATTAATGGCTGCTCGCCCTCGCGTTCGTCTTCGCTTCAGGCCAAGGTGAGTGGTCCTCCGCTCACATCTAATTCAAGTCAATTTAATGATTTCTGGCTCGTTTAAATTCGTGATTTTTGGTTGCTTGATTAATTGATTCCCACGGTATAAAAATAGGACTGTTGTGATGGTGATTTTCGGGTTCACTTGTTTCGAATTTCTGGCAATTGATTTTTATGTAAATGTCGACATTTGCTCGACCTAATACTGTTAAGCTTTGTTCGTACCTACCACCATCGTTGCATTGATGTTATGCTTTCGGCCATTTGAGTTGTTTAGATGCCTGTGATGATTTTCGACTTTGTCAATTCGTATTCAATTGTTTGAGTTGCCGATTCATTTTTCTTGCAGTCCGTTTGAAGTTGTTTTATTTGACTTTGGCTATTTTGTTTACCGCCTCTGGTGGCACTATCGACTTCGTTCGATTTCACCTGCTGTTCAATGACTGCGACCACTTTGTTGGATTTTTGGACTCACTGATCATTATGACTTTGATTTTTGTACTGCTTCGGGTTGCCCTTGCTCTTCCACTATTCACTTCGAGCATGGGTTGCTCTGTCCAGTTTAATTCATTCATATAGTAGCTGGATTTGGTCGAGTTGCTTGATTCACTGTTGAATTCAGTTGCTTGATGTATTCGAGTTAGTGTTGTCCCATCTGTTCATCACTATATATTTAAAAATATTTGTGCATATGTAAATATATACATATGTATGTGTGTATGAATAAATTGGTGAATTGGCTAGAATTGCAATCTTGTAGTCATCATGTATGCCTGGTCTCATTTTCATGTTACCGGTATCATGTATCACTTTGATTGGTCTGCACCCATTTCTCTTCATTGCTGTGTGTATACATACATTTATGTAGCATGTTATTGCAATGTTGTGCACTTCATATTGTTTAACCTTTTGGACATACATGTTGAGGCTGTTGTTTATTTGCTGTCATGTTCAAATTTACCATTTGCCTCTGTGTTGCATTGAACTGTGTTTCACTGTCTTGCTTGCTGAGGCAGCTCTGTCCACTGTTTCATTTTGTGTACACTACCTTATTTAGTTCACCTGAACTTTGAACCGATCCAATGTGATGTTAAATACCTTTGTAATTGCTGTCACAATTGTTGGCACTGCTAACATAACATATGTGCACTTATAAGTGTCCTCATGTGTATACCTGAATCTGGTATAACTCGAGCATTCCCTCTTCACTGCATATGTTTTGAGTCACTGTTGCATTCGTTAGACTTTGCATTTGTTTGCATTTATATGCATTCTTGTAGACTTTGATTATCCTATATGCCTGCTGTCGGTTTTGGTGCATTTTGCCTCTGTTGCTCGAGTATATGAGCAGTTTCATATATGTTGGCCATATCTCTCTCTTGCTGTCACCTTATTCCACTGTGTCTTCATGTTGGTACCACTGCCATTATTTGTTTGTTAGCACTGTTTCACCATGTCACTGCCATGTGCATTTGGATTGATTTTCGAATTACACTTGAGTTGAATCCGATGACTCGGGTTTGATCTTGTGTTTGGTTGTGAATTTTCATTGGGTACATCATCACTGTAGTGGCAAGGCAGTGCACGCAAGCGTGAACTGCAGCCACACGGTATGGTTTTGTGATATTCTATTTTGTTTTGATTTATTAATCTTTTGCGTAGTTCATGTGCTGTAGTGGCGAGGCAGTACACGCGTGCGTGTACTGCAGCCCTACTCATCTTAATATTTTAATTGATATTTCAATGGTTTGAACTGTTCTGTTTATTTCAATTCAATATTCTGAATTGCATTCTTATTTGGTTTAATTACTGTCGTCTATTCATTATTTGATTATTATTGCTTCTGTGCACTAATAACTGAGTTTGAATTAGACTGACCCGAGTATTATTTTCTTTTGAATTTAATACTCGGGTCAGACCGAGTATTTCAGGTTGTAGATATTCTGCTTTGGGTTGCTGCTAGAGCTATGAAGTTCTTTCATATCTTTTGGAGTAGTCGTCGTTATTTGTAGTAGTCTGTAAAATTGTATAGGAAGATATGTGTTCATGTATATTAAATACGTTAATGTACTTGTATATGTAACTTCCTGAGTCGACTGTTGTAGTTGTATCATATGTACCGTGTCAAATGTATTGTAACTGACACCAGTTATTGTATATATGAGAGCATCTGTTTTATCTGTGTTCCGCATTTAAATTTATCTGTGTTATTATTTTATATTTACTGTTCTAAACTATTATGAACCATCGTAGTTCGTGTAATACTGGAATTGGGGTATTTCGATGGGAGAAAATAAATCAGAGATGGAAAATGAAAGAATATATATATATATATCACTCCTATCGAGATAACCAATACTAGTGTAAGGCCAACTATTGATGGCCGCTCCTCAACAGCCTTATTCTCCATGCTAGTTGACAGCACTACACCGTAGTGTTCTTGGCTAGCGTGGGTATAGAGGTGGGGCGTCACAGCTTGGTATCAGAGCTTGGGGTTTAGAACAAATATAAAACATAACTTGAATGGAACATATGTTACAACTATTTGTCGACGTTTAATCTCTCGTATTTGCATATGATTGTCTTTGATTGTTAGGTATGAATTCCTAACGCTTATTCATATGCATTTGATTTTGATTCTTGTGTTTTCGGCTTTGATTTGATTTAGCCGATGATTGATTTTGTTCGAATCTCAGCGATTCCGAACTTGATATTTTATGTTTTCCTCTGCTTGAATTCCATTCGACTTCGGTCACTTTGTTTTTGAGAAATTTCTAAATTCGTGATTTACAAGACTCTGATTTGGTTTGCCGTTGAGTACTTTTATGATGATGTTGAATCGTTTTGTACTCTATTAGGGCCATTAATTGTTGACTTCGACATTGACTCGATTTTTATTTTTGTTGAAGTCATTTACGCATTTATGCTCGTTCTGCTTTGTTTTTCCAATTGTTAATCGATCCTTCTTTTCCGATTAGTTGTTATCTTCTTTGTCGACTTTGATAACTTCTATTTCTGGAATTTTTGGATATTCCTACTTTGATGGATTTAAGAATCGAATTCTTTGGTTTTTATTCACGTCTTCGAATGTGAATTTTAGTGAATTGATTTGGTTTCCAAATTTAATCGATTCTTGTTAATTTCCCGATTCGTTGCTATCATTTAGTAGCAACTTTGATGACCATTTCTTCGGGAATTTTTGTGAACATACCTTTCGATGAATTCGGTATCGATTTCTTTGGATTCTATTCACGTCTTCGTATGTGAATTCTTGTGATTGATTGATTTTACAATCATTTTTGTGATTTTTCACTTTAAAAAAAAATATAAACGTTTTAATACTAGTAGTAAATATCAAAACTCTTTTATCCAAATGTTTTCAACTTTATTTTCAATATCAAAATCTTTTCCTAAACCGTTTTTCAATCTATTAGTATATACAAACCTTTATTTCACTCGTATGAGAAATCTAATTAAACGGCTTAGCAAAACAAGTGGTATGAAACGCTTGCGTTTACTTCGTCGGTTAATTTTCGGACTTGTTCGATTGAACCACTTGTGACATTTTTCTAGTGAAGATCTACAATTTGTTCGTAAATATTTAAGTTAAGCTAGTGGTTATGGGACATGAAGCTAAACTTTTATATTCACTAGCTTAGTGTAATTGACACTTCTCGTTGATCTTGATGATCGCTTTATGAATTAGACTAGCAATTGCACGATGTCTCTTTCATTGCAAGGTTAGACTAGACACCACTTGTGTGATTCCACTCACGCATACCTTTTTGCTTTTTGGTTAGTCTTGACCTCAATCTGTGTGATTCCATTCACACATGCTTAGTGTAATTGACACTCCTCGTTGATCATGATGATCGTTCTGATGGTCAGACTAGACACCACTTGTGTGATTCCATTCACACATACCTTTCTGCTTTTTGGTTAGTCTTGACCTCAATCTGTGTGATTCCATTCACACATGTGGGGTAGCTCCCCTTGGTCTTCGGACCGTCATGTGATAGGCCTCTTTCCCTTTTTCTGTGATTTCTAGATTCCTTATGTTGATTTCTGGAAATTTTATGCTTCACCTATTTTTGTGCATTGGTGAATTCATATGTTATTGATTTGTCATGAGTACAAATTTGGGGTATGATACCTCTTTGGATCTTTGAGAAAATTCTTGTGATATTGATTATCTCTTATCGGTTGATCTCTTGTTGATCATTATTTGCATACTTATAGTTGTATGTCAGTATGGGTATTTCATATTTATGCCATACCTCTTATCGGTTGATCTCCTGTTGATCATTATTTACATACTTATAGTAGTATGTCATTATGGATATTTTATGTTATGCCATATCTTTTATTCTATGTCATATTCCCATTCGAGTTTTCATACTCCGTTCGAGTTCTCATACTCTTATCTTGTGATTTCTGGATTTCTTGTGTAGATTTCTAGAATTGGTGCTTCACCAATTTTCGTGATTTCTATTGATAAGTTTTATCAATTCTTGTGCATTGGTGAATTCGTGTGTTATTGACTTGTTATGAATACAAGTTTAGGGTATGATATCCCTTTCTATCTTTGAGAAGATTCTTGTGACATTTTTGATGAACGAAAATTCATTGGTATTATATTTTGATGCCAATTATTTCGATGAAATTTTGACGTATGTCGAAGTTGCTACTGACATTGCTATTTTAATCACGTGTTTTAGAAATTTGTTATTCTTCAAAATATTTCAAAATATAAATCAAAAATTTGTTTTCAAAATTTTTACGATTTGCGCTTTCAAAAGAATGAGGAAGCGAATTAAACGTTTCAGAAAAATCGAGGACTATGACCCCTTTCTTTTACTGATTCGCTTAATTCCGGACTTGTCTGTTTGAGAACGTAAAATGTTATTTATTTAAAATACACAATTTTGCACTTTCAAGGAAACGATGAAGTGAATTAAACGATTTAGTAAAACTCGTGGTTATGGGTCATGTGCGTTTGCTATTTCGGTTAATTTCGGACTCGTTAATTGAAAATTTGTGATTTCTGATTATCGTTTGTGATAATCAGATATTTATTGTTTCTAATTATCGCTTGTGATAATTAGATATTTGTGGTTTAATTATCGTTTGTGATAATTAAACATTTGCGATTTGAGATTTGATTATCAATTGTGATAATTAAATATTTGTGATTTGAAATTTGATTACCGTTGTGGTAATTTCTGATTATCGTTTTGATAATTGGATGTTTATGATTTTTGATTTATCGTTTTTGATAATCAGATATTTATTGTTTCTAATTATCGCTTGTGATAATTAGATATTTGTGGTTTAATTATCGTTTGTGATAATTAAACATTTGCGATTTGAGATTTGATTATCAATTGTGATAATTAAATATTTGTGATTTGAAATTTGATTACCGTTGTGGTAATTTCTGATTATCGTTTTGATAATTGGATGTTTATGATTTCTGATTTATCGTTTTTGATAATCAGATATTTATTGTTTCTAATTATCGCTTGTGATAATTAGATATTTGTGGTTTGATTATCGTTTGTGATAATTAAACATTTGGATTTGAGATTTGATTATCAATTGTGATAATTAAATATTTGTTATTTAAGATTGATTTTCGATTTTTGATAATCGAATACTTGTTGATTTGATTATCGTTTTTGATAATCGAATATTTGTGATTTGAGATTTCTGAATTATCTATTGATAATTAGATTTTGTTGATAATTTATGAATTTCTTTTATGAAATTAAAAGATTTCTTTGGCGTTTATATTGTACTACGCCGGTATACCGACTCAATTTTTTGCTATTCATGATGTTTTCAACGTCTTCCAATTACGGAAATGCCTTAGGGATTTCCAATTTCTATTCTTGAGCAATCTTATATTCACATCATTGCTTCGGGGGTGTAGCACCTTCGAAATATAGATGTTTCTCTTGTTGAGATTCTCAATGGTTCTCAAATTCTATGGATTTCTCTTAGGAATCCAAAGAATTCATCGAGCAAACATGTTCAGGCTTTCTCTTTCATGCTCTATATAGTGAACTTTCTATTTCTAACTTCTTCATCGTATGATGATGTTCTTTATGGTTGTTACCATTTGTCCATTTGTTCCTTAAGATTGCGAGGACGCAATTTCTTTAAGGAGGGTAGTCTGTAACAACCCGATATTTTCATCAATTTTCAAATTGAAGTTTTTAAAATTTAAATTACAAATGGTTATAAAGTTTGAGGGGCTTTGATTTTTTTTTAAATAGTGGTTCATTTGTTTTGGCTTCGGTCCAAACTTTGGTTTTTAGTAGTTTGTTGATAAACGTTCGATCTCTGTAGTGTTTACTTGGTTTTCCATAGCGTACCTGTGAATTAAGAACAATGCTATCAGAAAGTGTGAATAATTATTATAACAATCAAATTGCACTTACCATTAAACAAACAAGCTAAACGCTAAACTAAATTAAGCAATCTCCCTTAACTAAATTATTTATTAAATATAAACCAGCCCAACCAAACTGCCTCTCCCATTTCAGCCCAAAGTATTAAATTATAAAACATAATCAAATCGCAACTCATTTCAAATTTTCAACCCAGCCCACAATCTCCCTTTTACTTTTCCTTCGACTTAAACCCGATCCCCTCTTTCTCATTCTCTATTATTCGTTCGAAACCTAAAACCACCGAGAGAACAAAAATGGTGGCGGCCTCGTGCTCCATCGATCCTCATCACCAATTAGGGCTTCATCAATTAATGGCTGCTCGCCCTCGCGTTCGTCTTCGCTTCAGGCCAAGGTGAGTGGTCCTCCGCTCACATCTAATTCAAGTCAATTTAATGATTTCTGGCTCGTTTAAATTCGTGATTTTTGGTTGCTTGATTAATTGATTCCCACGGTATAAAAATAGGACTGTTGTGATGGTGATTTTCGGGTTCACTTGTTTCGAATTTCTGGCAATTGATTTTTATGTAAATGTCGACATTTGCTCGACCTAATACTGTTAAGCTTTGTTCGTACCTACCACCATCGTTGCATTGATGTTATGCTTTCGGCCATTTGAGTTGTTTAGATGCCTGTGATGATTTTCGACTTTGTCAATTCGTATTCAATTGTTTGAGTTGTCGATTCATTTTTCTTGCAGTCCGTTTGAAGTTGTTTTATTTGACTTTGGCTATTTTGTTTACCGCCTCTGGTGGCACTATCGACTTCGTTCGATTTCACCCGCTGTTCAATGACTGCGACCACTTTGTTGGATTTTGGACTCACTGATCATTATGACTTTGATTTTTGTACTGCTTCGGGTTGCCCTTTCTCTTCCACTATTCACTTCGAGCATGGGTTGCTCTGTCCAGTTTAATGCATTCATATAGTAGCTGGATTTGGTCGAGTTGCTTGATTCACTGTTGAATTCAATTGCTTGATGTATTCGAGTTAGTGTTGTCCCATCTGTTCATCACTATATATTTAAAAATATTTGTGCATATGTAAATATATACATATGTATGTGTGTATGAATAAATTGGTGAATTGGCTAGAATTGCAATCTTGTAGTCATCATGTATGCCTGGTCTCATTTTCATGTTACCGGTATCATGTATCACTTTGATTGGTCTGCACCCATTTCTCTTCATTGCTGTGTGTATACATACATTTATGTAGCATGTTATTGCAATGTTGTGCACTTCATATTGTTTAACCTTTTGGACATACATGTTGAGGCTGTTGTTTATTTGCTGTCATGTTCAAATTTACCATTTGCCTCTGTGTTGCATTGAACTGTGTTTCACTGTCTTGCTTGCTGAGGCAGCTCTGTCCACTGTTTCATTTTGTGTACACTACCTTATTTAGTTCACCTGAACTTTGAACCGATCCAATGTGATGTTAAATACCTTTGTAATTGCTGTCACAATTGTTGGCACTGCTAACATAACATATGTGCACTTATAAGTGTCCTCATGTGTATACCTGAATCTGGTATAACTCGAGCATTCCCTCTTCACTGCATATGTTTTGAGTCACTGTTGCATTCGTTAGACTTTGCATTTGTTTGCATTTATATGCATTCTTGTAGACTTTGATTATCCTATATGCTTGCTGTCGGTTTTGGTGCATTTTGCCTCTGTTGCTCGAGTATATGAGCAGTTTCATATATGTTGGCCATATCTCTCTCTTGCTGTCACCTTATTCCACTGTGTCTTCATGTTGGTACCACTGCCATTATTTGTTTGTTAGCACTGTTTCACCATGTCACTGCCATGTGCATTTGGATTGATTTTCGAATTACACTTGAGTTGAATCCGATGACTCGGGTTTGATCTTGTGTTTGGTTGTGAATTTTCATTGGGTACATCATCACTGTAGTGGCAAGGCAGTGCACGCAAGCGTGAACTGCAGCCACACGGTATTCATTGGGTACATCGTCACTATAGTGGCAAGGCAGTGCACGCAAGCGTGAACTGCAGCCACACGGTATGGTTTTGTGATATTCTATTTTGTTTTGATTTATTAATCTTTTGCGTAGTTCATGTGCTGTAGTGGCGAGGCAGTACACGCGTGCGTGTACTGCAGCCCTACTCATCTTAATATTTTAATTGATATTTCAATGGTTTGAACTGTTCTGTTTATTTCAATTCAATATTCTGAATTGCATTCTTATTTGGTTTAATTACTGTCGTCTATTCATTATTTGATTATTATTGCTTCTGTGCACTAATAACTGAGTTTGAATTAGACTGACCCGAGTATTATTTTCTTTTGAATTTAATACTCGGGTCAGACCGAGTATTTCAGGTTGTAGATATACTGCTTTGGGTTGCTGCTAGAGCTATGAAGTTCTTTCATATCTTTTGGAGTAGTCGTCGTTATTTGTAGTAGTCTGTAAAATTGTATAGGAAGATATGTGTTCATGTATATTAAATACGTTAATGTACTTGTATATGTAACTTCCTGAGTCGACTGTTGTAGTTGTATCATATGTACCGTGTCAAATGTATTGTAACTGACACCAGTTATTGCATATATGAGAGCATCTGTTTTATCTGTGTTCCGCATTTAAATTTATCTGTGTTATTATTTTATATTTACTGTTCTAAACTATTATGAACCATCGTAGTTCGTGTTATACTGGAATTGGGGTATTTCGATGGGAGAAAATAAATCAGAGATGGAAAATGAAAGAATATATATATATATATATATATATATCACTCCTACCGAGATAACCAATACTAGTGTAAGGCCAACTATTGATGGCCGCTCCTCAACAGCCTTATTCTCCGTGCTAGTTGACAGCACTACACCGCACTGTTCTTGGCTAGCGTGGGTATAGAGGTGGGGCGTCACATTAGAACATAATTTTTCGAATTTAATTAGGAATAAGTGGAGTGCTATGAGTTTTTATAATATTAGAAATAAGGATAATTCTGCTAAAAATTTTGTTTTAAAACTTAAGGATCTTAGGAATTTTCTTAAAAATTGGAATAAAAAAGTTTTTGGTAGTATTAAAATTAAAAAAGAAAATATTCTTTTTGAAATGCTTAGAAAACAAGATAGAAGAAACCAGACAACTAAATTTAGATGAGCGTAACGTTCTCGCTAATCTAAAAGATAAGCTTAACTCCATTTTAGAAAAAGAGGAGGTTATGTGAAAGCAAAGATCTAGAATTCAATGGATAAATGAAGGTGACAGTAGTACCAAATTTTTTCATAATATGGAAAATGGTAGAAAACGTAGTAATATGATTAATTCTATTTCTATGAATAATGAAGAATTAGTTGATCAAAGAGATCTTAATAAGGCTTTTGCAGACTATTATAAATAAATTTTTGGTAATAAGAACAAACATAGAATTAATGCTAGATGGAATGATCTCTATCCTTCTGATTCTAATGTTGATCTTTCTGAGTTAGATAACCATTTTACTAAAGAGGAAATTTGGAAAGCCATTAATGACATGCCATGTGATAAATCACCTGGTCCGGATGGGTTCCCAATTTTCTTTTATAACACATTTTGGAATGTTTTAAAATTCGATTTAATTAGCACATTTAACGAATTCTATAGTGGAAATCTGCAGTTGGGAAGATTTAATCTTGCAAATGTTATTTTATTACACAAAAAAGTAGGCGCTAATAACTTAAAAGATTTTAGACCCTTTTCACTAATTAACTGCTCCATAAAAATTACTTCAAAAGTTTTAGCTAATAGACTTAGTATAAGAATGAACGATCTAATTGACTGTTCGCAATCTACTTTCACTAAGGGGAGAAATATTGCTGATGATGTAGCTGTTGTTCATGAATACATTAATCACTATTGTAAGAATAATATAACCCGTGCGATTTTAAAATTGGACTTCACCAAAGTTTTGGATTCAGTAGATTGGGATTTTCTAGTTGATATATTTCATGCTTGAGGTTTCAGTCATAGATGGATTAGCTGGGTCATGAATTTACTTAAAACTGGTAACTCTAATATTATGTTTAATGGTATTTTAGGTAATAAAATTCAATCTAAGCGAGGTTTAAGGCAAGATGATTCTTTATCACCACTTTTGTTTAACTTAGCCGTAGATACTTTCGCTACGATAATTAAAAAAGCTATTGACAATGGATCTCTACGGAATGTAGGTAACGATATATCGCGTAACAGTGTATTAGTTCTTCAATTTGCAAATGATACGTTGCTTTTCTCTTCCCATTTACCTAGGCACATTATTGCTCTTAAGTTTATTTTATATATTTTTGAATTACTTTCAGGTTTAAAAATAAATTTCGATAAAATTTCATTTTTAGTATAAAACGATTTTGAAAAAGTTGAAAATTTAGTTGCTAATATGTTTAATTGTAAAACCGTGAGTTTTCCTTTTGACTATCTTGGTTTTTTGATTAGACCTACCAAACTTAAACATGGTAAATGGTTTATAATCCTAGATAGAATCAAAAATAGGATTCCTAATTTGAATGAGAGATTTTTAACGAGAGCGGATAGATTACTTCTAATAAACTCGGTCTTACCAGCTCTTCCGATCTATTGGATGTCTATGCATCTTTTTCCGCATTGGATGATCGATAAAATTGATAAAATTAGAAAGGACTTCTTATGGAGTGGAGATAATCCTAATAGTGTATTAAATGTTTAGTAAATTGGGAAAGTATTTGTAAGTCCAAAAAGAAAGGTGGTTTAAGAGTCATTAATTTGCGCAATACGAATTTGTCGTTGTTAGGTAAATGGTTATGGATGTTTAAGGATATTAATGAAAATCCTATTCGGTAAGAAATCTTCTCTAAATATTACTATAATTGCAGTAATAATTTATATCAAATTACTCCTATGGTTATATCTAAATTTTCTAATTTTTGAAAATCTATTTTAAAATGTCAAGAGATTTTTAACATAGACACTAAGGTAATAGTACTTCTTTTTGGCATGATCGTTGGATTTCCCTTACTCCTCTTAGGATAGAATTTAAAAAGCTATATGATATCTGTATTTTTAAGGATGCTTTAATTATAGAAGTTTTTTCCCCGAAAATGTCCGTCCTTGGAATTTTAGTTTTAATAGAATCTTAGTTGGTTCAACTCTTAGGCGGCTTGCTTTGCTTTATGCTAGATTAAACATATATAATATTGATAATGATAATTTTAGTTGGGAATGGGATAAGAGCAAGAAATATACTTCTATTTCTTTTTATAGATTTATTAATTTTTCCAGTGTGATGAATAATTATTTTACATTTATTTGGAAATCAAATGCTCCCCCTACATCTAAAATTCGCATGGGATTAATTAAGCATGGAAAACTAAATACTACAGAATTTTGAAAAAGAAAAATACGCAAATCGATAATAAATATTATTTTTGTAATCAACGTTTCGAAGATATTAAACATGTATACTATGATTGCATGGATACTTATTTCATTCTGAATAATATTCTTAAAATCTTTAACTTTAATCTAACAACTAAATTATATAATTGTGAATATTATTGGAATAGTTTTATATTTAAGTTCAAAAAGAAAAATAGATTTTTACTGGACACTTTAATCATTATAATTTGTTGGTATATTTGGGTTGAAAGAAATCAGAGAATTTTAGAAATAATTATAATCATTTTAATAAATTGATTTTTATAATTTCTTCATTTGTTTTTAATATATCGGATATCTAATCCTAAATATAAATTAACTAAAAATAATATATTTAAAGAATATCTTAATAAGGTTAATTATAATACTAATCTATTTAAATATAAAAATAATATTTTGGACATTAAGAATTGTAGTATTAATATTTTTTCAAACTTAAGTGATGATTCACTGTGTATCATAACATCTATTAATCAAAGGATCATAAGGATATCTCTGTTTTGTTTTAGATATTGTTTTAGTTTTTGTTTGTTTTAGTTTTAGATCTTTAAGTTCATTCGATCATGGATTCCTTTTAAGCCTTTTCTTATTCTTTATTTTAATCTTTCATATTAGCTTAACTTTTGTATCATTATTTCTATTTCTTTTATACATACATATGTAAATAATTTCACTTATGTACATACATGTGTATCATTTTAACTATTTTCTTTATATTAGTCCCATTTCAGCTACAGGTCTTGGGCTAGATCTGGTGTTAGCTTCTTATTGTAGGTACACATGATTGTGGCTTGAAGATTGCTGTATGCAGGGAGGTGTTCTTCTCAGTACATCTTCATCTTCATTATGGAGTTCTGTTCTCAGGAGAATTCACTATTCAGATATGCACTACTTCCAGAGTCTTCAGAGTGGCGTTTCCAGTCTAGATCATTCGCGGTTCCGTTTCAGATCATTCGCTTTTCTATGCCTTCAAAGTCAGCAGCATGAAGTTGCCTTCTTAGATAGAGACGGCTTCCATTTTCATTGGTTATTTCATAATTTTTTAGGTACTTTAACAACTTAATATCAGACGGTGGCCATGCCGGAGCTCGATATTGGATATAATGGACGGTGGTCTTGTCGGAGCTCATTTTAGGAGTACCTGAGTTTTTTCTTTAATTTTTGTATTTAGATTAGCTACCTGGCAGACATGTTGCTAGCACCTTGTTTTGTGATACAAATATAGTATCATGCGTGCTATACTTTATTTTAGAGGATCATATATTTTTCTCAAAAAATTGTATGAACCATTGTGGCGAAATTCATTAAACCACAAAGATTATTTTGGCATCACAAATGTTTTTAGAAGAAAACCTTGTTCAATATTCGTTATTTCATAACTAGTTTTGTAGACATAAAGGTTGATGTATTAAAAATAATATTTCAAAACTTTCGTGTTAAAATTTTCAGGCAATGGTAATCTTTTTTACCAATTACATGTTTTGTGGTCAATAAATATTTCCTTTTCAAAGATTATGATTTATTTTGTTAAACAAAATAAATTTGATATTTTTATTGGAATAAGGAAAACGTGGAAAATTAAATGGTATGGTACTTCAAATCAAATGATATAATACATAACGAGTCAGAATACATATATAGATATATAGAATAAGAAAGATATACAAGGAACATCCATGATGGAGTGTCAAGGCTCAAAAATGCACATGGGATTGACGGACAAACAAAGGAAGAGCAAGGAACCGAACTTGACTTGTGTTGGGAGGATTTGCTTCCAATCGGAAGGAAGCCACGTGAAGTACCCTACAATTACAAGTCTTCACATGTTTAACTCCCGCTCCCTTTTCACTAAGTTGGTCTATGTTCAGTATTTCATATCCAAATAGATTTTATTCTTTGTATTTACACAATTACATTTAGATTGTCATATCTATTTTGTTAATTAATTTGCATGCATCTAAAACCGTTGGACATAATGGAGCCCATTTCTCCTTTTGCATTTATTTCGTCTTCCCAATCATTAAATCCTTTTGGCTTTTCTTCTATCTTACTTGAACCTGCGAATCTGTGATTAGGATTGAGTTCTGGGATCCTCTTACTGTACTTTTAATCCATCAAAATTAAAAGAAATGTTTTACTTACACCAAAAATTTAGGGTATATCATTACCGTTATCACAAAGAAAGAGCACATTATGCATGGATCTCCATATCATCCTGGTGTATCATTCTATTTTTTGCATGATATCGATTTACTGTAAATGTTGTAGTAAGTTTAATTTCTGAAATTAAATTGCATTTACATTGCTAAATATACTGTATGCGATGATCCATGCAACCTACAAGTACCCTTACGTAGTCCAAATGCTTGGTTTCCAGTTTTGCCACAAAAACTCTTAAATTTGAATGGAATATTTGTGTTGCGAACCATAAAAAGGTGTTGCTATATGCATCATGTCAATTCCTACCGTCGTTTAAAGGATAAAAATGCTCGATATTTAATTGTTTTTACTGCATGCAGTGAGCAAAACAGGGATAAAACGTATGTAAACTACACTTTTTTTTTAACACTAAACTACTGTTCAGTTATATTTACACAAAAGGGGGGAAAACATATTAAGGTTAGTAATGTATATAGAAATGAAAGTGTTTGATTGATCACTTTCCGAGAAACATAACTGGCCAGGTAAAAAAATGAATTGTGCATGTCATTGGAAAACATCCGATTTTAATAAAACTTGCGAAGGATATATCACTTGCTTATTTTATCTTCAGATACGAACATACAACCACCAGCAACTTAACAACTAAGAGGAACTTGATGTTTCAGTTTAACATATCGAAGTACTTAGATGCAACGGTCTTTTAATCATGATTGATTTATTAGATCATGATGTACCCGAATTTTTCTAAAACGTGGTAAAATATTGTACTGCAGCAACGATTGGCTTTTAAAGGCTAGGTTACATGTAATTAATCGCTTTCTGTAACGGTTATAAGTCTAATCGTATTAACGCTTATTAATATCAAAGCCAAAATTAATTATTATTTTTAACGCATAATAGTAGGCTGGAAACATTTAACCTTGTGAAGAGGGCGATAAGAGTGAAGTGGAGCATCATCGCATGATATGTACAACCAATTTGCTTTGTCCAACTTTGGTGCCTGCCCCCCACATATCATGACCTACGCCCTCCTCATCTCTATCACGTGGTCGTCGCCTTGTTCTTGTTCCTGTCTTCCACGTGTCATTCTGTCATTAAATCAGTAGCCGAATTTTAACTGGACACGGCCTTTCACAGACAGGGACGTTAATCTGTTTGCACCGATGTTTTAAGAACCGGACCGCCAGTCAGACCGTGACGCTCAAAGGTTCAGGGGTCCGAAGGTTGAACCGGCCGGACCGTCGGAACCGTGTATTTTTATTTTTTTAATAATTTATACATTACAAATGTAGATTGTAGAATAAGTTTAATAATATATGATGATATTCACTCATATTGTGATACTTTCGAACATTGAATTAAACACACAGCAA
Source organism: Allium cepa (assembly GCA_030765085.1). Taxonomy (NCBI): domain Eukaryota; kingdom Viridiplantae; phylum Streptophyta; class Magnoliopsida; order Asparagales; family Amaryllidaceae; genus Allium; species Allium cepa. Next base: position 1,043,646,568 of record CM060941.1, on the reverse strand, counting down.
TTAAACTCACTCATATACAAATACATTACATGTTTGTTTTAAAATTAACATACATAAAATTATCATATAATAGCTGACAGGAATGATACATATAAACTCCAAAATAACAACCCAAAAAGTACAAGAAGGTTTTTTTTTCCATATATTCATGGTCCATAATGATGTATGCCTATTACCCGCAGCACCTTCTTCGGCTTCATGTAACATTGCCGTATATGAAATTGATGTATCAAAATTAAATGTTTCCACATCATTGTGTATTTCTTGTAAGCCTACTTCATTACCAATAATATCATCAGTGTCAAGTTCAGCATCATCATTCTCAACCACATCAATGTCTTCATCAACTAAAAGTTGCTCTAAGTCACTATTATCTAATTCTGCATTCTCAAAGCAATTGGCATCTATCAAAATAACACAAATATAGAACAATTAGCCTCTATGTTAAAATACATAAAATAGATAATTCAAAATGAAATAACTATTACCTTCACTGTTATACAAAGCATTAATCTCATCAACTGTCAATAATGGTGGTTCCTCCTCCACCACCCATGTGTTGTTTTAGTCAAATTCAAGGAAACTAATAGGATCATAATTTCGCCCCATGTGTTGCAACTATGGAACAAAGTTCATGGAGGTTGCGGGTTCGAGTCCCGCAGCTGAGATATGTTTCCCTTAAGGCCATAGCGGTCTATCCTCAATAAAGCCGAAAATGGTAGAGGATTAATGCTCTTGGCTAGGCTGGCTAAAAAGGGGGGTCAGTGTGGCGGACAGCTGTATCCTCTAACTCTACTCTCCGGAGTAGGTTTTTAAAAGAATAATGAGATGGATAATTTTAAAAATGATATGCTAAATGGATTGATAATAATATAAACTGCACACAAGAATTTGAATCAAACAAATGTCTTAATAATGTCAGCTAGCACTTCAACTCACAATATAAACTGCGATTTATGTTATGTACAATTATTAACTGTTTTGCTTCCTAATAATAAACCAGTACCAACACAAAGGTGGTACCAAATTCAATAAAGAGAATTGATTATATGGAGCTCAAACTGTACAACTTGGTTAAAGTAGCATGCACTGTGCTGTGCACTATCAAACTGTGCACTGTCATTGGCTGACAAGTAATGCTTTGTGTTGACATTCCTAAATACATTGTCTGGCAATGCAAGTTATAAATCACTGTGCTCTATCAAACTGTGTTGTGCACTATCAAACTGTGCTGTGCACTATCAAATATATTGTCTAGCAATGTAAGTTATAAATGCCAATAAAAATGTACAAAAGAAAACATTGTTCCATTGAAATTTAAGGATACAGTAGATCATGTACATACAAGAAAACTAAAGTATAATGATTAAATGAACAACTTACTTTTGCCCAAGTCGAAGAATGTAGTGAACGAACACCAAATCATTTAGTCTTTGATGCTCTAGTCGATTCCTTTTTTTTGAATGGATTTGTTCAAAAACACTCCAATTCCTTTCACATCCCGAGGAGCTATAAGTTTGGCTTAACACTCGAATAGCCAACTTTCTTAGATTCCGTAAATTGACCACCATTCATCTACATTTGAATCACATAATAATTATGGCTTATAAATTTAGATAATAATTTGCTTTGAAATTTGGATGTTCACCTGGAAGCATTAGATGACGATTATTTATAGCAGAGTTCCTTCCAAAATCACCTTCTGCATTCTTGTAAAATTTTATCTCTTTTGTAAGACTTCTAGTCAAATTTGAATCCTCGTTGGAATATTTCTCAGTTACATCTAAAATAGCCGAATGACAAGAATAGTGTTTCTCCATCATCGCCACATTATATTGATATTGAGGATTAAACCAGAAACCGGCAGAATGTAGACTGTTATGCAATTGTTTATCCCATCGAGTTTCCATTATATTGATAAAAGGCTCTATAATCTTTTTCTTTCGTGCAAATCTTTTTGTCATATCTTCTCTTGCATTGTGGACTGCAGCATACAAATAACCCATTGCGGGTCTCTCATCACTATCGACGATTCTAAGAACACGAATAAGTGGTTCGGTGATACTAACAATCAAAGAGCATTCCTTCCAAAACGTCGGATCAAAAACATGATTAACAAATTGTTTCCCCTTTATATCTTTTGCATATGATGATGCTTTCCAAACTTGACTAGTCACCATGGCCAAAAGTTCATCTTTGTGACTTAAAATACTTTGTAAAGCAACAAAGTTTGTAGCAAATCTAGTCGGAGCCGGACGAAGTAAATTTCTCCCACTTATGAACCTTCGCATTACTGATAAAACAGAACAATGATTATAAATAAACTTTGTTATCTTCGAAGCTTGATCTACAGCATTGGAGACTCGCTCAAGTTTCCCAATATCACTAAACATTAAATTCAAGCAATGTGCGGCACATGGGGACCATGAAATAGTAGGAAATTTCTTCTCAATTAATCTTCCAACAGCTACATAATTTGTTGCATTTTCGGTAACTACTTGCATAATACTTTTAGCTCCTACTAACAAAATAACTTCTTTAAATAGGCCAAAAAGCATTACGGCGGTTTTAGAAGCAGCTGAAGCATCAACGGATTCAAGAATAATGTACCTGTATCATAGTAGACAAGGTAATTAATTAAAACATGTTTTAAAGTATATGAAATTGCTACAAAAAAGTAAACTGAAACTCATTTTTTTCTCACTTTGCTAATAATCAGGTTTGTAAAACATGTAACGCTCAAAGTTGTGTTTGTGGTCTGACAACATATTATAGTATTTGGTTTGCAAAAAACATGTAAGTCATAATAAAAATTAGTGTATCTTTAGGAGAATAAATCAAGAAGTTAATCAAACTTCTACCATTCTGATCCAACCATCCATCAGCCATTAACGAACAACCAGTTTCCTTCCATGAATCACGGTGTTTTTTGACTTCATCATCCACTTGTGCAACACAGTTCTTCAATAACTGGCCACGCAATGCATAGAGGTTTAGTCCTTCGTATCCTTTTCTGTAACTAGTAATTGCATTAATCATTGATTGATACAGTACAGAATTTACCGCATTTAAAGGAATTGACGCGTCATAGAACCACTTTGCAACGGTCATGTCCACCGCATCCTTGACTGCTTGGCCTTGATATACACATTTTATAGTTGGTTGAGAACCGATGGTGGTTCTCGGCATAAAAGTAGGGCTCAAAAGATCGGTAGAACCAGTAGGTTGTAAGCTAGTAGACGCGAATCTCTTTCTATAATTATGAAGTAAACCATCTTCTGCTTCATTTTCCAAAACATAAATTTTAGACTTTTTTATTGCAGTATTCTTTTTTAGAACTTCCCTGCTTTCAATATTTAATTTCATAGCATGTTTGACTTCATCTTTTACGTGCAAACAAGTCGCACATCCACCTCCATTTAAACCAGAAAGGTGATATTTGAAGCGGCGAATCCCGCCGCCTTTGAATGTTTTGTTGCAAAACATACATTTTATCTCTGAATTTCCATTTATTATTGTCTCGATGCAATATTGCCATGCTGGATCCATGTTAGGTCTATTTGATTGACGAGTAGTGGTTTCGATGCTGGGATTTGACGCTTCTCTAGAATGTGGATTTGATGTCATTCTGTTATCACTAAAAATGAAAGATCGTTATTTATCATTCACAGTATCATGTAACAAGTAAAAGTTTATAAAAAAAATAGTAGTTGCTAACTGTTGTAGTAGAGCAATTTGTCTATATAGGATTAAATGTGAAATTATATGTTTTAAATGTGAACAAGTTTCACATATGTTGAATATATGAACAATGAACCGTGAATTCAAGGTTATATATCCAGTTAGGATTTACTGCCTTTTAAATCCAACTTATATTAACTTGAAAGCTGAACACATTCAATTACATAAGCTTGAAATTTGATGATATTGTTTATATTCTAAGATTTGTGTATTTGAATAAACATACACAAATCTGCATTCAGTGTGTATTTGAATAAACTATGCATTCAGTGTGAGCATATTTACAGAACTACATAAGTTAAATAATTTATGAATTTTGATGACATTTATATTCTAAGATTTGTGTATATATACATATAAACTATGCATTCAGTGTGTTGGAGCATATTTATTATTTATAGAACTGCAATCAACTGTGTATTCAAAGCTGAGTACATTTTTATTAATTCTATTGCAAATTTTCTATGGCAAAGAAAGCTTAGTTCACATCAGATTCAGGTATCTAGCTATCCAACCCAGGTTGCGATTGAAGCCCCTTGCTGTTTCACTAAGGGTCGGCTCTGTATATATTTCTCTCCCATCAAAATTTGTCATATTTTCCTATTCGATATCCCCATGTTTGCACTTTGGAGAAAATCCTTACATCTAAGTTTTTACAATAATCGGTAACCCAATTTCAAATCATTTTCAGAAATCACTGATCTACTTCAAAAATCAAAGCAAATAGAAACACCCAATTACCTAATTTCATCAGCAAAGCATGTTATGATGGAGGCCGATGCAGTGGGTTGCAATGGAATTGGAGGTAACATATTGCGATTGAAGTGGAGGCATCAACTTGCGGCAGAGGAGGAGCTTTAGGTTTTGATCGATTTAGGGTTATGTCATTTTTACTTTGAGCGTAGAAAAAATACGTGATTGAGAAATGAAAGAGATGAGAGTGGTTGGATGGGTTTCTTTCACGCAGCTCGACCTCATTTTTCTGGTTCAACCGAAGGTTTAGACATATGAACGACCCAATTGCATTTCGGATCGCCTGGCTCCACGGCCTGTGGTTTTTCGCGGTCCGACCGCGGCCGTATCCGGTTTCCAAAACACTGGTTTGCACAACAACATGGATAACACAGATGCGTTCCCGAACTCACGTCAGTCGGCGTTTGGAAAAGTCGTTTTACCATATTCAGAATGGTGAATTTTTTGGGATTTAAAGCTTATGTTCACCGCAAACAAGTTTAGTTCAAACTGAAGCACTTCCCTTGCCACTGAAGAAACTGGGGTGAAATTTTTTGACCCTCATCCCTCTATTTGAAAATAATTAGGTCCTAGTTCCTTTCATTTACACATTATAATTATCTTTATTTTTAAATAACAAAGAAATATAAAACTGTAAAACCATACCCGCTTTCATCTGTCATTCGATCAAAAAAGAAGAAAAAAACACGCGAACACTCAGAATCAAACTAAATACCTAATTTGCAAATTAGATTTTCTACTTTCAATCAGCAAAATAAATTGAAGCTATACTCGCCGCTTACATTTCAATCGACCACCTGTTCAATAACAAGAAAAAATAGAATTGATTTCCCAAAAAAAAGAAAATATATGCAAATTTATAGAAGGGGTTCTTCCATGTTCGAATATAACAGTCAAAGACAGTTACTGTAAACAGTACGCATCAGTTTAAACACAAAATCCACAAAATGAACCAGAAAAAATAATTCGAGCTTTGATATTGTTGTATTTATAATGTAAGGGAATTTATGAAAAATATTTGACATACATTATTTTGGTACTTGATAGATTGAAATTGTAGATTTGTGAACAATGAAATGAAAAATGACAAATGCAAATATTCTCTTAGCCAATATTTGCTGTGGCGACTCACATTTCGAAAGGTTTAAATCGACAATAATTCACATATGTCCAACTCAAACAATTCGGAACACAGATAATCAATGGGGTTAATAAAGAAGAAAAAATAAAAAAGGAAGAAAACAAACATAGAATCTCGTAGTGGAATAACAAAATATAATAATCAAATAAACAATTCATAAAGTCGTTTATACTATACATTTGATTATAATCTATACAACATTTATCAAAGTTATACATACAAAAGAATAATAGAATACTACTGTGTAGCAGAACAACAATATGGTGAAATAATACAAGTAATAATAATGTACCAACCTTCTTCTTCGTCCTCTAGAAAATATGATCTTCAATATGCCGAAAACTCAGGACCGATCCGAGCGTAATGAAAAGAAAATCACTCGAGTCAGGACTAAGGTATCCTTATGTGAGTCAAATTAATATCACATATAACATGAGTGTAATAGCGTTAGAAATGTTTACCGGGGCTTACATCTCCTATCCAGTGTATAACGTGCGTACAATAACTCAAGAGATGTTAGAGAATTTTCCATCTCTTAAGGATCCGTCAAAATGTTTATATATAGTAGAATACGATATATATGTCATGTCTAATCAGTAAAATAAATAGTTTCCTTAGCGTTAGGGCTTTACATTAACCCCCCTTAACGCGTTTTAAGCGTTATCGTACAGTGCATATAACACAACCAGTAGAACGTCGACAAATAGAGATGCGCTTGTGATATCCCAGAATTTCAAACAAATTTAAATGATATAATCTCTTATAAATTAATTAAAATTTGACAAAATTGTTATTTTAAACAATAATAATAATTGTGTTGTATATATATAGGTTTTAAATAGAATTATTACATACAAATGAAATTTGGATTTGTTAAAATAGTATGTATCCATCAAATTGAATTTTCAAATTGAATTTGAAATTTAACTTGAATTTGAATATTTAAATTGAAATTCAAAAGATAGTTATTTATATCTTAAATCATACCTTGATTTTAAAATGTATTTTCATGATTTTATTTAGAAAATAAAATTAGTTTTATATTATTATTTTTTAAAAAGAGATTTATTTATATAAATTAAATATGTATTTATAAATTGGAATTTTTTTTAAAAAACCTTTTTAGAAACTAATTTTGCATGAAAACTACAGGCGTAAATTTGTGAATATCTCTAACAACATGTGTTAAGAAATTAAGTAAATTTAGTGACAAGTGTCACTTATTTTTAGAATTATAAAGTTATACATATACATCTATTCATTTTCTTTTCTCGTTTTTTTTTCAAAACCTAAGAAACCAAACATGGAAAATATTTTATACTGACCAGTAAACAAAATCAAAATATGAAAGCATTAATCAAAGCCAAAAGCATCTCCAACTTGATTCAAGAGCAAGCTTCAAGCAAATCAAAGATTCAACTAAATATTCAAGCAAGAAATCAACTCAGTTTTAGTACAAATTCCAGTTCAAAACCTATAACCATTCAAACCAGGCAAATCATTTCAAGCTTCAGATTAGGAGCAGGAGCAACTCAACAAGTTACAGTTTCAATCATTTTAGATCAGTAGTAAATCAAGGTGCCAGATAAATAAGTTTTAGAGTTCAATTTTTCAAAGTTTTAAACTGCTGCAAAAACCTACTCTGCTCATATTAGCCTGGTGAGTAAACTTTTATCTTTAAGTTTGATCTACCTATATGTGTGAATACATGAAATAATCTTTGAAAATATGATGAGTACTCTGTTTGCATGTTTGATTAGGAATGAAAATATGTATATATGTATAATGATATTGTATGCATGTCTGTTAAAAACATAAATTAGCTCTGTTTTTAATTCAAAAGGCTTTAGAAATAATCAAAACTAATTTCACTTCCATTTAAACTGTTATATGTTAAGATGTAAAAATAATATAAGATTGAAATAACAAGATGTTTAACCTAAAAATAATTTTAAGTAAGATTGGTGAGAAGTTTTCCAGTAGAGGAAAAGATTTCAGAAACTTTTGATATTCTTTTTTAAAGTCAATTTGATTTCTGTAATTACATGTTTCATGGATATAGCTTGTTGGGCAAATTGAAACCATGAATTTTAAAAATGAGATCAGGATTTTTAGATGATAAATTTGGGAAGTTTTCGAGAATGAACGTTTTTGCATTTTCTGGCAAATTTTACCGATAGGCGATGGAAGAGGAATCGAGTTTTCGGCTGAAGCATACTGGAGGGTTGTAGGGCACGGCAAAAATGGCGACTCTATTTCTATTACGTCATGGTGGTGGTACGGGGAAGTTTTAGGGTTTTAGTGTCGTTCTGGACGAGGTTAAACCCGGGTCGATTACGGTTTCACGACGACGTCGAGTTGGACCGGTCCTGGAACAAGGTGAAGAGGAGGCCATGGCGTTGGATCTTGTGGAGTTTGGTGGTTAATGGTGGAAGAAATTGCGAAGGCGAGGCAATTATAGGTAGTTAGTCAATTTCAGGTTGGTTCGTGTGTTCGAATTTTTGAACGAAACCAGATTTGAGAATTCTGGATGGTTAGGATAGGTGCGATGGCCTAACGTGGGTTGTAAGGATGGTCGGAAGTGATCGCGGTGGATCATCGTCGGCGTGCATGTGCACGCATTAGCCTGAGTATCAGTTGTTTTGGTTTGAGGTGTTGTATTGGGAAGAGGAGGGTTGTTCGAGTCGAGTCGAGTCTTGGGGATGTAAGTTTTGAACTCGAAGTAAGTGTTCGGGTTATTGCGCGTGTGTTTCCAGGTTGGTAATTTATTTATTTTTAATAAAATAGGAAATGTGCTAGGGTGAACTCGGGTTTTATTCAAGAATTATGAAGATTTGCTCAGGTAAATTTCATTAGGAGATTAGGTTTGATTAAGATTTTAAGGGTTTAACTATGAAGGAAATTTGTAACTAATTTTTTTCAAATAGAAATGAATAAGTTACAAGGCCATAAGTATTAAACAAGTTTTTCCAGTGAAATTTCCAAAGATATAAATGAAGTTAATTTTTTTTATGTTGAAAATAGATTGTTTTGGTTCTTATGATAATATCAAGTAATTCATTGAAATATATGGGGTATTCTAATTATCTAAGATTTTACAAGCCGAATTTAAATTTCTTAAAGTAATTAAAGGAAAATTTATTACATAAGTATAAGTAATTAAAGAATAATACTGAATGTAATCAATTGGAGGATAATTGATTTCTTAATGAGATTAATTGAGAGTTAATAACTGAATGTGATTAACTTAAGAAAATTAATTTATGAAGTGATTAAGGGTTAATTTATCAACTCGAGTAATTATGGAATAATTAATTAATGAAGTAAATTAGGGGATAATGGGTTACTTAAATGTTAATTACTTAAGGTAAGTAATTAAAGGGAAATTTCTTAATGGAAGTAATTAAGGATAAATTACTTAGTGTAATTAATTGAAGGATTGATTAATTAATTAAAGAATTAGTTAATTAATTAATATGGCCAATTAAAAGATAATTAATCAATATAAGTGATTATAGAATGAATAATTAGGGTAATTAATTAAGGATAGTGTAATAAATTATTGTTAATTACTTTTTGACAGTAATTAAGGGATTATTTAATATGATGAGTGAAGGTTAATTAATTTGTGTAATTAATTAAAGGTAATTACTTAATGTAATTAAAGAGGATGATTAAGGGATGATTAATTAATGGTTTGTAATTAATCTTGCTTATAAATGATTGAATGATACAGAATACCTTGGTTTATTTGATATTTCTGATGCGAACGATATGCGATATGATATGTTTATGTTGACTATGTTGATGTAGTTATTTATCGATGATAAATTGCTGTGTATAAGTGACATCCTATTTAAAGTTGAATTGTATTTAATTTAAATTAATTTGGTTTAGGATGACATGGGATTCGAAGGGACCGGAGTCGGGTATTTACTAATACCTGAAACCACTTTGATTTGTAATATATACAAATTTTGTACAGATTTGATATGTGAAATCAATAGGCTGTTATGGAATGATTTGAGTGAGTTGGACCACTTAATCTACGTTTTGGTACTTAGAAATTGATGTGCATGATAAGTGATGTCTATAACAAAATTGTGAATTTGTAAATTGATACCAGATACCTTGGGTTTATATAAATTGTATGTTTTTGTATTCCATGTTAGATGGGTTTACTCATGCTGGTTTCCAGCCTGACCCGGGTGTTACTTTGATGTAATGCTCGGGTCAGACCGAGTATTACAGATTTTCAGGTAAGGACGTTCTGGAGCTCAGGAAGCGAGCTGGATGGCAGGAACGTATAGAGTGTTTCCGCTATGTTATATAGTTGTATATCTAGGACATGTTGTTTAAACTGTCCAATGTTGTGTAAATGTTGTAACTCTGATGTATAAAAAATGTAAATGTACTGACACAGTTCTTCTTTGTAAAACTGTTATTTTATTCGCTGCGAATGTGAGGTTTCTGTGATTTGATTTTGTTTCTTCTTCTTTCTCTTTTCTTCTTTTCCTAACAATATGGAATTTTCGGGATCGGAATTTTCAGGTCGTTACATTTGGTAACAGAGCAAGGTTAAGCGAGAACCTTGGCTCTGGTGGGATTACTCATTAAGGATAGGGTCAATAGTACCCTATAATGGGTTGAGTGTATAAATATAAGAGTGCGTACTTGTTATTTTCTTATATAAAGGTTTTAAAATGGTTTCAAAAGTAAATGAATCTTATATAAGTTTATTAAAAAATAGATTATCTATTATATTAAGGAAATTAGTTGTTGTATTAATTAAATTAAAAGTAATAGTAAGAATTAAGTGGTAATAGAAATGCAATCAAATTAAAATTAAATCAAAGATAAGTTTGAAATGGATTCAAACTGAAATTAAATCTTGAAATTGGGGAAGAATTTGAAAATAAGATTAATTAGAATTGGTTTCAAACCAGAGAAATAGAACGGTTATTGTATTTAATAATGAGATGATTGTTTTCCACTAAACAATAAAATGTTTTAAGGAAGTAACCATTTAAAAAGAGTAACTTGTAAATTCGAAAGGATGTAAATTAAAGTGGGTTTCAAATTGTAAAGTTCTGAATTCTAAATTTAAAACATTTGAATTGGTCTCAAAACGTTAAAGGAAATAATATTATTCAAACTATTTTGAATATGATCTTATTTTAAAATAAGAGATGTTATTTAATGTATTTAAATGAAAGGGTCCTATTTCAAACAAGGGTTGTTTGAAATTTTAAAGGAATTTGTTTGAATTTAAAACCAAAGGTGGTTTAAAATTTAAAAGTAACCAGGTGTGTAAAGGAAATAAACTCTAAGGTTGAGTTTTGAATTTTCCTTGGAATGTGATGTGAAACCCAAAGTGAAGTAGGATTTAAACTTAAGTGGGAAGGATATTAATCTGAAGTTTAAAATTTGAATGGGAATTCAAATTGTGAAAATTTGACTGGATTAAGTAAATTGAATTTAACTTGGAAGAAGTTAAATAAGTTTGAATGATCAACCTGATTTGGAAATTTCAAGATGAAATTAAGATTTAACTTGGCAAGTTAAATGGTTAATTGGAATTGAGAGTTTGTGTGATCTCAAAATGGATTTGAGATATGGAAATTGGAAATGGATGGATGTTTTAAAATAATTTGGATAATATTATTCTATTGTTATTAATAATCTTTAAGCCGAAATTGGGTTTGTTTAAAATGAATGAAGAAATTGGGTGTGGTAATATGATAAAATGGCACCATTTTGGACTTAAATTTTGAATGTTTAAGATAAAACGTCAAAGGTTTGGTTTCAAAATTGAAATTTAATAATAAATTGAATTTCAAAGATTTAGTTGTTTAAAAGGGATTTGAATTATTATTTGAACTTTGAAATAGGATAAAAATGGAATTTGGATTCAGAATTAAATGGTTTAAAGATATAAGTTAATTTGATTTAAAGGATTAGACCAACATTTAAAAATTTAACTCGAATTTATGTAATTCGGGATGGTTTATGTTTGAAATTTGAATTGAATTAGTTCAAATTAAATTTGATTTGAATTAATTAGAATTATGATTGAAGATGGATAAGTTTAAAAATTCAAATGGAAAATTTAATTGGATTGATTTGAAATGAAATTGAAGTTGAATAAGTTCAAATTCAAATGGGAATTGGGATTAATTCAAACTGGAATTGATTTGAAATTGAAATGGGTTCAATTTGAAATTAATGCAAATTGATTTGAATAATTTGGAATTGGGATTAAAGTTGAATAGGTTTAAAATTCAACTGGAATTTGATTTGAAATTGGAAAGAAATTGAGAATTAATTCAACTTGAATTGGGGTTAAATCAATTTAAATGGAAATTAAGGTTATTTAAAATTGAAATTGAGTCAATTAAACGAGTCAATTTAAATGGAAGTGGAAATTTAAAATGAATTGATTGGAAATGGAGATCGGGAATTGAACAGTTTGATTCTAGACTATTTTCAAAAAAATAAATTGTTTTAATACAAATCTATCTTTCCAAACTACTTACTATACAATCTCTCTTTTTAAAGATAAACTATCTTATACTTATTTTACAATTATTTTGGGAACTATTTACATTTTTTTCAACTGTTCTATAAACTAATTATTGTTTTCAACTGTTTTATAACTTATTACTATTTTACAACTATTTTGCAATTATTTAAAATTTATATAACTATTTTCTAATTATTTTACAATTACTGAACTATTTTACAGCTATTTCACAAACTATAAATTGTTTTTCAACTACTTATCTATTTTTAAACTTTTCAAGCTATTTTTAAATTTAAGATGGACAGAGTTCAAACTGTTTATGATTGAATATCCATTTGAGATAGGAATTGAGGTGATAATCCAAAGGGATTGAAGAAATGGTGAATAAATGAATAAGAACCTAAGGAAATGTGAATATAAAAAGAGATTGTTTTGGCTAATAATCAATGAGGATAAATACGTAGGATGTACGTATATTATTCTATTCGCATAGTGATTTGATCCAGATTCGAGCACAGAATTTCGAGATAGTATATCGATCCGAGTTGGGATTTTTCACTCGATTTTCGACGGCGAACCTGGATATGGGTTGTTGATTGGTTCTGGATATTCCCTATCATAGTTATGGCTATGCAAGGAGAATGACGGTTTCTGATCAAGAAACCAGATCAGTGTCTGCACTAGAAAGTCGGGTGGACGATACTAGTTCGGAAGGGAAATTGTGTAATCGGGTGAGCAATCAGATTGATATTGTGTACGAATGGTATGTGTACATCGTACGGATTGGAATGAAATTGATATTGAAAGTTTGTGGATAAGAACTGTAAAAAGGTTTTTGAAGTGGAAAATATATTTTTTGAAATATATAATGAAATAAAATAGAAATTGGATATTTCTATGGTAGAAATTTACTTTATGAAAGTAAGTATTTTGGTTAATGACTTTATAGAGTAATCAAATTTTAATATTTGATTTGGGATAAACAAAGTTATGTATCTTTGTTATGTATAAGATAAATCTTCCCTTGTTGAATCTATTGCTAAAAGAAAATGGATTTTTGGAAATAATTGAAGTATAAAAGGAGTTTTATACAAGTTTGAAATGATCCAAAGTTTTAAAAATTATATGTATATATATATATATATATATATATATAAAGGATCTTATGAGGATTTTGGAAAGGTTTTGGGAACCTTTGGATTTGAAAAGGCTTTTGATTTTGGGTAAAATCAATATTGAAATTTGGAAAGCCTAGTTTGAGAACTATCGATTTTGTGATAATCGATTTTGAGAAAGGAGATTTATTTGAGATTCATACTACGTGTATGATTTGGAAGATACTATATGTATATAGTATAAAGTGTTTTGAAAATGGCTCTTGAGAAAAAGGCGCTCCCTTGGGATGAACTTCTCAGGAGTACTATAGGTTGGTACTGCCTTGAGCCTCTAAAGGGGAGGCTCTAAAGTTGATCCTGTGAGGAGTCCGGACAAACTAGTTCCTGAGGATTATTGGATAGCGAAAGTCAAGGGCACTGATGCCTACAGAGGCATTTGGGTTATGCTGTGATGACGGTGTAACTCGATGTCGCTGCGATCTACTGTGTGGACCATAGTGGAAATCGTGTGGAGGTGAGTGTCAACGGTCTACGCTTGATTTTGCCGGGAAGGCAACGTAACATCGGTAGACTGCGGTCTATGGTCAAGTGGAGTGGAGAAGTTTCATTCTTTTGGCAGCGAAATTCGAGGGCGCCGAGGCCTACAGTTATATGGGTTTTTGCTGTGATAGCAACGTAACCCCAATTGTAGCTGCGATCTGTAGCGGGTTCCATGGTGTAATCGTGGGGTGCGGAGGCCTACAGTATCTATGGATTTTGTCGGGATGGCAACGTAACCATCGGGTTAACTGTGACCATGGTTGGGGGTGATGATTTCCAGAGCATTCTCACCAAAGATATTTCCTCTATTTTCAAATAATGTTTTCAATATTTTCAATAAAATTATTTTCCAAGTATTTTCACTGGCTATTGAAATGGGTCTGCTAAGTACTTATAGATTTTCAGTCCTACGCCTGATCAACGTATGACCGAATTTCTATAAGAACGAAGATGGACTTGAGGAAACATCGAGTTATAAAAGTATTTTTACAAAAAAAACTATTTTGGTAATATAATATAGATTTTAAAATGTTTTAAAGTTATCAAAGAATAAATTTTTCTGATAATAACCATTTTGATAAATTCTGGCTTCGTTTCTTTTCGAGGACAAAAAGATTCTAAAGGGGGAGGAATGTGATATCCTAGAATTTCAAACAAATTTAAATGATATAATCTCCATTATAAATAAATTAAAATTTGACAAAATTGTTATTTTAAATAATAATAATTATTATGTTGTATATATATAGGTTTTAAATAGAATTATTATATACAAATGGAATTTGGATTTGTTAAAATAGTATGTATCCATCAAATTGGATTTTCAAATTGAATTTGAAATTTAATTTGAATTTGAATATTTAAATTGAAATTCAAAAGATAGTTATTTATATCTTAAATCATACCTTGTTTTTAAAATGTATTTTCATGATTTTATTTAAAACATAAAATTAGTTATATATTTTTTTAAAAAAAAGAGATTTATTTATATAATTAAATATGTATTTATAAATTGGAAAATTTATTTAAAAAAAATCTTTTTAGAATCTAATTTTGCATGAAAACTACATGTGTAGATTTGCAAATATCTCTAACAACATGTGTTAAGAAATTAAGTAAATTTAGTGACAAGTGTCACTTATTTTTAGAATTATAAGGTTATACATATACATCGATTCATTTTCTTTTCTCATTTTTTTTCAAAACCTAAGAAATCAAACAAGGAATTTTTTTTATACTAACCAGTAAACAAAATCAAAATATGAAAGCACTAATCAAAGCTAAAAGCATCTCCAACTTGATTCAAGAGCAAGCTTCAAGCAAATCAAAGATTCAACTAAATATTCAAGCAAGAAATCAACTCAGTTTTAGTACAAATTCCAGTTCAAAACCTATAACCATTCAAACCAGAAATTAAATAAAGAAAATCATTTCAAGCTTCAGATTAGGAGCAGGAGCAACTCAAAAAGTTACAGTTTCAAGCATTTTAGATCAGTAGTAAATCAAGGTGCCAGATAAATAAGTTTTAGAGTTCAAGTTTTCAATGTTTTAAACTGGTGCAAAAACCTGCTCTGCTCATATTAGCCGGGTTAGTAAACTTTTGTATTTAAGCTTGATCTACCTATATGTGTGAATACATGAAATAATCTTTGAAAATATGATGAGTACTCTGTTTGCATGTTTGATTAGGAATGAAAATATGTATATATATGTATAATGATATTGTATGCATGTTTGTTAACAACATAAATTAGCTCTGTTTTTAATTCAACAGGCTTTAGAAATAGTCAAAACTAATTTCACTTCCATTTAAACTGTTATATGTCAAGATGTAAAAATAATATAAGATTGAAATAACAAGATGTTTAACTTAAAAATAGTCTTAAGTAAGATTGGTGAGAAGTTTTCCGGTAGAGGAAAAGATTTCAGAAACTTTTGATTTTTTTTTAAAGTCAAGTTGATTTCTGTAATTAAATGTTTCATGGATATAGCTTGTTGGGAAAATTGAAACCATGAATTTTAAAAATGAGATCAGGATTTTTAGATGATAAATTTGGGAAGTTTTCGAGAATGAACGTTTTTGGGCTTTCTGGCAAATTTTGCCGATAGGCGATGGAAGAGAAATCGAGTTTTCGGCTGAAGAATACTGGAGGGTTGTAGGGCACGGCAAAAATGGTGACTCTATTTCACTGACGTCGTGGTGGTGGAACGGGGAAGTTTTTGGGTTTTAGTGTCGTTCTAGACGAGGTTAAAACCGGGTCGATTACGGTTTCATGACGACGTCGAGTTGGTCCGGTCCTGGAGCAAGGTGAAGAGGAGGCCGTGGCGTTGGATCTGGCAGAGTTTGGTGGTTAATGGTGGAAGAAATTGCGAAGGCGAGGAAATTGTAGGTAGTTAGACAATTTCAGGTTGGTTCGTGTAACGATCCGTAAATTTCGTGAATTTAATTTGATTGAATTTATGAGTTGTAATTTAATTCAGCAGAAATAAAAGAACTTTATAAACAAATATTGTAATGAACGCTAAAAATAAAATATATGAATGGTAATTAAATCCTTTATTTGTAATATGAACAAAGTTTCAATAAATAAAATGGTAAGTATTGTACCTGTATATAAGGTGAATTGAATAAATCCTATTTATTGGAACCTTGTTTATTGATATGCGAATGTATAATAAATGAGTTATTACAAGAGATTGAAATTTAAATAGAATTCTAAATAATGAATAGTGGAAAGGATTATACAGATGTATAATTTAATGCGAGAAAGGAAAGTATTTAATTGATTTTGTAATAAAAACGTTGAAACGGAAATTGGAATAAATATATTTAACGAGAGTTGTTGAAATAATTGTTGTAGAGAATAAATTACAAATGTTATAAATTGTATAATGGTGACAACTATTGTTCGTTACCAATGCATTTAATTAATAGCGATTAAATGTAATTAATCATTGACTTTTGTAAGTTAAGAAAATAACTGAAAATTTTGAAGGTAAAATAAATAGAAAGGTTAACTATATGGATAAGATGGAAAGTTGAATAGAATTCTAATAAATGATAATAATGGAAAACATATACAATCAATGTAGGTAATTGGTAATTACAATGTTGTTGAAAGTAATAAACGTTTCCTTGTTGATAATTTATAACATAACGGAAAGAGTAAATGTACTCATTAGAATATTAATTGCAATTGGATAGGGATTTTAAGTAACAATGTTAATGCAAGGTAATTAATGCCAAATTAAAGTCAATAATAATGAATAGTGATTCATTCAAAATTTGTAACATATATTATAAATTACCTGCTTATTTGTTAATGGAATTTGAATCTGTAATAAGTGATAATAAAATAAATGAATGTTACACTAATGGAAAATGAAATAATTAAATGTTGAGTAATTATAGGATCGTATTTATTATAAGCGTCATTTTAATAATTATGGTTAATTGTGAAATTAATACGGGAAGATGTAAAGTAATAACTAGGGAAGTAATACGTTATAAATTAAGTCTGACCTAAACTTAAGTGTAAGTAAAAGGTTAAAATTGAATCTAATTCGATTAATTTGAAACTTATTGAAATAAATTGGATTCAAAGTGTAATAAAGGGATTATTTTAAGAAATTGAAATAAATAATATAATTGGTGAAATAATTTACATATAAAATTGAGATAGGAATTTATTTAAGGAATTATAAATTTATGAACTTTACAATTTGAATTTTTAATAGTGAGTTAATTTATTTAATTTATAATAGCTGGATTTATTGTAAACGAATGAAATCAAATATGTAATTATTACTTCAATTTAAAAATTAAGTTGAATTGGGAAATATTTATGTGATAATTTTAAGTCCAATGGTAAACCCTTATATTTGAAATTTATGAATGGAATAAATATAGGTTAATTCAATTAAAAGGAAAATTTGGAAATTTATCTATAATTTTGAATTTTATAAAATCAAAGATTTATATTGATTTATTCTTTAATAAATTGATATTTAAAAATTGTTAAATCATTTTAAATGTTTGAGAATTATTAAGTAATAAAAATTTCCAATTCTAAAATTGAAATATAAAAATTGGATTTATTTACTAATTCTTAATTTATTAATTAATATAAAAATAACCATTTTGGCCACGGACTCGGATTTCGACGAAATCAGTTTCATCGGATCCGTAACAGTGAATTATTGTAGGGTTTCAAGTTTTGTAGCGATCAGACTTGTCGTTTGATCGTACGAACGCGAAACGCCTTGAAATCGATTTAATTGAAATCAATTTGAAATCAATTTGAGAATATTGATTTCAGCATAACTTCTTCATACGATGGAATTTGGACGTGAAACTTTTTCCATCGCGTTCAGAATATTTTAAAACGCCTATTTCGATATACAGGTTTACCCAATTGCGTTACGGGGTCAGAACGGGCTTTTTGGGCCACGTTAGCGCTAGCACGTATGTGGCGCCCCACCTCTATACCCATAATAGCACACTACTATAAGTATGTAAACGATAATCAACAAAAGATTAATCAATATCACAAGAATCTTCTCAAAGATCCAAAAAGGGTATCATACCCATAACTTGTATTCATAACAAGTCAATGACACACGAATTCACCAATGCACAAAAATTGATAAAACTTATCAATAGAAATCACGAAAATTGGTGAAGCATAAATTCCAGAAATCAACACACGAAATCTAGAAATCATAAAAAAAGGGAGGCCCATCACACGAACGGGAGCATGAAAACTCACCAACATATGTATCACATGAACGACACGCTATCTTATGGTAGCTAGCCATTAATTTTTGACACACGAATGGCCCGAAGACCATGGGGCGCTACCCCACATATATGATGGCGAAACATCACACAAACGGGGTTTAGTCTCCCTCTTAGACAAAGAGACATCACACAATTGCTAGTCTAAATCACAAAAATGATCGTCATGATCATCAAGAAGTGTCAATCACACCAAGCTAGTAAATATATGAGTTTAGCTTCATGTCCCATAACCACTTGCTTAACTTAAATATTTACGAACAAACTGTAGATCTTCACTAGAAAACTTGTCACAAGAGGTTCAATCGAACAGGTCCAAGAATTAACCGACGAAGCAAACGCAAGCGTTTCATACCACTTGTTTTACTAAGTTGTTTAATTAGATTTCTCATCCGAGTGAGGTAAAGGTTTGTATATACTAATAGATTGGAAAACGGTTTTATAAACGAGTTTGGTATTTGAAAATAGAGTTGAAATCATTTTGATGAAAAGAGTTTTAATATTTACTACTAGTATTGAAACCTTTATATTTTAAAGTGACAAATCACAGAAATTGATTGTAGAATCAACAAGTCATAAAAAATCACGTTCGATGACGTGAATAAAAACCCAAGGAAATCAGCTCAAAATGCATCAAAGTGGAAGTTCCCATGCGACCAAATGTGGCCGAGTTAAAGTGAAAAGGAACGACCTAAAGATAAATAGGTCGAGCGACTTAAGGGTAGAAAGGTGAGCGACCTAACTAAATAGCACAGACTAAGCGACCTAACATTTTAAGATCGAACGACCTAATTAAACTCGCGACCTAACAGGGTACGCGATCCAAAGGTTTGAAGGTCATGCGACCTAACGGGTCGTAAGGTCATGCGACCTAACGGTATAAAGGCCTAACGACCTAAGGGAAATAAGGTCACGCGACCTAGAGGAACACGCGACCTAAAGGGGGTATGCGACCTAACTCAGTCGAGCGACCTATCTGAAGGCCGACCTAAATCGAACTAGACCGAGCATTTCAAGGCCAAACGGCCTACGACCTACGACCTAGTGCCGAGCGACCTACGACCTACGACTCAAAGGCCAGAAATGAGCTATTTGATGGTCCAGACTTTTCCGTGCGAACGACCTAGCATAGGCAGAACGACCTAAGTGTAGATTTATGCCAAAAACACTAAAATTTGGGGTTTTTCGCCAATCCAATCCAAACCAAATGCAAATGTGCTAGCTAAAGTGATAGGAAATCATTCCCAACCGTCCAAAATGGTTATAGACAAGAATGTGAGATAAAAATCTCACCTTTGCACCAAAAATAGAGGAAAATGAAGCTTAAAGCAAAGCAAGAACCAATCCCTCTTCAATCTCAACACAAGAAGCTTGGATCTAATGTCTTCTCTTTGAATTTGGAGTTGAATGAAGGATTTGCAAGAGAATTTGATTTTGGAGTTTTAATTTCCCATTCCCTCCTCCATTTTTGATAAAGCTTGAATGTTTAGGAAATAAGATGAAGTTATGAAAAGAAGAGGTTGGAACTTGGGTTTAATAGGCTAAGTCCAAACCAAAGTCTCAAGTGAAAAAGGTAGTGAAATTCCACTAACTCCAAGCATATCAATGTTTATACTTAAAAAAGTTGTAAACGGCATTTCGAACTCAATGAAAGTGGTCTCGAGTCCTAATTTGACCGTTTGCAAAAGGTAGCTTTTCGGACCAAATTCGATTAACGATAAAATATTTAAATATAAAATCGACAAATATGCGGGTTGTTACAGACTCCCTTCCTTAAAAAAATTGCGTCCTCGCAATATATAAGATGGAAATTAAAAGTGACAACCATAAAAGCATATTAACACAAAAGAAATTTGAAATAAGAAGTTCACCTCAAAGAGAATGAGAAAGTAAGTCTGGATGCGTTCGCTCGATGAATTCTCTAGATTCCCAAGAGCAATCCTTAGGATTTGAGGACCATTGAACCTTCACCAGTGGAACGTCTTTATTTCGGAGTCGTTTGACCTCCGAAGCTATAATTCGAATAGGATGCTGCTCATAAGTTAAATTCGGCGAAACTTCAATTTCTTCCACAACACCGGACTCAATAACAGAATCGGAATCTCGAAGGCATTTCCTTAATTGAGAAACGTGAAACATGTCATGCATGGCAGAAAACTGAGCTGGTAATGAAAGGCGATAAGCCATGGAACCAATACGTTCGGTGATAGGAAATGGCCCAATATATCGAGGCGCTAATTTTCCCGATCGACTGAAACGTACAACACCTTTCATAGGCGAAACACGAATAAACACAAGTTTTCCCACAGAAAATTCTAACTTCCTTCTCCGGTTATCGGCATAGGATTTCTATCTACTCTGGGCTTCTTTCATCCTATGACGAATAAGTTCAATCTTTTCTGTGGAATCTCGAATAAAATCTGAACCTAAAAGCAGCTTCTCACCGGCCTCAAGCCAACAAGAAGGAGCTCGGCATGGCCTTCCATAGAGTGCCTCAAATGGTGCCATACCAATACTAGATTGGAAGCTATTATTATAGGAAAACTCAACAAGAGAAATATGATCTTCCCAACTTCCACCGAAATCAAGGACACAAGCACGAAGAAGATCTTCAAGAGTTTGATTCACACGCTCAGTTTTTCCATCGGACTGGGGATGATAAGCGGTACTAAAATTAAGCTTCGTTCCCAAAGCTTTTTGAAGACTCTTCCAAAATCCACTAGTAAACAATGGATCACGATCACTAACAATAGAAGTAGGAACTCCATGTAATTTAATAATTTCTTTGATAAAGAGTTTGGCCAAAAGAGGAACGGTTCGGCAAGACCGAACGGGAATAAAATGGGTGGATTTACTAAGTCTATTAACGATCACCCATAAGCTATCATGACCCGAACGAGAACGGGGAAGGCCATCTATAAAATCCATGGAAATTTGGTCCCACTTCCAAATTGGAATTTCTAAATGTTGCAATAACCCACCGGGTCTTTGATGTTCTGCCTTGACAAGTTGGCAAGTCATGCAACACTTAACAAAGTTAGCAATATCAGATTTCATTCCCTCCCAGTAATAAAGTCGCTTCATATCCGCGTACATTTTACTACTATCGGGATGAATGGCAAATTTAGAACGATGAGAATCTTCTAAAATATCTTTACGAAGGTCACTAATATTTGGTACGATAAGTCCACCAAATTTTCGAATGCCGCCACGAGAATCAATATCAAAGTCTTTCAAACCTTCAATATCAATTTTATCCTTAATATTTTGGCCAAAAAGAGCCAATTCGGGATCTAGCCTTTGAGCTTCAAGAATGCGGTCTAAAAGAGAAGGTTGAGCCTCAAGGCTACATAAAACAAGAGATGAACATAAATCAGAAACACGATCTCGAATTTCACAAGTGGATAAAATCTCGAGATCGTTCCATTCGGATATCATCATTGAAACAACCGCTTGTTGCTTGCGACTAAGTGCATCGGCAACTCGATTTCCCCTTCCGGGAGTATAAAGAATGTCTAGATCATAAGATGCAAGGAATTCGAGCCAACTCTGTTGACGCAAATTAAGTTCCTTTTGAGAGAACAAATATTTCAAAGATTTATGATCGGTATAGAGAATAAATTTCTCTCCCAAAAGATAGTGACGCCAAATACGAAGGGCGAAAACAATAGCCGCGAGCTTTAAATCATGAGTGGCATATCTAGTCTCGGCTGGCTTCAATTGCCTAAAAGCATAAGAAATAACACGTTCTCTTTGCATGAGAACGACACCCAAACCAACGCGACTAGCATCGGTATAGACAACAAAATCTTGATTTCCCCCGGGAATAACAAGGATAGGAGCATCGGAAAGGAGTTCTTTTAATTTCTGAAAAGAAGCTTCACATTTGTCCGACCAAATGTATTTAGCACCTTTCTTTGTCAAGCTAGTGAGAGGCACGACAATTTTAGAAAAGTCTTTGATAAAACGACGGTAATAACCCGCCAATCCAAGGAAGCTATGGATTTTCGTTACACTCTTCAGTCTCTTCCAATCTTGAATCACTTCGATCTTTGAAGGATCCACGGAAATTCCGGATTCGAAAATAATATGACCGAGAAACTTCACACTAGATTGCCAAAAGTGGAATTTAAATTTTTTTGCTTTCAATTGATTACTCCTAAGAGTTTCCAACACAATCCGAAGATGTTTTTCATGTTCCTCCTCAGTTTTAGAATAAATTAGAATATCATCAATAAAGATGAGAACAAATCGATCAAGGAAGTCTTTGAAAACTCGATTCATAAGGTCAACGAAATAAGCCGGAGCATTCGTTAAACCAAATGGCATAACAAGCCATTCATAAGATCCATAACGAGTATGGAACAATGTCAAAGGAATACTATCCTCTGCAATACGAAGCTGGTGAAAACTGGTAGCTAAGTCTAATTGTGAAAAGACTCTAGCACCACTAAGTTGATCGAATAGATCATCAATCCGAGGTAAAGGATATTTATTCTTGATAGTAAGATCATTAAGCTTATGGTAGTCAACGCAAAGCCTAAATGTACCATCGGATTTCTTCACAAAAATAGCCGAAGCTCCCCTAGGCGAGGAACTAGAGCGAATAAACTGCTTCGTCTCCAATTCGGATAATTATCTGAACATCTCCTCATTTTCCTTATTGGACATGCGATAAGAAGGACGAGTGATAGGTTGAGATCCAGGAATGAGGTTAATTTTGAACTCAATTGCTTGCTTAGGTGGTAATCCTAAAACGGACTCAAATATGTCGGAAAATTCACGAACAACATGAACAAGAGAAATGACATCTTCCTCATCATCATTATCATCATCACGAGGATTTAAAGAATATAAAGATGCAGACAAAATGGAATCCGAATCTTTGAGAATAATTGAAATCTTCTTAACAGACCGAGGATGTCGAAGAAGAATAGTCCGTTCAGGACATAGATATGGGCTTCATAATGGTTAAGCCAATCCATACCCAAAATCATTCCAAAGCCTAAGTAGCGCATGACATGCAAATCAGCTCGGAAAGAAAAATCACACAAAATAATCTTGACATCTTTACAAAGCAAACTAAGTGTTGCGGATCCACCAACCGGATTCGCAATTCTCAAAGAAGTCATTAAAGCAACAACACTTAAAGAAAAAGTGTCTACAAGTTCCTTTGATATAAAAGAATGGGATGCACCCGTATCAAAGAGAATTCTAATAGGTTGATCATGAAATAAAACAATACCATCAAGAATGGAATGAGAAATACCTTGGCGACGAGATGTGTTGCCAGGGGCTTGAGCAACATTTAACTTTCCCTCCTTCTTGCCTTCAAGTTTGAGGCACTGATGTATATAATGGTCCGGGCTCTTACAATAGCGACAACAACGGGGCTTTGAGCACTTGTTCACAAAATGATCCCTAGATCCACAGTTGAAGCATTTTCCACTACTAGGAGAAGGAGCCTTTACAGCAGGAGTTGCTTGCTTACCCTTATTGTTGGGATAAGGACCTTTGAATTTGTTTGGCCTCTTCTTGTTGTTGAAGTTTGGTTTGGAACCCACCACTTCAACATCACTTTCCCTATCAGCCTCTTCAAGACGAAGAGCGATATCAATGAGTTGGTCGAAAGGAACTTCTAATTTTAGAAGTAATGGCTTCTTGTTTAAGCCATAGACGAACCTCTGGTTCTTCTTCAATGGAGTGTTGATGTATTTAGTCCCATATTTGGAAAGCGATTCGAAGGACGCGACATAATCAGTCACAGAGGACTCACCTTGAACAAGGTCTATAAAACGTCGAGCCAATGTCACTTTCTCAGCTTCTGGTACAAATTTTAACTCGAAGCGTTCCTGGAATTGCTCCCAGGTGAGATCCGCTTCATTAATTTCAGAAATAAGAAGTTCGTACCAGTCCAATGCTCTTTCTTAGAGCATACTAGAGGCCACCTGAACACGGTGAAGGTCAATAAGATTCATGCGAGAAAAGATTCGATCGCATGTTCTTAACCAAGCCTGGACCTCGATAATAGTTTCAGAACCTTTAAACGGTTTCCCACCCAAGATGGAAAAATCGTTGCACAAGCGTGCAAATCCAGACTTAGGATGGGTAGGTTCCTGATTAGGTCCAGCTGCCTGAGCATTCTTTACTAAATCAAGAAGCTGTTGAGCAATCATAAAAACTCCATCCTAGGGAGGAGTGCTAGATTGACTGGCGCTGGGACGGCCTGGTCTTGCCATTTCTCTTCCTTAACAAAGAAAGAAGAGAAAGGAGAAAATGGTTATTCACCAAATAAATATCAAGCAATCTTGATAGATAAAACAAGGAATCATAAAGAAAATAGGATGAATCAGTATGAAGACACGAATTAAATCCTAAGATACGACTCCTAAGATGGACTTAGGACGATGATCCTTGTTAAGTTATTCTACATTGTTCCGAAGTTTGGCTCTGATACCAAGCTGTGGCGCCCCACCTCTATACCCACGCCAGCCAAGAACACTACAAAGTAATGCTGTCAACTAGCACGGAGAATAAGGCTGTGGAGGAGCGACCATCCATGTAATTTCTTTGTGCGAGCACCGATATGTTAGATAGTATAGCATGCATTTCATTTAAGGAGGAAATCCGACATATTGATACAAACTCAAAGCTACTACACAGTGGCTATATATAATCTTCGGAAACAAATATAGAAATAAACATAACACAAATCAGTCACAGACATCCATATCACAAAGGCGGAAAAAGATATGAATATATATATCATATGAAAGTGTAAATCATAGTAGTGGTCGGAAAGATCCACGATAACACAAAAGAATAGCAACATGTGCTATACAAAAGAATACATCTATGAGTCGACATCTCAAATATAAACAACAAAAACTACTAACCTAAGTAGTTGCCAAAAGTCAGTGTAATAGATCCCAGGGGAGAAGTCAAGCAAAAACACCTGTAACATCTCGGTCTGACCCGAGTATTATTTCATAAGAAAATAATAAACGGATCAGTCTAGCTATAATTATCAGATGACATGATAAAGAATAAGAGATATGGCATAAACATATAATATCCATAATAGCACACTACTATAAGTATGTAAACGATAATCAACAAAAGATTAATCAATATCACAAGAATCTTCTCAAAGATCCAAAAAGGGTATCATACCCATAACTTGTATTCATAACAAGTAAATGACACACGAATTCAACAATGCACAAAAATTGATAAAACTTATCAATAGAAATCACGAAAATTGGTGAAGCATAAATTCCAGAAATCAACACACGAAATCCAGAAATCATAAAAAAAAGGGAGGCCTATCACACGAACGGGAGCATGAAAACTCACCAACATATGTATCACATGAACGACAAGCTATCTTATGGTAGCTAGCCATTAATTTTTGACACACGAATGGCCCGAAGACCATGGGGCGCTACCCACATATATGATGGCGAAACATCACACAAACGGGGTTTAGTCTCCCTCGTAGACAAAGAGACATCACACAATTGCTAGTCTAAATCACAAAAATGATCGTCATGATCATCAAGAAGTGTCAATCACACCAAGCTAGTAAATATATGAGTTTAGCTTCATGTCCCATAACCACTTGCTTAACTTAAATATTTACAAACAAACTGTAGATCTTCACTAGAAAACTTGTCACAAGAGGTTCAATCGAACAGGTCCAAGAATTAACCGACGAAGCAAACACAAGCGTTTCATACCACTTGTTTTACTAAGTTGTTTAATTAGATTTCTCATCCGAGTGAGGTAAAGGTTTGTATATACTAATAGATTGGAAAACGGTTTTACAAACGAGTTTGGTATTTGAAAATAGAGTTGAAATCATTTTGATGAAAAGAGTTTTAATATTTACCACTAGTATTGAAACCTTTATATTTTAAAGTGACAAATCACAGAAATTGATTGTAGAATCAACAAGTCATAAAAATTCACGTTCGATGACGTGAATAAAAACCCAAGGAAATCAGCTCAAAATGCATCAAAGTGGAAGTTCCCATGCGACCTAACGTGGCCGAGTTAAAGTGAAAAGGAACGACCTAAAGATAAATAAGTCGAGCGACTTAAGGGTAGAAAGGTGAGCGACCTAACTAAATAGCACTGGCCAAGCGACCTAACATTTTAAGATCGAACGACTTAATTAAACTCGCGACCTTACAGGGTACGCGATCCAAAGGTTTGAAGGTCATGCGACCTAACGGTTCATAAGGTAATGCGACCTAACGGGTCATAAGGTCATGCGATCTAACGGTATAAAGGCCTAACGACCTAAGGGAAATTGGGTCGCGCGACCTAGAGGAACACGCGACCTAAAGGGGGTATGCGACCTAACTCAGTCGAGCGACCTATCTGAAGGCCGACCTAAATCGAACTAGACCGAGCATTTCAAGGCCAAACGGCCTTCGGCCTACGACCTAGTGCCGAGCGACCTACGACCTACGACTCAAAGGCCAGAAATGAGCTATTTGATGGTCCAGACTTTTCCGTGCGAACGACCTAGCATAGGCAGAACGACCTAAGTGCAGATTTATGCCAAAAACACTAAAATTTAGGGGTTTTCGCCAATCCAATCCAAACCAAATGCAAATATGCAAGCTAAAGTGATAGGAAATCATTCCTAACCGTCCAAGATGGTTATAGACAAGAATGTGAGATAAAAATCTCAACTTTGCACCAAAAATCAAGGAAAATGAAGCTTAAAGCAAAGCAAGAACAAATCCCTCTTCAATCTCAACACAAGAAGCTTGGATCTAATGTCTATTCTTTGAATTTGGAGTTGAATGAAGGATTTGCAAGAGAATTTGAGTTTGGAGTTTTGATTTCCCATTCCCTCCTCCATTTTTGATAAAGCTTGAATGTTTAGGAAATAAGATGAAGTTATGAAAAGAAGAGGTTGGAACTTGGGTTTAATAGGCTAAGTCCAAACCAAAGTCTCAAGTGAAAAAGGTAGTGAAATTCCACTAACTCTAAGCATATCAATGTTTATACTTAAAAAAGTTGTAAACGACATTTTGAACTCAATGAAAGTGGTCTCGAGTCCTAATTTGACCATTTGCAAAAAGTAGCTTTTTGGACCAAAATTCGATTAACGATAAAATATCTAAATAAAATATTTAAATATAAAATCGACAAATATACAGGTTGTTACAACGTACATCTATCAACCTGATCCACATATTCATTCCAATTTGCCTATAAATACCATGTTAAACCCTAGCCACCGCTTATTCTTATTTATCTACGCGTAAATTTTCATCAACTCTTCCTCTTCCCAATGGCTGCAAACCCTAGATCTAAATTCAAATTTCAAAAATCAAATCAAAAGTCAAAAATTCGAAGTCCTTAGAAAAATCTCAAAAAAAATATATGTTGAAGATCTCAATGAGCATAAATTTTTGGTACTGTTCGTTTTTCGATTTAGTTTGTGGTTTGACCAAAAATTAGGCTTTTCTTTTTGACCGCTAAATCGAGCGTCGATCAACGTCGTCCGATCGACGAATCGAGGACATGAGAGCGTAGAGCAGACCGAGGGGTGTTCATAGGCATAGGTTGTTTGGGTTTTTAATGGTTGGATGGTCGTGGAAAGTTGATTTAGGGTTCGTCAAAAATGTTTCTAACGGCGGCGGCTAATGGGTTTCGGCCGATAATGGGTGGCCTTGGTCGCGCGTGGGCCACGATGATGGACCAGAGTCTTGTCACGCGCGAGATCATCGACCGAGAGGACGTGCGGCGAGGCAGCGGCAGTGAAGAGGGTGAGGGTTTGTGAATTAGGGTTACGGGTTTTTTTCCTGTACGCGAGTTACCGTGCGTATGGGAAGAAGGTGAGTATCTGCGTGGCAAGTTGGTGAGGAAGGGTAAATTATTTTGTTTATATTATTTTAAAATTCGATTTCAACTCGTTTAAATGCCATAACTTTCTCATATGATCTCGTATTTACGCGCAGTTTTTTTTAGGATCGAAATTTAATTCCAGATCTTTTGACACTGGTTGGGACGAATTTGGAGACCGTCAAAATTTTGGGTTTAAATTGGATTTAAATCCAATTTAAATTCAAAAGGTCAGTGTTTTAACCCACTCACAACTTCTAAAATTTCTTATGTTTGTTAAATTGATTTACGATATGAGTAGAGATTCATTTATGATGTTTGGCAGATTTTATTCGTCATCACAGTTAGATCGCATTCATTTAAAATTAAATTGTTATTTAATTCTATTTTTGCATATAAATAGACATTTAAATTTATTTATTTTGCATATAAACTTCCAATTTAACAATTATTAATTTACTATTGAATATAAACTGTTCGTTGATATCTGTTATTTTTATATGCTAGATATTGATGTTTGTTTAAATTGATGTTGATTGAAATAAATTGGTTGATGATATATATTGGGTGAATGGATGATGTGTTCTATCTTATATAAACTGCAAGTTATTATGCATTTTCATTTCATTCGGGATTGCGGTTTGAAATGATATACAACCGCATTTTTATTTTTAAATTGCAGATTGAAATGATAAACATCCGTATCATTTGACCATAGGATAGAAATTATACACAGGCACCGTGGTATATATATAAAATTATTTTTGAAATGATTTTTATGGTTTGGATATGATACGGTTTAATAAATATTAAATTTGGATATGATATAAATATATTTTATATATACATATATAGTTAAATTGTTGAATTTAAGCTATGCATAAATCTGTTAAATAAAAATAAATAAGTTGAAAAATGGAATTTGATAATTTATATTTTATGATTAAGTACAGGTTTAACATCTTGTATATATATATATATATATATATAGTTTTAATGATTCAAATCAATTAAGATTGCAAGATAAATTGGAAATTTAATTGGAATTGAGCTTATATAAAAATTTAACTCCATAAGTTGATGTTAACTTATTAAAATTGGAAATTTTAAAGGTATGATATTTATAACTGGATTTAATGAATAATTCTAGTATAAATAAATGGAAGGAAATATTTAGTGTTAAGAAATTGAGTTTTATTTTAAATGATTATGGATGTATCATGTAAACCTTTCAAAACTAAATAATAGGAAAATGAATTGTTAATTAGAAATTCCCAACCTTAGTTTTGAAATTCATTAAATACTCAAAGTTTGAAATATTGAAATCGAAGTATTTTATTCAAACTGAAAGTGAATCTAAAAGTTATGGGTTTAGACTGAATTTAAAGTGAATAAAAATTGTGAAGGTGTGGAAATAATTACTTTTAAAGAAATTTTAAATTCAACCGTTTTATTTTATATACTGTTGAATATACAAACCATTTAAGTTTTAAAAGTAATGGTTTTAAAGCTATGAATTTTGAAGTATTATGTTTTGAAAGTTATAATTCAAATGTTTGGGTTTCAGATATTATAAATTTTAAAGCAGTATGATTTTGGAAAAGATATATATGAAATAAAGATGATATTATACTGATTTGGGTTTATAAATGATATCAAATTTATTTGGTTTTTAAAACGAAAAATGGTATTGTATTATATGGTTTTGAAATGGGTATATATTCTGGTTTTGAAAGTAAAACTATTTTGATAAGACCGCGGTGTTATAATAACGTTTGGTTGTTGAAGAGACCGAGATCGGAAGTTGTCATACTCTCTGCCAACTCCGAAAACCACTTTAACAACCGTATACGCGGTGGAGATTCCAGAATGAAGTAGGATGGCGGCGGCGTTTCCTTTGAGGTAAATACGTGGACCCGACTCCCGTAAGTTGGCATAAGGTGGCTAAAACAGGAGCGATTCTCGGGCCAAGGGGGTTAGCGCCCTTTATCGGACACATCCCTTCGATACTATACTCCGACTTTGGATTGATTCAGTGGCTACCTTTATTTTTTTGATTTTGGAGGTGTTTGTTCGAGGTGGGCGGTAGCTGCGGCTATGCGTTACCACCAGTCCGGATAGCAATTGGTATATCTACCCTGGCATTGCCTAGTTGTGCCGTGTCACCTACCCTAGCGCGCCTTATACGATTTTGGTTTTGTACCATACCTATGGAGTGCCCTCTGACGACGCCCAGTACGGGGAAGATTACGGTACTGTATAGACTATGGGAATATATTTTGTGTTAAGGGCTATATGGGTAACCCCTTAACGCTATTTAAAAGTAAGTATATTTTACAATTAGACACTATTATAATAGCGAAATATACTACATAGTAAATAGTTTAACGGATCCTTAGGAGATGTAAATCCCGAGCATCTCTTGAGTTACTGCATTCATATTCATTTATGTTAATTTAACTTACATAAGATCTTTTAGTTCTGACTCGAGTGTTTTGTCTTTTCAATTCGCTCGGGTCAGTCCGAGCGTTTCAGGATTTGAAGTTTTAGCTCTGGAGAACGAAGACGAAAATTTGTATTACTATTATCTACTATTATTCCACTACACTATTTAATTCCGCTGCATTGATTATGATTGGTATGTGAACTCTGATATTTATTGTATAAAGAAGAATCAATTGTTTGTAAACAGTTTTATTGACTGTATATTGATTATTATATTTTATCCTTCCGCTGTGAGATTTTGTTTTATTTTATTTCTTCTCTGTTTTTCTTACTCACCCCATAACAATCCGCCCTTCCCTATGGTTTGAATTAGCATGTGTGTCGATTTGAAGCGTGCGAAAAGGCGGGACGTTATATCTGGTATCAGAGCTTTGGTTTAGCGATAAACCTTAGTTTTGTGGGGTTTGACTCTTTATTAATAGGGTAGTAATACCCTATGGGAGTCGCTGAGTGTGTATATATGAGAGAGCGTATTTGTTAGTGTTAGAAAAAAGTTTTAATATTGTGTTAATCTATTCCGTTTTGTATTTATAAATTCTGGTTGATGCATGAGACGCTATGACATCAATAGGGATTTCTAAACACTTAATAGGACAGACCGACATAATATTTGTTTTTCATATAGGTGAATGAAATAATTTTGCCTATTATATTTTCTATATAAAATAAAAAAATTCAAATGATATCTATATTTGGCTGTAATAGATTGGTTGTTAGGTATTAAAGTGTATAAATAATAATAGAAATAAGGTTGAAAAATAAAATAAATGAAATTTGGAAATTTAGAACTTAAGATCCGGGGTTTTGAAATTTCTTTCGAATAAATTTTGGAATATAATAATATTGTTTATAAGTACTTTCTGATATAAATATTTATTATAATTCGGAAGAATTGTTTTAAAGAAGATTTTGAAGAAAAAAGTTTTCCTCTTTGTCGTTGGAAAATAATTTCGATGATGGCGGCCGCATCATCGACTTTCATTTTCGAGTTTCGAAGGGGGAAGGCCATTGTAGTAGTTTTACTGCAGACTCATTTTGATAGAAAAATATAAAGTTTGAATTATTTTAAATATAATTAGAGATATATAAGTTGTAAGAATATATTTATATATTATTTTAAAATAATTTAAAATTTAACCCGGTATTTAATTCTTAAATTTACGTTAATTAATTGTTCAATTATTGTAGTGAAATGAAAGGTTAGTAATTAATAATTGGAACCTTTAATTAAAGTAAAATTTAATATAATAGGGAGATAAGTAATGTAAATAAATGGTTGCAAACCTTAGTAAATGAATTAATGAAATTCTTTATTTATAAGAATTGATGCTATAAAGTTATAAATTTAAGTGTAATTAAAATGTTACTATAATTAAAAAACAATAGAATGTAAGCATTAAATAAATAAAAGGAATTAAAGGTAATTTGAAATTTGTAACTTATAAAACAAAGATGTAATTATTGAACCATTAATTAATTAAAAGAATTGAGAAAAAATTTGTATAACTTTCAATTACATTCTTAAAGGCATATATATAACTTACCAAAAGATACAAAAAGTTGAAAATATTAATAAGAAAATGTAATAGATATTATATAAGTAAATGTTAAAGTTAATTATTTTGATAAACAGAAAGATGAATACTGTAATAAACGAAATTAAGTAAAAATAAATGAAGCAAACATTTAATGAGTAAATGTAAATTAAAAGATAAACCACTGTATACATAAAAAGAAAATCAAACGACAAAGGTATGAAATGAAATTATTAATAAGTTAAGTTGATTGTCGTTTGGATTTGTTGTTGTTTAGTGATGGTTGTTGGGTAAGGATACTTTAAAATTGGATTTGGTTGAATGAATAATCTATTTAGTTTATCTAAGACTGTTGAGAAAATGATGCGCTAGTAAGTTTATTCTTCATTCCATACAATTTAAAAGTTTTGAACCCGAACAACTATTTGTTTATTTGGTTGAATGGTTGTTTTGTATTTGTTGTGTATGTTGTTGTTGAAATTGATGGTTGTTGTATTGATTTGTTGTTAGTGATTGAAACCCCTTAATATTTCAATTTATATAAATTGTTAACCCTTTGGATTTTATAAGTGAAATGCAGGTTATGGAAGCAATTGCTACTGCTTTTGATTCCATAAATTAAGCGTAAATTGCCTGACAAATAGGTACGTTTCGGATTACGTTTTATAGCGCTATTTTATATATTTTCCCGGGTTGGGATATAATATTTTGGATAATATATGTTATATAATTGTTATATTTTAATATTATATTTTCTCCCGAGCTTTTCCGTATAAAGGAGACTCTGCCAAAAAATTCGTAAATTTTGGACTTAGAAATTTTTTGAAAAGTGTTTTCCAAACTTTATTAACTTGAGTATAAAGGGTTTAATGGTTATATACTTATATTTGTATATTTTATTTAAAATAATTAATTTTGTGGATTTAGCTGTTTATAAAGTTAATATTTCAAGTAATATATATTGATTCCTAATTCTTCTTTTCCCTTCTTTTCCCTTTTCGGTGACGAAAAGTTTTAAGTGGGGGACAGTGTAACGACCCGTAAATTTCGTGAATTTAATTTGATTGAATTTATGAGTTGTAATTTAATTCAGTAGAAATAAAAGAACTTTATAAACAAATATTGTAATGAACGCTAAAAATAAAATATATGAATGCTAATTAAAGCCTTTATTTGTAATATGAATAAAATTTCAATAAATAAAATGGTAAGTATGGTACCTGTATATAAGGTGAATTGAATAAATCCTATTTATTGGAACCTTGTTTATTGATATGCGAATGTATAATAAATGAGTTATTACAAGAGATTGAAATTTAAATAGAATTCTAAATAATGAATAGTGGAAAGGATTATACAGATGTATAATTTAATGCGAGAAAGGAAAGTATTTAATTGATTTTGTAATAAAAACGTTGAAACGGAAATTGGAATAAATGTATTTAATGAGAGTTGTTGAAATAATTGTTGTAGAGAATAAATTACAAATGTTATAAATTGTATAATGGTGACAACTATTGTTCGTTACCAATGCATTTAATTAATAGCGATTAAATGTAATTAATCATTGACTTTTGTAAGTTAAGAAAATAACTGAAAATTTTGAAGGTAAAATAAATAGATAGGTTAACTATATGCATAAGATGGAAAGTTGAATAGAATTCTAATAAATGATAATAATGGAAAACGTATACAATCAATGTAGGTAATTGGTAATTACAATGTTGTTGAAAGTAACAAACGTTTCCTTGTTGATAATTTATAACATAACGGAAAGAGTAAATGTACTCGTTAGAATATTAATTGCAATTGGATAGGGATTTTAAGTAACAATGTTAATGCAAGGTAATTAATGCTAAATTAAAGTCAATAATAATGAATAGTGATTAATTCAAAATTTGTAACATATATTATAAATTACCTGCTTATTTGTTAATGGAATTTGAATCTGTAATAAGTGATAATAAAATAAATGAATGTTACACTAATGGAAAATGAAATAATTAAATGTTGAGTAATTATAGGATCGTATTTATTATAAGCGTCGTTTTAATAATTATGATTAATTGTGAAATTAATACGGGAAGATGTAAAGTAATAACTAGGGAAGTAATACGTTATAAATTAAGTATGCCCTAAACTTAAGTGTAAGTAAAAGGTTAAAATTGAATCTAATTTGATTAATTTGAAACTTATTGAAATAAATTGGATTCAAAGTGTAATAAAGGGATTATTTTAAGAAATTGAAATAAATAATATAATTGGTGAAATAATTTACATATAAAATTGAGATGGGAATTTGTTTAAGGAATTATAAGTTTATGAACTTTAGAATTTGAATTTTTAATAGTGAGTTAATTTATTTAATTTATAATAGTTGGATTTATTGCAAACAAATGAAATCAAATATTTAATTATTACGTCAAATTAGAAATTAAGTTGAATTAGGAAATATTTATGTGATAATTTTAAATCCAATGGTAAACCCTTATATTTGAAATTTGTGAATGGAATAAATATAGGTTAATTCAATTAAAAGGAAAATTTGGAAATTTATCTATAATTTTGAATTTTATAAAATCGAAGATTTATATTGATTTATTCTTTAATAAATTGACATTTAAAAATTGTTAAATTATTTTAAATGTTTGAGAATTATTAAGTAATAAAAATTTCCAATTCTAAAACTGAAATATAAAAATTGGATTTATTTACTATTTCTTAATTTATTAATTAATATAAAAATAACCATTTTGGTCACGGACTCGGATTTCGACGAAATCAGTTTCATCGGATCCGTAACAGTGAATTATTGTAGGGTTTCAAGTTTTGTAGCGATCGGACTTGTCGTTTGATCGTACGAACGCGAAACGCCTTGAAATCGATTTAATTGAAATCAATTTGAAATCAATTTTAGAATATTGATTTCAGCATAACTTCTTCATACGATGGAATTTGGACGTGAAACTTTTTCCAACGCGTTCAGAATATTTTAAAACACCTATTTCGATATATAGGTTTATCCAATTGCGTTCCAGGGCCAGAACGGGCTTTTTGGGCCACGTTAGCGCTAGAACGTACATCTATCAATCCGATCCACATATTCATTCCAATTTGCCTATAAATACCATGTTAAATCCTAGCCTCCGCTTATTCTTATTTATCTACATGTAAATTTTCATCAACTCTTCCTCTTCCCAGTGGCTGCAAACCCTAGATCTAAATTCAAATTTCAAAAATCAAATCAAAAGTCAAAAATTCGAAGTCCTTAGAAAAATCTCAAAAAAATATATGTTGAAGATCCCAATGAGAATAAATTTTTGGTACTGTTCATTTTTCGATTTAGTTTGTGGTTTGACCTGAAATTGGGCTTTTCTTTTTGACCGCTAGATCGAGCGTCGATCAACGTCGTCCGATCGACGAATCGAGGACATGGGAGCGTAGAGCAGACCGAGGGGTGTTCATCGGCATAGGTTGTTTGGGTTTTTAATGGTTGGATGGTCGTGGAAAGTTGATTTAGGGTTCGGCAAAAATGTTTCTGACGGCGGCGGCTAATGGGTTTCGGCCGATAATGGGTGGCCTTGGTCGCGCGTGGGCCACGGTGATGGACCAGAGTCTTGTTACTTGCGAGATCATCGGCCGAGAGGACGTGCGGCGAGGCAGTGGCAGTGAAGAGGGTGAGGGTTCGTGAATTAGGGTTACGGGTTTTTTTCCTGTACGTGAGTTACTGTGCGTATGGGAAGAAGGTGAGTAGCTGCGTGGCAAGTTGGTGAGGGAGGGTAAATTATTTTGTTTATATTATTTTAAAATTCGATTTCAACTGTTTAAATGCCATAACTTTCTCATACGATCTCGTATTTATGCACAATTTTTTTGTTAGGATCGAAATTTAATTCCAGATCTTTTGACACTGGTTGGGACGAATTTGGAGACCGTCAAAATTTTGGGTTTAAATTGGATTTAAATCCAATTTAAATTCAAAAGGTGAGTATTTTAACCCACTCACAACTTCTAAAATTTCTTATGTTTGTTAAATTGATTTACGATATGAGTAGAGATTCATTTATGATGTTTGGCATATTTTATTCATCATATCAGTTAGATCGCATTCATTTAAAATTAAATTGTTATTTAATTCTATTTTTGCATATAAATAGACATTTAAATTTATTTGTTTTGCATATAAACTTCCAATTTAACAGTTATTAATTTACTATTGAATATAAACTGTTCGTTGATATCTATTATTTTTATATGCTATATATTGATGTTTGTTTAAATTGATGTTGATTGAAATAAATTGGTTGATGATATATATTGAGTGGATGGATGATGTGTTCTATCTTATATCAACTGCAAGTTATATGCATTTTCATTTCATTCGGGATTGCGGTTTGAGATGATATACAACCGCATTTTTAGTTTTAAATTATGGATTGAAATGATAAACATCCGTATCACTTGACCATAGGATAAAAAATTATATACAGGCACCGCGGTATATATATAAAATTATTTTTGAAATGATTTTTATGGTTTGGATATGATACGGTTTAATAAATATTAAATTTGGATATGATATAAACATATTTTATATATACATATATAGTTAAATTGTTGAATTTAAGCTATGCATAAATCTGTTAAATAAAAATGAATAAGTTGAAAAATGGAATTTGATAATTTATATTTTATGATTAAGTACAGGTTTAACATCTTGTGTGTATATATATATATATGTAGAGTTTTAATGATTCAAATCAATTAAGATTGCAAGATAAATTGGAAATTTAATTAGAATTAAGCTTATATAAAAATTTAACTCCTTAAGTTGATGTTAACTTATTAAAATTAGAAATTTTAAAGGTATGATAGTTATAACTGGATTTAATGAATAATTCTAGTATAAATAAATGGAAGGAAATATTTAGTGTTAACAAATTGAGTTTTATTTTAAATGATTATGGATGTATCATGTAAACCTTTCAAAACTAAATAATAGGAAAATGAATTGTTAATTAGAAATTCCCAACCTTAGTTTTGAAATTCATTAAATACTCAAAGTTCGAAATATTGAAATCGAAGTATTATATTCAAACTGAAAGTGAATCTAAAAGTTATGGGTTTAGACTGAATTTAAAGTGAATAAAAATTGTGAAGGTGTGGAAATAATTACTTTTAAAGAAATTTTAAATTCAACTGTTTTATTTTATATACTATTGAATATACAAACCATTTAATTTTTGAAAGTTATAGTTTTAAAGCTATGAATTTCGAAGTATTATGTTTTGAAAGTTATAATTCAAATGTTTGGGTTTCAGATATGATAAATTTTAAAGCAGTATGATTTTGGAAAAGATATATGTGAAATAAAGATGATATTATACTGATTTGGGTTTATAAATGATATCAAATTTATTTGGTTTTTAAAATGAAAAATGGTATCATATTATATGGTTTTGAAATGGGTATATATTCTGGTTTTGAAAGTAAAACTATTTTGATAAGACCGCGGTGTTATAATAACGTTGGGTTGTTGAAGAGACCGGGATCGGAAGTTGTCATACTCTCTGCCAACTCTGAAAACCATTTTAACAACCGTGTACGCGGTGGAGATTCCAGAATGAAGTAGGATGGTGGCGGCGTTTCCTTTAGGTAAATACGTGGACCCGACTCCCGTGAGTTGGCATAAGGTGGCTAAAACAAGAGCGATTCTCGGGCCAAGGGGGTTAGCGCCCTTTATCGGACACATCCCTTCGATACTATACTATGACTTTGGATTGATTCAGTGGCCACCTTTATTTTTTTGATTTTGGGGGTGTTTGTTCGAGGTGGGCGGTAGGTGCGGCTATGCGTTACCACCAGTCCGGATAGAAATTGGTATATCTACCCTGGCATTGCCTAGTTGTGCCGTGTCACCTACCCTAGCGCGCCTTATACGATTTTGGTTTTGTACCATACCTATGGAGTGCCCTCTGACGACGCCCAGTACGGGGGAGATTACGGTACTGTATAGACTATGGGAATATATTTTGTGTTAAGGGCTATATGGGTAACCCCTTAACGCTATTGAAAAGTAAGTTTATTTTACAATTAGACACTATTATAATAGCGAAATATACTACATAGTAAATAGTTTAATGGATCCTTAGGAGATGTAAATCCCAAGCATCTCTTGAGTTACTGCACTGATATTCATTTCTGTTAATTTAACTTACATAAGATCTTTTAGTTCTGACTCGAGTGTTTTGTCTTTTCAATTCGCTCGGGTCAGTCCGAGCGTTTCAGGATTTGAAGTTTTAGCTCTGGAGGACGAAGACGAAGATTTGTATTACTATTATCTACTATTATTCCACTACACTATTTAATTCCGCTGCATTGATTATGATTGGTATGTGAACTCTGATATTTATTGTATAAAGAAGAATCAATTGTTTGTAAACAGTTTTATTGACTGTATATTGATTATTATATTTTATCCTTCCGCTGTGAGATTTTGTTTTATTTTATTTCTTCTCTGTTTTTCTTACTCACCCCATAACAATCCGACCTTCCGTATGGTTTGAATTGGCACGTGTGTCGATTTGAAGCGTGCAAAAAGGCGGGACGTTACAATTCGTGTGTTCGAATTTTCGAACGAAACCAGATTTGAGAATTTTGGATGGTTAGGATAGGTGCGATGGCCTAACGTGAGTTGTGAGGATGGTCGGAAGTGATCGCGGTGGATCATCGTCGGCGTGCATGTGCACGCATTAGCCTGAGTATCAGTTGTTATGGTTTGAGGTATTGTATTGGGAAGAGGAGGGTTGTTCGAGTCGAGTCTCGGGGATGTAAGTTTTGAACACGAAGTAAGTGTTCGGGTTATTGCGTGTGTGTTTCCAGGTTGGTAATTTATTTATTTTTAATAAAACAGGAAATGTGCTAGGGTGAACTCGGGTTTTATTCAAGAATTATGAAGATTTTCTCAGGTAAATTTCATTAGGAGATTAGGTTTGATTAAGATTTTAAGGGTTTAACTACGAAGGAAATTTGTAATTATTTTTTTCAAATAGAAATGAACAAGTTACAAGGCCATAAGTATTGAACAAGTTTTTCCAGTGAAATTTCCAAAGATATAAATGAAGTTAATTTTTTTTATGTTGAAAATAGATTGTTTTGGTTCTTATGATAATATCAAGTAATTAACTGAAATATATGAGGTATTTTAATTATCTAAGATTTTACAAGCTGAATTTAAATTTCTTAAAGTAATTAAAGGAAAATTTATTACATAGTATAAGTAATTAAAGAATAATACTGAATGTAATCAATTGGAGGAAAATTGATTTCTTAATGAGATTAATTGAGAGTTAATAACTGAATGTGATTAACTTAAGAAAATTAATTCATGAAGTGATTAAGGGTTAATTTATCAACTCGAGTAATTATGGAATAATTACTTAATGAAGTAAATTAGGGGATAATGGGTTACTTAAATGTTAATTACTTAAGGTAAGTAATTAAAGGGAAATTTCTTAATGGAAGTAATTAAGGATAAATTACTTAGTGTAATTAATTGAAGGATTGATTAATTAATTAAATAGTTAATTAATTAATGTGGCCAAGTAAAAGATAATTAATCAATATAAGTGATTATAGAATGATTAATTAGGGTAATTAATTAAGGATAGTGTAATAAATTATTGTTAATTACTTTTTGAGAGTAATTAAGGGATTATTTAATACGATGAGTGAAGGTTAATTAATTTGTGTAATTAATTAAAGGTGATTACTTAATGTAATTAAAGAGGATGATTAAGGGAT
The DNA here is from genome assembly GCA_030765085.1 of Allium cepa. Lineage (NCBI taxonomy): Eukaryota > Viridiplantae > Streptophyta > Magnoliopsida > Asparagales > Amaryllidaceae > Allium > Allium cepa. Next base: position 1,043,606,250 of record CM060941.1, on the reverse strand, counting down.
GATTAATTAATGGTTTGTAATTAATCTTGCTTATAAATGATTGAATGATACAGAATACCTTGGTTTATTTGATATTTCTGATGCGAACGATATGCGATATGATATGTTTATGTTGACTATGTTGATGTAGTTATTTGTCGATGGTAAATTGCTGTGTATAAGTGACATCCTATTTGAAGTTGAATTGTATTTAATTTAAATAATTTGGGTTAGGATGACATAGGATTCGAAGAGACCGGAATCGGGTATTTACTAATACCCGAAACCACTTCGATTTGTAATATATACAAATTCTGTACAGATTTGATATGTGAAATCAATAGGATGGTATGGAATGATTTGAGTGAGTTGGACCACTTAATCTAAGTTTTGGTACTTAGAAATTGTTGTGCGTGATAAGTGATGTCTATAACAAAATTGTGAATTTGTAAATTGATACCAGATACCCCGGGTTTATATAAATTGTATGCTTTTGTATTCCATGTTAGATGGGTTTACTCACGCTGGTTTCCAGCCTGACCCGGGTGTTACTTTGATGTAATGCTCGGGTCAGACCGAGTATTACAGATTTTCAGGTAAGGACGTTTTGGAGCTCAGAAGGCGAGCTGGATGGCAGGAACGTATGGAGTGTTTCCGCTATGTTATATAGTTGTATATCTAGGACATGTTGTTTAAATTGTCCAATGTTGTGTAAATGTTGTAACTCTGATGTATAAAAATTGTATATGTACTGACACGGTTCTTCTTTGTAAAACTGTTATTTTATTTGATATTATATTTTCTCCGCTGCGAATGTGAGGTTTCTGTGACTTGATTTTGTTTCTTCTTCTTTCTCTTTTCTTCTTTTCCTAACAATCTGGAATTTTCAGGATCGGAATTTCCGGGTCGTTACAGCGCTGTAATACGACAACACTAAACCAAAATCGTAGTGGTCTCGTAGAAGGATAAGAGTATGACAAGGCACGTAAGGCAAAGCCCAAGATCGGATACTACTTAGTTCAAGTCGCAAGGCTGGTGGTAACGCATCGCCGCAACGACCGCCCACCGCGTCCACCCATCCCATATCGAGTCATAGGGAGGTAATACTAATCAAGGTGCACCAATCGAAATCAACAACAAAGCAATAGTATGGACCGAGTCCATAGGAAAAATCGAATAATGGGTGTCCGCTAAGGGTAGCTAGCCTACTTGGCCTGGATTAAGCCGTCATGTTTTGGTCATTTCAAATCGACACAAATGTCGGGTCTATGCATCATCGTCCTCTTTCTTCAAATCCAGCGAAGGTACATCAAATCCAACCACTTCATTCTAGAATCTCCTTCGCATACAAAGTTGTTAAAATGGTTTCAATATTGACAGAGAGTATGCCAATAAGAGACCCCGGTCTCTTTAACAACCAAACGTTGTTTTACACACCGGTTGGTTTTTTACATTTTGAATACGATTCACACTCGATATAAAAATATCATATTCACTTCAATATCAATTTCATTTCAAAATTATCATACACACTTTGAAATCAATTTCATTTTTAAATCATATTTACTTAAAGTATGCCAATTTCACTAGAAAAACATTTCATTCCAATATCATTTTCCACTTCAAAATTAATTTCACTTCACAAATCATTTTATTCATTTCAAAATCAATTTCGTTACAAAATCATTTATTCATTTCCAAAATCATTCTGAAATTAAACTTAGGTTATAACTTCAATCTAACCAAATTCACATTTGGATCCACGATTTAAATATAAACAATTTCCAACTTGAACGTTTGAATTTTTGAAAATAGTTTAAATAGTTAAAATAGTTTGAAAAGTTAAAGAGTTCGAAAAATTAAATAGTTTGAAAAATTAAGATAGTTAAAATGGTTTAGATATTAAAATAGTTATATATTAAATGATTTGAAAATTTAAATAATTTGAAAATTTAAAAAAAATGAATTTTAAATAGTTTATAGTGAAATAGTTTATAGTGAAAATAGTTTCAAATTTAAAACTGTTTCTTTCCATTTTCAATAAACTTGGACTTAAGCCCAAATTTCAAACCTAACAAATTAAATTTCGAATCGTTCAATTCAATCAACTCAATCTCGATTTAAATCCAAATCAACTTCGATTTCAATTTCAATTCGAATTAACTTCTATTTCACAACGTTCATTTTAACTTCAAATCCGATTCAATGGTTCTATTCAATGGTCTAAATTTCAATTCAATTCTCATTTTAAACCATTCAATTTATACAAATTTCAAGTCCAATTTCAAATTACCGATTTAAATCACTTAAATCAAATTGAACTCCACTGTTCAATTTAAGGTTCAAATCTTTAAAACAATTCAATTCCGAGCTCAAATTTGAAACATCTTTTTAAACTACTATTACTTGGATTTATTGCAAGGTTCGAATAAAAAGTTCATATCTTTTAAAACAAATCAATTTCCATAATTCAAATCATATATCGATTATAAATTCAAATTTCAAATCAAATTCTTTAAACAATTTCCATTAACCAATTTCACTTTCAACATTTCAAACCTCAAATTGAAATAATTTAATTACCATAAATTCAAATTTTCTATTAAAACAATATCCTTTAAATAATTTTGAAACCATGAATTTTTAAAACCATTTAATTTAACTAACCCAGTGTTCGTATATAATTTTCTATCTTATGATCAAGTGATTAGTTATTATAATTTTAACTTCAGGGACGGATATACATCATTTCAATCCAAATCAAAGTGTCATAGGTATATATCTTTTTAACCTATTTCTCAATTTATTCGAAATAATTCAATTTTCAGTTTTATATACTGTCAATAATATACAGTGTGATAATGGGATGTATATAAAATAAGTAAACTTCCAATCATTCAAAATGTCAACCAATAGGCATCCATCACAATCAACATCTAAATCAGCCAATAAATCACAACAATTAACTAGTTATCAATATCGGGTACTTAACCAGCAATTCAGTTTCAATTCAAATTTTGTAACAACCCTGTATTTTGTAATTATTTTATTGTATATTTTAATTATTTTTAACGTAAGATTTTGATTTAAAAGCTTATTTTTCTTATTTGAAATGATTAAATTTATTATTTAAATATAATCTTGATCTTTATATGAGTTATAATTCCAAACTTGTGTAAGTTGAATATTTGCATGAAATGCTGATTTTGGTCAAATTAGTCAAACTGTGACTTTTAACTTAAAATTTTAAAGGTTTAATTTTTTTTTCTTTTATTATGAAAGTACATAAAATTCTAAGAACACCACTTTTCGTTTCGTTGAATTTGGATGTAAATTGTGAAAGTTATACCCTTTACAATATTGTGCGTATATAGGGTTATTTAACAATGACTATTTTAAATTGTATAAATTACTTCTTCTTTGTTATATTTTATTTTAATATGTGATAATATGTTATATGATGTATATTTTGACTTTTAAGTATTTTTAAAATGATAATATAATTTTTCTAAAGTTCATCTGAATTTATTTCTAATTTTAAAGCCTAGTCTACAATTTTAAGCCATTTTCTTAATTTAATTATATATAATTAAAATTTATTTATTTATTTTATGCACTCACTTTTATTTGCTGTGTTTTACTTTATTTTATTCATTTTACATGTATTTAAATTTAAGTAAATTTTTTCAAAGTATATTGAAGTTATTTCTAATTTTTAAGTCAAGTTTTCATTTTCTGTGCTATTTTTCTTATTTTAATCATATCTAATTAATATTTAATTATTAATATTTTGTTTATCTGTTATATTTTTTAATTCTAACTGAAATTTATAAGTGTTTTCAGTTATTTAAGATGTATATGAATATATATAGGAAGTTTAAAAGGTTTGAAAGCAAAGAAACGTAAAACCGTTTTAACGTTTCTTCTTCCGTTTCTTTTCCAATTAATAGATTTAATTTCCTTTGACCGTTCCTTTCTTTATTGTAGCTGTGCATTTCTTACCTCATTTTCACGTGAAAACATTCCTCTCCACTTCATTTTTCATGGCTAGAAAGGTTTGGTAATGGCTTCTCTTTTCCTCTTCTTTTTGCTCTTCTTTTTCCATTGTTTTCTTATATTTTGCCTTGTTTTCTTATGTGTATTGCTTGGCCTCTCCTCCATAGCCACGGCCACCACCTCCTACACCTCTTCCCAACCATCACCACCATCTACCCCATCAGATCTGACCATGGTCGAACCCCTTTTGATGGTCAAACCCCTCAAATTACAACCTAGATGCCTAGATCCATGCTTATTTGACCTCTACATGCTCATCCACTTCAACCACCACCCAAACCACCACCATAGCCGCCGCCACTCCTCAGACCTGACCACAACACACCCCTCCCAACCTCTGTCCAGTCATGACACATCACAGACCGAGCCCAATCCCCATGGCCGAGCCCTTGTTTTGACCAAAAACCACCTAATTGACTTCAAAACCACATCACCTCCTCATGTACAAACTCCACCTTGTCTTGCCTTGAACCCGAGCTATGTTAGCCCAAACCTGACCCAAAACTTGACCACATCTGAACCACATCAGACCCCAAAGCCATACCAAACAATAGAGAAGGCAAAGCAAAAGAATGCGTAGTCGTATCTCCTTTTATTTCAATGTTATTGCATTTTAAAGTCGTATTGAATTTTGTTGTTGTTTTTTTTTTTTTGGGTTGTACACAATGGTTGTAGATTTGATTCGCTCTCCATTCATTCAAATCAAAAGTCATGCTATATCATGCTTGTCGTGCTTTTGGAATCACACTTGTGTTTTTTGTTTTGGTCTTCAGCTTGAAAAGGCGAGTCTTTCTCACCCTGACATTTATATTTATGAAAAGTGAATTGATGACAAGTGTTTAGTAATAAAAAATGTTTATGCAAGTTAATGATGATTATATGATATTCTATGCCATGTTATTACCATATTATTACCATGTTAAAACTGTTAATTTTCACCTGACATCTGATATATGACTGTATATTGTGATATTGACCTTGTTTATATTATTTCTGCATATGATCACACTGTAAGTTCCCTGTTAGGAAAAAAAATGTTATGGGCTGAAATGAAAGAGGCCTGATTTATTTTATTTAATTTATTTTAACTTGGGATTGCGGGTTTGAAATGATAAAACTCGGATTTTCTTTGTAAATTACGGGTTGAAATGATATATTACCTGTATCACTTTACCTAGCGTAGAAAATTTTATACAGGCTCGTAGTTAAAATATGCTTTTCTAAAAATTTTAAAATATTTTAGAAATTTAATAATTATAATGTTTTGATTTGAAATTTAATAAAAATAAAATTTTTGTAAATTATTATTGATTTTCTGAATAATTGTAAGTGCAATGAATTAATGAAAAAGTTAGAAATTTTGAACGTGAATTATTTTGGAAATTTTGATTTAATTATAAATGGAAATTTAGTTGAATATGAAATTATGATAAATTTATGATAATTTGAATTTAAATGAATTAAAAGTGATTTTGTATCATATTAATGATTTTTTTTAACAAAGTTGAAATGTGAAATGAATGAATATTTTAAGTTGAGATTTTGAATATAATTAAAATTGGGAATTTATGAAATTGACTTAAAAGTGAACTTTTAGTTAAGTAAATAAAAATAAATTAAGTTATATTTAAGAATTTGAACTTAAGTGTTAAGTTGAAATTTAATGTAATGGATTTAAAATTCAACATTGCATTTTAATAAGTGAATTATTATTAAATCATGATTTTTGAATGGAAATTTAACCCTGTAAAATCATGAACTTGAGGAAAATTAAATGATGTTATAAATGTGAAAATGTATGAATTTATAAGTTAAAAATGTTTTAATAAAGATATAACTGGTTGAGAAATTTTATTGAATATTTGAAGTTAGTTGACTACATTTTTGAAATGATATTAATTACAATGTAAATGATATTACAGCAGTTGTAAATACTGTAGTTGATGATAATGAAATAAAAAAAAAGCTATTGAAAAAAACTATTATAGAAATTGTTGTAAGTACTATGATTTTTGAATTTAACTAAGTTTATTTGAAATTTAAGAAAACTCTATTACAACATTTTTAAACGTTGTCTTTTGTTAAATTGAACTGTTTTGAATGTAACTTTCCGTAGAGTTTTCTAAATGATGCGAAAAGTGAATTTTCACTGTTTTGATAAACTTAAGTGAATAAATGAACTTTGAAAGTTGAAATTTTTGGAAATTTAATAATTTAATTATAAGCATAATAACTTCATGGAAATGAAAAAAAAAGAATTTTTGGAATATAAACTGTTTTGAAATATGAATTGGAATGGTATTTTAGATTGAATAAAATGAATAATGATCTGAAATGAAACAGAGTTTTGAAAGGATATGATATTTTGATATATTAAAATGATTTGAAATGAAGTTTTGAAAGATATGATATTTTTGATATTAAATGATTTGAAAACGGAGTTTGAAAGATAGGACATTTTGATATTAACATGATTTAAAAAGAAGTTCTGAAAGATATGATATTTTGGAACTGAAACTTTGAAAGGTTATGATATTTTGATATATTAAAATGATTTGAAAGGTAGTGTTGAAAGGGTATGAAAATTTAATATATTGAAATGGTTAGAAATGACTTGATATTTATTTTGATAAATATTTGAATTGAAAGATATTTTACGATGATATATTGAAATGGTTTTGGAAATGATTTAATCTTTATTTTGATAAAGATTTGGATTGAAAAGGATATTTTATTTTGAAGTATAAAATATTGTTTTAAAGTTATAACTACGGGTTATAATAACGATTGGTTGTTAAAGAGACCGGGATCGGATATTGTCTTATAGCCGGCTAATACCGAAAACCACTTTAACAACTGTGTACGCGGTGGAGATTCCAGAATGAAGTAGGATGGCGGCGACGTTCTCGAGGTATATATTACGTGGACCCAACTCCCGTGAGTTGGCATATATGACTAAAACAGGAGCTATACCGGGCTACACAAAGGGTCGCACCCTTTCATTGAGCATGCTCCATCGGAAACCATTCTATTACTGTTGTGATTCGATTCGGTGGCGCCACTTTGATTCGGGGGTATTGTTCGAGGTGGGCGGAAGCTGCTGGCTTGCCGTCACCACCGGTTCGGGAGTTTAAACGGTGTATCCACCCTGGCATTTCCTTGTGTGCCGTGTCATATCCTTATATCGAGCCCACTACGATTTTGGTTTTAAAGATCCGACCGCGTTAAGGTTCACCATCCCCTTAACGCTATTTTCTATATGATTATACTTTACTGATTAGACACTACCGTATATAGCGTATATTACTACATAGTAAATAGTTTAACAGATCCTTAGAGGATGGGCGGTCCCAAGCATCCTTTAAGTTGCTGATGCATTTTGTTACTGTTCACTTGAGTTGATTTACAGTTTATAAGTATTTATGTCCTGACTCGAGTGTTTTGTGTTTTGCTTTACGCTTGGCTCAGATTGATTGAGTTAGCATTCAAGATTCACCTTCGGAGTTGGAGCTTTCCTAGAAGATCCAGCCTTCTATTTTGTTTCAGTATCCAGTGTTTCAGTGATGTATCTTGTTACTCTTCTGTTGTATCTCATTTAACTCTGATGTATCTTATATTTTTTTTAGTAGCTTCATGAACTACTATCTCTTTTACTTCCGCTGCATTATTATACACTCTGTGTCTGAGATCTGTGATTTTTATTTACTGTATATTCTGAGGTTTGCCAAAATTTTATTTACAACACAGTATTTTGAGCAATTCAATTCCGGCATGAGTGTCTGCCTATGCACTTATAATGGATGCGAATGGTTGAAAATACCGAGTCGTTACAAATTTAACTGTCAATTTAATTTCCTATCAGCTTAATTCCTATGTTAATTTAAATGTCTGTTAAATTACCAATCAACAGTCAATAAAATAAATCACGTCATAAATTCAATTTAACTAACATAAAAATATTTCAGTACTTTGTGAGCATTTAAAACAAACCTTTATTTGAAACTGAAAATTTTCCAGCTTCAAATAAATTCCAGTTCGATTCCATGCCTTAGACGACGTCGATACGATCCCAACGCAAAAGGTGACACTCGAATCCGACCTCGTATGAACGATATAAGAATGAATTAGCAAAACGGATAATCAAATTTAATTAAAACTTAATTAACTGAATTAAAAAAATGTAAAAAAAAAACCTTCTCACGCACGCCTATAGGCTTCTCCCTTTCTTCCTTCTTCCAGACGCGACATCGCTTCTTTTTTTCTAAGCAACGCGCGCGCTCTTCGAGAACCACCGCCGAACACTGCCCGCCCCTCCCAAACCCCCAATGCCGCCTACGGCTGTGACCTTCAGCATCCGCGTGCGTCTCGCGCGAGAAAAACCCACACCAAAATGCAATTGTAACGACCTGTTATTTTCCACCATTCAAATCAACAATAATCCACATATGTCGGACTTGAATAGTACAAAATAACAGATTGTAATAAAAATTCGGAGCAAATAAAATCAAATCACAGAATCATAGACACAGAATATCGAAATATCTCGCAACGGAAAATAAAATAACGTAATAGTTCATGAAGCTACTATCACAAAGTCTCAAAACCAAATACAAAACATCAGTCTGAAAACAGATACAATATAAAATCCCAAATACAAAGAAGTCCTCTAATACAAAGATGACAACAGAACTGAAATATATATAACTAGATAAGCTGATAATCTCCAGTGATTCCAAACCTCCAGAGAGTGGAAATCCATATCTGTGAATAACACAGGCTAGCCCGAGCGTAAATAAAACACAAGCACTCGAGTCAGGACATACATACTTATCCAATGTAAACCAATTCAAGTGAACTGTAGTAAATGTACAAGTAACTTAGAAGATGCTTGGGACCGCCCATCCTCTAAGGATCAGTTAAACTATTTACTATATAGTAATATCGCGCTATTATAATAGTGTCTATCAGTAAAATAAACATACTTTAAAATAGCATCACGGGGTTACCCATATAGCCCCAGACACGTAATAGTCCCTGTAGCCCATCCAATATCTGCATATCTCCTGATCGGGAGACTACGAGAAGATAAAAGTGGGCTACGGAAGAAAACCAAACTCGTAGTAAAGGCTCGATATGTTAGGTGACATGGCTGCATGGCACAACGAGGCAATGCCAAGGTAGATATACCAATTACGTACACGGGCTGGTGGTAACGCAGCAGCCACATACGCCCACCTCGGAACACATTCCCAAATCGGAGGGTGGCCACCAAACAATCACAAAGTAATAGAATGGTATCGAAGAAATGCGTCCTTTTGGCCCGAGATCGCTCCTGTTTTAGCCACCTTATGCCAACTCATGGGAGTTGGGTCCATGTAACATACCACAAGAACATCGCCACCATCCTACTTCATTTTGAAATCTCCACCGCGTAACAGTCGTCAAAGTTGTTTCGGTATCGACAGAGAGTATGTCCATATCCTGTCCCGGTCTCTTTGCCAACCAGTCGTTATTATAACGCGTGGTTATTACTTTCAAAACAATATTTTATACTTCAAAATAAATATCAATTCAAATCCAAATCTTTACCAAAATGAAGATCAAATCATTTCCAAAACATTTCAATATCAAATATCATATCTTTCAAAACTCCCTTTTCAAATCATTATTTGAATTCAAATCCAAATATCCAATTTAAATACCATTTTAAATTTAAAGATAACATTCATTTACTTCAATTCAAACCATCTTTTAAAATGATTCATTTTCCAATTAAATTTATTCATTTAAATCATTTTAAAGTGAAGTTATTATTTTTTTAAGTCAAGTATTCAAATTTCAAAGTTTCAAGTCATTCTAAGCTCATTTACTAAGTCAAAACCCATAATTACTAAAATTTCAGCCTTTCGCAGCATTTATAAAAAACTCTTATAAGTTATACTTGAAAACATTTTAATTCAGGAAAGACAACACTTAAAAACTGCTGTTAAAACTAGGTTTTAGTTAAAATTTAGTTCAAAACAGCAAAGACAGCATTTCCAGAAATGTTGTAATAGCTCAGGTTTCAAAACAAGGGTTTTTATTCATTTCTACAAAGAAAGCAGACCACTACAGCATTTACAGAAATGCTATAATAGACCTGAGTTAAGTTTTAGCCTATTAGTTCCACTACAGCAACTACAGCATTTCAGAACTGCTGTAATAGCTCCTTTAGTTCATTTCCAAAAACCACAGCACTTATGAATGCTATTAAAAGTGATTTCCAGAATTTAATGTATTTCCAGCAATTAATAAACTTCATTTTAAACCTTTTAAACATTGTCAAAAATCATATTTAACATTAAAAATGTTCATTAACATATCACTTAACATATTATTTTTTTATAAAATAAATTTCTTATAATTAAATCCTATTTCAACAAATTACTTAATAAATTCAAGTGTAAAAGTTTCCAATTCTTCACATTTTTAAATAAACAACTTAACACTTAAATATTCTCCATTTTTTTTAAATAAAATTTAATTCCCATTTTTATTCATATAACTAAATTTTTATTTAACAAAATTCCAAATTTCCACTTAAGTTATATTTTCAAAAATTCAATGTAACTATTCATTTTTCCAACATTTTTAATTTATAGAAAATTCCAAATTTCTATATTTAATATTTAGAAATCCAATTTAAATCAAATTTTCATATATATACACTTTTAAAAATTACTTAAAATTCCAGAAAATTTTATAAAAATAACCACATGGCTGTATATAGTTTTCTAGCCTAGGTCAAGTGATACAGATATATATCATTTCAATCCGCAGTTTACAAATAAAAATCCGGGTTCTATCATTTCAAACCTGCAGTCCCAAGTCAAAACAAATAATTTTAAAACCGTTCAGGCCTATCATTTCAGCCCATAACGATTTTTCCCTATTCTAAAGTCCGTTCGGGTATGTATCATTTCAACGCATAGTGATTTCTAATCTAACAGGGAACTTGCAGTGTGATAAACAAATATAAATGAACAGTTTAACATTATACAACAGTAACAGGTGATATGACATGTAATTTAACAGGTTTAATATCATATATAAATAATCACATGAAGTTATAGCATCATTTATAATTCTACATATTCAAATGTTGTTGTTTCACAATTGCATAAGTATATATTGTCGTGTGAGATTTACTCACCTCTAAATGCTAGAGATAACAAAACCAATTACACAACGGAATCAAAAGCATGATGATAAGACTATGGACTTTGAGTGAAGAGCGAGATCCAGTGCTACAAATCTTGTGTTACAATCCCAAAAAAATCAAAATAAATTATAAATACACTACACTATAAAATACAATAACTTTGAAATGAAAAATGATTTGAATACAAAATCTTTTGCCTTGCTTTCTCATATGTTATGCACGGCCTAGGGGTGCATATTGTAACGACCCGCCTTTTTGGACAGTTTACACCGACGATCAAATACACATGCCGGTTCCAAACCATTAAAAAAAGGCAGATGGTTATTGGGGTAATTAAGAAAAGAAAAGAAATAAAGGAAATTAAACAACACAGAATCTCGCAGCGGAACGATAAAATATAATAGTCAAATAAACAGTTCATGAAGCTGTTTACTATACTTAGACAATTATTTATACAACATTTATCAGAGTTATACATATACAACAGAACAAATAAATAATGCAGCAGACAACATGATGCACAGATAATAATAGTAATAGTATACCAAATCTTCGTCTTCGTCCTCCAGAATAGATCTTCAAAAATCTGAAAACTCAGGACTGACCCGAGCGTAATGAAAAGACAAAACACTCGAGTCAGGACTAAAATATCCATATGAAAGTTAAATCAATCGTAAATAAATATGAGTGTGACGGCGTCAGAGATGTTTATGGGGTTTGACATCTCATATCCAGTGTCAACGTGCGTGCAATAACTTAAGAGATGTTACGGGATTTTCCACCTTTCAAGGATCCGTTAAACTATCTACTAGGTAGTAATGTATGCTAAGTAGATAATGTCTATCAGTAATATAAAGTATCAAAATAGCGTTAAGGCGTTACCATAATCCCCCTTAACACATTTTATATTCCCAAAAGCACATACAAGACCGTAGTTTCCCCAAAACCGGAAGTCACCAGAGGGCAATCCATATACTCAAGGTACAAACCAAAACGTAGTGGTCGCGAATAGGATAATCAGTATGACAAGGTACATGAGGCGATACCAACTAGGATACTAATAGTTGCGTGATCCGGAATGATGTTGAGCATAGCAGCTACTACCTCAACACCGCGAAACAACACTCCCAAATCAAGGGGTGCACCCAAATCAAATCACAATTGTAATATATATGGTATCGAAGAAGTGTGTCCGCTAGAGGTGGCGAACCTCAATGGCCCGGCGCGGCTCCTGTTTTAGTCATGTCAGGGGTCATCCAATATCGTTCTCTTTCTTCAGTCAACGCGTTCACCAAACCATCCACTTCATTCTGGATCACACTCCGCGTATAATAGTTATTAAAGTGGTTTTCGGTATCGACAGAGAGTATGTCCATATCCGATCCCGGTCTCTTTAATAACTACGTATTATTACACTGATGGCTCTTTTATATTTCAAATTGATTCATGATTGATAACAAAATATCATATTCGCTTTAAAATCAAATCCATTTCAAAATCATCATATATTCAAAATTATCAATTTTGTCCGATAAATCAATTTCACTTCAAAATTTGATTCGAATTCAATTTAGGTTATAATCTCTACTTTAACCTAGTTCTTATTTAAACCAAAGGTTTAAATATAAACATTTCCGTCTCTTTAACCAGTTTGAATTTAAGAAAATAGTTTAAATAGTTTAAAATAGTTAAATAATTCAAAATAGTTTAATAGAAAATATTTAAATAGTTTAATCGAAAATAATTTGAATATAAAATGGTTTATATATAAAATAGTTTGGAAAAAATCAAAAATTATTTGATAAATAATTCCAAAGTCAAACCGGTCAACTTCCCAAATTTCCTATCCAAATTTCCATTTCGATTTAATCGATTTATTCCAATTTCAACTTGAATAAATTTCTATTCCACGTAAATTTCGATTTCAATTCACAAATTTCTTTAAATTTCAATTCAATTCCAAATTAATTTAAATCTAAATTTCAAATAAATTTTCAATTCCAAACTCAAACTTGAAATATCATTTCATATCAATTTTCTTAGAAATATTCAGAGTTCGATTAAAAGTCCAATCTTTTAAAACAAATCAACTTTCAAAAATTTACACCGTATTTCAATTTTCAATTTAAATCTAAACTTCGATTTTATTTAATAATTTCGTTTACCAAGTTTAAATTCTAACATTTCGAGCTCCAATTCAAAATAATTCAATTTCCATAAATTGGATTTTATTCTTAAAATCAATTCATTTAAATAATTTCAAAACAACTTTTAAAATCATTTAATTTATCCAACTCGGTGTCCGTATATAATTTTCTAACCTATGGCCAAGTGATTAGTTATTACAATTAAATGTCAGGGATGAATATATCATTTAAATCAATCACAGTGTCATATGTATGCATAGCAGGATATATATAAACAAATAAACATCCAAACATTTAAATATCAACCAATAACATCCATCGAAATACATCATCCAATAGGCAATACAATTTACGGCAATTTCATATTTATCAATGTCAGGTAATTTAATCGTAATTCAATTTTAATTTTAATTTAACTGTCAATTTAATTTTTTTAACGGTGAATTCAAATGACAATCAATATGATAATTAAATTTTATCAAACAACAACAAATAAAAATCATAACTATGCATAATGTCAAATTTAACTAGCATAAAGATATTCAGTACGTTGTGAGCGTTATAAAACACTCACCTTGATTTTACGATTTTAAATCAAATCGAACGACGTTCGATTTAACATAAAATTTTAATGAGCTCCAAACACTTTCGGATCTGTACTGCAGCGCAGCTCTCATCTCCGCGATTCCGGCGCTTCTTCCCCAACGTGAAATTCACGTATGCAAACCCATTAGCCGCCGATCTTCAAGCAATTTTCACGACCACCTCGTCGACTTCCAGAACGATCAGCTAGCGCCACCACGAAGCCCTTCACCAGAGCCACCTACGCGCCAAGTTTCATCCCGTCATTCGCCGTCGTTTGCACGCAATCCAAGGAAATACGTACACACTTCCAAGTCAGATCTGGACGAATCCATGAAAAATTAGCATACATCAACCGCATGGATTTGAAGAGATCGTCGAGATCTACACTTTTGCTTTTGGAATTTTTCGATTTCGTTGAACGGATTGAGAGATATTAAGAAAATAAGATCGGCAATTTCTGGCCATGGAATAGGTGGCGGCCATGATTTAGAATTAGGGTTTCTGGATTAAAATAATAATAAAACTGTCTCGGTTTGCGTGTGTATTTATATAGGTAGGTCCAAAATCATCTGAACTCCAATCGAGACGTGCCGCCAGACGTTTATAAGGTTTTACCCCCATTTCGGACGCAATGGAACTAGTTTCAAGGCCTAATTCGATCATATCTGGAAGATAGCTTTTCGAAGTCGATTATTTTAATTAAATTTGAAATTAAATTTCTACGCGTTTCAACCTCGCACGGCCAAACGACAAGTCCAATTGCTACGAAAATTGAAATCCTACCATAATTTACTATTACGGATCCGATGAAACAAGTTTCGTCGAAATCCGAGACTGTTTGAAAAATGGCTATTTTAACTCGTCAATTAAATATTAAAATATTCAATTTTCACAAATTTACTTTTAATTCGATTTTAAAAGTTCTACAACATCATTCTAACTTTAATATGATAAAATAGAATTTTACAAATCGTTTTTAATCATATTAAACCCGTTATCCAATTATTCAAATAATTTCAAATATTAAATTATTCAACAAATTACATTAATAATCATTTTCCTTCAATAATCACCTTAAATTTTCTAATTAAAATAGCTAAAAATACGGGTCGATACACATATAGTTAGGTTTTGGTCAAGTTTTGGCTCCGGTTTGGGGTAGCATGGCTCGGGTTTAAGGCATGAACAAGGTGGAGTTTGTAACATGAGAAGGTGAAGAGGTTATGCAATATAGTGGTTTTGGTCATCAAAGTGTTTCGGCCATGGAGGAGTGGGCTCAGCCTGTGGGTGCACCATGACTGGACAGTGACTGTAAGGGTGTGTGGTGGTTAGGTCAGTGGAGTGGAGGCGACCTAGGTGGTGGTTAGGGTGGTGGTTGAAGTGATGAGGCAAGTGGTGGTCAACCAGCATAGTTTCAAGCTTTAGGTTGCTTTTTTTGGGGATTTGATCACCATGGAGGGGTCGGCCTTGGTCAAGGCCAGAGAAGTAGCTGGTAGTGATGGCAGGAAAGAGGTGTAGGAGGTGGTGGCCGTGGCTATGGAGGAGAGGCCTATCAAACATACATGAGAAATAAGGCAAAAATGCATGAAAAATAAGGAAAAAGAATAAAAAGAAGGAAGAAGACATTACCAAAATGTTTCTAGCTTTGAATAAAAATGAGATAATTTTTTTTTCGTGAATGAGGAATGAAAGTCATGGCTTTCCAAAGAAAATTACACGGCCAAAAGAAAATAAATGAGGAGTTATGAAATTGAAAAGTCTAGAAAGTGAAAAAGTCAAAAGAAAAGGAAGAGTCTTTGCCTCTTCAATTTCCATTTCTTTTTAAAACAAAAAAAAATTCAGCAAAAACTTTTAAAAACCAAAACCAAGTGAAATAATATGAAAAAAAATAATTAATTTTAAAGAAAACATAAAAAGAATAAAAGAAATTGCTTAAACATCCAAAACAGTCTTCAAAAATTACAAATAAATCATCACTAGCCTTGGAAAAATATCCACTTCATTTTAAAAATATTATAAAGCAAAATTTTGAGATAAAATAATTTATTTATCATTTCTGGAATAAAATAAATAATTAAATTGGAGAAAAATAGAAAAAGAACTAAAGAAATTGTTTAAAAATTGAAAACAGGGCATGAAAATTACAAAAAAAATTACCATTAACTCTAGAAAAATTCCTACTTCACTTTAAAAAAAATTTTAAATTTTTTTTTAAGTAAAATAATTTCTAAACATTTTCAAAGTGAAATAAATTAAATTAAAATTAATTTCGAAAATATTGGGTTGTTACACTCTCCCCCACTCAAACATTTTCGTCCTCGAAAAGAACGGAAACAAGGAAAACAAGATAGAAAAGTAAAATAGTACCTGGAGTAAACAATTCCAGATTCAAAGCATGAATGCTCTCCTCCGTCTCCTAAGTACAATCACGATCATCCGTACTCCACTATACTTTGACCAGACTAACAGATTTCCTTCTTAGTTGCTTCATACCTCTGTCGAAAATACGAAATGACTTCTTCTCGACAGTCAGGTTAGGCTCAATATCCAAGCTGTCAAGAGCAGAACGTTGAACAAACAAAGATGGGTCATGGAGATACCGGCGAAGACGTGAGACGTGGAATACATCATGCACTCCAAAAACCTTCTCGGGTAACTCCAAACGATAAGCCAAGGAACCAACTCTTTCGACAATGCAGAAAGGACCAATGAACCTAGGAGAAAGCTTCCCTCTATGACCAAAACAAATGACATTCCTTAAGGGAGAGACCTTAAGGAAAACCATATAGCCAACAACAAACTCAAGCTTCCGCCTTCGCCTATCAGCATACTTCTTCTGCCTATCCTGAGTAACCCTCAACCTTCTCCTAATCTCCTTAACTCTCTCCGAAGCTTCCAAAATCATATCAGGACCAAGAACCAGACGATTACTGGATTCAATCCAGCGAGATGGAGATCGACAAGGTCGTCCATACAAAGTAGCAAATGGAGACGTCTTGATACTGGCCTGAATTCAAAGATAGAAAGAGATAGATAAAAGATTAAGATAAGCTTAAAATAGAAGATAAGATTATACTTGATAACTTTTATTGTAGGTGAATTCGACAAGATGAATATGATCTTCCCAAGATCCACCATAATCAAGCACAGAAGCACGAAGAAGATCTTTGAGTATCTGATTCACTCTTTCCGTTTGACCGTCGGTCTACGGATGATAAGTAGTGCTCAGATTCAGATGAGTACCCAAAGATTCCTGAAAAGCTTTCCAGAACTGGCTGGTAAAGATAGGATCACGATCACAAACAATACTGAGAGGAACACCATGGAGACGGACAATCTCCCATATGTAGATCTCAGACAAGCTAGAAGCAGAACGGGTAGACTTGACCGGAATGAAATGAGTAGATTTGGTCTGCCTATCCACAATAACCCAGATACTCTCATTGCCTTTCCTAGACCTCGGCAATCCATCAATGAAATACATCGAAACCTGCTCCCACTTCCAGTTGGGAATTTCAAGGGGCTGCAACAAACCAGGGGTCTTCTGATGATCGGCCTTGACCTACTGACAAGTTGCACACCTACTAACAAAGATAGAGACATCCCGCTTCATACCCTTCCACCAATAAAGCCTCTTCTTATCCTGATACATCTTCGACACACCAGGATGGATAGAAAGTCTACATCGATGATTCTCCCGAAGTAACTCTTGCCTCAAATCATCTACATTCGGGATACAAATCCTGCCATTAATCCTCAAAATCCCTCTATCATCGATCTGAGCTCCACTACCACCACTACTATCATCAACTCTACTCCAAACATTCTCCTTCGTCAACCTAAGCATCTTATCCTCATCTTGCTTAGCTATGATGCGCTCCAAAAGAGGAGAAGAAGAAACAACCATCTGACACAACAAAGCCTTCTTTCGACTTAGAGCATCGGCCACAACATTAGCTTTACCGGGAGTATAGCTAATATTGAGGTCGTAAGAAGCCAAAAACTCAAGCCAATGGACTTGCCTCTGGTTCAAATCCTTTTGGGAGAAGATATATTTCAGAGACTGATGATCAGTGAAAAGCTCAAACTTGGTTCCTAGCATATGATGCCTCCAAAGCTTCAAAGCAAAGACAACAGCAAGCAACTCTAAATCATGGGCATCATAATTAGCTTTATGGGTTTTCAACTGATGGCTGGCATAGGCAATGACCCTACCATCCTACATAAGAATAGCACCCAATCCCTCACGACTAGCATCAGTATATACCGTCAATCCCACACTTTCGTTCGGAACGGTAAGAACTGGTATGGAAGTTAGCTTGCTCTTTAACTCATTGAATGTAGCTTTACACTTCTCATCGCAGATAAACTTAACATTCTTACGAGTCAAAGCAGGGAGAGGTGCAGCAATCCAAGCAAAATTCTCAATAAATCTCCGGTAGTAACCGACAAGGCCCAGAAAACTACGAATCTCAGAAGGAGCCTTAGGAGTTTCCTAATCGTGTAATAGAAATAGGGAAAATAAGAACCACAGAGGAGATAGAATAATTAAATTATAAAGGAAAGGAGAAAGAAGGAAAGACATATATTGATCGCAGCGATCTTGACTGGATCAATAGAAACTCCATTACCAGAAACAATATGCCCGAGGAATCGGACTTCATCCTTCCAGAAATGGCATTTAGAAAATTTAGCCTTCAACTGATGATTTCTGAGAGTCTCTAGAACATACTGCAAATGTGACTCATGCTCCTCCTTGGTCTTAGAGAAGACAAGGATATCATCAACAAAGACTAAAACAAATTTATTAAGCACAACATGAAAAACACGATTCATAAGATCCACAAAGAAAGCAGGAGCATTAGTCAAACAAAAAAGCATGGCTAACCATTCATAAAACCCATTCTCAGTCCAGAAAGCTGTCTTCGGAATGCTTTCCTCGACAACTCTGAGCTGGTGAAAACCTGAGGCAAGATCAAGCTGAGAGAAACAAGTAGCACCATAAAACTGATCAAACATATCATTGATGCGAGGCATTGGATATCTGTTTTTCATAGTGAGCTCGTTCAGCTCCCTATAATCAACACATATCCTCAGAGAACCATCTGACTTAGTGACAAAGACCACCGCGGCTCCTCATTCGGAATGGCAAAGTCTCATCAGACCTTTGGAAGACAAGTCCTCAATCTGCTTTCCCAACTCAACCTTCTCACGAGGTGCCATTCTTCTAGGAGGAAGAACAACAGGTCGAGCTCCAGGAATAAGATCAATGCGAAAATCTATCTTCCACTTAGGGGGCAAAGCAGTGACTTCACCAAAAACATCAGGAAAGAGTTTGACCACATGGGTCGAATGAAGATCACCAGGAGCAGAATCCAGAGAATAAATAAAACTGCCTGCAAAATCCTAGGGCATGCGGCACTGAATAACAAAGGAAGTACCCAGATCATCCTCAAGATAAACAGACTGGGCTTTACAAGAGATATGAGCATTACTCCTACCAAGCCTATCACTTCCAAGCAACAAATCAAAAGCATCAAAGCCCAAAACATAAAAATCACCACTGAAGCGATGATCGGAATTGAGAAGCTTCACTTGTTTACAAATCCTATTAAGGTTTGCGGGACCCCCAATTGGATTTGAAACACATAAGGATTCAGAAACATACATAGGAGAAAGAAGATGCTCAAACTTATCACACAAATCAACGGATACAAAAGTGTGGGATGCACCAGTATCAAACAGACACAGACAGGATGCTGAAATAAAGAAAAAGAACCCTGAAGAGTACCTTGGTCATCACTAGGAGCTGGAGGAGCAGGTGCTGGAGAGGAGGCAGAGGTGGCAGCAAAGACACCAGAAGGCTTAACCCTCTGTTGGGTAGGGCAATCTTTCCTGAAATGGCCAGGCTGGAGACAGATGTGGCAAAGATCACGCCTAGCTGGCTGAGCAGGGGGAGGAATGGCAGTACCAACAATAGTAGGACAACTATTCGCATAGTGCCCCTTCTGGTCACACTTGAAGTAGGTGATGGAAGAAAGGTCAACTGGCAGCCTCTGAGATGAAGCAGACGATGAAGATCTCAAACCAGGATTCTTGAGCCAATTCTTGTTCTGCTGCTGAAAACTGAGCTTTCACTTCTCAGAATTTGCAGTAGAAGTCTGAGATGATGGAGCACCAACAGAAACAGGACCCTTAGGTAGGGTTTACATAACGAAGAGCCATATCCATAAGCAGGGTAAAAGTGTCATGAACATGAGAAATGAGACGACTGTAGTACTTGGGACGAGCATCAGCAATAAACTTATCATTCTTCTTCAGAGGAGTGTCTATCAGGCCAGGTCCGAACTTAGAAAGTTCGTTAAACTTCCTCTCGTACTCTGAAAAAGACATGCTTCCCTGCTTGAGGTCCATGAACTCCCTATAAAGCTGGGATTTCCCAGCTTCGGGCATCCACTTAGCAACAAAAGCCTCCCTGAGAAGAATGATAAATAAGCTTAGAAAAGGCATGTAAAGATAGAAAAAAATAGAATTCAAAGAAACACAAGAAGATACATGAACTGTTCCCAAGTAAGATTAGCCTCAACGGTGTTAGCCGTAACAGACTCCCACCAATCTTGGGCAACCTCCTGCAACTGTCATGCGGTTAACTGAAGCTTCTGGGAATCAGTAATATTAAGACCAGTAAATATCCTCTCGATACTCCTCATCCATTGCCGAGCCTCATTGATAGACCCAGAACCAGTGAACTTGGTTCCACCGAGATGAGTAAATTCTTTGCAAATAACAGTGAAACGGACAGGAGCTGGCGTTGGAACTAGGGCAGCACCACGACCCTGACCTCTAGCATTTCTACGATTCATCCTGAAATTCAAGAATGAATATTAGGACAAAGGTAGAGATAGGATAAGGATAAGACAAGACAAGACAAGATAAATTCACTTGGATGAACATCCTAATTACATAAATTTCTAACAAGGTAGATACGAAGGGAAAGAAGTTAGAAAAATTTGCTTTTAACACAAGAATTTTTTTTATATAAAACAATCTTTGAAAAATCCTTTGAAAATCATTTTATACTTTGAAAATACATTCTCTCACAAAGAAATGATTCTGAAATTGATTTCACTCATTCTAGGGTATTTCTACCCTATCTTTAATGAGTTTTTGCTCTGCAAGCTAAGGTTTGCCTGAAACCAAAGCTTTGATACCAACTGTAACGACCTATTATTTTCCACCATTCAAATCGACAATAATCCACACATGCCGGACTTGAATAGTAAAAAATAACAGATTGTAATAAAAATTCGGAGCAAATAAAATCGAATCACAGACACAGAACATCAGAATATCTCACCGCGGAAAATAAAATACCATAGTAGTTCATGAAGCTACTATCACAAAGTCTCAAAACCAAGTACAAAACATCAGTCTGAAAACAGATACAATATAAAATCCCAAATACAAAGAAGTCCTCTAATACAAAGCTGATAACAGAACAACAGAACTGAAATATATTTAACAAGATAAGCTGATAATCTCCAGTGATTTCATTTTAGACCTCTAGAGAGTGGAAATACAAATCTGTGAATAACTCAGGCTGACCCGAGCGTAAATAAAACACAAACACTCGAGTCAGGACATACATACTTTATCCAATGTAAACCAACCCAAGTGAACTATAGTAAAGGTACAAGTAACTTAGAAGATGATTAGGACCGTCCATCCTCTAAGGATCCGTTAAACTATATACTATATAGTAATATTGCGCTATTATAATAGTGTCTATCAGTAAAATAAACATACTTTAAAATAGCATCACGGGGTTACATATATAGCCCCAGACACGTAGTAGTCCCAGTAGTCCATCCAATATCTGCATATCTCCTGATCGGGAGACTACGAGAAGATACGCATGGGCTACGGGAGAAAACCAAACTCGTAATAAATGCTCGATATGGTAGGTGACACGACCCAACGAGGCAATGCCAGGGTAGATATACCAATTACGCACATGGCCTGGTGGTAACGCAGCAGCCACACACGCCTACCTCGGAACACAATTCCAAATCAGAGGGTGGCCACCAAACAATCACAAAGTAATAGAATGGTATCGAAGAAATGCATCCGACCAGAGGAGCAACCCCTTTTGGCCCGAGATCGCACCTGTTTTAGCCACCTTATGCCAACTCACGGGAGTTGGGTCCACGTAACATACCACAAGAACGTCACCGCCATCCTACTTCATTCTGGAATCTACACTCCGTACACAATTGTCAAAGTGGTTTCGGTATCGACAGAGAGTATGTCCATATCCGATCCCGGTCCTTTTGCCAACCAATCGTTATTATAACCCATGGTTATAACTTTCAAAACAATATTTTATACTTCAAAATAAATATCAATTCAAATCCAAATCTTTATCAAAATAAAGATCAAATCATTTCCAAAACATTTCAATATCAAAATATCATATCTTTCAAAACTCCCTTTTCAAATCATCATTTGAATTCAAATCCAAATATCCAATTTAAATACCATTTTAAAATTCAAAGATAACATTCATTTATTTCAATTCAAATCATCTTTTAAAATGATTCATTTTCCAATAAAATTTATTCATTTAAATCATTTTAAAGTGAAACTATTTTATTCAAGTCAAGTACTCAAATTTCAAAGTTTCGTGTCATTCTGAGCTCATTTACTAAGTCAAAACCCATAATTATTAAAATTTCAGCCTTTCGCAGCATTTAGAAAAAGCTATTATAAGTTATACTTGAAAACATTTTAATTCAGGAAAGATAGCACTTAAAAATTGCTATTAAAACTCAGTTTTTGTTAATTTTAGTTCAAAACAGCAAAGACAGCATTTCCAGAAATGCTGTAATAGCTAAGGTTTCAAAACAAGGGTTTTTATTCATTTCTGCAAAGACAGCAGACCACTACAACATTTACAGAAATGCTATAATAGACCTGAGTTAAGTTTTAGCCTATTAGTTCAACTACAACAACTACATCATTTCAGAGCTGCTGTAATAGCTCATTTAGTTCATTTTCCGAAATCATAGCACTTCTGAATGCTATTAAAAGTGATTTCCAGAATCTAGTGTATTTCCAGCAATTAATAAACTTCACTTTAAACCTTTTAAACATTGTCAAAAATCATATTTTAACATTAAAAATGTTCATTAACATATCATTTAACATATTATTTTTTTATAAAATAAGTTTCTTATAATTAAATCCAATTTCAACAAATTACTTAATAAATTCAAGTGTAAAAGTTTCCAATTCTTCACATTTTTAAATAAATAACTTAACACTTAAATTTTCCCCCTTTTTTTCATATAAAATATAATTTCCATTTTTATTCATATAACTAAATTTTTATTTAACAAAATTCCAAATTTCCACTTAAGTTATATTTTCAAAAATTCAATGTAACTATTCATTTTTCCAACATTTTTAACTTATAGAAAATTCCAAATTTCTATTTTTAATATTTAGAAATCCAATTTAAATCAAATTTTCATATATATACACTTTTAAAAATTACTTAAAATTGTAGAAAATATTATAAAAATAACCACAGGCCTGTATATAGTTTTCTAGCCTAGGTCAAGTGATACAGATATATATCATTTCAATCCTCAATTTACAAATAAAAATCTGGGTTCTATCATTTCAAACCCGCGGTCCCAAGTCAAAATAAATAATTTAAAAACCGCTCAGGCCTATCATTTCAGCCCATAACGATTTTTTCCTATTCTAAAGTCCGTTCGGTAATGTATCATTTCAACCCATAGTGATTTCTAATCTAAAAGGGAACTTGCAGTATGATAAGCAGATATAAATGAACAGTTTAACATTATACAACAGTAACAGGTGATGACATGTAATTTAACAGGTTTAATATCATATATAAATAATCACAGGCAGTTATAACATCATTTATAATTCTACACATTCAAATGTTGTTGCTTCACAATTGCATAAGTATATATTGTCGTGTGAGATTTATTCACCTCTAAATGATGGAGATAACAAAACCAATGACACAACGATCAAAAGCACGATGTAACGTCCGCCTTTCCGCACGGTTTAAATCGACACACGTGCCAACTCAAACCATACGGAAGGATGGATTGTTATGGGGTAAATAAGAAAAATAGGGAAGAGAAATAAAAAGAAAACAGAATCTCACAGCGGAAGGATAAAATATAATAATCAATATATAGTTCATAAAACTGTTTACAAAACATTTGCTTCTTCTTTATACAAATAATATCAAAATTCACATACCAAAATATCAATGCAGCGGAATTAAATGTTGTAGTGGAATAATATACTAGATAATAGTAATACAAATCTTCGTCTTCGTCCTCCAGAGCTAAATCTTCAAATCCTGAAACGCTCGGACTGACCCGAGCGAATTGTAAAGACAAAACACTCGAGTCAGAACTAAAAGATCTTATGTAAGTTAAATCAACAGAAATAAATATGAGTGCAGTAACTCAAGAGATGCTCGGGATTTACATCTCCTAAGGATCCGTTAAACTATTTACTATGTAGTATATTGCGCTATTATAATAGTGTCTATTTGTAAAATAAACTTACTTTTAAATAGCGTTAAGGCTTTACATTTTCCACCATAACACGTAAAATGCCAATAGTCTATACAGTACCGTAATACCTCCTGATCGGGAGGCTACCAGAGGATACTCCATAGGTACGACACAAATAGAAACTCGTACAAGGCGCGATAGGGTAGGTGACACGACACAACTAGGCAATGCCAGGGTAGATATACCAATTACTCATCCGGGCTGGTGGTAACGCGTAGCTGCTACTACCGTCCACCTCGAACAACACCCCCAAATAAAAAGTGGCCACCGAATCAAATCCAAAAGTCAGAGTATAATATCGAAGGAGTGCGTTCGATCAGAGGAATGACCTCATTGGCCCGAGAATCGCTCCTGTTTAGCCACCTTATGCCAACTCACGGGAGTCGGGTCCACGTATTTACCTCAAAGGAAACGCCGCCACCATCCTACTTCACTCTGGAATCTCCACCGCGTACACGGTTGTTAAAGTGGTTTTCGAGTTGGCAGAGAGTATGACAACTTCCGATCCCGGTCTCTTCAACAACCAAACGTTATTATAACACCGCGATCATTTAAAATAATTATACTTTCAAAACCAGAATATAATTATCCATTTCAAAACCCATAAATACGATATCATTTCCTTTTAAAACCCAAATAAATATGATATCATTTATTTCAAATATATTTCTTTTCCAAAAATCAAGCCACTTTTAAAATTTATAATACCTCGAAACCAAATATTTGAATTTTAACTTTCAACATGATACTTCGTAATCCATAGTTTTAAAACCATAACTTTCAAAACTTAAATGGTTTGGATATTCAACAGTATATAGAATAAAACAGTTGAATTTAAAATTTCTTTAAAAGTAAATAATTTCCACATCTTCACAATTTTTATTCACTTTAAATCCAGTCTAAACCCATAACTTTTAGATTCACTTTCAGTTTGAATAAAATACTTCGATTTCAATATTTTCAAAACTTCGAGAATTTAATGAATTTCAAAACTAAGGTTGGAAATTTCAAATCAACAATTCATTTTCCTATTATTTAGTTTGAAAGGTTTATATGATAAATCAACAACCATTTAAAATAAACTAAATTTATTAACACTAAAATTTCCCTTCATTTATTTATACTAGAATTATTCATTAAATCCACTTATAAATATCATACCTTTAAAATTTCCAATTTTAATAAGTTTACATCAACTTATGGAGTTAAATTTTCAAATAAGCTCAATTCCAATTAAATCTCCAATTTAACTTTCAATCTTAATTTATTTGAATCATTTATAACTCTATATATATACAAGAACTTAAACTCATACTAAATTGTATAATATAAATTATCAAATGCCATTTTTCAACTTATTCATTTTATTTAGCAGATTTATACATAGCTTAAATTCAACAATTTAACTTTATATGTATATACAAAATATATTTATATCATATCCAAATTTAATATTTATTAAACCGTATCATATCCAAACCATAAAAAAAATCATTTCAAAATAATTATATATATATATACCGCGGTGCCTGTATATAATTTTCTATCCTATGGTCAAGTGATACGGATATTTATCATTTCAATCCGCAATTTAAAAATAAAAATGTGGTTGTATATCATTTCAAACAGCAATCCCGAATGAAATGAAAATGCATGATAACTTGCAGTTTATATAAGATAGGACACATCATCCATTCATCCAATATCAATCATCAACCAATTTATTTCAATCACCATTAATTTATTTCAATCATCGTCAATTTAAACAAACATCAATATATATCATATACAATATAACAGGAAATAAATGACAGTTATTAACTAACAGTTTATATTCAAAACTAAATTTGTTAATTGTTAACTATAAGTTTATATGCAAATAAATAAATTTTAGCTGTCAGTTTGTATGCAATAATAAATTAATTAACAGTTATATTAAATAAATGCGATTTAACAGAGATAATGAATAAAACATGCCAAACAGTCATAAATAAATTTCTACTCATATCTAAAATCAATTTAACAAACATAAGAAATTTTAGAAGTTGTGAGTGGGTTAAAACACTCACCTTTTGAATTTAAATCGAATTTAAATCCGATTTAAACCCAAAAATTCGACGTTCTCCAAATCTGTCCAAACTAGCATCAAAGCGTCCGGAATTTTATTACGATTCTAACCAAAAAAAATTCGTGTAAATCGGATATAGTATGCAATAATTATCATCGTTTAACGATTGTAAATTGAAATTAAAAATAAATAAATAAAACAAATCATTAACCTATCAGCCACGTCACGTAGATACTACAGGACCACCTTCTCACGCGAGTTCCTTTCTATGCGACTCAACCCTATCCAGTTTAAACGCGAACAACGGTCGCCGCTTCTCATCACCAACGTCGCCGATCAAACCCCCTTCACTCAGATCCAAGTGCGCCATCGAGATGACCATCTCGAGGCGCCCTCCCCACCAACTCGCAGTGTCCTCCGATCATGCCTGGACCCACGTGCTGCCGAGCCTAATAATGGCGATTTCGGCAATTTCAAGCATCAATGGCATGAACCAACCACACCGATCGAAGCCCCTTGACCCTCTCTACCCTCCAGTACGACCGATCGCAACGAAATTGGAGATCCACCGCTAATCCATAACCTCCCAAATGAACGGCCGTGGATAGTTCTAACATTTCTGGACAAACGATGGTTCAAACTGAAAAACGAACCACGCCAGGAGATTACGAATTTTGAGAACTTCAACGTATAATTTTCGTGAATTTTTATGGAGACTTTGAATTTTGACTTTGATTTTGGATTGTAATTGGATCTGAAATTATGTTGTCAGCCAATGAGGAGGAGAGTGTTGAGATATACGTATAGACAAATGAAATTAGATGGAGGCTAGGGTTTTTAACTGGGTTTATATAGGTAGGTTAGAAATAGAGTAGATGGATTCGATAAACAAATGTGCTGAACGATAATTGGCCTAAAAAGCCCGTTCTGACTCCGGAACGAAATTGGTTAAACCATATATCGAAATAGGTGTTTTAATATATACTGAACGCGATGGAAAAATTTTCACGTCCAAATTTCATCGTATGAAGAAGTTATGCTGAAATCAATATCCTCAAATTGATTTCAATTAAATCGATTTCAAGGCGTTTCGCGTTCGTACTATCAAACGACAAGTCCGATCGCTACGAAACTTGAAACCCTACAATAATTCACTGTTACGGATCCGATGAAATTGGTTTCGTCGAAATCCGAGTTCGTGACCAAAATGGCTATTTTTATATTAATTAATAAATTAAGAATTAGTAAATAAATCCAATTTTTATATTTCAGTTTTAGAATTGGAAATTTTTATTACTTAAAAATTCTCAAACATTTAAAATGATTTAACAATTTTTAAATGTCAATTTATTAAAGAATAAATCAATATAAATCTTCGATTTTATAAAATTCAAAGTTATAGATGATTTCCAAAATTTCATTTTAATTGAATTAACATATATTTATTCCATTCATTAATTTCAAATATAAGGGTTTACTATTGGATTTAAAAATTATCACATAAATATTTCCAGTTTTCAACTTAATTTTTAAATTAACGTAATAATTACACATTTGATTTTTATTCATTTGCAATAAATCCAACTATTATAAATTAAATAAATTAACTCACTATTAAAATTCAAATTCTATAATTCATAAATTTTATCACCTTGATTTACTTACAATTTAATTCCTTAAACAAATTCCCTATCTCAAATTTTAATTGTAAATTATTTCACCAATTATAGTATTTATTTCAGTTTCTTAAAATAACCCCTTTATTATAAATTTAATCCCATTTATTTTAATAAGTTTCAAATTAAACAGATTGGATTCAATTTCATCCTTTTATCTTACACTTAAGGTTAGGTTAAAATCAATTTATAACGTATTTCCTTTTTAGTTATTACTTTACATATTTTTCGTATAAATTTCTCAATTAATCCAAATTATTAAAGTAACGCTCATAATAAATACGATCCTATAATTACTCACATTTTAAATGAACGTTATTTCATTTTCCATTAGTGTAACATTCATTTATCTTATTATTACTCATTACACATTCTAATTCCATTAACAAGTAAGCAGGTAATTTATGATATATGTTACAAATTTTTAATTAATTACTATTCATTATTATTAACCTAAAATTAGCATTACTTACCTCGCATTAACCTTGTTACTTAAAATCCCTATCCAATTTCAATTAATATTCTAATGAATACATTTACTCCTTTCCGTTATGTTATTAATTATCATCAAGGCACACCTAATTATCTTTATTGGTAAATCAGTGAATTTACTAGTAACCCACTATTATAACCTTTAATATACTTGTATATGATTATTTTACCCTTTTATATTCCATTATATATATATATATATTTGCACCCATACAAATTAAGATTCTAAATCCAATTCCATTTAATCCATTAATTACTAACTTTAATTATTGCAATTTATTATCTAACATACAATTTGAATCTATTTCCTAATTTTCATATTTCAATTAATTAACCTCCTTACAATAGTTTACGAATAAAAGGGATTGTACTAAATAAATTATTTATTGTCCTGCATTACTTTATTACCCCCATTTACATTCAATTTCCATAAATCAATATTTTATTTCGTTGATAAATCCAATACTTGCCTAAATTTACTTATTTTAACTTTATATCCAAATGCAACAACTTCCACTATTACAAGTAAATTGCAATATATAATTTAATTTGTAAATTTTAATTACCCTTGATACATCAAATTTCGACATTCGCTTTCATATAAATAAATAAGATTTTTATTTCTTTATAAATTTAAATTAAAATCTTATTACTTTAATTCATTTTAAACATCGAATTTATACGGGTCGTTACACTCTCCCCCACTCAAAACTTTTCGTCCCCGAAAAGGAAAAAGAAGGGAGAAGGAAGAATTTAGAGATCAATATATCTTATTCAAAATATTAACTTATAAACAATAATTTACAAAATTTATTACTTTAACTAAAATATACCCATTATATAATCATTGTATCTTTTATACTCAAATAACAAGGTTTGAAAATATTTTCAAAATAATTTCTAAGTCCAAAATTTACGAAAAATTTCGACAGAGTCTCCCTTGTACGGAGAGGCTCCGAAGAAAATATAATATAAAAATATAACAATTATATAACATATATTATCCAAGATATTATATCCCAACCCTGGGAAAATATATAAAATAGCGCTATAAACCGTAATCCGAAACGTACCTATTTGTCGGGCAAATTTACGCTTAATTTATGGAACCAAAAGCAGTAGCAATTGCTTCCATAACCTGCATTGCACTTAAAAATTTAAAAGGGTTAACAATTTATATAAAGTGAAATATTTAAGTGGTTGTAATCACTAACAACAAATCAATACAACAACCATCAATTTCAACAAACATCACACACAACAAATACAAAGTAACCATTCAATCAAACGAACAAATAGTTGTTCGGGTTCAAAACTTTTAAATTGTACGGAATGAAGAAATAAGTACTAGCGCATCATTTACTTAACAGTCTTAGATAAAACTAATAGATTATTCATTCACTCCAAACCCAATTTTAAAGTATCTTACCCAAACAACCATAACCAATAACAACCAATTTGAACAACAAATTTTGTTTGTCATTATTAATTTCATTCATACATTTGTTGTTTAATTTCTCTTTTTATTCATACCACATAAATTTTCCTTTTATAATTTACATTTATTTCTAACAAACTTTTAATTTCATTTACTTATTCAATGTTTGTTTCATTTAATTACACTTATTACTTACAATTATTCATTTCCATTAACTCAGGTCATGCCAGTCCTTTTTATTTCATTATAATTATTCATTCCTTTATTGCATGCCCTCATTTATTTACATTTGTTTATCAATAGTATTCATGTCCCATTTAATTTCTTAGCATTTCCATTTTATTTACTTAAGTTGATAATCATCTATTTGAATTTACTTACCTTTAATTATATTTACTTGGTAAAATTTCAATTATAACTTTAAGTTTATGACATTAAATTCTTATTTAACAGCAATTTCATTTGATACTTCATTACCTACTTTTACTTGTACAATTTCCATTACATTTCTTATTAAACATTTCAACTTTTTATATTTGGTAAGTTATATATGTTTTTTTTTAAAGAATGTACTTGAAAGTTACACAAGTTTCCTCATTACCTATGATTAATTTAACGTTCAATAATAATATTCTTTATTTCATAGGTTATAATTTCAAATTTCATTAAATACCATTTATAACCTATCATTAAATCTCTTATTTCCTTTAGAGGTTTTAATTTATTAATTAGCTATGTTTCAATTCACTACAATAATACAATTAATTAATGGAAATTTAAGAATTTAGTACCGGGTTAAATTTCAAATTATTTTAAAACAATAGATAAATATATTCTTACAACTTATATATCTCTAATTATATTTAAAACAATTCAAAATTTATATATTTTCAAAAATGAATCTGCAGTAGAACTACTATAGTGACCTTTCTCCTTCGAAACTCGAAAATGAAAGTCGATGATGCGGCCGCCAGAGGAAAGTACAAAACTTATTTTCCTCAAAATCCTCTTTAAAACAATTCTTCCGAATTATATTAAATATTTATATCAGAAAATACTTATAACCAATATTATTATATTCCAAAATTTATTCGAGAAAATTTCAAAACCCGGGATTTAAGCTCTAAATTTTCAAATTTCATTTATTTTATTTTCAATCTTATTTCTATTATTATTTATACACATTATTACCTAACAACCAATCTATTGCAGCCAAATATAGATACCATTTGAAATTTTTATTTTATATATTGAAAATATAATAGGCAAAATTATTTCATTCACCTATATAAAACAAATATTATGTCGGTCTGTCATATTAAGTGTTTAGAAATCCCTATTGATGTCACAGCATCCCATGCACCAACCAGAATTTATAAATACAAATAAGAACAGATTAACACAATATTTAAAAAAAATTATAACACTAACAAATACGCTCTCTCATATATATACGCTCAGCGACTCCCATAGGGTATTACTACCCTATTAGTAAAGAGTCAAACCCCACAAAGCTAAGGTTTATCGCTAAACCAAAGCTCTGATACTAGATGTAACGTCCGCCTTTTCACACGGTTTATATCGACACACGTGCCAACTCAAACCATACGGAAGGGCAGATTGTTATGGGGTAAATAAGAAAAATAGAGAAGAGAAAAAAAAAACAGAATCTCACAGCGGAAGGATAAAATATAATAATCAATATATAGTTCATAAAACTGTTTACAAAACATTTGCTTCTTCTTTATACAAATAATATCAGAGTTCACATACCAAAATATCAATGCAGCGGAATTAAATGTTGTAGTGGAATAATATACTAGATAATAGTAATACAAATCTTCGTCTTCGTCCTTCAGAGCTAAATCTTCAAATCCTGAAATGCTCGGATTGACCCGAGCGAATTGAAAAGACAAAACACTCGAGTCAGAACTAAAAGATCTTATGTAAGTTAAATCAACAGAAATAAATATGAGTGCAGTAACTCAAGAGATGCTCAGGATTTACATCTCCTAAGGATCCGTTAAACTATTTACTATGTAGTATATTGCGCTATTATAATAGTGTCTATTTGTAAAATAAACTTACTTTTAAATAGCGTTAAGGCTTTACATTTTCCACCTTAACACGTAAAATGCCAATAGTCTATACAGTACCGTAATACCTCCTGATCGGGAGGCTACCAGAGGATACTCCATAGGTATGACACAAATAGAAACTCGTACAAGGCGCGATAGGGTAGGTGACACGACAAAACTAGGCAATGCCAGGGTAGATATACCAATTACGCATCCGGGCTGGTGGTAACGCGTAGCTGCTACTACCGCCCACCTCGAACAACACCCCCAAATAAAAAGTGGCCACCGAATCAAATCCAAAAGTCAGAGTATAATATCAAAGGAGTGCGTTCGATCAGAGGAATGACCTCATTGGCCCGAGAATCGCTCCTGTTTTAGCCACCTTATGCCAACCCATGGGAGTCGGGTCCACGTATTTACCTCAAAGGAAATGTCGCCACCATCCTACTTCATTCTGGAATCTTCACCGCGTACACGGTTGTTAAAGTGGTTTTCGGAGTTGGGAGAGAGTATGACAACTTCCGATCTCGGTCTCTTCAACAACCAAACGTTATTATAACACCGCGATCATTTAAAATAATTATACTTTCAAAACCAGAATATAATTATCCATTTCAAAACCCATAAATACGACATCATTTCCTTTTAAAACCCAAATAAATATGATATCACTTATTTCAAATATATTTCTTTTCCAAAAATCAAGCCAATTTTAAAATTTATAATACCTCAAAACCAAATATTTGAATTTTAACTTTCAACATGATACTTCGTAATCCATAGTTTTAAAACCATAACTTTCAAAACATAAATGGTTTGGATATTCAACAGTATATAGAATAAAACAGTTGAATTAAAAATTTCTTTAAAAGTAAATAATTTCCATACCTTCACAATTTTTATTCACTTTAAATTCAGTCTAAACCCATAACTTTTAGATTCACTTTCAGTTTGAATAAAACACTTCGATTTCAATATTTTCAAAACTTCGAGAATTTAATGATTTTCAAAACTAAGGTTGGAAATTTCAAATCAACAATTCATTTTCCTATTATTTAGTTTGAAAGGTTTATATGATAAATCCACAACCATTTAAAATAAACTAAATTTATTAACACTAAAATTTCCCTTCATTTATTTATACTAGAATTATTCATTAAATCCAGTTATAAATATCATACCTTTAAAATTTCCAATTTTAATAAGTTTACATCAACTTATGGAGTTAAATTTTCAAATAAGCTCAATTCCAATTAAATCTCCAATTTAACTTTCAATCTTAATTTATTTGAATCATTTATAACTCTATATATATATATACAAGAACTTAAACTCATACTAAATTGTATAATATAAATTATCAAATGCCATTTTTCAACTTATTCATTTTATTTAGCAGATTTATACATAGCTTAAATTCAACAATTTAACTTTATATGTATATACAAAATATATTTATATCATATCCAAATTTAATATTTATTAAACCGTATCATATCCAAACCATAAAAAAAATCATTTCAAAATAATTATATATATATATATACCGCGGTGCCTGTATATAATTTTCTATCCTATGGTCAAGTGATACGGATATTTATCATTTCAATCCGCAATTTAAAAATAAAAATGTGGTTGTATATCATTTCAAACAGCAATCCCGAATGAAATGAAAATGCATGATAACTTGCAGTTTATATAAGATAGGACACATCATCCATTCATCCAATATCAATCATCAACCAATTTATTTCAATCACCATTAATTTATTTCAATCATCGTCAATTTAAACAAACATCAATATATATCATATACAATATAACAGGAAATAAATGACAGTTATTAACTAACAGTTTATATTCAAAACTAAATTTGTTAATTGTTAACTATAAGTTTATATGCAAATAAATAAATTTTAGCTGTCAGTTTGTATGCAATAATAAATTAATTAACAGTTATATTAAACAAATGCGATTTAACAGAGATAATGAATAAAACATGCCAAATAGTCATAAATAAATTTCTACTCATATCTAAAATCAATTTAACAAACATAAGAAATTTTAGAAGTTGTGAGTGGGTTAAAACACTCACCTTTTGAATTTAAATCGAATTTAAACCCAAAAATTCGACGGTCTCCAAATCTGTCCAAACTAGCGTCAAAGCGTCCGGAATTTTATTACGATTCTAACAAAAAAAATTCGTGTAAATCGAATATCGTATGCAATAATTATCATCATTTAACGATTGTAAATTGAAATTAAAAATAAATAAATAAAACAAATCATTAACCTATCAGCCATGTCACGTAGAAACTACAGGCCCACCTTCTCACGCGAGTTCCTTTCGTACGCGACTCAACCGTATCCAGTTTAAACGCGAACAACGGCCGCCGCTTCTCATCACCAACGTCGCCGACCAAACCCCCTTCACTCAGATCCAAGTGCGCCATCGAGATGACCGTCTCCAGGCGCCCTCCCCACCAACTCGCGGCGTCCTCCGATCATGCCTGGACCCACGTGCTGCCGAGCCTAATAACGGCGATTTCAAGCATCAATGGCATGAACCAACCACACTGATCGAAGCCCCTCGACCCTCTTTACCCTCCAGTACGACCGATCGCAACGAAATTGGAGATCCACCGCTAATCCATAACCTCCCAAATGAACGGCCGTGGATAGTTCTAACATTTCTAGAAAAATGATGGTTCAAACTGAAAAATGAACCACGCCAGGAGATTACGAATTTTTAGAACTTCAACATATATTTTTGTGAATTTTTCTGGAGACTTTGAATTTTGACTTTGATTTTGAATTGTAATTGGATCTGAAATTATGTTGTCTGCCATTGAGGAGGAGAGTGTTGCGATATACGTACAGACAAATGAAATTAGATGGAGGCTAGGGTTTTTAACTGGGTTTATATAGGTAGGTTAGAAATAGAGTAGATGGATTCGATAAACAAACGTGTTGAACGATAAATGGCCCAAAAAGTCCGTTCTGACTCCGGAACGAAATTGGTTAAACCATATATCGAAATAGGTGTTTTAAAATATTCTGAACGCGATGGAAAAAGTTTCACGTCCAAATTCCATCGTATGAAGAAGTTATGCTGAAATCAATATCCTCAAATTGATTTCAAATTGATTTCAATTAAATCGATTTCAAGGCGTTTCGCGTTTGTACTATCAAACGACAAGTCCGATCGCTACGAAACTTGAAACCCTACAATAATTCACTGTTACGGATCCGATGAAACTAGTTTCGTCGAAATCCGAGTCCGTGACCAAAATGGTTATTTTTATATTAATTAAGAATTAGTAAATAAATCCAATTTTTATATTTCAGTTTTAGAATTGGAAATTTTTATTACTTAAAAATTCTCAAACATTTAAAATGATTTAACAATTTTTAAATGTCAATTTATTAAAGAATAAATCAATATAAATCTTCGATTTTATAAAATTCAAAATTATAGATGATTTCCAAAATTTCCTTTTAATTGAATTAACCTATATTTATTCCATTCATTAATTTCATATATAAGGGTTTACCATTGGATTTAAAAATTATCACATAAATATTTCCAATTTTCAACTTAATTTTTAAATTAACGTAATAATTACATATTTGATTTTTATTCATTTGCAATAAATCCAACTATTATAAATTAAATAAATTAACTCACTATTAAAATTCAAATTCTATAATTCATAAATTTTATCACCTTGATTTACTCACAATTTAATTCCTTAAACAAATTCCCTATCTCAAATTTTAATTGTAAATTATTTCACCAATTATAGTATTTATTTCATTTTCTTGAAATAACCCCTTTATTATAAATTTAATCCCATTTATTTTAATAAGTTTCAAATTAAACAGATTGGATTCAATTATATCCTTTTAGCTTACACTTAAGGTTAGGTTAAAATAAATTTATAACGTATTCCCCTTTTAGTTATTACTTTACATATTTTTCGTATAAATTTCTCAATTAATCTAAATTATTAAAGTAACGCTCATAATAAATACGATCCTATAATTACTCACATTTTAAATGAACGTTATTTCATTTTCCATTAGTGTAACATTCATTTATCTTATTATTACTCATTACACATTCTAATTCCATTAACAAGTAAGCAGGTAATTTATGATATATGTTACAAATTTTTAATTAATTACTATTCATTATTATTAACCTAAAATTAGAATTACTTACCTCGCATTAACCTTGTTACTTAAAATCCCTATCTAATTTCAATTAATATTCTAATGAATACATTTACTCCTTTCCGTTATGTTATTAATTATCATCAAGGCATACCTAATTATCTTTATTGGTAAATGAGTGAATTTACTAGTAGCCCACTATTATAACCTTTAATATACTTGTATATGATTATTTTACCCTTTTATATTCCATTATATATATATATATATATATATATATATGCACCCATACAAATTAAGATTCTAAATCCAATTCCATTTAATCCATTAATTACTAACTTTAATTATTGCAATTTATTATCTAACATACAATTTGAATCTATTTCTTGATTTTCATATTTCAATTAATTAACCTCCTTACAATAGTTTGCGAATAAAAGGGATTGTAAATAAATTATTTATTGTCCTGCATTACTTTATTACTCCCATTTACATTCAATTTCCATAAATCAATATTTTATTTCATTGATAAATCCAATACTTGCCTAAATTTACTTATTTTAACTTTATATCCAAATGCAAAAATTTCCACTATTACAAATAAATTGCAATATATAATTTAATTTGTAAATTTTAATTACCCTTGATGCATCAAATTTCGACATTCGCTTTCATATAAATAAATAAGATTTTTATTTCTTTCTAAATTTAAATTAAAATCTTATTACTTTAATTCATTTTAAACATCGAATTTATACGGGTCGTTACACACGATGACAAGACTACAGAATTTGAGCGAAGAGCGAGATCCAATGCTACAACTCTTGTGTTACAACCCAAAACAAAAATCAAAACAAATTATAAATACACTACACTATAAAATGCAATAACTTTGAAATGAAAAATGATTTGAATACAAAGTCTTTTGCCTTGCTTTCTCATATGTTATGCACGGCCTAGGGGTGCATATGGTCTGGTTTGGTCAAATTTTGGCTTGGGTTTGGGCTGGCATGGCTCGGGTTTAAGTCATGAATAAGGTGGAGTTTGTAACATGAGAAGGTGAAGAGGTTATGCAATATAGTGGTTTTAGTCATCAAAGTGATTCGGCCATGGAGTAGTGGGCTCGGCCTGTGGGTGCACCATGACTGGACAGTGGTTGGAGGGGTGTGTGATGGTTAGGTCAGTGGAGTGGAGGCGGCCTAGGTGGTGGTTAGGGTGGTGGTTGAAGTAGATGAGGCAAGTGGTGGTCAACTAGCATGGTTTCAAGCTTTAGGTTGCATGTTTGTGGGGTTTGATCACCATGGAGGGGTCGACCTTGGTCTAGTCCAGAGGAGTAGCTGGTGGTGATGGCAGGGAAGAGGTGTAGGAGGTGGTGGCCGTGGCTATGGAGGAGAGGCCTATCAAACATACATGAGAAACAAGGCAAAAATGCATGAAAAATAAGGAAAAAGAATAAAAAGAAGGAAGAAGACATTACCAAAATGTTTCTAGCCGTGAATGAAAATGAGATAATTTTTTTACGTGAATGAGGAATGAAAGTCATGTCTTACCAAAGAAAATTACACGGCCAAAAGAAAATAAATGAGGAGTTATGAAATTGAAAAGTCTAGAAAGTGAAAAGTCAAATGAAAAGGAAGAGTCTTTGCTTCTTCAATTTCCATTTCTTTTTAAAACAAATAAAACAAAAAAATTTCAGCAAATACTTTTAAAAACCGAAACCAAGTGAAATAATATGAAAATAAATAATTAATTTTAAAGAAATTATACAGAGAATAAAAGAAATTGCTTAAAAATCCAAAACAGTGTTCAAAAATTACAAATAAATCATCACTGGCCTTGGAAAAATATCCACTTCATTTTAAAAATATTATAAAGAAAAAATTTGAAATAAAATAATTTATTCATCATTTCTAGAATAAAATAAATAATCAAACTAGAGAAAAATAGAAAAAGAACTAAAGAAATTGTTTAAAAATTGAAAACAGGGCATGAAAATTACAAAAAAAATTACCATTAACTCTAGAAAAATTCCTACTTCACTTTAAAAATATTTTAAAACAAAATTTTAAGTAAAATAATTTCTAAACATTATCAAAGTGAAATAAATTCAATTAAAATTAATTTCAAAAATATTGGGCGGTTACAGCAATCCCCGTCGAGCTCCTTTTCCAGCTCCACCACGACGAACCAACTCGAGCCAACCTGTGGATGTGCTCGCCTCGCCACCCCGAACATTTTTCCAATTGAAAACTTCGCTTCATATGGCCCTTAGTGACTTCGATGATTGACGACCATAGGATGGAGGGTTTGGGAGTGGCAGCTGAAATTTAATCTTGGGTTTAGGCAAAAGAATGGAAATAGAGGGCTATTTACAGAAAATTCTCATGGCACTATTCATCCGTAAAAAATTTAGAACTCCAAACGAAGCATGCTGTCTAATGTTTCATATGTTATACCCTCATTTCGACCACAATGGAATACGCGTTGAGAGCCTACTCCATCAAATTTAGAAGATAACATTTCAAAATCAAATTAGTTTAATTAAATTTCTTTAATTAATTTCTACGCGTTTCAAGCTCGCACGGCCATACGACAAGTCCGATCGCCACTAAATTTAAAATCCTACAATAATTCAATATTACAGTTACGTTGAAACTAGTTTCGTTGAAAGCTGAGACGGTAGCCAAAATGGCTATTTTCACACGTTAATTAAAACAAGAAATTTCCAAAATCAATTTAATCGCTTTAAATTCAATTTTAAAAGTTAATAATCTTCATTCTTGTTTAAATAAAATTTAAATAGACTTCCAACGTCATTTTCCTTCATATTAAATTCAATATCCAATTATCTAAATAATTTCTAGTATTAAATTTAAACAATTCAATTATCCAATAAATTACCATATTTTAAATATAAGTTATTTAACTTATAAAC
Organism: Allium cepa; assembly: GCA_030765085.1. NCBI lineage: Eukaryota > Viridiplantae > Streptophyta > Magnoliopsida > Asparagales > Amaryllidaceae > Allium > Allium cepa. The sequence goes on along the minus strand of CM060941.1, from coordinate 1,043,566,794 downwards.
TTTAAATTTTAAAAAGAATTCAAATAATAAAACAACCACTTTCCTTTTACAATAGTTCAACATTTATTATTCAATCCGAACTATTGATTATAAACCCATTCAGTATATTGAATTTCATTCTACACTTGTTATTGCCTAAATCTCTGAAATTGGTTATTTCAAGATTTTACCCAAGTTAATATTCAATAAATTCATTAATAAATCATTAAATTTTTTTTTCTAACCATTTTTATTCAATAATCAGATTAAAATTAATAATTTAACACAGTTAAAAGTACGGTTCTTTACAATCCCCCCACTCAAAACTCTTCGTCCTCGAAAAGGGGTTAAGGAATTAAACGTATGATATATTTTACTCAAAATAATCAAATTATAAAACATAAAATCTATTTGAAAACCTTTATCACGCTTCCGCGACGCCACTTAGATCGGCTTATTGAAATTAAAATTTAGTTATAAAACAAGTTATAAAATGTTAAAATTTCAAAAAAATTCTAACACCAGGATTTACGAAAAATTTCGACGACGTCTCCTTTGCGTGGTTTGGTCGGAAAATTTCATATTACAATATATAACACAAATATATACCAAATATACATCTTATCTCAATGATGAGGCATCCCATAGGGAAAATATAAAAATGTGGTATGTAATCCGAGATATGTACCTTATTATTATTAATATGAGCGAGTTCGCTCATATTAAGCAAGCAAATCAAACTGCGTATACATCCAAACGGTCTTCATATGTGCCTATCTCAACTTAGTTTAGGATATTAATTGCATATAAAAGATATTTCAAGTTAGTATTCATTCTATTATTTCATTTTAATAAGTGGAATTGATTCGCTTTACTAATTCATCTAGTTCAATTCAAATCCAATTCAATTCTCTTAATCCTTATTAAATTTAACTTCATTTCATTTAATCCATTACTCAATTTGTTTAACTTTATTTAAGTTAAATTTTCCTTTCTTGTCATTCACATTTAACAAATTTAAAATTTGTTTTTAGCTTAATATTTCTCAAGTCTATAAGTTACAAACTTATTCACTTAAAATTTAATTTCATTATTTTATTTAATTCATTTCAAATGCAATTCATTTCAAATACAATTCACTTCATTTACGCTTTCTTGAATTAAACTTCATTTTGTTTACTTCATTTCACTAACTCAATTTTTTTAGCATTTCTTAGGATAATTTTTTTTATTTCATATCTCAAATTCAAATTTTCTTTTGTTTATTTGACCAAAATTCAACCATTTTTTAAAATACGGTGTTACTTTCCTGTTCAAATTTATAAGTTATAAAATTATTTTTATCTATAGCAATTTCAATTTATAAGTTCAAAACTATTTTCATATATTTCTCAAAGGGGGGAATTAATTTAAAGGACAAAAATTTATATAATTTTAGCCTCAAGGACACCACCTCAATATTTTAACTAGAAAGACAAATATTCTTCTAAAAATTAATCATAAGGACAAACATTCTTCCACAATTATTCATAAGGACAAACATTATTTCAAAATGCTACTGAACTAAAAACTGATACCTAAAAACTGCTACGAATAACTAAAAACTGATACCTAAATACTAATATCAATATGCGAAGACCGCCCATGACTCCTGCACTAAACAAGGAAATAGTGCGCTATAAAATGTGCCAGGCAGCCATGGATGATCATCAAGGTAAGGTAAAAAAAACGGAGTCTATCGTATTACACACAGCGCATGGGTAAAATACGATAGAATATATATATATATATATATATATATATATATATATAGTGAAGCTCTACAAAACAGATTCTCATCAAATAAACCTCATAGTAGTTTGATACAAAAATATGAATAGTCAATACATCAAGCCTCACTACATATCACTCAGAGAATATACAAGCAGCGGAACATCCAGTACATATAGTAAGAAAATAATATGCAAGCCTCCAGCTCGTCTTCATCATCAGCGTCGTTGGTCACTAAGAACAGCACCTGTCACCTGCTACCTAGTCTGCCCATCCCAAAATGGATGAACAGCCCAAAGTAATAAGAGTTGAACATAAAACCTTGCAGACCACAGTCTTAGTGAGCGGTAAATTAACTATCAACATACCAAAAGAGCATAAAGGTACAAGGAATAGGAACCCAACCCTCCCACTCCACCTCTTTCTACAGTGATAGCCCCCAGACACACTAAGCAGAAGTAAACATAGTAAAGCAGACATTTAAAGTAAAGCAATTATCACTCGAATCAAGGTCGGTGTTTTCCAAGTACAAACCCCCAAGGCCTAAACCAAGATCAGATAAGCACCCAGAAAACATCGCTCTTGAGACCGAATGACGATACAACCAAAACATCCAAACATCCATGACTCTGGCTATCACCGTTATCATTGCTTCGACACCACCGTTAATTGAATGACCGACACATTCTTTCAGCCGTCCGTCAAGGGCTAATGGTAACCCCGGTTCTAGACAGAACTCCGCACGTCGTCGCAGCCCGTGCCTAGGACTATCGAATCTGCCCAGAGTACTCGACCACCAACTGTAGTCTTTTGGGACTACCGAATCTACCCAGCGTACCCTTGCTTTGAGTCCGCTAGAACCTTCAATAACGATGAAATCTCAGCCTTCTAGTCATCCTCCTCGACGACTATTCTCATACTAGCTCAAGCGCCTCTCGAGCCAACCATTATCAACGAACTCGAACCATCCCTCGAGTTATCAACATGCTTGGAATGATCCCGTCTGGATTATACCAAGACCACTTCACATCATGCTTCACCTCATCTCATCATAGCAAAGCCCATCTCAACATCATCATCAAATCTATCTATATGAGCTTCATCATTTGCCACATATGCCACAAGCAGGTTTCCTTATTCAAGAGCCTTTCCCTTAGCTTTTGAATCATCTTCGACCATACTTGTCCAAATTCAACCATAAATCAACTAATCAATAACAATCAATCAAGTCAATCATTAATCCAAGTAATTAAGCATTCAAACATGATCTAAAAGCAATTATAACAAAAATGGCAAATCTTGTAAATAAAGAGTCTAAATCTAACAAGCATAAATCATGAATAATATCTCTACAACTTGATGGATGAACTTGCATAGGTTAACATGTAGTAAAATGGATGTCAAATCTTCATGAACAATGGATCTATACTTAGGTTTACAAAAATGCATGAAATCACTATCTTTTAACAAAATCAAGCCACCAATCCGATATACTCCTTTGGGTCCGTGTGAGAGATAATCACCACTCACCGAATCACCTAAACACCTCAAAAGCAACACACTTCAGATCAGGACAGCGAAGGATCCAGCTTGATCCGCCAAAGTTCCGCTTCAAACGATGAGTGGATGGAGATCTTCAATCTAAGCTCTTGGATCTTCGATTCGATCTTCAATTTGGATGGAAGGAATCACTAGATTAAAGAAGAGAAAAGAGGTGAAGAAGTGCAGTACTCGAGCTCTCAAAATGTTAGCACTTCGTCGCTTCAAAATCCGGATCCCAAAAAGTGAGGCAAAACCATGTATTTATAGGCTGGAAATCCTTAGGTCGCTCGCTTTTAGGTCGCTCACGACCTAACAATTGCCGATCTACGACCCAGCGACTCAAGCAATCACGCGACCTAACCCCTTAAGCCTTCACGCGACTCAACGACTTAACAACCTTAGGTCGTTTCACGACCTAACCATGCACAATAACCTAACACATACGGCTTGACGACTTAACCCTCCAATAATTCAACACTCCTGTGACCTAACACCATCACGACCTAGCGACTTAATAATAGTCGCGACCTAACTACTACAGCGACCTAACAGGGACATGGCTTAGCGACTTAGCTAAACACAGCGACCTAATATAGGTCGCTCATGACCCAACTATACACACAGGTTCTCACGATCTAACTATAACGACTTAACCTATTATCCTTAAGTCGTTAACCCGCTTAGTTCCTTCGGTCATTAACTCGCTTATGTCGTTAACTCCTAGGTCGTTGCCACTAATCCTTAAGTCGCTGTCTTTCCTTAGGCCGTTAACCCGCTCGACCTCTTAAGTCGCTAACTCCTATACCGTTAATTCTATTAGGTCGTTCCACTCCCCTAAACTACTTCACAACTTAAACTCTGGTTGACTTAACACTAGACGACCTAACAACCCTAACGACCTAAGCCCCAACACAACCAAACTCCTAGGTCGTTTCAAATCTCTTAAGTCGTCTAATTTCTTAGGTCGCTCAATACTCTAGAACCTCCCTAAGTTGTGCTTCGACCTAATCTCTGGACGACTTAACAATATAGATGACCCAGCGATAACAGTTTTACGATCTTTCGATACGTAGAATACGGGTCGTTACACAATAACTAAAAACTGATACCTAAAGAAAGTTGTCCTTCAGGCTAAAATACCAAATGTCTGTCCTTGAGGCTAAAATGCTAAAAATTTTTGTCCTTGACAATAATTTCCTGTTTATCAAATCATACTTGGAATTGTTTTTTTCATAATCAAAACTTGTTTTAACTGAAAATAAATTTCTTTTGGTAGCAATTCTTACTTAGAACTCGAAAATGAATACTGGCGATGCTGCTGTCATCGCCAGAATTATTTCCCAGCGACTAAATCGAGTTCAATGCTTTTATTTCTTTCAAAAAATTTTAAAAATATATTTCTAGTTAAAACATTTTCAAATAATATTATTATTAATTTCCAAGGCTTTGAAAAAAACTTTGAAAGCAACAGGATTTAAATTCTAAAATTCTTTGCTTTTAAATCCTTTCTATTTCAATTAAATTTCGTTAATTTACAATTCCATTATGTTATTACGAAAGCATTTCTTTAATTTACATCTTTGTTATTTCAAACAATTATTATTGTAATTAGATTTCAATTAAATTTAATTATCGAATGCTTCATGAAGTAGAGTTCGTACAGTATTCATTTTTAGTTTAATTCAACTAATAATCAACGACTGTTAAACATTATCATCTCCTAGAAAACTACATTAATTAATGATTATACGGGTTTATGAAAATTATTATTTTATATATAAAATATAATTTAGGTAAAATTATTTCATTTACCTGATTTTTTTAAAATAATATTATGTCGACTTGCCTCGTTTGAGTGCTTAGAAAATCCCTATCCATAACATGACATCCCACGCACCAACCAGAATTCATAAACAACTCAACAGGTAAGAAAACACAATATAAAACATTTTATAACACTAACAAGTATGCAGTCTCATACACACACAAACAAACAAGCTCAATCTAGGGTATTACTACACTATCTCTAATGAGTCAACCCAACAAAGCTAAGGTTATCGCTAAACCTGAAACTGATACCAATTTTGATGATCCACATTTCGAAAGGTTTAAATCGACAATAATCCACACATGTCCAACCCAAACAATATGGAACATAAATAATCAATAGGGTTAATTGAAAAGAAGAAAACAAGAAAGGAAGAAAACAAACACAGAATCTTGCAGCGAAATAACAAAATATGATGATCAAATAAATAGTTCATGAAGCTATTTATACTATACATTTTATTACAATTTATACAACATTTATCATAATTATACATATAATAGAATTGTAGAATACATCAGTGCATCAAAACAACAATGTGGTAAAATAATGCTAGTAATAATAATGTACCAATCTTCATCTTCGTCCTCCAGAAAATAAAATCTTCAATATGCTGAAAACATAAGGCTGACCCAAGCGTAATGAAAAGACAAAATACCCGAGTCAGGACTACAATATCCTTATGTGAGTCAAATCAATATCGCATACAACATAAGTGTAATAGCGTCAGAGATGTTTATGGGGTTTACATCTCATATCCAGTATATAACGTGCGTGCAATAACTCAAGTGATGTTACGGGATTTTCCATCACTTAAGGATCCGTCGAAATATTTATATATAGTAGAATATGCTATATATGTAATGTCTAATCGGTAAAATAAATATTTTTCCTAGCGTTAAGGCTTTACATTAATCTCCATTAACGCGTTTTTAAGCATTGTCGTACAGATTGCATATAACACAACCAGTAGAATGTCGGTAGATAGGGATGCGCCATGCTACGACAACACTTAACCAAAATCGTAGTGGTCCAGTATAAGGATAAGAGTATGAGAAGACACGTGAGGCAATGTCCAAGGTAGGATACTATCAGTTCAAGTCGCAAGGCTGGTGGTAACGCATCGCTGCATCGACCGCCCACCGCGTCCACCCATCCCATTTCGAGTCGAAGGAAGGTGATTCCAATCAAGGTACACCAGCCGAAATCAACAACAAAGTAATAGTATGGACCGAGTTTATAAGAAAATTCATAGAATAGGTGTCCACTAGGGGTAGCTAGCCGACTTGGCCGGGATCAAGCCATCCTGTTTTAGTCATTTCAAATTGACACAAGTGTTGGGTCTATCCATCATAGTTCTCTTTCTTCAAATCCAGCAAACATACATCAAATCTAACCACTTCATTTTTGAGTCTCCTCCGTGTACACCGTTGTTACAGTGGTTCCAATATTGACAGAGAGTACGCTAATAAGAGTACCGGTCTGTTTAGCAACAAAACATCGTTTTACACTCCCGTTAGTTCTTTTAATTTAGAATACGATTCATACTTATACCAAAATATCATATTCCCTTTAGAATCAATTTCATTTCGAAATTATCATATTCACTTTGAAATAAATTTCATTTTAAAATCATATTTATTAAAATATGTCAATTTCACTAGAAAAACATTTCATTCCAATATCATTTTCCACTTCGAAATTAGTTTCACCTCACAAATCATTTTATTCATTTTAAAGTTAATTTCATTACAAAATCACTTTGTTTTGTTCCAAAATCATTTCGAATTTCAACTTAGGTTATAACTTCAACCTAACCAAATTCACATTTAAATCCACGATTTAAATATAAACAATACCTAACTTCAACTGTTTGAATTATTGAAAATGGTTTGAATAGTTAAAATAGTTTGAAATGTTAAATAGTTTGAAAAATTAAATAGTTTGAATATTTAAGGTAGTTAAAATGGTTTAGATATTAAAATAGGTTATATATTAAATGACTTGAAACTTCAAATAATTTTAAAAAGGTGAATTTAAAACTGTTTATAGTAAAATAGTTTGTAGTGAAAATAGTTTCAAATTTAAAACTGTTTCTTTCCATTTTCAATAAATCTGTCTCAGGTCCAAATTTCAAACCAAAAAATTTCAATTTCAAATCGTTCAGTTCAATCTACTCAATCTCGATTAAAATTCAAGTTAACTTCAATTTCAATTCGAATTAACTTTAATTTCGAAACGTTCTTTTTAACTTCAAATCCGATTCAACGATCGATTCAATAGTTTAAATATCAATTCTCATTTAAAACCATTCAATTTATATAAATTTTAATCCAGTTTCAAATTACCGATTTAAATCACTTTAATCAAATTTAACTCCGCTTTTCAATTTAAGGTTCAAATCTTTAAAACAATTCAATTTCAAGCTCAATTTTGAGATATCCATTTAAACTAGTTTTACTTTGATTTATTTCAAAGTTCCAATAAAAATTTCAAATCTTAAAAAAAAAATCAATTTTCAAAATTCAAATCATATTTCGATTATAACTTTAAATTTCAAATCAAATTCTTTAAACAATTTTCATTAACCAATTTTACTTTTAGCATTTCAAAACTCAAATTGAAATAATTTAATTACCATAAGTTAAAATTTTCTTTCAAAACAATATCCTTTAAATAATTTCATAACCAAGAAATTTTAAAACCATTTAGTTTAACCAATCCAGTGTCCGTATAAAATTTTCTATCCTATGACCAAGTGATTTGTTATTACAATTTTAATTTCAAGGATGGATATATATATCATTTCAATCCAAATCATAGTGTCATAGGTATATATCATTTCAACCAATTTCTTAATTCATACGACATAGTTCAATTTTCAGTTTTATATATTGTCAATAATAAACAGGGTGATAATTTGATATATATATATATATAATAAATAAACTTCCAAACATCCAAAATGTCAACCAATGGGTATCCATCACATCAACATCCAAATCAGCAAATAAATCACAATAATTAACTAGTTATCAATATCGAGTCAGCAATTCAATTTCAATTTCACATTTTACTGTCGATATAAATTCCTATCAGTTCAATCCGTATGTCAATTTAAATGTTAGTTAAATTACAAATCAACAGCCAATAAAATAAATCACTTCATAAATTCAATTTAGCTAACATAAAAATATTTTAGTACTTCATGAGCGTTTAAAACACTCTCCTTTATTTAAAAATGGAAATTTTCCAGCATTAAATAAATTTTAGTTCGATTGCATGCCATAGACGACGTCAATACAGTCTCAATGCAAAAGATGACACTCAAATCCAACCTCGTATGAATGATATACGAATGAATTAGAAAAACGGATAATTAAATTTAATTAACACTTAATTAACAGAACTAATAAAAAAATAAAAAAAAGTACAAAAAAAACTTCTCATGCATGCATACATGCTACCCCCCGTCTTTCTTCTTTTAGCCACGACATTGTTTTTTAAATAACGTGTGTGTTCCTCCAGAACCACCGCCAAACGCCGCCGCCTCGCCCTTGACCCCCGGCACACCGCCTATAGCTGCGACCTCCAGCACATGCGGGCGTTTCGCACAAGAAAAATACCTAGTCACCAAACTGCAACTACTGTCGAGCTCATTTTCCAACTCCACCATGATGAACCAACTCGATCCAACCGATGGATGTGCTCACCTCGGCACCTCGAACATTTTTCTAGTTGAGAACTTTGCATGATATGGCCCCTAGTGGCTTTGATGATTGACAACCGTTGGATGGAGGGTTTTGGGAGTGGCGACTGAAATGTTAATCTGGGGTTTAAGCAAAAGAACGAAAATGGAGGGCTATTTATAGAAAATTCTCACGACGCTATTCACGTGTGAAATTATTTGAACTACAAACGAAGCGTGCCACCTAGCGTTCTGTATATTATACTCCCATTCCGAACATAATGGAATACGTAATCGAGGGCCAGTTCCATCATATTTAGAAGATAACATTTCAAAATCAAATTATTTTGGTTAAATTTCTTTGATTAATTTCTATGCGTTACAAGCTCGCACGGGCAAATGACAAGTCCGATCGTTATAAAATCCGAGACAGTTGCCAAAATGGCTGTTTTCACACGTTAATTAAAACAAGAAATTTTCAAAATCAATTTAATCACTTTAAATTCAATTTTAAAAGTTAACAATATTCATTCTTGTTTACATAAAATTTAAATAAACTTTCGATGTCATTTTCTTTCATATTAAATTCAGTATTCCATTATTTAGATAATTTCCAATATTAAATTTAAACAATTTAATTATCCAATAAATTACTATATTTTAATAACTTATAAAATTTACTTTTTAAAACGAATTCAAATAATAAAAAAACTACTTCCCTTTTACAGTAACTCAACATTTATTATTCAATCCCGGCTATTGATTATAAACACATTCAATATATTAAATTTCATTCTATACTTGTTATTGCGTAAATCTCTGAAATTGGTTATTTCAAGATTTTATCCAACTTAATATTTAATAACTACATTAATAAATCATTAAATTTTTATTTCTAACCATTTTTATTCGATAATCATATTAATTCAATAATTTAAAATAGTTAAAAATACGGGTCGTTACATTTTCCATAAGTTATTATCAATAATTGCTTATATATGTAGATTATCTCTGACTAAATACTTGCAAATATTTTGTCATAATATCTACTTAGAAAATATTATGAGATTGATATGAAATGATGAGGAATTATTATCAGTTATAATTATCATTAATTTTAGATAATTACCTAGCAAATATTTGCTATAATATTTACCTAGAAAATATTTGTCATGATATTAGCCTGGTAAATATTTACCATGATATTTACTTGCCAAATATTGAAATATTTATGTAAAAGTACTAAAATCATCAAATAATCAATAAATGTAGTTTTGATAGATTGTAGATTCAATATGTAGCTTAAAATTAAATGATGTAGCTCTGAATCGTTGAAGATTAAAATTAGTTAAATTAGTATCAGATAGAGTTAGATGATCAGATAAGGATGGCAAATATTTTCCAAAAAATTTGTGATCGTAATTTGTGTATTTAATATTTCTACTGCAAATGCTTAAAATATTAAACATTGGTAAAACAAAGTTTGGATATTTGGTAGATTAAAATTTTAGTATTGATAAAAAATAAAATGCATACAATAATTGTTATAAATATGGAAGAGGAGTGGAAAATATTTGCCATTCTAATATTTATACCAAATATTTGTCATGCCTATGTTTGCTACTTATATGTATGTGATGCAACTTTGATAATTTTATAACATTTACAAGTAAAACTACAACGAGGATACAAAGTTGCAGCAAAAAAACAAGAACTACCATTTTCAATGTGCAAATTACTGAATGCATCTGACACTTCTCACAATCCTGAATCACATCAAAACATCGAATAATAAAATTTAATACTATAGAAACTCAAACAACTAAAACTTCAAAATATACTAAGGATGAAGTTCCTCTTGCAACCCTCCCCAAAAAAAACAACCAATAACAAAAAGAAGTGACAGAAAATCACCTGCAAAGGAACAAAAGAAAAGAAGTAGCAAAAAAAAAAGAGAAATCTATAGAAGTAGTTTTAAACCTTTCCATACATTGATATAAAATTTAGTAAAAGAAAAGCTACATCTAGAAGCCCACGTGGATTTATTGAAGAAAACAACTTTCTTCAAAATCATCAATCCATTCTTTAAAGAATTTTTAACAACCAAGGATATATTTAAAGAATCAGCTTCATTGGATATGATAATTAACTGCTTCTCAATTGAAGAAAATTACTTCGAATTTGGAGATATGAAAGCAATTTTTAAAGAAAGCGACATTATAGCAATTTTTGGATTCACAAATGAAGACATGACAATCAACACTACATCTCATTTAAAGAAATCTAAAATCAACTATAAATTAAAAGCATTCAAACAGAAATATTTCAAGAATTCAAAAATGATCAAAGTAAAAGACATCAAAATAAGCATTTGATTAGGTTTAAAAAGCCAAAAAAATGCAATTGATGTTGCAAGATTGCTTCTTATATATTTGTTTTCAACATGCGTCTTCTCTAATCCAAACTTGGCTGCTACCATATATTTACAGATTGAAGCAAATGAAAATCATTTCTTTGCCAGCAATAATTGGAAAACATTTGATGGAGCAAGTAAGAAAAATAAAGAAAGTCCAAGAAAAATATGCACATTCATAACCCTGCTCTTGGTAAACTCTAATAACCTATTTTATCTTTCATAATTTATGTTATTAAATAAGCTAACATTTAATACCTCTATATGCAGTGTTGGTTTTGTAATATTACAAACATTATTACTCTAAAAATAAGTTAAAAAGAGAATGAAGCAACATTTTCTAAATGGACACTTCTGGAAGTTACTCCAAGCGAAATAAAGTGCTTCATTGACAAAAACGTAAATTTGCTAACAACACAAAAAAATACAATTAAAATATTGAATGACAAATATTAGCCAGGAAACTATTCGCTAGGAAAATATTTTTTCGAGAATATTTGCTTGGCAAGTAGTTGCCTGGCTAATATTTGCTAAGCAAATATGAAAGTTAATTTTTTTTCTAATTCACAGAGAAAAGAAGAAAAAAAGGAGCTAAAAACTACCGAAGCTAAATCTCCTAAGAAAAGCTTCAGTTGTTGACAAGAAGTATGAAATTATCAACAAACAACTAAAAGATATAAAACTGAAAATGAAGAAACCGAAAGAAGAGAATGCAGCTCTAAAAGAAGAGAACAAGCTCCCGAAAAAAGAAAATGAAGATATGAGAAAAAGGAGAGAAAAAAAAATAAAGATGATAATGATGACAAAGTTGATAATGTGTAAATAAATGATAATGAAGCAATAGATAATGATAATTACGAAAAAGGATTAAGTATTGACACAGATAAATATGTTTGTATTGATAAAGAGGATAATGGTGATGATGTAGTTTTAGATGCAGACATTAAAGGTCTTAATGAAGACAAAGTTGTTAAAGCCGATGATGGTGAGAAAGACAAAAAAGAAGGTGATGATGGTAATGCTGCTAATGTTGACAATGATGGGAAAGATGGTGTTAAGGATAAAGACAACAAAGATATTGATGAAAAACATGATGATGATGATGGAAATGAGCCTAAAGATGGCAATGGCAACAGTCCAGATGAAACTAAAGTTGAAGATAAAAATGACAAAGATGGTAATGATGGTGCTGATGGTGATCGTAATGTTGATGGTGGTACTAATTTTGTTGGTGATGACTAAGATGCTGATGACAAAGATGATGGTGATCGTAATGCTAGTGCTAGTAGTGGTGATGGTATTTGTAGTAATGGTGGTGCTGGTGTTGGTGACAAAGATGGTGGTGCTAGTGATGGTTGTGATATTGATAGTGCCGACCAGAGTAAGGATGATGCTACTGTCAAAGATAATGATGACGACTGAGATGAAGCAGCAAGTCAATTTGAAATAATTGTCATACAAAAGGCAGTAACAAGCAATGAACAAAAAGAAGCTAAGAAGGAAAAAAAGAAAGAATAGAAAATGATAAGTATTTACAACTTATTATTGAAAACTAAGCCAAGCAAATATTTGCATCCTATATGCTAGTAAACAAAATAAGTAACAACTGAATTTTTTTAATAAACCTGATGATAAATCAAAAGAACTGATCATAGAAGCACATCACAAACAAAAAATTTAAAAAACCATAGGTATATATTTTAAAAAAAATTTCCTTTTTTTATACAAATAAGATATCTCAAAATATTTGACATAGACTAAAAATATTATTATAACTGATGTATCAACGAAAGACAGACCTGGTATAGACTATCCGACATTCAATCTATTGACACCTAGCGAAAGTCAACATAGCAGCGAAAAAGCAAATATTCAACGAAAAAGTGGTTGTAGATTTCAAAATAAAGCTTGAAAATGAGGAGAATTTTTCTGAAAAGAAAGCCAATAAAAGTTTCTCCTTCTTCATTGTTAAAAAATGTAAGACAAAAACCAAAAAGATCCAGATTTCCAATATCCAACAAAGAAAAAAAGACAATATCGGAAGAAATCGGATAAATGCACAATTGAAAAAGAAATTGAAGAAGCTTCTCAACTTGAAAATATATCAGGCCAAAGCACTTAATTTGATCATGATAAGTCTGAAATAAAGGAAGACACAAATATATTGATGCAAAAAAGCAAGCTTGCAAAAAAAGGGCAGACAAACGAACAAATTCACAAGCTTAATTCTTTTTATGAAAAAGATGGAAATAGGTAATTTAATTTATTGAAACATGAAATCCATATATTCAAACAAACATACAAAATATATGAATGAATTACAAATATTTGTCCTGCAAATATTTGCATATTTGCTAGTCAATTGTTTGTAGGAATGTATATGTCAAACAAATGTTTAAATAAATAATATTCACATACTAATATACTTTAATTATTATTAAACTGAAAAGCTTCAAATTATAACTGGTACAATGACTTGGAAATAAGAGTCTATATTTCTGACATGTTATTCAATAGATTCATTGACTCAACGATATTATATCAATTTAATATTATTAGCTGAAAATAATAAAACTAATATATAAAATCATACTTCTATGCAATTTATAGACTGGTACTCAATAATCAAACTAAAGGAAAATCATAAAGATATCATATACTTAAAATTCTATGAAGTGGTATGAAATACTTAAAAGTGCAAATGAAAATCACTTGAAAGTTTGAAAACTAATTATTATGCAATCATAGGTGTCAATAATTTCAGACTAAAAATCAACATATGAATCATTGGTATTCAATGTGATGGAAGAAGAAGCTATGAAACATAGAAAAATATTGATATCATTACGTCATAAAAATCATTGTTCGTCGTTGATGTTCATTGCAATTGACAAATCTTGGACATATTATGATTCTCAAAGACCAAGAAGAAAAAACTTCGATTGCCTACGCAAATCGCAAGCAAAAATAGTGGTAAATTTAAAATATATTATTAACTACCGATGTGTTTGCAAGGCAAATATTAACCAGGCAAATATTAGCCAGGCAAATGTTTTGTCCGACAAATATTTTGCGGACTAATAATTACCTGGCCAATATTGCCTTTCAAATTTTACTTCACAGCAAATGTTTAATCACTTAACTATCGTGATTAAATTTTGCAGAGAGATATAATAATGGAAGTTCTGAAGTCAGTCTGTGCAAAATTTGGAAGCAACCATCTGAATTTGATAACAAACCAGTACACTTTGTGAATTGTCCAAAACAAAAATAATATTCATAAGTACAAAATTTAATTTTATAACAGTAAATTTAATAAGATTAAAAAACTTTTTTTAAACTGATGCATAATTGGTTATTTTTTATGCAATACATGGAAGGCCTAATCAATGACATACAAATAGAAGGAAAAGTGGATTCATGGGAAGATCAAAAATGCAGAAACTTAGAGCTTATATACTATATGAGATCGTCACTGACAAAGAATATGGCTCAAAATCAGAACCTGACACAGTCAAATATAGTAAAGATTGTTTAGCCACCGAAATTTCAGTTATATGCTCACATTTTATCCTATGTAGCTGAAAGTATCAAAACGTGGATGATAATTGCTGGATGCTAGATATTTTATCTTACTTATACGTATTGAATGTTTTAGAAACACTTTTGGATGATTGCTAAAAACTTTTATGATAGTGTAATGCAAAGTACTCAATGTTTGAACTGTAATGTCTTATATAGAAAAAATAGTTAGAGAAATGTACAAATTTGATGTTTAACTTAAATATATTATGTATTTACTACTACATACTTTTAACATGATATAATGTATAGTATTTTATATTTTAAATGTGGTGTAAAATTTTCAAATGAAATACTGTCATTCTCATACAATATAATATTGTACAATCACTAAACTAAAATCAATTATCTAGTAAATATTTTCCTAACAAGTGAATGAAGGGCAAACGTTTGCCATGCTAATATTTTCTCGGAAAAAAATTACACAAGCAATACATGCACAACTTAGGCAAATGCTAACTAACGATTACATAAGCAATATATACAATCAATTACATAAACAATACATTATTCATATAATTGGTTATTGACTCGGTTATATGCTTGGTCATATAATCGGTTATAGGCTTAGTCATGAATACAGTCATGAGCTCAGTTATGGGATTAGTTATCCGCTTAATTATGGTTTGGTTATGCTTTGGTCAAACATAGATCTGGTTATATGCTCAGTCATACGCTCGATCAAAGGCTCAGTCAAGAGCTTGGTCATGGGCTCACTCAAGAGCTCGGCCAAGGGCTAGGTCATGGGCAAATTCAAGAGCTCGGCTAAGGGCTCGGTCAAGAGCTCGGCTAAGGTTCGGTCATGGGATAATTCAAGAGCTCGGCCAAGCGCTCGGTCAAGGGTCGGTTATGGGCTCGACTATGGGCTTGGTCATGGAGCTCAGTTTTGTCATTGGTCAAGGGCTCGGTCGTGCATCGGTTATGGGCTCGGTCATGTGCTTGATCATATGCTCTGTCATGGGCTCGATTATGGATACTTAACCAAGATATATTGTTTAATTAAGGATATAATGGAATACAAAAACTAACCTAATGTTAATCCTAATCTAGTAAATAGGAGAAAAAGCCAATCAAATACCTAACCTAATCAAGTGCACATGGATGCATAAGCCAACCGAATACCAAACCTAATCGGGTATGTATCAAAATCGAGCTATACTCCAGATATATTGTTTAACCAAGCAAATCATGGAAAGAAAATACCAACCAAATGCCAAATCTAATTGGGTACATATGGATACAAAAGCCAACCGACTGCCAAAACTAATCGGGTACATATGAAATCGATCTATACCCAAGATATATTGTTTAACCAAGTAGACCATGGAATGTAATAGCTAACTAAATGCCAAATCTAATCAAATACATATGGATGTAAAAACCAACCTGTAACAACCCATACCTTTAATGGGCCTAAATTTCGATAAAAATCGAAATCCAAGTCCATCAAAACACGGATCGTTGGATTTGGCACCTGCAAATAAGCATGAGCATTATCAGAGATTAATAAAAATCTAAACTCAAAGAAGAAATAATATTAGGATAAGAATATTGACTATGAATACTACCTTGGAATTAATGGTATTTCTTAGATAGCAGATTTTCACATAAGCATCGAGCATGAGAGAAAGAAGACTCTCTAATAACAAAGCACATCCAGCTCTAGCGACATATTCCTCTAAATCTATCATGTGGGTTGTAATGAGGAAGGGGGTCAGAACAATGTTTTGGTGACTGAAAAAATATAAACTATCCATAACATAAACTTACACCGATAGGTTTCCATTTAATTGTTATGTCCATCAAAGTTAGCAATTCTAATCTAACCTTACATTGCACACACAGTTACATACTTATCCTTTCCCAAGATACGAAATATTAATGAAGCCATATCAACCACCCAATACTTCCAAACCCATTAGTCACTTAGTACTTCTAAATATGAAGTGGGCTTCAATAATACTTTTAATGGATAAAGAGGTAGACTTTATTATTTATGACCTTAATTGAGGTAGGCCTTGTCATTTAAGACTTACTTCCAAGATGGATTCCTAACAATGTTGTCAATGGTCTGTGGGTCTATCTACAAGATCTTTAACCACTATTTAAAGCTTCCAACCTTTAATGTCCAACTATTACCACATCAATTGCAATAAAATCATAGCCATGTAATAAACATTATCCAAGCCACTTAATACCTTTTTATTAAAAAATAAGCAGACTCCGATCATTTAGGACCTTAACTAAGGAGGACTCCATCATTTAAGAACTATCCCCAGGTGTGCTCCAAATGGTACTATTATTAATTCGGCTTTAGCAATGTAAGAGACTGTACCAAAGCCACTTAATACTTCCCGGTGGAAAATAGGCCGACCTCATCATTTAAGACCTAATTCCAGAAGCGTGCTCCTCAATGGTACTATCTAGCTGTCATTACTTGGAAATCTCATTGGGTTACTTAATACTTCTTTTATAGGAAGAGCAGGACTTTATAGTCACCTAAGAACCCAAATCTGAAGCAGACCCTTCTTGAGATATCCATTCTCACTCTTTAATTACAAATATGGCATCTCATTTGGTTACTTCTTTCAGTAGGGAGGCAGACCCTTCAGCCACTTAATACCTCAACACTAAAGTAGATTCTTTATAGAAGTATCCTTTTTTATTTATTTTGAATCTCCCTAGGTTACTTAATACTTCCATTTAGGAGAGAAGTGGACCCTTCAGCTACTTAAGACGTCAAACCAAAAGAGAACTCTTATGGATATATCATTCACCGCTTATAATTCCAAATTTGGAACATTTAATACTTTCTAATTAAGAAAGCAAGCCCAATCTCTCGTCGTCATGGGTTATTGGATTAGTGATATCTCATATCAGTTGTAAGTACACTCGACAGCTGGTTGCCTCAAATTAAAGGGAAGTCTTCCATTGAGTGACTCTACTAACCTCTCATCACTAATCCACTAAGTTCAATTAACCATCCCAAGCCTTTATTTATATTAGCTTATGCAGATATTGGACTTAGCTTACAAATTCCCTTTTTATTTAAGGTGATAAGATTTACCTTTAAAATTTATCTACCCATAAATCCCCGTTTAGTGCTTATGAATGTCAACTTTTCCATAGAATCCTAACGGATATTTCCTAAGACATTTATGTGATTACTAATTTTAAATTAATAACCATTTATACCTACTCCATTTTTATCAGTCTCATTAATCCATTTACCATATTCATTTATTGCAACTCCTATATTTATTACCATTTATTGGAGTTACAACTTTTTAAATCTTTTCTTATTAGTTAATTATCCTCAATATGAATATTATGCGCAAGCGTTATTATTAGCTTTTTATCTAATTAGTATAAGCGCAGTAATGATGTAGAAATATTACTTTTATTAAATATGTTCTAGTTGTATACCATTCTATTAGAATACACTTTTCCATGTTAAATGGTTGGAATTATATCTAAAATATTATCCGCTATAATTTGTGTAAGACCCTAAAAATTTTATGGTTTTAGTAACGTAATCAACTGAATTTTTGTGAAATTTTAAATGATTAAATTTGGAAATAAAAATTTGATATTTTTAATGCGTCTATTTAAACGTAGCAAATGTCAAGTTTTCATTAAAATATGGAAGTTAGTTTTGTTATGTAATTTCAATTTCAGTTTAAATCAGTTAAATTTGATGTAAATAAAATATTTTTGAAACCTAAATATTTTTATACAATAAAATGTGAATCATTTTCTAAGTGAGATGTCATAATTCGTTTCGTCAAATCTGGACTTCTCCAGCCCTGTTTGCCTTATTTTTCGACATCTTAGCAGCATTTTCGGCACTAAATATTGACTTTTGATAAATTGATCGTATCCTTGATATCTGTGTGCCATTCGGTTCGTCTCGTAGTGCTGATTTCCATAGTATATATATTCCATTATTTCGACGTTCGATATACTTCGAAATTCGCGAAATGATTTCAACATTTGTTCCGTATTAGGGTCTTTTAAGTTCCCAGTGTCCTTTCATTGTCTACCGTTCGAAAAGCAAACAACCATTTGTTTCATACCCCCAGCAATTCACTATATTTGACTTTTGTTATTCCCAACATATTCAATATATTTTGGTTTCGATTTCTCTCATTCTTTTGCTCTGTTCATTTTGAATTTTTTATATTATATATATAAGGTTATAATGCATGCCTACTTCACCTTTCCCAAACCCGCTGCACCCCCTCTTCTCCAACTGCCATGCTCACACACATTTCCGCCATTCTCCACCCATGCCACAACAGCCACTGCCACCCTTTGTGCTATCCCTCTCACTCGCTGCCTACCATCACTAAGCCATGCCGAACTGCCACCTCACCCCATTCTTGAACCCTCCCCTCCCCTCCTAACCAACAGCCACAGCCTCCCCATACTTGTCGTGCACCGCCCTTCATTTGCTCACGCAACCAACTGGTTTGTTATATATGTGTATTATATACAAATTTTACTATATATATAATTTTTTATGTTATGGGTTTGTGGTTTTACATTTTTCTTATTTACAGTTTGTATATATTCATAGTTATACTTTGTAATCTGGTTCTTTTTGCTGTGAAAAAAAAGTATACGGTATGTTTAAAATAATTATTAACAATATATATTGTTTCCTATAATCAGGCATATGTATATGAGTTTTCCTTTCTTCACACATATAATACTTATCCATCGCTATATAGCATCTGTTGTTTATATATATATATATATATATATATAGGTTATGTAAGTTGTATATATATTCTGTAGTTTATATATATATATATATATATAAGTTAATTTATATATATATATATATATATGTTTATTTACATATATAAATTTATATAAGTTTATTTACTATCTGTAGGAGTTTATATTTGTTATATAAAGATTGTATGTACGTACACTTTTTACCTGCTTACATATATATAAAGACAATTTGTATATATATACTTAGATTTTTAAATAAATGTTGTTTATACGAGTTATATATTGTGACAGTTTGTGGAAATATACAAAGGTTAGATTTTATAAGTTATATATCTATATAAGTTTATATATCTATATAGGGCCTGTGCAGCCTTTCTCTGTTATATATATTTTCTATAATTATTCTATATAAAATTGTAGTTTATATTCGATGTTCATAATATAAGTTATATTAGCTACAAGTTTATACAAGTTATATGTTTCCTGTTTGTTGTTTATATAAAAAATATATGAGTTCCTATATGATCTGTGAGTTATATATAAATTATAATAAAGCAAGTTTATACGTATATAAGTGGGTCTATATAGAAAGTACGCATAACATATTGTTTGGATTTTTTTTGAATAGACATATGTTAAGTCGGTATTATTTATGTTATACCATGTTGGTTTTACATATATATGGTTTATAATAATAATAATAAAAGTAGGTTATCATGATTTTTAATAGATATTGTTTTAAATATAATATATATGTTAATCTATATAGTAGTTTATATCAGTATACATGAATTTGGTTTTCAAAAATATATAGAGGTATTCTATGTGTTTAAATTTAATTTTTATTTGAAAAAATCTTGAGAATTTATTGTAAATATATGTTTTAAATTAATTAAGAGAAATTTTTATATATGTATATAACATATATTTTGCTCGGTTTATACTAAGTTAATTTTGATTTGTTTCCGTCAATTCCAAGCTTCCAGCTTTGCTTTGATCGTTAAATTCATGTTCATCGTACTTTACTTTGGAATTCGTTGCTCGAATTCACAACTCAGTTGTTATCAAATTCCTCTAGCCTCGAAAGATGAGCGATCACTCACGATTAACATTCTTATATTCAGTAAATTTGATTTCACTGGAAATGAAGATTTAAATATGATGTTAAATATTGAATTGTTAGTTATTTAATTGCTTAATCTGATATGCTATTATTTTCAATTGTTCAACTATGACCTATGACACCATAACCTGTTGTATATCTTATATTTAATTTGTTACTGATGATATATGCATGTTGTTGATATGTTATATTATTATCATATGTGTTCTTACTCTGCAAGTTCCATGTTAATTTAGAATTCCCTATGGGTTGAAATGATACATATCCGAACAATTTTGTAGAATAGAAAAAAATCGTTATGGGTTGAAACGATAAACCCAAGCAATTTTCATTAATTTTAAATTCTGGGATTGTAGGTTGAAATGATATATACACGTAGATATTTAATTGCAGATTGAAATGATAAATATCCGTATCACTTGACCATAGGATAGAGAATTATATATGGAGACCGTTGGTCTATATTTTGGAAATGAGTTTTGAAAGGAAATATATGATTTTTAATCAATATTGATCCTTAAATATATGTATAAAAGTTATTTTATATATGTCTAAAGTTTAGATTTTTAAAATTATATGTTTTGAGAATTTTAAATTTATAATTTAGTTTTGAAAGTATAATTTTAAGATCTTACTTATAATGTTAGTATTTTAAATTATATAAAAATAGATTTAATGTAAAATAAATTAATAATAAGATTCGATTTCATAAAATTTAATTTAATTAGTATATAATATGTTTAAGTATTTATTTAAATTTATATTAATATTTTAAAAATAAATTTTTATTACTTTAATAATAAAGGCTGGGAAGATAAATTAATGTTGACTTAGAATTTAAATCGGTTAACAATTGAATTTAAATTAGAATTTATTTGAACTTATTGATTTTGAGATTTAAAAACTTTGGATTATAACTTTATTTGATAAAAAGTGGTTAAATGAATATTCTCAGTGTTAAATAAAATTGGGATTGAATATTTAATATTGATTTAAATTTATAAATTAGGATTTTAATAAATTATTAAGTGAATACTTTCCAATTTGAATAAAATTAAAGTTAAATGTTGAAACATAAATGAAATTTATGTTGTAAATGTTTGAATATTAAAACTCGGATCTTTAAACTTCAAATTGAAATGGTTAAACTGAAACTGGTTAAATTGAATTTTGGAATTTAAGATGATTTGAATCAATTTGCGAAATGGAAGGAAGCTAGTTTTATTATATAATGTATTTTACTATATATATAACTATTTTAATTTATAACTATTCTAATATATATACTATTTTTAGTATCAAACTAAAGTCGAAAGTGTTTTGATTTCAAAAGCATTATGATTCCAAAGTGTTATGATTTCAAAAGTGTTATGATTTCAGAAGTGCTATGATTTCGAAAGCGTTATAAATTTGAAAGTGTTACGATTCTGGAAATGAATATTTTTAAAGTGAATAACGATATCAAATTTATATGGTCTTGAATTGAATATGATATTTTGATATGAAGTATGAACTATTTAATTGGAATGACCATACTGTGAAATAAGCGTTTGGTTGTTAAAGAGACCGGGATCACGTATTGTCATACTCTCTGCCAATACCAAAAACCACTTTACCAACTGTGTATGTGGTGGCGATTCTTGAATGAAGTAGGATGGTTTGGTGACGATTCTATATGAGGTATTAGCGCAGCCCTGACTCCCATGAGTCAACTTGATGTGGCTAAAACAGGAGCCACGCCGGGCCAAGTGAGGTCATTTCTTCGATCGGGCACATTTTTTCGATACCATTCTATTGCTTTTATGATTTGATTGGGTGCAACTTTGATTTGGGAGTGTGCCACGAGGTAGGCGGTAATAGCTGCCATGCATTACCACCAGTCCGGATACGCAAGCGGTATATCTACCCTGGCATTGCCTTGCGTGCCTTGTCACATGCCTTATCGCGCCTTCTACGATTTTGGTTTATACCATACCTATGGAGTGCCCTCTGATAGCCCTCCAGTTTATGAAGGAATGTATAGACTATGGGAATATATAAAAATGTGTTAAGGGGGATATGTGTAATGACCCGCCATTTATTGCACAGAATGACACATCACTAGTAAGAAAGAAAGGGATAGGAAAGAGAAAAGATAGAGAAGAAAGAAAGAAACAACATCAGAATCTCAACAGTGGAACGAATAAATTATATTAATCACATAAATATTTCATAGTATACAACATCTATCAGAGTTACACAGCTTATACAACACATACTAGACAGTTATAAACACCTGTCTAGCTATTACAACACAAAATACAACCCAAACAAAATACTCAGAGAACACACAGCGGAACACTATATATATCTACAAACGTTGAAGCCTCTTGCTCCATTGCTCCTCCACAATTCATCAAGGCTAACCCGAATACCTTGGCTACTCGTAAAAATTTGAGTACCCAAGAGTTTAAGAAAACAGAAGATAAACACCGGGTCAGACATGGGTCTGGTGTGATTAACAAGTTAAAGTTGCTTAACATTCAAAAACCTTTGAAAACAAAAGGTATCACGTAAGACTTCCCATACATAAACATGGGTAAGTTTTTGCCTTACGCTAACCAAAACATTTGATAGGAAATCCAGTGATATTATAATAGGGTCTAGGATTTTCAAGTAAATAAGAAATAGCTGAAATTATTACATGATTAAATTCCAGCATACTAGCCACAAAGTGGGTAATACAATCAAAACCGTAAGGGCACGTATGAAGAATTGGTTTCCATTAATGGCAGGGTTACTGGGGTATCGACCATCACAGTACGGGGCCTAGATCACCGTACCGAGGATCCACCCTAAATCCCCTGCAACACAAGGCCGGAACTGTTATCCCATTTTTGGTCAAAACTGGAATATCAACAAATTGGCAAGGAATGATGGATATCAGGATTGGAGATCAGTTGGAATCAAGGCTACGATCGATATCGTCAAAATTTGATTAAACCCCGATCGGGACGAAATTAATTGGAAATGATGATAAGAATTAGGAAAGGCTATGTTTCAAATTTCAGGTTAATCGGAGTTCGTATGGAGAAGTTATGATCGATTCAAGGTAGGAAAGGCATGCTGTTCGAACCCATCGAGGTTTTTGTTCATTTCGAACCCATCAGGTTCGAATCGACCGAAGGCACACAAGGTTCGAATCGATACGCTTCGTGTCGATTGGTATGGATTCGGCTCTGGGAAGTTTGCATCAGGTGTCGGTTCGACTCGATAGGCTCGTGTAGGAGAGGTAGATGGATCTCGGTTCGATGGCAGCAAACCCAGAACGGCAGCAAGCATGTGGAGGTTCTTCGAATCGGTGTGCTTCGCATCGATCAGGACGGGTGCAGATGGCTTATTTCGACTCCAGTCTCGTTCGAATCCATCAGGTGAGAGCTTCGTTCGAACCCATCTGGTGAGAGCTTTGTTCGAACCCATATTTCACGACCACTTCGTATCGATATTAATGGATGCGAACATGACCGTTGTGAAGTTATGGATAAGGGCGAAGCGTGGAAAATGGATGCGAACGCGTCCTTAGGAAGAGAAGCATTCAACACGGCGACAAAGGGGGATCGACCCAGGGAAACAGCGCCACGTCACCGGTACGCACGCGCTTTGGATGGATTCGAAGCATGGAGTCGAGGCGTGGGTTCGAAGCATGGATTCGAAGGCGACAGGAAACGGACAACCCCAGATTCGAATCCATCATATCTTCCAAACCGTTGATCCAAATGCAATGAAATTTTTACAGGAGCTTACATGCATGTTGAAGAATGTTCTCACCAAATTTGAGCTCAATTGGATGATTTCTTGATCGATTCGAATGGAGTTCGAACCGATCCCAAAGTGGGCCCAACTTCCTGAGGCATGGCGCGTGGGCCCTACTCACGTGCTAGAAGAGGCCTAGCGGATTTTTAGGAGAAATATCAGCCTCCTACGCCTATAAATAGAGCCCCTGATCATTCAGAAAAGGGGTCGGAGAATTTGGAGAAAGAAAGCACGCCCGGACGCTGCCAGGATCACTCTATATCATCATCACTACTACTTATTTCGAATTTGGACTTTGTAACTGCTGTAATCACTTGTAACCAACAAGGATAATCAATAAAAGGATAAAACTTTGGAGTGGACGTAGGCCGGAGATAGCCGAACCACTATAAAAAATTGTGTCTTTGTTCATTACTTTTGGATTGCTGTTTAATATTTGTTGAAATCTGGGATTTGTGTTTGAATATTATTGATTTGTATTCATACACTGATGCTTTCACGGTATTCGGGATTTGTGACCAATTTTGGCGCAAACACTTTGGTGCTTTCACTGAGAAGGACTAGCACCCGCTACGTCGGATTTGAAGTTTGGATTTGAAGATTTTAAAGAGTTTGGATTCAAGGACAATGACCAGGCAAAATAGTAGAAGGCAGAGGGCTGAGAGAAGCCAACAGGAAGGAGGTCAACAAGCATCCTCCGGAGCTGGGGAAGGACAGGCTTCAATCTACATAACTCGGGATGAAATGGAGGCTATGGCAATTTCTTTGCAAGAGAGATTGTTGAAGAACCAACAGGAAATGATGCAGGCTTTGTTTGAGCAAATGAGAGCTGCAGGGATGCAGAACCTAGGGACAGCAACAGCCGCTATGGATGCAGGACAAGGGACTAGGGTCGTGGAACCCAATGGAGGACAGGATACAGAGCCGCAAAGCAATCAACAAGGGCTTGGGGGCAGGCCCACGGGATCCAACACAGGGGGGCCTCTGGAAGGAGTTCAACAAGCTAGAGCTAACGTTGCTACTAGCGAGCCACATGAAGAGTATGTACCGGAATTTCTTCGGGGGCAACCCCCAACAGACAATGCTGGATTAGTAGAAATCATCAGAAGAACTCTGCGAGGTGGTTTGTCCAAAAAAGACTTGGAAGGAGTGAATAGGAGTCCGTTCGCTCAGGAAATAAGGATGGCTCAGAATCCACCTAAGTTCAAGCTACCGAGCGTGGAGGTATATGATGGCAAGGCAGATCCAACAGATCACTTGATGAGGTACACCAGACACATGGAGGTGCTGGGGGCATCGGAGGAAGTGATGGCCCGATGCTTCCCTTTGTATTTGACGGACTTAGCTGCGATGTGGTTTAGGCAGCTGGAAGAAGGATCTATCAGGACTTGGAGGGAATTAGTGGAAAGGTTTTTGGGGCAGTTTCGGGTTCGTGTCAAGAGACCGAAGAACGTGATGACATTGACATCGGTAAAGCAAAGAATGGATGAATCACTTAGAGCTTTTCTAACTCGATTCAGTGCGGCAGTCGCTTCGGTGGATCGGCCTGATCCATCGATGGTTTTAATGGCAGCAGTATCAGGAGTCAGGGAGAACTCGGATTTCAAGGTATCTCTGATACGAGATCCCCCACAAGATCTCGACGAATTCTTTCACGAGGCAGAAAGATTCCTTCGGCAAGAAGATGCAAGTACGGATTTAAAGGTGAAAAAGATTAGTGCAATCGAGGTTGGAGCAGTATCCAGCAGTTGTTCGGATAAAGACAAAGGAAAAAGGAAATTGGATAACGATTCTGGAAACGCTAGGAAGCGATGGAAGGATCCAAAGTTTTCCACATACACAGGATTGAACGAGACGCTGGAGTGGATATACATGGATACTCGGAATCGCCTTCCCTACCGGAGGCCAGCCAGGAGAGAGCCTTCCGAACGAGAGAGGGCATCAGGGAGGCATTGTCTCTTCCATGACTTAGACGGACATGACACCAACAGCTGCAGGCACTTAAAGGATATAATCGAGGAGCATGTAAGGAATGGACAGTTACAGCAATATGTCGGAACTCGGAATGCAACGATGGAGCAGGAGCAACCACCGACAACCTCTCGCCGTGATGATGGGAGGCCCAAGGATGATGGTCGATTGATCATCCACTGATCAGGATAATGTGAAATAAGTAGCGAACTACTGGCAAGCAACTAAGTCATTTACACATGTATGGGGACGGAGATAGCCCCTAGCATGCTCTAAATGACGATAAACTGCGATGCTGTGGTTTGTGAAATTTATCTTTTGCTTTTTGATTGGACACCGCTTTTCTCTTTGGATTTGGTTTTGGAGTTCGGATCGAACTCCTGGTTTTGCTTGTTTTTTGATTTGGATTCTCCACTGGATGATTATTTTTGGTTCTGGATGCTGGTTTGAATTTTTGATTCTTTGATTTCGATTTGGATTTTTGGTATTTGGATTCTGGATTGGATTTTGATTGGATTTTCATCTGGTTTTTGATAAATGGTCGTCGGGTATGGATTCTGGATTGGATTTTGATTGGATTTTCATCTGGTTTTTTATAAATGGTCGTCGGGTATGGATTATGCCTGGCAAGGGGTGAGTCACTTTGCCCAAACGTGGTAGATTGACTCACTCAAGTCGCCGAGTATGGACTATGCTCGGCAAGGGTCCGGAGTGACCAGGATTCGGCCTAGGACTTAGGCCCTGTACTATCAATTGTTGTTTTCAGGTTGTTGAGTATGGACTATGCTCAACAAGGGTCCGGAGAGACCAGGATTCGGCTTAGGACTTGAGCCATGGCGCTGTACAGCGTCCAGGGACACTGGACCTAGGTCGTCAAGCATGGATTACGCTTGGCAAGAACCCGAAGAGGTTAGCTCAACGTCCAGGGACACTGGACCATGGTCGTCAGGTGTGGATTACGCTTGGAAAGAACCCGGAGAGGTTATGGATTCGGATATCGACCCGGAGAGGTCCTAGATCTGGTTATTGGCTATTGGATGAGGATGGGTTGGGACTCGGTTGACGAGTTCGGACGGATATGGAATTGGCTATGGCTTTGGTTATTGGATTTGGAATTGGACATCGACTCGGAGCAGTCAAGGATGATATACTCTGGCAATATGGCTACGGACTTCGGATATTGGATTCGGAATTATTCAAAACACGCCATGTTATCACAAGGCATGTTTTGGGGGGCAAAGTGTTATCCCATTTTTGGTCAAAACTGGAATATCAACAAATTGGCAAGGAATGATGGATATCAGGATTGGAGATCAGTTGGAATCAAGGCTACGATCGATATCGTCAAAATTTGATTGAACCCCGATCGGGACGAAATTAATTGGAGATTATGATAAGGATTAGGAAAGGCTATGTTTCAAATTTCATGTTAATCGGAGTTCGTATGGAGAAGTTATGATCGATTCAAGGTAGGAAAGGCATGCTGTTCGAACCCATTGAGGTTTTTGTTCATTTCGAACCCATCAGGTTCGAATCGACCGAAGGCACACAAGGTTCGAATCGATACGCTTCGTGTCAATTGGTATGGATTCGGCTCTGGGAAGTTTGCATCAGGTGTTGGTTCGACTCGATAGGCTCGTGTAGGAGAGGTAGATGGATCTCGATTCGATGGCAGCAAACCCAGAACGGTAGCAAGCATGTGGAGGTTCTTCGAATCGGTGTGTTTCGCATCGATCAGGACGGGTGCAGATGGCTTATTTCGACTCCAGTCTCGTTCGAATCCATCAGGTGAGAGCTTCGTTTGAATCCATCAGGTGAGAGCTTTGTTCGAACCCATATTTCACGACCACTTCGTATCGATATTAATGGATGCGAACATGACGGTTGTGAAGTTATGGATAAGGGCGAAGCGTGGAAAATGGATGCGAACGCGTCCTTAGGAAGAGAAGCATTCAACACGGCGACAAAGGGGGATCGACCCAGGGAAACAGCGCCACGTCACCGGTACGCACGCGCATTGGATGGATTCGAAGCATGGAGTCAAGGCGTGGGTTCGAAGCATGGATTCGAAGGCGACAGGCAACGGACAACCCCAGATTCGAATCCATCATATCTTCCAAACCGTTGATCCAAATGCAATGAAATTTTTACAGGAGCTTACATACATGTTGAAGAATGTTCTCACCAAATTTGAGCTCAATTGGATGATTTCTTGATCGATTCGAATGGAGTTCGAACCGATCCCAAAGTGGGCCCAACTTCCTGAGGCATGGCGCGTGGGCCCTACTCACGTACTAGAAGAGGCCTACCGGATTTTTAGGGGAAATATCAGCCTCCTACGCCTATAAATAGAGCCCCTGGTCATTCAGAAAAGGGGTCGGAGAATTTGGAGAAAGAAAGCACGCCCGGACGCTGCCAGGATCACTCAATATCATCATCACTACTACTTATTTCGAATTTGGACTTTGTAACTGCTGTAATCACTTGTAACCAACAAGGATAATCAATAAAAGGATACAACTTTGGAGTGGACGTAGGCCGGAGATAGCCGAACCACTATAAAAACTTGTGTCTTTGTTCATTACTTTTGGATTGCTGTTTAATATTTGTTGAAATCTGGGATTTGTGTTTGAATATTATTGATTTGTATTCATACACTGGTGCTTTCACAGTATTCGGGGTTTGTGACCAATTTTGGCGCAAACAGGAACCATCCCTTATTGGATAGTCTCGAACAAGACAACCCCGCAGTTGGCGCGCGTTCCAACTTCCCACACAGCCGAATAAAAAGGGACTTCTATATAGGGGAAAATCTTGTCCTACTTGGGTGCTAACCACTTAGCCTTGCTGCACCTCCGCTGTTTTAGCCATTCCCGGTTGATGAGGCTTGAGGCTACGATTACCTTTAGAGAACACATCTCTTAGAATGCTCATCGTCCACCTGTTGTTATTCTTAAAGCATTCAATCCATACAAGTTCGTTCCGAGGTCGAACGAAACCGAAGGCATTATCTCGTTACACTCATTTTGGAATCACCCTCAGAGTTAACGACGATAACCCTTGCATTCTGAATCTTCATCTTCACTTGAGATTCACGACCTATCATTAATTTGGATCGATGTGATTTTCGGATATCCAAATCTGAAAACCCGATCCCAGTCTCATCGAAATCCAAAACGCCATCTTTTAGGTCTAAGTTGTTTTAAAGTTTAAAACAATTCAATTCATTATCTATATACACACAGATAGATAAATCACATCATCACACAAGTAGATAATCCATATTATGATCACAAATAGATAATTCACATTATCACCATACTTCAACCAAAGCATCCATATCACACAACATCACTTATCTCGTATCTGAGATCTCAAACCATTCAAGGCAATCCATATCATCCAACCATACATAAGCAATGATCTATACCATATCTAATTAATTTAAAGTGAATTAAATTAATTACTTCCTTCCTAATTAATTTAAAATAAATTAAATTAATTACTTCATTCTATAAATCTTGCTTACATAATCATTAATTATTTACAAATCAATTAACTGATCACCATCTAATCATTCATCTTAATTAATCATCCTTGATTAATTATTCTTTAATTACATTCAAGTAATTAGCCTTTAATTAATTTTACAAATTAATTATTCTTAATCAAACATAGTAATTAACCTTTAATTACTTCTTTAATTAATTAACTATAATTAATTACATTCATTCTTAATTTAATTATATTAATTAATTACTCTATAATAACTTATTATTGATTAATTAATCTAAATTAATCAACCCTTAATTACATCATTAATTATATTAATTAATGATCCTTAATTACTTTTTAATTAATTACTCTATTAATTACATTTGGTAATTAATCTTTAATTAAACCATATTTATTAATCACTTTTGATTAATCTCATCCAGTAATTAACTACCCTTAATTACTTCACTAATTAATTAATTACTCATTAATTAATTATCTTTAGTTAATCCCTTGATTAATTACACAAAGTAATTAAACTCAGAATTACCTCCATTAATAAATCACCCTTCAATTAATTACATCCAGTAATTACCCATTAATTAATTCACTAAGTATTTACACCTCATAAATTACATTAAGTAATTATACTTAATAAATCATCCAGTGATTATATTAATTAATTTAACTTAATTAATTAACTCAAACTAATCACATTAAACTCAATTAATTACAATGAGTAATTAATTCCTTAATTACTTTCATTAAGTAATTATATTTTCACAATTCCATAAATGATTATCCTTAATTAATTAATCTAATTAATTATTAAAATTAATAACATTACTAATTATTTAATAATCTCAAGTTAACGATCTTCATTAACTATTAAGAATTCTTTAATTACTTCTCTTGAGTAATTAAACTTAAATTAATCATTACTAATTACAGTAAATTAATATTAATTACCAACTAATAAATCTTTAATTATTTAATTAATTAAGTGCTTAACTGTAACTTAATTAATCTTTAATTACTTGATTAATTTCTAATCATTAATTAAAAATCTAATCTTATCTAATTTATGATCCTTAATTACAAATTAATTATTTCTTAATTAATTAACTTAACCCTTAATTACTTAATTAATACTTGTTGGGCATGTTTTTACCTACTACCGAACCATCCCTCTCCATGCATTGCCGAGCCAACTCCCTTCCCCACATAGCCGAATCAACCTTGCCTACCGAATCAACCTCCTTTCCATGCCCACCGAACCAGAGCCAATTCCACTCGCCCACTGAACCAACTCTCCCAAGCTACCACCGGTTCCACCTACTACCAATCCAAACAACATGCCACCTCCTACCAAACCAACCTACTCCACCCATTGTCGAGCCAAATTCCACCGGACCAACACTCCTAGGCCAGATTGCATCAGCCCAGGCCCATCAGCCGCTATATACATCCAAGACTCCTACCCCCAATCTCACTCTATAAATAGAGGGGCAGGGGTACAACAATGGCAGACAAGTTTGAGAGCTCAAGCACGGATAGAACTTTCAAAAAACTTTCAGTTACTTGTAATCAAAGCTTTGTACTTGTAATCTGAATAGAAAAGGAGAATAACATATAAAGTGGACATAGGCACATTCTGGCCGAACCACTATAAATCTGTGTGTCTTTTACAGTTTAGTCCATCTATTTCATATATTTGCATAAATCATCCAAATCATTAAGAACAACATATAATCAACTAGATCATACGACTTGGAGGTGTTTGCCCATTTTTTGTGCAAACATTTTTGGTGCTTTCACTGAGAACAGGAGCTCGAAGCTTCAGCTTCTCCCACTTAGCCCTTTTCCTATCAACATCGTTCATTGCTTAGAAAACATGCCTCCGGGATGGAAGAAAGATGCTAACAAAGGGAAGAATATTGCAACTAGCAATATCCCAGATCCAGTAATCAGAAATCAAGACAATCGTCCGGTTCCAACAGCAAATGGAAATCAGGCAGATCCGACCGCCCCTGCTACGAAACAACCAATTACAAGGAGGGATCTGGACAGGGTTGTGGCTGAAGTAACTAACCGCTTCGCATCTCAACAAGAAGCCATGGTGGACCAACTCATGTCACGCTTAAGGGATGCTGAAGAATCCAACCGCAACACTGAATCATGGGGTGAGTCCCGGTCTGGAGGATCTGCAAGACGACAAAGGTCTCTCTTCTTCGAAGAGGATAACAACAGAAACAGCAATGGTAGGAGCCGAGCCCGGACTCAGCCCGAATTCCGACCCGAGTAAACACTTGGAACCGAACCCAACAAGGGAGGTACCATGTAGGGGTCGGATGTAGCTGAGCCTGTCATGCTACCTAACCATGGAAACACCAATAGACGGGGTTGAGCTATAGTCCAGCCCGAAGTTGGACCCGAAGAAGTGCTGAGAACAGAACCCATTAGGGGAAGGTCAAGGCAAGTGCGAACTGTGGCTGACCCCAGCGTGCCACCAGAGGACCAGAGGCAGCCATTGGAGAATGTTAGACGATACCATCCCTACTGGTCATCTGGACGGAATCAATCCCGTAGGGAAGAACCAAACTCATTTCTATCCGCTCCGGGTTCCAATGAAAGGATGGCGTGATTGTTCAGAGAATGCGTCCAACAGGACCAGAGGGATCGGGGGATAGGCGCTAGGGTAACCAGCCCCTTCACCCGCATTATCGAAACTTCCATCACCCCCCGGGAATGGAAAATGCCAACAATGGAACCTTACAAGGGAACCTCTGACCCCGTTGTGCACTTGCAGAGATACACACAGCATATGCTCATGAGCGGAGCAACAGAGGGAGTGTTGTGTAAATGCTTCCCACTATTCTTGGCAGATCTAGCTACCTCCTGGTTCTGTCATCTACCCCAAGGATCCATCAGCTCATGGGAAATGTTGAAAGAAAAGTTCATCTGCCAGTTCCGCATTCATGTGGAACAACCCAAGGACGCTTACTCCCTATCTAATATCAAACAGAAGCTCGGAGAAACAGTGCAACAATATCTAACCCGATTCAACGCCGCAGCGGCCGCAGTCCAAGATGCCGATGAGAAACTTATCATAATGGCCCTCTGCAGTGGTGTGCATCCGGATACTAAGTTTGCTAGAAGATTAACGAAAGAAAAGCCGGCGACCCTACCTGATTTCTTCCATGAAGCCGGGAAGTATATGAGGCTTGAAGACGCTGCCACTGAAAGGCAGTCAGGGCAACAGACTAAGGCAACTCTAGATAGGGTTCCCGTTGCAGCAAAGGATATTCGGAGAAATGACTCTAAAGACAATGCTGGGGGCAGGAAGGGAGAAAAGCGTTTATATCGGCCAGGACCGAGGTTTGACTCTTACACTCCTTTGAATGAAACAATCAAAAACATCTTCCTGGCCACCCAAGACGAAGTTCGATACAAGCACCCCCCGCACAAGAAGGAGTCAGATAACGCACTCAAGTCTGGAAAGTTCTGCCGCTTCCACGAATCCCATGGACATGACACCAGTGAATGCCACCATCTCCGGGACTTGATTGAAGAACACATCAGAAGGAAGAGACTGGAACGCTACGTAAAAAGCCAGAACAGGACTCCAGCTCCCTCCAATGAAAACCCAGGGCTACCCCTCCCAGAAGTAGGCGGAGGAAATCGCAACACCAGCGGCTCTAGTCAAGAGAAGATAGTGGTCCATACCATATCAGGAGGACCACACATCGCCGACAGAAGCTGGGCAGAGATGGAAAGATACGGTAAGTCACTTAGAAATGATGGAGGCTACATTAATTCTATTATGGAAGAACGCCATCCGAAACGAAAAGAGAATGACGACATCAAATTCAGTAGGCGTGATCTAGAGGGAAGGCAGTACCCACACATGGATCCTATGGCCATCTCTGCCTGGTTCGGTCCAGCCAAATTTTTTCGAATTTTAGTAGACATTGGAAGCTCAGTAAATATCCTATTCAAGCATGCTTTCGACAAAATGAAGCTGTCAATGAAGGATGTGTCTCCCTGCAACAAACCACTACATGGTTTCACTGGATATGCGAAGATGCCCCTCGGGCAACTGGACCTCTTTGTTGAAATAGGAAGTCATCCCCGCTCCGTTGTGCGAAAACAAACATTTGTGCTAATAGAGAACCACTCGGCCTACAACGCCTTTTTGGGAAGACCAGCCTTGTCTGACTTCCAAATTGTCCTAGCCCCATGGTGCCTGAAGATGAAATTTCCAACAGATAACTGAATAGGAGAAATAGAGGGAGATCAAGACACTGCTCGAGACTGCTATGTAACTGAACTTCGCAATAACCATAGAAAAGATAAAGGGAAAAATGCAGAGACTACTCTCTGCATGAAAAACTTGGAATCATAGCAACTAAAGAAAGCCCCTCCTCTTCGATATACCAGTAATCCTTTCAATGAATTAGACCCCAGGGACAAAAAGGAGGAGGCCACCGCCGAGCCTGCAGAGGCTATGGAATTTGTAGCTGTAGACAAACATGACTCAAGTAGACTATTGAAAATCGGATCTCAACTAAAAGAAGAATTAAAGGATCAACTCATTGATTTTCTTCGCCACAACATGGATGTATTTGCATGGACGCACGCTGACATGACAGGAATCTCCCCAGATGTAGCATGCCACATACTGAACATCGATCCCACCAAGGTGCCAGTAAAGCAGAAAAAGAGAAGCATGGGGGCAGAACGATCAGCAGCCCTCGAGGAAGAAGTAAAGAGCCTACTTGCCAATAACTTCATACGAGAAGCCATCTACCTAGAATGGATCGCCAACCCGGTGCTGGTAAAGAAGGCTAATGGGAAGTGGTGAACATGCATCGACTTCTCCAACTTAAATGACGCTTGCCCGAAGGACCGCTTCCCACTCCCCAGAATCGATCAGCTCGTGGACAACACAGCCGGACACGAACTCTTATCCTTTATGGACGCATACTCAGGATATAACCAGATCCCTATGCACGCCCCCGATCAAGACCACACTAGTTTCATCACTGACCGGGGATTGTACTGCTACAGAGTAATGCCTTTTGGACTTAAAAACGCCGGAGCTACTTATCAGCGCCTCGTCAACAAGATGTTTGCGGAACTAATAGGACGAACTATGTAAGTTTATGTGGATGACATGCTGGTAAAATCGAGGAAAACCAACGATCATGTAAACCACCTGGACGAGATGTTTCAAGTACATCGCCAATATGGAATGAAGCTGAATCCTCTAAAGTGCTCCTTCGGAGTATCGTCGGGAAAGTTCTTGGGATTCATCGTCCATGCCAGGGGATGGAAGCAAACCCCGAACCGGTCCGGGCTTTGCAAGAAATCAAGATAACATCCACTCAAAAGGAGATGGAAAGCCTAAACGGGAAAGTGGCCGCCCTAAGCAGGTTCATCTCGAAAGCGACCGACAAATGCATCCCTTTCTTCGAAGCTCTAAAGAAAGGCAAAGGAAAGTTCGAATGGACCGACGAATGCTCTACAGCCTTCCTTAACCTGATCGAACACCTTCAGAGACCACCAGTACTTTCAACTCCAAATGAAGGCGAAGAACTATACCTATACCTTGCTGTATCGTCCCATGCTTTAAGCGCCGCTTTGGTGAGAGAAGACAACTGCGCATAGCGGCCCGTATACTTTGTAAGCAAGAGATTTATAGGGGCAGAAGCCAGATACCCTAAACTTGAAAAGCTAGCATACTGTTTGCTAATCACGTCACGGAAACTGCGACACTATTTCCAATCTCATTCCATTAGAGTTTTAACCAATCAACCGCTAAGGCAGGTACTCCATCTCCCCGACACTTCTGGGCGACTACTTAAGTGGTGCATTGAACTGAGTCAATATGATATCACCTACCATCCTCGCACCGCCATCAAGGGACAAGCTATAGCCGATTTCATTGCCGAATTCACTACTAACGAAGGTAAGGAGAAATCTGAAATAGAAGAAGATATCAAGTGGAATCTCTTCGTAGATGGAGTATCAAATGAACAAGGCTCGGGGGCAGGTGTTTTGATAATCACCCCCAGGGGAAGGAAGCTTCACTATGCCCTAAGGTTGGAATTCGCTGCCACCAATAATGACGCAGAATACGAAGCAGTGATAGCCGAATTAGAACTTGCCCTGGAGATTGGAGTCGGTTTCCATAGTGATTCTCAACTTATTGTAAATCAAATACTGGGAGAATTCCAGACTCGAGGAGAACGACTAACAGCATATCTAAAGAAGACCAAGCTGCTGCTCAATCTATTGGATCACTATTTAATCAAACACATTCTTTGAGAAGAGAATCAGGAGGCCGACGAACCGACAAAACAAGCTAGCATGAAGGACGGCACCGCTTCCGGAACAATAACCATCTCAAAGCAACTAGCCCCGAGTTACGAGCCAATGAATATGATAGCTGCAATCGAAGAGGAAACTTGAATGACTCCCATCCGGAAGTACTTACAAAGTGGCACACTGCCCGACGGGCGTAACGAAGCTAAGTAAATCTTAAGGAAAGCTTCCCGCTACACATTACAAGAAGGCATCCTCTACCGGCGCGGCTTCTCTAATCCCTTATTAAGGTGTATCGCTGGAAGGGAAGCCAGGGAAGTCTTGTCCAATATCCATCAAGGAAGTTGCGGAGATCACACCGAAGGGCAGACTTTAGCAAAGAAAATGCTCCGATACGGGTATTACTGGCCCACTTTAAACAAAGACGCCTTAGACTTCGTCAAAAGATGTGACAGATGTCAGAAATTTGCTAAGATTCCTCGACTACCAACAAATGAGATTACTCAGATCACCAGCCCTTGGCCCTTTGCGATATGGGGAATTAACTTGATTGGCGAACTGCCAATGGGCCGAGGCGGAGCCAAATATGCCGTAGTGGTATTCGACTATTTCACCAAATGGGTGGAAGCGGAGTCTCTAAATAAAATATCTTCGGCGAAAGTTATTAACTTCTTGATCAAAAATGTTTTATGCAGGTACGGGGTTCCACTCAAAATCATATCAGACAACGGACTTCAATTCGACAACGAAGAATTCATCGACTGGTGCCAAGAGCACGAAATTCACAAAAGATTCTCATCTGTAGCTTACCCCCAGGCAAACGGACAAGTCGAAGCTGTCAACAAAATTCTCAAAACTCTAATCAAGAAGAAACTTGAAAAGTCAAAAGGCGCTTGGGTGGATGAACTTCCTACGGCACTTTGGGCCTACCGCACATCTTACAGAACATCAACAGGGCATACTCCTTTCGCTTTGGCATACGGATCGGAGGCCATGCTCCCAGTTGAAACTGTAGTGCCTTCCCACCGTAGGATCCACTACAACCCAGAAGAGAACGAAGTACTCCTCCACATGTCTTTGGATCTAATTGAGGAGAGAAGAAACGATGCAACACTCAAAGCGGCAGCTCACAAGCAAAAAGTGGAAGCACAATACAACTCCAAAGTCAAGCACCGCAGCTTACAAGAAGGAGATCTTGTCCTCAAGCGGATCTTCCCGTGCCCGGAGCGCTCGATCCAATCTGGGACGGACCCTATGTAATTCATAAAGATCTCCACAACGGAGCTTATATTTTGTCAACAGTGGACGGAGAGGTGTTCCAAAGGGCATGGAACATCCAACACCTTCGTCGATACTTTTCTTAACTTGTACTGCCCATATGAAGTGAATCAACGAAGAGAATCAGTGGACGTAGGCATTTTCGTGCCGAACCACTTTAAAAATCTTGTATCTTTTTAACTTGTTCCTTTATATCTTGGCTGCTTGTTAAGCTTTATCCTTTTTTGTTGAACAAAATCCTGTATAACGACATTTCTATTCTGGACACTTCACGGCACAACCTCACCTGGACAAGACCTAACAGGTACTATACGAATCTATGCCCTCGTCAATGAGACACTTTTGCTCCAGCATCCCTCTGCTGCGGGTTAACTCATTGCTCACGACGGCCCTCAAAGCCAACTGTAATGAGCCGATCATAAGCCACCGAGAAGGCCGACTATAGCCGAGGCAGCTCATTACGGCGTTCGGTTCGCCGGCGATTGTGAACCGATTTTAAGCCCCAACATAAGGTGTGGCCAGCCAGGGGCAGTTCACAGTTGACGATCGGCACCCACGCTAGCCGGCCACGGTAAATCGAATAATACTCACGATTACGGGCCATAATGGCCCGGGTAGTTACTGTGCGCGATCTCGGCTCCGATGTGTCTTAAGTACGGCTGTGGTAAAAAAGAAAACTCCCCACGGAGGCGTAAGATGGGTGACGAATGTCTCCAAGACCCATAGCTAGGGAAATTGACTACAAAACCCGTTTGCCACGAACTTAAGCACATCGAAGGCCTTCCGTATTTGGAAGTTTTACTATTTCTTATATTTCCATTTTATTTATAAAAACTTTCCTCCTATCCTCTATAACGATCACTAAAGTATAGGACACAAAATGGGAGACACTCGCTAGTGGAAATGAGAACTCACAACTGGATAACAGGTCACTCAGCTGCATTCCATCCTCAGTCACACAAGACATTCAAAGCCACCGTCTATAATTAAAACATGAAGGGCGGTACTTCCTTTTCTTGTACATAAACATGTAGCTATAGCCTATTCACACATCACACTAACATTGCGAGATATGAAATTACATTTTATGCAAGAGCTTAGCATCAAACACGATTAAAGCACATGCATATACACAGCTATATTTCTTATGCAACACACCAAAATAACGATAGCATTCAAATATGACAGAATCAGCTTATGTTATAAAATTATATAAGAATAAAATCATTCGCTACAATGACACAATTACGTAATTACAGCCTAAAAGTGCATTAATGTTTTGGAAGTAGTATGTACAGGAATGTCAAGTAAAACCAAAAATGCCCGGATCAAGTCAAAATAGTCGGCAGCGTTAGAACTTCACCTCTTTCCTTCCAACCCTCCAAGATCTACTTGACCGCAGGATCAGAACTCCCAGCATGCTGACCAGAGGTCCCACCTGTCCAATTCAGGAGAAGAATCTATTAGACAAACGATAGGCGATCAAGTTAAGGAAAGATTAAAAGGAAAGACTTACCAGCGTCTGCTCCCTAATCATCATCCTCCAACTGCACACCCACTTCATCGGCGGTAAGCAGCCGCATGCCCTCCTTCACCGCCACCTTCTCCTCCTTGGTGAACTGAGCGGTAACCACATCCATTCCGAAGGCCGCGCCACCCTCTTTATCCGCATCAGCCTTGGCCTACTCCAAAGCCCGGAGATATATCCTAGCCATGACCCGGGGGTAATCGTCCATCCAGGATAGGTTACCCTAATTCCAAGTACGAAAATACATATCCTGTAGCATATCATCCATCATCCCCTCGTTCTCCTCAAACTCCCTCATACGGGCCTCAGAAACCGAGAACTTTGCAATGGCAGCATCCCTCTCCAATCGGTATCTCGAGCAGTCAGCTTGAAGGGATCTCCTCTTCGCCTCCATCTCCTCCTTTAGCTTGGCCTGAGCAAGCTCTGCGGCTTCGAGCCTTCCAGATAACTCCTCTACCTGCTCAAGATCCGCTCTCCGAACCTCATCCACCATTGCGATGGCCGTGTCAATTTGTTTCTTGCAAGCAGCCTCCATCTTTCGCAATTCTGCCTTGCTAGCCTCTTCCATGGTTTTCCTTAGTCGTCTGGAGGCCGCCTCATGCTGGGAGATCTGAATGGCCTGATCAGCAAGCTGTTTGGCCTGATCGGAAACCATTGGCCGCAGCCGAATGTTAGCACTTTCGATTTCCTTTCCAGCCTTGACCAGTCGGGCGTGATGCCCCATCAACTTCTTGGTCTCCTCAGCCACCCGATCGATGTTTGCCTTGGCCTCATCCCCCATAGTCACAATCCGAGTGGTCAACAATTCGAGATCCAAAGACTTAGCCTCATCAAGCACCCTTACCATAGGATTGCGGGGTAGGAGGTGCTCATCGGTGACCTCATCGAAGGAAATATCGTGAGAACTCGGGTCCAGATCTGGATGACCCGCAAATGGGTTACGAGCCAAGCCGGGGCGGTCAACATGAGTAACGGTAGGATTCTCTGATGGATGCGGAGATAGTATGGACTCAGTATCCTCCCCCGTGATGTCGTGAATAGGCTGCGTTGGGGGCTGAGGTCCAAGTGAAGGTTCGAACATGGAACGCCTCCTCTTTCTCTTTTGAATATCCTCTTCAATGACTCCGAGAAGAGGACGGTAGCCGACTACGCCCCCGGAATGGTCAGTCGAGGGCTTCGATTTAGCGGAAGCTTTGAGGAGTTTGAATTGTTCGAGACTGTGCCGAGTATCTGATGTCTTGGCCACCTTACCCGTACCTGGAATATAAACAAGTGTTACAAGCATGCATGGGACTATAATTCAAGAAACATATTACGTTAAGAAGAGTAAAAAGACGCTTTTGTTATACAAACCCTGGGGAGGAGTAGGATACTGCAATAAGTCCTGAATCTCATTCCACGACGGGAGCTGGCCATAAAATATTCCTAAATCCTTATCATAAATGGAGTCGTTAGGAGTCAGAAATTCACCTTGAATCGCAGGGGTTGCCTTAGCTAGAATACTCTGGGAGGACGAATCGGCACCAGTCCCGGCCTTGTCGGTTTTCTTTGGTTTCTCCACCAAGGCCGATCCCTCCTCCGACCCCTCAAAAGCTTGGCGGAAAGCATCGTCTGTCCACTCTTGAATCTCACCCGCTTGCCCAGAGGTCAAGGCACAAACGCCACTACCACCCTATCCTTCGCCACCATTACCACCATCACCTTCTCCATATCCTCCTCTCTCCTCCTCGCCTCTTTCCTTCTTTCCACTTTCCTCCTCCGCAACATCTGGGCATGTGCTGGGAGAGGGTCCATAAGATTTCTTCAGCTTTTCCCCCCCGATGACTAGAGGTATCGAGAAGGGTTTTCTCTTGCTAATCTTTGTCGTGGCCTCTCCTTTGGATTTAGCAGCCCTTTCCTCAGCCGTATCCCTCTGCTTAACCACAGACTGATTTGGTAGAATCAAGTTATGTCCCAGGAGAGTGGCATTCCTGATCAGGAAAGAAGCTGACCTATCCCTTCCCGAAATGGCTTCTATCTCCGCGGCCATCTGAGCTAGGTGATCGTTCTCCACGACCGCAAAGCCACCTGTCGCTAGCAGGAAATAAAAAATCATGAGAAGAAGCATTTCAGTCAGAACGGAAATTATAAATAAGCTTCAACTTACAGCTAGAGGTGAAGCGGTGGATAGAAACGGAGTCGTCTCGGATGAAGAACCATTCCTCCTTAAACATGGTGAACTTTGAATATAAGTCCAGAACCGGTTTGAAGGACATGGACGATTCCAAGCTGATGTATGGAGACCCTTTCTTGTAACCCCTCAAGTTATATAGGTACCGAATCTCCCGGTTGGAAGGGGGGCGCCCGTATTTTCTATGGAAAATCACGAACGGGCACACCAAGATAGCGTAGGAGTTGGGCTGGAGCTGGAAAGGGGCCACCTTCAAATAGGTGACAAAGCTAACTATCCAAGCATTAATTGGAGGAATGGCCCCACACATGCAGTGGTATCTACTATAAGCGAAGTATCCTTCAGGGGGATTATATGGCATGACCCCCTTCCCTGGCAACAACATGCGTGCTCTATCGATCCCAAAGGAGCGGGAGATAACATCAAGCTGCTCCTCTTTGAGAGAGCTCGGAAAGCAACCAGGAGGAGAGTTCAGAAGCTCTTGAAGGCCATATCCATCCACTAGTGATCTCGGGGTGGGTCCCTGTCGTCCCGGTCCTGGCTGGGCTGGGGGCACAACGGGGGACTCTCTTCTATCCGTAGATTTTCTCTTTTCTGATCGAGTTTCCACTTTGCGAGATATTATCTGCAACACCAAAAACAAACACGTCGTTAGAAGTAGAGATATAAAAAACAAGTTTCATTCGGCAATTCAAATACGAGAGTGTCGTTCGGTACTTGCAACCCTTCAAGTTCATTCGGTAAATCGAAGTTATCAGGTTCATTCGGTATGAGTCCATCCGGTGGTTCAATCATAAAAGTTGTTCGGCAGAGGAACACTCACCTAATCCGGCAGTTGAGTTGATTCGGTAGCTGATTGGTTCGGCTGTTCTAAGCAATCAAGTTGGTTCGGTATTCAGTTGATTCGGCTGATAAGGAAGAACGAAGGTGTTAGGCCCCTATTTATAAGAAAAAACAATGACCGGACCAGTTGGTTCGGCATTAGAGACCGGATGATAGCAAAACAAAGCACGCCATATACAGGCATATGACCTACTTTGGGGGGCAAATGTTGGGCATGTTTTTACCTACTACCGAACCATCCCTCTCCATGCATTGCCGAGCCAACTCCCTTCCCCACATAGCCGAATCAACCTCCTTCCCTGCCTACCGAATCAACCTCCTTCCCTGCCTACCGAATCAACCTCCTTTCCATGCCCACCGAACCAGAGCCAATTCCAATCGCCCACCGAACCAACTCTCCCAAGCTACCACCGGTTCCACCTACTACCGATCCAAACAACATGCCACCTCCTACCAAACCAACCTACTCCACCCATTGCCGAGCCAAATTCCACCGGACCAAGGCATACCGGACCAACACTCCTAGGCCAGATTGCATCAGCCCAGGCCCATCAGCCGCTATATACATCCAAGACCCCTACCCCCAATCTCACTCTATAAATAGAGGGGCAGGGGTACAACAATGGCAGACAAGTTTGAGAGCTCAAGCACGGATAGAACTTTCAAACAACTTTCAGTTACTTGTAATCAAAGCTTTGTACTTGTAATCTGAATAGAAAAGAAGAATAACATATAAAGTGGACGTAGGCACATTCTGGCCGAACCACTATAAATATGTGTGTCTTTTACAGTTTAGTCCATCTATTTCATATATTTGCATAAATCACCCAAATCATTAAGAACAACATATAATCAACTAAAACATACGACTTGGAGGTGTTTGCCCATTTTTTGTGCAAACATTTTTAGTGTTTTCCCATTATATTAAGTAAACATTTATTATTTGTAAAGAAACATATATAAAAAAATGTTTAAACTAATTTACTAAATTAAATTTAAAAATCAGGTTTTAAAAATAAATTAATCATTTAACTTGCAAATTTAAGTTAAACAGATTAATATATCTTTCCATTCAAATATTAAATAACTTTTATAAAAGAAATTTATATAAATAAAGTTTTACACATATATTTGGAAAACTTATTTATTTACAAATATTCTTTAAACTTTAAATCTAGTTTTAACAATTTAATTTTATAAAACTTTATCTTTTTCAAAACTAGGATTCAAAAGTTAATTTGAATCCATACTTAATAACTGATTTAAAACTTGGTTTAAATCTTGTTTTAAATTTTAAAACTCATTTTAAAATTTAAACCTGACAGGTTTTAAAACCTGAAACAAATCGACTACCCGTGCCATCACCTCAAAATCTTCGAACAAACTCCCTCAATGCTTCGGGCAACACAAGCATTTGACTCGAGAAAACTCGAGTACCACTTCATCTCTGCTCCCAGACTTTAACAGGAAATCAAGAGTGCACCGTGCGCATGCACGGTGGCTCCGATCATCTATGGCCATTCCAGAAGACATACTCAAGTCGACGATCAACTATGCTTAAGATAACGATCATCCGAACCTCCCTTACAACTCGACATCAAAATCGAGCATATAGGCCTAAACCAGGAACCACAGACCACACTTGAAACCACCTCGAACTCGCATCGCCATCCACTAGAGCCCCGTTGCTTCCGACCACAACTTCGCCGTCACCAAAGCTACCATCTCCCAGAATCTGGTGGAGCTCGGTCCACCAGAGATGCCTTGAGGAATAAAATTCCGATCAAGCCCAAAACTAGGTTTACCAGCATCATTGATCTTCCATCGCCGCCACAGTGCCCTGAACCCCGACCTGACATTTTCCCCCCAATCTCTGGTCATCCTGCTATCTTCAGTAATAATTACATCCACCCTAACCACTTAGATCATCAGAAGTTGCCAAAAATACCATTTCTGGTAAAACTCAAGCAGCTCTCTTTATTCAAAACTAAAAATTGTGGTTCCACCTCCAAAAATCGTAATTTTGTTTAGGGATTTAATTTACATTCCTGGATCAATGAATTAGGATAGTTGAATTTTCACTTCTATTAAACATGCACTGTTCTTTGTGGTTTCCAGTGAGATTTCAAATTTATTTTATCTTAAATAAATTTTAAAACTTACTTTATCAATAAACAAACAAATTTTGTTTAAATTCTAAATCCTAATAGTGATTTCATCAAGAGATAATGAATTTTGAAATAAATTTGAGCCTGGAAACTAAAGACAGAGAAATTTCAGATGAAAAAAAAACATGCACAAGCATCCATATGTCCATATATATTACAGAAAAATACAT
This sequence comes from Allium cepa, assembly GCA_030765085.1. Lineage (NCBI taxonomy): Eukaryota > Viridiplantae > Streptophyta > Magnoliopsida > Asparagales > Amaryllidaceae > Allium > Allium cepa. Next base: position 1,043,522,384 of record CM060941.1, on the reverse strand, counting down.
ATATACCAAGCATACTCATTCCAGATTTTAATCATGTAACCAAAATTCAAATACTTAAATTTTAGAAAAACTGTTACTCACCAGATAAAATGAATAGAGCCTTCCATTTTGAAACAGTTTTGAAAACTTGAATGCCTTTTGCTTTTAAAAACTTTAAACTTGAGTTGCTCCTTTGTTTTTGATTTAAACACTGCATGCTATTGAAACTTGTTGAAGGTGATTTAAGACTTGATTTTAAACTTGCTTTGATAAAACTCAGGTTTGAAGGATGCAGGCTTGATGATCTTTATCTCAAATTTGAAGAAGTTCGGGCTTTATTTCCAGGTTTTAAGAAATGCTTGAAGCCTTGATTTTTATAATGAAAATGAAGTTACAGGATATAGATTTGGAAACAGGTTGAAGAATTTAGTACAGTCTTTGATTTATGAACTTTGAAAATGAATTACAGGTTTGAATTTGATTATTCTGGTTTAGAGGCAGTGAATTACAGATTTTGAAATGAAGCTACAGGTTGTTGAATTGATTTGTTTTCTGGTTTGGAGGGGTTGAGCTGCAGATTTGCTTTGAGAAAAAAATGGTTTTTAATAAATTAGCTTTTGAATTTAAAAAAAATAGAAGATAGAAGTCTTAAGTTTATATAAGTAAAAATGTGATTCGACCAAAATAAAATAAAATGAAAATTAATAAGGATACTTGGTTTAAAATCCAACCTTGTCGTAAGTATTATTTATTAACTAACACTTGTTACTTAATGTCTCTTAATTTCTAACACATGTCATTTAGGTAATCCTTATTTATTTTAAAATTAATAGAAAACCTTTTCTTAATTTACTAATTATACATACTTATCTAAATTCATATGAATTTTGTAAAGATAAAAGCTTATATATATGATTTAAGTCCAAATATCTTAAAATACCTATCTTTTAAATTTCAACTTTAAATTCAAACTCATATTCAAATTAAATTTGAAAATCTAATTTAAAATCAACTAATATATATATATAACAATGCATTTAATTTAAAATATCAATTTTATTTTTATTATAATTATGTGTAACGACCCGTAAAATTTAACGGTTTTATTAACGTATTTAATTAAAATTTGGAGAAATTTTAAATAATAAAATTCGAAATTAAAATTTTATATTTGGAATACGAATATTTAAATATAGAAGATGGTAAATTTTCATCTGATTTTATGAAAGTTTATTTCATTGTGAAATTCTATTAAATTCAAGTCAGTTAATAAGTTGATAATAAAATATTTTCCAAACCTGAATATTTTTACATAGAAAAATTCTAAATCATCTTCTAACCGAGACGTTATTTTTTGTTTTTCCAAATTTGAACTTCTTTAGCTCCGTCGATCTTATTTTTCTACGTTTTGCTGCATTTTCAGCTAGTAGAAAATTCGAATTTTTATAATTCAATCGTACCACTGATATTTGTATACCGTTTTGATCGTCTCGTTGTGTGGATCTCTACGGTACACTCATTTCTGTGTTTTGATATCCGGTGCATGGAAAAATTGATGAAACAGATAATCGTATCAGAACTGTTTTTGCCTTTGACATTCCCTATCTACTCAAACTTTCATACGGCTAACTTTTCCAACCACTGTCATTTATTATGCATTTATTTTGGTAGAATAAATGGCTAGCTATTGGCTTTTACTGTACTGTTGATATTTATGATCTGTCAATTCACATGAAATGGTTCGTTCTCTCTTACCTTGCTCATTCTTCTTCTTTGTTTTCATTTCTTTGCAAAAAGTGAACAAAACAAAAACGCCTTGCCTATCTCCATGCTTGACCCATAGATCCCCTCACCTATGCAGCCACCGCCTTCCTCTATCGTTCCTTCACCCAAGCTCAAAACAAATTACTTCATTCTAAATCATAAAATGAAGTTATTTGTGACACCCTACCTCTATGCTCACAAAAACAAAGAGTATTAAGGAAATACTGTCTGTTATCACGAAGAATAAGGCTGGATAGGAGCGACAATCCGTAGTTAGGCCTTACACTAGTATTGGTTATTTCGATAGAAGTGGTTTATATTTTTACTTTTCATCTCTTATTTATTTACTCCCATCAACATACCCAATTCCAGTATAAAACGAACTACGATGGTTCATAATAGTTTAGGACAATAGATATAATAATAACACAGATAATAAAAATGCAGAACACAGATAAAACAAAAGTCTCATATATATAATAACTGATGTCAGTTACAATACATGTGATATAGTGCATATGATACAACTACAACTGTCGACTCTGGAAGTTACATATACAAGTACATTATCGTATATAATATACATGAATACATATCTTCCTATACAAATAAACCGACTACTATAAATGACGACGACTACTCCAAAAGATATGAAGTGACTTCATAGCTCAAGCAGCAACCCAAAGTAAGATATCAACAACCTGTAAATACTCGGTCTGACCCGAGTATTACATTCAAAAGAAAATAATACACGGGTCAGTCTAATTCAAACTTACTTATTAATGCGCAGAAGCAATAATAATTAAGTAATCAAATAGATGACATTCACAATAAATTTACCTATCCGATTCTTAAATAAAGAAATCGGATAACGGTAAATATAACACATAAAGGTGTTAAACAAAAAATCAACAAATTAAAATTATTGAATTGGACACACAAAGCAATTCAAACAATTGAAACATCAATTAAAAGGTCAACACGGGTAGGGCTGCAGTACACGCACGCGTGTACTGCCTCGCCACTACAGCCTATGGAATGCGCAAAAAATCAATAAATCAAAAGCAAATAGAATATCAATAAAAGCAATACCGTGTGGCTGCAGTACACGCTTGCGTGCACTGCCTTGCCACTACAGTGATGGTGTACCCAAAAGATCAACGAACCAAAATCAATGAAGATTCAAATATCAATGGCACTAACTCAACAGCTACACAGATACAACATATGTATAATCCCACATATATATGCACAGCGCATAAAAACAACAAGGATAAAGTTCATCAAACAACGACAATTATTACCGCAGTCTATATTAGTCAACAAGTATGCAACAAATAATCTCAAGAGGCATATACAAAGATGGAAGACTCAAGAGGTGTCGACATGGAACTGGAGACTAACCAAATAAAAATGCAAACTGACTCGGAGGCTCACAACATCAAAATGCACAGACCACAACAGCAAACCAGCAACCATCAAGTTTCAAAATAAGTAAGACAACAAGGCCAAAGAAAAGTTCAATCCCAAAGCAACATGCAGCAGTATGCGAAAATGGAGAAAAGCACATGTATGCAACATGATAATGAACTCCAGACAAACCTCAGTGACATGATATTACATGAAATCAACATGGACGAAAACTGATCAGACCAACATGCCTTAATGAAGCAATGAACACGACCCAGTACAATAATGATAAGACTCAAGTACATATGTGCAGACCCCAAGTTTAACTACCAGTAATGTATGAACAGCTCAAAACTGCACAGTATTAAGACAATGACAATATGTACAATGTGTATGCATGTGCAACAGGTAAGGGATAATTCAAAAGCTACACAATATCAAAGTGCTACTAGAGGCAGTGGATAATATGGAAAAAGTCGAACAAGATTAGAGCACATATGACATGAGCATGCAACACTGCAGACACAATGCAGACTCAAGTGCATATGAAGTTCAACAGTATATATGTTCAGCATGAACCAGGCATAAAAAGAAATCAAACTTGAGTAAAGGTTCAGAGGTACTAGAGAGCATGCACAAGTGACTTGAAGCAATGAATCAAGTGCAAGCCCAATAACCATAGCTGACACAAATGCAAACTGTTTCAAAGCTAACAGTTACAATATAAACCCATGAAAACAGGGACATTGCAATGTTCAAAGAAATGCAATATGAAAAAGACATGGAGTGCAGATTAACTTAAACAATGTAAACAAAGTTAACATTACAGAGACTGTCTCGAAGACCAGTGAACAACAAGGGAAACCAAAATTCGACAGATTACATGAGTGAACAAATACATATATGAATGCAGTGAAACCTGAGACAACAGCATATAAATGGGAAACTGCCGACTTCAAATTGTACAACAGCAAATGCTACGAGTTAAAGACTGCAACCCTACAACAACAACAAGTGATCTAACATTATCCCATAATCAAGACAGGGCCGAAATCAAAATAGCTTCGACTGGTTAAAGTCATGGAGCAGCAAGTAGAAATCGAACAGGTCAAGTATGCTACTGGGGTGAACATACAAACAAAAGTCACTAGCAAAATCAAAGCCATGGAAATCAAGTCAAAAATATACGTATTTGACTAAGTCGCAAATATCACAACCATCAATATATTATCAAGCAACGGAGAGAGGAAAATGATGAAGTCAAGTAATCATCTTAAACACCCAAACAAAGAACAGAATCAACATCAGCAAAACTCAAAACAAGCCAAGAAATCACGACCGAAGTCAGGTACCAAAAATTTAAGGCCGAAACACAAAATCACCTATTTATGAATTCGAATTAGATGTGAGTAATTAAAAATTACTCACCATGATTGAAGCGAAGACAAACTCGACAAGGAAGAAGCGGCCGAAGCAACACTCAGAGATAGTCGATCGAAAATGATTTTGAACGAGCAACCAAAGGTCGGCGACTTCACACAATTTCACAAGCCAAATTTGAAGAAAGAAGAACGAAGAGCCGAGCCGCCATTTATTTTCTTCGTGTGATTAGTTTTAGGGTTTCTCGAACAATGAAAATGGGAAAAAAAGAAAAGGGGGACGGGTATTTTATTTATCACGGCATCAAAAATTAAGTGGGCTGTGATTCAAATTTAAAAAAAACCCAACAACACTTAACCAATTTCCACAAGAATTTTTACTTGATTTAAATTCTTCAACTATAATTAACAAACCAAATCTAATCATCATTTGACGATAATTAATTGTCACAAATCCTTTTAACAAATTTCAAAAGAATTTAAAACGGATTCGAAACCCTCATATAGCAATTAACAACTAATTAAATCGTCATTTGACGAAAATTACTTGTTATAAAATTTTGGGTTGTTACAGACTCCCCTCCTTATAAAAATTGCGTCCCCGCAATTTTCATAATTAAGGTCGTCACTAACAATAAATTTTCTAACATAAACTAGTTAAGCTAGAAAATAAAGGCAGAGAATTCAAACGTCAAAGAAATCTTTTAATTTCATAAAAGAAATTCACAAATTCTTAACAAAATCTAACTATCAAGTAGATAATCAGAAAACAATAAAACTGAATAAATGCAATTATCAGCAATATTCAATTATCAATTAGATAATTAGAATACAGAAATCACAAAACAACAATATCTAATTATCGATATGATAATTAGAAAACAGCAAAATCTAATTATCAACAAAGATAATTAGCAAACACAAATCACAAATTGCAAAACCGCAAATATCTAGTTACCAAAACGGTAATCAGAAAACAAAAAAGGTCTAATTATCAAAACGATAATCAATCTCAAATCAACAAATATTTAATTATCTCAAACGATAATTAGATCTCAAATCAACAATTATTTAATTATCTCAGACGATAATTAAATCTCAAATCAACAATTATTTGATTATCAAAAACGATAATCAAAATCAACAAATATCCGATTATCAAAAACGATAATCAAATCTCAAATCAACAAATATTCAATTATCAAAATGATAATTGAATCTCAAATCAACAAATATTCGATTATCAAAAACGATAATCAAATCTCATATCAAAAACGATAATCAAATCTCATATCAAAAACGATAATCAAATCTCAAATCAATAAATATTCACTTATCAAAAACGATAATCGAATCTCAAATCAAAAAATATTTGATTATCAAAAATGATAATAAAATCTCATATCAACAAATATTCGATTATCAAAAATGATAATCAAATCTCAAATCAACAAATATTCGATTATCAAAACGATAATCAAATCTCAAATCAACAAATATCTGATTATCAAAACGATAATCAGAAACAACAAATATTCGATTATCAAAAACGATAATCAAAATCAAAAAAATATCTGATTATCAAAAACGATAATCAGAACTCATATCAACAAATATCCAATTATCACAAGCGATAAATAGAAACAACAAATATCTGATTATCAAAAACGATAATCAGAACTCATATCAACAAATATCCAATTACCTGCAGATAATTGGAAACAACAAATATCTAGAATCAATTAAGATAACTAGAAAATTAACATAAAAGGTGGATCGATCCCAACAAATGGCGAGTTTTACCTACGCCGCACGTGCATCAACAAATGGCCGAAGCCTACCAAGTATCCAACATAATTTTTGGCGCCCAACAAATGACCTGGAGGTCCAACAAACGAACCGAAGGTCTGGTACTGGTATTGACCCGAAGGTCCAACATACGACCCGAAGGTCCAACATAGTGGCTCGAAAGCACACGAAAATCATCAAATATTTCAATTAACGAGTCCGGAATTAACCAAAATAGCAAACGCACATGTCCCATACCACGTGTTTTACTAAATCGTTTAAATCTCTTCATTGTTTCCTTGAAAGTGCAAAATTGTGTATTCCAAAAATAACATTTCACATTCTCAAACGGACAAGTCCGGAATTAAGCAAATCAGTAAAAGAAAGGGGTCATAATCCTCGATTTTACTGAAATGTTTAAGTCACTTTCTCATTCTTCTGAAAGCGCAAACTGTAAAAATCCTGAAATCAATTTTATTTATTTTATAAAAGTAATAATTTACATTCTCAAACGGACAAGTCCAGAATTAAGCGAATTAGTAAAAGAAAGGGTTCATAGTCCTCGATTTTGCTGAATCGTTTAAGTCGCTTCCTCATTCCTTTGAAAGCGTAAACTATGAAAACTTTGGAAAACAAATTTATTTTTAAAACGATTTGTAAATCCGTGATGAAACAGCAACATTAGTGACAATTTCGATAAGGAAATTGCACTTCTCAAAATACCGTAAAAACGGACAACAAAATCAGCATTGCGATATAACCGCTTGAAAATCCACTTTAAAATTTGACGGTTACTGGAGTCAATGCGACAGTAATTTTTAAACGTCAAAATCTTATCAAAATAATTTGCATCAGAATATAATATCAGTGAATTTCCATTCATTAAAATGTCAATAAAACACCGTGCTTCAAAATTTTTGCATTGGTGTAAAAATCCCGTTATAAAAATAACGGCAACAAAATACGTTTCATAACCAAGCATCGGTTAAACGTAAAATTAATGCAGTAACGTGCAACATAAATTTGTACATATACCGCACAATGAACAAAGAAATCATTTAAATATATCTTCAATGAAGATAATTCAAAACAGCAGAAATCTCATTAAATTCACATAACTGCAATCGCTTCGAATCCTCAAATCGGATTCGAAATTTTCAAAGAAAGCAAATTAAACACAGCTATGTAAACAACAATTGAAATTTACTTCAATTTCATGTTTTGATTTTTAAATCAAAAGGATTATCGGTTGTGTTTAGCGAAGACAGACTCACTGTTTTCGCTGCGCACTCTGATAAACAAAACACGAATCAACCAATCATTAAAACACAGTTTCACTTTTTATTTTTAAACAAATATATTAAAAAAATTCAACATATTTTCAAAACTTTAGTTTTGACTCAAAGCACAAATAAAACATCGACTAATAGTTGTAACACAAGTTCCATCTAAGTTATGTTTCATATTATGTCCATAAACCCCAAGCTCTGATACCAACTGTGACGCCCCTCCTCTATGCTCACAATAACAAAGAGTATTAAAGAAATACTGTCTGTTATCACGAAGAATAAGGCTGGATAGGAGCGGCCATCCGTAGTTAGGCCTTACACTAGTATTGGTTATTTCGATAGGAGTGGTATATATTTTTACTTTTCGTCTCTTATTTATTTACTCTCATCGACATACCCAATTCCAGTATAAAACGAACTACGATGGTTCATAATAGTTTAGGACAATAGATATAATAATAACACAGATAAAAAAAATGCGGAACACAGATAAAACAAAAGTCTCATATATATAATAATTGATGTCAGTTACAATACATGTGATACAGTACATATGATACAACTACAACTGTCGACTCTAGAAGTTACATATACAAGTACATTATCGTATATAATATACATGAATACATATCTTCCTATACAAATAAACCGACTACTATAAATGACGACGACTACTCCAAAAGATATGAAGTGACTTCATAGCTCAAGCAGCAACCCAAAGTAAGATATCAACAACCTGTAAATACTCGGTCTGACCCGAGTATTACATTCAAAAGAAAATAATACATGGGTCAGTCTAATTCAAACTCACTTATTAATGCGCAGAAGCAATAATAATTAAGTAATCAAATAGATGACATTCACAATAAATTTACCTATCCGATTCTTAAATAAAGAAATCGGATAACGGTAAATATAACACATAACGGTGTTAAACAACAAATCAAAAAATTCAAATTATTGAATTGGACACACGAAACAATTCAAACAATTGAAACATCAATTAAAAGGTCAGCATGGGTAGGGATGCAGTACACGCACGCATGTACTGCCTCGCCACTACAGCCTATGGAATGCGCAAAAGATCAATAAATCAAAAGCAATTAGAATATCAATAAAAGCAATACCGTGTGGCTGCAGTACACGCTTGCGTGCACTGCCTTGCCACTACAGTGATGGTGTACCCAAAAGATCAACGAACCAAAATCAATGAAGATTCAAATATCAATGGCACTAACTCAACAGCTACACAGATACAACATATGTATAATCCCACATATATATATGCACAGCGCATAAAAACAACAAGGATAAAGTTCATCAAACAACGACAATTATTACCGCAGTCTATATTAGTCAACAAGTATGCAACAAATAATCTCAAGAGGCATATACAAAGATGGAAGACTCAAGAGGTGTCGACATGGAACTGGAGACTAACCAAATAAAAATGCAAACTGACTCGGAGGCTCATAACATCAAAATGCACAGACCACAACAGCAAACCAGCAACCATCAAGTTTCAAAATAAGTAATACAACAAGGCCAAAGACAAGTTCAATCCCAATGAGACAAGTAGCAGTATGCGAAAATGGAGAAAAGCATATGTATGCAACAGGATAATGAACTCCAGACAAAGCTCAGTGACATGATATTACATGAAATCAACATGGCTGAAAACTGATCAGACCAACAGGCCTTAATGAAGCAATGAACACGACCAAGTACAATAATGATAAGACTCAAGTACATATGTGCAGACTCTAAGTTTAACTACCAGTAATGTATGAACAGCTCAAAACTGCACAGTATTAAGACAGTGACAATATGTACAATGTGTATGCAAGTGCAACAGGTAAGGGATAATTCAAAGCTACACAATATGAAAGTGCTACTAGAGGCAGTGGATAATATGGCAAAAGTCGAACAAGATTAGAGCACATATGACATGAGCATGCAACACTGCAGACACAATGCAGACTCAAGTAAGTTCAACAGTATATATGTACAGCATGAACCAGGCATAAAAAGAAATCAAACTTGAGTAAAGGTTCAGAGGTACTAGAGAGCATGCACAAGTGACTTGAAGCAATGAATCAAGTGCAAGCCCAATAACCACAGCTGACACAAATGCAAACTGTTTCAAAGCTAACAGTTACAATATAAACCCATGAAAACAGAGACATTGCAATGTTCAAAGAAATGCAATGTGAAAAAGACATGGAGTGCAGATTAACTTAAACAATGTAAACAAAGTTAACATTACAGAGACTGTCTCGAAGACCAGTGAACAACAAGGGAAACCAAAATTCGACAGATTACATGAGTGAACAAATACATATATGAATGCAGTGAAACCTGAGACAACAGCATATAAATGGGAAACTACCGACTTCAAATTGTACAACAGCAAATGCTACGAGTTAAAGACTGCAACCCTACAACAAAAACAAGTGATCTAACATTATCCCATAATCAAGATAGGGCCGAAATCAAAATAGCTTCGACTGGTTGAAGTCATGGAGAAGCAAGTAGAAATCGAACAGGTCAACTATGCTACTGGGGTGAACATACAAACAAAAATCACTAGCAAAATCAAAGCCATGGAAATCAAGTCAAAAATATACGTATTTGACTAAGTCGAAAATATCACAACCATCAATATATTATCAAGCAACCGAGAGAGGAAAATGATGAAGTCAAGTAATCATCTTAAACACCCAAACAAAGAACAGAATCAACATCAGCAAAACTCAAAACAAGCCAAGAAATCACGACCGAAGTCAGGTACCAAAAATTCAAGGCCGAAACACAAAATCACCTATTTATGAATTCGAATTAGATGTGAGTAATTAAAAATTACTCACCATGATTGAAGCGAAGACGAACTCGACAAGGAAGAAGCGGCCGAAGCAACACCCAGGGATAGTCGATCAAAAATGCTTTCGAATGAGCAACCAAAGGTCGGCGACTTCACACAATTTCACAAGCCAAATTTGAAGAAAGAAGAACGAAGAGCTGAGCCACCATTTATTTTCTTCGTGTGATTAGTTTTAGGGTTTCTCGAACAATGAAAATGGGGAAAAAAAGAAAGAAAAGGGGGACGGGTATTTTATTTATCACAGCATCAAAAATTAAATGGGCTGAGATTCAAATTTAAAAAAAACCCAACAACACTTAACCAATTTCCACAAGAATTTTTACTTGATTTAAAAACTTCAACTGTAATTAACAAACCAAATCTAATCGTCATTTGACGATAATTAATTGTCACAAATCCTTTTAACAAATTTCAAAGAATTTAAACCGGATTCGAAACCCTCATATAGCAATTAACAACTAATTAAATCGTCATTTGACGAAAATTACTTGTTATAAAATTCCGGGCTGCTACATTATTATATTTAATAATTAAATTATCAAATTTCCAAAATTTTAATCTTTTTCAAAATTCATTTATTCACTTAAGTTGTCAAAACCATGAAAATTCACCTTTCCCAGCATTTAGAAAATGCCACAGAAAGTTACATTCAAAACAGTTCAATTTAACAAAAGACAGCATTTAAAATGTTGTAATAGGGTTACATTAGTTTCAATAAACTTAGTTAAATTCAACAATTATAGCACTTACAAAATGCTATAATAGCCTTTAATTAAACTTAGCCATTTGGTTCATTATTATCAACTACAGCATTTACAAATGCTGTAATATCATTTACATTAGAAACAATAGCATTTCAAAAAATGTAGTTAATTAACTTCAAATATTCAATACAATTTCATAAACAATTATATTTTTATTTAAATCATTTTTAACTTATCAAATCACATATTTTAACTTTTAAAACAATCATTCAAATACCCTTATATTCATGATTTTATAAAGTTAAATTTCCATTCAAAAATCAAGATCTAATAATAATTCACTTGTTAAATTCCAACATTAAATTTTAAATTCATTAAATTAAATTTAACTTAACACTTAAGTTTAAATTTTCAAATAAAAATAAATTTCATATTTATTTACTTAACTTAAAATTCACTTTTAAGCCAAATTCACAAATTCCCAATTTTAGTTATATTACAAAATTTCAACTTAAATATTCATTCATTTCACAGTTTAACTTTATTCAAAAATCATTAATATATTATAAAATCATTTAAATTCATTTTATTCCAATTTATCATAAATTTAGCATATTTCCAGATTTAATTTAAATTCCATTTAATTAAATCAAAATTTTCAAAATAACTTACATTTTAGATTTTCTAACTTTTCCATAATTTATTTCACTTATAAATTTTCAGAAAAATCAATAATACTTTACAAAAATCATTTTTAATTAAGTTTAAATCAAAATATTATAATATTTACATTTCTAAAATATTTTAAATTTTTTTAGAAAACATATTTTAACTACGGGTCTGTATATCATTTTCTACACTAGGAAAAGTGATACGGGTAATATATCATTTCAACCCGTAATTTACGAAGAAAACCCGGGTTTTATCATTTCAAACCCGCAGTCCCAAGTAAATGAAATAATTTATAAATCGCTCTGGCCTATCATTTCGGCCCATAATGATTTTCCCCTATTCAAAGTCCGTTCGGGTATGTATCATTTCAACCCATAGTGATTCTAATCTAAAGGGAACTTGCAGTGTGATAAACTGATATAAATAACAGAACAGCATAATATAACAGTAACATATGATATAACAGGTGTTTAAGCATGGGTGAACATCATATAATCATAGCATAGCAGATATAATATGGTGATGCATTTTACAGATTCAAAAGTGGTCAATTTACTAGTAATATAGGTATAAATTGTCTGGTGAGAATAACTCACAGGTATAGTTGAAGATGACAACTGAAACACACAAACATAGATCTTCAGAGGCATGAAAGCACGATAAAGATTCGAGTGGGAGAGCCAAAGATTAATTTCCTTGAATACAATTCAAACAAAACAATATAACAAATATAAGCTTTCAACTCAAAATACGATTAAACAACGCTAGAATTAACTGCATAAATCAAAGCTAAAAGCTTTACACTTGCTTTCAACCTTCCTTAGACTCGGCCATTGGCTAGAATACATGGCTAAAGCGTGGTTTTTGATCTGGTTTTGGGTTCATAAGGGGTCGGCCTACATGGGAAAAATGGTGCAAGTATGGTGATGGGAAACAACACAAACAAGCAACACTACTAGGTTTCAAGGCCTAAATAGGTCACGGTCAAGGCCATATGGGCACAGCCATCTCTGGTGGAGTCAAGTGGTTGACATGGCAGAGGGTTTCAGGTCAGCTGGAGGTGGTGGTGGTGGTGTAGGTGGCGGCTAAGGGGTGATGGAGGTGGTGGAAGCATATATGTGCTCGGCTAGGTCATTCAAGAGGAGTTTGGAGTATTTGGTGATGGATCATCATCATGGGATGGCTCGGCAAGTGATGGTCAGTGAGGAGGAGGTGGTGGAGGCGGCCAGGCCAAAGGAGGAGCAAGGGCCGAACCTAAAAAGAAGAAGAAACAAGTGCGAATCAAAATAAAACAATGAAAAGGTGAAAAAAGAAAAGAAGTTTACCAAAAAAATTTCCAAAGAAATGGCCGATTTTTTTTTCAGAGATGAGGAGAAAAATGTTTACGTGAAATGAAAAGAGATAGTCGGCTGAAGTAATGAGTTAAGGCAGCCAATTGAATGAAAAGTGATGGTTGAAATGTGAAAAGGTGAGAATACAATGAGCCTTAAGAAATAAAAAGTCACAAAATCTTTCACATTTCTCTAATTTCTTTTATAAATTTAAATAACTGAAATATATATAATAATTCAGTTAAAATATGAAAATATAACAAATAAAAAAATATAAATAAATATTAATTATATATAATTAAATCAAGAAAAATAGCAAAAATTGCCAATTACGCTAGAAAATTTGAAAATAAATGCAATGAACTTTCAAATTTTTTTATGTACATGAAAAATATTTATAAATAAAAATAAGAACATAAAATAAAAATGCATTCACAAAAAAATAAATAAATAAATTTTAATTAAATATAATTTAAATGAAGAAACAGTAGAAAAAATAGAAACTAGCCTTTAAAAAAAGGAAATAAATGCAATAAATTTTGGAAAAATTCTATTATCACTTTAAAAATATTTAGAAATGAAATCTTACAAATAAAGCAAATTTAAAATAATTTCAAAATGAAATAAAGTCAAATTTAAATTATATTCAAAATTCTAGGGTTGTTACACTCTCCCCCACTCAAATCTTTACGTCCTCGAAAAGAATGGAAAGGAAAAATAAAGAGAAACAAGGTAGAAAAACAAAATAGTACCTGAAACGAACAATTCCGGATTCGAAGCATGAATGCTCTCCTCCGTTTCCCAGGTACAATTCCAATCATCAGTACTTCACAGTACTTTGACTAGATTAACAGATTCCCTTCTTAGCTGCTTCGTACCTTTATCGACAATAAGAAGTGGCTCCCTCTCGACTGTCAGATTAGGCTAAATATCCAACTATCAAAAGCAGAAGGCTGAACCAAAAGAGATGGGTTAAGAAGATACTAGAGGATATGTGAGAAATGGAATACTTCATGCACTCCAGACAGCTTCTCGGCAAATCCAATCGATAAGCCAAAGAACCACCTCTTTCCACAAATGTGAAAAGGACCCTCGAAAAGTAAGAAGAGGGTAGAAATAGCTAGAAGGGGAATAGATTGAAAGACAAGGATGAACCATTATTTTCAAACCATCTAAATTTTAATTTAAAATTTTATATTTAACATTTTTAACATTTTATAATGTGATGAATAGTCATTTGATTCAATTTTAATAGTTCGAAGTAAACAATATTTAAAACAATTTAAATCATGATTAAAATATCCTTTATATAATACTTTACCAAAATACTTTTATAACTCGATGTCTTAACAAGTTTACTTTCGTTCCTGCAGACTCTGGCCATGCGTTGATCAGGCGCAAAACTAGAATTCTCCAGGTACTTAGTAGACTTATTTCAACACCCAGTGAAAATACTGGAAAACTTTTTAAAAACAACAGATATGGAAAGTACAATCCAAACAAATCAACCAAACATGTCGATCATGGATCGTGGATACACAATGGTTACCCCTGGATCCCCCAGGAAACATCCATACCCATAGGCTGACTACCGCAGCCCTGCGATTACGCCATGAAGACTGGTAGTACCGCAAATACACAATGGTTGCGCCTGGATCCCCCAGGAAACATCCGCACCCTTAGGCTCTCGCAGCCCCTGCAGATTACGCTACTAAGCGACCCAATAGATCACAGATACACAATGGTTACGTCTGGATCCCCCAGGAAACATCAGTACCCTTAGGCTCTCGCAGCCCCTGTGAATTACGCTATGCAGTCGCGATCATAAGACCATGGAGATCGCCATGGAATCGACTCGAGTATCGTATCCGGAAAACCCAAATCAGAGAGAATAATATCGATAGAATGAATCCACAGTGTGGCCACAAAGCGGATATCAAGCAGAAGGCACTTTCCATATCTTTGCTTCGAAAATATGTATCATATAGTACCTTTCAAAATCATTTTCAAATATCATACTTATATAAAGTCCATTATATATAAGATTTCATTTCAAATCGAATACTTTCCAAATCAATAGTATATCAAATCATACTTATATAGGCTTCGATTATATAAGATTTACAAATTGAGTATCCTTTCAAACCAACAGTTTCAAATCACTTCATACTTATACAAATCAATTTCATACTTATACAAATCCATTTATATAAGTTCGATAACTCCCAAATAAAAGTATTAAAATAAACAAGGTTCTCAATTTCAAACCATTTCAATATCAATTCAGTTTCAAAATCATATATGATTTCGCCAAATCATTTCTTCCTAATTACATATATTCAGTTTCAAGGTTTCTTAAAACAATAGATTTAGAAAATAATCCAAATTTCCAAATCAACAAAATTTATGTCAAACAAATTCATTTCCATTTCAAACATATATTCACTTTCAAAAAAAAATCATAATACTTTCAAAGTTATAAATCTTTCGAAACCAAAATACTTGAAATCATTACACTTTGAAAATCATTACCTTTCGAAATCATACATTTGAAATCATAAAACAATCCTTTAATTCTTTGCATTTCACAAATCTATTCAATTAAACCTAAATCTAAAATTTCCAATTTTAATTCAATTCAAACCAAACTAAACTTATATTCTTTATCAAATACCCTATACCTTTCAAAATTTCTTAGCTTTGAAAAGTTAACCTTGATTTGGAAGTGCCCGAACCTTCAAAATAGTCGAAGAAATCATATTTTAAATCCAAGAGTTGGAAATCACCAACAAATCAGTAAACCAATTCCAAAAGATAGGGTTATACCAAAACAAAATCTGAATCACAAGGACTGAACACCGGCTTACTTCAAATCATTTCAAATATATATATATATACATATATCTTTCGAATATCAAACCATGCTTCAAAATCTGAAACCAGAATTTGGTTTCACAAAATCACTCGCATAGCAAAGCTACTAGAGTGGCCTTTCCCCCACTCAGAAACTTGAAAATCAATGTCGATAATGCATGCATTCATCACCGAAATTATTTTCCAGCGACATAAGTAGGTTCTGGTCTTTTGTTTTCTTGAAACTTCTTTGAAGTCTCTTCAAAATCATTGGAATTCGTTCGAATACATTCTAAACATTTCTTATTCGAAAAATATCTTTAAATCATATTATTGTTATTATATATTTTCCAAATTTTAAAACCGCTTTCAAAACACCGGAGTCTGATTCCTAAAAATTCAAATTCAAAACCCTTCAGTTATAAATCATTTTATATAAATTTAAATTTCTCTTAAATTTTCAAAATTTCAAATCCTATCAAAGCTTCAAATTTTCATTTTTTTAAAAGATATAAAATCCTTATCGAAAACATTTTATAAAAAGGTGGTCATCCTTATCAAAATAATAATTTCGATGTATGTACAAATTCAAAATACAACCAAACCCAAATTTCCAAAGGATGGTTCAAGGTTAGATTTCCAACAAACAGAGATTCAAATTTCATATCATATGGAAACAGGAACATAAATATCTTAGTTTGAGAACTTCAGCAAAGCAAAAGATACAATAGAGTTCATGAATGAAATCTAACGACTACTAATAACAAACGGATCCACAGAATACCACCCTACATAAACAAAGCATCGTTATTAATTCTACCGGGTGGTACTTCAACGGGTCCAAAACACTCCCCCTCGATATGCCCCCAACTTCTACATTTCTGGCATAAATGCACCATACTCCCATCTTCCTTCTTGAACTGTGGATACACAGCTTTCCTTCCATGTTGTCTCTCAGGGAAATCTCTGGTTATATGCCCAAACTTCCTACAATGGTAGCAAATGGTTGATAGGCCAATTGATGCAGCGGGAGCAGATTTCACTTTCTTCACCTTCTGGCAGCGGCTTGGAAAGTGTCCCTTCTCCTGGCATTTAAAACAGAAAATCATGGACCGAAACTGTTTGCCCTCCATCCATTTTCCCCCCATTTCTCTTCCTACACATGGCTATATAGTGTCCCTTCTCATGACACCGATAACAAATGATGTAACGACCCGTAAATTTCAATAATTAAAATTAGTTAAATTTATAAGATCTGATAATTAAATGTAGAAGAAATGAAAATCTTATAATTTATATTGGAGTGAATGTTAGAAATTAAATGTTGCAATGGTAAATAAAAATGATTCTTGATAATTGGAATGAAATCCAAATAAAGAAATAGTGGAAAACATTTTTAATTTATTAATTTAATATGACTGGGTAATTTATGCTGAAGAAATAAAATTGGAAATAATAACTTGGATAAGATCGATAAGTTAAATTTTAATAACTTGAGTGTAAATGTATAAATGTAAGTAAATTGTTAATTTTATTCTTATTGGAATAAAAGAATGTACCAAGATGTAATGATTAATTTAATTTAAAATCTTAATGAATGTGTGCATTAAATTATAATGGGATATAAAAGGTAAATTAATAATTTAAATGCTGACTTACTAATAATAATAATATAGTTAATGGTAATTAAATAAAAGCATAAGTATTTAAGAACTGTAAAGGTTGCTTGATAATAAGGAATTCATAAGCGTAATTTAAGGCATGGTAACACTTGTATAAGTTACCTGTTTATTTTGTTTAATAATAAAATTGAAAATCAATTAGAGCAAAGGAACCTTAATGTTATAATAATAAGAATTAATACAATAACTAAATTAGTGCACACCCTATTAATTGAAACAGATTGTAAAAGTTATGATTGATTGAAATTATAAAATTTGGGAATGGATTCAAAGTTATTTCAATTGATGAATAAATACGTAATGTATGTAAAGTTATAAACTGGTATAAGAATGGAATTAAGGAAATTCCATTAATTGGTTTTAAAACCTTAATTAATGTGTTAAATTGTTAGAAGTACACATTTAGAAATATAATAGTATTCAAATTAAGACGTAAATAGGCGTACATTAATGAAGTGAAATAAAATTAGCTTTATATATGGAATTATAATATGGATTGATAAGTAACGGACTTATAAATGCAATTAAAGGCAATTAGGTTGAATTAGTGTAGGTTGCTTGTTTATTTAACTTGTTAAATAAACTTCGGTAATCAGTTGTAATAAATCTAAATTTAACGTTTAGTTACTGTAAATTTAAGTAATAATCGGAAATATTGATAATTTTATTTATAATATGACTATTGGTTGTTGTAAAGATTGTAAATCAAGGTTTATTAATTTATTTGAATGCAAGTAACAAGGGTTGTATAAATAAATGAATTAGTATAATAGATGGTAATTGGATGAATTCAGTGTTACGCAAGTAATCATAATAATTAGTTGAAATTAATAAACTTAATTGTATTATAAAGTTAATGGTAACGATTGTTGTATTTAATTGGCCTTCTAAATCAAAATAGAATTTTTTTTAATGTTTTAATGAAAATTTGTAACGGAAGGTGTGAATGTAATAATGAAATAATTGGAAGTGAAAATTCATTCATAATGTAGTAATCTATATAATGGAAAGTATGAACCCAAGTGAATGAATTTATTTAGAATGTTTATCGCAATTAGCATGAATATAGGTAGAAATGTAATAAAATGGAAATGGGGTAGTTAATACAAAGGAAAGATGGGAATTTGAACTTACTAATGTAATAAAGGGTAAAAACAAAGGTTATCTTTGTTTATCAAATAATAATTGGTTAGATAAAAAGGATTGAAGTAAACCAAGTAAATTTATTTGAATAAATTTTAACTAATTGAGTTTATTATGAATGAAAATAATTGCTACGTTATTTGAAATTTAAGATGGAATGTGAAAATATTTAGTGGAATAGATTTTTCAGTCCAATATAAATGCCATCCATTTGACAATAATGAATGAAACAATTACTGATTGATTTAATCAAATGGAATTCTTGGGAATTTTATTTATAAATTCTAAATTCAATAAAGTGAAGGTAAGATTGAAATTTGATAAATTAATTAACTTTAAATGGACATCTAAGTTGTTAAATTAGTGTGAATAATTTGGAAATATAGAAATGATCAGAATTGCAAATTTTAGAATTTAAATTGGAAATTTAATTTAATTAATTAATTATTAATTTATTTAATTATGGAAAATAGCCATTTTGGCCACTAACTCGGTTTTCGACGAAACTAGTTTCATCGGATCCGTAACGGTGAATTATTGTAGGATTTCAAGTTTCGTAGCGATCGGGCTTGTCGTTTGATCGTACGAACTCGAAACGCCTTGAAATTAACGAAATTGAAATCAATTGAAACCAGTTTGAAAAATATTGATTTTAGCATAACTTCTTCATACGATGCAATTTGAACCTGAAACCTTTTCCATTGCGTTTAAAAATATTTAAAACATCTATTTTGATATATGGGTTGACCCAATTTCATTCCGGAGTCGAAACGGGCTTTTTGGGCCACCTTGTCGTTAGCGCGTATATTTAACCCGATCCATCTATTCTATTTCAATTGGCCTATTTATATCCTGCTATAAACACTGGCAGCCTCTATTTCTCATTTCTATACGTATAGAAACTTCTATACTCCTCACTTCAACGGCAGACAAACCCTAATTCCAATTGCAATCCCAAATCTAATCCAAAGCTAAAATTTCAAACTCCTTAAAACAATTCAGAAAAAATATATATCGAAGCTCTCTACGAGCGCATCTCAGATCCATGATTTGTTTTTCGCTTTGGTTCATCATCTGATCAGTAAAAATTGAAGAAGTTTCAGTCGTTCATCGCTCGACGATGAACTTCGTCTGATCGGAAAACCAATTCTGGGTATTGTAGAGTGGACCGAGGGGATCACATCGGCATAGTATGTTCGTCGTTTTGACGGCTGGATGGTTGCGAAATTTCACCAGTGTAGGGCACGATCGACGTTGTAGGGCGCGATTCGATGATGAATTTTGGGCGCGATCGACGTCGTAGGGCCGTGTAGGCATGGAGCAGTGGAGCACACACCAGGGGTCGAGCGGTGGGGTGCAACGTGGCACGGCGGCGTGCGCGTGCATTCTGATGGCGGCTAGGGTTCGTGAGTGCTAGGTTGACTGTACGCATGCGTTAGAGCTCCAGGAAGAAGGATTTGTGACATGGCAATGTGAGAATTGTGTTCTTTTTTTTTTTGAAATTCAATCGCACTAATCGTCATAACTTTCTCATACGATGCTCGATTTATGCGCTGTTTCTTTTGTTAGGATCGTATTGAAATTTCGGACTTTTTGGCGCTGGTTTGGACAGATTTTGAGAATGTCAAATTTTTGGGTTTAAATTGAATTTAAATTCAATTTAGATTCAAAAGGTGAGTGTTTTAACCCACTCATAACTTCTAAGATTTCTTGTGTTTGTTAAATTAAATTTTGATGTGATTTAAAATTTATCTATGATTGTTTGGGCATATATTTAATCATCATCTCAGTTAGAGTGCATTCATTTAAATTAAATTGTTATTTAATTTATTTTATATATAATCTGCCGGTTAAATTTTTATTTATTTATTATTGAATATAAACTGCCAGTTAAACAATTTTAATTTATTATTGAATATAAACTGCTAGTTAAAACTTATTGTTTATTATCTGTTCTATAGTGATGTTATTGTTTATATTGGATGATGATTGTTATAAATGGGTGATGATTGATATTGGATGAATGGATGTTGTATTTTATATTGTATAAACTGCAAATTATTGTGCATTTTCATTTCATTCAGGATTGCGGTTTGAAATGATATATAACCGTGATTTTTATTTTAAATTACGGATTGAAATGATAAATATCCATATCACTTGACCATAGGGTAGAAAATTATATACAGACACTGTAGTCTATATATAAAATACTTTGAAATGATTTTCTATGGTTGGAAAGAAAAATATGATTTAATAAATATTAATTTTGATGTTATATAAATACTATTATACATATATAAATAGTTGAATTCTTGAATTTAAGCTATGTATAAAATTGATTAATAAAAATTAGTTTAATAATGAAGTTTGATTGTTTTATATTATATGGTTAATTACCTATTTAAGATATGGTATATATAGAGTTTTAAATGACTTAAATGAAATTAAATTGAAAGATAAATATGGAATTGGTTTAAATTGAATTATTTAAGAATTATACTCGAAAATTTTGATTTGAAATTTAAAATAAAAATAGAGATTTTAAAGGGTGTGATTCTTATAACTTGATTTGGTTTAAAGTGATTTAAATGAATGTAAAGTTTAGATAAATGAATATATCAAGTTAAATATATTGGAATTATACCCAGTTGTTCGAAGCTAAAAGTTTTACTTAAATTATATTGGATTTATTAAGTAAACATTTCAAATCTAAATAATAGCAATGGAATTTGATATACATGGAATTATCTAAGAATTAGTCTTAAAATGGTTGAATATATTTAAGCTTTGAAATATATTGAATTTGAAATGGTTTATTTGGAGGTTCAAATCGGTATTTGGAATTTATTTGTGAAATTAAAGAAGCTATTTTATTTTATAAAGTAATTTAATATTTAAACCATTTAAGTAGTATAGTTACATTTCAAAGTTATGAAATTCAAAGTTTTATGTTTTGGAAGGCTATATTTCAAACATTTGGTTTCAAAATATTTAACTTTGAAAATGTTATGGTTTTAGAAAAGGATATATTTGAAATAAAAATGATATCATATTGTTTTGGTTTTTAAAATAGAAATGATATCGTATTTATATGGTTTTGAAATGGATATTATATTCTGGTTTTGAAGTATAATTATTTTAAAATGACCGCGGTGTTATAATAACGTTTGGTTGTTAAAGAGACCGGGATCGAAAGTTGTGATGCTCTCTGCCAACCCCGAAAACCACTTTAATAACCGTGTATGTGGTGGAGATTTCAGAATGAAGTAGGATGGTGGCGGCGTTTCCTTTGAGGTAAATACGTGGACCCGACTCCCGTGAGTTGGCATAAAATGGCTAAAACAGGAGCGATTCTCGGGCCAATGAGGTAGCACCTTTGATCGGACACATCCCTTCTATTTTCTACTTTGACTTTTGGATTGATTCGGTGGCCACTTTTGATTTTTCTTTTTGGGTGTGTGGCTCTTGGTGGGCGGTAGCTGCGCGCTACGCGTTACCACCAGCCCGGATGCGTAATTGGTATATTACCCTGGCATTGCCTAGTTGTGCCGTGTCACCTACTCTATCGCGCCTTGTACGAGTTTGGTTTTCTCCCGTAGCCCGTGTGGTATCCTCTGGTGGCTTCCCGATCAGGAGGGACTATGATATTGGATGGACTACTGGGACTATTACGTGTTAAGGTGGAAAATGTAAAGCCTTAATGCTATTTAAAAGTAAGTTTATTTTACAATAGACGTTATTATAATAGTGAAATATTACTACATAGTAAATTATTTAACGGATCCTTAGGAGATGTGAATCCCGAGCATCTCTTAAGTTACTGCACTCATATTTATTCCTGTTGATTTAGCTTACATAAGATCTTTTAGTTCTGACTCGAGTGTCTTTTTTTCAATTCGCTCGGGTTAGTCCGAGCATTTCAGGAATCGAGGACTTTATTTCTGAAGGACGAAGATGAAGATTTCATTATTATTATTATTATATATTATATTGTTCAACTACACACTGTATTCCGCTGCATTGATTACTATTCACTGGTATGTGCAACTCCGATATGTATTGTATAAATAAAATCAAATGTTTATAAAACAGCTTCATGAACTGTATATTTGATTATTATATTTTATCGTTCCGCTGCAAGATTCTATTTTGTTTTTTTCTTCTTTCCCTGCTTTTTCTTATTTACCCATAACATCCGCCCTTTTGTATGGTTTAAGTCTGACATGTGTGGTTTATCATCGATTTAAAGTGTGCTAAAAGGCGGGATGTTACATCTGGTATCAGAGCTTTGGTTTAGTGATAAACCTTAGCTTTGTGGGGTCTGACTCTTTATTAATAGGGTTGTAATACCCTATGGGATTCGCTGAGCATATATATATATGAGAGAGCGTATTTGTTAGTGTTATAAAAAGGTTTTAATATTATGTTAATTTGTTTCGTTTTGTATTTATAAATTCTGGTTGATGCATGGGACGCTATGACATCAATAGGGATTTCTAAACACTTAATAGGACAGACCGACCTAATATTTGGTTTTAATATAGGTGAATGAAATAATTTTGCCTATTATATTTTCTATATATATATATATATAAAGTAAATTTTTATAAATGATATATATATTTGGTTGCATATATTAGTTGTTAGATAGTAAAATTTATAAAAAATAGTTGAAATAAGAGTAAGAATAAAATAAATGAAAATTGGAAATTTAGAATTTAAGTCCCGGGGTTTGGAAAATTCTTTAAATGATTTTGGAATATAATAATAATATTATTTAGAAGTATTTTCTGATATAAATATTTTTATAATAATTTGGGGAGAAATGTTTTAAAGAAGATTTTGGAAAAATTAAGTTCTGTACTTCCATCTCTGTCGCTGGAAAATAATTTCGGTGATTGCGGCCGCATCATCGACATTCATTTTCGAGTTTCGAAGTGGGAAGACCACTGTAGTAGTTTACTGCAGATTTGTTTTGATAAACCAAATATAAATTTTAAATTGTTTAATTATAATTGGATATATATATAAATTATAAGTATATATTTATCCGTTATTTTAAAATGATTTGAAATTTAACCTGGTGTTTAGTTCTTAAGTTTCCATCAATTAATAGTTTCAATTATTTTAGTAAATTGGAACATAGGTAATTAATAATTGAAACCTCTAAAGGAAATAGAGATTTAATGCTAAGTATAAATAGAACTAAAAAGAAGGTTGAAACTGTAATCTATAAAATAAAAGACGAAATTATTGAACATTAAATTAAATTAAAAGAAATGAGGTAAAAACAAAAAACTTGTATAAATTTCAATTGCATCCTTAAAAGCATATATATAACTTACCAAAGGATGTAAAAGTTGAAATGGCTGATAAGAAAATGTAATGGATATTATACAAGTAATAAACTTGAGGTAAAGAAAGTATGTAATGAAATTCCTTTAAATAAGAATTTGATGTTATGATTGTTATAAACTTAAGTGAAATGGAAATACTACTAATTAAATATAATAGAAGGCAGGTATTGTAAGTAAGAAATTTTAAACTTGAGTAAATAAGTTAAAGTTATTTCTAAATATATATATATATATATATATATTAATAAATAAATAAAATTAAAAGATAAACCATTATATGAATGAAAAAGAAATCAAACAACAAAAGTATGAATGGAATTAATAAGAATAAACTTAATTTGTTGTTTGAAATTGTGTTGTTTGTTTTGGTTTATGGTTGTTTGGATGAATGAATAATCAATTTAGTTTCACCTAAGACTGTTGAGTGAAGGGTACACTTAGTAGTTTATTTTTCATTCCGTACAATTTAAAGTTTTGAACCCGAACCACTATTTGTTTGTTTGATATGAATGAATGATTGATTTGAGTTGATTCTATGCGATGGTTGTATGCCTTGTTGCAAGTGATGGTTGTTTGTATTGGTTGGTTGGTTTATGGTTGAAACATCTTTAAATATTTCATTTTATATAATTGTTAACCTTTTTGGATTATATAAGTGAAATACAGGTTATGGAAGCAATTGCTACTGCTTTTGGTTTCATAATTAAGCGTTAATTGCCCGACAAATAGGTACGTTTTCGGATTACGGTTTATAGCGTTATTATTTTATTTTTTCCTTGTTGGGATATATATTATTTGGGAATATATGTTATATATTATTATATTTGATATTATATTGTCTCACGAGCCTCTCCGTACAAAGGAGACTCTGCCAAAAAATTTCCGTAAATTTTAGACTTAGAAAATTTTTGAAAAGTGTTTTCCAAACTTTATTAATTTAAGTATAAAGGGATTTAATGGCTATAAATTAGTATATTTTATCTAAATTAATTAATTTGGTAAATTTAATTGATTATAAATTTAATATTTTAAGTAAGATATATTGATTTCTTAATTCTTTCTTTTTCCCTTCTTTTTCCTTTTCGGGGACGAAAAGTTTTGAGTGGCGGAGAGTGTAACGACCCGTAAATTTCAATAATTAAAATTAGTTAAATTTATAAGATCTGATAATTAAATGTAGAAGAAATGAAAATCTCATAATTTATATTGGAGCGAATGTTAGAAATTAAATATTGCAATGGTAAATAAAAATAATTCTTGATAATTGGAATGAAATCCAAATAAAGAAATAGTGGAAAACATTTTTAATTTGTTAATTTAACGTGATTGGGTAATTTATGTTGAAGAAATAACATTGGAAATATTATTAATGAAAATAATAACTTGGATAAGATCGGTAAGTTAAATTTAAATAACTTGAGTGTAAATGTAAGTAAATTGTTAATTTCTTTCTTATTGGAATAAAAGAATGTACCAAGATGTAATGATTAATTTAATTTAAAATCTTAATGAATGTGTGCATTAAATTATAATGGGATATAAAAGGTAAATTAATAATTTAAATGCTGACTTACTAATAATAATAATATAGTTAATGGTAATTAGATAAAAGCATAAGCATTTAAGAACTGTAACGGTTGCTTGATAATAGGGAATTCATAAGCGTAATTTAAGGCATGGTAACACCTGTATAAGTTACCTGTTTATTTAGTTTAATATAAAATTGAAAATCAATTATAGTGAAGGAACCTTAATGGTATAATAATAAGAATTAATACAATAACTAAATTAGTGCATACCCTATTAATTGAAACAGATTGTAAAAGTTATGATTGATTGAAATTATAAAATTGGGGAATGGATTCAAAGTTATGTTAATTGATGAATAAATACGTAATGTATGTAAAGTTATAAACTGGTATAAGAATGGAATTAAGGAAATTTCATTAATTGGTTTTAAAACCTTAATTAATGTGTTAAATTGTTAGAAGTACACATTTAGAAATATAATAGTATTCAAATTAAGATGTAAATAGGCGTACATTAATGAAATGAAATAAAATTAGCTTTATATATGGAATTAGATTATGGATTGATAAGCAAGAAACTTATAAATGCAATTAAAGGCAATTAGGTTGAATTAGTGTAGGTTGCTTGTTTATTTAATGTGTTAAATAAACTTTGGTAATCAGTTGTAATAAATCTAAATTTAACGTTTAGTTACTGTAAATTTAAGTAATAATCGGAAATAATGATAATTTTATTTATAATATGACTATTGGTTGATGTAAAGATTGTAAATTAAGGTTTATTAATTTATTTGAATGCAAGTAACAAGGGTTGTATAAATAAATGAATTAGTATAATAAATGGTAATTGGATGAATTCAGTGTTACGCAAGTAATCATAATAATTAGTTGAAATTAATAAACTTAATTGTATTATAAAGTTAATGGTAACGATTGTTGTATTTAATTGGCCTTCTAAATCAAAATAGAATTTTTTTAATGTTTTAATGAAAATTTGTAACGGAAGGTGTGAATGTAATAATGAAATAATTGGAAGTGAAAATTCATTCATAATGTAGTAATCTATATAATAGAAAGTATGAACCCAAGTGAATGAATTTATTAGAATGTTAATCACAATTAGCGTGAATATAGGTAGAAATGTAATAAAATGGAAACAGGGTAGTTAATACGAAGGAAAGATGGAAATTTGAACTTACTAATGTAATAAAGGGTAAAAAAAGGTTATCTTTGTTTATCGAATAATAATTGGTTAGATAAAAAGGATTGAAGTAAATTAAGTAAATTTATTTGAATAAATTTTAATTAATTGAGTTTATTGTGAATGAAAATAATTACTACGTTATTTGAAATTTAAGATGGAATGTGAAAATATTTAATGGAATAAATTTTTGAGTCTAATATAAATGCCATCTATTTGACAATAATGAATGAAATAATTACTGATTGATTTAATCAAATGGAATTCTTGGGAATTTTATTTATAAATTCTAAATTCAATAAAGTGAAGGTAAGATTGAAATTTGATAAATTAATTAACTTTAAATGGACATCTAAGTTGTTAAATTAGTGTGAATAATTTGGAAATATAGAAATGATAAGAATTGCAAATTTTAGAATTGAAATTGGAAATTTGATTTAATTAATTAATTATTAATTTATTTAATTAATGGAAAAATAGCCATTTTGGCCACTGACTCGGTTTTCGACGAAACCAGTTTCATCGAATCCGTAACGGTAAATTATTATAGGATTTCAAGTTTCGTAGCGATCGGGCTTGTCATTTGATTGTACGGACTCGAAACCCTTGAAATTAACGAAATTGAAATCAATTGAAATCAATTTGAAAAATATTGATTTTAGCATAACTTCTTCATACGATGCAATTTGAACCTAAAACCTTTTCCATTGCGTTTAAAAATATTTAAGACATCTATTTTGATATATGGGTTGACCCAATTTCATTCCGGAGTCGAAACGGGCTTTTTGGGTCACCTTGTCGTTAGCGCGTATATTCAACCCGATCCATCTATTCTATTTCAATTTGCCTATTTATATCCTGCTATAAACCCTAGCAGCCTCTATTTCTCATTTCTATATGTACAGAAACTTCTGTACTCCTCACTTCAGCGGCAGACAAACCCTAATTCCAATTGCAATTCCAAATCAAATCCAAAGCTAAAATTTCAAACTTCTCAAAAAAATTCTGAAAAAATATATATCGAAGCTCTCGACGAGCGCATCTCAGATCCAAGATTCTTTTTTCTTTTTGGTTCATTGTCTGATCAGTAAAAATCTAAGAAGTTTCGGCCGTTCATCGTTGACGATGAACTTCGTCTGATCGGAAAACCAATTCTGGGTATTGTAGAGTTTGCCGAGGGGACCGCATCGGCATAGTTTGTTCATCGTTTTGACGGTTGGATAGTCGTGAAATTTCGATTTGGGTTTAAGTATATAGTGGCAGTTGCTGCAAAAAATTTGGGCGCGATCGATGTCGTGTGGCCGTGTAGGCGTGGAGCAGTGGAGCGCGCACCAGGGCTCGAGCGGTGGGGTGCAGCATGGCGCGGCGACGTGCGTTCTGATGGCGGCTAGGGTTCGTGAGTATTGGGTTGACTGTATGCGTGCGTTAGAGCTCCAGGAAGAAGGATTTGTGACGTGGCAAGGTCAGAATTGTGTTTTTTTTTTTTTTTTTTTGAAATCCAATCGCACTAATCGTCATAACTTTCTTATACGATGCCCGATTTATGCGCGGTTTCTTTTGTTAGGATCATATTAAAATTTCAGACTTTTTGGCGCCGGTATGCATGGATTCTGAGACTGTCAAATTTTTGGATTTAAATTGAATTTAAATTCAATTTAAATTAAAAAGATGAGTATTTTAACCCACTCACAACTTCTAAGATTTCTTATGTTTTTTAAATTAAATTTTGATGTGATTTAAAATGTATCTATGATTGTTTGGGCGTATGTTTAATCATCATCTCAGTTAGAGTGCATTCATTTAAATTAAATTGTTATTTAATTTATTTTGCATATAATCTACTAGTTAAATTTTTATTTATTTATTATTGCATATAAACTCCCAGTTAAACAGTTTTAATTTATTATTGAATATAAACTGCTAGTTAATACTTGTTGTTTATTATCTGTTCTATAGTGATGTTATTGTTTATATTCGATGATGATTGTTATAAATGGGTGATGATTGATATTGGATGAATGGATGCTGTATTTTATATTGTATAAACTGCAAGTTATTGTGCATTTTCATTTCATTCGGGATTGCAGTTTGAAATGATATATAACCGTGATTTTTATTTTAAATTACGAATTGAAATGATAAATATCCGTATCACTTGACCATAGGGTAGAAAATTATATACAGACATTGTGGTCTATATATAAAATACTTTGAAATGATTTCTATGGTTTGGGAAAGAAAAATACAATTTGATAAATATTAATTTTGATGTTATATAAATACTATTATATATATATATATATATAAATAGATGAATTCTTGAATTTAAGCTATGTATAAAATTGATTAATAAAAATGAGTTTAATAATGAAGTTTGATTGTTTTATATTATATGGTTAATTACCTATTTAAGATATGGTATATATAGAGTTTTAAATGACTTAAATGAAACTAAGTTGAAAGATAAATGTGGAATTGTTTTAAATTGAATTATTTAAGAATTATACTCGAAAAATTTGATTTGAAATTTAAAATGAAAATGGAGATTTTAAAGGGTATGATTCTTATAACTTGATTTGGTTTAAAGTGATTTAAATGAATGTAAAGTTGAGGTAAATGAATATATCAAGTTAAATATATTGGAAGTATACCCAGTTGTTCGAAGCTAAAAGTGTTACTTAAATTATATTTGATTTATTAAGTAAACATTTCAAATCTAAATAATAGCAATTGAATTTGATATACATGGAATTATCAAAGAATTAGTCTTAAAATGATTGAATATATTTAAGCTTTGAAATATATTGAATTTGAAATGGTTTATTTGGAGGTTCAAATCGGTATTTGGAATTTATTTGTGAAATTAAAGAAGCTATTTTATTTTATAAAGTAATTTAATATTTAAACCATTTAAGTGGTGTAGTTACATTTCAAAGTTATGAAATTCAAAGTTTTATGTTTTGGAAGGCTATATTTCAAACATTTGGTTTCGACATATTTAACTTTGAAAATATTATGGTTTTAGAAAAGGATATATTTGAAATAAAAATGATATCATATTGTTTTGGTTTTTAAAATAGAAATTATATCGTATTTATATGGTTTTGAAATGGATATTATATTCTGGTTTTGAAGTATAATTATTTTAAAACGACCGCGGTGTTATAATAACGTTTGGTTGTTAAAGAGACCGGGATCGGAATTGTCATGCTCTCTGCCAACCCCGAAAACCACTTTAATAACCGTGTACGTGGAGGAGATTTCAGAATGAAGTAAGATGGTGGCGGCGTTTCCTTTGAGGTAAATACGTGGACCTGACTCCCGTGAGTTGGCATAAAGTGGCTAAAACAGGAGCGATTCTCGGGCCAATGAGGTAGCACCTTTGATCGGACACATCCCTTCGATTTTATACTTTGACTTTTGGATTGATTCGGTGGCCACTTTTGATTTTTCTTTTTAGGTGCGTGGCTCGAGGTGGGCGGTAGCTGCGCGCTACGCGTTACCACCAGCCCGGATGCGTAATTGGTATATCTACCCTGGTATTGCCTAGTTGTGCCGTGTCACCTACCCTATCGCGCCTTGTACGAGTTTGGTTTTCTCCCGTAGCCCGTGTGGTATCCTCTGGTGGCTTCCCGATCAGGAGAGACCATGATATTGGATGGACTACTGGGACTATTACGTGTTAAGGTGGAAAATGTAAAGCCTTAATGCTATTTAAAAGTAAGTTTATTTTACAATAGACGTCATTATAATAGCGAAATATTACTACGTAGTAAATAGTTTAACGGATCCTTAGGAGATGTGAATCCTGAGCATCTCTTAAGTTACTGCACTCAAATTTATTCCTCTTGATTTAGCTTACATAAGATCTTTTAGTTCTGACTCGAGTGTTTTTTTTTTCAATTCGTTCGGGTTAGTCCGAGCATTTCAAGAATCGAGGACTTTATTTCTGGAGGACGAAGACGAAGATTTCATTATTATTATTATTATATATTATATTGTTCAACTACACACTATATTCCGCTGCATTGATTATTATTCACTGGTATGTGCAACTCCGATATGTATTGTATAAATAAAATCAAATGTTTACAAAACAGCTTCATGAACTGTATATTTGATTATTATATTTTATCGTTCCGCTGCAAGATTCTATTTTGTTTTTTTTTTCTTCTTTCCCTGCTTTTTCTTATTTACCCATAACATCCGCCCTTCTGTATGGTTTAAGTCTGACATGTGGTTTATCATCGATTTAAAGTGTGCTGAAAGGCGGGATATTACATCTGGTATCAGAGCTTTGGTTTAGTGATAAACCTTAGCTTTGTGTGGTCTGACTCTTTATTAATAGGGTTGTAATACCCTATGGGAGTCGCTGAGCATATATATATATGAGAGATCGTATTTGTTAGTGTTAGAAAAATGTTTTAATATTATGTTAATTTGTTTCGTTTTGTATTTATAAATTCTGGTTGATGCATGGGACGCTATGACATCAATAGGGATTTCTAAACACTTAATAGGACAGACCGACCTAATATTTGGTTTTAATATAGGTGAATGAAATAATTTTGCCTATTATATTTTCTATATATATATAAAGTAAATTTTTATAAATGATATATATATTTGGTTGAAATATATTAGTTGTTAGATAGTAAAATTTATAAAAAATAGTTGAAATAAGAGTAAGAATAAAATAAATGAAAATTGGAAATTTAGAATTTAAGTCCCGGGGTTTTGAAAATTCTTTAAATGATTTTGGAATATAATAATAATACTATTTAGAAGTATTTTCTGATATAAATATTTTAATAATAATTTGGGAAGAATTGTTTTAAAGAAGATTTTGGAAAAATTAAGTTCTGTACTTCCCTCTCTGTCGCTGGAAAATAATTTCGGTGATTGCGGCCGCATCATCGACATTCATTTTCGAGTTTCGAAGTGGGAAGACCACTGTAGTAGTTTACTACAGATTTGTTTTGATAAACCAAATATAAATTTTAAATTGTTTAATTACAATTGGATAAATATATAAATTATAAGTATATATTTATCCGTTATTTTAAAATGATTTGAAATTTAACCTGGTGTTTAGTTCTTAAGTTTCCATCAATTAATAGTTTCAATTATTTTAGTAAATTGGAACGTAGGTAATTAATAATTGAAACCTCTAAAGGAAATAGAGATTTAATGCTAAGTATAAATAGAACTAAAAAGAAGGTTGAAACTGTAATCTATAAAATAAAAGATGAAATTATTGAACATTAAATTAAATTAAAAGAAATGAGGTAAAAACAAAAAACTTGTATAAATTTCAATTGCATCCTTAAAAGCATATAGATAACTTACCAAAGGATGTAAAAGTTGAAATGGCTGATAAGAAAATGTAATGGATATTATACAAGTAATAAACTTGAGGTAAAGAAAGTATGTAATGAAATTCCTTTAAATAAGAATTTGATGTTATGATTGTTATAAACTCAAGTGAAATTGAAATACTACTAATTAAATATAATAGAAGGCAGGTATTGTAAGTAAGAAATTTTAAACTTGAGTAAATAAGTTGAAGTTATTTCTATATATATATATATATATATATATATATATATATATTAAGAAATTAATAAAATTAAAAGATAAACCATTATATGAATGAAAAAGAAATCGAACAACAAATGTATGAATGGAATTAATAAGAATAAACTTAATTTGTTGTTTGAAATTGTGTTGTTTGTTTTGGTTTATAGTTGTTTGGATGAATGAATAATCTATTTAGTTTCACCTAAGACTGTTGAGTGAAGGGTACACTTAGTAGTTTATTTTTCATTCCGCACAATTTAAAGTTTTGAACCCGAACCACTATTTGTTTGTTTGATATGAATGAATGATTGATTTGAGTTGATTCTATGCGATGGTTGTATGCCTTGTTGCAAGTGATGGTTGTTTGTATTGGTTGGTTGGTTTATGGTTGAAACATCTTTAAATATTTCATTTTATATAATTATTAACCTTTTTGGATTATATAAGTGAAATACAGGTTATGGAAGCAATTGCTACTGCTTTTGGTTTCATAATTAAGCGTTAATTCCCCGACAAATAGGTACGTTTTCGGATTACGGTTTATAGCGTTATTATTTTATTTTTTTCGTGTTGGGATATATATTATTTGGGAATATATGTTATATATTATTATATCTGATATTATATTGTCTCACGAGCCTCTCCGTACAAAGGAGACTCTGCCAAAAAATTTCCGTAAATTTTAGACTTAGAAAATTTTTGAAAAGTGTTTTCCAAACTTTATTAATTTAAGTATAAAGGGATTTAATGGCTATAAATTATTATATTTTATCTAAATTAATTACTTTGGTAAATTTAATTGATTATAAATTTAATATTTTAAGTAAGATATATTGATTTCTTAATTCTTTCTTTTTCCCTTCTTTTTCCTTTTCGGGGACGAAAAGTTTTGAATGGCGGAGAGTGTAACGACCCGTAAATTTCAATAATTAAAATTAGTTAAATTTATAAGATCTGATAATTAAATGTAGAAGAAATGAAAATCTCATAATTTATATTGGAGCGAATGTTAGAAATTAAATATTGCAATGGTAAATAAAAATAATTCTTGATAATTGGAATGAAATCCAAATAAAGAAATAGTGGAAAACATTTTTAATTTGTTAATTTAAGATGATTGGGTAATTTATTTTGAAGAAATAACATTGGAAATATTATTAATGGAAATAATAACTTGGATAAGACCGGTAAGTTAAATTTAAATAACTTGAGTGTAAATGTATAAATGTAAGTAAATTGTTAATTTCATTCTTATTGGAATAAAAGAATGTACCAAGATGTAATGATTAATTTAATTTAAAATCTTAATGAATGTGTGCATTAAATTATAATGGGATATAAAATGTAAATTAATAATTTAAATGCTGACTTACTAATAATAATAATATAGTTAATGGTAACTAAATAAAAGCATAAGCATTTAAGAACTGTAACGGTTGCTTGATAATAAGGAATTCATAAGCGTAATTTAAGGCATGGTAACACCTGTATAAGTTACCTGTTTATTTTGTTTAACATAAAATTGAAAATCAATTAGAGTGAAGGAACCTTAATGGTATAATAATAAGAATTAATACAATAACTAAATTAGTGCATACCCTATTAATTGAAACAGATTGTAAAAGTTATGATTGATTGAAATTATAAAATTGGGGAATGGATTCAAAGTTATGTTAATTGATGAATAAATACGTAATGTATGTAAAGTTATAGACTGGTATAAGAATGGAATTAAGGAAATTTCATTAATTGGTTTTAAAACCTTAATTAATGTGTTAAATTGTTAGAAGTACACATTTAGAAATATAATAGTATTCAAATTAAGATGTAAATAGGCATACATTAATGAAATGAAATAAAATTAGCTTTATATATGGAATTAGGATATGGATTGATAAGTAAGAAACTTATAAATGCAATTAAAGGCAATTAGGTTGAATTAGTGTAGGTTGCTTGTTTATTTAATGTGTTAAATAAACTTTGGTAATCAGTTGTAATAAATCTAAATTTAACGTTTAGTTACTGTAAATTTAAGTAATAATCGGAAATAATGATAATTTTATTTATAATATGACTATTGGTTGATGTAAAGATTGTAAATTAAGGTTTATTAATTTATTTGAATGCAAGTAACAAGGGTTGTATAAATAAATGAATTAGTATAATAAATGGTAATTGGATGAATTCAGTGTTACGCAAGTAATCATAATAATTAGTTGAAATTAATAAACTTAATTGTATTATAAAGTTAATGGTAACGATTGTTGTATTTAATTGGCCTTCTAAATCAAAATAGAATTTTTTTAGTGTTTTAATGAAAATTTGTAACGGAAGGTGTGAATGTAATAATGAAATAATTGGAAGTGAAAATTCATTCATAATGTAGTAATCTATATAATGGAAAGTATGAACCCAAGTGAATGAATTTATTTAGAATGTTAATCACAATTAGCGTGAATATATGTAGAAATGTAATAAAATGGAAATGGGGTAGTTAATACGAAGGAAAGATGGAAATTTGAACTTACTAATGTAATAAAGGATAAAAACAAAGGTTATCTTTGTTTATCGAATAATAATTGGTTAGATTAAAAGGATTGAAGTAAATCAAGTAAATTTATTTGAATAAATTTTAATTAATTGAGTTTATTGTGAATGAAAATAATTACTACGTTATTTGAAATTTAAGATGGAATGTGAAAATATTTAATGGAATAAATTTTTGAGTCTAATATAAATGCCATCTATTTGATAATAATGAATGAAATAATTACTGATTGATTTAATCAAATGGAATTCTTGGGAATTTTATTTATAAATTCTAAATTCAATACAGTGAAGGTAAGATTGAAATTTGATAAATTAATTAACTTTAAATGGACATCTAAGTTGTTAAATTAGTGTGAATAATTTGGAAATATAGAAATGATAAGAATTGCAAATTTTAGAATTGAAATTGGAAATTTGATTTAATTAATTAATTATTAATTTATTTAATTAATGGAAAAATAGCCATTTTGGCCACTGACTCGGTTTTCGACGAAACCAGTTTCATCGAATCCGTAACGGTGAATTATTATAGGATTTCAAGTTTCGTAGCGATCGGGCTTGTCGTTTGATCGTACGGACTCGAAACCCTTAAAATTAACGAAATTGAAATCAATCTGAAAAATATTGATTTTAGCATAACTTCTTCATACGATGCAATTTGAACCTAAAACCTTTTCCATTGCGTTTAAAAATATTTAAGACATCTATTTTGATATATGGGTTGACCCAATTTCATTCCGGAGTCGAAACGGGCTTTTTGGGCCACCTTGTCGTTAGCACGTATATTCAACCCGATCCATCTATTCTATTTCAATTTGCCTATTTATATCCTGCTATAAACCCTAGCAGCTTCTATTTTTCATTTCTATATGTACAGAAACTTCTGTACTCCTCACTTCAGTGGCAGACAAACCCTAATTCCAATTGCAATCCCAAATCCAATCCAAAGCTAAAATTTCAAACTCCTCAAAAAAATTCTGAAAAAATATATATCGAAGCTCTCGACGAGCGCATCTCAGATCCAAGATTCTTTTTTCTTTTTGGTTCATCGTCTGATCAGTAAAAATCGAAGAAGTTTTGGCCGTTCATCGTTGACGATGAACTTCGTCAAATCGGAAAACCAATTCTGGGTATTGTAGAGTGGGCCGAGGGGATCGCATCGGCATAGTTTGTTCGTCGTTTTGACGGTTGGATGGTCGCGAAATTTCAATTTGGGTTTAAGTATATAGTGGCAGTTGCTACGAAAAATTTGGGCGCGATCGATGTCGTGTGGCCGTGTAGGCGTGGAGCAGTGGAGCGCGCACCAGGGCTCGAGCGGTGGGGTGCAGCATGGCGCGGCGACTTGCGTTCTGATGGCGGCTAGGGTTCCTGAGTGCTGGGTTGACTGTATGCGTGCGTTAGAGCTCCAGGAAGAAGGATTTGTGAAGTGGCAAGGTGAGAATTGTGTTTTTTTTTGAAATCCAATCGCACTAATCGTCATAACTTTCTTATACGATGCTCGATTTATGCGCGGTTTCTTTTCTTATAATCGTATTGAAATTTCAGACTTTTTGGCGCTGGTATGCATGGATTCTGAGACTGTCAAATTTTTGGGTTTAAATTGAATTTAAATTCAATTTAAATTCAAAAGGTGAGTGTTTTAACCCACTCACAACTTCTAAGATTTCTTATGTTTGTTAAATTAAATTTTGATGTGATTTAAAATTTATCTATGATTGTTTGGGCGTATGTTTAATCATCATCTCAGTTGGAGTGCATTCATTTAAATTAAATTGTTATTTAATTTATTTTGCATATAATCTACTAGTTAAATTTTTATTTATTTATTATTGCATATAAACTCCCAGTTAAACAGTTTTAATTTATTATTGAATATAAACTGCTAGTTAATACTTGTTGTTTATTATCTGTTCTATAGTGATGTTATTGTTTATATTCGATGATGATTGTTATAAATGGGCGATGATTGATATTGAATGAATGGATGATGTATTTTATATTGTATAAACTCCAAGTTATTGTGCATTTTCATTTCATTCGGGATTGCAGTTTGAAATGATATATAACCGTGATTTTTATTTTAAATTATGAATTGAAATGATAAATATCCGTATCACTTGACCATAGGGTAGAAAATTATATACAGACACTGTGGTCTATATATAAAATACTTTGAAATGATTTCTATGGTTTGGGAAAGAAAAATACAATTTGATAAATATTAATTTTGATGTTATATAAATACTATTAAATATATATATATATATATATATAAATAAATAAATAGTTGAATTCTTGAATTTAAGCTATGTATAAAATTGATTAATAAAAATGAGTTTAATAATGAAGTTTGATTGTTTTATATTATATGGTTAATTACCTATTTAAGATATGGTATATATAGAGTTTTAAATGACTTAAATGAAACTAAGTTGAAAGATAAATATGGAATTGTTTTAAATTGAATTATTATAGAATTATACTCGAAAATTTGATTTGAAATTTAAAATCAAAAAGGAGATTTTAAAAGGTATGATTCTTATAACTTGATTTGGTTTAAAGTGATTTAAATGAATGTAAAGTTGAGGTAAATGAATATATCAAGTTAAATATATTGG
The DNA here is from genome assembly GCA_030765085.1 of Allium cepa. Classification (NCBI taxonomy): domain Eukaryota; kingdom Viridiplantae; phylum Streptophyta; class Magnoliopsida; order Asparagales; family Amaryllidaceae; genus Allium; species Allium cepa. The sequence continues at coordinate 1,043,484,671 of CM060941.1, read as the reverse complement.
AAGTATACCCAGTTGTTCGAAGTTAAAAGTTTTACTTAAATTATATTTGATTTATTAAGTAAACATTTCAAATCTAAATAATAGCAATTGAATTTGATATACGTGGAATTATCAAAGAATTAGTCTTAAAATGGTTGAATATAGTTAAGCTTTGAAATATATTGAATTTGAAATGGTTTATTTGGAGGTTCAAATCGGTATTTGGAATTTATTTGTGAAATTAAAGAAGCTATTTTATTTTATAAAGTAATTTAATATTTAAACCATTTAAGTGGTGTAGTTATATTTCAAAGTTATGAAACTCAAAGTTTTATGTTTTGGAAGGTTATATTTCAAACATTTGGTTTCGAAATATTTAACTTTGAAAATGTTATGGTTTTAGAAAAGGATATATTTGAAATAAAAATGATATCATATTGTTTGGGTTTTTAAAATAGAAATGATATCGTATTTATATGGTTTTGAAATGGATATTGTATTGTGGTTTTGAAGTATAATTATTTTAAAATAACCGCGGTGTTATAATAACGTTTGGTTGTCAAAAAGACCGGGATCGGAAGTTGTCATACTCTCTGCCAACCCCGAAAACCACTTTAATAACCGTGTACGCGGTGGAGATTCCAGAATGAAGTAGGATGGCGGCGGCGTTTCCTTTGAGGTAAATACGTGGACCCGACTCTCGTGAGTTGGCATAAGGTGGCTAGAACAGGAGCGATTCTCTGGCCAATGAGGTAGCACCTTTGATCGGACACATACCTTCGATTTTATACTCTGACTTTTGGATTGATTCGGTGGCCACTTTTGATTTTTCTTTTTGGGGGTGTGGCTCGAGGTGGACGCGTGCTACGCGTTACCACTAGCCCGGATGCGTAATTGGTATATCTACCCTGGCATTGCCTAGTTGTGTCGTGTCACCTACCCTATCGCGCCTTGTACGAGTTTGGTTTTCTTCCGTAGCCCGTGTGGTATCCTCTGGTGGCTTCCCGATCAGGAGGGACTATGATATTGGATGGACCACTGGGACTATTACGCGTTAAGGTGGAAAATGTAAAGCCTTAATGCTATTTAAAAGTAAGTTTATTTTATGATAGACATTATTATAATAGCAAATTATTACTACATAGTAAATAGTTTAACGGATCCTTAGGAGATGTGAATCCCGAGCATCTCTTAAGTTACTGCACTCGTATTTATTCCTGTTGATTTAGCTTACATAAGATCTTTTAGTTCTGACTCGAGTGTTTTGTTTTTTTCAATTCGCTCGGGTCATTCCGAGCATTTCAGGAATCGAGGACTTTATTTCTGGAGGACGAAGACGAAGATTTCATTATTATTATTATTATTATTATTATTATTATTATTATTATTATTATTATATATTATATTGTTCCACTACACACTGTATTCCGCTGCATTGATTATTATTCACTGGTATGTGCAACTCTGATATGTATTGTATAAATAAAATCAAATGTTTATAAAATAGCTTCATGAACTGTATATTTGATTATTATATTTTATCGTTCCGCTGCAAGATTCTATTTGGTTTTTTTCTTCTTTCCCCGCTTTTTCTTATTTACCCCATAACAATCCACCCTTCTGTATGGTTTAAGTCTGACGTGTGTGGTTTATCGTCGATTTAAAGCGTGCTGAAAGGCGGGATGTTACAAATGACATGGTCATAAGGACCAGGTCCAGCCCTTTCCTTCCACAGCCTTTCCCATTCCTCGATAACTTCCTCCCGCTCCTTACGGGCTAGTGCTCTTCATGCCCGACGAGCCGCTTTCGGCTCTTCCGATTTAGCCATATCCAAAATAACTTCCTATCATAAAAGAGTTCGAATCAACAAGATAGGAATAAAATTCTAATGAATCCAAACAAAAGGATTGCTAACAAGGCGGATACAGGAGGGATGAAGTTTAGAAAATCTTGATTTCAAAATAAGAAAATTTTTATACCAAAATAATATTTGAAAATCTTTTAAAAATCATTTGGAAATTATTTTATACTTCGAAATTACGTTCTCTCACAAAGAAAGGATTCTGAGATTGATTTCACTCATTCCAGGGTATTTGTACCCTATCTCTAATGAGTTTTTGCTCCGCAGGCTATGGTTTGCCTAAAACCAAAGCTCTGATACCAACTGTAACAACCCGGTATTTTCAACCATTCGAATCTACACATGCCGGACTTGAATTGCTCAAAATACCGCGTTGTAAATAAATTTGGAGAAAATGAAATACAATCACAGAATCATAGACACAGAAATATCAGAATAACTCGCAGCGGAAATTAAAATACCATAGTAGTTCATGAAGCTACTATAACAAACTCTCAAAACATAATACGTAATATCATTCTGGAAAAACCATATACAATAGAAATCTCAAATACATAGAAGTTTATAAATACCAGAGCTGAAATAGCACAACTGAAATTGAAAGGGAATAGATAACTAGACAAGCAGAATCTCCAGCGATTCCTAGCTCCAGAAAAGAAATCCAAAGCTAAGTTGTAAATACTCACGCTGACCTGAGCGTAAAGTAAAACACAAAACACTCGAGCCAAGACATATATACTTATATAATGTAAACAAACTCAAGTGAACTGTAGTAGAAATGCACAATACCTTAAAGGATGCTTGGGATCGTCCATCCTTTAAGAATCAGTTAAACTATAAACTAAATACATCCCGTGGTTAAAATTTCAAAATGGTATTTTATACGTCGAAGTCAAATATCATTTAAAAATTCAAAATCATTCAAAATCCATTTCAGAATATCAAATATCGTATCTTCCAAACCACATTCATTTATTTAAAATACCATTTCAACACACATTTCAAAATAGTTTATATTTCAAAACAAATTACTTCATTCTAAATCATAAAATGAATTTATTATATTTAATAATTAAATTATTAAATTTCCAAAATTTTAATCTTTTTCAAAATTTATTTATTCACTAAAGTTTGTCAAAACCGTGAAATTTCACCTTTCGCGGCATTTAGAAAATGCCACAGAAAGTTACATTCAAAACAGTTCAATTTAACAAAAGACAGCATTTAAAATGCTGTAATAGGGTTACATTAGTTTCAAATAAACTTAGTTAAATTCAACAATTATATCACTTATAAAATGCTATAATAGCCTTTAATTAAATTTAGCCATTTGGTTCATTATTATCAACTACAGCATTTACAAATGCTGTAATATCATTTACATTAGAAATAATAGCATTTCAAAAAATGCAGTTAATTAATTTCAAATATTCAATATAATTTCACAAACAATTATATTTTTATTTAAATTATTTTTAACTTATCAAATTACATATTTTCACTTTTAAAACAATCATTCAAATACCCTTATATTCATGATTTTATAAAGTTAATTTTCCATTCAAAAATCAAGATTTAATAATAATTCACTTGTTAAATTCCAACATTAAATTTTAAATTCATTAAATTAAATTTAAATTAACACTTAAGTTTAAATTTTCAAATATAACTTAATTTCATTTTTATTTACTTAACTTAAAATTCACTTTTAAGCCAAATTCACAAATTTCCAATTTTAGTTATATTTCAAAATTTCAACTTAAATATTCATTCATTTCACAATTTAACTTTATTCAAAAATCATTAATACATTATAAAATCATTTAAATTTTATTTTATTCCAAATTATCATAAATTTAGCATATTCCCAGATTTAATTTAAATTCCATTTAATTAAATCAAAATTTCCAAAATAATTTACATTTCAGATTTTCCAACTTTTCCATAATTTATTTCACTTATAAATTTTCAGAAAAATCAATAATACTTTACAAAAATCATTTTGAATTAAGTTTAAATCAAAATATTATAATATTTACATTTCTAAAATATTTTAAATTTTTTTAGAAAACATATTTTAACTGCGGGTCTGTAAATCATTTTCTACACTAGAAAAAGTGATATGGGTAATATATCATTTTAACCCGTAATTTACAAAGAAAACCCGGGCTTTATCATTTCAAACCCGCAGTCCCAAGTAAATGAAATAATTTGAAAATCGCCCAGGCCTATCATTTCAGCCCATAATAATTTTCCCCTATTCTAAAGTCCGTTCAGGTATGTATCATTTTAACCCATAGTGATTCTAATCTAAAGGGAACTTGCACTGTGATAAACTGATATAAATAACATAACAACATAATATGAAAGTAACATATGATATAACAGGTGTTTAAGCATGGGTGAACATCATATAATCGTAGCATAGCAGATATAATATGGTGATGCATTTTACATATTCAAAAGTGGTCAATTTACTAGTAATATAGGTATAAACTGTCTCGTGAGAATAACTCACAGGTGTTGCTGGAGATGACAACTTTGTTAGGAACTGAGTTGATGATGTTTTGATGACAACAACCTTATATAGTTATTATACTTTACTTTATAAAATATATACTAACATTTCCATATAGATATATATATATATATATAGGAAGTATATGCAGGTATCATCGAAGACTGATCAGTATAAAGACTCAAGCATCAAGATGAAGATTAGAGATTCAAGATTCAAGACTCTAGAGAATCAAGATTTCAAGATCTCAAGATAAGTGTCTAGTATTTTGTTAAAACTTCATAATAGCACTCTCATCTTTCTTCCAATTTTCTTTTGGGATGGAACCCAATTTCTATCGAAACCAGTGGCTTACAAACCCACGACAAGTAGCTTACAAACCTACGACAAGTGGCTTACAAACCCACGAAAATAAAAATCATTTAAACTACTTTGTACAAGTCCTCGAGTCCTATGGAGGAGCTTTGTAAGAAGGTTCTTGCAATTTCAGTTTGAATAGATTTTTCAAAATGTTTTTTAAATCTGTTTTCAAAATGTTTTAGCTTTCAAAATCATGTTTTCAAAAATGTTTTCAAACTTTGTTTTAGCCTTGAAATATTCCTCTATTCTGATTTTAAAAACTTCTATTTTAAAACATCAAAACTTATTCCGATTTTAAATATTACTTATATAATTGACGGTCTATATCGATTATATATATATATATATTTAAAATAATGTTTTATATTCATTCTCTATCTCAAAATATTGTTTAAACACTTCACTTTGCTTCAGAGAAGTTTCAACTTGTTTTAAATTCAATTGTCTTTACAAAACAACATCTCTATAATTTTGAACTAAGGGATGTCGACATAAGGGGATACCCCATGTCGACATGGTGACATTTGGATTCAAAATTCAATTTTCAAAAGAAGTGTCCATTCGTTCGAAAACCTTTCGCCAATGGTTATGACTATTGTGTATCTATATAAAGGCTTCCAAAACGAATTTTTTTAACAACTACTTTCTTATTTTCTTCACTCTTTCTTCTCCACCATTCCATATCCATAAAACTTCATATTTTCAAGATCGTGCCATCATTCTGCCAAATTCTCGATAGGAAATCATTTAGATACTCTCTCTATTTGATTCTCCATCATTCTACTAAAGATCAAAGTGCTATTCAGAGTTATAGGATCAATTTATATTCAAAAAGTTCATAGAGTCTATCCATTCAAAAGGATTGTTATTAGAAAGTATTAGGGTGATCTTATGTCCCGAAAATCAAGAGAGTTTACCCCAGACTCAGAGATAGAAGGGTTCCTCAAGGCCTTAGAAATTGAGGGTTGTAATTTGGATATTGGCTTATAAAAATCTGTACAAGGATATTACCTTGGTGCAGGACTGGATGTAGGAGGATTCCGAACCAGTATAAAATCCGGTGTGTTCTTTCCTTTTACTTGCTTTACTTTACTATTTGCATTTGTTATATGTTCTGTGATCATTCTGTGTTAGAATTCTGTTTAGATTTTTGTTGAAAGTTTTAATTTAGTCATATAGTTCATATATTCTTTAAAACACTATTCACTCCCCCTCTAGTGTTATTTCTGCCTTAAGATCCTTAATTCGCATCCCTAACAATTGGTATCAGAGCATTGGTTTTCATTATTTTCATAATCTGAAATTTTGAAAAGTTTTAATGGCACAACACACTAATAATGTCACTCCTATCACCACTACTTCTGTCAACACAAGCTCTAACACTAGTTCATTTGTAGAAGGTCAGTCTACTGTCAGACCACCACCTTTTAATGGCAGTAATTATGCATATTGGGCATGTAGGATGAAAATCTATTTACAATCCATAAGTTTAGATACTTGGAATATGACAAAAATTGAATATGTTGAACCAACTACTAATTTTGCCCAATGGACTACTGAGGAAAAGACGGTTGCACAAAACAATTCTAAGGCTATGAATATACTATTTTGTTCACTAGATAGGAATGAGTTTAATAGAGTCTCTGTTTGTAAGTCTGCATTTGAAATCTAGAAAACTTTGCAAGTAACTCATGAAGGAACAAGCAAAGTTAAACAGACTAAAATTTCCATATTAACTAACCAGTTTCAATTGTTTAAAATGCATGAAAATGAGTCCATTTCCGACATGTATTGTCGATTTCAAGATATTGTACATTCATTGATTGCTTTAGGAAAGGGTTTCTCAGAAGAAGATCAAGTCAGAAAGATACTCAATTCACTCACTCCAGAATAGGATCAAAAGATACTTACTATTGAAGAGGCAAATGATGTTATTCAAATGAAGATCGAAGAGTTAATCAGTAATCTAATGTCTTATGAAGTTCAACTACAAGGGAGAAAAGAATCTAAGGCAACGGAAAAGAAATCGATCGCATTTAAAGCAACAACTGGAGATTCAGAACAAGATAGTGATGAAGAAATTGCTTTCACGATCAGAAATTTCAGAAAGTTTCTGAAGTATAGAAAGATGAATAACTTTAAAAGAAATGATCAAAGGAATTCCAGAAATACTTCGGAGAACAACAACAATCACAACAACAACAACAATGGTGATAGATGCTACAACTGCAACAAAATAGGGCACTACAAGATAGATTGTCCATATCTAGACAAACAGACATTTCAACCAAACAACGAGCAACTAAGGAAAAGAAAGAAGGCATATGCAGCAACTCTTGACGATTCAGATTCATCCAGTGATGACGAGAAGAAAACTGATAATTCAAATCTGTGCTTCACTGCTATTCTCGAATCAGAAGACGATTGGAGTTTGGATCTAAAAATAGGTACACATTTATTTTGATTTTATTGGATACTTGCTTGTTTTGATTTGTTTGCAATTCCTTGAATTTTTAAATTCAAAATCACCCTTTGAAATTTGTATTTTTAAATTCAAAATAATATTATTTTAATAATATTTTAAATATTAAAATATTTTAATATTATTATATCTAATATTATTACTGGAGTTATATATAGATATAGAATATAGATTATTTTTCTTAAGATTTTAGGAATTTCTTAGATTTTAGAAAAATACACCTCTTTTCAAATTCAACAGTCACATGTCGACATGCCAGGATACCCCATGTTGACATGTCTCTCAGAAATTTGATTTCTAAATTTGAATTCAAAATTTTGAATTTCCCTCCACCTTTTCACTTACTTTAAAATTCTGAAAAGATACCTCTTGACCAAAGAACATGACTTTAGAGAATCTATTTAATATACTTCTCTTATCATCTCTTTTCACTTTATTCTCATAATTCAAACTTTCTTCATTATCTTCTACTCCTCTCAAACACTCATGGATGGCTTCCTCAAGTACCCCATCAACAATGAGGCTGACCAAATCCATCAAAAATGATCTTTTTAATGACCTGGAGGCTATCAAAGCTTACATAAGTTATGTAAACCATGGTAAAGTCAATACGGGAAAATTTGTTATTTTTGATGATTTTCCTTCTTATGAAATCGATCAACTTTTTGAAGAAAACTCCATTCTTAGCTTGATTGATAACAAGCAAAATGATTTCGTTTGTTATGCAAACCTTGTCAAAATGTTTTATGCAAACCTAAACTGAATTTTATAATGGAAATGAAGATCAAATTTGGAGTAGTGTTAAAGGAACACTTATTGTTTTGGATTCCGATATTTTGGGTTGCAAATCTACCGGTATGAATCTCTCGCAATTTCATATCAATGAAACCGATCGAGAGACTTTTCATCACATTTTTGAAAGCAATGACCACATGGATTTTAAGAATCGTTTTTTCCGCCCAAAAGCAAGAATTGTCAACCTTCTTGTTCAACACACCGTTATTCCTAGGTCGGGAAACTACAATAATCCCACCTCAAAAGTGTGTAAAGATCTTTTTGCTATATTTGGAAAATATGATATTAATTGGGCACAAACTATTGTGGATGAGTTAAGACCCAAAAATTTTACTATGGGAGAAAACACTCTTTATCATGGAATTTATCTTACTCGGATTTTCAATTATTTTGGTGTGGATGTTAAAAAGGAAGAGTTTGTAAGTAGGAAAGTGTTCAATCATGGGAACATTTCCCTTATGAAAATCCCACTTATGTTTCAATCGTATGAAACACTTACCGAAAAGGAAGAGAGACTTGCTCATGAAGAGATGGAAGAAGAGGGAGAAGAAGAGGAAGAAGAAGGGGAAGGAATGGAAATTGAAGAAGAAGAGGAAGATGAAGAAACCTCTTTGGAAAGTATAGAGTATCCACATACACCCGCCAATCCGTCCAACAAAACCATACTCAAGAACCAAAAGATACTTGCTCAAAACCAAAAGGTTCTTAAGAGATCTATTAGCAAGAAAATGGATAAAATCTCTACCAAGATCGACAAGTTCTTTGGGAAGATAGGCAGGAAACTTGGCTTGTCCTCATCATCATCTTCATCAAACTAATCCTAGCAATTATCTCTCTAGCTATCGTTTATCTATCTTTGTATTTTCTGTTTTTTTAGTTAATATTATGTAATGTTAACTAATATAAGTAATGCTATCTTATTCTCTGTTTTCCAGCTTTATATATCTCTGATAGTTATTTATTTTAAGTTTATATAGGTCCACTAGTATAAAAATAAACTTAGAAATCAAAAATAACTCAACTTGGTCATTCTGTCTAGACCATGTCGACATGCCCCATCCCCCCCATGTCGACATATAACAGTCAGAAAGCAGTTACAATTTCTAACTTCAAATTCTTGTAACTACCAAGTGACAATTCATTTTGAACGGCCAATAACTCCTATTTCTTCCAGAAAAACTTCTCTACCTCCATTTCTATTCATCTCCTCTCATACTTCAACTTATTTCCTAAATTATGGCTTCTCCAATTAAGAATTTAAGTGAAAATCTTGAAGAAACTCTTACTTCTTTCAAGAATATTCTCTCTTTTATACTTAGAAACCAAAGGCACTTAGAATTAAGCCAAATGTAGATGATCAAAGAGCAAGAGAGACACTTCGACGCACTTCGTTGGATGATCTCAAGCCTTAGCAAAGACGAACCCGAAGCAAATCCACCGGTCACTCTCGACAAAGATAATTGGGATGTTATCAAAACTAATCCTATCTTTGGAGAAGATGGATGGGTGGAAGTCCCAAGGAATGTCTGATCATTATGTATGTATGTTTGTTTGTTTGATTTGATTTGATTTAGATTTGATTAGGATTTGATTGAATTGTTTACTTAAGTTTGATTTGGATTTGGTTTGTATATAACTTCATATACTATACATGATTGGTTTGCTATGTATGATATTGATTTGATTGCCAAGTTACACTTATATATGCTCACACGCTTGATCACTTACACTCACTTGATCACTTATACGTTCACTTTACACTTTTATTCTATATATACTTGATTATCTTAGAACAGGTAAATCTTTTATTCCTTTTTGCTGATGTCAAAGGGGGAGAAAGTTACAAAAATATATGTGCTTGATGTAAGAGGGAGTCATGGAGTAAGGGGGAGTTGTAGTTTTAAGAAGAAATCACGGAGTAAGGGAGAGTTATGGAGAGTTATGGTATGGTAAGAATATTTTATAAATAAAGGTTGTCATCATCAAAAAGGGGGAGATTGTTAGGATCTGAGTTGATGATGTTTTGATGACAACAACCTTATATAGTTATTATACTTTACTTTATAAAATATACACTAACATTTCCATATATATATATATATATATATATATATATATATCTGTGTGTGTGTGTATATAGGAAGTATATGCAGGTATCATCGAAGACTGATCAGTATAAAGACTCAAGCATCAAGATGAAGATTAGAGATTCAAGATTCAAGACTCTAGAGAATCAAGATTTCAAGATCTCAAGATAAGTGTCTAGTATTTTGTTAAAACTTCATAATAGCACTCTCGTCTTTCTTCTAATTTTCTTTTGGGATGGAACCCAATTTCTATCGAAACTAGTGGCTTACAAACCCACGACAAGTAGCTTACAAACCTACGACAAGTGACTTACAAACCCACGAAAATAAAAATCATTTAAACTACTTTGTACAAGTTCTCGAGTCCTATGGAGGAGCTCTGTAGGAAGGTTCTTGCAATTTCAGTTTGAATAGATTTTTCAAAATGTTTTTTAAATCTGTTTTCAAAATGTTTTAGCTTTCAAAATCATGTTTTCAAAAATGTTTTCAAACTTTGTTTTAGCCTTGAAATATTCCTCTATTCTGATTTTAAAAACTTCTATTTTTAAAACATCAAAACTTATTCTAATTTTAAATATTACTTATATAATTGACGGTCTATATCAATTATATATATATATATATTTAAAATAATGTTTTATATTCATTCTCTATCTCAAAATATTGTTTAAACACTTTACTTTGCTTCAGAGAAGTTTCAACTTGTTTTAAATTCAATTGTCTTTACAAAACAACATCTCTATAATTTTGAACTAAGGGATGTCGACATAAGGGGATACCCCATGTCGACATGGTGACAGTTGGATTTAAAATTCAATTTTCAAAAGAAGTGTCCATTCGTTCGAAAACCTTTCGCCAATGGTTATGACTGTTGTGCATCTATATAAAGGCTTCCAAAACGAATTTTTTTAACAACTACTTTCTTATTTTCTTCACTCTTTCTTTTCCACCATTCCATATCCATAAAACTTTATATTTTCAAGATCGTGCCATCATTCTGCCAAATTCTCGATAGGAAATCATTTAGATACTCTCTCTATTTGATTCTCCATCATTCTACTAAAGATCAAAGTGCTATTCAGAGTTATAGGATCAATTTGTATTCAAAAAGTTCATAGAGTCTATCCATTCAAAAGGATTGTTATTAGAAAGTATTAGGGTGATCTTGTGTCCTGAAAATCAAGAGAGTTTACCCTAGATTCGGAGATAGGAGGGTTCCTCAAGGCCTTAGAAATTGAGGGTTGTAATTTGGATATTGACTTATAAAAATTTGTACAAGGATATTGCCTTGGTGCAGGACTGGATGTAGGAGGATTCCGAACCAGTATATAATCTGGTGTGTTCTTTCCTTTTACTTGCTTTACTTTACTATTTGCATTTGTTATATGTTCTGTGATCATTCTCTGTTAGAATTCTGTTTAGATTTGTGTTGAAAGTTTTAATTTAGTCATATAGTTCATATATTCTTTAAAACACTACTCACCCCCCCTCTAGTGTTATTTCTGCCTTAAGATCATTAATTCGCATCCCTAACAAACTTAAACACACAAACAACGATCTTCAGAGGCACGAAAGCACGATAAAGATTCGAGTGGGAGAGCCAAAGATAAATTTCCTTGAATACAATTCAAATAAAACAATATAAAAAATATAAGCTTTCAACTCAAAATACGATTAAACAACGCTAGAATTAACTGCATAAATCAAAGCTAAAAGCTTTGCACTTGCTTTCAACCTTCCTTAGGCTCGGCCATAGGTTAGACTACATGGCTAAAGCATGGTTTTTGATCTGGTTTTGGGTTCATAAGGGGTCGGCCTACATGGGAAAAATGGTGCAAAAGTATGGTGATGGGAAACAACACAAACAAGCAACACTACTAGGTTTCAAGGCCTAAATAGGTCACGGCCAAGGCCATATGGGCACGGCCATCTCTGGTGGGGTTAAGAGGTTGACATGGCAGAGGGTTTCACGTCGGCTGGAGGTGGTGGTGGTGATGTAGGTGGCGTCTAAGGGGGGTGATGAAGGTGGTGGAAGCATATATGTGCCCGGCTAGGTCATTCAAGAGGAGTTTGGAGTATTTGGTGATGGATCATCATCATGGGATGGCTCGGCAAGTGATGGTCAGTGAGGAGGAGGTAGTGGAGGCTGGCTCAGGTGGTGGTGGAGGTGGCCAAGCTGAAGGAAGAGCAAGGGCCGAACCTAAACAGAAGAAGAAACAAGTGCAAATCAAAATAAAACAATGAAAAAGTGAAAAAAGAAAAGAAGTTTACCAAATTTTTTTCCAAAGCAATGGCCGATTTATTTTTCAGAGATGAGGAGAAAAATGTTTACATGAAATGAAAAGAGATAGTCGGCTAAAGGAATGAGTTAAGGCAGCCAATTGAATGAAAAGTGATGTTTGAAATGTGAAAAGGTGAGAATACAAAGAGTCTTAAGAAATAAAAAGTCACAAAACCTTTCACATTTCTCTAATTTCTTTTATGAATTTAAATAACTGAAGTATATATAATAATTCAGTTAAAATACGAAAATATAACAAATAAACAAAATATAAATAAATAAATATTAATTATATATAATTAAATCAAGAAAAATAGCAAAAATTGCCAACTAGGCTAGAAAATATGAAAATAGATGCAATGAACTTTGGAAAATTTTAATGTACATGAAATATATTTATAATTAAAGATAAGAACATAAAATAAAAATGCATTCACAAAAAAAATAAAAATAAATTTTAATTAAATATAATTTAAATGAAGAAAACAGCAGAAAAAATAGAAACTAGCCTTTAAAAATAGGAAATAAATGCAATAAATTTTGGAAAAATTCTATTATCACTTTAAAATATTTAGAAATGAAATATTACAAATAAAACGAATTTAAAATAATTTCAAAATGAAGTAAAGTAAAATTTAAATTATATTGAAAAATCTAGGGTTTTTACATTGTATATACAGTATAATAACTATGTTCTGTTAGGATTATAAAGTATGGACATTTCTTATTTTTACATGTTTGTTATAGAGCCTATAAGTTTGTAATAACTTAGTTATGACCATTTATACAGTTTAGAATATTCCTTTTGTTCTATTTTTGGTTTGTATACGTACTGGTGGCTTGATAGTACTAATTTTTTTTGTAGAAATGGGTTTGTTGAAATATTTCTGAAGGAAGAATAATAATTTAAGTAGGCTTGATAGCAATGACTGAGTATAGTGTTTTGTACTAACTAATTTGAGTATTTAGACAGTGCTGATACGGTCTTCAATGGTTGATATTTTACATTAAATTTGATTTTACTGACTTTAATTATAATAAACATATATATATATACGTTTTAATATATAATATATGTGTTGTATAAATTTTTAAACCAGACAGTTATATAAGTTTTAACCAGCAGGTATATATAAGTATTTAAATATATGATTTGGGCAATGCTTTGTATAAGAAGGTTTATTATATATACGGTTCTTATTTGACCTGAGTTACATAGATATATATTTATATAGACAGGATTTATTTCCCATATTTTATGTTTGCAACTTTTATTGTATATATGTTATATTTCACATAATGTATATTTTATATATGGTTATATTTAATAATGTGAATCCGAGATATATATATGGATGTTGATATTAATATACGTGTTTTAATTTGAATAATAGATTTTGAAACACATATAGATATATTTTAAATTGAAATCCATTTGAATTTAGAATATGATATTTTTTTATCTATATATAGTTATATATATAGAGGTTCACCTACACCATTTATCTTTACCGATCCAATTTTGACTTGATTTCGTCCAATTCGATTTATCAGCTTTATTCGTCGATTCGTGCCAATCAGCTTTGCCTTGGAATTCGTGTTCGGATGTGTAACCCGATTTCAGTGTTTATCCTCTCCAGCCTCGAAAGGTGAGCAATCACTCACGATTTACGTTCTTATATATATTAAATTTGATTTCAACTGAAACGACAATTGAAATATGCTGTTGTTAGTTACTTACACTGTTATATATCTACTATTACCTGTATCAGTTCACCTGTGACATCTGACACCATTATCTGTTATTTATATTGATGACATATACCTGTTATATTATTATCATATCTGTTATCACTCTGCAAGTTCCCTGTTAGTATAGAATCACTATGGGTTGAAATGATACATACCCGAACGATCTGTAGAATAGGAGAAAATCGTTATGGGTTGAAATGATTAACCCAAGCGATTTTCCTTTGAATTGAATTTGGGATTACGAGTTGAAATGATATATATATATACCCGTATATATATTTAAATTATGGATTGAAATGATAAATATCCGTATCACTTGACCATAGGATAGAAAATTATATACATACACCGTTGGTCTATATATAAATATTTTGAAAATAATTTCTTTGGTTTTGGAAAGAAATATATGGTTTTATATAAATATTGATTTTAGATATTATATAAATGTTATTTATATATAGTTAAATTCTTGATTTTAAGCTATGTACAAATTTGTTTTAATCTAAAATAAGCTTAATAATTAAGTTTGATTTTATTAAAATATAGTATGATTAAGTATTTATTTAAATTATATTTTAATATAGAGTTTATAATGATTTAATAAATTAAGGTTGAGAAGATAGATTTGAAATTGATTTTAAATTAATTTTAGTTAAGAAATATATTTAATTAGAAATCAATTTGGAACTTATTGAATTTGAGATTTTTAAAAGGATATGATTTTTATAACTTGATTTGGTTTAAGGTGATTTAACGAATATTTCAAGTTTAAATGAATTGAAGGAAATAGTCATTTGAAATTTGGGTTTTAATTTAAATCATAATGGATTTAGTAAGTAAACATTTCAAAATAAATAATAGTAAAGTGAATTTGATATATATATATATATATATATATATATATATATATGGAATTATCAAACCTTGTTTTGAAATGTTTGAATATTTAAAGCTTTGAAAATATTGAAATTGGAATGGTTTATTTTGTGGTTAAAATTCTGTAGTTGAAATCGATATAATGTGAAATGGTTTATTGAGAAACTGAAATAAATTAAAATGGATGATTTGAGATTTGATTAAATTTAAATTTTGGAATTTGAATCGATTTGTGAAATTTGAGGAAGCTATTTTATTATACAAAGTATTTTTAAAATTATATTAAAACTATTTATATATGTTACTTTACAAATTTATTTCATATAAACTATTTTAATATAAATTATTTTTATATAAAATATTTTAAATTTTAAACTATTCTATTATACTATTATTTATATTTAAACAGTTAAGTAGGAAGTGTTATGATTCCAAGCATTATGATTTCTAAATTTTGATTTCTAAAGTATTATGATTAACAAAGTGTTTGATGAAAGAATGTTGTTTAAATTTAAGTAAATTATTAAATTAAGTTTTGAAATTATTCAATAATTAAATAAAATTGAATTCTTTGATAAGTGAAATTGAATTCTTTTATAAGTGAAATTGAGTTTCTTTAATAATTAAGTTTTTAAATTTGTTTAAATTAAATAAGTAAAGAAGTGAAATTGAGTTTCTATAATATGAAATAAAATGTGATTGATGGAAATTAATATGAGACTTATAATTTAGAGAATTTAATTTGACGAATTTAATTTAATTCATAAATTTTGATATAATGTAGGTAAACTTAAGTGATTGATTTAATGAATTGGAAATTCAATTGAAATTATTTGAAAATAATAAGTTTACTTAATTTAAATGATTACTGAATGAATCCATCAATGAATTTAAATTGTCTTGAATGTTAAATTATCTTAATTTAAATGATTATGGAATGAAACCTATATATGAATTTATATCAACATTTGAATTGTTTTAAATAAAAATTGAAGTTGAATTATAGAGTTTTGAAATGGTAAATTTGGGATGTTTTGAAACGTAAATTATAGAAATTGATATAGAAAGACGAATGAAATGTTGGCTTTCAAATTCTAAGTGAGATGGAAATTGATTTGGTTTTTGAAATTTATTAAACGACCAATCGGTGTAATAATTACGAAAGTTATTATTGAAACCGGAATCGGTCAGGGACAAACTCACTGTCTAAACCGAATACCACTTTAATAACTATATGCGAAGCGTAATTCAGAATGAAGTGGTTGGAATGATGAACGTTGATGATTGAAGAAAGAGAACGATAATGGATGACCTTGACACTTGTGTCAAATTAGAAATGACTAAAACAGGAGCCGTGCTGGGCAAATGAGGTTAGCCACCTCTAAGCGAACACACTTCTTCATAAACTACTCATTATTTGTTTTGATTGGTGCGTACCCTTAATGTAGGAGTGTTGTTTCGTGGTGTTGTGATCGTTGCGGCAATGCATTCTCACCAGTCCGGATCAGGAAAACGGTAGTTTCACTACCTTGGGTATTGCCTCATGTGCCTTGTCATACTCGTATACCTATACGCGACCACTACGATTAGTTTTGTGTTATACCTATGGAGTACTCCCTGATAGCCCACTAGTTTATGGTGGAGTTTACAGTGCTGTATAGAATATAACGCTTATATAAAATGTGTTAAGGGGGATAATGGTAACGCCTTAACGCTATTTTGATACTTTATATTACTGATAAGCATTATCTATTTAGCGTATATTACTACATAGTAGATAGTTTAACGGATCCTTAAAGGATGGTTATCCCAAACATCTTTTGAGTTACTTGTAATTTCAATTGTTATTTCACTTGAGTTGGATTTATTGATATAAGAATGTTAATCCTGACTCGAGTGTTTTGTGTTTTGCTTTACGCTCAGGTCAGACTGAGTGTACTAGTTTTCGAGACTCGCCTTTGGAGTTGGAGAGTTGGAGCTTCGCTTGGAGATCCGGCTATCTGTCCAGCTTTTAGATATTCAGTTGATTCCAGTGTTGTATTCAGATATTTTATTTGACTATTGTATCTTATTTAACTCTGTTATGTATATAGTAGCTTCATGAACTACTATCTTTTGTTTCTGCTGCATTTATTACTATGTGTCTGTGATTATTTATTTACTGTATATGCTGAGTTTTGCCAAATATAAACTTACAATCTGGTATTTTGAGCAATTCAATTCCGGCATGTTTGGATGCGAATGGTTGAAAATACTAGGTCGTTACATTTGGTATCAGAGCTTCGGCTCTAGGCAAAACTTAGCATATAAAGTAAATATAGTTATGGAATCACTTTCATTCGAGCTTGAATTTCTTCTTTTGACTCGGTATCTTTTAATTTTTGGAACGTTCCTCTCGGTTCCAAAATCCATAAATCCGTTCTTGTCTCTTCCAATTCGTATTCTGTTGACTCTGGAGTACCCCATAACTCCACTTCGAATGATCTTTATAATGAATTGTGAGACGACCCGACTTTCTACTCCTAAAAAATCGCATCAACTATTAAGAAATAAAGGGATAGAAAAAGAAAAGAAAGAAGAGAAAGAAGAAACAACACTAGAATCTCAACAGAGGAACGAATAAATTATATTAATAACATAAATATTTACATAACATACAACAATAATCAGAGATACACAACATACACATCACATATAATAGACAGTTATAAACACCTGTCTAGTATTTACAACTTCATACAAACACAACACATAGAAAACACAGCGGAAACTATATATCTATACGCAGAAGCCTCCTGCTCCATTGCTCCTCCAATATTCGTCAAAGCCAACCTGAATCCCTTGGCTACTCGTAAAAATTTAAGTACCCAAGAGTTTAAGAAAACAAAAGATAAACTCCGGGTCAGACATGGGTCTGGTGTGAGTATCAGGTTAAGGTTGCATAACTTTAAAAACCTTCTGAAAAGAAAGGTATCACGTAAGACTTCCCACACATAAACATGGAAAAGTTTTTACCTTACGCTAACCAAAACATTTGATAGAAAATCCGATGATATTATAATAGTGTCTAGGGTTTTCAAGTAAAATACAAAAATAGTTGGAATGCTTACATCTCACGTTCCAACATAGTTGGGCACAACTAATACGTACGACACTTATTGGATTTTGGATTCCATCAATGGCAGGGCTACTGGGGTATCGCCCGTCATAGTACGTGGCTTAGATCACCGTACCGAGGAGTACGCCCACTCCCCTACAACACAAGGCCGGAACCATTCCTTAGTGAACAGTTCCGAACAAGACAACCCCGCAGTTGTTTACAACCAAATGCCCACACAGCCGAATATAAAGGGACTTCTAGACAGGGGTAAATCTCACTCTCAAGTGGGGGCTACCCATGAAGCCTTGCTGCACCTCCCCTGTTTTAGCCATTCCCGGTTGATGAGGCTTGAGGCTACGATTACCTTTAGAGATCACATCTCTTAGAATGCTCATCGTTCACCTGACGATGTTCTGAAAGCATTCAATCCATACAAGTTCGTTCCGGGTTCGAACGAAATCGAAGGCATTATCTCGTTACACTCATTTTGGAATCACCCTCAGAGTTAACGACGATAACCCTTGCACTTTGAATCCTCATCTTCACTTGAGATTCACGACCTATCGTTAGTTTGGATCGATGTGGTTTTCGGATATCCAAATATGGAAATCCGATCCCGGTCTCATCGAAATCCAAAACGTGTCTTTTAGGTCCAAGTTGTTTTAAATGTTAAAACAATTCCATTCAATATTATCTATATACACACAGATAGATAATACACAACATCACAATAGATAATTAACATTATCATCACAACAGATAATCCATATTATCATTCGAAACAGATAATTCATATCATCAACTCAATGCAACCATAGCATCCAAATCACACAACATCACTTATCTCATAACTGAGATCTCAACCATTCAGAGAAATCAGTATCAATCAACATTCATAAGCAATGACTTATTAATCCTCATTCTATAATTAATTTAAAATGAATTAAATTAATTACTTCTTTAAAATAAATTAAACTAATTACTCATCCATATAAATCTTGCTTACATATTTCTTAATTAATTATAAATCAATCAATTAATTACTCTCAACAAATTACCCTAATTAATCATCTTGATTAATTATCCTTTAATTACATTCAAGTAATTAACCTTCAATTAATTCCACAAATTAATTTTTCCAAACCAAATTCAGTAATTAACCTATAATTACTTCATTAATTAATTAATTATAATTAATTACATTAATCCTTAATTAATTACATTAATTGCTCCCTTCATTGATTAATCGTTCTTAATTAATCCATCCTTAATTACATCATTAATTATATAAATTAATGATCCTAAATTATTTTATTCATAATTACCCTATTTAAATTAATTATCAATTATCCATATTGATTAATCACTCTTGATTAATCACATTAAGTAATTAACTTAATCAATTTCATCTTTAATTATCTTTAAATAACTCAATTATCAAAACCTAAATTAATTACATTAAGTAATTAATTATTGATTACTTACTTTAAGTAATTATTCAACATACAAATTACATATTATTATACAAAGTAATTGAATTCTAAAACTCCTCCATTATCCAAGTATCTTTCAATTAGAATTACATCAAGTAATTTATTTTCTTAATTACTTCACTAAGTAATTACATTGGGCAATTACTTCTCAAATCAATCACTGATTAATTTAAATTAATTAAACTTAATTAACTAACTTAATTAATCAAAATAAAATTAATTAATTACAATCAGTAATTAATTTCCTTAATTACTTTCATTAAGTAATCATACTTAAACAATCCTCAAATGATTATCTTTAAATTAATCAATACAATTAATCATTAAAATTAATCACATTAATTAATAATACTAAGTAAATGACCTTCATTAATCAATAACAAAACTTTAATTACTTTTCCAAAGTAATTAACTGAATTAATCAATATTAATCCTTAATTTATTTATAAAAATCATTAATTAATCTTTAATTATTAAATAAATCAAGTGATAATCAAAAACTTAATTAATTATTAATTACTTGCTTAACAAATTCAAATCATTAATTAAATTAAATCAAACCTTAATTAATTAATTGATTTCTAAATTACAATTTAATCAATTTTAATTAACTTACTTAATCCTTTAATTAATTAAATAAAACCCTTAATTATTTAATTAATTAACCTAATTATTAATTAATTAAATTAAATTACAAACTTAATTACCTTAATCAATTAATAGATTATAAATTATTAAGTTCAAATCAACTTAATGATAATCATTTATCTTATTCATGATTTAATTATCATTATCAAAATAATTTATAAATAATTTGCTTTTAAATTTCATCTAAAATTCATTTTAAATTAAAATTAAAATAAAATCAAATTTAAACTTAAATAAGGCTTAAGTATTAAAAACCTTTTTAAAAAGAATTGCTTATCTCCTAAGGTAAAAATAGTTTTTAATCAATAATCAATTTAAATAAATTGAAATTATACTTTAAATATATTCAAGTGATTTTGAAACATTTGAATTCAAAATCTTATTTCATTTCAAACTAGAATTCAAATTGTGTTTCAGTTTTCAGATTCAAAAATTTAAATTTAAAATCCTGTTTAAAATCTCTTTTCAGATTTATAAAAACACATGTTATAAAATTATAATATTCTAATTTAATTATAACATCAGAATTTATAACTTATTTTCTTTTGAAAACTTTCAGATTCAGATTCCAATTTGAATTCAGGATTTCAAATCCAGATTTTAACTTAAATTTTTAAATCTTGTTTTAAAATCTCATTTCCAGATTTTAAAACCTTATAAAAAATACTATAAACAAGTTTCAGTCGTAAAACATTCCATTTTATAAAATTTATTTATTTTGAACAAGAATTTAAATTTCATTTTGAATTCATATTTAAACTTCATTCAACTCCAGTTCACATCTTGCTTCCCTTTAATTTAAATTTTGATTAAATTTCACAAAAACCTGAAACTGTCAGGTTTCAGAGACAAAACCTGAAACTAACAAACTACTCGAGCCAGGAACCTATTTGCTTCGAGTATACTTCCACCTAACTTCGAGTCATACCCTCAAGCTACACGAGTATTCCCCGAGATCATTTCCTCTACAATTTTCCAGAAGCCAAAACCACCTCCAATTGACCTCTGTGCACATGCACATAGCCCATGGCCAGTTTTCGATCATCAACGATGATCATCTTCATCCACCAACCATCCTTGAATCCAACTTGAACATCAAAACATCAGAAAACCTCCATTTACCCAAAATCAAAGTCCAGCCTCTTTTTTTTTTAAAAAACCTGGAAACACTATACAAACCCAAACCCCAAAACCCGTCAACGGCGAGTTCTCCTCCCTCCGACCATCGTTTAAGACGAAACTCCAGCCACCACCTTGTCATGGTCCCACCTACGTTTTCCCAAAATGGCTTCACACTCGGTCAACCAGAGAAAGGAAACGATCCTAATTTCTAACACGTTCAAGAAATAGGGTTACAAAACTATTTCCCACAACTCTGCTAATCCAAAATTTTATTCATTAAATTGATAATTTTTCTGGAATGCCTAATCACTCAACTACAAACAGAAGAAGTTTCAAACCCCCAAATTTCCAAAATCAACAGAATCTTCCAAATTCCCATTTTCCAGATAAAAGTGAACTGCTCCTATAATCTTAAACTATAAATTGTGTTTTCTGACTTAAAAATCATGTTTTCTTGAATGGTTTCAGATCACAATCTTAATTCAATAAATTAAGGAATTTATGTTTTTAAACAAATTCATGTTTTCTGAACATTTTGGTTTCCAAGGAAGGATTGAATTTAATTTACCTTATTTAAATTTTTATGCTCAGATTTATGTTTAACAAACAAATTTGTTTGTAACTCATTTTCACAAAAATGGTTAAGTCATGAGACTACCTAAAATCTGGATTTAAAAGCTTAAATCAAGAAGATCAGCAATTACTGATACTAACAGTGTATACATACTTATATAAGTACATAGTAATTGCCAGAAACTCGTACACATACAAACAAATTCCTTCAATATTATTATGCATCTATGGTTTAAGTTTTAGGAAGATGATGATGTTATTCACAAGCAAATTTTTTTTTTCAGAAACAAATCAGGCAACCTACATTTACTTAATTTATTTCAAACAAAATGTTACTCACCTTTCTCTTCAGAAGAACAGAGCAGTTTTACAAACCTTGAAAAGCTTTGAATCCTGTCTGAATTAATGTTGCAGTGTCATGCTAATTGAACTGAAGTGCTTCTGATTTTAAATTCATGCATGCAGGTCATTTTTATTTACTAAGCTGATGATTTCCAGAGATGCAAATGCAGTTGGTCTTCAGGTTGAAAAAAAAGAAATGCAGACTTGATTTTTTCAGAAATTTATTTTGCAGGTTTGATATTTTTTGTTTGAGGAGTGTTACAGATCTTAGATTTGCTTTTTGAAATGGATTTGAATATGTTTGCTTTAGTTTGGAATTTTGGTTTGGGTTGCAGATTTGGTTTTGAGGGGTTTTGAGTTTTCAGATTTTTTTTCTTTGTTTTCAACTAACTTTTGATTTTAAAAAGAGAATGAAGTGAAAAATGTTTTTTAAAAAGACCGAAATAAAGAAAAGATCAAATACAAATGACACTTGTCATTTTGTTTGTTTTACTACTTAACACATGTATTTAAGGTTACTAATATGTTAACACTTGTCTTTTATATAATTTAGTTATATTTCCTTTTTATTTAAATGTTAGATAAAGCTTTAAACTTAATTTATTTATATTTATGTAAATATACATGTGAATTACTTATTTAAAGAAAATGTGAATATAACAAATTATAAATTAAAACTTATACAAATATTTTTAAAGAATCTATTTATTTGAATTTCAAAATAAAAATTCCAAATTCAAATTAAACTTTTGAAATCTAAATTAAAATCAATTTATTCAATTTAAAATGAAAATTTTATTTCCTTATTTTAATTCCTTTTCATGTTTATGGAAAAATAATACATTTATTAATATTTAAAAGAAATAAAATCAACTTTTATTTGAATTTAAAACAAAAATTTAGCTAAGATATAATTTTAAACAATATAACATTTATTTTAAATATTTACAAATCATATAATTATTAATTTAAATAACATTGAAAAACTTAAAATTAATTTTAAACATAATTTCCCAATTACTAAATATATTATTAGAATTTAAAAACAAAACTTTATTTATTTATTAAATTCTAAAACAAAGATAACTATAATATATATATATATATATATATAAAAATATATATATACACACACACACACACACACACATTATAATTTAAAACATTTATCTTAACTTTTAAAAGATAAAATCACAAATTAAATATTTATTTATTCAGATTATTAAACCAATTCATATGTTATTAATCAATATTCTCAAATCAATTTAATTTTATATAAAGATTATTAAATTGATATTGTCGAAAATTCCGGGATATCACATTCCTTCCCCCTTAAAAGAATTTCGTCCCCGAAATTTAAAACAGAGGTAATTTAATAACCTATTTAAGATTTTTAATTTTAAAATACAAGCATACATCAAACATATGCTAATAACCATAGCAATCAATTCATCCAATCTAACAAAATTTACTATCCAGACAAAATTCTGGATAGAGTTTCCTCGAGTTTCCCAAGTAAACACCGGGTTACTCGCTCTATAGAACCCAAACAATCAACACTACTGAGTTACAGAACTCCTACTCATCTAGATCTATAACTGAACAAGACATCAGACTACAGACAAGTCTGACTCAACAACCAAAATCTCCCAGAACAGCTGATTCCAAAACCAGAAATAGATCATACACGTACTCTCTTAGAGATACGTGAAACACATCGAATTCCAGTTGTCCAAACTGGCAATTCAATCCAGAAAATTAAACCCTTATCCATAACAGAAACAGAAGAAATCCAAAACATCTCGGAGCTAGCTTACCCAACCTTACCAAAATTTATAGCTCCTAAAAACTAAGAAATTTATCCAAAATCAGATCTCCGACTTCAGATCCACAAAATCCTTCGGTCGATCTTAAGCTGTCTACTTCCTACCTGATCAGCTCAATCCTTGCTGATGTCTCAAGAAATAAACTGGACCAAACCCAATCCACCAGAATGATCCTCCACGATCAACCAAGATCAAGAACAAACCTCATTCACAACCATTAGAAGAAAACAAACTTCTCTTATCCGGAAAAGAAAAGCAGATGCACTCCCAAACTTCTTCCACTACACAACTCTGATCTGGAGTAGAAAAGAATGCTGATGAAGGACACAAGCTCAACTGGACAGCATAACCAAGAAAATCTTTGATAACCCAGAGAAAAATTTGGAAGTTCCTCAAATCCTGAGCTACTTCAACAAACTCCATCTCAAGGAACCAACCTTCAACTAGTTGAACCACCGGTACCACACTTGGAATCCTGGTCGATAAGAAAACTGAATCTCTAGATGAGGACAACCTCCAACTTCTGTGAAAATATCTAGAAAAATCTCCAACAATCCAAGAGAATACTCTATCATCGCAAGTCACTTTTGCGATCAATCCAAACTAAAATCCAAAGATAACTGTTCTCTCTTTACCAATCAGAACAACTTATGCTGGTCTTGCCAATCCATCTAAGAAATGGATTCACTCAGCTGCTTCTGAACTCCATCTCCAGAAAACTGCTAAGCCAGAAAATTCTGCCGACACACAGAGCACTCCGAGCTGCACTGCTGACACCAATGCCAAAGAATTCTCAATCCAAAGCTCTTCGAGAAACTCGGACTTCAAACCACACAGAAACGCCTTGCTGAACTCAGCCACAATACCGAAGCAGACCTACCTCCTTAAAATTGGTCCAAAGAAATCATATTCGAAAACATCCATACTCACTACATCTCATCACGCAGCTACTATTCCCTAAGGTATCAAGATACCATCACTCGCTTCTACTCAGCCAACAGATCCAAACTCAACTCATCCAACTTCAAAGATAAACTCCGAACCTTAACAGGTTACCTTCAGAGATCAATGAAGTTCTTGCACCACTGCAAAACTCACTCGAGACGGTATTAGATCTACAGTCTCGACAGATACACTTTCAACCAAACATACAAACTCTAACCAATTGTAGTCGTGTTATACACACCACTACCTCAATCTACCTTTATAACCAATATTGGGAAACCCGAACAGCTAACCCAATAGATTGGTAGAAATAATATATATATATATATATATATATATATAATAAAAATTACAAATACGCTCTCTCAAGATAGACACCACTCCAGAGCCTAGGTATTCACTCAACCTAACGCTCTGATACCAACTGAGACGACCCGACTTTCTACTCCCAAAAAATCGCATCATCTATTAAGAAAGAAAGGGATAGAAAAAGAAAAGTAAGAAGAGAAAGAAGAAACAACACTAGAATCTTAACAGCGGAACGAATAAATTATATTAATAACATAAATATTTACATAATATACAACAATAATCAGAGATACACAACATACACATCACATATACTAGATGGTTATAAACACCTGCCTAGTACTTACAACTTAATACAAACACAACACAAAGAAAACACAGCGGAAACTATATATCTATACGCAGAAGCCTCCTGCTCCATTGCTCCTCCAATATTCTTCAAAGCCAACCTGAATCCCTTGTCTACTCGTAAAAATTTGAGTACCCAAGAGTTTAAGTAAACAAAAGATAAACTCCGGGTCAGACATGGGTCTGGTGTGAGTAACATGTTAAGGTTGCTTAACTTTAAAAACCTTTTGAAAAGAAAGGTATCACGTAAGACTTCCCACACATAAACATGGAAAAGTTTTTACCTTACGCTAACCAAAACATTTGATAGGAAATCCGATGATATTATAATAGTGTCTAGGGTTTTCAAGTAAAATACAGAAATAGCTGGAATGCTTACATCTCACGTTCCAACATAGTTGGGCACAACTAATACGTACGACACTTATTGGATTTTGGATTCCATCAATGGCAGGGCTATTGGGGTACCGTCCGCCACAGTACGTGGCCTAGATCACCGTACCGAGGAGTACGCCCGCTCCCCTGCAACACAAGGCCGGAACCATTCCTTACTGAACAGTTCCGAACAAGACAACCCCGTAGTTGTTTGCAACCAACTGCCTACATTGCCGAATATAAAGGGACTTCTAGACAGGGGTAAATCTCACTCTCAAGTGGGGGCTACCCACGAAGCCTTGCTGCACCTCCCCTATTTTAGCCATTCTCGGTTGACGAGGCTTGAGGCTACGATTACCTTTAGAGAACACATCTCTTAGAATTCTCATCGTCCACCTGACGATGTTCTGAAAGCATTCAATCCATACAAGTTCGTTCCGGGTTCGAACGAAACCAAAGGCATTATCTCGTTACACTCATTTTGGAATCACCCACAGAGTTAACGACGATAACCCTTGCACTTTGAATCCTCATCTTCGCTTGAGATTCACGACCAATCGTTAATTTGGATCGATGTGGTTTTCGGATATCCAAATATGGAAATCCGATCCCGGTCTCATCGAAATTCAAAACGTGTCTTTTAGGTCCAAGTTGTTTTAAATGTTAAAACAATTCCATTCAATATTATCTATATACACACAGATAGATAATACACAACATCACAATAGATAATTAACATTATCATCACAGCAGATAATCCATATTATCATTCCAAATAGATAATTCATATCATCAACTCAATGCAACCATAGCATCCAAATCACACAACATCACTTATCTCATAACTGAGATCTCAACCATTCAGAGAAATCAGTATCAATCAACACTCATAAGAAATGACTTATTAATCATCATTCTATAATTAATTTAAAATGAATTAAATTAATTACTTCTTTAAAATAAATTAAATTAATTACCCATCCATATAAATCTTGCTTACATATTTCTTAATTAATTATAAATCAATCAATTAATTACTCTCAACAAATTACCCTAATTAATCATCTTGATTAATTATCCTTTAATTACATTCAAGTAATTAACCTTCAATTAATTTCACAAATTAATTATTCCAAACCAAATTCAGTAATTAACCTGTAATTACTTCGTTAATTAATTAATTATAATTAATTACATTAATCCTTAATTAATTACATTAATTAATCCCTTCATTGATTAATCGTTCTTAATTAATCCATCCTTAATTACATCATTAATTATATAAATTAATGATCCCAAATTATTTTATTCATAATTACCCTATTTAAATTAATTATCAATTATCCATATTGATTAATCACTCTTGATTAATCACATTAAGTAATTAACTTAATCAATTTCATCTTTAATTATCTTTAAATAACTCAATTATCAAAACCTAAATTAATTACATTAAGTAATTAATTATTGATTACTTACTTTAAGTAATTATTCAACATACAAATTACATATTAATTATGCAAAGTAATTGAATTCTAAAACTCCTCCATTATCCAAGTATCTTTCAATTAGAATTACATCAAGTAATTTATTTTCTTAATTACTTCACTAGTATACAAATAATCTCTAAGCTTTCCTGAATATTTTTCCAGAACTCACTAGTATACAAATAATCTCTATCACTAACAATACTACTAGGAATTCCGTGCAGTCTAACCACATTCTTCATAAAT
Organism: Allium cepa; assembly: GCA_030765085.1. Taxonomy (NCBI): domain Eukaryota; kingdom Viridiplantae; phylum Streptophyta; class Magnoliopsida; order Asparagales; family Amaryllidaceae; genus Allium; species Allium cepa. The sequence goes on along the minus strand of CM060941.1, from coordinate 1,043,456,866 downwards.
AACTTTGCCAATACAAGTGCCCTTTTGTTTTCCTTAACCGGAATGAAATAGGCACTATTAGTCAATATGTCTACTATGGCACATATACTTTCATTCCCTTTATTTGATCTTGGCAATCCATCTATAAAATCCATAGAGAGGATCACTCTTCCATACTGGAATGTTCAATGGCTGATGTAATCCATTCGGCTTTTGATGTTTGGTTTTTACCTGCTGACAATTCAAACACTATTTTACCTATAACCCAACATCCCTCTTCCAGCCTTCCCAGAGGAAACTTCTCTTCATATCTTGATACATCTTCGTTCCACCCGGATGGATAGTGAACTTTGAACAATGGCATTCCTTTACGCCTTCCTTTCTTATGTCTCTTACATTTGGTACACATATTCTACCCTTCTTTCTCAACCATCCGTTTTGGTCAAGGCGAAAACTCTTTAAGTCATCGCTCTCCGTCCCTTCCCTTAACTTTTTGATCCGTTCAGCCAAAACTGGATCCTCCTCCTGTTTAGAAGCTATCTTCTCAATCATTACCGGTCAGACTTCGAAACAAGATAACCTAGCAGATTCTTTACTAGACTAAGCCTCGGATCTCCATAGTACTCTACAAGCTGACAATGCTTCTAAGTCTTTCCACTCTGCCATCATAGCTAATACTGCATTTCGATGCTTCCTCTAAGTGCATTTACAACCTTATTTCAATTTTCGAGTGTGTGCTCTATTCCGAAATCATAAGCTGCTAGAACTCCAACCATCTTTATTGTCTCATGTTCAACACCTTTTGAGAGAACAAGTACTTCAACGACTTATGATCTGTATAAAGCTCAAACCTTTCTCCCAAAAGGTAATGCCTCCATACCTTCAGCGCAGATATAAATGCAGCCAATTCCAAGTCATGTGTAGGATACCAAACCTCATGTGGCAAGCTGTCTATAAGCATAGGCAATCACTTTACCCCTCTGCATTAGTACAGCTCCCAATCTTGCTCCACGCGCATCGGTATGAACAACCAAATCTTGATTCCCCTCTGGAACCACCAACACAGGTGCATGGGTCAATAAGTGCTTCAAGCTTTGAAATGATACCTCACACTTGTCAGTCCATACAAACTTTACATCCTTTCGTGTTAGCTTAGTCGTTGACGCTGCAATATGCAAGAAATCCATTATAAACCTCCGATGATATCCCACTAATCCAAGGAAACTTCTTATCTTAGTTACCATTTTTGGTCTTTTTCAATTATTAATGGCTTCGATTTTTTTGGATCAACTTACAATCCTTTCTCCGAAACCACGTGATCAAGAAACTTCACTTCCTTCAATCAAAAATGGTACTTCGAAAACATTGCCTTTAACCGATGTTGTCTCAGCATCTCAAGCACAACTCTAAGATGAACTTCATGCTCCTTATCATCCTTAGAGTATATCAGAACATCATCCATAAAACCCAACACAAATCTATCCAAGTGCCGTCGAAAGATTCGATTCATCAAATCTACAAAGAATGCCAGCGCATTAGTGAGTCCGAACGGCATAACTAACCATTCGTACGACCCATATCTCATCTTGGACGCCATTAAAGGAATACTATCCGCTGCCACTCTAAGCTGATGAAATCTCATCGCCAAATCCAACTGAGAGAATATATTAGCCCCACTCAACTGATCGAACAAATCGTCAATCCTTAGCAGTGGATATCGATTCTTTATTATCTTCTTATTCAGCTTACGATAGTCGATACATAGCCTTAACGACCCGTCCGGCTTCTTAGCAAATACAGCGGTTGCACCCCAAGGTTGGTCTAATAAAACTCTTTCCTTCCAAGTCTACCAACTGAGCTTTTAACTCCCTCATTTCTGTTAGTGTCATCCTACTTGGCAACCTAATCACCAGTTCTGCACCAGGACTAAATTAATCTAAAACTCAATGGCTCGTTTTGACGGCAATCCAACTACAGGTTCAAACACATCCACGAATTCCCTAACTATGAAAACACGATTCAACTCATCCGCCAATTCCATAACACCCAGTAAGGCATTCACCTCACAACTGGGGTTTTCTATGGTATAAACTATCCGATCATTACAATTCGGGTGTCTAAGTGATATTTTCCTATGTAGGTGAAATTTCCTAGCATCATAATTACTTAACCAATCCATACCCAATATAATTTTGAACCCAAAAAAATCAAATACATGCACACTACAAAACAAAGGTATAACCCAGAAGGTCAAACTATAAGTGGTCACATTCATCATAAGCATCGCATATTCTCCTATCGGATTTGTAAACCTTAAGGAAGTACCTAAATATATGGGTTCTAGGTTAAGTTTATCTACCAAACATCTAGATATAAAAGAGTGAGATGCACCAATATCAAACAAAACACTAATAGACATATCATAGATCTGAAGTGTCCAATAATGCTTTTCCCTTCTCCTGCACTATTGGTTTTGACGTAGCAGGCTCCAATGCAAACACTTGGCATTTATTCCCTTTTACTGACACTTTGCACTGGTTCTTGTAGTGCCCAATTTGATCACAATTAAAGCATCTGATTACTTTCTTCTCGGCAGCCTTCTTTCCTTTGCCTATCCGGCACTCATGAGCATAATGGCCTTTCTTATCACACTTATAGCAGTCCATTTTAGACTTTCTTCTTTGTCGCACCTCCTTTTTTAGCATTCTTTTTATGGAAAAACTTTTTCATTGGGCCCTGTCCAACCTGGACCTCTTTTTCCTTCTTCTTCTCCAAGCAAGCTAACATCTCTTTATGTCTCAACGCTATTTCCACTACTACATCACATGGATCTCTGATGTGCGGTAAAGTAGCCCTCGCCAACTCCGACTTCAAACCTCTAATAAACTTTTCATTTTTCTTCAACACCGTGTCAACAGTGGCATACCCACACCTGGCTAACTCTTCGAATATACTAGCGTATTCCAGAACTGACATTTCTCTTTGTTCTAGCTTAGTAAACTTCCTGATCAAGATAGACAGCGCTATTACTAACATGAAGCCTTCTTGATACATCCTCCTGAACTCCACCCTTGTCATAGTCTCTTCATCCACGCCAGCGGTTGTAGTATTCCATTAAAACAAAGCAGCTCCTTGAAGCTGTCTTGAAGCAAGTCTTCTTTTCTGCTCGTTATTGACCCCAAATCCTCTCATAATGTAGCAGGCAATTTTCTACTTTAATAGCATCCTCCATTCTGATAAACGGTTTTCCTCTAAGCCTAGTATAGTCTCTGCTCAAGTTAGCATATTGATTTACTACTAGAGCTTCTTGAACTCCTTCTCTAGTAGCATTAACTCCAACAACTCCAGATCTGATTCCATCTTGCATCATGTTTACGAAGAACTAATACATGCCTCCCATGTCCACTTGGGGAACCCAGCACCAACATTTTTAGTTTGAGTCTAACCTAGACTCTTTTACCATTTGGTTGGGCATTTCCATTTGTAGCGGTGCTTTTTCCTCCAAGGTTAACCCTAACTCTTCTTCCTTCCATATTTGTATTCAAACCTCGTAAGACATAGAAGAATAGCCTAACAAAGATAGGAGTCTAGAAATAAAGCGTATACTTATATATAGCAAGTACAAGTATACTACTATAGCATTATCCCATACCCCGATCCTATATCTAATTCGTAGGATTATGTTTTCAAAAAATAATTTTTGGTTTAAGTATTTCATAAACCATGCTCTGATACCAAGCTGTAATATCCCTTTCTAGACGCCCATAGTTAAGCGCTACAGATGCTACAGTAATTTATAGTATTAATTTTCGGCAACTAAATACGGCTATGTTAATGGTATCTATAATATCAGAAGCACTCGAATGTGAAACAAAACACATTTTTCAAAACATCATTTTTCCACTATATTTCAAAATAGATGCTTCATATTCAAATCACATAATCCCAAATGTTTCCTAGGCAATGATAAAATATACTTATTACAAAATACGCTAAGAGTGATATATGAAGATGCTCCCTTGGATGATCAAAGTCATGTAGTCATAATTGACTACATATACAGTGGAAATAAATACAAAACAAAGAATTGCAACTCCTAAATAGATATTTATTAACCTCCTGCTCTCCTTCGGTAGATTTATTCATCATCCTACTAAACCTTAAAGAACCTCAACCTTCTGTCTACTCAAGTCAATTTTGAGCACCCGAGATTTTAAGGGGAAAGCATAAACTTTAAGTCATACATAGAGCCGGGTGTGAATTATACTATACATCCCGGTTATTAATGTTAAGTGAGACTATGCTGCTTAGCGGAATGGGTTTCCCTCACTAACGTCCTTTTAAAACATATCTTTAGCAAACCTTTATCCTACAACCAAAACTGTTTAAACCTGTAAACATATCTTTTGAAAAAGAAGTATTTGTGCAGTGTAAAATAGAACTTGTATTTTGAATATGTTATTTGCCTCAGTTATTTGGGTTGTTTGTCATCATATTCATTTTTGAATTCGTCATACACAAACAGCTTATGACATGCATAGTGTATCGCTGTACATGCCACAAGGCCATGCACACTGATATTTACTTGGTAAAACTACAGTGATATGTGAGCACAAGGGCAAACCCAATCAAAAGCTTGGTTCAACTCGAGTGTAATACAAATACATCACAAAATTGTTGAGTACAAGTTCTCATGGTACAGGAATCCAAAAACCAACATAAAACAAGCCTCGATAAAAAATTTTAGTGGGTACAAATAAAAAACCTCAATCATTCAAACTCAAGTGTCAACCAGAATTCAACTCAGGTGCATGCAATACAAAACAATGAGTCAAGACAAAACTGGAGTGGCTATAGTTCAAGTCTACAACAGAAATGAAATCACTTGAATAACAAACCAGTGAGTCAAGACAACTAAAACAACTCGACCATTCCAAAATCAACAGTGAACCAGTACAAAAAGAGGTGGAAGGCACACAAAAGCAATCAAGCATAAACATAAGGAATGCATCAGAGTAATGAAATGTCCAGACTAGACTTCAAGATGACACAGAACAGATTTCAAGTGCAAAGCACAACGGAACCAGATTCAAAAGAATATACCAGACTATGATATGTATGAAACAAGCTCAAACTGCAATAACAAAGTGAGGAGACACACACACACACACACACACACACATATATATATATATATATATATATATATATATATATATATACGCTATAGCAATGAGTAGTCAAGTCAACAGTAGTAACTTCAAACTACATCGTGCAACAAACATACATACATACATACACACACACATATGAATACACTTGCACTAGATCAGTCAACATGAAAACAGCAGCTTGAATGGGCAAATGAACTCAAATACCAAAAGCCACAACTTCAAGCAAATTACGTAGTGCAACAAAACTCAAATGTATATGTTCAGAACTACACAAGTGAAAACAATCACCGGCATGAAGGCAATCAAATATACAGGTGAAGACAAATTCAAGTTTAGATGAATCATGAAATACACAAGCACGTTTAGACACATGAAAACAGGTGAATGCATAGTGCAAACAACATGAACACACATGATGCAATGCAACCGCAGTTTTTACAAGTTTCATATCAAGTTGACATGCAGTCAAACACAAAGTGAATCCAGACCAATATCACACAACAACAAAGGCAACAGGATAACTCGGCCAACTATACAGGTAAACCAGAGAATACAAGAGACAACATGAAGTGTCAGTATAACCAGTTGCAGTAACAGAGTAAAGGTATGCAAGAAAATGAAACTTGTAGTTAATCCAAGTCAAATTCTCATATCAAAAAATCAAAGTGCCGAAGTTACAGAGAAAAATTCAAATGGCCGAGCATAGAAAATTAAATAATTCAAAGCCGTGGTGACCAAGGTAAAATCGAGCAAGTCAAAATCAATGCCGTGATATTCGAGGAACAAAAATATAGGAATTGAAAAAGTCAGAAAACATCAGAAGCATCCAAATGAAAATCAGTGGCCAAGCAAGAATTGAAATAAAATATATACGAATGAGATTATAGGATTCTGAATCATATTTAACCCAATCATCATTGACATTTCAAAGGCATTCAAGTTCAAGCAACAACGGAGAGGAATAAATCGTTCAACTGGAATCAAAGTCGGGAATAATCAATAACCAGTGAAAGGCAATCGCATACCATTTCATATCGAACTCGATGAACTAAAGCAACCGTGTGCAAATCAAAATGAGTCGATTATCAAAGCAAATGAAAGTAATAGCCATTGTGATCGACCAAAAATCAAGCGGCAGCTTCAATTACATAAAAGCCCTACATTGTTGAAAGAAAACGAATGAAGAGGCAACCATTTTCACAAAGAAAGAATACATGCCGATTAATATAAAAAGGGTAAGGGGATAATTTTTATCATTTTACTTATTTGGGCTGACATTTTTTAATTTGGAATTTAAGTTTTAAAAATTAGGGTTTTATTATTTTAAGTTGTCTTTTATTTGTAATTTGTTTTTAAACTTTTGTAAATTCTAGTCGTGTGACTAGAGGACGAACTACGGTGGTGTAGTTTGAGAATTCGCAACCCAGTGGCTGAGTTATGACAGAGTTTTGATCGTAGAGTTCGATTAGTCGAAGCAAGTGTTGTGAATTTACGTGTGTAAGCGTCTGACTACTTAATTTGTAGTAGAAACCTTGGGAGCAGCACATAGGTATGGTTTTGCCGAAGCTGGGTAAATCTGTGTTGTTCTATTTCTGCTTTTAATATTCTACTATTATCTGTGCTGCTATTATTCGGCTATTATCAGTGCTGCAATTAATGTTATATATTTCCACATTAAATTTTTATTATTATTTGTATCACCCTATTCACCCCTCCTCTAGGGTGAAATCGATCCTACAAACTTAACATCTCCCAGGGTCATCCGATCCTAATGGTTTTGCGGGCTCACCAATAACCTATTTGTATACAGGCATATATTCCCTACTATGTGTAATCACAATTTTAGTCTTACCTATGACAAAACCCTACATACTGGAATTTTAAGCTAAATTAGCTGGGGCTAATAGGTAATGTATAGGGCGCGACCCTATTCCAATCCCTCCTGGTATTCTAATGTTTGAGTCATTTTCTCTAGGGATAACTTTCCTTAAATTTTCGTTGAAAAACTCTTTCAAATTTGATTTAAATCTTTAAATCATACTTACACTAGGAAAATACATATTCTTTATGCTTTACTCAAAATCACTTTGCCATGTTATATATGTATATTACTCAACCCCTTGTTGATGAAAACATTTACCCCTTTCGAAATCATTAAACCTTGTCTTTCAAAAACATTGGAAAAATCCTTTCCTTTCTTTTCTTCGAAAGCTCTCTTTAAAACATTCAAACATTGCCTTTCGAAAACATTGGAATAACCCTTCCTTTCTTTTCATTGAAAGTTTCGAAAATAAAGAAAAACCTTCCCTTTCGCTCCCTTCAAAACCCTAGGGAACCATCCCTTTGAACCCATTCATTAAAACTCTTTCGAAAGCATTGAAATATTAAACCTTTTGAAAACCTTTGGGTTCAATTCAAAAAACGTGGAAAACTTTCGAAACAATTCAAAGTATACTGCTTCGAAATCTAAAAACCCATCTCGGTCGAAACCTTTTGAATTATCCCTTCAAGTAGAGCAAAAGGATAAAAAGCTCATTGAAGTCAAAAGAACTTCTTTCGAAACCATTAAACCATCTCTTTCGAAACCATTTGGGTTATACGTCAATTATAGAAAAAAAGGTCTTTAAAACATTTAAGTCAAAAGCTTTTGTTTTGAAACCATTTCCTAAGTAAAGAAGCGATGGTGTCGAAACCATCCATTCGAAAGCATGGGAGAAGTGGCCAAGTTTTAAAAAGATTTCGACTTTATCGAAAGAGAATATTTAATACTAGAGTGCAACCCATTCGAAAACATGTCTTTTAAATCCATTAACCAGTCGAAAGCTAATTGAGTTGAATGCCATTTAGTAGAAAGCAAGCAGGTGCATTTTAATTTAAAAATAAAGTGAAATTTTGACCTCTTTGGAACCTATGGTTTTGACCTCATACCTTTCGCTTTCTATCCAAATCGCTATTTACCAATTTCTAGATACCAAGTGCACTGGTTTCGATGGAGATGGAGGCGAAGGACTTGGTCAAAAGCCAATTGAGGCAGAATCAGGTGCCGAAAGCAAAAAAACAGTTTTAAAGCTAAAATAAACAATTCTTGTCACCTTACCGACTTTATGTGCATAATTTTGATTGGTTGCCTCTTTTCTTTACCATTAAAAAGCGTTGCACATTTTAGAGCTAATCATTTAACGTAAATCATTCGCAAAATACCCCTTCTCCTTAATTATATATATATAACAATTAAGTCCCATACCTTAAATAATTTTACATATTCATCAAAACACTTAGGAAAAATCTATAAAAATTCTAGAAAATCCTTTTCAATGTGTTTTCTAACATATAAAATTTTTGGATCTAAATAATTATTTATTTTACCGTAAATAATTTATAACCCAATAAATTATTCTCTTTACTAGAAAATTAATATAAAATCCACCATAATTTAGAAAATTATGAAAATTGAAACCCATATCTATAATATCATTTTCGATCTACTTAAAAATTTGCAAGGCATATGGATGTTATTTATTAGAGTTTTCATATCAAACATGTCATAAAAACTTATATGAATGTGCATAAATCATCAACAAGCATATATAAACTTCCAGTCATTCAAAACGTGGCATTATCATGAAAAATCATTTCGGTTTACCCTTAAATCTGAAAACTATAAGAAAAATGGGATGTAAGAATCATTCACCTTAGCTTTGTAATTAAAGATATGAGATTTGATGTTGAACAAATTGATTCACTTCTTCTTCTTGAAATCCTAGCTTTTATCTTCTCTTGAGATTGAAAATGGTGTTTGGCCTTAGGGTGTTTTTGCTTGAAAAAATGAAATAAACATGTGTTTGTTTTCCTAAGGTTTAGGGTTTAAGTTCATCCTATTTTCCATTTTTCCCTTCCTTATTTTCTAACATATCTTATTCATGTTATCTCGTTTTGAATTACCCATTAACAAGGCACGGCTGCCCTTAATTTTAAACAAATATCAATCTATTAATAATCTTATATTATTTTATTTTATTTAGCAAATTAAATATTTTAATAATGTTACTAAAAATATGGGGTGTTACATTAATTCTGATATATTCTGTATTTTGGAGTGACAGTTTGTACTGTCCTTGATATATTCTATGTTGTCGATTCTGCTGTGATTGTTTTTTTCTTCTATGTTCTTTGTTCTTTTCTTTTCATTTACCCTAACGATCTGTCTACTTTCGATGGTCAAAAAGGTGGGTCATTACATTTGTTGAAGCTTTCTAAAGATGTATCCATCTTCTCCTCCTCTTCCTTTTCTTCTTCTTCTACATCCATTTCGTCGCTTCTTGCTCTTCTTCTTTTTGTATTTCTTTCTCCTCTTCCTATGTCAATCTTTCTTCTTTTTCAACAAGATTTTCATACGGTTCGAAATAGGTGGAATATGCATAAGAGAAATATTGGCCTTGTCGATAAAAATTTGAGGAAGAGTTGATTCTCCTCTTAAATCAACACTAAAATGTATGAAAATTCTAGTAAAATACACACAATAGTAGAGTGTGTTCTCATGTCATGAAATAATCTTTTGAACAAATCTAAGATGACTTGTTCCAAATTGATGTCATGGTTTCTGTAAATGGCGAAAAGAGACTTAAATTTTTTGCGTAGGGTTAATGTAATTATCCGTCCTAGGAGTGATACTTTATTGTAAAATGAGAATCATAAGTCTCGATTTTGGTTAGAAATTATTTTGTTTAAGATCAAATTCTTCGTCACTTTCAAAAATGTTGTGAAAAATTCACGATTTTTTTCATCAATTTGAAAAGTGGAGAGATCAGTTCCACTAAATTTATAACCAAGTATATGACCCAAAAGTTCATAAATTAAAACAATTTGAGTGCCATTTACACTGCTCCAAATTTGTCCCTCTTCTCCTGGAAAAAAGATTTCCATTTAAATTTTTGCACAAAACATTTTAACCAAATCCAGATAAGACACAAAATCATTTTGAGAAGAGTCAACCAAACCGAGAATATCAATTTAAAAGCAAAGATCTTGTAGACAACAAGACGAAAAATCATCAAATTTAGCAAATCTTTTGGGAAAAACTTTTCTGGAAGCAGCATATTCCATATAGGTATAAATGGCTTCTTTTTCATTAAAAAAAGCCTTTAGTTCTCTTTGAGAGCCTTATGGTTTTAGGAGTATGATTTGAGGAGGCTATCTTTGAGATTTTGAAGAGATAAGAGAGTGAAGAGGTTTTTGAATTTTGAAATAAAGTGAGAAGTGAATGGATAAAGATAAAATGAATTGATAGAGAGTGAAGAGTTATGTTCTCTGGTCAAAATGATGCCTTTTCGGGGCATTTCACTAGAAGGACAAACTTTGCAGTCCAATTAGTTTCTAGGACATACATCCACAGAAATTAATTTCAAGGCCAAAGTCAGCACAATAATTACTTTTAAGGACAAAGTCAGCAGTCTAATTACTTTCAATGACATAATTTCATATGTTTTTAGGCCCTAGAAATTAATTATTTTGCATTTTGTCCTTAAAAGTAATTATTTCAGTTATGTGTCGTACAAACTAATTGCACTTGCTAAAGAGGCCTTTGTGGCTAATTTCCACTTTTCAAAACATGTGGATAAATAAAAAAGAGAGCAAAATTCAAATTTTGAATTTGAATAGAAATTTCAAATTACTGGCAAGTATGCTAACATACAGTTTGGGTATATGTCGACATATAGCTCATAAAATTGAAAACTAAAACGTAGATAAAATATTCCTCTATATGTTGACACATACACATTTATATTCAACTAATATTATTATTAATCTATGTGTTTTTCAAAATACATACAAAACAAAATGAAATAAAAACTAAATGTAAAAAGCTCCGCTTTGGCTCCTATTCTTTAATCTGTTATGATTAATCAACTATTGTCATTAAACACATGTTTGCATCCTTAGTATCTGGTTCATTGTTGCATGAGAAGTATCTGAATCATCCAATGTTGTTGTGTAAGCCTTTTTTCTTTTTCTTGATGAATCGGTAACCGATGAGATTTATGATTTATTCTAATGTGGACAGTCTCTTTGTAGTTGACTGAATTCATCATAGTTGAAAGATTACAGTTCTAGTTGCAGGCGACTTTTTTCAGATCTTTGAAAGTATTTCATTTTTCTATACTTTAGGAACTTTTTAAAAAATTTGGTCATGAAAGCAATTTATTCGTCATTGTTATCGTCTGAATCCTTATCGTTGGCTATTTCACTGGAAGTGATGGATTTCTTTGCTGTTTTCTTCCTTTTTCTGCTCTGCAGTTGTGCTACATAGGACATTAAATTGCCAATTAACTCTTCAATTTTCTGAGTACTAACATCATTAGCCTCTTATATTGCTAGTATCTTATTATCTCATTCAAAGAGAGTGAATTAAGGATTTTTCTAACTTGGTCCTATTAAGAATTTTTTTACCTAATGCTACTAAGGAATGCATCATATCTTGATATCTACAATACATGTTAGAATTAGACTCGTTTAGATTCATTTTAAACAATAGAAACTGATTAGTTAGCTTGGAAATTTTGGTCTGTTTAAATTTACTAGTGCCCTTATGTTTAACTTGCAATGTTCTCCAAATTTCATATGTGGAGTTAAAAAATAGAGGCTCTATTAAATTTATTTTTATCTAGCGAGCAAAATAAAATATTCATGCCTTTATAATTATTCTGTCCAAGTGCATTTTGGTCAAGAATCCATTTTGAAAACTTAGTCTGGGGTTCTATGTACTCATTTTATGTAATATTCCAAATATCAAAACCATTAGACTGTAAATAAATATTTATCCTACATGACCAATAAGTGTAGTTACTGCCATTAAAAAGTGGGGTCTAGCAATAGATTTTCCTTTGACAAAAGTGTTAACAAATGTACTAACAGTATTGCTAGCCATTTATACTTTTTTTAAAATCAAATCATGAGTCTATGAAAACCTAGTGCTCTGATGCCAAATGTAGGTTGTGAAATTATGGATCTTAAGGCTAATTAAACACTAGAAGAGGAGAATTGTGCTTTCTAACTTTTGTAAATCTTTCTAAATTTCTTTTAAGTTTGGTATTAAATCATAGATTATTAATATAGAAATATATCAACAATCAGTTAAATTTGCAATCATAGATAAAAACAGTACAACAAAGTAAAGAGCTAGAGAGATGACACTAGGGATTTTATATTAGTTCAGCTTTCTCATACATCCAGTCCCATATAATTGCTTTCACATATTTCTTTTCAAATACCAATATATAAATGGGCAAAAAGGCAAACCCAAATACAATCTCGATTTTGAGGCCATGAGACACACCCTTCTGAACTGACGAGCTTAAGAATACCCACTTGATTTGAACGGGCTATGAGCACACCCACTAGATTTCCAAGCTATTAAGCACACTCAAGAAAATATAAATAGAGTTTAGTAGTTTTTCCAAAGATAATTTCTTAAACTTTGGATGCAACGGACCCTATAGCCACTTAAACAACACTTTGATCTTTGAATTGAGTGAAAGATGTTTCAAAAACAATGAGAAAGTGGTATTAAATCAATACAAAGAAGTATGAATTGACTCTATTCGACTTTGAAGAGAATTCGAGTATATTTTCAATGGAGTTTTCAAGAGAGTAAGAAGAGGGAAGATAATAAATAAACCTAAATTTTAAATTTTATTTGAAATCCCATTTATATAGTAAATCAACAAATATGTCCATTCGTGAAGAGTTATAACGAACAGACACTTCCACTGAAAATTTGAAAAAACACTTGGCGGCAAGTATGTCGAGATATCATCTGCCTATATGTCGATTTATGCTTGTAAATTTTGAAAAGTAGTTTCTTTTAAGATGTTTTGAAAATCCTATACTTTGTAAAATAATTTGATACTTTATAAAATAGTTTGAACATAGTTTATAAACATATTGAACTTTGAAAAACTCTTATAAAATTTTTGAAAATTTAAAATATAAAAGATAGAAAATAAGAGATAGAGATTAAAGATTGTTATCAGGGACTTAACAATATACTATGACTCTATACACAAATTATAATCTTGAGATCTTTATATCTTGGTTTTTATACCCATAAGTCTTCATATCCATCTTTTAAGTCTTTATATTGTATGGTCTTCGATTCAACCTGTGTAATATTCTGTACTATATACTATATAACATGGCGAAACATTAGTATCTATAATTTTATATGGTTGTTATTAAGGTTGTTTTCACCAAAATCAATAACTGAGGTATTAACAATATACTCTTAGGATATAATATTATATGAGTAATAATTTAATGTGTGTTTTATGAAACGGTTCACAAATGGTTTTAATATTAAAAGAGATATATTATTTGTCTAAATGAATGTGATATAAAAAGTAATTAGTATATTTGAAGAAATCAATAGGAGAAAATACATAGGTTGTGCGTAGATCTTTTTATTTGTATGATAATTCTTGATCCAGCATTTGAGTACAGGGTTTCTAAGCGATTTACACCACCCAGACAAGGATTTTTCACACGATACTCGACGATGATAGTTTCTTGATATGACCTCAAGGTTTTCCAACATAATATAGGGCTATGTAAGAGAAATAGAAGTTTCTAATCAAGAAACCTGATCGAAGTCTGCAATAGAGTGGTAAGGTGATCTATACTAGTTTGAAAGTGAAATATATGACCAATCAGATGATCAGATCAGATACCACGTACAAGTGATCCATTCACATCGTATAGGCTTAAGTATATATGTAAACTATGTTTTGTTCGCTTATGGGTAGTTTAGGGAATGAATCTTCAGATTTTTCTTGGTAGCTTGAATAATCTTCTAAGTAATAATCTGAGGCTGTTGAGCATAAGGTACGCTTAGAAGATTATTTATTGTCCTTGTGTGATGAGAGGGTTTTTGTACTTGAGCAAGCTATGAGCTCTGTTTGCTAGTGATTTTGAATATTCTTAAGTATTGATGTTGTGATAAATCGGATTTTTGGACATCTGTTAATTGGTAATTAACTGATTGTAAACTATTGAAACACTGATGTATAAGTTAAACCAATAAAATTCTGATAATTAAAAATATCAAGATATAAATATTAGTTCGATGACCTCCTGATATAATTATTTAAATTGGCAAAATTTATCTTTTCAAAGACAAATAAAATATGTATTTTTTTGGCAAAGCCAGCCGGTTTTATAGTGGACCGTCCACTTTTTATTACGAGCGTAATAAGAGTTTGAAGTACAGGAGTAAGGCGAGGCACCTTAACTATAGAGAAATAAGAAAATACAGCACAGGAGTGTGACAGACATATCACAACTACAACTAACAACTATCAAACTAAGTCTCCTCCAAAGAGAATGGAAGACGAACATCAGCTTCCACATGCGAAGAAGCTAATGAGGCATGCCCAAGAATACCATAATAGGGGCGAAATAGGAGAGCAAGAGAAGGATCATAAATCTCAGCATCAGAGGAGTAAATAAATGATCGATCCCATGTAAAATCAGCAGGCATAATAGAATTTAACTCAGCATGTGTTCCATCCAAATCAAGTATCAAGGAATCACCAGAAGGCCGATAATATAGCCGTCATCTGTCATTAGGATCTCCAGAGACAAATCTACAATAGGAACCATCAACGGGGTCAAAACGTAAAGCAGAATGACGATCAACCCAACATCTCTCAGGTTCATCCCAAACGACAGGCAACACAGACGTTGCAAGATCCTGAGCAGGAGAGGAGTTCACAGTAACAATAAGAGGGTCAATGGGAAGAGGAGGGGATGAAGGCCGTGCAGGAGGAGACGAAGTTCCAGGAACAGGAGATGGAGGAACAGGAGGAACTTTGGGAACCCATTTCCTGAGCGGGGCCCGAGGGAGCGGAATCTTAGGCTCAGCAACAGAAGCAGCAGAATGCATACAAGCGGAATCCAAGTGACCAAAGGAGAGACAGGAGGAACAAATGTCTGAAACCCAACCATAATGTACACGGACATCCATCATATGGCCAACAGCAAGCTGAACTGGAATAGAGGTAGGGAGAGGCTTACAGGGGGAAATCTCAATCAGCGCCTTAGCGTACACCAGCTTATCACACGCAACAGTATTAGTATCAAAACATTTCAATTTTCCAACATTGCATGCAAGCCAATTCAAACCAAGCAGCGGCTGAAGAGCAGAAGGAATATGAGAAAAATAAACCCAAACAGGGATTGAACGCACCTGCTCTCGCACACTAGCAACCGTAGGAGACCAAGGAGTAATAATTAACGGTTTCCCATCAAAAAAAGATGGTTCAGCCTCAAGAACACGACAGCGATCCTCAAAGGAAGAGAACAACAGGAAATACATAGTGTCGACCAGCTTAACTCGAAGATTCCCGCGTAGCTTCCAAACCTTACGACAAAAAGAAGCCGCGTCGACAAGGCGTTGCTTTGGGTCCAAAAAGAAACCAACTAAGTAATCCGACCAATAGTCAATACCGGCTTGCAAAACATTCGACGGAGGGATCATCACGCCATTTTCCTCAACGATTTCAAAATTGCGGGTTCATAAACACCCGCATTACGGGGCAGAGATGTAAAGAGCGATGACCAAGTTTTGGAAACCGCCGAGGAAGGGGAAGCCGGAGGTAACGCCTTGACAATGGGAACACCAATAGGAATGGCTCCAGAAATCATAGTGGCAGCATGCGAATGAACAGCAGTATATAATACAGAGGGCTTGGGAAAGTTTTTCTCATAATCATTTAAACAAACACCTGAAGTGCAGTGTGTAAAAACCATTTTCTCAGTAGCTACAGGTTGCAAATCACTTCCAATCCCACCGATATCATCACCATACACACATGAAGCTCCAACATCAGTAGCAGCCTTAGACAAAGTACAACTAGCAGGTCGACATAAATTACTAACCTCACATCCAATACACGATGTACTGTCACTAGAACATACAACTGCAGTTCGAACTAAAGAATTCGCAGAAGGAAGCGGTGGGAAATCAGATTCACAAAGCGAAGGCGACATGAGCACTGACTTCCTAAAGGTCCTACCGGAACGAGTAGAAGAAGGCGCTGAAGAGGGGGGGCTATAGGGAGAGACGGCGGAAGAGGAGAGGAGGGCATGGAGAGATGAGGGGGATCGATGGTTGGAAGAAAAGGGCTCGAACGGGAGGAAATAAATGTCACGACCACAAAGGAAGAACGCAACAGAAAACGTTCGCCATTAAATTTTAAACAAAGCTTTTCTAAATGTTTATGTATATATATATAAGTAGATTGTAAATAGAATTTGCATTTTAAATTCAAAGGTAAATATCTTAAAATATAAATTGGATACAAAAACTTTTCATTTAAACACTAAGTATATACATATGGTTATAAATTAATAAAAAGGTTTATATCATTTCTTTTGAAATTATATCAAATAAGTAAAAAAAATGTATAAAAAAAAATATAAACATAAATAACTATATAAAAACATAAGGAATATATACAATGTTAGTTTTGATACTTGTGAGCTAGGTATAACATGCATTATACATGTGCAAGCTTAGTATAACTTGCAAATAACAAATGGGAATATGGTTTTTCTTTTTAAAAAAACTTATATGATATGGTGTCTGAGAAACCTGGTTATTCTAGTTCAACACTTTTTCATTTTCATGTTCAAATCTAAATCCTTCTTCTTCTTTCGTCTTTTCAAAAATTTAAAAAAATCAAAACTAAAACAACATTAGTTTTTTTTCAAGTTTTCTACCTGATTCAAGAGCAAAGTAAAATCAGATTCAACTCTAACGTCAAGCAAGATTTAAGCTTTAGATCATTTCAAATAAACATCAAGTACAGATCAAAACAGATTTCCAGATCAAAGATTCAAATCAAGGCAGTTCAACCTATTCTTTGTTTTTTTCAAAACCTGGTGAGCAAATATTTTTCTTAAAAAGCTTAAATATATTTTTAACCTGATAAATTGTATATGTAATGACGTGAACTGCTTTGCACGGATGAATTTATGTAGTTGCATGTAATTAGATATGAAAAGCCCGTGCATGGCTATGTATATGTATATTTGTATGTCTCTATTATATTACAGTCTCAAATCCACTAAATTCAATTCAATTTCTTTTGATGTAACTAATCTCTACAGATGAAATGTGTATATGAGTGTAAATTATTTAAAAAAATAATTTCAAGTGAATAAATTTAGTAATTATTTCAAAAACAAAAAATTACAATTAAAATTTTCAAACTAGAAAAATCAATGATCTCAATTTCAAGTTTTGATCATACTAGCAAAATCGTATTAGAAAATAATGATTTTTGATAGTGGTTTCAAGATTTTAAGGTTTGGGATTGTTGGGAATTTCTGAGTTGATTGGAAATCGAATTTCGTTCGATTTGGCGATCGACGATAGAGGAGTGTCGCGCTTGGAGCTGGGGGTAGTTGGAAGGACGGAGTTCATAGGAAAAATGGTGGTTGGATTTTCAGATCATTGGTGCGACTTGGAGACGTCGATTTAGGGTTTAATGATCGGTTTTGGTCGATATTGTATGCGAGGGTCATGTATCGTCGGGGAAGCACCAAAGACGATCGTTGTAGGGGAGATTGGAGTGTGGGTCATCGGCGTAGCTCTGGTCGTGATCGCGTGGCTTCTGGTGATCTATATCGACGGCGCATGGTGGTTCTTATCGATCGAGTGGGTTCCCAGTTGTGATCGTTAGCTCGATTTCGATTTCCAAGCGTTGTTTATCGCGTTGGATGGTCGAGTCGACTGAGGTAGGTGTCGGCGACTTGTCGAGGATCAGAGAGTTGGTCGGTGGAGCGTGGGCATGGTGTGCACGTGCATATTTGCATGTTTGTGTTTGGGTTTGATGTGGTAGTCGAGGGAGAAGAGTTTTTCTCGAGTCAGTCTCAAGGTAAATGGTGGTGTGTCTCGAAGGAAGAGAGGAGGGTGAGTTGCTCAGAGTTGGGCTCAGAGGTTTTAGCTTTGGGCCTGGGTTTTGTTATATATGAATTAACCTGATTTTTAAAAGTAAAACAAAAGTGAATTTAGTTAACAAAATTTTAAAAAGCAAATAAGTTCAAGGCTAAAATATTAAACAAAATTTTCGAAGCAAAGGATTGATCATGTTCAAACAAGTTTTCAAAGATTTAAATGTTAAGGTTTAATGTTCAAAATTGTTTTGTTTAAAAGGTAATTATATATTAGGTTAATTGTGTAGTTAATTCCTAAATGTTTATCAAATGAAAATAAAATGATGTAATTAAGAAGTGAATAACACTACACCAAATAAGTGATTTTGCAACATTTTATGTCTGTCAATTGCTAACACTTTTAAATGTCACAGACCGCTAACAGTAAAAAAGTGTTATGATACCTAGAAAGTGTTAGTAAAAATAAATAGTTTTCTGCATTAATTTTTCCAACGCATATAAGTGTTACAACAATCGGTAAAAATGTAAATAATTTAATAACAAAAGGAGTCTTTGTAATTTGCAAGTACAATCCCTTTTCCCACGCTTGTCCATTCCTAATCAGATTTTGGCCGCCTAAAATTTAATTTAGGTTTTGCTCTTCCTCGCAGAAAATCCAACGTCCTTCTCCCTCAATCGCACTGAATTAAATCCATGCCTAATTAGTTTCAACTTCATTTATTGGAAGTCGATGTTTGGAAATTCGAGCGGTTCGAATTTCTCGAATTTGGGTCTAGTTGCTGTCGATGCTCGTAGTTATTGTGGTAAGGTCGAAGGATTTGTGGTCAGGTGAGGGAGGCGTGAATTCGTGATTGAAGTCACGGTTGCGATTGGATCTGTTGTTCAAACTGAGGGAGGTCGAGATTGAATTACGGACGATGAAATTCGACGCAATGTTTGTAGTTGGTTTGGGAATGGGGGTTGGGGCTCGACTGGTACTGATTTGTGGTGATTTTGGAAGCAGTTGCAGGCGATTGGCTGAGGAGTAGAGGAACAATGTCGTCGAACTGGGTAGAGATGTTGCTCGAGTTGAGAAGGCGATTGCTCTAGTTATTTTGGTGGTCTTCTGTATAGAATATGCGGTTATTTTTCATAAGTATGAACAAATTGATAGACTCGGGTTTGAATTCTGAAGAACTGAGAAAGCTTTACTATGCCTGTCAAATTGGGGATTTATTCAGGTTCTGTTCTCTTCTTACTTTTATTACATTGTTTAAACCACATGGACTTTACTCTTAAATCTTCAGCATATGTACCCTTTAAGAAATTATTTCATAGTGACGTGCAGAGGCGAAGTTAAGTTTAGGTTGAAAGGGTCTTAGAGGAGTCAGCTTATGATGTTGCCATAGCTGTAATTTTTTAAATCTGGCGCTATGTAATTAACGGGACACGATATAATTAATCAGATATGACATACTGTTTCTAATGAACTAGGTAGTAGCCATCTTTGTCTTGTCTAATTCCTCAATGCCATACTGTAACTACATGTGTATCTGACTCTTGTTCGTACTCTCTTTGTTCAAGGGAAACTGTCTGATACCTTGGCCTGAGAAATCCATATTAATTCGTTAGCCGTAAATAATGAGAAAGAATTAAAGCTACCATCAGATGTTAACTTTGTGAAACCTTCAACGTTGGTTACTGATACCATTGTAATTGTTATAAAGAATAGCATTTCAAGAAGCATTAAGTGTATTCATTTTTCTGTGTCTACGTAATTTGCAGTTGATAAATCATGGCATTTGCAGCGAATTAATCGTGAGAATTAAGGGTGATATTTCAGAATTCTTCAAACTCCCATTAGAGGAAAAAGAAAAGTTCAGTCAGTTGCCAGGAAATCTCGAAGGCAATGGGAAGTTATTTGTTATGTCTGATGACCAGAAACTCGATTGGGCAGACATGTTGTACTTCAATACGCTACCACTTATGAAAAGGAACGTCAATATTTGGCCTTCCAATTTAAGGTCCTGGTAATTTTTCTTCTTTAATTGAGAAGGCTGCATCCTTTAATTCCTTCATTGTAACATGTGTAACTAGTAATCCTTTCCCAAATCATTGCAGTTAATTTCCTCAAACTGATGAATATATTGGTGGTCCCCATTGTACAGATCATAAAATACTGAAATGCTTCAGCCTGAATATGCATAGTATTTCCAAGTTTGTTTGGTGCACCGATTGTTCGCATAGCTATTCACCCAAATGCAATGAGGTTAATTTTTCTTTCATGTCCGAAGTCTTTTGTTTTACGTATGGGTTCATATGATTTGATCTGGTAGATTGCAGCTTGGATATGGTTCTAAGGCAGTGGAACTTCTATCGAGGTTGGTCTCATCTTTTTTTAGCGCTTTGTCTAACAAATGTTTTCAAAATGATACATAGAAAATTCCCTGTTTATCCTGAATGTTCTTGAATTTAAATTGCCATGATATATGTTATGCTAAGGTGGTTGTATTCTCAATTCTGTAATCTGTAGCTCATACAAGTCGATGTGCACATGTTAAACTATTGACATTTGTGGAACCTTGCAACTCTTTTCAAAATTACCATTGGATGTTGGTTTTCTTTTTCTGTTTAATGAGTTGATAGAAAATACTTGTAAAATAAAATAAAGTGATTGCGTGTGATACAAGGTACTATGAACGGCGGTTGGCAGATTTCAATGAAGAAGATAATGAGGAGACCGAAGAGCCTAAGCCAAGGTCACAGTCACAAAAGCTGCAGAGAAGGTATACCTAAAAACCTTTATTGCTAAAATATTTCTCAGCGTTGGTAAAATGGTTCTTGCTTATATGATTTACATGACGTACACTCACAACCTATTTACCAGAGTCAACAAATATCTAGTTTAGTCAAAACGAAACAACCCATTATTCCAAAACTTAGATCTAAATTTCCAAAGGAAATTAAAAAAACTAAGGGGTTAAAGATATCATTGTAAGGAGAGCTACAAACAAATACTATCAGTATGATTTGTCAAAACCTAGGGAAATTCCAAATGCGGAGAAGAATGAGACTCAAATCAAATTGGGGATTTGTTTGGTAATTACAGAGTGGGAATTACCGATCACAAAAGCATATATCTAACCCTTTCTATATTTAGTGATACTTCTCGCTCACAAAAGCATATATCAAACGCTTTCTATATTTCCATTTTGTATCCATCTTTAATGGATTAACAAGATGTTAGGGGAACATTTGTTGTGTGATGACTATGGTGGCGACTCGATTGAGTTATTCAATTATATGTAGTTATCCAATCTATTTAGTATTATGAATTTATGTTGAAATACTGGTGTAAGATAGTGTTCATGTTATTTCTGATTTAATGTAATGTCAGTAATGACCATTACCTAGTATTATATTTGTACATAGAATGAGAAAATCCAAAATGATGAGTTTTTACTATATTATAATATCACTTGTAACTATATTATAATATCACTTCTTGTTAAACTATTACTATTTAATTAAACTGCCATATGCTTTGAGATTTATCCCATATGTATATACATGCAACAAATAGCACGAGGTGTTTATTACAAATTCTATCCATTTTTACCAAGTCTGTTTACAACGCACCAAAAAATAAACCATTCACAAAGCCATATATAAATCAATCAAATACAAAATAAATAAAACGTGAGCATTTTGTACAAAGATATATAGGCGACAATGACAAAAGACACATATCAATTATACAAATAGGTTTAGTCTATCTCTCTGGTTCAGATTCTGGTTCTGGTACACAACCAAATAGTCCTAACGTCCTATACATCTGCGACAACCCACTCAAAAACTCCACCACGAGTTTAAACAACTCTTCAAAACTAATTCATATATTTGCTTGTGTAGCCTTTTTTTATATTCTCTCTTTCCAATATCGCAAGTAAAGTTGACATATTTCAATGTACAGTTTTGATTTATAAATGTAGGAATCAAGCACTAAAACGTTTGTTCACCTGTATAACCTGTAATTTCTACAATTTCCACTAATTACAACTGGAATTCCAAATATCAATGGCAGGATTCTAATTATGCAAACACTTAGTACATTCTTTCTGCAAGGTTCCTAGATATAGAAGGGTAAGAATACTGAGTGGTATTGTGTCTAATTAATCAATGGCACATTTTTTTGTTATTTAAATTTTTGTCTAATTATTAGTTGTTTGATTCTTTGATGGATTGCAAAAGCATAAAGGGAAGGGATGGGGATGTTTAAATCTACTTTAGGTATTCTGAGAATGTTGGGGTTGGGGGCATCACTGCATTCTTTTATGACAATGTTTCTTGTTTTTAGATAAGCTAAGAGGCAATACATGGAGGCTAAAGAAGAAAAAAGAGAATCGATATGAGATAAATGCTTAGTGTGGAGATGGGAGAGAAGATCCAGTGCCTCGTGAAGGGTATGATTGATACCTAGGTAAAAGTTATTGATGTTAATGTAGAAAGGAACGGCTTTAGGGATGGTCTGTTTCCTTAGGAAGAAGAGACCTACTATGAGGAGAAGACGACACACGATGGGACTGGCGACTCCAGACTTCGATCGATGGTAGGGTAGTGGAAACTCCAGACTTCGATCAACTTTAGCACAACACATAACTCAACAGTAAGGATCTCTGGATTGTTGACATCAAGCAACTTTGATGAAGAAGTTATAAAAAGCAAGGATTTCTGGATTGTTGAATTTTTTGCACCATGGTAAGTGTTACTTCCATATTTATGTTTTTGTAGGTAACATAAAAGTGATAAGGACACTTCACTAAAAACTTCAATTTTATATTTGATAACCGATGTCATTTTCCGATTTGCTTCTAAATATGCTTTAAATTGATTCACTTAATTTATTTGTTTGGCATGCTAAAACTACCACTATAATAGTACTCTAATATTAATTGACTTCTATACATATTGAAAATGTAAGATTAAGTTAACCAGATTGCTTTCTTATTTTTTTTTTCAAATTAGTTAGTCTCAAACTTATTTGTTGCCGCGTTGCTGACTAATAGGTCGCAAAATTCGCAAAAAGATCCCCAAATGAAACTAAGTTGGCTTTATTCAAAAAAAATTCAAGTTCTTATTGACTAGACACATTGATCGGAATACATAAGTTTGGGACTAGTTAAGTTTGAAGCCTTATTCAAAATATCATAGCCAATTGTTATGATATTAGCTTCGTTTTTACATTCCCAGTTGTAATTAATGAAAATCAAAAACTATTAAGTGATTTGTTTAGTCGTGATTTATTTAGATCAAACAAATGAAAATGATCATTTAGATTATGCATCCACCTTAATTTGCTTAGTTCCTTCTTGGATTCTCAATTTTCTGTCTGTTCATTTCTGCCTTTTACAACATTGTCTAGTTCCATTTGGCCACTTTTTATTGATTACTAGTTACTTTGTGTGTTTTTAGGCAATATTTTTGTAACGTACACTGAAATCTTTATGAGTGCCGGAGTTCAATAAGAATTTATGCAGGCATTAGATAATAAGAAATCAAATGTAAACATATATCATGGCAATTGAACTAACTTGAATCGTTAAATAACGTGTTTAGTATTATTTAATATGAATGGTTATTCATCTTCACAACTGACAATATTAAGCCCTATTTGTTTGATATTGCGACTTTTGAATAGGAAAACATCTTATAAGCCTGAAAGGAATGCCTTCATAGGGCTTGAATTACGCTAAAGCTGCCCCATTCAGTTAATTAGCATCTTCTTCGACAGTAAACAAACAAACTAGCGAACCACTCTTATATGCTTAGTTGCAGAAAACCTACAACATTTTAATTTGTTTTTTTGAGTTACTACTGATTACTAATTCATAGATTTGATAACTTAAATAAGGCTTCTCCCTTTAGCTCAATGGGACCATGAATGTATAAACACTGAATACAGTTGTATAAATGTCGATCAGGTTCGGCATATTCATGTATTGTATATAATTTCGTGGTAAGTTCGACTATTCATCTATTAGTAGCTAAGAGTTATTTGATTAAGGATTGCTTGGTCTAATAACCAAAAAAAAGTTTAGTGAGATACTGAACATATCAGAAAAAAAGTTTTTATCGAGTGTTTATATTGAATGCAGGAACTTGAAGAAGAATGCTTTGGATTGTTGTATTGGACGTTGAAGAATATTCAAAACCATTAGAGTTTGGAATGGATGATCAGGAATGGTTAGGTTAGCCGTAAGTTAAACTTTAAGTGTATTTTGAAATATATTTTTTGAAGCTTATGTTGTAATAATATTTGAATATATGACATTGTGGTATTTTAGATATATAAATAATTGTTTATGATATATTATACTACATTTGCAAAGCGTTTAAACTTTGCATTAAATATGTATGATGAACTATTTGTGATATGGAAACCATTATTTGCAGTGTGTTTATAATTAAACTTTACGTTTAAGTTTTGGTATGTGTGTGTGTGTGTTACTAAATAATCATTTTCCAACACTTATAAGCGTTACCGAGTATTTCTATACCAACACTTATAAGTGTTACCGTATATTTCGTTACCAACACTTATAAGCGTTACCGTATATTTCTGCACCAACACTTATAAGTATTACCGTATATTTCGTTACCAACACTTATAAGCGTTACCGTATATTTTTGTACCAACACTTATAATTGTTACCGTATATTTCGTTACCAACACTTATAAGCGTTACCGTATATTTAGGTACCAACACTTATAAGTGTTAGTAATACGTATGTTTGTAACACTTATAAGTGTTACAAATTTGGCCGCTCCATTCCTCACAGTCCATTAGTAACACTTAAAAAGTGTTACTGAAATTATTTGTAACACTTATAAATGTTAGAATTTGCCTGTTTTGGTGTAGTGTAAGATAAGTGTATTAAACTTTAATTAATCAAAGATTTCTCAAATGATTTTTTATGTTAATTTCAAGTATTTAATTTAATAAGATTTAAATAATGTAACTAAGTGATTAATTAAGGTAAATGATTTATCTTAATTAATTAAGGTCTTAGTAATTAAAGTATAATTTCTTAAAGTAATTAATTAAAGGATTGTTAATTACTTAATGTATTAATTAAAGGTTAATTAATGGAAGTAAGTAAAAGGATAATTAATGCAATTAATTAAAAGATAATTAATTAATGTAAGTGATATAGAATAATTAATTAATGCAATTAATTAAGAATCATTAATTAATGTGATTAATTATAGTTTAATTAATGTTAATTAAGCAGGATTTAAAGGTAGTTAATTTATTTTGTGTTAATTTAATTAATTAGTTTGGGTGACAAATTAATCTTGCTTATGGATGATAAAATTGTATTGAATGTTTGGATTAATGTCTCCAGTATGATAAATTGTGATGTTCCGTGATATGATATGTTTGGGTTGAACTATGGTAATGTGGGTTATTTATCGGTGATGAATTGCTGTGTAAATTGATATCCTGTATTTAAAATTGAATTGTATTCACTTGAACAACTTGGATTAAAATGGCATTGGATTCGAAGAGACCGGGGTCGGGTATCAGCAAATAACCGAAATCACTTTGGTTAGTAATATACAATAATTCTTTATAGATGTGATTTTAGAATCAAATAGGCTGGAATGAAATAGAGTAACATGGCCATTTAAACTGAGTAACAGTTCTTAGATATTGTCTTGTAATAAGTGATTAACCATAACAAGTTAAAAACTCATAGTGAGGTATGAGTTACCCCGGGATTTCAAAGATGCTTTATAACCTTAATATTTCATATTAGATGGGTTTACTCATGCTGGTTTCCAGCCTGACTCGGTTGTTACTTTAATGTAATGCTCGGTTAGACCGAGTATTGCAGATTTTCAGGACAGGACGTTTTGGAGCTCAAGCGGCGAGCTGGATGGCAGGAACATATGGAGCTTATTCCGCTATGTATCGTACTTATATTGTTTATATTCTGGGACAAGTTGTTACAACTGTCCACTTTTGATTGTACTCTGATGTATTGTATGTATATTGATAGGTACAGTTTTTCTTTGTATAAATGCTATTATTTGATATTATATTTTGATCCGCCGCGAATGTGAGATTATTTATTTTGTTTTATGTTTTCTTCTCATACCTTTTTTCTTCTTTACCCTAACAATCTAGAATTTTTGGCATTCGATTGCTCGGCATTTCTACAGTGAACGTATTAATGTCGAATTTTTGGGGTCAAAAATTTCGAGTCGTTACATTTGGTATTAGAGCCAGGTTAAGCGAGAACCTTGGCTCTGGTGGGTTTACTCATTAAGGATAGGGTCAGTAGTACCCTAGAATGAGTTGAGTGCATATATATATGAGACCGTACTTGTTATTTCTTATATAAAGATTTTAAAATAGTTTTAAAAATGATTTTTATAAAAGCTTATATTTTGATATATAAAGTAATAATTTTTCTATTTATTATATATTAAGATAATTGGTTGTTGTTTATTGAAACTAAATAAGATCATAAGAATTTAAGTAGTAATATATATATATATATATATCCAAATAGGAATCGGATAATATGAGCTATAAGATAAGCTAGAAATGGATTCAAACCAGAAAAATAAAATCCTGAATTTGTAGAAGTGTTTTCAGAATGTTGAATCAAGTTACCCTGATTTTATTTCCAATAAATTTTGAGATAATATATAATGAATTGGTTTCCAGATATGATAATCTTAGTCATTATCATAAAATGGTTATTGTGTTTAATAATGGGATGTTTGTTTTCTAATAATAATTAATGATAAAGCAGAATGAAATGTTTTAAGGAAGTAAACATTTTAGATAAGTATAACTTGTAAATTGGAATGAATTTAAATTCTAAGTCCAGAAAATTTAGAATTTGTCTCAAAGTGTTAAAAGAAATAATAAATAGTATTATTCAAAATGTATTGAATAAAGAAGTCTTGTTTTAAACAAGTTGTTTAAAATTTTAAATAAATTTGTTTTGAATTAAAAACCAAGAATGATTTAAAATTTTAAAGTATAACTTGGTGCGCTATAGAAATAAATCTGTATATATGTATGGATATACATAGTATCAAAGATGATTTAAAATAAACTCTAAGTGTTGAGTTTTGAATTTTTTTCCCTTGAAATGTGATTTAGAAACCCAAAGAGAAATAAGTTTTTAAACTTATAAGTAGGAAAGAATATTGATAGAAATTTGAAATTTAAAATGGGAATTCAAATTGAGTAAGGTTAACGGTATTAAATTGAATTTAACTTAGGGAAGTTAATGGGTTGATTTGAAAGGGAATTATATAAGATCTCAAACGGGTTTGAGTTCTGGGAATGTGTGATGGATGCTACTGATGGATGTTTTAGATAATTTGGATATTTATTTACTTTGACATATACTGCTATTATCCTGTTGTTATTAATAACCTATGAAACTGTGAATTGAATTATTTCAAATGAATTAAGATATGGATTGAGATAATATACAACCTTTGCAGAAGTAAAATGGTAATAAAACTTTAATTTGAAATTATTTACCTAATTTTGATTTTTAAAGATAAAAATTAAACTTATGAAAATGTAATCACTTTGGACATTAAGATTTGAATATTTAAAAATAAACTTGCAAACTGAAACTATTTAAGAATTGGTTTCAAAATTTAAAGCTAAAAATGGGTAATAAATTGGATTCCGAAGATTTAAATTATTTAAAATGTTTTGAACCCTTACTTGAACCTTGAAATAAGTTTATGTAGAAGTAAAGGTAGTTTAAAATGGAAATTTGAAATTTGGAATTAATAAATCATTAAATTAAAAGTAAAGGTTAATTTGATTTAAGAAGTTAAATCAACATTTTGGAAAATTTAACTCGAATTTATATAATTTGAGATGGCTTAAAAGTTGAGATTGGAATTAAAATTAGTTCAAATTGAAACGAATTAACTGGGAGTGTAATCGAAGTTAAATAAGTAAATTCAAATGGGAATTGATTTTAATTTGGAACGGAAATTGAAGTTAATTTAAATTGAGTTGAAATAGAATCAATTTAATGGGATTGGAAATTGAAGATTGATTAGAGTGGGAGATTGAGAAATTGAACAGTTTGGCTCTGAACTATTTTCAAAATGAATTTTTTTAACATAAACTTTCTTAAATTTTTTTCCAAGCTATTCACTATACAATATTTCTTTTAAAGGCCCAAACTATCTTATACTTATTTTACAACTATTTTTGGAACTATTTGACTATTTTACAATCATTTTACAACTGTTTTATAGACAAATTACAACTACTTTGTAACTAATTACTATTTTACAACTATTTTGCAATTAACTAACTATTATACAACTATTTGTCTATTTTATAACTACTTAACTATTTAACAGTTATCTTACAACCACTTAACTATTCTAAACTTTTCAAGCTATTTTCTAAATTCGAGTTGGTCAGAGTACAAACTATTTATAATTGAAGTAATAATTCAAATGGAGATTTGAAGCAATTGTGAATTAGTGAATAGAAATCAAAGTGATGGTGAATAAAAGGGAAATTGATTTAGATGATAATCAATGAAGGTAAATACGTAGGATGTGCGTACATTATTCTATACGCATAACGATTTGATCCAGATTTGAACACAGAATTTCGAGATAATATATCGATCCGAGTTGGGATTTTTCACTCGATTTTCGACGGTGAACCCTGGATATGGAATTTTGATTGGTTCTGGAAATTCTCTATCATAGTTATGGCTATGCAAGGAGAATGATGGTTTCTGATCAAGAAATTAGATATGAGTCTGCACTAGGAAGTCGGGTGGACGATACTAGTTTGGAAGTGTAATTGTGTAATCGAATAAGCGATCAGATTGATATTGCGTACGGATGGTATATGTACATTGTACTTGCTTGAACGAAATTGAAAATTTTGTAAAGAAGTGTAAAAATAATTTTTGAAATAGAAAAATATATTTTGAAATATCCGATGAATAAGAGTGGAAACTGGATATCACTATAACTGAAATTCATTTTATAAAGAGGTGGAAATGTGGCAAGTAACTTTATAAAAGAAATCAAACTTGAATATTTGATTTGGCATAAATAAAGTTATATATATATTTGATAAACTCCTCTGGTTGAATCTATAGCTAGAAGAAAAGATTTTTGAAAAATATTTAAAGTATAAAATGGGAATTAATATAAGTATGAAGTAACCCAAAGATTTTTCAAGATTATATATATCAATATATATAAACGATTTTATGAGAATGATTTTGGGAAAAAGGTTTTTGGAACCCATGGATTTTGAGATATCGATTTTGTGTAAAGGAGATTTATATGTAATACATATAAAGAGTATGATTTGAAAAATGCAATATGTGTATAGTATAAAATATTTTGAGATTGGCTTTGGGGAAAGGCGCTCCAATTTAAATGAACTTCTAGTAGGAGATCCATGGGGTGGTTCTGCCATGAGCCCTAAGGGGGGTTCTAAATTTGATCGTGGAAGGAAGTCCGGACAAACTGAAGTTTTTGAGGATTTTGTGTGGGTAGCGAAAGTCGAGGGCGTTGATGCCTACAAAGAAATTTGGGTTATGCTGTGATGACAGTGTAACTCGATGTCACTATGATCTACTGCAGACCATAGCGGAAGTCGGGAGCAATGAGTGCTTACGGTCTATGTTTGATTTTGCTGGGAGAGCGACGTAACGTCGGTTGACTGTGATCTATGAAGACATAACGAAAGTCATGTGGCAGTGAGTTCCTACAGGCTACATTTGGACTTGACTGACGTAGTCTGCGATCTATGTGGGAGTGGTGAAGTTTCATTTGGTAGCGGAATTCAAGAGCGCTGATGCTTACAGTTATATGGGTATTTGCCGTGATGGCGATGTGAAACTTGGGTGTAACTGCGATCTATGTTGGGTTCCATGGTGTAATCGAGAGGCGTAAAAGGCCTACAGTTTTCTTTGGATTTTGCCGGGATGGCAACGTAACCATCGGGCTAACTACGACCATAGGAGGGTGATGATTTCCAGAGCATCCTCACAAAAATGTCTGATAATTTTCAAAAAAATGTTTTCTATATTTTCACAAAATGTTTTATAAGTATTTTCACTAGTTGTTGAAAACGGGTCTGCTAAGTACTTATAGATTTTCAGTCCTACGCCTGATCAACGTATGATCGAATTTCTATGAGAACAAGGATGGACTTATTGAGACATCAAGTTATAAAAAGTATTTCTATAAAGCTAATTTGGTAATATTATTTATATTTTAAAGTGTTTTGAAACTTTAGAATAAAAAGAGTAGAGAGTTTAAGAATGTTTGAAGGATAATTTAACTGATAATTGGCAGTATAATTAAAATTCTAGTTTCGTTTCTTTTCGAGGACAAAATGTTTTAAAAGGGGGAAGGAATGTGATAAACCAGATTTTTGGACATCTGTTAATTGGTAATTAACTGATTGTAAACTATTGCAACACTGATGTATAAGTTGAACCAATAAAATTCTTATAATTAAGAATATCTAGATATAAATATTAATTTGATAATCTCCTGATATAATTATTTAAATTGGCAAAATTTATCTTTTCAAAAACAAATAAAATATGTATTTGCTTATGTATGTATATAAGTTGTAACGACCCAGAATTTTTCGATCCAGAAAATTCCAGATAGTTAGGAAAAGAAGAAAAGAGAAAGAAGAAGAAATAATAACAAGTCACAGAAACCTCACATTCACAGCGAATCAAAATATAATATCACATAAATAACAGTTTTATAAAGAAGAACTGTGTCAGTACACTTATATTTTTATACATCAAAGCTACAACCATTACCAACCACTGGACAGATTAAAACAACATGTCCTAGTTATACAATAATATATCACAGCGGGAAACACTCCATATGTTCTTTCCCTCCATCTTGCCTCTTGAGCTCCAAAACGTCCTTACCTGAAAATCTGTAATACTCGGTCTGACCTGAGCATTACATCAAAGTAACATCCGGGCCAGGCTGGAAACCAGCGTGAGTAAACCCATATAATTTGAAATACTAAGTTCAAACCATAAAAGAAAAACCCGGGGTAACTCGTACTTCACTACGAGTTCATTACCTGTTATGCTCAACACTTATTTCACAAAACAGTAACTAAGTACCCATACTTAGTTTCAAAGGGCCGTATCATTCCAGCCTCTATTGATTTCACTTATGAAATCTATATATAATTATTATAGATTACAAATCGAAGTGGTTTCGGGTATTTACTGATACCCGACTCCGGTCTCTTTGAATTCAATGTCATCTTAACCCACGTTATTCAAGTGAAACACAATTCAACCTTTAAATACAAGATGTCACTTTTTATACAGCAATTCATCATCGATAGAAAACCATAATATCATAGTTCACCCAAGCATAGCATATCATAAAACATTTCATTCCAGAGATAACAATCAATTCAAGGCATTTAACATCATTAAATCATTTTAAGCAAAAATTGATCACTCCCAAGTTAATTTAATTATTTCTAATTAAATTACTAACCTCAGTCACTTAGATTACCTTTTCTTAACATTAATTAATCTCAAATCAATTAATTAATCTTCTCTCAATTGTCCATCAGTTACTTCACGAAGTAATTACACTTATAAATCTAATTAAGTAATTATACTTAATCAATTACCAAATGACTATCTTTAATTAATCAACAAATTAATTAATCACATTCATCTCATTAAATATAACTGGGTAATTCATCCCTTAATTACCCTATAACTAATTGATTAATCTTTAATTATAGATTAATTATTCTTTAATTTTTAATTAATAAATCTTAATTATCAATTAATCTCCTTTAATACAAAGTAATCATTCTTAATTACCTTTAAAATCAATTAATTAACCATTAATTAACTGATTAATTATCCATTAACTATTGATTAGTAACCTTAATTATTAATCCATATCTCTCAATACAAATTAATTAATCCATAATTCTTTAATTAAATTAAGCAATTATACTTAAATTTCTTAATCAACTTAATTAATCTCTAGGCATTAAACCTTAATTATCATAAGATAAAACTTAATCTTATCAATACCTTATTACCATTATCATTTTAAAACATTTTATCATTATGATTACCTTTACTTAATTAAATCGTTAATTAAGTTTTAAAATAAAATGATCATTTAACCTGATAATTTTAAAGTTTAGAAAACTTAACTTCTTTAAAATAACTTAAAACATTAGCAAGTAGAAGTTTTTTTAAAACTAATTTCAATTTGTATTTTAAAACTTGCTTTATAAAATCTCATTTAAACTAAGTTTTAAAATCACTTTAAATTTACAAAATTTACATTAAACCCATTTTCAAAACCTCTTAATCAATTGTTAAAGAAACAATTATAAAAAGAGTAAGTTTAAATAAGACAGTTTTAAACTAGATTTAAATTTGAATTTCAAAAACAATTTGATTTTTAAACATTTTTAAAACTGTTCAAAACTGTTGCTTCGGGTTTTACCCGAAGGCCACTAGGGCTTACCCTCGAGTTTCTCTTCTTTTTCCTTTTATTTTCAAAAACTTAAATTTTATTTAAGTTTAAAAGCCTTCTGACTTATTCCCAACAAATCACACGAGTATGAACTCGAGTTCCACCCTCCAAAACCCGATACCACCTTCGAGACATCCTTCTTCTCAAACATAACAGCAACCAAAACCCAAACTGACACTACTGACCCATCGTGCACGTGCACCGTTGATCGCGGGCACTCCAACCATCGACGCTACCTCCAACACGTCACCAAACCTCCCCTCAGTCGATTCCGATCTCCTAAATTTCATCACAAAAACTAAATCGAAAACGAGCATTTCGTCCTCATCTGGAACATGTTGTTCGACCAAAATCCATCTTGATCTGACGCTGCCGACCACCTGAGGTCGTCAAACTCCAATTTCACCCTTGCCAGACCTCCATGACTCCATTGCATCCAGTCCCAAACCACTCGATGCACCCGAGATGAAGCAGTCATCTCATTTTCGACCATAAC
The DNA here is from genome assembly GCA_030765085.1 of Allium cepa. NCBI lineage: Eukaryota > Viridiplantae > Streptophyta > Magnoliopsida > Asparagales > Amaryllidaceae > Allium > Allium cepa. Next base: position 1,043,423,688 of record CM060941.1, on the reverse strand, counting down.
CCAAATTAGGGTTAAAAACCCAAATCGATCGACCGACGTCGCCATGGTGGTTTAACCAACTACCAAAAATTTTAGTCACATACCCCGAACCTTTTCTCTCCTCTAGTCGAAATTTCGACCCCTAGAAGTGCTCCGGTCACCAGAAATTGCTAGAAAATCATTTTCCAGATATCACCAAAATACATACTCAATACATTATTAGAAATCCTGATTTTATTTTTAAAATTCATAATTTCCAATATCAATTCAAGTTATAAACTTGAATCAGTAATCCATGATGATGGATTTTAACTTATTCTTAAGATCTTATTGCTCTTCCTGTTTCCCAGATACATACCCTTTTTAATTTGCCTAAATAAAATTATAAACCTTACTCTATGTTTTAATCAAATAAAAAAATCATTTGAAAACTAGAACCTAACATAGATCAAATAGAGATATATTGAATTTTGATTTAATTTCAAGTCTGAAACTTATGAAACAGAGAAGACTGACATGCACAGTTTCAAAACATAAACAAACATATAGCATACTTGTATTTACATATGCATGCATCACTTATTTCAGAATTTCACAGGCAACAAACATGTATTCACTTAAATTTTTTAATTAAAATGTTTACTCACCTTAAAAAATGAACAGAGCCTTATTTTGCTGGAAACTTTGAAAAACTGAATTACTAATTCCTTTTTGAAACTTGAAAAGCTTGTTACTGCTTTTGATTTAAACACTGGAAAGCTTTGAAACTGAGATGTCTTTGAAAATGAAACCTTGATTGATCTTTGACTGGAAAATACTTAAAAGTCTGAATCTTGTTTGAGAAAGTTACATGTTATTTGAGAATTTGTTACAAGACTTTGATTTTGGCTTGTAAAGTGTTTTATAGTTTTTTTTATTTCTGTTTTAAAGATATATTACATGTTAAGTTTCTTTGTTTAGAAAATGTGAAGATAGCAAAAGAAATAGAAGAGAGGGAATGAAGGTTTATATAGTGTTTATTATGATCTATTAGAATTAAAGAAAAATGAAAATAAAAGAAATGGACACTTGTACAATTTAACACCATTTATCAATTACATTATTAATCTCCTCACATGTTAACAATAAGTTTCATAATTAAACACTTGTACTTATTCATTTTTATTTTTTATTAAATGATTTAAAAGCTTTTGAAATAAATTTCCAATTAACAAATACCTTTCTAAATTAATAAATGCTTTCTTAATTTTAAATAAATAAAATCCTTTAAATAAAATAGAATAAAAACCAATTATATTTTAAATAAAATCATATAATATATTTTACTCCATTTTAAATGCTAATATAAAACTTTTGTAATTAATTTACAATTAAATAATTACTTTCTAAATTATATAAAATAAACTTCTTTAAGGAAGATATTATAAACAAATCTTATTCTAATAAAAACTTTATTATTTTATCCAAAATATTTTTAAGACACATAACTTTTAAATTCCAAATTCAAGTTCAAATTCAATTAAAAATCCAATTTAAAATCAACTTAAACATATATATTTAAACAATCACAAATTCAATTTGTATATAATAATTCTCTATACATACATATATATACACACACACACACACAACATATTATTATTATTGATTTGAAATTAACAATCTTGCCAAATTTTAAATAATTTAAAATGGAGATTATCGCATTTGAATTTGTTCGATTAATAAATCGGTATTTTAAAAAGTTAAATCAGATAGCTATACAATTATCTGATGCCTGAAAACCCGGGATATCACATAAGTAGATTGTAAATGGAATTTTGATTTGAAATTCAAAGGTAAATATCTTAAAATATAAATTGGATATAAAAAAAATTCATTTAAACATTAAGTATATACATATGGTTATTAATTAACAAATAGGTTTATATCATTTCTTTTGAAATTATATCAAATAAGTAAAAAAAAAAGAAATGTATAAATAAAAAGTATAAACATAAATAATTATATAAAAACGTAAGAAATATATATAATTTTAGTTGTGACACTTGTGAGCTAGGTATAACATGCATTATACATGTGTAAGCTTAGTGTAACTTGCGAATAACAAATGGAAATACGGTTTTTCTTTTAAAACAAATTATATGATAAGGTGTTTGTGAAACCTGGTTATTCTCAGTTCAACACTTCTTCATTTTCATGTTCAAATCTAAATCCTTCTTCTTCTTTCATTTTTCAAAAAAAAAAAATCAAAACTAAAACAACATCAGTTTTTTTTTCCATGTTTTCAACCTGATTCAAGTGCAAAGTAAGATCAGATTCAACTTTAACATCAAGCAAGATTTAAGCTTCAGATCATTTCAATAAACATCAAGTATAGATCAGAACAAATTTCCAGATCAAAGATTCAAATCAAGGCAGTTTCAAATCAAGTCCAGTTCAACCCATTCTCTGTTTTTTTTCAAAACCCGGTGAGTAAACATTTTTCTTAAAAAGCTTAAATCTATTTTAAACCTGATAAATTGTAGATGTGATGATGTGAACTGCTTTGCACGAATGATTTTATGTAGTTGCATGTATATTAGATATGAAATGCCTATGCATGACTATGTATATGTATATTTATATGTCTCTATTATATTACAGTCTCAAATCCACTAAATTAAATTCAATTGCTCTTCATATAATTAATGTTAGGCTAAGATTTCTAAAGATGAAATGTGTATATGAATGTAACATTATTTTAAAAAATAATTTCAAGTGAAAATATTTAGTAATTATTTCAAAAATAAAGAATTACAGTTAAATCTTTTCAAACCAGAAAAATCAATGATCTCAATTTCAAGTTCTGATCATAGTAGCAAATTCGTATTAGGAAATAATAATTTTTGATAGTAGTTTCAAGATTTTAAGGTTTGGGATTGTTGGGAATTTCTGAGTTGATCGGAAATTGAATTTCGTTCGATTTCTTGGCGATTGATGTTGGAGGAGTGTCGCGCTTGGAGCTGGGGGTGGCTGGAAGAATGAAGGTCGTAGAAAAAATGGTGATTGGATTTTCAGATCATCGGCGCAGCTTGGATACGTCGATTTAAGGTTTAATGACCGGTTTTGGTCAATATTGTACGCGACGGTCGTGTGTCGTCGGGGAAGCACCGGAGACGATCGATGTAGGGGGGATCAGAGCATGGGTCATCGACTCAGCTCTAGTCGCGATTTCATGGCTTATGGTGATCTGGATCGATGGCGTGTGGTGGTTCTTGTCGATCGAGTGAGTTCCAGGTTGTGATTGTTAGCTCGATTTCGAGTTTCAGTCGTTGTTCGTCACGCTGGATGGTCAGGTCGACTGAGGTAGGTGTCGACGACTTATCGAGGATCGGAGAGTTGGTTGAAAGAGCGTGGGCACGGCGTGCACGTGCACACGTTTGTATTTGGGTTCGATGTGGTAGTCGAGGGAGAAGAGTTTTTCTCGGGTCGATTTCGAGGTCGTTGGTGGTTTGTCTCGAACGAAGAGAGGAGGGTGAGTTGCTTGGAGTTGGGCTTGGAGGTTTTAGCTTTGGGCCTGAGTTTTGTTATATATGAATTAACCTTATTTTTAAAAGTAAAACAAAAGCGAATTTAGTTTAAAAAAAATTAAAAAGCAAATAAGTTCAAGGCTAAAATATTAAACAAAGTTTTCGAAGAAAAGTATTGATCAAGTTCAAACAAGTTTTCAAAGATTAAAATGTTAAGGTTTAAAGTTTAAAATTGTTTTTTTAAACGGTAATTATATATTAGGTTAATTGTGCAGTTAATTCCGAAATTTTTATCGAATGAAAATAAAATGATGTAATTAAGAAGTGATTAAGATAAGTGTATTAAACTTTAATTAATCAAAGAGTTCTCAAATGATTTTGCATGTTAATTTCTGGCATTTAATTTAATAAGATTTAAATAATGTAACTCAGTGATTAATTAAGGTAAATGATTTATCTTAATTAGTTAAGGTCTTAGTAATTAAAGTATAATTTCTTAAAGTAATTAATTAAAGGATTGTTAATTACTTAATGTATTAATTAAAGGTTAATTAATGGAAGTAATTGAAAAGGATAATTACTTAATGTACATAATCAAAGGATTAATTGATTAAAGTAATTAATTAAAGGGTTAGTTAATTAATGTAAGTAATTTAAAAAATAATTAATTAATGTGATTAATTAAAAGATATTAATTAATGTAAGTGATATAGAATAATTAATTAACGCAATTAATTAAGAGTCATTAATTAATGTAATTAATTATAGTTTAATTAATGTTAATTAAGAAGGATTTAAAGGTAATTAATTTATTTTGTGTTAATTAAATTAATTAGTTTGGGTGACAAATTGATCTTGCTTATGGATGATAAAATTGTGTTGAATGTTTGGATTAATGTCTCTAGTTTGATAAATTGTGATGTTCTGTGATATGATATGTTTGGGTTGAACTATGATAATGTGGGTTATTTATTGGTGATGAATTGCTGTGTAAATTGACATCCTGTATTTAAAATTGAATTGTATTCACTTAAACAACTTGGATTAAAGATGGCATTGGATTCAAAGAGACCTGGGTTGGGTATCGGCAAATACCCGAAACAACTTCGATTAGTAAATACAATAATTCTTTATAGATGTGAGTTTAGAATCAAATAGGCTGGAATGAAAGAAAGTAATAACATGGCCATTTAAACTGAGTAACAGTTCTTAGATATTGTTTTGTAATAAGTGATTGATCATAACAAGTTAAGAACTCATAGTGAGGTACGAGTTACCCCGTGATCTTAAAGATGCTTTATAACCTTAATATTTCATATTAGATGGGTTTACTCATGCTGGTTTCCAGCCTGACTCGGGTGTTACTTTAATGTAATGCTCGGGTCAGACCGAGTATTATAGTTTTTTGGTTAGGACGTTCTAGAGCTCAGGCGGTGAGCTGGATGGCAGGAACGTATGGAGCTTATTCTGCTATGTATTGTAGTTCTATTGTTTGTATTCTGGGACAAGTTGTTACAACTGTCCAGTTTTGATTGTACTTTGATGTACTGTATGTAAATTGACAAATACAGTTTTTCTTTGCATAAATGCTATTATTTGAGATTACATTTTGATCCGCTGCGAATGTGAGATTCTGTGTTTTATTTGCTGTTTTCTCCTCCCACCTCTTTTCTTCTTTACCATAACAATCAGGAATTTCCACCGTTCGATTGCTCGGCATTTCTATAGTGGACGTATTAATGTCGAATTTTCGGGGTCGAAAATTTCGAATCGTTACAGACGTGTCCTTGTTTCTTCTATTAACTGGTCGTGTTGGAATTTCGAGGATGAAATTTTTTATGATGCAACGACCTAGAATTTCAAACTCTTCACATCTGAATTACTTAAATATTTGAATCTTGGTTAAATATGATTAAAATTTGGATTTATAACCATGTTAATCCCATTTTAATTAATAAATAATGAAGGTAAACTTGTTTTTGAAATATGTTTACAAAAATAAATACTTGAAGAAATTTTGATGATGTGACTTAAAATCGTTTTATTGATAAACAACTTTTTACTTAATATAAGTTATTTAAAAGTTTTGAGATTACCTAATATATTCGCATGTAATTAATTATCAAATAAAAATATTTTTATGGTTTATGGCTAATTAAACATGTTGGTGATGTCATACATGAATTCATGAGGTGATATTTTGAAGAGGGGTACATTGGGAAGCCTCAAGGTCTAAGTAAGAGGAGATATTTTGGATAGTCAAAGAACAAGGGAAGGAGCATGCTTATGACCCTTCATAAGTGGTTTAAGGGGTAGGATGACCTCTCTTATATACTTACAAACACAATTCATTTTTTTCATAAATTAGTTTGCAAACTTTAACCATAGAAAACATATAGGTCTTCACCTTATTCTCTCTTCTCTTTAAATTTCTAAACAATAGCAGATCAACTATGAACTTCACCAAACTTTGGCCAAGGTCCTAAGGAAACATAGAAACATGTAATATCACATCAAAGCTTGAAGTAAGGGGGCATAAGGAAGAGATCTAGGGGGTGGATTTGAGCATAAAAGAGAGGAGGAAGATGGCCATGAGCTGTTTGAAGGTAAAGGTTGGGTCTTTTGTTATTTCGTGATGATACAAAGTTGTTCTTGTTTTCCAGTGCTTGTGCTTAGATGTTATCAATGGTTTGGTTGAGCTAACTCACCAATATATTACGTATATATGTGTGTATGTCTTTTATAAATATAAAGTTAAAGTAAAAAAATGCAAGTTATAACTTTTCGACCCTTTGCTTTAGAAAGCAAATGAAAACTTTATATCTAGTCTAATCACTTCAGTTACCCTCTATAACATTTAACATGGCCTTGACATTATATTCATATGTTTGGTTTTGTTATGTGTGGCATTGAAGTGTGTTTGAACCTAGAAAGCTCGATATAAGTGCACTTCATAAATCCCTTGTGTTTAACCTCCTCAAAATGGTTATATATGAATATATTATGAAAGTAAATATTTTAGTGTGCTCTACACTTATAATAGTGTATGGGATTGAAATGGTTAGGAAAATTATATAAATGATAGAACAAAGTTGAAAATTTTAGAAGTGAAACAGCCGCTATAAATGCTCTTTAAATAGCTTGGTTTTGGGATATTTTTTATATTATTTTGAAAAATATCCTTAGAGGTTTCTTCGCATGGTTTTTAAGTACTCTAAATATACTTCTTATTGTTAAAAATTTCGGATACTAAAATATTAATTTGAATAGAGAAAATTGGGCATAAATTTTCATGGTTTCTTATTGGCTCTATGTGTGGTAGCATATACAACACTTAATAATGCATCTTTAACTAAAAACAGCATTTCGAGCCTGTTACAGCATTGTTTTGGTGTTGTGTTGTTTTAAGCAAGTTTATGATTTTAAATAAAATTTAAATTGATGCTTAAATTAGATATTTTTATAAGATATTTTTAGGGAAGGCTAATAGTAGGTTTTAAAGTATTTTAAAAATAGTTTGAAGTTAAAATATATTTCTACCGATTATTTATGAATTTTTGAAGTAAAGCCTTATACATATAACATGCTTTTTATGTTTCTTGTTAAATTATAAATTAGTTATTTTTAGGCAATATTTTATATGGATATTTAAAACATATTCCTAGGTAATTAAAAAGTATTCATGTATAAATTTGGAATGTAAGTTAATTATTTTATAAAATATAAGTAGGTTTTGTTATAGTGCTTAGTTATATTAAACATTTTTGAGAGGTTATTAAAAAGAATATTAGTTTGTTAAATAAGTGCAGGTAAACTTATATCTTTAATTTTTTTTTAAAGATAATGCTAAGTAAAAATGGTTTCGGGTTTATAATAAAAAATGTCTAAGTAACATTTGTTTTTAACCCATTTGAATATACTTCGGTACATAAGTAGGTCCTTAAAAAGAATATTTTAAAGATATTATTCAGTATACCATGCTTTTGGGTTTATAGTAAACAATGTTTAAGTAACATTTATTTTTAACTCTTTTGAATATAGTTTGGAATATGTTTATTCCTGTAAAACGATCGATTTAAAGATAATGATAAGTATAAAGTGTTTTGGGTTTATAGTAACAATATTTTGGTAACATTTTTTTTAATCTTTTTGATTATATGTTATGTATAAAATCTTGTTAAGTGATTTGTGAATATTTATACATTTGAGATATGTATATGAATATATTTCGATGTACTAAAAAGAATAGAAATGAATAGTGAAATAGTAGTATGCAAGTGTGTGTAGATATATATATATCTTTTGTAAAGGTATTTTAAATATATATATATATATATATATATATAAGTATTTACAAATAAGCATTATTTGCATACGGTGATTAGAAGTCGCTTGTGTGACTTATTCGCGCTTTGTATGTTTACTCATTTATGGAAAGTTACTTAGCACTAAAAGCCGACAAAGTAGACTTTTTCTATCTGTGGTAGTCAAGAATGAAGTGTCAAGGTAGGGCTTGGATGCAACCATTGCTCTAACCTACCTAGCTTCACTCTTGACCAAGGGATATCGTAAGTTGAGAAGGTCTGAAACGGTGATAAGTATACAAGACCTGATTTCCATATGTGATCATTTTTATTCCTATAGAATTTGACCAAAATAACTTAGAAAGTATATAAAAGATTCATGGCTTCATAAAGTTTAAGATCTCCTGGGAAGGACTCGTTAGTATGAAATGTCTCTTGCTTTAAGAATATATATATATATATATATATATATATACACACACATGAGATCCCCTAAGGCGGATTCCTTTATGTTGTTTGCATACATCTAAAAGAATTAGAGTTGATTAACCGAAAATTCATCGGTTTAGTTTTGAAGAGTCGCGGATTGGATAAATACTTATGTATTACTTACCAAAAACTACTTCAAAACTGGTATATGATTTCTATGTTTTAGAAGTGATTATGGAGCGAAATTTTCTAGAGTTGAACTGTCTATCATAAGGTTAAGTCCAAAGGGAAGGTTAGCGTTAACTTTTCGGATAAATTCTATAGATTTGCATTGTCCATCCTAAGGTTAAATCCAAGGAAGAGATTAGTGTTAGCATTCGTCGATCGACTTATGATGGAATCCATGGAGAGATTCGTGAACTGATTGAGTGATGATGACTCGTGTGTTAAGATGTTGGAATCCACGGAGAGATTTGAAATCTATTTGAGTAATGAAGACTCGTGTGTTGAGATGTTGGACGTGACTTCACCATTGGAAATGACAGAAAACAAAGTGGATGCATAGTCAGTGGGTTTAGCTAATTCAAGGGTACATCAAGTCCAAATATCTTGATATGCTTTCCATTGAGGTGCATGGGAGTTGATGGTATTCGATATCACGTGTTCGATCATGGAGCAGCTGCGTTTTTCCTTAGTGGCATAATTTTACTCGAGATATACATGGTTTCGAAAGATACTTTCCAACGCTTGTTAGGAGGCCGACCTAGATGTACCGAGGAGACCTCCAACGGAAATTCATATAAGAACGTACATTAGCGGTTTTAGTTTTACTTCTAATGTTGTTATGTTGTGCGATACAAGTAGCACAACTATTTTCTGATTTATATTATACACCTTAGACATTATCTATTGTATCTCCATATATACTTATTAGACGGTTTGGTTCATTTGAGGGGAAAATCGTTAGGGTGTTTTGAACAGTCTCGAAAGTTGTTATATGACATACACATATTTCTTGAGTTTCTCACAATAGAGTTATGTCTTACTCTTGGTTTTGTCTTTCCCTTATTTCTCGAGTGCTCTTTCGACAGTCTAAGAAAGGAAAATTTTCATTGATATTCTTTGGAGCTTAAGAGATGAGCAAGATGGATCCATCCGCCTACAGTTGTATTTTATTTCCACAGCACTACTAGTATGTATATATTAGCAATTATAAGGACATGCAGTTATAACTGTGCATGTTAATGTTATGAAACACCCCATATTTTTAGTAACATTATTAGGAACATTTAATTTGGAAAATTAAATGAAATAATGTAAAATGTTTAATGAGTTGAGATTTTTGATTAGTATGGGTAGCCGTGCCATATACAAATGAACTAAGGAATTAAAATCTTAAGGCAAATAGGTATGAGGCAAAGTTGGAATAAGAGTACTATAATACCTTAAACCTGTAACAGCCTGATATTTTCAACCATTTGTATCTACACATGCCGGACTTGAATTGCTCAAAATACCGCATTGTAAATAAATTTGGAGCAAATGGAATACAATCACAGAATCACAAACACAGAAATATCAAATATCCATTTAAATCATTTAAATATTCCATTTAAATCATTTAAATAGTGAAGTTATTATATTTAAATATTCCATTTAAATCATTTAAATATTCCATTAAATCATTTAAATAGTGAAGTTATTATATTTATTAATCAAATATCAAATTCTCATAAATTTAGCCTTTTCAAAGTTCATTTATTCTTTTAAATTTATCAAAAGAGTATAAATTCAACTTTCGCAGCACTTAGAAGATGCTACGGAAAGTTATCTTTTAAAACAATTCATTTAACAAAAGACAGCATTTAAAATGCTGTAATAGGTTTAATTTAGTTCAAATAAAACCTTAGTTAATTTCAGCAACTACAGCACTTACAAAGTGCTATAATAGCCCTTAATTCAATTTAGCCATTTAGTTCATTTCTATCAACTACAGCATTTACAAATGCTGTAATAACCTTTACATTAGAAATAATAACATTTCAAAAATGCTATTAATTAAATTCCAAATATTCAATATAATTTCACAAATAATTAAATTTTTATTTAAATCATTTTAAACTTATAAAATCATATATTTTCACTTTTAAAACAATCATTTAAATACCCTTATATTCATGATTTTATAAAGTTAAATTTTCATTCAAAAATCAGTTAATAATAATTTACTTATATAATTCAACATTCAAATTCAATTCTTTATAATTTAATTTTTAGCTTAACACTTAATTTTAAATTTTCAAATATAACTTATTTTTAATTTTATTTACTTAACTTAAAATTCATTTTTAAACAAAATTCACAAATTTCCAATTTAAGTTATATTCCAAAATTCAACTTAAATATTCAGTTATTTAACCTTTTAACTTATTCAAAATCATTAACACTTTATAAAATCATTTTAAATTTATTCTAAATTCAAATTTTAAATCTATTTATAATATTTCCTACTTAATTTAAATTCCATTTATAACCAAATCATAATTTCCAGAATAACTTATATTTCAACTTTCTAACTTTGCCATTAATTTATTTCACTTATAAATTTTTAGAAAATCAATAATACTTTACAAAAAATCATTTTTAATTAATTTTAAATCAAAATATTACAATATTTACATTTCTAAAATACTTGAAAATTTTAGAAAAATATATTTTAACCACAGTCTGTATAAAATTTTCTAACCTAAGTCCAATGATACGGATAACATATCATTTCAATCCGTAATTTACAAAGAAAAAATACGGGTTCTATCATTTCAAACCCGCAATCCCAGGTAAATAAAAATAAATAAAAATCGCTCAGGCCTATCATTTCAGCCCATAATGATTTTTCTCTATTCTAAAGTCCGTTCGGGTATGTATTATTTCAACCCGTAGTGATTCAAATCTAAAGGGAACTTGTAGTGTGATAAACTGATACAAATAACAGAATAGCATTATATAGCAGTAACAGATGTTATAACAGGTAATAAGCATGGGTGAACATCATATAATCATAGCATAGCGAATATAGCATGGTGATATATTTTACAGATTCAAATGTGATCGGTTTACTAGTCATATAAGTATAAATACTGTCTTGTGGGAATTACTCACTGGTATAAGCTAAAGACAACAACCGAAGTACACAAACTGAGATCCATAAAGGCACAAAAGCACGACAATGATTCGAGAGTGGGAGAGCCAAAGCTAGTTGCCTTGTTGCATGACAAACAAAACAAAGTATAATACATAAATTCCAAACCAAACTATTGTAAACAAAGCTAGAAATATAAATACAATACATAGCTAAACTTTTGCACTTGCATTCAACCACTTATGCTTCAGCTATGGGCTAGAAAGGCACTATAATGGGATGGTTTTAGATCAGGTTTAGATCATATGGGGGTCGGCCAAAGCAATATGAAGGAGATGAAGGTATGTGTGCATGCATTTACAAAAACAAGACAACTACAAGCAACAACACGGATTTCAAGTCCTAAATGTCTTCGGCCAAGGGACTATTGGGCATGGCCTGATCTGGTATGATCAACTACAGGTGAGACATGGGTCTTAGGCTCAGGTTGCGGCTGGTGGTGGTGGTGGATGGCCGGCCAAAGCATGACGGTGGAGTGGTGGATCAAGTAGAGCTCGGCTAGCATGAATAAAGTGGATTTTTTTAATCATTTTCTTAATGGATCTTCAACATGGATGGCTCAGCTCTGGAATGGCAGTGGAGAGGAGGGTATGGTGGCTGGAATAGGTGGTGGTGGAGGAGGCCAAGGGGCTGGAGGTGGGGAGGTCGAACCTAAGTAGGTGATTACAAGTGCAAAATTGAAACAAATCCAGTAGAAAAGGTGAAAAAGAAAAGAAAGTTTTACCAAAAAATTTCTTCAGGAAGAGGCCGAAAGTTTTTAGGGTTGAGGAGGATATATTTTCACGTGAGAAATAAAGTGGAGTCGGCTGAAGAAAGGAGTATAAGGCAGCAAATTGAATTAGTGCATTGATTGGTGAAAAGGTGATTAGAATAGGAAAAGACAAGGCACTTAAAGAGTCACAAACTATTCATATTTCCATAATTCTTTTTAAATTTTTGAATACATGTAAAATACTTACAAACACAGATAAAACACGAAAATATGATAAATATAAATAAATAAATATAAATATTAATTAAATATAATTAAATTAGGAAAAATAGCAAAAAATTGGAACTAGGCTAAAAAAATTTGAAAATAAATGCAATAAACTTTGAAAAAATTTAAACATCACTTTAAAAATGTTTTAAAATAAAATATATACCTAACATGTCACATAACACATATTAGAACATGATTTGACAAATAAAAATATTATTTATATAATTTAAAATAAACAATATTGTTAAATAAATTATTGTACACACAATATTGTAAAATGCATAACTTTCACAATATAAATCAGATTTCAACGAAACGAAAAGCAATATTCTCAAAATTTAATATATTTTCATAATAAAAGATAAAATTCAAAAATTCAAATATTTAAATTTTAAATTTAAAAGTCAAAGTTTGACCAGATTGACCAAAATCCACTTTTTCTCAGAATATCCTATTTATTCAGGTTTGAAATTATAATTCACACAAAAATCAAAATATACTATTAAAATAACAAAGTTTATTCATTTTAATAAATATGAAGTGACCCACTTCTTTTTACTCAAATTTATGTGATTTTTAGTGAGTTTTTTTTTCTTTTTTTTGTGGTCACTTCTTTAATTCATTTCCCCAAGATCCATATTTTACCAATATAAAAATATCAGTATTTCAATCCAATCATGTCATTTATATATAAGAAGATATATAAATGCTTCTTTGCCTATCAGAGTAATTAAATTAGCAAAGAAATTCAATCACACAATGTTTCTCATATTTAAGAGATTTTGTGTCACATAGCCATCTCTTTGATTATTATTTAATTCTGATACAACCACTTTTTTATTTTATTTTATTTCTTAAATCAATTATTTAATTGATTTACTTCACAACTTGTTTCATGGCCCAATAATTTAATTTCTGGTTTAACTACTCATGCTTTTAATGCCTGGGAATCTAGGAGTTTGTTGCTTATTGTTTTCCTTTGAATTTATGCAAAGTACTAAAACAACTCAAGTTTGAGAATTTATCCTGGGGTGCTTATTTCTTACACAAACAATGTTTATGTAGGGTAAATATACTCATGTCTTAATTTATAATATTGGTAATAATCTTATGAACATTTGGTGGTAAGTGTGTTATAGACCAGGTAGAAGAAAAACTACAAGCAAGCAAAATGCTAACTTAATCTAGCATACCAGATATAGACTTGCATGTATATGAAAACAGAATGATTGGAGCAATATCAAAATCAGTCTAATGCAAACTTTCAAATGAACATTTTGAGAAGATTGCTGATAGGTTCTCCAATTATGAACCAAATGGTAGTAATCAATCAAACATGGGATTTATTAGCATGTTTAACATTTAGGTAGACTACATGACACTGCATTTTTGCAGCAGATTTGTTTAAGACAAAATACACATAACTTAAATCAAATATATGGGCAGCTAAGCCCATTTTTAATGTAGTTTCATCTCAGATTATTAGTATATAACATGTGGTTCTTTTTGCAACACAAAGTTTTACTGAAAATCAAATATTAAAGAAGGATTTTCTAACTAAAACTTCAAGCTTCTCATGGCCTTATATCAATTTATAAGTCATGATCAAGCCTTACTGGCTAACCCAGATCAGGTTCAACCATCACCTATCAATTCTTCTATATGCATTATCAAAAGAAAACCATTTCAACTTCACTTTTTAAAAATTTATCAATTATACTAAAGAAATTATGTCCACATATCAAATTACATGGCATAACTTTCTTCATCACAATCCACCAGAAAATATCAAGATCGGTTACTTAAATCAGTAGCTCCAGACACATATAGTACTTAAGTTTTACAAATTCTTTTCAGATGAACAAAGCCACTACAATACTGAAAGGTCTGCATAGACTTAAGAAAGTTTGTCTAGCTATCTTTATTACAATGAACTACTGCATTTTAAAAACTCAAGTAGGTCTTCTAATTTTTTCCAAGCAAGCAAGCTATTCATACATCTCTACCTACAATAATATTTTGAGCTGCCTCAATAAAATGAGACACCCCAAATATTGCAAAGGCAATAAATAGGGTCAAAATAAAATTCTGATATGAGTGAAAATCATAAACTAAAACATTTTTTTATAAATTTCTAAAACTGCACAGAAAACATGTTAGTTCAATGATACACTAATTCATACTAAATCTGAACATGGGTAAGGTTATCTACCAATCATACACACACACAACCATCCATTTGCTTCATTCAGACATTCATGAACATGCTCCTATGGATTAGTCTCTAATTTCCATAGCTTGATTGATCAATCTCATTTTACATTTTTGTTTTGGAATAACTCCTTGCCATTGAACACCATGTGTGCATTGTAAAGGGGCTCAGTTCTGTTAACCCTTTACACAGAGGCCTACAGGACTTAAGCAAGTCATGCACATACCCATCATCCTCCTGATGATGAGCAGATCAAGGCACTTCTCCTAAATCATGTCATGATTTAGAGACCATGTGTATTTATTTTATAAGAAACTTTTCTTTTAATTTCCAGAAATGCTTGTGCTCTTTTCTTCATTTCATAAATCAAAAATCATTGATCTCACTCAAAGAGTACATCCAAACATACAAGCATTCATATAAAATTCCACTGCTTATAATCAGAGATTATACTTAATCAAATTTTCCAAAAATCTGCTCATACTCATTTTCCTAGTGATTTTTTTTCCAGTGCTTGTTTAAATTGATAAAATCATATAAAAATCTAGATTTATTCTTCTGTGAACATAGGGTATGGTTTTTGAGAAAAACCCATAAAACATTTTGGTTTATGATCTGAACAAATCAGCACATATATATTATTTCTTTGTTCATATCAGTTTTTTTTATGAACTAGACATGAGCATGAACCTCCTTATTCATACTGCCTATTTCCTTTATTTCTTTGATACCCTTTTCTCAGAAAAAAATACTTAACTCATTTACTAATAAAAAATGGATTACAAAAATCCATTTCTGTTATCAAGATAAGTGTTAGATCAAGTGCATTTCAAAACAGAAGTTAAAGCCATCATATCAGACAAAAATAAATTAAAGTCTCAACCGAAAGTTCAACCAGAAAACTATCCATGATCAATAATCATTCATTCAGAAGAATCAACTGAAAACCATATTATAATTTTTTTTTGTATAAGAAAAATTATATGGCTGCCCTTAGCATGGGTCTTAATGCCTCAAACTTCATCTATGATTATCACTCACCTTCCTCTTCTTCCCCGAGAATGCTTGAGTTTGAAGGCAATGTGTGTTCTGCTTCTTCTTTTTTCTATTATAATAAATTCTCTGTTTTCTTCCCAGAAACAAACTGTTAGTCCCCCCTCTCCTTGATTTAAATCATTTAGCTAGGGTTTTAATAGAGGAAAAGCCCATTCTATCCCCATATAATTTAGAGAATCATGTGTATATGCTTATGACTAATCTTGCCATTTTCTTTTTACTTTCTATTTCTGGTAAAAGCAGTTATCTCACTGCTTTTCTGTGCACATGCTTTTTGCATGCTTTTATCTACACATTATTTTTATGTGACTTAATTTCATAATGTATCTTATCATACCTGAGTTAATTCTCATGTCTCTTTTTATAAGTTTTATTTTTAACTAACATAATTTACCATTTGCTTCTCTCTTGATTTATTTCAAAAAAAAATGCATCCATACTCATAAATATTGCTTGAATAATTTCTATGCATTTCAATTATCAAGAGGATTTTTATTTTATCATCCCATACTTCTCTGATCATATATATATTTTCTATACAATATTCACATATATATAAGTCATGTGAATTTTAGAGTTCATTTTTATACTTAATCATTTTCCTCTTATCAGAGTGTATATAAAAATAATTATCCCCTTGCACAATTATTTCACTCACTTCTGATATTCATTTTCAAGCTATTTTTATCCTTTGGTTATTTATATAATACATATATATACACACACACATAAAATATGTGAATATAATGCTCCTCTTTACTCAGCTATTTTTCTCCCCATTATTATTTTCTCTAACTATCATTCTCTCACTTATTTACTTCATTCACTCTTGATATTTATTTTCCATTTCCTTTTTTTAAAGTAATTTTTATTCTCAAAAATTTTGGGTCTTCACAAAATATAATAAAGTTTTTTAAACCGGGGGTTTCAATTTAAATAATTAAAATAAACAATTAAAATAATCGCAAAATACTGGGTTGTTACACTCTCCCCCACTCAAATCTTTTCGTCCTCGAAAAGAACGAACAAGGAAAATAAGGAAAAGCCAGATACACAACAAATAGTACTTGGAAAAACAATTTCAGATTCGAAGCACGAATGCTCTCCTCCGTCTCCCAGGTACAATCTCGATCATCAATACCCCATTGTACCTCGATCAGACTAACAAATTCCCTTCTTCGCTGCTTCGTACCTCTTTTGACAATACGAAGTGGCTTACTCTCGACAGTCAGATTGAGCTAAATATCCAAAGTATCAAGAGCAGTTTGCTGAACAAAAAGAGATGGGTCAAGAAGACACTAGAGGAGATATGAGACATGGAATACATCATGCACTCTAGAAAGTTTCTCGGAAAAATCTAAACGATAAGCCAAAGAACCAACTCTTTTCATAATGCAGAAAGGACCCTCAAAGAAGAAGAAGGTAGGAATAGCTCGAAGGAAAAACAGGTTGGAACACAAGGTTGGACCATTATTTTAAAACCATATACATTTCAACTTAAAAGTTTATATTTACAACATTTTAAACATTTTATAATATGATAAATAGTCATTTGATTCAAATTTTATAGTTCGAAGTAAACAATATTTAAAACATTTTTAAATTATTTAGACAAGAAAAATAAATGATCAAAATATCCTTTATATAATATACTTTATCAAAATACTTTTATAACTCGATGTCTTAACAAGTTTACTTTCGTTCCTGCAGACTCTAGCCATGTGTTGATCAGGCGCAAAGCTAGGATTCTCCAGGTGCTTAGTAGACTTGTTTCAACACCCAGTAAAAATACTAGAAAACCTTTTAAAACAACAGATATGGAAAGTAGAATCCAAACAAATCAACCAAACCAAAACATTTGTCTAACCATGGATCGCAGATACACAATGGTTACACCTGGATCCCCCAGGAAACAATCCATATCTGTAAGCTTACTTAGCCCTGCGAGTTACGCCATGATGACTAGTAGAATGCAGGATACATAATGGTTACGCCTGAATCCCCCAGGAAACAATCTGTACCCCTAGGCCGTCTCAGCCAGGCAGTTTCGCTACTAATGCGACCTACATAAATTGCAGGATACACAACGGTTACGCCTGGATCCCCCAGGAAACAATCTGTAGCCCTAGGCCATCTCAGCTAGGCAGTTGCGCTATGTAGTCGCACTCGTAAGACCATGGAGATCGCCATGGAATTCGATGGACACTCGAGTATCATATTCGAAAAACCCAAATCAGAGAGAATAATATCGATAGAATGAATCCACAGTGTGGCCACAAAGCGGATATCAAGCAGAAGGCACTTTTCATATCTTTACTTCAAAAATATGTATCATATAGTACCTTTCAAAATCACTTTCAAATATCATACCTATATATAGTCCGTTATATATAAGATTCCATTTCAAATCGAATACTTTTCAAATCAATAGTATGTCAAATCATACTTATATAGACTTTGATTATATAAGATTTCAATTTACAAGTTGAGTACATTTACAAATCAATAGTTTTCAAATCACTTCATACTTATACAAATCAATATTATATAAGTTCGATAACTCTCAAATCAAAGTATTTAAATAAACAAGGTTCTCCATTTCAAACCATTTCAATATCAATTCAGTTTCAAAATCATATATGATTTCGCCAAATCATTTCTTCCTAATTACATGTATTCAGTTTCAAAATTTCTTAAAATAGTAGATTTAGAAAATAATCCAACTTTTCAAATCAACAAAATTTAGGCCAAACAAATTCATATCCATTTCAAACATATATTCACTTTCAAAAATCATAATACTTTCAAAGTTATAAATCTTTCGTAACCAAAATACTTGAAATCATTATACTTTCAAAATCATAACCTTTCGAAATCAAACATTTGAAATCATAAAAATTCCTTTAATTCTTTACATTTCACAAATTTATTCAATTAAACCCAAATCCTAAATTTCCAATTTTAATTCAATTCAAACCATCAGTTTCAATTCAATTTAGTTTTCCAACAAAACCATTTCAAATATTATCAAATTTCAAATAAAGATTTGATCCATAAAATAAACTATTCATTCTTTAATATATTTCAAAACTTAAATATGCCATATTCCAAAACTGAATTTTATAATTTCATATATCTCAAATTTTACTTCATTATTACTTAGTTTTGAAATATTCATTTCATAAATCCATCATTTTTAAATAAACTCAAATTACAAGTAAACCAAATATCCTTTCATACCAATATAAACTTCAAATATTCATTTATCAAAATCAATTATCATTTCAAATTCACATTCTTTATCAAAATAAAGATTAAATCATTTCCAAACCATTTCAATCATCAAAATATCTAAAATGGTTACAAAGTTTAAAATCATCTCTTTTTAAAACCTTCAAACTATTTATTTCTGTATGAGAATTCCAATTTGCCATTGGAAAGATTATTATTCTATATATATACTTTATTAAAAACATTTCAAATCTATATTTCATACCAGTATAATTCAAAATAGTCTTATTTATTTCACTCAACAAACAGTTTCAAACTTATATAAATCATATTACTTTATACTTTAATCA
Source organism: Allium cepa (assembly GCA_030765085.1). Lineage (NCBI taxonomy): Eukaryota > Viridiplantae > Streptophyta > Magnoliopsida > Asparagales > Amaryllidaceae > Allium > Allium cepa. The sequence goes on along the minus strand of CM060941.1, from coordinate 1,043,404,437 downwards.
TACCAAACTAAACCTATATTCTTTATCAAATACCCTATACCTTTCAAAATTACTTGGCTTTGAAAAATTAACCTTGATTTGGAAGTGCTCGAACCTTCAAAATATTCGAAGGAATCATATTTTCAATCCGACAGTTGGAAATCACCAACAAATCAGTAAACAATTCCAAAAGATAGGTTTATACCAAAACAATCTAAATCGTGAGGACTGAACACCGGCTTACTTTACATCATTTCAAATATATATATATATATATATATATATACACACACACATGTACATACATACATATATCTTTTGAATATCAAACCATACTTCAAAATCTAAAATCAAAATTTGGTTTCACAAAATCACTCGCATAGCGAAGCTAATAGAGTGGCCTCACCCCCACTCAAAAACTCGAAAATCAATGTCGATAATGCATGCATTCATCACCGAAATTATTTTCCAACGACATAAGTGGGTTCTGGACTTTTATTTTCTTGAAATTTCTTTTAAATCTCTTCACAATCATTGGAATTCATTCGAATACATTTGAAACATTTCTTATTCGAAAAAATATCTTTAAATCATATTAATATTATATATTTTTCAAATCTTAAAACCGATTTCAAAACAACGGAGTTCGATTCCTCGAAATTCAAATTCAAAAACCTTTCAATTATAAATCATTTTTATATAAATCAAATTCTTATAAATTTTAAAATTTCAAATCCTTTCGAAATTTAAAATTTTCATTTTAAAAGATATAAAATCATTATTGAAAACATTTCACTATTATATACAAAATAGGGTCATCCTTATCAAAATAATAATTTCGATGCATGCACAAATTCCAAAATACAACCAAACACAAATTTCCAAAGAATGTTTCAAGGATAGATTTCAAACAAATAGAGATTCAAATTTAGAGGACTCTAATCAAAAAGAATTCTGTTTCGATGATAAGCTCGAACAAAGATAAGATAATTTAATTACCAAATAGAAGATGGATAAGCCTTTGTAAATTGCGGGCAACCTTAACCGGGTCAACCGTGACTTCAGGAATATAACCGATGTGGAAATCTAAGGCAAATCGACATTCGATCGCCAGAGAGAATCTAGATAGAGCAGGAGATAGTTAGCATTGTAAACCGAGGATATGGAAATCTCTGGTTAATCAATGCCAATTGTAATGGAGTTTCACCCCTTTACAAATCATTCAAAGATTAGCGGAATCACCAATCTTTATAGAGGCCACTCCAAAGTGGAGTTATGGAATTCCCCAAAATCAAAAGGGTAAAATAGGGAAGACAAGACTGGATTTCAGAACAAGTAGGAGCATTCCATAGTTTAAGAAATCCTAATCGATATGAATCCAAAACCAAGAGATTTGTATCAAGGTGGATACAGAAGGAATGAAGTTTAGAAAATCTTGGTTTCAAAATAAGAAATTTTTTATACCATAATAATCTTTGAAAATCCTTTAAAAATCATTTGGAAATTATTTTATACTTCGAAAATACGCTCACTCACAAGGAAATGATTCTGAGATTGATTTCACTCATTCTAGGGTATTTCTACCCTATCTCTAATGAGTTTATGCTCTACATGCTAAGGTTTTCCTAAAACCAAAGCTCTGATACCAACTGTAACGGGCCACGCCAGTGGGGTAACGCCCACCCTAGCATACATCGGTACCTGTGTTCTGCATTTACGGTCAGCCTCTCGACTGCACCACCAACCCCCGCGGGGACATGTAGGAGTAAGAGTCAACCGTTCGCTACCAAACCAGGAAGCGAGAACCCCCTATCATGCTGCACCCTCCAAGTGCAATGACAGACACACATGCCGGACTTGAATTGCTCAAAATACCGCATTGTAAATAAATTTGGAGCAAATGAAATACAATCACACAATCACAGACACAGAAATATCAGAATAACTCGCAGCGGAAATTAAAATACCATAGTAGTTCATGAAGCTACTATAACAAACTCTCAAAACAATTTCATAATAGCAGTTTAAAAACATATACAACAGAAATCTCAAATACGTAGAAGTTTATAAATACCAGAGATGAAATAGAACAACTGAAACTGAAAGGGAGTAGATAACTAGACAAGCAGAATCTCCAGGGATTCCTAGCTTCAGAAAAGAAATCTCAAGCTAAGCTGTAAATACTCAGGCTGAGCCGAGCGTAAAGTAAAACACAAAACACTCGAGTCAGGACATATATACTTATATAATGTAAACCAACTCAAGTGAACTGTAGTAGTAATGTACAATAACTTAAAGGATGCTTAGGATCGCCCATCCTTTAAGGATCGGTTAAACTATAAATTAAATACATCCCGTGGTTAAAATTTCAAAATGGTATTTCATACTTCTAAATCAAATCTCATTTAAAAATTCAATATCATTTCAAATTCATTTTGAAATATCAAAATATCATATCTTCCAAAACCTCATTCAGTTTTATTTAATTTAAATACCATTTCAAATCATAATTCAAAATGGTTTATACTTCAAATCAAAATACTCCATTTAAACCAATTAAATATTCCAATTAAACCAATTAAATATTCCATTTAAATCATTCAAATATTCCATTTAAATCATTTAAATAGTGAAGTTATTATATTTATTAATCAAATATCAAATTCTCATAAATTTAGCCTTTTCAAAGTTCATTTATTCTTTCAAATTTATCAAAACAGTATAAATTCAACTTTCGTAGCACTTAGAAAATGCTACGGAAAGTTATGTTTTAAAACAATTCATTTAACAAAAGACAGCATTTAAAATGCTGTAATAGGTTTAATTTAGTTCAAATAAAACCTTAGTTAATTTCAGCAACTACAGCACTTACAAAGTGCTATAATAGCCCTTAATTCAATTTAGCCATTTAGTTCATTTCTATCAACTACAACATTTACAAATGCTGTAATAACCTTTACATTAGAAATAATAACATTTCAAAAATGTTATTAGTTAAATTCTAAATATTCAATATAATTTCACAAACAATTAAATTTTTATTTAAATCATCTTAAACTTATAAAATCATATGCTTTCACTTTTAAAACAATCGTTTAAATACCCTTATATTCATGATTTTATAAAGTTAAATTTTCATTCAAAAATCAATTAATAATAATTTACTTATATAATTCAACATTCGATTTCAATTCTTTATAATTAAATTTTTAGCTTAACACTTAAGTTTAAATTTCCAAATATAACTTATTTTTCATTTTATTTACTTAACTTAAAATTCATTTTAAATCTATTTATAATATTTCCTACTTAATTTAAATTCCATTTATAACCAAATCATAATTTCCAGAACAACTTATATTTCAAATTTCTAACTTTGCCATTAATTTATTTCACTTATAAATTTTTAGAAAATCAATAATACTTTACAAAAAATCATTTTTAATTTAGTTTAAATCAAAATATTATAATATTTACATTTCTAAAATACTTTAAAATTTTAGAAAAATATATTTTAACCACAGTTTGTATAAAATTTTCTAACCTTAGTCCAATGATACGGATAATATATCATTTCAATCCGTAATTTACAAAGGAAAAATCCGGGTTCCACCATTTCAAACCCGTACACTCAAGTAAATGAAAGTAAATAAAAATCGCTCAGGCTTATCATTTCAGCCCATAACGATTTTTCCCTATTCTAAAGTCTGTTCGGGTATGTGTCATTTCAACCCATAGTGATTCTATTCTAAAGGGAACTTGCAGTGTGATAAACTGATATAAATAACAGAATAGCATTATATAACAGTAACAGATGTTATAACAGGTAAATAAGCATGGGTGAACATCATATGATCATAGCATAACAAATATAGCATGGTGATATATTTTAAAAATTCAAATGTGATCGGTTTACTAGTCATATAAGTATAAATACTGTCTGGTGAGAATTACTCACTGGTATAAGCTAAAGACAACAACCAAAGTACACAAACTGAGATCCAAAAAGGCACGAAAGCATGACAAACATTCGGGAGTGGGAGAGCCAAAGCTAATTGCCTTGTTGCATGACAAACAAAACAAAGTATAATACATAAATTTCAAACTAAACTATTATAAACAAAGCTAGAAATATAAGCACAATACATAGCTAAACTTTTGCACTTGCATTCAACCACTTATGCTTCAGCTATGGGCTGGAAAGGCACTGTAATGGGATGGTTTTGGGTCAGGTTTGGATTAGGTTAAGGTCATATAGGGGTCAGCCAAAGCAATATAAAGGAGATGAAGGTATGTGTGCATGCATTTTCAAAAACAAGGCAACTACAAGCAACAACACGGATTTCAAGGCCTAAATGTCTTCGACCAAGGGACTATTGGGCATGGTCTGATCTGGTATGATCAACTACAAGCAAGGCATGGTTACTAGGCTCATGTTGAGGTTGGTGGTAGTGGTGGATGGCGGGCCAAAGCATGATGGTGGAGTGGTGTATCAAGTAGAGCTCGGCTAGCATGAATAAAGTGGAGTTTTTTTTTTTATTTTCTTAATGGATCTTCAACTTGGATGGCTCAGCTCTGGAATGGCAGTGGAGAGGAGGTATGGTGGCTGGAATAGTTGGTGGTGAGGTGGCCAAGGGGCTGGAGGTGGAGAGGCCGAACCTAAGTAGGTGATTATAAGTGCAAAATTCAAACAAATCAAGTAGAAAAAGGAAAAAAAAAGAAAGTTTTACCAAAAATTTTCTTCAGGAAGAGGCCAAAAGTTTTTAGGGTTGAGGAGGATATATTTTCATGTGAGAAATAGAGTGGAGTCGGCTGAAGAAAGGAGTATAAGGCAGCAAATTGAATTAGTGCATTGATTGGTGAAAAGGTGATTAGAATAGGAAAAGACAAGGCACTTAAAGAGTCACAAACTATTCATATTTCCATAATTCTTTTTAAATTTTTAAATACATGTAAAATACTTATAAATACAAATAAAACACTAAAATATGATAAATGTACAAAAATAAATAAATAAATATTAATTAAATGTGACGCCCCACCTCTATACCCACGCTAGCCAAGAACACTCCGGAGTAGTGCTGTCAACTAGCACGGAGAATAAGGCTGTTGAGGAGCGACCCTCCATGTAATTGCTTATCACACGGTGGCTATAAATAATCTTCGGAAACAAACATAGAAATAATCATATCACAAATCAGTCACAGATATCCATATCACAAATCAGTCACAGATATCCATATCACAAAGGCGGAAGAAGATATGAATATATAACTAACACATGAAAGTGTACATCAGAGTAGTGGTCAATAAGATCCACGATAATACAAAAGAATAGCAACGCGTGCTATACAAAAGAATACAACTATGAGTCTATATCTCAAGTGTATACAACAAAAACTGCTAATCTAAACAGTTAGCCAAAAGTCATAGTGATGAATCCCTGGGAAGAAGTCAAGCAGAAGCACCTGTAACATCTCGGTCTGACCCGAGTATTATTTAAGAAAATAATAAACGGATCAGTCTAGCTATAAATATCAGATGACATGATATAACATAAAAGATATGGCATAAACATAAACATCCATAACGACATACCACTATAAGTATGTAAATAATGATCAACAGAAGATCAATCAATAAGAGATAATCAATATCACAAGAATCTTCTCAAAGATTCGAAGAGGGCATCATACCCTAAACTTGTTCTCATAACAAGTCAATGACATAAATTCCAGAAATCAACACGAGAAATCCAGAAATCATAAAAAGGGAAAGAGGCCTATCACATGACGGTCCGAAGACCAAGGGGAGCTACCCCGCATGTGTGAATGGAATCACACAGATTGAGGTCAAGACTAACCAAAAAGCAGAAAGGTATGTGTGAATGGAATCACACAAGTGGTGTCTAGTCTAACCTTGCAATGAAAGAGACATCGCGCAATTGCTAGTCTAATGCATAAAGCGATCATCAAGATCAACGAGAAGTGTCAATTACACTAAGCTAGTAAATATAGAAGTTTAGCTTCATGTCCCATAACCACTTGCTTAACTTAAATATTTACGAACAAACTGTAAATCTTCACTAATAAAATTGTCACAAGAGGTTCAATCGAACAAGTCCAAGAATTAACCGACGAAGTGAACGCAAGCGTTTCATACCACTTGTTTTACTAAGTCGTTTAATTAGATTTCTCATCCGAGTGAGGTAAAGGCTTGTATATACTAATAGATTGGAAAACGGTTTAAGAAAAGAGCTTTGTTATTAAAAATAGAGTTGAAATTGTTTGTTAAAAGAGTTTTGATATTTACTACTAGTATTGAAACCTTTATATTATAAAGTGACAAAACACATAAGCAAGTGTAGAAACAATCAGTTACAAAGATCGCATACGGGGATGCGAATAAAATCCAAGGAAATCAGCTCAATGTTTTTCAGATAAGATGCCCTACGGAGGGGGGGTCAGGGGGGGTGGAAACCCCCCCAAGGTGGGGGTGCGGGGGCAACGCCACCGCTTACGGGGTTCGACCTGCCCGGTCAGGTCGCGGGGGTCCAGGGGGCAGCGCCCCGGCGGGGTGCGGGGCAACGCCCCGTTCAAAACGGTACGACCTAGTGAAGACAAAATGAGGTCTAACGACCTAACAACTCAAGGGTCTAACGACCTAAAAGTATTTGCGACTTAACGGGTTATAGGCCTAACTCGTGAGCGACCTACGAGATAGGCAAGTGGAACGACCTAAAGATGAATGGGTCGAACGACCTAACGTGAGCACAGGTAAAGCGACCTATCGGTCCAACGACCTAAGGGGAAAAGGCAACCTAGGTCTAACGACCTAACTGCTCGCGACCTAAGGGTCTAAAGGCCACGCGACCTAGAGGGAAAACAAGGTTAAGCGACCTAAGTGGGTTTGCGACCTAACGATATAAACGGTTGAGCGACCTAACGGTGCAACGACCTAAGGCCAAACGACTTAAGGGTTCCAGTGGAGAGCGACCTAAAGGAGACGCGACCTAAAAGAGGCGCGACCTAAAGGAGACGCGACCTAAATTAGGCGCGACCTAAAGGAGACGCGACCTAAAAGAGGCGCGACCTAAAGGAGACGCGACCTAAATTAGGCGCGACCTAAAGGAGACGCGACCTAAAAGAGACGCGACCTAAAAGAGGCGCGACCTAAAAATATAAAGGTCATGCGACCTAACGACCTAAGGTCATATGACCTAGCGACCTAAGGTCCATACCACCTACGACCTAAGTTCATACGACCTAACTCCGAAGACGTTAGAAAATGGCCAGAACGACCTACGACCTAAGGTCCATACGACCTACGACCTAAGGTCATACGACCTAACTCCGAAGACGTTAGAAATGGCCAGAACGACCTACGACCTAAGGTCCATACGACCTACGACCTAATGAGATAACTCCGAGCGACCTAAAGGTATAGGCCATTTTAAGGTCGGAAACGACCTAACTCCAGTGCGACTTTTCACACAGAACGACCTAACAATGGCAGAACGACCTAGGGGCAGTTTTTCACCAAAAACACTAAAAAGTGGAGTTTTTCGCCAATCCAATCCAAACCAAATGCAAATGTGCATGCAAACATGATAGGGAATCATTCCCAACAGTCCAATATGGTTATAGGCTAGAATTGTGAGATAAAAATCTCACCTTTGCACTAAAATTTATGAAGATGAAACTTGAAAGCAAGGAGAAGCAATCCAAAGCTTGAATCCAATATCTTCTACTTGAATTTGGAGTTGAATGTTGGATTTGCAATTGAATTTGTGCTTGGAGTTTTAATTTCCCATTCTCTTCACCATTAATGCCCAAGCTTGAGTTAGTTAGGAAATTTATGAAGAGTGAGGAGAAGAGGGTTGGAACTTGGGCTTAATAGGCTAAACTAACCCAAAGTCCAAAGCGGGAAAAATTAGTGAAATTTCACTAACTCCAAACCTATCGAAGTTTATACTTAAAAAAGTTGTAAACGGCATTTCGAACTCAATGGAAGTGGTCTCGAGTCCTAATTTGACCGTTTGCAAAAAGTAGCTTTTCGGACCAATATCCGATTAACGACAAAATATTTAAATAAAATATTTAAATATTAAATCGATAAATATGCGGGTTGTTACAGACTCCCCTCCTTAAAGAAATTGCGTCCTCGCAATATATAAGATGGAAATAAAAAGTAACAACCATAAAAGCATAATAACACAAGAGAAATTTGAAATAAGAAGTTCACCTCAAAGAGCAGGAGTAAGCAAGTCCGGATGTGTACGCTCGATGAATTCTCTGGATTCCCAAGAACAATCCTTAGGGTTTGAGGACCATTGAACCTTTACAAGCGGGACATCTTTATTTCGAAGTCGTTTAACCTCATAAGCTATAATGCGAATAGGATGTTGCTCATAAGTTAAATTCGGCGAAACTTCAATTTCTTCCACGACAGCGGGCTCAAGAATAGAATCGGAATCCCGAAGGCATTTCCGTAATTGAGAAACGTGAAATACATCATGCATAGCAGAAAACTGAGCCGGCAATGCAAGGCGATAAGCCATGGAACCAATACGTTCAGTGATAGGAAATGGCCCAATATATCGAGGCGCTAACTTCCCCGATCGACTGAAACGTACAACACCCTTCATAGGTGAAACACGAATAAAAACAGGATCCCCAACAGAAAATTCTAATTTCCTTCTTCGATTATCGGCATAGGATTTTTGTCTACTCCGGGCTTCTTTCATCCTATGTCGAATAAGTTCAATCTTTTCCGTGGAATCACGAATAAAGTCTGGACCTAAAACCAGCTTCTCACCGGCCTCAAGCCAACAAGAAGGAGATCGGCATGGCCTTCCGTAGAGTGCCTCGAAAGGTGCCATACCAATACTAGATTGGAAGCTATTATTATAGGAAAATTCAACAAGTGAAATATGATCTTCCCAACTTCCACCAAAATCAAGCACACAAGCACGAAGAAGATCTTCAAGAGTTTGATTCACACGCTCGGTTTGTCCATCGGACTGGGGGTGATAAGCGGTGCTAAAATTAAGCTTCGTTCCTAAAGCTTTTTGAAGACTCTTCCAAAATCCACTAGTAAACAATGGATCACGATCGCTAACAATAGAAGTAGAAACTCCATGCAATTTTACAATTTCCTTGACAAATAGTTTGGCCAAAAGAGGAACGGTTCGGTTAGACCGAACCGGAATAAAATGGGCGGATTTAGTAAGTCTATCAACAATCACCCATAAGCTATCATGACCCGAACGAGAACGGGGAAGGCCATCTATAAAGTCCATGGAAATTTGATCCCACTTCCAAATTGGAATTTCTAAAGGTTGCAATAACCCACCAGGCCTTTGATGTTCGGCCTTGACAAGTTGGCTAGTCATGCAACACTTAACAAAGTTAGCAATATCAGATTTCATTCCCTCCCAATAATAAAGTCGCTTCATATCAGCGTACATTTTACTACTACCGGGATGAATGGTGAATTTAGAACGATGGGAATCTTCTAAAATATCTTTACGAAGATCTCCAATATTTGGTACGATAAGTCTACCAAATTTTCGAATGCCGCCACGAGAATCAATATCAAAGTCTTTCAAACCTTCAATATCAATTTTATCCTTAACATTTTTGCCAAGAAGAGCCAATTTAGAATCTAGCCCTTGAGCTTCAAGGATGCGGTCTAAAAGAGAAGGATGAGCCTCAAGGCTACATAAAACAAGCGATGAGCATAAATCGGATACACGCTCTCGAATCTCACAAGTGGATAAGATCTCGAGATCGTTCCATTCGGATATCATCATAGAAACAACTGCTTGTTGCTTACGGCTAAGGGCATCGACGACACGATTACCCTTACCGGGGGTATAAAGAATATCAAGATCATAAGGTGCAAGGAACTCGAGCCAACGTTGTTGACGTAAATTAAGTTCTTTTTGAGAAAATAAATATTTCAAAGACTTATGATCCGTGTAAAGAATAAATTTTTCTCCCAATAGATAACGACGCCACATTCGAAGGGCGAAAACAATAGCCGCGAGCTCTAGATCATGTGTGGCATATCTAGTCTCGGCCGGCTTCAATTGCCTAGAAGTATAAGCAACAACACGTTCTTTTTGCATAAGAACGGCACCCAAACCAACGTGACTAGCATCGGTATAAACAACAAAATCTTGATTCCCCTCGGGAATCACAAGAATAGGAGCATCGGAAAGGAGTTCTTTCAATTTCTGAAAAGAGGCTTCACATTTGTCCGACCAAATGTATTTAACTCCCTTCTTAGTCAAGCCAGTAAGAGGCACGGAAATCTTAGAAAAGTCTTTAATAAAACGGCGGTAATAGCCCGCCAATCCAAGAAAACTACGAATCTCTGTCACACTCTCCGGTCTCTTCCAATCTTGAATCGCTTCGATCTTTGAAGGATCCACGGATATCCAGGATTCGGAAATAATATGACCGAGAAACTTCACACGAGATTGCCAAAAGTGGCATTTAGAAAATTTCGCCTTTAATTGATTACTCCTAAGTGTTTCCAATACAATCCTAAGATGTTTCTCATGTTCCTCCTCGGTTTTTGAATACACTAGAATATCATCAATGAATATGAGAACAAACCGATCGAGGAAATCTTTGAAAACTCGATTCATGAGGCCAACGAAATAAGCTGGAGCATTCGTTAACCCAAATGGCATAACAAGCCATTCATAAGATCCATATCGAGTACGGAATGATGTCAAAGGAATGCTATCCTCAGCGATACGAAGCTGATGGAAACCGGTAGCCAAGTCCAATTGTGAAAAGACCTTAGCACCACTAAGCTGATCGAATAGATCATCAATCCGAGGTAAAGGATATTTATTTTTAATAGTAAGATCGTTAAGCTTGCGATAATCAACGCAGAGCCTCAGAGTACCATCGGATTTCTTTACGAAAATAGCCGAAGCTCCCCAAGGCGAGGAACTAGAGCGAATAAATTGCCTCGTCTCCAACTCAGATAATTGTTTACGCATCTCCTCATTTTCCTTATTGGACATGCGATAAGGAGGACGAGTAATAGGTTGAGCTCCAGAAACAAGATTAATTCTGAACTCAATTGCTCGTTTAGGTGGCAAACCTAAAACGGGCTCGAATATGTCGGAAAATTCACGAACAACATGAATACGAGAAATAATATCATCTTCATCATCATCATCGTTATCACGAGGATTTAAAGAATATAAAGATGCCACCAAACAGGATTCTGAATCTTTAAGATTAACAGAAATCTGATTAACAGATAGTGGATGACGGAGATGAATAGCCCGTTCAGGACATAGGATATGGGCTTGATAACGGTTAAGCCAATCCATTCCCAAAATTATTCCAAAGCCTAAGTAACGCATGACATGCAAATCGGCTAGGAAAGAAAGATCGCAAAAAATAATCTCCACATCTTTACAAAGCAAACTAAGAGTTGCGGATCCACCAACATGATTCGCAATTTTTAAAGAAGTCATCAATGCAGTAACACTTAAGGAAAAAGTGTCTACCAGTTCCTTTGATATAAAAGAATGGGATGCACCCGTATCAAAGAGAACTCTAATAGGTTGATCATGAAATAAAATAATACCATCAAGAATGGAATGAGAAATACCTTGGCCACGAGATGTGTTGCCAGGGGCTTGAGCCACATTCAACTTTCCTTCCTTCTTGCCTTTACGCTTGAGGCATTGATGTATGTAATGATCCGGGCTCTTACAATAGCGACAAGATTTGGGCCTAGAGCACTTATTCGCATAATGATCCCCAGACCCACAGTTGAAGCAACTCGCACCACTAGGAGAAGGAGACTTTGCCGCAGGGGTTGCCTGCTTACCCTTTTTGTTGGGATAAGGACCCTTGAATTTGTTTGGCCTCTTCTTGTTGTTGAAGTTGGGTTTAGCGCCTTCCACTTCAACATCACTCTCTCTATCAGCCTCTTCAAGACGAAGAGCGATATCGACGAGTTGATCAAATGCGACTTCTAGTTTCAGGAGCAGTGGCTTCTTAAGATTCTTATTTAAGCCATAAACGAACCTCTGGTTCTTCTTCAATGGGGTGTTGATGTATTCAACCCCATATTTGGAAAGCGACTCGAAGGCTGCGACGTAATCAGTCACAGAGGATTGACCTTGAACAAGGTCTATAAAACGTCGAGCCAAGGTTACTTTCCCAGCTTCTGGTACAAAATTTAACTCGAAGCATCCCTGAAATTGCTCCCAGGTGAGATCCGCTTCATTAATTTCTGAAATAAGGAGTTCATACCAGTCCAATGCTCTCTCCTGGAGCATGCTGGAAGCCACCTGAACGCGGTGGAGATCGATAAGATTCATGCGAGAAAAGATTCGATCGCATGATTTTAACCAAGCCTGGACCTCGATGATATTTTCCGAACCTTTGAAGGGCTTCCCACCCAAGTTGGTGTAATCGCTGCACAAGCGTGCAAATCCCGACTTTGGGTGAGTAGGTTCCGGGTTAGCTCCAGCTGCTTGAGCATTAGTTACTAAATCAAGAAGCTGTTGAGCAGTCATAAAAACTCCATCCGGAGGAGCAGCACCAGATGATCCAGTTCTGGGACGGCCTGGTCTAGACATTCTCTTCCTTAAAGAAAGAAAGAAGAGAAGGAAGAAGGTTATTTACCAATGAACATCAAGCAATCTTGATAGATAAAACAAGGAATCGTAAAGGAAATAGGATGAATCGGTACGAAGACTCGAATTAATCCTATGCTATGACTCCTAAGATAGACCTAGGACGATGATCCTTGTTAAGTTATTCTACATTGTTCCGAAGTTTGGCTCTGATACCAAGCTGTGACGCCCCACCTCTATACCCACGCTAGCCAAGAACACTCCGGAGTAGTGCTGTCAACTAGCACGGAGAATAAGACTGTTGAGGAGCGACCCTCCATGTAATTGCTTATCACACGGTGGCTATAAATAATCTTCGGAAACAAACATAGAAATAATCATATCACAAATCAGTCACAGATATCCATATCACAAATCAGTCACAGATATCCATATCACAAAGGCGGAAGAAGATATGAATATATAACTAACACATGAAAGTGTACATCAGAGTAGTGGTCAATAAGATCCACGATAATACAAAAGAATAGCAACGCGTGCTATACAAAAGAATACAACTATGAGTCTATATCTCAAGTGTATACAACAAAAACTGCTAATCTAAACAGTTAGCCAAAAGTCATAGTGATGAATCCCTGGGAAGAAGTCAAGCAGAAGCACCTGTAACATCTCGGTCTGACTCGAGTATTATTTAAGAAAATAATAAATGGATCAGTCTAGCTATAAATATCAGATGACATGATATAACATAAAAGATATGGCATAAACATAAACATCCATAACGACATACCACTATAAGTATGTAAATAATGATCAACAGAAGATCAATCAATAAGAGATAATCAATATCACAAGAATCTTCTCAAAGATTCGAAGAGGGCATCATACCCTAAACTTGTTCTCATAACAAGTCAATGACATAAATTCCAGAAATTAACACGAGAAATCCAGAAATCATAAAAAGGGAAAGAGGCCTATCACATGACGGTCCGAAGACCAAGGGGAGCTACCCCGCATGTGTGAATGGAATCACACAGATTGAGGTCAAGACTAACCAAAAAGCAGAAAGGTATGTGTGAATGGAATCACACAAGTGGTGTCTAATCTAACCTTGCAATGAAAGAGACATCGCGCAATTGCTAGTCTAATTCATAAAGCGATCATCAAGATCAACGAGAAGTGTCAATTACACTAAGCCAGTAAATATAGAAGTTTAGCTTCATGTCCCATAACCACTTGCTTAACTTAAATATTTACGAACAAACTGTAAATCTTCACTAATAAAATTGTCACAAGAGGTTCAATCGAACAAGTCCAAGAATTAACCGACGAAGTGAACGCAAGCGTTTCATACCACTTGTTTTACTAAGTCGTTTAATTAGATTTCTCATCCGAGTGAGGTAAAGGCTTGTATATACTAATAGATTGGAAAACGGTTTAAGAAAAGAGCTTTGTTATTAAAAATAGAGTTGAAATTGTTTGTTAAAAGAGTTTTGATATTTACTACTAGTATTGAAACCTTTATATTATAAAGTGACAAAACACATAAGCAAGTGTAGAAACAATCAGTTACAAAGATCGCATACGGGGATGCGAATAAAATCCAAGGAAATCAGCTCAATGTTTTTCAGATAAGATCCCCTACGGAGGGGGGGTCCAGGGGCGGTGGCAACCCCCCCCAAGGTGGGGGTGCGGGGGCAACGCCACCGCTTACGGGGTTCGACCTGCCCGGTCAGGTCGCGGGGGTCCAGGGGGCAGCGCCCCCGACGGGGTGCGGGGCAACGCCCCGTTCAAAACCTAGTGAAGACAAAATGAGGTCTAACGACCTAACAACTCAAGGGTCTAACGACCTAAAAGTATATGTGACTTAACGGGTTATAGGCCTAACTCGTGAGCGACCTACGAGATAGGCAAGTGGAACGACCTAAAGATGAATGGGTCGAACGACCTAACGTGAGCACAGGTAAAGCGACCTATCGGTCCAACGACCTAAGGGGAAAAGGCAACCTAGGTCTAACGACCTAACTGCTCGCGACCTAAGGGTCTAAAGGCCACGCGACCTAGAGGGAAAACAAGGTTAAGCGACCTAAGTGGATTTGCGACCTAACGATATAAACGGTTGAGCGACCTAACGGTGCAACGACCTAAGGCCAAACGACTTAAGGGTTCCAGTGGAGAGCGACCTAAAGGAGACGCGACCTAAAAGAGGCGCGACATAAAGGAGACGCGACCTAAATTAGGCGCGACCTAAAGGAGATGCGACCTAAAAGAGGCGCGACCTAAAGGAGACGCGACCTAAATTAGGCGCGACCTAAAGGAGACGCGACCTAAAAGAGACGCGACCTAAAAGAGGCGCGACCTAAAAATATAAAGGTCATGCGACCTAACGACCTAAGGTCATACGACCTAGCGACTTAAGGTCCATACCACCTACGACCTAAGTTCATACGACCTAACTCCGAAGACGTTAGAAAATGGCCAGAACGACCTACGACCTAAGGTCCATACGACCTACGACCTAAGGTCATACGACCTAACTCCGAAGACGTTAGAAATGGCCAGAACGACCTACGACCTAAGGTCCATACGACCTACGACCTAATGAGATAAATCCGAGCGACCTAAAGGTATAGGCCATTTTAAGGTCGGAAACGACCTAACTCCAGTGCGACTTTTCACACAGAACGACCTAACAATGGCAGAACGACCTAGGGGCAGTTTTTCACCAAAAACACTAAAAAGTGGAGTTTTTCGCCAATCCAATCCAAACCAAATGCAAATGTGCATGCAAACATGATAGGGAATCATTCCCAACAGTCCAATATGGTTATAGGCTAGAATTGTGAGATAAAAATCTCACCTCTGCACTAAAATTTATGAAGATGAAACTTGAAAGCAAGGAGAAGCAATCCAAAGCTTGAATCCAATATCTTCTACTTGAATTTGGAGTTGAATGTTGGATTTGCAATTGAATTTGTGCTTGGAGTTTTAATTTCCCATTCTCTTCACCATTAATGCCCAAGCTTGAGTTAGTTAGGAAATTTATGAAGAGTGAGGAGAAGAGGGTTGGAACTTGGGCTTAATAGGCTAAACTAACCCAAAGTCCAAAGCGGGAAAAATTAGTGAAATTTCACTAACTCCAAACCTATCGAAGTTTATACTTAAAAAAGTTGTAAACGGCATTTCGAACTCAATGGAAGTGGTCTCGAGTCCTAATTTGACCGTTTGCAAAAAGTAGCTTTTCGGACCAATATCCGATTAACGACAAAATATTTAAATAAAATATTTAAATATTAAATCGATAAATATGCGGGTTGTTACATTAAATATAATTAAATTAGGAAAAATAGCAAAAATTGGAACTAGGCTAAAATATTTTGAAAATAAATGCAATAAACTTTGGAAAAATTTAAACATCGCTTTAAAAATGTTTTAAAATAAAATATATACCTAACATGTCATATAACACGTATTAGAACATGATTTGACGAATAAAAATATTATTTATATAATTTAAAATAAACAATATTGTTAAATAAATTAATGTACACACAATATTGTAAAATGCGTGACTTTCATAATATAAATCAGATTTCAACGAAACGAAAAGCAGTATTCTCAAAATTTAATATATTTTTCATAATAAAAGTTAAAATTCAAAAATTCAAATATTTAAATTTTAAATTTAAAAGTCAAAGTTTGACCAGATTGACAAAAATCCACTTTTTCTGGAAATATCCTAATTATTCAGGTTTGAAATTATAATTCACACAAAAATCAAAATATACTCTTAAAATTACAAAATTTATTCATTTTAATAAATATAATAAAGTTTTTAAATTAGGAGTTTCAATTTAAATAATTAAAATAAACCATTAAAATAATCGCAAAATACTGGGTTGTTACAAAACCCTTAACTCCATCGTTCTCACGTTCATTCTAAATGTACAAAACAAAATACAAGCTAGAGGCTGGCCACCATTAGGAAAATTAAAGAGGAGATTTCAAGAGGAAAAGCTTTAGCAAGTTAATCAATATCAAATCTCAAATCGTTAATCTCAAAGCTAAGGTGAATAATTCACTCATATCATGTTTTCTAATGAGTTTTGGTTTTAAGGTTAAAGCCGATTTATTTTGCAAGGTTATGCCATGTTTTTGAGTAATTAAATGTTTATATATGCCGGTTGATGATTTATTCTTATTCACATAGTTTTGATGATATGTTATAATGTGAAAATCATATTAAATGACATCTAAATGCCTTGTGCACCGAATACATCACCCGTATTCGAATGCCGCAGATCCAAACATCGAATCTAGTTCGCGGGAGCTTATAACACATTAATTACAACAACACGGCGGAAGAAAAATGAATATATCATTGATATACAACATTTGATTCAACAATGATACAATTGAATACAATATCAGAGACAAAAGATATACAACTGCGGAATATGTAACAACCCGAGATTTTAGTGATTACTGTTAATATTAAATTATAATGCAAGTTATAATTTAATATTGTGTTTAAAAATTATTTGGATAACAAAATGAGGGATTATATTGTTTATTTTATATAAAAAATATCTTGATGAATATAATTTGGGATTTGAAATTTAAATAAGTAATATTATTTTATTAGAAGCCTTTTTCAACATTTGATGGTTGAAAAAAAAGTGTAAGTGAATTAAATAAAGTTTGAAAAAAACTTTATTTATGGATTTGGATTGAAAATAAATAATTGTGATGGTTTAACTTTTAGTTAATTAGTAATATTGGAAATTTATTCCAATGTTAGCCTTTTATTGTAAAATAAAAGGAATAATATGAAAATAAAATAAAATTTGAAAGTGTAATTAGGTTTGGAACGATGTATTAATGTTATTAAAATGCTAAAACATTTTAATACGCTTCATTAGGCTTAAAACTAAATTTTATTTGGTCGAAATGGATGAAAATAGTGATTTTTCACTAAAAATGGGAATGTTGGTAAATATTGTTAAAAATTTATGTTATATGGGAAAAAATAATATTTTTATTTGGAAAATTAAATTTTTGATGTCACTAACATGTTCCCTTTATTAAAAAATGAACAATGCAACTTGTTTCATGTGAGTTGGAAATTCTATGCAAAAGTTATGTGTAAATTACTAAAACACATATGCCTATTTTCTCTAAGCATTTTAGGTTGGGCTTATAGGGTAAGGTTTGAATTGAAAACCCAACATATGGAGGCTTCTGATGAGAGAATACTAACACTATGTATTTTTTTTCCCCTTGTACTTCTTCTTCTCAAAAGCTTATAAAGTAAATAGAAACATGAAAAGCAATGGCCTCCTCAAACAAACAAAAAATTATATTTTCAATCAATTTGCTGCAAATTCAAGAAGTAAATCAACCAAATAAAGATTAAAGAATGTTATTTGAAGTAGTTTCTTCCTCAAAGCTTCAATGTTCCAGCTACAAATCTTAGTTTTGCCCTACGAAATCACAAGGTGGGTATCAAAATTCACATTTTCTAGCTTTGATTGAGATTTCAATGTAAGAAATCTCAATTTCGTTTATTGCATGTTCATTTGTAAATTGCTGTCAGTATATTATACATAACTTTTTCAATTCTAAACCAAATTCGATGAATTTAGATGGTCTGGAAATCTTAGATTATGTGCTACAAGTTTCATGTTTTGAGTTTTCCAAAATTTTGATGTTTGGTTGCTTAAAATTATGCTTGTTTGTTGTTGTCCCGAGAGCAAACTGACAGCAACAATAATCACAGGCCTAAGAAGTATTTTAGCCATAAGTTACTCGTTTCTTATCTGATTTAGGTCAAATTTTTTTTGATGGAAACTAGATTCAATATGAAATAATTTCTCTTCTGGTTACATTACGATATTTTAACATTTGACTGACCTGTAATAGATTTGAAAACAAAAGTATAGTTCTGTCTTTGACATAATTTCCTGAGTTTGAATCTGATATTTTTTTAGCTATATCTTTCTCGTTTTAGATCGGAATTCCATGATTTTTAATGTTCCAGAAATCTTAATTCATGTGCTACAACTTTTATGTTTTGTATTTTCTGTAATTTTGAGGTTAGATATGTCAAAATATAATTTTTCTACTGCGAACCCGAGAGCAAAACCAATGTTTGCTCTGTACTTGAAGCTGAAACGAAATTGGCAATAACTTCTGCGTTTCTTAAGCGAATTTGATAATTTTGGATGTTTCGGAAAGCTCAGATCTTGTGCTACAACTTTTGTTCATTATGTGTTATGAAATTTTGATGTTTTTGTGGTCAAAATTATGGTTATATGTTGCTGTCCTGGGAGCAAGATGAGAGCAACAAGAAACATTGACCTTAGAATTGTATTAGCCGTTTTTACTCTTATTCTCTTTTGGTTTTGATGATGTTTTTGAGATTTTTGAGAGCTATGATGCCTATCAATAGGCTAGCTATATTTGAAGAATTTAAAATTCAAATTTAAATAGAATTCATATTGAACTCAAGTTATCAGTCTTGAGTTATCTTTCTTGTTTTTCATTGTTTTCGAGTACGTTTTTACTAAACCATTTTTGAAGTGATTTTTTGGAAATAAATGGACATTTTAAATTATTATTATATAGTATTTTAAAATTATTTTTCTAAAAAAAGATATATTTATTCCCTGTAATAAAAGAATTTCAAATATTGGTTTTACTAATCTTTTCGGGAAAATGTTTTAGAAGCTTGTTTTCTTTAGTATGCTATTTTACATATAAAACATACACTTTTACACTATTCGAATGTATGAGAAAGAGAATTAAACGATTTAGTAAAACACGTGGTATGGGACATGTGCGTTTACTATTTCGGTTAATTCCGGACTTGTACGATCGAAGCTATTTGAGATTATCGATTGTAAGATGTTTTGCCATTTTATGGAATATTTTGATTTTTATAATTCCTATTTATTAGAATTATTTAAGATGGCCAATATTTGGCAAACATTATGCTTTGAGATCTCCTATATCGAAGTATGGTCGATGAGATCCATCATGATGTTTTATTTACTTGTCAATGATATAAGGCAAGTCTTGAGTTTATGATTTCATATTTTGAGATTTATGGTTTATGAGAAACCATCACGATGTTTTCACTTGTCTATGAGATGAAACAAGTTACGATGCCATTTAATACTTGTCGATGAGATGAGACAAGTACGGTGTCTCTTTTTCACTCGCCAATGAGACTAGGCGAGATATAATTTTCTGAGTTTTATGATGTTTCTAGTGTGGCATCGACTAACGGCTAGTAAACGGCTAAGTGTGAATGTGTGGTATGGGACACATGTTAACACTTTTCGTGTTCCTATCCGTGAGTTTGTGACACATTCACGATGTTCACCTAACAGAACTGCTTTGAGAGGTGTTAGCGACCTTGTCATGAGGACGAACTGCTTTGGGAGGTGTTAGCGACCTTGTTAGAGCTGACAAAATGGCTTGAAGAGGTGTTAGCGACCTTGAGGACGAACTGCTTTGGTTGGTGTTAGCGACCTTGTTAGGACTGACAAAATGGCTTAGAGAGGTGTCAGAGACCTTGTCATGAGGACGAACTTCTTTGGGAGGTGTTAGCGACCTTGTCTGAGGCTTCGGCCGTCTGAGTTTTGCACGTGCAGCATTGCTTCGGCATTACAATCGGGGATTTGGCCAATCCGGATTTTCTGAGTTTTCTGTTTTATTGCGATTTCACCTTTTTAAGACGTTTTATTACATCGATAGCCTAGTGCTATATGAGATTTTATATATATAGTGATTTCAATTGTGATGTTTTGAACTCTTATCGAGTTCTTTGAGTTATGATTTTTGATAATTTCAGGATTTTATAAGATATTCTGGGTTTTGCCATTTTGGCGAGTTGAGATTTATATACATTTATACCGATGAGATGAGGTATAATTGAATTTGGAGATTCATCTATAGTTGAGTTTTGGATCATCCTATTTGAGAATGTTTTATGTTTGCCATTTTGGCGAGAGTTTGTATTGATGTTTCTCCTTTTAAGGAGATATGGTTCATGGAAACCATGTAGACATTTTGGGATGTCGCCGATGATATGAGGCACTTGTGTTTGATTTGAGTATTGAGTTTGAGTTACCTCCTTCGAGGTATTTGTTCACTTAAGTAGCGTTTGTTACAAAAGTGTTGAGCTTATGATTTTATCGATTCATTCTTCTCTTTCAAGAAGAAGTATCTTCATGTCTATTCTGCTTCATATTACCGATATTGACTGATTTGTGTAGCTAGACTGACCCGTGTATTTATATTTGGGTCAGACCAAGTTGTTTCAGGTATCTTTCATTGAACTTAGCTTGAAGTTGATGCTGGATATCAACTCTCCTTCCTCTTGAGCAATTTCTGTTCTTCCGCATACTCTGATGTATTTATATTTGATTCAATGTTTATGGTATGGTCATGCACCACCTTTGTTGTATTCATACTATATTGTACTAAACATGTATCAGTGTATATGTATATACATGATGTTGATTAACTATTCTGTGATGTGCTTTACATTTAGTTATTGTATTTTATTCTGATAGATCCGTTAACTACCTATAGTTTTGGATTAAGCATTTACTGGGTATGTCGATCCACTTTAGTAGAAAAAATTTATATTGCATTTATCAACGTATTCAGTAGATGTTTAAGACAAAATTATAGATAGTCGCCCTTAACCAGCCCTATTCTCCGCTTTACTCGACAGAATTACTTGTTAATTCTCTTTACTAAGGTGGGTCTCGGGGTGGGGCGTTACAGATATAACACAAGTAGATGGTCTAGACTTTACAACCATCAACAGCAGAAAGATAACTCCAATAGAATTTCCAGGTGAGAAAGTGAGAATCCAACATATTTTGACTCCATTGCCAAAGCTCCAAAGCTATAAAGACTCCAAACCAAAAAGCGAGAACCACCACTCGTCGTAATGAAGCATACTAGGTAATGGTTGAAGTGAAACAAAAGCTATCGCCAAATCCAAAGGCTTCAAAGACCAAAGACTGAAGAAGATTTCCAATTGCTATAACTACTAGTTGACTATCTGAAAATCTAACTCTAGGCTGCACGTGTGAGAAATTGTGGGCACCCAGAGTTTAGATAGGGAACAATAAACTCCAGGTCAGTTATGGGACTGGTATGAGCAAACAAAAATAGTTTTATCTTTTAAAACAACAAACAACAAAAGAAGTAGAAGAAATTCGCTATGCTTTTGGAAAATGAAACTGCCATAAGGCCTCTCACCATACACACAATGCAAGCGCATACTTGGAAGATATTTCACCTTGTGACGGTAAAAAATGCTTGATATGCGAAAATTCTTTTGATATTATTATTAGTGCATGGTGGAAAACATATGCAAGTATAATATTAATCGTAGCCAGCATACGTAATTATAGTATGTCTACTATAGCTACCATGTTAAATGGCAGGTTCTACAACTAAACCGTACAAGGCGCGTATTAGATGATTGGATTTCCAACAATGGTCCGGCAAAGGAACTTCCTACACCAAATGGAACGCATCTGGAGGGACGCCCCCGGGAACCTAACCGGATCTCTACCAACACAAGGCCAGGTTACCTCTATAACTAGGTAACTACTGACACGAGCATGCCATCCCTCGGTCGTTACCGACCTTTATCCAAGGTACCTCTACACCAACAACCACAAAGTAATAAGTTTGCAGCAACCACCTAGGTTAAGTATCTGGGATCCATCACCTTTTATCCAGAAGGAAATGGACATACCCTCAGGAGGCGCTACCCCCAAATAGCCATCCTGCAACGATTCCTGTTTCGACCATTTCCGAGTTGTGAGGTTTGACGAAGTCTCGTCCACAAAGCTACGCTTTACATAAAAGCCATGCTTTGATCAACAAATGATCAGCAGCACTTCGTATGCCATATTGCCAAATTGGGAATGTATCACTAGTAAATATCAACTATATAACCTCTGAGCTCGTACGTCTTAAAGAAGGGTGTTAAGCTAAGAGAATAAATTCTCTGCCACCAAACAGAAAAGTATTTGATAGAAACCAGCTTTACATCTCAAATTGTAATGTCAAACATACATCCATATAAGTCTGTTCAAGGTTCGAACAGAACCGAAGGCACTTCAAAAGAAGCCCTTGCAATCCGGGTATTCACAATCTCGATTGGACTCCCTATCACTAATGGAGATCTCTATACCGGCGCGGCTCAGTGCAGAGACATTCGACGGGTAATCCTTTCGTTCTCGAAAATACCCTGTCTTCACCATCGTTCTTCAAATGTTATCCATTTACATCGTTTCATTATTCAGAATGGGTTATATGACACAAAGTCCTCTCCTGACTAAACCGAATAATGAGCACAATATTTAAAAACATATGGATATTGGGATCCCAGTTAAATCACAACTTATTACCCAAAACCTTTCTTTCAAATGGTTTTAAACAAATTACCATTTTTAAATCTTAAAAAAAAGATTTACTTCACAAAGTTCACCAATCTTTCACAAAGATTAATTCATAGCCTTCGAAACAATTCCATTTCAAATCTTTTATATAAAAAACATACCCCTTTAAGATCCTTTTCAATTTGAAAACAAATTCACCAACCTTTAACAAAGATTCATTCACAGTATATAAGTAAAAGATCTACTCTTTGAGATCCTCTTTAGTTTGAAAAAAATTTCACCGAAATCTTTAACCAACATTCGTTTATAGCCTTTAATCTTTTAAGTAAAAGATCCACTTCAGTTCAACAATAAGATTTACCAAATCTTTAACAAACATAGCTTTCAAAACTATTTCCTTTTCAAATTTGATTTATTCATAGCTTGGAAATCCTTTCGACAAAACTGGGAATTCTATCTTTATCTGAAAGCTGTTATCATTTGAAAACAAATACTTTCTGTTTTGGATTCGATCATATAGACGATTTATAGCCTTTAAAAGTATAAACCAGAAAATCAACGAACTATCGTATTTTTGGCAAGTTCTAATTTAAATTAAATTCAAATTTCCAAAACAATTTATTTAAAATAGTTTCTAAATTCATATATAGAAATTGTATCAGCCTTTCAAACCCTGATTTACAAAATAATAGTTAACAAGATATTGTTTATTCAAAACTAAATCTCAGTTTCTAAACTTCCCATTAAAAGGCTTTTCATACTCAATTCCATTCCATTTCCAAAACCATTTGGATTCAAACCTCAACTTTTAACCAAAATAATATTTAGATTTCAAGATATCCGTGACTTTACCGATTTCCTCGTGAAATCCATATTTGTGTGTGTATGGTGTAGTCCAGGGGTTTTACTCAATAGTGTAACATCATCAATCATCACAATCCAAACACAGCAATATCGATAAGCTGTATAATCCTATAATGCTTATCTTTATTCACAAATTCATAAATAATATACATTCATCACATATAAATAAATTACATTCATCACAGCTCAAATCAAATTAATTTATATCACAAAGTATCACACATCGGCGATATCAAACAATTCAACATTTAATAGAATTCAAACATCCATAAGTAAGATCAATTAATTATCTGATTAATTTAAATCGAATTAATTACTAATCCAGGTTAATTAACATTAATTAATTACAAATTTTTTTAATTAATTAACCTTTAATAATAATTAATTAACCTTAAAACATTAATTAATTAATCTCAATTAATAAATTAGTTAACCTTTAATCATCAAATAATTAACCTTTTAACTATGTAATTATCCTTTAATTAATTATTCTTAATTAATTACATTAATTAATTAACCTTAAGTTAATTACATAATTAATTAACCCTTAATCAACTACCATTTAGTTAATAAAATTACAATAAGTGATTATCCTTAATCACTTTCATTAATTAATTAACCCTTAACTAATTAATTATCCTCAAATTAATTACTTTAGTTAATTAACCATATTAATTAATAACCCTTTAATTAATCATTTAATTAATCAACTTTAATCATTAATTAATTACTTTTAATTAAGTAATTATCTTTATGTAATTAATTACCCTTTAATTTATTTATCATTAATTAAATTTTAATAACAAATTAGTTAATCAATTTTTAATTACATTAAGGTAATTAACCTTTAAGTAATTACATTAATAAAAGATACTTTAATTACTCAAGGCCTTGATTAACTTGAGATAACCCACTTATCCTAATCACTTACTTAATCACATCATCAATGTCTATTTGAAAAGAATTAAGAATATAATTATTCCAATATAATTATTCAAAACCCAAAAACAATTTTAAATATATTTTAACTTTAAATTCAAATCTTTGGAAATTGTTTTCAAAACTCATTTGTAATTTTGATATGAAACCTTGGTTCACATTTTCATTTAAAAACTTATTTACCTTAATATACTTTAAACTTAATTTTAAAAACTTACTATACCTTTAAAATTTCGACAATTTATTTTGTTTTTGAGACCTTTAAAGAAAACCCGACCCAAATGCTTGAATACCCGAGCCCAATCTCGAGCTTGACTTCGAGTTTCCCTTCATTTCCCTTTGCTTCGAGTTTCACGTGATATTCTTCGAGATGAACCCGAGTAACCCATCTTCTTCCCAAACTCTCAATCCATCACCAATACACATTGACATCATGTGCACATATACAGGCGACGGCAGTGGTTTCGACCATTGTCGATGCCCTCGACATGTCATCTACGACCATCTCAAACCAATCACGCACCCAGCTCCGACGAAACCACCATAGAATTCGAAAAGGAGATATCAAATCCTACCTGGAATAACACGGTCAACCAAACCACCCCCTTTGCCAACGATCCCAGTCACCATTGTCCACGCCATCCCGACCAAGGTTGCCCTGACAACCCACGAACCACTTCCCTTGGGTGAGATCAAACTCGATCTGCTATCGACGACGAAATCGTCATCTCTTCAATATTAAACAGAACTGGGTTAAAAACCCTAAATCCACGTCGCTTGATCACCACGGTGATCGAGAATTTCAACCACCATTTTTCCGTTGACCCCTGGCCCATGATCCTCTTCTGGCCACAAGCACATCGACCAACACCTCCTCGTTCGCCGTGAATTGACAAAAACATAAATTCCGATCAACTCACAAATTCCCATCAATTTCAAAGTTAAAAATCTCAATATTTTCATCAAAATTCATAAAATTCAAATACGAATCTAGTCATATAACTGAAACTCGAAACCATGATTTTTGAATTTCTGATAAAAAGGGTTTGTTGCTGTAATTTCCAAATTTTAAGATATTTATTCCATAAATTCATCGAAACCATTTTTAAAAGTTGTATTACACTATTATGATAAAAAGTTTGTTTAAAGTTTATTAGCTAAATCTATTTATAGTTTGAGATATGAATTTTTTTTCCTGGAATTTTTCTACCTTGTTGTTAACAGAGATATATCTGTGTATATACATAGACAAGCATTCAACAATAATATATGTATTCACACAGACATGCAAACATTTATACTAACAGCTTCGAGCATATCATCAAAAATCACAACAGATTTAAATAAAATTTGGTAGTTTGCTCATCTGGATCAAAAGAACCAGAGAACAAGAATTGCTTTTGAATCCTGGAACTTGATTTTTTTGCTTTTAACAGAAAACTGGAAATGTTTAAAATCTTGAACTTCGATCTGATCCTTAGCTTGCTTGTTGATGATGTTTAAGTTTGTCCTGATTTCCTTTTTTAATTTGATTTCGGGTTGATCTGGATTTTATTTTTTTTATCTTCATTTCTAGGATTTTAAACTTTGAACTGCTGTTTTGATTTCCAGATTCCTTTGTTTTGAATTTCCAGACTTGAAAACTGAAGCTTTGAATTTCTAAGATGAATCTGTACATGATGATTTGCACTGCTATCTTGTATTTGTTTGAACAGGTTTTAGTTTTGATTTTGCTTTTGAATTTTCAGTTTTCTTTTTGGTTTTTTATTTTAGTTTTGAGAAGTTTAAACTGAGAATTTGAAAATAACCTGGTTTCTTTTTAAAATATGTTTATACAAATTCAAATTAAAAGAAAATTTATGTTTGTCACTTGTATTATCCAAATCATGTTATGCTAACACTTGTTATTATCTTATCTTCATATTTTACACTTGTCTTAAGCAAGAAATTTATGTTTTAAGCCTTTTCTTAATTCATTTATAAATTTGTTTCAAAACCCTCACTTTATTTTAATTTATAAAACATGTTTTATGTTTTTTAAACCCTTGTTTGAATAAGTACTTATGTTTATATTTTAAACACTTCAAATAATATTTTAAATATAATTTTATATTATATTCCCTATGTAAATAAATACATTTTCCTTGTTAATCATTTATATAATCTTTTAAAGAAAAGGGTTTTAAAATTTAATTATACATGAATAAATATATTAGAATTTAATTCTTAATTAGCCTTTGAAAAATTTATTATATCAAATTCAAATATAATTTTCAAATCAAAATACATATTTAATATAATTAGAAAAAAAATTCTTATTAACTTAAAAATAAAAATTTTAATTCCAATATATTTGTTTTTTTTTACTTTTCAAATTCAAATTTCAAATTTCAAATTTATTTATATAAATAAACAAGCACATATCTTGTTTAGTTTGCGAAATATGAAATTTATTCACAATTTAGTTCCAAAAATTAAATTAATTTCCAATTCGAATTTGATTTAAAAAGGGGAATGTTACAAATTCCCCCCTTAAGAAAAATTCGTCCTCGAAATTTGCTAGACAGGGAGACAACAA
Source organism: Allium cepa (assembly GCA_030765085.1). Taxonomy (NCBI): domain Eukaryota; kingdom Viridiplantae; phylum Streptophyta; class Magnoliopsida; order Asparagales; family Amaryllidaceae; genus Allium; species Allium cepa. Next base: position 1,043,377,022 of record CM060941.1, on the reverse strand, counting down.
AGAACAGATGGACACACAAAGATAGAGAAATAGTTTTCCAGATCAAAATGAATATCCATTTTGCATTTTGCTCACCAAATCAGAATATCACCAATAATTACTCATTCAATATTTCACGAAGTACTCGAGCCATCCAGTCTATGAAATATACAGGGGTATTGGTTAGTTCGAAGGGATAACTAACCATTCATAGTATATATCTAAACCCAAAAAGAACAAACAAATGGATACTCAATTCAGGTTAGAATATCCCAAAGTATACAACAACTTGTCCATCTTCGGACTTGGATCCACACAAGAAATTTCAACAAAATTTTCAAAATTGGTTTTGACCAAAATTACTTTATTGATACAATCTAGCTTTTAGCTTCCTATTTTATTAACGAATTATTTCAATTTAAAATTTCAATTCATTAGAGTTAAGAATGATAGAAATTGATGGGAAGAATAGGAAATAGGAATTAGAACCTTTTCTACAATGATTCGCAGAGCCACCACCACATCAAAGCTTCTCCTTGTAGCCGCCACGAAGCAATCAAAGAATAGAAACTGGATCAAAGGAGATTGAGAAGAGTTGTTTCCTTGTTTTTACAGGTATTGACCATTTGTAGTGGCACTACCCTGTCCCCTACCTCGTCCTTTTCTTGCACTCATACTCACTATCAGTGGATAGTAAGAGAATTTACTGAGGCATACAGACGGATATCTTAGGGATATACTCATTCTAGGGCATCTATATTGTAACCGCCTGCAAATCCGTACCCCTTGAGTTAACACTATTCTGTAACACTCAAGTTGTATAGAAATACGAACCATTTGGGTTTAAAGAAGAAGAGGTAGAAGAAGAAAACAGAAAACAACAACAGAATTTAACCATCGCAGCGGAATAAAATATAATAGAAAATAAATGATCTTTACTCAAAAATCAAATATCTCTGTTTATATATTACATCATCAGAGTACATCAATCATAGCTCAACATCAATATCATACAAATGGATACACAACAACTCAACACAGCGGAAATATATATATATATATATATAAACAAGTATGAGAGTACGTATCACCATCTTGCTTGTCTCCTGAGCTCCACAACATCATATCCTATATTCTATAATACTCGGTCTGACCCGAGCATTATAGTTAAATAACACCCGAGTCAGTCTAGAATACCAGCGTGAGAAAATCACACCCAATTGATTATTAAAGTTTCAAAAATCCTTTTGAAAACAAAAGCATCTCGTAATACCACGCCACAAATAAACATGTCGGGTTTTTATCTTACGATAGCTAAAACAATTTTTATAGAAATCCTCTGATATTATAATAGGGTCTATATACATATACTTATAAAATAGCCGAAATTGTTGCATCTATTAAATTCCAGCTACTAGCCACAGAGTGGGTAATACAAACAAAACTCGTACAAGGCTCGTAGGGAGAATGGATTTCCAACCAATGACTAGGCACTAGGGTACCACCTGCCACAGTATGGGGCCTAGATCACCGTACCGAGGAGTACGCCCGCTCCCTTGCAACACAAGACCGGGACTACCCCTTACTGGATAATCCCGAGTGAGATCACCCCGCGGTTGGGATCAGCAACCGCCCACTAAGCCGAAATAAAAAGGGACATCTAGACAGGGATGACCTCACCCTGCTTGGGTGCTACCCACCAAGCATTGCTGCATAACCCTTGATTTCCAGTCATTCCCATTTGATGAGGATTGAGGCTAAGCGTTACCTTTTTAGAACATATCCCTTAGAATGCCCATCGTCTACCTGACGATCTTTCGCAAGCATTCATCCATACAAGTCCGTCCCGGGTTCGAACAGAACCGAATGCACTATTCCTACTACATCCATTTTGGAAATATCCTCAGGATTAGTAGCGACTAGCCCTTGCACTTCACTGCTCCATCTTCGAATCCAAACTCGTTTCCACGAAACGTACAAACCGGATCGAAGTGGTATTCGAGAAATTAATCTCGATCCCGGTCTCTTCGAAACGATCAACGTATTTTTGTCCAATATTGATAGTCGGTTATTTAACTATCAATTAATATGCATAAACATCCATCAACCAATAAATAATTTACCAAATTATTTATTAATCTCAAAAATATCTTCACAAGATATATTTTCACTTTCAAACCCCTTTTTAAAACAGTTTTCAAACTATCTTCCTTTTTCTCAGAATAAATTCCGAGAATTTCCATTTCCACTGAAATCACCAAGCACAAAACTTTAGATTTTTAAAATAATTTACAACACTTTATTGTAAAATATATTTAACATTCAATTTAGAAAAAATTTACTTTAATACTTAATCTATAAAATACTTTAAACAAAAGACCAAATCATTCTCAAATAATTATTATGATAATAGATTAAACAAAAATACTTACTTTAGGATTTACTTTTAAACACTTAAGCTAAAACTACTTTAATAATTTACTAAAAATACATACTATGTAAACATTTGAAAATAAAGTTACTTAATAAAATATAAAAACTAGATTTCTACTTTTAAAAACAAAATACTAATTTACTTCTTAATAATTACTGCTAAAATAGATTAAAAGAAAATACTTACTTTAGACTTTAAATATTAGAAATAATAAATTTTACAAAACTCGCTTTTTTAAAAAACAACTTTAAAACATTTAATTTATATTTAAAAATTTACTTTTTAAAAAAAACATGTACTTGACTATCCAGAGGAAATTCAAACTTCAATCACTTAAATCAATTTTTCCAAATTGATTTCCAATTTATTTTATTTGAAATGAGTTTCTTCAATTACTTAATTCATTTCAAAATTCATTAGTCATGGACTTATTATTAATGTTATTATTTTCCGTTTGATTTTAAACCTTTTAACTGAAATATACAAATTTCAGACTTTTCCCAATTTCTTCTTTATTCTTTTCAATAATTTAAATCTTAAATATTAAATAAATGTTTTGTTCTATTAAATAATATCATTGAAGTTTCAAACTTCATTTACTTTCTGTTTATTCAAAAATTCCTTTCCATATTCAGAATTTTATTAATTAGCATTTTGAAACCACTAATATTCCTATCCAATTCACTTCAATTTATATACATTCTTTATAATTATTTCTTAAGAGTTCACTTCTTTCATTTCTTTTCAAAGTCCAATCTATACATTTAGATAAAACAGAGTACCGAAGTATTCAAGCAGACTATAACATTCAATATTCTAATATAATTCATCACAGAATATTAATTAATCACAGCAGTGGGTATTAAATAATTTAAATAAATGTTGAGGGATCCAGTTGGATCCCTCCAACCTGTTTTGCCTGCATCCACAGACGTTAGCACAATATAAAATACCAATTCCACATTATACCACACTATAGGACAACAATCAAACCAACCATTCAAACAATTATTTAAATTTAATCATTTAAATTTAAATTTAACTGAGTGAGATTAACTCACCTTTCATTTTATTAGCATCCATTCCAATCCAGCTTGCCTCCTCGATTTTTAACCTTGTATAAATATTTTGCAGTTTATTAATATTTGGATTAACTGATCAATTAATTCCTAATACTTTGATTTTAACTAAAAATTTGGGTTAAATTAATTTTCCTGAAATAAAATATTTTTAGTTACTAAAAATTTAATAGGTCTACCAAATAATTTAATCTCCCTATTACATTATTATAAATGCAAAACAAAACTAATAAGTCTGGTTTAAACACATTAGATGATTTGTTAATATCTGGAAAGTTTGAACAATTATTTTCCTTTAATAAATTTCTTCTTAGTAGATAAACAATTTAAAATAAGTTAATTAAACAATTTTTTTTACCCATTATTAAAACAAACCTAGCAGATATTTAAAATATGTATATTTATTTTATTCTCTTTTTTTCTTCTTAAATCAGCCAAGATATATATATATATATATATATAATTAATTTTAATTAACAAAATTTAAATTATACCTTACTGGAACGAACCTAGGCCATCCCCTTTTCCCCAAGTCGCTCAGATCAACGCGAAGCCATCGCCCACGCCACCCCGACTTCACAACCCTATGCTCGCCTCCACCTACCATGTTCGCGCGCGAAGTCGCAACCCTCGCAAGCACTAATCGCTTGATTACAGGTCGAAACCCATCGCAGCCCCATCTAGGACTCGATTTGACTGAATGCGATGCTCCCCTAGCCTCTGAATCGAATTGAGCCTCCACTCCACCAAGCCCTAGCCGTGCTCGGTCGCAATTCAACGTGGATCTTCATGGCTACTGCTACTGCCCCGATTATACGCGAACCCTTCGATCACGATTCAGATGCTTGCGCGCCTTATTATATTATTATTTTTAAAGCTTCGAACGAGATTTGAACTTTTGAAAGGAAATAGGAAAGAGGAATACGGGGGATTTAAAAGGAAGGAGAACAAAAATAATTCGTTAAGGAGGAAAAAGGGTTTCAGGCATCCGCCATTTCTTTCTGAATTTTGCTTTCTGTTTTGAAGGAAGGAGCTCGAGTCTATCCTTTAAACAAAAATGGTTGCGTGCTGTTGTTAAAAGAGGGGACACAGATGTGAAAGGAAGTTGGCTTGCTCAGAAAAGATTTCGGCTGGTGAGGTTGCTTATGTGATAATATACATATGAAAATTTTAAATTGAATTTTCGTTGTAAATTTCAACGCGTTTACAAGTCGTACACTCACACACTAACTCCGATCAAAACGAAATATGAAATCCGCTAATAACTCAATATTACGGACCCAATGGAACTGGTTTCGTCTAATTCCGAGACTGTGCCTCGGAAGGCTATTTTTAAATTCAATTTAAAACGAAAAAATTTCAAAACCGAACAAACACTTCCAAATTCAATTTTTACACTTTTACTATCTTCAATATCCTCGATATAAATTTTATAAGCCTTCAAATTATTTTAAATGGCTTAAAACTCCAAATTCAACATTTCACCCAACTTCAAATTATTCAATTCAATAGTTAAATTATCAAATAAATTGTGATATTCGTAATTCAAGTTAAAATTGCTCTATTGGATACTTAAAATCAATTAACTATTTTAATTTTAAATGCTCGAAAATTCCGGGTCGTCACATTCCTCCCCCCTAAAAGAATTTCGTCCCCGAAATTAATAATTAGGAAGAATGGTCCAATACCCGTTACTACTGTCCAAAACCAAACTGTTTAACATCAACCCAACAATCCTGTCATTTAAAGACCCTACACCCTTATTAATTTCCTAAACTCCCACATAGTTTGCAACCAATATTATTTGTTCAATCATTCTAGTTTCAATTTAAAACCAAATTTTGAATTATCAAAATTTCCTCAAAAATTTTCTAACTCCCTAAATTTTCGAAAAATTTCGCCAGTGTCTCCTTTACGCGGCTAGCTCCGTACAACTACAAAAGGCCTCTACGGGCTCCCAAATCCAAAAAGAAAATAAAAAGCCAAGTGGCTCAATCCAAAATCCCAATCAAATTTCATATAGAAACTTAAACACATACCTTTTGTCGAGCATTTCAAATTTATCTTCCGAAATCAAAATCAATTCTCTTTACCTTTATATTACCTGCACATCTTACACAGCAATATGTCCCATCACAATATTCAAAGACATTTTATCGACTTTCTTACAAATGTCAATATCTATTAATTCAAATACTAACTTAAATTATATTTGAAATATTGATTTGCAATTGAGAATGCATCATTCCTTACTTAAGCTAGTATAAGCATTTATGTGTTTCTTATATTTATTTTCATCTTACCACTTTAGTTTATATCCATTCCTATTCAAATTGATTCTTCCATTTCCATATGAATTCAATTTATCATCAACTCTAAATTTTAAATTTTATTTTTCATTTATACTGATTCATGTCATTATTTTACATTAGTTCATTTACAAATTTATTGCAATTTCCAATTTAAAAACGTTTGTCGTTAACAAAATTTTCCAAGATTTTCAAAAAGATTCCAACTCCCAAAATTTTCGGAAAATTTTGGCAGATTCTCCTTTATACGGAGGAGCTTTTGTAATTTGACAAAAGAGATAAACATATATACATCGACCCACCCGGTCGAAAAAACCAAAAATAGTTCATATTTCCTATTTTTAATGCGTAGGCGTACGTTATTTAGCATTTTAAGCAAGCGGCTTATTATTTTTAGCAAATAGCACAACCAAATCCAGCCACACGGCTCGCAGGTACCTGTACTTACTCAATTTAAACATGTAAGCGCGATATAAATGAAGTTTAACAACATTTCACTTATTTGCAACAGTTAAACACATGAATTCTAAAAGAAATTCACACCAAACATTTCTCCGTAAGCAACTTATACAATTTTCATACTAATTCCACTGTTCCAATTAATTTACAAACCATTTTCATTCAATTTGAATGGTTTTCAATCCATTCGTATACAACTTCATCAATTTGAATGGTTTAAAACTCAATCACTTACATCTAATTTATTTTTAAGCCAACTGAACTCATATTTAACCCAATTGATCTCAAAATCAATTTATTTTACTCCTCTCAATTCATAGCATCTTAATTACTTCCATTTACATAAAATGACAATTTATTCTATGCAATTCGACCAGATTTATGTGAATAAATAAGTATTTATGTTTTATAACCAATTTAAATGGGTTTCATCCCAATTTATACTCAATTCTATTCCATTTTTAAATTTATTCACAATCCCTATATTCTCATTTTCATTGCACTTTAAATTTGAATCCATTCACTCGCATTTCATTTTATTAACCAAACTAGTTCATTCAAAACCACTAACAATTTAGGTTCATCTTCATTGCCAATTAAATTTCCCATTTATTTTAATTCATTCACAACCATTTATTTAGCTCGACACATTTCATTTCAACTTTATTCACAATCTATTCATTTGCATATCATTTCTTATCCGCATTCATTTAAAACCATTCTATTAACTTGAAACATTCTATTTTTCTTATTGTCTCCAAGTTATTTCAATTCTTTAACTTTTTAAATGGTTTACAATTATTTAATTAAGAATTCCCTTCCATTTATTTATTCAATATAATTAGTTTATCCACTCAATCCATTATGAATTTTCATTTCCTTAAATATTATCTGCAACTCACCGAATTCTATTTCGATTTAAATTTATCTTCACTTGATTTAAATCCAACCCAATATCATTAAACTTAGTTTAAGTTGAATTAAATTCAACTCTCTTCCATCTATTCATCTTAAGTCAATTTACTTTAATTTATTCAAATTTTATACTTAAGCTCATTTTCATTTTACAAGTAAATTTTTCTCTTTTATACTCAACTTAACTCAATTGATTCCAAGGCCATATCCAATTTATTTCCACATATCTGGATTTTATTCTCAATACAAACCATTACTATTTTAATCCAATTTCATTTTTATTCGATACCTTTCCAATTATATTTAATTTGTTAACACTTCAAGTCAAATTTTAATTAATAACTCAAGTTCTGATTCCACCATTCACCTTTAACTTACCATCAAATTTTATTAACCCACAATTCAACTTCATACTCGATTCATTTAATTAATTACAAGGCCACCTCCAATTATATTTTCTTCACTCATGATTCAAGTCTAATTTGATTTATAACTTGAGTTTTATTTCCAAGCTTCAATATTAACTCACCAATTCAGCTTTTATTTAGCTACATTAGGTTCTCATTATATATTTATTTAACTAATTTATTATCAAATTAGTTCTTCCCCAATTTATAGAAAGAACTTGATTACAATCTCAAAATCTCTTCATCAAATTTTCTTAAGTTCAACCTTTTTTTTTTATAATCCCAGTTCTGATTTTCATTTTATTCTTCAATTCATCAAAAATATTTATTTTGGGTTTTCTATCCCACTTTTCAAATTTAATAAGTCACAACTTATTATTTTCACAATTCCATTTATTATGGCTTGAATATATTCTTTCTTTACTTTTAACTCAAGCCTTATGCTTATTTATAACCCAAGCATATTTTATTCCATGGATTTCAATTCCTTTACAAGTTAATCTAATTTATTTAATTTTCCATTCCAATTCTTATTCAACTTACCTCAATTTATCCAAGTAAGAATCTAATTCTATTCAATAACTCAATTGAATTTGTATTCCAATTCAATTTTATTTTAACTCAAATTTATTCAACTCCATTCAATTTCAACTTAATTCGAATACAACTGGATATTATTTTCAGCTTATTCAATTAATTTCAATCCAGTCAAATTTTTATTCCCAGTCTAAGCTAATTTCATTTTTAATTTTTCTTTTTAAATTTAAATTCCAACATCCAAAGCTTATATTCCCTTCCTGATTTAAAAATCATCTCAATTTATAAGCTTACAACCTATCTCATCAGGATTTTTTTAAACACCCGACTTTTGGTTTCAAATCATTTTGGAATCTCCAACATCACAAATCACATTTCTCAAAAATCAAACCAATCCTGGTTTTATTCCCAACAAATTTCCTTTGAAATTTCAAAAACAAACAGGTTTTCCTGAACAAATCAATTTGGCAGCAATTCATCACTTAGAAACTCGAAAATAAACATCGATGATGTTGCAGTCATCACCGAAGTTATTTTCCAGCTACTGAAGTGAATTCAATGTTATATCTCTTCCCAAAATTTATTTGAAACAATTTCCTTTCAGGAATACCCCATAAACAACAATGCTACTATTTATCTTCAAAATACTTCCAAAATCTCCAGGATTTTAAAGTTTCAAATTCTGTTTTAATTCAAATTTTAACTATAATGCATTTGTATAATTTAGGCTTATACAAATTCTCATTTGATTTTATTTCAATTTATAATTTACAATTATAATTCATGTTTATAAATTTCATTTCATAATTGAATTTACCTCCTTAATCTTTGGTTATATTTATAATTTCTAGTTAAATTTCCACTCAAAATGATAATAATTTAAATATCATCATTTCTAACATCCAAGCAATCATATATTAGCTAAAATAGTTTACAAAAACTTTTCTTTATATCAAAATATATTTTTGGGTAAAATTATTGCATTCACCCACGTTTAAAACAATACCGTGTCAATTGTTCTATTCAAGTGTTTAGAAACCCCTTCGATACAGTTGTGCAGACTGTGTCGACGAAGGTTCATATGCCACTCAATAAACCAATTAACACAATGTTAAAACAATTTATATTCACTAAGAAATACGCGCTCATAACTATTAATACGCTCAAACTCATTTTAGAGTACTACGGACTCTATTTGAGTAATTTCCCACCAGAGCCAAGGTTATCACCAACCTAAGCTCTGATACCAAGTGTAACAGCCTGCAAATCCGTACCCCTTGAGTTAACACTATTCTGCAACAATCAACTCAAGTTTTACATAAATACGAACCATTTGGGTTTAAAGAAGAAGAGGTAGAAGAAGAAAATAGAAAACAACAACAGAATCTAACCATCGCGGCGGAATAAAATATAATAGAAAATAAATGATCTTCATTCAAAAATCAAATATCTCTGTTTATATATTACATCATCAGAGTACATCAATCACAACTCAACATCAATATCATAAAATGGATACATAACAACTCAACACAGCGGAAATATATATATATATATATATATATATATATATATATAAACAAGTACGAGAGTACGTATCACCATCTTGCTCGTCTCCTGAGCTCCACAGCATCATATCCTGTATTCTATAATATTCGGTCTGACCCGAGCATTATAGTAAAATAACACCCGAGTCAGTCTGGAATACCAGCGTGAGAAAATCACACCCAATTGATTATTAAAGTTTCAAAAGTCCTTTTGAAAACAAAAGCATCTCGTAAGACCACACCACAAATAAACATGTCGGGTTTTTATCTTACGATAGCTAAAACAATTTTTATAGAAATCCTCTGATATTATAATAGGGTCTATATACAAATACTTATAAAATAGCCGAAATTGTTACATCTATTAAATTCCAGCTACTAGCCACAGAGTGGGTAATACAAACAAAACTCGTACAAGGCTCGTAGGGAGAATGGATTTCCAACCAACAACTAGGCACTAGGGTACCACCTGCCACAGTACGGGGCCTAGATCACCGTAACGAGGAGTACGCCTTCTCCCCTGCAACACAAGACCGGGACTACCCCTTACTGGATAATCCCGAGTGAGATCACCCCACGGTAGGGATCAGCAACCGCCCACTAAGCCGAAATAAAAAGGGACATCTAGACAGGGATGACCTCACCCTGCTTGGGTGCTACCCACCTAGCCTTGTTGCATAACCCCTGATTTTCAGTCATTCTCATTTGATGAGGCTTGAGGCTAAGCGTTACCTTTTTAGAACATATCCCTTAGAATGCCAATCGTCCACCTGACGATGTTTCGCAAGCATTCATCCATATAAGTTCGTCCCGGGTTCGAACGAAACCGAAGGCACTATTCCTACTACATCCATTTTGAAAATATCCTCAGGATTAGTAGCGACTAGCCCTTGCACTTCACTGCTCCATCTTCGAATCCAAACTCGTTTTTACGAAACGTACAAACCGAATCGAAGTGGTATTCGAGAAATTAATCTCGATCCCGGTCTCTTCGAAACGATCAAAGTATTTTTGTCCAATATTGATAGTCGGTTATTTAACTATCAATTAATATGCACAAACATCCATCAACCAATAAATAATTTACCAAATTATTTATTAATCTCAAAAATATCTTCACAAGATATATGTTCACTTTCAAACCCTTTTTTAAAACAGTTTTCAAACTATCTTCCTTTTTCTCAGAATAAATTCCGAGTATTTCCATTTCCACTGAAATCACCAAGCACAAAACTTTAGATTTTTAAAATAATTTACAACACTTTATTGTAAAATATATTTAACATTCAATTTAGAAAAAATTTACTTTAATACTTAATCTATAATAATACTTTAAACAAAAGACCAAATCATTCTTCAAATAATTATTATGATAATAGATTAAACAAAAATACTTACTTTGAGATTTACTTTTAAACACTTAAGCTAAAACTACTTTAATAATTTACTAAAAATACATACTATGTAAACATTTGAAAATAAAATTACTTAATAAAATATAAAAACTAGATTTCTACTTTTGAAAACAAAATACTAAGTTACTTCTTAATAATTACTGCTAAAATAGATTAAAAGAAAATACTTACTTTAGACTTCAAATATTAGAAATAATAAATTTTACAAAACTCGCTTTCTTTAAAAACAACTTTAAAACATTTAATTCATATTTAAAAATTTACTTTTAAAAAAAAACATGTACTTGACTATCCAGAGGAAATTCCAACTTCAATCACTTAAATCAATTTTTCCAAATTGATTTCCAATTTATTTTATTTGAAATGAGTTTCTTCAATTACTTAATTCATTTCAAAATTCATTAGTCATGGACTTATTATTAATGTTATTATTTTCCGTTTGATTTTAAACCTTTTAACTGAAATATACAAATTTCAGGCTTTTTCCAATTTCTTCTTTATTCCTTTCAATAATTTAAATCTTAAATATTAAATTAATGTTTTGTTCTATTAAATAATATCATTGAAGTTTCAAACTTCATTTACTTTCTGTTTATTCAAAAATTCCTTTCCATAGTCAGAATTTTATTAATTAGCATTTTGAAACCACTAATATTCTTATCCAATTCACTTCAATTTATATATATTCTTTATAATTATTTCTTAAGAGTTCACTTCTTTCATTTCTTTTCAAAGTCCAATTCTATACATTTAGATAAAACAGAGTACCGAAGTATTCAAGCAGACTATAACATTCAATATTCTAATATAATTCATCATAGAATATCAATTAATCACAGCAGTGGGTATTAAATAATTTAAATAAATGTTGAGGGATCCAGTTGGATCCCTCCAACCTATTTTCCCTGCATCCACAGACGTTAGCACAATATAAAATACAAATTCCACATTATACCACACTATAGCACAGCAATCAAACCAACCATTCAAACAATTATTTAAATTTAATCATTTAAATTTAAATTGAACTGAGTGAGATTAACTCACCTTTCATTTTATTAGCATCCATTCCAATCCAGCTTGCCTGCTCGATTTTTAACCTTATATAAATATTTTGCAGTTTATTAATATTTGGATTAACTGATCAATTAATTCCTAATACTTTGATTTTAACTAAAAATTTGGTTTAAATTAATTTTCCTGAAATAAAATATTTTTAGTTACTAAAAATTTAATAAGTCTACCAAATAATTTAATCTCCCTATTACATTATTATAAATGCAAAACTAAACTAATAAGTCTGGTTTAAACACATTAGATGATTTGTTAATATTTGGAAAGTTTGAACAATTATTTTCCTTTAATAAATTTCTTCTTAGTAGATAAACAATTTAAAATAAGTTAATTAAACAATTTTTTTTACCCATTATTAAAACAAACCTAGCAGATATTTAAAATATGTATATTTATTTTATTCTCTTTTTTTCTTAAATCAGCCAAGATATATATATATATATATATATATAATTAATTTTAATTAACAAAATTTAAATTATACCTTACTGGAACGAACCCAGGCCATCCCCTTTTCCCCAAGTCACTCAGATCAACGCGAAGCCATCGCCCACGCCACCGCGACTTCACAACCCTACGCTTGCCTCCACCTACCATGTTCGCGCGCGAAGTCGCAACCCTCGCGGGCACTAATCGCTTGATTACAGGTCGAAACCCATCGCAGCCCCATCTAGGACTCCATTTGGCTGAATGCGATGCTCCCCTAGCCTCTGAATCGAATTGAGCCTCCACTCCACCAAGCCCTAGCCTTGCTCGGTCGCGATTCAACGTGGATCTTCATGGCTACTGCTACTGCCCCGATTATACGCGAACCCTTCGATCACGATTCAGATGCTCGCGCGCCTTATTATATTTTTTTTAAGCTTTGAACGAGATTTGAACTTTTGAAAGGAAACGTGACTTGAATAGGAAAGAGGAATACGGGGGATTTAAAAGGAAGGAGAACGAAAATAATTCGTTAAGGAGGAAAAAGGGTTTCAGGCATCCGCCATTTCTTTTTGAATTTTGCTTTCTGTTTTGAAGGAAGGAGCTCGAGTCTATCCTTTAAACAAAAATGGTTGCGTGCTGTTGTTAAAAGAGGGGGCACGGATGTGAAAGGAAGTTGGCTTGCTCAGGAAAGATTTCGGCCGGTGAGGTTGCTTATGTGATAATATACATATAAAAATTTTAAATTGAATTTTCATTGTAAATTCCAACGCGTTTACAAGTCGTACGCTCACACACTAACTCCGATCAAAACGAAATTTGAAATTCGATAATAACTCAATATTACGGACCTAATGGAACTGGTTTCGTCTAATACCGAGACTGTGCCTTGGAAGGCTATTTTTAAATTCAATTTAAAACGATAAAATTTCAAAACCGAACAAACACTTCCAAATTCAATTTTTACACTTTTACTATCTTCAATATCCTCGATATAAATTTTATAAGCCTTCAAATTATTTTAAACAGCTTAAAACTCCAAATTCAACATTTCACCCAACTTCAAAGTATTCAATTCAATGGTTAAATTATCAAATAAATTGTGATATTCGTAATTCAAGTTAAAATTGCTCTATTGGATACTTAAAATCAATTAAATATTCTGATTTTAAATGCTCGAAAATTTCGGGTCGTCACATATATCCCTATCTCTAATGAGTCACCTAATGTGTTATACTCTTGAGCTAAAGTTCAACCTCATCTCTGATACCACTGTAATGGCCTTGACTCGACCTACGAAAATCGGCACCGAATACATCACCCGTATTCGAATGGCGCAGAACCAAACGTCGAATCTGGTTTGTCGGAGCTTATAACACATTAAGTATAACAGCATAGCAGATGGAAAATGAATATATCACTGATATACAACATTCGATAAAATAATGATACAATTGAATACAATATCAGAGACAAAAGATATACAACTGTGGAATACAATACAGTAGATGGTCTAGATTTTACAACTATCAACAGCGGAAAGATAACTCCAATTAAATTTTTATGTGATAAAGCGAGAATCCAACATACTTCGACTCCATTGCCAAAGCTCCAAAGCTAGAAAGACTCCAAACAAAAAAGCGAGAACCACCATCATCGTTTTATTGAAGCAAACTAGGTAATGGTTGTAGTGAAACAATTGCTATCGCCAAATCCAAAGGCTTCAATGACCAAAGTCTGAAGAAGATTTCCAATTTCTACACCTACTAGTTGACTATCTGAAAATCTAATTCTAGGCGGCCCGTGTCGGAAATTGTGGGCACTCAGAGTTTAGATAAGGAACAATAAACTCGAGGTCAGTCATAGGACTGGTATGAGCATACAAAAACAGTTTTATCTTTTAAAACAACAAACAACAAAAGAAGTAGAAGAAATTCTCTATGCTTTCGGAAAATGAAACTGCCATAAGGCCTTCCACCACACACACAATGCAAGTGCACACTTCGAGGAGATTTCTCCTTATAACAGTCAAAAATTACATGAAAATCCTTTTGATATTATTATTTGTGCATAATGGAAAACATTAGCAAGTATAATATTAATCTTAGCGAGCATACATACCATTATAGTATGCCTACTATAGCTACCATGTTAAATGGCAGGTTCTACAACTAAAACCGTACAAGGCGCGTATTGGATGATTGGATTTCCAACAATGGTCAGGCAAAGGAACTTCCTACACCGAATGGAACGCCTCTGGAGGGACGCCTCCGAGAACCTAATCGGATCTCTTCCAACAAAAGGTCGGGTTACCTCTGTAACTAGGTAACTACTGACATGAGCATGCCATCCCCCGGTCTTTACCGACCTTTATCCGAGGTACCTCTACACCAACAACCACAAAGCAATAAGTTTGCAGTAACCACATGGGTTAAGTATCTGGGCTCCATACCATGATACCACCTTTTATCTAGAAGGAAATGGACATACCCTCAGGGGGCGCGACCCCCAAATAACCTTGCTGCAATGGTTCCTGTTCTGACCATTTTCGGGTTGTGTGGTTCGACGAAGTCTCGTCCACGAAGCTACGCTTTACACAAAAGCCATGCTTTGATCAACAAATGACCAGCAGCACTTCGTATGCCACATTACCAAATGGGGAATGTATCACTAGTAAATGTCAACTACATAACCTCTGAGCTCGTGCGTCTCAGAGAAGAGTGTTAAGCTAAGAGAATAAATTCTCCACCACCAAACAGAAATGTATTTGATAGAAACCAGCTTTACATCTCAAAGTGTAACGTCAGACATACGTCCATACAAGTCTGTTCCGGGTTCGAACGGAATCGAAGGCACTTCAAAAGGAGCCCTTGCAATACGGGTATTCACAATCTCGATCGGAATCCCCATCACATATGGAGATCTCAATACCGCCACGACTCAATGAAGAGACATTCGACGGGTAATCCTTTCGCTCTCGAAAATACCCGGTCTTCACCACCAGTCTTTAAATGCTATCCATTTACATCGTATCATTATTTAGAATGGGTTATATGACACAAAGTCCTCTCCCGGCTAAATCGAATAATGCGCACAATATTTAAAAACATATGGATATTGGAATCCCGGTTAAATCATAACTTATTACCCAAAACCTTTCTTTCAAATGGTTTAAACAAATTACCATTTTTAAATCTTTAAACAAAAAGATTTACTTCACAAAGTTCACCAAACTTTCAAAATATTAATTCATAGCTTTCGAAAAAATTCCATTTCAAATCTTTTATACAAAAAACATATCCCTTTAAGATCCTTTTCAATTTGAAAACAAATTCACCAACCTTTAACAAAGATTCGTTCACAATATATAAACAAAAGATCTATCTTTGAGATCCTCTTTAATTTGAAACAAAGTTCACCAAAATCTTTAACCAAGATTCATTTATAGCCTTTAATCTTTTAAGTAAAAGATCCAATTCAGTTCAACATAAAGATTTGGTAAATCTTTAACAAAGATAGCTTTCAAAACTATTTCCTTTTCAAATTTGATTTATTCATAACTTGGAAATCCCTTCGACAAAACTGGGAATTCTTTCTTTATCTGAAAGCTATTATCGTTGGAAAACAAATACTTTTTTTTGGAAAAATTCGATCAAATAAACAAGTTATAGCCTTTAAAAGTATAAAACTGAAAATCAACAAACTGCTGTATTTTTGGAAAGTTCTAATTTAAATTAAATTCAAATTTCCAAAACAATTTATTTAAAATAGTTTTTAAATTAATATATAGAAATTGTATCAGCCTTTAAAACCCGGATTTCCAAAACAATATTTAACAAGATATAGTTTATTCAAAACTAATTCTCAATATCTAAATTTCCCTTTCAAAGGCTTTTCATATTCAGTTCCATTCCATTTCCAAAACCATTTGGATTCAAACCTCAACTTTTAACCAAAATAATATTTAGATTTCAACATATCTGCGACTTAACCGATTTCCTCGTGAAATCCGTATTTGTATGTGTATGGTGTAGTCCAGGGGTTTTACACAATAGTGCAACATCATCAATCATCATGATCCAAACACAACAATATCGATAAGTGGCATAATCCTATCACGCTTATCTTTATTCACAGATAAATAAATTACATTCAACACAGCTCAAATCAAAATAATTTATATCATAAAGTATCACACATCAAGGATATCAAACAATTCATCATTTAACAGAATTCAAACATCCATAAGTAAGATCAATTAATTATTTGATTAATTTAAATCATATTAATTACTAATCGAGGATAATTAACATTATTTAATTACAAATTATTTTAACTAATTAACCTTTAATGATAAATTAATTAGCCTTAAAACATTAATTAATTAATCTCAATTAATAAATCAGTTAACCTTTAATCATCAAATAATTAACCATTTAACTATGTAATTATCCTTTAATCAATTATTCTTAATTAATTACATTAATTAACCTTAAGTTAATTACATAATTAATTAACCCTTAATTAATTACCATTTAATTAATAAAATTACAATAAGTGATTATCCTTAATCACTTTCATTAATTAATTAACCCTTAATTAATTAATTATCCTCAAATTAATTACTTTAATTAATTAACCACATTAATTAATTACCCTTTAATTAATTATTTGATTGATTAACTTTATTCAATAATTAATTACTTTTAATTAAGTAATTAACTTTAAGTAATTAATTACCCTTTAATTTACTTATCATTAATTAACTTTTAATAACAAATTGATTAATAAACTTTTAATTACGTTAAGGTAATTAACCTTTAAGTAATTACATTAATAAATGATCCTTTAATTACTCAAGGCCTTGATTAACTTGAGATAACCTACTTATCCTAATCACTTACTTAATCACATCATCAATTTCTATTTGAAAATAGTTAAGAATATAATTATTCCAATATAATTATTCAAAAACCAAAAAATAATTTAAACATATTTTTACTTTAAATTTAAATCTTTGGAAATTGTTTTTAGAACTTATTTATAATTTTTGATTTGAAAACTTGGTTCATACTTTCTTTTAAAAACTTATTTACCTTAATATACTTTAAATTTAATTTCAAAAACTTACTTTACCTTTAAAATTTCAACACTTTATTTTGTTTTTGAAACCTTTAAAGAAAACCCAAGCCAAATGCTTGAATACCCGAGCCGAATCTCGAGCTTGACTTCGAGTTTCCCTTCATTTTCCTTTGCTTCGAGTTTTACGCGACATTCTTCGAGACGAACTCAAGTAACCCATCGTCTTCCCAAACTCATAATCCATCACTGATACACATTGACATCGCGTGCACATGTACAAGCGATGACAATGGCTCCGACCATTGTCGATGCCCTCGACGCATCATCTACGACCATCTCAAACCAATCACGCACCCAGCTCCGATGAAATCACCATAGAATTCGAAAATGAGATATCAAATCCTACCTGGAACAACATAGTCAAACAAATCACCCCCTTTGCCGACGATCCCAACTACCATCGTCCACGCCATCCCAACCAAGGTTGCCTTGACAACCCACGAACCTATTCCCATGGGTGCGATCGAACTCAATCTGCTGTCGATGACAAAATCGTCGTCTCTTCAATATTGAACAGAATGGGGTTAAAAACCCTAAATCCACGTCGCTTGATCACCATGGTGATCGAGAATTACAACCACCATTTTTCCGTTGACCCCTGGCCCATGATCCTCTTTTGTCCACAACCATGTCGACCAACACCTCCTCATTCGCCTTGAATTGACAAAAATGTAACTTCCAATCAACTCACAAATTCCTATCAATTTCAAAGTTAAAAATCTCAATATTTTCATCAAAATTCATAAAATTCAAATACGATTCCAGTCACATCACTGAAACTCGAAACCATGATACTTGAGTTTCTGATAAAAAGGGTTTATTACTTTAATTTCCAAATTTTAGGATATTTATTCCATACTTTCATTTGAAACCATTTTTAAAATTTGTATCACTATTATGATAAAAAAATTTGTTTAAAGATTATTACCTAAATCTATTTATAGTTTGAGATATGAATTTTCTTTTCCAGGAATTTTTCTCGCTTGTTGTTAACAGAGATATATCTGTGTATATACATAGACAAGCATTCAATAATAATATATGTATCTACACAGACATGCAAACATTTATACTAACAGCTTCGAGTATATCATCAAAAATCATAATAGATTTAAATAAAATTTGGTAGTTTGCTCACCTGGATCAAAAGAATCAGAGAACAGGAATTGCTTTTGAAACCTGGAACTTGATTTTTTGCTTTTAACTGAAAACTTGAAATGTTTAAAATCTTAAAATTTGGTCTAATCCTTAGCTTGCTTGTTGATGATGTTTAAGTTTGTCCTGGTTTCCTTTTTCAATTTGATTTCGGGTTGATCTGGATTTGATTTTGTTTTAATCTTCATTTCCAAGCTTTTAAACTTTGAACCACTGTTTTGATTTCTAGATTGCTTTGTTTTGAATTTCCAGACTTGAAAACTGAAGCTTCAAATTTCTAAGATGAATCTGTACATGAAGATTTGAACGGCTATCATGTATTTGTTTGAACAAGTTTTAGTTTTGATTTTGCTTTTGAATTTTCAATTTTCTTTCTGGTTTTTTATTTTAGTTTTGAGAAGTTTAAAATGAGAATTTGAAAATAACTTGGTTTCTTTTTAAAACATGTTTATACAAATTCAAATTAAAAGAAAATTTATCTTTGCCACTTGTATTATCCAAATCATATTATGCTAACACTTGTTATTATCTTATCTTCTTGTTTTCCACTTGTCTTAAACAAGAAATTTATGTTTTAAACCATTTCTTGAATTTATTTATAACTTTTTTTAAACCCTCGCTTTATTTTAATTTATAAAACATATTTGATGTTTTTTAAACCCTAGTTTGAATTAAGTACTTATGTTTATATTTTAAACACTTTAAATAATATTTTAAATATAACTTTATATTATATTTCCTATTTAAATAAATACATTTTCTTTTTTAATCATTTATATAATCTTTTAAAGAAAAGGGTTTTAAAATTTAATTATACATGAATAAGTATATTAGGATTTAATTCTTTATTAGCCTTTGAAAAAATTATTATATCAAATTCAAAATATCATTTTCAATCAAAATACATATTTAATATAATTAGAAAACAAATTCTTATTAACTTAAAAATAAAATTTTTAGTTCCAATTTATTTCCAATATATTTATTTTTTTGAGTTTTCAAATTCAAATTTCAAATTTCAAATTTATTTATATAAATAAACAAGCACATATCTTCTTTAATTTAGGAAATATCAAATTTATTCACAATTTAATTCCAAAATTAAATTAATTTCCAATTTAAATTTGATTTAAAAACGGGAATGTTACAGAGATGGGTTTCAATTTCATAATTTTTTGAATTAACATGGGTTTTATATAATTTTCTAGTACGGAAAATGATTAGTTGGGTTCTAAATTATTTACGGTTAAATAATATATGTTGGAAAGCATATTAAAAATGATTTTCTGGAATTTTTGTAGAATTTTCCCAAGTGTTTTGATAGATATATTAAATTATTTAAGTTATGGGACTTGAATATTTTATATATGTATAAAAGGAGAAGGGGTATTTTATAAATAAATTAAATTATTTATTTCAAAAATATTGGAAGCACTTTTAGAAAAGAAAATCAGCAACTAATAATATTTTGACAAATAAGGCAGGTTAGATGAAAAGAAATTCATTTTAAAGTAAAAATCGGTTTTTACATGCTCTTGGCATTCTTACCTCTTTCGGCACAGGGGTTCCGACCAAGTACTGCCACCTTCATTACCATCGAAGCAAAGGTACATAGTATTAATAACTTGGTATAACGTGAATTGGACTAGGGTGAAAGGTACTAGGTCGAGATCATAGGTTTCGATGAGGTCGAATCATGACTTTGTTTTAAGTTGGAAATGCGCCTGCTTTGCTTTCGAAGGAAGTACTTTCAACTTGGTTAGATTTTTGCTAATTCAAATGTTATAAAGGAATGGTTTTGAATGGGTTGCATCTTTTCTTATAAGTAAATGCTTTCGAATGGGGAAGAAACCCCCAGCTGTCACTTTTCTACCTTCCAAAGTCAATGGTTTCAGAAGATATACTTTGTTTTAAAACTTGACCGCTTCTCTAATGCTTTCGAAAGGTTGGTTTCAACACCAACACTTATTTACTTAAGAATAGCTTTTGAAAGAGTGCTTTCGACTTAAATGTTTTATTACCCTTTTGCTCCATTTAAAGTAGAAACCAAAGGTTTCGAAGGAGATAATTTTAAATTATTTCAAAAGGTGTATCCATATGTTTTAAATTAAACCCAATGCTTTCTAAAGATTTGTTGTTTATAAAGGTGTTTATGCTTTCGAAAGGTTTAAAGAATGGTTTCGAAGGGGTAGTTCCCCAAAGATTTCGAAAGGTTTGAAAGGAAAGGATTTCCAATGTTTTCGAAAGGCAAAGTTTAAATATTTAAAGAAGGATGTCTAAGGTTTTAAATCTTTCGAAGGAAAGGTTTTTCAAGCATATTTGAAAGGTTTATATGAATGGTTTCAAAAGGAATGTTTTGACCTTTCGACCTAGGAGAAAGAAAGGGGTTTACTTGGTTTTAAA
Organism: Allium cepa; assembly: GCA_030765085.1. NCBI lineage: Eukaryota > Viridiplantae > Streptophyta > Magnoliopsida > Asparagales > Amaryllidaceae > Allium > Allium cepa. Next base: position 1,043,355,741 of record CM060941.1, on the reverse strand, counting down.
AGGGAGACTTTCAAGGTTTAAATGTTTTCATCAACAAAGATTTGAGTAAAGTATGTATAATATGGTAAGGTGATTTTGAATAAAACATGGAGTGTATGTATTTTCCTTGTTTAAGTTTGGTTTAAAGGTTTTAAATCAATTTGAGATGAAAAGGTTTTCGAGGAAAATTTTAGAAGACTACCCTAAGTAAAATGACTTGGATATTAGAATACCAGATGGGACTAGTATAGGGTCATGCCCTGTACATTAGCTATTAGCCACAGCTAATTTAGTCCAAAATTCTAGTATGTAGGGCTTTATCATAGGTAAGACTAAAATGATGATTACATATATAGGGAATATATATTTGTATATAAATAGGATAATGGTGAGCCCGCAAAACCATTAGGATCGGGTGACCCTGAGAGAAGATAAGTTAGGGACAGACTGTCCAAAAGAGGAGTATCTAATAGATAAGTTAGGGACAGACCGTCCAGAAGAGTGGTATCTAACAGGTGTTAGATTATTTGTTTATACATTATCTGGTAGGCCCGAGTTGGCCAAAGGTTAGTAGTTAGGCAAAAAAAACTATATTGTTCGAACAGACAGTCCATTTGTTACCTGATATGTATGGTTACATGATAATGCTTTATAGTTTTTAACCAGTTTTGGTAGCAGGGAATGGTTTGCAAAAGATATGTTTTAGAAGCATATTAGTGAGGGGAAACCTGTTCTGCTAAGCGGCGTGGTCTCATTTAATATCAAATAACCGAGATGTATAGTATTATTCATATCAGGCTTTATGTCTGACTCAAAGTTTATGTTTTTCCCCTTAAACTCTCGAATGCTCAAAATTGATTTGAGTAGGCTGAGGGTTGAGGTTTTCTGGTTATTAGTAGATTGACGAATAAAGCTTCCAGAGACGAGCAGGTGGCTGACGGGTAGCTATTTAGGAGTTTCCATTTATTTTAATTGATTCCCCTATGTTGTATTATGTCAATGTGAGTATATAGTACTCCTGTCAACCAAGGGAGGATCTTCATATATCGCTCTTGTCGTATTTTGTAATAGTAATATTTGATCTTTACCTAAGAAACGATTACGGGATTATGTAATAGAATATGAAACATGTTTTGTGAAATGTAATCAGTAATGTTGCTTTTGTGAAATCTATGATTTTGTTTCAGATTCAGGTGCTTATGATATTATTAATACCATTAACATTATCGTATTTGGTCACCAGAAGTTAATACTATAGATGACTGCAGCATCTGTAGTGCTTAGCTTCGGGTCTCCAGATAGGGGATGTTGCAACTTGGTATCAGAGCATAAGTTATGAATTTTTTTGACAAAATTCATTTTTGAAAACATAATCCTAAGGAATTAGAGGTAAGATCGGGTTTAGGATAACGCTATAGTTACGTACTTGTATGTTCTATATATAATTATACGTTGTATCTCTATTATCCTATCTCTCTTAGGCTATTTTTCTATATCTCTTGAGACTTTAATATAGATATGGATGCTAGAAGTGGAAGAGTAAATCATGGAGTAAGTACCACCATAAATGTTAATTCCAGGCCGAATACTAGAAGGAACCAGGGTCAGGCACAAGCGGGGAAGTTGGTGCTGGAGTCCCACAAATGGATATGGGAGCAATGTATTAGTTTTTTGTGAATATGATGCAGGCGGGTGTTGCTGCTGAAATGGTCGAAGGAAATGCTGGAGTAGGAGTTCAAGAAGTTCTGGTGGTCAATAACAATGCTATTCTGAATAAAGACTATGTTAGACTTGGAGGAAAACCATTTATCGGAACTAAAGATGTTATAGAAGTGGAGAACTGGTTGCTACATTGTGAGAGGATCTTTGCTGACTTGAGGCTCAATGATGAGTAGAAGAATAGGCTTGCTTCGATACAACTTTAGGGAGTAGCTTTATTTTGGTGGAATAGTGTGACGGGTGTAGTTAATGAAGAGGAGATGACATGGGTTGAGTTTAGGTGAAGGTTCCAGGAGAGATTCATGTCTGTGATGGCACAGTCTGCTTTGCTCAGAAAGCTTGCTGAGTTGGAACAGGGGGAGATGACTGTATTGGAGTATTCTAGAAGATTTGAGGAGTTGGCTAGGTATGGACATGCCACTATGGATACTGTGATAAAAAGAAATGAGAATTTAATCAGGGGGTTGAAGCTTGAGTTGGCCAGGGCTACATTACCTCATATTATGGATCCTTGTGATGTTGTGGTGGAGATGGCGTTGAGGCATGAGGAGATACTTTCTTCTCTATAAAAGAATAAGGCAAAGGAGGTCCAAATAGGGCAGAGTAAGAAAAGGAAGTTCTTTCATAAGAAAGGTGCTCAGAAAGGTGGAGCCACAAAGAAAGGAAAGTCTGAGGTTGATCGCTTCAAGTGCGGCGGAAGGGGAATTTCGCTAATGAGTGTCATATTGGAAAGGCGAAGGAAGTGATCGGGAAGAAGAATATTACATGCTTCAATTGCGATCAGATTGGTCGTTAAAAGAATCAATGCAAAGAACTTGCTAAAGACGAAAGGGCAAGGTATTTACATTAGAGCCAGCTGCATCAGGATCAATAGCGCAGGAGAAAGGAAAGGCAGTGTTGGGAGGTATGCTTTAGATTCATGGTATGTTTGTTAGCATTTTGTTTGATATTGGTGCATCGCATTCTTCTATATCTCATTGTTTAGTAGATAAGCTTAACCTTGAACCCACATACTTAGTTACTTCCTTAAAATTTACAAATCGGATAGGAGGGTATGTGACACTTGGGATGAAGTGTGACCATCTAAAGTTTGATTTGTTAAGTCTTACCTTTGTTTGCAGTTTGCATGCGTTTGACTTTGTAGGGTTTGGAATTATTTTGGGTATGGATTGGTTAAGTAAGTATGATGCTAGGATATTTTGCCATGATAGGAAAATATCGCTTAGACACCCTGACTATAGTTTTTGGATTGTATATACCGTAGAAAGCCCTAGCTATGAGGTGAACTCTTTATCGAGTGTTGCGGAGTTAAAAGATGAGTTGAATCGTGTTTTCATGGTTAGAGAATTTGTAGATTTTTTTGAGCCTGATGTCGGATTGCCACCGAAACGAACCATTGAGTTTCAGATAGATTTGGTGCCTGGAGCAGAACCAGTGAGTAGGCCGCCAAGTAGGATGACACCTATAGAGCTGAGAGAGTTGAAGGTGCAGTTGGTGGATCTAGAAGGCAAGAATTTTATCAGACCTAGCAGTCCACCTTGATAGCAGCCGTAGTGTTTGCTATGACAGCAGAGTGAAAGGATTTGGAAGCATTGATGGCATGTAGTGTTCAGTGGAGATCTGAAGTTAGGCCTAATGAAGGAATTGCAATGTTATCTTGTTTATAAATTCGACCGGTAATGATCGAAAAGATTCCTTCTAAACAGGAGGAGGATCCGACATTAGTTGAATGGATCAAGAAGTTAAGGGATGGAACGTAGAGCGATGACTTGAAGGATTTTAGTCTTAACCAAATTGATGGTTGAGAAAGAAAAGAAGGTTATATGTTCCGAATGTGGGAGATAAGGGAAGAAGTTCTAGAGGAATGCCATCATTCGAAGTTTTGTATTCATCGAAGAGAAAATTAGATATATAAGGATATGAAGAGAAGTTTTTTATGGGAAGATATGAAGAGGGATGTATGCTTATGAGTGAAGCAATGTTCGGACTATCAATGGGTAAAAGCCGAACATCAGAAGCCTAGTGGGTAGCTACAGACATTAGATATTCCGGTACGGAAGTTGGACTCTATTTCTATTGATTTTATAGGCGGTTTGCCAAGATCTGGTAGAGAAAATGAAAGTATAAGGGTTGTAGTGGACAGATTAACCAAGAGTGCCCATTTCATTCCAGTTAAGTCAACTAGGACATCACCTATTTTGGCTAGGTTGTTTATGAAGAATATAGTTAGACTACATGGAATTCCTAGTAGTATAATAAGTGATAGAGATTCCTTGTTTACTAGTGAGTTCTGGAAGAGTCTACAGGAGATTTTAGGAAACAAGTTCAAGATGAGTACCGCTTACCATCTGCAGACCGATAGGCAAATGAAAGAGTTAACAAAGTCTTGAAGGATTTGTCACAAGCTTGTGTGTTAGATTTTGGAGGATCATGGAAAGACTATCTACACTTAGTCGAGTTTTTGTATAACAACGGTGTAACGACCCGTAAATTTTGAGAAATTAATTGCTTAATTTAATTAAGAGTTTGTAATTAATTTTAGAAAGAAATAAGTAAATACTAAAATTTTAAATAAATGAAATGCAATATTTAAAATTAAAGATAAGTATTAACAATGAAAATGAAATTATGATTTATCTAAAGTAATGGAAATTGTTATAGGCTAAGGAATTGAATATAAGAAAAACAAATGGAAATATTGTATTAACTAATGCAATGATATAATTAGTAATAAATTTAAAGAATTCAATGTTATAGTAACCAGAAGTAATATGCAATAAGTGGAAAAAAATTACAATCAATGTAGGTAAGTAATTACAATGTTTATTGTAGATGATAAACGTTGCTTTAATGGTAATTAATAACATAAAGGAAGTGTAAAAATTGTTACATTTGGTTATAAATAGAAAATGAGTAAATAAAAAAGTAACTGTTGAATAAACCAATGCAATAATTGTAGATAAGTAATTTTAAGGAATGTTGTTGATAATAAACGTATTTAAAATGGTAATAAATTGAATATAAGGAAACAAAGGCAATTAGTGGATTTATTTAACGAATTCATGAAATAAAAATCAATGTCATGTAGGTAATTATAATATTGTTGGAAGTGAAAACTTATTAAGTATGAAACGAAGAAAGTAAATTAATTAAAGAATATAAATAGTAATTAATATGCATAATTGGCAAATATAACTAAATAGTATGAAATAAAGCATGCATTTATGATATGAAATATAAGTCAATGTTAATTTCACCTATAAATGTCAATTTATTGAATAACATGGTTTTAAATCAAGTAAAGGATTTGTTAAAGTTTCAATTGATAATTTATAAAATTTAGTGTGAAATTAATTGCAGTTAATTGACCTAATGATGCAGTTAGGATAAATTGATTTGTCATAAAAGATTGTTAATTCCAGCGGATGTAACCAACGTTAATTTCATTTATAATATAACAAGTGGTGGATCTTAGGAGTGAAATTTTAGATTTATTAATTTATTTGAAAGTAAAAAAATAAAAAAATAAAAAAATAAAAAAATAGAAAAATAAAAATTTCAATAAGTGAATTAATTGCAAATAAGGGGGATTTAATATTAAATTTTACATTAATAGAGATGTGGATGAAATTTGTGGATATTAATGCAATGGCTACGAATCAATGAAAATTCATCCAATTGGCAACAGGGTGAGAACAGTGTATGTAATCAATTTCAACACTTGTCCGTCAGTAATAACTTAAAGGTAAATTAACGTTAATGTAGGCTAATAAATTAAAATGAGAAATCAATAGAAATTTTTGGTTATAAATTGAAATATAGCCATTTGAACAAATCTAAGATGAATATAGGAGTATTGGGTAATAAATTTATTATAAGAAAAACCAATGCAAATGTTGAATTAATCAGTGAAACGATAATAATAAATAGTAATTAATTCAAAATTTGTAACTTGGGAATAATGTAGATTAATATACATTAGTTATTTAGGGTAGTGACTAAAATTGGTAATCCGTTTGCAATTAATGATAATAGTTTTGATATAAGCTAATAAGTTTAAATGTCAATGCAATTAAAAGCACATAAGTTGCAATTTTTAGGTTGCTTGTTTATTTAATGAGTTAAAAATAAAATTTGGTAATCGGTTACAAATAAATCTTAATTTTACATTGGTTAATGTAAATTAAAGTAACAGTTGATGTAATAAAGGATGGAACCGAGGAAAATTAGTTAAGTGGATTTAAAATCTTAATTTATGGGTGAAATCGACAAATTTCAATATGTTGGATTTGGTAGTTATTACACAATTAGTGTAAATAAAACAGTAACACGAATAAAGGTGAAACGGAAGTATCAATGTAATGAAACGTAACCAAATGTAGATATGTTTATGGGATAATGATTGTATTAATAATAAGAATGGGAATCAACATTTATTTATTTATTTAAATTTTTTGTTGAATGAATTGATTTGACTTTTAATTTGATAAATCAAAACAAAAAAAATGTATATAATTAAAAGAATGTTCTAATTATAGATCCATGTTTTAAACTCTTAAACCAAATTGCATTTTTTTGGATCTGAAAGTTTATATACATATAATTTGCATTTGTGTTGAAACAGAAATATTGTATACACATATTGTCACTTTATCTTGAATTGAAAATATCGTGAAATTTGAATACTTTGTTGAATAAATTATTTGTTCATAATCTAATAAATTATAATAGAAGTTTACATATGCTTAACAATTTTTCGATAATAAATCTAAGCTTTGATTTTGATTACAACAATATTTAAATTTGTTACCTAAATTATTATCTCAAATGTCCTTATTTAAGAATCTTAAAGGTTTGTACTATATTGCTTAATTTGTCGTGTTCCACTTTTGGTTTGTTAAAAAATTAAATAAATTTCATTAAGGTAAAATGGTTTAATTTATATGTATATATGTATTTTTGAATTCAAGTATACATAAGTTTACAAATGCATTAGACAATTTAATGTGGTATGGAAGTATGCTTTGAATTAATTAATAAGCTTTGGTTTAATCTTTATACACACATGTATGTGTGTTTGTGTGCATGTGTATACATATAAACATTTAATATTTTAATTTCAAATTGCTAAAGCATGATTTAATTTTTATTATTATTATCAAACAATTTAAAAGTGAGGTAATAGTATATACATATTAATTTATTGTTTGTTGTTTATGTTTTCTAGTCATAATACAACTTGCATGATAATTAAATGTCGTATTAATAAAATTGGCTAAAGTGGGAAAGTGGAATTAATCAATGTCGTCACCTTTTATCTCCTTCCCTATTAGATCCTTATGTGATTGCATCTACATTTATTCTTGTTTATTCCTATATATTGTCACTAATTAATCGTACTTGATATATGTTTAGCAATTTTGACACACGGTTAAAGTATGAATTTATATGATGTATTCAAACTTTTCTGTATCTAGCCTTAATTAATTTAGAATCAAACTAATAAAACGTGACATTTATTTTTGTCCCTCCACATTCATTCCCTTTCTAATTAATAATTACCTCTTTTTAATACCTGTTACTTTTTAAAAAAAGGCTGTTCATATTTACTATATTTCAACACCAAGTTTGTTCATATTTACTTTATTTCTAATTAATAGTAGCCTCTCTTTTCAAATCTCTTTGTCCCTAAACCTAACTTTAACCTTATAAATACGATATGATGCAAATGAAACCCTAGCCTCCATTCAAATCTTCTTCTTCTTTTTTTCTTTTTTTTTCAAATCTCCTTATTGTATCTCATTTTAATTTTTCCTTCCTCTTTAAATATTCTTCTTCTCAAGTTTTATTCTACTTTAAACTTTCTTCTTTCTTTTCAAATCTTGATCTTATCTATAATTTTCAGTTCTTCTTATTTCAATCCTTTTCTTTTTCAAATTTTTCTTTTTCAAATCTTTTCCAAACCTTTTAAAAATACATACATAAATACATATACATATATATATATATATTAATATAATAAGGAGGGAAATTAAAGTAAATGAAAATAAAAGAAAAATTACGGAACAAAGCTAGCAATCAAGAAGAAGACTAAGGAAACGTAGAGCGAAGCTATTGATTAGAAGTCTATTATTTTCAGATTCGTATAAAGGTGAGTGTTTTAACCCACTCACAACTTCTAAAATTTCTTATGTTTGTTAAATTGATTTATGATATGAGTAGAAATTTATTTAGGATTGTTTGGCATATTTTATTCATCATCTCAGTTAAATTGCATTTATTTAAATTAAATTGTTGTTTAATTTTTATTATTGCATATAAATATCCAGTTACATTTATATATTATCGCATATAAATTTCCAGTTAAATTTATTTATCATTGCATATAAACTGCCAGTTAAACAGTTATTTAATTTATTTGACATCTGTTGTTTAATTTCCGTTATATATTGATGATACTGCTTTAACTGGATGATGATTGTGATAAATGGTTGATGATGAATATTTAATGAATGGATGTTGTATTTTATATTGAATAAACTGCAAGTTATCATGCATTTCATTTCATTCAGAATTGCGGTTTGAAATGATACACAACCGCATTTTTATTTTTAAATTGCGGATTGAAATGATAAATATCCATATCACTTAACCATAGGACAAAAAATTATATACTAGCACTGTGGTAATATATATATAAAATTATTTTGAAACAAATTTTCTATGGTTTTGTAAAGAAATATATATATATGGTTTTATGAGATATTGATTTCGGATATTTGATGAAGGTTATTTTATATAGTAAAATTTTTGGTTTTAAGCTATGTATAAAATTAGTTTAAGGTATAAAATAACGTGGATTTTATTGAATATAATACGGATAAGTATTTACTTAAATTATGTTTAATATAGAGTTTATATTGATTTTATAAATCAAGGTTGGGAAGATAGTGTAACAACCCTGGTTTTAACGATTACCTGAAAATATTAAATTATAACGGCAGTTATAATTTAATAGTGTGAACTAATAATTAAAGAGGAATTTAAATTATTTATCGGGAATAAACAATATATTTGAGGATAAAATGAGAAAATAGAATTTTAAAATTTTTATTAAGATGGTTTGAGTTAATAAATAAATGAGGAAAATGTGTTTTATTTAGAGTTAATGCAATAATTTTGTTAATTATTGCTCTTTACTTCATTTAATATTTTTTTAAAGGAAGTAATTGATTTTAAAATGGGATATATTTAATAAAATGATGGAATTGAGTTTAGAGCATAAAATTATATTTGAAATGAGTTATAGAATTTTATGACATAAAAATATGATTTTTGTGTAATTTATAGTGTTACTTACAATTAGTTTTGTAATTAATAATGTAAATTTGTTATTTTCTTTAAATAGGGAAATATGATAATAAATATTTTCTAATTATGTAAATAATATTTTAATTGGGTGTAAAACATTTTTATTATCATGAGTAATGAATTTCATAATTCTTAAGAAGCGGAACTTGAAATAGTGTAAATTTCATCGTTAGTATGCATTGTAACATGAAATAAGTGGTTGAATAATAACACAAGTTAATTTCATTTATTTGTTGGGCTTAAGTCCATTAGTACAATTAAACCCTAACATGTTACTAAAGAATGAGAAAGAGGAGAAAAGTCTGTACGTTCATTCACTTCTCTCCTCTCAGTTAAAAACTTCTGAAGCTCAAAAATAATGGCATCCTTCTCATTCTCCCAATCTATTCTCTATTAATCAAAAATAAAATGAAGAATGGATGTTTTAAAACATGGATTTAAGTATAAACTCAGGTAATGTTCAATCTAAAACCAATCTCTCCATCAAAATCTAACTTACAGTGAAAATTTATTAACTTCTTCTCTGTTTAGGGCTTGATAGTTTGGAAATTTGCGCTGAATTGGTGGTCTCGATTGTTGAATTAAAGGATAAAGGTGAGTTAATCACTCACATCTAAATCTTTGTTTATTGCACATCATTATTTGAATGATTGTTGATTTAATTGTATGCAATTTGGTTGAAAACTTATGTGATTATTGTGTTATTGTTTGCTGGAAATTTGTTATAAAAAAGTCACTGCAGTAAAACAACGATAATTTATGGCAGAATAATCCAAATTGACTCAATCTTTTTGTGGTAGAAATTTAATTCAATTGGCTACAAGTTTTCTTTATCATATTTCAAAATTCTGCAGTTAAATTGGTCGAAATTGAGTTTGAAACTAATGTTATAGCTCAGCCATATAAAATTTTTGAGTTAATACCTGAGAGTAAAATGAACATAACTTTTTACTGTAAATCCAATTATGTTGAATCTTTTTGTAGTAGAAAGATAATTCTCTAAGGAAGAACCTTTGTTTTAATTACTTTCTCATATTTTGAAGATTTCTTGGCCAAAATCGAATCTTTGACAGAGTAATGGTCTCTGCCCTGTCAAATTTCTGTGCAAAATATTGTTAGTAATTTAAGCATAACTTTCTCATTTCTTATCCGATTTTGATATCGTTTAAAGTTATTAAAAGCTTAAACATTGTGATACAACTTTCGTGTTATAAGTTTTTGCAAATTATATGATTTGAAGGATTGAAATTGGGTTTGAAACTGAGATACATGCTCCGCTCTGTCGAATTTTAGAATTGAAACCTAAAACTAAAATTAGCTATAACTTTCTCGTTTTGGATCAGAATTTGATAATTTTTAATGTTCTGAAAAGCACAAATGATGTGTTACAAGTTTCATGTTTTGGGTTTTCTTAAATTTTGAATTTAATTTGGTCAAAAATGCACTTCTTTGTCGCTGTCCTGGGAGCAAAATACAGCAATAATAAATCCAGACCTGATAATTGTTTTGGGTATATCTTTTGACTTGTAAGTCCGAATCTGGTGATTTTTTTTTGAATTATAGCTATGAAAATGATCTTTAACTTTTATGTTTTATGATTTATCAAAATCTTTGATCTACATGGTAAAATTGGATCTTTATGCCGCAGCCCAGTTGTTATGCTAATTATTCACAGTTTTGTAATTTTAGACCTGAGAATTGAAATTGTCGTAACTTTTGATTCGAATGTCCGCATTAGGTGATTCTTTTTCTGACTTCGAGCTGTAACAATCATCTTGAACTTTTATGTTTCATATTTTCTTAAATTCTGAGTTTAAAACGGGCGAACTGGCAAAACAAGCCGCTAGCTTGAGTTCTTTTGCAAAGTTTGGCATTTTCCGTTGAATTGTTCTTGAATTCGATGATTTCGAGCGTTTTTTTTTTGAGATGGTTCTAAAAGGCTAACTCTTAATAATAGAAAAGCTGGCATTAATGTCGATTCGCCCTATGAATTGACGGTTTCATTTGGGTTTTATCGTATGTTAATTTTATTGAATTTTCATCCATTTTTTTCTGTTTCTGTGCACGTGTTTCCTAAACCATTTTCGAAATGATTTTTTTTAAATGGAAAAGATTTCATATTAAATGTTTTACAAAAATTTATAATTATTATATATATAATACACACTTTTGTACTATTCGAACGTATGAGAAAGAGAATTAAACGATTTAGTAAAACATGTGGTATGTGACATGTGCGTTTACTATTTCGGTTAATTCCGGACTTATACGATCGAAGCTATTTGAGATTATTGATTCTGATATGTTTTGCCATTTTATGGCATATTTTGATTTTTATAATTCCTATTTATTGGAATTATTTAAGATGGCCAATATTAGGCAAACATTATGGTTTGAGATCTCTATACCGGAGTATGGTCGATGAGATCCATCGCGATGTTTTATTTACTTGCCAATGATATAAGGCAAGTCTTGAGTTTATGATTTCATATGTTGAGATTTACGGTTTATGAGGAACCATCATGATGTTTTTACTTGTCGATGAGATGAGACAAGTATGATGTCTCTTTATCACTCGCCAATGAGACTATGCGAGATATAATTTTCTAAGTTTTATGATGTTTCTAGTGTGGCATCGACTAACGAGTAGTAAACTGCTAAGTGCGAATGTATGGTATGGGACATACGTTAACACTTTTCGGGTTCCTATCCGTGAGTTTATGACACATTCACGATGTTTACCTAACAGAACTGCTTGGAGAGGTATCGGCGACCTTGTCATGAGGACGAACTGCTTTGGGAGGTGTTAGCGACCTTGTTAGAGCTGACAAAATAGCTTGGAGAGGTGTCAGCGACCTTTTCATGAGGACGAACTGCTTTGGGAGGTGTTAGCGACCTTGTTAGAGCTGACAAAATAGCTTGGAGAGGTGTCAGCGACCATGTCATGAGGACGAACTGCTTTGGAAGGTGTTAGCGACCTTGTTAGGGCTGACAAAATGGCTTGGAGAGGTGTCAGCGACCTTGTCATGAGGACAAACTGCTTTGGGAGGTGTTAGCGACCTTGTCTGAGGCTTCGGCCGTCTGAGTTTAGCACGTGCAACATTGCTTCGGCATTACAATCGGGGATTTGGCCAATCCGGATTTTCTGAGTTTTCTGTTCTGTTGTGGTTTCACCTTTTTAAGATGTTTCATTACATTGATAGCCTAGTGCTATATGAGATGTTATATATATGGTGATTTCAATTATGATGTTCTGAACTCTTATCGAGTTCCTTGAGTTATGAGTTTGGATAATTTCAGGATTTTATAGGATATTCTGGGATTTGCCATTTTGGCGAGTTGAGATTGAGATTTATATACATTTATACCGATGAGATGAGGTATGATAGAATTTGGAGATTCATCTATAATTGAGTTTTGGCTCATCCTATTTGAGAATTTTATGTTTTCCATTTTGGCGAGAGTTTGTATTGATGTTTCTCTTTTTGAGGAGATATGGTTCATGGAAACCATGTAGACATTTTGGGATGTCGCCTATGATATAAGGCACTTGTGTTTGATTTGAGTATTGAGTTTGAGTTCCCTCCTTCGAGGTATTTGTTCATCTAAGTAGCGTTTGTTACTTAAGTGTTGAGCTTATGAGGTTATCGATTCATTCTTCTCTTTTGAGAAGAAGTATCTTCATGTCTATTCTGCTTCATATTACCGATATTGACTGATTCGTGTAGCTAGACTGACCCGTGTATTTATACTCGGGTCAAACCGAGTTGTTTCAGGTATCATCTATTGGAATTAGCTTGAAGTTGATGCTGGATATCAACTCTCCTTTCTCTTGAGCAATTTCTGTTCTTCCGCATACTCTGATGTATTTATATTTGTTTCAATGTTTATGGTATGGTCGTGCACCAACTTTATTGTATTCATATTGTATTATACTAAATATGTATCAGTGTATATGTTTGTATATGATGTTGATTATTGTTCTGTGACGAGCTTTTCATTTAGTTATTGTATTTTGTTCTGATAGATCCATAAGCCACCTATTGTTTTGGATTAAGCATTTACTGGTTATGTCGATCCAGTTGAGATAGAAAAGAAAAAATTATATTGCATTTATCGACGTATTCAGTAGATGTTTGGACAAAATTATAGATGGTCGCCCTTAACCAGCCTCATTCTTCACTTTAGTAGACGGAATTACTTGTTAATTCTCTTTACTAAGATGGATCTCGGGGTGGGGCGTCACAGATAGTGAAATTGATTGAGATTTTATTTAATTAAGAATTATATTTAATAAGAGTTCATTTGGAACTTATTGAAATTTAGATTTTAAAAGAATATTGTTTTATAACAAAACTCGGGGTTAAGGTGATTTAAGTGAATATATCAAGTCTAAATAAATTAAGGAATATTAAATTATTGAAATTTGAAGTCTATTTAAAAGATTCTGGATTGGTTAAATTAAATTATTTCAAAACTAAATGATAGTAAAGTAAATTTGATATATATGTGAATTATAAAATTTAGTTTTGAAACATTTAATAATAAAGCTTTGAAATATATGAAATATGAAATGGTTTATTTGAGGATTTAAATCTGTATTAGAATTGATTGTGAAATTTAAGAAGCTAATTTTTTTTATTAAGTAATTTAATATTTAAACCATTCTAGTGGTGTAGTTATATTTCAAAGTTATGAAATTCAAAGTTTTATGTTTTGGAAGGTTATATTTCAAGTATTTGGTTTCAAATATTGAAACTTTGAAAGGAGTTTTAGAAAAGGATATATTAAAATGATATCATAATTATTTGGTTTTAAAATAAGAAGTGATATCATATTTTTATGGTTTTGAAATGAATGTTATATCCTGGTTTTAAAGTATAAATTATTTTAAAGACCGCGGTGCTATAATAACGATTGGTTGTTGAAGAGACCGGGATCGGAAGTTGTCATACTCTCTGCCAACTCCGAAAACCACTTTAACAACCGTGTGCGCGGTGGAGATTCCAGAATGAAGTAGGTTGGTGGCGGCGTTTCCTATAAGGTAATTACGTGGACCCAACTCCCGTGAGTTGGCATAAGATGGCTAAAACTGGAGCGATCGACAGGTTAATTGAGGTAGCACCATTGATCGGACACATCCCTTCGATATTATACTTTGACCTTTGGATTTATTCGGCGGCCACTTTTCTTTGATTTAGGGGTGTTGTTCGAGGTGGGTGGTAGTAGCAGCTACGCGTTACCACCGACCCGGAAACGTAATTGGTATATCAACCCTGGCATTGCCTAGTTGTGCCATGCCACCTACCCTAGCGCGCCTTATATGATTTTGGCTTTATACCATACCTATGGAGTGCCCTTTGACGACTCCCAGTACGGGGGAGATTACGGTATTGTATAGACTATGGGAATATATTTTGTGTTAAGGGCTATATGGGTAACCCCTTAACGCTATTTAAAAGTAAGTTTATTTTACAATTAGACACTATTATAATAGCGAGATATACTACATAGTAAATAGTTTAACGGATCCTTAGGAGATGTAAATCCCGAGCATCTCTTGAGTTACTGCACTCATATTTATTCCTGTTGATTTAACTTACATAAGATATTTTAGTTCTGACTCGAGTGTTTTATCTTTTCAATTCGCTCGGGTCAGTCCGAGCGTTTTAGGATTTCGAAGACCTTAGCTCTGGAGGACGAAGACGGATATTTATTATTATTATTATTATTATTATTATTATTATTATTATTATTATTATTATTATTATTAGTCCACTATACTCATACTGTTCCGCTACATTGTAATTGGTATGTGTAACTCTGATAAATGTTGTAAGTATAATCAAATATTTTGTAAAACAGCTTTATAAACTGTATATTTGATTATTATATTTTATCCTTCCGCTGTGAGATTCTATTTTGTTTTATTTCTTTCTCGTTTTTCTTATTTACCCCATAACAATCCGCCCTTCCGATCGGTTTGAATTGGCACGTGTGTCGATTTAAAGCGTGCGAACGGCATGTTACAATGTGGTATCAGAGCGAGGTTTAGCGATAAACCTTAGCTTTGTGGGGTCTGCCTCTTTATTAATAGGGTAGTAATACCCTATGGGAGTCGTTGAGGGTATATATATGAGAGAGCGTATTTGTTAGTGTATAAAAAGGTTTTAATATTGTGTTAATATGTTCCGTTTTGTATTTATAAATTCTGGTTGGTGCATGGGACGTTGTGACATCAATAGGGATTCCTAAACACTTAATAAGACAGATCGGCACAATATTAGTTTTAATATAGGTGAATGAAATCATTTTGCCTATTATATTTTCTATATATAAAGTAGTAAATTTTATAAAGATTATAGTTGGTTGTAATATATTTGTTGGTAGGTAATGCAATTTATAGATAATAGTTGAAATAAGATTTGAAATGAAATAAATATTGGAAATCTTAGAAATTAATTTCCGGGGATTTTGAAAATTTCTTTTGAATGATTTTGAAATATAATAATAATTTATTATAAGTATTTTCTGATATAAGTATTTCAATATGATTGGAAAGAATTGTTTTAAAAGAATTTTTTTTTGAAAGATAAAGTTGTACTCCCCTCTCTGTCGCTGGAAAATAATTTCGGTGATGAGTGCATGCATCATCGATTTTCATTTTCGAGTTTCAAAGTGGGAAGGCCACTGTAGCAGTTCGACTACAGAAATTTTCAAACACGTATAAATTTGAGTTGTTTAAATATAAATGGATATATAAGTTGTAAGTATATATTTATCTATTATTTTAAAATGATTTGAAATAAAACCCGGCATTAAATTCTTAAGTTTCCATTAATTAATAGTTTCAATTATTGTAGTGAATTGGAACGTAGGTAATTAATAAATCAAAACCTCTAAAGGAAACAAGAGATTTAATGCTAGGTTATAAATGGTATTAAATGAAATTTGAAATTTGTAACCTATGAAATAAAGGATTTAATTATTGAACATTAAATTAATTAAAAGAAATGAGAAAACTTGTATAACCTTCAATTTCATTCTTTAAAAGCATATATATATAACTTATCAAATATTAAAAGTTGAAATGTTTAATAAGAAATGTAATGGAGATTGTACAAGTAAAAGTATGAAATGAAAATGTTCAATCAATTGCTTTTATTTATAAGAATTGATGTTATAGAGTTATAAACTTAAGTTATAATGGAATTCATACTATAATAAGAATTTGGGGTTATAGGCGTTATGAACTTAAGCATTAATTGAAAGGCTATTAATTAAAATAGAAAGGCAAGCATTATAAATGGAATTTAGTAATAAATAAAATTAAGTAGTATATATGAAAGATAATAAACTTAAGTAAATGATTGAAGCTATGTATTAATAAAATAAGCAGAAAGATGAATACTGCAAATAAATGGAAAAAAAGAGATAAACCATTATATGTATAAAAAGAAGTCAAACAACAATAGTATGAAATAAAATTGACAAGAATAAACTTAGTTTATTTTTGAAATTGTTGTTTGGTTGTTTGGGTAAGGATACACTTAGTAGTTATTCTTCATTCTGTACAATTTAAAGTGTCTAAACCTAAACAACTATTTGTTGTGTTTGATATGAATGAATGATTGTTTTTACGGTCGTATGCCTTGTTGCAAGTGTTTGATGTTGTATTGATTTTGTTTATTGATGGTTGTTTGTATTGAATTGGATGTTTGTGGTTGTAACCATTTTTAATATTTCATTTTATATAATCCAATTAAAGTTACGATTATATATAATTATTTACATAATAGATATTAATTTATAAGTTCCTCTTTCCCTTCTTTTCCTTTTCGGGGATGAAAAGTTTGGAGTGGGGGAGAGTGTAACGACCCGTAAATTTTGAGAAATTAATTGCTTAATTTAGTTAAGAGTTTGTAATTAATTTTAGGAAGAAATAAGTAAATACTAAAATTTTAAATAAATGAAATGCAACATTTAAAATCAAAGATAATTATTAACAATGAAAATAAAATTACGATTTATTTAAAGTAATGGAAATTGTTATAGGCTAAGGAATTGAATATAAGAAAAACAAATGGGAATATTGTATTAACTAATGCAATGATATAATTAGTAATAAATTTAATGAATTCAATGTTATAGTAACCGGAAGTAATATGCAATAAATGGAAAAAATTTGCAATCAATGAAGGTAAGTAATTACAATGTTTATTGTAGATGATAAACGTTACTCTAATGGTAATTAATAACATAAAGGAAGTGTGAAAATTGTTACATTTGGTTATAAATAGAAAATGAGTAAATAAAAAAGTAACCGTTGAATAAACCAATGCAATAATTGTAGATAAGTAATTTTAAGGAATGTTGTTGATAATAAACGTATTTAAAATGGTAATAAATTGAATATAAGGAAACAAAGGCAATTAGTGGATTTATTTAATGAATTCATGAATTAAAAATCATTGTCATGTAGGTAATTATAATATTGTTGGAAGTGAAAACTTATTAAGTATGAAACCAAGAAAGTAAATTAATTAAAGAATATAAATAGTAATTAATATACATACTTGGCAAATATAACTAAATAGTATGAAATAAAGCATGCATTGATGATATGAAATATAAGTCAATGTTAGTTTCACCTATAAATGTCAATTTATTGAATAGTAGGGTTTTAAATCAAGTAACGGATATGTTAAAATTTCAGTTGATAATTTATAAAATTTAATGTGAAATTAATTGCAGTTAATTGACCTAATTATGAAGTTAGGATAAATTGATTTATCATAAAAGATTATTAATTCCAGAGGATGTAACCAATGTAATTTAATATAACAACTGGTGGATCTTAGGAGTGAAATTTTAGATTTATTAATTTGTTTGAAAGTAAAAAAAATAAAAAAAAATAAAAAAATAAAAATTTCAATAAGTGAATTAATTGCAAATAAGGGGATTTAATATTAAATTTTACATTAATAGAGATGTGGATGAAATTTGTGGATATTAATGCAATAGCTACGAATCAATGAAAATTCATCCAATTGGTAACAGGGTGAGAACGATGTATGTAATCAATTTCAACACTTGTCCATTAGTAATAACTTGAAGGTAAATTAACGTTAATGGAGGCTAATAAATTAAAATGGAAAATCAATAGAAATTTTTGGTTATAAATTGAAATATAGGCATTTGAACAAATCTAAGATGAATATTGGAGTATTGGATAATAAATTTATTATAAGAAAAACCAATGCAAATGTTGAATTAATCAGTGAAACGATAATAATAAATAGTAATTAATTCAGAATTTGTAACTTAGGAATAATGTAGATTAATATACGTTAGTTATTTAGGGTAGTGACTAAAATTGGTAATCTGTTTGCAATTAGTGATAATAGTGTCACGCCCCGAAAATTTTCGACTTTCGAAAATTCAACATCGATACTCACTTTATCGACTGCCGAGAAATCGAAGGTCGGAAACCCGAAATGTTATGGTTTAAGAAAAAGAAAAAAAGAGAGAAAAAGATAGAAAATAGAAAATGGAGGGAAAAGAAAACAAAGAATAGAACGAGAAGAAGATAGAAAAATAGAGAGGATAGAGAAAAGAAAAATAAGAAAGTAGAAAATAGAACGGAACAGAAAACAACAGAACAACATCAGAATCTCACAATTCGCAGCGGAACAACATATAATAATAAATGAATAATCTTTAAACAAAGAACTATATCAGTTATTACATTACATTACATCATATCATCAGAGTGTACAACATCATAATACAACAAACAGCGGAAAAGAAATACTATATACTAGTAATACGCCATGCCATCCATCTTACCTCCAGCAACTCCAGAATATCCAGAATATCCTGATAAACCTAACTCTTGACTGCCCGTGTGGAAATTGGTGGGCACCCAGAGTTTAGGAAGGAAAACAATAAACTCCGAGTCAGTCATGTGACTGGTGTGAGAACTCAAAACAGTTTATTTATCTTTAAAATCAAAATAGAAGAATATTTTTAAATCAATTCGCAATGCTTTTAAAAATGAGACTACCATAAGGCCTCCCGCACACACACACAATGCAAACGCAGAATCGGAGGAGATTTCTCCTTATGATAGTCAAAGATGCTTGATACGCATTTAAAATAACATTTGATATTATTACTAGTGCATAGTGTAGAAAAAAATTCATTTCGAAAGTAGAATATAAATCTTAGCCAACATACGACCATTATCGTATGCCTACTATAGCTACCATCCAAACAGTGGGGCGCCACCATAAGTGAATGATAGGTTCTACAACTAATACCGTACAAGTCTCGTATTGTTTCTTTGGATTTCCAACGAATGATCAGGCCAAGGAACTTCCCATTGCCACATGAGAATGCCTCTGGATGGACATCCCCGAGAACCAAACCGGATCTCTACCAACACAAGGCCGGGTTACCCCTAACTGAGTAACAACTGACCGAATATGCCATCCCCCGGTCCTTTGGGACCTTTCACCGAGCGCTCGCAATCAATTCACACAATCATAACAAAGTGTTTTCAACATGAGTAAGTATCTGGGCTCCATACCATGATACCACCCTTTTCCAGAAGGAAATGCACACATCCTAAAGGGCGCTACCCCTCATAACCTTGCTGCTTCTTTCCTGTTTTGACCATTCACGGGGTGTGAGGCTCGACGAAGTCACGTCCACAAAAACATACTTTATACAAAAGCCATGCTTTGGGTCAACAAATGATCATAGAAATGATCACAAAGATAGACGATCAAACAAATGATCCTATCACAAATAATCAACACAATGATCATTTACAGCAACACTCGGCATGTCACATTACCAAATTGGGAATATATCGCTGATAACTTCAACTATATAACCTCTGAGCTCGTACGTCTCAGAGAAGGGTGTTATGCTAAAAGAATAAATTCTCTGCCACCAACAGAAATATATTTGAATGAAATCTGCTTTATATCTCAATTTGTAATGTCAGACATACAATCCATACAAGTCTGTTCCGGGTTCGAACAAAACCGAAGGCACTTACAAAGAAGTCCTTGCAATCCGGATATCCACAATCCTGATCGGATTCCCCATCACATATGGAGAACTCTATACCGTAGCTACTCGGTGCAGAGTCAATCGACAGGTCATCCTATCGCTCTCGCAAATACCGGGTCTTCAACACCGATCTTCAAATGCAATTCATAACGACGTATCACATATTCGGAATGGGTTATACGACCCCATGGTCCTTTCCCGGTTAACCCGAATAGTGAGCGCTTATTCAAAAATAAGTGTGGCATTTAAATTCAAACAAATCACATCAAATACCCATTCAAAGGGAAATATTGATAGTCGGTTATTGAACTATCAATGGATATGCACACATCACCAGTTTCCAAATAATTTTCCAATTATTTATTTTCCAAAATATCTTTACAAGATATATAATTTTTACACTTCAAAAATAAATCAATATTTATTTTTAAACAAATTTCACTTTTCATTTATAAATTCCATAATGAATTTATATTTCCCAAAATATCTGTGAATATACGTTTCAATTCGATTTCTAATATTCATTTTCCATTTATCTTCAAAAAGATAAATTCTCAAAATATTCACTTATTATTGGAAAAATTTCCATACTTATTTATTTATAAGTAATTCACAAATTTTATTTATTTTCAACACTTGGAAAATATTCAATATACTTCAATCGAAATTAAGTATATATTTCATTCTTTAAGGAAATCATTCTCTTAAACATATTTATTTGGGCCAAAACGAATGTTGCGTAAAACATCGTTACGACAACCCAAAATCACTAGTATAGGGATTCGAATTTTTAAGATAGATATATAAATCCCAATACTATACAAAACATTTCCTTTCGGAAATCATTTACTATAACAACAGTGTTATAGTCCATCATTTCCTTTTATTTCTCGAAAACGTCTATTTCAACAATGAATGTTGAAATCTATGGTTTCGAATCTTAACACATTTTAAAAATATCTCTAGATCGTTTTAATTCTATTTAAAACATCACATTCAAAACAATTTCTTTAACATATTATTCACTATTCAAAACGTGAATATACTACGTTAACAAATTTCATCCTTTTATATATTTCATTTTAAAGGATTATTCACAGTCAAAAATGTGAATATAACTCCATTAATAGGTTTCAACAATTTACTTATCAAAATAAGTCGTTTACGAATTTATAAAACAACGTTTATAAATTCCTTTTCTATTTATTTTACCACTACTTCCTTTATAAATTCCTTTATTAACCTATCTCAATTCATATCTCAATGATATACTAAAGTTCATATTATAAGTGAAATACTTATAATTTATTTGTTTGCAAAAATCGTTCCTTTGAACTTCATAATTATAAATCTTATAACTTATAAGATTCAATTATTTATCCAAAACCCTTCTTTAATAACTTCACGAAATTTATAAATCTTATTATTTATAAATTTCATTTATAACTTCACCATTTATAATTTTATAAATTTCATTCACTTATGCAATCCATTTTCACTTCATTCAAACACTTATAAAAACTCGTTTTATAATGTCAATATTTCAATTTATAAATATCCATTTATAAATCTCTTAATATAAATCAATTTATATTATTCTTTAAAACGTCTTTAAATTCCTTTATAATTACCATTTTTTATTCATAAAATAATTAAATTTTATAAATCCTATATTTAAACTTTTCACAATAAATTCTAAAATCCCAATTTAACTATTTTATAAAATCATTAGCATCATATTTTCAAAAATAAATCTTTAATCGTATTTCTCAAAATCATAATTTTTTATAACATTAAAATTATACGTTTATTTATTTGAAATGGATCAATTCCAAACATATAATATATTTTCAAAAATCACTTTAAAAATCATTTTAAAGTTCCAAATTTGGTCCAATGATGCTACATACCAAATAGTCAATCACGACAACAACGATATCATATATCGATATGATAACCAATGAATATCAAAATATTTAAAATCAAATAAATACTGTTGAGGAATCCAGTTGGATCCCTCCAACCTGTTTTCCTGCATCCACAAACATTAGCACAATACCAATTCCGCTCCAGTACGGAATTATCGCGGTATATGGGATTTAATAATATTATCCGCTTAATAGACGGCACAATAGGGTCTCATCCGCTAAACAAAAAATGCGGGGAATCAACAACTCCAATATATACATATGCCAATATATATATATATTACTATTATATATAATACCAATTTCACTGTTTATGAAATATTCGCGGTATATGTTTTTATTAAATAACATCCGCTTACTAACGGCGCATAATGTCTATTTTAACAATCAATAGATATCAATCATCATTCAAACATGCATTCAAATATTTTAAATCTAACTATTAAAAATAAAATCGAAACTGATTCGATTGAGTGAGAAGTTCTCACCTTGATTTCAATTTCGTTTTAGCGATTTATTTCGAATAAAATTAAACGGACGTTTAATTTTACCCAAAATTCTCACTAACTCCAAACGACTCCAATCCAATTTCATCGCGTAGTGCTCGTCCATACAATTCCAACGCAACTGGTTTCGTGCGTTTTCAACCTCGTATGAAAAAGATATGCATTTTTGAAGTTTACACGAATTATATACTTATAATTTACAACAAAACTTTATATTTTTAACCTTGCTTCTAATCATGGCCCTCCATCTCAAACCCAAACACATCAGGCCCGTCCATATCTTCTCCTTCCAAACTCACGTACCATCTACAGGTACAAGCCGCAAGAAGAAACCCACTATGCTCGAATTAGGGTTTAACCCCACGGCCTCCACGAACATCGAAAGTTCATCAAACCACCACCATACGAACCACCATGCAAAGCTCCACCTTCGGCCATCCCCTTGTGAAGCTCGGCCTGCCCTATGTCCAGAAATACGTGCATGAAAACGTGGCCTTTATCATCTTTTTGCCGCCAATCCGTCGCGTGAAACCCCATCATCACCGTATGGATTCGAAGCTCTCGAGATGCTCTTCAAGTTTGTAGTTGAAAGTTCTAGCTAATTCTTCACGGATTGGAAGAGATTGAGGGGGGAAAGAGATGAATTTCTGGCCATGCATCAGGTAGGAGGCGGCTAGGGTTTAAAGAATTAGGGTTTTGCAAATTTATGAAGAGGGGGGGGGCTTTTATAGAAAATTCGCGCGACACTATTCATCCCGGATTTTCCGAACTCCAAACGAAGCGTGCCGGTTGGCGTTTCTAAGGTTTACCCCGCGTTCCGAACACAATGAATCATGTTTCGGGAGCTAATTCGGTCATCTGTGCGAGTTATGGCTATAAACGTTCAATTTAAATTAAACCGATTTAAACGATTTTCTAGGCGTTTTAATTTGTACCGGACAAACGATAAATCCAATTGACACGAAATTTGAAATCTTACAATAATATCACATTACGGATCCGATGAAACTGGTTTCGTCGAAATCCGAGACTTTTTGAAAAATGGCTATTTTAACTCGCCAAATTTAAATTAAAAACAAATCGATGCGTTTCGAGCTGCCACGATCAAACGATAACTCCGATTGACACGAAAATTGAAATCCGGTAATAACTAACTATTACGGATCCAATGAAACTGGTTTCGTTCAATTCTGAGACTGTTCAAAAATTGACTATTTTCACTAGTCGATTTAATATTAAAATATTCAATTTTCACAAATTAACTTTTAATTGTATTTTAAAAGTTCTAAAATATCATTCTAACTCCAACATGATAAAATAAAATTTTACAAATCGTTTTCAATCATATTTAACTCGATTTTCAATTATTTCTATAATTTAACATATTAAATTATCGATTTAATTATCCAATTAAATTCAATAATTCAAATAAAAATTCATTTGACTTATAAATTTCACTTATTAATATTTAAAATAAATTAAATATTCAAATTTTAATTAAATAAAATTCTGGGTCGTTACAAATAGTGTTGATATAAGCTAATAAGTTTAATGTCAATGCAATTAAAAGCACATAAGTTGCAATTTTTAGGTTGCTTGTTTATTTAATGAGTTAAAATAAAATTTGGTAATCGATTACAAATGAATCTTAATTTTACGTTGGTTAATGTAAATTAAAGTAACAGTTGATGTAATAAAGGATGGAACCGAGGAAAATTAGTTAAGTGGATTTAAAATCTTAATTTATGGGTGAAATCGACAAATTTTAATATGTTGGATTTGGTAGTTATTACACAATTAGTGGAAATAAAATAGTAATATGAATAAAGGTGAAACGGAAGTATCAATGTAATGAAACGTAACCAAATATAAATATGTTTATGGGATAATGATTGTTTTAATAATAAGAATGGGAATCAACATTTATTTATTTATTTGAATTTTTTGTTGAATGAATTAATTTGACTTTTAATTTGATAAATCAAAAAAAAAAATTGTATATAATTAATAGAATGTTTTAATTATAGATCCATGTTTTAAACTCTTAAACCAAATTGCATTTTTTTAGATCTGAAAGTTTATATACATATAATTTGCATTTGTGTTGAAACAGAAATATTGTATACACATATTGTCACTTTATCTTGAATTGAAAATATCATGAAATTTGAATACTTTGTTGAATAAATTATTTGTTCTTAATCTAATAAATTATAATAGAAGTTTACATATGCTTAACAATTTTTCGATAATAAATCTAAGCTTTGATTTTGATTGCAACAATATTTAAGTTTATTACCTAAATTATTATCTCAAATGTCCTTATTTAGGGATCCTAAAGGTTTGTACTATATTGCTTAATTTGTCGTGTTCCACTTTTGGTTTTGTTAAAAAATTAAATAAATTTCATTAAGGTAAAAAGGGTTAATTTATATGTATATATGTATTTTTGACTTCAAGTATACATAAGTTTACAAATGCATTAGACAATTTAGTGTGGTATGGAAGTATGCTTTGAATTAATTAATAAGCTTTGGTTTAATCTTTATACACACATGTATGTGTGTTTGTGTGCATGTGTAAACATATAAACATTTAATATTTTAATTTCAAATTGCTAAAGCATGATTTAATTTTTATAATTACCATCAAACAATTTAAAAGTGAGGTAATATTATATACATATTAATCTATTGTTTGTTGTTTATGTTTTCTAGTCATAATACAACTTGCATGATAATTAAATGTCGTATTAATAAAATTGGCTAAAGTGGGAAAGTGGAATTAATCAATGTCGTCACCTTTTATCTCCTTCCCTATTAGATCCTTATGTGATTGCATCTACATTTATTCTTGTTTATTCCTATATATTGTCACCAATTAATCGTACTTGATATATGTTTAGCAATTTTGACACACAGTTAAAGTATGAATATATATGATGTATTCAAACTTTTCTGTATCTAGCACTTAATTAATTTAGAATCAAACTAATAAAACGTGACATTTATTTTTTTCCCTCCACATTCATTCCTTTTCTAATTAATAATTACCTCTTTTTAATACCTGCTACTTTTAAAAAAAAGGCTGTTCATATTTACTATATTTCAGTACCAAGTTTGTTCATATTTACTTTATTTCTAATTAATAGCAGCCTCTCTTTTCAAATCTCTTTGTCCATAAACCTAACTCTAACCTTATAAATACGATATGATGCAAATGAAACCCTAGCCTCCATTCAAATCTACTTTTTTTTTTTTTTAAATCTCCTTATTGTATCTCATTTTAATTTTTCCTTCCTCTTTAAATATTCTTCTTCTCAAGTTTTATTCTATTTCAAACTTTCTTCTTTCTTTTCAAATCTTGATCTTCTCTACAATTTTCAGTTCTTCTTATTTCAATCCTTTTGTTTTTCACATTCTTCTTTTTCAAATCTTTTACAAACCTTTTAAAAATACATACATAAATACATATATATATTAATATAATAAGGAGGGAAATTAAAGTAAATCAAAATAAAAGAAAAATTACGGAACAAAGCTAGCAATCAAGAAGAAGACTAAGGAAACATAGAGCGAAGCTATTGATTAGAAGTCTATTATTTTCAGATTCGTATAAAGGTGAGTGTTTTAACCCACTCACAACTTCTAAAATTTCTTATGTTTGTTAAATTGATTTATGATATAAGTAGAAATTTATTTAGGATTGTTTGGCATATTGTATTCATCATCTCAGTTAAATTGCATTTATTTAAATTAAATTGTTGTTTAATTTATATTATTGCATGTAAATTGCCAGTTAAATTTATTTATTATTGCATATAAATTTACAGTTAAATTTATTTATCATTGCATATAAACTGCCAGTTAAACAGTTATTTAATTTATTTAACACCTGTTGTTTAATTTCCGTTATATATTGATTGATACTACTTTAATTGGATGATGATTGTGATAAATGGTTGATGATGGATATTGAATGAATGGATGATGTATTTTATATTGAATAAACTGCAACTTATCATGCATTTCATTTCATTCGGGATTGCGGTTTGAAATGATACACAACCGCATTTTTATTTTTAAATTACTGATTAAAATGATAAATAACTGTATCACTTAACCATAGGATAGAAAATTATATACAGGCACCGCGGTATATATATATAAAATTATTTGAAATAAATTTTCTATGGTTTTGTAAAGAAATATATATATATGGTTTTATGAGATATTGATTTCGGATATTTGATGAATGTTATTTTATATAGTAAAATTTTTGGTTTTAAGTTATGTATAAAATTGGTTTAAGGTATAAAATAACGTGGATTTTATTGAATATAATGCGGATAAGTATTTACTTAAATTATGTTTAATATAGAGTTTATATTGATTTTATAAATCAAGGTTGGGAAGATAGTGAAATTGATTGAGATTTTATTTAATTAAGAATTATATTTAATAAGAGTTCATTTGGAACTTATTGAAATTTAGATTTTAAAAGAACATTGTTTTATAATAAAACTCGGGGATAAGGTGATTTAAGTGAATATATCAAGTCTAAATAAATTAAGGAATATTAAATTGTTGAAATTTGAAGTCTATTTAAAAGATTCTGGATTGATCAAGTTAAATTATTTCAAAACTAAATGATAGTAAAGTAAATTTGATATATATGTGAATTATAAAATTTAGTTTTAAACATTTAATACTAAAGCTTTGAAATATATGAAATATGAAATGGTTTATTTGAGGATTTAAATCTGTATTAGAATTGATTGCAAAATTTAAGAAGCTAATTTATTTTATTAAGTAATTTAATATTTAAACCATTCTAGTGGTGTAGTTATATTTCAAAATTATGAAATTCAAAGTTTTATGTTTTGGAAGGCTATATTTCAAGTATTTGGTTTCAAATATTGAAACTTTGAAAGGAGTTTTAGAAAAGGATATATTGAAATGATATCATAATTATCTGGTTTTAAAAGAAGAAGTGATATCGTATTTTTATGGTTTTGAAATGAATATTATATCCTGGTTTTAAAGTATAAATTATTTTAAAGATCGCGGTGTTATAACAACGATTGGTTGTTGAAGAGACCGGGATCGGAAGTTGTCATACTTCTGCCAACTTCGAAAACCACTTTGACAACCCTGTGCGCGGTGGAGATTCCAAAATGAAGTAGGTTGGCGGCGGCGTTTCCTGTAAGGTAATTACGTGGACCCAACTCCCGTGAGTTGGCATAAGATGGCTAAAACTGGAGCGATCGACGGGTTAATTGATGTAGCACCTTTCATCGGAGACATCCCTTCGATATTATACTTTGACCTTTGGATTTATTTGGTGGCCACTTTTGATTTCTTTGATTTGGGGGTGTTGTTCGTGGTGGGTGGTAGTAGCAGCTACGCGTTACCACCGACCCGGAAGCGTAATTGGTATACCTACCCTGGCATTGCCTAGTTGTGTTGTGTCACCTACCCTAGCGCGCCTTATACTATTTTGGCTTTGTACCATTCCTATGGAGTGCCCTCTGACGACGCCCAGTACGGGGGAGATTACGATACTGTATAGACTATGAGAATATATTTTGTGTTAAGGGCTATATGGGTAACCCCTTAAACGCTATTTAAAAGTAAGTTTATTTTACAATTAGACACTATTATAATAGCGAGATATACTACATAGTAAATAGTTTAACGGATCCTTAGGAGATGTAAATCCCGAGCATCTCTTGAGTCACTGCACTCATATTTATTCCTGTTGATTTAACTTACATAAGATATGTTAGTTCTGACTCGAGTGTTTTGTCTTTTCAATTCGCTCGGGTCAGTCCGAGCGTTTTAGGATTTCAAAGACCTTAGCTCTGGAGGACGAAGACGGAGATTTATTATTATTATTATTATTATTACAGGAAAATAGGCATAGGGAAGAAGTTTCGAAAAAATTTAGTCTCAGGGACAACAAGTTTGTTTTTTAGTCTAAAGGACACATTTGAGTGTAAGCAGAAAATGATAGTTACAACTATCATTCTTTGATTTACACTAAAAGTGTCCTTCAGCCTAAAATGCAAACTTTTTGTCCTCAGAACTAAATTTTTCTACAAGTTCTTCCTTGAGCCTAAAATCCCCTTATTATTATTATTATTAGTCCACTATACTCATACTGTTCCGCTGCATTGTTATTGGTATGTGTAACTCTGATAAATGTTGTAAGTATAATCGAATATTTTGTAAAGCAGCTTTATAAACTGTATATTTGATTATTATATTTTATCCTTCCGCTGTGAGATTCTGTTTTGTTTTATTTCTTTCTCGTTTTTCTTATTTACCCCATAACAATCCGCCCTTCCGAACGGTTTGAATTGGCACGTGTGTCGATTTAAAGCGTGCGAAAAGGCGGGATGTTACAAACGGTTATCGGAATAGTATATGGATGGCCTCGAAGCTTTATATGAAAGGCCATGCAAATCACCAGTTTGTTAGTTAGAGACCGGGGATAGGTAGGTTCTTGGTCCACATTTAGTTAGAGAAGCTGCAGAGAAGATTGAGTTGATTCGAGCTAGAATGAAGAAGGCTCGGTCTAGGAAGAAGAGTTATGAGGATAGAAGACAGAAATACTTAAGATTTCACCGTTGGAGATCATGTATTTGTTAAGGTATAACCGATGAAGGTGTGATTCGATTCAGGAAATTAAGGAAGTTGGCACCAAGATTCATAGGACCATTTCCTATTATACAGAGGGCCGAGAAACTCGCATATAGAGTAGAGTTCTCGAATAGTTTGGTAGGAGTCCACGATTTTTTTCATGTTTCTCATCTAAGGAAGCGTGTTAGAGACCCGAAGACTACTATTGCACTGACTATGTTAGGTGATTTAGTAGTAGAGCTAGACATGACTATAGTTAAAAAGTCGATTCGGATAGTTGCGAGTGATGATAAGAGGCTAAGGAACAAGGCAGTTAGATTAGTCAAAGTCCAGCGGAGCGATGAGACAGTCCATGCTTGAGAGACTGAGAGCAGGATTTGAGACGCTTATCCTGATTTGTTAGATGGTATGTTATACCTTTTTGATTGATTTTCTGTGCACCTTATCGTAATTTCGAGAACGAAATTCTTTAAGGAGGGGAGAATGTAACAGCTCATTTTTTAGTAACATTATTAGGAACATTTAATTAGGTAAATTAAATGAAATAATGTAAAATGGTTAATGGGTTGGGATTTGTGATTAGTAATGGTAGTCGTGCCATATACAAATGAACTAAGGAATTAAAATGTTAAGGCAAATAGGTAAGGGGCAAAGTTGGAATAAGAGTATTCTAATACCTTAAACCCTTAACTCCATCATTCTCATGTTCATTCTAAATTCACCAAAAATTACAAGCTAGAGGGGGGCCGCCATTAGGAAAAGCAAGGAGAAGATTTCAAGAGGAAAAACTTAAGCAACTTGACCAAGATCAAACCTCAAATCCTTATTCTCGAATTTAAGATGAATAATGACTACATCTCATGTTTTCTATTGATTTTTGGTTTTAAGGTTAAACCCGATTTATTTTGAAAGGTTATGGCTTGTTTTTTAATGATTAAATGTTTATATATTCTTGTTGATGATTTATGCTTATTCATAAAGGTTTTATGATATGTTTTAATGTGAAAACCCTATTAAATGGAATTCAAATGCTTTGATAATTTAGACTTAGATCAGAATTGATATTTTAGAGATGACTTTCAATTTTCATAATTTTCTGAACTAGTGTGAATTTTATATTAATTTTATAGTAAGGAAAATGGTTAATTGGGTTTAAAATTATTTATGGTTAAATAAGATATGTTCTGGGGTCTGAAATTAATATATGTTGGAAAACATATTAAAAATGATTTTTTGGAATTTTTGAAGAATTTTGCTAAGTTCTTTTGTGGAAATATAAAATTATTTAAGGTATGGGACTTAAATTTTTTTTATATTTATAAAAGGAGAAGGGGTATTTTATAACTAAATTAAATTATTTATTTCTAAAATATTGGCAGCACTTTTAGAGAAGAAAATCATCGACCAATAATATTTTGACAAATAAGGCAGGTTAGTTGAAAAGAAAATCTTCTTAAAGTAAAAATCAGTTTTACATGCTTTTGGCATGTTTCACCTCTTTTGGCACAGGGGTTCTGACCAAGCACCGTCGCCTCCATTGCTATCGAAACCAATGTACATAGTATAAATAACTTGGTACGGAGTGAATTGGACTAGGACGAAAGGTACTGGGTCGAGATCGTTGGTTCCAATGGGGTCGAAGCATGACTTTGTTTTAATTTGGAAATACGCCTGCTTTTCTTTCAAAGGAAGTGCTTTCGACTTGGTTGGCTTTCGGCTAAGTCAAATGTTTTAAAGGAATGGTTTCGAATGGGTTGCGCCTTTTGTTTTAAGTAATGCTTTCGAATAGGTTCGAAATCTCTAGCTGCTGCTTTTCTACCATTCGAAGTCAATGGTTTCGGAAGGTATACTTTGTTTTAAAACTTGGCCGCTTATCCAAAGCTTTCAAAAGGTTGGTTTAGACACCAACACTTCTTTACTTAGGGATAGCTTTCGAAAGAGTTCTTTCGGCTTAAATGTTCTATGACCCTTTTGCTCTGTTGAAGGTAGAACCCAAAGGTTTCAAAGGAGATAATTTTAAATGGTTTCAAAAGGTGTTTCCGTATGTTTTAAATTGAACCCAATGTTGTTAAAAGTTTTGTTGTTTATAAAGGCATTTATGCTTTCGAAAGGTTTAAAGAATGGTTTCGAAGGGTGGTTCCCTATTGGTTTCGAACGGTTTGAAAGGAAATGTTTTGCAATGTTTTCGAAAGGCAAAGTTTAAATGTTTAAACAATGATGTCTAAGGTTTTAAAGCTTTTGAAGGAAAGGTTTTTCAAGTATATTTGAAAGGTTTATATGAACGGTTTCGAAAGGGAAGTTTTGGCCTTTCGGCCTAGGTGAAAGAAAGGGGTTTACTTGGTTTCAAAAGGTCTACTTTCACTAGACTCGAAAAGGGTACTTTCAAAGGTTTAAATGTTTTCATCAGCAAAGACTTGAGTAAAGTACATATAACATGGCAAGGTGATTTTGAGTAAAACTTGGAGTATACGTATTTTCCTTGTTTAAATTTAGTATAAAGGTTTTAAATCAATTAGAGATGAAAAGGTTTTCAATGAAAATTTTAGGAAGATTACCCAAAGTAAAATGACTCAGATATTAGAATACCAAATGGGACTAGTATAAGGTCGCGTCCTATACATTAGCTATTAGCCCCAGCTAATTTAGTCCAAAATTCCAGTTTGTAGAGATTTGTCATAGGTAAGACTAAATTGATGATTACACACAAATGGAATATATATATATATATATTTGTATACATATAGGTTATTGGTGAGTCCGCAAAATCATTAGGATCAGGTGACCCTGGGAGAAGATAAGTTAGGGACAGACCGTCCAGAAGAGAAGTATATAATAGATAAGTTAGGAACAGACTGTCCAAATGAGGAGTATCTAATAAATGTAAGATTATTTGTTTATATATTGTCAAGTAGGCCCGAGTCAGCCAAAGGTTAGTACCTAGCCAAACAAAACTATAGTGTTCAGGCAAATAATCCATTTGTTACCTGATATTATGGTTACATGATAATGCTTTACGGTTTTTAACTAGTTTTGGTTGAGGGAATGATTGGCAAAATATATGTTTTAAAAGGATATTAGTAAGGGGAAACCCATTCCGCTAAGTGGCATGGTCTCACTTAATATCAAATAACCGAGATGTATAGTATTGTTCATAACAGGCTTTATGTCCGACTCGAAGTTTATGTTTTTCCCCTTAAACTCTTGGGATCTCAACATTGATTTGAGTATGCTGAGGGTTTAGGTTTTCGCGTTTTTATAGGCTGCTAAATAAAGCTTTCGGAGACGAGCAGGTGGCTGACGGATAGCTATTTAGGAGTTGTTGTTTTATTTTGTTTGATTTTGTTGTGTTATATTATGTCAATATGACTATATAGTACTCTGGTCAACCAAGGGGGCATCTTCATATGTCACTCTTGGTGTGTTTTGTAATAATTATATTTAATCTTTACCTGCGAAATGATAATGGGATTATGCTATAGAATATGAAACATGTTTTGTGAAATGTAATCAGTAAAGTTGTTTTTGTGAAATCTGTGGTGTTGTTTCATATTAAAATGTTTCTAATATTATGGATACCACTAACATTACCGTATTTGGTCATAGAAAGTTAATACTATGGATGACTGCAGCATTTATAGCGCTTAGCTTCGAGCCTATAAATAGGGATGTTACATGTTAGTACATATGTCGCTAACTTCGAAATGTCATTTTATCTTAGAGTAACCCGTTGTAACGTTTTGATATTACATATTATCGTCCCATTGTGAGATTCAAATATTTTGTTCTTCCTTCCTTGTCCTTTCTCTTTTTCTTTTTATTTACCCTAACAAGTTGTCTTTCCGACACTTTAACGCCTAGAACGTGAATACCGTAAATGTAATAGTGTTGATGTTTGAGGGTTGAAAAGGTCTGTCATTTCATGTGTATCTTACATTATTTTGTCAATATATTAACAGTACTATACATAACATCTCTAACTTGAGAAATTTCAAAAACTAAAGGGTATGCAAGTATTGATGAAAACGGTTAAGGACAACTTATATATTAAGGATTCATAATCTTCTATAAACATATATTGAGTAGTACCCGTTATGGAATAATATATTTCTTGCTATAGTCATGATTCAAGAGTCAGACAAAACTAAATTCACGATGTCATACTATACATATTTACTTATTTCTTAAACCTAATTAGGTTTCCTTATAATTCCACTTACTTTTATACGTATATATTTATACAAATATTAACTTATTTATAACTTTTATAATTTAATTTACCCATATAATATATTCATGTTTCATATTAATTAAAGCTTATTTAATTAATTTTAATTCTTTTTTAATAAATCGTATTCAATTAATCCAATTTATTTTATATAAAATTCCTAAAATTTTATATTATGCATCTTAAACTATTTAAAATGGTTAATCAACTATAACATTTATAGTTTGCTTATATGTACGTGTCAATATATTTATACATTTGAATGAATTAACTTTTAATTAATTTTATTTAATAATTTTTTAATTTATAAAAATATTTATTTAGCTATTTTAATCAATTCAAAAAATTAAATTAATTTACCTAAACTAATTTAAGCTAGATACATAACTATAACAATTGTAGTTGCATATATATCAACATGCACACAGAGTCACATATTTAATTAATTATTACATTAATCAAATTAATTAAATACACTAAAATTTTGAAATTAAATATTTTAATTTCTCAAAACAATTTGAAATTTTGGATTCATTTTCTAACCTTCACAATGTTTTCACTTTATATTTGAACTCAACTTTTAAATTCAAATTATCTTTTAAATTTTCAAATAGATTTGAAAATTAGCCCAAGTCCTAAAATCAATGTAACAATTTGCCTTTCTTACTACTAAAGACGCCACTTAATACATCCTCGTCTTCGTGTGCCGAACATTAAGTTGTCTGAAAGATAGGTCATTGTGGGTGAAAAGAAGAAAATAAAAGATGGAATAGAAACTAACAAATCATGGTGAGTAATATATAATATAAAACAATAGGTCTTAGAAAAGGAAAAGAAATTTAATATACATACATATGTCAAAGTACAACACCGACCTATCATCAGCTCTAGACAGTTATAACATCATGTCCTTACAATTTGTCGAAAAATACAACAACAATGCAGCAGAAATAAAAAGAATATACGAGAGATACGTCTCGGCACCCAGCTTGACCCCCCACCAACACTGGCCGTCCTACTTTAGCACTTCGTGCTTGGAATGCCAAAACTGTCTTCCAAGCAAAAATGCAATGTTTGCATTCGTCTGTACAAGTCATTTGGGAGATGAACGAACTGAAGGCATTACTTCTACTACATTCTTTATGGAATTACCATCAAGATTAGTAGCAAGTATCCCTTGCACTTCAAAAGCCCCGTCTTTGATTCCATATTCTTCAAGATGTCTTCAGTTCGAAATGCTTGAGTTGAATCGAAGTGGTTTTCGAATAATTTATACTTATCTGATTCTAGTCTCTTTGATACAATATTCGATACTTTCCGGTAAACTTAACCCCGATTCTTTAGAAAATAAAAAGACAAATGAATAAGTGTGGGGATCACTCCTAACCATTTTAGTGGGTGGATCTCCTTATCATTCGTCCTATGAGAACAAAATGAGATTTATACGCACAGTACAGTATCATCGAAGATAACAGTGCCATGTAACTCACGTATTTCTCTTAGATATTTCCAGAGTTATATTTTAGGCCACGATTTCATAGTCGGTTGTTTAACTATCAACTGATAAACGATCAATAATTGGTTTACTTCCATATAGGATCCACTAAGCCTCTATTATTTAATCTTTACTAATTAATTTTTTTGAAAAATTTAAAGATTCAAAATACCTTTTACATAGGATATTATTTCACAAACAACTAATACTTCCTCAATACTTGGAAACCTTTATATATTTATCTCAACGGTTTAAGTATATTATCAAAACATCATACTTTCAATACTCAAAAAACATATCCATACACTTATCTCATAGGTGTAATTATATTGATAAAACTTAGGAAATATTTCTCCTTTTTCCAAAAGTCATATTTAAATGGGCCAAACAAAACTTCATTTAAATATTTCTCCAAGCCATTTTCCTTCGGTGTTAAGTATGAAAGAACATTTCCATACCACCAATTAAGAAGGATAAATAGCCAAAACCTATCTTATTCCTTTATAAAATCCCATTCTATTAATAAAACTCTTTCTTTATAATTCCTTTATAATTTTTTTATAAAATATCATTTACAAAATATCGTTCGTAAATCTCTGTTAACAAATTCTTTTTAAATAAAATCCCTTTCATAAACAAAATATTATTTATAAATCCATTTAATAAAATAATTGGATAACTTACAAAATCATTTGATAGACTTAAACCCAAATTGATAAAATTTAATTTATTTTAAAACATAATTTTTACAAACTGGAAAGAGGCTTAGCAATCTAATGGCACTAAACCAAGTTATCATTTATTTAAATTTGACTTCGAAGTCTTATAACAGTTATTTACATAAGCCAATATGTATGTAATAAAATACACACTCAAATCAAGGAATAACTTGTCAGTATAAACCAACTGATCATTACATGCCTAAATAACATAATAACAAGAGGGTGATTTGTCCTACTAAATAGATGTCCAAACTTAAGTGTAATATAGCAGAATGGGGATTTATTTTACTAACACTATCAAAGATTAGTATAATCTATTCACACTTTAAGGGTTACTCAATGGTATCGACAAAAGAAACCCTTGTGTTCAAAACTATTCTTTGTAAAAGAAAGTTGCTTTTAAGTAAACTGATCCTTGGAAAACAAAGTAATTAAAAACATAAACCTCCTTTTAAATAATTAATTACAAGTTAAATCCTTTTATTAAGTCATAATTAAATATTAGTTAATTCTTTACTTAACTTAATTATCAATTAAGAAATAATTAAAACTTTAAAAATAATTCATTTTAAATTAAAACTCCTAACTTATTTATAATAAATAATTAACACTTACTTAATAATTAATTAATAATTAACCCTTAATTAATAATTTATTAAAAACTAATTAATAATTAATTAAAACTAAATTTATACCTAACCAATAATGAATTAAAAATTAATCTCATTTTTAATAGATAATCAATTAGTAACTAACCTCGTCTTAATTATAATAAATATATATTTCTTAATACTTAATTAATTACTAATTACCAAAACTTAATTAATAATTAATTAATTGCCTTGCTTAATATTTATTAATAAGTTTATAAAACGTTTTTGAGAATATTTTTAAGTACAAAACACAAATTTGCAAAAGTTGAACTTTTGATCGAAACTTCATCCATAGCGATAATCGCCATGAGTGTCATAACTTGCAATTTCTTTCCTAGGATATTCCTTTAGAAAACTTATCACTTTGAAAGATTCTTACCTTTTAAACATATATTAAGTCTTTGTAAAAGTAAATCAAAGTTTGAAACTTGAAATTGATTTCGTTTTTGAAATAAATGAGCCAAACTTTTATACGAGGATTCCATTTCGCTTAAACTAGTAAAGGTGCTAAATTTTCTTCGCATATTCTCACATACTCTTATCCATGGCATACAAATCATATCGCAACTTACAAAGACAAGAAAAGATCTAAAGATTTCAACCATCACAACACCTTTAGACTTCTTTAAAAAGTCTATGGCAAATTTATGCACAAACATATATATAATCACATCAAAACCGTATAATTAGCCAATAACCAAGCAATTTACACATGCTAATACAAAACATAAACCAAAGATCTTGTATTTATTTGTATAAAAACTTTCTTTTTGGTTAAGGGTTTGAGAAAATAGTCTCGACCAAGGTGGTCTAGGCTTGGTCTAGGTGGATGAAGCTTAGCCTAGGTTGAACAAGGGTAGTGACAGGCTTTGTTTTTGAAGAAAGAGGATGTAGAAAGGAAAAGGAAGGCTTTAAATGATTTTAAGTGTTTTAACGGTTGAAAAAGACATGATTATTGAATTTTAGAAAAAAGGAAGCCATTAGTGAACTTTGAAAACTTTAACGAAGAAGATGAAATGGTAAAGGAGAGATAGAAATACTGAATTAGTTAGATATAAAATGGAATTTTAAAATTACCGAAATATTCTTTATATCATGCCCGCCACTACTTTAATGCCACATCATCCATAAACCTCCACCCCTCTGATCTACATGCAATTTCAAGGGTACACCCCTTTGTTCACTAAATAAATACATTCATTTGTACATAGGATGTGAAATGATACGTGGAATTTCATAATTTCCTTTTATATATAAATTTTAAACTTGATAAATTGCCACATCTTTACGTACTTAAGTACACACATATTATTAACTTTTACTTATTACTAATCCATTCTTATATTATTTAAAGTGTGTAAATGTGTTAACTGAGGTGTTTACAATTTTAAACTTTTTGATGGTGAAAAATTAAAAATTTTGAAAAAGCTTTCCAATCACATTTTCTATGTTTCTTTGGACTAATTATTTTAGTAAACACATTATGGAAATAATTTTACCATCTCCGTTTATTATTTAAAAGAGGCAATTTTGAATAATAAAATTCATTTATTAATTATTAAAAAATATGTTATTCATCCAAATTTAAAGTGGTAAAATTCTAGGTCGTTGCATTCTTTCCCCTTAAAAGAATTCCGTCTGTGAAATTTCATCATATGAGAACCTACAGTTATTCATAAGTTTGCATGATGTTTGTAAACCATCCATATGCAAGATTTGATTCAATCTCTACTCAAATAAATAACCTCTCTTCCGAACTAGTATTGCTTGCCTGATTTCCTAGTGCGAATTCCGATTAGGCTTCTCGCTTAGAAATCTCTGTTCTGCTTACATAGCCAGATACTATGATAGAAGACTTTGGTTCTATATCAAGAACCCATACCTAATGTTCGTCGTCAAAAATAAAGTGACAGATCCTAATTTGAAATGTTGTGAAACACCCCAAAGTCATGTACTCGAATTTTAGATCGAAACTATAAGAAACAAGAAATGATTTATGCTCAACTTACACACTTATTTTATTGGTTCTCACTAATACCAATTCTAGTTTTGCTATAAAAAATATGAAAACATTCCATAAAACTAACATAAATTCAACTTGTATAGTACCCTACTACATCCTAAGAGTATATACCACTATTTAATTTAACATTTTCATTCTGAATTATTTTCCTAAGAAAACTCAAGATCCAAATCCCCGGTCTTATTTCAAAACCCTTTTTTAAATGAAACTATATATTTTAACTACATAAATGTGTGTGTGTATATATCCCGAGTAATCCTAAAATGATACTAAGGAACTGGGTATTACCAAATAGTGTCATACATTCACTTACCAAGAAAAGTAATACTCAAGAGAAGTGTTTACCATCCGAACACATCTCTTTTTCATTTTAAGTTATTTTCGTGCCACTCAAACTAGTTAATTTAAAAATACTCCTCCTATTCCAAAATTTAATTATTGAAACAACAATTTACATATTTCCAAATAAATAGTTTCAACAAAATCAATTGCCAACCAGCTTTAGGTTCGTCGAATATTGAACTTGTTTCGACCGCAAAATGATAAAGAGAATAATTTACTAAGTGCACTACAACATTCACCTAAGCAAACATACGATCAACACTTAGAAGATTATTTCGATTATCACAAAACAAATCAAGACTCATTTTTGAACCAATCCAAAGAAAATCCTTCTTACTCACCATTTCCATTTCTAAAAAAATTATACTTAAACAAAAATACTTCCAACTAATAGTATTATTGAACGTCTATAGGATCTTTATAAATAATGCAACTTATATGTATATATGTGTGTATATTACTAAATATGATAAGAAGTGAATAATAACTGAATATAAGATAAAAATAAAAATGATCACACTAGATATTTTATACTGGTTCGGACCTCCCGTCCTACGTCCAGTCCTAAAGCTCCCCTTCAGTATTTCCTTTAACCAATTGACCCTCACTATGCGCAGAGGAATAGGCAAATATAAAACTATATCTCTGATAATTTCGTGCTCCAAATAACATGGTTTTTGACTGATAGTACAAATCTTCCTATAATCTCCTTTGAGTATGTAAATGTGAATGCCTTGAGTTGTAGGAAGTGGTTTAACCAAAATTATATTTTGGTTATAATAGATTGCGAGTGTGTAAGCAAAGTATGCACAAGGAAGTGATAAGAAATCAAGAGAGAAAAGATTCGGTTACTTCAAGTTAGTTGATTTCTACATCGTAACAGGTAGTATTTATAGATTTTAAAGGATGCGGATAAAGAGTTGTTACTCTTAGGTAATTCTATTCATTTTAATGGCTGCATCCTTTCGATGAAGGGTAATTTCTTTTTGTTCAACAGAAGTGTCGTTTTAAAATTTTGCAGTTTTTCAAATGATAGACGTCTGTGACTTTAGAAAATAATTACCCGGGGATTGTCATAGACCTTTGTGGTTTTTCTTCAGACGTCTGTGGCTTCAAAATATTATTTTCCCGAGTATTTTCTCAAACGTTTGTGGTTTTACGTCAGACGTTTGTGAGTAGTAAAAAAAGTTTTTTAAATTAGTTTCATTGTATATGAAATCGTGTACGATTGTGTATGCATATACTCAAGGAGATCTTAACAATATTTTATCAAAGAGTCTTTTATAGTAGAATGCCCTTACTGACTATAGTATGGTTGATAGATCATCGTTTGTCTTCGAGTCTCAATATCTTTGAGCATGATGTCTTCTTGTAGTATATATCTATAGTTTTGAAATGTATATATATGATTGTATAGTTGTAATCATTGAAACATAAAATGGAGGTTCTAACGATTATTACATTCCAAAACCTTAAAATACCATTTTTCAAAAGAACCCTTAAGTTTCCTACTTAAATCTTTTTATCTAAAAGACTCTTATAAATCCTTTTTATAAAACCATTTTCTTTTATAAATCATTCCTAAATATCGTAGCTTTTAATAAACATCTTTTATTAAAACAAATCCTTAGCATAACATTAACATCGAACACCTTATAGTCAAATTGTGAAAATTAGTTCACAAGGCATTCATTTAAATGTTGCCCCTATTTCTACTTACCCAACCCATATTTTCAAAAGGAAAGATACTTATATAAAATCTCAACCATAGTCAATGCTCAAACTGGACGAGCATGACCAAACAAACCCTAGATGATAATAACAGAATATTATCATTCCCTGACAACAAGAACCTTAAAAATAATATACTACATTTGGAAATAATTTTTGTATATATAAATATATTCTTATGTAAAATTATTTCATTTACTCATTGTAAAAAATACGGTGTTGATTGGCCTTGATTGATTGTTTAGGAATCCCTATAGATAACGTTAGCCATAAGCATCGACCAGAATTCATAAA
This sequence comes from Allium cepa, assembly GCA_030765085.1. Lineage (NCBI taxonomy): Eukaryota > Viridiplantae > Streptophyta > Magnoliopsida > Asparagales > Amaryllidaceae > Allium > Allium cepa. Next base: position 1,043,315,027 of record CM060941.1, on the reverse strand, counting down.
TACTCAACCAATCAAACAACACAATATAAAACATTTTCATCTTACTAACAAATATGCGCTCTTATATATAATATGCTCAAACTCATAATAAGGCATTCCATTATATTATCTCTTAATGAGTTTACCCCACCATGGCTAAGGTTCTCGCTTAAGGTTTATCTTTGATACCAAACGTAACGATCTGCATTTCTTACTACTAAAGACGATGCTTAATATATCCTCGGTATTCATGTGTCAATCATTTAGTCATCCAAAAGATAGGTCATTAGGGGTGAAAAGAAAAGATAGAAAGAAACTCACAAATCGAGACGAGTAATATATAATACAAAACAATTCTAAGAAAAGGAAAAGAATTTTAATATGCAAACATATATGAAAGTACGACACTGACCTATCATCAGCCCTGAACAGTTATAACATCCTATCCTTATAATTTCCCAAAGAAAACAACAACAATGCAGTGAAAATAAAAAGAATATACAAGAGATACGACTTGGCATTAGGTTGACTCCTGAGCTCCAAAGCATTCAAAGCTAATCTAAAAATATGCTCATTCTGACACGAGCATTATAAGAAAAATAGTGCACCGATCAGTTTTAGTAAAACCATCATGAGAAACTGGAATCATAAGGAATTTTATTTATTAAACTTATAAAATCTAACCAAAGGTATCTCATAAGATCACGTTGCACATAAACACGGATGAGTTTTTACCGTACGATAACCAAAAAATTTCCTATAGAAGATCCAGTGATATTATAATAGTGTCTAGGATACAAATACATATTAATTTTAACTGAAATTATTACATTAATTAAATTTTAGCTTAATAGGTATATAAATAGGTTCAAAGGCACTTATTGGAAGTTAGGTTTCCATCTATGACAAGGCTACTGAGGTATAACATACATTTCTATAAACTCAACCCCGATTCTTTCGAAAAATAAATAGACAAATGAATAAGTGTGGGGATCACCCCTAACCATTTTAGTTGATGGATCTCCCTATCATTCATTCTAGGATAACAAAACGAGAATTATACATGTTTGACGGCTATCGAGTTATAAAATCGCCGATCAAATTTTAATTAAAAAACCGCAAGCGCACGGCGTACAGTTTTAATGCATGGCAAGTACGGGTCGATCCATAGGGAATTGTATTGATTTAGAATTCTATTCAATCAAATTAAACCAATATTTGAAGTTGTGATTAGCTAAAAAAATGTAAATAAACTAGCAAAAGGAAATGGATAAAAATATGAGAGTTTGAAGGCAATTTAGAGATAAATCCACCCTCATGATCACATAAATCAACAAAATGAAATTAAGATCTCTCTTTTGGTCATCAGTGAGTTTAGTTGATGTGTTTATCATAAGCATGGCCTATTTGTGCTATTAATTAGCCCAACATAAACCATCAAACTATAACACAACCACTAAACTTCTTTTGTAACATCCTGCCATTTTGGACCATTCAAATCGAAAATAAAACCACACATGTCAGACTTGAATAATTCAAAACAACATATTATTAATAAAAGTTGGGGCAAATAAAATCAATCACAGAATCAAAGACACTGAATATCAGAATAACTCACAACAGAATAAAATAACTATAATAGTTCATGAAGCTACTAGATATAGAGTCTCAAAATTGATACATAATACCAAAGTCTGGAAAACAAAATGTACTTGGAAAGTCTAAAGATATAAGTTCTCTACTACAAAAGCAAAAGCTGAGTGGAAATAACTGGAATAAAATATCAAGTAGACTGCTAAATCTTTGACAGATCTCTAGCTCCAAAAGAGGATGAAGCCAAAGCTATGAAACTCAGGCTGACCAGAGCGTAAAGAAAAACACAAAACACTCGAGCCAAGACATAGATACTTATAAAATGTAAATCAACTCAAGTGAACTGCAAAGGAAATGCATCAGTAACTTAAAGGATGCTTGGGATCGCCCATCCTTTAAGGATCCGTTAACCTATCTAATATATAGTAATATAAGCTATTATAATAATGTCTAAAGTAAAGTAAACTATTTAAATCGCGTTAAGGCGTTACCCATATCCTTCTCAACACATTTTGTATATTCCCATAGTTTGTACAGTACTGTAATCCTATCCGTAATGGGTGTTGTCAGAGGGCAGTCCATAGGTATGTTACAAACCAAACTCGTAGAAGGCGCGTTAGGGTAGGTGACATGGCCTAACTAGGCAATGCCAAGGTAGATACACCAATTACGCATCCGGACTGTTGGTAACGAATAGCCGCAACTACCGTCCAACTTGATCCACACTCCCGAGTCAAAGGTGCACACCAAATCAATCACAAAGTAATAGAATGGATAGCGATAAAGTATGTCCGGTCGGAGGTGCTACCTCACTTGGCCCAAGAATCGCTCCTGTTTTAGGCACCTTATGGTAACTCATGGGAGTTAGGTCCACGTAAATATACCTTTAGGATTGTCGCCACCATCCTATTTCATTCTAGAATCTCCAATGTGTACACAGTTGTTAAAGTGGTTTTCGATATCGACAGAGTGCCCATATCCGATCCCCGTCTCTTCAACAACTAATCGCTATTATAACCCTGGTTATATAAATTTCAAATGGTTTATATTTCAAATCAAACATATTCCTTTCAAAACCATATAAATTCCATATCATTATTCCTTTAAAATAATATTCATTTTTCAAAAGTCGAAACACTTCCAAATTAATTTAATTATAACCCCTTAAAACATAAAAGTTTAGAGGTCAAAACACTTGAAAAAATGTAACCTTTAACCATAACATATAACCCTTTAGAAGATTGTAGCATTCTGAAAATGTCACGTTTAGGAAAACGCGGCAGAACAGAAGTGCTACTATAAGGATTCGCAGCAGCACAGAACTACTATGGTAGGAATTCACAGCAGTGCAGAAGTGCTACTGTAAGAATTCACAGCAGTGCAAAGCTATTGCTATAAGAATCCGCAGCAGTGCAGAATTGTTACAGTAAGGAAATCGCAATGGTACAGAATTGTTACGGTAAGAAATCGCAGCAGTTTTGAATTGTTACCGTAAGAAATCACAGCAGTTTTGAATCATTATTGTAATACTTCCTACTACCATAGTCTATGCAATCAAATTATTTTTATCATAGTTGTTCTATCTTTCCTATTATGTTACTCAAATTTAGATATTTGGTCATTAAAGAAACCACACTTTTAGTTAAATAACTTTCTTTCTAAAATATCCAATTTCAAAGCTGAAATCCTAAGTGTAAGTTAAAAAGTACTTTAACTTACACTTTATTTTGTTTCAGCAAATAACATTTTATTCTTTTATTACCCAAGTTATACCATTTACCTCAGTTAAGACTTACATGTCAAATGTACGTTTTAACTTACATTTCTCCCATAAAACATTTATCATTTTAATCACTATTACATGAATTAACTTACAATTTATAGGTTAGAATAAAATACAATTGTTAAGTCAAATTGGATTACTAAATTTCAATTAACCTTTATACTACAAATTATATTCCAAAATTTATATTTTCAACTCTTTATTTCTTATAAAAATCTTAATCTATATAAACAAATTTACAGAAATCATTACACTGAATTTTAGTTGAGATTCAGATATGTAAATCAAAAATACTTAATAATTTTTAGAAAAATTATTCTAAATCAACCACGGAGCTGTATAAAATTCTCTACCCTAGGGTAAAGTAAATACGGACATATATCATTTTAATCCGTAATTTATTAATTTTTCGAATTTTATATCATTTCAAACCCACAATCTCAAGTCAAATAAAATTGCTCAGGCCTATCATTTTAGCCCATAACAATTTTCCTTAATCTAAAAATTGTTCGGGTATGTATCATTTCAACCCATAGTGAAGGAACTTGCAGTGTGAGAATATTAAATAACATAATAATATTCAACATATCATGGCATATGATCAAAGCAGGTATAATATGATATGAAATAACATAATAAAATCATATGAATAACATAATATAAACATATGAAATAACATGATATAAACATATGAAATAATATGATAAAAACATATGAAATAACATGATATAAACATATGAACTAACATGATAAAACATATGAATAACATAATATAAACATATGAAATAACATGATAAAAACATATGAAATAACATGATATATACATATGAAATAACATGATAAAAACATATGAAATAACATGATATAAACATATGAAATAACATGATAAAATCATTGGTGAAATGTCGAACTTGCATATACATATCCTCACAATTCAATTGTCATCGATTCACCGAAACCATGGGTAAGTTGTCAAGAGTGATTGCTCACCTTTCTTCGGTTAGTAAAGTGATTCAAAGCACAACACAACAACGACAAATTACGGACAAGCTTAAGTGAGAGGAGAATCCAAATCTGATGCTTTGAAAAATAAATAAATTCCATACGTAAACAAATAATTAACATAAAAAAATAAAATAGAAAAATTATGTAATTGTAAACATGTAAAGAGGGCTTGACTAGGGTGCATAGGCTCGGTCATAGGCTAGTTTTGTTTGGGTTTGGGTTCGGCCATAGGGGTTTTGGTTTAGGGTTAGGCTCGGCCATAGGGTTTTGGGTTAGGTTTTGTGGTGCAAAGGCTAGGGTTAGGGTTTAGGTGGGTTCGGCCTTAGGCTAGGGTTAGGGTTTAGGTGGCAAGGCTCGGCCTAGGGGTGTGGGTTCGGCTAGGCTAGAGTTTGGTTGTGGTGGAGATGGTCACGGCTAAGGTAAAGCAAGGGGAAAGGGTTTGAGGAAGTTCGGCTATGGGGTTTGTGGTGGGAAGAGAAGTGAAGGCCGAAATTTTGTGAAGAGGAAAGGGGAAGAGGAAGGAGGACAAGTGGGCTTTGGTTGGAGTTTAGTGATGGGAAGGTGATGGAATAGGTGTGGCCGAATTTGCAAGGGAAGGAGGAGCAAAATTTGTAGAGGAGAAGAGGAAGAAGGTCCAGGGTTTTGAGAAGGAAGATGAAAGAGAAGAAGACTTACATTTTTCTATGGAGGCACAAATGAATGGATGTGGGGGCTAACCAAAACCCTAGGATCTTATATAGTCATCTCAACAAGTGGCCTTTCATTTACTAAAGAGGTTTCTAGCCCATTAGCACAAGCCCAAACAAATCAACATGTAAATAAGATAGAATTATAGGGAAATAATTGCGTGTAATATGCCAAAAGTTGCAAGATTTGAGAAGTATAAACCAGAATTTAACAAAACGAAAAACTGAGAAAATTTTATTATTAAATTCGTCTTCAGTAAATAAAGTTAAAAATTCAAATTTTAAAATTTTCACAGAAAGTCAAACTTTGATCAAAGTTGACCAAATTTTGCATTTTAAGAAAAAAAATTATTTTATTAAATTTGGAAGCACATTTCACATCAAATCCAAAATTATACATGAAATTTCCAAATTTATCAATTTTAAAATAATTATATTCAAAATTTCAAATGAATTTTCTTTTAAAATATTTCAGAAATTTTGCGGGTTGTTGCAATTTTTAACTCTCATGAAAATGATAATGAACTTGAAAATAAAAATCTATTCTATGCATGATCTATTAACTATTGATTAGAAATATAGACCATTAAATTTTGATTTTAATATTCACTTTATTACCATAACCATATGTAGATAAAGAGGTGAATAGTGTTTGTGTTTGTTTAAGCATAGCCTATTTGATGTCAACAACATAGGCTATCAAATTCAAAGCTAAAACAAAAAAATTTAACCCATTCAAACATTTCCATTAAGTACAAAAAGAGATCAAAAAATATCTAAATGTTGAATCGACATGACTAAGAGAGCTTTACTAACCTAAATTTAAGAGGTTTAGCCTCTTATATTTGTTATCATTTCAACAAATGTAGCATTCAACATGAAATAAGAATAAGAAAAAAATGCAAGATAATTAAAAAGAGAGCTAATTAAAATGAAATAAAAGCTAATCTACTTGCATAAGAAATAAAACTAAGTTACTAACATAAGAGGAAAGAGAGCATGTAATTAGGAAAAAGAATGAATTAAAATTGCATGAAAAGGAAAATTACATGAAAGAAGAAAATGGTTAAATAGCCATGAAAAATAAAAGAGAGCTTATATTTATTTTTGAGCCTAAAACTAAACTAACTAAAAAGGAGGCTAAGAGATTAATTACATGAACATACGAGTTATTTGTACAAGCCTATAACCCTAATCCATAATTTTGGGGACTACCCAAAATACCCCTCTAGGAAGTGTGGCCACCGAGTTATCATTAGCCTCTAATTAATCCATCATCAAGTATGCATGAAACTTTAACCCTCACTAACTTGTGCATTAGCTTCTAATTATATATTAAGTTAAATGGGTAGATGGGATCCTCCATAATGCATGATTTGAATTATTTTCATCTTCATTCCTTTGTTTCCATCCTTGTGCATGCATGTATATATGAAGCCCATGTAAATTCCATCAAATTTTACTACAAATAAAATAAAATGTGTAAATAAATATTCTTAAATTAATATATGTATAAAAATGACCATTTTGCCCCTGTATGAAGATGAATAAATGATGATTTGAAAAGAATTTGAATTTTGGTTTAAAAATGTTAAAATACCTTATATGCTCATTTATTTAATTAAATTAGATTAAATATGGAAGTAAAAATATGCACATATACGTGCACATCAAATACCCCAATACTTATCTTTTTATTCGTCCACGAATAAAGAAAAACTAAAATAATTCTGTTTTTATTAGAAGAATGATTGCATTGAGCGTATGCAATAAGCCGTTAAACTTCTTGGTGTCCCTAGTTGGACGAGTGTTGTCTCATAAAGGTTTTCAGTGGATACTACCCATAAAATCTAAATGCAAAGTGAAAAATTCGTAAATGCAAGATTTATTTACAAAGATATAGATGAAATTTTTTGAAAATATTTACAAATGAAGAAATTACTTTCAGATTGACATGAATAAGTAAAATATAAGTTCTGGTCATTATCAAGAAATTTAAGTCCTTTTACTTGTCAAAATTTCCAATAAAAATTAAGTTATCATAACAAATAGACTCTAGTTTGGCTAGTTGTTTCGGTTGATAACATAGTGCAACTATGAAATGGATCCTTAGTTGATTATCGAAGTGCGCAAAGTGGCGTTTCTATTTCTTTTAAATAACAAATCAAATCAAATAAGTGAAAATAATGCTTGGATTTCAATTGCTTACTCTCTCTTTATTTGAAAGCTTTATTGATATTAACAATATTTACATATGCCTAACTCAAAAAACTGAGCCCAGATATATTACCTATGCACTGCCTTATAGGCTTACGTGAGAGGAATACAGAGCGTAGCGAGTGAACACACAAGTGTGAACACCTATCGACTGTTGGCGTTATTAATGAAAAAAAATTATGTACATACACCTAACTCATATAAACTGAGGCTAAATATACCGATCGTGCACTGTCTTTCAGGCTTACATGGGACATGGCTAGTGTACAAACTTGTGTGTAAACAGACGACTCTAGGTGTTTATAAAATATATACATGTATCCAATTCTTTCTTTCTTTATATATATGTATGTGTATTTAATTAAAAGAGAGTTTTACAATATCATCTTAGCACCATTTAACTTAGAAGATCAAAAATGTTATATTCATTACTTTAAATCCACCACTTTAAACAAAGATTTTCAATTAGAATATACTTCATAATTATCACCAATGAATCTTCCTATATACTAGTTAAACCATCGTTACTTGTAATCAAATTTCATTTTTATTTTTGTTAAGACAAGTTAATAACCAAAATCCTATACTTATCCAATAGTGTTTCTTCAAAAGTAAATAAAAAGAATTTTTTGGAAATAAAAAGCAAAAAATAAACCATGAAAAATAAAAAATGAAGATAAGACTCCCCCATATTTTATTTTAACCGTGTCCCCACAGTTGACCCAAGTGAAAGGAGAAATAAAATAAAAATAAAAATATGACCAATATTTACATGAAAATGAAACGATCGTTATTTACAAAACATCAGAAAATATACCGTTAAAGAGTAAATGAAATAGTCTTCCAACGACCAATTCATTTGCCTCGTCAAGTGTGAGAGGCATGGCTTAAGCATGGAAAACCAAACCATAAAAGATTTCAAAGTTGAATGTTGATTTGGAAGAACGAATGTCGTTTTATTAAAAATCCTATGAGTTTTTTTATTTTGGATGATTTTTGGGGTAGATAGAACAACTGGTTGAAGTTCAAGTTTATATTCACCAAATTGAAATTCAAGTTTATCATTGAAAACTTCCTTAGAATTATTGTTTTCAAACTCAAGATGGTGATCTAAATCTATCTCCTTAGAATTCAACAACTCATTTTCGAAAAGTCCAAAGAAAATGTGTTCACTAAATTCGCGTTGAATTATTCACAACTTCATTGCATATATCATGTTCAAAATCCAAAGTTGTTGTATTCAAATTTTCAAAATCAAAAAAAGGAAGATAAAATTTTAAATTTGGTTCCACACTCTCAAAGGAACTGAAATCCAACTTAATTACCATTTTTTCAACAACTTCATTAAGATTGTCATTTTCAATTTCAAAAGTTGTTATTTGGAAATTGTCAAATTTGGTAAAAGGTGGATTATTAATTCACTCGTCGGATTTTGTTTCTCATGTTTTTTCAGATATGTTTCAAACAATATGTGTGTTCTTTGTGCATTTCATCTATCTGCTCAACAAAATCCACTTTATAATTATTAACTTGAGAATTTTCAATTTGAAATTGTTGAGAGTAAAAATTTTCACCATGATTTAAATTATTCTCATTGCCAAAATCATTTAAAAAGCGGTTCACATTTCCATTTTGACTTTTAAATTCATTTTATAGTTCGAAATCGAATTGGCATGAGTTATACTCGAAATCGTTTCAATTTTGAAGTGAGTTCAAATTTTGGTTATTTTGAAAATTTTGACTTGAGTTATTGCACAAATATGAATTACACAAATCATTTATCCTTTGATCATTTTGTGTTTAGATTCAAATAAAAATGAAATCATTTCAATGCTATTTTCAAGAGTTGAGTGTTTATCATCATTTTGAAAATTTTGTGGTTCAAAATTCAAATTATTTATACAATAACCGTCATTAAAATACCCATAAGAATCTGATGTGAAATTATATGCATTATATTGATTTTCACAACTATCGAAAAACTCTAGCCAGTAAGTAATTAGGACATTTTCAAGAATTTTTTTTAAATTTGAAAAGAAAAAAGGAAAGGAATTTATTTTGTTTTTTTTGGATTTTCAATTTTTTGAAAAGATTGTTATATATTTTTTTGGATTTTTTATTTTGATTGAAAATTTTCAAAGGATTTAAAAACTAAGGAAAATTTACAATTACTTTTTTTGTTTTGAATTTTGAATTTTTTTTAAAATATGCATGAACTAATGTAACTAAATGAATGCAAGGGAAAAATTACAAATTTTCTATCCTAAGTAGCTCATAACCCAAAATTGTATAATCACACTTTGTCTTAATTCAACAAGATAGTTCTCAGCCAGGTAACGGACAAGATTTATCGATACACCATGAATCACCGTAGCAATACAGCCGAAGGTTTAAGTACCTTCGGAGAAACAGTCAGTATAATATTTACGAATAACAATAATATTTATAACTGATTATTGCTCTGCCATAGCCTAGACACCAAGAAATTAAATTTCGAAAGAAGGCAACTTGTCAATATACAATTAAGCCCTATGTGAGCTCATGACACTTTTAAGCCAAATGTGTAACCGTTATTATTAGCAAATTCTAAGATGAAATGAAAAAGTGAAATTAAACATGTATTAACAATGCAACTACGAATGAAATTTGTTTTTGTTTTTAATATTTTTTTTAAAAACGCAAGCAACCAACACTGTAAAGTGAAAATAAAAACACGAGATAATGGCACGATACTAGAGCATGCATAATTATTAGCAATTTTATTTTAAGCAGCAATTTTTTTTATAAGCAAGCAAGCAGTTTTTTTCAGCAAGCACTTCTACCACCTGCAACCTAAAAATTTAAACAAGATATACATATACATATATATATATATATATAATTTATATATATATATATATGAGTGTGTGTTTGTGTGTATATATCAGAGAAGAAACTAAAATAAATGAAAACAAAATAGAAATTAAACCTAACCAAAACAAATGAAACTAAAAAAAAATAACAAATTAAATCAAACACAATTTTTTTTTAAATATTAACAAGAAGATATTTAAACAAAAGAAGACAAAAGGGTTTAAACAAAAGAACTTGTTTGAAGGCTAATTTTCTATCGGATTAGAAAACCGTCGATCAAATTTTAATTAAAAATAACCATAAGTGCATGGTGTACAATTTTGATACGTGGTGAGTACGGGTTAATACGTAAGGAATTGTATTGATTTAAAATTCTATTCAAACAAATTAAACCAAGATTTGAAGTTGTGATTAGCTAAGATATATGTAAATAAAACTAGCAAAAAAAATGGATAAAAATATGAGAATTTGAAGGCAATTTAGAGATAAATCCACTCTTATGATCACATAAATCCAAAATGAAATTATGATCTCTCTTTTAGTCATTAGTGAGTTTAGTTGATGTGCTTATCATAAGCATGGCCTATTTGTGCTATTAAGTAGCCTAACATAAACCATCAAACCATAACACAACCACTAAACCGCTTTTTAATCTCATTACAATGACAATGAACTTGAAAATTAAATCTATTCTGAGCATGATCTATTAACTATTGACTAGAAATATACACCATCAAATTTTGATTTTAATATTCACTTCATTACCATAATCATATATAGATAAGAGGTAATTTGTGTTTGTATTTGTTGAAGCATAGCCTATTTGGTGTCAACAAGGCTATCAAATTTAAAGCTAAAATAAAAAAATTTAACCCATTTAAACATTTCCATTAACCACAAAAAGAGACAAAAATTATCAAAATATTGAATCTACATGATTAAGAGAGCTTCACTACCTCTAAATTGAAGGAGTTTATCCTCTCATATAGGTTATCATTTCAACAAATGTAGCATTCAACATGAAATAAAAATAAGAAAAAAATGCAAGCTAATTAAAAAGTCAGCTAATTAAAATGAAATAAAAGCTAATCTACTTGCATAAGAAATAAAACTAAGCTACTAACATAAAAGGAAAGAGAGCATGTAAATAGAAAAGAGAATGAATTAAAATTGCATAAAAAAATTACATGAAAGAAGAAAATGGCAAATTAGCCATAAAAAGAAAAGAGAGCTTATATTCATTTTTGAGCGTAAAACTAAACTAACTAAAGAGGAGGCTAAGAGATTAATTACACGAACATATGGAGTATTTATACAAGCCTAAAACTCTAATCCATATTTTCAGGGACTACACAAAATACCCATCTAGGAAGTCTGGCTACTAAGTTATCATTAGCCTCTAATTAATCCATCATCAAGTATGCTTGAAACTTTAACCTCCACTAACTTGTGCATTAGTTTCTAATTGTAGATTAAGAAAAATGGGTAGGCGGGGTCCTCCATGATGCATGAGTTAAATTATTTCCATCTTCATTCCTTTGTTTCCATCCTTGTGCATGCATATATACATGAAGCCCCGTGTAATTTCCATCCGATTTTCCTACAAATAAAAGTAAAATATGCAAATAAATATTCTCAAATTAATATATGGACAAAAATGACTATTTTACCCCTATGTGAAGATGAATAAATGATGATTTGAAAATAATTTGAATTTTGGTTTAAACATGTTAAAATACCCTATATGCTCATTTATTTAATTAAATTAGATTAAATATGGAAGTAAAAATACGCACATTTGCGTGCACATCAATACAGATAGTGTAGCATCATCGAAGATGACTGTGCCATATAACTCACGTGTTTCTCCTAGAATTTCTAGAGTTATATTTTGGGCCAAAATTCGATAATCGGTTGTTTAACTATCAAATAACAAACAATCATTCATTTATTTAATTCCATATAGGATCCACCAAGCCTCTATTAATTAATCTTCATTTATTAAATTTCTTTAAAAAAATTAAAGATTCAAAATAAATTTTAAAAAGGATATCATTTTACAAACAATTTGTAACGACCCAATTTTTCGACGCCTGAAAATCGCATCAATACTTCCACTGTATCAAATGCCGAACAATCGAATGCCGAAAAACCGAACCGTTGGGGTTAAAGAAGAAGATGATAGAAGAAGAAAACAGAACACCGTCAGAATCTCACATTTGCAGCGATATAATATATAATAGCTAAATGAATATCTTTAAACAAAAGAACTATATCGGTTTATACATTACAACATCAAAGTTATATACAACACAACAGTGGAAAAGTAACATCATATACAACTGATACGTCTCGCCATCCAGCTTGCCTCCTGTTCTCCACAGCATATCTTCTTGACCTCACTCCAGAACAACTAATAACCTGACTCTAGGCTGCCCGTGTGGAAAATTATGGGCACCCAGAGGTTAGAAATGGAACAATAAACTCCTAGTCAGTCATGGGACTAGTTTGAGATCTTAAAACAGTTGTTTGCACAAAAAGAAACAAAAAGAAATCCGCTATGCTTTTGGAAAATGAAACTACCATAAGGCCTCCCGCTACACACACAATGCAATCGCACAATTGGAGGAGATTTCTCCTTATGATAATCAAACATTCTTGATATGCGAAAATCCTTTTGATATTATTATTAATGCATAGTGTGGAAAACATTTTGAAAGTATAATATTAATCTTAGCTAGCATAGGTACCATTATATTACGCCTGCTATAGCTGCCATTTAAGAGTGCCAGGATATACAACTGCAATCGTAAAGGGCTCGTATTGGTTGATTGCATTTCCAACAAATGGTCAAGGCTAAGAAACTTCCTTCATAGAATGGGTACGCCTCTGGAGGGACGCCTCGAGAACCTAACCGGATCTCTGCCAACACAAGGCCGGGTTACCTCTGCAACTAGGTAACTAACTATCACGAGTATGTCTCCACCCGGTCTAGACCGACCTTTTCCGAGGCGCCTCACGACCAACAACCACATAAGTAAATAATCCGGGCTCCATACCAGAATACCACTTTTTTATCCACACAAGTTAAATATCTGGACTCCATACTAATACCACTTTTTATCCAGAAGGAAATGCACATACCTTAAGGGGCGCAAACCCATAACCTTGATGCATCTTTTCCTATTTCAATCATTTCCGGGGTGTGAGGTTCAATGAAGTCTCGTCCACAAAGCTACGCTTTTCAAAAAAGCCATGCTTCGATCAACAAATGATCAACACTTAGCATGCCACATTACCAATTGGGAATATATCACTAGTAACCATCAACTACATAACCTCTTAGCTCATACGTCTCAAAGAAGGGTGTTAAGCTAAGAGAATAAATTCTTTGCCACCAACAGAATTGTATTTGATAAAAACCAGCTTTACATCTCAAAGTGTAACTTCAGACACACATCCATACAAGTCCGTTCCGAGTTCGAACGGAACCAAAGGCACTTCCTCTAACTACGAAAAGAAGCCCTTGCAAATCCGGATATTCCCTAATCATGTCCGGACTCCCCATCACATAGGTGATATAAATCTCTATACCGGAGCAACTCAGTGCAAAGACATTCGATAGGTAATCCTTCGTTTTCGAAAATACCCGGTCTTCAACACCAACTTCAAATGCAATCCCATTTCGTCGTATCATTTATTCGGAATGGGTTTTATGACATAATGTCCTCTCCCGGCTTAACCGAATAATGAGCGCTTATTTTAAAAACAAATTCAAGTATCGTTTCAAAGGCCAATATTGATAGTCGGTTATTTAGCTATCGAACAACATTCACAACAACCATCAAATTTAAATAATTTTCCCAAATTATTTATTTTCAAAGTATCTTTACAAGATATATTTTCAAACTTCAACTCTTTGAAAATAATTTTCAAATCACTTTCCCTTTTGCGGAATAAAATTCCAAATATTATTTATTTCCACTGAAAATTTGCCAAGTCCGAATACTTTAAAATAATTTAAATTGCTTATCCAACACTTAAAATAAAAACCACTTTAAACACTTAATTTGAAATATTAGTTATGAAATTTTTATACTAATATCTCATATAAAACTTAAGCCTAAAGCAAATTTTAAAAATAGAATTATTAGATAGAGTGTAATTATTTAAATAACCATTTTCTAAATCAAATACCAATTAAATCTTTAAAATAATCACTTCTATAATTTACTTTAATAAATATTTACTTTAAAGATTACAAAACAATTTAAGAAAATAACTTCTCCAACAATATTCTTTTTAAAACCAATTCTAGAACTTTTAAATTATATTTTATAAAGCTACTTTGAAAACACACTCAACTTTCTAGGGAAAATACACTTTCCATTTCAAAATAGTCCATTAAAACAATTAATAAATCATATTCTCGACTTATTTCAATTTATATCCCAAATTCACAGATTTTCTTCCCACACTTTTAAAAATATACCAATATTTATATTTAAACAAATCACCCATTCCTTTATAAATTCCATTTGTGAATTTACATTTCCAAATATCCACTGATATACAATTTTTTTCAAATCGATTTCTGTAACAACCCGCATATTTATCGATTTTATATTTAAATTTTTTATTTAAATATTTTATCGTTAGTCGGATTTTAGTCCAAAAAGCTACTTTTTGCAAACAGTCGAATTAGGACTCGAGACCACCCCCATTGAGTTCAAAATACCGTTTGCGACCTTTTTGAGTATAAGCTTCGATATGTTTGGAGAAAGTTGAATTTTGCTACTTTTCACTTAGGGTTTTGGTTTGGGCTGAGCCCACTTATGTATTCAGTCCCAACCCCTCTCCTCTTCATTCACTTCTTTTCTAGTTTCCTAACACTCAAGCTCAAGCAAAAATGGGGGAAGAGAAAAAGAATTAGGAAATCCTAAGCCCTAGTTTCCATTAGCAAATCCATCTTCTTGCTCCAAACTCAAGTGAACCCATTGGTAAGCATCTCCTTCATCTTCTCCAACTCTTTCTCCTTCCAATTTCAGGAAATTTCTAAACCTAATTTAGGAAATGTTTCTCTTTTAAGCTTAGATTCAAGCTTCTTGTGTTGAGATTGAAGTGTGGTTGATCTTCCTTCGTCTTCAAGCTTCTCATTCATTGTTTTCGGAGTCAAAGGTGAGATTTTTATGTCACATCTATGCTTATATTTATCTTCGAATGTTAGGTATGAATTCCTAACACTAATTCGTGTGCATTTGCTTTTGGTTTGGTTTGATTTGGTGAATGTTCCAATTTTTAGTGTTTTGGGTTCAAATCTTTAAAAATCCTAACTTTGATGTTTGAATGTGTTTTTGATTGTGCATCGAAGAGCTTATAGGGCCGGGTAGTCGATTGGCATAAACCCTTAGCGTCGTTGCTCGTGCGAATGCAATTTGATCGAGATTTTGCACCTCATCCAAAATAGGGAAGGGGAGTGCTGGCAACAGGTTCGGCCGACCGAGCCCCTGGGCCGGTCGACCGACCTACTACCCAGGCACTTCGTGCCTCTGTTTGGAAGTGCCGGTTACAGGCTTCGGCCGACCGAGCCACTGGGCCGGTCGACCGACCTGGTGCCCGGGCACTTCCAACCCCTGGTTCGGTCAACCGACTCAGGGAGTCCGGTCGACCGACCTGCTGCTATTTGCCAGCTATGCCTATTTTGCCTAGTTGTTTGAATTTCCAACTTTAATCGATTCGTGTTAATCCCTTTTGTTATTATCACTTATTATCGACTTTGATGACATTTTCTTCGTGATTTATGGGAATATCCATTTTGATGGATTCGGTATCGATTTCTTTGGATTTTATTTACGTCTTTGAATGTGAATCTTTATGAGTTGATTGTTTCTACAATCTTCTTTGTGATTTGTCACTTTAAAAATATAAAGGTTTTCTATACTAGTAGTAAATATCAAAACTCTTTCTTCAAATGATTTCACCACTATTTTATTATAAAGCTCGTTTTCTTAAACCGTTTTCCAATTTATTAGTATATATAAGCCTTTACCTCACTCGTATGAGAAATCTAATCAAACGACTTAGTAAAACGAGTGGTATGAAACGCTTGCGTTTACTTCGTCGGTTAATTCTTGGACTTGTTCGATTGAAAACTCTTGTGACAATTTTCTAGTGGAGATCTACAATTTGTTCGTAAATATTTAAGTTAAGCTAGTGGTTATTGGACATGAAGCTAAGCTCATATATTTACTAGCTTACTGTAATCGACACTTCTCTTTGATCATGACGATCATTTTATGGTTTAGACTAGCATTGTGCGATGTCTCTTTGTCCACGTGAAGGACTGTATGTCGTTTTTATTGAGCTTCGGCTCACCAGGAGGAGCTTCGGCTCAAAGTCCGCAATGGGGGACTATACCCTGTCACGAGGAGCTTCGGCTCACCAGGAGGAGCTTCGGCTCAAAGTCCGCAATGGGGGACTATACCCTGTCACGAGGAGCTTCGGCTCACCAGGAGGAGCTTCGGCTCAAAGTCCGCAATGGGGGACTATACCCTGTCACGAGGAGCTTCGGCTCACCAGAAGGAGCTTCGGCTCAAATTCCGCAATGGGGGACTATACCCTGTCACGAGGAGCTTCGGCTCACCAGGAGGAGCTTCGGCTCAAAGTCCGCAATGGGGGACTATACCCTGTCACGAAGAGTTTATTTTTCTGGGATTGGCCATCCTTTTATTGTGATTTCTAGATTTCTTGTGTTGATTTCTGAAATTTATGTTTCACCAACTTTTACGATTGGCATTGATATATATGTCATTTATTGTGGCTTGGTGAATGAAATTAGGAGCATGAAATTCCTTTTTATCTTTGAGAAGATCTTTGCGATATTGAATAATCTCTTATTGATTTTTCAATTATTTATTTATCACAGCTTGGCATTGTGATTATTATATGTTTAGTCATGTCTCTTATTCTATATCATTTCATCTGATATTTATAGCTAGACTGATCCGTTTATTATTTTCTTCTTAAATAATACTCGGGTCAGACCGAGATGTTACAGGTGCTTCTGCTTGACTTCTTCCCAGGGATTCATCACTCTGACTTTTGGCTAACTACTTAGATTAGTAGTTTAATTTGTTGTATACACTTGAGATATAGACTCATAGTTGTATTCTTTTGTATAGCACGTGTTGCTATTCCTTTGTATTATTGTGGATCTTATTTGACCACTACTCTGATGTACACTTTCATGTGTTATATTCATATCTATTTCCGCCTTTGTGATATGAATTATCAGTGACTGATTTGTGTTATGTTTATTTCTATATTTGTTTCCGAAGACCTTTATAGCTATTGTGTAGTAGCTTTGAGTTTGTGTCGGTATGTCGGATTTCCTCTTGAGATGAAAAGTTATATTTTTATCCGGCATATCGGTACTCGCACAAAGCAATTAGACGGATGGTCGCTCCTCAACAGCCTTATTCTCCGTGCTAGTTGACAGCATTCACCGTAATGTTCTTGGCTAGCGTGGGTATAGAGGTGGGGCGTCACAGCTTGGTATCAGAGCCAAACTTCGGAACAATATGGAATATTATAACAAGGATCATCGTCCTAAGTCCATCTTAGGAGTCGTGCTTTAGGATTTAATTCGAGTCTTCGTACCGATCCATCCTATTTTTCTTTATGATTCCTTGTTTTATCTATCAAGAATTGCTTGATATTTATCTTGAGAATAACTTTTTCTTCTTCTTTATTTCTTTCTTAAAGAAGTGAAATGGTTAGACCAGGCCGTCCCAGCGCCGGTCAATCTAGTGCTACTCCCCAAGATGGAGTTTTTATGTCTGCCCAGCAGCTTTTAGATCTTGTTAAGAACGCTCAAGCTGCCGGACCCAATCCAGAGCCTACTCATCCTAGATCCGGTTTTGCACGCTTGTGCAGAGACTACACCGATTTGGGTGGAAGGCCATTCAGGGGATCCGAGAGTGTTATTGAAATTCAAGCTTGGCTCAAATCATGCGATCGCATCTTTTCTCGCATGAACCTTATTGACCTTCATCGAGTCCAAGTGGCTTCTAGCATGCTCCAAGAAAGAGCATTAGATTGGTATGAGCTTTTAATTTCTGAAATCATTGAAGCGGATCTCACTTGGGAGCAATTCCGGGAAAGGTTCGAATTGAAATTTGTGCCGGAGGCCGAAAAAGTAACTTTGGCCCGGCGTTTTATTGACCTTGTTCAAGGTGAATCTTCTGTGACAGACTATGTCGCATCTTTCGAATCTCTTTCCAAATACGGGGTTGAATACATTAACACCCCATTGAAGAAAAATCAGAGATTTGTCTATGGCTTGAATAAGAATCTTAAGAAGCCATTACTCCTAAAACTTGAGTTTCATTTGATCAGCTTATTGATATCGCTCTTCGTCTTGAAGAGGCCGATAGAGAAAGTGATGTCGAGGTTGGGAGTGCCAAATCAAACTCCAACAACAACAAGAAGAGGCATCCCTTTATTAGGTTCGAAAGTCCTAATCCTAACAAGAGGGCGAAGTAAGAGACTTCTATAGCAAATACTCCTATTCCTAATCGTGGAGAATGCTACAATTGTGGCTCTAGGGACCACTATATAAATAGGTGTCTAAGGCCTATTTCTTGCCGCTATTGCAAAAGTGCGGATCATTATATATCTTCATGTCCCAAGCGTCAAAGCAAGAGAGAAGGAAAGCTGCAAGCCCCTAGCAACTCTCCTCTTAGTCAAGGTATTTTACATTCAATCCTTGATGGCATTGTTTTATTTCGTGATCTTCTTATTCGAGTTCTTTTTGATATGGGTTCCATCTCACTATTCTATATCAAAAGAACTTGTTGATTCCTTTTCTTTGAAAATATTTTGGACTTGATGACTTCTTTGAGAGTTGTGAATCCGGATGGTAGATCCGCAACACTCAATTTGCTTTCTATTGATGTCGAAATTATTTTATGTGATTTTTCTTTCCGAGCCGATATTTTTACTTAGGCTCCGGAATTGATTTGTGCGAAAGGATCGGCTTAATCATTGTGAAGCCCATATCCTATTTTTCGAGTGGACTATTCATCTTCGACATTTTCAATCTGTTAAGCAGATTTCTATTTTTCCTTTATGATTTTGATTCCAACTTGATGGCATCATTTTATTCCTTAAGCCCACTTATAAGGAAAGTGTTATTTCTCTCATTCATGTAGTTTGAGAAAATTTCCGGAATCTTTGAGTTTGTCTTAGGATTATCACCTAAGTAATCTTTTGTGTGGTGCTAAGGTCTTTTCAGTTTGACCTTACCACCGGTTTTCATTTGCTACGAGTTGCGGAAGTCCACTTACTGCATTCCGCACTTGTTTTTATTCCTATGAATGAATTATTATGTCATTCAAATTGTCCAGCTTATTTCATCCATTTTATAAATCGAATATTCTATAAATATTTCGATGAGACTATTCTTGTATTTACTGATTTTGGATGAAAATAGTAATTTAAAATTTTGCAAATCTTTTTCATAAGATTTATTTATAAGTAAAACTGGATTTTGTTCTTGAAACGAACAAAAAATATTCTTAAAACTTTTTAGGAGATTTATTTGTCCTATAAAAGATGATTTTGTGATTGTATTGCCCGTTGAGTGCTTTAAGAATTTTGGTCGATGCGCTTGACCAACGTTATCGATAGGAATTTCCTAAACGCTTTGATGAGACAGTCAGACACGATGTATTGACTTATAAAAATGTAAATTTTTGTAGAAAGATTATTACATAAAGATAAATGTAATTTTGAAAGTTTTAACTTTTCAGGAAAGGAGATTATTTAAAAGAGATTCCTTCTTTTCGATACGCTTATTCTTGTGATTCCTGAAGGGGAACCAAGACTTTGCTATTTGTACCGATACTAGTCGTATTGGTTTGGATGCCATTCTCTTGCAAACGAGAATGTGCTATCACTTGTGCTTCTAAATCATTATAGCTTATCGAGACTAGATATGCCACTCATGATCTAGTGCTCGCGGCTATTGTTTTACTTTTGGAATTTGGCATCATCATATTTGGATAAGAAATTTGTTCTCCACCTTGATCATAAATCTTTGGAATATTTATTTTCTCATAAGGAACTTCATGTTGACTCAAGTTCCTGACATCTTGTGATCTTGATATTCTTTTTATTCCCGGAAGGGAAATCGTGTTGCCAATGCGCTTTGTCGTAAGCAACAAGTGGTTGATTCTTTGATGTTGTCTGAATGGAATTATCTTTTCATCAAGTTCATCGGACGTTTTGGTACACTTCGTTTTATTGAGTTTTATCTCATTCCTTTTATGGACTAGTGTCCGATGTTCTTTTATGGTGTTCGGTTCATCGGATGTATTGTTATTATACTACATCGATGTTCCGTCTTATTCGATTCATTGGATATACCGTTTGTACTACATCAATGTCTTTGCTATTCGATTCATTGGATGTACCATTTGTACTACATCAATGTCTTTGCTATTCGATTCATTGGATGTACCGTTTGTACTACATCAATGTTTTTGCTATTGGATTCATTGGATGTACCGTTTGTACTACATTAATGTTTTTGCTATTGGATTCATTGGATGTACCGTTTGTACTACATCAATGTCTTTGTTATTCGATTCATTGGATGTACCGTTTGTACTACATCAATGTCTTTGCTTTGGTTCATTGGGCGTACCGTTTTTGTACTATGCCGTTGCACCGGCTCAATTTTCTGCTATTCTTGACGTTCCCCACGTCTTTTATCTACGGAAATGCCTTAGGGATTCCGGTTTTCATTCTTGAGCCCGGTGATATTGTGGAAATTGAAGTTTCACCAGATTTGATTTATGAGCAACATTCCATTCGCATCATTGCTTCGTAGGTTGAGCGCCTTCGGAATAAAGATGTTCTTCTTGAGATAGTTCAATGGTTCTCAAATCCTAAGATTGCTCTTGGGAATTCAGAGAATTCATCCAGCGATCCCGTTCAGGCTTACCCTTTCATGCTGCTTATGGTGAACTTCCTATTTCAAATTTTCTTTTGCGTTGATATGCTTCCATGGTTGTTACTTCTTATTTTCTTCTTAAGTATTGCAAGGACGCAATTTCTTTAAGGAGGGGAGTCTGTAACAACCCGCAAATTTATCGATTTTATATTTAAATATTTTATTTAAATATTTTATCGTTAGTCGGATTTTAGTCCAAAAAGCTACTTTTTGCAAACAGCCGAATTAGGACTCGAGACCACCCCCATTGAGTTCAAAATACCGTTTGCGACCTTTTTGAGTATAAGCTTCGATATGTTTGGAGAAAGTTGAATTTTGCTACTTTTCACTTAGGGTTTTGGTTTGGGCTGAGCCCACTTATGTATTCAGTCCCAACCCCTCTCCTCTTCATTCACTTCTTTTCTAGTTTCCTAACACTCAAGCTCAAGCAAAAATGGAGGAAGAGAAAAAGAATTAGGAAATCCTAAGCCCTAGTTTCCATTAGCAAATCCATCTTCTTGCTCCAAACTCAAGTGAACCCATTGGTGAGCATCTCCTTCATCTTCTCCAACTCTTTCTCCTTCCAATTTCAGGAAATTTCTAAACCTAATTTAGGAAATGTTTCTCTTTTAAGCTTAGATTCAAGCTTCTTGTGTTGAGATTGAAGTGTGGTTGATCTTCCTTCGTCTTCAAGCTTCTCATTCATTGTTTTCGGAGTCAAAGGTGAGATTTTTATCTCACATCTATGCTTATATTTATCTTCGAATGTTAGGTATGAATTCCTAACACTTATTCGTGTGCATTTGCTTTTGGTTTGGTTTGATTTGGTGAATGTTCCAATTTTTAGTGTTTTGGGTTCAAATCTTTAAAAATCCTAACTTTGATGTTTGAATGTGTTTTTGATTGTGCATCGAAGAGCTTATAGGGCCGGGTAGTCGATTGGCATAAACCCTTAGCGTCGTTGCTCGTGCGAATGCAATTTGATCGAGATTTTGCACCTCATCCAAAATAGGGAAGGGGAGTGCTGGCAACAGGTTCGGCCGACCGAGCCCCTGGGCCGGTCGACCGACCTGCTACCCAGGCACTTCGTGCCTCTGTTTGGAAGTGCCGGTTACAGGCTTCGGCCGACCGAGCCACTGGGCCGGTCGACCGACCTGGTGCCCGGGCACTTCCAACCCCTGGTTCGGTCAACCGACTCAGGGAGTCCGGTCGACCGACCTGCTGCTATTTGCCAGCTATGCCTATTTTGCCTAGTTGTCTGAATTTCCAACTTTAATCGATTCGTGTTAATCCCTTTTGTTATTATCACTTATTATCGACTTTGATGACATTTTCTTCGTGATTTATGGGAATATCCATTTTGATGGATTCGGTATCGATTTCTTTGGATTTTATTTACGTCTTTGAATGTGAATCTTTATGAGTTGATTGTTTCTACAATCTTCTTTGTGATTTGTCACTTTAAAAATATAAAGGTTTTCTATACTAGTAGTAAATATCAAAACTCTTTCTTCAAATGATTTCACCACTATTTTATTACAAAGCTCGTTTTCTTAAACCGTTTTCCAATTTATTAGTATATATAAGCCTTTACCTCACTCGTATGAGAAATCTAATCAAACGACTTAGTAAAACGAGTGGTATGAAACGCTTGCGTTTACTTCGTCGGTTAATTCTTGGACTTGTTCGATTAAAAACTCTTGTGACAATTTTCTAGTGGAGATCTACAATTGGTTCGTAAGTATTTAAGTTAAGCTAGTGGTTATGGGACATGAAGCTAAGCTCATATATTTACTAGCTTACTGTAATCGACACTTCTCTTTGATCATGACGATCATTTTATGGTTTAGACTAGCATTGTGCGATGTCTCTTTGTCCACGTGGAGGACTGTACGTCGTTTTTATTGAGCTTCGGCTCACCAGGAGGAGCTTCGGCTCAAAGTCCGCAATGGGGGACTATACCCTGTCACGAGGAACTTCGGCTCACCAGGAGGAGCTTCGGCTCAAAGTCCGCAATGGGGGACTATACCCTGTCACGAGGAACTTCGGCTCACCAGGAGGAGCTTAGGCTCAAAGTCCGCAATGGGGGACTATACCCTGTCACGAGGAGCTTCGGCTCACCAGGAGGAGCTTCGGCTCAAAGTCCGCAATGGGGGACTATACCCTGTCACGAGGAGCTTCGGCTCACCAGGAGGAGCTTCGGCTCAAAGTCCGCAATGGGGGACTATACCCTGTCACGAGGAGCTTCGGCTCACCAGGAGGAGCTTCGGCTCAAAGTCCGCACTGGAGGACTATACCCTGTCACGAGGAGCTTCGGCTCACCAGGAGGAGCTTCGGCTCAAAATCCGCAGTGGGGGACTATACCCTGTCACGAGGAGCTTCGGCTCACCAGGAGGAGCTTCGGCTCAAAGTCCGCAATGGGGGACTATACCCTGTCACGAAGAGTTTATTTTTCTGGGATTGGCCATCCTTTTATTGTGATTTCTAGATTTCTTGTGTTGATTTCTGAAATTTATGTTTCACCAACTTTTACGATTGGCATTGATATATATGTCATTTATTGTGGCTTGGTGAATGAAATTAGGAGCATGAAATTCTTTTTTATCTTTGAGAAGATCTTTGCAATATTGAATAATCTCTTATTGATTTTTCAATTATTTATTTATCACAGCTTGGCATTGTGATTATTATATGTTTAGTCATGTCTCTTATTCTATATCATTTCATCTGATATTTATAGCTAGACTGATCCGTTTATTATTTTCTTCTTAAATAATACTCGGGTCAGACCGAGATGTTACAGGTGCTTCTGCTTGACTTCTTCCCAGGGATTCATCACTCTGACTTTTGGCTAACTACTTAGATTAGTAGTTTAATTTGTTGTATACACTTGAGATATAGACTCATAGTTGTATTCTTTTGTATAGCACATGTTGCTATTCCTTTATATTATTGTGGATCTTATTTGACCACTACTCTGATGTACACTTTCATTTGTTATATTCATATCTATTTCCGCCTTTGTGATATGAATTATCTGTGACTGATTTGTGTTATGATTATTTCTATATTTGTTTCTGAAGACCTTTATAGCCACTGTGTAGTAGCTTTGAGTTTGTGTCGGTATGTCGGATTTCCTCTTGAGATGAAAAGTTATATTTTTATCCGGCATATCGGTACTCGCATAAAGCAATTACACGGATGGTCGCTCCTCAACAGCCTTATTCTCCGTGCTAGTTGACAGCATTCACCATAATGTTCTTGGCTAGCGTGGGTATAGAGGTGGGGCATCACAATTTCCAAAATTACTTTCAAACACCAGATTAATTTCCAAATTTATTTCCAAAAATTTATTTTTAAACACCAAATCAATTTCCAAAATGATTTTCAAAATTTTATTTCCGTTTAAAAATTACTCCTTTACTTATCCAAATTTATTTTAAAATCTAAAAATTCCAAGCTCATTCCCGTTATTAAATTTTAAAATCTTATTTAAAAATTAGAAATATTAATTTCAAATTTAATTTTAAATTTCACCCTTTTATTTCTCCCAAACCATTTAAGCAGAATTTTAAATAAATTCTCTAACATTTAAACAATATTACTCAAAATCCATTTATCAAAATCTTTTCCCCATAATTTGGAATTAATTTGATAGGATTACAAAAATCAACTTTTATACTTTTAAATTCCTTCTTTTGAATTTATCTAATTTATAAAATTGATTTACTTAAAATTTTCTACTTTAATTTCCAAAAATCTAATTATATATTTCTGGTATTTTAAAATACCATAATATATTCGGCCAAACCATAGCCTTCGATAATTTTAAACACCAATATAATCATTCGCGGATTATCAATAATCACATCACTACATATGAAATAAATTCAACAATTTGAGGAATCCAGTTGGATCCCTCCAACCTGTTTCCCTGCATCCACAGATGTTAGCACAATATAAAATACCGATTCCACTTCGAGGTGGAATATCGCGGTATATGGGACTATATCATATGATCCGCTATTATGCGGCGCATAGGGTCTCATCCGCTATATAATGCGGGAAATTAATCACTCTAATATATATATACTATCATATATACTATCACAACCAAACAATCAATCAATAAATTTAAATTCTAATATTTTCAATTGAGAGAGAAGATCTCACCTTGCTTTTGTTTTGTAATCCATTTCCAAACTAGCTTGTTTTCTTCACGTTTTCAGACCTTGAATAAACATTAGATGATTTTGTTAATATTTGAACAAATCGAATAATCAATTACCGTTTAATAGTTTAATTAACTAATAGTTTTATTTAAACCAATTTCTCCTTTAATAAATTTAGTTAATTAAAAAATTAAATCTAAAACTAAATTTTCTTTAATAAATAATTTTTAATGACAATAATTAAATGAACCATTTAAACAAATTAATTCCCTCAATTGAATATTTAATTTCCATTTCATAAATTTTATTTTTATCTAATAATTTAATTTCAAACTAATAATTAAATTTTTAAACAAATTTTCTTTTAATAAAACTTTTAGCAACTGAATTAAATAAGTTTATTAAAAAAATTAATCTCCATAATTTAAAATTGGCTAGTAAGTGGAAATATGTATATATATTTTTTCTATTTTTGAGACTTCATATATACTTATAAAACTAGTCTATATAAATATCGATTTAAACGATAATTTTCAAAATTGAAAAAACACTTCAAATTTCAATTTTTAACACTTCCATTATCCTCGGTATTATCAATATAAATTTTCCAAGCCTTCAAATTATTTTTAATAAGTTTAAAACTGAAGTTTCAATATTTTACCCAAATTTCAAAAATTAAATTTAATAATTTAATTACCAATCAAACAATGATATTTGAAATTCAAGTTAAATTAACTTTCAAATATTTAAAATCAATTAAATATTTTCAATTTCAAATGTTCAAAATTTGCGGGTCGTCACACAACTTATACATCTTCAATATTTGGAAACCTTTATATACTTTTCTCAACGGTATATGTTATCAAAACATCATACTTTTCAATACTCGAAAAATATATTTATACACTTATCTCATAGGTATAAGTATCTTAACAAAACTTTATGAAGATTTTTTCTTTTTTTCAAAATTCATATCTAAATAGGCCAAGTAGAATATCTTTTAAACATTTCTTACTATAAACTAAACCATTATCCTTCAGTGTTAAGTATGGTGGAACATTTCCATAACACCCTAATTAAGAAGGATAAATAGCCAAAACCTATCACATTCCTTTATAAAATCCCATTCTATTTATAAAACTTTTTTAAAAATCTTTCGTTGTAATTCCTTTATAATTTTTTTTTTAAAATATCATTTACAAAATATCTTTCGTAAATCCCTTTAATAAATGCTTTTTAAAATAAAATCCATAAACAAAATATTATTCATAAATCCCTTTAATAAAATAATTGGATAACTTACAAAATTATTTAATACATATAACCCCAAATTGATAGAATTTAAGTTAATTTAAAGCATAACTTTTACAAATTTGGAAATGGCTTAGCAATCACAATGGTACTAAATCAACTTATTGACTTCGAAGTCACATAATAGTTATTTACATAAGCCAATATATATGTAAATAAAATCCACAACCAAATCAGGAATAACATGTTAATATAAACAAATTAGTAGATACACGACCAAATAACATAATAGCAGGATGTTGATTTATCCTGCTAAATAGATGTCCAAACAATCTACTAAATTTAATTATAGCGGAATGGGGATTTATTCTGTTAACAACGTCAAAGTTGTTATAACCTATTCACAATTGTAGGGTTACTTAATGGTATCGACAATAGAATCCCTTGTGTTCAAAACTATTCTTTGTAAAAGAAAGTTGCTTTTAAACAAATTGATCTTTGGAAAACAAAGTAATTAAAAACTTAAACCTCTTTTTAAATAATTAATTATAAGTTAAATCCTTTTATTAAATCATAATTAAATCTTAACTTAACTTAATTATTAATTGAGAAATAATTGGAAACATAAAAATAATTTATTTACAAATTAAAACCCCTAATTAATTTATAATTAAAAATAATTAAACACTTACTTAATAATTAAGTTATAATTAACCCTTAATTAATAATTTATTAAAAACTAGTTAATAATTTGTTAATTCTAAACTTTTACTTAATTAATAATTAATTGAAAACTAATCTCACTTTTAAAAGATAATTAATTAGTAACTAACCTCCACTTAATTATAGTTAATATATCTTACTTAATACTTAATTACTAATTACCAAAATTTAATTAATTAAAAATTAATTAATAAATACTTAATTAACTTACTTAATACTTATTATTAAGTTTATAAAACATTTCTAAAAATATTTTTAAGTGTAAAACTCATATTTGCAAAAGTGAACTTTTTATCGAAACTGCATCCATAGCGACTATTGCTATGGGTATCATAACTTGCAATTACTTTCCTAGGCTATTCCTTTATAAAACTTGTCACTTTGAAAGCTTCTTACCTTTCAAACATGATGTAAGTATTTGTAAAAGTAAAACAAAGTTTAACACTTGAAATTGATTTCGTTTTTGATACAAATGAACCAAACTTTTACATAAGGATCCCATATCTCTTAAACTAGCAAAGGTGCTAACTTTTCTTTGCATATTCTCACATTCTCTTGTCCATGCCATACAAATCATATCAGAACCCACAAACACAAGTAAATATCTAAACTCTTCAACCATCACAACACTTTTAGACTTCTTTAACAAGTCTAAGGCAAACTTATGTACAAACGCATAAATAATCAAATCAAAACCATACAACTAGCCAATAACCAAGAAATTCATACATGCTAATACTAAACATAAACCCAAAGATGTAAATTTCTCAAAAAGATGTGAGTTTTATTCACCAAAAGTTATGGAACAAACCAAACTAGTATTTAGAACTTTGAAAAGGCCTAGATCTTGGATTTCTTTGTATAAAACTTTTTTTGGCTAAGGGTTTGGAAAAATGGGCATGACCAAGGTGATCTAGGCTCAGCCCAGGTGGATTAAGCTCGACCTTGGTTGAACAAGGGTAGTGCGGGCTTGGTTTTTGAACAAAGAGTGGTGTAGAAAGGAAAAGGAAGCCTTTAAATGATTTTAAGGGTTTTAAAAATTGAAAAAGACATGATTTTTAAATTTAAAACAAAGGAAGCCATTAGAGAACTTTGAAAACTTTAAAGAAGAAAATGAAAAAAAATTTAAAGGTAGAAATGAAATGGTGAATGAGAGAGAGAAAATTTGAATTAGTTTTATATAAAATGGAATTATAAAATTACCTAAATATCTCTTTGTACCATGCCCTACACTAATTAATGCCACATCATCCATCCACCTCCTCCCCTTCTCTTCTACATGAAAATCCAAGGGTGCACCCCTTTGTCCACTAACAAAATGCATTCATTTTTACTTAGAATGTGAAATGATATGTGACATTTCATAATTTAATTTTTTATGTAATTTTTAAACTTGAAAAATTGTTACATCTTTTCTTACTTAAGTACACACATATTATTAACTTTATTTTATTACTAATTTGTGCTTATATTATTTAAAATGTGTTAATGTGTTAACCATGGTGTTTACAACATTTGAAACAACTTTTTGATAGTGATTGAAAATTTTGAAAAAGCTTTACGGACACCTTTTCTATTTTCCTTTGGACTAATTATTTTAGTAAACACATTTTGAAAATAATTTTACCACCACTAGTTATTATTTAAAAGATAGTATTTTGAGTAATAAAATGCATTTATTAATTATTTAAAATATATTAATTATTCATATTTAAAATGGTAAAATTCCGAGTCGTTACAATCAACTTTGCCCTTTAAATTGGGGATAGCTTTTGGGCTCACTTTGTCCTTTGGGCAAGACCAGTAGCCAAGTAAGGCAGGTTGCTTGAATA
The DNA here is from genome assembly GCA_030765085.1 of Allium cepa. Classification (NCBI taxonomy): domain Eukaryota; kingdom Viridiplantae; phylum Streptophyta; class Magnoliopsida; order Asparagales; family Amaryllidaceae; genus Allium; species Allium cepa. Next base: position 1,043,285,937 of record CM060941.1, on the reverse strand, counting down.
CTCAAGCCCAACGTTCGCCGCCGCCTTTCTAGGCACGCTACTGAATGTATAGGTTTTAATCAGTTTGCCACAATATTGCTAATTTTAGACCGCATAAACTGTTGGGCTTTTATACTATTGAAGGAATCGGGCCAATCAGAACCGGGTTAAATGGGTGAATTTAAAAAAAAAGTTCCATTTTAATCTTAATTGAGTCTATGAAGCCTAAATGGAATTTCGATCACTTCTAATAATTTTTAAATAAAACCTTCATTTATTTATTTGATTAAAAGAAATATATATATATATATATATATATAATATTTTTTAGTTTACGAATGTATCAAATGCACTTGTCTATGTGAAGTGCATGTGCTACAAATAAGAAGTGTACATAGTTAATGCGATCGTATGTAGATGTAGGGATTTACATCGCATTGGACCCATTCCCCATCACATATGCCTTTATTATCCAAGATTTAATCCAAATCATATGTATATAATAGATGTGTAGAAGTATGTGTGTTGAAATCATATTAGATAATTCTAAATGTTTTTAAATTTAAAATTAACAATAGTGTAAGAAAGGTTTGATATTAAATATTACATTTATTACACAAGATCTATCTTATGATAGTGGATTAGAGCAGCGCATGTATGTTACTATATATGTATATGTATGTGTATATGTGTATATATATATATGTATGTATGTATGTATATGTATATATGTATATATATTACAATTGATGTTTTAGATTTAAAACGATTTATTCATATGTAAACATTTATAATTTAAAATATAATGTACGTTTGTTAGAATTTAAACTTAACATATAAACCAAACTTTTAGTTTACCAAGGAAACCAAAGTTTAGGATTTTACACAAATAATTAAAGCTAGAAAAGAAACAAAAGGTTTAGATTTGCAAAAAAAAAGTCCACTCAAGAATTTTAGATCAAAAGAATTCTTTTATAAACAATATTTAAAACATTCATATTTAAGAAGATAAAAATCATATAACAAAATAAATTAATTTTCAAGGTGAAATTTAAAATTAAAATGAACAATTTATTTGCATTTGTGTACGTAAATATTATAAAATTATAAAATAGACCTCAATCAAAAATTAGGTTTTTTCATTAACGAAATTTCTAATACAATAAAAGATGAATTGGAAAATTAGGCATATACAAATTCGAAATAATAATATTCAAATCTAAACAACCTAAAGAAGAGCAACAGATTATCAAAGGAAAAAAGAAGAATATCAAAGGAAAAAGAGGGTCTAAATTATATCAATAGCAATGTGCATATTTTGAACAAATATGAAGAGCAAAAGTATATCTGAATTAACTCAAAATAATTAAAGTACTTTCAAAAGAGATGGACATAAAAGGTTTGAATTACTTGTTGCAAAATGAACCATTAAACATCAGATAAATTATATGGAATCCAAACATATGAATAACATAAATAAATTAAATCGGATAACTACCTTGCGATGTTACCAAGAAACCACACCTTTAAACGATAAATCGATGCTCCTAAACTCGGTTGAATCAATCTCCAAATTTTGTACGAATCAAGAGAAAAGAACCACCTTTTTTTTTACTCTATTTATTTTGAAATTTTTTATCTCTAGGCCTCCATTAAAATTCACTTGGAATAGAATAGGAGGAAGAGAGAAATTACTGAATGAGAAATCTCAAAAAGGAGGCAATAAAAGATTATTAAAAAGGAGGCGATTTTCCTTCCCTTAATTATCCCTTAGATGTTTCATTTCAAACTTGACAACTCCTCCTCTCCATCCTTTGTAAACTATCAATAGCATAAGAAGAATGGCCTTAATATATTTCAAAACCCAATTAGTATTTATTCTATTTAAATCCTATTTAAAGGTTGTATCAATATCTTATATCTTATATCGATACACATGTGCAAAAAAATTGTATGTATATATATATATATGGATTTCATTAAATACTAATGGTATTCAAACATAAAAGAGAATTTAATAATTAAAATTTCACAAATATTAATTACTTCGATTAATTTACAATGAGTGTAAATTAATCAAATCATGTGATTTATTCGAAGTAAACGTCTACAGGATATCTAAGCTCCACGAGAGGAAGAAGAGAGACTTCAACCAAGTTAAATGCATCAAGGATGAGAATAATAGACTTTTGATGAAGGATGATGAGGTAAAAAATAGATGGAGATAATACTTCAACAAGCTATTCAACGAAGAAGGTGATAGCGCTACGATTGAGTTGGTCGAATTTTTTAATGACACTAGTAGACATTTTTCTTGGAGAATTCAGGAGTCTGAGGTAATGGAGGCGCTAAAATGGATGAAATTAGGCAAGGCATTGGGGCCTGATGACATCCCAATCGAGGTGTGGAGATGCCTTGGAGATGCAAAGATAGCTTGACAACTAAGTTGTTCAATAATATTTTCAAATCAAATAAGATGCAAGATGTGGAGGAGAAGCTTAGTAGTTCCAATCTTTAAGAATAAAGAAGATATTCAAAGTTGCACAAACTATAGAGGAATTAAGCATATGGGTCATACAATGAAGCTTTGGAAGATAGCCATTGAACATTGATTAAGAAGGATGGTAACTGTTTCAAAAAACCAATTTGGTTTCATGCCTAAGAGGTCGACCAAAGATGTGATTTTCTTAATAAAACAACATATGGAGAGACTTAGGGAGCATAATAAGGATCCACACATAGTCAATTTGGAGAACTTATGACAAAGCACCAAGAAAGGTTATGTGGCAGGCTTTGGAAAAGAAGAAAGTCCCAATAAAGTGCATTACCCTTATCAAAAATACGTACGATAATGTTGTGACTAGTGTCAGAGCATGCGATGGTGAAACCAGTGACTTTCCCATTAACATAGGATTATTTATGAATGGTCAACTTTGAGCCTCTATATTTTTGCTCCAATGATGGATGAAGGTATGCAATGTGAGATTCCTTGGTTTGTGCTCTTTTTTGATGATGTTATGCTAATTGACGAAAGTATGATAGGGGTTGATAGACAATTGGAGTTGTGGAGTGCAATGAACCAAAATTTTCGACTCCGAAAATTCCAGATTGTTAAAGAAAAGAAGAAAGAAGAAAAAAGAAAGAAGGAAAACAGAAAACAACAACATCTCACATTCGCAGCGGATAAAATATAATAACAATTAATAGCATTTATACAAACAAAGCTATAATTGTTACTTTACATTCAATATATCAGAGTTACAACCATTACACACAACTGGATAGTTAAAATTAACTTGTCCCAAAAATACAAACAATGATATATACAATGGAATACTCCATACGTCCTGCCATTCAACTCGCCTCCTGAGCTCCAAACGTCCTTACCTGAAAATCTGTAATACTCGGTCTGACCCGAGCATTACATCAAAATAACACTTGGGTCAGGCTGGAAACTAACGTGAGTAAACCCATATAATATGAAATACCAAGCTATAAAACTTATGTGAATACCAGGGTAACTCGTACGAGTTCTTACTTTATTTAAGTCAATCTTTTATCACACAATGGTTCTCAAATTAAATGTCCATGTTTCTCAATTTATTCCATTCCATCCTGTTTAATTCCACATATCCAATTTATAAAGAATTCAGTTTACTAATCGAAGTGGTTTCGGGTATTACTGATACCCGACCCCGGTCTCTTCGAATTCAATATCATTTCTAATCCAAGTTGTTATGTTTTAAAACAATATAATTCATATCCAGGATATCATACCCCACAACAATTCAACGCAGATAGGTAACCTACAACTGTCCAGTTTTTTTTTTTTTTGAAAGGCAAGGGCATAAACACATTTTATTGACTTAAGCAACATTACAACAGATACAATGCCACAGAACTGACAACCTGTTACAATCATCTTGACAGTTTAATGTAAATAAAACAACCAGAATACAAATTTAAAATTAGGAAACACAAAAAACATGCATCATAATTCACTGCATACAATCTTGAGCAGTGATATTCCAGTAAAGTATATCTGACAATCCAGTAGAAAACCATCTGCAAGAAGTGTTTAAATCCTTTCAAAACTTCAAACAAGATCAGCCTTTAAGTCTCTGAGTATACTGCCATGAATCAAATTGTACAGCTGAGATGAATTCTTACTGCCAGTTCAAAAAATTCTATTATTCCTTTCAGACCACACTGCATAAATCAGTCTCTTAAGAAGCTTTAGCAATAACCTAGTCATACGAGTCTTCCATCTTGTTGCCTTAAAAACATTAAACCATTCAATTTAACTGACTGGTGATGGTTTGTAAAATCCACCATTAGATAGAAGCCTATACCATATTTGATAAACAAAGGCGCACTCAAAAAACAAGTGAGTATTGCTCTCAGTTTCAGATCTGCAGAAAACACATAAATCCTCTGAAATAATACCCATTTTACAAAGCTTATCCTTGGTGTTCAAAGCATTTGCCATCACTTTCCACAACAACAAGTTTTCTTTAGCATTACCACCAATTTTCCAAATTCTTGAGTACCAAGGAAACTGAAAACCATTTTGACAGAGAAAATTGTAAAACAAGTCTAATAGAATGATACTTACCCTTATCTGACCAGATTAGAACATTGTCATTATTTTTAATAGGGTTAGTAGAGATGAAATTCCATAAATTCCTTAGTTGAAAGGAGCTGGAATAAGGTAAAACTAAGCAACCATCATGTATAAACTCATCAACTGTAGCCTGTTCAGAAATTCCTGAATTTCTTCTCAGATTATAATCAACTACAGAACTTAAGATCAAACCTTGTTTAGCCCATGGAGAATGCCAGAAGGACAAACCTTTAATCAAAACATAATTACATTGTAAGAGTGGAACAAAAGTCTCCCTAAGCTTGAGAATACACCTCCAACTCCAACTGCAGTTTTGTGAAATGGGCATAGTCCAAAAATTCCTCTTGCCAATAAGATTGTGATTAACCCATTGAGACCATAAGTTCTTATCAGTTGCAAAGATCTTATTAAAGTACACTGAAATAGCAGCCTTATTCCATTGAAAAATATTAGTAATACAAAGTCCACCATATTTTTTAGCATCAAACAGCTTATAAAAAGAAATAGGAATAAGCTTTCTAGAAAAAGGGTCACCATGCCAGAGGAATTTATTAAGGGCACTAGAAATCATATTAATTAGTTTAACTGGGAGAATGTAGTGCCTAGTCCAATAAGTTGTCATAGCCACAGCAATTGATTGTATAATTGTTAGCCTACCAGCTTGTGACAGTTTATCAATTGGCCATATCTGAAGCCTTTCAATAATCTTCTCAAAGAGAGGCAAACAATTTTGTTTAGTAATTCTAGAGCTAAAGATAGGCAAACCAAGGTAATAAGCATTTTTGGATAATTCTTGAAGACCCGAGTACTTAATAATATCATTTCTCTGAATAGTATTTAAGCCAGCAACCAAAATATTTGATTTTGAAAGATTAATTTGTAGACCAGTGATAGAATAGAAAAATTGCAGAGAGGAAATAATACACTGAATATTATGATAAGTAGGCCTTGTAAAGATGATTAGATCATCAGCAAAGAGAAGGTGAGTAATGAGTGGTTCTTTACATTTGGGATGAAGCTGAAGGACTTTTTTAACAACAAGATCCATCAATATAGAATTTAGAAGCTCCATGACAATTATAAACAAGTATGCAGAAATTGGGTCAACTTGCCTAACACCCTGTACCCCTTTAAAATAACCATATAGTCCACCCTCTCTTGAAATAGAGTACATAGATGATGATATGCATGTATAAATCCAAGCTAGAAAAGGTTTTGGGAAATTCATCCTTGACATAATAGCTAAAATAGAGTTCCAAGAAATTGAGTCAAAAGCCTTCTTGATATCTAGCTTTAACATGCACCTTGGTGAAATATTTTTCCTCTCATAACCATACAATAATTCTTGTGTCAAGAGAATATTGTCACTAATTGATCTTCCACTAATATACGCAGCTTTATTATTGGAGATAATGGATGGCAAGACTACTTGTCACTAATTGATTATTGGAGATATTGGAGATAATTGATCTTCCACTAATAACCATACAACTGTCCAGTTTTGATTGTTCTTTGATGTACTATATGTAAATTGACAGATATAGTTTTTCTTTGCATAAATGCTATTATTTGATATTACATTTTGATCCGCTGCGAATGTGAGATTCTTTGTTTTGTTTGTTGTTTTCTCCTTCTACCTCTTTTCTTCTTTACCATAACAATCAGGAATTTCCACTGTTCGATTGCTTGGCATTTCTATAGTGAACGTATTAATGTCGAGTTTTCAGGGTCGAAAATTTCGAATCGTTACAGACATGTCCTTGTTTCTTCTATTAACTGGTCGTGTTGGAATTTCGAGGATGAAATTTTTTATGATGCAACGACCTAGAATTTCAAACTCTTCACATCTAAATTATTTAAATATTTGAATCTTGGTTAAATATGATTAAAATTTGGATTTATAACCATGTTAATCCCCTTTTAATTAATAAATAATGAAGGTAAACTTGTTTTTGAAATATGTTTACAAAAATAAATACTTGAAGAAATTTTGATAATGTGACTTAAAATCGTTTTATTGATAAACATCTTTTTACTTAATATAAGTTATTTAAAAGTTTTGAGATTACCTAATATATTCGCATGTAATTAATTATCGAATAAAAATATTTTTATGGTTTATGGCTAATTAAACATGTTGGTGATGTCATGCATGAATTCATGGGGAGATATTTTGAAGAGGGGTACATTGGGAAGCCTCAAGGTCTAAGTAAGAGGAGATATTTTGGATAGTAGAAGAACAAGGGAAGGAGCATGCTTATGACCCTTCATAAGAGGTTTAAGGGGTAGGATGACCTTTCTTATACACTTACAAATAATCTTCATTTTTTTCATAAATTAGCATGCAAACTTTAACCATAGAAAACATATAGGTCTTCACCCTATTCTCTCTTCTCTTTAAATTTCTAAACAATAGCAGATCAACTATAAACTTCACCAAACTTTGGCTAAGGTCCTAAGGAAACATAGAAACATGTAATATCACATCAAAGCTTGAAGGAAGGGGGCATAAGGAAGAGATCTAGGGGGTGGATTTGAGCATAAAAGAGAGGAGGAAGATGGCCATGAGTTGTTTGAAGGAAAAGGTTGGGTCTTTTGTTATTTCGTGATGATACAAAGTTGTTCTTGTTTTCCAATGCTTGTGCTTAGATGTTATCAATGGTTTGGGTGAGTTAACTCACCAATATATTATGTATATATGTGTGTATGTCTTTTATAAATATAAAGTTAAAGTGAAAAAATGCAAGTTATAACTTTTGGACCCTTTGCTTTAGAAAGCAAATGAAAACTTTATATCCAGTCTAATCACTTCAGCTACCCTCTATAACATGTAACATGGCCTTGACATTATGTTCATATGTTTGGTTTTGTTGTGTGTGGCATTGAAGTGTGTTTGAACCGAGAAATCTCGATATAAATGCACTTCATAAATCCTTTGTGTTTGACCTCCTCAAAATGGTTATATGTGAATATATTATGAAAGTAAATATTTTAGTGTGCTCTACACTTGTAATAGTGTATGGGATTGAAATGGTTAGGAAAATTATATAAATGATAGAACAAAGTTGAAAATTTTAGAAGTGAAACAGACGCTATAAATGCTCATTAAATAGCTTGGTTTTGGGATATTTTTTATATTATTTTGAAAAATATCCTTAGAGGTTTCTTTGCATGGTTTTTAAGTACTCTAAGTATACTTCTTATTGTTAAAAATTTCAGATACTAAAATATTAATTTGAATAGAGAAAATTGGGCATAAATTTTCATGGTTTCTTATTGGCTCTATGTCTGGTAGCATATACAACACTTAATAATGCCTCTTTAACTAAAAACAGCATTTCGAGCCTGCTACAACATTGTTTTGGTGTTGTGTTGTTTTAAGCAAGTTTGTGATTTTAAATAAATTTAAATTGATGCTTAAATTAGATATTTTTATAAGATATTTTTAGGGAAGGCTAATAGTAGGTTTTAAAGTACTTTAAAAATAGTTTGAAGTTAAAATATATTTCTATCGATTATTTATGAATTTTTGAAGTAAAGCGTTATACATATAACATGCTTTTTATGTTTCTTGTTAAATTATAAATTAGTTATTTTTAGGCAATATTTTATATGGATATTTAAAAAAAAAATTAGGTAATTAAAAAGTATTTATGTATAAATTTGGAATGTAAGTTAATTATTTTATAAAAGATAAGTAGGTTTTGTTATAGTGCTTAGTTATATTAAACATTTTTGAGAGGTTATTAAAAAGAATATTAGTTTGTTAAATAAGTTTAGGTAAACTTATATCTTTAAAAAAATTAAAGATAATGCTAAGTAAAAATGGTTTCGGTTTTATAGTAAAAAATGTCTAAGTAACATTTGTTTTTAACCCATTTGAATATACTTCTGTACATAAGTAGGTCCTTAAAAAGAATATTTTAAAGGTATACTTATATTATTAAGTATACCATGCTTTTGAGTTTATAGTAAACAATGTTTAAGTAACATTTATTTTTAACTCTTTTGAATATAGTTTGGAATATGTTTATTCCTGTAAAATGATCGGTTTAAAGATAATGATAAGTATAAAGTGTTTTGGGTTTATAGTAACAACATTTTGGTAACATTTTTTTAATCTTTTTTATTATATGTTACGTATAAAATCTTGTTAAGTGATTTGTGAATATTTATACATTTGAGATATGTATATGAATATATTTCGATGTACTGAAAAGAATAGAAATGAATAGTGAAATAGTAGTATGCATGTATGTATATATATATATATATCTTTTGTAAAGGTATTTTAAATATATATATACAAGTATTTACAAATAAGCATTATTTGCATACGGTGATTAGAAGTCGATTGTGTGACTTATTCGTGCTTTGTATGTTTACTTATTTATGGAAAGCATACTCTTATACTTAGCACTAAAAGCCGACAAAGTGGACTTTTTCTATCTGTGATAGTCAAGAATGAAGTGTCAAGGTAGGGCTTGGATGCAACCATTTCTCTATCCTACCTAGCTTCACTCTTAACCAAGGGATATCGTAAGTTGAGAAGGTCTGAAACGGTGATAAGTATACAAGACCTGATTTCCATATGTGATCATTTTTTCCTATAGAATTTGACCAAAATAACTTAGAAAGTATATAAAAGATTCATGGATTCATAAAGTTTAAGATCTCCTGGGAAGGACTCGTTAGTATGAAATGTCTCTTGCTTTAAGAATATATATATATATATATATATATATATATATATATATATATATATGAGATCCCCTAAGGCGGATTCCTTTATGTTGTTTGCATACATCTAAAAAGAATTAGAGTTGATTAACCGAAAATTCATCGATTTAGTTTTGAAGAGTCCCGTATTGGATAAATACTTATGTATTACTTACCAAAAACTACTTCAAAACTGGTATATGATTTCTATGTTTTAGAAGTGATTATGGAGCGAAATTTTCTAGAGTTGAACTGTCTATTATAAGGTTAAGTCTAAAAGGAACGTTAGCCTTAGCTTTTCGGATAAATTCTATAGAGTTGCATTGTCTATCCTAAGGTTAAATCCAAGGGAGAGATTGGTGTTAGCATTTGTCGGTCGACTTATGATGGAATCCATGGAGAGATTCATGAACTGATTGAGTGATGATGACTCGTGTGTTAAGATGTTGGAATCCATGGAGAGATTTGAAATCTGTTTGAGTAATGAAGACTCGCGTGTTGAGATGTTGAACGTGACTTCACCATCGGAAATGACAGAAAACAAAGTGGGATGCATAGTCGGTGGGTTTAGCTAATTCAGGGATACATCAAGTCCAAATATCTTGATATGCTTTCCATTGAGGTGCATGGGAGTTGATGGTATTCGATATCACTTGTTCGATCATGGAGCAGCTATGTTTTTCCTTTGTGGCATAATTTTTCTCGAGATATACATGGTTTCGAAAGATACTTTCCAACCCTTGTTAGGAGGCCGACCTAGATGTACCGAGGAGACCTCCAATGGAAATTCATATGAGAACGTATATTAGCGGTTTTAGTTTTACTTCTAATGTTGTTGTGTTGTGCGATGCAAGTAGCACAACTATTTTCTGATTTATATTATACACCTTAGACATTATCTATTGTATCTCCATATATACTTATTAGATGGTTTGGTTCATTTGAGGGGAAAACCGTTACGGTGTTTTGAACAGTCTAAAAAGTTGTTATATGACATACACATATTTCTTGAGTTTCTCACAATAGAGTTATGTCTAACTCTTGGTTTTATCTTTCCCTTATTTCTCGGGTGCTCTTTCGACGGTCTAAGAAAGGAAAAATTTCATTGATATTTTTTGGAGCTTAAGAGATGAGCTAGATGCTTCCATCCGCCTATAGTTGTATTTTATTTCCACAGCACTACTAGTATGTATATATTAGCAATTGTAAGGATATGCAGTTATAACTGTGCAGGTTAATGTTATGAAACACCCCATATTTTTAGTAACATTATTAGGAACATTTAATTAGGAAAATTAAATGAAATAATGTAAAATGGTTAGCGGGTTGATATTTTTGATTAGTATGGGTAGCCGTGCCATATACAAATGAACTAAGGAATTAAAATGTTAAGGCAAATAGGTATGAGGCAAAGTTGGAATAAGAGTATTCTAATACCTTAAACCTGTAACAGCCTGATATTTTCAGCCATTCGCATCTACACATGTCAGACTTGAATTGCTCAAAATAACGCATTGTAAATAAATTTAGAGCAAATGAAACACAATCACAGAATCACAGACACAGGAATATCAGAATAACTCGCAGCGGAAATTAAAATACCATAGTAGTTCATGAAGCTACTATAATAAACTCTCAAAACAATTACATAATAGCAGTTTGAAAACATATACAACAGAAATCTCAAATACATAGAAGTTTATAAATACCAGAGCTGAAATAGAACAACTGAAATTGAAAGGTAGTAGATAACTAGACAAGCAGAATCTCCTGCGATTCCTAGCTTCAGAAAAGAAATCCAAAGCTAAGCTGTAAATACTTAGGCTGACCGGAGCGTAAAGTAAAACACAAAACACTCGAGTCAGGACATATATACTTATATAATGTAAACCAACTCAAGTGAACTGTAGTAGTAATGTACAATAACTTAAAGGATGCTTGGGATCGCCCATCCTTAAAGGATCAGTTAAACTATAAATTAAATACATCCCGTGGTTAAAATTTCAAAATGGTATTTTATACTTCTAAATCAAATCTCATTTAAAAATTCAATATCATTTCAAATTCATTTTGAAATATCAAAATATCATATCTTCCAAAACCTCATTCGGTTTTATTTAATTTAAATACCATTTCAAATCACAATTCAAAATGGTTTATATTTCAAATCAAAATACTCCATTTAAACCTACTAAATATTCCAATTAAACCAATTAAATATTCCATTTAAATCATTTAAATATTCCATTTAAATCATTTAAATAGTGAAGTTATTATATTTATTAATCAAATATCAAATTCTCATAAATTTAGCCTTTTCAAAGTTCATTTATTCTTTTAAATTTATCAAAACAGTATAAATTCAATTTTTGCAGCACTTAGAAGATGCTACGGAAAGTTATGTTTTAAAACAATTCATTTAACAAAAGACAGCATTTAAAATGCTGTAATAGGTTTAATTTAGTTCAAATAAAACCTTAGTTAATTTCAGCAACTACAGCACTTACAAAGTGCTATAATAGCCCTTAATTCAATTTAGTCATTTAGTTCATTTCTATCAACTAAAGCATTTACAAATGCTGTAATAACCTTTACATTAGAAATAATAACATTTCAAAAATGTTATCGATTAAATTCTAAATATTCAATATAATTTCAAAAATAATCAAATTTTTATTTAAATAATTTTAAACTTACAAAATCATATATTTTCACTTTTAAAACAATCATTTAAATACCCTTATATTTATGATTTTATAAAGTTAAATTTTCATTCAAAAATCAACTAATAATAATTTACTTATATAATTCAACATTCAAATTCAATTCTTTATATTAAATTTTTAGCTTAATACTTAAGTTTAAATTTTCAAATATAACTTATTTTTAATTTTATTTACTTAACTTAAAATTCATATTTAAACAAAATTCACAAATTTCCAATTTAAGTTATATTCCAAAATTCAACTTAAATATTCAGTTATTTAACCTTTTAACTTATTCAAAATCATTAACACTTTATAAAATCATTTTAAATTCATTTTAAATTCAAATTTTAAATCTATTTATAATATTCCCTACTTAATTTAAATTCCATTTATAACCAAATCATAATTGCCAGAATAACTTATATTTCAAATTTCTAACTTTGCCATTAATTTATTTCACTTATAAATTTTTTGAAAATCAATAATACTTTACAAAAAATCATTTTTAATTAAGTTTAAATCAAAATATTATAATTTTTACATTTCTAAAATACTTTAAATTTTATAAAAATATATTTTAACCACAGTCTATACAAAATTTTCTAACCTAAGTCCAATGATACGGATAATATATCATTTCAATCCGTAATTTACAAAGAAAAAATACGGGTTCTATCATTTCAAACCCGCAATCCCAAGTAAATAAAAATAAATAAAAATCGCTTAGGCCTATCATTTCAGCCCATAACGATTTTCCCTATTCTAAAGTCCGTTCAGGTATGTATTATTTCAACCCATAGTGATTCAAATTTAAAGGGAACTTGTAGTGTGATAAACTGATATAAATAACAGAATAGCATTATATAACAGTAACAGATGTTATAACAGGTAAATAAGCATGGGTGAACATCATATGATCATAGCATAGTGAATATAGCATGGTGATATATTTTACAGATTCAAATGTGATCGGTTTACTAGTCATATAAGTATAAATACTGTCTTGTGAGAATTACTCACTGGTATAAGCTGAAGACAACAACCAAAGTACACAAACTGAGATCCCCAAAGGAACGAAAGCACGACAATGATTCGAGAGTAGGAGAGCCAAAGCTAGTTGCCTTGTTGCATGACAAACAAAACAAAGTATAATACATAAATTTCAAACCAAACTATTATAAACAAAGCTAGAAATATAAACACAATACATAGCTAAACTTTTGCACTTGCATTCAACCACTTATGCTTCAGCAATGGGCTAGAAAGGCACTGTAATGGGATGGTTTTGGATCAGGTTTGGATCAGGTTAAGGTCATATAGGGGTCGGCCAAAGCAATATAAAGGAGATGAAGGTATGTGTGTATGCATTTACAAAAACAAGGCAACTACAAGTAACAACACGGATTTCAAGGCCTAAATGTCTTCGGCCAAGGGACTATTGGGCATGGCCTGATCTGGTATGATCAACTACAGGTGAGGCATGGGTCCTAGGCTCAGGTTGTGGCTGGTGGTGGTGGTGAATGGCCGGCCAAAGCATGACGGTGGAGTGGGGGATCAAGTAGAGCTCGGCTAGCATGAATAAAGTGGAGTTTTTTTTATCATTTTCTTAATGGATCTTCAACATGGATGGCTCGGCTCTAGAATGGCAGTGGAGAGGAGGGTATGGTGGCTGGAATAGGTGGTGGTGGAGGTGGCCAAGGGGCTGGAGTTGGAGAGGCCGAACTTAAGTAGGTGATTACAAGTGCAAAATTGAAACAAATCCAGTAGAAAAGGTGAAAAAAGAAAAGAAAGTTTTACCAAAAATTTTCTTCAGGAAGAGGCTGAAAGTTTTTAGGGTTGAGGAGGATATATTTTCACGTGAGAAATAAAGTGGAGTCGGCTGAAAAAAGGAGTATAAGGCAGCAAATTGAATTAGTGCATTGATTGGTGAAAAGGTGATTAGAATAGGAAAAGACAAGGCACTTAAAGAGTCACAAACTATTCATATTTCCGTAATTCTTTTTAAATTTTTGAATACATGTAAAATACTTATAAATACAGATAAAACACGAAAATATGATAAATGTACAAAAATAAATAAATGAATATTAATTAAATATAATTAAATTAGGAAAAATAGAAAAAATTGAAACTAAGCTAAAAAAATTTGAAAATAAATGCAATAAACTTTAAAAAAAATTAAACATCACTTTAAAAATGTTTTAAAATAAAATATATACCTAACATGTCATATAACACATATTAGAACATGATTTGACAAATAAAAATATTATTTATATAATTTGAAATAAACAATATTGTTAAATAAATTATTGTACACACAATATTGTAAAATGCATAACTTTCACAATATAAATCAGATTTCAACGAAATGAAAAGCGGCATTCTCAAAATTTAATATATTTTCATAATAAAAGATAAAATTCAAAAATTCAAATATTTAAATTTTAAATTTAAAAGTCAAAGTTTGACCAGATTGACCAAAAATCTACTTTTTCTGGGAATATCCTATTTATTCAAGTTTGAAATTATAATTCACACAAAAATCAAAATATACTCTTAAAATAAAAAAAATTATTTATTTTAATAAATATAATAAAGTTTTTAAATCAGGAGTTTCAATTTAAATAATTAAATAAATAATTAAAATAATCGCAAAATACTGGGTTGTTACACTCTCCCCCACTCAAATCTTTTCGTCCTCAAAAAGAACGAACAAGGAAAATAAGGAGAAGCCAGATACAAAACAAATAGTACCTGGAAAAACAATTTCGGATCCGAAGCACGAATGCTCTCCTCCGTCTCCCAGGTACAATCTCGATCATCAGTACCCCATTGTACCTCGATCAGACTAACAAATTCCCTTCTTAGCTGCTTCATACCTCTTCTGACAATACGAAGTGGCTTACTCTCGACAGTCAGATTAAGCTAAATATCCAAAGTATCAAGAGCAGTTTGTTGAACAAAAAGAGATGGGTCAAGAAGATACTAGAGGAGATGTGAGACGTGGAATACATCATGCACTCTAGAAAGTTTCTCGGAAAAATCTAAACGATAAGCCAAAGAACTAACTCTTTTCATAATGCAGAAAGGACCCTCAAAGAAGAAGAAGGTAGGAATAGCTAAAAGGAAAAATAGGTTGGAACACAAGGATGGACCATTATTTTAAAACCATATACATTTCAACTTAAAATTTTATATTTACAACATTTTAAACATTTTATAATATGATAAATAGTCATTTGATTCAAATTTTATAGTTCGAAGTAAACAATATTTAAAACATTTTTAAATTATTTAGACAATTAAAATAAATGATCAAAATATCCTTTATATAATATACTTTATCAAAATACTTTTATAACTCGATGTCTTAACAAGTTTACTTTCGTTCCTACAGACTCTGGCCATGTGTTGATCAGACGCAAAGCTAGGATTCTCCAGGTGCTTAGTAGACTTGTTTCAACACCCAGTGAAAATACTGGAAAACCTTTTAAAACAACAGATATGGAAAGTACAATCCAAACAAATCAACCAAACCAAAACATATGTCTAACCATGGATCGCAGATACACAATGGTTACGCCTGGATCCCCCAGGAAACAATCCATATCTGTAAGCTTTCTCAGCCCTGCGAGTTACGCCATGATGACTAGTAGAATGCAGGATACACAATGGTTACGTCTAAATCTCCCAGGAAACAATCTGTATCCCTAGGCCGTCTCATCCAGGCAGTTTCGCTACTAATGCGACCTACATAGATTGTAGGATACACAATGGTTACGCCTGGATCCCCCAGGAAACAATCCATAACCCTAGGTCATCTCAGCCAGGCAGTTACGCTATGTAGTCACACTCGTAAGACCATGGAGATCGCCATGGAATTCGATGGACACTCGAGTATCATATCCGAAAAACCCAAACCAGAGAGAATAATATCGATAGAATGAATCCACAGTGTGGCCACAAAGCGGATATGAAGCAGTAGGCACTTTCCATATCTTTACTTCGAAAATATGTATCATATAGTACCTTTCAAAATCACTTTCAAATATCATACGTATATAAAGTCCATTATATATAAGATTCCATTTCAAATCGAATACTTTTCAAATCAATAGTATGTCAAATCATACTTATATAGACTTTGATTATATAAGATTTCAATTTACAAGTTGAGTACCTTTACAAATCAATAGTTTTCAAATCACTTCATACTTATACAAATCAATATTATATAAGTTCAATAACTCCCAAATCAAAGTATTTAAATAAACAAGATTCTCCATTTCAAACCATTTCAATATCAATTCAGTTTCAAAATCATATATGATTTTGCCAAATCATTTCTTCCTAATTATATATTTTCAGTTTCAAAATTTCTTAAAACAGTAGATTTAGAAAATAATCCAAATTTTCAAATCAACAAAATTTAGGTCAAACAAATTCATTTCCATTTCAAACATATATTCACTTTCAAAAATCATAATACTTTCAAAGTTATAAATCTTTCGAAACCAAAATACTTGAAATCATTATACTTTGAAAATCATAACCTTTCGAAATCATACATTTGAAATCATAAAACATTCTTTTAATTCTTTACATTTCACAAATTATTCAATTAAACCCAAATCTTAAATTTTCAATTTTAATTCAATTCAAACCATCAGTTTCACTTCAATTTAGTTTTCCAACAAAACCATTTCAAATATTATCAAATTTCAAATAAAGATTTGATCCATAAAATAAACTATTCATTCTTTAATATATTTCAAAGCTTAAATATGCCATATTCCAAAACTGAATTTTATAATTTCATATATCTCAAATTTTACTTCATTATTACTTAGTTTTTAAATATTCATTTCATAAATCCATCATTTTTAAATAAACTCAAATTACAAGTAACCAAATATCCTTTCATACCAATATAAAATTCAAATATTCATTTATCAAAATCAATTATCATTTCAAATTCACATTCTTTATCAAAATAAAGATTAAATCATTTCCAAACCATTTCAATCATCAAAATATCTAAAATGGCTACAAAGTTTAAAACCATCAATTTCTAAAACCTTCAAACTATTTATTTCTGTATGAAAATTCCAATTTGCCATTGGAAAGATTATTATTCTATATATATACTTTATTAAAAACATTTCAAATCTATATTTCATACCAGTATAATTCAAAATAGTCTTAGTTATTTCACTCAACAAACAGTTTCAAACTTATATAAATCATATTACTTTATACTTTAATCATACCAAACTAAACTTATATTCTTTATCAAATACCCTATACCTTTCAAAATTACTTGGCTTTGCAAAGTTAACCTTGATTTGGAAGTGCTCGAACCTTTAAAATATTCGAAGAAATCATATTTTCAATCAAACAGTTGGAAATCACCAACAAATCGGTAAAAATTCCAAAAGATAGGGTTATACCAAAAGAATCTGAATCGTGAGGACTGAACACCGCCTTACTTTACATCATTTCAAATATATATATATATATATATATACACACACACACACACACACACACATATATCTTTTAAATATCAAACCATGCTTCAAAATCTAAAATCAAAATTTGGTTTCAAAAAATCACTCGCATAGCAAAGCTAATAGAGTGGCCTCACACCCACTCAGAAACTCGAAAATCAATGTCGATGATGCATGCATTCATCACCGAAATTATTTTCCAGCGACATAAGTGGGTTCTGGACTTTTATTTTCTTGAAACTTCTTTTAAATCTCTTTACAATCATTGGAATTCATTCGAATACATTTGAAACATTTCTTATTCGGAAAAATATCTTTAAATCATATTAATATTATATATTTTTCAAATCTTAAAACCGATTTCAAAACACCGGAGTTCGATTCCTCGAAATTCAAATTCAAAAACCTTTCAATTATAAATCATTTTTATATAAATCAAATTCTCATAAATTTTAAAATTTCAAATCCTTTCGAAATTTCAATTTTTCGTTTTAAAAGATATAAAATCACTATTATATACAAAATAGGGTCATCCTTATCAAAATAATAATTTTGATGCATGCACAAATTCCAAAATACAACCAAACACAAATTTCCAAAGAATGTTTCAAGGATAGATTTCAAACAAATAGAGATTCAAATTTAGAGGACTCTAATCAAAAAGAATTTTGGTTCGGTGATAAGCTCAAACAAAGATAAGATAATATAATTACCAAATAGAAGATGGATAAGCCTTTGTAAATTGCGGGCAACCTTAACCGGGTCAACCGTGACTTCAGGAATATAACCAATGCGGAAATCTAAGGCAAATCGACATTCGATCGCCAGAGAGAATCCAGATAGAGCAGGAGATAGATAGCATCATAAACCGAGGATATGGAAATCTTTGGTTAATCAATGCCAATTGTAAAGGAGTTTCACCCCTTTACAAATCATTCAAAGATTGGCGGAATCACCGATCTTTATAGAGGCCACTCCAAAGTGGAGTTATGGAATGCCCCAAAATCAAAAGGGTAAAATAGGGAAGACAAGACTGGATTTCAGAACAAGTAGGAGCATTCCAAAGTTTAAGAAATCCTAATCGATAAGAATCCAAACCAAGAGATTTGTAACAAGGTGGATACAGAAGGAATGAAGTTTAGAAAATCTTGGTTTCAAAATAAGAAAAAATTTATACCAAAATAATCTTTGAAAATCCTTTAAAAATCATTTGGAAATTATTTTATACTTCGAAAATACGCTCACTCACAAGGAAATGATTCTGAGATTGATTTCACTCATTCTAGGGTATTTCTACCCTATCTCTAATGAGTTTTTGCTCCGCATGCTAAGGTTTTCCTAAAACCAAAGCTCTGATACCAACTGTAACGGGCCGCGCCAGTGGGGTAACACCAACCGTAGCATACATCGGTACCTGTGTTCTGCCTTTACGGTCAGCCTCACGACTGCACCACCAACCCCCGCGGGGACATGTAGGAGTAGGAGTCAACCGTTCGCTACCAAACCAAGAAGCGAGAACCCCCTATCATGCTACACCCTCTAAGTGCAATGACAGACACACATGCCGGACTTGAATTGCTCAAAATACCGCATTGTAAATAAATTTGGAACAAATGAAATACAATCACAGAATCACAGACAAAGAAATTTCAGAATAACTCACAGCAGAAATTAAAATACCATAGTAGTTCATGAAGCTACTATAACAAACTCTCAAAACAATTACATAATAGAAGTTTGAAAACATATACAACAGAAATCTCAAATACATAGAAGTTTTGTAAATACCAGAGCTGAAATAGAACAACTGAAACTGAAAGGGAGTAGATAACTAGACAAGCAGAATCTCCAGCGATTCCTAGCTCCAGAAAAGAAATCCAAAGCCAAGCTGTAAATACTCAGGCTGACCCGAGCGTAAAGTAAAACACAAAACACTCGAGTCAGGACATATATACTTATATAATGTAAACCAACTCAAGTGAACTGTAGTAGTAATGTACAATAACTTAAAGGATGCTTGGGATCGCCCATCCTTTAAGGATCGGTTAAACTATAAATTAAATACATCTCGTGGTTAAAATTTCAAAATGGTATTTTATACTTCTAAATCAAATCTCATTTAAAAATTCAATATCATTTCAAATTCATTTTGAAATATTAAAGTATCATACCTTCCAAAACCTCATTCAGTTTTATTTAATTTAAATACCATTTCAAATCACAATTCAAAATGGTTTATATTTCAAGTCAAAATACTCCATTTAAACCTATTAAATATTCCAATTAAACCAATTAAATATTCCATTTAAATCATTCAAATATTCCATTTAAATCATTTAAATAGTGAAGTTATTATATTTATTAATCAAATATCAAATTCTCATAAATTTAGCCTTTTCAAAGTTCATTTATTCTTTTAAATTTATCAAAATAGTATAAATTCAACTTTCGCAGCACTGAGAAAATGCTATGGAAAGTTACATTTTAAAACAATTCATTTAACAAAAGACAGCATTTAAAATGCTGTAATAGGTTTAATTTAGTTCAAATAAAACCTTAGTTAATTTCAGCAACTACAACACTTACAAAGTGCTATAATAGCCCTTAATTCAATTTAGCCATTTAGTTCATTTCTATCAACTACAACATTTACAAATGTTGTAATAACCTTTACATTAGCAATAATAACATTTTAAAAATGTTATTAATTAAATTCTAAATATTCAATATAACTTCACAAACAATTAAATTTTTATTTAAATCATTTTAAACTTATAAAATCATATACTTTCACTTTTAAAACAATCGTTTAAATACCCTTATATTCATGATTTTATAAAGTTAAATTTTCATTCAAAAATCAATTAATAGTAATTTACTTGTATAATTCAACATTCAATTTCAATTCTTTATAATTAGATTTTTAGCTTAACACTTAAGTTTATATTTCCAAATATAACTTATTTTTCACTTTATTTACTCAACTTAAAATTCATTTTTAAACAAAATTCACAAATTTCCAATTTAAGTTATATTCCACAATTCAACTTAAATATTCAGTTATTTAACCTTTTAACTTATTCAAAATCATTAATACTTTATAAAATCATTTTAAATTCATTTTAAATTCAAATTTTAAATGTATTTATAATATTTCCTACTTAATTTAAATTCCATTTATAACCATATCATAATTTCCAGAATAACTGATATTTCAAATTTCTAACTTTGCCATTAATTTATTTCACTTATAAATTTTTTGAAAATCAATAATACTTTACAAAAAATCATTTTTAATTTAGTTTAAATCAAAATATCATAATATTTAAATTTCTAAAATACTTTAAAATTTTAGAAAAATATATTTTAACCATAGTCTGTATAAAATTTTCTAACCTAAGTCCAATGATACGGATAATATATCATTTCAATCCGTAATTTACAAAGGAAAAATCCGGGTTCCACCATTTCAAACCCGCAATCCCAAGTAAATGAAAATAAATAAAAATCGTCCAGGCTTATCATTTCAGCCCACAATGATTTTTTCCTATTCTATAGTCCGTTCGGGTATGTGTCATTTCCACCCATAGTGATCCTATTCTAAAGGGAACTTGCAGTGTGATAAACTGATATAAATAACAGAATAGCATTACATAACAGTAATAGATGTTATAACAAGTAAATAAGCATGGGTGAACATCATATGATCATAGCGTAACAAATATAGCATGGTGATATATTTTAAAAATTCAAATGTGATCGGTTTACTAGTCATATAAGTATAAATACTGTCTGGTTAGAATTACTCACTGGTATAAGCTGAAGGCAACAACCAAAGTACACAAACTGAGATCCAATAAGGCACGAAAGCATGACAAAGATTTGAGAGAGGGAGAGCCGAAGCTAATTGCCTTGTTGCATGACAAACAAAAAAAAGTATAATACATAAATTTCAAACTAAACTATTATAAACAAAGCTAGAAATATAAGCACAATACATAGCTAAACTTTTGCACTTGCATTCAACCACTTATGCTTCAGTTATGGGCTGGAAAGGCGCTTTAATGGGACGGTTTTGGATTAGGTTTGGATTAGGTTAAGGTCATATAGGGGTCGGCCAAAGCAATATAAAGGAGATGAAGGTATGTGTGCATGCATTTTCAAAAACAAGGCAACTACAAGCAACAACACGGATTTCAAGACCTAAATGTCTTCGGCCAAGGGACTATTTGGCATGGCCTGATCTGGTATGATCAACTACAGGTGATGCATAGGTCCTAGGCTCAGGTTGCGGCTGGTGGTGGTGGTGGATGGCCGTCCAAAGCATGATAGTGGAGTGGTGGATCAAGTAGAGCTCGGCTAGCATGAATAAAGTGGAGTTTTTTTTATTATTTTCTTAATGGATCTTCAACTTGGATGGCTCAGATCTGGAATGGCAGTGGAGAGGAGGTATAGTGGCTGGAATAGGTGGTGGTGGAGATGGCCAAGGGGCTGGAGGTGGAGAGGCCGAACCTAAGTAGGTGATTACAAGTGCAAAATTCAAACAAATCAAGTAGAAAAAGGGAAAAAAGAAAAGAAAGTTTTACCAAAAAATTTCTTCAGGAAGAGGCCAAAAGTTTTTAGGGTTGCGGAGGATATATTATCACATGAGAAATAAAGTGGATTCGGTTGAAGAAAGGAGTATAAGGCAGCAAATTGAATCAGTGCATTGATTGGTGAAAAGGTGATTAGAATAGTAAAAGACAAGGCACTTAAAGAGTCACAAACTATTCATATTTCCATAATTCTTTTTAAATTTTTAAATACATGTAAAATACTTATAAATATAGATAAAACACGAAAATATGATAAATGTACAAAAATAAATAAATAAATGTTAATTAAATATAATTGAATTAGGAAAAATAGCAAAAATTGGAACTAGGCTAAAAAAATTTGAAAATAATGCAATAAACTTTGGAAAAATTTAAACATCACTTTAAAAATGTTTTAAAATAAAATATATATCTAACATGTCATATAACACATATTAGAACATGATTTGACAAATAAAAATATTGTTTATATAATTTAAAATAAACAATATTGTTAAATAAATTAATGTACACACAATATTGTAAAATGCATGACTTTCACAATATAAATCAGATTTCAACGAAACGAAAAGCATTACTCTAAAAATTTAATATATTTTTCATAATAAAAGATAAAATCAAAAAATTCAAATTTTAAATTTAAAAGTCAAAGTTTGACCAGATTGACCAAAAATCCACTTTTTCTGGAAATATCCTATTTATTCAGGTTTGAAATTATAATTCACACAAAAATCAAAATATACTCTTAAAATAACAAAATTTATTCATTTTAATAAATATAATAAAGTTTTTAAATTAGGAGTTTCAATTTAAATAATTAAAATAAACCATTAAAATAATCGCAAAATACTAGGTTGTTACAAAACCCTTAACTCCATCGTTCTCACGTTCATTCTAAATTCACAAAACAAAATACAAGCTAGAGGCTGGCCACCATTAGGAAAAGTAAAGAGAAGATTTCAAGAGGAAAAGCTTTAGCAAGTTAATCAATATCAAATCTCAAATCCTTAATCTCAAAGCTAAGGTGAATAATTCACTCATCTCATGTTTTCTAATGAGTTTTGGTTTTAAGGTTAAACCCGATTTATTTTGCAAGGTTATGCCATGTTTTTGAGTGATTAAATGTTTATATATGCCTTTTGATGATTTATGCTTATTCATATAGTTTTGATGATATGTTATAATGTGAAAACCATATTAAATGACATCTAAATGCCTTGTGCATTTAGATTTAGATCAGAATTGATATTATAGAGATTGTAACCGCCCAGACCGGACCTTCAAAAATCGACACCGAATACATCACCCGTATTCGAATGCCGCAGATCCAAACGTCGAATCTAGTTCGCGGGAGCTTATAACACATTAAGTACAACAACACGGTGGAAGAAAAATGAATATATCATTGATATACAACATTTGATACAACAATGAGACAATTGAATACAATATCAGAGACAAAAGATATACAACTGCGGAATATATAACAACCCGGGATTTTAGAGATTACTGTTAATATTAAATTATAATGCAAATTATAATTTAATATTGTGTTTAAAAATGATTTGGATAACAAAATGAGGGATTATATTGTTTATTTTATATAAACAATATCTTGATGAATATAATTTGGGATTTGAAATTTAAATAAGTAATATTATTTTATTTGAAGCCTTTTTCAACATTTGATGGTTGAAAAAAAAAGTGTAAGTGAATGAAATAAAGTTTGAAAAAAAACCTTATTTATGGATTTGGATTGAAAATAAATAATTGTGATGGTTTAACTTTTAGTTAATTAGTAATATTGGAAATTTATTCCAATGTTAGCCTTTTATTGTAAAATAAAAGGAATAATATGAAAAATAAAATAAAATTTGAAAGTGTAATTAGGTTTGGAATGATGTATTAATGTTATTAAAATGTTAAAACATTTTAATATGCTTCATTAGGCTTAAAACTAAATTTTATTTGGTTGAAATGGGTGAAAATAGTGATTTTTCACTAAAAATGGGAATGTTGGTAAATATTGTTAAAAATTTATGTTATATGGGAAAAAAATAATATTTTTAATTGGAAAATTAAATTTTTAATGTCACTAACATGTTCCCTTTATTAAAAAATGAACAATCCAACTTGTTTCATGTGATTTGGAAATTCTATGCAAAAGTTATGTGTAAAATACTAAAACACATATGCTTAATTTCTCTAAGTATTTTAGGTTGGGCTATAAGGTAAGGTTTGAATCCAAAACCCAACATACGGAGGCTTCTGAGGAGAGAATACTAACACTATGTATTTTTTTTCCTTGTACTTCTTCTTCTCCAAAGCTTATAAAGTAAATAGAAACATGAAAAGCAATGGCCTCCTCAAACAAAAAAAAAATTATAGTTTCAATCAATTTGCTACAAATTCAAGAAGTAAATCAACCAAATAAAGATTAGAGAAGGTTATTTGAAGTAGTTTCTTCCTTAAAGCTTCAATCTTCCAGCTACAAATCTGAGTTTTGCCCTACAAAATCACAAGATGGGTATCAAAATTCACATTTTCTAGCTTTGATTGAGATTTCAATGTAAGAAATCTCAATTTCGTTTATTGCATGTTCATTTGTAAATTGTTGTCAGTATATTATACATAACTTTTTCAATTCTAAACCAAATTCGATGAATTTAGATGCTCTTTAAAGCTTAGATTATGTGCTACAAGTTTCATGTTTTTATTTTTCCAAAATTTTGATGTTTGGTTGCTTAAAATTATGCTTGTTTGTTGCTGTCCCGAGAGCAAATTGACAGCAACAATAATCACAGGCCTAAGAAGTATTTTAGCCATAAGGTTCTCGTTTCTTATCCAATTTAGGTCAAATCTCTTTTGATGGAAACTAGATTCAATAAGAAATAATTTCTCTTCAGGTTACATTACGATATTTTAACATTTGACTGACCTGTAATAGATTTGAAAACAAAAGTATAGTTCTGCCTTTGACATAATTTCATGAGTTTGAGTCTGATATTGTTTGAGCTATATCTTTCTCGTTTTAGATCGGAATTCCATGATTTTTAATGTTACAGAAAGATTAATTCATTTTCTACGACTTTTATGTTTTGTATTTTCTGTAATTTTGAGGTTAGATATGTCAAAATCTAATTTTTCTACTGCTAACCCGAGAGCAAAACCAATGTTTGCTCTGTGCTTGAAGCTGAAACGAAATTGGCCATAACTTCTTCGTTTATTAAGAGAATTTGATAATTTTGAATGTTTCGAAAAGCTCAGATCTTGTGCTACAAGTTTTTTTCATTTTGTTTTATGAAATTTTGATGCTTTTGTGGTCAAAATTATGGTTATATGTTGCTGTCCTGAGAGCAAGATGATAGCAACAAGAAACATTGACCTTAGAATTGTATTAGCCCGTTTTTACTCTTATTCTCTTTTGGTTTTGATGATATTTTTGAGATTTTTGAGAGCTATGATGCCTACCAATAGGCTAGCTACATTTAGGGAATTTAAAATTCAAATTTAAATAGAATTTGAATTGTTTTGGGTTAAATTTGAATTGAATTCATATTGAACTCAAGTTATCGGTCTTGAGTTATCTTTCTTGTTTTTCATTGTTTTCGAGTATGTTTTTACTAAACCATTTTTGAAGTGATTTTTTTGAAATAAATGAGCATTTTAAATTATTATTATATAGTATTTTAAAATTATTTTTCTAAAAAAAAGATATATTTATTCCCTATAATGAAGGAATTTCAAATATTGGTTTTACTAATCTTTTCGGGAAAATGTTTTAGAAGCTTGTTTTCTCTAGTATACTATTTTAGATATAAAACATACACTTATACTATTCGAACGTATGAGAAAGAGAATTAAAAGATTTAGTAAAACACGTGGTATGGGACATGTGTGTTTACTATTTCGGTTAATTCCGGACTTGTACGATCGAAGCTATTTGATTCTGAGATGTTTTGCCATTTTATGGCACATTTTGATTTTTATAATTCCTATTTATTGGAATTATTTAAGATGGCCAATATTTGGCAAACATTATGGTTTGAGATCTCCTATATCGAAGTATGGTCGATGGGATCCATCACGATGTTTTATTTACTTGCCAATGATATAAGGCAAGTCTTGAGTTTATGATTTCATATTTTGAGATTTATGGTTTATGAGGAACCATCACGATGTTTTCACTTGTCTATGAGATGAAACAAGTTATGATGCCATTTAATACTTGTTGATGAGATGAGACAAGTATGGTGTCTCTTTTTCACTCGCCAATGAGACTAGGCGAGATATAATTTTCTGAGTTTTATGATGTTTCTAGTGTGGCATCGACTAACGGCTAGTAAACCGCTAAGTGTGAATGTGTGGAATGGGACATACGTTAACACTTTTCATGTTCCTATCCATGAGTTTGTGACACATTCACGATGTTTACCTAACAGAACTGCTTTGAGAGGTGTTAGCAACCGTGTCATGAGGACGAACTGCTTTGGGAGGTGTTAGCGACCTTGTTAGAGCTGACAAAATGGCTTGAAGAGGTGTTAGCGACCTTGTCATGAGGACGAACTTCTTTGGGAGGTGTTAGCGACCTTGTTAGGATTGACAAAATGGCTTGGAGAGGTGTCAGCGACCTTGTCATAAGGACGAACTACTTTGGGAGGTGTTAGCGACCTTGTATGAGGCTTCGACCGTCTGAGTTTTGCACGTGCAGCGTTGCTTCGGCATTACAATCGGGGATTTGGTCAATCCGGATTTTCTGAGTTTTCTATTTTATTGTGATTTCACCTTTTTAAGATGTTTTATTACATCGATATCTTAGTGCTATATGAGATGTTATATATATGGTGATTTCATTGTGATGTTTTGAACTCTTATCGAGTTCCTTGAGTTATGAGTTTTGATAATTTTAGGATTTTATAAGATATTCTGGGTTTTGCCATTTTGGCGAGTTGAGATTTATATACATTTATATCGATGAGATGAGGTATAATTGAATTTGAAGATTCATCTATAGTTGAGTTTTGGATCATCCTATTTGAGAATGTTTTATGTTTGCCATTTTGGCGAGAGTTTGTATTGATGTTTCTCCTTTTAAGGAGATATGGTTCATGGAAACCATGTAGACATTTTGGGATGTCGCTGATGATATGAGGCACTTGTGTTTGATTTGAGTATTGAGTTTGGGTTACCTCCTTCGAGGTATTTGTTCATTTAAGTAGCGTTTGTTACTTAAGTGTTGAGATTATGATTTTATCGATTCATTCTTCTCTTTCGAGAAGAAGTATCTTCATGTCTATTCTTCTTCATATTACCGATATTGAATGATTCGTGTAGCTAGACTGACCCATGTATTTATACTCGGGTCAGACCGAGTTGTTTCAGGTATCATCTATTGGACTTAGCTTGAAGTCGATGCTGGATATCAACTCTCCTTCTTCTTGAGCAATTTCTGTTCTTCTGCATACTCTAATGTATTTATATTTGATTCAATGTTTATGGTTTGGTCATGCACCACCTTTATTGTATTCATACTGTATTGTACTAGACATGTATCAGTGTATATGTACATACGTGATGTTGATTAACTGTTCTGCGATGTGCTTTATATTTAGTTATTGTATTTTGTTCTGATAGATCCGTTAACTACCTATAGTTTTGGATTAAGCATTTACTGGGTATGTCGATCCACTTGAGTAGAAAAAAATTATATTGCATTTATCGACGTATTCAGTAGATGTTTAAGACAAAATTATAGATAGTCGCCCTTAACCAGCCCTATTCTCCGCTTTACTCGACATAATTACTTGTTAATTCTCTTTACTAAGGTGGGTCTCGGGGTGGGGCGTTACAGATACAACACAAGTAGATGGTCTAGACTTTACAACCATCAACAGCGGAAAGATAACTCCAATAGAATTTCCAGGTGAGAAAGCAAGAATCCAACATATTTCGACTCCATTGCCAAAGCTCCAAAGCTAGAAGACTCCAAACCAAAAAAGCGAGAACCACCACTCGTCGTAATGAAGCATACGAGGTAATGGTTGAAGTGAAACAAATGCTATCGCCAAATCCAAAGGCTTCAAAGACCAAAGACTGAAGAAGATTTCCAATTGCTACAATTACTAGTTGACTATCTGAAAATCTAACTCTAGGCTGCACGTGTGGGAAATTGTGGGCACCTAGAGTTTAGATAGGGAACAATAAACTCTAGGTCAGTTATGGGATTGGTATGAGCAAAAAAAAACAGTTTTATCTTTTAAAACAACAAACAAAAAAGAAGTAGAAGAAATTCGCTATGCTTTTGGAAAATGAAACTGCCATAAGGCCTCCCACCATACACACAATGCAAGCGCATACTTGAAAGATATTTCTCCTTATGACGGTCAAAAATGCTTGATACGCGAAAATTCTTTTGATATTATTATTAGTGCATGGTGGAAAACATATGCGAGTATAATATTAATCTTAGCCAGCATACGTACCATTATAGTATGCCTACTATAGCTACTATGTTAAATGGCAGGTTCTACAACTAAAACCGTACAAGGCGCGTATTAGATGATTGGATTTCCAACAATGGTCAGGCAAAGGAACTTTCTACACCGAACGGAACGCATCTGGAGGGACGCCCCCGGGAACCTAACCAGATCTCTACCAACACAAGGCCAGGTTACCTCTATAACTAGGTAACTACCGACAAGAGCATGCCATCCCTGGGTCGTTACCGACCTTTATCCAAGGTACCTCTACACCAACAACCACAAAGTAATAAGTTTGCAGCAACCACCTAGGTTAAGTATCTGGGCTCCATCACCTTTTATCCAGAAGGAAATGGACATACCCTCAGGACGCGCTACCCCCAAATAGCTATGCTGCAACGATTCCTGTTTCGACCATTTCCGAGTTGTGAGGTTTTACGAAGTCTCGTCCACAAAGCTATGCTTTACACAAAAGCCATGCTTTGATCAACAAATGATCAGCAGCACTTCGTATGCCACATTGTCAAATTGGAAATGTATCACTAGTAAATATCAACTATATAACCTCTGAGCTCGTACGTCTTAAAGAAGGGTGTTAAGCTAAGAAAATAAAAACTCTGCCACCAAACAGAAAAGTATTTGATAGAAACCAGCTTTACATCTCAAATTGTAATGTCAAACATACATCCATACAAGTCAGTTCAAGGTTCGAACAGAACCGAAGGCACTTCAAAAGAAGCCCTTGCAATCCGGGTATTTACAATCTCGATCGGACTCCCCATCACTAATGGAGATCTCTATACCGGCGCGACTCAGTATAGAGACATTCGACGGGTAATCCTTTCGTTCTCGAAAATACCCGGTCTTCACCACCGTTCTTCAAATGTTATCCATTTACATCGTATCATTATTCAGAATGGGTCATATGACACAAAGTCCTCTCCTGGCTAAACCGAATAATGAGCACAATATTTAAAAACATATGGATATTGGGATCCCAGTTAAATCACAACTTATTACCCAAAACCTTTCTTTCAAATGGTTTTAAACAAATTACCATTTTTAAATATTTAAACAAAAAGATTTACTTCACAAAGTTCACCAATCTTTCACAAAGATTAATTCATAGCTTTCGAAACAATTTCATTTCAAATCTTTTATACAAAAAACATATCCCTTTAAGATCCTTTTCAATTTGAAAACAAATTCACCAACCTTTAACAAAGATTCATTCACAGTATATAAGTAAAAGATCTATCTTTGAGATCCATTTTAGTTTGAAAAAAGTTCACCGAAATCTTTAACCAAGATTCGTTTATAGCCTTTAATCTTTTAAGTAAAAGATCCACTTTAGTTCAACAATAAGATTTACCAAATCTTTAACAAAGATAGCTTTCAAAACTATTTCCTTTTCAAATTTGATTTATTCATAACTCGGAAATCCTTTCGACAAAACTGGGAATTTTATCTTTATCTGAAAGCTGTTATCATTTGAAAACAAATACTTTCTATTTTAGATTCGACCATATAGACGATTTATAGCCTTTAAAAGTATAAACCAGAAAATCAGCGAACTATCGTATTTTTGGCAAGTTCTAATTTAAATTAAATTCAAATTTCCAAAACAATTTATTTAAAATAGTTTTTAAATTCATATATAGAAATTGTATCAGCCTTTCAAACCCTAATTTCCAAAATAATATTTAACAAGATATAGTTTATTCGAAACTAAATCTCAATTTCTAAACTTCCCATTAAAAGGCTTTTCATACTCAATTCCATTCCATTTCCAAAACCATTTGGATTCAAATCTCAACTTTTAACCAAAATAATATTTAGATTTCAAGATATCCGTGACTTTACCGATTTCCTCGTGAAATCCATATTTGTGTGTGTATGGTGTAGTACAGGGGTTTTACACAATAGTGCAACATCATCAATCATCAATCATCATAATCCAAACACAGCAATATCGATAAGCTGTATAATCCTATAATGCTTATCTTTATTCACAGATTCATAAATAATGTACATTCATCACCGATAAATAAATTACATTCATCGCAGCTCAAATCAAATTAATTTATATCACAAAGTATCACACATCAGGGATATCAAACAATTCAACATTTAATAGAATTCAAACATCCATAAGTAAGATCAATTAATTATCTGATTAATTTAAATCGGATTAATTACTAATCCAGGTTAATTAACATTAATTAATTACAAATTATTTTAATTAATTAACCTTTAATAATAATTAATTAACCTTAAAACATTAATTAATTAATCTCAATTAATAAATCAGTTAACCTTTAATCATCAAGTAATTAACCTTTTAACTATGTAATTATCCTTTAATTAATTATTCTTAATTAATTACATTAATTAATTAACCTTAAGTTAATTACATAATTAATTAACCCTTAATCAATTACCATTTAGTTAATAAAATTACAATAAGTGATTATCCTTAATCACTTTCATTAATTAATTAACCCTTAATTAATTAAGTATCCTCAAATTAATTACTTTAGTTAATTAACCATATTAATTAATCACCCTTTAATTAATCATTTGATTAATCAATTTTAATCATTAATTAATTACTTTTAATTAAGTAATTATCTTTAAGTAATTAATTACCCTTTAATTTATTTATCATTAATTAAATTTTAATAACAAATTAATTAATCAACTTTTAATTACATTAAGGTAATTAACCTTTACGTAATTACATTAATAAAAGATCCTTTCATTACTCAAGGCCTTGATTAACTTGAGATAACCCACTTATCCTAATCACTTACATAATTACATCATCAATGTCTATTTGAAAAGAATTAAGAATATAATTTTTCCAATATAATTATTCAAAACCCAAAAACAATTTTAAATATATTTTAGCTTTAAATTCAAATCTTTGGAAATTGTTTTTAAAACTTATTTGTAATTTTTGGTATGAAACCTTGGTTCACATTTTCATTTAAAAACTTATTTACCTTAATATACTTTAAACTTAATTTTAAAAACTTACTATACCTTTAAAATTTCGACAATTTATTTTGTTTTTGAGACCTTTAAAGAGAACCCGAGCCAAATGCTTGAATACCCGAGCCCAATCTCGAGCTTGACTTCGAGTTTCCCTTCATTTCCCTTTGCTTCGAGTTTCACGTGACATTCTTCGAGATGAACCCGAGTAACCCATCTTCTTCCCAAACTCTCAATCCATCACCGATACATATTGACATCGCGTGCATATATACAGGCGACGGCAGTGGTTTCGACCACTGTCGATGCCCTCGACGTGTCATCTACGACCATCTCAAACCAATCACGCCCCCAGCTCCGACGAAATCACCATAGAATTCGAAAACGATATATAAAATCCTACCTGGAACAACACGGTCAACCAAACCACCCCCTTTGCCAACGATCCCAGTCACCATCGTCCACGCCATCCCAACCAAGGTTGCCCTGACGACCCACGAACCACTTCCCCTGGGTGCGATCAAACTCGATCTGCTGTCGACGACGAAATCGTCGTCTCTTCAATATTAAATAGAACTGGGTTAAAAACCCTAAATCCATGTCGCTTGATCACCACGGTGATCAAGAATTTCAACCACCATTTTTCCGTTGACCCCTGGCCCATGATCCTCTTCTGGCCACAACCACATCGACCAACACCTCCTCGTTCGCCGTGAATTGACAAAAACGTAAGTTCTGATAAACTCTCAAATTCCCATCAATTTCAAAGTTAAAAATCTCAATATTTTCATCAAAATTCATAAAATTCAAATACGAATCTAGTCATATAACTGAAACTCGAAACCATGATTTTTGAATTTTTGATAAAAAGGGTTTATTGCTGTAATTTCCAAATTTTAGGATATTTATTTCATAAATTCATCGAAACCATTTTTAAAATTTGTATTACACTATTATGATAAAAAAATTTGTTTAAATTTTATTAGCTAAATCTATTTATAGTTTGAGATATGAAATTTTTTTCCTGGAATTTTTCTAGCTTGTTGTTAACAGAGATATATCTGTGTATATACATAGACAAGCATTCAACAACAATATATGTATCTACACAGACATGCAAACATTTATACTAACAGCTTCGAGTATATCATCAAAAATCACTACAGATTTAAATAAAATTTGGTAGTTTGCTCACCTGGATCAAAAGAATCAGAGAACAAGAATTGCTTTTGAATCCTGGAACTTGATTTTTTTTGCTTTTAACAGAAAACTGGAAATGTTTAAAATCTTGAACTTCGATCTGATCCTTAGCTTGCTTGTTGATGATGTTTAAGTTTGTCCTGATTTCCTTTTTTAATTTGATTTCGAGTTGATCTGGATTTGATTTTTTTTTAATCTTCATTTCTAGGCTTTTAAACTTTGAACTGCTTTTTTGATTTCCAGATTCCTTTGTTTTGAATTTCCAGACTTGAAAACTGAAGCTTTGAATTTCTACAATGAATCTGTACATGATGATTTGCACTGCTATCTTCTATTTGTTTGAACAGGTTTTAGTTTTGATTTTGCTTTTGAATTTTCAGTTTTCTTTCTGGTTTTTTATTTCAGTTTTGAGAAGTTTAAACTGAGAATTTGAAAATAACCTGGTTTCTTTTTAAAATATGTTTATACAAATTCAAATTAAAAGAAAATTTATGTTTGTCACTTGTATTATCCAAATCATGTTATGCTAACACTTGTTATTATCTTATCTTCATATTTTACACTTGTCTTAAGCAAGAAATTTATGTTTTAAACCTTTTCTTAATTCATTTATAAATTTGTTTCAAAACCCTCACTTTATTTTAATTTATCAAACATGTTTTATGCTTTTTAAACCCTTGTTTGAATACGTACTAATGTATATATTTTAAACACTTCAAAAAATATTTTAAATATAATTTTATATTATATTTCCTATGTAAATAAATACATTTTCTTTGTTAATCATTTATATAATCTTTTAAAGAAAAGGGTTTTAAAATTTAATTATACGTGAATAAATATATTAGAATTTAATTCTTAATTAGCCTTTGAAAAATTTATTATGTCAAATTCAAATATAATTTTCAAATCAAAATACATATTTAATATAATTAGAAAAAAATTCTTATTAACTTCAAAATAAAAATTTTAATTCCAATTTATTTCCAATATATTTGTTTTTTTTTAGTTTTCAAATTCAAATTTCAAATTACAAATTTATTTATATAAATAAACAAGCACATATCTTGTTTAATTTGGGAAATATCAAATTTATTCACAATTTAATTCCAAAAATTAAATTAATTTCCAATTTGAATTTGATATAAAAACGGGAATGTTACAAATTTCCCCCTTAAGAAAATTTCGTCCTCGAAATTTGCTAGACAGGGAGACAACAAAGAACAGATGGACACACAAAGATAGAGAAATAGTTTTCCAGATCAAAATGAATATCCATTCTGCATTTTGCTCACCAAATCAAAATATCACCAATAATTACTCATTCAATATTTCACGAAGTACTCAGGCCATCCAGTCTATTAAATATACAGGGGTATTGGTTAGTTCGAAGGGATAACTAACCATTCGTAGAATATATCTGAACTGAAAAAGGAACAGACAAATGGATAATCAATTTAGGTTAGAATATCCTAAAGTATACAACAACTTGTCCATCTTCGGATTTGGATCCACAAAAGAAATTTCAACAAAATTTTCAAAATTGGTTTTGACCAAAATTATTTTATTGATACAATCTAGCTTTTAGCTTCCTATTTTATTAACCAATTATTTCAATTTAAAATTTCAATTCATTAAAGTTAAGAATGATAGAAATTGATGGAAAGAATACGAAATAGGAATTAGAACCTTTTCTACAATGATTCGCAGAGCCACCACCACATCAAAGCTTCTCCTTGTAGCCGCCACGAAGCAATCAAAGAATAGAAACTGGATCAAAGGAGATTGAGAAGAGTTGTTTCCTTGTTGTTACAGGTATTGACCATTTGTAGTGGCACTCCCCTGTCCCCTACCTCGTCCTTTTCTTGCACTCATACTCACTATCAGTGGATAGTAAGAGAATTTACTAAGGCATACAGACGGATATCTTAGGGATATACTCATTCTAGGGCATCTATATCCCTATCTCTAATGAGTCACCTAATGTTTTATACTCCTGAGCTAAAGTTCAACCTTCAGCTCTGATACCACTGTAACGGCCCTGACTCGACCTTCGAAAATCGGCATCGAATACATCACCGAAGGCACTTCAAAAGAAGATCTTGCAATCCGGGTATTCACAATCTCGATCGGACTCCCCATCACATATGGAGATCTCAATAACGCTGCGACTCAATGCAGAGACATTCGACGGGTAATCCTTTCGCTCTCGAAAATACCTGGTCTTCACCACCGATCTTCAGATGCTATCCATTTACGTCGTATCATTATTTAGAATGGGTTATATGACACAAAGTCCTCTCCTGGCTAAACTGAATAATGTGCACAATATTTAAAAACATATGGATATTGGAATCCCAGTTAAATGATAACTTATTACCCAAAACCTTTCTTTCAAATGGTTTTAAACAAATTACCATTTTCAAATCTTTAAACAAAAAGATTTACTTCACAAAGTTCACCAAACTTTCAAAAGATTAATTCATAGCTTTCGAAAAAATTCCATTTCAAATCTTTTATACAAAAAACATATCCCTTTAAAATCCTTTTCAATTTGAAAACAAATTCACCAACCTTTAACAAAGATTTGTTCACAATATATAAACAAAAGCTCTATCTTTGAGATCCACTTTAGTTTGAAACAAAGTTCACCAAAATCTTTAACCAAGATTCATTTATAGCCTTTAATCTTGTAAGTAAAAGATCCACTTCAGTTCAACAACAAGATTTGGTAAATCTTTAACAAAGATAGCTTTCAAAACTATTTCCTTTTCAAATTTGATTTATTTATAACTCGGAAATCCCTTCGACAAAACTGGGAATTCTTTCTTTATCTGAAAGCTATTATCATTGGAAAACAAATACTTTTTTTTTGAAAAAATTTGATCAAATATACAAATTATAGCCTTTAAAAGTATAAACCTGAAAATCAACAAACTGCCGTATTTTTGGAAAGTTC
Source organism: Allium cepa (assembly GCA_030765085.1). NCBI lineage: Eukaryota > Viridiplantae > Streptophyta > Magnoliopsida > Asparagales > Amaryllidaceae > Allium > Allium cepa. The sequence goes on along the minus strand of CM060941.1, from coordinate 1,043,250,167 downwards.
TAATTTAAATTAAATTCAAATTTCCAAAACAATTTAATAGTTTTAAATTCATATATAGAAATTGTATCAGCCTTTAAAACCCTAATTTCCAAAATAATATTTAACAAGATATAGTTTATTCAAAACTAATTCTCAATATCTAAATTTCCCTTTTAAAGGCTTTTCATATTCAGTTCCATTCCATTTCCAAAACCATTTGCATTCAAACCTCAACTTTTAACCAAAATAATATTTACATTTCAACATATCTGCGACTTAACCGATTTCCTTGTGAAATCCATATCTGTGTGTGTATGGTGTAGTCCAGGGGTTTTACACAATAGTGCAACATCATCAATCATCATGATCCAAACACAACAATATCGATAAGTGGCATAATCCTATCACGCTTATCTTTATTCACAGATAAATAAATTACATTCAACACAGCTCAAATCAAAATAATTTGTATCATAAAGTATCACACATCAGGGATATCAAACAATTCAACATTTAATAGAATTCAAACATCCATAAGTAAGATCAATTAATTATCTGATTAATTTAAATCATATTAATTACTAATCGAGGATAATTAAAATTATTTAATTACAAATTATTTTAACTAATTTACCTTTAATAATAAATTAATTAGCCTTAAAACATTAATTAATTAATCTCAATTAATAAATCAGTTAACCTTTAATCATCAAATAATTAACCCTTTAATTATGTAATTATCCTTTAATCAATTATTCATAATTAATTACATTAATTAATTAACCTTAAGTTAATTATATAATTAATTAACCCTTAATTAATTACCATTTAATTAATAAAATTACAATAAGTGATTATCCTTAATCACTTTCATTAATTAATTAACCCTTAATTAATTAATTATCCTCAGATTAATTACTTTAATTAATTAACCACATTAATTAATTACCCTTTAATTAATCATTTGATTGATCAACTTTAATCAATAATTAATTAACTTTAATTAAGTAATTATCTTTAAGTAATTAATTACCCTTTAATTTACTTATCATTAATTAACTTTTAATAACAAATTGTTAATCAACTTTTAATTATGTTAAGGTAATTAACCTTTAAGTAATTACATTAATAAATGATCCTTTAATTACTCAAGGCCTTGATTAACTTGAGATAACCCACTTATCCTAATCACTTACTTAATCACATCATTAATTTCTATTTGAAAACAGTTAAGAATATAATTATTCCAATATAATTATTCAAAAACCAAAAACAATTTTAAACATTTTTTACTTTAAATTCAATCTTTGGAAATTGTTTTTAGAACTTATTTATAATTTTTGATTTGAAAACTTGGTTCATACTTTCCTTTAAAAACTTATTTACCTTAATATACTTTAAATTTAATTTCAAAAACTTACTTTACCTTTAAAATTTCAACACTTTATTTTGTTTTTGAAACCTTTAAAGAAAACCCAAGCCAAATGCTTGAATACCCGAGCCCACTCTCGAGCTTAACTTCAAGTTTCCCTTCATTTTCCTTTGCTTCGAGTTTTACGCGACATTCTTCGAGACGAACTCGAGTAACCCATCTTCTTCCCAAACTCACAATCCATCACTAATACACATTGACATCGCGTGCACATGTACAAGCGACGACAATGGTTCCGACCACGCGTCATCTACGACCATCTCAAACCAATCACGCACCCAGCACCGATGAAATCACCATAGAAATCGAAAATGAGATATCAAATCCTACCTGGAACAACACAGTCAACCAAATCACTCCCTTTGTCGACGAGCCCAATCACCATCGTCCACGCCATCCCAACCAAGGTTGCCCTGACGACCCACGAACCTATTCCCCTGGGTGCGATCGAACTTGATCTGCTGTCGATGACAAAATCTTCGTCTCTTCAATATTGAACAGAATGGGGTTAAAAACCCTAAATCCACGTCGCTTGATCACCATGGTGATCGAGAATTACGACCACCATTTTTCCGTTGACCTCTGGCCCATGATCCTCTTCTGGCTACAACCATGTCGACCAACACCTCCTCATTCGCCTTGAATTGACAAAAACGTAAATTCCGATCAACTCACAAATTCCTATCAATTTCAAAGTTAAAAATCTCAATATTTTCATCAAAATTCAAATACGATTCCAGTCACATCACTGAAACTCGAAACCATGATACTTGAGTTTCTGATAAAAAGGGTTTATTACTGTAATTTCCAAATTTTAGGATATTTATTCCATAATTTCAATTGAAACCATTTTTAAAATTTGTATTACACTATTATGATAAAAAAATTGTTTAAAGATTATTACCTAAATCTATTTATAGTTTGAGATATGAATTTTCTTTTCCTGGAATTTTTCTAGCTTGTTGTTAATAGAGATATATCTGTGTATATACATAGACAAGATTTCAACAATAATATATGTATTTACACTAACATGCAAACATTTATACTAACAGCTTCGAGTATATCATCAAAAATCACAATAGATTTAAATAAAATTTGGTAGTTTGCTCACCTGGATCAAAAGAATCAGAGAACAGGAATTGCTTTTGAAACCTGGAACTTGATTTTTTGCTTTTAATTGAAAACTGGAAATATTTAAAATCTTAAAATTTTGTCTAATCCTTAGCTTGCTTGTTGATGATGTTTAAGTTTGTCCTGGTTTCCTTTTTTAATTTGATTTCGGGTAGATCTGGATTTGATTTTGTTTTAATCTTCATTTCCAAGCTTTTAAACTTTGAACTACTGTTTTGATTTCTAGATTGCTTTGTTTTGAATTTCCAAACTTGAAAACTGAAGCTTTAAATTTCTAAGATGAATCTGTACATTATGATTTGAACGGCTATCTTGTATTTGTTTGAACAGGTTTTATTTTTGATTTTGCTTTTGAATTTTCAGTTTTCTTTCTGGTTTTTTATTTCAGTTTTGAGAATTTTAAAATGAGAATTTGAAAATAACTTGGTTTCTTTTTAAAACATGTTTATACAAATTCAAATTAAAAGAAAATTTATCTTTCCCACTTGTATTATCCAAATCATATTATGCTAACACTTGTTATTATCTTATCTTCTTGTTTTACACTTGTTTTAAACAAGAAATTTATGTTTTAAACCATTTCTTGAATTTATTTATAACTTTTTTTAAACCCTCACTTTATTTTAATTTATAAAACATGTTTTATGTTTTTTAAACCCTTGTTCGAATTAAGTACTTATGTTTATATTTTAAACACTTTAAATAATATTTTAAATATAACTTTATATTGTATTTCCTATTTAAATAAATACATTTTCTTTATTAATCATTTATATAATCTTTTAAAGAAAAGGGTTTTAAAATTTAATTATACATGAATAAATATATTAGGACATAATTCTTTATTAGCCTTTGAAAAAATTATTATATCAAATTCAAAATATCATTTTCAATCAAAATACATATTTAATATAATTAGAAAACAAATTCTTATTAACTTAAAAATAACAAATTTAGTTCCAATTTATTTCCAATATATTTATTTTTTTGAGTTTCCAAATTCAAATTTCAAATTACAAATTTATTTATATAAATAAACAAGCACATATCTTGTTTAATTTAGGAAATATCAAATTTATTCACAATTTAATTTCAAAATTAAATTAATTTTTAATTTGAATTTGATTTCAAAACGGGAATGTTACAGAGATGGGTTTCAATTTCATAATTTTTTGAATTAACATGGGTTTTATATAATTTTCTAGTACGGAAAATGATTAGTTGGGTTCTAAATTATTTACTGTTAAATAATATATGTTGGAAAGCATATTAAAAATGATTTTCTGGAATTTTTGTAGAATTTTCCCGTGTGTTTTGATAAATATATTAAATTATTTAAATTATAGGACTTAAATATTTTATATATGTATAAAAGGAGAAGGGGTATTTTATAAATAAATTAAATTGTTTATTTCTAAAATATTAGCAGCACGTTTAGAAAAGAAAATCAGCAACTAATAATATTTTGACAAATAAGGCAGTTTAGATGAAAAGAAATTCGTTTTAAAGTAAAAATCGGTTTTTACATGCTCTTGGCATTCTCACCTCTTTCGACACAGGGGTTCCGACCAAGTACTGCCACCTTCATTACCATCGAAGCAAAGGCACATAGTATCAATAACTTGGTGTAACGTGAATTTGACTAGGGTGAAAGGTACTGGGTCGAGACCATAGGTTACGATGAGGTCGAATCATGACTTTGTTTTAAGTTGGAAATGCGCCTCTTTGCTTTCGAAGGAAGTAATTTCAACATGGTTAAATTTTGGCAAATTCAAATGTTATAAAGGAATGGTTTTGAATGGGTTGCATCTTTTCTTATAAGTAAATGCTTTCGAATGGGGAAGAAACCCCTAACTGTCACTTTTCTACCTTCCAAAGTCAATGGTTTCAGAAGATATACTTTGTTTTAAAACTTGGCCGCTTCTCCAATGCTTTCGAAAGGTTGGTTTCAACACCAACACTTATTTACTTAAGAATAGCTTTTGAAAGAGTGCTTTCGACTTAAATGTTTTATTACCCTTTTGCTCCGTTTAAAGTAGAAACCAAAGGTTTCGAAGGAGATAATTTTAAATTATTTCGAAAGGTGTATCCACATGTTTTAAATTAAACCCAATGCTTTCTAAAGATTTGTTGTTTATAAAGGTGTTTATGCTTTCGAAAGGTTTAAAGAATGGTTTCGAAGGGGTAGTTCCCCAAAGATTTCGAAAGGTTTGAAAGGAAAGGATTTCCAATGTTTTCGAAAGGCAAATTTTAAATGTTTAAAGAAGGATGTCTACGGTTTTAAATCTTTCGTAGGAAAGGTTTTTCAAGCATATTTGAAAGGTTTATATGAATGGTTTCAAAAGGAATGTTTTGGCCTTTCGGCCTAGGAGAAAGAAAGGGGTTTACTTGGTTTTAAAAGGGAGACTTTCAAGGTTTAAATGTTTTCATCAACAAAGATTTGAGTGAAGTATGTATAATATGGTAAGGTGATTTTGAATAAAACATGGAGTGTATGTATTTTCCTTGTTTAAGTTTGGTTTAAAGGTTTTAAATCAATTTGAGATGAAAAGGTTTTCGAGGAAAATTTAAGAAGACTACCCTAAGTAAAATGACTCAAATATTAGAATACCAGATGGGACTAGTATAGGGTCATACCCTGTACATTAGCTATTAGCCACAGCTAATTTAGTCCAAAATTCTAGTGTGTAAGGCTTTATCATAGGTAAGACTAAAATGATGATTACATATAGAAGGGTATATATATTTGTATATAAATAGGATAATGGTGAGCCCACAAAACCATTAGGATCGGGTGACCCTGAGAGAAGATAAGTTAGGGACAAACTGTCCAAAAGAGGAGTATCTAATAGATAAGTTAGGGACAGACCGTCCAGAAGAATAGTATCTAACAGGTGTTAGATTATTTGTTTATACATTATCTGGTGGGCCCGAGTCGGCCAAAGGTTAGTAGTTAGGCAAAAAAACTATATTGTTCGAACAGACAATCCATTTGTTACCTGATATGTATGGTTACATGATAAAGCTTTATAGTTTTTAACCAGTTTTGGTTGCAGGGAATGATTTGCAAAAGATATGTTTTAGAAGCATATTAGTGAGGGGAAACCTGTTTTGCTAAGCGGCGTGGTCTCATTTAATATCAAATAACCGAGATGTATAGTATTATTCATACCAGGCTTTATGTCTGACTCAAAGTTTATGTTTTTCCTCTTAAACTCTCGAATGCTCAAAATTGATTTGAGTAGGCTGAGGGTTGAGCTTTTCAGGTTATTAGTAGATCGACGAATAAAGCTTCCAGAGACGAGCAGGTGGCTGACGGGTAGCTATTTAGGAGTTGCCATTTATTTTAATTGATTCCCCTATGTTGTATTATGTCAGTGTGACTATATAGTACTCTGGTCAACTAAGGGAGGATCTTCATATATCGCTCTTGTCGTATTTTGTAATAGTAATATTTGATCTTTACCTAAGAAACGATTATGGGATTATGTAATAGAATATGAAACATGCTTTGTGAAATGTAATCAGTAATGTTGTTTTTGTGAAATCTATGATTTTGTTTCAGATTCAAGTGCTTACGATATTATGGATACCATTAACATTATCGTATTTGGTCACCAGAAGTTAATACTATAGATGACTCCAGCATCTGTTGTGCTTAGCTTCGGGTCTCCAGATAGGGGATGTTACAACTTGGTATCAGAGCATAGGTTATGAAATTTTTTGACAAAAATGATTTTTGAAAACATAATCCTAAGGAATTAGAGGTAAGATCGGGTTTAGGATAACGCTATAGTTATGTACTTGTATGTTCTATATATAATTATACGTTGTATCTCTATTATCCTATCTCTCTTAGGCTATTTTTCTATATCTCTTGAGGCTTTAATATAGATATGGATGCCAGAAGTGGAAGAGTAAATCCTGGGGTAAGTACCAACATAAATGTTAATGCCAGACCGAATACTAGTAGGAACCAGGGTCAGGCACAAGCGGGGAAGTTGGCGTTGGAGTGCCACAAATGGATATGGGAGCCATGTATCAGTTTTTCGTGAATATGATGTAGGCAGGTGTTGCTGCTGAAATGGTCGAAGGAAATGCTGGAGTAGGAGTTCAAGAAGCTCCGGTGGTCAACAACAATGCTATTCTGAGTAGAGACTATGTTAGACTTAGAGGAAAGCCATTTATCGGAACTAAAGATGTTATATAAGTGGAGAACTGGTTGCTGCATTGTGAGAGGATCTTTGATGACTTGAGGCTCAATGATGAGTAGAAGAAGAGGCTTGCTGCGATACAACTTTAGGGAGTAGCTTTATTTTGGTGGAATAGTGTGACGGCTGTAGTTAATGAAGAGGAGATGACATGGGTTGAGTTTAGGTGAAGGTTCCAGGAGAGATTCATGTCTGTGATGGCGCAGTCTGCTTTGCTCAGAAAGCTTGCTGAGTTGGAACAGGGGGAGATGACTGTATTGGAGTATTCTAGAAGATTTGAGGAGTTGGCTAGGTATGGACATGCCACTATGGATACTGTGATAAAAAGAAATGAGAATTTAATCAGGGGGTTGAAGCTTGAGTTGGCCAGGGCTACATTACCTCATATTATGGATCCTTGTGATGTTGTGGTGGAGATGGCGTTGAGGCATGAGGAGATACTTTCTTCTCTATAAAAGAATAAGGCAAAGGAGGTCCAAATAGGGCAGAGTAAGAAAAGGAAGTTCTTTCATAAGAAAGGTGCTCAGAAAGGTGGAGCCACAAAGAAAGGAAAGTCTAAGGTTGATTGCTTCAAGTGCGACAGAAGGGGAATTTCGCTAATGAGTGTCATATTGGAAAGGCGAAGGAAGTGATCGGGAAGAAGTATATTACATGCTTCAATTGCGATCAGATTGGTCGTTAAAAGAATCAATGCAAAGAACATGCTAAGGACGGAAGAGGCAAGGTATTTATATTAGAGCCAGCTGCATCAGGATCAACAGCGCAGGAGAAAGGAAAGGCAGTGTTGGGAGGTATGCTTCAGATTCATGGTATGTTTGTTAGTGTTTTGTTTGATACCGGTGCATCGCATTCTTCTATATCTCATTGTTTAGTAGATAAGCTTAACCTTGAACCCACATACTTAGTTACTTCCTTAAAATTTACAAATCAGATAGGAGGGCATGCGACACTTGAGATGAAATGTGACCATCTAAAGTTTGATTTGTTAAGTCTTACCTTTGTTTGCAGTTTGCATGCGTTTGACTTTGTAGGGTTTGGAATTATTTTGGGTATGGATTGGTTAAGTATGTATGATGCTAGGATATTTTTCCATGATAGGAAAATATCGGTTAGACACCCTGACTATAGTTTTTGGATTGTATATACCGTAGAAAGCCCTAGCTATGAGGTGAACGCTTTATCGAGTGTTGCAGAGTTAGAAGATGAGTTGAATTGCGTTTTCATGGTTAGAGAATTAGCAGATGTTTTTGAGCCTCATGTCGGATTGCCACCGAAACGAACCATTGAGTTTCAGATAGATTTGGTGCCTGGAGCAGAAGCAGTGAGTAGGCCGCCAAGTAAGATGACACCTACAGAGCTGAGAGAGTTGAAGGTGCAGTTGGTAGATCTAGAAGGCAAGAATTTTATCAGACCTAGCAGTCCACCTTGATAGCAACCGCAGTGTTTGCTATGATAGCAGAGTGAAAGGGTTTGGAAGCATTGATGGCATGTAGAGTTCAGTGGAGATCTGAAGTTGGGCCTAGTGAAGGAATTGCAATGTTATCTTGTTTATAAATTCGACCGGTAATGATCAAAAAGATTGCTTCTAAATAGGAGGAGGATCCGGTATTAGTTGAACGGATCAAGAAGTTAAGGGATGGAACGGAGAGCGATGACTTGAAGGATTTTAGTCTTAACCAGAATTGATGGTTGAGAAAGAAAGGAAGGTTATGTGTTCCGAATGTGGGAGATAAGGAAAGAAGTTCTAGAGGACTGCCATCATTCGAAGTTTTGTATTCATCCAAGAGAAAATTAGATATATAAGGATATGAAGAGAAGTTTCTTATGGGAAGATACGAAGAGGGATGTATGCTTATGAGTGAAGCAGTGTTCGGACTATCAATGGGTAAAAGCCGAACATCAGAAGCTAAGTGGGTAGCTACAGACATTGGATATTCCGATATGGAAGTTGGATTCTATTTCTATTGATTTTATAGGCGGTTTGCTAAGATCTAGTAGAGAAAATGAAAGTATAAGGGTTGTAGTGGACAGATTAACCAAGAGTGCCCATTTCATTCCAGTTAAGTCAACTAGGACATCACCTATTTTGGCTAGGTTGTTTATGAAGAATATAGTTAGACTTCATGGAATTCCTAGTAGTATAATAAGTGATAGAGATTCCTTGTTTACTAGTGAGTTCTGGAAGAGTCTACAGGAGATTTTAGGAAACAAGCTCAAGATGAGTACCGCTTACCATCTGTAGACCGATAGGCAAATGAAAGAGTTAACAAAGTCTTGAAGGATTTGTTACAAGCTTGTATGTTAGATTTTGGAGGTCATGGAAAGACTATCTACACTTAGTCGAGTTTTTGTATAACAACGGTTATCGGAATAGCATATGGATGGCCTCAAAGCTTTATATGGAAGGCCATGCAAATCACCAGTTTGTTAGTTAGAGACCGGGGAAAGGTAGGTTCTTGGTCCAGATTTAGTTAGAGAAGATTGAGTTGATTCGAGCTAGAATGAAGAAGGCTCAGTCTAGGACGAAGAGTTATGAGGATAGAAGACAGAAATACTTAAGAGTTCACCGTTGGAGATCATGTATTTGTTAAGGTATCACCGATGAAGGGTGTGATTCGATTCAGGAAATTAAGGAAGTTTGCACCAAGATTCGTAGGACCATTTCCTATTATACAGAGGACCGAGAAACTCGCATATAGAGTGGAGTTCTCGAATAGTTTGGTAGGAGTCCATGATTTTTTTCATGTTTCTCATCTAAGAAAGCGTATTAGAGACCCGAAGACTACTATTGCACTGACTATGTTAGGTGATTTAGTAGTAGAGCTAGACATGACTACAGTTAAAAAGTCGATTCGGATAGTTACGAGTGATGATAAGAGGCTAAGGAACAAGGCAGTTAGATTAGTCAAAGTCCAGCGGAGCGATGAGACAGTCCATGCTTGAGAGACTGAGAGCAAGATTTGAGACGCTTATCCTGATTTGTTAGATGGTATGTTATACCTTTTTGATTGATTTTCTGTGCACCTTATCGTAATTTCGAGAACGAAATTCTTTAAGAAGGGGAGAATGTAACAGCTCATTTTTTAGTAACATTATTAGGAACATTTAATTAGGTAAATTAAATGAAATAATGTAAAATGGTTAATGGGTTAGGGTTTGTGATTAGTAATGGTAGTTGTGCCATATACAAATGAACTAAGGAATTAAAATGTTAAGGCAAATAGGTAAGGGGCAAAGTTGGAATAAGAGTATTCTAATACCTTAAACCCTTAACTCCATTATTCTCATGTTCATTCTAAATTCACCAAAAATTACAAGCTAGAGGGGGGTCGCCATTAGGAAAAGCAAAGAGAAGATTTCAAGAGGAAAAACTTAAGCAACTTGATCAAGATCAAACCTAAAATCCTTATTCTCAAATTTAAGATGAATAATGACTACATCTCATGTTTTCTATTGATTTTTGGTTTTAATGTTAAACCCGATTTATTTTGAAAGGTTATGCCTTGTTTTTGAATGATTAAATGCTTATATATTCTTGTTGATGGTTTATGCTTATTCATAAAGGTTTTATGATATGTTTTAATGTGAAAACCCTATTAAATGGCATTCAAATGCCTTGATAATTTAGACTTAGATCAGAATTGATATTTTAGAGATGACTTTCAATTTTCATAATTTTCTGAACTAGTGTGAATTTTATATTAATTTTATAGCAAGGAAAATGGTTAATTGGGTTTAAAATTATTTATGGTTAAATAATATATGTTCTGGGGTCTGAAATTAATATATGTTGGAAAACATATTAAAAATGATTTTTTGGAATTTTTGAAGAATTTTGCTAAGTTCTTTTGTGGAAATATAAAATTATTTAAGGTATGGGACTTAAATGTTCTTTATATTTATAAAAGGTGAAGGGGTATTTTATAAATAAATTAAATTATTTATTTCTAAAATATTGGCAGCACTTTTAGAGAAGAAAATCATCGACCAATAATATTTTGACAAATATGGCACGTTAGTTGAAAAGAAAATCTTTTTAAAGTAAAAATCAGTTTTACATGCTTTTGGCATGTTTCACCTCTTTCGGCACAGGGGTTCTGACCAAGCACCGTCGCCTCCATTGCCATCGAAACTAATGTACATGGTATAAATAACTTGGTACGGAGTGAATTGGACTAGGACGAAAGGTACTGGGTCGAGACCGTTGGTTCCAATGGGGTCGAAGCATGACTTTGTTTTAAGTTGGAAATACGCCTGCTTTGCTTTCAAAGGAAGTGCTTTCGACTTGGTTGGCTTTCGGCTAAGTCAAATGTTTTAATGGAATGGTTTCGAATGGGTTGCGCCTTTTGTTTTAAGTAATGCTTTCGAATGGGGTCGAAATCTCTAGTTGCTGCTTTTCTACCTTTCAGAGTCAATGGTTTCGGAAGGTATACTTTGTTTTAAAACTTGGCCGCTTATCCAATGCTTTCGAAAGGTTGGTTTCGACACCAACATTTCTTTACTTAGGGATAGCTTTCGAAAGAGTTCTTTTGACTTAAATGTTCTATGACCCTTTTTCTCTGTTGAAGGTAGAACCCAAAGGTTTCAAAGGAGATAATTTTAAATGGTTTCAAAAGGTGTTTCCATATGTTTTAAATGGAACCCAACGCTGTTAAAAGTTTTGTTGTTTATAAAGGTGTTTATGCTTTCGAAAGGTTTAAAGAATGGTTTCGAAGGGTGGTTCCCTATTGGTTTCGAAAGGTTTGAAAGGAAATGTTTTCCAACGTTTTCGAAAGGCAAAGTTTAAATGTTTAAACAATGATGTCTAAGGTTTTAAAGCTTTTGAAGGAAAGGTTTTTCAAGTATATTTGAAAGGTTTATATGAAAGGTTTCGAAAGGAATGTTTTGGCCTTTCGGCCTAGGTGAAAGAAAGGGGTTTACTCGGTTTCGAAAGGTGTACTTTCACTGGACTTGAAAAGGGTACTTTCAAAGGTTTAAATGTTTTCATCAACAAAGACTTGAGTAAAGTACATATAACATGGCAAGGTGATTTGAGTAAAACTTGGAGTATACGTATTTTCCTTGTTTAAATTTGGTATTTTTAAATCAATTAGAGATGAAAAGGTTTTTACTGAAAATTTTAGGAAGACTACCCAAAGTAAAATGACTCAGATATTAGAATACCAAATGGGACAAGTATAGGGTCGCGTCATATACATTAGCTATTAGCCCTAGCTAATTTAGTCCAAAATTCCAGTTTGTAGAGATTTGTCACATGTAAGACTAAAATGATGATTACACACAAATGGAATATATATATATATATATACACAGATAGGTTATTGGTGAGCCCGCAAAATCATTAGGATCAGGTGACCCTGGGAGAAGATAAGTTAGGGCAGACCGTCCAGAAGAGAAGTATCTAATAGATAAGTTAGGAACAGACTGTCCAAATGAGGAGTATCTAATAGATGTTAGATTATTATTTTTATATTTTCTAGTAGGCCCGAGTCAGCCAAAGGTTAGTACTTAGCCAAACAAAACTATAGTGTTCAGACAAATAATCCATTTGTTACCTGATATTATAGTTACATGACAATGCTTTACGGTTTTTAAATAGTTTTGGTTGAGGGAATGATTGGCAAAAGATATATTTTAAAAGGATATTAGTAAGGGGAAACCCATTCCGCTAAGTGGCATGGTCTCACTTAATATCAAATAACCGAGATGTATAGTATTGTTCATAACAGACTTTATGTCCGACTCGAAGTTTATGTTTTTCCCCTTAAACTCTCAGGATCTCAACATTGATTTGAGTATGCTGAGGGTTTAGGTTTTCGCGTTTTTAGTAGGTTTCTAATAAAGCTTTCGGAGACGAGCAGGTGGCTGATGGATAGCTATTTAGGAGTTGTCGTTTTATTTTGTTTGATTCCGTTGTGTTATATTATGTCAATATGACTATATAGTACTCTGGTCAACCAAGGGGGCATCTTCATATGTCACTCTTGGCGTGTTTTGTAATAATTATATTTAATCTTTACCTGCGAAATGATAATGGGACTATGTTATAGAATATGAAACATGTTTTATGAAATGTAATCAGTAAAGTTGTTTTTGTGAAATTTGTGGTTTTGTTTCATATTCAAATGTTTCTAATATTATGGATACCGCTAACATTACCGTATTTGGTCGTAGAAAGTTAATACTATGAATGACTGCAGCATTTATAGCGCTTAGCTTCGAGCCTCCAAATAGGGATGTTACATGTTAGTACATATGTCGCTAACTTCGAAATGTCATTTTATCTTAGAGTAACCCGTTGTAACATTTTGATATTACATATTATCGTCCCATTGTGAGATTCAAATATTTTGTTCTTCCTTCCTTGTCCTTTCTCTTTTTTTTTTATTTACCCTAACAAGTTGTCTTTCCGACACTTTAATGCTTAGAACGTGAATACCGTGATTGTATTAGTGTTGATGTTTGAGGGTTGAAAAGGTCTGTCATTTCATGTGTATCTTACCTTATTTAGTCAATATATTAACAGTACTATACATAACATCTCTAGTTTGAGAAATATCAAAAACTAAAGGGTATGCAAGTATTGATGAAAATGGTTAAGGACAACTTATATATTAAGGATTCATAATCTTCTATAAACATATATTGAGTAGTACCCATTATGGAATAATATATTTCTTGCTATAGTCATGATTCAAGTGTCAGACAAAACTAAATTCACGATATCATACTATACATATTTACTTATTTCTTAAACCTAATTAGGTTTCTTTATAATTCCACTTACTTTTATACGTATATAGTTATACAAATATTAACTTATTTATAACTTTTATAATTTAATTTACCCATATAATATATTCATGTTTCATATTAATTAAAGCTTATTTAATTAATTTTAATTCTTTTTTAATAAATCGTATTCTACTAATCCAATTTATTTTATATAAAATTCCTAAAATTTTATATTATGCATATTAAACTATTTAAAATAGTTAATCAACTATAACATTTATAGTTTGCTTATATGTACGTATCAATATATTTATACATTTGAATGAATTAACTTTTAATTAGTTTTATTTAATAATTTTTAATTTATAAAAATATTTATTTAGCTATTTTAATCAATTCAAAAAATTAAATTAATTTACCTAAACTAATTTAAGCTAGATACATAACTATAACAATTGTAGTTGCATATATATCAACACACACACAGAGTCACATATTTAGTTAATTATTACATTAATCAAATTAATTAAATACACTAACATCTTGAAATTAAATATTTAAATTTCTCAAAATAATTTGAAATTTTGGATTCATTTTGTAACCTTCACAAAGTTTTCACTTTATATTTGAACTCAACTTTTAAATTCAAATTATCTTTTAAATTTTCAAATAGAATTGAAAATTAGCCCAAGTCCCAAAATCATTGTAACAATTTGCTTTTCTTACTACTAAAGGCGTCATTTAATACATCCTCGTCTTAGTGTGCCGAACATTAAGTTGTCTGAAAGATAGGTCATTGTGAGTGAAAAGAAGAAAATAAAAGATGGAATAGAAACTTACAAATCATGGCGAGTAATATATAATATAAAACAACAGGTCTTAGAAAAGGAAAAGAAATTTAATATACATACATATGTCAAAGTACAATAATGACCTATCATCAGCTCTAGACAGTTATAACATCCTGTCCTTACAATTTGCCGAAAAATACAACAAAAATGCAGCAGAAATAAAAAGAATATACGAGAGATACGTCTCGCCACCCAGCTTGACCTCCCACCAACACAGGACCGTCCTACTTTAGCACTTCCTGCTTAGAATGCCAAAACTGTCTTCCAAGCAAAAATGCAATGTTTGCATTCGTCTGTACAAGTCATTTGGGAGATGAATGAACCGAAGGCACTACTTCCACTACATTCTTTATGGAATTACCATCAAGATTAGTAGCAAGTATCCCTTGCACTTCAAAATCCCCGTCTTTGATTCCATATTCTTCAAGATGTCTTCAGTTCGAAATGCTTGAGTCGAATCGAAGTGGTTTTCGAATAATTTATACTTATCTGATTCCAGTCTCTTTGATACAATATTCCATACTTTCCGGTAAACTCAACCCCGATTCTTTAGAAAATAAAAAGACAAATGAATAAGTGTGGGGATCACTCCTAACCATTTTAGTGGGTGGATCTCCTTATCATTCGTCCTATGGGAACAAAACGAGGTTTATACGCATAGTACAGTATCATCGAAGATAACAGTGCCATATAACTCACGTATTTCTCTTAGATATTTCCAGAGTTATATTTTAGGCCACGATTTCATAGTCGGTTGTTTAACTGTCAACTGATAAACGATCAATAATTGGTTTAATTCCATATAGGATCCACTAAGCCTCTATTAATTAATCTTTACTAATTAATTTCTTTTAAAAAATTTAAAGATTCAAAATACCTTTTACATAGGATATTATTTCACAAACAACTAATACTTCCTCAATACTTGGAAACCTTTATATATCTATCTCAACGGTTTAAGTATATTATCAAAACATCATACTTTCAATACTCAAAAAACATATCTATACACTTATCTCATAGGTGTAATTATATTGATAAAACATAGGAAATATTTCTCTTTTTTCCAAAAGGCCTATTTAAATGGGCCAAACAAAATTTCATTTAAATATTTCTCCAAGCCATTATCCTTCGGTGTTAAGTATGAAAGAACATTCCATACCACCAATTAAGAAGGATAAATAGCCAAAACAATCTTATTCCTTTATAAAATCCCATTCTATTAATAAAATCTTTTAAAAATCTTTCTTTATAATTCCTTTATAATTTTTTTTATAAAATATCATTTACAAAATATCGTTCGTAAATCTCCGTTAACAAATTCTTTTTAAATAAAACCCCTTTTATAAACAAAATATTATTTATAAATCCATTTAATAAAATAATTGGATAACTTACAAAATCATTTGATAGACTTAAACCCAAATTGATAAAATTTAAGTTATCTTAAAACATAATTTTTACAAACTGGAAAGAGGCTTAGCAATCTAATGGCACTAAACCAAGTTATCATTTATTTAAATTTGACTTCGAAGTCTTATAACAGTTATTTACATAAGCCAATATGTATGTAAATAAAATACACACTCAAATCAAGGAATAACATGTCAATATAAACCTACTGATCATTACATGCCTAAATAACATAATAACAAGAGGGTGATTTGTCCTACTAAATAGATGTCCAAACAATCTATTAAGTGTAATATAGCAGAATGGGGATTTATTTTACTAACACTATCAAAGATTAGTATAATCTATTCACACTTTAAGGGTTACTCAATGGTATCGACAAAAGAAACCCTTGTGTTCAAAACTATTCTTTGTAAAAGAAAGTTGCTTTTAAGTAAATTGATCCTTGGAAAACAAAGTAATTAAAAACTTAAACCTCTTTTTAAATAATTGATTACAAGTTAAATCCTTTTATTAAGTCATAATTAAATATTAATTAATTCTTTACTTAACTTAATTATCAATTAAGAAATAATTAAAACTTTAAAAATAATTCATTTTTAAATTAAAACTCCTAATTTATTTATAATTAAAAATAATTAACACTTACTTAATAATTAATTAATAATTAACCCTTAATTAATAATTTATTAAAAGCTAATTAATAATTAATTAAAACTAAACTTATACCTAACCAATAATGAATTAAAAATTAATCTCATTTTTAATAGATAATCAATTAGTAACTAACCTCCACTTATTTATAATAAATATATATTACTTAATACTTAATTAATTACTAATTACCAAAACTTAATTAATTAATAATTAATTAATTGACTTGCTTAATATTTATTATTAAGTTTATAAAACGTTTTTAAGAATATTTTTAAGTACAAAACTCAAATTTGTAAAAGTTGAACTTTTTATCGAAACTTCATCCATAGCGATAATCGCTATGAGTGTCATAACTTGCAATTTTTTCCTAGGATATTCCTTTAGAAATTTTATCACTTTGAAAGATTCTTACCTTTTAAACATATAGTAAGTCTTTGTCAAAGTAAAACAAAGTTTGAAACTTGAAATTGATTTCGTTTTTGAAACAAATGAGCCAAACTTTTATACAAGGATTCCATTTCGCTTAAACTAGTAAAGGTGCTAACTTTTCTTAGCATATTCTCACATACTCTTATCCATGGCATACAAATCATATCGCAACATACAAAGACAAGAAAAGATCTAAACATTTCAACCATCACAACACTTTTAGACTTCTTTTAAAAGTCTGTGGCAAATTTATGCACAAACATATATATAATCACATCAAAACCGTATAATTAGCCAATAACCAAGCAATTTACACATGCTAATACAAAACATAAACCAAAGATCTGGGATTTATTTGTATAAAAACTTGCTTTTTGGTTAAGGGTTTGAGAAAATAGTCTCGACCAAGGTGGTCTAGGCTTGGCCTAGGTGGATGAAGCTTAGCCTAGGTTGAACAAGGTTAGTGACAGGCTTTGTTTTTGAAGAAAGAGGGTGTAGAAAGGAAAAGGAAGAATTTAAATGATCTTAAGTGTTTTAAAAGTTGAAAAACACATGATTATTGAATTTTAAAAAAAAGGAAGCCATTAGTGAACTTTGAAAACTTTAACGAAGAAGATGAAATGGTAAAGGAGAGATTGAAAAATTGAATTAGTTTTATATAAAATGGAATTTTAAAAAATACCTAAATATCCCTTTATATCATGCCCGACATCATCCATCAACCTCCACCTCTCTGATCTACATGCAATTTCAAGGGTACACTCCTTTGTTCACTAAATAAATACATTCATTTGTACATAGGATGTGAAATGATACGTGGAATTTCATAATTTCCTTTTATATATAAATTTTAAACTTGATAAATTGCCACATCTTTACGTACTTAAGTACACACATATTATTAACTTTTATTTATTACTAATCCATGCTTATATTATTTAAAATGTGTAAATGTGTTAACTAAGGTGTTTACAATTTTAAACTTTTTGATGGTGAAAAATAAAAAAATTTGAAAAAGCTTTCCAATCACATTTTCTATGTTTCTTTGGACTAATTATTTTAGTAAACACATTATGGAAATAATTTTACCATCTCCATTTATTATTTAAAAAAGGCAATTTTTAATAATAAAATTCATTTATTAATTATTAAAAAATATGTTATTCATCCAAATTTAAAGTGGTAAAATTCCAAGTCGTTGCATTCTTTCCCCTTAAAAGAATTTCGTGTGTGAAATTTCATCATATGAGTACCTACAGTTATTTATAAGTTTGCATGATGTTTGTAAATCATCCATATGCAAGATTTGATTCAATCTCTACTCAAAATAACCACTCTTCCGAACTAGTATTGCTTACCTGATTTCCTAGTGCGAATTCCGATTAGGCTTCTCGCTTAGAAATCTCTGTTCTGCTTACATAGCCAGATACTATGATAGAAGACTTTGGTTCTATATCAAGAACCCATACCTAATGTTCGTCGTCAAAAATAAAGTGACAGATCCTAATTTGAAATGTTGCGAAACACCCCAAAGTCATGTACTTGAATTTTAGATTGAAACTATAAGAAACAAGAAATGATCTATGCTCAACTTACACACTTATTATTGGTTCTCACTAATACCAATTCTACTTTTGCTAAAAAATATGAAAACATTCCATAAAACTAACATAAATTCAACTTGTATAGTACCCTACAACATCCTAAGAGTATATACCACTATTTAATTTAACATTTTCATTCTGAATTATTTTCCTAAGTAAACTCAAGATCCAAATTCCCGATCTTATTTCAAAACCCTTTTTGAAATGAAACTATATATTTTAACTACATAAATGTATGTGTTTATATATCCCGAGTAATCCTAAAATGACACTAAGGAACTGGGTATTACCAAATAGTGTCATACATTCTCTTACCAAGAAAAGTAATACTCAAGAGAAGTGTTTACCATCCGAACACATCTCTTTTTCATTTTAAGTTATTTTCGTGCCACTGAAACTAGTAAATTTAAAAATACTCCTCCTATTCCAAAATCCAATTATTGAAACAACATTTACATATTTCCAAATAAATAGTTTCAACAAAATCAATTGCCAACCAGCTTTAGGTTCGTCAAATATTGAACTTGTTTCGACCGCAAAATGATATAGAGAATAATTTACTAAGTGCACTACAACATTCACCTATGCAAACATACGATCAACACTTAGAAGATTATATCGATTATCACAAAACAAATCAAGACTCATTTTTGAACCAATCCAAAGAAAATCCTTCTTACTCACCATTTCCATTTCTAAAAAAATTATACTTAAACCAAAATACTTCCAACTAATTGTATTATTGAACGTCTATAGGATCTTTATAAATAATGCAACTTATATGTATATATGTGTCTATATAACTAAATATGATAAGCAGTGAATAATAACTGAATATAAGATAAATAATAAAAATGATCTCATTGGATATTTTATACTGGTTCGGACCTCCCGTCCTACGTCGAGTCCTAAAGCTCCCCTTCAGTATTTCCTTTAACTAATTGACCCTCACTATTCCCAGAGGAATAGGCTAATACAAAACTATATCTCTGATAATTTCGTGTTCCAAATAACATGGTTTTTGACTGATAGTACAAATCTTCCTATAATCTCCTTTGAGTATGTAAATGTGAATGCCTTGAGTTGTAGGAAGTGGTTTAACCAAAATTATATTTTGGTTATAATAGATTGAGAGTATGTAAGCAAAGTATGCACAAGGGAGTGATAAGAAATCAAGAGAGAAAAGATTCAGTTACTTCAAGTTAGTTGATTTCTACATCGTAACAGGTAGTATTTATATATTTTAAAGGATGCGGATAAAGAGTTGTTACTCTTAGGTAATTCTATTCATTTAAATGGCTGCATCCTTTCGATGGAGGGTAATTTCTTTTTGTTCAACAGAAGTGTCGTTTTAAAATTTTGCAATTTTTCAAATGATAGAAGTCTGTGACTTTAGAAAATAATTACTCGGGGATTGTCATAGACCTTTGTGGTTTTTCTTCAGACGTCTGTGGCTTCAAAATATTATTTTCCCGAGTATTTTCTCAGACTTTTGTGGTTTTACCTCAGACGTTTGAGAGTAGTAAAAAAAATTTTTTAAATTAATTTCATTGTATATGAAATCGTGTACGATTGTGTACGCATATACTCAAGGAGATCTTAACAATATTTTATCAAAGAGTATTTTACAGTAGAATGCCCTTACTGACTATAGTATGGTTGATAGAACGTCGTTTGTCTTCGAATCTCAATATCTTTGAGCATTATGTCTTCTTGTAGTATATATCTGTAATTTTGAAATGTGTATATATGATTGTATAGTTGTAATCATTGAAACATAAACTAGAGGTTCTAACGATTATTACATTCCAAAACCTTGAAATACCATTTTTCAAAAGCACCCTTAAGTTTCCTACTTAAATCTTTTTATCTAAAATACTCTTATAAATCCTTTTTATAAAACCATTTTCTTTTATAAATCATTCCTAAATATCGTAGCTTTTAATAAACATCTTTTATTAAAATAAATCCTTAGCATAACATTAACATCGAACACCTTATAGTCAAATTGTGAAAATTAGTTCACAAGACATTCATTTAAATGTTGCCCCAATTTCTACTTACCCAACCCATATTTTCAAAAGGAAAGATACTTATATAAACTCTCAACCATAGTCAATGCTCAAACTGGACGAGCATGACGAAACAAACCCTAGATGATAATAACAGAATATTATCATTCCCTAACAACAAGCACCTTAAAAATAATATACTACTTTTGGAAATAATTTTTGTATAAATAAATATATTCTTATGTAAAATTATTTCATTTACTCATTGTAAAAAATACGTTGTTGATTGGCCTTGATTGATTGTTTAGGAATCCCTACAGATAACGTTAGCCATAAGCATCGACCAGAATTCATAAATACTCAACCAATCAAACAACACAATATAAAACATTTTCATCTTACTAACAAATATGTGCTCTTATATATAATACGCTCAAACTCATAATAAGGCATTCCGTTATATTATCTCTTAATGAGTTTACCCCACCATGGCTAAGGTTCTCGCTTAAGCTTTAGCTTTGATATCAAATGTAACGATCTGCATTTCTTACTACTAAAGACGATGCTTAATATATCCTCGGTATCCATGTGTCGATCATTTAGTCGTCCAAAAGACAGGTCATTAGGGGTGAAAAGAAGAAAAGAAAAGATAGAAAGAAACTCACAAATCGAGACGAGTAATATATAATACAAAACAAATCTAAGAAAAGAAAAAGAATTTTAATATACAAACATATATGAAAGTACAACACTGACCTATCATCAGCCCTGAACAGTTATAACATCCTATCCTTATAATTTGCTAAAGAAAACAACAACAATGCAGCGAAAATAAAAAGAATATACAAGAGATACGACTTGGCATTAGGTCGACTCCTGAGCTCCAAAGCATTCAAAGCTAATCTAAAAATATGCTCATTCTGACACGAGCATTATAAGAAAAATAGTGCACCGATCAGTTTTAGTAAAACCATCATGAGAAACTGGAATCATAAGGAATTTTATTTATTAAACTTATAAAATCTTTTAAAACCAAAGGTATCTCATAAGATCACGTTGCACATAAACACGGATGAGTTTTTACCGTACGATAACCGAAAAAATTCCTATAGAAAATCCAGTGATATTATAATAGTGTCTAGGATACAAATACATATTAATCTTAACTGAAATTATTACATTAATTAAATTTAAGCTTAATAGGTATATAACTAGGTTCAAAGGCACTTATTGGAAGTAAGGTTTCCATCAGTGACAAGGCTACTGAGGTACCCTCTATCACAGTACACCCCTGGATAAAGCATACCAAGGACCTTGCTTGGACCCCCTGCCAACATAGCACCGACCTACCCCTCACTAGATAGTTTATCACCCTTTGGTTGTGATCAAAAACGATATTGGGACCTCGAAGCATATATACATATTGACTTTAGATAAGGGATAACCATATCCTAATATGAGCGACCCACTTAGCCCTGTTGCATCTCCCATGTTTTAGTCATTCTCGGTTGATGAGGCCTCAGGATATGTTTTTACCTTCCTATAGCACTTCCCGCATGGAATGCAAAAACCATCTTCCAAGCGACAATGCAATGGTAGCATCCATCCATACAAACCGAAGGCACTACTACCACTACATTCCTTTTAGAATCACCATCAGGATTAATAGCAAGTAGCCCTTGCACTTCAAAAGCTCTGTCTTTGATTCCATATTCTTCAAGATGTCTTCAGTTCGCAATGCTTTTCGTACAATTTACACTTATCTGATCGCGGTCTCTTCAAAATAACAATCCATACATTTCTATAAACTCAACCCCGATTCTTTCGAAAAATAAATAGACAAATGAATAAGTGCGGGGATCACCCCTAACCATTTTAGTTGATGGATCTCCCTATCATTCATTCTAGGATAACAAAACGAGAATTATACATATTTGACGGCTATCGGGTTATAAAATCGCCGATCAAATTTTAATTAAAAAACCGCAAGCGCACGGCGTACAGTTTTAATGCATGGCAAGTACGGGTCAGTCCATAGGGAATTGTATTGATTTAGAATTTTATTCAATCAAATTAAACCAATATTTGAAGTTGTTATTAGCTAAAAAATGTAAATAAACTAGCAAAAGGAAATGGATAAAAATATGAGAGTTTGAAGGCAATTTAGAGATAAATCCACCGTCATGATCACATAGATCAACAAAATGAAATTAAGATCTCTCTTTTGGTCATCAGTGAGTTTAGTTGATGTGTTTATCATAAGCATGGCCTATTTGTGCTATTAATTAGCCCAACATAAACCATCAAACTATAACACAACCACTAAACTACTTTTGTAACATCCTGCCATTTTGGACCATTCAAATCGACAATAAAACCACACATGTAAGACTTGAATAATTCAAAACAACATATTGTTAATAAAAGTTAGGGCAAATAAAATCAATCACAGAATCACAGACACTGAATATCAGAATAACTCGCAGCAGAATAAAAAAACTATAGTAGTTCATGAAGCTACTAGATATAGAGTCTCAAAATTGATACATAATACCAAAGTCTGGAAACAAAATGTACTTGGAAAGTCTAAAGATATAAGTTCTCTACTACAAAAGCAAAAGCTGAGTGGAAATAACTAGAATAAAATATCAAGTAGACTGCTAAATCTTTGACGGATCTCTAGCTCCAAAAGAGGATGAAGCCAAAGCTGTGAAACTCAGGCTAACCAAAGCGTAAAGCAAAACACAAAACACTCGAGTCAGGACATAGATACTTATAAAATGTAAATCAACTCAAGTGAACTGCAAAGGAAATGCATCAGTAACTTAAAGGATGCTTGGGATCGCCCATCCTTTAAGGATCCGTTAACCTATCTAATATGTAGTAATATACGCTATTATAATAATATCTAAAGTAAAGTAAACTATTAAACTAGCATTAAGGCGTTACCCATATCCTTCTCAACACATTCTGTATATTCCCATAGTCTGTACAGTACTGTAATCCCACCCGTAATGGGTGTTGTCAGAGGACACTCCATAAGTATGTTACAAACCAAACTCGTAGAAGGCGCGCTAGGGTAGGTGACATGGCCTAACTAGGTAATGCCAAGGTAGATATACCAATTACGCATCCAGACTATTGGTAACGCATAGCCGCAACTACCGTCCAACTCGATCCACACTCCCTCGTCAAAGGTGCGCACCAAATCAATCACAAAGTAATAGAATGGATAGCGATAAAGTATGTCCGACCGAAGATGCCACCTCACTTGGCCCAAGAATCGCTCATGTTTTAGCCACCTTCATTTAAGAATCGCTCCAAGTTATACCATTTACCGCAGTTAAGACTTACATGTCAAATGTACGTTTTAACTTACATTTCTCCCATAAAACATTTATCATTTTAATCACTATTTGATGCAGCCCAGGCCAGAGAAGGAGGGATAAGTCGTACACGACTTAAGGAGGAAGGCTTAGGCCGTTCACGGGTTAAAGAAGGTCGGCCACGACCTAACAGGTCACATGGGAAGGAGTTACGACATAGCAAAGACTTAAGTCGTTCGTGCTTTCTAAGTCGTATACGACTTATAGCTATAGGAGCTAAGGAGTCATGTGAGGGGGAGATACGAGCTAACGGCATGGTTATAAGTCGTCCACGACTTATCAAGAAGCAGGAAGAAAATCCAATGGTTGAAGGCTTAAGTCGGCTACGACCTAAGGGAAGTGTTTTTAGGTCGTCTACGACCTAACGAGTTTGCTGAAGAAAGGAGCTCACGACCTAAGATGAGTCGCATGAAGCAATGCAGCAGTTCTCCTCTTGAGTCGCTGAATTTAGGTCGTGGCAATGTTAAGTCGTTTGCTTTTTGAGTCGTGAGTCATTAAGTCATATGCGACCTAGGTGTTGTAAATGTGAGTTGTGTTTTTTTAAGTCGTTGTACATGTGTTGTCTAAGTCGTAGGTCATTATGTCAATGAGTCGACCGAAGGCATGTATGTAAAGGTGATGTAATAAGTTGAGTCGGCATTGTGTTGTAATAAGCCGTGTGAGTTAAGTCGCTGTCAACTTATGTTGAGTCGTGAATCGTGAACGACTTAAGGGTTTGGGTCAAAAATGCTATAAATAGGGAGTGTGTTGTAACTTTTTGGTGGTTGATTTTGTTGAATAAAATTCTTGTTGATTGCTGTGTGCTTTCATCTTAAATTGGTAGTTGAGTGTAATCTCCTATCTCCACTTTCGGTTATTCGAGTGCGCTCGAATCAACGATTGTTGAAGCTGATTCGCGGAATCAAGTGCGCTCGATCAACGCTTGAAGAATTGAAGATCTTCTTTCACGGTATCGTGCGCGATCAACATGACGAGGATAGCTAGAATTCGGTATCTTTGAGATCAACGAATTTAGGCATTTCAGTATCTTCAATCCACCGTTTGCTACTTTCATCGATCTATATCGTTTTGTTAAATATCCGCTGCGTCAGTTTGGTATCGGAGCTTGACTTAGCCAATCATAGCTAAGACGAGTCTTGGAGCCAAGGAATTTGAAGTTTGGTGTTCATCGTGTTCATCTTGAAGTTGCAACAAGTTAGAAGCTTTCGATCCATTTCATTTTGGATCAAAGTGTGGAAGTTGTTTGAAGTTGGTTTGTGTTGAAGTGTTGAGGCCGAGCCAAGTTGAGTTGGAGCCGTGCTTTGTTTGTTTGAGGGGTAGTGTGCAATTGAAGTTTTGAAGTGTTTGTGTTAATTCAATCATGCCGCCGAGAAGAGCTAATCGTCATCACAATGTTGAAGCGTTGTATAGAAGAGAAGAAGCCGAGCAAATGGAACAACGCATTAATGAGAAATTTGATGAAGGCATTGGAAAGTTAGAGAAACTGATGAATGATTTGAATCAAAGTCAAAGGAGGAGATCACCAATCTCGAACCATGGAGGAAACAGAGTTTCACCATCGGTTACGGAAGCGAGGAGGGTATCACCGCAATCTTTTAGAGAGAGAAGAGAAACATCAATTTCGTCAAGAAGAGATTACCATGACTATGGACATGAAGAGAGAAGAACTCCACGTGAGTTTGAAGATGAGCCAAATAGAGATGAAGAGAGACATAGTAGAAGAGACATACGTGATCGAAGGGATGTTGATGGTCGAGATCGATATAGACATACATTTGATTTTAATGAAGAGGGTGATAGAGCTAGCATTCATTATCGAGATCGAGACCAAGTTCGAAACTTATATGGGAATGTTGATGATGATCGTCGATGGGAATCGGGTATGAAGATGGAAATTCCAGAATTCAAGGGTGGAATGGTAGCAGAAGAATTCCTTGATTGGTTGTCTAATGTTGAAGAGATTTTTCACTTTAAAGAAGTTCCTGAGCATAGAAGAGTGAAGTTAGTTGCTACTAGATTGAGGGGAAGAGCTTTAGCATGGTGGCAGCAAACTAAACTTACACGGGAGAGAATGGGAAAGTCGAAGATTGAACCATGGGAGAAGATGAAGAAGTTGATGAAAGCTACATTTTTACTTTATAACTATCAATCACTCATGTACCAGAGGTTGCAGAATCTGAGGCAAGGGACGAAAACTGTTAATGATTATGCTGATGAATTTTATCAACTGATTGCTCGAAATGATATTATGGAGATGGAAGAACAACTGACTGCTAGATTTGTTGGAGGGTTGAGGATACAGATTCAAGATATGGTTAATATGTTCGATCCAAGATCTGTGGCAGAAGCACATCAGAAAGCGTTGGCTTGGGAGAAGCAGGGAAGGCGTGGAGGTGGTGTGTTTACTAATTCCAACAATCAAGTGAAGGGTGTTAGTGGAAGCTCTAATGTTCCTAAATCTATCAGTAAACCAGTTGTGAATGAAGTTGCGAAGCCGAAGGTCAACAATAGTTTCAAATGTTACAATTGCCAAGAAGTGGGTCACAAGAGTAATGAATGTCGAAGCCGAAGAAGAGAACTATGATTGTTGAAGTCGAAGGTGAGGATGTTGATGAAGGTTATTCTAGCCCAGTTGAGGAGGATGAACAAGATATTGCGTCAGGAGATGAAGGATGTAATCTAATGATGAGGAGGTCTTGTTTAATACCGAAGCAAGAAGAAGAAGCTAGTTGGTTGAGGAGTAATATCTTTCAGTCAACATGCACTATTCTGGGAAAGGTTTGTAAATTTGTGATTGACGCTGGAAGTTGTGACAATATTATTTCTACTGAAGCTGTGAGAAAGCTGAAGTTGAAGACGGAGAAACATCCTAATCCTTACAAGTTAGCGTGGTTGAGAAAAGGAGGAGAAGTGAAGGTGGACAGGCGAGTTCGAGTTCCATTTTCTATTGGGAAGAAATATAAAGACGAGATCTGGTGTGATGTGGTTGAGATGGATGTTTGTCACTTACTGTTGGGAAGACCATGGCAGTATGATCGAGCAGTGCAGCATGACGGTCGGACCAATAGCTACAGCTTTATGTTTGAAGGTGTTAAGATCATTTTGGTTCCAAAGAAGAGACAACAAGAGGAAAGCAAGTCAGAGGAGATTGAAGAGCTGAAAGCCTTATTATCTTTGAAGGAGTTTGTTAAGGAAGTCGAAGAGGAACCTGAAGTATACTTGTAGGGCGTGAGAGCAGTGAAAAGGTTGAAATTCCAGAAGAAGCGAAGCCGGTTTTGAAAGAATTTGAGGATGTATTTCCAGAAGAGTTGCCTAAGGAGTTACCGCCACTGAGAGACATTCAACATCAAATCGATCTTGTTCTGGGGGCAGTATTACCGCATAGACCACATTATCGAATGAGTCCGAAGGAACATGAAGAGTTGAGGAGGCAGGTGGAAGAGTTGCTTGGACAGGGGCGAGTGCAGGAGAGTTTGAGTCCGTGTGTTGTGCCAGCTTTGTTAGTACCGAAGAAGGACGGGACGTGGAGGATGTGCACCGACAGTCGAGCATTGAATAAGATCACTGTGAGGTACAGATTCCCAATGCCGAGGTTGGACGATTTACTAGATCAGTTGAGTGGGGCTACTATATTCACGAAGATTGATTTGAAGAGCGGATATCATCAAATTCGTATTAGACCAGGTGATGAGTGGAAGACTGCTTTTAAAACCAGGGATGGTCTATACGAATGGTTGGTTATGCCATTTGGTTTATCAAATGCACCTAGTACATTCATGCGGGTGATGAATCAAATCTTTAGACCATTCGTTGGGAAATTCATGGTGGTATATTTTGATGATATTCTAATATATAGCAGGAGTATGGAGGAGCATGTTCAACATTTGAGGGAAGTGCTGATTATTCTTCGTGAGGAACAATTTTATGCTGCTACGAAGAAATGCGTGTTTATGACGCATAGTGTTTTATTTCTGGGTTATGTTGTTTCGGAGGAAGGTATACAGGTGGACCAGAATAAAGTTGAAGCAGTCAGGAATTGGCCACGACCGAGGACAATTACAGAAGTGAGAAGTTTTCATGGGCTAGCGTCATTCTACCGAAGATTCATTCCACACTTCAGTAGCGTGATGGCTCCAGTAACCGATTGCATGAAGGAAAAGAAGTTTGAGTGGTCAGAGGAAGCAGGGGTTGCTTTTGAGAAGATCAAGACACTATTGACGACAGCACCAATTCTAGTTTTACCGGATTTTCGGTTGTTGTTTGAGTTACATACTGATGCGTCGAAAGTTGGGGTTGGTGGAGTATTGAGTCAGAGTGGAAAACCAGTTGCTTATTTCAGTGAGAAGTTGTCAAGAGCTAAGTTGAGATATAGTACTTATAATGTTGAGTTTTATGCAATTGTTCAAGCTGTGAAGCACTGGAGACATAATCTATTTCAGAAAGAGTTTGTTCTTTATACTGATCATGAGGCTTTGAAGCATTTGCAAGGGCAGGACAAGATTTCATCGAGACATGCATCGTGGATTGCGTATTTACAACAGTTTACTTTTGTTGTGAAACACAAATCTGGGGTAACAAATCGTGTAGCAGATGCATTAAGCAGAAGGAATCACTTGTTGACTACGATGAAGGTTGAAGTGACAGGTTTTGAATTATTGCCAGAACTGATTGAAGAAGATCCTTACTTTATGAAGTTTGTTGAGAAAATCAAGGATAGGAGTTCTAATGAATTTGTGTTGATTGATGGTTTCTTATTTAAGGGAAATCAATTGTGTGTACCGGATTGTAGCTTGCGAATGAAGATAGTGAAGGAGCTTCATGAGGAAGGACATGTGGGCAGAGACCGAACATTACAGTTAATCTCTCAATCCTACTATTGGCCATCGATGAGGAAGGAAGTTGAAAGGTTTGTTCAGAGATGTCATGTTTGTCAAGTTTCGAAAGGGACAGCTACAAATGCGGGTTTGTATATGCCTTTACCTGTACCAACAAAACCTTGGGTGGACGTTAGTATGGATTTCGTATTGGGTTTGCCGAGAATGCAAAGGGGAAATGACTCGATATATGTTGTGGTGGATCATTTCTCGAAGATGGTACATTTAATTGCGTGTAAGAAGACGGCGGATGCTGTTCATGTCGCGCAGTTATTTTTCAAGGAGATCTATCGACTTCATGGATTGCCAGAATCTATTGTGTCGGATAGGGATACTCGTTTCTTGAGTCACTTTTGGTTAAGTTTGTGGAAGATGGTTGGAACGAAGCTGAAATTTAGCAGCGCTTATCATCCGCAAACAGATAGACAAACGAAGGTTGTGAACAGATCGTTGGGGAATTTATTGAGATGTTTGGTGAAGGACAATCTGAAGAGTTGGGACATGAAGTTATGCCAGGCAGAGTTTGCTTATAATCATGCAGTGAATCGTAGTACGGGATTCAGTCCATTTCAGATTGTATATTCAAATTTACCCAGGGGACCGTTGGATTTAGCAATAGTACCACAACCGAAGGGGATGGTTAAACGAGCTGTTGACTTTGTTGACGGGTTGACTGAATGTCATAGAATCGTTCAGGAACGATTGGAGAAGATGAATGAGAAGTATAAGCGAACTGCAGATTTGAAGCGACGAAGTGTTGAATTTAACGAAGGTGATTTGGTTTATGCTGTGTTAACCAAGGATCGTTTTCCAGTGGGCGCTTATAACAAGTTGAAATCCAGAAAAATTGGTCCTGTAAAAGTTGTGAAACGGATTAATGAAAATGCTTATAAATTGAAGCTGCCAGAGGATGTGTACACTTCTGACGTGTTCAATGTTAAGCATCTTGTGCCATATTATGAATATGGACAATCTGAGGTGGAAGAATTTACAAATTCGAGGACGAATTTCTCTCAACGAGGGGAGGATGATGTAGCTCAGGCCAGAGAAGGAGGGATAAGTCGTACACGACATAAGGAGGAAGGCTTAGGCCGTTCACGGGTTAAAGAAGGTCGGCCACGACCTAACAGGTCACATGGGAAGGAGTTACGACTTAGCAAAGACTTAAGTCGTTCGTGCTTTCTAAGTCGTATACAACTTATAGCTATAGGAGCTAAGGAGTCATGTGAGGGGGGGATATGAGCTAACGGCATGGTTATAAGTCGTCCACGACTTATCAAGAAGCAGGAAGAAAATCCAATGGTTGAAGGCTTAAGTCGGCTACGACCTAAGGGAAGTGTTTTTAGGTCGTCTACGAACTAACGAGTTTGCTGAAGAAAGGAGCTCACGACCTAAGATGAGTCGCGTGAAGTAATGCAGCAGTTCTCCTCTTGAGTCGCTGAATTTAGGTCGTGGCAATGTTAAGTCGTTTGCTTTTTGAGTCGTGAGTCATTAAGTCATATGCGACCTAGGTGTTGTAAATGTGAGTTGTGTTTTTTTTTAAGTCGTTGTACATGTGTTGTCTAAGTCGTAGGTCGTTATGTCAATGAGTCGGCCGAAGGCATGTATGTAAAGGTGATGTAATAAGTTGAGTCGGCATTGCGTTGTAATAAGCCGTGTGAGTTAAGTCATTGCCAACTTATGTTGAGTCGTGAATCGTGAACGACTTAAGGGTCTGGGTCAAAAATGCTATAAATAGGGAGTGTGTTGTAACTTTTTGGTGGTTGATTTTGTTGAATAAAATTCTTGTTGATTGCTGTGTGCTTTCATCTTAAATTGGTAGTTGAATGTAATCTCCTATCTCCACTTTCGGTTATTCGAGTGCGCTCGAATCAACAATTATTGAAGCCGATTCGTGGAATCAAGTGCGCTTGATCAACGCTTGAAGAATTGAAGATCTTCTTTCACGGTATCGTGTGCGATCAACGTGACGAGGATAGCTAGAATTCGGTATCTTTGAGATCAACGAATTTGGGCATTTCAGTATCTTCAATCCACTGTTTGCTACTTTCATCGATCTATATCGTTTTGTTAAATATCCGCTGCGTCACTATTACATGAATTAACTTACAATTTATAGGTTAGAATAAAATACAATTGTTACGTCAAATTGGATTACTAAATTTCAATTAACCTTTATACTGCAAATTATATTCCAAAAATTATATTTTTAACTCTTTATTTCTAATAAAAATCTTAATCTATATAAACAAATTTACAAAAATCATTACATTGAATTTTAGTTGAGATTCAGATAAATAAATCAAAAATACTTAATAATTTTTAGAAAAATTATTTTAAATCAACCACGGCATCCGTATAAAATTCTCTACCCTAAGGTAAAGTAAATACGGACATATATCATTTTAATCCGTAATTTATTAATTTTTCGGATTTTATATCATTTCAAACCCGCAATCTCAAGTCAAATAAAATTGCTCAGGCCTATCATTTCAGCCCATAACAATTTTCCTTAATCTAAAAATCGTTCGGGTATGTATCATTTCAACCCATAGTGAAGGAACTTGCAGTGTGAGAATATTAAATAACATAATAATATTCAACATATCATAGCATATGATCAAAGCAGGTATAATATGATATGAAATAACATAATAAAATCATATGAATAACATAATATAAACATATGAAATAACATGATATAAACATATGAAATAATATGATAAAAACATATGAAATAGCATGATATAAGCATATGAACTAACATGATAAAACATATGAATAACATAATATAAACATGTGAAATAACATGATAAAAACATATGAAATAACATGATATATACATATGAAATAACATGATAAAAACATATGAAATAACATGATATAAACATATGAAATAACATGATAAAATCATATGTGAAATGTCAAACTTGCATATACATATCCTCACAATTCAATTGTCATCGATTCACCAAAACCATAGGTAAGTTGTCAAGAGTGATTACTCACCTTTCTTCGGTTAGTAAAGTGATTCAAAGCGCAACACAACAACGACAAATTATGGACAAGCTTAAGTGAGAGGAGAATCCAAATCCGATGCTTTGAAAAATAAATAAATTCCACACGTAAACAAATAATTAACATAAAAAAATAAAATAGAAAAATCATGTAATTGTAAACATGTAAAGAGTGCTTGACTAGGGTGCATAGGCTCGGTCATAGGCTAGTTTTGTTTGGGTTTGGGTTCGGCCATAGGGGTTTTGGTTTAGGGTTAGGCTCGGCCATAGGGTTTTTGGGTTAGGTTTTGTGGTGCAAAGGCTAGGGTTAGGGTTTAGGTGGGTTCGGCCTTAGGCTAGGGTTAGGGTTTAGGTGGCAAGGCTCGGCCTAGGGGTGTGGGTTCGGCTAGGCTAGAGTTTGGTTGTGGTGGAGATGGTCACGGCTAAGGTAAAGCAAGGGGAAAGGGTTTGAGGAAGTTCGGCTATGGGGTTTGTGGTGGGAAGAGAAGGTGAAGGCCGAAATTTTGTGAAGAGGAAAGGGAAGAGGAAGGAGGAGAAGTGGGTTTTGGTTGGAGTTTAGTGATGGGAAGGTGATGGAATAGGTGTGGCCGAATTTGCAAGGGAAGAAGGAGGAAAATTTGTAGAGGAGAAGAGGAAGAAGGTCCAGGGTTTTGAGAAGGAAGATGAAGGAGAAGAAGACTTACATTTTTCTATGGAGGTACAAATGAATGGATGTGGGGGCTAACCAAAACCCTAGATCTTATATAGTCATCTTAACAAGTGGCCTTTCATTTACTAAAGAGGTTTCTAGCCCATTAGCACAAGCCCAAACAAATCAACATGTAAATAAGATAGAAGTTATAGGGAAAACAATTGCGTGTAATATGCCAAAAGTTGCAAAATTTGAGAAGTTGAAACCAGAATTTAACAAAACGAAAAACTGAGAAAATTTTATTAAATCCGTCTTCATTAAAAAAGTTAAAAATTCAAATTTAAAAATTTTCACAGAAAGTCAAACTTTGATCCAAAATTATACATGAAATTTCCAAATTTATCAATTTTAAAATAATTACATTCAAAATTTCAAATGAATTTTCTTTTAAAATATTTCAGAAATTTTGCGGGTTGTTGCAATTTTTAACTCTCATGAAAAGATAATGAACTTGAAAATAAAAATCTATTCTACGCATGATCTATTAACTATTGATTAGAAATATAGACCATCAAATTTTGATTTTAATATTCACTTTATTACCATAACCATATGTAGATGAAGAGGTGAATAGTGTTTGTGTTTGTTTAAGCATAGCCTATTTGATGTCAACAACATAGGCTATCAAATTCAAAGCTAAAACAAAAAAATTTAACCCATTCAAACATTTCCATTAAGCACAAAAAGAGATCAAAAAATACCTAAATGTTGAATCGACATGACTAAGAGAGCTTTACTAACCTAAATTTAAGAGGTTTAGCCTCCTATATTTGTTATCATTTCAACAAATGTAGCATTCAACATGAAATAAAAATAAGAAAAAAATGCAAGATAATTAAAAAGAGAGCTAATTAAAATGAAATAAAAGCTAATCTACTTGCATAAGAAATAAAACTAAGTTACTAACATAATAGGAAAGAGAGCATGTAAATAGAAAAAAGAATGAATTAAAATTGCATGAAAAGGAAAATTACATGAAAGAAGAAAATGGCTAAATAGCCATGAAAAATAAAAGAGAGCTTATATTTATTTTTGAGCCTAAAACTAAACTAACTAAAGAGGAGGCTAAGAGATTAATTACATGAACATACGGGTTATTTGTACAAGCCTATAACCCTAATCCATAATTTTGGGGACTACCCAAAATACCCCTCTAGGAAGTGTGGCCACCGAGTTATCATTAGCCTCTAATTAATCCATCATCAAGTATGCATGAAACTTTAACCCTCACTAACTTGTGCATTAGCTTCTAATTATAGATTAAGTTAAATGGGTAGATGGGATCCTCCATGATGCATGATTTGAATTATTTTCATCTTCATTCCTTTGTTTCCATCCTTGTGCATGCATGTATACATGAAGCCCATGTAAATTCCATCCAATTTTACTACAAATAAAATAAAATGTGTAAATAAATATTCTCAAATTAATATATGCATAAAAATGACCATTTTGCCCCTGTATGAAGATGAATAAATGATGATTTGAAAAGAATTTGAATTTTGGTTTAAAAATGTTAAAATACCTTATATGCTTATTTATTTAATTAAATTAGATTAAATATGAAAGTAAAAATATGCACATTTATGTGCACATCAAATACCCCAACACTTATCTTTTTATTCGTCCTCGAATAAAGAAAAACTAAAATAATTCTGTTTTCATAAGAAGAACGATTGCATTGAGCGTATGCAATAAGCCCTTAAACTTCTTGGTGTCCCTAGTTGGACGAGTGTTGTCTCGTAAGGGTTTTCAGTGGATACTACCCATAAAATCCAAATGCAAAGTGAAAAATTCCTAAATGCAAGATTTATTTACGAAGATATGGATGAATTTTTTTGAAAATATTTACAAATGAAGAAATTACTTTCAAATTGACATGAATAAGTAAAATATAAGTTCTGGTCATTATCAAGAAATTTAAGTCCTTTTACTAGTCAAAATTTCCAATAAAAATTAAGTTATCGTAACAAATAGACTCTAGTTTGGCTAGTTGTTTCGGTTGATAACATAGTGCAACTATGAAATGGATCCTTAGTTGATTATCAAAGTACGCAAAGTGGCATTTCTATTTCTTTTAAATAACAAATCAAATCAAATAAGTGAAAATAATGCTTGGATTTCAATTGCTTACTCTCTCTTTATTTGAAAGCTTTATTGATATTAACAATATTTACATACGCCTAACTCAAAAAACTGAGGCCAGATATATTACCTATGCACTGCATTATAGGCTTACGTGAGAGGAATACAGAGCGTAGCGAGTGAACACACAAGTGTGAACACCTATCGACTGTTGGCGTTATTAATGAAAAATAAAAAATGAAGATAAGACTCCCCCATATTTTATTTTAACCGTGTCCCCACAGTTGACCCAAGTGAAAGGAGAAATAAAATAAAAATAAAAATATGACCAATATTTACATGAAAATGAAACGATCATTATTTACAAGACATCAGAAAATATACCATTAAAGAGTAAATGAAATGGTCTTCCAACGACCAATTCATTTGCCTCGTCAAGTGTGAGAGACATGGCTTAAGCATGAAAAACCAAACCATAAAAGATTTCAAAGTTGAATGTTGATTTGGAAGAACGAATGTCGTTTTATTAAAAATCCTATGAGTTGTTTTATTTTCGATGATTTTTGGGGTAGATAGAACAACTGGTTGAAGTTCAAGTTTATATTCACCAAATAGAAATTCAAGTTTATCATTGAAAACTTCCTTAGAATTATTGTTTTCAAACTCAAGATGGTGATTTAAATCTATCTCCTTAGAATTCAACAACTCATTTTCGAAAAGTCCAAAGAAAATGTGTTCACTAAATTCGCGTTGAATTATTCACAACTTCATTGCATATATCATGTTCAAAATCCAAAGTTGTTGTATTCAAATTTTCAAAATCAAAAAAAGGAAGATCAAATTTGGTTCCACACTCTCAGAGGAACTGAAATCCAACTTAATTACCGTTTTTTCAACAACTTCATTAAGATTGTCATTTTCAATTTCAAAAGTTGTTATTTGGAAATTGTCAAATTTGGTAAAAGATGGATTATTAGTTCACTCGTCGGATTTTGTTTCTCATGTTTTTTCAGATATGTTTCAAACAATATGTGTGTTCTTTGTGCATTTCATCTATCTGCTCAACAAAATCCACTTTATAATTATTAAATTGAGAATTTTGAAATTGTTGAGAGTAAAATTTTCACCACGATTTAAATTATTCTCATTGCCAAAATCATTTAAAAAGTGGTTCACATTTCCATTTTGACTTTTAAATTCATTTTATAGTTCGAAATCAAATTGGCATGAGTTATACTCGAAATCATTTGAATGTTGAAGTGAGTTCAAATTTTGATTATTTTGAAAATTTTGACTTGAGTTATTGCATAAATATGAATTACACAAATCATTTATCCTTTGATCATTTTGTGTATAGAGTTCAAATAAATATGAAATCATTTCAATGCTATTTCAAGAGTTGAGTGTTTATCATCATTTTGAAAATTTTGTGGTTCACAATTCAAATTATTTATACAATAGCCGTCATTAAAATACCCATAAGAATCTGATGTGAAATTATATGCATTATATTGATTTTCACAACTATCGAAAAACTCCAGCCAGTAAGAAATTAGGACATTTTCAAGAATATTTTTTTTAATTTTGAAAAGAAAAAAGGAAAGGAATTTATTTTGTTTTTTTTGGATTTTCAATTTTTTGAAAAGATTGTTATATATTTTTTTGGATTTTTTATTTTGATTGAAAATTTTCAAAGGATTTAAAAACTAAGGAAAATTTACAATTACCTTTTTTGTTTTGAATTTTGAATTTTTTTTAAAAATATGCATGAACTAATGGAACTAAACGAATGCAAGGGAAAAATTACAAATTTTCTATCCTAAGTAGCTCATAACCCAAAATTGTATAATCACACTTTGTCTTAATTCAACAAGATAGTTCTCAGCTAGGTAACGGACAAGATTTATCGGTATACCATGAATCACCGTAGCAATGCAGCCGAAGGTTTAAGTACCTTCAGAGAAACAATCAGTATAATATTTACGAATAACAATAATATTTATAACTGATTATTGCTCTACCATAGCCTAGACACCAAGAAATTAAATTTCAAAAGAAGGCAACTTGTCAATATACAATTAAGCCCTATGTGAGCTCGTGACACTTTTAAGCCAAATGTCTAACCGTTATTATTAGCAAATTCTAAGATGAAATGAAAAACTAAAATTAAACATGTACTAACAATGCAACTACGAATGAAATTTGTTTTTTTTTTAATTTTTTTTTTAAAAATGCAAGCAACCAACAATGTAAAGTGAAAAGAAAAACACGAGATAATGGCACGATACTAGAGCATGCATAATTATTAGCAATTTCATTTTAAGCAGCAATTTTTTTTATAAGCAAGCAAGCAGTTTTTTTCAGCAAGCACTTCTACCACCTGCAACCTAAAAATTTAAACGATATATATATATATATATATATATATAATTGTTTATATATACGTGTGTGTGTGTGTGTATCAGAGAAGAAACTAAAATAAATGAAAACAAAATAGAAATGATACCTAACCAAAACAAATGAAACTAAAACAAATAAAAAAATTTAAATCAAAAACAATTTTCATTTAAATATTAACAAGAAGATATTTAAACAAAAGAAAAAAAAAGGGTTTAAAAGGGTTTAAACAAAAGAACTTGTTTGAAGGCCAATTTTCTATCGGATTAGAAAACCGCCGATCAAATTTTAATTAAAAATAACCATAAGCGAATGGTGTACAATTTTGATACGTGGTGAGTACGGATTAATACGTAAGGAATTGTATTGATTTAAAATTCAATTCAATCAAATTAAACCAAGATTTGAAGTTGTGATTATCTAAGATATATATAAATAAAACTAGCAAAAAATGGATAAAAATATGAGAATTTGAAGGCAATTTAGAGATAAATCCACTCTTATGATCACATAAATCCAAAATGAAATTATGATCTCTCTTTTGGTCATTAGTGAGTTTAGTTGATGTGTTTATCATAAGCATGGCCTATTTATGCTATTAAGTAGCCTAACATAAACCATCAAACTATAACACAACCACTAAACTGTTTTTTAAACTCATTACAATGACAATGAACTTGAAAATTAAATCTATTCTGAGCATGATCTATTAACTATTGACTAGAAATATACACCATCAAATTTTGATTTTAATATTCACTTCATTACCATAATCATATATAGATAAGAGGTAATTTGTGTTTGTGTTTGTTGAAGCATAGCCTATTTGGTGTCAACAAGGCTATCAAATTTAAAGCTAAAATAACAAAATTTAACCCATTCAAACATTTCCATTAACCACAAAAAGAGACAAAAAATTATCAAAATATTGAATCTACATGATTAAAAGAGCTTCACTACCACTAAATTGAAGGAGTTTATCTTCTCATACTGGTTATCATTTCAACAAATGTAGCATTCAACATGAAATAAAAATAAGAAAAAAAACGCAAGCTAATTAAAAAGTGAGCTAATTAAAATGAAATAAAAGCTAATCTACTTGCATAAGAAACAAAACTAAGCTACTAACATAAAAGGAAAGAGAGCATGTAAATAGAAAAGAGAATGAATTAAAATTGCATAAAAAAATTACATGAAAGAAGAAAATGGCTAATTAGCCATAAAAAGAAAAGAGAGCTTATATTCATTTTTGAGCGTAAAACTAAACTAACTAAAGAGGAGGCTAAGAGATTAATTACACGAACATGTGGAGTATTTATACAAGCCTAAAACCCTAATCCATATTTTCAGGGACTACCCAAAATACCCATCTAGGAAGTCTGGCTACTAAGTTATCATTAGCCTCTAATTAATCAATCATCAAGTATGCTTGAAACTTTAACCTCCACTAACTTGTGCATTAGTTTCTAATTGTAGATTAAGAAAAGTGGGTAGGTGGGGTCCTCCTTAATGCATGAGTTAAGTTATTTCCATCTTCATTCCTTTGTTTCCATCCTTGTGCATGCATATATACATGAAGCCCCTTGTAATTTCCATCCAATTTTCCTACAAATAAAAGTAAAATATGCAAAAAAAATATTCTCAAATTAATATATGGACAAAAATGACTATTTTACCCCTATGTGAAGATGAATACATGATGATTTGAAAATAATTTGAATTTTGGTTTAAACATGTTAAAATACCATATATGCTCATTTATTAAATTAAATTAGATTAAATATGGAAGTAAAAATATGCATATTTGCGTGCACATCAATACGAATAGTGTAGCATCATCGAAGATGACTGTGCCATATAACTCATGTGTTTCTGCTAGAATTCTAGAGTTATATTTTGGGCCAAAATTCGATAGTTGGTTGTTTAACTATCAAATAACAAACAATCATTCATTTATTTAATTCCATATAGGATCCACCAAGCCTCTATTAATTAATCTTCATCAATTATATGTCTTTAAAAAAAATTAAAGATTCAAAATACCTTTTAAAAAGGATATTATTTTACAAACAACTTGTAATGACCCAATTTTTCGACGCCTGAAAATCGCATCAATACTTCCACTGTATCAAATGTCGAACAATCGAATGCCGAAAAACCGAACCGTTGGGGTTAAAGAAGAAGAAGATAGAAGAAGAAAACAGAACACTATCAGAATCTCACATTTGCAGCGAGACAATATATAATAGCTAAATGAATATCTTTAAACAAAAGAATTATATCAGTTTATACATTACAACATCAGAGTTATATACAACACAACAGTGGAAAAGTAACATCATATACAACTGATACGTCTCGCCATCCAGCTTGCCTCCTGATCTCCACAGCATATCTTCTTGACCTCACTCCAGAACAACTAATAACCTGACTCTAAGCTGTCCGTGTGGAAAATTATGGGCACCCAGAGGTTAGAAATGGAACAATAAACTCCAAGTCAGTCATGGGACTAGTGTGAGATCTTAAAACAGTTGTTTGCACAAAAAGAAACAAAAAGAAATCCGCTACGCTTTTGGAAAATGAAACGACCATAAGGCCTCCCGCTACACACACAATGCAATTGCACAATTGGAGGAGATTTCTTCTTATGATAGTCAAACATTCTTGATACGCGAAAATCCTTTTGATATTATTATTAATGCGTAGTGTGGAAAACATTTCGAAAGTATAATATTAATCTTAGCCGGCATAGGTACCATTATATTATGCCTGCTATACCTGCCATTTAAGATTGCCATGATATACAATTGCAATCATAAAGGGATCGAATTGGGTGATTGCATTTCCAACAAATGGTCAAGGCTAAGAAACTTCCTTCACCGAATGGGTACGCCTCTGGAGGGACGCCTCGAGAACCTAACCGGATCTCTGCCAACACAAGGCCGGGTTACCTCTGCAACTAGGTAACTAACTGTCACGAGTATGTCTCCACCCGGTCTAGACCAACCTTTTCCATGGCGCCTCACAACCAACAACCACATAAGTAAATATTCTGGGCTCCATACCAGAATACCACTTTTTTATCCACACAAGTTAAATATCTGGACTCCATACCAGATACCACTTTTATCCATAAGGAAATGCACATACCTTAAGGGGCGCGAACCCATAACCTTGATTCATCTTTTCCTGTTTCAACCATTTCCGGGGTGTGAGGTTCGACGAATTCTCGTCCACAAAGCTACGCTTTTCACAAAAGCCATGCTTCGATCAACAAATGATCAACACTTAGCATGCCACATTACCAAATTGGGAATATATCACAAGTAACCATCAACTACATAACCTCTTAGCTCATACGTCTCAATGAAGGGTGTTAAGCTAAGAGAATAAATTCTTCGCCACCAATAGAATTGTATTTGATAAAACCAGCTTTACATCTCAAAGTGTAACTTCAGACACACATCCATACAAGTCCGTTCCGGGTTCGAACGGAACCAAAGGCACTTCCTCTAACTAAGAAAAGAAGCCCTTGCAAATCCGGATATTCCCTAATCACGTCCGGACTCCCCATCACATAGGTGATATAAATCTCTATACCGGAGCAACTCAGTGCAAAGACATTCGATAGGTAATCCTTTCGTTTTCGAAAATACCCGGTCTTCAACACCAACTTCAAATGCAATCCCATTTCGTTGTATCATTTATTCGGAATGGGTTTTATGACATAACGTCCTCTCCCGGCTTAACCGAATAATGAGCGCTTATTTTAAAAACAAATTCAAGTACTGTTTCAAAGGCCAATATTGATAGTCGGTTATTTAGCTATCAAACAACATTCACAACAACCGTCAAATTTAAATAACTTCCCCAAATTATTTATTTTCAAAATATCTTCGCAAGATATATTTTCACACTTCAACTCTTTGAAAACAATTTTCAAATCACTTTCCCTTTTTGCGGAATAAAATTTCAAATATTATTTATTTCCACTAAAAATTTGCCAAGTCCGAATACTTTAAAATAGTTTAAATCGCTTATCCAACACTTAAAATAAAAACTACTTTAAACACTTTATTTGAAATATTAGTTATGAAATTTTTGTGCTAATATCTCATATAAAACTTAAGCCTAAAGCAAATTTTAAAAATAGAATTATTAGATAGAGTGTAATTATTTAAATAACCATTTTCTAAATCAAATACCAATTAAATCTTTAAAATAATCACTTCTATAATTTACTTTAATAAATATTTACTTTAAAGATTAAAAAACAATTTAAGAAAATAACTTCTCCAACAATATTCTTTTTAAAACCAATTCTAGAACTTTTAAATTATATTTTATAAAGCTACTTTGAAAACACACTCAGCTTTCTAGGGAAAATACACTTTCCATTTCAAAATAGTCCATTAAAACAATTAATAAATCATATTCTCGACTTATTTCAATTTATATCCCAAATTCGTAGATTTTCTTCCCACGCTTTTAAAAATATACCAATATTTATTTTTAAACAAATCACCGATTCCTTTATAAATTCCATTTGTGAATTTACATTTCCAAATATCCACCGATATACAATTTTTTTCAAATCGATTTCCAAAATTACTTTCAAACACCAAATCAATTTCCAAATTGATTTCCAAAAATTTATTTTTAAACACCAAATCAATTTCCAAATTTATTTCCAAAAATTTATTTCCGTTTAAAAATTACTCCTTTACTTATCCAAATTTATTTTAAAATCTAAAAATTCCAAGCTCATTCCCGTTATTAAATTTTAAAATCTTATTTAAAAATCAAAAATATTAATTTCAAATTTAATTCTAAATTTCACCCTTTTATTTCTCCCAAACCATTTAATCCGAATATTAAATAAATTCTCCAACATTTAAACAATATTACTTAAAATCCATTTATCAAAATCTTTTCCCCATATTTTGGAATTAATTCAATAGGATTACAAAAATCAAATTTTATACTTTTAAATTCCTTCTTTTGAATTTATCCAATTTCTAAAATTCATTTACTTAAAATTTCTACTTTAATTTCCAAAAATCCAATTATATATTTCTGGTATTTTAAAATACCATAATATATTCGGCCAAACCATAGCCTTCGATAATTTTAAACACCAATATAATCATTCATAGATTATCAATAATCACATCACAACATATGAAATAAATTCAACAATTTGAGGAATCCAGTTGGATCCCTCCAACTTGTTTCCCTGCATCCATAGATGTTAGCACAATATAAAATATTGATTCCACTTCGAGGTGGAATATCGCGGTATATGGGACTATATCATATGATCCGCTATTATGTGGCGCATAGGGTCTCATCTGCTATATAATGCGGGAAATTAATCACTCCAATATATACTATCATATATACTATCACAAACAAACAATCAATCAATAAATTTAAATTCTAATATTTTCAATTGAGCGAGAAGATCTCACCTTGCTTTTGTTTTGTAATCCATTTCCAAACTAGCTTGTTTTCTTCACGTTTTCAGACCTTGAATAAACATTAGATGATTTTGTTAATATTTGAACAAATCGAATAATCAATTACCGTTTAATAGTTTAATTAACTAATAGTTTTATTTAAACTAATTTCTCCTTTAATAAATTTATTTAATTAAAAAATTAAATCTAAAACTAAATTTCCTTTAATAAATAATTTTTAATGACAATAATTAAATGAACCATTTAAACAAATTAATTCCCTCAATTGAATAATTATTTTCCATTTCATAAATTTTATTTTTATCTAATAATTTAATTTCAAACTAATAATTAAATTTTAAACAAATTTTCTATTAATAAATTTTTTAGCAACTGAATTAAATAAGTTTATTAGAAAAATTAATCTCCATAATTCAAATTGGCTAGCAAGTGGAAATATGTATATATGTATATTTTTTTTCTATTTTTGAGACTTCATATATACTTATAAAACTAGTCTATATAAAGACAAATCTTTATATAAAATTCTTATTCCTATTTTTTATCCAAACCCTTATAATTTTTCTGTTAACTGTGTATATATCTATATATTTTCAATTTCCCAACCTGCACGCATACATACATCAATATATATATATATATATATATATATATATATATATTATAAACATTTATGCTTCACTGTAAATATTAAACAAATTGTAAATTTCAAATTTATATACGTATTTATTGAATCGAAAATGAATTTGAGAAATAAATTTGAATACCTCACCGATGAGTGGACATTACTGTCAAAGCCAACAGAAAAATCGCGACTCACAGCCTCACATCGATCGAGTCCCTTAACCTCTGACAGGGCATAAATCGACTCCACAAGGACGAACCCCTCTGAATTGTGATGCCAGAACCCTAGATTCCACGAACGCGCCTTCACCTTTGCCACGATGCCGACGAATCCATGCCATACACAATTACCACGGCTGTCGCACTATCACGATGTTGTTGTTGCCGCCGCGACTCCCTCTCTTCCATGCTATTGCGAATAAGACAGTGCGCGACCCTCACCTTGATTTACTAAGTCGCCGCAACATCATCGGCCTCGCTCTACCTTGTGCCTGAACGTTGCCGCACCTACCCTGATGTCGCGCGACTGACCTTGGCTCGATCTAACCATTCGCGAATTAATCCTGGCCAGTGAAGCACGCGACTATGCTAAGAGATCGATTTTGAGCTGAGGATTCCAAATTTTAATTGGTAATGAGGAATTGGGGTTTGGAAAAGAAAGCGGCCATGGTTTAAAAAAACTTTCTACAAGAAAAGAATTATTAAACGAGTTTGTTTCTGCTCTCCCTTTTGCTTTCGCTCGTTTATTTTTTTATTTTTTCTTATAAAAACGAACACGTGTTGAAATTGAAGATAGGTGTTTCATGATGAAGGACACGTATTGAAAAGGCAATTATGTGTTGAATCAACAGGCTACAATAATTTTATTATATTTTTTATATTCAAAATTCA
The DNA here is from genome assembly GCA_030765085.1 of Allium cepa. Taxonomy (NCBI): domain Eukaryota; kingdom Viridiplantae; phylum Streptophyta; class Magnoliopsida; order Asparagales; family Amaryllidaceae; genus Allium; species Allium cepa. The sequence continues at coordinate 1,043,206,265 of CM060941.1, read as the reverse complement.
AATTCAAATTTAAATCGTCTCGGTTTTCGCACACAAAATCTCGATCTCCAATCGAGGCATGTCTCTGGGCAATTATAATGTTAAACCCCTATTACGAACGCACTGGAAAAGGTTCCGAGTCAAAATTCGATCGTATGGAGAAGATAGCTTTTCGGACCAGTTATTGCAATAAATTTTCAATTTAAATTTCAGCGCGTTTTCTTATCTACGATCACACGACAACTCTGAATACCAAAGAAAATTGAAATCCGATAATAATACAATATTACGAATCCAATGGAACTAGTTTCGTCGAATTCCAATACTATGCCCCGGAATGCAATTTTTAAATATCGATTTAAACGATAATTTTCAAAATTGAACAAACGCTTCAAATTTCAATTTTTAACACTTCCATTATCCTCGGTATTATCAATATAAATTTTCCAAGCCTTCAAATTATTTTAATTAAGTTCAAAACTGAAGTTTCAATATTTTGCCCAAATTTCAAAAATTAAATTTAATAATTTAATTACCAATCAAACAATGATATTTGAAATTCAAGTTAAATTAACTTCCAAATATTTAAAATCAATTAAACATTTTCAATTTCAAATGTTCAAAATTTGTGGGTCGTCACACAACTTATGCATCTTCAATATTTGGAAACCTTTATATACTTTTCTCAACGATATATGTTATCAAAACATCATACTTTTCAATACTCGAAAAACATATTTATACACTTATCTCATAGGTATAAGTATCTTAACAAAACTTAAGGAAGATTTTTTCTTTTTTCCAAAATTCATATCTAAATGGGCCAAGTATAATATCTTTTAAACATTTCTTACTATAAACTAAACCATTATCCTTCAGTGTTAAGTATGGTGGAACATTTCCATAACACCCTAATTAAGAAGGATAAATAGCCAAAACCTATCTCATTCCTTTATAAAATCCCATTCTATTTATAAAACTTTTTTAAAAATCTTTCGTTATAATTCCTTTATAAAAATCTTTTATAAAATATCATTCACAAAATATCTTTCGTAAATCCCTTTAATAAATTCTTTTTAAAATAAAATCCATAAACAAAATATTATTCATAAATCCCTTTAATAAAATAATTGGATAATTTACAAAATTATTTAATACACATAACCCCAAATTGATAGAATTTAAGTTGATTTAAAGCATAACTTTTACAAATTTAGAAATGGCTTAGCAATCACAATGGTACTAAATCAACTTATTGACTTCGAAGTCACATAATAGTTATTTACATAAGCCAATATATATGTAAATAAAATCCACAACCAAATCAGGAATAACATGTTAATATAAACAAATTAGTAGATACACGACCAAATAACATAATAGCAGGATGGTGATTTATCCTGCTAAATAGATGTCCAAATAATTTACTAAATTTAATTATAGCGGAATGGGGATTTATTCTGCTAACAACGTCAAAGTTTGGTATAACCTATTCACAATTGTAGGGTTACTTAATGGTATCGACAATAGAATCCCTTATGTTTAAAGCTATTCTTTGTAAAACAAAGTTGCTTTTAAACAAACTGATCCTTGGAAAACAAAGTAATTAAAAACTTAAACCTCTTTTTAAATAATTAATGATAAGTTAAATCCTTTTATTAAATCATAATTAGATCTTATTAAATATTAACTTAACTTAATTATTAATTGAGAAATAATTAAAAACATAAAAATAATTTATTTACAAATTAAAACCCCTGATTAATTTATAATTAAAAATAATTAAACACTTACTTAATAATTAAGTTATAATTAACCCTTACTTAATAATTTATTAAAAACTAGTTAATAATTTGTTAATTCTAAACTTTTACTTAATTAATAATTAATTGAAAACTAATCTCACTTTTAAAAGATAATTAATTAGTAACTAACCTCCACTTAAATATAATTAATATATCTTACTTAATACTTAATTACTAATTACCAAAATTTAATTAATTAAAAATTAATTAATAAATACTTAATTAACTTACATAATACTTATTATTAAGTTTATAAAACATTTTTAAAAATATTTTTAAGTATAAAGCTCATATTTGCAAAGTGAACTTTTTATCGAAACTGCATCCATAGCGATTATCGCTATGGGTATCATAACTTGCAATTACTTTCCTAGGCTATTCCTTTGTAAAACTTATCACTTTGAAAGCTTCTTACCTTTCAAACATAATGTAAGTATTTGTAAAAGTAAATCAAAGTTTAAAACGTGAAATTGATTTCGTTTTTGATACAAATGAACCAAACTTTTACATAAGGATTCCATATCTCTTAAACTAGCAAAGGTGCTAATTTTTCTTTGCATATTCTCACATTCTCTCGTCCATGCCATACAAATTATATCAGAACCCACAAACACAAGTAAATATCTAAACTCTTCAAACATCACAACACTTTTAGACTTCTTTAACAAGTCTAAGGCAAACTTATGTACAAACGCATAAATAATCAAATCAAAACCATACAACTAGCCAATAACCAAGAAATTTATACATGCTAATACTAAACATAAACCCAAAGATGTAAATTTCTCAAAAAGATGTGAGTTTTATTCACCAAAAGTTATGGAACAAACCAAACTAGTATTTAGAACTTTGAAAAGGCCTAGATCTTGGATTTCTTTATATAAAACTTTTTTTGGCTAAGGGTTTGGAAAAATGAGCATGACCAAGGTGATCTAGGCCCATCCTAGGTGGATTGAGCTCGACCTTAGTTGAACAAGGGTAGTGCGGGCTTGGTTTTTGAACAAAAAGTGGTGTAGAAAGGAAAAGGAAGCCTTTAAATGATTTTAAGGGTTTTAAAAATTGAAAAAGACATGAATTTTAAATTTAAAACAAAGGAAGCCATTAGAGAACTTTGAAAACTTTAAAGAAGAAAATGAAAAACTTTTTAAAGGTAGAAATGAAATGGGGAATGAGAGAGAGAAAATTTGAATTAGTTTTTATATAAAATGGAATTATAAAATTACCTAAATATCTCTTTGTACCATGCCCTTCACTAATTAATGCCATCATCCATCCACCTCCTCCCCCTCTCTTCTACACGAAAACCCAAGGGTGCACCCCTTTGTCCACTAACAAAATGCATTCATTTTTACTTAGAATGTGAAATGATATGTGACATTTCATAATTTAATTTTTTATGTAATTTTTAAACTTGAAAAATTGTCACATCTTTTCTTACTTAAGTATGCACATATTATTAACTTTATTTTATTACCAATCTGTGCTTATATTATTTAAAATGTGTTAATGTGTTAACCATGGTGTTTACAACATTTGAAACAACTTTTTGATAGTGATTGAAAATTTTGAAAAAGTTTACGGATACCTTTTCTATTTTCCTTTGGACTAATTATTTTAGTAAACACATTTTGAAAATAATTTTACCATCACTTGTTATCATTTAAAAGATAGTATTTTGAGTAATAAAATGCATTTATTAATTATTTAAAATATATTAATTATTTAAAATATATTAATTATTAATATTTAAAATGGTAAAATTCCGAGTCGTTACAATCAACTTGGCCCTTTAAATTAGGGATAGCTTTTGGGCTCACTTTGTCCTTTGGGCTAGACCAGTAGCCAAGTAAGGCAGGTTGCTTGAATACTCAAGCCCAACGTTCGCCACCACCTTTCTAGGCACGCTACTGAATGGATAGGTTTTAATCAGTTTGCCACAATATTGCTAATTTTAGACCACATAAACTGTTGGGCTTTTATACCATTGAAGGAATCGGGCCAGTCAGAACCAGGTTAAATGGGTGAATTTCAAAAAAAAGTTCCATTTTAACCTTAATTGAGTCTATGAAGCCTAAATGGAATTTCGATCACTTCTACTAATTTTTAAATAAAATCTTCATTTACTTATTTGATTAAAATATATATATATATATATATATATATATATAATATTTTTTTAGTTTAAGAATGTATCAAATGCACTTGTCTATGTGAAGTGCATGTGCTACAAGTAAGAAGTGTACATAGTTAATTCGATCGTATGTAGATGTAGGGATTTACATCGCATTGGACCCATTCCCCATCACATATGCCTTTATTATCCAAGATTTAATTCAAATCTTATATATATAATAGATGTGTAGAAGTATGTGTGTTGAAATCATATTAGATAATTCTAAATGTTTTTAAATCTAAAATTAACAATAGTGTAAGAAAGGTTTGATATTAAATATTACATTTATTACACAAGGTCTATCTTATGATATTGGATTAGAGCAACGCATGTATGTTGCTATATATGTATATGTATGTATGTATGTATGTATATATGTATGTATGTATGTGTATATGTATATATGTATATATATTACAATTGAAGTTTTAGATTTAAAACGATTTATTCATATGTAAACATTTGTAATTTAAAATATAACGTATGTTTGTTAGAATTTAAACTTAACATATAAACCAAACTTTTAGTTTACCAAGGAAACCAAAATTTAGGATTTTACACAAATAATTAAAGCTAGAAAGGAAACAAAAGGTTTAGATTTGCAAAAAAAGTCCACTCAAGAATTTTAGATCAAAAGAATTCTTTTATAAACAATATTTAAAACATTCATATTTAAGAAGATAACAATCATATAACAAAATAAATTAATTTTCAAGGTGAAATTTAAAATTAACATGAACAATTTATTTGCATTTATGTACGTAAATATTATAAAATTATAAAATAGACCTCAATCAAAAATTAGGTTTTTTCATTAACAAAATTTCTAATACAATAAAAGATGAATTGGAAAATTAGGCATATACAAATTCATAATAATAATATTCAAATCTAAATAACCTAGAGAAGAGCAACAGATTATCAAAGGAAAAAGAAGAATATTAAAGGAAAAAGAGGGTCTAAATTATATCAATAGTAATGTGCATATTTTGAACAAATATGAAGAGCAAAAGTTATCTGAATTAAATCAAAGTAATTAAAGTACTTTCAAAAGAGATGGACATAAAAGGTTTGAATTACTTGTTGCAAAATGAACCGTTAAACATCAGATAAATCATATGGAATCCAAACATATGAATAACATAAATAAATTAAATCGGATAACTACCTTGCGATGTTACCAAGAAACCACACCTTTAAACGATAAATCGATGCTCCTAAACTTGCTTGAATCAATCTCCAAATTTTGTACGAATCAAGAGATAAGAACCACCTTTTGTTTTTTTTACTCTATTTATTTTGAATTTTTTTATCTCTAGGCCTCAATTAAAATTCAATTGGAATAGAATAGGAGGAAGAGAGAAATTACTGAATGAGAAATCTCAAAAAGGAGGCAATAAAAGATTATTAAAAGGGGGGCCATTTTCCTTCCCTTAATTATCCCTTAGATGTTTCATTTCAAACTTGACAACTCCTCCTCTCCATCCTTTGTAAACTATCAATAGCATAAGAAGAATGGCCTTAATATATTTCAAAACCCAATTAGTAATTATTCTATTTAAATCCTATTTAAAGGTTGTATCAATATCTTATATCTTATATCGATACACATATGCAAAAAAAATTGTGTGTATATATATATATATATATATATATATATATATATATATTTGATTAAATACTAATGGTATTCAAACATAAAAGAGAATTTAATAATTAAAATTTCACAAATATTAATTAGTTCGATTAATTTACAATGAGTGTAAATTAATCAAATCGTGTGATTTATTCGAAGTAAACGTCTACAGGATATCGAAGCTCCACGAGAGGAAGACGAGAGACTTCAACCAAGTTAAATGCATAAAGGATGAGAATAATAGACTTTTGATGAAGGATGATGAGGTAAAAAATAGATGGAGAGAATACTTCAACAAGCTATTCAACGAAGAAGGTGATAGCTCTACGATTGAGTTGGTCGAATCTTTTAATGACACTAGTAGACATTTTTCTTGGAGAATTCAGGAGTCTGAGGTAATGGAGGCGCTAAAGTGGATGAAATTAGGCAAGGCATTGGGGCCTGATGACATCCCCATTGAGGTGTGGAGATGCCTTGGAGATGCAAAGATAGCTTGACTAACTAAGTTGTTCAATAATATTTTCAAATCCAATAAGATGCCAGATGTGGAGGAGAAGCTTAGTAGTTCCAATCTTTAAGAATAAAGAAGATATTCAAAGTTGCACAAACTATAGAGGAATTAAGCCTATGGGTCATACAATAAATCTTGGAAGAGAGTCATTGAACATTGATTAAGAAGAATGATAACTGTTTCAAAAAACCAATTTGGTTTCATGCCTAGGAGGTCGACCAAAGATGTGATTTTCTTAATAAAACAACGTATGGAGAGACTTAGGGAGCATAATAAGGATCCACACATAGTCAATTTGGAGAACTTATGACAAAGCACCAAGAAAGGTTATGTGGCAAACTTTGGAAAAGAAGAAAGTCCCAATAAAGTGCATTACCCTTATCAAAAATACATACGATAATGTTGTGACTAGTGTCAGAGCATGCGATGGTGAAACCAGTGACTTTCCCATTAACATAGGATTATTTATCAATGGTCAACTTTGAGCCTCTGTATTTTTGCTCCAACGATGGATGAGGGTATGCAACGTGAGATTCCTTGGTTTGTGCTCTTTTTTGATGATGTTGTGCTAATTGACGGAAGTATGATAGGGGTTGGTAGACAATTGGAGTTGTGGAGTGTAACAACCCAAAATTTTCGACTCCGAAAATTCCAGATTGTTAAAGAAAAGAAGAAAGAAGAAAGAAGGAAAACATAAAACAACAACATCTCACATTCGCAACGGATAAAATATAATAACAATTAATAGCATTTATACAAACACAGCTATAATTGTTACTTTACATTCAATATATCAGAGTTACAGCCATTACACACGGCTGGATAGTTAAAATTAACTTGTCCCAAAAATACAAACAATGATATACACAGCGGAATACTCCATATGTCCTGCCATCCAACTCGCCTCCTGAGCTCCAAACGTCCTTATTTGAAAATCTGTAATACTCGGTCTGACCCGAGCATTACATCAAAGTAACACTTGGGTCAGGCTAGAAACCAACGTGAGTAAACCTATATAATATGAAATACCAAGCTATAAAACTTATGTGAATACCAGGGTAACTCGTACCTTTTACGAGTTCTTACTTTATTTAAGTCAATCTTTTATCACACAATGGTTCTCAGATTAAATGTCAATGTTTCTCAATTTATTCCATTCCATCCTGCTTAATTCCACATATCCAATTTATAAAAATTCAGTTTACTAATCGAAGTGGTTTTGGGTATTACTGATACCCGACCCCGGTCTCTTCGAATTCAATATCATTTCTAATCCAAGTTGTTATGTTTTAAAACAATACAATTCATATCCAGGATATCATACCCCACAACAATTCAACGCAGATAGGTAACCTACATTGTTCAAACCATAAATATCACAGTACATCTCAATCGCCCATCAAAGATATCATTAATCCAAGACATCTAATATCATTCAACCATCCATAACAAATTTATTAGAGATATAATTCCTAATTAATTTAATTAATCTCCAATTAAATTAATTACCAACTTTAGTCACTTGGATTACCTTAATCCTGCATACCCAACATTTATTAATTATAACCCAATTAATAAATCATTCTTTAATCCTCCATCTTAAATAATCATCCTTGATTAATTATCCTTTAATTACATTAAGTAATTATCCTTTAATTACCCCATAGATTTATTAGCCTTAATCGTTCACATTAACTTTTAATAAATCTCCTTAATTAATTAATCACATTAATTAATGATTCTCTAATCACTTAACTAAAGTAATTACTTAAGAATTAATTACTTAACCCTGCTTAATCAATCATTAATTAACTACAAACCATTTAATTAATTAATCATTCCTTGATTACCTTACAAATGAATTAATTAATCTTTAACTACCTAATTAATTACCCCTCATCTATTAATTTATAAACCTTTAATTATTAATTAATAAACTTAAATTAACAACATTAATTAATTAATCATTACTTAAAATAGTTTTAAAGGTAACTAGTTTTAAAACTAGATTTTATTAAATTCAAAAAAAAATTGTAAACATCAGATTATACCCCGTGTCAAACCCGTGTTTTCCCGAACCAAAATCCGAGTTTCTCAACATTTTTCCTGAGTTTCATTTATTTTTAAAACTGGTTAAAAAAAATTAAAATTTGTTTATACTTAAAAAACACTTGTGCAAACTCGAATCAATTCCCGGGCTAAACCCTTCTCTACCCGAGTCAAATCGAGACAAAATCCCATCGCCAAAACCCAAACTCAAATGCACAGAAAATCTGGTGCACGTGCACCGATCGTTGGCGAAACTCCGGCATCAGCGACTACCACCAACAAGTCATTTTCCACTTCTTCAATCCATCGAGCCACTCAGATAACACAATCGATCACGGCATTATAAATTTACTCGATCGATCCACCCTGGACCAAAACTAGTCATCGATAATCCCTCGACCTGCCCATTTCCGACCACCTGATTCTGCCACCTCCACCACGGCCTCATTGAAAACCAAACTCTGTTTTCCCCCTCGACCGATCACTTCCAGCTCATCCTAGCCGACGAAATCGAAAAATTTCCATCGTCAACCAAAATGGATTATTAAACCCTACAACTCCTCCGACTGGCCTCCCTGGTGGCTTAAAAACCTCGTCACCATTTTTGCTCGAACCCCTGAGCCCCCAGCCTGCTCCAGTAGAGGTCCCGACGACCCGGAGCCCTCCGATCACCGGAAATCGAAGAAAACTTAAACCAGGGTCAACATGCATTTTTTCTTGATTCACAAGTTTAAAAATCATGATTTTTTTTAAAACCCTAATTTTTGATGACGAAACAGATTATGTACCCGAATCAAACAATTATTATAATTGAGATTTTGATATGTTTCAAAATCTACTGTTCTTCTTCCTTTTTGTTTAATCCAGCTTCAGACTGAACATTGAAACATTTTTAAAATTTATATTTTGATATAACAAACAAAATTTATTTATATATTGATGTTCTAAAGAGGTTCAGGGAGAAAGATCTTAATTTTTTTAAAGTTTTGAAACCTGAACAACAAGAACAGAGCCAACAATTTTTATATAAACATGCATATCCATATATTCAGACATATATACATATAATATATATAAAACAATCATGCAAATAATTTATCACACATTACTCTAGATATTTATTGCATGCATCATATCTTAAAACAGATTAAATTTTTTTAATAAAATTGTTTACTCACCTTATACCCTAGAACAGAGAACAGAGTTAAATTCCAGAACTTGATGTTTGATTTGGATCTGATGTTTATGATCTGAGAACTTGTACTTGATTTTTGAAACTGATATTTGAATTTGCTTGTAATGAATTGCTTCAGGTTGATTTTGCTGCTAGCCTTTTAAATTTTGAAATTGAGTTAATCTTTGTTTTGCTTCAGTTTACCCTTGATCTTGCTTGATTGATCTAGTTGAATTTTCTTTAATTTAATTTTTGGTTTGATTTTCTTTTCTTTTTTTGTTTCCAGGTCATGTTTTTAGAAGATGAAGACGAAAAAAGAAGTTTTGAAGTCAAAATATCCTGGTTTCTCACATATTCATTAAAATTCTAAATCAAAAGAAAAATTATTTTTGCCACTTGTTAATTTTGTTTACGCTTGTTTATTACCTATTTTACTTATTAAACATTTGTGACAAATAGGTATTTTTTGTGCCTAAACCCTTCTGTTAAATTTATTTATAAATTATGTTTTAAACCCTATTATTTTAAAATTTGCAAATTAGTTTATCTCTTATGTTTTAAAGGTTTACATCAATATAAATTCATTTTATCTCATGTGTATTTTGAAAGGAAGAATATTAAATCTTTTTATCAAATATTATTAAAAAAAAATTAAAAACTTAAGTTAAAATATCAAAACCAATTATATTTCAAAAGATATATATATATATATATATATATATATATATGTTAAAGCTTTTATTAATTCTTGTTTTAATATCATATTATTTGTTCCTTTGAAATTATGAAGTTAATAAATCATATTTCATTATAAGATATTTATTCTTGAATTCTAAATCAAAATTATATTTACAATCTCTATTGATACTTTATTTTCCTCTGTAAAATTTCACTATTATAAAGTTTTGCATATATCTATTTATAAAAATTCATTAATTTCCTAATAAGGTTTATCATTTATAATTCCAATACTTATTATAATTCCAAATTCATTTATACACCTTCAGATATCTTTAATTATCTGAAATTTATTTACTAACAAAATAAATTTAGAACCTCAAAGGTGACAACCAATTAAAATGTACAACTAACAAATGTCCAAAAACCCAGGTTATCACATTCCTCCCGCCTTTGAATCTTTTCGTCCTCAAAAAGGAACGAAACCAGAATTTATTGAAATGCTTAAAATCAGATAAATTTTCTTTGATCACTTTTTAAAACTCTTTTAAAATCAATATTATATTATAAAATAGTTTTTATAAAAATACTTTTTATATCTCGATGTTTCAACAAGTCCATCCTTTATTCTTATAGAAATTCGGTCATACGTTGATCAGGCGTAGGACTGAAGATCTATAAGTACTTGGTAAACCCATTTTCAATACCCAGTGAAAATACTTGGAAAATAACTTTATTGAAAATATAGAAAACGTTTTTGAAAATAGAGGGAACATCTTTGGTAAGAATGCTCTGGAAATCATCACCCTCATCTATGGTCGCAGTTAACCCGATGGTTACGTTGCCATCCCAGCAAAATCCATAGATAACTGCAGGCACTCCGCGCCCCTCGATAACACCATGGAACCCACTACAGATCGCAGCTACACCCGGGGTCACGTTGCTATCACAGCAAAAACCCATAAAACTGTAGGCATCAGCGCCCTCGAATTCCGCTGCCAAATAATGAAACTCCTCCACTCGACCATAGATCGCAGTCTACCGATGTTACATTGCCTTCCCGGTAAAATCAAACGTAGACCGTTGACACTCACATCCATATGATTTCCGCTATGGTCCACAGTAGATCGCAGCGACATCGAGTTACACTATTGTCACAGCATAACCCAAATGCCTCTGTAGACATCAGCGCCCTCGACTTTTGCTACCCATTAATCCTCAGGAACTTCAGTTTGTCCGGACTTCTTCATAGGATCCACTTTAGAGCCTCTTCCTTAGGGTTCAAGGCAGTACCATCCTGTCGTACTCCTAAGAAGTTCATTTTAAGGGAGGCCTTTTTCCCCAAAGCCATTCTCAAAACACTTTATACTATGCACATATAGTATTTTCCAAATCATACACCTAGAACGAATCCCATATAAATCTCCTTTTTTCAAAATCAATTATCTCAAAATCGATAATTCTCAAACTAGGCTTTTCAATTTCCAAAATTGATTTTTCCCCAAAAATCAAAAGTCTTTCCAAAATCCATAGGTTCCAAAATCCTTTTCCAAAATCATTCTCATAAAATCCTTCATATATATATATATATATATATATATATATATATATATATATATATATATATATTATATGTGTGTGTGTGTATTTAAAATCTTTGGATCACTTCATATTTGTATAAATTCCCTTTTTTATATTTCAAATACTTTCAAAAACCTTTTTTTTCTGGCTATAGATTCAACAAGGGGAGTTTATTATATTTCAAATATATAACTTTGCTTATTCCAAATCAAATATTCAAATTTGATTACTCTTTTTTTAAAAGTTATTTACCATATTACTCATCTTTTATAAAAATGAGTTTTTAGTCATAGAAATATCCAACTCCCATTCTAATTCATCATTTCTTTATCAAAATAGCCCTTTTTATTCCAAAAATCATTTTACAGTTCTCATTCACAAATTTTCAACATCAATTTCATTCAACCCGTACGATGTACTTATATCACCCGTACGCAACATCAATCTGATCGCTCACCTGATCACACAATTTCTCTTCCGAACTAGTATCGCCCACCCGACTTCATAGTGCGGACTCAGATCTGGTTTCTTGATTTGAAACCGTCATTCTCCTTGCATAGCCATAACTATGATAGAGAATATCCAGAACCAATCAAAAATCCATATCCAGATTTGCCGTCGAAAATCGAGTGAAAAATCCCAACTCGAATCGATACACTATCTTGGAATTCTATGGTCGAATCTGGATCAAATCACTATGCGAAAAGAATAACATACGTACTTCCTATGTATTTATCCTCATTGATTATTAGCTAAATCAATTATCTTTCTAATCACGTTCACTTTGATTTTCATTCACTTACTCACAATTACTTCAATCCTCATTCGGATTATCACCTCAATTCTTATCTTAAATGGATATTTAATCATAAACAGTTTGCACAGTGACCATCTTAAATTTAGAAAATAGCTTGAAAAGTTAAAAATAGATAAGTAGTTGAAAAATAATTATTAGTTTGTAAAATAGCTGTAAAATAGCTAAGTAGTCATAAAATAATAGGAAAATAGTCAAATAGTTATAGAATATTTAGGTAATTGCAAAATAGTTGTAAAATAGTTGTTAGTTAAAAAGTAGTTGAAAAATAGAAAGTAGTTTATAAAACAATTGTAAAATAGTTAAATAGTTCCAAAAATAATTGTAAAATAAGTATAAAATAGTTTGGCTTTAAAAAGAAAGATTGTATATAGTAAATAGCTTTGGAAAATAGATTTACATTAAAACAACTTAGTTTGAAAAAAGTCCAGAGCCAAACTGTTCAATTACCCAATCTCCCATTCTAATCAATTCAATTTAAATTTCCACTTCTATTTAAATTGATTCAATTTCAATTCAAATTAAGTTAACTTCCATTCCCATCCCAAATTCAAATCAACTTCCCATTCGAATTTGAACTCATTCAACTTCAATTTCAATTCAAATTAATCCAATTCAAATTTTCCATTTGGAATTTTAAACTTATCCATCTTCAATCACAATTCCTATTAATTCAAATCAAATTCAATTTGAACTAATTCTACTTAAATCTCAACTTAAAACCATCTCGAATTTCATAAATTCGAGTTAAATTTTTAAATCTTGATTTAATCTTTTAAATCAAACCAACCCTCTTTTTTTATTAACAGCTTAAAATATCTAAACCATTTGATTCTGAGTCCAAATTTCCAAATTCCATTTTAAATTACCTTTACTTTACTTATTTCAAAGTTCAAATTAAAGTTCAAAACTTTTTAAATGATTTAATCTTCAGAATTCAATTTATTATCCAATTTTAACTTCCAATATTGAAACCGATTCTTAAACAATTTTAATTTACAAGTTCAATTCTTAACATTCAAATCTTAAGTTCAAAGTGATTTCATATCCTTAATTTCAAATTAAAGTTTAATTTCCCTTTTATCTCAATAATGGATATATTACCACATTCCATTTCTTCATTCATTTAAACAAATCCAACTCACAGTTTAAAGATTATTAATAACAATAGGATGATATCATCCAAATTATTTTAAAACATCCATCCATTTTCAATTTTCAAATCTCAAACCCATTTTGACATTACTCATAACTCCCAATTCAATTCAACCATTTAACTTCCCAAGTTAATCTCAATTTCATCCTGAAATTTCAAATTCAGGTTGTTCATTCCAAACTTATTTAACTTTCTCTAAGTTAAATTCAATATAATCCCGTTAACCTTACTCAAATTTTAATTCCCATTTCAAATTTCAAATTTCTACTATATTCTTCCTTACCTATAATTTCAAAGCTTATATCACTTTGGGTTTTTTTATATCACACTTCCAGGAAAAATCAAAACTTAATACTTTTGAGTTATTTTAAATCATTTTTTTGATATTATGTATATCCACACGTATATACATATTTATTTCTTAGCCCACTAAGCCATATTTAAAAATTTAAACCACCTTTAGTTTTAATTCATAATAAATTCCTTTAAAATTTTCATACAACCTTTTATTCTAAAATAAGATTACATTCAAAACAGTCTGAATAATATCATTTATTATTTCTTTGACCTTTTGAAAACAATTTTAAATGTTTCTAGACTTTGAATTCAAAACTTCACAATTTAAAACCCACTTCAATTTACAAGTCACTCTTATCTAAAAGTTTACTTCCTTAACACATTTCATCTTACTTTACCAATGTTTACTAGAAAACAAACATTCCATTATTAAACACAATAACCATTTTATTTTCCCATTTGAAACCAATTCTAATTCATCTTATTTGTATAGTTCATTCTATTCAATTCCTTTTTTTTTGTGTATATATATATTCATCACTTAATTCTTATCCAATTTCAATATCTAACAACCAATTGTGGCTTTATACATAAAATATAAGCTTATATAAAAAAAATCATTCATTAAAACCATTTTTAAAACCTTTATATAAGAAAATAATAAGTACACTCTCATATACATACATACATACATATATATATATATATATATATATATATATATATATATATAGGCACACACATTCAACTCATTCTAGGGCAACACTGACCCTATCCTTAATGAGTAAACCCACCAGAGCCAAGGTTCTCGCTTAGTCTTTAGCTCTGATACCAAATGTAACGACCCAAAATTTTCGACTCCGAAAATTCCAGATTGTTAAAGAAAAGAAGAAAGAAGGAAAACAGAAAACAACAACATCTCACATTCACAGCGGATAAAAGATAATAACAAGTAATAGCATTTATACAAAGAAAGCTGTAATTGTCACTTTACATTCAATATATCAGAGTCACAACCATTACACATAACTAGATAGCTAAAATTAACTTGTCCCAGAAATACAGACAATAATATACACAGCGGAATACTCCATACGTCCTGCCATCCAGCTCGCCTCTAGAGCTCTAGAACGTCCTCACCTGAAAATCTGTAATACTCGGTCTGACCCGAGCATTACATCAAAGTAACAACCGGGTTAGGCTGGAAACCTGCGTGAGTAAACCCATATAATATGAAATACCAAGCTATAAAACTTATGTGAATACCAGGGTAACTCGTACCTTTTACGAGTTCTTACTTTATTTAAGTCAATCTTTTATCACACAATAGTTCTCAGATTAAATGTCCATGTTTCTCAATTTATTCTATTCCAGCCCGTTTAATTCCACATATCCAGTTTATAAAGAATTTAGTTTACTAATCGAAGTGGTTTCAGGTATTACTAATACCCGACCCCGATCTCTTCGAATTCAATATCATTTCTAATCCAAATTGTTATGTTTTAAAACAATACAATTCATATCCAGGTATCATACCCTACAACAATTCAACGCAAATAGGCAACCTACATTATCTCAGTTCAAAGCATAAATATCACAGTACATCTCAATCACCCATCAAAGATATCATTAATCCAAGACATCCAATATCATTCAACCATCCATAACAAATTTGTTAGAGATATAATTCCTAATTAATTTAATTAGTGTCCAATTAAATTAATTACCAACTTTAGTCACTTGGATTACCTTAATCCTACATACCCAACATTTATAAATTATAACCCAATTAATAAATCATTCTTTAATCCTCCATCGTAATTAATCATCCTTGATTAATTATCCTTTAATTACATTAAGTAATTATCCTTTAATTACCCCAAAGATTTATTAGCCTTAACCATTAACATTATGTGACGACCGCTCATGACTCCCGCATCAAAACAATGGAATAGTGCGCTGAAAGGCGTGCCAGGTAGCCATGGACGATAGTCAGGGTAAAATAAAACAGCAAACTCTATCGTACAACTCACAGCGCATGGATAAAATACAATAGAGAAATATATAGTGAAGCCCCATAACAGAAAAATCATCATATAAGCATCGTAGTAGTTTTATACAAACATGAATCATCCATACATCAAAGCCTCACTACAAACACTCAATCAGATATAACAGCGGAACACCCAGTACATATAGTAAGAAAACTAGTATGCAAAGCCTCCTGCTCGTCTTCGTCATCATCAGCGTAGATCTCTAAGAACAGCACCTGTCACCTGCTACCTAGTCTGCCCATCCCAACATGGATGAACAGCCCAAGGTAATAAGAGGAGACATAAAACCTTGAGTCAGACAAAGTCTTAGTGAGCAGTAAATCAACTATCAAACATACCAAAAGAGCATAAAGGATAAAAGGAGTAGGAACCAAACCATCCCACTCCACCTCTTTCTACAGTGATAGCCCCCAGATACACACCAAAGAGAATTAAGCATAACATAGCAGATAATTAAGGTAAAGCAATAATCACTCGAGTCAAGGGCGATGTTTTCCAAATACAAACCCCCAAGGCCTAAACCAAGATCAGATAAGCACTTAGAAAATACCGCTCTTGAGACCGAATGATGATACAACCAAACGTCCAAACATCCATGACTCTGGCTATCACTGTTATCCTTGCTTCGATTTTACCGTTGATTGAATGACCATCCATCAAGGGCTAATGGTAACCCCGGTTCCAGACATAACTCCGCACACTGCCTTGTGCCTAGGACTTATCTACTTTGCCCAGAGTACTCGACTACCTACCTGTAGTCTTTTGGTTGTCCCGACTACCTACCTGTAGTCGTTATGGGCACCCCATGTACTCTTGCTTTTGAGCATGCTAGAACCTTCAACAACGATGAGATCCAAGCCTCCTAGTCATCCTCCTTGACGACTATCCTCATACTAGCTCAAGCTACCTCTCGAGCAATCCATTATCAACCAACTCGAACCATCCCTCGAGTTATCAACATGCTTGGAATGATCCCTGCCTGGATTACGCCAAGTCTACATCACATCATACTTCGCTTTATTACACCATAGCAAAGTCTCAACTCAACAACATAGTTTGCCTCATCGCATCATGGCAAAGTTCCATCTCAACATCATTCAATCCATACATATGAGCTTCCACATCCGCCACATATGCCTTTAGCAGCTTTCACCATTCAAGAGCCTCTTCTGTAGCTTTTGAATCATCTTTGACCATACTTGTCCAAATCTATCAACTAGATAGCTCATTCACAACAATCAATCAAGACAAACATTAATCCAAACAAATAAGTATTCAATCAAGATCTAATTAGGCATTCATAACTACAATGGCAATTTCGTAAATAAATGAGCATAGAACTAACATACATGAATCATGGGTTTTCAGCATAGATCTAGCAAATATAAGACATGGGTTTTGTTTCTATAACTTAATAAATGAGCTTGCATAGGTAAACATCTTCACAAACAACGGATCTATACTTGGATCTAAGGAAAAATGCACAAAATCACTATCTACAACACTCCAACAAACCACCAATCCAATATACTCCTTTGGGTCCGCGTGAGAGATAACTACCACTCACCAAATCACTCAAACACCTCAAAAACTAAACACTTCAGATCTGGACAGCGAAGATCAAGGCTTGATCCGGCGAAATCTCGCTTTAATCGATGAAATCTAGCTCGAACGGATGAAGATCTTCAACTTTGGCTCATGGATCTTCGATCTTGATCTTCGATCTTGGATGGATGTTAGAACTAGATTGGAATGGAGAAAAGAAGATGAAGAAATGTTGTAGTCGAGTTCCCAAAATGGCAGCACTTCGTTGCTTCAAAAACCGGTGCCAAAAAGTGAGCCAAACCCCTCTATTTATAGGCTGAAACCACTATGAGTCGTCGCCCCTTAGGTCGTTGCCGACCCACCCCTTGAGTCGTCCCCGACTCATCATCATGCCGACTCAACAAAACACAGGGCCTCACGTCTAACCTGTACGTGACTCAACATCCTTAACCCGTGTACGACCTACCAATAGCCGACTCAACAATACACACACGACTCAGCTATAATGCCGACTCACGACTCAACAACTCACTCTTATGGCCGACCTAACCCCTAGCCGACCTAAGCCTCTACCGACTCAACGAAGCCACAACCTATCCCTAAGTCGTTCATACGACTCAGCGACTTACCATGAGTCGTTCAACGACCTAACTAGTATGCGACTCATCGCCCCAGCTACCTAACGACTTACGACTCATAGCATACACGACTCAAAACACCTTACGACCTATGACTTCGACCATACGTCTCAACTTACTATCCTATAAGTCATTTACCACTGAGTCGGCCCAAACCTTAACTCGGCAACCTTTTAGGTCGTTAGCTCCTAAATCAAACACTCCTATGACCCATTCACTCCTTGAGTCGGTCATGTTATGAGTCGGCTACTCCCATGACTCGGCCATACCTTAAGTCGGCAACTGCTATACCATTCTAACCCTTAAGTCGTTACTATCTCTTAGGTCGGTCATCACTTATCTCAGCCAACACCTTAAGCCGCTACCTCTATGAGTCGGCCACCCTATGAGTCGCCTAAACTCCTTGAGTCGGTCCCCTATGAGTTGTCTACGACTCAAGACTCAAACTCCCATGACCCGTTAACGACTCAAAGCCTTGCTTACTCAATCACGAGGTAACTTCCTAACCGACTCAGGCTAGAGATAACACAAACAACACTAACGACTTGTAAATTCTACGATTTATCGACACGTAAAATACGGGTCGTTACATTCTCTCCCCCTTAGGAATTTCGCCCCCGAAATTCCAAGCAATCAACAGCAATCAAAATTATTCCGCATGCCTATCATCCATAGCAACCAACGAATCATGCAACCAATTCTAGCCTAGCGTGCAGAATTCTAAGACTTAGAACAAGCTACAAATTCATGAGATGTCACGACACTTTAGGGCCATACCTTGAAGAGTCCGGGATGAGCTGCCTTCATCCTCTCTTCCTCCTCCCACGTACAGTCGTTAACATCATCACTCCATTGTACCTTGAGCAGTGTAATCGTCTTCCTCCTAAGCTGTTTCGTATCGGTTTCAACAATACGAAGCGGCTTACGAGGTCTTCTAAACACTGGATCAACCTTCAAGTCTTCACAGCTATCAGCAGAAACCACCGTAGTTAGGTCATGCACATACTTCCGTAGATAAGATACATGAAAAACATTGTGCACACCCGCCATCTTTTCTGGTAACTCCAATCTATAAGCGAGCTTTCCAATTCGCTCGATAATCGGGAATGGTCCAACAAATCTCGGAGTCAATTTCCCTTTCTTCCCGAATCTAATAACACTCTTCAAAGGAGAAATCTTCACAAAAACCATCTCACCTACGTCGAACTCCAGATCCTTACGACGATTATCGGCATAACTTTTCTGACGATCTTGGGCTACCCTCATTCGTTGCCGAATGATCTCTATACAATCCGAAGTCTGTCGGATCATCTCTGGCCCAAGCATCAGCTTTTCTCCAGTTTCCAACCAACATGTCGGAGAGTTACACGGTCTTCCATATAATGCCTCATATGGTGCCATACCAATACTCGACTGATAACTGTTATTATAAGCAAATTCCACCAAATGAAGATGATCTTCCCATGATCCTCCGAAGTCCAAAACACAAGCTCTGAGAAGATCTTCCAAAACTCGGTTGACTCTTTCAGTCTGACCATCTGTTTGAGGGTGATAAGCTGTACTCAAACACAACTCGGTTCCCAAAACTTCCTGGAAGCTCTTCCAAAATCCACTAGTGAACAATGGGTCTCGATCGCTCACTATACTCTTCGGAACACCATGGAATCGAACTATCCACTTAACATAAAGCTCAGCCAGCTTCGATGCAGTCCTAGTCGATCGAACAGGAATGAATCTTGCACTCTTAGTTAACCGATCTACTATGACCCAAATTCCTTCATTTCCTGTCCTGGTCCTAGGTAGACCATCGATAAAATCCATCGATATCTGCTCCCACTTCCATGTAGGAACCTCTAATGGCTGAAGTAATCCAATGGGCTTCTTCTGCTCAGCTTTCACCAACTGGCAGCTCATACACTTGAAATAAAATTTCCAACATCCTTCTTCATGCCTTCCCAGTAGTAAGTTCTCTTCATATCTCGATACATCTTATTTCCACCTGGATGAATTGTCAACTTCGAGTGATGACCTTCCTTCAGAACTTCATCTCTCAATCCATCTACATCGGGAACAACCAATCGTCCTTGCTTCCGAAGCCAACCCTCTCGATCGACCTCGAATCCCTTATCCTTCTCTGGGTCCAATCCAGATTCCAAATCTCGGATGATCTTGACAAGCTTATCGTCTCGCTTTTGGCTCTCGCCAATTCTTTCCACAAGAGTAGGTCTTATCGATAAGTTTGCTAACATCTCAGGTTCCAATTCACATCTAGGCCTGAAGTCAAATCCAGCCAAATACTCGAGACTCTTCCATTCTGAAAACATGGCTCCCAAACCTGCATGTCTTCGACTTAACGCATCAGCCACTGCGTTACCTTTTCCCGGAGTATAGGCTATACCAAAATCATAAGATGCCAGAAACTCTAGCCACCGTTGCTGTCGAAGATTCAAATCCTTTTGGGAGAACAGATACTTCAACGACTTATGATCTGTAAACAACTCGAATCTAACTCCCAATAGATAATGTCTCCACATCTTCAAAGCAAACACAATCGCCGCTAACTCCAAATCATGAGTCCGATAATTCCTTTCATGCGGCTTCAGTTGTCGACTTGCATACGCAACAACTTTATCCTTCTGCATTAGCACTGCTCCAAGTCCAGTGCCACATGCATCGGTGTAAACCACCATCTCTTCATTCCCACTTGGAATAGTCAAAATAGGAGCACTTGTCAGTCGCTCTTTCAGGATTACGAAAGCTTGCTCACACTTGTCATCCCATCTGAACACTTGGTTCTTCTTCGTCAATCCTGTCAACGGTGCAGCTATCTTGGAAAAGTCTTTGATAAACCGACGATAATATCCTGCTAATCCAAGAAAACTCCTCACATCAGATGCATTCTTAGGTCTAACCCAATCCTGGATTGCTGCCACCTTAGCGGGATCAACCGCTATTCCATTTCCAGAGATAACATGGCCTAAGAACCTCACTTCACTCTCCCAGAAGTGACATTTCGAAAACTTAGCCTTCAGCTGATGTTTCCGCAAGATTTCCAAAACAATTCTCAAGTGCGTCTTGTGCTCTTCCTCAGTTCTGGAATAAACCAAAATATCATCCACGAACACAAGCACGAACTTATTCAACTGATCTCTGAACACTCTATTCATAAGATCCACAAAATATGCTGGCGCGTTAGTCAATCCAAACGGCATTACCAGCCACTCATAAAAACCGGATGGTGTCCTGAAAGCAGTCTTTGGCACACTATCCTTTGCCACTCTCAACTGGTGAAATCCCGTTGCCAAATCCATCTGAGAAAACACCTTAGCCTCGTGAAGCTGATCAAACAAGTCATCTATTCTCGGCAATGGATACTTGTTCTTCCTAGTCAACTTATTCAGCTCACGATAATCCACACACAACCTCAACGATCCATCCGCTTTGGTTGCGAACACAACTGGTGCACCCCATTCGGACACACTTCTCCGAATGAATCCTTTCTGCAAAAGGTCTTCAACCTGCACCCTCAACTCTAGCTGCTCCCTAGGCGCCATCCGCCTAAGAGGCATCACAACAGGTCTGGCTCCCTCAACTAGATCGATACGAAACTCGATCTCCCTATGCGGCGGCAACCCTTTGACTTCGTCAAAGACATCCTCGAATCCATTCACAATAGGCACTGATGACAGTCCATCCCGTGGAACAACCAGCGAATACATGAAGCTCATGAAGACGCCTTCCTCATGCTTGCATCGTATCACAACCTTTCGCCCTTCCACATTCCCGACTGTCACCTCAAGCCTCTCACAATCAATCCTAGCCGCATACTTCCTAAGCCAGTCCATACCCAAAATAATTCCGAACCCCGCAAAGTTCAGAACAAAGCAATCACAATCAAACGAGCAATCATGACTCGACACAACCAGACCATGGCATATCATACACAAACATGACGAACCCCCAATCGGATTAGTCACAACCAATGGCCTATCAACAATATCCGGTTTCAAACCTAACCGGCCTACCAAATCATTACAAACAAAAGAATGCGACGCTCCAGTATCAAACAACACTCTAACTGGAACACCACAGATAGAAAGAGTACCTTGAACCACCACACTCTTCCCCTTCTCTTCAGCAGTAGGAGCTTTTGAAGATGACGGCACAACTCCCAAAGCATAAGCTTGCACAATTTGCCTATCTTTCCTTGGCTCTGGGCAATCCTTCTTGATATGTCCCAGCTTATCACAGTTATAACACTTTCCCGGCACCTTGGGATTCTTACAATCTTTGTAAAGATGGCCCTTCTGTTGGCAGTTATAACAAGTCACTTCGCCTTTCGGCTTCTTCTGGCCATCCTTACCCTTCTGCTGCTGCTGCTTCCTCCTCTTATTGCCACTCTGGTGTGGTTTAGATCCTTCCCTGGTTACAGCAACAACAGAACTTTCCTTAGGAAACAAACTCTCATGCCTGAGGGCTTTCTCCACAAGCTTCTCAAATGGATCGTCCAGAAGATCCACCAACTGCCTCCCAAGATAAGCATCCAAACTAGTCACAAACTTCTCATTCTTCTGATAAGGAGAATCAATATACGATCTAGCATACTTGGACAAAGCTTCAAACTCAGAAATATACTCAAGAACTGGTCTCCCACCTTGCTTGAGCTCTACAAACCTCTTGAACAAAACAGACTTCTGAGCCGTAGAGATGAACTTGGCTTCAAATCTAACTTGGAATTGCTCCCAAGTAATTTCTTCTTCTGGGGTATCGATGGTGATAGAATTCCACCAATCAGCAGCTCTTCCCTGAAGCTGTCTCGATGCAAGCTTCCTCTTAGTTGCATCCTCAATCCCTAAGTCACCAAAGATTCTTCGACATGCATCAATCCATCTCTGCACCTCAATGGTCGACTCCGTCCCCAAGAAAGCTTTTCCTCCAAGAGCAGTATAATCCTTACAAAGCTTAGCAAAATCCACCGGCCTTGGAGCTTGGACTTGAACTCCCACATCCACTGATGATCCCGAGGCTGGTATCCTTCTCATGATCGAAGTCATCATCGCTTCGAACATAGTTCCATAATCAACAGCCCCTTCATCAGCACGACCTTCCCTTGCAGCTGGTCTCCCTCTTCGACTCATCCTTAATATCTGCAATAAGAATGATTAGAACACCTTAAGAAACAACTGCATAAGGAGTTCAAATCCTTCTAAGCTACTATATTATATATAGTAATCATCCATCAAAATACAATTACGTCTCTCATACGTAGTTGCGTCAGCGAGCGTTGGCTAAAATCGATTAACCAAAGCTCTGATACCAAATGTGACGACCGCTCATGACTCCCGCATCAAAACAATGGAATAGTGCGCTAAAAGGCGTGCCAGGTAGCCATGGACGATAGTCAGGGTAAAATAAAACAGCAAACTCTATCGTACAACTCACAGCGCATGGATAAAATACAATAGAGAAATATATAGTGAAGCCCCATAACAGAAAAATCATCATATAAGCATCGTAGTAGTTTTATACAAACATGAATCATCCATACATCAAAGCCTCACTACAAACACTCAATCAGATATAACAGCGGAACACCCAATACATATAGTAAGAAAACTAGTATGCAAAGCCTCCTGCTCGTCTTCGTCATCATCAGCGTAGATCTCTAAGAACAGCACCTGTCACCTGCTACCTAGTCTGCCCATCCCAACATGGATGAACAGCCCAAGGTAATAAGAGGAGACATAAAACCTTGAGTCAGACAAAGTCTTAGTGAGCAGTAAATCAACTATCAAACATACCAAAAGAGCATAAAGGATAAAAGGAGTAGGAACCAAACCATCCCACTCCACCTCTTTCTACAGTGATAGCCCCCAGATACACACCAAAGAGAATTAAGCATAACATAGCAGATAATTAAGGTAAAGCAATAATCACTCGAGTCAAGGGCGATGTTTTCCAAATACAAACCCCCAAGGCCTAAACCAAGATCAGATAAGCACTTAGAAAATACCGCTCTTGAGACCGAATGATGATACAACCAAACGTCCAAACATCCATGACTCTGGCTATCACTGTTATCCTTGCTTCGATTTTACCGTTGATTGAATGACCATCCGTCAAGGGCTAATGGTAACCCCGGTTCCAGACATAACTCCGCACACTGCCTTGTGCCTAGGACTTATCTACTTTGCCCAGAGTACTCGACTACCTACCTGTAGTCTTTTGGTTGTCCCGACTACCTACCTGTAGTCGTTATGGGCACCCCATGTACTCTTGCTTTTGAGCATGCTAGAACCTTCAACAACGATGAGATCCAAGCCTCCTAGTCATCCTCCTTGACGACTATCCTCATACTAGCTCAAGCTACCTCTCGAGCAATCCATTATCAACCAACTCGAACCATCCCTCGAGTTATCAACATGCTTGGAATGATCCCTGCCTGGATTACGCCAAGTCTACATCACATCATACTTCGCTTTATTACACCATAGCAAAGTCTCAACTCAACAACATAGTTTGCCTCATCGCATCATGGCAAAGTTCCATCTCAACATCATTCAATCCATACATATGAGCTTCCACATCCGCCACATATGCCTTTAGCAGCTTTCACCATTCAAGAGCCTCTTCTGTAGCTTTTGAATCATCTTTGACCATACTTGTCCAAATCTATCAACTAGATAGCTCATTCACAACAATCAATCAAGACAAACATTAATCCAAACAAATAAGTATTCAATCAAGATCTAATTAGGCATTCATAACTACAATGGCAATTTCGTAAATAAATGAGCATAGAACTAACATACATGAATCATGGGTTTTCAGCATAGATCTAGCAAATATAAGACATGGGTTTTGTTTCTATAACTTAATAAATGAGCTTGCATAGGTAAACATCTTCACAAACAACGGATCTATACTTGGATCTAAGGAAAAATGCACAAAATCACTATCTACAACACTCCAACAAACCACCAATCCAATATACTCCTTTGGGTCCGCGTGAGAGATAACTACCACTCACCAAATCACTCAAACACCTCAAAAACTAAACACTTCAGATCTGGACAGCGAAGATCAAGGCTTGATCCGGCGAAATCTCGCTTTAATCGATGAAATCTAGCTCGAACGGATGAAGATCTTCAACTTTGGCTCTTGGATCTTCGATCTTGATCTTCGATCTTGGATGGATGTTAGAACTAGATTGGAATGGAGAAAAGAAGATGAAGAAATGTTGTAGTCGAGTTCCCAAAATGGCAGCACTTCGTTGCTTCAAAAACCGGTGCCAAAAAGTGAGCCAAACCCCTCTATTTATAGGCTGAAACCACTATGAGTCGTCGCCCCTTAGGTCGTTGCCGACCCACCCCTTGAGTCGTCCCCGACTCATCATCATGCTGACTCAACAAAACACAGGGCCTCACGTCTAACCTGTACGCGACTCAACATCCTTAACCCGTGTACGACCTACCAATAGCCGACTCAACAATACACACACGACTCAGCTATAATGCCGACTCACGACTCAACAACTCACTCTTATGGCCGACCTAACCCCTAGCCGACCTAAGCCTCTACCGACTCAACGAAGCCACAACCTATCCCTAAGTCGTTCATACGACTCAGCGACTTACCATGAGTCGTTCAACGACCTAACTAGTATGCAACTCATCGCCCCAGCTACCTAACGACTTACGACTCATAGCATACACGACTCAAAACACCTTACGACCTATGACTTCGACCATACGTCTCAACTTACTATCCTATAAGTCGTTTACCACTGAGTCGGCCCAAACCTTAACTCGGCAACCTTTTAGGTCGTTAGCTCCTAAATCAAACACTCCTATGACCCATTCACTCCTTGAGTCGGTCATGTTATGAGTCGGCTACTCCCATGACTCGGCCATACCTTAAGTCGGCAACTGCTATACCATTCTAACCCTTAAGTCGTTACTATCTCTTAGGTCGGTCATCACTTATTTCGGACAACACCTTAAGCCGCTACCTCTATGAGTCGGCCACCCTATGAGTCGCCTAAACACCTTGAGTCGGTCCCCTATGAGTTGTCTACGACTCAAGACTCAAACTCCCATGACCCGTTAACGACTCAAAGCCTTGCTTACTCAATCACGAGGTAACTTCCTAACCGACTCAGGCTAGAGATAACACAAACAACACTAACGACTTGTAAATTCTACGATTTATCGACACGTAAAATACGGGTCGTTACACATTAACTTTTAATAAATCTCCTTAATTAGTTAATCACATTAATTAGTGATTCTCCAATCACTTAATTAAAGTAATTACTTAAGAATTAATTACTTAACCCTGCTTAATAAATCATTAGTTAACTACAAACCATTTATTTAATTAATCATTCCTTGATTACCTTACAAATCAATTAATTAATCTTTAATTACTGATTAATTACCCCTTAACTATTAATTTATAAACCTTTAATTATTAATTAATAAAACTTAAATTAACAACATTAATTAATTAATCATTACTTAAATAGTTTTAAAGGTAATTAGTTTTAAAACTAGATTTTATTAAATTCAAAAAAAATTGTAAACATCAGATTATACCTCGAGTCAAACCCATGTTTTCCCGAACCAAAACCCGAGTTTCTCAACATTTTTCTTGAGTTTCATTTATTTTTAAAACTCGTTAAAAAAATTAAAATTTGTTATACTTAAAAACACTCATGCGAACTCGAATCAATTCCCGAGCTAAACCCTTCACTACCCGAGTCAAATCGAGACAAAATCCCATCGCCAAAACCCAAACTCAAATGCATAGAAAATCTAGTGCACGTGCACCGATCGCTGGCGAAGCTCCGGCATCCGCAACTTCCACCAACAAGTCATCTTCGACTTCCTCAATCCATTGAGCCACTCAGATAACTCAATCGATCACTGCATCAGAAATTTACTCGATCGATCCACCTTGGACAAAAACTGGTCGTTGATAATCCCTCGACCCTGCCCATCTCCGACCACCTGAAGCTCTGCCACCTGACGAAAACCAAACTCCGTTTTCCTCCTCGACCGATCACTTCCAGCTCATCCTTGCCGACAAAATCGACAAATTTCCATCGTCAACCAAAATGGGTGATCAAACCCTACAATTCCTCCGACCGGCCTCCTTGGTGGCTTAAAAACCTCATCACAATTTTGCTCGAACCCCAAAGCCCCCAACCTGCTCCAGTAGTGGTCCCGATCACCCCAAACCCTCCGATCGTCGGAAAATGTAGAAAACATAAACCAAAGTCAACATGCATTTTCTCTTGATTCACAAGTTTAAAAATCATGATTTTTTCCGTAAAAGCCCTAATTTTTGATGACGAAATAGATTATGTACCTGAATCAAACAATTATTATAATTGAGATTTTGATATGTTTTAAAAACTACTATTCTTCTTCCTTTTTGTTTAATCTAGCTTCAGATTGAACATTGAAACATTTTTAAAATTTATATTTTGATATAACAAATAAATTTTATTTATATATTGATATTCTAAAGAGATTCAGGGAGAAAGATCTTAATTTTTTTTTAAAGTTTTGAAACCTGAACAACAAGACCAGAGCTAACAATTTTTATATAAACATGCATATCCATATATTCAGACATATATACATATAATATATATAAAACAATCATGCAAATAATTTATCACACATTACTCTAGATATTTATTGCATGCATCAGATCTTAAAACAGATTAAATTTTTTTTAATAAAATTGTTTACTCACCTTATACCTTGGAACAGAGAACAGAGTTAAATTCCTAAACTTAATGTTTGATTTGGATCTGATGTTTATGATCTAAGAACTTGTTCTTGATTTTTGAAACTGATATTTGGATTTGCTTGTGATGAATTGCTTCGGGTTGATTTTGCTGCTAGCCTTCTAAATTTTGAAACTGAGTTAATCTTTGTTTTGCTTCAGTTTACCCATGATCTTGCTTGATTGATCTAGTTGAATTTTCTTTAATTTAATTTTGGTTTGATTTTCTTTTCTTTTTTTTGTTTCCAGGTTATGTTTTTAGAAGATGAAGATGAAGAAAGAAGTTTTGAAGTCAAAATATCCTGGTTTCTCACATATTCATTAAATTCTAAATCAAAAGAAAATTTATTTTTTCCATTTGTTAATTTTGTTTACACTTGCTTATTACCTATTTTACTTATTAAAAATTTGTCACAAATAGGTATTTTTATGCCTAAACCCTTTTATTAAATTTATTTATAAATTATGTTTTATACCCTATCATTTTAAAATTTGTAAATTAATTTATCTCTTGTGTTTTAAAGGTTTACATATACATAAATTCAATTTATCTCATGTGTATTTTGAAAGGAAGAATATTAATTTTTTTTATCAAATCTTATTAAAAAAATTTAAACTTAATTTAAAATATCCAAACAATTATATTTCAAAAGATATATATATATATGTGTATGTTAAAGCTTTTATTAATTCTTGTTTTAATATCATATTATTTGTTCCTTTGAAAATGTGAAGTTAATAAATCATATTTCATTATAAGATATTTATTCTTGAATTCTAAATCAAATTCTATTTACAATCTCTATTGATACTTTATTTTCCTCTGGAAAATTTCACTATTATAAAGTTTT
This sequence comes from Allium cepa, assembly GCA_030765085.1. Classification (NCBI taxonomy): domain Eukaryota; kingdom Viridiplantae; phylum Streptophyta; class Magnoliopsida; order Asparagales; family Amaryllidaceae; genus Allium; species Allium cepa. Next base: position 1,043,177,526 of record CM060941.1, on the reverse strand, counting down.
GCATATATCTACTTATAAAAATTCATAAATTTCCTAATAAGGTTTATCATTTATAATTCCAATACTTATTATAATTCCAAATTCTTTTATGCACCTTCAGATATCTTTAATTATCTGAAATTTATTTATCTAACAAAACAAAATTTAGAACCTCAAAGGTGAAAACCAGTTAAAAAATACAATTGTCAAATGTCTAAAAACCCGGGTTATCACATGGAGGTGGACTTTTGGATCAAAAGGTTTAGGCTTAGCAGAACTAAAACAGAGTATATGAAGCGTGAGTTTAGTGATGTTTGGTTTGAGGATGGAGATGTCACTCTGGCCGGACAAGTAGTCCCCAAGAAGGAATCCTTTCGATATTTAGGATCAATGTTGTAGTATGATGGTGAGATTGATGAAGATGTTAGTTTTAGAGTTCGAGTAGGATGGATGAAATAGCGAGCGTCTAGCAATCTCTATGACAGGAAAGTCCCACAAAATCTTAAAGAAAACTTTTGCAGAACGGCAATCAGGCCTGAAATGTTATATCGTGTGGAATGTTGGCCTACTAAAACATAACACATCCAAAAAAAGTGTACCAGAGATGCATATGCTGCAATGGAGCTATGATCATACAATACGAGACAAAATTAGAAATGATGATATATGTGACAAACTTCGAGTGGCACCAACTGGAGAGAAGCTAGTCTAACACCGCTTAAGATGGTTTGGGCATCTCTAACAGAGGCCTCCCGAGGCACCTGTGTATGTTGGAATTATAGGCCGCATCGAATACTCAAAGTGATGTAGAGGTCGACTAAAGTTGACATGGGAGGAAGTAATAAAAAGGGACTTAAAGAATTAGAATATATCCAAAGAGCTGGTGTCAGACAGGAGCGTGTGGAAGTTAGCGATCCACGAACCAGAACCATGAGCTATAAGTTTATTTGGCTTAGAGTTAGTTAAGGGGTAGTGTTATAAGTTTAGATTATAGGATTGGTGAATAGGAGCCTAAGACGTGTATTTGGTCTTCGGTCCCTATTACTATTAGTACCATTATTACTATTACCGTTACTGTTATTATCATGGTTTTTTAATTTCTTACATATTTTTTATTTTTTATTTTATTTTATTTTTATTTTACTTATTTATTATTATTATTATTTAATTATTTTAATTTATTTTATTATTATCATGGTTGTTTATTATTATTGTTATTGTTGTTACTTTTAAATTGACTTTGTCATTTAGTTTTGGGTTCTATCTCTCGACCCCAACTTGTTTGAGAGTAATGGCTTAGTTGTTATTGCTGTTGTGTTATTTATTCGGAGTGTTCATCATTTCGACTGTGCAACTCAAAGGTGTAGTCAGTGATTAATATTGAACAATTCGAATTTTAACGTTCACACGTCACCTTAGCTAGTGATGTGAAATTTTGACTAGTGAATAAGCGGTACCTAGTAGTAATGATTATTTACATCAATTCTCTTCGTCAAAACTATATCACATTAGAACTTATGGAATTTTATTTTGGTCAAAATTATAATATTGCCCACATTCATGTTAGTTAGTCAATAAACAAAGTCCTTGGTTTAATAATAACATTTATTATTAACTATATTACTATGGCCATATATTTTTACTTTGAGTTGATTATAATTGACCATAATAATAACTCTATATAACTGAGAGATGAATTCTCTATTGAATAGTGTTTCACTTTCAATGCTTCAACTTACACCCAACTATAGTCGTTCAACGGACAATATACCACGATTTAACTATAATCAAAGTGGAATATTCATGTGTGATAGTCCAATATCATCCCATTCTCCAGATGATTATGGAATACTCATGTTAGACTAACATAGGAATATTTATTTGATATCATCAAGCTACCATCTCTATGTCATATAGCCTAATGGTTTGTTACTACGTAGGGCACTTGTAGGGTCGTGACCATGACATTATGTAGTCACGCAAGCACGTTGGTGCAACATAAATATTGGATGAAGATGGTTATTGAGGTAACTTGCGAGCATGTAAGGAAGACCCATAGAGCATGTTGAGTGTTGTCAGTCTCCCGTCTGGTTATTGATGTGATGTATAGATACGTACTTGTTCACATTTATGCGATCACTGAGTTTGTAGTTGAGAGCCGATTTAATCATCCGATAAGACAAATGCCAAAATAGTTATTTATGAGGCCGAGAGCCCACAATTATACTCAAAGGATTGAGAGTCTAGATGATTATCTACAAGACTAAGAGTTGAGTAAATTATTGGGGGGTTGAGAATCCATTTTATTATTCACGAGGCTAAGAGCCAAGCTGGTTAACTATGAGGCTGATAGTCCAGATGATTATATATGTGACTATGGAACGCTTAGGCTATTTATGGGACCGTGTGTCCATAACCTAATGAGACCCGGAATACATCGATTATATGGTTATTTGAGGAGTACCAATAGTTGCTATGAGCGTACCATGCTAAGTAGTTAGACTCCGTACCTATCTAATATATGGTTATCTAAGAGATAACCTGGACTATTGAGAGCATATCCTGTTTGTGTTTTATGTATGTTTGGCTTGGACGTCTACTTGTTGTGTTTAATATATGTTGAGTATAATGGACCCATGTTTGTTTAATTTTTGACTTTCTGTAAGATAATCTCGGGCATTGCAGTGTGCAAGCCATGTAGTACTTAACTATTCCTTATGTATTGATGATGGTTTGATGTGTAGATGCTTCAACCATTGTTATAATGCCATTTGGTATTTTGTTTGACGTTGTTTTGATATGGGTCAGAGATATGATGTTATATTTGGATGTCCATATACATCTATGAGTTACGCTTGTTCGCATCATATCAGTTGTTATTATTTATATTAACATCTACCTTATAAACATAGTTTGACCAGTGTAATATTTATATAATATGCGGGTTAATCCGAGACATTTCAGGTTCAGAGATGAAGAGACTAGTTTGCGGTTGTTGGGCATAGTTTGAAGGTTAGGATAGTAGTTGGGCCATAGTTTGTATATGTATATTGTGTAACCCTTATACACACACACACACAGATATATATATATATATATATATTGACGTAATGTTGAGATGTATATGATGGACTTGTACGTTGTATATTTTTGAAGTAGTAGGTATTTTACTTATGTTATATAAACCCGTTTGTACTTGTAAATTTCATCTATTATATTTTATCGTTGAGTTTGATGACTCTGTGTTCTTGTTTATTTATTTTATATTGTGTATTGTTTTATCCTAAAAACGTACGTGTTTATTGCTTTATGTCTATACTGAGAACGTGTAGGTAAGTAGCATGTGATATTTAAATACGTACCAATGTTAGCCTAAGGGAATATCCATGTGTGATAGTCCAATATCGTCTCATTCTCTGTATTGCTCAATAATACTCTTCGGTGGTACGTGTATAGACGTGGAGTGTTACAAGTGATAGAGAGGGTGATTAGTGTAAACTGTTTCTTGTTGGTGATATCAAATGAGTTTGTTTAGTGAAATAAGGTAGTACATAAAATTAAATCTATGATTGGTGATCCAAACTATTAAAAAAATCTTTGCTTTTGTATTTCTTTTTACTTTACTTTTTTATATTGTAATACCATTTTACTTGATTACTATCCACCTATGACTTGCTTATATCATCCAATGTAGCATTCATTATCACATGATAATTCAATTTACGAGTTAGTACGTAAAGGTTTAAATACACTATAAATACCCTTTTCCCGCTTTTAGTGCATTACTGATTTTAGAATCATTCCACTAAACTCATCTTGAAAGTAATGAATGCTTGACCTAAATATCTGCAAACAAGCATGACTGTTTCATGCAAAACATAATGTCGGTTTGTACTTTTCAGTTTTCGGTTTTCGTCTAAACCAAAATGCCAATGACACACATATTTTAGAAAGACAACCAATTTGATATGAAGTTAACATACACAGTTGAAAATCTATTTATTTTTATCTTCTGTGTTCCGAAAAACAATAAAAGCAAGGAAAACAGTACATCCCCTGCCATACCTACATGTCGTACCAACCGTCGTAATAACTTAGAATTTTAATTATTTTCATGTAACGACCCAGAATTTTGGATATTTGAAATTGGAATATTTGATTGATTTTAAATATTCAGGTTTTGATTTTTAACTTGAATTTCAAATATAACTTTTTATTGGGTAATTAAAATCATTAAAATTTTATAATTGAATATTGGTTAAAATAGTGAATCTAGAGTTTCAAGCTTGTTAAAAATGATTTAAAGGCTTGTAAAATTCATATTAATAATTTATATTAAAAATATTGAAGACAATGCAAGTTTTAAAATTGAATTTGGAGGTGATCTGTTCGGTTTTAAAAAAAAAAATCGTTTAAATTGACGTTTAAAATATCCTTTAGAGGCACAGTCTCGGAATTCGATGAAACCAGTTTCGTTGGATTCGTAATAATGTATTATTATCGGATTACAAATTTCGTAGCATTCGGAGTTGTCGTGTGATCGTACGATATATAAACGCGTTGAAATTTATATCGAAAATGCAATATAAATTGGGTCCAAAAAGCTATCTTCTCCATATGATCGAATTAGGACTCGAAACCTTTTCTATTGCGTTCAGAATAGAGGTATAACGTTATAAATTCTCAACGGCACACCCTGATAGGAGGTCAAAATTTTAAGTTGCATTTATCGAGACAATTTAAATTTAAATTATATATATATACCCTATCAGCCTACAGTTGAAATTCTTTGCCATCATCCACCATTCTCTCATCTCAGCCATCCTACCCTATATCTACGCAAGCCTAGCCGACCAACCCTGTCCCATTCATCCTACTCAACACGCAACATTTCAAAGCACGCTTCCCTCCTCTTTCTTTTTAAATCACCCAGCCGAGCTTTCAATCCAAGTGGCGTCCTCCGTCACATCTCCTTTTCATTCTTTTAAAAATCGAGAGTCAGAAGAAAAAAAATTGTCAAATGAACAAAACCATTCGTCTAAGGAAAAGAACAGATTTGGAAGAAAAAAAGAAAGGGGTCGAACACAATTGAAGGTACAAATTCAAATCAAGAGCTTGGTCGATTGATTCTCATGTCTTCGTATGTGATTCTTTTTGTCCAGGAAAAGCCATACCGAAGTAAGGAAACCAGATTATGCATCGAGAGGGTGGTTGATGAGATTTTGAATCTAGGGCATCGAGTTGTCGAATGAGGGTATTTCAATTAGGGCTAGGGGTTTTGCGAATGGAGAAGGAGCTGGCTCAATTGGAGATCGATGATGCTTACGTTTTGGTCGAGGTCGCTTCAATTTCACGTCAGTAGCTTCAGGTCGAGGGCGCGTCTGGGTCGCGTGCACGTGAGGGAAGGCTAATGGCCGAGGCGAGGAGGGTGGTTGTGGTTTGGGGTTCATCAATGCTGCAGTAGTTTGGGTTGAAGCCGAGGGCGAGTTCGGCTGTCGTGGTCGCAAAGGTTGATAGAGTTTGATGTGTTGCGTGGTTGGGGGGAGGAGGGCATCGTCATGGTCGTTCTGGAAGTGGAGGTAGTATGGTATAGGTTGTTTTTTTGTTAAATTTAAATTTACTAAAAATATATATAAAATTTAAAAACAGAGAAACTTTTTTTTAGATAGAGGAATATATATACAGATTGGATTTTGGAAAGAAAAAATATATGTGGGAATTTATATAAAGATTTGATTTATACAGGTTATTTTAGTATATGCAGTTTCAAAGGAAATAAATAAAATAAATATACTTATACACATATTAAACCTACTATTTAATTTTAGAATAATGTATTGTGGTGATTTACTTATTCAATTAACTTATTAAATTTGTTTTAATTACTAAAAAAATTATTTAAAGGAAAAATTAGTTTAAACTAAATTAATAAATGGAAATTGACTTTTGGTTATTTAAAAATATTTTTTTTGAGAAAAATGTGTGATCCTCTATAGAATAGAGGAGAGCACACATGCAAAAATATATGTTATTTAAAAATATCGATAAACCATATAATGTTTATATAAGGTCTAAAATCGTGGAGAAACGAGCCGGTTTGGAGTGGATTGCAAACAAAATATAAAGGTGAGTTAATCTCATTCAAATTTGATTGCTAGTTAATTTAAATACTTAAAATTTAAACTATTGGTTGATTGCTTGAATTGATAATTTATTATCACTCTGAATGTGATACTATATATATATATATATATATATATATATATATTGGAGTATTTGATATTCCCGCATTATATAGCGGATGAGACCGTATGAGCCCCGTATAATAGCGAATGACCCTATATTTTGCGATATCCCCCTTTGAAGTGGGATTGGTATTCTTATATTATGCTAATATCTGTGGATGCAGGAAAACATATTGGAGGGATCCAACTGGATTCCTCAAAAATGTTGAATTTATTTTCATTTCAGTGATATATTAAATGTTGAATAATTCTGCAATATATTATGTTGGAAAATTAATTTATTTGATGTTAATATATTGCTGGATATATTGTGGCATTTTAAAAATATAAATATTGAATTTTTATTAAGGGGAAAATTTAAAGTAAGAAAATTTATAGTAAAGATGGATAAATTTAAAAGGGTGGATTTCGAAAATGGTAAATAGTTGATTTTAAAATCCTATTTGATAAATTCCGGAACATATAAAAGAATAGTCTTTGGGAAATGTGAATTAAAGGATCTTAAAATAAACAATAATGATTTTAAGTACAAAGAATTTATTTTTAAATTTAAGTTTTAAATAGGTTGGGAAAAATTAAAGGAGAAGTTTGGAATAAAGTATGGAATTGATATTTCAAATTTAAATAAGGTTTTAAATCATAATAAAGGAGCAAATCCGAGATTAATGAACGTTGGGATAAATTTGAGTAAGCCAAGAAATAAACTTTAAAATGGAATTTAATCCAGAGAATCGGTTTGAAAATCTATTAAGTGTTTTGAAAATAGTCATTAAAAGGAAAATGAGACTATAGAATTTATAAACTAGGTTTATAAGTAAAGTGGATAATTATCAGTGGATAATTTGGATTTATAAATTCACGGTGGGAATTTATAAGGAAAAGGTAATTTGTTTTAAAAATAAATAGTGGTTTTATTTTTAAAAGTATGGAAAAGAAAATTTACGGGATTGGGACGTAAATTAAACTGGAGATAAATCGAGGAGGAATTATAAATGGTTAGACCGGTTTTATTGGAGTGGAAAGTGTATTTTCCTGAAAAGCTAAGTATATTTTCAAACAAAGATTTTTAAGTATAAATTAGAAGTTTTAAAGGGGTTTTTAAAGGAATGGCTTTAGGGAAATTTATTATTTAATTGTTTTAAAAGTGTTAAAGTAAATAGCAATTAAGTAAATTTCAATAGTTAATTATTTTTAAAAGGTTAAATTGGTATTGTGATTTAAAGAATAACTATTAAATATTTATACCTTATATAACTATTTTATTTTAAAAGTAGTTTTTGGCTAAAGTTTCACGTGGGAAATTATTATAAAATTTCATAACTATTATTTTGAATAAAGTGATTTAGGTAGTTTTATTTTAAATGTTTTAAGTGTATATTTTTGGATAAAGTGGTTTAATTTATTTAAAATCTAAATTAATAAGACTTGGTGCTTTTCGGTGGAAATAAAATAATTGGTTGAATGATTGTTAATTTGATAGTTAAATAACCGACTATCAATATTTGCCAATGCGCTGATCGTTTTGAAAAGACCGACATCGGATTTAATTATCTGAAAACCACTTCAATTCGGTTTGAACGTAGCGAACGAAGACCGTAAAGATGATGAAGACGGTGATTCGATTTGTACAGACCCAGGGCAACTTGTATGGACGAATGCTATCAGACCATCGTCAGTGGAGGACGATGAGCATTCTAAGTGAAATTCGGTCTTAAAAGTTAATGCTTAGCCTCAAGCCTCATCAACCGAGAATGGCTAAAACAGGGGAGATGCAGCAAGACTAAGTGGATAGCACCCAATAAGGGTAAGGTCATCCCTGTCTAGAGTCCATTTTGATCTCGGCTGTGTGGGCGGTTGCTGATCCCAACCGCGGGGTGATCTTATTCGGACTATCCAGTAAGGGGTAGCTCCGGTCTTGTGTTGCAGGGGATCGGGAGTGGTCATCGGTACTCTGATCTAGGCCAGGTACTGTGACAGACGGTACCCTAGTAGCCTGCCATTATATGAAATCCAATCTCCAATAAGCGTCCATACGGTTTTGATTGTGCCCAACTATTGCTGGAACGTGAGATGCAAACATTTTAGTTAGATTCTATTTTACTTTCTATAGACATTATGATGAATTTGGTAAAAATGTTTTGCTTATCGTAAGGTAAAAACCCGACATGTTTATTTGTGGCATAGTCTTGCGAGATACCTTTGATTTCAAAGGATTTTGAAAACTTTAATAATCCAATGGAGTGTGCTTTCTCACGCTGGTTTTTCAGACTAACTCGGGTGTTATTTTATTATAATCCTCGGGTCAGACCGAGTACTATAGATACATGATAGGATGCTATGGAGTTCAAAAGACGAGCTGGATGACGAGACGTATATCGCGTATCTGACTTATATTTCCGCTGTGTGTGGTAAGTTGTATGTTCAGCTTGTGTGAGGACAAGTTATTATAACTGTCCAGTATTGTGTTATTGTTTGGTGTTGTAGTCTTATGATGTAATGTAAAAAACGGTAATAGTTCTTTTTGTATAAATATCAGTTGTTATATATTATATGTTGTTCCGCTGCGATTGTGATATTCTGATTTTTTTTTTTTTTTATCTTCTTCTACCTCTTTTCTTCTTGAACCATAATGATTCGTATTTCCATCCAATTTGAGTTGAATGGATGGAGAATATTGCCGACTCGAAGTGATACGGATTTGTTGGTCATTACATTTCACCCGCTCTCGTCATGATTTACAATGGAGGTTGAAAATGCATAACTCAAAAGTCAAAATAATACCAGATGGGAACTAAACTTAGGAACTACCTATTAATTTTAAACCAACTTTTTTCAAAAAAATAATATACACGCAAGCAACATATGCCAAACTAACTTCAAAAAAATTAATGATTTGGTTCAACTTACTTAGTTTAAAAAGTAAAATAATTAACAGTTCAGCCTGTATGGTAATGAATCATGAATCCATCTGACCAAGAAAAAAAATTAGTTATTCAGGACCCCAACATAGCCAGTAAAAAAATTCAACAAACATATGAAATTAACTAAATCGGTTTAGTTCACATTTATCACTTAAAATCTCTGTTTTAGTTACCAAACAAGCCCTTCAACAATGACCACGTAACTTCTTACACTCAAAACTTCCACACTAAAACTGCCAAAAATTAACAAAAAATAAAAAATGAAATTTGAACAGGAAATTTCGCCTAGCTAAAGAGAGTAAAAATTTCCCATTATAGGCAAATTAAATCCCAACCACAAACACATGTGGGAAGTTGTCTATTTAGACAATGGAGTAACAGCCCATGGGCTTGCACCGTACAGATGGGCTCATGCCTAACCCATAGTAGGCCCCACTTCTCATACAACTGGGAGAAAGAAACAAGTAGGCCCATTCAACACAAATTATTTTTCTCTCTCCCTCCCTACATTTCCCCTTATAAAAACACCTAGTTTCTTCATGTCTCTCTCAAACCTTTTCCTCCTCTATCTACCCAATTCTTCCTCTCTCTCATTTCACACTTTGCATTTTCCACAATGTCGAGTCGAAGGTCCAGAATTAGCGAGGAAGAGATCGGAGAGCTCATTTCAAAGCTGCAGTCTCTCCTTCCCGATTCACGTAGGCGCGGTTCAAACCGGGTATGTTAAATTTAAATTTAGATTCAAATTCAAATTTCAGTAACACTTTAAGTTTTGAAGACTAAATTGTGAAGAAATCATGCAGGCATCGGCGTCCAAGTTGCTAAAGGAGACGTGCAACTACATTAAGAGCTTGCACAGAGAAGTCGACGACTTGAGTGAGAGGCTTTCTGAACTGATCTCTACCATGGACAATGGAAGCGAGCAAGCTGAGATCATTCGAAGCTTGCTTCGTTCTAACTAAAGTATATGGTCATGACTGATTTGAATTGAATTACTCTTAAATATGATATATTTTAGCTTTTGAAAGTTTAGCTACTAGTGGCAGTTGTAGTAGAAATGTTGGTGTTTTTTTTTTTCCCTTTCTTTTTCATCTTTATATTAATTGTGTACATTTATTTTAATGGTTTGGATCGAGTTTGTTGCTTCTATAAATGACAAACCGACCAACATCTCTCCAGACAGGTATCTCCTATTTGATCTTCATATGAATTAGAATTGATGTATTTGTCTATGTTAGTTTTTGAAGTAATGGTTTCCATACAATTTCACTTCTTCTTTTTTTGTTGTCCTTTTTTTTTAAAAGAAGAAGAAAAGAAAAATGTGAAATCATCTCGAGTTTCTCATGTGAATGAAACTGAAACTGCATTTTTCTTTGCTTTCAAAAAGATAGAGAAAAGGAATGCAGTTTACAAAGGGAAAAAGAATGGCTGAATGCTATAAAATGTGAAATCCATAGCTCTGTTTTTTTCTTTTTTTGTTTTTGTTTTTTTTACACTTTTATTATTATGGGTAATATATAACTGTAGAATAGACGGAAATTTGGTAGAGAGATAACAGAAAACCGACAATCACGTGATTACCAAATATCGGATCCATGAGGGCAAAGATTTCTTTTCCACAAGCTACAGAAGACAAGTCACAAATGTTGTCCCTATTGTGGGGCCTGAGATGCTAGGAAATGAATACACACTTTCCTGTATTTTCCCTCTCACTGGCAGTTATAAGTTAGTTAAAGTGACGGTTAAAAATAGATGGATGGTAAGAGAAAGTCATGCAGCCAATGCCTGCCCATATGGCTGAAGTTGCACATCATCATAAAAATAAAATAATGATGAAGTACTTAAAATATTAGCTTTGAGATTGAAACATTTGCACTGTGAATACACCTTTAAAATTACTTGCTTTCTCCCTTCAGAAATCAGCCAAGCGGACTTTAAGTGAGAATAGTTTCATACGTTCTGGTTTCTAACATACTTCAGATATCAGTTGTCATCTAACGTCTGCTTATGAGTACAAAACAAAATTTAGAACGACACTTAAAACAACAGTTCATAGTGCACTTTTGTCCACGTGTATTGACACACTTTAGGGAAGCTCAAACATGCATATAGTCTTTGATTTACACTATTCAAAATCAAATCATATTTTAGGATGATCAATCTATACACTATGGATATCATGGTCACTTAAAAAAATATCATTTCAAATGTTCTTGTAAGTTCCAAACGGTAACTAAGTATCAACCACTAAAATATTAGTTTTATCAATTGATTTAAAATATTTTGAATAAGTTAGAAGTATCCAAATTAAACAGCTTATTCTTGAAAATAACCTTAAATCATATAAGAACATACCTACGTTATTTTCTTGGGTTTCAAATTATGTATCTTAAGATATAGGCTCCGTCTATTCCCACCCAGTTTATTATCTTTCCCACCCCTCTGTTTAAAAAAAAATAAAAAATCCATCATTTATTATGCTCTTCCCACCCCATTCATTTTCAAAACTATCATATCCTTATTATAAAAAAAAAGTAAAACGAACATGATTAAAAAAAAAAATAACGCGCAGGTTGGTGAAACCCATACAGGGGACTCACGTTTGCCACAAACGAGGTTGTCGTACCAAACTTGTCTGCCACGAATGTGGCTGTGACTACACTCACGTTTGCTAGACGAGGTTATGGCACCAACCTCGTCTGCGGCAAACGTGGCTGTGACTACGACCACATTCGCGACAGACGAGGTTAGTGCCACAACCTCGTTTGTGGCAAACGTGGTCGACGTACAGCCACATTGATATGTGAATGATTGATTTTTTCTTACGTTTGCATAATTTTTTCTTAAAATTCTCTTGTAGTACAGATTGTTTGTATCATTTTTTCTCGTTTATCATCAGTCTATCATCATTTCTCATGTTTTGTTGTTATCATTCTTAATCATGTTAGGGTATAATTAGAATTAAAATTTTAAAATTTTAACTGGGGGGTGAAAAGAAGATACCGGGGTGTTAATAGACGGAGCCTAAGGTACAATACCACTGCAAGGAAACAACGGTTTTACCATGCCAAATTGGCATCAAATGACATTGGAAAACACATTTTTGACATCATTCCAGTGCCATGCACGATAAAATAGAAATACACATGGGATATTATTTTTGTAACGTCATTCTGACAAAATGTGGGGCGATTTCCGATGTCATTATGTCACTATAGTTTCTAACGTCATTCTAACACTATGATTTATAACGTCGTGCTTTCGACTTACTTTTTCGATGTCACACCGACTCCAATTCGAAGACTATTTTAGTATTATGAATATCAAATTTTCCGATGTCATTCCGACGACTTGTTTGGAACATTTTTTTGTATATTACAACTGCATTTCTTTCGCTCAACCATAAACCAACACAATATAGTGATTTTAGCAGTGCAAAACAAAAAATATTTAATAATATATATACATATACATACATATATGTGTGTGTGTGTTACACACACATAAAAACAATATAATTTCAATAGTAACACATAATCAAACCAATCATCAACATCAAACATGTTCAACTAACACATTATCAACAATAAATAAATTATCCAATTCAAACATTATATTTCCAAGTTTCAACATGTCCTAACAAATACTATATATATTGTGTGTGTGGTGGGGCATGAATCGACTACACCTCTATTCCCCCTTCCCCGATTTCAACCACACATTTCGATAATATATTTTCTCTCTCTTGCCAAGTCATTATATTATTCACAACAGAATGTGTTATTGAAATTGGAGGAAACAGAGAGGTAGCAAGAATGAAGTGTAGTTAATCATTGCTTATATATATATATATATATATATATATATATGTATGTATGTATATATATTGTGTGTGTATGTGTATGTATGTATGTATGTATGTATACACATGTGTGTGTGGTGGCAATCAAAATCGAAATCGACTACACTTTAATTTGGCTACACCTCATTTCACCCTTGATTTCCACCACACACATGTTTGCACACGCATACGCACACAAAGATAAACCAATAACTTCAATCCCCATTGGCTCGACGCTTTAGAAAATCGCTACAAAAGCATCACTTCAAGTTGTTTATATTGGCATTTTAAGCTCATGAATCTGTTCTTATTGGCGCTTCACCTTCTCCTTCGGCTTATCTTCAGTCTACGCTTTGCTCTGCCTAATGTATTAGGTTGTGTCTCTACATCTCTGCATGTTATGAAGCTTTGCACTAATTTTTATATCATTTTCAACTCAATAAAAAAAAACCTTACATCTCATGTAGCATCCTAAACACGTTTCTACAAAAAAAATCCTTGATTTTTATAATTTTTTAACTAAACTTTATTCAACTAAATTTAACCACGGCCACATTTATCATATTATATCATATACATGTTATTTTAAGTTCAACTAAATTTTTAAACAATTAACGTTTGGATATTACCATAATTGGGTTTTTGATCTTCACTTTTAGCTAAAGAAGTGCTAATTACACAAAGCATTTCTTCCTTGACTTCAAAGGTCACACTCATGCCTTGACTTTTCAAATCCTCAATTTTATTGATGTTTTGTTTGTTTTATATTTTTCAAATTTCTGGGAATTCAATTATACATGCGTATATTTATTTAAATCAATTCCATTTTAGCATCGTCAATCCATTCATTGATGATCAATCCCTTGCTTGACTCCACCTTATGAATCCTACAATACACCTCTAAGAGGTCGGCTCAATATGAAGTTCAAAAAACCTTAAAATGAAAATGTTAAAATAAATTTAACAAGAGGATTCCTTATCGTTTTGATAATTTGCGTAGGATCTCAAGCCATCATAATGTAGCTTTGGATTTGCTATTTTGAAAAATAGCATTTTTTTTCTACGTGCACTTTGACTTTAGGGAGCTCTATTAAAGTTAAGCGGGTATGCCTAGGGAAAATTACATAATTTATTGCATATCCTAATTTTAAAACCAATCTCTTTTGGAATAAAGTGAGCTTTTAGTATTTGTTTTCTATTATATATAATTTTATATTATGATATAAATAAATGATTAAATAATCGTTTAACATATACAAATAGAAAATCCTTGAATAAAGTAATATACAATTATAGTTACAGATGATGTTACCATGTGTATCGAATCATAATTCAGAAAAACTTTGTTTTAAATATAACTGGTTAAGGTGTTTCGAGAAAGGATATCGACACATCCAGTGACCCATTAGCACGTAACGATCTCCGAATGTTGAACATTGTGTTACTCATAGCTTTTGGAGGCACTAAGGGATTACGTACTTGTAGCTATCAAATAACTACAGAATGACTCAATCGAGAGTTTTTTATTGGTTGATAATGACAAATGTCAAATAAGAAATCTCAATGTGACGATGTTACCTTATTCTTTCGACTTGAGAACACTATGAAACCTCGATGTGAACACTCCACTTTGATTATGGTTAAATCACAGCATGACGACTATCAAACGATTATATCCGATTTGAGTTAAAGTATAGAAAGTGAAACACTATTTAATTATAGATATATTGGATTGAATGATTATATAGATTTGTTTCCAATGAGAAAGTGGATAGGTAGACTTGCATATCGAGTCGATTTATCTAGTATTTGGAGGGTGTGTATGATGTTTTATTTATATCGCATTCGAGGAAACTTGTACACGACCCTCATACAATAGTGTAAACGAGAGCGATCATGGATTTATCTACAAGCCAAGATTTGACATGAGTTTGAAGGTCAAAACAGGTAGTAGATCGAGATACAAAGGAGTTAAAGGAAAAAGTTATTAGACTTGTTTGCATCTAGTGGAATGGAAATTAGGATGGTTGTACCTAAGAGGTAGAGGATAATTGTAACAACCCGCATATTTATTGATTTTATATTTAAATATTTTATCGTTAGCCGGATTATAGTCCGAAAAGCTACTTTTTGCATACGTTCAAATTAGGACTCAAGACCACTGCCATTGAGTTCAAAATGACGTTTGCAATCTTTTTGAGTATAAGCTTTGATACGTTTGGAGTTAATGGAATTTCGCTACTTTTCGCTTTGGACTTTAGTGTGGGCTTTTAGCCTATTTAGACCCAACCTTCACCCCTTCTCTTCATAACTTCATTCTATTTGCTTTATCAAAAATGGAGGAGGGAATGAGAAATTAAAACTCCAAAGCTCAAATTCAATTGCAATTCATCATTCAACTCTAAATTCAAGAAGAAGACATTGATTCAAGCTTGTGGTTGCTTCACCATTGCCTTCAAGCTCTTTCTTCATAAATTTGGTGAAAATGTGAGATTTTTGTCTCACAATTCTAGTCTATAACTATATTGGACTGTTGGGAATCATTCCCTATCACTTTTGCATTTGGTTTGAATCGAATTGGCGAAAAACTCCAATTTTTAGTGTTTTTGGTGAAATTCTGCACTTAGGTCGTTCTGCCTATGCTAGGTCGTTCGCGTGGAAAAGACTCGGCCTCAAAATAGCTCGTTTCCGACCTTAAAATGGCCTACAACGTTAGGTCGCTCGGCACTCGGAATTAGGTCGTAGGTCGTATGGCTCTTAGGTCGTAGGTCGTGGGCTTTTAGGTCGTTAGGACGCAAACACTTAGGTCGTTTCTGGCCTTAAATCCCCTATACAGCCTTAGGTCGCTCGCTTTGGCTCCTTAGGTCGTAAGTCGTGGGCCTTTAGGTCGTAGGTCGTCAGGTCGTTAGGCCTTAACTCGTGTGGCCTTGGTTCTTTAAGTCGCTCGACCTTGCCTTCCATTTTTAGGTCGCATGACCTTCTAACCCGCTAGGTCGTTGGACCTATAACCCGTTAGGTCGTTGGGCCTATAACCCTTACGTCGTTAGGCTGTTAACCCACTAGGTCGCATGACCTATAACCGGTTAGGTCGCTCGACCGTTTACTCCGTTAGGTCGTATGACCTTGTTCCACTAAGTCGCTCGACCCTTAGGTCGTAACACTTTAGGTCGCACGCCTTTCACACCATTAAGTCGCGAGTTTAATTAGGTCGCTCGGCCTTAAAACGTTAGGTCGCTTGACCTGTGCTATTGTTAGGTCGCGAGTTCCTTAGGTCGCTCGTCTCCCTTAGGTCGCTTACCTGGTTGAGTCGCACCTCACCTTAGCTCGGCCATGTTAGGTCGCGAGTTTCCTTAGGGTCGCTTACTCCTTTAGGTCGTGACTCTTTAGGTCGAAACCCTTTAAGTCGCTCGATCCTATCCTTCCTTTGGTCTTCACTAGGTCATACCGTTTTGGTCGGGGTGCTGCCCCGCACCCCGCCGGGGGCGCTGCCCCCTGGACCCCCGCGACCTGACCGGGCAGGTCGAACCCCGTAAGCGGTGGCGTTGCCCCCGCACCCCCACCTTGGGGGGTTGCCACCCCCCTGGACCCCCCCTCCGTAGGGGATTTTATCTGAAAAACATTGAGCTGATTTCCTTGGATTTTATTCACATCTCCATATGCGATTTTTGTGACTGATTGTTTCTACAAATGCTTCTGTGTTTTGTCACTTTATAATATAAAGGTTTCAATACTAGTAGTAAATATCAAAACTCTTTTAACAAACAATTTCAACTCTATTTTTAATAACAAAGCTCTTTTCTTAAAACGTTTTCCAATCTATTAGTATATACAAACCTTTACCTCACTCGGATGAGAAATCTAATTAAACGACTTAGTAAAACAAGTGGTATGAAACGCTTGCGTTCACTTCGTCGGTTAATTCTTGGACTTGTTCGATTGAACCTCTTGTGACAATTTTATTAGTGAAGATTTACAGTTTGTTCGTAAATATTTAAGTTAAGCAAGTGGTTATGGGACATGAAGCTAAACTTTTATATTTACTAGCTTAGTGTAATTGACACTTCTCGTTGATCATGATGATCATTCTTATGATTTAGACTAGCAATTGTGTGATGTCTCTTGTTTGCGAGGTTAGACTAGACACCACTTGTGTGATTTCACTCACACATACCTTTTTGATTTTTGGTTAGTCTAGACCTCATCTGTGTGATTTCGACTCACACATGTGGGGTAGCTCCCCATGGTCTTCGGACCGTCATGTGATAGGCCTCTTTCCCTTTTTCTGTGATTTCTGGATTACTTGTGTTGATTTCTGGAATTTATGTCATTGACTTGTTATGAGTACAAGTTTAGGGTATGATGCCCTCTTTGGATCTTTGAGAAGATTCTTGTGATATCGATTTATCTCTTTTTGATTGATCTTCTGTTATCATTTGCATACTTATAGTAGTATGTCAGTATGGATATTTTATGTTTATGCCATATCCTTTAATTTATATCATGTCATCTGATATTTATAGCTAGACTGATCCGTTTATTATTTTCTTAAATAATACTCGGGTCAGACCGAGGTGTTACAGGTACTTCTGCTTGACTTCTTCCCGGGATTAGCTACTCTAACTTTTGGCTAACTATTTAGATTAGCAGTTTTTGTTGTAAACACATGAGATATAGACTCATTGTTGTATTCTTTTGTATAGCACGTGTTGCTATTCTTTTGTATTATTGTGGATCTTTCTGACCACTACTCTGATGTACACTTTCATGTGTTAATTTTATATTCATATCTTCTTCCGCCTTTGTGATATGGATGTTTGTGACTGATTTATGTTATGCTTATTTCTATGTTTGTTTCCGAAGCTTATTTATAGCCACCGTGTGATAAGAAATTACATGGATGGTCGCTCCTCAACAGCCTTATTCTCCGTGCTAGTTGACAACACTACACCGTAGTGTTCTTGGCTAGCGTGGGTATAGAGGTGGGGCGTCATAATAATATTAGAAATATCTATCCCGAATTATTTTAGATATTCATGTTTGTGGCAACGTGTTTAGTTTTTCAACTATATGTAATAATAGTGTCTGTGACGACGCAGGTTTTGATGGCAGTTAATTGGGTGATTAGCTGTTTTTATTATTTTTGAGATATTGATTTATTAAGTCGAAAAAATAAATTTCTGATATTTAAATGTCTGAATATATAAATTGATTTAAAAGCTATATTAAATGCTGGAGTATGAATTCTCGGATATGACGAGTCCTATAAAAAAAATATTATATACTTCACTATTTAAATTCAAGATAAAATATCCACAAATACATCTACATATATAGACAAGTTTTATGATGCTCGAAAATATATAAGTATAAGTATATAAATTTACAAATATATGAATGCATAACTTCGCAATAATAAGATTTCAAAACATGTGAGTGTGTACAAATGTTATAATAACAATGCTTACCAAAAAAATATCTATACATGTATGTTAAGCATGTGTATATCTAAATATATCAAATAAAAAGTTAAACATGGCAAAGCAAAAGTGTATAATTAAATAGTGGAAAGGCAAACATATAAGTATATAATAACAATAACATACATATATAATTCGTACAAAATTCTTGTAAACACATAGTGAGACAAGCATTAAATTGTAGCATACAATACGTCATTTCATGCATACAAATATATCAGGCCAAGCTTGAGCTAGAAGGAGAAATCAAATCAGTTCAAGCAACCTCTGACCAAAATAAATAAAAATATAAAAGTGAAAGGAAGCTTACTGAAGAAGGTAGCCTACCCCTTTTCTTATTTACACTTCCACTCCTGTCTTCTTTTTCTTCATTCATTTGAGAGCAAGTTAAGTAAAACAAAGATAAATATCACATTCATCTCACAAGATAAAGAAAATCAGAGCAACTCAAATAAATAGCAGAGCAAACAACGGGTTCATCCAAGCATATTAAATAGTGGGTAACATTTTTGTTTAAAATTACTTAAGTATAACATGTTGCATGATTATTCCTGTAAAAATCTTGTTTGTGTGGATATAGATAAGTAAGTTTTGCATATATATGTTAATTATCTGTATGCATGCCTGTATCATTTGAGATATCTCTGTTCTTGTTTTTTTTGACCCAGATATGCAAACAAAATTCCTATTCTTTTGATCTAATAACTGTTAGAGCTTAGTATATAAACAAATGTTGTTTGTTTGATTATGAACTAAGTTTTAAAATTTTATTTAAGTTCAAACAACTTGGTAATGTTTTTGGAAATCAAGATAACTGAGCAAACCTTAAATAAGTCAAACACAAACTTCTTAATCTATGAATTCAGGAATGTAAACTAAATTCTTATCCTTAAACATGTTTTTTAAAGCTAAAATCAAAAATTTTAGATTAAGGATGGAAGAGTAGTTTGGATTTGTCTTGATTTCTTAGTTTTAGGGATCTCTGATGATCCACTAGCTCGTGGTGGTCGGGATCTTTTCTGGTGATGGTAGGATGAACTGTGGGTCTGGGAAAAAGGTTGGATCGGTGTTCAAAGCATGGTGGCGACGAGGGTAGGTCGTTGAAGCCTGTAAATCTAGTTTTGGTGTGTTTTGAATTTTTTATTGGCATGATTCCTATGGTTGATCGAGTTCTACCGAACTCAGTGGAATGGTAGCTAGGACATGGACGAAGACGTGGCTGGAGGTATAGGCATACCGGTGGTCGAAGGAGCAAGTGTGAAGTTGTTCCAGGTTTGGTTTGCTGTACTAGTTTTGTGACAAGTTGCTCGATTTTGTTTTCGAGTGAGAGTCGAAGTGGTGATGGTCGGAATCTTGTGTGAGGTTGGTCGCCGACTTGTTAGGATCATCGCTGATGGTCGGAAGTGGCTGCGTCGTGGGTGCATGTGTACAGTGCACATTTTTGGGTTCTGGTGAGTTGGGTTTGGGAATGAGGAGGTCTCGAGTATTTCTCGAGTCAGTTGCAGGAGAGGCTCGAAGTATATAAGGTTTTGACTCGGGAAGACTTGTAATGGGCTTGGGTCATTTGGTGATTATAGGTTTTAAACCTGTCAGTGTTCTTAAATTTTTTAACTGAATTTAAAAATGTAAAACAAGATTTAAACCAGTTTTTAATCAAGTTTAAAGTATGGATTCAAATTTAATTTGTATTCTAGTTTTGAGATAAACAATGTTTTATCAAATTTAAAATGTTTTAATAACTTTAAATGTTTGGAGTATAATTTAAATGATTTGAATTCAAATGATTTTGGTTTAAAACTCTTATAAATTCCTTTTATAAGATAGGTGTTCTTTAAACATTGATTTAAAGGGATTTTTAATTATGTTGAATTTTATTAAAAGATAAATTTGTAATTATTTTAAATCTTAAGTTTGAAATGAAATTTAAAAGTAAATTATTTTTAAAATGCTTTGTTAATGATAACTTGATCATTAATATGGAAAGCTTTATCTTAAGTTAATTAGAATTTAATGATTTGTAATTCATTAAATTATTAGGGTAATTAAAATGGATAATTAATTAATTCAATTAATTAATGATTTGGGTTAATTAATTTTGTAATTATGGGTTTGAATTAATTAATTAAGGTTTAAGTTAATTAATTAAGTTTAATTAATTTAGAATAATCATTGGGAGGTTTGATAGGTAATTACTTAATGTAATTAATAAATTATAATTACTTAGGGAAGTAATTAATAAATAATTACTGGATGTAATTAGTTGAATGATGATTTGTTAATAGAAGTAATTTGGGTATAATTATTTTGTGTAATTAATCAAGGGATTATTTAAGATAACTAATTAAGGAGTATTTAATTTATTTGACGAAGTAATTAAAGGGTAGTTAATTGCTGGTTGAGATTAATCAAGAGTGATTAATATTTGTGCTTCAAATTAATGATTAATTACTTAATGTAATTAATTTAAATTAGAATAATTAAAAATGTGATTAGGAACCATTAATTTATATAATTAATGATGTAATTAACGGTTGATTGATTAAGATTAATTAATCAATGATAAGTGATTTATGAGTAATTAATATAAGTAATTAAGGATTAATGTAATTAATTATAGTTAATAAATGAGTGAAGTAATTAATTACTGTTTTGGTTAGGAATAATTATTTTGTGTAATTAATTGAAGATAATTACTTGAATGTAATTGGAGGATAATTAATCTAGGGTGATTAATTAAGATGGATAATTAAGAGATGATTAATTAATTGATTCGAAATCAATTAATGTTAAGTGAAGGAATTTAAGTGATTAAGGTTAGTAATTCAATTAGAATTAATTAAATTAATTTTGGAAGTGATCAAGCTTTTCTTATGGATGACTGAATGGCATTGGATGTTTTGTGGTAACATATGTTTGGGCGAACAGAATATTGTGGTTATCTATCAATGATAAATTGTTATGTAAAGTGACATCCTATATTTAAAGTTTGAAGTGTATTTCATTTGGATAACTTGGGTTAGGATGACATGAGGCTCGAAGAAACTGGGGTCGGGTGTTAGAAATACCCGAAACCACTTCGAATTTTTATAAATTGATATGTGAAATCAATAGGCTGGAATGAAATGATTTAAGTGAATTGGACAATTTAATCTAAGATTTGGTACTTAGAAAATTCATGTGTGAAATAAGTGATGTCTATAACAAATTGTGAATTTGTAAATTATTATGAGTTACCCTGGGTTTATTTAAGTTGTATGCTTTGTATTCCATGTTAGATGGGTTTACTCACGCTGCTTTCCAGCCTGACCTGGGTGTTACTTTGATGTAATGCTCGGGTCAGACCGAGTATTACAGATTTTCTGGTAAGGATGTTCTGGAGCTCAGGAGGCGAGCTGGATGGCAAGAACGTATGGAGTGTTTCCGCTGTATTATATTGTTGTATATCTAAGACATGATGATTGTGTATATCCAGTGTCTGTATATATGTGTAACTCTGATGTATTATAAATGTATTTGACAGATACAGAATTCTTTTGTAAATTGTTATTATTTGATATTATATTTTGATCCGTTGCGAATGTGTGTTGTGTTTCTTCTTCTACTTCTTCTATCTCTTTGTTCTTGCCCTAACTATCTGGAGTTTTCAGGATCGAAAATTTCGGGTCGTTACAGTTGGTATCAGAGCAGAAGGTTAAGCGACAACCTTGGCTCTGGTGGGATTACTCATTAAGGATAGGGTCAATGGTACCCTAGGATGAGTTAAGAGAGAGAGAGAGAGAGAGAGAGTGTGTGTGTGTGTGTGTGTGTGTGTGTGTGAGAGCGTACTTGTTATTTTCTTACATAAAGATTTTAAATGATTTTATATAAGAATATATTTTGATATATATAAAGCAACATTTTTTTCTAATGTTAAGGTAATTGGTTGTTAAATAATTGGAATTAAATAAAGATAAGATTGAAAAGGATTCAAACTGAAATTAAAATCTTGAATTTGAGGAAGAGTTTCAGAATAAAGATAATAATGAATTGGTTTCCAGTTGTAATAACATTGGTTATTTTCCTAAAATGATGAAATGGTTGTTAATGATTTAGCAAAAAAAATGTTTAAGGAGGTAAACATTTAGGTAAGTATGACTTATGAATTGAAATTGAAAAGGGTTTAAATGGTGAAATATTAAATTTAAGTCCATAAAATTTGGGTAATTTGTTCCAAGTGTTTGAAAAAAAATAGTATTATTTGAATAAAAGAGCTTGATTCAAACAAGAGTTGTTTGAAAATTTATAGGAATTTTTTTTCTATTTAAAACCAAAGGTGGTTTAAAATTTAAAGTAACTTGGTGTGTAAAGGAAATAAACATGTATATTTGAAATAAACTCTGAGGTTGAGTTTTGAATTTTCCTTGGAATGTGATGTGAAAACCCAAAGTGATATAAGTTTTGAACTTATAAGTAAGAAAGAATATTATTAAAAATATGAAAATTTGAAGTGGGAATTCGAATTTGAGTAAGGTTGACTGAATGAATGAATTGAATTTAACTTTGGCAAAGTTAAGCGATTTAACAAGCAACCTGAATTCGAAATTTCAAAATGAAATTGGGATATAACTTTGGAAGATAAATGGTTAATTTGAATTGGGTTTGAGATCTAGAAATTGAAGATGGATGCTGTAAATTGGTGTTTGGATAAATTTGGATGTTTATTTATTCGAATATTATAAATAATCTATGAAACTGAGAATGGGTTTTAAAGTTAAAATTCAGTAGTAAAATTGGATTCTGACGATAAAATTGTTTTTGAATTCTTAATTGAACATCGAAATAAGTTAAGTAGAGATAATTTAAAATGGAACGTTGAAATGGATTCAGAATTAAATGGTGTAAAGAGATAAGTTGATTTGATTTAAAGGATTAAATCAACATTTAAAAATTTAACTCGAATTTATATAATTCGAGATGGTTTAAAATTGAGATTGAAATTGAATTAGTTCAAAATTGAATTTGATTTGAATTAATTGGAATTGTGATTGAAGATGGATAAGTTTAAAAATTCAAATGGAAAATTTGAGTTGGATTGAATTGAGATGATTTGAAATTGAAGTGGGTTCAATTGATATTAGCCAAATTGATTGGAACAATTTGGAATTGTAATTAAAGTTGAATAGGTTTAAAATCAAATGGAATTTGATTTGAATTTGGAAAGAAATCAAGATTGATTTAACTTGAAATGGGGTTAAATCAATTTCAATGGAAATTGAAGTTATTTAAATTGGAATTGAGCCAGTTTAAATGGAAGTGGAAATTTGAATTGAATGATGAGAATGGAGATTTGGAAATTGAACAGTTTGGCTCTAGACTGTTTTCAGAATAAATTGTTTTAATATAAATCTATTTTTCCAAACTATTTACTATATACTATTAATTTTGGAACTATTTAACAATTTTTCAACTGTTTTATAAATTAATTATTCTTTTAACAATTTTACAAATTAATTACTATTTTACAACTATTTTAAAAATTATTTAAAATTTCTATAACTATTTGACTATTTTTTTCAATTATTTTACAATTACTTAACTATTTTACAGCTATTTTACAAACAAATAATTATTTTTCAACTACTTATCTATTTTTTAAATTTTCAAGATATTTACTAAATATAAACTGGTCGGGGTTCAAACTGTTATTGATTAAATACCCAACTGAGGTAAGAATTGAAGCGATAATCCAAATGAGGATTAAGGAAATTGTGATTATGTGGATAGAAATCAAAGGAAATGTGAATAGAAATAGAAATTGATTTAGTTAATAATCAATTAAAATAAATACGTAAGTGTACGTATATTATTCTATTCTCATAGTGATTTGATCCAGATTCGAGCACAGAATTTCGAGACAGTTTATCGATCCGAGTTGGGTTTTTCACTCGATTTTCGACGACGAACCTGGATATGGATTGTTGATTGGTTTTGGATATTCTTTATCATAGTTATGGCTATGCAAGGAGAATGACAGTTTCTGATCAAGAAACCAGATCTGAGTCCGCACTAGGAAGTCGGGTAGACGATACTAGTTCGGAAGTGGAATTGTGTGATCGAGTGAGTGATCAGATTGGTAAAGCATACGGATGATAGGTGTGCATCGTACGGATTTGAATGAAATTGATATTGGAAATTTTTGGATAATAAATGTGAAATGGTTTTTGAAATGAAAGTTATATTTTGTGAAACATATGATGAAGTAGTGGAAATTGGATATTTCTATGGTAAAAATTACTTTATGGAAGTAAGTAAAATGGTAAGTGACTTTACAGAGTAATCAAATTTGAATATTTGATTTTGAATAAACAAAGTTATATATCTTTGTTACATAAGATAAATCTTCTCTTGTTGAATCTATTGCCGGAAGAAAAGGATTTTGAAAGTGTTTGAAGTATAAAGGGAGTTTTATACAAGTTTGAAATGATCCAAAGTTTTTTTTAATTTTTTATATATATATCTATATATATAATGGATTCTATGAGGATTTTGGAAAAAGGTTTTGGGAACCTTTGGATTTGGAAAGGCTATTGATTTTTAGGTTAAATCAATATGGGAATTTGGAAAGCCTAGTTTGTGAATTATCGATTTTAGGATAATCGATTTTGAGAAAAGGAGATTTATATGAGATTCATACTAGGTGTATGATTTGGAAGATACTATATGTGTATAGTATAAAGTGTTTTGAATGGCTCTGGGGGAAAAGACGCTCCCTTGAAATGAACTTCTCAGAAATACCACGGGGTGGTACGGCCTTGAACCCTAAGGGGAGATTCTAAAGTTGATCCTGTGAGGAGTCCGAACAAAACTAGTTCCTGAGGATTATGATTGGCGTGTAGCGAAAGTCGAGGGCGCAGATGCCTACAGAGGCATTTGGGTTATGCTGTGACGACAGTGTAACTCGATGTCACTGCGATCTACTACAGACCATAGCGAAAGTCGTGTGCGCTGTTGAGAGCGAACAGTCTACGTTTGATTTTATATCGGTAGACTGTGACCTATGGTAACATAGCGAAAGTCGTGTGTGCCGCTGAGAGCCAATAGTCTGCGTTTGATTTTACATCGGTAGACTGCGACCTATGTGGGAGTGGAGAAGTTTCATTTTTGACAGCGAAAATCGAGGGCGCTGATGCCTACATGTACATGGACCTTTGTTGCGATGGCAACGTAACCCTGTAATGTAATTGCAATCTGTTGTGGGTTCCATGGCGTAATCGAGGGGCATGGAGTGCCTACAGTTACATGGACTTTTGCTGCGATGGCAATATAACCCTGGAATGTAACTGCCACCATGAATGGGGGTGATGATTTCCAAAGCATTGTCATTAAAGATATTTCCTCTATTTTCAAAAACTGTTTTCTATATTTTCAGTAAAAAAATTTCCAAAGTATTTTCACTGGGTGTTGAAAATGGGTTTACCAAGCACTTATAGATTTTCAGTCGTACGTCTGATCAACGTATGATCGAATTTCTATGAGAATAAGGATGTACTTGTCAAAACATCAAGTTATAAAAGTATTTTTATAAAAACTATTTTAGTAATATTACATGGATTTTTAAGGTATTTTAAAAATGATTAAACAATATGTATCTGATTTTAAGCATTTTAATAATTTTGGCTTTGTTCCTTTTCAAGGACGAAAAAATTCAAAGGGGGGAGGAATGTGACGACCCGGGTTTTTGACCGCAGTTAATTGGGTAATTAGTTGTTTTTATTATTTTTAGATATTGATTTATTAAGTCAAACAAATAAATTTATGATATTTAAATGTCTAAATATATAAATTGATTTAAAAGCTATATTAAATGCTGGAGTATGAATTCTCGGATATGACGAGTCCTATAAAAAATATATTATATACTTCACTATTTAAATTCAAGATAAAATATCCACAAATACATCTACATATATAGACAAGTTTTATGATGCTCGAAAATATATAAGTATAAGTATATAAATTTACAAATATATGAATGTATAACTTCGCAATAATAAGATTTCAAAACATGTGAGTGTGTACAAATGTTATAATAACAATGCTTACCAAAAAAATATCTATACATGTATGTTAAGCATGTGTATATCTAAATATATCAAATAAAAAGTTAAACATGGCAAAGCAAAAGTTTATAATTAAATAGTGGAAAGGAAAACATATAAGTATATAATAACAATAACATACATATATAATTCATACAAAATTCTTCTAAACACATAGTGAGACAAGCATTAAATTGTAGCATACAATACATCATTTCAAGCATACAAATAAATCAAGCCAAGCTTGAGCTAGAAGGAGAAATCAAATCAATTCAAGCAACCTCTACCCAAAAATAAATAAAAATATAAAAGTGAAAGGAAGCTTACTGAAGAAGGTAGCCTACCCCTTTTCTTATTTACACTTCCACTCCTGTCTTCTTTTTCTTCATTCATTTGAGAGCAAGTTAAGTAAAACAAAGATAAATATCACATTCATCTCACAAGATAAAGAAAATCAGAGCAACTCAAATAAATAGCAGAGCCAACAACGGGTACATCCAAGCATATTAAACAGTGGGTAACATTTTTGTTTAAAATTACTTAAGTATAACATGTTGCATGATTATTCCTGTAAAAATCTTGTTTGTGTGGATATAGATAAGTAAGTTTTGCACATATATGTGAATTATCTGTATGCATGCCTGTATCATTTGAGATATCTCTGTTCTTGTTTTTTTTGACCCAGATATGCAAACAAAATTCCTATTCTTTTGATCTAATAACTGTTAGAGCTTAGTATATAAACAAATGTTGTTTGTTTGATTATGAACTAAGTTTTAAAATTTTATTTAAGTTCAAACAACTTGGTAATGTTTTTGGAAATCAAGATAACTGAGCAAACTTTAAATAAGTCAAACACAAACTTCTTAATCTATGAATTCAGGAATGTAAACTAAATTCTTATCCTTAAACGTGTTTTTTAAAGCTAAAATCAAAAATTTTAGATTAAGGATGGAAGAGTAGTTTGGATTTGTCTTGATTTCTTAGTTTTAGGGATCTCTGATGATCCACTAGCTCATGGTGGTCGGGATCTTTTCTGGTGATGGTAGGATGAACTGTGGGTCTGGGAAAAAGGTTGGATCGGTGTTCAAAGCATGGTGGCGACGAGGGTAGGTCGTTGAAGCCTGTAAACCTAGTTTTGGTGTGTTTTGAATTTTTTATTGGCATGATTCCTATGGTTGATCGAGTTCTACCGAACTCAGTGGAATGGTAGCTAGGACATGGATGAAGACGTGGCTGGAGGTATAGGCACACCGGTGGTCGAAGGAGCAAGTGTGAAGTTGTTCCAGGTTTGGTTTGCTGTTCTAGTTTTGTGACAGGTTGCTCGATTTTGTTTTCGAGTGAGAGTCGAAGTGGTGATGGTCGGAATCTTGTGTGAGGTTGGTCGCTGACTTATTAGGATCATCGCTGATGGTCGGAAGTGGCTGCGTCGTGGGTGCATGTGTACAGTGCACATTTTTGGGTTTTGGTGAGTTGGGTTTGTGAATGAGGAGGTCTCAAGTATTTCTCGAGTCAGTTGTGGGAGAGGCTCGAAGTATATAGGGTTTTGACTTGGGAAGAATTGTGATGGGCTCGGGTCATTTGGTGATTACAGGTTTTAAACCTGTCAGTGTTGTTAAATTTTTAACTGAATTTAAAAATATGAATCAAGATTTAAACCAGTTTTTGATCAAGTTTAAGGTATGGATTCAAATTTAATTTGTATTCTAGTTTTGAGATAAATAATGTTTTATCAAATTTAAAATGTTTTAATAACTTTAAGTGTTTGAAGTATAATTTAAATGATTTGAATTCAAATGATTTTGGTTTAAAACTCTTATAAATTCCTTTTATAAGATAGGTGGCTTTAAAACTCTTATAAATTCCTTTTATAAGATAGGTGTTATTTAACCATTGATTTAAAGGGATTTTGAATTATGTTAAATTTTATTAAAAGATAAATTTGTAATTATTTTAAATCTTAAGTTTGAAATGAAATTTAAAAGTAAATTTATAAGTAAATTGTTTTTAAAATGCTTTGTTAATGATAACTTGATCATTAATATGGAAACCTTTATATTAAGTTAATTAGAATTTAATGATTTGTAATTCATTAAATTATTAGGGTAATTAAAATGGATAATTAATTAATTCAATTAATTTATGATTTGGGTTAACTAATTTTGTAATTATGGTTTTGAGTTAATTAATTAAGGTTTAAGTTAACTAATTAAGTTTAATTAATTTAGAATAATCATTGGGAGGTTTGATAGGTAATTACTTAATGTAATTAATAAATTATAATTACTTAGGGAAGTAATTAACAAATAATTACTGGATGTAATTAGTTGAATGATGATTTGTTAATAGAAATAATTTGGGTATGATTGCTTTGTGTAATTAATCAAGGGATTAATTAAGATAACTAATTAAGGAGTATTTAATTTATTTAATGGAGTAATTAAAGGGTAGTTAATTACTGGTTGACATTAATCAAGAGTGATTAATATTTGTGGTCTAAATTAATGATTAATTACTTAATGTAATTAATTTAAAGTAGAATAATTAAAAATGTAATTAGGAGCCATTAGTTTATATAATTAATGATGTAATTAAAGGTTGATTAATTAAGATTAATTAATCAATGATAAGTGATTTATGAATAATTAATATAAGTAATTAAGGATTAATGTAATTAATTATAGTTAATAAATTTATGAAGTAATTAGTTACTATTGTTGGTTATGAATAATTATTTTGTGTAATTAGTTAAAGATAATTACTTGAATGTAATTGAAGGATAATTAATCCAAGGTGATTAATCAAGATGGATAATTAAGGGATGATTAATTAATTGATTTGAAATTAATTAATGTTAAGTGAAGGAATCTAAGTGATTAAGGTTAGTAATTCAATTAGAATTAATTAAATTAATTTTGGAAGTGATCAAGCTTTGCTTATGGATGATTGAATGGTATTGGATGTTTTGTGGTAACATATGTTTGGGCGGACAGGGTATTGTGGTTATCTATCAATGATAAATTGTTATGTAAAGTGACATCCTGTATTTAAAATTTGAAGTGTATTTCATTTGGATAACTTGGGTTAGGATGACATGAGGCTCGAAGAAACCGGGGTCGGGTATTAGAAAATACGTGAAACCACTTCGAATTTTTGTAAATTGATATGTGAAATCAATAGGCTGGAATGAAATGATTTAAGTGAATTGGACAATTTAATCTAAGTTTTGGTACTTAGAAAATTGATGTGTGAAATAAGTGATGTCTATAACAAATTGTGAATTTGTAAATTAATACGAGTTACCCTAGGTTTATTTAAGTTGTATGCTTTGTATTCCATGTTAGATGGGTTTACTCACGCTGGTTTCCAGCCTGACCCAGGTGTTACTTTGATGTAATGCTCGGGTCAGACCGAGTATTACAGATTTTCAAGTAAGGACGTTCTGGAGCTCAAGAGGCGAGCTGGATGGCAAGAACGTATGGAGTGTTTCTGTTGTATTATGTTGTTGTATATCTAAGACATGATGATTGTGTATATCCAGTGTCTGTATATATGTGCAACTCTGATGTATTATAAATGTATTTGACAGATACAGAATTCTTTTGTAAACTGTTATTATTTGATATTATATTTTGATCCGCTGCGAGTGTTAGAATCTGCGTTGTGTTTCTTCTTCTTCTTCTTCCATCTCTTTCTTCTTTCCCTAACTATCTGGAGTTTGCGGGATCGAAAATTCCAGGTCATTACTGTGTCTCTAGTGTATTTATGTTATAATACAATTATGTGTTAGGAGTCGAACTAATTCACTATGATTAAAGATTGATTATGTAATAACCCACCACATAATAGACCTAAATTTCGAACTAGAAAAGGCTCATCGAAATTTAGATTCATTCTAAGGTTAGTTATTGGTAGAACTAAGAAAATAATAGTGTAGAGCCTTAACTAAACTTCCAGAACTCACAGCGAATGGAACAAAATATAATAGCAGAGTGTACCTATTTATTTCAAAACCATAAAAATTTCATAATACAAAATTCCATTAAACATAATATGATATCTGTTATAACAATTGTCTAAATACATTGGTACACATAAAGCAAGTAACAATAACAAATACTGCCATAAGCCATGCTTCTCCATCTCTAAGCATCACCACCGCTATTGCTCCATTATTAACTTGTGTTGTAATGAGGAGGGATTCAGAATAATAAGTGTCTAGTGAATAAAAACCTCGAGTCTTAACTTTTCAGTAGTTGGACGGTATATTTTAAAATTAGAATATGTATACGAACGTAAAACCATTAAATTCATTTAATACTTCTTTATAAGGAAAGGAGGTGGGTCCAACCACTTAGTACCTTCCATTTCAGAAGAAGATCCCATATCTCAATCATATGTCATAAATAGCTAACAATATGAGAGACGGTACCCAAGGAACTTAATACTTCCAGTGGAAAATAGGCAGATCCCGTTATTTAAAGACCTATTTAATCCAGAAGCGTGCTTCTCAATGGTACTATCTAGCTGACAATGTATGGAATCTCATAGGCTACCTAATACTTCCAAGTGGAAAATAGGCAAGTCCCATCAAGTAAGACCTATTTCGCGAAGCAGACCCCTGTAGAGATACCACCTAACGTAACCCCTTGGTCATTTAATACATCGTTTGGGGAAAAGTCGGGTCCAACCACTTAATACCCGAAACCCGAAGCATTGCCTTCATCTTATAGCCCAAACCCATAATGACATTTCACATTAGTCCTCTATTCATAGGAACAGATTGCTAGATTAGCTGGGCAGATATCTCCTATAGAACTTGGAACTAACCTAGCATCATTACAAATAATATTTATCATAAGATATCTCACATCAATAAAAGTGTACACAACTGCAGGTTGCCTCAAAGTGATGGGCATAACTTCTGTCATGTAACTCTATCGACCTCGCATCCCTATGACTTAGCCATAAATCAATTACTCTCCACACACACACTTATCCCATCGTTTCATAAATGAGTTCTTATAAGAAATCTTCCTTATTGCATCTTAAAACAATAATTAGGCTATATAAGAGCTTCTTCTTATTTTCACCTCAAAATCGGTTACCTTCCTAGTAAGGGAAATAAATATTAGTAAATTTCGAATTAACTACGCCATATACGCAATAATTATACATTAATTA
Source organism: Allium cepa (assembly GCA_030765085.1). NCBI lineage: Eukaryota > Viridiplantae > Streptophyta > Magnoliopsida > Asparagales > Amaryllidaceae > Allium > Allium cepa. The sequence goes on along the minus strand of CM060941.1, from coordinate 1,043,145,801 downwards.
CGGTGATAGAGATAAATTAATATTCATGCCCAATAAGTTTCAAAGGCATGAATTTTACACCTAAACTAGCGCTAAATGTCAATTCATTAACCAATTATTATTAGAAGTCCTTTTTCTTTAATTTTCGAACATTTCATGGAATTCTAATATCCAAAAGAGGGAATAAATATTTATAACCAAAACTGCAATGATAGACCTGTAAATAAAATAGAAACTCAATTTATTATACCAATTTAAAGGAATACCTTAAACAATAAGAATAGCCACCTAAACCTAGTACTCTATTCAGCTCCTATTTAACAGAGAAATAGATAAGACTAAGTGATGTAAACTACGAATAGAATTCGTAATCTAAACCACTTATTTTATTAAAGGATTACAATTTAAACCGAAGAAGAAGGAGAAGTAGAAAAGGCGATGAAATTATCAAAGGTTGCATAAATGAAAAAAATCCCATCAAATTAATGAAATAATTAGGAATCTCAGCATAAAATTGACATCTCAAATTAAAAAGGAATTTTAGAGAATTTTATCTATCGTATTTTCAAAATTCCCCCTAATTATTCAAATACAAAAGAATACACTAAATAATTGTTGAAAAGAAATACTAAGGTTTACACTCACAGATTAGCCTTAGCTTTACTCAAATGGATTTGTAGCCTTCCAGTCTTTTCTAGAATCTCTCTCTTTTGATATACACACACATAATAGGAAAGAGGCATATATATTCATTAGATTCAGAATAATTAGAGAAGAATAGGATAGGAATAGATTGGAGGAAAAAAACAAATAAGAAATAAGTTGAATCCTTACCTGAATTATCTATGGAGATTCTGAATCTTATTAAAGGGAGACAGCAATGGCAGAGTTTCGTCGTATTCCCTATAAAATATGAATAAAAGTGGAGAGGATAAGGTTCTATTTATAGGAGTTGAAACGCACCAAAACCGTAGGATGGAAGTAGGCTGAAAACCGGTAAATCTGGAGCGTACAATCGAATAAAACATAACTTAAAATCCTAGCCGCCACTCGCAACTGCTGTTGCCAAGCGGTTAACCGCCCTTGGATGATCGATCAACGGCTATAGTCGACCGGTCGGCCTACTCTGGTCGCCCGCTCCCTTTATTCAAGAGATGTTTGTGACGACCCGGAATTTTTGAACATTTGAAATTGGAATATTCAAAATTAAATATTTGAAAGTTAGTTTTAATTTAATTTCAAATATAACTGTTTATTTGGTAATTAAATTATTGAATTTAATAAATTGGAAGTTGGGAAAAATATGGAATCTTCGGTTTTAAGGTTTTTAAAAATAATTTAATAGCTTAGAAAATTTGTATTAACAATACTGAAGATAATAGAACTTTTAAAATTGAATTTCAGGATGATTTGTTTGGTTTTGAAATTATATCGTTTAAATCGATATTTAAAAATAGCCTTCCGAGGCACAGTCTCGAAATTCGATGAAACTAGTTCCATCAGATCCTTAATAGTGTGTTATTATCGGATTTTAAATTTCATAGTGTTTGGAGTTGTCATGTAATCATACGGTAAGTAAACACACTGAAATTTATATCCAAAATTCAATATAATAACTGGGTCAAAAAGTTATCTTCTCCATACGATCGAAGTAGGACTCGAGACCTTTTTCAGTGCGTTTGGAGTAGGGGTATAATATTATAAACGCCTGGCGGCACGCCTCGATAGGAATTCAAAATTTTGAGTTTCAAATTCAAGACGATTTAATTTTAATTTTAATATAATATATTGGGTATTTGACCAGGCAACCTTCAGTTGAAAAGTGTCACACCGGTGCTTTTTCTCTCCACCTCAAAAGCATTGTAGCAAGTTGAGTATAGCATGATAACATCTATTCCTGTCCCCCATTCCTATATTAAAACAATCTTCCTCTGCATATTTTCTTTTTAGAACAAACCAAACATCTCAATTGAAAAAAGGGAAACAAATCAAAAAAATAAATTTCCAAATGAAATCTTGTTCCAAGAATCGAACCCCTTCCTTTCTTTTGTAATCGCGTCCCTCTCTTCATGAACGATCGAATCGAAGGAGGAGATCGAAACTGCTTCGAAGAATCACGTTCGACTTCGTTGAGGAGACAGGCGCCCACGATTCTGGAAGAGGTGAAGGACGCTCGTGCTATCAACGCATGGGATGGGTGAAGCAACGACTACTTAGAGCTCGACGAGTTCATCGACGAATCGGAGGGGAACGACCGCTATGGGTTCATCGCTAGTCTCGAGCGTGAGAGGGACGGTGCCACGTATGGCGAAGCTGGGTCGGGCTGCATCCTTCATTACGGCAGCAGAGGGGAGGTGGCTATCGTATCTTGGTTTAGGCGGCGTGAAGTCATCGTTCGTGGCCGCGTTTAGGCTGTGAGGTATTCGTTTTCCCTCTTCTCTCGAGTAAGCTTGATAATAAAAAGAAGAAGTAGTTCTGTCTTTATTTAATATATACATATACATATACATATATATATATATAAAAGTTAGAAAGAATTTTATTTCAGTAAGGTACAAAATGATTTTGTTCTTAATTTAATATATATATATATACATCCACATGCATGTTTAATTTAAAACATACAATATTCATATATTATGATTTTGGGAAGATATAGAAATTTTAGGATGTTGTAGAGATTTTATAAAAGTTAGATCTTTGAAATCTATTTTTATAAGTATATGTGTAGTCTCAAAGGTAAATTAATATACATATTATTTTAAAATAATGGATTTGGTGATTAATTTATCCAGTTTATTTTAGTCACTAAAAGGTTTTAAAAGGAAAAATTATTGGCTCAAAATAAATTATTAGTTAATTAAATTTTAAAATGGTAATTAATTGTTCGATTAGTTCAATATTAATAAATCATATAATGTTGTACAAGGTCTGAAATGGTGAAGAAAACAAGCCGGTTTGAAGTGGATTGCAAACAAAAGTTAAAGGTGAGTTAATCTCACTCATTTGGATTACCTTTCAAATTTAAATAGTTAAATTTAAATTATTGGTTGTTTGCTTGAATTGATAATTTATTATCAGCTTGGATGTGATATGCTATATATATATATATATATATATATATATATATATATATATATATATATATATTGGAGTGATTGATATTCCCCCATTATATAGTGGATGAGACCATATGAGCCCCGCATAATAGTGGATGACCTTTCATACCGCGATATCCCTCTTAAAGTGGGATTAGTATTTTATATTGTGATAACATCTGTGGATGCAGAGAAATAGGTTGGACGGATCCAACCGGATTCCTCAAAATGCTGAATTTATTTTATACTCAACGATGTGATTTATTTGCTGATCTATGATAGATTATATTGATCGTATTGGGGATTGAAATTATTGAATGATATGCTTGGCTAAATGATATATGGGTATTTTGATAAATGGAAAAAAATTGGATTTTTTTAAACAAAATGAAAAGAAAATTCTTAAGTAAATAATTATTGGGAATTTTATAAATCGAGTAATAAATTTTAAAGGGAATTTGAACTAGGAAATTGGATTGAAATCGATTTAGTGTTTTGGAAACTGTGAGTTAAGGGAAAATGAGAAATGGAAATTTTTAAACTGGTTTATAAATGAAGTGGAATATTTATCAGTGGATATATTCGAAAGTATAGATTCCGGTGGAATTTATAAGAAAAGGTGCAATTCATTTAAAAAAAATAAAAGGTAATTTTATTTCTAAAAGTTGGAAAGTACATTTTTCTTGGAAAACTAAGTATATTTTCAAAGAAAAGATTTCAAAGTATAAACTAGAAGTTTAAAAAAATGTTTTTTTAGAATGTTTTAGGAAATTTATTATTTTAATTATTTTTAAGTGAAAAGTAAATATTTATTTAAGTTAATTATGGTAGTTAATTATTTTTAAAGGTAAAATTAGTATTATGATTTTTATAAAGGAATTTTAACATAAATATTTAATATAATAATTTTGTAGAAATTTTGGTCTAAGCTTTACTCAGAAACTCTTATAGAATTTCTTAAGTATTATTTTTATTTAAGTAATTTTAGTAGGCTTAATGTAAATAATTTAAGTATATATTTTTGAAAGTGATTATAAGGAGATGGAAATGTGTTTTAAAAATAGAAGGTGGTTTTAATTTTATAGTGTTGAAAGAAATTTACGGTATTGGGACGTAAATTAAATTGGGATAAATCGAGCAGGATTTATAAAGGATTTTATGGGTTATACTGAAATGGAAGCGTATTTCCCTGTAAAATCAAGTATATTTTCAAAGGAGATTTTTTTATATATAAGTTGGAAGTTTAAAGTTGTTTAAAAAGAATGTTTTAAGAAATTTTTTATTTAATCATTTTAACACTTTAAGTAAATATTTATTAAGTTAATTATAGAAGTGGTTATTTTAAAGGTTTAACTAGTATTTGATTTAAAAGATGGTTATTAAATATTTATACTCTATCTAATAGTTTATTTTAAAATTAGTTTTGGCTTAAGTTTTCATGAGTTATTATTATAAAAAATTTTAACTAGTATTTTAAATAAAGTGTTTTAAGTAGTTTTTATTTTAGGTGTTTTAAACTATATATTTTTGAATAAAGTGATTTAAATTATTTAAAACCCTTAATTATTAAGACTTGGTGATTTGCAGAGGAAATTAAACAATTGGGTGGAAATTTATTCCGCGAAAGCAAAAAAGGTGATTTGAAAACTATTTTCAAAGGGTTGAAGTGTAGAAAAATATCTTGCGAAGATATTTTGAAATAAATAATTTGAGAAATTATTAAGGCGTGATGGTTGCTTGTGGATGTTATATCATAGTTAAATAACCAACTATCAATATTGGCCAATGCGTTGATCGTTTCGGAGAGACCAGGTCAGGATTAATTTCCCGAAAACCACTTCGATCTGGTTTGAACGTTTTCGCGAGGAAGACAAGAACTTGGAGTGGAAGATGGAGCAATGAAGTGCAAGGGCTAATCACTACTAATCCTTAGGGTGATTCCAAAATGAATGTAGTAGGAGTAGCGCCTTCGGTTCCGTTTGGACCGGGAACAGATTTGTATGGACGAATGCTATCAGACATCGTCAGGGGAACGATGAGCATTCTAAGTGAATGTGTGCTAAAAAGGTAAAGCATAATCTTGAGCTTCATCAACCGGGAATGGCTAAAACAGGGGAGGTACAGCAAGGCTAAGTGGCTAGCAACCAATTAGGGCAGTCATCCCTGTATAGATGTCCTTTTTATTCGGCTGTGTGGGCGGTTGCTGATCCCAACCGTGGGGTGATCTTATTCAGACTATCTTGTAAGGGGTAGCTCTGGTCTTGTGTTGCAGGGGATTAGAGAGGATCCTCAGTACTCTGATCTAGACCAGGTACTGTGATGGGCGGTACCCCAGTAGCCCTGCCATTGATGGAAACCCAATTACAATATGTGCCTTTGGACTTGTTTATATACCTATTATGCTGGAATTTAATGATTATAACAATTTTGGCTATTTGAATAAGTATTTGTATATAGACACTACTATAATATTAGAGGATTTGATAAGAAATGTTTTGGTTATCGTAAGGTAAAAACTCGACATGTTTATTTGTGGCGTGGTCTTACGGGATACCTTTGATTTTTAAAGGATTTGGGAAACTTTAATAATCCAATTGAGTGTGTTTTCTCACGTTGGTTTTCCAGACAAACTCGGGTGTTATTTTACTATAATTCTCGGGTCAGACCGAGTATTATAGAGCACATATTGTGGAAGGACTATTATGGAGCCAGGGGATGTGCTGGATGGCGAGACGTAGCACATGTACTTGACTTATATTCCGCTGTGTTGTAAGCTGTGTATTCAGTTTTATGGGGACAAGTTAATATAACTGTCCGGTATTTGCAATTGATTGTGTTGTACTCTGATGATGTAAGGTATAAAACATATATAATTCTTTCTGTATAAAGATCAGTCATTTATCTATCATATATTGCTCCGCTGCGATTGTAAGATTCTGATATTGTTTTCTATTTCTTCTTCTACCTCCTTTTTTCTTTCCCTTACGGTCTGGTTTTTCGGCATTCGATTGTTTGGCATTTAATACCGTGGATGTATTGATGTCGATTTTCGAGCGTCGAAAAATCGGGTCGTGACAACTTTTATTTATTTCCATTGTCATATTATTTTATTTCCTAATTAACTTTTTAACATTAAACGTTAATGAAACATTTATTTATCCCCAAGCTAATTTTTGAAATTTAAATCCTAAATTTCATTTTTCATTTTAATTTGAATTCAAACTAAATTAGTTTAAATCTAAGAACTTTAAGTACTCATAACTTCTTTGTTTGAGATTTGATTTCAGCATATTATATATAGAAATAGGTCTGAATTTCGCCACTAACGCAATGGAATAACTTTCATGGTTAAATTTCAACTTTATAAAATTTCCATATCAAACCCTTATCATATTTAATTTAACTTACTTTATTTTTTCCTGGTTCATTTTATAGGGTGTTACAGATTATTTACATTATTAAGATGTTGGTGCAACTTTTGTACTTACATGTACTTTATATGATGATGACTTTACACTATTAAGGTATGTATAAATATCTAATTATGGTAACTACTTTATCTTATATGAATTTTGAGAACGGTATTCATATAAGGAGGGCAGACTATAGACTCTATATTTATAGAGTTCCCTAATATAAGAAAATTAATAATAATAATTTATTAAATGATAATTAAGAGAATTTAATTAAAAGAACTACTTAAGAGGAATTTGATTAATTAAGTATTGAACACTTAAATATGGCTAATTGAATGAATAAAGGTTGTTAGCAATTAAATTCGAACTTAAAGGTAATTAAGGAATAAATTTGAATATTTGAATGAAGGAGATTTTATTTTAAGGAAAATGAATTAATGAGATTAAGAAAGAAGGGAATTTAGCCCAAGCCAAAATTATTAATATATATCCCTTTACCATATTGTTTTCTTTACTTGCCCTCACTTAAGTAAAATAAAAAACCAAGCTATGACTGACCACCATTTTTAGGAGGAAGAAATGGAAATTAAAACTAAAGATCATAGCTTTCATCTCTATGGAAAAGAAGAATATTTTAATCAATCTCTCTAATCTAGGTAAAAATTACTTGCTCTAATTATCCCCATATCCGTTTGGCGTCGGACTTGATATGATTTGGATGCTTTAAAAGTTGATAAATATATTTTAATGAAAATGAATATTTTTACACAGTTTTAAGGTAAAATATGAATTAACCCTCTTCAAATGATTTGAAAATTTAATATGTGTTTTTAACATTAAAACGAAGGTGAATTTTCATTTTTTATAATTTTATGATGAAAAAGTTATTTATTATGAGTTTTCTTGGTTGAAAATGGATAATGTTGACCATGAACTAATATTTAAAGATGTTACAATTTGATGTTTTGATGAAAAAATTCACTTTAGGTAAAGAAAGATGTTTTTGAATTTTTGTGAATTTTCTCGTTAATTTTCAAATTTTTATGTATTAAAAGATATGGAAAGAAATACCTTAATTAATGGAAATAATTAAGGAAAGTATTTAATGGCGGCAAATAAAAGGAATCGTTTTCACCTCTCTTAAGAGATTTCTGTTGCTTAAATAAAGTAATGAATTAAAATTGATATGTGTAAAGAAGTAGTCAAAAGTTGTTTTTTCATTATCATATTATTAGTTTACTACTTAATTATAGATTTGCCACTTTAAACATATGATAGCCTCGAGAGTTTATTTTTACGAGCCATATTTCACAATTGTTATGTTTTATGATTGCCATTATTCAGATAGCTATGTTTCACGATAGCCATGATTCACAATGGCTATGTTTTTCTATAACCATGGCTCTTGCTATCTTTTATTTGAGTTTTATGATAGGCTTATAACATGCTTTATTTGACTTTTAGCGATTGCAATATTTGAGTTTTACAAAAGCTCTTGTTTAAGATCTATGGAAGCCTCTTGTATGAGATTTACAATTAATTTTATTGGAGTTTTAGGATAGCCTTCTTTGATTTTTACAATAGCTCTTATTTGAGATTTGTGATAGCTCTTGATTGAGTTTTACAATAGCCTTTATTTGGGTTTTACGATAGCTCTTGTTTGAAATTTAAGATGGCATTTGTTTCATTCTTATATAACTCCATTTTTGGGATTTATGATAGCTTGAGAGATGTGGAAGCCGATAATCATGATAAATGTACTTACGATAGCTTTAAAAGTGCAATAGCTAGATTTAAGATAACTATATGGAAATGTGATAGCATGGGCTAAGAAGGTCGATAGCTATAGATGTTATAGCTAATGATAATGAATCCATTATTAAATATTAGAATTTTTGGGTAACACTTTGGAAGCCGATTTCCTATTTGTTAGGTTTTAATTTCATAAGGATGAAAAAATAAAGAAAAACAATAAGTTAAAAATATAATAACATATTAAAATGAGAGAAAAGGGGTAAATCTTAGGGAAGATAAGAAATGATAAATACATCGTTTAAAAAGAAAGATAAAAATATTATATTTAAAGATTTGAAAGATTCTAATCTAAAATAAAGGCCTAAAGAATGTGTAGTGTACATAATTAATGAATGAATGAAATGGATTAAACCTGAATTCTGAAGTAGACAGACTTATAGAGTTATTGAATGGTCGGAGGGCTAAAGCTTAGGGAAGTCTATATATTTAATGGTATATGGAAGGACGCCTAGACTTGGAAAGTCGGTAGGGTTTAGTTCCAAAAAAAAATTCTAATGTGATTTTATTGTAGGGTGACAAGATGTCAAAATAAATGTGACGAATCGATCAGCAATATGAAATGAGTGTTACGAGATTAGAAATGGCTATTGACACTTAGTATGGACGCTTGTTAGAATATAATTAGGGTGTATGCATTCAAACTCCTAAGAGAGTCCGGGTGGCTCCTATAATGAATTGAGTGGTCATTTCATCGATGATGTTGTTCAAGAAAATAATAATGATAGAAGGACCTAGGGAGGTAATCACTAAATAAAGTTAAGGATACTTTAAGTCTGAAACCTAAATGAGAGTCTAGATAATGCATGAAAATGTTTTTGATGATTCTATGGCATGCTTCATAATGGAAGTTAGATATTAGGTATACTGTAAACTTATATTTGAATATATATATATATATATATATATATATATATATGCTTATGATGTGATGATTATTTCATGGTATGATGTAACTATTGTTTATTTGGTGAAGGGAAACCCGTTCCACTAGACGACATGATCTCACAATATGCATGTCTAGGGAAATGTATTGCTCATGCCAGGCTTATATCTGACCCATTTTTTTAATTATAATTCTCCATAAACTCAACGATACTCATTCGAGTAAGCTGAGTTTATAGATTCAACAGGTTTCTTTGAAAAACGAGTAAAAGTCCAAAGACAAAGTAGGAGGCTTAGTAGCTAATAAGTTGCTTTTAAAATTTCATTGTTGTAAAACTAGATTATATAACTAGTTATGTATTCATGTCTGCATCTTCATATGTCAGGCACGTCACTATTTTTTATATTTTATTATATTTCTAATACGTGGGCACATTTTAGGTTTATGAAAAATAAGAAAACAATTTTGTATAACGAAATTTATTTAGCTGTCCTATTTACCATGTGTAGTTAATGCTCCGCTATTATCCCGTTATAACCCTACCATATCTCATAGCTGATTTCTACCGCTATGATTTTTCCATATAGCCCAAAATATAGCCTTTCCGCTTTAATCCCCGCTATTTCCGCTATATTCCGTTATTCCCGCTATATTTTACTATTTCCGCTATATCTTCTTTAATAAAATGAACTAAAAAATTGCATTTATACATTATAAAAATTATGAAACTAATTTATTTGATTTAATTTTTAGTATATTTTCAGAAATGAAAATACTCTAATATTCTACTAAATTCAATTATGTTATATAAGAGTTTTACGTTTATTTAAAATATATTCGCATATGCTTTTTGTTTAAAAATCATTTATGTATTAGTTATAATTCAATTGAATGATAATTTTTCATTTAATTACCATTTATATATTAGTAAAAACATCAAGTACGAGTTTTATATGCTATTTTAGAGTTGTCTGCTATATCCCGCTATATCATCCCTGTATCCCCGCTATGACTTTTTACACCTCCACCGCTTTGAATCTGCCGAGCGCTTTAACTGCACAGTATTTACCTAATGTTTTTGAAAAAGAAAATAACATTTTGTGGTTTGAAAATAATTCTACTGATGTCTGCAGTATCATCGACGTTTATTTTCAAGTCTCGAAATAGGGGACGTTACAATATTTATGACTACGATAGTGCTTAACAAATCATAAAGTACATTAGATGCCATTAACCTATTATTTCATGATATCCTAAGGGGAATCATGTAACCCCTAAGGGTGCTTAAAAAAGTTACATAACATTCTTACTTGACTAAGGATAATATAAACATTACCTTGGATATTTTATAGCTTAAGGGTGCTCAACAACTATATATGTAACAACTCATCTTTCTATGTCATATAAATAAATAAATTTAATTAAAATGAAAATGGTTGAATTGATTTGTAATAATTAATAATTTGAAACTACATTTTTTGTTAATTGAATTCTATTTAATAAAAGACTTTTGATTTAATAAATTAAATTAAATTAATAAATTCCTTTCAAACAATATATTGAAATTAAATATAATATTTAATTAAATATAAAATATTTTTAAAATGTAAATGATTTTTACGTAATTGAAATATTTGAGAAATAGATTTGCTTCACATTGGAACAATGATTAATCAAGCAACAATAAATAAGTGTTGAATTGAATAAAATTTATTTAATTATCGAACTATATTTTGTACAATGGAATTGTTAATCGGGTTTTTAACCCAGCAGAATTCAATGGGAGTTAGAATATTCAGATTAAACCAGAACAACTCGAAACTTAATCGGAAGGCCCAAAAATAAAAGACAAGAGACCATAAGAAGTTTGGGCAATATTTATGCAAATATTTTGGATCGTTACTGATCCAATCCAACTATCGGTACAGATCCAATCCAACTGGATCGGCACCGATCCAAAATGTTACATTATTGGATCTTTGATTCACTTGTTTTACACTCCTGTAACTCTACTAAGCTTATCTTCCATGTTTTATTACATTCTAAGCATCCATGTTTGATTACATTCTAAGCATCCAAGTTCAAGAAGTGGAGGTTCTTTTGATTCAGAATACAGTTCAACCTAACTCACAGGTGAATCATCATCAAAACACGTTAACAAGCTACAAAATTACACAAAGCGCATCATTATGAACTAAGAAGCTTGACCAAACAAATCGAAGCCAAAAATTGGCCAAGGATTTGGATCGGCACCGATCCAATTAGGTCGGATCGATACTGGTCCAAAAGGATGGCTAATTTTGGCTCCAAATTTTCTAAGCTCTCTCTGCCTGACAATTTTAGGCTTTTGACAAAGCGATTCTCGACCCAAAAGCTTTCCAACCCTTATAAATACCATCTCATCTGCAATAGAAAAGGGATCTACTCTGATCTTTGCTGAAACTATACCATTATTTCTTCACTTTTCTTTTCCCTCAACACAGCCATGAAAAGGCAACCGAGATCCTTCCGGTTGTCTCTAACAATGGTGGCCTAATCTAACTTAGGAAAGAAGAGTCATATCGTAATCCAAACTCCTTTATAATAGTAGTTAATCAATAAAAGCTATAAAGTGGACGTAGGCTTCGTTAATAGCCGAACCGCTATAAAAATCTCTTGTCTCTTTATTTTTCTGCAATTTACTATTGCTTTTTCTATTTTATTTGCCTTGATAAACAGGTTCAGAAGTTAAAACCTCAATCTCTACTAAGAAGATTTGTTGTCGAGAGTCAATGGCACCGGATGAAAGAGAACGACTTTCAGAAGATCCATAGGAGTTGTAATAGCAGGAAAAGAAACCAATCCTCAGCAAGTTAGGTCAATAGTGCAAATAATCTGTGATTATAGCAAATTCTAGAGCCAACATAGGAGATTAGATGCCAGGATCTTCTATCCAGCATGAAGTTGTCACTAGAGGCAAACTGTATAAGATGGTTTATGAAATCAATCAAAAGATGGAGAATAGCCAAAATTCTCTAATGGGCAAATTAAATTACCTCTTGACCTCGCACTCACTAGCTGCTCAAAAAACCATACCAGAGATCGTGGCTGCCATAGAGTAGGAGAACTCTTTTGTTTCTGGCCTAAATGGGAGAAATGGAAGGTGGAATTAAAAAGGAGTAGTGGGTGGAGCTGCAAGAATCGATATAGAAGGAAATGCAAGCACTCCACTAACTGCAAAGCAGCTTACTCTAGGGACGAAAACCCCACGGAAAGATATAACGGTGGATCTCTCTGACTCTGAAGATGGTGAGCAAATTGATGACGACAAGTTGGAAAAAAACACTAATGCACCCAACAGAGGCAGGGAGGTCCAAACTGCCCCTACCTGACCAACCGCAAGCTAACTTAACTCCAAGGGAGTGGATCTCACGAAGACAAGAGAGATCAGGCTTCAACCAACTTACCAAGATCGTTTGCAAAATGAAACGCTTAGTATAGTCACTGACAACCAACCTACAGACTACCAGACATCAGAGGCATATATCACGGATATTTTCAAGCACTTTATTAATGAATGTAAAGATAGGAGAGAGATAAATGGATATCCGCTCCAAGCCGGACTGTGACAGCCCGATATTTTCAGCCATTCGCATCCGCACATGGCGGACTTGAATTGCTTAAAATACTGCATTGTAATAAAATTTGGAGCAAATGTAATAAATCACAGAATCACAGACACATAAATATCAGAGTAACTTGCAGTGGAAATAAAATACCACAGTAGTTCATGAAGCTACTATAACAAACTCTCAAAAATAAAATACATAATATCAGTCTGAAAACAAATACAATAGAAATACCAAATATAATAGAAGTTCACTAATACAAGCTGAAATAGAACAACTGAAATAGATGAATAGAAAATCTAGATAGACAAAATCTCCAGCAATACCTTGCACCAGAAAGAAAATCCAAAGCTGTGCTGTGAATACTCAGGCTGACCCGAGCGTAAAGAAAATACAAAAAACTCGAGTCAGGACATATATACTTATGTAATGTAAACCAACTCAAGTGAACTGTAATAAAGTATAAGTAACTTAAAAGATGCTTGGGACCGCCCATCCTCTAAGGATTCGATAATTATTTACTATGTAGTAATATTGCACTATTATAATAATATCTATAGTAAAATAAACTTACATTAAAATAGCGTTAAGGAGTGACCCAACATTCCCCTTAACATGTAATAGTCCCAGTAGTCCATCCACTATCAGCATATCTCCAGATCGGGAGACTACCCTAAATACTCCATGAGCTACGGGAGAAAAACAAACTCGTAGTAAGGCTCGATATGGTAGGTGACACGGCACACGAGGAAATACCAGGGTAGATATACCAATTACGCTTCCGGGCTGGTGGTAACGCATAACAGCCACTACCGCCCACCTCGGAACACACTCCCAATCAAAATCATAGGATGTACATCAAATCAATCACAAGTAAGAGTATATTATCGAAGGAATGTATCCGATCGGAAGAGCTACCTCATTTGGCCTATCGATCGCTCCTGTTTTAGCCACCTTATGTCAACTCACGGGACTCGGGTCCACGTTCATACCTCAAGAGGATCGTTGCCACCATCCTACTTCGTTCTAGAATCTCCACCACGTACACAGTTGTTAAAATGGTTTTTGGTATCGACAGAGAGTATATCCATATCCGATTCCGGTCTCTTTAACAACCAATCGTTATTATAACCTGTGGTTATAATTTAAAAATCATAGTTTATACATCAAAATAAAGTATCATTTCAAATTCAAAATCTTTATCAAAATAAAGATCAAATCATTTTCAAACCATTTCATTATATCAAAATATCATATCTTTATTAAAAACTCAAATATTCAAATCATTATTTGAATTAAAATCCATATATTCAAATTTAAATATCCTTTTAATTCAAAGATATCATTCATTTATTATCGTTTCAAATCACTTTTCAAATAGTTTATATTTAAATCAAAACAATTCATTTAAATCATTCAAAAGTGAAGTTATTATATTTACAAATCAAGTATTCAATTCTCAAATTTTAGACAATTCTGAACTCATTTATTTAGTTAAAAACCATAAGCATTGAAAATTTCAGTCTTTCACAGCATTTAGAAAAAGCTGCTTTAAGTTATAATTGAGAACAGTTCAATTCAGCAAAGACAGCATTTAAACAAAACTGCTGTGATAGTTTAGTTCATTTGAAACAATTTATTAAGAAAAGACAGCATTTAAATAAAACTACTGTAATAGTTTAGTTCATTTAAAACAGTTCATTTTAGCCTACCGCAGCACTTATCAAGTGCTACTGTAGCCCTTTATCTAGTTTCAGATTTTAGTTATCTTTCTCCTACCACAGCACTTACCAAGTGCTATAATATTACTTAGTTAAAATTTAGCCATAGTTCATTTGTATCAACCACGACACTTACAAAGTGTTGTAATATCATTTACTTCAGATTTTAAGTTAACTTCAGAAACGATAGCATTTCTGAAGTGCTTTTATTTAATTTCTAGATTTTCAATGTAATTCCAACAAGAAATAAACTTTGATTTTTGACCTTTTAAAACATTGTATAAAAAAATATATTTTAACACTAAAAAATGTTCATTAAAATATCTTTAACTTATGATTTTTATAAAGTATATTTCCTATAAATAAAATCAAATTTTCAATAATTCACTTGATAAATTCAAGTGTTAAAATTACCTATTCTTGCATTTACTTTACACTTTAATTATATTTACCATTTCATAATTTAAACTTAATTTCCATTTTTATTTATATAACTTAAATTCCATTTTTAAATCAAATTTCACATTTCCATATTTAAATTCTATTCAAATTACACCTTAAAGTATTCATTTATTTAACCATTTTAGATTCATAGAAAAATCAATAACACTTTATAAAAATCATTTAATTCAAATTTAAATCAAATTATCATATTTTATTTACTTAATTTAAACTCCATTTATAAATAAAATCATAAATTCCAACATTAACTCATATTTCAAATTCTACTTTACCACTTATTTATCTCACTTATTCAACTTGTAGACAATCCCTAATATTTTATAAAAATCATTTTTAATTAAATTTAAATCAAATGTCATAATATTTACATTTTTAAAATACTTTTAAAATTTTAGAAAAATATATTTTAACTACGGGTCTGTATATAATTTTCTAGCCTAGGTCAAGTGATACTGGTAATATATCATTTTAATCCGTAATTTACAAAAAAAATCTGGGTTCTATCATTTCATACCCGCAATCCCAAGTCAATTAAAATAAATAAAAATCGTTCAGGCCTATCATTTCAGCTCATAACGATTTTTCCCTATTCTAAAGTATGTTCGGGTATGTATCATTTCAACCCCTAGTGGATCTATTCTACAGGGAACTTGCACTGTGATAAATAGATATAAATAACAACATAGCATCATATAACAGTAACAGATGATATGACAGGTGTATAAACAGGGTGAACATCATATGAATCATATCATAGGAAGGTAGAACATAGTATAACATGATATAGAAATTTATGTATTCACTTGGTGTCACTTCACAGTTTATATAAGTAAATATATCAAGTGTGATTACTCACTTGTTTCAAGCTGGAGATAGCAAGACAAAGCACACAAACGAATTCCAGAAGGCATGATAACATGATTGTTTGACTTGAGTGGAGTGGAGAGCCAAGTTTTAATCTTGTGAACAACACATAAATAAGATAATATAAATATTATTTCAAACCAAATATACTTATGATTTCAAAATAGAATACATATTGAAACAATATAAAAATGAAAGCAACTATGAACAAATTGATTTTGATATTGCCTCAACCTTAACATACTTGTCCTAGGGCTTATGTATGCTCGGCCATAGTGGTATATTGGGCTAGTATATGGTATGCATGCACGGCTAGCAAGTGATAAAGGAGTGGAAGCTACAACCTAAAGGAAGATCAAGAGGTAGGCACATAAGTGGGTTTTTGGTGCACCACATAGGCTCGGCCTGACATGGGTTTGGCTTGGCCATGCAAGGGGATGGTCATGTGGGGTCTGGAGTGACGGCCATAGGTGGTGGAGGATCAGGTTGCGGCGGCTAAGGAGGTGCCAAGGTGGAAAAATGAAGGCAATGTGCATGAAGAGCCCGGCTATGACATTTGTTGAAGAGTTTGAGGAGTTTTGTGGTGCAAACAACTTAAGGGGGCACGACCTGGTCAAGACAGGTAGAGAGGAGGGTGATGGGCCATGGATGGTGGTGGAGTTGGTCAGTGGAGGTGGTGGTGGAGTATGGCCGAGCAAATGCATGGAAGAGGCAAGGCAATTTACAAAGGAAAATCAATAAAAAGAAGAGGAAAGAGTAGAAAAATATAAGAGCCATTACCTTCTTCCTTTCAGATCTGAAACCTTGCATGAAAAGTGAGATAAGAAGAGATGTTTCACGTGAATTGCATAAAGAAAAAGTCAAGGCTACGATGAGGGGAAGGATGGCCCAAAGATTGAAGGGGTGGAAAATGAAAAGTCAGAAGTTTAAAGGTCAAAGTCTCTTGAAATTTCCACTTTCCTTTTATGCAAATAAACTAAAATAAAAACCATGTAAATAAAATAAAATGAATACTAGATAAAGTAAAAATGAAATAAATAAATAAATTTTAGAAAAATATGGAAAAATATAAGAAAATATTTATTATATATAAACTAGCATTGAAAATTAAAAACAAAATATAACTAGTTTTGGAAAAATAATTACAACACTTAAAAAAATGTTTTAAAATAAAATATATACATAACATGACATATTACACATATATATACAAATTAGAACAAGATATGACAAACAAAAATATTATTTATATAAATTAAAATAAACAATATTGTTAAATAAATCAATTTACACACAATATTGTAAAAAGCATAACTTTCACAATATTAATCAGATTTCAACGAAATGAAAAGCAGTATACTTAAAATTTAATTTATTTTCATAGTAAAATATAAAATTCAAATATTTAAATATTTAAATTTTAAATTTAAAAGTCAAAGTTTGACCATATTGACCAAAAATCCACTTTTCTGGAAAATATTCTATTTATTCATGTTTGGAATTATAAGTCACATAAAAATCAAAATTTATATTTAAAATAACAAAAATGATTCATTTTAATAAATAAAATAATGTTTTTAAATCAGGAAGTTCAATTTAAAATAATAAAATATACAATCAAAAAAATCACAAAATACAGGGTTGTTACATTCTCCCCCACTCAAAAATTTTCATCCTCGAAAACGAATTAAGTATGGGAAAACACAAGAAAAGATAGAATGAAATAGGATTAAAACAGGACGACAAGAAGATTGAGATTATACTTATTGGTAATTTTAACAAGGTGGAGATAATCTTCCCAAGATCCTCTAGAATCAAGAACACCAGCACGAAGAAGATCCTTGAGAAATCTGATTCACTCTTCCCGTTTAACCGTCGGTCTGTGGATGGTAGGCAGTGCTCAAATTCAGATGAGTACCCAAAGATACCCGAAAAGCTTTCCAAATTGACTGGAAAAGATAGGATCACGATCACCAACAATACTGAGAGGAATACCATGGAGAAAAACAATCTCACATGTAGATCTCAAACAAGCTAGAAGCAAAACGAGTAGACTTGACCGGAATGAAATGAGAGGACTTGGTCAGTCTATCCATAATAACCCAAATAAACTAAACATTCTTACGATTCTTAGAAGTTTTCCAATCCTGTAACAAAATAGGGAGAAATAAGAACAACAGAAAAGATAGAATAATTGAATGACTAAGGGAAAAGAGTTCATTGATCGTAGCGACCATGAGTGGATCCACAGAAATTCAATTACTAGAAACCATATGTCCAAGGAATCGGACTTCATCTTTCCATAAATGGCATTTAGATAATTTATTAAGCACATCATAAACAAGATTCATCAAATCGACAAAGAAAGCAGGATCATTAGTCAAATCAAAAGGTATGACTAACCATTCATAGTGACTTCACCAAATACATCAGGATAGAATCTGACTACATGAGTCGAACGAAGATTTCCACTAAAGCAATGATCAAAATAGAGAAGTTGCACATGCTTACAATTCCGATTAAGGTTGGCAGGACCCCCAATTGGATTTGAAACACATAAAGATACAGAAGCAAACTTAGGAGAAAGGAGATACTCAAACTTAGCACACAAATCAATAGGAATAAAATTATGGAAAAGTCCAGTATCAAATAAAACACGAACATGATACAGAAATAAAGAAAAGTTGCACTAAAGAGTACCTTGGTCATCCTTAGGAGCACTGGGAGCAGGAGCTGAAGAAGATGCAGAGGTGATAGCAAATATACCGGAAGGCTTACCCAACTGAGCAGGAGGAGGAACAGCTGCACCAGCTAAAGTGGGGCAACTATTAGCATAATGTCCCTTCTGATCCCATCTGAAGCAGGTGATGGTAGAAAGGTCAACAAGTTGCCTCTTAGAAGGAGAAGATGATGAAAATACCAAACCTGCATTCTTGAGCCAATTCTGCTTCTACTGCTGGAAATTAGTCTTTCTCTTCTTAGAGTTAGCAGAGGAAGACTGAGATAAAGGAGTACCAACAACAACAAGACCCTTATAAGTAGGGTTCGCATAACGAATGGCCATATCCATAAGATGGGTATAAGTGCCATGAACATGGGAAATGAGACGACCATGGTACTCAGGACAAGCACCAGAAATAAACTTCTTATTCTTCTTGAGAGGAGTGTCAATCAGGCTAGGAACGAACTTAGAAAGTTCATTGAACTTCCTCTCATACTCAGAAAAAGACATGCTTCCTTGCTTGAGATCCATGAACTACCTATAAAGCTGGGATTTCCCGGCTTCGGGCATCCACTTAGCAACGAAAACATCTCTGAAAAAGATGATAGATAAGCTTAGAAAAGCACGAAAGAGATAGAGAAACAGAATTCAAAGAAGCACATGAAGATACCTAAACTGCTCCCGAGAAAGATCAGCCTCGATGATGTTAGCTGTAACGGACTCCCACCAATCTAGGGCAGACTCTTGTAGCAGCTAACTGATGCTTTTGGACATCAGTAATCTCAAGACCGGTAAATATCCTCTCTAAACTATGCAACCATTTCAAGGTTTCAATAATGCTCTCTGAACCAGAAAATTGGTGCCACCAAGTTGAGAGAATTCCTTACAAAGAACAGTGAACTTAACGGGTGCAACAGGTTGAGGAGCTGGGGAACAACCCCTACCTCTGGCATTTCCTCGATTCATCTTGAAAAATCAAGAATGAATTTAAGATAAGATATGGAGGAGACAAAGATAAGATAAGATAAAATTCACTTGGATGAATATCCTAAAGAAGAAAGTACTAACAAGGTAGATATGAAAGGAAGGAAGTTTTGAAAATTTTCCTTTAAAACAAGAAAAGTTTTTATCAAAATAATATTTGAAAAATCCTTTGGAAAATCCTTTGGAAATCAGTTTATACTTTGAAAATACGCTCTCTCACAAAGAAAGTGATTTTGAGGTTAATTTCACTCATTCTAGGGTATTTGTACCCCATCACTAATGAGTTTTTGCTCCGCAGGCTAAGGTTTGCCTAAAACCAAAGCTCTGATACCAAATGTGACAGCCCGATATTTTCAACCATCCGCATCCGCACATGTCGGACTTGAATTGCTCAAAATACTGCATTGTAATAAAATTTGGAGAAAATAAAATAAATCATAGAATCACAGACACAGAAATATCAGAATAACTCGCAGCGGAAATAAAATACCATAGTAGTTCATGAAGCTACTATAACAAACTCTCAAAAAAAATACATAATATCAATCTGGAAAAAAAATACAATACAATAGAAATACCAAATACAATAGAAGTTCACTAATACAAGATGAAACAGAACAACTGAAATAGATGAATAGAAAATCTAGATAGACAAAATCTCCAACGATTCCTAGCTCCAGAAAGAAAATCCAAAGCTAAGCTATGAATACTCAGACCCGAGCTTAAAGCAATCACAAAACACTCGAGTCAGGGCATATATACTTATATAATGTAAACCAACTCAAGTGAACTGTAATAAAGTACAAGTAACTAAAAGGATGCTTGGGACCGCCCATCCTCTAAGGATCCGTTAAACTATTTACTATGTAGTTGCACTATTATAATAATGCTACAGTAAAATAAACTTACTTTAAAATAGCGTTAAGGAATGACCCAATATTCCCCTTAACACGTGATAGTCCTAGTAGTCCATCCAGTATCAGCATATCTCCAGATTGGGAGACTACCCTAAATACTCCATGGGCTACGGGAGAAAAACAAACTCGTAGTAAGGCTCGATATGGTAGGTGACACGACACACGAGGCAATGCCAGGGTAGATATAACAACTACACTTCCGGGATGGTGGTAACGCATAGCAGCCACTATCGCCCACCTCGGAACACACTCCCAATCAAAATCGAAGGATGTACATCAAATCAATCACAAGTAAGAGTGTAGTATTTAAGGAATGTGTCCGATCGGAGGAGCTACCTCACTTGGCCCATCAATCGCTCTTGTTTTAGCCACCTTATGCCAACTCACGGGAGTCGGATCCACGTTCATACCTCAAGAGGATCGTCGTCACCATCCTACTTCGTTCTGGAATCTCCACCGCGTACACAGTTGTTAAAATGGTTTTCGGTATCGAGAGAGAGTATGTCCATATCCGATCCCGATCTCTTTAACAACCAATCATTATTATAACCCGTGGTTATAATTTAAAAATCATAGTTTATACATCAAAATAAGGTATCATTTTCAAATTCAAAATCTTTATCAAAATAAAGATCATATCATTTTCAAACTATTTCATTATATCAAAATATCATATCTTTATCAAAAATTCAAATATTCAAATCATTATTTGAATTAAAATCCAAATATTCAAATTTAAATACCCTTTTAATTCAAAGATATCATTCATTTGTTATCATTTCAAATCACTTTTCAAATAGTTTATATTTAAATAAAAACAATTCATTTAAATCATTCAAAAGTGAAGTTATTATATTTACAAATCAAATATTCAATTCCCAAAATTTTAGACAATTCTGAGCTCATTTATTTAGTTAAAAACCGTAAACATTGAAAATTTCAGCATTTCACAGCATTTAGAAAAGGCTGCTTTAAGTTATAATTGAAAACAGTTCAATTCAGCAAAGACAACATTTAAACAAAACTGTTGTAATAGTTTAGTTCATTTGAAACAGTTTATTCAGAAAAGACAACATTTTAATAAAACTACTGTAATAGTTTAGTTCATTTAAAACAGTTCATTTCAGCCTACCGCAGCACTTATCAAGTGCTACTGTAGCCCTATATCTAGTTTCAGATTCTAGTTATCTTTCTGCTACCATAGCACGTACCAAGTGCTATAATATTACTTAGTTAAAATTTAGCTATAGTTCATTTGTATCAACCACGACACTTACAATGTGCTGTAATATCATTTACTTCAGATTTTAAGTTAACTTCAGAAACGATAGCATTTCTGAAGTGTTGTTATTTAATTTTCAGATTTTCAATGTAATTCCAACAACAAATAAACTTTGATTTTTGACCTTTTAAAACATTGTAGAAAAAAAATCATATTTTAACACTCAAAAATTTTCATTAAAATACCTTTAACTTGTGATTTTTATAAAGTATATTTCCTATAAATAAAAGGACAAATTTTCAAAAGAGGCTGGTTTTTTAAACTATTGGCATAAATAGGCTAGTTTACAAACTATTTGCAAGTTTAGGCTAGTTTTTTTTTTAAATATTATGGGGAGCATCTGTGAAATGCGCCCAAACAAAATTACACTGGCGCATCTGCCAAATGCGCCAGTGTAATTTTTTGTCCAAACCTTAACAGCAAGCAGCTGTTTTAAATGAATGGAAGAAGCTAGGTGTTTGTTGACAGCATCAGTGGATGATGGTAATGGCACTAGTTGCAGGCTTGTGGTGTGGTATGATGGAAGACTGATGTTGATGCAGTTGTGACGGTGGAGTCGTTGATTTGTATGCCGGCAGATGGTGCACCAGAGGCTATTGAAAGTTGAAGCAGAAATGATAGAATTAAGAAGATGTGTTTTTTATGGTTATGCACGGTATATGTGATAGTGGAGAATGTTGAACTGAAGACTGCAGTGATATAGAAGTAGAGGTGATTAGCAGCAATGAGGTGATGCTTGTAGAGGAAGATGGTTTGTTTGTAGGGAAGTGAATGGTTGGGGGTTGTTTTCTTGTAGTAGCAGCGTAGGCAGTAGATGTTTGTAGATTTGAAGTATATGAAATTATGCATAGTGACAGTGATATGCAGATATGGTTTGATGGTTGTGGTGGTAATGTGGTTTGTTGTATGGCCGATTATGGAAGATAGTTGTAGATGTTTGTGAAGTAGTGGTAGTTATTCAAGGAGGAGGAGTTGAAGTGTTGTATAGGAAGTTGGAGGGGGTGATGGCTTGTTATGTTGATATGTAGATAGATATGGTATGGTCGTGGCAGTGTGCTAATGTGTGATGTTTGCTTTGGTATATGTGGTGAGTGAGTTAAACAATGGAAATGATGATGAAGCTGTTGAACTGTAGGAAGTAGGCAGAGATGATTAGAGAGATGTAAAGCACTGCGTGAGGTGGTTGATGTCAGTGCAGATGGTGGAGAGGTGGTGATCAGTGATCAGTGATCAGTGAGTGTTATGGATCAGTGTGATATGCAGGGTATTTGATGTTATTGTAGTAAGTTGATGTTTAGGTGATATATGCAGGTGATAGGTTGTGATGGTATTTTGAACTGTTTTAAAGGGAAGATGGAAGATGAATGTTTGATGTGATGGGATGGAATTGGTGAAGGATGCTATTGCTTGCTAAATTACACTGGCGCATTTGACAGATGCGCCAGTGTAATTTTGTATGGGCGCATTTCACAGATGAACCCCATAATATTTTTTAAAAAAACTAGCCTAAACTTGCAAATAGTTTGTAAACTTGCCTATTTATGCCAATAATTTAAAAGACTAGCCTCTTTTGAAAATTTGTCCTAAATAAAATCAAATTTTCAATAATTCACTTGATAAATTCAAGTGTAAAAATTTTCGATTCTTGCATTCACTTTACACTTTTAATTAAATTTACCATTTCATAATTTAAACTTAATCTCCATTTTTATTTATATAACTTAAATTCCATTTTTAAATCAAATTTCACATTTCCAAATTTAAATTCTATTCAAATTACACCTTAAAGTATTCATTTATTTAACCACTTTAAATTCATAGAAAAATCAATAACACTTTATAAAAATCATTTAAATTCAAATTTAAATCAAATTATCATATTTTATTTACTTAATTAAAATCCATTTATAAATAAAATCATAAATTCCAACATTAACTCATATTTCAAATTCTACTTTACCATTTATTTATCTTACTTATTTAACTTGTAGAAAATCACTAATATTCTATAAAAATCATTTTTAATTAAACTTAAATCAAAATGTCGTAATATTTATATTTTTAAAATACTTTTAAAATATTAGAAAAATATATTTTAACTATGGGTTTGTATATAATTTTCTAGCCTAGGTCAAGTGATACGGGTAATATATCATTTCAATCCATAATTTACAAAAAAAATCCGGGTTCTATCATTTCAAACTTGCAATCCCAAGTCAATTAAAATAAATAAAAATCGTTCGGGCCTATTATTTCAGCCCATAACAATTTTTTCCTATTCTAAAGTCTATTCGGGTATGTATCATTTCAACCCATAGTGAATCTATTCTACAGGGAACTTGCAGTGTGATAAACAGATATAAATAACAGCATAACATCATATAACAGTAACAGATGATATGACATGTGTATAAACAGGGTGAACATCATATGAATCATATCATAGGAAGGTAAAACATAGTATAACATGATATAGAAGTTTACATATTCAATTGGTGTCACTTAACAGTTTATATAAGTAAATATGTCAAGTGTGATTACTCACTTGTTTCAAGCTGGAGATAGCAAGACAAAGATCACAAACGAATTCCAGAAGGCACGATAATATGATTATTTGACTTGAGTGGAGTGGAGAGCCAAGTTTTAAGCTTTGAACAACACATAAACAAGATAATATAAATATTATTTCAAACCAAATATACTTATGATTTCAAAATAGAATACATATTGAAACGGTTTAAAAATGAAAGCAACTATGAACAAATTGATTTTGATATTGCCTCAACCTTCACATACTTGTCCTAGGGCTTATGTATGCTCGTCCATAGTGGTATATCGGGCTAGTATATGGTATGCATGCATGGCTAGCAAGTGATAAAGGAGTGGAAGCTACAACCTAAAGGAAGATCAAGAGGTAGGCACATAAGTGGGTTTTTGGTGCACCATATAGGCTCGGCCTGACATGGGTATGGCTTGGCCATGCAAGGGGATGGCCACATGGGGTATGGAGTGGCGGCCAGAAGTGGTGGAGGATCAGGCGGTGGCGGCTAAGGAGGTGCCAAGGTGGAAAAATGAAGGCTATGTGCATGAAGAGCTCGGCTATGGCATTTGTTGAAGAATTTGAGGAGTTTTCTGGTGCAAACAACTTAAGGGGGTCACGACCTGGTCAAGACAGGTGGATAGGAGGGTGATGAGCCATAGATGGTGGTGGAGTTGGTCGGAGGAGGTGGTGGAGGAGTATGGCCGAGCAAATGCGTGGAAGAGGCAAGGCAATGTACAAAGGGAAATCAATAGAAAGAAGAGGAAAGAGTAGAAAAATATAAGAGCCATTACCTTCTTCCTTTCAAATCTGAAACCTTGCATGAAAAGTGAGATAAGAAGAGTTGTTTTCACGTGAATTACATAAAGGTAAATTCAAGGCTATGACGAGGGAAAGGACGGCCCAAAGATTGAAGGGGTGGAAAATGAAAAGTCAAAAGTTTAAAGGTCAAAGTCTCTTGAAATTTCCACTTTTCTTGTATGCAAATAAACTAAAATAAAAACCATGTCAATAAAATAAAATGAATACCAGATAATGTAAAAATGAAATGAATAAATAAATTTTATAAAAATATAAGAAAATGGTTATTATATATAAACTAGTATTGAAAATTAAAAACAAAATATAACTGGTTTTGGAAAAATAATTACAACACTTAAAAAATTGTTTTAGAATAAAATATATACATAACATGAAATATTACACATATATATACAAATTAGTACAAGATATGACAAATAAAAATATAATTTATATAAATTAAAACAAACAATATTGTTAAATAAATCAATTTACACACAATATTGTAAAAAGCATAACTTTCACAATATTAATCAGATTTCAACGAAATGAAAAGCAGTATACTTAAAATTTAATTTATTTTCATATTAGAATATAAACTTCAGATATTTAAATTTTAAATTTAAAAGTCAAAGTTTGACCATATTGACAAAAATCCACTTTTCTGGAAAATATTCTATTTATTCATGTTTGGAATTATAATTCACATAAAAATCAAAATTTATATTTATAATAACAAAAATTATTCATTTTTAATAAATAAAATAAAGTTTAAATCAGGAAATTCAATTCAAAATAATAGAACATACAATAAAAAAATCACAAAATACAGGGTTGTTACACTCCCCCCCCCCCCCCCCTCAAAACTTTTCATCATCGAAAATGAATTAAGTACGGAAAAACACAGAAAAAGATAGAATGAGATAGGATTAAAACAGGATGACAAGAAGATTGAGATTATACTTAATAACTGTTGTTATAGGTAAGTTTAACAAGGTGGAGATAATCTTCCCAAGATCCTCCAGAATCAAGAACACCAGCACGAAGAAGATCTTTGAGAAATCTGATTCACTCTTCCCGTTTGACCGTCGGTCTGTGGATGGTAAGCAGTGCTCAGATTCAGACGATCACCCAAAGATACCCCAAAAGCTTTTCAAACTGACTGGAAAAGATAGGATCACGATCACCAACAATACTGAGAGGAATACCATGGAGACGAACAATCTCACATGTAGATCTCAGACAAGCTAGAAGCAGAACGAGTAGACTTGACCGGAATGAAATGAGAGGACTGGGTCAGCCTATCCATAATAACCCAGATAAACTAAACATTCTTATGAGTCTTAGAAGTTTTCCAATCCTGTAACAGAATAGGGAGAAATATGAACAACAGAAAAGATGGAATAATTGAATGACTAAGGAAAAAGAGAAAGAAAGAAATATTTTCATTGATCGCAGCGATCATGACTGGATCAACAGAAATTCAATTACTAGAAACAATATGTCCAAGGAATCGGACTTCATCTTTCCAGAAATGACATTTAGAGAATTTATTAAGCACAGCACAAACAAGATTCATCAAATCAACAGAGAAAGCAGGAGCATTAGTCAAACCAAAAGGTAAAATTAACCATTCATAGAACCCATTCTCAGAGCTCGAGGAATAAGATCAATACAGAAATCAATTTCCCGCTTAGGAGGTAAAGCAGTGACTTCACCAAATACATCAGGATAGAATCTGACTACAGGAGTCGAACGAAGATTACCACTAAAGCAATGATCAGAATAGAGAAGTTACACATGCTTACAAATCCAATTAAGGTTGGCAGGACCCCCAATTAGATTTGAAACACATAACGCTACAGAAGCAAATTTAGGAGAAAGGAGATGCTCAAACTTATCACACAAATCAATAGGAATAAAATTATGGAAAACTCCAGTATCAAATAAAACACGAACATGATACAGAAATAAAGAAAAGTTGCACTGAAGAGTACCTTGGTCATCCTTAGGAGCACTAGGAGCAGGAGCCGAAGAAGATGCAGAGGTGATAGAAAATATACCGGAAGGCATACCCAACTGAGCAGGAGGAGGAACAGCTGCACCAGCTAAAGTAGGGCAACTCTTAGCATAATGTCCCTTCTGATCACATCTGAAGCAGGTGATGGTAGAAAGGTCAACATGTTGCCTCTGAGAAGGAGAAGATGATGAAGATACCAAACCCGCATTCTTGAGCCAATTCCGCTTCTGCTGCTGGAAATTAGTCTTTCTCTTCTTAGAGTTAGCAGAGGAAGACTGAGATAAGGAGTACCAACAACAACAGGACTCTTAGAAGTAGGGTTCTCATAACGAATGGCCATATCCATTAGATGGGTAAAAGTTCCATGAACATGGGAAATGAGACGACCATAGTACTCAAGACGAGCACCGGAAATAAAATTATCATTCTTCTTGAGAGGAGTGTCAATCAGGCTAGGAGCGAACTTAGAAAGTTCGTTGAACTTCCTCTCATACTTAGAAAAAGACATGCTTCCTTGCTTGAGATCCATGAACTCCCTACAAAGCTGGATTTCCCGGCTTCAGGCATCCACTTAGCAACGAAAGCGTCTCTGGAAAAGATGATAGATAAGATTAGAAAAGTACGAAAGAGATAGAGAAATAGAATTCAAAGAAGCACAAGAAGATACCTAAACTGCTCCCGAGAAAGATCAGCCTCGATGGTGTTAGCTGTAACAGGCTCCCACCAATCTAGGGCAGACTCTTGCAGCTGCTAAGCTGCTAACTGACGCTTTTGGACATCAGTAATCTCAAGACTAGTAAATATCCTCTCTAAATTGCGCAACCATTTCTAGGCTTCAATAATGCTCTCTGAACCAGAAAACTTGGTGCCACCAAGTTGAGAGAATTCCTTATAGAGAACAGTGAACTTAACGGGTGCAAAAGGTTGAGGAGCTGGGGCACAACCCCTACCTCTGGCATTTCCTCGATTCATCCTAAAAAGTCAAGAATGAATTTAGGACAAGATATGGAGGAAACAAAGATAAGATAAGATAAAATTCACTTGGATGAATGTCCTAAAGAAGAAAATAATAACAAGGTAGATACGAAAGGAAGGAAGCTTAGAAAATTTTCCTTTGAAACAAGAAAAGTTTATATCAAAATAATGTTTGAAAAATCATTTGAAAATCGTTTTATACTTTGAAAATACGCTCTCTCATAAAGAAAGTGATTCTAAGGTTGATTTCACTCATTCTAGGGTATTTCTACCCCATCACTAATGATTTTTTGCTCCGCAGGCTAAGGTTTGCCTAAGACCAAAGCTCTGATACCAAATGTAACAACCCGATATTTTCAGCCATTCGCATCCGCACATGTCGGACTTGAATTGCTCAAAATACAGTATTGTAATAAAATTTGGAGCAAATGAAATAAATCACAGAATCACAGACACAGAAATATCAGAATAACTCACAGCGGAAATAAAATACCATAGTAGTTCATGAAGCTACTATAAAAAACTCTCAAAAACAAAATACATAATATCAGTCTGAAAACAAATACAATAGAAATACCAAATACAATAGAAGTTCACTAATACAAGCTGAAACAAAACAACTGAAATGGATGAATGGAAAATCTAGATAGACAAAATCTCCAGGATTCCTAGCTCCAGAAAGAAAATCCAAAGCTAAGCTGGAATACTCAAACCCGAGCTTAAAGCAAACACAAAACACTCGAGTCAGAGCATATATACTTATATAATGTAAACCGACTCAAGTGAACTGTAATAAAGTACAAGTAACTTAAAGGATGCTTGGGACCGCCCATCCTCTAAAGTTCCGTTAAACTATTTACTATGCAGTAATATTGCGCTATTATCATAAAGTCTATAGTAAAATAAACTTACTTTAAAATAGCGTTAAGGAGCGACCCAGTATTTCCCATAACACGTAATAGTCCCAGTAGCCCATCCGTATTAGCATATCTCCAGATCGGGAGACTACCCTAAATACTACATGGGCTACGGGAGAAAAACAAACTCGTAGTAAGGCTCGATATGGTAGGTGACACGGCACATGAGGCAATGCCAGAGTAGATATACTAGTTACGCTTCCGGGCTAGTGGTAACGCACAGCAGCCACTACTGCCCACCTCGGAACACTCCCAATCAAAAGCGGAGGATGTACATCAAATCAATCACAAGTAAGAGTATAGTATCGAAGGAATGTGTCCGATCGGAGGAGCTACCTCACTTGGCGCATCGATCGCTCCTGTTTTAGCCACCTTATGCCAACCCACGGGAGTCGGATCCACGTTCATACCTCAAGAGGATCGTCGCCACCATCCTACTTCGTTCTGGAATCTCCACCACGTACATAGTTGTTAAAGTGGTTTTCAGTATCGACAGAGATATGTCCATATCTGATCCCGGTCTCTTTAACAACCAATCTTTATTATAACCCGTGGTTATAATTTAAAAATCATAGTTTATACATCAAAATAAAGTATCATTTTCAAATTCAAAGTCTTTATCAAAATAAAGATCAAATCATTTTCAAACCATTTCATTATATCTAAATATCATATCTTTATTAAAAATTCAAATATTCAAATCATTATTTGAAATAGAATCCAAACATACAAATTTAAATACCCTTTTAATTCAAAGATATCATTCATTTATTATCATTTCAAATCACTTTTCAAATAGTTTGTATTTAAAAATCAAAATAATTCATTTAAATCATTCAAAAGTGAAGTTATTATACTTACAAATCAAGTTTTCAATTCCCAAAATTTTAGACAATTTTGAGCTCATTTATTTAGTTAAATACCATAAACATTGAAAATTTCAGCCTTTCACAGCATTTAGAAAAAGCTGCTGTAAATTATAATTGAAAACAGTTCAGTTCAGCAATGACAACATTTAAACAAAACTACTATAATAGTTTAGTTCATTTGGAACGGGTTATTCAGAAAAGACAGCATTTAAATAAAACTGTTGTAATAGTTTAGTTCATTTAAAACAGTTCATTTCAGCCTACCACAGCACTTATCAAGTGCTACCGTAGCCCTTTATCTAGTTTCGGATTTTAGTTATCTTTCCGCTATCACAGCACTTACCAAGTGATGTAATATTACTTAGTTAAAATTTAGCCATAGTTCATTTGTATCAACCATGGCACTTACAAAGTGCTATAATATCATTTACTTTAGATTTTAAGTTAACTTCAGAAACGATAGCATTTCTGAAGTGCGGTTATTTAATTTTCAAATTTTCAATGTAATTCCAACAACAAATAAACTTTGATTTTTAACCTTTTAAAACATTATAAAAAAATCATATTTTCACACTAAAAAATGTTCATTAAAATACCTTTAACTTATGATTTTTATAAAGTAAATTTCCTATAAATAAAATCAAATTTTCAATAATTCACTTGATAAGTTCAAGTGTAAAAATTTCCTATTCTTGCATTTACTTTACACTTTTAATTAAATTTACCATTTCATAATTTAAATTTAATTTCCATTTTTATTTATATAACTTAAATTCCATTTTTAAACCAAATTTCACATTTCCAAATTTAAATTATATTCAAATCACACCTTAAAGTATTCATTTATTTAACCATTTTAAATTCATAGAAAAATCAATAACACTTTATAAAAATCATTTAAATTCAAATTTAAATCAAATTATCATATTTTATTCACTTAGTTTAAACTCCATTTATAAATAAAATCATAAATTCCAACATTATCTTATATTTCAAATTCTACTTTACCATTTATTTATCTCGCTTATTTAACTTGTAGAAAATCACTAATATTTTATAAAAATCATATTTAATTAAATTTAAATCAAAATATCATAATATTTACATTTTAAAAATACTTTTAAACTTTTAGAAAAATATATTTTAACCACGGGTCTGTATATAATTTTCTAGCCTAGGTCAAGTGATATGGATAATATATAATTTCAATCCGTAATTTACAAAAAAAATCCGGGTTCTATCATTTCTAACCTGCAATCCCAAGTAAATTAAAATAAATAGAAATCGTTTAGGCCTATCATTTCAGCCCATAACGATTTTTCCTATTCTAAAGTCCGTTCGTGTATGTACATTTCAACCCATAGTGATTCTATTCTACAGAGAACTTGCAGTGTGATAAATAGATATAAATAACAGCATAGCATCATATAACAGTAACAGATGATATGACATGTGTATAAACATGGTGAACATCATATAAATCATATCACAGGCAGGTATAACTGTTATCCCGCCTTTTGGCAAGGCCGTGACACCAAAAAATTGACTGGAAACTAAAGATAGTTCGTCTCAAAGATTGGTTATACACTGCTTCGCTATGGATATCGATGAATTTTGTCCGAGTCCGGATCGGGCCATAGTTGACCAGACATGACAAGCAAGACCATAAAAGCCAGCGTTTCAAATTTCAGGTTAATCGGAGTTCGTATGAACGAGATATGATCGATACAAGTTAGCTAAAATGTGTTGTTCGTATCCACCAGAAGGTCAAGGTGATGATCTACTCGCATCGATCAGATTCGTATCCATCAGGATGAGTCCGCTTCGATCAATTGGAATCCATCACGTTCGAATCGATCCACCCTCACACTGTTCGAATCCATTGAACTCAGTCACTTCGTATTGATCTGGGCTCTCTCACTTAGCAGCCTTGTTCGCATAAATTGCATCGGTCGACTTCGTATCCATCGGCAAGCGTTTGTTCGAATCGATCATGATACGCCATTTCGTATCCATCGAAGGAGTATGCTTGCTCGTATCGATCTACCCAAAGTTATTATTCGAACCCATCGAGGCTCATTAGTTCGTATCCATCAATCGTACCCATCACGTTTGATCGATACGAACATGGCCGTTTTTATCGACACGAACAAGCTTACTTCCATCGATACATATTAGCAACTTCTATCGATTCTAACAAGGAAACGGTCGTCGATACAATTGAGGCGAAGTTCATGGATGCTACATGGTCAACTCGACGCGAAACGTGGATCGATTCGAAAATCGTGCGTCAGGTCATCACTTGGACATGTGCAGTAATCGATGCGAACGGATGGATGATAAGGCTATGGATTCGAACACGACAGCCTATGCAAAACACAATCTTGCATCGATCATATCTCACAAACCACAGGTCCAAATGCAACGAAATTTTGACGGGAGCTTACGTGCAAGCTAAAGAACAACCCTGCCAAGTTTCAGCTCGATTGGATCATTTTTTGATCGAATATGAAATTGTTTCGTATCGATCACAGATCGAGTCGAAACTTGGTGGGATCGGTCGCGTGGTCCCACTCACGTGCCAAAAGAAGTCTTCCGAAGTTTGAGCGCGATATCAGTCTCCTATGCCTATAAATAGCCCCCTGAAGCCTATAGAAAAGGGATCTTTTGGCTATTCGACGTCCAGACTCTGTCGGATTCAATTCTACATCTTACCATCACCATTGTATTCAAACTTCAGAGCTATTATCTACTGTAACCTGCTATAATAGATTGAAATCATCAAGTGAATCAATAAAGTCATAAGCTTCAAAGTGGACGTAGGCCAGATCGTCGAACCACTATAAATTCTGTGTTGTTTACTGCTTTCTTTTGAATTTTCTGAGTGATTTCCATACATGTTATTCATCTGAGATCTATGATTGTGAATTATCAATTATCGGGTGTTTGTGACTAATTTTGGCGCAAATATTTTGGTGCTTTCACTGAGAAGGCTAATTCAGGAGTTCTATCGTTTGAGAGTTGAATCAGTAGATTTAGAGATTCAGATCAGAAGAGTCATTACGAGACAATCAAGTAGAAGACAAAGGGTTGATAGGAGTTAGCATGAAGGGAGTCAAGAGGCTTCTTCAGGCGCAAATCAGGCATCGATCTTCATCACCAGGGATGAGATGGAGGCAATGATGAAGAGACAAGAGGAGATGATCCAGAATTTGTTTCAACAGATTGGGCAACTTGGAGCGCAAAATCGAGGAGCAGATGGAGTTCAGAATGGAGCAGGACCATCCGGCGTAGCACTAGGACTAGGGGGCACACGCTTAGAACATGTTGATCTAATCTCGGGAGAGAGACAGGGGCATCCGAGCAACCTGGTGGCGATAGAGGGATGAACGCTCAGCCAGGGGTGCAGACTCCTGAAAGCTTACACGGACTCGGGGAGTAGATCAAAGGTAGTGAACGAGGACTGCAGCTTGGAAACAATAATAGATTGGCAAAGATAGTCAGACGAGCCATGAGAGGCGGGTTAGTAATCAAAGATCTGGAAGATGTGAACCGGAGTCCTTTTTCTCCTGCGATTAGGATGGCTAGGAACCTACCAGAATTCAAGTTACCATCAGTGGAGATGTACGATGGGAGGACGGACTCCGCGGTCCATCTAACAAAGTACATGAGGCATATGGAGGTACTGGGGGCATCATATGAAGTCATGGCCCGATGCTTCCCATTGTATCTGACAGATATCGCAGCATTATGGTTTAGGCAGCTGGAGAGCAACTCCATAGGAACGTGGGCTGATTTAGCGGAGAAGTTCATTAGGCAATTTAGGGTTCACATCGCAAGACCCAAGAATGTGATGAGTTTGGAAACTTTAAAGCAGAAAGCTGGGGAGTCTTTGAGGAATTTTCTGACGCGATTCAATGCGGCAGCAGCATCGGTGGATCGACCAGATCCATCCGTGGTTATGATGGCAGCTGTGTCCGGAATAGCTGATGGCACAGAGTTCAAAAATTCATTAACTAAAGATCCGCCTATGGATCTAGGAGAATTCTAACACGAGGCAGAAAAGTTTTTTCGATTGGAATATGCTAGTGCAAAAAGAGAAGAAGGAATCGACGTTTACGCAATCAAGGGCGGAAATCCACCTGGAAAGGGTGCGGAGACTGGTAAAGGGAAACGAAAGGCTGAGAATAATGGTGACAGGTCACAGCGACCGTAGAGAGAGCCACGATTCACCACTTATTCAGAGCTGAACGAAAGTTTGGAGCGAATCTATCAGGATACCAAAGAGCAAGTTCCCTATCGTAGACCAATGCGAAGGGATCCAACTATTGACGAGAGGAAATCAGACAAGTATTGCTTATTCCACGAGCTGAATGGTCATAACAAAAACGACTGTAGGCATCTGAAGGATGAGGTGGAAGGACATATTAGGAACGGTAGGCTACTTCAGTATGTGAGGAGGCGAGCTCCAGCGGTGGAGCCAGAATGACCACCATCCACATCAGCTAGGGGTAACCGTGAACCGGGACACCGGATGGCCATCAATTGATTGAAATAACGATGAACAAGTCGTAAACTTCTCACTAACACGGTTAAATCATTTACACATGTATGAGATCGCGAACGATCCACAGGCATGCTCTGAATGACTACTGACCACATCATAGTAAGAGTTTACACTTTGACATCCTTGTCTTGCTTTTGTTTTGTTTTGGTTTGGACATTTGGACTTAGTTTGTTTGGACATATCTGTTATGGAATTCATGTGAACATTGCTTTAATATTTGCAATTCTGTGAAAGAATTTACTTGTATAACCATTGGAACGCGAACGGTCCACAAGCACAACTTATATGGCGATGAACCGCCAAAGCCGCTAGTTTAGAAATTCACCCGAACGTGATATCTGACTCTAGTAATGCTAAGCCTCTATCAACGTCTAATCGCGAACGATCACATGTTGCCTCATGCGGCAATCGATCGCGACGATCACATTCTGCCTCGTGCGGCACCCGACCGCGAACGGTCACAACTCACCTAATATGATATCCGATCACGAACGACCACATTTTGCCTCGTACGACACCCGACCGCGAACGGTCACTATTCGACAAGAACGACGCCCGATCGTGAACAATCACAAATCATCTAGAACGACGTCTAACCTCAAATAGCCGCCTTTCGTTTGAAGCGGTATCCCGACCGCGAACAGTCACCATTTTCTACGAACGGTATCCGACCGCGAATGGTCACATTTCACCATTTTCCACGAACGGCATCCGACCATGAACGGTCCTATTTCACCATTTGCCATGAACGGCATCCGACCGCAATTCCATCATTTACCGCGAACGGCATCGACCGCGAACGGTCCTATTTCACCTCAAATGGCATACGATCCCGAACGATCGTCATTTGAAACTATCGAGTTCTTTACAGGTTGTTGACAGGATATGAACATCCAGCTTATGGCATTACAAAACACACCTTCCAATCGCAAGGCATGTTTTGGAGGGCAAGTGTTATCCCGCCTTTTGGCAAGGACGTGACACCAAAAAATTGACTGGAAACTAAAGATAGTTCATCTCAAAGATTGGTTATACACTGCTTCGCTATGGATATCGATGAATTTTGTCTGAGTCCGGATCGGGCCATAGTTGACCAGACATGACAAGCAAGACCATAAAAGCCAGCGTTTCAAATTTCAGGTTAATCGGAGTTCGTATGAATGAGATATGTTCGATACAAGTTAGCTAAAATGTGTTGTTCTTATCCATCAGAAGGTCAAGGTGATGGTCTACTCGCATCGATCAGATTCGTATCCATCAGGATGAGTCCGCTTCGATCAATTTGAATCCATCACGTTCGAATCGATCCACCTTCACACTGCTCGAATCCATTGAACTCAGTCACTTTGTATCGATCAGAGCTCTCTCACTTAGCAGCCTTGTTCGCATAAATTGCATCGGTCGACTTCGTATCCATCGGCAAGCGTTTGTTCGAATCGATTAGGAAATGCCATTTCGTATCCATCGATTGAGTATGCTTGCTCATATCGATCTACCCAAAGTTATTGTTCGAACCAATTGAGGCTCGTTAGTTCGTATCCATCAATCGTACCCATTACGTTTGATCGATACGAACAGGGCCATTTTTATCGGTACGAACAAGCTTACTTCTATCAATATGTATTAGCAACTGCTATCGACTCTAACAAGGCAACGGTCATCGATACAAATGAGGCGAAGTTCATGGATGCGACACGATCAACTCGGCGCGAAACGTGGATCGATTCGAAAATCGCACGCCACGTCATCACTTGGACACGTGCAGCAATCGATGCGAATGGATGGATGATAAGGCTATGGATTCGAACACGACAGCCTATGCAAAACAAAATCTCGCATCGATCATACCTCATAAACCATAGGTCCAAATGCAACGAAATTTTCACAGGAGCTTACGTGCAAGCTAAATAACAACCCTGCCAAGTTTCAGCTCGATTGGATCATTTTTTGATCGATAGGAAATTGTTTCGTATCGATCACAGATCGAGTCGAAACTTGGTGGGATCGGTCGCGTGGGCCCACTCACATGCCAGAAGAAGTCCCCCAAAGTTTGAGCGCGATATCAGCCTCCTACACCTATAAATAGCCCCCTGAAGCCTATGAAAAAGGGATCTTTTAGCTGTTCGACGTCCAGACTCTGCCGGATTCAATTCTACATCTTACCATCACCATTGTATTCAAACTTCAGAGCTATTATCTACTGTATCCTGCTATAATAGATTGAAATCATCAAGTGAATCAATAAAGTCATAAGCTTCAAAGTGGACGTAGGACAGATCGTCGAACCACCATAAATTCAGTGTTGTTTACTGCTTTCTTTTGAATTTTCTGAGTGATTTCCATTCATGTTATTCATTTGAGATCTATGATTGTGAATTATGAATTATCGGGTGTTTATGACCAATTTTGGCGCAAACAATAACATAATATAACATGATATAGCAATTTACATATTCACTTGGTGTCACTTCATAGTTTATATAAGTAAATATGTCAAATGTGATTACTTACTTGTTTCAAGCTGGAGATAGCAAGACAAAGCGCACAAACGAATTCCAGAAGGCATGATAACACGATTATTTAACTTGAGTGGAGTGGTGAGCCAAGTTTTAATCTTGTGAACAACACATAAACAAGATAATATAAATATTATTTCAAACCAAATATACTTATGATTTCAACATAGAATACATATTAAAACGGTTTAAAAATGAAAGCAACTATGAACAAATTAATTTTAACCATTGCCTCAACCTTCACATACTCGGCCTAGGGCTTATGTATGCTTGGCCATAGTGGTATATCGGGCTAGTATATGGTATGCATGCATGGCTAGCAAGTGATAAAGGAGTGGAAGCTACAACCTGAAGGAAGATCAAGAGGTAGGCACATAAGTGGGTTTTTGGTGCACCATATAGGCTCGGCCTGACATGGGTTTGGCTTGGCCATGCAAGGGGATGGTCGCATGGGGTCTGGAGTGGAGGCCAGAGGTGGTGGAGGATCAAGCGGCGGCGGCTAAGGAGGAGCCAAGGTGGAAAAATGAAGGCTATGTGCATGAAGAGCTCGGCTGTGGCATTTGTTAAAGAGTTTGAAGAGTTTTGTGGTGCAAACAACTTAAGGGGGTCACGGCCTGGTCAAGACAGGT
The DNA here is from genome assembly GCA_030765085.1 of Allium cepa. Lineage (NCBI taxonomy): Eukaryota > Viridiplantae > Streptophyta > Magnoliopsida > Asparagales > Amaryllidaceae > Allium > Allium cepa. Next base: position 1,043,108,217 of record CM060941.1, on the reverse strand, counting down.
GGAGAGGTGGATGATGAGCCATGGATGGTGGTGGAGTTGGTCGGAGGAGGTGGTGGAGGAGTATGGCCGAGAAAATGCATGAAAGAGGCAAGGCAATTTACAAAGGAAAATCAATAAAAAGAAGAGGAATAAGTAGAAAAATATAAGAGCCATTACCTTCTTCCTTTCAGATCTAAAACCTTGCATGAAAAGTGAGATAAGAAGAGAAGTTTTCACGTGAATTGCATAAAGAAAAAGTCACGGCTATGACCACGGAATGGACGGCCCAAAGATTGAAGTGGTGGAAAATGAAAAGTCAAAAGTTTAAAGGTCAAAGTCTCTTGAAATTTCCACTTTTCTTTTATGCAAATAAACTAAAATACATGTAAATAAAATAAAATGAATACAGATAAAGTAAAATGAAATGAATAAATAAATTTTAGAAAATTTTGAAAAATATAAGAAAATAGTTATTATATATAAACTAGTATTGAAAATTAAAAACAAAATATAACTAGTTTTGGAAAAATAACTACAACACTTAAAAAAATGTATTAAAATAAAATATATACATAACATGACATATTACACATATATATAAATTAGAACAAGATATGACAAACAAAAATATTATTTATATAAATTAAAATAAACAATATTGTTAAATAAAACAATTTGCACACAATATTGTAAAAGCATAACTTTCACAATATTAATCAGATTTCAATGAAACGAAAAACAGTATACTTAAAATTTAATTTATTCTCATAATAAAATATAAAATTCAAATATTTAGATTTTAAATTTGAAAGTCAAAGCTTGACCATGTTGACCAAAAATTCACTTTTCTGGAAAATATTCTATTATTCATGTTTGGAATTATAATTCACATAAAAAAATCAAAATTTATATTTAAAATAACAAAAATTATTCATTTTAATAAATAAAATAAAATCAGTAAATTCAATTTAAAATAATAAAATTTACAATAAAAAAAGTCACAAAATACAGGGTTGTTACATGGACTCCTTTCACTAATGACATTCTGAATGACGGTATCCTAAAAAGTTCACTATGCCGACTATTTTGTCTAATGATCGAACTAGAGCCCAAAACCTCACTTGTACAAGTATAGTTGGTACATGGACAGAGAAAATGCTTCAAATATTGTACACTGTAAATGTTTTTCAATCTTCTTAGAGGGAATTACTTCCATGTGGTTCACTATGCTCCCACCAAAATCCATCTCCACTTTCAATTAATTAGCAACTAAATTCCTTGATCAGTTTAGGCTTCACATGGCACAACCAAAAGATGTGATGTCCTTATATGGCCTATTCCAGGGATGAAATGAATCTTTGAAATCTTTCATTAGTCGGTTCAACACCACGGTGACTGAACTAAGTAACCAAAATGAGGATATGGTCTTCATGGCCCTGGTCCGCACTATCCATCCGGACACCGAGTTCGAAAAATGGATCAAAATGAAACAACCTACCATTAGAAAGGACTTTAACCAAAAGGCAAGCTAGAACATGAGATTGGAAGAGGAGCTATAAGGGAACCTGCTAACTTATAACCAATCAATGCTGGCCAGAATGGTGTGGCAACTAACTAAGACGCAAATACCTCTGGGACCGCTGCAGCAAACACATAGAAGGATGGAAATCAGAAAAGGAAGAACCATAATTCCAATAGGCGAAATGGAGGTAACAAGATATTTAAAGGCTTGAGGCCCAAAGACTATACCCCGCTCAATTTTACTCTAGAGAACATCTACCTTGCAATAGAAAGGACGAAGGAGTACAAGAAGCCGCCTAAAAAGGAAGCGACTGAACAGCAGAAGCATTTCAGAAAGTACTGCCACTTTCATGAAACACATGGTCATAACATGAATGAGTGTCATCACCTTAAGAACTTGATTAAAGAGATGAATCAGGGAAACAAGCTTCAGCAGTATGTGAGGAAACCATAGAATCCTGACTAGCCCGTAGCACCCCATGCTCCTAGAGACCGAGGGATTCAATCCAGAACCAGCAAAGAGGGATCCAGACGAACTGACCAAAGACTCATCATTAGAACAGTATTTAGAGGATCTCATCCCACGTAGAAGGTTTGGGGAGAAATGGAGTGGTTGTAAGCTCATTAAGACATGCTCCAAAAGATTCGTGCTTCACAATCGAGGACGGAACTCCTACTAAGAAGCAGAGAACCCTGAATAATGACATAGTATTCCGGAATAGATTTATTGAAGGAATAGAAGCTCTGACCCTTGGCCCCATGGTCGTGACGGTAGGATTCTGACAAGCCATGACCCAATGAGTATTAGTGGACAGTGGAAACTATGTGAATATCCTGTTCAAACACATGTTTGATCAAATGAAGATCGGTATGAAAGACGTATCCGCTTGCCAAACAAAGATCCAGGGATTCACCGGTGAACTTAAACAACCTTTTGGAACAATTGATCTACCCTTAGAACTTGAGGAAGGCGACTGTAAGGTCGTCCTCATCCAGATCTTTATGGTTGTTGATAAAATATCTGCCTACAATGTTATCGTAGATCGGCATGCTTTGGCAGATTTTAGGATTGCTTTAGCTCAGTGGTGTCTAACCATGAAATTCCCGATAGAAAATGGAGTTGGGGTGATCAAAGGAGACCAAAATGCCACTAGAGAACGCTACATTGTGGAACTACGTGAGTCTAGAAGAAACGAAAAAGGGAAGAATATAGGGGGAACTCTCCACATTCGTAAACTTACCAAATAGCAACTACAGAGCCACCCCAGATTGGGAATAGTAGCCGATTCGACAACGCTTCAGCCCCTAGAAGAAGAGTTTAGAGGAGGATTGAGCGGCGCCGGCAGAATTGACGACGCCTGTCCCAGTCAATATGGATGGCCTAACACGGGTCCTGAAAATTAGGCCATGTCTAGAAACCAGATACGACAACGACTAATCAAATTTCTTCATGCCAACTTAGATGTATTCTTTGGATGCATTCTGATATGTGTGGGGTGTCATTGGAGATTGCATGCCATACACTTATCTATGTTTCATCTCAAATGGGTATCCAATCCGATCTTAGTCAATAAATTCAATGGAAAATATCAGAACATGTATCGACTATTAAGACCTAAACAAAGCTTTCCCAAAGAATGCTTTCCACTGCCCAGAATTGACCAGCTTGTGGATGAGACAACTGGACATGAATTATGGATGCTTACTTAGGATATAACCAGATCATGGTGCATAAGCTTGACGAGGAAAACACCAGCTTCATTACTGATCTAGGATTATACTACTACAAGGCGATGTCATTCGACTTAAAGAATGTTGGGGCAGCCTACCAACGACTAGTAAACGCCATGTTCAAGTAGCAGATCGGGAAGACTATGGAAGTCTATGTAGATGATATGTTGGTTAAATCGCACATAGCTGAAAATCACTTGGACAACCTTGCCGAAATGTTTGAAGTACTCCTCAAATATAGAATGAAACTCAATCCACTTAAATGTCACTTCGAGGTAGCCTCTAGAAAGTTACTGGGACTTGTCGTAAGCGCCAAAGGCATCGAAGTTAACCCCGAACAAATTACCGCTTTACAGGAAGTCGAGGCGCCAAGGAACAAGAAAGATTTACAAAGCTTGAATGAAAAGGTTGCAGCACCAAGTCGGTTCATCTCAAAAGCAACCGACAAATGTGCACCATTCTTTGATGCACTAAAAAAGGGAAAGAAGATCTTCGAATGGAATTAGGCTTGTTAGATTGCTTTGAAAGAGCTACTAGGACATAAGGAAACTCCACCAATCCTATCTAAACCAGTTGACGGAGAAGACTTGTTCATCTACTTAGCATTCTTGTCCCACGCATTAAGTGTTGCGCTCGTGCGAGAAGAAGCTAAGGTCCAGCAACCCCTATATTACTTCAGTAAAGGATTAATTAGAGCAGAACTGGACTATCCAAAATAGGAAAAGCTAGCATATTGCCTCTTGATCGCATTAGAAAGTTACGACCATACTTCTAGGCATACCCAATCAAAGTACTAACATGTCAACCTTTGATGCAAGTGTTGTACCACCTCGAGATCTTTGGATGGCTTATTAAATGGAATATTTAATTAAGTCAATATGAGTTCACTTACCATCCTCGTAGGGCGATCAACAGGCAAGTGCTGGTAGACTTCATTTTTGAGTTTATGGTGTGAGATAATGAGGAAGAAATTACTCAAATTACTCTGGAAGTGGAGTCACGTTGGAAGTTGTTTTCCGATGGTGCATTTAACAAATTCTACTTGGGGGCAGGAGTCATGTTCAAAACACTCAAAGGACGATATGTTTGCTATTCCTTATGCTTGGAATTCCCTGCAACAAACAATGAAGCAGAATATGAAGCATTGATAGTCGGGCTGAAGGTTGTGAAGGAACTCGAGATAAAGTCCGTACACTTCTATACCGACTCTCAACTAGTCGCCTATCAGATGAAAGGAAAATATCAAGCTCGGATAGAGAACTTCGCCCCATAACTATCTAAAGTGTAGGAATCACTGATAACATCGAACATTACACCATATTTCATATCCTGGGGGAACAAAACACGAAGGTGGACTATCTAGCCAAACTGGTTAGTTCCAGAGAAGCTGAATCATTGGGACTAATCCCAGTTGAAACTCTAACCGCTCCAAGCATGGGCCAAATGAATGTTGACTTGATTTTTGTAACAACTGAAGAACCAGAAACGTGGATGACACCAATCAAGGAAAACCTACTCAGAGGAACGTCTCCATAGACAAGAATCAATGGAAAAAGCTCCTTCGAAAGGCACCATGGTTCATAGCATAGGATGGGATACTCTACTGAAGGGGATTCTTTACCTCCTTGCTCAAGTGTGTGACCAACGACGAAGCTCGAAGAATCCTCAGGGAAGTTCATGAAGGTGACTGCTAAGATCATGCCAAGGGTAAACCTTACAAAGAAAGTTCTCCGATATTGGTAATTTTCGCCAACAGTAAACCGCGATGCAGCAAATTATGCATGACGGTGCGACCAATGCCAACTCCTTCAACAGAGCTCATATAGATGGTCAGCCCGTGGCCATCACAACCCAAGGAATCAATTTGATTAGTGAATTGCCAATAGCCAAAGGAGGAGCCAAATATGCTATCGTTGCTGTTGACCACTTCACCAACGATCTGAAGTAGAACCGTTGGCCATTATTAGCACAAAGAAAGTTATTAACTTTGTCACTAAAAACATTACTTACAAGTTCGGAGTGCCACAAAAATCATCACGGTAATGGGATTCAATTCGAAAGCGCTGAGTTCAAAGACCTTTGCAAATGCTTTCGAATCGAGAAAAGCTTTTCCACTTTTGCATATCTACAAGCAAACGAATATATGGAAGCAGTGAACAAGATCATCAAGTCCACCATCAAAAAGCAGCTAACTAAAGCTAAAGGAAATTGGACTGATGAACTTCCACTCACACTACGGGCTTACAAGACAACACACAAATTTGCAACCGAGCACTCTTCATTCACCCTGGAATATGATTCAGAAGCAACCCCAGTCGAGTTAGAAGTCCCTTCTCGACAAAAGAAAAACTTCTCGAGCAGCTCCTACTCGAGTAGCTCAATATGATCGATGAGAGAGGGAAGAAGTAGAGCTAAGGACTACTGCACACTAGAAATAGGTCACACGATATTTCAACTCCAAGGTCTGTAACCTTACTTTCGAAGTAGGATACCTTGTCCTCAAATGGGTCTGCACTATACCAGGAACATTCGGACCAAACTAGAAAGGGCCCTATGTGATCGGCCAGAAACTGGAAATGGCCTTATCCCGAGCTTGGAATAGCGAATTGCTGTATCGTTACTTTGTCTAAGACTATCTTTTGTATTTTTGATTTCCTATAAATAACCATCTCGAAATACTGGAGGCATTGTAAATAGGCAGAACCTGCCTGCCTTCTATTAATGAAATTATTTTGCTTTCTGAACCAATAAAACTGTGTTCACAAAAGTAACTTGCTGAGTCAATGGGGTCAAATCCACTGAATACCATCTAATCACTGCTTGAGATAGTGAAATTATGCTCAAGTACCCCCATCTACATACCGAGTCAATGGAAGCAAATTAATTCAAACCGTTGAATCGATGGAACTCAATCCCTGCCTTCTAAGGGCTCTGACGACATCGGGAATGCCCAAATCAAGGCCGCGCATTTCGTAAGCCATGCACTGCCTCTTGGATTATGGAATCATGTCCAAGCATACACAATTACCTAAGTTGCGCATCTGATAAGCTGCACATCGCTTCTTGGCTCGCAGAACTGCGACCATGCAAGCCTTGATCCAACGATGCGTATTTCGTAAGCCACACACTACTACTTAGGTCAGAAAAATTGCATCCAACGATGAGAGAACTCTCATATTGGAAAAAATTGCATACCGACCCTGGAGCCAAGAAAATAGCACTCCAAGGAGCAATATGTGTGCATGATTGCCTGAATGTCGGCATCGTAGTAAAATCACTTAACAAAATTTCAATTAATCGGTGTTGCTCCGGCATCGCCAATCACTTAAGTATGTAAATCAATTAAGTGCATAAATTGCTCCCAAGAGGCCTTTAAAGAGCTTTGTAGGTATCTTCAGCCAGAAGATCCCAAAGGTAGGAGTTACTGTATAGACTTGACTAGGGGCACCTAGTCGCATATTAAGTGTTTGGAGTAAATAGCCTTGTGAATTAGGGCCACACACACACCAACACTCAACCAAAATAGCAAATGCTTCACAGTTTTGTTACTCCAAACAAATAATTTTAGCAGTAATTACGAGACTAAATAAAACATTGATGAAGGCCATACATGCATGAAACATAGATAAGTAAACAGGTGAAGTTACAATCAAAATTCCAACTGTTTATTAATAATGTTTTTCATGTACAACAACAAACAGCGGGGCCGTGCCACACAATATCGGCCAAGAATAGGAAAAAACAAACACCACAGTTGCAACAACAAGAAGAAGTGCTAAGTGTAGACTCTGCACTTGTACAAAAAAGCAACCAAAAAAGCAAAAACTTCGCTTCATACATGGACAGATCATGACTTCTTGTCACCGCTTCCCCTGTCTCCCTTCCCACCTCTAATTGGTAACTTCTCAAGCTTCTCCCCTCCCTTTTTGATCTCGCTCTCCGAAACATGGCCATTAGCAGGCCTTCATTTGCCTTTGTGCTTATGGGATCTGTGAGAACTCTTTGATGACCTTTTCTGGTCTTCAACCTTCTCCTTCTTCACCGCTACTCTATGCTTCTCGGTCATCAGCTGCTAGGCCTCTGCTTTGTTTGGTTGGTTAGTTTGATCCGCTTGCTTCAATATATCAGTAGCTGCTAAGCCTTCCTCTTAAGATATAGAGTGGTCATCCAAACCATGCAGCGCTGCAATTTTCTTGTAGTGCGAACCAGGCTGCGAGCCAGATGCAGAGATGACGGTTGAAGCGGTCAGAATGGAAGTAGATCCGGCATCGTGACAAGGAGGCAAACAGGAAGAAAGGATTGATCTATAATATCAATATACAGAGCGGTTATCTCTAAAATTTCATCAGGCGTAAGTTGGAAGTCTTCAAGTGTGGGAGAGATAAGAAAATTACCTACTGTGGGGGTCTGCTCATGTGCCATAACTTTAAAGCCTTTGCCGTTGCTCTCTTTTGATGGTTGCATAATCACGAGAGAAGTAGAAACAATCCCCTCATCAGCACGAAGATGCGAAGATGGCTCACTATGGCCTGAAGAAAAATGACTGGTTATAGCCTTAGCGACAGCTGCGGCGTTAATAGCCTTTCGTTCCCTCTCCAATCCTAAGATTTCATGGCCCTCCACTAAAGCTTGGCGAGATTCTTCATTTAGAAATTCCTGAACCAACTTCTCTTCGGTATAACCACCACATATGACTTGAAATCGAGCCAGAATCTCTTTCCAGACTACGGAAAGCGTATGAAGGAACAACAGACCCAAGTAGCTGAGACTCCCTTGATGCATCACGAAGTTGACATAAAGGTCCAGAATGGTAGCATCTAAGCCTTCCATCTTCTTTGCGAAGGTATCTTGAAACTCTAAAAAGCTGGCTTCCATGCTAGTCATCTCTACCACCAGATACTTTTTCTCACCATCCAAAGTCGAAACTTTTTCGCGAAGGCAATTTCTTAAGCCTGTTCGGCGATGGTATTCTTCTACATCTCAACCATCGTCTCGCTTATCATGAACATTTCTTTCAAAGCCACCTCATCAGTGAAGCACCTCTTTAGTTCATCTTTATATATGAGTGTGGCTCGGTTAGTGGATTCTTTCAGCTCCTTAAACAAAGAAGCACTTTTGCGCTCTCTCTCTCTCTCTCTCTCTCTCTCTCTCTCTCTTGAGGGCATCATCCTTCTATTTATTCAGCCTCTCAATCTCCACGTCACGATCCGAGAGCTGCTTCTTGTACTTATTCTTTTCGGACTCGAATGAGAAAATTTTTTAGTAGTTGTTTCGATTAATAGTGGATAGCTACATGCATACTTTTTCCACCCTCAGCTTGCTCCAATGCACTCTGAATCGCATAGTGATGGAGTGAATAAGATTCGCGTGAACTGGCTAAAAATTATGCTTATAAAAAAAACCTCCTTAAGAACAATTTAGGAATGCACTTGCAGATGTAGGGGACCAGTAAGGAGAATGTAAGGTGCATGCCTAAAAATTAGGAGAGACGGTCATAGCAGCATGAGTGGAGGAGGTCACCACACAAGAAGTAGGAAAATTTATCCTAATGGAAGCAAGAAGCTATGAAGCAGGTTCTCGCTTTTGGTCTCATTTTGGCCTCTTTAACAGATCTTCTCGCTCAATCGGGCTCTTTCTCTTCCTATAGCCACTTCCTCTACCATGGCCTTGATCTTTCTTAGCACGGCGATCTCTTCCGCCTCCATACCCTTCCTCTTCTTGCTCTCCTCATCAATCTTCTAGGCAGCATGCTACTTGGAAGAGTGTCTCTACGAACACTGAGACTCCAATACTCGAACAAAATCATTGTAAAAGCCATGAGACATGATTCCTGTAGCAAATAATAAAAGGGATTTAGGAAAGAGGTGCTTAATGAACTAAAACATCCTAGAAAATAATAGTAATACAAAATGTGTGATCCGAGTGAACTGTGTGCTGCAGTTTAACGACCCTAGTAGGGTACACAAACCGAATCGGTCACCGAATAATGTTAGGACATTGATTCCTATAGGGATGATTTGTGTAAGCTAGGAAGGCAACCCTTTTGAAGTGTCCATCAAGTTTCCCATATTCACAAAAATGTCACTCGTATGTCCCAAGTCAATATCGGCACCTTCCGGCAAAGAGCTGGATACTGGTTCATTCTTGGGAGAAGCTACTTCAGTGGGCTCTTTCAAAGGAGGTGAGGGAGCATGTCTAGGGCTCAACTCTGAGGCCTTATTGCCCAAGTTAACGTCAACCTCATTAGTGTGCCAATCTATTTCATCCACATTTAGAGGATGCTCCTCACTAGTCTCTCCTTCCTTCTTCCATTCAATCAACAAAGCTTTTCCCTTCCGTTGAATAGACACTTCTTATTTCTCTTCTGGGATTGATGGTATTTTGAGTCGGCTATCAACCCCGACTTGAATTGGAATCTCCTCAAGGGTCTTCTCTAATCATCGAATGGGTCACCATCTTCTTCCTCATCATCGTCGTCATCATCTTCACCAGAGTCATAGGAAGAGAGAAAATATAATGGATCCAGGCTCTAGAGCGGAAAGGAGTGCTAACGAATCCAAAGGACCTCCCAGAGTGTAAAAGCCCACATCGATGAAGATTTTCATCTATGAGCAAGAACCTAATCATACGCTCTTAAGCATCGACCACTTTTAGGGTGCTAAGAATAGTACCGAGTGCTGAATCCTTGTTAATCTTTGGAAGAACTGCAAGGAATATACGATCATTTAGAAGGCTTGTAGTAATTAGGGAAATTCCAAGCATTGTGAAAGAAACTTACCCCTATGGTCTATAAACGTGTGAATCCCTCTGGACATTTAGCAAAAAAGAACTAATTCTTGAAAGAAGGAACTTTTCTGGGAAGATCCAGTATATGTTTCCGACTATATTGTAATATAGGCCAGTAATGGGTTAGCCTCTCTCTTCTTAAATAATAGAAGATACTGCAACTCAGAAAAACTCGAGGGACAATTAAGCGTCAGCAAGGACAAAACATATAGGCATGTCATCGTGGCATATCCATTTGGAAGAATCTGAAATGGGGCCAATCTAATGTTTTGAAGTACCGTCATTAATAAGTGATTGAAATGGGGCATTGCACCGTACATGCACATATATCGGTCATAATCCACAGTATCCAGAAGGTGGCCTACTAGAAAATTCACCTCTTGATGGCAGAAGCATGTCATCCTCTAGGATACCATATTGTGAGCAAATGCTTCGCAACATCCTATATGTAATAATTGAAGGAGCTATCTCTAGAGGAACATGTAAGGCTCTGAAGTTAGGAGGATTGCGATCGATGATGGGACTGACTGGAATCAGGCGACCATATTGAACTAAAATTATGAAAGTCACAGATCCAGTTGGAATCGACGATGACTCCACTTCAGAAAGAGGTGAGTTCCGCTCAACTGATTTGCGCTGAGAAGATTTGCACTTCATTCTATATAAGAAAGCTTGCATTCAAAATGTTCAGGTATGCCTAATCTCTAAACTGTAAACCCTAGTGTAGTTAATACTTCAAATTCGGAAGATAATTGACATGTACCAACCACAAATCGGATTCTACGTATTAACTAGGGGTGTGTGTGATGTGTAATCTAAGTGAGAATGGGTTCGATGTCCTGAACATTGTGAATAAATCATTACATGTAGATGGCTCACTCACATCGAAAAGAGCGATCTGTATCACCTGTTAATTTCTTTTCTTCTATACTTACCCGTTATCGATCAACGATCGATAACGGATCCGTTATCCGAAGGGACATGGGAAGCCTTCCTATTCTAGGTACACTAACTATACAATGACATGACCAATCCGAGGCAAGCAACTATATATCGATGTGTTTGAATCGAGTAGAGAATTCTCATTATAAATCGATTTTAGCTCTCTAGAAAGTGATAACAACATTAGTTGCATATAGGACGCTACCCTAAGTTATTATCACCTCCTAGAAAAACCAAAATCAATCTGCAAGATGCCGTGTCGGGATCAACTGTGTAACTCGATGCAAGTTAATTTTGACTCTATGGATGAAGATAACTAAACAAGTCGAGCACTGGGCAAAATCCTAGGTTCGTTACATGAAAAATTCAAGACTCGATTTGCTATCCTCTTTCACAAAATCACAATCAGCTCGAATCTTCCACTATATCCATCACCAACACAACTTTATCGTCGATTGCTAATGCAGTAATACGCCAAAATCCACATCACCAACCTTTAAAATTGAGAAAGATGATTTGATCTCTGTTTCAAGACAACCCAAACAAGGGTATTGGATGGATTAGATCGACAACACCTCAAAATGAAAGAGATCATGATGGTGTGACCCACTTAAAACAGCAGCGACGGCTCTAGGAAGTGGTGCAGGTGGATTTGGTGTGGAGCTCAGTGGCGGCAGGTCTGAAGTGGACAGAGTGATTGAATCGACTAGCTAAGGCTTGGAGAGATCGTATTGGCTGAAGGAAGGGGGCTTCGATCGAATGGAAATGAAGAGAAGTGGGGGGTCCGCTCAAGAAGAGAAAGGTGAAAATTTTATCAAGCAGTTGGACCGGTACTGATCCAATTTTACTCCTCTAAATGGTCTTGAATTTTCCCTATTCGACCTACTTGATGTTCATATTCATTTATGAAATTATCAAGTTAAGATCACTCTATAATTACAAACAATGGAATTCACACTAAGGACTGGACAGTTAACCGGTACTTCATAGATAGCCTTTCAAGATGGTCAAGTATGACCAATGGATCTCCTTAAAACAAAATCCCAAAAATAAACAACTCCAGTGCATACCTTTTTTTAACGAAAGCGTATTCTAGGGGGAAAATGCTAATTGGATTTTTAACCCAGCAGAATTCAATGGGAGGCAGAACATTCAGATTAAACCAGAATGACTTGAAACTTGATCGAAAGCCCAAAAATAAAGGATAAGAGTTCCCAAGAAGTTTGGGCCATTTTTATGCAAACATTTTGGATCAATACCGATCCAAAATATTGCTTTATTGAATCTCTGATCCACTTGGTTTGCACTCCTATGTCTCCACTAAGCTTATCTACCAAGTTAGGTTATGTTCCAAGCATCCGAGTTCAAAAAGTGGAGGTTCATCTGATTCGAAATACAGTTCAGTCTAACCCACAGGTGAATCATCATCAAAAAGTCCAAAACGCTACGAAATTACACGAAGGGCATCATTATGAAGTAAGAAGCTTGACCAAAAAATCGAAGTCAAAAATTGGCTAAGATTTTGGTTGGTACCGATTCAGTTGGGCAAAATCGGTACCAATCCAAAAAATGGCCAATTTTGGATACAAACATTCCGAGCTCTCTCTGCCTGACAGCCATAAGGTTCTGACAAAGCGATTCTCTACCCAACAGCCTTTTAACCCCTATAAATACCATCTCATCTGCAATGAAAAAGGTATCTGCGCCAATCTCTGCTGAAATTCTGCCATTATTTATTCACTCTTCTTCTCCTTCTCAACAGCCATTAAAAGGCAACTGAGATATTTCCAGTTGTCTCAAAACAATGATGGCTTGATCTAACTTAGGAAAGAATCATATTGTCAAACTCCTTTGTAATAGCAGTTGATCAGTAAAATCTATAGAGTGGACGTAGGCTTCGTTAACCGCTGAACCACTATAAAAATCTCTCGTCTCTTTACTTTTTCTGCCTATTGCTTTTTCTATTTTATTTACCTTGATAAACAAGGTTGGTGCTTTCACACTTAATTCAGGATGTCGATCCATTTTTTAGGTTAACAGGAATTAATAGCAATTTAAAATAGATTGGAATTTATTTACCAATAAAGTAAAAGAGCAAATACATGGGTGAAGTAGAAAATTAAAATTTAGACTTAACAAAATTAAGCCCGTTTGGTTTTTTTTCTTATGTTTAGAGGAACTCCTCACTTCCCCATTCATTTTCGACCCTAATTCACAAAAAGCAAAAGTCTCGACTAACTAAAAAATAAAACAAAACTAGAGCATGATGCATGATTGGCATCGGTGAACAATAACCCAAGAGGGCAGATGCACAAGCACATCTCATCTTAGCAACAATGATGGCGCCGCAATTGACATGGAGTAGTAGTGAAGTGGAGGAAGAATTTAGTCTTAGCAGCGATAAAGGGTGGTGGCAGATTGCAGGGTTATGCGACCTGAAGCACGATGATGGCAGCTACTCTGCGTGATGATTTCCAAGCAATGGAGCATACTTTGGGCATGATGGTTGATGACGATAATGGGTGATGCAAGTGTGTGCAACAATGGAGGATGCTGGCATTTTTTTTGCCAAGGTGATGTGTTGACTTGGTGTTGTGCGTAGCAATAAGTGGAGACGAAGGAATAATGGTAAATGTGTGCCAACTAGAGATTGAAGTGGTAAAAATTTGACTGGCCTTTGCAAGGAAAATGAGATGAGTGAATTTTATTTATTCACAACTTTGATCAACATATTCTGTTTACATGCTTTTGATTGGTTGTTGCCTTGACAAATTTAATTTAATATGGATTTGTTTGGTTGGAATTGCTATGTTATTGTATGGGATTGATTGATTGTTGTTTGGATGTTAGTTGATTATATTGGTTGGAAATGTCAATTTGTACATGGAATTCTATCCGACTGTGAATTGAACTATATATAATTTATATGTCGATATATGTGTACTTTATAGATGAGCGAAGTTTGATGGAACTCGACTCGGGGCATACAATAAATTTTTAATATTGATTGGTTGATACATATTCTTGGATTAATTTTAATCCATAATTTATATATTTAGATATTTAATTATTTTCTTCTTATTAAAAGATTTCTGAGAAGTTTTGGGAAAATTATTTAAGGGTTTAAAAATGTTATACAGGTATTTTATAAATAATTTACTAAAATGTTGCCTCATTTAACTATTTTTATATTTAAAAATATACTTTTAATTATAATATATAGTTTTATTTCGATTATAAACTTTTTTAATCACTTTTATTATAGTATTATAAATTTGGAAAATATTTTAAAGGTAAAAGTTAAATATATAATTAAAAATATTAATAAAGTAGAGATTTCTATAAAGGATATTCGGTTCGTAAAACAATCTTGAATGTTTTAAATATGTAAGTAAAGATTTGGAAGTGAATGTTAGTATTTAAATCTTTCTTTCGGTATTATATGAATAAAGTAAATATGCTATTTAATATATATGTGTGTATATATATTAATAAATAAATAAATATATATATATATATTAAAGGGACTTAATATTTTCATAATATAAAAATTGATTTTAGAATTTTTAATATATTCTTATAAATACAAATTCTTTTCTAATTTATGTTTGAATATTTTAATTGTTTTCATTCTGTATGACTAGAAATCTGAATAAACGAAGTTAAAATACCATTTGGGATGGAACAATCGGTAATATTTCTCCGTAGTGTTATGAGATTGTACTTAAGTAAAGTGAGGCTCGTCAGTGAGAGCAAGTTGGATGCCCTTATATTTATTGATTTTGTGTGCCACTATCATAACGTGTCCTATTATTGGCGTTGGAGAGAACCAGGCGGATAGAATATACCTTAGCAGTCTAATCTTTGGGTTGCGCCCCAGATCTATGACACATTTATTGGATATTATATTTGATGTGCATCAAAGGATTTGGGTTAGGTAACACATAGTGTAGGTACCCTATAGCCTCTTTGTGTAGCAAGGGCATTAGTTTGTTACCTATAGGGGCTAAGCAGGATCATGATTGAGCCTACGCATAGGAGAGCCAGTGGTGAATATGCATCACGGTATTCATTGAGCTAACTGAAGATTGAAGAAGCAGGTCAGGTTAATTGACCTTGGGCTCCTCGAACTAGCGTATGGCCATCAGTCTCCCTTATAGTTCTAATGGAATGGTAGATTGGCATATGCTATTAATACACCTCACTTAAGTATAGATATGGGTGAGGCGAAGTGGTCTACGCATTGATTTATATATGACTCTATTTGGGACTTCGTGTATGTCATATAAGTATTCCCCATCATAATATTATTCTGATTTATTTATATATGAGGAGATGAGATTATATCTGGATAAGTGTCCAAAGTATAGTGGATTTTCATATCTTTTATTGTATATGATTTTCAGATAAGAGGCATATATTCTATATTGGCGTTGGTATTTTATGATTGAGAAATATACTTGGACATTGTTGTTTGCTAGCCTAATTATACTTGATGAAATCTCATATTTAATGGTTTCTAGACTTTGACAATGATTCTAGATATGTATGATTCACCCATTTGATATTATTTTGATTGGATAATATTTAGTGTGATTTTATATGGGTGATGACATATTTATGCTGATTTCATGGTTGTTGCTGTTTTGTTGTGCTATTGATTGTTTTTCATCACCATTATACTATGCATATTATATATGTGTGTGTATGTGTGTGTGTGTGTTGACCTTTACATTTAGATATAGTCTGATCGTTTGTTATTTATGTAATACTCGGGTCCGTTCGAGACATTTTAGGTTCTAGGACAATAAGACCAGCTTGTGTTTTTTTGGCCATAGAGAAGACTATATATTTAGTATTGTAGATTATAATCCTTTATTATATAGTCCCTTGAGTGAACATCATTGTGATGTATATTAAACATATGTTGTATATTTTTTATTTTTTATTATTGCTGCAATATTGACCCTATGATCTTTGATATCTATTGTATATAGTGTGTTGTTCTATCTTAGACGCACACATATTTATTGCTTTATGCCGAAATAGTGTACATATATGTGAGTTATTTATTCGATGTCTAGTTTTATCACAAGGGAACATTCATGTGTATACCTTATATAGCCTCATTCTCTATATTATCTGACAGTATTACTCAGTAATACTCTTGGATAGTATGAGTATACAGGTGAGGTGTTTCATTTTGGTATCAAAGCAGATATAAAACAATACATCACATAAAAGAGACGCTAATTTTGACTTTAGATAAGACTTAGAGTCCTTATCCCCTCAGTTATGTTGGGTAGTTACCCTATATTAAGGGATAGTAGGAATATATGGTGATTACTGGGGCAATCATCTAGGGACGTACTTGTTATTTTTTCTATATGTATTATATATATATATATATATATATATATATATATATATATATATATAATTTTTAGCTCAATCCTTTTGGCTTGTTTGCCTTCGAGTGAAATTTAAGTTGTTGATGAGAAAGTTAAATAGGGAATGGTTAGCTAGACAAGTCGTATCAGCATTGGTGTTGTTGAATAAATCTCTATGTAGCTATAATAAGAATGCAGTGGTTCACTTAGGGAAGCTGCAAAAGACCCTAATTCAAACTTTGAATTATGAATACATCATAACTCTAAACTGTGATGTGGCGAGTTTGAGTAAAGGATCCAGTATCATCAGAGTTGCAAAGAAGAAATTGATAGATAGCTTTCCCCTGAAGGCATTTGTTTGCTTGGTTGAAAATGGATGCATTATTGCATTAATGCTGGTTTGATATTTTGGATGTGTAATGATATTCATTGTTATTCATGATGGATGAATTGGATGCTTATATGAGTTCTGACAATAAATATTTCCACAAAAGCAGGAAAATGATTTGATAAAATACGAAATTGATTTTATAAGGTGATTGAAAATATTTTAGCAGCTTATTCTGATGTTAATTTCACTACGCCATAGATTGCATACTGCAACACTAAGAAGTGATGCAGGAAGTGCCAAAAAATGTTGTTGTAGGCTAAAAAAGGGCAAAGGCAACACTTTCTCGGTGATGCATTTTGCTTGCGTTGCCCTGGAGTCAAAGACAACAACTTTACGGCCCTAAGTCAACATCGGTTCTGTTGTTGCCACAGGTACCAAATTTACTAAAAAGTGGGCCCCACAATCCGGGCTCCAACATGTGGTTCCATATTGTGGGGCCCACTAATTCTGTGGCCCACCTTTACGGAACCCTGTTGTGGGGCCCATATTCATTAATCTATGGTAACACTTTTACCATCCAATAGCAACACTTTGCCAGTTTATTACCACATTTAACATCACATACTGCAACATTATATCATATCTATGGAAACACCTTTTGCAATTTAAATTGGAAATGTACTACAGCATTATACTACTGCATCATTATATCGTATCTATGGCAACATTATACTGCAACATTATATCATATCTAATGGCAACATTACACTGCAACAAAGAACTTTTCATTTCAGAATAATCAGCAACACAAGTTTTTCTTAGTCAAATACAAAATAACGAACATACTTAAAAACATAGCCAGTGTATTCACAGTTACAGTCAGTACGTACTAAATTCTACTTATTAACAGTACATTCATATTTGCGAGCCTTCAGTGCCATCAGTGCCTCCAGTGCCATCACTGCAGACGGTCGCACAAAGATCCCCAACAGTTCTTCATTTGATTCGTTGGACTGATACAAATTAAATGAAAAAAAGTTAGACAAGCAAAAGGATATCAAACCAATTTTTCCAGAACATATATCACTAATCAATTCCGAAATTATACTCAAAGTCAAAGCAAAACTAAGGTAAATATGATCGCCTTTACATAAAAACAAATCTCGGTTCAAATGAAGAACAGAAACCACAAGTGCACACAAGCTAAAAGTATCAAGCAACTCACAGATGCAAAAATGGAGCAACAGTAAGTTCTCAAGCAGCTTACAAGTGCAAAAGTAAAGAAACAACAAGTATAAAATCACAATATATGTAGCAACAATATCAGAGCTTTTTCAAGCATCGTATCAAGTGATGTATCAGTTTTGCAAAATTCAAGGCTCAGCTAAGGAAAATATGCATAGTAAATATCTCATATGTCTATGCTTTCAGATTATTAACTATAAGCACAGAGATAAATTGGTATGGTACTCCTATAGCATTGAATGCCATCAAATATAGTGTTGTTGTCACCTGTGTAACACAGCCATTCAATAATTGAACTCTCCATTTACATCATCATGAGAAGCTTATATTTGTTTAATGCAAGGAAAATAATCAGATGCTTAAGATGTGTAATAACATGGGTTTTGAAAATAAGCACATTTGAAAAACAATAATAAAAAAGAGGAAAATCTAAAAATAGCTGTGATAATTAATCATTTGAACATAAATGAGATGACCTTTTGGGCATAGGTAATTAGTACATATCAACCAAACAAGGATGTAAAATTGCACCTCAAATAGATATACACATGATTTATCCTTATCAACACTTAGAAAAACTGTCAAGGACCAATATTAAAGTGAAAGGCCTCTACAGTGTGGATCTAGAGGTACCGGGTCAAATTTCCCGGACATAAACAACCATATTATTGGCATTATTTTAAGAAAAATTATCTACATTTACTGTACTTTGAAGGATCATTGGCTATAGGTTGTTTCATTATTGCTTCTTAGAAGAAAAAAAAGGTCATAGCAAAGGGAATTGCCATGATAAACTACCAGTTCAAAATTTTCAGCAATCAAAAGTTTAATTTACCCTATGCTGTTGTTTACTATAATAGCTTTGCATCATAAAAACCAGTTTGCATTCACAATCAATAGCGTATCCTCAACAAAAATTACTCGATCAAAATTATAAAGGACGACATAGATTTTGTCCTCTGACGAAATTTGATCATCAAACATCTACAAGGATGAAATTCAGCCACCAACAGGAAGTTACTAAGGTTATGTAAAATATAAATGCAAGCGATGAAAATTTCCTGGAGTAGTCTATGAAAAGAGATGGGATGGTGGTCAGCCATGTTCAAGGCGTATGCAAGCTAGCAAAGTCTTTAACACTTTGCAAGGGTTGTTTACATTTTTCAACATTTATTTTTGTTCACTACTGCTGATATTTTCCATCAGAGGCAACAAAAATGGAGCTAACAAGGGAAATCCTATCTTTAGGACCGACTTATAGTGTGGCTTCATTATAATAGCGCACAAGGGTTATATGAACAAAAAACATAGGATGATTTACTGGAAAATGCCCAAACCATTGAACTGTTTACAATAAATGGTATGTCTTATGACTTGATACTTGAATAGTAGTATTATTTATTTTATTTTTACAACCTACAGAATACTGTTGATTCTGGATACATTATTAATTATTCGGTAAGAATACTGCAATTAGTTAGTGGAAGTAGTTCTCAAATAAGAGCAAGGTAATACCATTTACTATTTATCTGTGGTTTCCCGGAGTTGAAAGTCACAATATTATCACCAAGCGAGATTGCTTTCTCCAAACTCTTTAAACATAAACCTAGAATAAAAGTCAAGATACATAGCTAGCATCCATAAAAAGGGTGTGGAAGTAAAATGCTGAGACTTCTTTTATTCAAATGATTTTTTCAAAATAATAATAATAATTGTATTTCAGTATCTTTGCTATTTAAAGGGGTTGATGAAAAAAATAATTATGAAGGCGTGATAATGATGTTGAGAGTAATGAATCTAACCGGTCAAACGACACATGATCTGGTTAGGGAGGATGCCATCACCTTTTGCTTTTGAAAAGAGTGTAAAGCCCAATTCTGCTTCACCTTTTCTACAATGTAAGATACAACAATCAAATACTCTTAACTACTGGGATGTAAAAGCACATATATATTACTTTTCACATGCTACAATTAATATTGAATATGTGACGACATTGGTTTCACTCCCGCTTCTCTTATTTGATCTAGAACTTCAACAGCCTTATGTAATTGATCCCCATCACCTGCACGAATTCATTTATCAGGTTTATGGAAATATAGAAGTGTTATATGAATAGGATGCTTAATTTAATATTAAGAATAACAGGTACAAATTATCTAACATTTAGAATTCAGCGAAGCCAAATATTTTTGACTCGAAAACGTAAATCCAGACTATGATTGCTAACCCGTAAAATACAAATAAGGATAATGTATTAATGTGACATGTGAATCAAGCAAATTAACTTTGTGTGTGTGAGAGTGTCAGTGTGTGTGTCTGTACATGCGCGTGCGTATGTGTTTACAACTCACAAATCTCTTAAAAATTGTTTCTCATTTATGTTTACATTAAAAATTTCTTGCTGCAACCTATCGACTGCCTAGGTACCCCGTATGTGCATGCGTGTGTATGCATGTGTGTTTACAACTCACAAATCTCTTAAACATGGTTTCTCATTTATGTTTTCATCAAGATTTTCTTGCTGCAACCTATTGACTGCCTAGGTACGCCTATTGAAACTATGTAGCCAAGAATCAATTCGGATTCTCTTTGGTTTTGATGTTTAGCAAGCTGACCGTACAGGCCCGTCGATTAATAGTTCATATAATAGTAAATAATATATGGACTTAACCTAATGTATCCTGTCCTACTTGAGATTCCTCAATGGTTCCAATAATCTTGTTACAGAAAAATCTCCAAGGCCAGGCCAATCGAGCTTATATTGATAGCACTTTAGAATGCATGGATCTGCGTATTACACAAATCTGGCATCCATCTTGATTCACTTGTGAATCTGCAGTAGCAAAATCCATAGGAAGCAGCAGCCAGTGCATTAAGATAATATTTTAAATCTACAGTAGCAAAATCCATAGGAAGCAACAGCCAATGCATAGGAAGGAGTAGCAAAATTGACATGAATCTGCAGTAGCAAAATCCATAGGAAGCAGCAGCCAGTGCATTAAGATAATAGTTTAAACTTCCATGAAATCGACATACCTAACCTATTCAAACACATTAATTAGCAGTAGCAAAACCGAGTACCATACCTAGACCATGAATCTGTATTAGCTAACAAAAACCCAAAATATGACGTACCTAACCTATTCGAGATTTCAATCCAAGCTCATATGTTTCCATGAACATGAAATAGGAACAGAGGAAAGGGTGGATGAACCGGTGTCCTCTTCTTAACTGTTCTGGCATCTATCGGACTTCCAGTTCGAAGGAGACGAACGAAGGTCAGGCAAGGGGAAGAAGTAAAATGATCGTAGAAAAGCGACTGATTTGGGATTTGAGATTTAGAAATTTAGGATCGATGATGGTTGAGAAGCAACGATGAAGTAGACGATTTGGGATCTGGGGATCAATTTGGGATATAGGGTTCTAAGAAAATTGAAGGGGTGGAGGGCGGGCGTTGAATGAAAATTGGAGCGGGCGTTAAAAATTGAAGCGGCGGAGTAGCCCTTCAATATTTTGTTAACTTTTGCCGCTTTGTTTTTGCTTCCCACGATAAAAATTATTTTAACCCGCTTTTTTTCAGCCATCACTCATTTTTTATAATATTTTTATAAGTCTATAGCTACTGCAACATAGTGTTGATATCTATGCTAACATTATGAAGCTAATGTTGTAATAGATAAAAATCAGCATAGCTATCGTTACATTGTAACTAGTAACATCTTGTATTTTCGTTGCAATTGGCCAACTATGGCGTAGTGTTTGTTCGTCAAGCGTTGGTCGAGACGTCTGGACAATGTTACCGATAGGAATTCCTAAACACTAGAACATGACATTTCAACACAATGGTTTGAAAAGAATAACATGTTTTAAAAAGAAAAAAACAATGTGATGAAAATAATACAACACATGAATATATATATATATATATATATATATATATAAGTAATGTTTTGGAAAATGGAGAATTACTATTTTGAAAATAACTTATACGGATTTTTGAAATGTTATAAATAATATTTTGTGATCTAACTAATATTTCGAAAATAATATTTTGAGTGATGTTTGAGATTTAAAAAAAGAATAATGAAGTTTGAAAAAAATATTTGTATTTTATTCAAGTATTTAGTAAATTACATTTGCAAGGAAGAACGATATTTAGTTTATTATAAATTAAAATGTAGTTTGGAATTAATGGAGTTTGAGTTTGAATTATTTTCCAGTTTAAAGTAATGTGATTTGTGTCTAGTTTGAATTTAAAATTTGTTGAAGAAATATTTTATGGATTTTGAAGTAGAAATGAAGTTGATTCCTTTTTTGTTTGAATTTAATGTTTTGCAAAAAGGAAATTTTTATTTTGTACCTCTCTCCCCACCCCCCCCCCCCCTCCCCACACACACACATATGTATATAGAGTTATATAAACTTCTAAAGTTATTTTATTAGATGGGAATTCTTTGTAAATCAATATTAGAATCTACTTTAAATCTATCGGTTTTTTGAAAATAGACTAGTGTGAACCCGTGTTTCGCACACGGAATCACAAAGAATTGGAACTGAATTTGTGTGTGTATGAATGTTAAATTTTAAGCAGAAGATATTCAAGATGACGAATTTAGGTATAATATACAAAAAAGGATGAATATTAAGTTGTCATTGTTCTTAACTATATTCCCATGTACAAACAACTAAAAAAATATTTATACAAATAGAATACAACAAATGTTTTTAACAAACTTTTTATATATACTATAGCAAAAAATGTTACTAGAAACATTAAGCTATTTTCTTTGAATAGGATATGTATTCATATTAAATTTAAGATTTGTCAACTCTAACATTTTCTAGATCCACTAATCCTATCATGTTTAGAAATTCCAAAAGTTTAATCGTGCCATACTTCGTTAAAATAATCAACGCAAATGATGGAATATGACTAGATAACTTGATAATTGCAATCTTTTATTTTTCCTTGCACATCAATAGTTCTTGAATTTGCTATTAACTTTTTACTATATTAGTGCATGTAAAATTAAAATCATTGAAAAACAAACTTAAACATCTCTAATAAAGAAGAATAAAACTATACAAGAAACAAAATATGTAAAAATTTGATTAAACGAAGTAAATAAACATTACTAAAGCTATACGAATCCTAAATGAATGTTAAAATCATTTAAAGTCGATCGTGGAATTTAAACATTGAAAAAGTGAACAAGGAAGCAGAATATGCATGTTACATTGAAATGAAGAATAGGGAAATAAAGAATCTGGAGGTGACATTTAGTGTTCAATACTACGTAAATCATACATAATAAATTCCTAACTATTTTTTCATTCATCATTCGTAGTCATATGGAAATAATACAAAATTCTATGTATAAATTACAATTAATTATGCTGTTATTTCAATTTAAAGTCAAATTTGATCATCATTATCTCATAGAGTGATTTTAACGTTGAAATCGAGTATTAACATTTTCAATAATAAAAAACATTAACAGTTATTAAGCTAATTATATACAAACAACCAAATGTATTTATTGTAACACTTCAATGAGATATGGAAAAATAAATTCAAGTCAATCAAAACATTAGGCTGGACAACTTACCAACTTAAAACGATCCACCAACATAATATAAATGATGCAATTATAGCTCCTTATCTTTGAATTTGAAACTGTAAACCACTTTTTTTTATTCTTAGCAATTGTTCTTATGTTTTTTTTACACTAATTTCTTCTGGAAGTTTGTATTACATTCATTACAAATATTTATTTATTTCGTTCTATAATTTATTTCCTTCGATATACCAATCAATTTTCTTTTATATATAATTTTCCCATTTATTTCTTTGCATAACGTTTTGCATACAATCCCTTTTTTGTTATGTCCTTTATATAAATTATAAAGCAATTACACTTAGCGTGTTTTTTTGAGAAGCAACAAAAAAAGGATAGTAGGAGTTATTAAATTCAATCAATTAAAGATGCGTTTTTATTAAAAAAAAATATGTGCTAATAAAATGATTAGTTGAATACGTATAGTACTCTTAATCAATAATATTATAATACAAATAAACATTGAAAGATACAAAATTATAGATGAAAGCAATAAAAACAGCGTTATCCATATAAGCTATAGCAGCTTTTATTCTAATTGGCACCATTAACCTATATAATGTAACACAAATTACAATTTTTTAATTATAAATAAATTCATAATAATATAAAAATTAATAAAAAAATCAATAATCAATGTTTATCGACATACAGTCAGATGCATGCATCGTTCTCTATGGTATAAACTCAAAAATCCCATTAAATCTCAATAATTTTCAAATGATTTTAAAACAAGAATCTAAAATCATTAGAAGTTTTTGCAAATCCAATCATTTATCCAATCATTCTAAGAAGGATGAAAATGAGACATACAAATAAAAGATAGATGATGTCGATTATGGATAAGAGAACATATCTAGTTATAAATTAGATAAATAAACTTTAAAAGGAGAAATGACCAATATCTTAGACTAAAGGAAAAGAGTAAAATACATTTTCCTTTTCTATTAGTTTTTTCATTATTCATTGGAGAATGATAGGAGTTCCTTTGAACTAAGAGATAATGAAGATATGATGGAAAATTAAATAAGAAATGAAATTAAAAATTGAAGTTTAAATTCTAATGGGGTTAAAGGTTGAAAAAGAGTAGGTAAAAGGAATAATTAGAAAATATTTCTTCAATTTATTAAGGGTAGAGTATATAACTTAAAATTGAACGAGAAATCCATAAATAAAAGGTTTTACGTATTTATGTCTAGGATTTTGTAACTTATTCATGCCATACTGAATTGTTCCTTAACTCTAAGTTTTAAATGGACTAATGTTTTCTTTATTATTTATGATAATTAGTTTTAAATAAATTTTGTTACTATTTCCTTATGGAAGTTTTTAATCCAATTTTGGTGTGTTGCTAAAAGCACCCAAAAAGTGCTTTCAATACCATTGCTAAATAACCCTATGAATAATTACAGTACATTCTACCTATTACCAAAAACAAACAAGCGCCTAACCATTAACTTAATTCTCATATTGTACGTACTTTCTCCTTCTACACTCGAAATTATGTATCTTCAATCAAATATGTCGTCTTCTTCTATGTTTTTATCACCCATGAAAGCAACGAATCTTTAACTATGATACAACTTACTGTTCAACTATATGTTTAACTATGCGGTGGAAAAGCGTCGTGCTTAGATACATTGCAATTGAGAAAATTCACTATCAAAATTGTCTCATATGATATTAGCCCAATGTTCGGGTGCTTTTACAACTGGATGGTGATTTATCACCAAGCTCTGATACATTTAGATGGTGAAAAGCAACTATGGAAATCAATAAATCATTAGTTGCATAACAAACTCAACGTTCGGCTACAGATAAACAATGGATGATTTTCTATCGTGGTTTCAGATAAATAAGCAGTGATTAAACCCGAGTAAAGAAATAAAAGTGATATTAGGTAGCATGTTAATTTATTAAGTTTGATTAACATTCCTCGTGGTATTATGTAGCACTTTTCGAGGTGTTTCTAGTAACACATCAATTTTATCTTCTAATAAATATTTAATATTTTCCTTTATTATTTAATTCTCCGATCATACAAATCAATTTTCTATTTTTACACAATTTTCACTTTCATTTATTTTAATCATATTTAGCATATAAATTCTATTTTTTATTGCATAAAACAAACTTCAAATGATCAATGTTTTGGTTTGACATATTTTACTTCAAAAGCAACAAAAATAGGAATTATTTTGCAAAAGATAATAAAAATTATTGCATTCATTAGTTAAGTAAATGCAGGGATCAATTGTAGATATTATGAAAATCAACATTCACTCTTAGTAAAGAGTTTTTCAATATAAATATTAACAAACAAAAAATTGCAAAACTACATATGAAAGCAATAAGATTTGTTTATACTGTTAAAAAGATAATGAACTTCATTCTTATTAGCACTATCTCTTACTTATAAAAAACCAAGTTATAGATTTTTAGTTTGTAACAAACTAATGTTAATAGTAAAATTAATCAAAATCAATAATCAACTTTCACTAACATAAAAACAACTCATGCTTTGCAATAACCGATAATAAATAGAACCAAAGCACAGAAATCCCTGTAAAGTACAATAATTTTCAAATGGTTTAAAAAATGAAATAAAACTAAAATAATAAAAAGGTTTTTCAAATACAAAAGTTGGTGAGTTCATTTTAATGAGATGAAAGTAAGACAAACAAATAAAAGATGGAAAGAATGGAAAAGCATAAATATCTAATTATAGATCAAATAGTTAGGCTGACAAAACAGAAAAACAACTAATACCTTGGACTAAAATGATATAGTAGGAGTTTTCATCATTTTTTATCATTCTTTTCTGTTGTTAATGAGAATGATAAGAGAGTCTCAAAAAATTACCTTTGAATTGATAAGAATGCAATGAAAATAAAAAGATGACAGAGATTTATGTATCTCAATTAAAGGAATAAATTTTATGGATGAAAATAAAATAGTTGAAATAAACTGTGGAACTTTGAATTTAACGGAGATGAAAAGTGACAAAAATAATATATAGAGGAGATAACTACAAAAATTATACTTATAGAAATGATAATCGAACTTTCATCCTTTTTATAATTCTATATACAACAACATCGTAATATAGTTTTGTAACTAAAAATAAATTCATGATAATAGTAAAATTAATCAAAATTAGTAATCAACATTCAATAGCACATGATTAAATGCATGTATGCTCACTGTAATAACCTATAATAAATAGACAAACTAAAGGCTTTGAAATTGTAGTAAATCAAAATATGTTTTAAATGATTTAAAAAATGAAGCAAACAAAAAAATCATAAAAGGATTTTGCAAATTCGGAAATTAGCTGATTCATTTCAATATAGATGAATGTAAGCCATAAACAAATAAAGAATAAAAATGATGTGTATGGAAAAGAGTAAATATCTGATTTGTAACAGCCCAAATTTTTAACAAGTATTTTTCACTTGTATTTTTAAAACTTTGCGGTTTATTGTGACGCCCCACTTCGAGTGCCTCGTTAACAAAGAGTGTTATATAGATAATACTGTCGGCTAACGCGGACAATAGAGTATAATGGAAGCGACCATGTGTAATCTTACCTTAACTATTCACTAAATACGTCGAAAAGTAGAATCACAAACAATTCGACCTATTCAATAAATATTTAAAGCAAAACTACAATGGCTATAGGATCTATCAGAAAAAAAATATAACAACTCAAATGTAATTCACATCACAGAACAGTCGATCAT
This sequence comes from Allium cepa, assembly GCA_030765085.1. Lineage (NCBI taxonomy): Eukaryota > Viridiplantae > Streptophyta > Magnoliopsida > Asparagales > Amaryllidaceae > Allium > Allium cepa. The sequence continues at coordinate 1,043,080,928 of CM060941.1, read as the reverse complement.
AATATACACATAAACAGATACACAACAGAGTATACAAAATAATACATGTCAAGTGGTACAGGAGACCACAATATACAGACGAGACGAAAGAGTATAAATCAGAGTTACAACAAATAAGGACTACAAAAGACGCTACAACAAAATGAAGCTAGAGAATAGTCCATGCGGAAGCAAAATAGGCTACGTCTAAAAGCACCTAACCTGAAACAACTCGGTCTGACCCGAGTATAAATTACACGGATCATCTAGCTAAACAAATCGGTTAAATAAACTGAACAATAATAAATCTGCAAGGTTACAAAGCATAATAGATATCTCTAAAAGAGATACACAATCATCTAACAAAAGATGAATCATATAGATCAATTCTCATATCATCGACAACATATAGAAACAAAGGATAAGAATATCCTAAAGCAAGCCATAAGGCAAACAACAAATACTGATAATACGAGTTCCACAAGGTAGACTCTATATTTCCTGTGGCTCCAAAGAACCAATACAGAAAAGCAATACCTAGGGAATAAACATATAAATGAAACATCATGAGCGGTGGTGAGTAAACCACTCCGTTATCTCTTGAGCGGTGGTGAAGAAACCACTCCAATATCTCTTGAGCGGTGGTGAAGAAACCACTCCGATATCTCTTGAGCGGTGGTGAAGAAACCACTCCGAAAGCAATACTAAAGACAACCGCCAACCCCATATATTTTTCGAGTCGAGGCAAAGGGCCAACTCCAAAAGCAATATTTAAAGGAAACAAGCCAGAGGAGACAGTCCGAAGACACTATCCCAAAGGCAGCATGTGTCACAAACTCCCAGAGAGGAATCCGAAAAGTGGTAACGTGAGTCCCATAACCATCCGTTCGCACTAAACGGTTTACTATCCATTAGTTTATTTCACACTCAAGCAGTACAAATTTACCTCATATCATCGATAAACCAAACCCGAAGGTCAAAACGATCAATCGAATAGGTCGGAGATTAATCGGAAAGATAAACGCACATATTCATGGCCCGTGTTTTGCCCAACCATTTAATCATCCTTCCACTTCACTCGAAGTGCGAAATTGTGCGTATGTTTAAATAGGATTTATAAATTGGAGTTAATATGATTAGAAAGATTATTTTATAAAAACCCGTGGATGAAGTCAAAAATAAGTTATCAAAGTCAAAGAGGCAATAACAACCACTAAGAACCAACATGAATCGATAAAATCTGGAAAACCAATCAAAATAAGCATAAATAGGCAAAACAGGAAAACAGGAGCAGGTCAGTCGACTGAAAATCCCTGTTCAGTCGACTGAAAATTGTCCAGAGAAATTTCGGGCTTCAGCTCAGTCGACTGAACAGAGAATCCAGTCGACTGAACCCAATTTCCTGCATTTCCTACTTATAACAAATGAAGTGCAAACACTCTCAACTTTCAACCGGACGAGCACGGACACTAGGGGTTTACGCCTAACGGCTACCCGGCCCTATAAACACTTCGATTCATCACCAAAAACATGATCAAAACATCAAAGTTAGGATTTCAAGAATTGAACCTAAACACTAAAAATTTGGATATTCACCAATTCAATCCAAACTAAAAGCAAGTGCATATGAATAAGTGCTAGGTATTCATACCCAACATCAATGAAATCAAGAGAAGTAGATGTGAGTTCAAAACTCACCTTTTAACCTCACAAACAAAGATGATGAAGAAGCACAAAAGCAAGGAATCAACCAACCACACTCCACTTCAACACTACAAGTTTCAATCTAGAATCAAAGCAAGCATTTCCTAAGTTAGGGTTAGGAAAATTACTGAAATTGAAGAGGAGAAGAGATAGAGAAGATGGAGATAAACTTACCAATGGATTCTCTATGAATTTGGAGCAAGAAATCAAGATACAAAGGGGAACTAGGGCTTGCTAATTTCTATTTCTCTTTCCCTTCCACCATTTCAGTTTTAGCTTAAGAAAGAAATGAAATGAAGAGAAGGGTTGAGCTAGGGGGTTAAGTGAGCTAGTGGGCTGAACCCAACCCCAAACCCAATAGAAAAAAGTAGCCAAAATTTCACAAACTCCAAACATATCAAAGATTATACTCAAAAAGATCGCAAACGCCATTTTGGAACCAATGGAGGTAGTTTCGAGTTCCAATACGGCCATTTGCAGAAAGTAACATTTCGGACCCCAAAATTCGAATAACGACGCTATATTTAAATCAAACATTTAAATATAAAATCGTTAAATATGCGGGTTGTTACAGATCTCCCCTCCTTATAAAATTGCGTCCCCGCAATTCCTAGAGACGATATTTGTAACAACTACATACAAAAGAAAGAGTAAACTTGAGATGAAAAGACATACTCACCGTTCCAAAGCGAAGAAAGAAAACCCGGATAAGATCGCTCGACAAACTCTCTGGTTTCCCAAGTACATTCATTGGGATTAGCGGACCATTGAACTTTAACGAGCGGTACGTCCTTGTTCCGAAGGTGTCGCACCTCCGTGTCAAGCACGCGAATAGGTTGCTGTACAATCGATAAGTCCGGTGAGACCTCAAGCTCTTGCAAATCAGGAGAAGTAATAACAGAATCCGACTCCCGAAGACATTTCTGAAGTTGCGAGACGCGAAACACGTCATGAATGCCAGATAAATGAGCTGGAAGTGAAACTCTATAAGCCACAGGGCCAATACGTTCAGTAATAGAAAACGGTCCTATATAACGAGGAGCCAATTTCCCAGTCGTACTGAAGCGCATAACCCCTTTCAAAGGAGAAACACGAATAAAAACAAGATCGTCAATTGAGAACTCGAGGGGTTTCCTATGGTTGTCCGCGTAGGATTTCTGACGACTCAGAGCCTCTTTCATTCTCAATCGAATAAGATCAATCTTCTCGGAAGAATCACGAACAAAATCTGGACCAAGAATAAGCTTCTCTTCAGATTCCAACCAACATGAAGGTGATCGACATGGCCTTCCGTATAAGGCTTCGAAAGGAGCCATACCAATGCTAGACTGAAAACTATTGTTGTAGGAGAATTCTATAAGAGGTAGGTGATCCTCCCAACTACCACCGAAATCAAAGATACAAATACGGAGAAGATCTTCCAAAATACGATTTACCCGTTCAGTCTGTCCGTCAGACTGCGGATGATAAGCTGTAGAAAAATTAAGCTTTGTTCCCAAAGCTTGCTGAAGACTCTTCCAAAAATGACTCGTGAATAAAGGATCACGATAACTCACAATAGAACTAGGAACACCGTGAAGTCTCACGATTTCCTTGACACACAACTTAGCCAAATGCGAAGCAGTTCTATTAGACTTAATAGGGACAAAATGAGCAGATTTGGTGAGGCGATCAACAATAACCCAAATACTAAAATGACCTGATCTCGAACGAGGTAGGCCGTCAATGAAATCCATAGAAATCTGATCCCATTTCCACAATGGAATCTCAAGATGTTGAAGAAGACCAGAAGGACGCTGATGTTCGGCATTCACACGTTGACAAGTCATGCAATTACTCACATAACTCGCCACATCGCGCTTCATACCTTCCCAATAGTAAAGGCGACGCATATCGGCATACATCTTACTACTACCGGGATGAATGGTATACTTAGAACGATGGCAATCATCAAGAATATCATGCCTAAGTGCAAGATCAGAAGGCACAAAAAGACGGTTCTTCTTACGAAGACACCCATGAGAATCAATGCTAAGATCTTGCAACGCCTCATCACAAGATCCAGACTCACAAAGCTGAATAAAATACAACAAATTAGGATCACGCCGTTGGGCATCGGCAATACGATCCAATAAAATAGGTCGAGCTCCCAAACTAAATAATAGAATAGGAGAATCATAAGATGAACCTCGATCACGAATTTCACAAAAAGATAGAGTCTCAAGAACATTCCATTTGGCTAGCATCATGGAAACAACAGCCGAATGTTTGCGACTAAGCGCATCTGCAACACGATTACCCTTTCCAGGGGTATACTGGATATCAAAGTCATAGGAGGCAAGAAACTCGAGCCAACGTTGTTGTCTCATATTGAGTTCCTTCTGAGTGAACAAATACTTCAAAGATTTATGATCGGTATAGAGAATGAAGCGCTCGCCCAATAAATAGTGTCGCCAAATCTTCAAGGCAAAGACAATGGCGGCTAACTCAAGATCATGAGTGGCATAGCGAACTTCATTCGGACGCAGTTGCCTAGAAGCATAAGCAACTACCCGATCCTTCTGCATAAGAACAGCACCGAGACCACTACCACAAGCATCGGTGTAGACAACAAGATCATGATTCCCTTCGGGAACCACTAGAATAGGAGCATTAGTGAGAAGTTCTTTCAATGATAGAAAGGAAGCTTCACACTTGTCGGACCAAATAAAACGAATGCCTTTCCGAGTAAGGCAAGTGAGAGGAAGCACAACACGGGAAAAATCCTTAATGAACCGACTGTAATAACCCGCCAATCCAAGGAAACTACGAATCTCATGAACATTTCAGGCCTCTTCCAGTTCTGGATGGCTTCGATCTTTGAGGGATCGACAGAAATGCCATCGGAAGATACAACATGGCCTAATAACTTAACCTTATTCTCCCAAAAGTGGCACTTGGAGAATTTGGCTCTAAGCTGATGCTGACGGAGGGTACTCAAGACAATTCTCAAGTGATTAGCATGCTCAGCTTCAGACTTAGAATAAATAAGGATATCATCAATGAAGACAAGCACGGACTTATCGAGATATTCCCGGAATACCCGATTCATGAGATCAACAAAGAAAGCAGGAGCGTTCGTCAAACCGAACGGCATAACGAGCCACTCGAAAGAACCATATCGAGTGCGGAAAGCTGTAAGAGGTATGCTATCCTCCGCGACTCGTAACTGATGGAAACCTATGGCAAGGTCAAGCTGAGAAAAGACCTTAGCACCACTCAATAGATCGAACATATCATCGATCCTAGGCAAAGGATACCTATTTCTAATGGTTAACTCGTTAAGCTTGCGATAGTCAATGCAAAGCCTAAGAGTTCCATCAGACTTCTTCACAAAGACGACCGCGGATCCCCACGGAGAAAAACTGGACTGAATCAACTGCTTGGACTCGAGCTCTAAAAGCTGCTTCTTGAGTTCCTCATTTTCCTTTGTAGACATCCTCGTGGGAGGACGACTAACTGGCTGCGCGCCTGGAATGAGATCAATGCGGAACTCAATTGCCCGTTTGGGTGGCAAACCCGACACAGGCTCAAAAACATCAGAAAAGTCACCAGCAATAGGAATACGAGATACATCATCACCATCTCGCGAATCAAGAGAATACAAAGCCATCTCGGAATTATCCACATCCCGAAGAACAAGAGATAACTGAGAAGGCGAATCAGGATGACAAAGATATAAAATTCTCTCGGAACAAATAATCCTGGCATCGTACCTCACTAGCCAGTCCATACCAAAAATCATATCAAAACCCAAATGAGAAACAACGTGCAGATCGCACGGAAAGAAAAGCCACATAAAACAATCTCAATATCATCGCAAAACAAGCTAAGGGTCGCGGATCCCCCAATAGGATTCGCAATCCTTAAAGAAGTAACCATACAAGAAACATCCAAAGATAAATCATCAACGAGCTTCTTCGATACGAAAGAATGTGAAGCACCCGTATCGAAAAGAACTCGAATACTATGATCATGAAATAGAATAAAACCTTCCAAAATAGATGGAGATATACCTTTGGATTGAGAAGGACCTCCAGAAGCATTCGCTACATTTAACTTGCCAGATGAAGAATTATTCGGAGCAATGGGACAAGTGGAACTACGATGACCTTCCCTCTTGCAATAACGGCAGAAGAGAGGCTTTGGACAAGCTCGAATAATATGATCCGGAGAACCACAATTGAAACACTTTCGAATGAAAGGTGTTCCGGAAGACTGTGGCTAAGAAGTAGGACCACCAGTCTTCTTCTTCTTAGAAGGAAAAGGCTTCTTCTGAATTGGAAACGGCCTCTTGTTGGGGTTCTTAGAAACCTCAACATCTACATCACTATCACCCTCCTTCTCAATGGTCTCCAGGTGAAGTGCCGAATCAACCAATTCCTCGAAAGAAAGCTTAAGCTGGAGCAACAAAGACTTCCTAAGATATTTCTTAAGACCAGAAACAAACTTCAAATTCTTCTTGTAAGAAGTGCTGATAAATTCAAGACCATACTGAGATAAAGCTTCGAACGATGCGACATACTCAGAAACAGAAGATTTCCCTTGCTTCAACTCAAGGAAGCGACGGGTCAATAAAACTTTTTCAGATTCAGGAACGAACTTGAGTTCAAATCGTCCCCGAAACTGAGTCCAAGAAAGAGTAGACTCATCAATTTCGGCTACAAGAAGCTCATACCAATCAAGAGCACGCTCTTGTAATAAGCTAGAAGTCACAAGAACTCGATCATGGTCAGAAAGATCCATGCGAGAAAAGGTACGCTCGCACGTGCGAAGCCAAGCTTGGACTTCAAGAACGGATTCGGAACCCTTAAACGGTTTTCCTCCAAGATGAGCAAAATCATTGCACTGACGTGCAAAAGCAGACTTGCGAGGTGGAGACACTCTGTAACGACCCGTATTTTACGTATTGTTATATCGTAGAATTATTAGGTCGATAGTGTTGTTTATGTTATCCCTAGCCTAAGTCGTTTGGGAGGTTAACTCGTGTAGGCAGCTTAAACTTAGGTTGTGATGGAGTTAGGTCGGTAGAGCGACCTAAGGTAGTTAGCGACCTAGGAAGTTAGGGTCGTGGGGAACGACCTAAGGAAGTTGACCGAGTTAAGGTAGTAACCGACCTATGGTATTGGGCGACCTATAGAATTTGACCGGCTTAAGAGATTTGGGTCGTTGGGTAGTTTAGGTCGGTGGCGACCTAGGGAGAAGAAGCGACTTAAGGGTTGCCGAGCTAGTGGAGTTAACGACCTAAGGGTTGTGAGCGACTTACGTTAGGTCGCAAGCAACTTAGTACAGTGAGTGGCCTATGGGGATAAGCGACCTAAAGGTTAGTGGCTTAGGTCGGCAGGACGAGTTAAGGATAGGTCGCGTGTGTTGTTAGGTCGGCCGTGTTTGTTAGGTCGCTAGGTGTGTTTGGTTGATAGGTCGTTAGGTCAGCAGTGCTTTAGGTCGCATAAGTGTTAGGTCGTGTGACCCTGTTTTTAGTTAAATCGTGTGGCCTGGGTTTGGTTAGGTCGCGACTTTTGCTAAGTCGCGTACCAGTTAGGTCGTAGGTCGTTGAAGGCGGCTGTATTTTTAGGTCGGCATGGTTTTAGGTCGTATGTTGTTGGGTCAAGCTGTGTTGAGTCGCGCATAGGTTTGGACGTGCGCGTATTAGGTCGAGGGATTGTATAGGTCGGCAGCGACCTAAGTTAGGTCGTATGTTTTTAGGTCGGCAACGACCTAAGTCTGGGCGACCTAAGGGTTTTTCAGCCTATAAATAGAGGGGTTTGGCTCACTTTTTGGCACCGTTTTTTGAAGCGATGAAGTGCTGCCATTTTGGAAACTCGACTACAACATTTCTTCATCTCCTTTTCTCCATTCCAATCTAGTTCTAACATCCATCCAAGATCGAAGATCAAGATCGAAGATCGAAGAGCCAAAGTTGAAGATCTTCATCCGTTCGAGTGAGATTTCATCGATTGAAGCGAGATTTTGCCGGATCAAGCCTTGATCTTCGCTGTCCAGATCTGGAGTTGATTGTTTTTGAAGTGTTTGGGTGATTTGGTGAGTGGTAGTTATCTCTCACGCGGACCCAAAGGAGTATATTGGATTGGTGGTTTGTTGGAGTGTTGTAGATAGTGATTTTTTTGCATTTTTCCTTAGATCCAAGTGTAGATCCATTACTTATGAAGATGTTTACCTTTGCAAGTTCATTCATCTAGTTGTAGAGACAAAACCCATGATTTATATTTGTTAGATCTATGCTAAAGACCCATGATTCATGTAAGTTAGATCTATGCTCATTTATTTACGAAATTGCCATTGTAATTATAAATGCCTATTTAGATCATGTTTGATTATTTGATTGTCTATTTAGATCTTGTTGAATGATTGATTGCTTGGATTAATGTTTGATTTGATTGATTAGTTGATCGATTACTTGACTTGGACAAGTATGGTTGATGGTGATTCAAAAGCCAAGTGGAAAGGCTCTTGAATAAGGAAAGCTGCCTGTAGCATATGAAGCGGATGTGGAAGCTCATATGGATGGATTCGATGATGTGGAACCTTGCCATAATGCGAGAAGGCAAAGCATGATATTGAGATGGGACTTTGCTATGATGTGATGGGGCAAGGCATATGTTGAGATGGGACGGGTCATGATGACGTTCCAAGCACGGGTCATGACGACGTGCGAAGTTATAACTCGGTGATGCGGTCCGAGTTGGGATGGATAATGGTTAGCTTGAGAGGCGCTTGAGCTAGTATGGAAAGAGTCGTCAAGGAGGATGACTAGGAGGCTAAGATCTCATCGTTATTGAAGGTTCTAGCATACTCAAAGCAAGGGTACGTTGGAACGGGTCACGATGACGTTCCAAGCACGGGTCACGATGACGTGCTAGTACTCTGGGCTGATGCGTTCGGCTTAGGCACGGGTCATGATGACGTGCGGAGTTATGTCTAAAACCGGGGTTACCATTAGCCCTTGACGGATGGTCATTCAATTAACGGTGAAATCAAGGCAAGGATAACAGTGATAGCCAGAGTCATGGATGTTTGGATGTTTGGTTGTATTATCATTCGGTCTCAAGAGCGGTGTTTTCTGGGTGCTTATCTGATCTTGGTTTAGGCCTTGGGGGTTTGTATTTGGAGAACATCGACCTTGACTCGAGTGATTATTGCTTACCTTAATTGTTTGTTATGTTATGCTTGCTTCTCCTTAGTGTGTGTCTGGGGGATATCACTGTAGAAAGAGGTGGAGTGGGATGGTTTGGTTCCTATTCCTTGTATCCCTTATGCTCTTTTGGTATGTTTGGTAGTTAATTTACTGCTCACTAAGACTTTGTCTGACTCAAGGTTTTATGTCTCCTCTTATTACCTTGGGCTGTTCATCCATGTTGGGATGGGCAGACTAGGTAGCAGGTGACAGGTGCTGTTCTTAGAGATCTACGCTGATGATGACGAAGACGAGCAGGAGGCTTTGCATATTAGTTTTCTTACTATATGTACTGGGTGTTCCGCTGTTGTATCTGATTGAGTGTTATGTAGTGAGGCTTTGATGTATGACGATTCATATGTTTGTATAAAACTACTTTGATGCTTATATGATGACATTCTGTTATGGAGCTTCACTACATATTTCCCTATTGTATTTTATCCATGCGCTGTGAGTGGTACGATAGAGTTTGCTGTTTTATTTTACCCTGACTATCGTCCATGGCTACCTGGCACGCTTTTCAGCGCACTATTCCCTTGTTTTGGTGCGGGAGTCATGGGCGGTCGTCACATTTGGTATCAGAGCTTTGGTTAATCGATTTTTAGCCAACGCTCGCTGACGTAACTGCGTATGAGAGACGTAATTGTATTTTGAAGGATGATTACTATATATAATATAGTAGTTTAAAAGGATTTGAACTCCTTATGCAGTTGTTTCTTAAGGTGTTCTAATCATTCTTATTACAGATGTTAAGGATGAGTCGAAGAGGGAGACCAGCTGCAAGGGAAGGACGTGCTGCTGAAGAAGCTGTTGATTATGGAACTATGTTCGAAGCGATGATGACTTCGATCATGAGAAGGATACCAGCTCCAGGGCCATCTGTAGATGTTGGGGTTCAAGTTCAAGCTCCAAGACCAGTGGATTTTGCTAAGCTTTGCAAGGACTATACTTCTCTTGGAGGAAAAGCTTTCTTGGGGACGGAATCGACCATTGAAGTGCAGAGATGGATTGATGCTTGTCGAAGGATTTTTGGTGATTTGGGAATTGAGGATGCAACCAAGAGGAAGCTTGCATCAAGACAGCTTCAGGGAAGAGCTGCTGATTGGTGGAATTCCATCACCATCGATACTCCAGAGGAAGGGATCACTTGGGAGCAATTCCAAGTCAGATTTGAAGCCAAGTTCATCTCTACGGCTCAGAAATCTGTTTTGTTTAAGAGGTTTGTGGAGCTCAAGCAAGGTGGGAGACCAGTTCTTGAGTATATTTCTGAGTTCGAAGCTTTGTCCAAGTATGCCAGATCGTATATTGATTCTCCCTACCAGAAGAACGAGAAGTTTGTGACCGGTTTGGACGCTTATCTTGGAAGGCAGTTAGTGGATCATTTGGACGATCCGTTTGAGAAGCTTGTGGAAAAAGCTCTTAGGCATGAGAGTTTGTTTCCCAGGGAAGGTTCTGTTGTTGCTGTAACCAAGGAAGGGTCTAAGCCACAACAGGGTGGAAATAAGAAGAGGAAGCAGCAGCAACAGAAGGGAAAGGATGGCCAGAAGAAGTTGAAAGGCGAAGTGACTTGCTACAACTGCCGACAGAAGGGTCATCTCTCCCGGGATTGCAAGAATCCAAAGGTGCAGTTGAAGTGCCACAACTGTGATAAGCTGGGACATATCAAGAAGGACTGTCCAGAACCGAGGAAAGATAGGCAGGTTGTGCAAGCTTATGCTTTGGGAGCTGTGCCGTCGTCTTCAAAAGCTCCTATTGCTGAAGAGAAGGGGAAGAGTGTGGTGGTTCAAGGTACTCTTTCTATTTGTGGTGTTCCAGTTAGAGTGTTGTTTGATACTGGAGCGTCGCATTCTTTTGTTTGTGATGATTTGGTAGGCCGGTTAGGTTTGAAACCGGATATTGTTGATAGGCCATTGGTTGTGACTAATCCAGTTGGGGGTTCGTCATGTTTGTATGTGATATGCCGTGGCCTAGTTGTGTCGAGTCATGATTGCTCGTTCGTTTGTGATTGCTTTGTTCTGAACTTTACGGGGTTCGGAATTATTTTGGGTATGGACTGGCTTAGGAAGTATGCGGCAAGGATTGATTGTGAGAGGCTGGAGGTGACAGTCGGAAATGTGGAAGGGCGAAAGGTTGTGATATGATGTAAGCATGAGGAAGGCGTCTTCATGAGCTTCATGTATTCGCTGGTTGTTCCACGGGATGGACTGTCGTCGGTGCCTATTGTGAATGGATTTGAGGACGTCTTTGACGAGGTCAAAGGGTTACCGCCGCATAGGGAGATCGAGTTTCGTATCGATCTAGTTGAGGGAGCCAGACCTGTTGTGATGCCTCTTAGGCGGATGGCGCCTAGGGAGCAGCAAGAGTTGATGGTGCAAGTTGATGACCTTTTACGGAAGGGATTCATTCGGCGTAGTGTGTCCGAATGGGGTGCACCAGTTGTGTTTGCAACCAAAGCGGATGGATCGTTGAGGTTGTGTGTGGATTATCGTGAGTTGAATAAGGTGACTAAGAAGAACAAGTATCCCTTGCCGAGAATAGATGACTTGTTTGATCAGCTCCACGAGGCTAAGGTGTTTTCTCAGATGGATTTGGCAACGGGATTTCACCAGTTGAGAGTGGCGAAGGATAGTGTGCCGAAAACTGCTTTCAGGACACCATCCGGGTTTTATGAGTGGCTGGTAATGCCGTTTGGATTGACCAATGCACCAGCATATTTTGTGGATCTTATGAATAGGGTGTTCAGAGATCAGTTGAATAAGTTCGTGCTTGTGTTCGTGGATGATATTCTGATTTATTCCAGAACTGAGGAAGAACACAAGACACACTTGAGAATTGTTTTGGAAATCTTACGGAAACATCAGCTGAAGGCTAAGTTTTCGAAGTGTCACTTCTGGAAGAGTGAAGTGAGGTTCTTAGGCCATGTTATCTCTGGAAATGGAATAGCGGTTGATCCCGCTAAAGTGGCAGCAATCCAGGATTGGGTTAGACCTAAGAATGCATCTGATATGAGAAGTTTTCTTGGATTAGCAGGATATTATCGTCGGTTTATCAAAGACTTTTCCAAGATAGCTGCACCATTAACAGGATTAACGAAGAAGAACCAAGTGTTCAGATGGGATGACAAGTGTGAGCAAGCTTTCGTAATCCTAAAAGAGCGATTGACAAGTGCTCCTGTTTTGACTATTCCAAGTGGGAATGATGAGATGGTGGTTTACACCGATGCATGTGGTACTGGACTAGGAGCAGTGCTAATGCAGAAGGGTAAAGTTGTTGCGTATGCAAGTCGACAACTGAAGCCGCATGAAAGGAATTATCCGACTCATGATTTGGAGTTAGCGGCAATTGTGTTTGCTTTGAAGATGTGGAGACATTATCTATTGGGAGTTCGATTCGAGTTGTTTACGGATCATAAGTCATTGAAGTATCTTTTCTCCCAAAAGGATTTGAATCTTCGACAGCAACGGTGGCTAGAGTTTCTAGCATCGTATGATTTTGGTATAGCCTATACTTCGGGAAAAGGTAACGCAGTGGCAGATGCGTTAAGTCGAAGACATGCAGGATTGGGAGCCATGTTTTCGGAATGGAAGAGTCTCGAGTATTTGGCTGGATTTGATTTCAGGCCCAGATGTGAATTGGAACCTGAAATGTTGGCAAACTTATCGATAAGACCTACTCTTGTGGAAAGGATTGGCGAGAGCCAAAAGCGAGACGATAAGCTTGTCAGGATTATCCGGGATTTGGAGTCTGGATTGGAACCAGAGAAGGATAAAGGATTCGAGGTCGATCGAGAGGGTTGGCTTCGAAAGCAAGGACGACTAGTTGTTCCCGATATAGATGGATTGAGAGATGAAGTTCTGAGGGAAAGTCATCACTCGAAGTTGACAATTCATCCAGGTGGAAATAAGATGTATCAGGATATGAAGAGAACTTACTACTGGGAAGGCATGAAGAAAGATGTTGGAAATTTTATTTCCAAGTGTATGAACTGCCAGTTGGTGAAAGCTGAGCAGAAGAAGCCCAGTGGATTACTTCAGCCATTAGAAGTTCCTACATGGAAATGGGAGCAAGTGTCGATGGATTTTATCGATGGTCTACCTAGAACCAGGACAGGGAAGGAAGGGATTTGGGTCATCGTAGATCGTCTGACTAAGAGTGCAAGATTCATTCATGTTCGATCGACTAGGACTGCATCGAAGTTGGCTGAGCTTTATGTTAAGTGGATAGTTCGATTCCATGGTATTCCGAAGAGTATAGTGAGCGATCGAGACCCATTGTTCACTAGTGGATTTTGGAAGAGCTTCCAGGAAGTTTTGGGAACTGAGTTGTGTTTGAGTACAGCTTATCACCCGCAAACAGATGGTCAGACTGAAAGAGTCAATCGAGTTTTGGAAGATCTTCTTAGAGCTTTGTTCTGGACTTCGGAGGATCATGGGAAGATCATCTTCATTTAGTAGAGTTTGCATATAATAACAGTTATCAGTCGAGCATTGGTATGGCACCATATGAGGCATTATATGGGAGACCGTGTAACTCTCCGACATGTTGGTTAGAAACTGGAGAAAAGCTGATACTTGGGCCAGAGATGATTCGACAGACTTCGGATTGTATAGAGATCATTCGACAACGAATGAAAGCAGCCCAAGATCGTCAGAAAAGTTATGCCGATAATCGTCGTAAGGATTTGGAATTCGACGTAGGCGATATGGTTTTTGTGAAGATTTCTCCACTGAAGAATGTCATTAGATTCGGGAAGAAAGGAAAATTGACTCCGAGATTTGTTGGACCATTTCCGATTATTGAGCGAATTGGAAAGCTCGCTTATAGGTTGGAGTTACCGGAAAAGATGGCGGGTGTGCACAATGTTTTTCATGTATCTTATCTACGGAAGTATGTGCATGACTCGAATACTGTGGTTTCTGCTGATAGCTGTGAAGACTTGGAGGTTGATCCAGTTGTTTCGAGACCTCGTAAGCCATTTCGTGTTGTTGGAACCGACGCGAAACAGCTTAGGAGGAAGACGATTACGTTGCTCAAGGTACAATGGAGTGATGATGTTAACGACTGTACATGGGAGGAGGAAGAGAGGATGAAGGCAGCTCATCCCGAACTATTCGAGGTATGGCCCTAAAGTGTCGTGACATCTCATGAATTTGTAGCTTGTTCTAAGTCTTAGAATTCTGCATGCTAGGTTAGAATTGGATGCATGGTTTGTTGATTGCTATGGATGGTAGGCATGCAGAATAGCTTTGATTTCTGTTGATTGTTTGGAATTTCGGGGGCGAAATTCCTAAGGGGGAGAGAATGTAACGACCCGTATTTTACGTATTGTTATATCGTAGAATTATTAGGTCGATAGTGTTGTTTATGTTATCCCTAGCCTAAGTCGTTTGGGAGGTTAACTCGTGTAGGCAGCTTAAACTTAGGTTGTGATGGAGTTAGGTCGGTAGAGCGACCTAAGGTAGTTAGCGACCTAGGAAGTTAGGGTCGTGGGGAACGACCTAAGGAAGTTGACCGAGTTAAGGTAGTAACCGACCTATGGTATTGGGCGACCTATAGAATTTGACCGGCTTAAGAGATTTGGGTCGTTGGGTAGTTTAGGTCGGTGGCGACCTAGGGAGAAGAAGCGACTTAAGGGTTGCCGAGCTAGTGGAGTTAACGACCTAAGGGTTGTGAGCGACTTACGTTAGGTCGCAAGCAACTTAGTACAGTGAGTGGCCTATGGGGATAAGCGACCTAAAGGTTAGTGGCTTAGGTCGGCAGGACGAGTTAAGGATAGGTCGCGTGTGTTGTTAGGTCGGCCGTGTTTGTTAGGTCGCTAGGTGTGTTTGGTTGATAGGTCGTTAGGTCAGCAGTGCTTTAGGTCGCATAAGTGTTAGGTCGTGTGACCCTGTTTTTAGTTAAATCGTGTGGCCTGGGTTTGGTTAGGTCGCGACTTTTGCTAAGTCGCGTACCAGTTAGGTCGTAGGTCGTTGAAGGCGGCTGTGTTTTTAGGTCGGCATGGTTTTAGGTCGTATGTTGTTGGGTCAAGCTGTGTTGAGTCGCGCATAGGTTTGGACGTGCGCGTATTAGGTCGAGGGATTGTATAGGTCGGCAGCGACCTAAGTTAGGTCGTATGTTTTTAGGTCGGCAACGACCTAAGTCTGGGCGACCTAAGGGTTTTTCAGCCTATAAATAGAGGGGTTTGGCTCACCTTTTGGCACCGGTTTTTGAAGCGACGAAGTGCTGCCATTTTGGAAACTCGACTACAACATTTCTTCATCTCCTTTTCTCCATTCCAATTTAGTTCTAACATCCATCCAAGATCGAAGATCAAGATCGAAGATCGAAGAGCCAAAGTTGAAGATCTTCATCCGTTCGAGTGAGATTTCATCGATTGAAGCGAGATTTTGCCGGATCAAGCCTTGATCTTCGCTGTCCAGATCTGGAGTTGATTGTTTTTGAAGTGTTTGGGTGATTTGGTGAGTGGTAGTTATCTCTCACGCGGACCCAAAGGAGTATATTGGATTGGTGGTTTGTTGGAGTGTTGTAGATAGTGATTTTTTTGCATTTTTCCTTAGATCCAAGTGTAGATCCATTACTTATGAAGATGTTTACCTTTGCAAGTTCATTCATCTAGTTGTAGAGACAAAACCCATGATTTATATTTGTTAGATCTATGCTAAAGACCCATGATTCATGTAAGTTAGATCTATGCTCATTTATTTACGAAATTGCCATTGTAATTATAAATGCCTATTTAGATCATGTTTGATTATTTGATTGTCTATTTAGATCTTGTTGAATGATTGATTGCTTGGATTAATGTTTGATTTGATTGATTAGTTGATCGATTACTTGACTTGGACAAGTATGGTTGATGGTGATTCAAAAGCCAAGTGGAAAGGCTCTTGAATAAGGAAAGCTGCCTGTAGCATATGAAGCGGATGTGGAAGCTCATATGGATGGATTCGATGATGTGGAACCTTGCCATAATGCGAGAAGGCAAAGCATGATATTGAGATGGGACTTTGCTATGATGTGATGGGGCAAGGCATATGTTGAGATGGGACGGGTCATGATGACGTTCCAAGCACGGGTCATGACGACGTGCGAAGTTATAACTCGGTGATGCGGTCCGAGTTGGGATGGATAATGGTTAGCTTGAGAGGCGCTTGAGCTAGTATGGAAAGAGTCGTCAAGGAGGATGACTAGGAGGCTAAGATCTCATCGTTATTGAAGGTTCTATCATACTCAAAGCAAGGGTACGTTGGAACGGGTCACGATGACGTTCCAAGCACGGGTCACGATGACGTGCTAGTACTCTGGGCTGATGCGTTCGGCTTAGGCACGGGTCATGATGACGTGCGGAGTTATGTCTAAAACCGGGGTTACCATTAGCCCTTGACGGATGGTCATTCAATTAACGGTGAAATCAAGGCAAGGATAACAGTGATAGCCAGAGTCATGGATGTTTGGATGTTTGGTTGTATCATCATTCGGTCTCAAGAGCGGTGTTTTCTGGGTGCTTATCTGATCTTGGTTTAGGCCTTGGGGGTTTGTATTTGGAGAACATCGACCTTAACTCGAGTGATTATTGCTTACCTTAATTGTTTGTTATGTTATGCTTGCTTCTCCTTAGTGTGTGTCTGGGGGCTATCACTGTAGAAAGAGGTGGAGTGGGATGGTTTGGTTCCTATTCCTTGTATCCCTTATACTCTTTTGGTATGTTTGGTAGTTAATTTACTGCTCACTAAGACTTTGTCTGACTCAAGGTTTTATGTCTCCTCTTATTACCTTGGGCTGTTCATCCATGTTGGGATGGGCAGACTAGGTAGCAGGTGACAGGTGCTGTTCTTAGAGATCTACGCTGATGATGGCGAAGACGAGCATGAGGCTTTGCATATTAGTTTTCTTACCATATGTACTGGGTGTTCCGCTGTTGTATCTGATTGAGTGTTATGTAGTGAGGCTTTGATGTATGACGATTCATATGTTTGTATAAAACTACTTTGATGCTTATATGATGACATTCTGTTATGGAGCTTCACTACATATTTCCCTATTGTATTTTATCCATGCGCTGTGAGTGGTACGATAGAGTTTGCTGTTTTATTTTACCCTGACTATCGTCCATGGCTACCTGGCACGCTTTTCAGCGCACTATTCCCTTGTTTTGGTGCGGGAGTCATGGGCGGTCGTCACACACTCGAGGAGGAACTGGAGGCTGAGTGCTCCTAAACAATTCCAAAAATTGATCGGCAGACATATAAACGCCATTCGGATGTGAGCCACTAGATTGCCCAGCATCCGAGCGTCGACCTCTGCCTCTTCCAGACATACGCTGAAAGTAAGATAAGAACAAGATTATTCATAAGGTAGATATTTCAATATGGGATACTACGGAATAATCCTAGACGTATTCCCAAATACTATCTAGCCTTGATGGAATAAAGAGACACGATGATTCAAAGATTTGTATCACTTGTACTTTGATGTACCATAATATGTGCTCTATTCTGTGTTTATCATATTTTGTTCTGAACCTGGCTCTGATACCAAGCTGTGACGCCCCACTCCGAGTGCCTCGTTAACAAAGAGTGTTATATAGATAATACTGTCGGCTAACGCGGACAATAGAGTATAATGGAAGCGACCATGTGTAATCTTACCTTAACTATTCACTAAATACGTCGAAAAGTAGAATCACAAACAATTCGACCTATTCAATAAATATTTAAAGCAAAACTACAATGGCTATAGGATCTGTCAGAAGAAAATATAACAACTCAAATGTAATTCACATCACAGAACAGTCGATCATAATATACACATAAACAAATACACAATAGAGTATACAAAATAATACATGTCAAGTGGTACAGGAGACCACAATATACAGACGAGACGAAAGAGTATAAATCAGAGTTACAACATATAAGGACTACAAAAGACGCTACAACAAAATGAAGCTAGAGAATAGTCCATGCGGAAGCAAAATAGGCTACGTCCAAAAGCACCTAACCTGAAACAACTCGGTCTGACCCGAGTATAAATTACATGGATCAGTCTAGCTAAACAAATCAGTTAAATAAACTGAACAACAATAAACCTGCAAGGTTACAAAGCATAATAGATATCTCTAAAAGAGATACAGAATCATCTAACAAAAGATGAATCATATAAATCAAGCCTCATATCATCGGCAACATATAGAAACAAAGGATAAGAATATCCCAAAGCAAGCCATAAGGCAAACAACAAATACCGATAATACGAGTTCCACAAGGTAGACTCTATATTTCGTGTGGCTCCAAAGAACCAATACAAAAAAGCAATACCTAGGGAATATACATATAAATGAAACATCATGAGCGGTGGTGAGTAAACCACTCTGTTATCTCTTGAGCGGTGGTGAAGAAACCACTCCAATATCTCTTGAGCGGTGGTGAAGAAACCACTCCAATATCTCTTGAGCGGTGGTGAAGAAACCACTCCGATATCTCTTGAGCGGTGGTGAAGAAACCACTCCGAAAGCAATACTAAAGACAACCGCCAACCCCATATATTTTTCGAGTCGGGGCAAAGGGCCGACTCCAAAAGCGATATTTAAAGGAAACAAGCCAAAGGAGACAGTCCGAAGACACTATCCCAAAGGCAGCATGTGTCACAAACTCCCAGAGAGGAATCCGAAAAGTGGTAACGTGAGTCCAATAACCACCCGTTCGCACTAAACGGTTTACTATCCATTAGTTTATTTCACACTCAAGCAGTACAAATTTACCTCATATCATCGATAAACCAAACCCGAAGGTCAAAACGATCAATCGAATAGGTCGGAGATTAATCGGAAAGATAAACGCACAGATTCATGGTCCGTGTTTTGCCCAACCATTTAATCATCCTTCCACTTCGCTCGAAGTGCGAAATTGTGCGTATGTTTAAATAGGATTTATAAGTTGGATTAATATGATTAGAAAGATTATTTTATAAAAACCCGTGGATGAAGTCAAAAATAAGTTATCAAAGTCAAAGAGGCAATAACAACCACTAAGAACCAACATGAATCGATAAAATCTGGAAAACCAATCAAAATAAGAATAAATAGGCAAAACAGGAAAACAGGAGCAGGTCAGTCGACTGAAAATCCCTGTTCAGTCGACTGAAAATTGTCCAGAGAAATTTCGGGCTTCAGCTCAGTCGACTGAACAGAGAATCCAGTCGACTGAACCCAATTTCCTGCATTTCCTACTTATAACAAATGAAGTGCAAACTCTCCCAACTTTCAACCGGACGAGCACGAACGCTAGGGGTTTACGCCTAACGGCTACCCGGCCCTATAAACACTTCGATTCATCACCAAAAACATGATCAAAACATCAAAGTTAGGATTTCAAGAATTGAACCCAAACACTAAAAATTTGGATATTCACCAATTCAATCCAAACTAAAAGCAAGTGCATATGAATAAGTGCTAGGTATTCATACCCAACATCAATGAAATCAAGAGAAGTAGATGTGAGTTCAAAACTCACCTTTTAACCTCACAAACAAAGATGATGAAGTAGCACAAAAGCAAGGAATCAACCAACCACACTCCACTTCAACACTACAAGTTTCAATCTAGAATCAAAGCAAGCATTTCCTAAGTTAGGGTTAGGAAAATTACTGAAATTGAAGAGGAGAAGAGATAGAGAAGATGGAGATAAACTTACCAATGGATTCTCTATGAATTTGGAGCAAGAAATCAAGATACAAAGGGGAACTAGGGCTTGCTAATTTCTATTTCTCTTTCCCTTCCACCATTTCAGTTTTAGCTTGAGAAAGAAATGAAATGAAGAGAAGGGTTGAGCTAGGGGGTTAAGTGAGCTAGTGGGCTGAACCCAACCCCAAACCCAATAGAAAAAAGTAGCCAAAATTTCACAAACTCCAAACATATCAAAGATTATACTCAAAAAGATCGCAAATGCCATTTTGGAACCAATGGAGGTAGTTTCGAGTTCCAATTCGTCCATTTGCAGAAAGTAACATTTCGGACCCCAAAATCTGAATAACGACGCTATATTTAAATCAAACATTTAAATATAAAATCGTTAAATATGCGGGTTGTTACATTTATTATATAAAAATCTAAATTTTAAAGTGATTATAAAAAAAATTGACCAAATTTTTAATTAAATAATAAGATCTCTGAAATTTTGACATGGTTAAGAATTAACTTTAATTGGAAATTTGGGTTTTTTGTCAAAGATGGTAAATAACTTAATTTCTAGCAAAATTAAGTTTTGATTAAGAAATAAGATTTGAAAAAAATTTAGTGTATAAGTAAACTATTTAATTACGCGTTTAAAATGCGTGTTATTGATGGAATATTTTTAACGTATATTTACTACATAAGAGAACGCGTAAATTTAAAAAGCGTCACTTTTATTATGAAACTGGGCATGTGTTTTGCATCGGTTTTTCACGCGTCTAAATTTATTGCCTTGGATATAAATAATCAAATAAATCAGTATACATGCATTTTAAGTGGGAAAGGAATAAATTTTTTTTCCGTTGACTCCACATATTTAATAAATAAAGCCCATTGATTTTTCAATAACGTTCAAATCAAATATTCTTTTTCGTTTCTTTACTCTAAGAATCAACACTTTTCTTTGTTCAATTTTATAAATGTTCGCCAATTTTCTATTTTTCTGGACTATTAAAACAACACAATAATTTTTACCTTAGCTATAAAATGGATTATCTACCTTTTAAGTTAAGTAATATTTTGAATAATACATTTCTTTGTCAATGGTAAATAGATCAGAAGAAAAAAATGTAAACAAACTTTATTCCATTTAAGTAGTAAATTTTAAATTTTTATAGTGTATAAATGAACTGGGTAATTACGCGTTAAAGAGCGCGTAAATTTAGGAAATAAATACCGTATATATATATAAGAAAACATATAGAATTTTAATCCGTTATTTTGGTATATTTTGGGCATAAAATATTATGGCTATGGTACACATTCTTAAAAATATGACCTTAGTGTAAATGAGTAAATTTATCAGTGGCATGTGTTTTTAGATGGAAGGAATATTCTAGCGTTCAAATCAAGTATGTTGCCTCTAAATTCAACGCACTGCTTTAAAAATTTGATTTCCATAGATTTTTTCCATTCAACAAAATTTATTTCTTGCATTTCTCAAAACACAATTTTCTCCTAAATCTGCGCAGTATCTATTCTCCTATCTGCTTGCTTATTTCATATGCGTTTTTCTCTTTACCCATATTTCTTACGTTCTTTTTCTCTTTCCAGTAAAATTTAATTCCCAATTTATATATATTATTTTGATCAGATCATTTCCAAAATGCTAAAGAATAAATGAAAGTTTCACTTTGTTTAAGGATAACACTAAATGGGAATTTTAATAAAAAAAAAATTGGATTATATACTTGCTTTAAAAATTTGTAATATTTGGTCCATTTGGATAATAAATCGCCTTTTAATGGTAATAAGAATCAGAGAGATGTAACCAAAGTTTTATCTTTTTAATTTAGTAATAAATGTTAAGAATTTATAGCATATTAATAAACTGATAATTTCGCATTTAAGAGGGTACGATATTTAATAGTATAAATAACGTATATAGGAAAACGTATTGATAATAAAAACCAACGCATTCAATTTGCTTTAAATTTGGTATAAATCTTTGTCTAGTAAAACTTTGCCGTTTCCTTATAAATCAATGCTGATTATAAAAATCTCAAATCCACGTACAACTTCATTTGGTTAATAGGTATATAATCTGTGATTTCCTTTTACCATTCTCAGCAATAAATTCTTGCTGTTTCTCCACCCCAGTCACATTTATTTCTTATTTAAAGCAAGAGTAAATATTTCCTAGATATTTTTTTCCTCTTCCTAAATTCGTGCACGTAAGAATGCATATACAAAATAAAACGCTTTCCACTGGAAACGTTTGCAATCAATGAAAGAAATTTATTTCCTCACCTGTAGAACGAGATTTCTGAAAAATCAAAGGAAAATCATGCAGCTTCCTTCTTTTACACGTTCAAATCAAAATTTATCTTTGCCAAAAATTTATCAACGCATTCAATATATGTTTAAATTTGTCATAAAATCTTTGCCAAAACTTTACCGTTTCTTCTTTTTAATAAACATAATTATTTCCAAAATTTTTAAAGGAGAAAAGAAACGTGTACAAATGTTACCTAATATTCCTGTCTGTTTCTTTGTGTAAATCCAAGCCACCGTGCAGTTAATTCAAAAATTTATTTCCTTCCTATTTTTGTTCACCTTAAATCATGCAAATATCCTCTGAGAAGAAATAAAAAAGAATGTGCATTTTAGCTTCGAAATTTATCCTACCTTACCATTTATCTACACTTAATTCACGGAAAAAAAAAATCTCCTCTGGAAAAATCAATAACCTCTGCATATATTTGTTCCCTGGTCTCATTCACCATTTCCTTGCATACAAAGCAACCCAATATTCTCCTATAAATTCAAGCCTCACATAATTTTTCATTTCATCTCAGCTTCTTCTCGCATGCAGCATCAGGTATGGCCTATGTTTTTATTTTTCTTTCTTCCTCCTTTGCTTTCTTCTTCTTTATTTCCATTTTTTTTCTCTTTTTTTGTTCACGCAAAGGCTTAAAACTCCACCACCTTAGGCTATGACTCCTCCTTTACCACTGATGTCAGCCTCTCCTCCAAATAAAATTGCACAAAAAATTTTCATAAACTGATAACTACGGTTTTATGTCATCTAGCCATCCTTCAAGATTTTCAGTAGTGAATTTGACCAATTTATTTTAGAAATAAAATTTAAACTTTACCAAAATATAATAGAGTAGAACAAAAAAAATATGAATGGAGGAGAAAATATACGTGTGGGTCATAAGTGTCCAAACTAGGTTGCAACAGTAGTTAGAGAAGGAAAATAATCAATAATAATAATTGAATAAGCAAATATAAGAATCGGCTGTAGGAGGGTTTTTTTTACTAGTGAAGAAGTGTTCATATAATTAGTATTGTGAGGGTATATGTATTATCAACGTTATGCGCATAAAATTCTTTTATGATGCCGAGAATTAGATTTAATTATTAGTGTTTCCGCCACTTGTAGAAATAAAAGGGGGTGAAAGTAAGTAACGGGCAAATTTTTGAACCGAGCTTTGAGAACGTAGTCTAACCGTGTGGTGGAGTAGTCGAGCCTATGGGGCGAATTTATTTCCATTCGTTCCCTTTTGTTTTGAGAATTTCGGGTTAAAAATTTTCTTAGTTTTGATTCGTTCCCTTTTCAAAATATAAATCTGGTCGCAGCCTCAGCATCAGTTTGATCGTGCTTCTGTGCGTTTTCTTTTTTCCAAGTGTTACCATCGTTGGAAATCAAACTTTCTGCTGCATTCAGGTGAGTATTTCTCACCGGACAAACATACCTATATATATATATGAATTTATCACAAGTGTAATTGTAAACTTTTATTTAAATTTTATCTGCCTGTGATATAAGCGTATGATGTTAAACCCCATTATTAATTGACACATCATCAGTTGTTTATTTATTTTATATTATTGCAGTTATACTATTTAATGCTTATTTACTGTTAAATCATCACTGCAAGTTCCCTGTAAATTTGAGATCGGTATAGGCTGAAATGATAGGCCTGTACGATAATTATTTATTCATTTATTTATTTAATTGTTTAATTTTAAATATTTAACTTGGGATTGCGAGTTTGAAATGATAGAACCCGGGGTTTTTGTAAATTGCGGATTGAAATGATATATATCCGTATCACTTGACCTAGGCTAGAAAACTATACACAGACCCATGATTTATATAATATTTTTATGAAATATTTTAAAAAATATTTTTAAATAGAAAGTTTATAATTTTCTGGTTTAAATGTATTTGAAGGATTTTTTTATTTATTTATAATGATTTCTGAATGAGTCAAATGTTAAATAAATGAATGTTTATGTAAAATTTTGGATTATAATTATTTTGGAAAATTCTGAATTTTTGTTAAAAGTGAGATTTTAGTTAAGTAAAATAATTGGTATTAAGTTTTATTTTGGGAATTTAAAACTTAATGGTTAAGTTAATAAATTACAGCACTTAAACGCTGTCTTTTGTAAATAGACTGTTTTAACCTATAACTTTAGGTAGCATTTTATAAGTGCTACGGAAACTGAATTTTGATTGTTTAATAAAATTTATGGAAATAATCTTTGGAAAACAAGGCTTAAATTTTGGAATATAATATGAATAAATAGGAATAAGGAATTGACTTTAAATGGTTTTAAATGGAAGAATTTAACTTTTAAATGTGAGTTGAAAGGCAATTAATTCCTAAATAAATTGAATAGATCTAAATGGTATTTTATATTAAATGAAATGACTGATGTTTAAATAAATGATGTTTGAAAGGATATTATGATATTGAAATGTATTTGAAATTTATTTTTAAAGTATAAATACCATTTTTTCTAAAAGTTGTAACCATGGGTTATAATAATGTTTGGTTGTTAAAGAGACTGGGATCGGATATCTGGCATACTCTCCGTCGATACCGAAAACCACTTTAACAACCGTGTACGCGGTGGAGATTCCAGAATGAAGTAGGATGGTGGTGACGTTTTCTTGAGGTAAATACGTGGACCCGACTCCCGTGAGTTGGCATAAGGTGGCTAAAACAGGAGCGATTGACGGATTAATGAGGTAGCACCTCCGATCGGACGCACTTCTTCGTATGTCATTCTATTGCTTTTGTGATTGTTTGGTGCGCACCTTTGATTTGGGAGTGTTGTTCGAGGTGGGCGGCAGCTGCGCGCTGCGCGTTTCCATCGGTCCAGAAGCGTAATTGGTATATCTACCCTGGCATTGCCTAGTTGTGCCGTGTCACCTACCCTAGCGCGCCTTATACGATTTTGGTTTTGTACCATACCTATGGAGTGCCCTCTGACGACGCCCAATACGGGGGAGATTACGGTACTGTATAGACTATGGGAATATATTACATGTTAAGGTGGAAAATGTAAAGCCTTAACGCTATTTAAAAGTAAGTTTATTTTACTAATAGACATTATTATAATAGCGAATATTACTACATAGTAAATAGTTTAACGGATCCTTAGAGGATGGGCGGTCCCAAGCATCCTTTAAGTTACTTGCTCTATATTACAGTACATTTGAATTAGCTTACACTATATAAGTATGTATGTCCTGACTCGAGTGTTTATGTTTTATATTATGCTCGGGTCAGCCTGAGTTGCAGTTCAGTCATCATCCCGGAGCTATGACTTCTGTAGATCCTTTCAAGCTGCTGGCTTCTTTCTGTCCGTTATCTTATTTATGAAATCAAGACTTTGGGATTTTTGGATTTTCTATTTGATGATTTAAACTATATTTGGGATGAAAGACTTTGTAATTTGTATTTGTTGAGACTATTTGTAGTGGCTTCATGAACCACTAAGTATTTTAAATTCCGCTGCGAGTTTTCTGATATCCGTGTCTGTGATTCTTTGATTTATTTACTGCATATTCTGAGATTTGCCAAATTTATTTTTACAACGCGGTATTTTGAACAATTCAAGTCCGACATGTGAGGATGCGAATGGTTGAAAATATCGGGTCGTCACATGATTAAAATCAAATTACTAAACCAACAAAAGAAATAATGACCAATACCTTATCTAAAGTGATATAGTTGAAGCTTTTATTACTTATTATCGTTCTATCTTTAAATTGATAAGAGATCATTTAAAAAAATTACATTTTACTTGATAGGAATGATAATAAAGATGCAGTGAAAATTAAAAAAATGATAAGACATTTATTTACCTTAATCAAATAAACAGATTATATAGAGAAAAATGAGGAGTTGAAATTTGAATTCTAGTGGAGATGTAAAATGACAAAAGAATGGAGGCGATAATTGTAAAAAGTCTATCAAATGAAAAGGAAATGAGTATATGATTTTAAGATAAATGGGAATCATGATATGAAAAGTCGGATGCTTAAAATTTTATACAACTGAATATATTTAAATTAAAGGTAATTTATTGTAGTTAATACTCAACCTAAATTAAATACAGATTCAATCGAATTAGTAATAAGTGGTTCTTTCGAACCAATTCCTTTTATCGGTTTCATTGATACGACGCTTCATATTCAAAGCTAATTTATTACCAATTGATGAGATTTTAGTATAGTATGTGGTTATGCTTATTACCTTAGAACGAAATTTAATTTGGAGTTTGAAATGGTAAATAATTGTATTAGAAGTGAGTAAAAATGTTATCACTGAAATTATGGAGAGAAAAGGGTATGGATGATAATTAATGTGAAGCAAGAATACAAATAGTCATATATCCTCTTTTATGTAAAACACATAGATAGGTTATATACATTAAGTAAAGAGATAGAATAATGGGTGGAAGAGATTTAGAATGGACGATCAAATATTAATTGGAGAATCTATTTTGGAATAGGAAAAGTTGAAAAGGAAAAGAATTAAGGGCCTAAATGTGAAAATATCACTTGAACTAAGGAGAGATTGACATTTCAATTGACATTGAATCATAAAAGAGGCAAAAATGTGAGAGGTTAAATCTTATATATGTGTGTAAATGAGTCTTCATATAATTATACTTTTATTCAATTACCAAATTGAAATCATGGAATAACTTAATTTAAAGATAAATTTAGCATTTATTATCATTCTATCATTAAATTAATAAGAGATCGTTTTTTAAAAACAATTAACTTTTAATTGATGGGTTTGATAATAAATATGCAATGGAAAATAAAAGTATGATAAGGCAGTCATTTACCTTAATCATATAAATAAATTACATGGAGAAAATTGAAGAGTCGAAATAAACATTTGAAATTTGAATTTTAATAGAGATGGAAATTGACAAAGAATGGAGGAGAAAATTGCAAAAAGTTTATTCAAATGAATAGCACTTAAATTTGTATACAATCGAATAGACTTAAATTAAAGACAATTTATTGTAGTTAATACTCGAACTAAATTAATTTCAAATTCACTGAAGTAGTAGTAATTGATCCCTTCCAATCAATTTCTTTTATCGGTTTCATTGATATGGTCATTCGTACATAACGTAGTTTACTACCAATTGATAAGATTTTATTGTAGTCTATGGTTATGGTTATTGCCTTATAAAAAAATTAATATGTAGTTTGAAATGATAAATAATTATATTAGAGATAAGTAAAAAAAATATCACTCAAATTAATGAGAAAAAATGAGATGTGACTGAGAATGAATGAGAAGCAAGAATATAACTAGTCATATATTATGTACTCTATTTTATGTAAATCTAAGGATCTAACAGATATAATACATAAACATATAGAATAATGGACGGAAGAGATTTAGTATGGAAACGTTCAAACATTAATTGGAGAATTTATTTTGGAATAGGAAAGTTGAGAAGAAAAAGAAATAAGGGAATGTGTGTAAAAATATCACTTAAACTAAGGAGAGATCATCATGTCAATTGAGATTGAACGACAAAAAGGAAAAAATGTGAGATGTTACATTATGTGTGTACGTTTATGTGCAATTATATTTTTATTCAATCGCCAAATTAAAATCGTTGAATAGTTTAATTTGAATATATTTAAAATATTATTTATTGTTCTGCTCAAAGGATACAATTGTAATGACTTTTCTAATTTCATATTTTAAGCATAAGTGATTGTGCTTCACAAATCTTCTTCCCATCATTATAATCATATTTTATTTACTCACTATCAATATAAAAAATTTAGCGAACCATTTTTCATAATGATAAAAATATAATAAGTCAAATCCTATTATCAATTAATTTTTAACATAATCAAGAAAAATTAATTGATAAAACCTAATCAATTAAGAAAATTTAAGAATACTACAATTTCATGAACCGAAAGCACCACTCTAACATTGTACCTCAATATGAGTTGAAAATAAAATTGTTGAATTTAGGCGATATTGGAGATGTTTACACAACAGTATTAGAAAACCCAGGAAATAAACGAAACAGAGAATCAATAGTAAAATTCAAATTTGATGGAGAAAAATAAACATTTGAAAAATTAGTGCAAAATATACCTTCGGTGATGGTAGATTGAATGGAATGCACACATATTTTGCTTGAAAAAAATTTGAGACTCTAATGCATAACACAATGAAGAATGCACATTAAATAACAAAGAAATTAATTTCATTTTTTGAAGAGCAAAGGGATTTAGGACGTAATGGAGCATAAAAAACGGCTAGACTAGGGAGAAGGTATGGAAAAGCTACTGAAGCGAAATTGAAAATGGAATTATTTGACTAGGATCGTAAAATCTATACTATTATATTATTACTAAGTTAGGTTTCAAGGGCTCAGAAGCCTCTGAACTATTTTTTCTGAATTTTAAACTGAATAGTCACGCAATTTTTTTCTTCCTCACCTCTGCCCTTCCTCCTTATCGTCTAACCTAGATAATAGCGTCCCCAAATTTATGCAGTCCGTTGCCATTGTTCTTTCCTCCTATCATCATCGCCATCCCCATCGCTATGATTCTCTGTCCCAATGACTGACAACCGACTTTGCCTCTCCATCCCTTTTAGGTTTCCTCATCCCTTCGGTAGTGGTCGTCTGCCATAGGGGCGGTCGACAACGTAGCATCGATAAATTTAATTTAAAGTTGCCAGTTCTTCTCTCACTGTAAGCACTTTATCGTGTTTTATTGTCAATATATGTATAATTTACAATTCCTACAATAACAATGTTGAGTCGCTTGATACATGTCCATGTTGATGTTATGATAGCTGACGACTAAAATGTGATCGAGGAAAATATGCAAATACGGCTAGCCAATATGTTGATAGTAGCGTATTTTCCAATTGAACAAAAGTGTGTACTTAAACAAAAATGACACCAAAAGTGCCAAAACCCTGCTAATTCACGTCTTGTAATAAACCCTACTCTCCAAACCATAAATTGCCTACAACAAACATGTAACGTCCCGCCTTTTTGTACGTTTTAAATCGACGATAAACCACACACGTCAAACTTAAACCATACAGAAGGGCGGATTGTTATGGTATAAATAAGAAAAAGCAGAGAAATAAAAAGAACAAAACAGAAACTTGCAGCGGAACGATAAAATATAATAATCAAATATACATTTCATGAAGCCGTTTTACAAAATATTCAATTTTACTTATATAATATATATCAGAGTTACACATACCAGAGAACAATAAATAATGCAGCGGAACAGTATGAATGTAGTGGGATACTATAATAAATAATAATAAATCTTCATCTTCTTCTTCTAGAATATGGTCTTCCAAATCCTGAAATGCTCAGGCTGACCCGAGCGAATTGAAATGACAAAACACTCGAGTCAGAACTAAAAGATCTTATGTAAGTTAAATCAACGGTAAAAAATATGAGTGGAACGACGTCAGAGATGTTTACGGGGTTTGACATCGCCTATCCAGTGTCTAACATGAGTGCAGTAACTTAAGAGGTGTTCGGGATTCACATCTCCTAAGGATCCGTTAAATTATTTACTATGTAGTAATATTTCGCTATTATAATAATGTCTATAGTAAAATAAACTTACTTTTAAATAGCGTTAAGGGGTTACCCATATAGCCCTTACCACGTAATAATCTCAGTAGTCCATCCAATATCATGGTCCCTTCTGATCGAGAAGCCACCATAGGATACCACACGGGCTACGGGAGAAAACCAAACTCGTACAAGGCGCGATAGGGTAGGTGACACGACACAACTAGGCAATGCCAGGTAGATATACCAATTGCTATCCAGACTGGTGGTGATGCATAGCACGCAGCTACCGCCACCTCGAGCCACACCCCTAAAAATCAAAAATCAAAAGTTGCCACCAAATAAGTCTCAAAGTCAGAATATAGTATCGAAGGAGTGTGTCCGATAAGAGGGGCTACCTCACTGGCCCGGAATCGCTCCTGTTTTAGCCACCTTATGCCAACTCACGGGAGTCGGGTCCACGTATATACCTCAAAGGAACGCCGCCGCCAACCTACTTCATTCTGGAATCTCCACCACGTACACGGTTGTCAAAGTGGTTTTCGGAGTTGGCAGAGAGTATGACAACTTTTGATCCCGACCTCTTTAACAACCAAATGTTATTATAACACCATGGTCATTTCAAAACAATTTATACTTCAAAACCGGAATATAATATCCATTTCAAAACCATATAAATACAATATCATTTCCGTTTCAAAACTAAATCAGTATGATATCATTTTAAAGAAATCCCAAATCAATATAATATCATTTTTATTTTATTTCAAATATATCCTTTTTCCAAAATCATAGCACTTTCAAATCATAATACCTTGAAACCCATAACTTTGAAACATAACTTCCAATACTTAAATGATTTAATATTAAATTACTTTATATAATAAATTAGCTTCTTTAATTTCACAAACAAATTCCAAATACAGATTTAAATCCCCAAATAAACCATTTCAATTTCCATATATTTCAAAGCTTTAAATATTCCACCATTTCAAAACTAATTCTTTGATAATTCCATATACATCAAATTACCATTATTTAGATTTGAAATGTTTACATAATAAATCCAATGGCATTTAAGAAAACTTTTAACTTCACATAACTGGATATTCTTTCAATTTATTTAACTTGATATATTCATTTAAATCAACTTTATATTCATTTAAATCACTCTAAACCAAATTAAGTTATAAGAATCATACCCTTTAAAATCTCAATTTTATTTAAATTTCAAATCAAATTTATTCGAGCATAATTCTTAAATAATTCAATTCAAACCAATTTCATATTTATCTTCCAACTTAATTTTTATTTAAGTCATTAAAACTCTATATATACAATATCTTAAACAAGTACTTAACCATATAATATAAAACAATCAAACTCCGTTATTAAACTTATTTTTATTAAACAAATTTATACGTAGCTTAAATTCAAGAATTTAACTATATATATATATAAATAATATTTATATAATATCAAAAATTAATATTCATTAAACCGTATATTTATTTCCAAAACCATAGAAAATCATTTCAAAATATTTTTATATAGAGACCACGGTATCTGTATATAATTTTCTACCCTATGGTAAAGTGATATGGATATTTATCATTTCAATCTGTAATCTAAAATAAAAATATGGTTATATATCATTTCAAACCGAAATCCCGAATGAAATAAAATGCATAACAACTTGTAGTTTATAACAATATAAAATACAGCATCCATTCACCCAATATCAATCATCGACCATTTATCACAATCATCATCCAATTCAAACAATAACATCAATATAGAACAGATAATAAATAACAGGTAATTACTGGCAGTTTATATTCAAAAATAAATTAATTTAACTGGCAGTTATATGCAAGAATAAATTATATAACAATTAAATTCAATAAATTCAATTTAACTGGAATAATGATAAAATATACCAAACAACAACAAATAAATTTCAAATCACACTAGAAATTAATTCAACACACATAAGAAATTTTAGAAATTGTGAGTAGGTTAAAACACCCACCTTTCGAATTTAAATTGAATTTAAATCCAGTTTAAACTCAAAAATTGAACAGTCTCAGAATCCATCCAAAGCAGCATCAAATTGTCTAAAATTTCGATAGGACCGCATTGGAGAAAACCGCGCGTGATTTGGACCTCGTATGCAAAAGTTATTGAAATCAGAACATTTGAATACTAATTTTAAATAAAATAAAATAATCAAACAATGACCTATCTCTTCGGCTACGTCACCCATCAGCAAACAGCAGGAAATGCCAATGCACGCGATCCAGAACGTCGACCGCCACCTGATCGACGCTTCCATCAATTTTCGTCGCGCCTACATCCAATTTCCCCTCGATCCACGTGTGCCACAGACCCCCTCACCCCGAGCCGCTCCAGCCACCCTGATTTCGCCGCCTCCGGTCGCAATTTGCACCGCCGCCGCCGTGAGTTCAAGGCCAGAAACTGGCAAACTCTGACCATACAGCATGATCGAATGCCTCCCCTCAGACCTGCTCGACTCCCTCTTCGCAGTGGCGCTGCCCGATCGTTCTATAGTCGCAGATCCGCCATTGGATCAAAACCCTAGCCTATGGACGGCTGAGGTTAAACTTGAATTTCTGGATAAACAATGCATCGAATTGGAAAACGAATCTCAGAATCTAGATGCACTCTTCGAGAGATTTCCGACGATATAAAATATGATATAGTTTGAGAAGTTTGAAATTTTGATTTGAATTTGATATTGAAATTGGAATTGGGAATTTTTGTTTTGTCTGCCCTTGAAATAAGAAGGTAAGGAGGAATTGTACGTACAGACAAATGACAATGAGGAACAATTAGGGTTTATAACAGGGTATTTATGAGTAGGGTTGAAAATAAAAGAACGGATACGAATGGTTTGGATCATTCAACGATAAATGGCCCAAAAAGCCCGTTCTGACTACGGAACGAAATTGGGTCAACCCATATATCAAAATAGATTTTTTTTAAATATTATGAACACGATGGGATAGGTTTCAAGTCCAAATTCCATCGTATGAAAAAGTTACGCTCAAATCAAGTTATTTCAAATTGATTTCAATTGATTTCAAGGCGTTTCGAGTCCGTACGATCAAACGACAAGTCCGATCGCTACGAAACTTGAAATTCTATAAAAATTCACCGCTACGGATTTGATGAAACTAATTTGGTCGAAATCCGAGTCAGTGGCAAAAATGGCTATATTTCACATTATTAAATTAAATTAATATTTAATTAATTAAATCACTTTTTTGTTTCACATTTAAAAATTCACAATTACATCATTTATAATTCCTTAAACAATTACAATAATTTAAACAACTTAGATATCAATGCAAAGTTAATTAATCTACCAATTTCCGTATTCAATTTCAATTTTAATAAATTCATTAATCATCAATTGGGATTTCAAATAAATCAATTTATTTGGTTCTAAGTCTTGTTGTTCAATCCATTATCATCAAATGGATAAAATTGACATTGGTTCATGCTTTATTATATAAATATCTTCAAATTTCACCTAAACTAATATTAACGTAATATTTAAATATTTAATTCCATTGAGTTGCAATTAATCCATTTATAAAAATTTAAATTCCAATAAATAAATAAATCTTATCTTCCATTCTTTTTATCCAACCAATTTGTCATATTATGAATAAAATTAACATTTCTTTCGATTATTACTTTAATTTACATTAACAGAACGTTAAATTAAGATTTATTATAATTGATTACCAAAGTTTATTTGACACATTAAATAAATAAACAACATATATTAACTGCCACCTATTTGCTTTTAATTGCATTTATAAGTTTGTTACCTATCAACCCAGGTTATAATTCCATATATAACACTAATTTTATTACATTACTATTTATGATATTCTTGCATTACATACTTCAATATTTCCATTTTCATCTTTATTTCAATTGCATAATATTTAATTTCAATTGCTATAATAATTACACTTATTATAAATTAGATTTCAATGGAATGATTTGTTTGTCTTTCATTACCCTACTATATTCAAATATCCATCTTTCCTTTGTATTAACTACTATTTCCATTTTATTATATTTGCTGAATATGTACGTTAATTACGATTTATATTCTCAATTAATTTATTTACTTGGTTTTATACTTTTATTACATCAATTACTACCTTATAAATAAATTTACGTTTCTATTTAATTTACATTCACACTTTCCACTATTATATTCATTAAAGTAACATTTAATTACCCTTATTGGTAATTGGTAAATTAACTGGTAACAACAACGATTTGTCACCATTATCCCTTTTAATATACTTGTATGTTTATTCTTCACAAACAATTTCCATCTATTATACTATTTCATACATTAATTCAATAATTTCATTTGTTTTTCTCATATTCCCATTATAACTAAGTCATAACATTTAAATTATTTTATTTAATTGGAATTTCATTCAAATTCATTAATTATTAACTTTAATTAACCCTGTTACGTTTCCTCTTAGTTATTTTCATTATTACATCACAACTTTTATTAATAACTCACTAATTTTTATTTTCTTCAATATTAAATTTCAAAAATCTTATTAAATTATCAATTTTTATTATTGAAAATTTATGGGTCGTTACAAAACAATAGTAGAATAATAACCTATTCTCAATTGAATTATGCACCGAACTCTGTATTCAGCTTTTCCAACTCAATCTTATTTCTAATCATCGATGTAGTTTGCAACAAGGCGAATCTCTTCTACCCCTGGACCTGGAGGAGGTTAAATTTGATCCCCTCTATTACAGCTTCAAATTTCACATTAAATAATATATATATACATTATGAATTGCAAATAATTGGTTTCTTCAGCGTTTATTGGGAAAATTAGCAAAGATGTTAGCTCAAGGACAAGATTGAAGAGATTGTTTGCAGTTGTTGCTTCTGATGATTCGGTTGATAAGCCAAAATGATGCATTTCTAAGCTAGAAAGGCACAAATTGGTTGAAGACTTTGTTAATAGGTACTTATGGGCATTTTCTTTATCGGTTGAATTTGATTAAAGCTTGTGTTCACATTGAAGCTAGATATTGATATTCCCTTGTATTTGATGATATGAATTTGGTAAATTGTTTGCATGTCTAATAGCTATAAATATATTCAACTTACAATTTAGATGTTACTGTTCATATAGAAATAGTACAACTTTTTGGTTATAAAGAACAACAGTGAACATAAATCAACAATTTTTTCTGAGAGGAAAAATATGTTGATTTATGCTGTTTTTAAAAGAAAAAAGAGTTTGTCGTCGAGGTATTTAAGTGAGAATAGTGGATGGTATTGGAATAGGCAAAGGCAAACTAAAGTATTTTGTATACTTGAGTCGGAGAATAGATGGATGCGAGAGAAATTTGATTGGTTTGTGCTTAGATAATTAATTTTTTGTTTATGTAATGCATTGTATTTTCTATATTTTCTGATATATGCACCAATAACCGAATAAATCACTCATTCTATTTCATGATTTTGCATTACGTAATGACTATATTTTCTTAACATACTGAAACACAAACAATCTGCTAGTGGAAAAAAAAGCAAATTACTCAAGAAAAATGAACAGTCTATAGTCACACCATCTATATGTGTTTTTCAAAGTTCCACAACACAAATTTTTGCATATTGTTAAGCATCCAGACTGCTGCAATCTTCAATAATATCAAGAACCGTTGTATTATATCTTACACTATCCTGAATTCTAAGAGCTTAAAATTGCTACCAGTCTCCATTGTCTGCCCTAATACCTTCTTCTAGTGTTGAATTCAAGTAATATCTTTGTGCACAGCTGCTCATGGCTGGTGTTGGTAGATGATAGTTGTGAATGGTTCTGCATGCGGTGCTCGTGGATGGTGCTGAACATCATGAGTGGACAAAAAGTCTTCCTTGAGCCATGTAGTAGCATATACATATTTGTTTACATGCTAATTTCCTTTGCTGGCAAATTTTGTCCCTTCCTTTTAGTAAGCAGAGTAATGTATCTTTTAGTTTTACTTTCTTTAGATAACTCATCAAGTGGCTTTATTTCACAGGGCTTTATTCTTCAAATTTATGGCCTGGCTAGTGAATAAAAAAGATTTAAGGATGCATAAAAATGGTATAATAAAGACGTAAAAATTTGCGAAGTGTTACATTTAGGATAATAGGTGAGCATCCTTCAGTTCCTTTAATATTGTTTTTATCCGCATTCGAAATCCACCCATTGATCTACATTCAAGAGCCCCAATGTCTCCAATCATGCTTCTTGTTGTTCCCTATGAACTAGTAATGATACCTAAAATGGAAATTCAAGTATTTCATAAGCTTCGTTTTAAAAACATTTATTTTTTGCTTTCTACTGTTTAAAATTTTTGAGATGAAAAATTACAGAAGTTCGTGATGTGGTTCCAAGCGTTGCATTTTACAGCTTAATTTTTTTTCTTTCATTCTTTTGCAAATTTCATTTTATAAATTTGAAAAGGAAAATCAATTGTGAAAAACCATGCTCTATAAATTATGTATTTTAAATGGTATAGCTATTAGACATGCAAACAATTTACCAAATTCATATTTAAAAGGATCTGCTACAAAATTTAAGGCAAGTGATAAAAGTTTGAAGAAGGAGAATTAAAAGCAGCAGCAGCTCATTATTTAAAATAGTGAGTAAAACACTTTGCTCTTGTCTACTAGTTATTACATTTACATGAATAACAATAATTTTTTGTTAAATTTTTAATGTGGTCAAAAAGTATATGCATCTGTTATGATTCTATGTGTGTGTCTATATATATATATATATATATATATATATATGAGTGTGTTCGATATATTAATGCATCAAGTCACTGTGCTTCTTCCAAATAGCTACACTGTTCATTATATTTGTTTAGAAACGGTTTAAGCTTTAACTTTGAAATTCAATATCTCTACATCCATTTGGTTTCAAACCTTGATTCCAAAACCGGAATAGTTTGTTTTAGAATAGAGAATATTTTAAAATTTATTTCATCCAAAACATCAAGCGGAGAAAGGGAAAACGACATCAAATAGTAGGGGGTTAGTTTTGGTTAAGATTTGACTAATATAACTTAACGAATGGATTATACAGTTAGAACCGTAATAAAAAAAATGATTTTTAAGGTTATTTTAAAGATTTATAGCGACGGGTGGAGGAAGGAATTAGGAGATGAACGGAATGGGGAGGAATGCCAAATTTCGGTGGTACAATCGATTTCAAGGTGTGACATTAAGGGTGAAGGATGGTGGGACGATGGTGCACACGAGAAAAATAGTGCGATGGTTTTTACTCACATGTGTGTGGTAGATGAGATCATCGTAGGGTTTTAGGATGTTTTGTTGGCCTCAGGTTCGTGGTCTAACTGAGACAAGGAGGGAGAGAGAGAAGGTTGCGCATTGTAACGGCCTGCAAATCCGTAACCTTTGAGCTGACAATAGTGCGATGGTTTTTACTCGTTTAATTATTAAAAGGAATTAGTTTAAAATCAAATTATTGGTTTAAATTAAATAAATAAATGAATGGTAATTGATTGCTCGTTTATTTAAAATGTTAACAAACTGTATAATGTTTATACAAGGTATAAAATCGGGGAGAGACAAGCCGGTTTGGAGTGGATTGCAAACAAAAAAAATAAAGGTGGGTTAATCTCACTCATTTGGATTATTGGTTAATTTAAATAGTAAAATTTAAATTATTGGTGGATTTCTTGAATTAATGATTTATTATTAGTCTGGATGTGGTATATTATATATATGTGTGTGTGTATATATATATATTGGGTGATTGATATTCCCGCATTATATAGCGGATGAGGCCCTATGCGCCCCGCATAATAGCGGATGACCCTTTATACCGCGATATCCCTCTCGAAGTGGGATTGGTATTATTATATTGTGCTAACATCTGTGGATGTTGGGAAACCAGGTTGGAGGGATCAAACTGGATTCCTAAAAATATTGAAATTATTTTCATAATCTGTGATATGTTTTATTGATATCCTTTGATAGATTGTATTGGAAATCTAAGTTATTCAGTGTTATGATTTGGATGAATATATTGTGGTATTTTAAATATAGAAATATAATGAATTGGGTTCTTAAAGGAAATGAAAAGAGAATTTTTGGAATAAAGATTGGAATTGATGCTTTAGATTTAAATAAGGATTTTTAAATCA
Organism: Allium cepa; assembly: GCA_030765085.1. Classification (NCBI taxonomy): domain Eukaryota; kingdom Viridiplantae; phylum Streptophyta; class Magnoliopsida; order Asparagales; family Amaryllidaceae; genus Allium; species Allium cepa. Next base: position 1,043,043,183 of record CM060941.1, on the reverse strand, counting down.
TAATAAAGTGTGAATTTTGTGTTAATGGATTTTGGAATTGATTTTGGATAAATCAAGAGAATTTTTTTAAAGAGAATTTAACTCAGGAAATCAGTAAGAAATCGATTAAATGTTTTGGAAACTGTGATTTAAAGGATAATAAGGAATGGATATTTGTAAACTGAGTTTATAAATAAAGTGAAATATTTATCAGCGGATAAATTTGAAAGTATAAATTCATGGTGGGAATTTATAAGGAGATGGGAAATGTGTTTTAAACTAAAAATCGATTTTATTTTTAAAGTGTTGAAAGAAATTTATGGGATTGGAACATAAATTAAATTGGGATAAATCGAGCAGAATTTATAAACGATTAAATGGGCTATATTGAAATGGAGAGTGTATTTCTCTGTAAAGCCAAGTATATTTTCAAAGAAGATTTTTATGTATAAGTTGGAAGTTTTAAAGTTATTTTAAAAGAATGTTTTAGAGGAATTATTATTTAATCATTTTAATATTTTTAAGTAAATATTTATTAAGTTAATTATAGAAGTGATTATTTAAAAGGTTTAACTAGTATTATGATTTAAAAAGATAATTATTAAATATTATAATATATATAATAATTTTATTTTTAAGTGGTTTTGGCTAAAAATTTACTTGGAAATTATTATAGAATTTCATAACTATTGTTTGAATAAAGTGACTTAAGTAGTTTTATTTAAAATGTTTTAAGTACATATTTTTGGGTAAAGTGATTTAAATTATTAAAAATCTAATTTTAATTAGACTTGGAGTTTTTCAATGGAAATAAAATAATTGGCTGAATTGATTGTTTATTTGATAGTTAAATAACCGACTATCAAATATGGACCCAAATATGACTTTGAAAATATCTAGGAGGAGTACGGGAATTATATGGTACACTTATCGTTCAAGCTGCTATACTGTGCGTATAAACTCGTTCTCTCTTCTAGGACGTTGATAAGGAAATCCGTCCACTAACTGTTAGGAGGTGAACTCCGATCTTATTTCCGTCTATATATTTCCTAAAGAATCGGGGTTGAGTTTACCGGGAAATAGCGAACGTTGTTTCGGAGAGACTGAGATCGAATCGTAATCCAAAAACCACTTCGATCCAACGAGAACGTTTTCATGATGAAGACAAGAACTTGGAGTCGAAGATGGAGCAGTGAAGTACAAGGGCTAATTGCTACTAATCTTGAGGGTGATTCCAAAATGGATGTAGTAAGAGTAGTGCCTTCGGTTCCGCTCGGACCCGGAATGGACTTGTATGGATGAATGCTATCAGAACATCATCAGGAGGACAATAAGCATTCTAAGTGAGATGTTTTCTAAAAAGGTAATGCTTAGCCTCGAACCTCATCAATCGGTAATGACTGAAAATCAAGGGATATGCAGCAAGGCTAAGTGGCTAGCAACCAATTAGGGTGAGGTCAACCCTATCTAGATGTTGCCTTTATTCAGCTATGTGGGACGGTTGCTGATCCCAACCGTGGGTATGATCTTATTCGGACTATCCAGTAAGGGGTAGCTCTGGTCTTGTATTGCAAAGGATCGGGAGGGGTCCTCGATATGCTGATCTAGACCAGGTAACGTGACAGGTGGTACCCCAGTGCCTAGTCATTAGTTGGAAATCCATTTTCCCTACGTGCCTTTACAGTTTTGATTGTAGAGCCTAGTAATTGCTGGAATTTAATGAATGTAACAATTTCGGCTATTTGAATAAGTATTTGTACTTAGATACTATTATAATATCAGAGGATTTTGATAAGAAATGTTTTGGTTATCGTAAGGTAAAAACCCGACATGTTTATTTGTGGCGTGGTTTTATGAGATATCTTTGATTTTCAAAGGATTTAGAAAACCCTAATAATCCAATTGAGTGTGTTTTGTCACGCTGGTTTTTCAAACTGGATCGGGTGTTATTTTACTATAATGCTCGGGTCAGACCGAGTATTATAGGATACAGGATAGGATGCTGTGGTGCTCAGAAGACGAGCTGGATGGCGAGACGTATCACACGTACTTGATGTATATTCCGCTGTGTAGTATAAGTTGAATAATCAGCTTTTGTGAGGACAAGTTAATATAAATGTCATGTATTTGCTATTGATTGTGTTGTACTCTGATGATGTAATGTATAAAACAGATATAGCCTTATTGTATAAAGATCAGTTATTACCTATTATATATTGTTCTGCTACGTTTGTGAGATTCTGATGTTGTTTTCTATTTCTTTTTCTACCTCTTTCTTCTTTAACCCAAATGGTTTGTATTTCTGTCCATTTTGAGTTGAACTGGTGGAGAATATTGTCAGCTCAAAGGGTACACATTTGTGGGCAGTTACACGCATAGGGGGATTGGCAAAGGAGATGGGAGCGAATCTCTGGACCAAGTCGGTGATGGATGGTTGACTGAGGTGGTGTGGCGAGATGAGTTGGTGGCATGGTTGTTCCAGTATTTGGTTGAGGATCTCTATTTCGAACCGAAGGTGGAATTGCATTTCCATGTCTGTACACCAGAGGGATGATCGTAGGCGACTTCAAAGGGGGATCGGCGGTAATAATCGACGACCAGAGGAAGTGTGCATGTGCACGCCTTCGTTCACGTCTCCTAGAGTTCGAAAAGAACCGAGGGATAGGAAAGGAACTGGGAAGAAGAAGTGGAAATGGACCGTGATTTTAGTTGGCTTGGGTCTGTATAAAAAGAATTATATTAAATCTAATATTTTTAATCTATAAAAAAAATTGAACAATAATTTCTTATCCGTTTTAAATCCAAACAACAAGCAGATTTTTGTGACCACATCCTATCGTCGAGTAGTTCCATCTGAGCGAATATCTACGAGTTTCCTCCATGGTAAAAATTTAATGTTTTTAAAACAGGCTAAGTTAACGAATAAGAACTTTCGTAGTTATTAATTTTATTATGTTAATTAGTGAATTTGTTATTTAATGTACTGTTTAAATTTTAAATTTTTTTAGAATAAATTATTTCTTTAATTGATAAATAATGAGGATTAAATTATAATTTGACTCGGTTAATTGAAAAACAATTAATTTCTAAATTTATAAATGGAGAAATATTGGTCATAAATTGTTGACTGAGTTATGGTCTATGTGGACTAATATTTCTCTTGGATTTTAATTTCAATTATCCTGTCTATGCTATTTAGTAGCAAATGATACTGATAAGTTAAATTGAATTGAACATGTTAATTGGACATTGTATAGCGGAAATAAATTGATGTTCTGCTAAATAAAATTTATTGGATCATGTTTAGCAGAATAAATCACTGTTCTGCTATGATTAATTGGACAAGTTAAGTTGGACGTTTATTTAGTATAATTAAATTCCACTATGCCATTACCTTAGTGTGAATACTTAATTACAATCCAATTGACTGACGTTGGATAAGTGTTGTATTAACAATTGCTTGTTAATCATGGATTTAATTTTACGTATATGATGTTATGTAAATAACTGGATATAACTTGGCTCGTTAATGGAATTAAGGATAACTCACTTAAGTTCCATTGAAGTTGCCAAGCCGCTTTCCAAAAATTGATTTCTAATCAATGTGATTTAAAGGATAATTAATAATTATTTTATTAATGATTTTAAGTTAATTATTTTATCAACACGATTCTTAAAGGTTATTAAGAATATTTAATTATTGTTTCAAAGTTATTAAACTATTTTAAATTACAATTTAATCATTAATTAAGGATATTTTATAAAAAAAATGGATTTTAAAGTTATTATTATTTTTAAGAGTTAATTAGTATTACAATATTATTATTTCAAAGATAATTTGTTAAAGTATTAATATTGTTTGAAGTAAATTAATTATTATATGATTTGAATATATTTAAAGTTATATTTTTGTAAGGGTTACTCACTATAATTAAGTGATGATTGTTCTAAAAGAATCTGTTTAAGTAAATAAAGATTTCTAAGAAGTAATGGTATGCTTTCATAGCGTAATCGGAAGGCAGAGATTGCCTATAGTTGAGTTTAGATTTCTCTAGGATAGAGACGTAATCATCGAGCTACGAATCCATGATTGATACCGCAGAGTACTTTACATATATTTTAAAGAGGTTTCAAATATTTTGAAATGAATGTTTTGTGAATATACATATCTGGTGAGATAAATATATACTGTTTTGATTAAGTAATTTAATTGATCGAAATTTAAATTAAATATGGCTTAGTATTTTCGGTGGGAAATGAAATCTTTGGTCGAAGGATTGTTATTTGATAGTTAAATAACTGACTATCAAATCTGGACCCAAAACATAACTTTGGAAATATCTAGAAGAAACAGAGGATTATATGTTATGGTTACCGTCGAAGGTGCTATACTGCACATATAAACTCGTTTCGTTCTACTAGGACGATGATGAGGAAATCTGTCCACCAACGATCAGGAGATGATCTCCGAACTTAATTTCGTTTGTTTATTCCCTAAAGAACCGGGGTTGAGTTTACCCGAAATATCGAACGTTGTTTCGAAGAGACCAGGATTGGATAAGTTATCCGGAAACAACTTCGATCCAATGAATACGTTTTTAAAAATGAAGACAAGAGCATGGATTCGGTGATGGAGCATTGAAGTGCAAGGGCTAATCGCTACTAATCCCAAGGATGATTCCAAAACAGATGTAGTATAAATAGCGCCTTCAATTTCATTCAGACTCAGAACGGACTTGTATGGATGAATGCTGTTAGTACATTGTCATTGGAGGACAATGAGCATTATAAGTGTAAATCCCTTTAATAGGTAATCGTAGCCTCTAGCCTCATCAACCGAAAATGACTAAAAATCAGGGGAGATGTAGCAAGGCTAAGTGGGTCGCACTCAATTAAGGTATGTTTATCACCTTTCTAGATACCCTCGGATATTATTACTACGATACATGGAAGGAGCTCGAAAATGGTGGGAACACCCAGGGTGATAGTATATTCGATCTATCCAGGTTAAGGGTAGTCCGGTCTTGGATTGCAGGGGATCCCGACGTGGTCCTCGGTAGACGTGTACTGTGATAGGTGGTACCACAGTGCCTAGTCATTTGTATGGAACCCATTCTGCAATACGTGCCTTTACGGTTTTAGTTGTAGAGCCTAGTATGCTAGAGTTTAATTAATGCAACAATTTCAGCTATTTGAAGTATTTTTACTTAATCATTGCTATAATATCAGATGATTTTGATACAAAAATGTTTTTGGTTACCGTAAGGTAAAAACCCATCGTGTTAATGTGTGGCATGGTCTTACGAGATACCTTTGTTTTTCGAAGGACTTTGATAACTTTGATAATTTCAAATTGAATGTCTTTCTCACGCTGGTTTTACTAGATTGATCTGGACATGGGTTTTCCTATATGCTCGAGTCAGGCTGAGCATATTTCCAGGTCAGATGGATATTCGAGCTTCAGGAGAGGAGTTGGAGGCCAAAGACGTATTCACATAGATGATATATTTTCCGTTGCATTTTAGTGTGTTCATCAGCAACTGTAAGGACAGGTGTTATAACTGTTCGGGCTGAATATGTTAGTATACTCTGATTGATGTCTATGTATATATAAATTATATTTTTGTTTTATGTAAAGATTCATTCTATATTATAGGTTTATCATTTCCATTGTGGGATTCTGCATTGTTTGGTTTTCTTTCTACCTTGTTTTTCTTACTATCCGCCTTTCTGTTCAATTTGGACTAGGAAAGTGTGGTAAAGTGTCCGTTCGAACTGTTCAGAAAAAGTGGGTCATGACAAAAGGTGTATGAAATAGTTTCAAGCGTTGCATTTTACAGCTTAATTTTTGTTTTTTTATGATTCGTTTGTAAATTTCATTTTACAAAAAATAGGCTTCTGTTTCTAATCTTAAAATTTTATCAATTTTCATCTTGGTCGAAATGCGATGCACATTGTACATGTCAATTGGTCCAAATTTGGTTCTAAAGCCAAGAATTTAGGTTGACCATTGTAAATTTTGAATTTTCTTTTATGGAAATTGATGGTTGTTTTAGCAATTTAACCATATGTCGTATTCTTTTTAATAATGAATTTTTAGTACCTGGAAAAATGTTAACTATCCATAGAACATTTATATGCTTCGTTAAAGTTATATGACTGTGAAATAATTTCGTCAACCATATGTAATTTCTCTATCGCACTTATTTTGAATTTTATGTTTTTTTGGAGTTAACAAAGGCTAAATACTCATTTTCATTAACATATAATCTACAGTTATCACATGTTGTGTAATTGCTAGGTTGTTTCTGAAGGTATGCAAGCTTGTGGCGCAGCAGATACATTTTTTGTCTATGAGTGTAAATTTTACATCTTTGATATTTATTTTCTTGAATCTCTTTTAGATTTTTTATTATTTTTCTCTACTTCATAAACTTATGTATATTAAGATGAGCAAGTATTGTATTTAGTAAAAAAAATTTAAAGCAAGTTATGGAACTACATTAACAAGGCAGTCAACTTCATCGAGTCACCAGTGCAATTAACATACACATACTAATATAACTTTCTATGTATGGACAAGAAATTACACAATCGAACAATCTGCTCGGTTGTGTATGCATTAATGGCAGAAGTTTGCTCAGTGTGCTTGGCTCTCATAAAAGTTCAACGGCGGTCCTCTCTGATGACCTGTACCTGCAACCATCAAGTTACCAATAAAGGTATATTAATATTAAGATATATTGGTTACTTTAAATGTAATGTTTTTCCCATTGTTGAAATTGAGTGGACATATCTTACAATTAAGACTAGCATCACAACAATATTACATAGGAATCTTGGTTTTGTTATATTTTACAAAATTATCACAACACTAAATAATCATAATGTTATTTATTTTATAATGGACGTATTAGAATAATACTTGAACAGTAAATACTAACTACTTGCAAACTTAGCATTGTCTGTCTGTTCATTACATTCAGGATGTTTAGCCTCCATTACGATAGATTTGTAATTTAGTTACATCTTTAACAAGTTTTCTATTTGCTTATTGTTTGAAATATAAGGAAAGCAACCTCAAAATTAGAGTTTAAAAGTTGCACAACCTAGCATCTAAATTTGATACATTTACTATTAAACCATATTAACTTCCATCACACCAATTAAAGGTCCGCTAAATTCTTGGTTGTGTTTGAGTACTAAATGAAAGGCCGATTACTTTCACAAATGAATGATTGCTCAAGCTACCGATATTGATTTTTATAACTATGTCTATGAGTTACTTTTAACAGTTTGAAATCCCTACAATTTTGTATGTTTATTGCATTTTTTAGTTGATTCAAAAGTTCATCTAAGTTAGCAACTTCAAATAAATTGTTGGTATGCTTTTTCAGGTTTTCCCATCTGTACGTATTGGTTATTCCATAACCCTTACATTCCACTATATGGTTAACATATCCCCATGTAAATAACACAATGTGGGAACACTATTGATTAATAGTGTTTTACTTCACATATAGTAATTTAATGCAGGTAACACTCCACCATGTAAACACCGGTCTTCTTTGCTCATTTCCTACTTATTACTCATGGCCAACACTTAATGCTAAATATATTTTGAGAAATTAACTTACTTTGACGTGCACAATTGTTGTTGTGTGTAGTTTTATATGTAACAAATGGATGATATAACTTTGCACTTCTTTTTACTAACACATGACCTGTTATTTTACACTAGACTACGTATTATATGTGAATGATGTCACATGGTGGTTGGGTTATAAAAACGTATGCCACTGTCTTTCACTTCTTATTTTCCCCCATAAGAGGATTTGAGTGCTATTTGTTAATTTTTTTTCCAAATTTTCCCACTGCCAACTACATTTATAAAAGGGTAATTAATTTTTTTATGCTTTTAATAATCTAATTTTATAAAGATAACAAATTATACTGAATGAAATTGACTTCATTATGGTACTAGATATAAATGCTTCATAAAAAACTCTCTGTATCCTATCTATGGAAATATGTATAGACATAAGTGCAACTGTTTATGATGTCAACGTGTTGCTAAATGACTTATTCCGTCTTTTAAACCCAAATACGATTCGACTAAGTTCTCCAAATGTAAGTTTATTTATCTACTTTACTTCAAAATGTAATCAATTTCAGTTATCTATGTAACAGTTACAAATATCCATAATATTTGATACTTTTGGTTACTTAACTAAAATACTATTGCAAAACATATTTCTTGAAGCTCTACATCTTATGTTTGAGATGTCCAATTTTTACTTTCGACTGTTGTCGTTTTTGAGTTATACTTTACAGTTTAGCCACTCTTCTTCATTAGGCATATAATAACCGTTATTATGATTCTTGATTTAAACACTTAAAGTCTACTAATATTGCCAATTATGACAAACTATATAGCTGTTTAGTCTTATATTTATTGACGTGTTTTGTAAATTAATTAACAATATTTCCATGCTTATACCCAGAACATTGCATCTGATTACCAAGTGTGTGATAGATGATTTTATACCATTTTTCCTGCTGCACTTAACCAATTGCTACTAATAATTTCAAAAGATCCGCCAACTTTTTGATCATATGTTTCAGTAAAATAGTACATGAGTTTAGATTTTATAAAAAATTTGGTGCAACTCATGTCTTGATGCCTTATTCCATTATGAATTATGGTGAAAACTGTTATATTTGTTTCTTGTATGACACGAATGTATGCAAATTGGAGAATTATGGTCAAGCATTTAGTAATACAGTATAGGAGTTTAGATTTTAAAACAAATTTGATGTACTTCATGTACTTCTGCTTTATTTCATTATGAATTATGGCAATAACTATTATATTTCTCACTTGCATGACACGAACGTATACAAATTGGAGAATTATAGTCAAACACATTACCTGAACTGAACGTATTTCCGTCATTGTAGATTAGCCCCACCTAATTTCTTTAGAAGAACCAAGAACTTATTTTAACGACAATTTACCTACTAGCGTGTTTTTTGCACATATCCTAACCATTAAAGTATAATCCAAATAATTTTTTTAATGTTTTTTGTTGAATTATTAAAGTTGAAAAAACAGTAAGGTTTTGAATCTTATGTTGCCTATTTGTTAGTTCTTTATTCGAAATTTTCCCAAAGCCTAATAAATTTTGTAGAAGGATAATTATTTGTTTATATTATTCATAATCTAATTTTAGAAAGATAACATGTTGTGTTGAATGAAATTGACTTCGTTGTGGTATTAGATGCCAATTTCTTAGTAAAAGCCATTTGTTATGATACTCAATTATGGAACTATTTGTGATGATAGATGCAATAATGTATGGTGTCAATGTGATGCTGGATGACTTATTCCATCTTTTATAGCCATGGACTATTCGGATGCATTCTCCAAATGTATGTTTATTTATCTACTTTACTTTATAACGTAAGAAACTTTAGTTACTGATGTAATATTTACAAATATCCATAGATTTGATAATTTTGGTTACTAAAATAAAAATACTATTGCAAAACATATTCCTTGAAGTTGTTATAACGACCTGGTATTTTCAACCATTCGCATCCGCACATGTCGGACTTGAATTGTTCAAAATACCGCATTGTAAATAAAATTTGGCACATCTCGGAATATACAGTAAATAAATAATCACAGATCACAGACACAAAGTAATAAATGCAGCGGAAGTAGAGAAAACTTAGTGGTTCATAAAGCCACTATCTCAAAATCTCAAAATAAGTATACATTACATAGTCTTAAAGCCAAATATAGTTTGAAACAACACAAAAAATCTCAATATTCAATTGTCTCGATTACATAAGCTAAGATAAAAGACTGAAAAGAAAATAGACAGCAGTTCGGTGAGGTGATCTCCAACAGTCCTAGCTCCGGGGAAAAGAAGTCCGAACTAATACTCAGGCTGACCCGAGCGTAAGAAGTAAACACAAACACTTGAGTCAGGACATACATACTTATACAGTGTAAGCTAATTCAAGTGAACTGTAATATAAAGGCAAGTAACTTAAAGGATGCTTGAGACCGCCCATCCTCTAAGGATCCATTAAACTATTTACTATATAGTAATATTTCGCTATTAATACAGTGTCTATTAGTAAAATAAACTTACTTTAAAATAGCGTTAAGGCTTTACATTTTCCACCTTAACACATAATAGTGCCAATAGTCTATACAGTACCGTAATACCTCCTCATCGGGAGGCTACCAGAGGATACTCCATAGGTATGACACAAATCAAACTCGTATAAGGCTCGCTAGGGTAGATGACACGGCACAACCAGGCAATGCCAGGGTAGATATACCAATTGCTATCCGGACTGGTGGAAACGCGTAGCAGCTACTACCACCCACCTTCAACAACACTCCCAAATCAAAGGTGTGCACCAAACAATCACAAAGTAATAGAATGACATACGAAAAAATGCGTTCGATAAGAGGTGCTACCTCCTTGGCCCGAGAATCGCTCCTGTTTTAGCCACCTTATGCCAACTCACAGGAGTCGGGTCCACGTACATACCTCAATAGAACGTCACCACCATCCTACTTCATTCTGGAATCTCCATCGCGTACACGGTTGTGAAAGTGGTTTTCGGTATCGATAGAGAGTATGCCCATATCTGATCCAGGTCTCTTTAACAACCAAACGTTATTATAACCCGTGGTTCTAAATTTCAAAAATAGTTTATACTTAAATCAAAATACTTCATTTTAACTTTCAAAAGTGAAGTTATTATATTTTCAAATCAAATATTCAAAAATCTCATTTCAGCCTACGGCAACACTTAACAAGTGTTACTGTAGCCCTTTTATTTTTTCAGGTTTAGTTTTAAATTTCACAATTACAGCACTTACCAAGTACTGCAATGGCCTTCAATTAATTTTAGCCCTTTGTTCATTTGAATCAACTACGACACTTACAAAGTGCGGTAATATCACTTACAACAAAATTTTACGTAAATTAAATTTCTGACTTTAATATAAACTTATCAATAATTAAACTTTAATTTAATCAATTTAACTCAAAAATCATATTTCCACTTTTAAAATGGTCATTTAAATTTCTCAAAATTAATGATTTATATAAGGTAAATTTCACGAATAAATATCAACTTCTTAAGGCTTCACTTATTAAATTCAAATCAAAATTTTCTATTCTTCGCATTCAAAATTTACTCAATAATTAAATTTGATTTATTATTCCAAAATATAACTATTTTTCAATTTATTCCTTAACTTACCCATTTTCTTAAACTAAACTCCACTTCTCCTAAGTTTAGTTATATTCAAAAATTTATTTTATGTATTTATTTTATTAGCCATTTAATTTATAGAAAATTTAAATAACATCTTATTTATCCATTTAAATTCAATTACATCAAATTTATTATATTTTATTTACATAACTTGAATTTCATTCCTTTACAAAATCAATTTCCAAAATAAATTTATATTCCACATTCCAACTTACCCATTTATTTATTTATATATTTTTAACTTGTATAAAATCACTAAAATCATTTTTATTCAATTCAAATCAAAATAATAAATATACAAATTTAAATTACTTAAATTTTCAAAAAATTATATATATATATATATATATATATATATAACCACGGGTCTGTATGATATTTTCTACCCTAGGTCAAATGTTACGGATAATATATCATTTCAATCCATGATTTTCAAAGAAAACCGGGTTCTATCATTTCAAACCCGCAATCCAAAGTTAAATAAATAAATAAATAAACAATAAACAATATCGTTCAGGCCTATCATTTCAGCCCGTAACGATTTCTATTCTACATGGAACTTGCAGTGATAAACATTAAATAAATAAATAGTATAATAGCTTAAATATAACAGTATATAATATGACTGATGATGTGTCAAATTAATAACGGGATTTTTAACATCATAAATTTTTATCACATACAAGAAAAATAAAATATAAATATTCTACAATTACACTTGTTATTAATTTACAGATCTAAAAGTACATTTGTCTGGTGAGAATACTCACCTTTACGCTGTTGGAGTTTTGATACAAAATAACGAATATCTACACCGAAAAGCATACGGAAGGCACGATCAATTTTCAAAGGATGTGACAATCCACTTCTGATCTTGAACAAACAATTTACGTGAATTCAAAATGATCATAGCAAATTTTAAATAACAATGGGAACAAAGATTGGAAGAAGAAAAAAGGAATTTTGACACACGTGGCTCTACCACTTCACCACACAACCCGACCCCAACTCCAAAGGCTCGGCCTAGATAAATTTTTCTGAAACACGAAATCACTAAAGCAGTGGGATATATGCATATAGGCGGTGCTTCAACTCAAAGGTGGCGCATGCATTTACTATTTTATATATTATTTTTTTCAATCAACTCAGGCCAGAACACGGTGGAACAAGGATGGAAATAAAAGGAAAACTAAAGAAGAAAAATAAGAAAGGAGAAGGAGAGCAGCTATTTACCGGATGTAGCTCGCGCTAGAGAGAGGAGATTGAACCCAAACGAGATGGACCAGAACTTTATACGTGGGTTTATACTAAAATCAGTGAGGTGGCGATTAATTTTATGAACATGGGTTATGAATTTATATAGGAAAGTCTGTATATGGGTTGCGTGGATTTAGGTGAAATAAAATAGCAAGGAATAATTTTTGAAACGTCAGAAGCAATAGGAAGCATTTATTCCACATATACGAGAGGTAAATGGAAATGAAATACGTGAGTTTTAATTTAAAAAAATGAGTTGCGTAAACAAGGAGGGGAAAGTGGCAAGAATTAATTGATTTGAAACGTCTACAGGAATTGGAAGATTTTGTTCCAATTATATATGAGAGGTAAATGGAATTGAAACGTGGTTTTTTATTTATAAGCTGAGTTGTGTAATTCCAGGAGGAGAAAGTGTTAAGAAATATTCAAACCAAATATTATTACAGTGGTATTAGCATACGTGACCGAGTTTTCAAAGAAAACTTGTATTGATTTGGGAACAAAAATGGCAAGATATTAATTTGCTTTAAAACGGCTATGCGAATTTGGAGGAATTTATTCCTATTATATAAGAGAGTCAAGTGTAGAAAGTTGCACGTGAATGACAATGCAACAAATGAATTCGAACAGTAGGGAAATAAATATTTTATACCAATTAAAACAATTTAAGCAAAAGGAAAGTGTGTAAAGTTTAAACGCGAATGACTGTGCAAGTAATAAATTTGAATGGTTATAGATAATTTCTTCCCTCCATTGAAATGCCCAGCTATTAATTGATTGATTTATTTATTTATAGCTGAGGTAAGAAATTTTAAGAATGCGTACTAAAGACGCAATAATTTAAATCAAACATACGCCTAATTTGTAAACAAGTACGTATCTAAATTTATATGTTTTCTTATTTACTCGCTACCTATATTTAGTAAATATACGTTTAAAGAATATTTCATTAAATACGCACATTGATGCCAACTAAATTTATCAAACGAATATAAACGTACAAATTAAAGGTGTACTTAAATAGATTATTTGTACACTATTAATTTTAAAATTTATTACTTAAATAAAATATGATTTGTTTACGTCCTTTTGATTCATTTACCATTTACTAAGAACTGATGTATATAAGTAAAATATTAATTACTTAATTTAAAAGGTGTATAACCAATTTTTAGAAGAAACAAAAGTGGAGTAAAATGTTGTTACTAATATATTCAGTTAAATTAAAAGATTTTGAAGTTAGAATTTAAAAGATTTAAAAATTCCAATAAATGTCAAACTTTATCTAAAATAAGAATTATAGAATTTGCTTAATTTATTGACACTAGCTTAAGAAAATTGCAAACACAATCCACTTAACTTTGGAAAATTACAACTTTTCTTAAAAATGGTTTAAAATAAATCTTTGAGAAACAAAATAAAGTGAGAATGAGAATAAAATAAATTCTTAAAATATAAAAATAAATAAAGAATTTCTTAACATAATTGAAGTTGGAAATTTGAAATTGTAAACAAAATACAAATGACACTTGAAAATGTCAATTACACTTTTAAATATATTTTAAAACCAAAATATGTACAAAAAAAGTTATTTTACCCCTGAAAACATAAATTAGAACATTACATGACCAAATAAAATATTATTTATATAATTTAAAGTAAGCAATTTTGTTAAATACAGCAAATTACACACAATAGTTAAAAAGGCATAACTTTCACATTATAAATCAGATTTCAACGAAACGAAAAGCAGTACTCTTAAAATTTTATTTACCTTCAAAATAAAAGATAAAATTCAAATTTTTTAAACTTTTAAATTTTGAAATTTAAAAGTCAAAGTTTGACCATATTGACAAAATTCACATTTCCGAAAAATATTCTATTAATTCATGTGTGGAATTCTAATCCACACCAAAATTTATATTTTAAATAACAAAATTATCTAAATTAAATAAATAAAACATTTATTAAAAATTTTGGGTTGATACATAGATGGCTTGGATGGCAAGCAAAGTGAGAGTAAATGCTAACAAATAGAAAAGGCATAAGTTAAGGAGAAAGAAACGTATATATATTTTATTCTTAAATGCAAATGAAAATGAGGAGTTTTGAAATGAGAAATAAATCTTCTTGTACATGATTTGAAAATGAGAAATACACGGCTAGGAAAAGAGTTTGTATGGCTAAAGCAAGAAATAAAGAGGCCATGTAGAAAAAGGCAACAAATCAAGCAATGACTTGATGGATTTAATTAATTTCTTTCCTTTGTATTAACAGTTGTTCTTAATTATATTGAATTTGTTAAATGTGTACATTAATTATGATTGAATCCTCAAATAAATTTATACATATAAGTTTCATTCTTTTATATTACCTTATGAATAAAATATGCATTTCCACTTTAACATTCCTTCCTTATTTTATTACAAAGTTTATTTTTCCTTCATATTAAATTACCAAAATTTTATCAATTTAGCAATTTTAAATTATTAAAATTTATGTGACATTACACTCTCCCCCACTCAAAACTTTTCGTCCTCGAAAAGGAAGAAGGTAGGGGAATAGAAACAACCTGAAAGAAAACTAAATTGAAACTCAAAATAGAACCATTAATCTAAACCATACAAATTCAATTTTAAATTAATAATAGATTTCATCTGTTTAATTTCACTTAACTTAAATTTAACTATTTCAAATTTCATTACTTCATCATCCAATTATCTTAAAATAAAAATTTCTGAAATCATAAGTTTGAAAATCATTTGTTATACTCAAAAATGTGTTCAATAAATTAATTTCTTCTTTATTCCTAATTATAATTAAATTTATTTCTCTCAATATATTTTTATCATCTATGTTAAATAAGTTTACACTTATTACAACTATTCTTAGTTCCTTTAACATCATTTTATATTGTAAATTATTCCATTACCCTTTTATTCTATTTACCTATGTTAATCTTTTTATAAATAGAATTTAAGTGTATAACATTTATTATAACCACTCAAATTTTATTTATAAAATCTTTTTATATTGTATATTATCCAAGTACATTGTTAACTTCTGAAAATCAAGGTAAGTTATATTGAAATGCAATTGAGTATTATACAAATAAAACTTTCAAATTCAATATCTCAAGTTTGAATCATTTATTCAAAAATTTGATTTTCTTTTTATAATTGAAATTATTCCTCAAGATAAATTTTAAGAATTAAATTTCTAATTCCCTTCAAACCATTTAGAGATAAATAAATATATGTACATAATATGTCAAATCAAATTTAAATCATATATCTATATATTATAAATCAAGTCAAATTTTAGAGATTCAAATCAATTAAATTCTCAAGGTAACACTGTAGCCAGACTATAGAATGGTCTCTTCACTTTGAAACTCGAAAATGAATGTCGATGATGCTACGGTCATTACCAAAATTATTTCCCAGGACAAAGAGAAGAGCACTAATTTTTAAACCTTTAAAATTCTTTGGAAACAAATTTCTATTCGAAAATAATATATCACTTTAAAACTTTAAACACAAGGTTTAAAACCATGGTAAATTGAATTCTCGGGTTCTTGTTTTAAATTCATTTCTGTTTCCAAATTAATTTATAACCATTGTTTATAGTTCACTTATTTATATGAGACAAAATCCATGGTTTACAAGACCATAAATAATATCCAAGACTATTATCTCTTGACAACTAGTTAAATTAGTTATAAAAATTCTGAAAATTATACTTATATATATAATATTAGATTTTTTTTTCCAAATATAGGAATAAATTTTTCGAAACAAGGATAGAGATTCAAATTTGATGGACTCAAATCAAAGAGAATTTTGATTTAAAGATAAGTTGGAATCAGAAGATCCGATGATTGAATAACAGAATAAGGGACTGGATAAGTTTATATAAATCACGGGCAACCTTATCCGGGTCAACCGTGACTTAATGAATAAGATCGACGTGGATTTTCTGGGGTAAATCTACATTCGATCTGAAGAGATAGAATTCGGAATAACCAAAGATACTAGCATCTAAACCGAGGATAAATATAAATCTCTGGTGAATCAATGCTAATTGTAAAGGAGTTTCACCCCTTTATTAGAATATTGACGAGACCGCCAATTCACTATAAAGATCATCCAAAGTGGAGTTATGGGATACTCCAGAATCGAAAGAAGATGAATAGTGAGGGACGCGAATGAACTTTGGAACCGCAAGGAACGTTCCAAAATTCAAAGGATATCGAATCAAAAGGAAGAGATTCAAGCTCGAATGAAAGTGATTCGGTTAATCAAATTTACCATACATTCTAAGTTTTTCCTAGAGCCAAAGCTCTGATACCAAATGTAACGACCCTGTATTCTCAACCATTCGCATCCGCACATGTCGGACTTGAATTGTTCAAAATACCACGTTGTAAATAAAATTTGGCAAATCTCGGAATATACAGTAAATAAATAATCACAAGTCACAGACTCAGAGTAAGAAATGCAGCGAAGTAGAGAATACTTAGTGGTTCACGAAGCCACTATCTCAAAATCTCAAAATAAGTATACATTAGATAGTCTTAAAGCCAAATATAGTTTGAAACAACACAGAAAATCTCAATAATCAATTGTCTCGATTACATAAGCTAAGATAAAAGATTGAAAAGAAAATAGACAGCAGCTCGATGAGGTGATCTCCAACAGTCCTAGCTCCGGGGAAAAGAAGTCTGAACTAATAGTAAGGCTGACCGAGCGTAAGAAGTAAACACAAACACTCGAGTCAGGACATACATACTTATACAGTATAAGCTAATTCAAGTGAACTGTAATATAAAGGCAAGTAACTTAAAGGATGCTTGGGACCGCCCATCCTCTAAGGATCCGTTAAACTATTTACTATGTAGTAATATTTCGCTATTAATATAGTGTCTATTAGTAAAATAAACTCACTTTAAATTAGCGTTAAGGCTTTACATTTTCCACCTTAACACATAATAGTGTCAATAGTCTATACAGTACCGTAATACCTCCTGATCGGGATGCTACCAGTGGATACTCCATAGGTACGACACAAGTCAAACTCGTACAAGGCTCGCCAGGGTAAGTGACACGGCACAACTAGGCAATTCCAGGGTAGATATACCAATTGCTATCCGGAAAGGTGGAAACGCGTAACAGCTACTACCGCCCACCTCGAACAACACTCCCAATTCAAACGTGCGCACCAAACAATCAAAAAGTAATAGAATGGTATACGAAGAAATGCGTTCGATAAGAGGTGCTACCTCCTTGGCCCGAGAATCGCTCCTGTTTTCGCCACCTTATGCCAACCCACATGAGTCGGGTCCACGTACATACCTCAATAGAACGTCACCACCATCCAACTTCATTCTGGAATCTCCACCACGTACATGGTTGTCAAAGTGGTTTTCGGTATCGACAGAGAGTATGCCCATATCTGATCCAGGTCTCTTTAACAACCAAACGTTATTATAACCCGTGGTTATAAATTTCCAAAATAGTTTATACTTAAATCAAAATGTTTCATTTTAACTTTCAAAAGTGAAGTTATTATATTTTCTTAATGGTCATTTAAGTTTCTCAAAATTAATGATTTATATAAGGTAAATTTCACAAATAAATATCAACTTCTTAAGGCTTCACTTATTAAAGTCAAATCAAAATTTTCTATTCTTCGCATTCAAAATTTACTTAATAATTAAATTTGATTTATTATTCCAAAATATAACTATTTTTCAATTTATTCCTTAACTTACCCATTTTCTTAAACTAAACTCCACTTCTCCAAAGTTTAGTTATATTCAAAAATTTATTTTACGTATTTATTTTATTAGCCATTTAATTTATAGAAAATTTAAATAACACCTTATTTATCCATTTAAATTCAATTACATCAAATTTATTATACTTTATTTACATAACTTGAATTTCATTCCTTTACAAAATCAATTTCCAAAATAAATTTATATTCCACATTCCAACTTACCCACTTATTTATTTATATATTTTTAATTTGTATAAAATCACTAAAATCATTTTTATTCAATTCAAATCAAAATAATAAATATACAAATTTAAATTACTTAAATTTTCAGAAATATATATATATATAACCACGTGTCTATATGATATTTTCTACCATAAGTCAAATGGTACGGATAATATATCATTTCAATCCGTGATTTTCATATAAAACCGGGTTCTATCATTTCAAACCCGCAATCCCAAGTTAAATAAATAAATAAACAATAAACAATATCGTTCAGGCCTATCATTTCAGCCCGTAACGATTTTTATTCTACATGGAACTTGCAGTGATAAACCGTAAATAAATAAATAGTATAATAGCTTAAATATAACAGTATATAATATGACTGATGATGTGTCAAATTAATAACGGGATTTTTAACATCATAAATTTATATCACAGGCAAGAAAAATAAAATATAAATATTCTACAATTACACTTGTTATTAATTTATAGATCTATAAGTACGTTTGTCTGGTGAGAATACTCACCTTTACGCTGTTGGAGTTTTGATACAAAATAACGAATATCTACACCGAAAAGCGTACAGAAGGCACGATCAATTTTCAGAGGACGCGACAATCCAATTCTGATCTTGAACAAACAATTTACGCGAATTCAAAATGATCATAGAAAATTTTAAATAACAACAGGAACAAAGATTGGAAGCAGAAAAAAGGAATTTTGACACACGTGGCTCTACCACTTCACCACACACCCCGACCCTAACACCATAGGCTCGGCCTAGATAAATTTTTCTTAAACACGAAATCACTAAAGCAGTGGGATATATGCATATAGGCGGTGCTTCAACTCAAAGGTGGCGCATGCATTTACTATTTTATATATTATTTTTTTCAATCAACTCTGGCCAAAACACGGTGGAACAAGGATGGAAACAAAAGGAAAACTAAAGAAGAAAAATAAGAAAGGAGAAGGAGAGCAGCTATTTACCTGATGTAGCTCACGCTAGAGAGAGGAGATTGAACCCAAACGAGATGGAATAGAACTTTATACGTGGGTTTATACTGAAATCACTAAGGTGGCGATTAATTTGATGAACATGGGTTATGAATTTATATAGGAAAGTCTGCATATGGGTTGCGTGAATTTAGGTGAAATAAAATAACATGGAATAATTTTTGAAACGTCAGAAGCAATATGAAGCATTTATTCCACATATACGAGAGGTAAATGGAAATGAAATACGTGAATTTTAATTTAAAAAAATGAGTTGCGTAAACAAGGAGGGGAAAGTGGCAAGAATTAATTGATTTGAAACGTCTATAGGAATTAGAAGATTTTGTTCCAATTATATATGAGAGGTAAATGGAATTGAAACGTGGTTTTTTATTTATTTATAAGCTGAGTTGTGTAATTCCAGGAGGAGAAAGTGTTAAGAAATATTCAAACCAAATATTATTGCAGTGGTATTAGCATACGTGACCGGGTATTCAAAGAAAACTTGCATTGATTTGGGAACAAAAATGGCAAGATATTAATTTGCTTGAAAACGGCTATGCGAATTTGGAGGAATTTATTCCTATTATATAAGAGAGTAAGTGTAGAAAGTTGCACGTGAATGACAATGCAACAAATGAATTCGAACGGTAGGGAAATAAGTATTTTATACCAATTAAAACAATTTAAGCAAAAGGAAAGTGTGTAAAGTTTAAACGCGAATGACTGTGCAAGTAATAAATTTGAATGGCTATAGATAATTTCTTCCCTCCATTGAAATGCCCAGCTATTAATTGATTTATCTATTTACTTATAGCCGAGGTAAGAAATTTTAAGAATACATACTAAAGACGCAATAATTTAAATCAAACATACGCCTAATTTATAAACAAGTACGTATCTAAATTTATACGTTTTCTTATTTACTCGCTACCTATATTTAGTAAATATACGTTTAAAGAATATTTCATTAAATACGCACCATTTATGCCAACTAAATTTATCAAACGGATATAAACGTACAAATCGAAGGTGTACTTAAATAGAATATTTGTACACTATTAATTTTAAAATTTATTACTTAAATAAAATATGATTTGTTTACGTCCTTTTGATTCATTTACCATTTACTAAGAACTGATGTATATAAGTAAAATATTAATTACTTAATTTAAAAGGTATATAACCAATTTTTAGAAGAAACAAAAGTGGAGTAAAATTTTGTTACTAATATATTCAGTTAAATTAAAAGATTTTGAAGTTAGAATTTAGGAGATTTAAAAATTCCAATAAATGTTAAACTTTATGTGACGCCCCACCTCTATACCCACGCTAGCCAAGAACACTACGGTGTAGTGCTGTCAACTAGCACGGAGAATATGGCTGTTGAGGAGCGGCCATCAATAGTTGGCCTTACACTAGTATTGGTTATCTCGATGGGAGTGATATATAAATATATATATTCTTTCATTTTTCATCTCTGATTTATTTTCTCCCATCGACATACCCCAATTCCAGTATAAAACGAACTACGATGGTTCGTAATAGTTTAGAACAGTAAATATAAAATAACAACACAGAATATATAAATGCGGAACACAGATGAAACAGAAAGTCTCATATATATATATATATATAATAACTGATGTCAGTTACAATACATTCACACGGTACATATGACACGGTACATATGATACAACTACAACAGTCGACTCAGGAAGTTACATATACAAGTACATTAACATATATAATATACATGAATACATATCTTCCTATACAATCACACAGACTACTACAAATAACGACGACTACTCCAAAAGATATGAAAGAACTTCATAGCTCTAGCAGCAATCCAAAGCAGAATATCTACAACCTGAAATACTCGGTCTGACCCGAGTATTAAATTCAAAGAAAATAATACTCGGGTCAGTCTAATTCAAACTCAGTTATTAGTGCACAGAAGCAATAATAATTAAATAATGAATAGACGACAGTAATTAAACCAAATCAGAATGCAATTCAGAATATTGAATTGAAATAACAGAACAGTTCAAACCATTGAAATATCAATTAAAATATTAAGATGAGTAGGGCTGCAGTACACGCACGCGTGTACTGCCTCGCCACTACAGCACATGAACTACGCAAGAGATTAATAAATCAAAACAAAATAGAATATCACAAAACCATACCGTGTGGCTGCAGTTCACGCTTGCGTGCACTGCCTTGCCACTATAGTGATGTCGTACCCAAAAACTCAATACCGTGTGGCTGCAGTTCACGCTTGCGTGCACTGCCTTGCCACTATGGTACAAGACGACATCATAACTCCAACTATTGACGGCAATCAATACTGCAGAGGTCAAGTCACGACTAACATGATTCAACACAACCACAAAACCAAGCCAAAACTACAGCGACAACAAAATGCAGCAAACGACAGTAAAGTCTCACTAATGAAATGAAGTGAAGATTCCAAAAATCAATGCTACAGCCTCAACAATATAATGTGACAGGTCTGGGGAACATGACCTGAGTGCACAACCTCAATGATACCCAACATAAATGAACTGTGTGTTCTATATTCAATTGCATGCACATTCAGCTAGTGATTATAAAAATGAATGGGCCTGTAGTGTTTTATGCCATAACAGGTACATATGTCTGCATGTCGTGCATATGTATGCAATCCAATTCAGGTTAGAGAGGGATACAGGCAGTTTACACGGCATAGGACAGGGAACCAACATGTACAACATCAAGTGACACAACTACACATGACTGCATAGTATAAAGGTGATCAGTGAATCAATGAGTAAGACTGCACAGTGAAACGACACGCAATTGAAACAGGCAGTGGCAACACAATGATGAAGTATATAAGTGCAGATGCACAGTGCAGCAGATATGAATGTTCATATTCATGTGCAACATCAAGGGAAGCACCATTAAAACAGGCTACTACAGTGGATTACCACCTAATCGAACTATCGAAGACCAATGGACAGTGGCAGTGAAACAACAAAGAAATGCTCCAGTCAATGAATCGACACGAGTTCAAGAATCGTAAAACAGCTGTCTCAAATCAAGACAATGCCACCCAGATTATTTTCGCAAAAAAAATCAAGTATGCAAACCAAGTCCCAAAAATAACTGCAGTGCAATTTAACAACACATGCATACACACATACAAAGGTATGTATGAACACATATGAAGACAAGTAAAAAAAAATAAGTAGGAAGTGAATTGCAAAATCAATACAGAGGGGATTCCAACCCATAGTTCAGAGCAATGCCCAAGACACAATCGAAACGAGTTCGAAAACTCATGGGCTGCTGTTTCAAATCAAGACAGTAATCCAAAGTGCACAATCAAAGGATGCAAGCATTCACATGAACACATGAAGTAATGCAACGAAGCCACAATATCATATAATCAAATACCAGACACCACAATGCATCAACCACTGACTCCAGCAATAAGTAAACAGCAAGAGGGATGCCAGTATGATATGCAACAGGCCTCAAGGAGGACGCAAAACAGGGAGTGAGCAATGCATATGAACAAGTGAAACAGGGTAACACCAAAGAATACCAGAACAAACAAAAATGTTTGTACTAAATATTGTGGATTCCAAGCAAGAGAGTCTTGAAATCAAAGAATCAACAATTTTCAAAATTCCTGTTCCATAAAAGTCAAACATTATCAAAACCGGAGTCGTAGAATAACATATACAAATTAGGGCAGGGAACCAGATTCAAAGTAATACCGAAATCAAGGAGGAACCAACAATGATACACAATAATCGAACGGCCGAGCACAGAAGAACTTCACAAAACAACATCGAATCAACGTGAAATTGCCGAAACACTATATTAAGCATGAATTAGATGTGAGTGGTAGCACTCACCTTGTCGACGAATTGAAGCATCACAGAGACGAGCAAAGCCAAGGACGAACGAAACCCCAATTTGGGAAGAAGGGGTAGGAGCGATCGAACGTAGCCGCCATTAATTTCCTCTCGATCGATTAGGGCACGCGCATGAAAATGAAAGGGGGATCGGGTCAAAGAACGTAAAGAGGGGGATTGGGTTTTTAAAAATTTTCACGGCCCAAAAAGGTAAGGCCAAATAAGTAAATAAAAAAAAATAAAAATAAAAAGAAAACTTTTATTTAAAGTCCTAAATTTCTTTTATCAATTTATAAATCAATTTTAATTCAAAATTTAAAAACTTCAAATAGAAGTTTGTGTCAATATTAATCGTTTAAATTGTTGATTATAATTGACGCAAAATACCGGGTTGTTACAGACTCCCCTCCTTAAAGAAATTGCGTCCACGCAATCCTAAGGAATAGATGGACAAAAGGTAACAACCATAAGAGCATGAGAAGGTAAGCTTTTAATTTCATAAAAGAAATTCTCAAATTCTCAACAAAGTTTGATTATCAAATAGATAATCAGAATAAAGAAATCTTAAAACAGAAAATCAGCAAATCTAATTATCAACAAAGATAACTAGAAAACACAAATATCTAACTATCAAAAACGATAATCAGGAATTACCACAACGGTAATCAAATTTCAAATCACAAATATTTAATTATCACAATTGATAATCGAATCTCAAATCGCAAATGTTTAATTATCACAAACGATAATTAAACCACAAATATCTAATTACCACAAACGATAATTAGAAACAATAAATATCTGATTATCAAAAACTATAATCAGAAATCATAAATATTTAATTATCACAATTGATAATCAAATCTCAAATCGCAAATGTTTAATTATCACAAACGATAATTAAACCACAAATATCTAATTATCACAAACGATAATTAGAAACAATAAATATCTGATTATCAAAAACTATAATCAGAAATCATAAATATTTAATTATCACAATTGATAATCAAATCTCAAATCGCAAATGTTTAATTATCACAAACGATAATTAAACCACAAATATCTAATTATCACAAACGATAATTAGAAACAATAAATATCTGATTATCAAAAACTATAATCAGAAATCATAAATATTTAATTATCACAATTGATAATCAAATCTCAAATCGTAAATGTTTAATTATCACAAACGATAATTAAACCACAAATATCTAATTATCACAAACGATAATTAGAAACAATAAATATCTGATTATCAAAAACTATAATCAGAAATCATAAATATTTAATTATCACAATTGATAATCAAATCTCAAATCGCAAATGTTTTATTATCACAAACGATAATTAAACCACAAATATCTAATTATCACAAACGATAATTAGAAACAATAAATATCTGATTATCAAAAACTATAATCAAAAATCATAAATATTTAATTATCACAATTGATAATCAAATCTCAAATCGCAAATGTTTAATTATCACAAACGATAATTAAATCTCAATTATCTGATTATCACAAGTGATAATCAGAAATCACAAATTTTCAATTAACGAGTCCGAAATTAACCGAAATAGCAAACGCACATGACCCATAACCACGAGTTTTACTAAATCGTTTAATTCACTTCATCGTTTCCTTGAAAGTGCAAAATTGTGTATTTTAAATAAATAACATTTTACGTTCTCAAACGGACAAGTCCGAAATTAAGCGAATCAGTAAAAGAAAGGGGTCATAGTCCTCGATTTTTCTGAAACGTTTAATTCGCTTCCTCATTCTTTTGAAAGCGCAAATCGTAAAAATTTTGAAAACAATTTTGATTTATATTTTGAAATATTTTAAAGAATAACAAATTTTCAAAACACGTGATTAAAATAGCAATGTCAGTAGCAACTTCGACATACGTCAAAATTTCATCGAAATAATTGGCATCAAAATATAATACCAATGAATTTTCGTTCATCAAAAGTGTCACAAGAATCTTCTCAAAGATAGAAAGGGATATCATACCCTAAACTTGTATTCATAACAAGTCAATAACACACGAATTCACCAATGCACAAGAATTGATAAAACTTATCAATAGAAATCACGAAAGTTGGTGAAGCACAAATTCTAGAAATCTACACAAGAAATCCAGAAATCACAAGATAAGAGTATGAGAACTCGAACGGAGTATGAAAACTCGAACGGAGTATAAAAACTCGAACGGAGTATAAAAACTCGAACAGAGTATGACATAGAATAAAAGATATGGCATAACATAAAATATCCATAATGACATACTACTATAAGTATGTAAATAATGATCAACAGGAGATCAACCGATGAGGGGTATGGCATAAATATGAAATATCCATACTGACATACGACTATAAGTATGCAAATAATGATCAACAGGAGATCAACCGATAAGAGATAATCAATATCACAAGAATCTTCTCAAAGATCCAAAGAGGTAACATACCCCAAATTTGTACTCATGACAAATTAATAACATATGAATTCACCAATGCACAAGAATAGGTGAAGCATAAAATTTCCAGAAATCAACATAAGGAATCTAGAAATCACAGAAAAAGGGAAAGAGGCCTATCACATGACGGTCCGAAGACCATGGGGAGCTACCCCACATGTGTGAATGGAATCACACAGATTGAGGTCAAGACTAACCAAAAAGCAGAAAGGTATGTGTGAATGGAACCACACAAGTGGTGTCTAGTCTGACCATCAGAACGATCATCATGATCAACGAGGGGTGTCAATTACACTAAGCATGTGTGAATGGAATCACACAGATTGAGGTCAAGACTAACCAAAAAGCAGAAAGGTATGTGTGAATGGAATCACACAAGTGGTGTCTAGTCTAACCTCGCAATGAAAGAGACATCGCGCAATTGCTAGTCTAATTCATAAAGCGATCATCAAGATCAACGAGAAGTGTCAATTACACTAAGCTAGTAAATATAAAAGTTTAGCTTTATGTCCCATAACCACTAGCTTAACTTAAATATTTACGAACAAACTGTAGATCTTCACTAGAAAAATGTCACAAGTGGTTCAATCGAACAAGTCCAAAAATTAACCGACGAAGTAAACGCAAGCGTTTCATACCACTTGTTTTGCTAAGCCGTTTAATTAGATTTCTCATACGAGTGAAATAAAGGTTTGTATATACTAATAGATTGGAAAACGGTTTAGGAAAAGATTTTGATATTGAAAATAGAGTTGAAAACATTTTGATAAAAGAGTTTTGATATTTACTACTAGTATTGAAACATTTATATTTTTAAAGTGACAAATCACAAAAATGATTGCAGAAACAATCAACCACAAGAATTCACATACGAAGACGTGAATAGAATCCAAAGAAATCGATACTGTATCCATCCAAAAATATGTTCACGAAAATCCCGAAGAAAATGTTATCAAAGTTGCTAATAAATGATAGCAATAAATCGGGAAATTAACAAGAATCGATTAAATTTGGAAACCAAATCAATTCACTAAAATTCACCTTCGAAGACGTGAATAAAATCCAAAGAATTCGATTCTAAATCCATCAAAGTAGGAATATCCAAAAATTCCAGAAATAGAAGTTTTCAAAGTCGACAAAGATGACAACAACTAATCGGAAAAGAAGAATCGATTGACAAATGGAATAATGAAACCAAACGAGCATAAATGCATAAATGACTTCAACAAAATATAAAAATCAAGTCAATGCCGAAGTCAACAATTAATGGCCATAATAGAGTACAAAACGATTCAACATCATCAACAAAGAATTCAACGGCAAACAATGTCAGAGTCTTGGAAATCAAGAATTTAGAAATTTCTCAAAACAAAGTGACCGAAGTCGAATGGAAATCAATCAGAGGAAAACATAAAATATCAAGTTCGGAATCGCTGAGATTCGAACAAAAATCAATCATCGGCTAAATCAAATCAAAGCCGAAAACACAAGAATCAAAATCAAATGCATATGAATAAGCGTTAGGAATTCATACCTAACAATCAAAGACAATCATATGCAAATACGAGAGATTAAACGTCGACAAATAGTTGTAACATATGTTCCATCCAAGTTATGTTTTATATTTGTTCTAAACCCCAGGCTCTGATACCAAGCTGTGACGCCCCACCTCTATACCCACGCTAGCCAAGAACACTACGGTGTAGTGCTGTCAACTAGCACGGAGAATATGGCTGTTGAGGAGCGGCCATCAGTAGTTGGCCTTACACTAGTATTGGTTATCTCGATGGGAGTGATATATAAATATATATATTCTTTCATTTTTCATCTCTGATTTATTTTCTCCCATCGACATACCCCAATTCCAGTATAAAACGAACTACGATGGTTCGTAATAGTTTAGAACAGTAAATATAAAATAACAACACAGATTATATAAATGCGGAACACAGATGAAACAGAAAGTCTTATATATATATATATAATAACTGATGTCAGTTACAATACATTCACACGGTACATATGACACGGTACATATGATACAACTACAACAGTCGACTCAGGAAGTTACATATACAAGTACATTAACGTATATAATATACATGAATACATATCTTCCTATACAATCATACAGACTACTACAAATAACGACGACTACTCCAAAAGATATGAAAGAACTTCATAGCTCTAGCAGCAATCCAAAGCAGAATATCTACAACCTGAAATACTCGGTCTGACCCGAGTATTAAATTCAAAGAAAATAATACTCTGGTCAGTCTAATTCAAACTCAGTTATTAGTGCACAGAAGCAATAATAATTAAATAATGAATAGACGACAGTAATTAAACCAAATCAGAATGCAATTCAGAATATTGAATTGAAATAACAGAACAGTTCAAACCATTGAAATATCAATTAAAATATTAAGATGAGTAGGGCTGCAGTACACGCACGCGTGTACTGCCTCGCCACTACAGCACATGAACTACGCAAGAGATTAATAAATCAAAACAAAATAGAATATCACAAAACCATACCGTGTGGCTGCAGTTCACGCTTGCGTGCACTGCCTTGCCACTATAGTGATGTCGTACCCAAAAACTCAATACCGTGTGGCTGCAGTTCACGCTTGCGTGCACTGCCTTGCCACTATGGTACAAGACGACATCATAACTCCAACTATTGACGGCAATCAATACTGCAGAGGTCAAGTCACGACTAACATGATTCAACACAACCACAAAACCAAGCCAAAACTACAGCGACAACAAAATGCAGCAAACGACAGTAAAGTCTCACTAATGAAATGAAGTGAAGATTCCAAAAATCAATGCTACAGCCTCAACAATATAATGTGACAGGTCTGGGGAACATGACCTGAGTGCACAACCTCAATGATACCCAACATAAATGAACTGTGTGTTCTATATTCAATTGCATGCACATTCAGCTAGTGATTATAAAAATGAATGGGCCTGTAGTGTTTTATGCCATAACAGGTACATATGTCTGCATGTCGTGCATATGTATGCAATCCAATTCAGGTTAGAGAGGGATACAGGCAGTTTACACGGCATAGGACAGGGAACCAACATGTACAACATCAAGTGACACAACTACACATGACTGCATAGTATAAAGGTGATCAGTGAATCAATGAGTAAGACTGCACAGTGAAACGACACGCAATTGAAACAGGCAGTGGCAACACAATGATGAAGTATATAAGTGCAGATGCACAGTGCAGCAGATATGAATGTTCATATTCATGTGCAACATCAAGGGAAGCACCATTAAAACAGGCTACTACAGTGGATTACCACCTAATCGAACTATCGAAGACCAATGGACAGTGGCAGTGAAACAACAAAGAAATGCTCCAGTCAATGAATCGACACGAGTTCAAGAATCGTAAAACAGCTGTCTCAAATCAAGACAATGCCACCCAGATTATTTTCGCAAAAAAAAAATCAAGTATGCAAACCAAGTCCCAAAAATAACTGCAGTGCAATTTAACAACACATGCATACACACATACAAAGGTATGTATGAACACATATGAAGACAAGTAAAAAAAAATAAGTAGGAGGTGAATTGCAAAATCAATACAGAGGGGATTCCAACCCATAGTTCAGAGCAATGCCCAAGACACAATCGAAACGAGTTCGAAAACTCATGGGCTGCTGTTTCAAATCAAGACAGTAATCCAAAGTGCACAATCAAAGGATGCAAGCATTCACATGAACACATGAAGTAATGCAACGAAGCCACAATATCATATAATCAAATACCAGACACCACAATGCATCAACCACTGACTCCAGCAATAAGTAAACAGCAAGAGGGATGCCAGTATGATATGCAACAGGCCTCAAGGAGGACGCAAAACAGGGAGTGAGCAATGCATATGAACAAGTGAAACAGGGTAACACCAAAGAATACCAGAACAAACAAAAATGTTTGTACTAAATAGTGTGGATTCCAAGCAAGAGAGTCTTGAAATCAAAGAATCAGCAATTTTCAAAATTCCAGTTCCATAAAAGTCAAACATTATCAAAACCGGAGTCGTAGAATAACATATACAAATTAGGGCAGGGAACCAGATTCAAAGTAACACCGAAATCAAGGAGGAACCAACAATGATACACAATAATCGAACGGCCGAGCACAGAAGAACTTCACAAAACAACATCGAATCAACGTGAAATTGCCGAAACACTATATTAAGCATGAATTAGATGTGAGTGGTAGCACTCACCTTGTCGACGAATTGAAGCATCACAGAGACGAGCAAAGCCAAGGACGAACGAAACCCCAATTTGGGAAGAAGGGGTAGGAGCGATCGAACGTAGCCGCCATTAATTTCCTCTCGATCGATTAGGGCACGCGAATGAAAATGAAAGGGGGATCGGGTCAAAGAACGTAAAGAGGGGGATTGGGTTATTAAAATTTTTCACGGCCCAAAAAGGTAAGGCCAAATAAGTAAATAAAAAAAAATAAAAATAAAAAGAAAACTTTTATTTAAAGTCCTAAATTTCTTTTATCAATTTATAAATCAATTTTAGTTCAAAATTTAAAAACTTCAAATAGAAGTTTGTGTCAATATTAATCGTTTAAATTGTTGATTATAATTGACGCAAAATACCGGGTTGTTACACTTTATCTAAAATAAGAATTATAGAATTTGCTTAATTTATTGACACTAGCTTAAGAAAATTGCAAACACAATCCACTTAACTTTGGAAAATTACAACTTTTCTTAAAAATGGTTTAAAATAATCTTTGAGAAACAAAATAAAGTGAGAATGAGAATAAAATAAGTTCTTAAAATATAAAAATAAATAAAGAATTTCTTAACTTAATTGAAGTTGGAAATTTGAAATTGTAAACAAAATACAAATGACACTTGAAAATGTCACTTACACTTTTAAATATATTTTAAAACCAAAATATATACCAAAAAGTTATTTTAACCCTGAAAACATAAATTAGAACAATACATGACCAAATAAAATATTATTTATATAATTTAAAATAAACAATTTTGTTAAATACAGCAAATTACACACAATAGTCAAAAAGGCATAACTTTCACATTTTAAATCAGATTTCAACAAAACGAAAAGCAGTATTCTTAAAATTTTATTTACTTTCAAAATAAAAGATAAAATTCAAATTTTTTTAAATTTAAAATTTTGAAATTTAAAAGTCAAAGTCTGACCATATTGACAAAATTCACATTTCCGGAAAATATTCTATTAATTCATGTGTGGAATTCTAATCCACACCAAAATTTATATTATAAGTAACAAAATTATCTAAATTAAATAAAACATTTATTAAAATTTTTGGGTTGATACATAGATGGCTTGGATGGCAAGCAAAGTGAGAGTAAATGCTAACAAACAGAAAAGGCATAAGTTAAGGAGAATAAACGTATATATGTTTTATTCTCAAATGCAAATGAAAATGAGGAGTTTTGAAATGAGGAACAAATCTTCTTGTACATGATTTGCAAATGAGAAATACACGGCTAGGAAAAGAGTTTGTATGGCTAAAGCAAGAAATAAAGAGGCCATGTAGAAAAAGGCAACAAATCAAGCAATGACCTGATGGATTTAATTAATTTCTTTCCTTTGTATTAACAGTTGTTCTTAATTATATTGAATTTGTTAAATGTGTACATTAATTATGATTGAATCCTCAAATAAATTTATTCAGATAAGTTTCATTCTTTTATATTACCTTATGAATAAAATATGCATTTCCACTTTAACATTCCTTCCTTATTTTATTACAAAGTTTATTTTTCCTTCATATTAAATTACCAAAATTTTATCAATTTAACAATTTTAAATTATTAAAATTTATGTGTCATTACACTCTCCCCCAGTCAAAACTTTTCGTCCTCGAAAAGGAAGAAGGTAGGGGAATAGAAACAACCTGAAAGAAAACTAAATTGAAACTCAAAATAAAACTATTAATCTAAACCATACAAATTCAATTTTAAGTTAATAATTGATTTCATCTGTTTAATTTCACTTAACTTAAATTTAACCATTTCAAATTTCATTACTTCATCTTCCAATTATCTTAAAATAAAAATTTCTGAAATCATAAGTTTGAAAATCATTTGTTATACTCAAAAATGTGTTCAATAAATTAATTTCTTCTTTATTCCTAATTATAATTAAATTTATTTCTCTCAATATATTTTTATCATCTATGTTAAATAAGTTTACACTTATTACAACTATTCTTAGTTCCTTTAACATCATTTTATATTGTAAATTATTCCATTACCCTTTTATTCTATTTACCTATGTCAATCTTTTTATAAATAGAATTTAAGTGTATAACATTTATTATAACCACTCAAATTTTATTTATAAAATCTTTTTATATTGTATATTATCCAAATACATTGTTAACTTCTGAAAATCAAGGTAAGTTATATTGAAATGCAATTGAGTATTATACAAATAAAACTTTCAAATTCAATATCTCAAGTTTCAATCATTTATTCAAAAATTTGATTTTCTTTTTATAATTGAAATTATTCCTCAAGATAAAATTTAAGAATTAAATTTCTAATTCCCTTCAAACCATTTAGAGACAAATAAATATATGTACATAATATGTCAAATCAAATTTAAATCATATACCTATATATTATAAATCAAGTCATATTTTAGAGATTCAAATCAATTAAATTCTCAAGGTAACACCGTAGCCAGACTATAGAATGGTCTCTTCACTTTGAAACTCGAAAATGAATGTCGATGATGCTATAGTCATTACCGAAATTATTTCCCAGCGACAAAGAGAAGAGCACTAATTTTTAAACCTTTGAAATTCTTTGGAAACAAATTTCTATTCGAAAATAATTTAAATAATATATCCCTTTAAAACTTTAAACACAAGGTTTAAAACCATCGTAAATTGAGTTCTCAGGTTCTTGTTTTAAATTCTTCCGTTTTCAAATTAATTTATAACCATTGTTTATAGTTCACTTATTTATATGAGACAAAACCCATGGTTTACAAGACCATAAATAAAATCAAAGACTATTATCTCTTGACAACTAGTTAAATTAATTGTAAAAATTCTGAAAATTATACTTATATATATAATATTAGATTTTTTTTCCAAATATAGGAATAAATTTTTCAAAACAAGGATAGAGATTCAAATTTGATGGACTCAAATCAAGGACAATTTTGATTTAAAGATAAGTTAGAATCAGAAGATCCGATGATTGAATAATAGAATAAGGGACTGGATGAGTTTATATAAATCATGGGCAACCTTAACCGGGTCAACCGTGACTTAAAGAATAAGATCGACGTGGATTTTCTGGGGTAAATCTACATTCGATCTGAAGAGATAGAATTCGGAATAACCAAAGATACTAGCATCTAAACCAAGTATAAATATAAATCTCTGGTGAATCATTGCTAATTGTAAAGGAGTTTCACCCCTTTATTAGAATATTGGCGAGACCGCCAATTCACTATAAAGATCATCCGAAGTGGAGTTATGGGATACTCCAGAATCGAAAGAAGATGAATAGTGAGGGACACGAATGAACTTTGGAACCGCGGGGAACGTTCCAAAATTCGAAGGAAATCAAATCAAAAGGAAGAGATTCAAGCTCGAATGAAAGTGATTCTGTAAATCAAATTTACCATACATTCTAAGTTTTTCCGAGAGCCAAAGCTCTGATACCAAATGTAACGACCCTGTATTCTCAACCATTTGCATCCGCACATATCGGACTTGAATTGTTCAAAATACCGTGTTGTAAAATTTGGCAAATCTCGGAATATACGGC
Organism: Allium cepa; assembly: GCA_030765085.1. Classification (NCBI taxonomy): domain Eukaryota; kingdom Viridiplantae; phylum Streptophyta; class Magnoliopsida; order Asparagales; family Amaryllidaceae; genus Allium; species Allium cepa. Next base: position 1,043,009,402 of record CM060941.1, on the reverse strand, counting down.
AAATAAATAATCAAAGGTCATAGACACAGAGTAAGAAATGCAGCGGAAGTAGAGAAAACTTAGTGGTTCATGAAGCCACTATCTCAAAGTCTCAAAATAAGTATACATTACATAGTCTTAAAGCCAAATATAGTTTGAAACAACACAGAAAATCTCAATAATCAATTGTCTCGGTTACATAAGCTAAGATAAAAGATTGAAAAGAAACTAGACAGCAGCTCGATGAGGTGATCTCCAGCAGTCCTAGCTCCGGGGAAAAGAAGTCCGAACCAATACTCAGGCTGACCGAGCGTAAGAAGTAAACACAAACACTCGAGTCAGGACATACATACTTATACAGTGTAAGCTAATTCAAGTGAACTGTAATATAAAGACAAGTAACTTAAAGGATGCTTGGGACCGCCCATCCTCTAAGGATCCGTTAAACTATTTACTATGTAGTAATATTTTGCTATTAATATAGTGTCTATTAGTAAAATAAACTTACTTTAAAATAGCGTTAAGGCTTTACATTTTCCACCTTAACACATAATAGTGACAATAGTCTATACAGTACCGTAATACCTCCTGATCGGGAGGCTACCAGTGGATACTCCATAGTTACGACACAAATCAAACTCATACAAGACTCGCTAGGGTAGGTGACACAGCACAACTAGGCAACGCCAGGGTAGATATACCAATTGCTATCCGGACTGGTGGAAACGCGTAGCAGGTACTACCGCCCACCTCGAACAACACTCCCAAATCAAATGTGCGCACCAAACAATCAAAAAGTAATAGAATGGCATACGAAGAAATGCGTTCGATAAGAGGTGCTACCTCCTTGGCCCGAGAATCGCTCCTGTTTTAGCCACCTTATGCCAACTCACATGAGTCGGGTCCACGTACATACCTCAATAGAACGTCACCACCATCCTACTTCATTCTGGAATTCCACCACGTACACGGTTGTCAAAGTGGTTTTCGGTATCGACAGAGAGTATGCCCATATCCGATCCAGGTCTCTTTAACAACCAAACGTTATTATAACCCGTGGTTATAAATTTCAAAAATAGTTTATACTTAAATCAAAATGCTTCATTTTAACTTTCAAAAGTGAAGTTATTATATTTTCAAATCAAATATTCAAAAATCTCATTTCAGCCAACGGCAACACTTAACAAGTGCTACTGTAGCCCTTTTATTTATTCAAGTTTAGTTTTAAATTTCACAATCACAGCACTTAGCAAGTACTGCAACAGCCTTCAATTAATTTTAGCCCTTTGTTCATTTGCATCAACTACGGCACTTACAAAGTGCGGTAATATCCCTTACCACAAAATTTTACGTAAATTAAATTTCTAACTTTAATATAAATTTATCAATAATTAAACTTTAATTTAATCAATTTAACTCAAAAATCATATTTCCACTTTTAAAATGGTCATTTAAGTTTCTCAAAATATCAACTTCTTAAGGCTTCACTTATTAAAGTCAAATCAAAATTTTCTATTCTTCGCATTCAAAATTTACTTAATAATTAAATTTGATTTATTATTCCAAAATATAACTAATTTTCAATTTATTCCTTAACTTACCCATTTTCTTAAACTAAACTCCACTTCTCCTAAGTTTAGTTATATTCAAAATTTTATTTTATGTAATTATTTTATTAGCCATTTAATTTATAGAAAATTTAAATAACACCTTATTTATCAATTTAAATTCAATTACATCAAATTTATTATACTTTATTTACTTAACTTGAATTTCATTCCTTTAAAAAATCAATTTCCAAAATAAATTTATATTCCACATTCCAACTTACCCATTTATTTATTTATATATTTTTAACTTGTATAAAATAACTAAAATCATTTTTATTCAATTCAAATCAAAATAATAAATATACAAATTTAAATTACTTAAATTTTCAAAAAAGTATATATATTTATATATAACCACGGGTCTATATGATATTTTCTACCCTAGGTCAAATGTTACGGATAATATATCATTTCAATCCGTAATTTTCAATGAAAATCGGGTTCTATCATTTCAAACTCGCAATCCCAAGTTAAATAAATAAATAAACAATAAACAATATCGTTCAGGCCTATCATTTCAGCCCGTAACGATTTCTATTCTACAGGGAACTTGCAGTGATAAATAGTAAATAAATAAATAGTATAACAGCTTAAATATAACAGTATACAATATGAATGATGATGTGTCAAATGAATAACAGGATTTTTAACATCATAAATTTGTATCACAGGCAAGAAAAATAAAATATAAATATTCTACAATTACGCTTGTTATTAATTTACAGATCTATATGTACGTTTGTCTGGTGAGAATACTCACCTTTACGCTGCTGGAGTTTTGATACAAAATAACGAATATCTACACCGGAAAGCGTACAGAAGGCACGAATAATTTTCAAAGGATGCGACAACCCAATTCCGATCTTGAACAAAATAAATAAACAATTTAGGCGAATTCAAAATGATCATAGCAAATTTTAAATAACAACAGGAACTAAGATTGGAAGAAGAAAAAAAGAATTTTGACACACATGGCTCTACCACTTCACCACACACCCCGACCCCAACTCCAAAGGCTCGGCCTAGATAAATTTTTCTGAAACACGAAATCACTAAAGCAGTGGGATATATGCATATAGGCGGTGCTTCAACTCAAAGGTGGCCCATGCATTTACTATTTTATATTTTTTTTTCAACCAACTTTGGCCAGAACACGGTGGAACAAGGATGGAAATAAAAGAAAAACTAAAGAAAAAAAATAAGAAAGGAGAAGGAGAGCAGCTATTTACCTGTTGTAGCTCGCGCTAGAGAGAGGAGATTGAACCCAAAAGAGATGGAACAGAACTTTATACGTGGGTTTATACTTAAATCAGTGAGGTGGCGATTAATTTTATGAACATGGGTTATGAATTTATATAGTAAAGTCTGCACATGGGTTGCGTGGATTTAGGTGAAATAAAATAGCAAGGAATAATTTTTGAAACGTCAGAAGCAATAGGAAGCATTTATTCCACATATACAAGAGGTAAATGGAAATGAAATACGTGATTTTAATTTTAAAAAATGAGTTGCGTAAACAAGAAGGGGAAAGTGGTAAGAATTAATTGATTTGAAACGTCTACAGGAATTAGAAGATTTTGTTCCAATTATATATGAGAGGTGAATGGAATTGGAACGTGGGTTTTTTATTTATAAGCTGAGTTGCGTAATTCCAGGAGGAGAAAGTGTTAAGAAATATTCAAACCAAATATTATTGCAGTGGTATTAGCATACGTGACCGAGTATTCAAAGAAAACTTGCATTGATTTGGGAACAAAAGTGGAAAGATATTAATTTTCTTGAAAACGGCTACGCGAATTTGGAGGAATTTATTCCTATTATATAAGAGAGTCAAGTGTAGAAAGTTGCACGTGAATGACAATGCAACAAATGAATTCGAACAGTAGGGAAATAAATATTTTATACCAATTAAAACAATTTAAGCAAAAGGTAAGTGTGTAAAGTTTAAACGCGAATGACTATGCAAGTAATAAATTTGAATGGCTATAGATAATTTCTTCCCTCCATTGAAATGCCCAGCTATTGATTGATTTATTTATAGCTAAGGTAAGAAATTTTAAGAATGCGTACTAAAGACGCAATAATTTAAATCAAGCATACGCCCAATTTATAAACAAGTACATATCTAAATTGTTTTCTTATTTACTCGCTACCTATATTTAGTAAATATACGTTTAAATAATGTTTCATTAAATACGTACCATTTATGCCAACTAAATTTATCAAACGGATATAAACGTACAAATTGAAGGTGTACTTAAATAGAATATTTGTACACTATTAATTTTAAAATTTATTACTTAAATAAAATATGATTCGTTTACCTCCTTTTGATTCATTTACCATTTACTAAGAACTGATGTATATAAGTAAAATATTAATTACTTAATTTAAAAGGTATATAACCAATTTTTAAAAGAAACAAAAGTGGAGTAAAATGTTGTTACAAATATATTTAGTTAAATTAAAAGATTTTGAAGTTAGAATTTAAAATATTTAAAAATTCTAATAAATGTTAAACTTTAACTAAAATAAGAATTATAGAATTTGCTTAATTTATTGAAACTAGCTTAAGAAAATTGCAAACACAATCCAATTAACTTTTGGAAATTACAACTTTTCTTAAAAATGGTTTAAAATAAATCTTTGAGAAACAAAATAAAGTGAGAATGAGAATAAAATAAGTTCTTAAAATATAAAAATAAATAAAGAATTTCTTAATTTAATTGAAGTTGGAAATTAGAAATTGTAAACCAAATACAAATGACATTGGAAAATGTCAATTAAATATGTTTAAAACCAAAATATATACAAAACAAGTTATGTTACCCCTGAAAACATAAATTAGAACATTACATGACCAAATAAAATATTATTTATATAATTTAAAGTAAACAATTTTGTTAAATACAGCAAATTACACATAATAGTTAAAAAGGCATAACTTTCACATTATAAATCAGATTTCAACGAAACGAAAAGTAGTATTCTTAAAATTTTATTTACTTTCAAAATAAAAGATAAAATTAAAATTTCTTAAACTTTTAAATTTTGAAATTTAAAAGTCAAAGTTTGACCATATTGACAAAATTCACATTTCCGGAAAATATTCTATTAATTCATGTGTGGAATTCTAATCCACGCCAAAATTTATATTTTAAATAACAGAATTATCTAAATTAAATAAATAGAACATTTATTAAAAATTTTGGGTTGATACATAGAAGGTTTGGATGGCAAGCAAAGTGAGAGTAAATGCTAAGAAACAGAAAAGGCATAAGTTAAGGAGAATAAACGTATATATGTTTTATTCTCAAATGCAAATGAAAATGAGGAGTTTTGAAATGAGGAACAAATCTTCTTGTACATGATTTGCAAATGAGAAATACACGGCTAGGAAAAGAGTTTGTATGGCTAAAGCAAGAAATAAAGAGGCCATGTAGAAAAAGGCAACAAATCAAGCAATGACCTGATGAATTTAATTAATTTCTTTCCTTTGTATTAACAGTTGTTCTTAATTATATTGAATTTGTTAAATGTGTACATTAATTATGATTGAATCCTCAAATAAATTTATTCAGATAAGTTTCATTCTTTTATATTACCTTATGAATAAAATATGCATTTCCACTTTAACATTCCTTTCTTATTTTATTACAAAGTTTATTTTTCCTTCATATTAAATTACCAAAATTTTATCAATTTAACAATTTTAAATTATTAAAATTTATGTGTCATTACACTCTCCCCCACTCAAAACTTTTCGTCCTCGAAAAGGAAGAAGGTAGGGGAATAGAAACAACCTGAAAGAAAACTAAATTGAAACTCAAAATAGAACCATTAATCTAAACCATACAAATTCAATTTTAAATTAATAATTGATTTCATCTGTTTAATTTCACTTAACTTAAATTTAACCATTTCAAATTTCATTACTTCATCTTCCAATTATCTTAAAATAAAAATTTCTGAAATCATAAGTTTGAAAATCATTTGTTATACTCAAAAATGTGTTCAATAAATTAATTTCTTCTTTATTCCTAATTATAATTAAATTTATTTCTCTCAATATATTTTTATCATCTATGTTAAATAAGTTTACACTTATTACAACTATTCTTAGTTCCTTTAACATCATTTTATATTGTAAATTATTGCATTACCCTTTTATTCTATTTACCTATGTTAATGTTTTTATAAATAAAATTTAAGTGTATAACATTTATTATAACCACTCAAATTTTATTTATAAAATCTTTTTATATTGTATATTATCCAAGTACATTGTTAACTTCCGAAAATTAAGGTAAGTTATATTGAAATGCAATTGAGTATTATACAAATAAAATTTTCAAATTCAATATCTCAAGTTTGAATCATTTATTCAAAAATTTGATTTTCTTTTTATAATTGAAATTATTCCTCAAGATAAAATTTAAGAATTAAATTTCTGATTCCCTTCAAACCATTTAGAGATAAATAAATATATGTACATAATATGTCAAATCAAATTTAAATCATATATCTATATATTATAAATCAAGTCATATTTTAGAGATTCAAATCAATTAAATTCTCAAGGTAACACCGTAGCCAGACTATAGAATGGTCTTTTCACTTTGAAACTCGAAAATGAATGTCGATGATGCTACAGTCATTACCGAAATTATTTTCCAGCGACAAAGAGAAGAGCACTAATTTTTAAACCTTTAAAATTCTTTGGAAACAAATTTCTATTCGAAAATAATTTAAATAATATATCCCTTTAAAACTTTAAACATAAGGTTTAAAACCATCGTAAATTGAATTCTCAGGTTCTTGTTTTAAATTCATTTCTGTTTCCAAATTAATTTATAACCATTGTTTATAGTTCACTTATTTATATGAGACATAACCCATGGTTTACAAGACCATAAATAAAATCAAAGACTATTATCTCTTGACAACTAGTTAAATTAATTATAAAAATTCTGAAAATTATACTTATATATAATATTATATTTTTTTTCCAAATATAGGAATAAATTTTTCAAAACAAGGATAGAGATTCAAATTTGATGGACTCAAATCAAAGAGAATTTTGATTTAAAGATAAGTTGGAATCAGAAGATCCGATGATTGAATAACAGAATAAGGGACTGGATAAGTTTATACAAATCACGGGCAACCTTAACCGGGTCCACCGTGACTTAAAGAATAAGATCGACGTGGATTTTCTGGGGTAAATCTACATTCGATCTAAAGAGATAGAATTCGGAATAATCAAAGATACTAGCATCTACACCGAGGATAAATATAAATCTCTGATGAATCAATGCTAATTGTAAAGGAGTTCACCCCTTTATTAGAATATTGGCGAGACCGCCAATTCACTATAAAGATCATCCGAAGTGGAGTTATGGGATACTCCAGAATTGAAAGAAGATGAATAGTGAGGGACACGAATGAACTTTGGAATCGCAGGGAACGTTTCAAAATTCAGAGGAAATCGAATCAAAAGGAAGAGATTCAAGCTCGAATGAAAGTGATTCTGTAAATCAAATTTACCGTACATTCTATGTTATTCCTAGAGCCAAAGCTCCGATACCAAATGTAACGACCCTGTATTCTCAACCATTCGCACCGCACATGTCGGACTTGAATTGTTCAAAATACCGCGTTGTAAATAAAATTTTGCAAATCTCGGAATATACAGTAAATAAATAATCACAGGTCACAGATACAGAGTAAGAAATGCAGCGGAAGTAGAGAAAACTTAGTGGTTCATGAAGCCACTGTCTCAAAATCTCAAAATAAGTATAAATTACATAGTCTTAAAGCCAAATATAGTTTGAAACAACACAGAAAATCTCAATAATCAATTGTCTCGATTACATAAGCTAAGATAAAAGATTGAAAAGAAAATAGACAGCAGCTCGATGAGGTGATCTCCAGCAGTCCTAGCTCCGGGGAAAGGAAGTCCGAACTAATACTCAGGCCGACCGAGCGTAAAAAGTAAACACAAACACTCGAGTCAGGACATACATACTTATACAGTGTAAGCTAATTTAAGTGAACTGTAATATAAAGGCAAGTAACTTAAAGGATGCTTGGGACCGCCCATCCTCTAAGGATCCGTTAAACTATTTACTATGTAGTAATATTTCGCTATTAATATAGTGTCTATTAGTAAAATAAACTTACTTTAAAATAGCGTTAACGCTTTACATTTTCCACCTTAACACATAATAGTGCCAATAGTCTATACAGTACCGTAATACCTCCTGATCGGGATGCTACCAGTGGATACTCCATAGTTACGACACAAATCAAACTCATACAAGGCTCGCTAGGGTAGGTGACACAGCACAACTAGGCAATGCCAGGTAAATATACCAATTGCTATCCGGACTGGTGGAAATGCGTAGCAGCTACTACCGCCCACCTCGAACAACACTCCCAAATCAAATGTGTGCACCAAACAATCAAAAAGTAATAGAATGGCATACGAAGAAATGCGTTCGATAAAAGGTGCTACCTCCTTGGCCCGAGAATCGCTCCTGTTTTAGCCACCTTATGCCAACTCACATGAGTCGGGTCCACGTACATACCTCAATAGAACGTCACCACCATCCTACTTCATTATGGAATTCCACCACGTACACGGTTGTCAAAGTGGTTTTCGGTATCGACAGAGAGTATGTCCATATCCGATCCAGGTCTCTTTAACAACCAAACGTTATTATAACTCGTGGTTATAAATTTCAAAAATAGTTTATACTTAAATCAAAATGCTTCATTTTAACTTTCAAAAGTGAAGTTATTATATTTTCAAATCAAATATTCAAAAATCTCATTTCAGCCAACGGCAACACTTAACAAGTGCTACTGTAGCCCTTTTATTTATTCAGGTTTAGTTTTAAATTTCACAATCACAGCACTTACCAAGTACTGCAATAGCCTTCAATTAATTTTAGCCCTTTGTTCATTTGCATCAACTACGGCACTTACAAAGTGCGGTAATATCCCTTACAACAAAATTTTACGTAAATTAAATTTCTAACTTTAATATAAATTTATCAATAATTAAACTTTAATTTAATCAATTTAACTCAAAAATCATATTTCCACTTTTAAAATGGTCATTTAAGTTTCTCAAAATTAATGATTTATATAAGGTAAATTTCACAAATAAATATCAACTTCTTAAGGCTTCACTTATTAAAGTCAAATCAAAATTTTCTATTCTTCGCATTCAAAATTTACTCAATAATTAAATTTGATTTATTATTCCAAAATATAACTATTTTTCAATTTATTCCTTAACTTACCCATTTTCTTAAACTAAACTCCACTTCTCCTAAGTTTAGTTATATTCAAAATTTTATTTTATGTATTTATTTTATTAGCCATTTAATTTATAGAAAATTCAAATAACACCTTATTTATCCATTTAAATTCAATTACATCAAATTTATTATACTTTATTTACTTAACTTGAATTTCATTCCTTTACAAAATCAATTTCCAAAATAAATTTATATTCCACATTCCAACTTACCCATTTATTTATTTATATATTTTTAACTTGTATAAAATCACTAAAATCATTTTTATTCAATTCAAATCAAAATAATAAATATACAAATTTAAATTACTTAAATTTTCAAAATAGTGTGTGTGTATATATATATATATAACCACGGGTCTGTATGATATTTTCTACCCTAGGTCAAATGTTACGGATAATATATCATTTCAATCCGTGATTTTCAAAGAAAACCGGGTTCTATCATTTCAAACCCGTAATCCCAAGTTAAATAAATAAATAAATAATAAACAATATCGTTCAGGCCTATCATTTCAGCCCGTAACGATTTCTATTCTACAGGGAACTTGCAGTGATAAATAGTAAATAAATAAATAGTATAACAGCTTAAATATAACAGTATACAATATGAATGATGATGTGTCAAATGAATAACATGATTTTTAACATCATAAATTTGTATCACAGGTAAGAAAAATAAAATATAAATATTCTACAATTACGCTTGTTATTAATTTACAGATCTATAAGTACGTTTGTCTGGTGAGAATACTCACCTTTACGCTGTGGGAGTTTTGATACAAAATAACGAATATCTACACCGGAAAGCGTACAGAAGGCACGATCAATTTTCAAAGGATGTGACAACCCAATTCCGATCTTGAACAAAATAAATAAACAATTTAGGCGAATTCAAAATGATCATAGCAAATTTTAAATAACAAAGGAACTAAGATTGGAAGAAGAAAAAAAGAATTTTGACACACATGGCTCTACCACTTCACCACACACCCCGACCCCAACTCCAAAAGCACGGCCTAGATAAATTTTTCTTAAACACGAAATCACTAAAGCAGTGGGATATATGCATATAGGCGGTGCTTCAACTCAAAGGTGGCGCATGAATTTACTATTTTATATATTTTTTCAATCAACTCTGGCCAGAACACGGTGGAACAAGGATGGAAATAAAAGGAAAACTAAAGAAGAAAAATAAGAAAGGATAAGGAGAGCAGCTATTTACCTGATGTAGCTCGCGCTAGAGAGAGGAGATTGAACCCAAAAGAGATGGAACAGAACTTTATACGTGGGTTTATACTTAAATCAGTAAGGTGGCGATTAATTTTATGAACATGGGTTATGAATTTATATAGGAAAGTCTGCACATGGGTTGCGTGGATTTAGGTGAAATAAAATAGCAAGGAATAATTTTTGAAACGCCAGAAGCAATAGGAAGCATTTATTCCACATATACAAGAGGTAAATGGAAATGAAATACGTGAGTTTTAATTTTAAAAAATGAGTTACGTAAACAAGAAGGGGAAAGTGGCAAGAATTAATTGATTTGAAACGTCTACAGGAATTGGAAGATTTTGTTCCAATTATATATGAGAGGAAAATGGAATCGGAACGTGGGTTTTTTATTTATAAGCTGAGTTGCGTAATTCCAGGAGGAGAAAGTGTTAAGAAATATTCAAACCAAATATTATTGCAGTGGTCTTAGCATACGTGACCGAGTATTCAAAGAAACTTGCATTGATTTGGGAACAAAAATGGAAAGATATTAATTTTCTTGAAAACGGCTACGCGAATTTGGAGGAATTTATTCCTATTATATAAGAGAGTCAAGTGTAGAAAGTTGCACGTGAATGACAATGCCACAAATGAATTCGAACGGTAGGGAAATAAATATTTTATACCAATTAAAACAATTTAAGCAAAAGGTAAGTGTTAAAGTTTAAACGTGAATGACTGTGTAAGTAATAAATTTGAATGGCTATAGATAATTTCTTCCCTCCATTAAAATGCCCAGCTATTAATTGATTTATTTATTTATTTATAGCCGAGGTAAGAAATTTTAAGAATGCGTACTAAAGACACAATAATTTAAATCAAACATACGCCCAATTTATAAACAAGTACGTATCTAAATTTATACGTTTTCTTATTTACTCGCTACCTATATTTAGTAAATATACGTTTAAAGAATGTTTCATTAAATACGTATCATTTATGCCAACTAAATTTATCAAACGGATATAAACGTACAAATTGAGGGTGTAACTAAATAGAATATTTATACACTATTAATTTTAAAATTTATTACTTAAATAAAATATGATTTGTTTACCTCCTTTTGATTCATTTACCATTTACTAAGAACTGATGTATATAAGTAAAATATTAATTACTTAATTTAAAAGGTATATAACCAATTTTTAAAAGAAACAAAAGTGGAGTAAAATGTTGTTACAAATATATTCAGTTAAATTAAAAGATTTTGAAGTTAGAATTTAAAAGATTTAAAAATTCCAATAAATGTTAAACTTTAACTAAAATAAGAATTATAGAATTTGCTTAATTTATTGAAACTAGCTTAAGAAAATTACAAACACAATCCAATTAACTTTGGGAAATTACAACTTTTCTTAATAATGGTTTAAAATAAATCTTTGAGAAACAAAATAAAGTGAGAATGAGAATAAAATAAGTTCTTAAAATATAAAAATAAATAAAGAATTTCTTAATTTAATTGAAGTTGAAATTAGAAATTGTAAACAAAATACAAATGACACTGGAAAATGTCAATTAAATATGTTTAAAACCAAAATATATACAAAACAAGTTATTTTACCCCTGAAAACATAAATTATAACATTACGTGACCAAATAAAATATTATTTATATAATTTAAAGTAAACAATTTTGTTAAATAGAGCAAATTACACACAATAGTTAAAAAGGCATAACTTTCACATTATAAATCAGATTTTAACGAAACGAAAAGCAGTATTCTTAAAATTTTATTTACTTTCAAAATAAAAGATAAAATTAAAATTTCTTAAACTTTTAAATTTTGAAATTTAAAAGTCAAAGTTTGACCATATTGACAAAATTCACATTTTCGGAAAATATTCTATTAATTCATGTGTGGAATTCTAATCCACGCCAAAATTTATATTTTAAATAACAAAATTATCTAAATTAAATAAATAAAACATTTATTAAAATTTTTGGGTTGATACATAGATGGTTTGGATGGAAAGCAAAGTGAGAGTAAATGCTAAGAAATAGAAAATGCATAAGTTAAGGAGAAAGAAACGTATATATGTTTTATTCTCAAATGCCAATGAAAATGAGGAGTTTTGAAACGAGAAATAAATCTTCTTTTACATGATTTGAAAATGAGAAATACACGGCTGGGAAAAGAGTTTGTATGGCTAAAGCAAGAAATAAAGAGGCCATGTAGAAAAAGGTAACAAATCAAGCAATGACCTGATGGATTTAATTAATTTCTTTCTTTTGTATTAACAGTTGTTCTTAATTATATTGAATTTGTTAAATGTGTACATTTATTTTGATTGAATCCTCAAATAAATTTATTCAGATAAGTTTCATTCTTTTATATTACCTTATGAATAAAATATGCATTTCCACTTTAACATTCCTTCCTTATTTTATTACAAAGTTTATTTTTCCTTCATATTAAATTACCAAAATTTTATCAATTTAAAAATTTTAAATTATTAAAATTTATGGGTCGTTACAGTTGTACAAGGTCCAATTTAGATGCCTATTTTTACATTCAATTACTGTTTTTTTGGCTAAACTTTGTAATTTGGAAACTCTACCTAATAGGGCATTTAATAGGCATTATTATGCCTCGTGATTGGAACATTATAGTCTTCTAGCTTCTTGAACACATAAAGCATAAAAAAGAAAAATAGAAATGGAAGAATGTCAAAGACCATTATCTTTTTGAATCAACTACAAGAACAGTTATAATACGATGAGTACTACATGTCAACATAAATTTAAACTAGAGGTCAACTGACATGGTGGTCTTCAGACAAAAATTAAAATCAGAGTTCATAAGCCTTGAAATTCTTCGTTTCATACAATGAAATCCATTACGTTAAAAGAGTGAGCACTAGCTATTACTAATACACCTTTGTTATCCCATAGGTAAAATAATTAATTTGGATTCTCCCAGTGCTAATTATTTGCTAGAGATACATCCTTCCATGTATATAATATTAGGTTGCCTTTAATAAGCACATTATTAACATATATCTACTTACTATTTTTGCTATTTTTTGCTAATCCAATAACATGCATCTGTTTTATGAAGCGACTGGCATCTACGTTTAATTTTTGGTAGCTTCAACTGTGATATTTTGCATAAACAAAGACCGGTTGAAATATCACACAACTTAACTTTTAAGCTAAGGTTTTAAGTCTGTTGTACTGTTACTACTTTGAAATAATCAACCACTATGTATAAAGATTTACTGTTAACCTCACAACACTATAAAAATAACCACATGCCTGTTTAAAATCAATGTATATTCTTATTTCAAAAAAATAGTTTAATCAAGTACATTTAACTTTGACTTATAATGGAATTTTGAATCCAATACCCGAATCAAAATGGTTAGAACACGACAAAATATTTTGATAGTCAAGAGACTGCAACTTCACTACTTCAAATGGCTCTATTATCCTTTTTTTTTCAAGTCATACAAACATAAACATGAAAAGTATTTAATCATCTGACAGAATAAATAGTAGCAACATAAATATTTACTCCATGTATAATTAAACAAAGATATATCAACCAATACAATGTATATAGGGTTAAAATTCAAATTTTTAACATGCTGCATCAAGTTTTAATCTCATATAGCAACTTTTCCCCTTTTAATTTCCATCACTTTCTTACTTCTTTCTAACCCTTTTTATAACAATGGTTCTGAGTTCAACTTGCTATGCATTCACTTCTACTATTTTTACCCTCATTTTTGAATTCTATCACTTAATTAAACTAACTATATACTACCTATGTTTCAACTATGAAATTTTAAAGTACTTGCTAGGAAGAAACAACATCAAGTAAAGACAACGAAAGTAGTTGATGGTGACGCAAATGACAGCAATATATCTCCAGCTGATTATACATTGTCATATGTTTCTTATAGTAGTGGTTTTGTTTTGACTATTGTCCATAGACTTAATTTAATTGTATTCTTAGTTTTGTGATTTTCATGTGATGTTCCTGCTCTATGTTTCATTAATCTCAAAGCTCTCTAACATTTTATGATTGTTACGAGCTATTTGTTACAACTAACCATGAATGTTTTCCTCGTTGATTCTTAATTTCAAGGTCAAGCCTATTTAGACGAGCTGACAACTCAGCATATTGTTAAATTTATAATTTTGTTTTTGGTTTAATTGCTTTGCTGTAATGCTTGATAAATTATACATTATACGGTTAGTCTCTCTAAAAATATTACTTTTTTTCAATCACAAGCTTTTTTTAAATGTACATAATACGAGATTTTTTAAGTTTCCATCTGTCATCAAATTGCAGTATTTACAATTTTTAGTGATATCTCGCTGATATATATTACATTTTAACCATCATTCAAAGAATCCTGCAAAACAATGTTTTATAACGAAATATTACTATAGTATCTTTATACTTTTTTGTAGCATTCCTTACCATCTCGACAAACTTAAAATAATGTGCGATATGATAATCATAAATTGCTCCCTTTCAACTATGGCTACAAAAAAACTACTTCCAATTGAATGCCTTCAGCATGTTCCCTATGTGCATAAAGATGTTTCATCCTATCTATATTTGTTCTCTCTACCTACTAAGCACTATACACCGTTTTTTCCTGAAATTCACCTGAATCAAATATGCATCTGGCTATATCCGTATGCAAAATATAATTTCAGGCTGTTTCAACTTCTATCAACTACTATTCTTCTTTGATTGGCTGTTGTTCTCAAATTTTGGACTTGGTACATATTTCCATGCATGGAAATATTTTTAGTTTTATTACGACCTCTGCAATTCTTTCGCTACACCCGTATGCGAAGCACGGCTTCACACTAGTATTAATGAGAAAGAGTAGTGGTAAACTAATCAAAATAACTGAAGACAAAATGCGACCTTTGGTTTTCCAAAACAGATAAATAGCGATGATATTAAATAGTGATAGTAAAATATTAAAGGGGAAGATCTAATAATAAAAGGTTTTCTCAAACTAAGAAGAAGTGAGTATATGACTTGAGATTGGCTAAGAAGAAAGAATACTAATGGTCTCATATTATCTTTTATTGTCTTTTATATATATAATAATATAATAGATTTCAAGTTATATGTTATGCATTTTGAAAGAAGAAATTTAAGTTAAAATAAGATATCTCTCTCTCTTTTTGGAACACACAAACACACAACACATACACACACTATGAAAGTGTTTTAATAACAAAGTAATGGATTTTAAGATCATTAGAATATAAATCCATTTATCAATTATAGTTGTTTTTTATGTAAGAAACGTTTTGCAAGTATGTTAAATGGAATTTACTTTTGTAATTTTTAAAGTTTAAACTTGAATTTTGTTTTGACCAAAATCCCAAACCATCGATCCATTTTCAACAGTTTTAGATTTTATTGAAAGCTATGCTATTAGAGAGCAATTTCTGTTTGAAATATGATTCGAAAACCTAAAGATAACAATGATTAAAACATAAATAACAAATAATTTACATTGCTATTTTGAAACTGGAAATTTGAAATTCCTTTGATCATAAGTTTCTAAAAGTCTGTTCGATTTCAACGATTTTTCGTTTTCTAGAAAGCTAAGAACATATGCAACAATTTTGATTTTAAGCGTTTCGCTAAATTTTGACGTTCCTAGGCAAAAAATGCAAATTATAAAAGCGGGCCTGCTTATTTATAGTAAAACCTGATTTGATTTCCTTTAGAAATTCATCATAACTGGAGTTGTAATCCATATTTTTTCAGTCTGAAAGTTGTTTGGAAAGATAATTCACTATGCAACAAATCATTCTTTGAAGCCATCACCTAATTTTGTGTTTTGAACCTTGAAATCTTTATCGAGAAACATCTTAAAGCAAGCTTAGTAGAAGTTTGTAGTATACGAACAAAGTTAGTGTGTGAATTGTTTACGATGTCTCCCTATAAAAAATTGCAAGGACATAATTTTATTAGTGGAAAGTCTGTGGCAACGTTGTTTTCTATGTCGTATAAATAAATAAATTTAATTAAAATGCAAATGGTTGAATTGATTTGTGATAAATAATATTTTGAAAATAAATTTTACGTTAATTAAATTCTATTTAATAAATGATTTTTGATTTAATAAACTGAATTAAATTAATAAATTCGTTTCAAATAATATATGAAATTGAATAAAATATTTAATTAAATATAAAATATTTTAAAATGCAAATGATTTTACGTGATTAAAATAGTTGAGAAATAGATTTGTTTTACGTTAGAACAAGGACTAATTAAGTAAAAATAAATGAGTGTTGGATTGAATAAAAAATTTCCAATTATCAAATTATATTTATACAATGGAATATATAGTAATCAAAAATAGAATGGAATTTATTTACAAATAGATCAAAAGAGCGAATAATTAGGCAAAGTAGAAAATTAGAATTTAGCCTTAACAAAACCAAGCCCAAGCCCATTCATTTTTTTCTTGTGTCTAGAAGACTCTCCTCACTCAACCACAAAATTTGTATTCCCTTTCATTTTCAACCTTAGTTCACCAAAATTAAAAATAACGACTAACTAAAAAACAAAACACGAGCGAGATGTGATTGTGCTTGGCAGCGGCAAACGATGACTCAAGGGGGTAGATGCACGAGCATGCCTCAACTTGGCAACAACGATGGTGCCATAATCGATCTAGGCTAGCAATGAAGCGGAGGAAGCATCCGATCTTGGCAGATGAAGGGTGGTGGCAGAGTGCGGGGTTATGCGACCTGAAGCATGGTGATGATAGCTACTATGCATGGTGGTTTCCAAGAAGCAGAGCAAGCTCTGGACATGATGGTTGGTGGTGAAAATGAGTGATTCAAATGCGTGTAACAATGGAGGATGGTTGCAATTTTGCTTACCGAGGTGATTGGCCAATTTGGGTATGTGCATGGCTATAGGAGTGGATGAAGCAGTAAAAATTTGATTAGTCTTTGTGAGGAAAATGACATGAGTAAATTTTATTTACTCACAGCTATGATCTATATGGTCCGTTTACATGCTTTTGATTCGTTGTTCCTTTGATGAATTTAATTTATTGCGGATTTATTTGGTTAGAATTGCTATGTTATTGTTTCAAATTAATTGATTATTGTTTGGATGTTAATTGAGTGTATTGGCTGGAAGTGTTAATTTGCAAATAGAATTATGTCTGATTATAAATTGAACTATATATAATTTGTACGTCGATATTTGTGTATTTTATAGAATGATCGAAGTTTGATGGAATTCGACTCGGGCCACACGATAAATTTATAGTGTTGATTGGTTGATAAATTATTCTTAGAGGAATTTTACTCCATAATTTATATATTTAGATGTTTATTTGTTTTCTTGTTCTAAAGATTTTTGAGAAGTTATCGGAAAATTATTTAAGAGTTTTAAAAATGTAAGTATTTTATAAATAATTTACCTAAATGTTACTATATTTAACTACTTTATATTTAAAAATCTATTTTCGATTATATATATAGTTTTCTTACGATTACAAATTACTTTTAATCTCTTTTATTATTGTATTATAAATTTGGAAATTATTTTAAAAGTAAAAAATCAAAATACATTATTATTTTATAAAAGATATTAATAAAGTAACTATCTCATTTTAAGTGATTTGATTATGAATATGATTTAAATATTTTCAAATGAGTTTTCAAGCTTTTGAAAATAAAGTAATCATTTTTATGAAATAATTATAAGATTTTGGATATGTTTTGAATAAGTAAAAATCTCCTTTTATAATATGATAATTTTAAAACATGATATGAATTAAAGGAAATTATTTTATTTATAATTAGTCTGAGTATAAAGTGAAGATCTAGATTTATGATCTATGGTTTGAAATAGATATAATTTATTTTGAAGTTTTTATATATTTATTTAAAATAGAAATTAATTACAGAAAATCGTGGAAAGATGTCTATAAAGGATATTTGGTTCGTAAAGCAAACTTGAAAGTTTTAAATGTATAAGTAAAGATTTGGAAGTGAATGTTAATATTTAAATCTTTATTTTGGTATTATATAAATAAAGTTAATATACTATTTAATATATATATATATATATATATATGTAAAGTTCTAACTAGTTTCAGAATATATAAAGTGATTTAAGAATTATATTTTTATAAATATAATCTCTTTCCTAATTTATATTTGAATGTTTTGATTGTTTTCATTTTGTGCGAGAAGAAATATAAATAAACAGAGTTATAATACCATTTGAAATGAGGCATTAAGTAATATTTCTTTGGTTATTCTATGCACTCATTATATAGAATATTATGGAGATTGAGTGTAGCTTATGAGTAATGAATAAATGATCGAGTATTACGCAATGGTATGGGATGCTCTTATGATATTTATTCGATAAATCATTATAATTAGATGGCACTCACATGACGGGAATAGTTTATGAGATTGTATTTACATGAGGTGATGCTCATAGGTGTAAGCAGGGTAGGTGCCCTTACATTTATTGATTTTGTATGCCATTATCATGATGTACTTCTATTATTGGCGTTGGAGAGAATCGGATAGTTAGAATCCACTCTAGTGGCCTTACCTTGGGGTTGTGCCTCAGATCCACAATGCCTTTAATGTATTTTATATTTGATGCACATCACAGGAATTGGGTGGTACCCTATATCCCCTTTGTGTCGCATAGGCCAGTTGTCTATTACCTATAAGGGAAAGCAGAGTCATAATTGAGGCTATGCATAGATGAGCTATTGGTGGATATGTGTCACGATATCCATCTAGGTAACTGAAGATTGTATGAGCAGATCTGGTTAGTTGATCCTAGGCTCCTAAAGCCGGCATATGGCCATCAATCTCGCTTATGGTTCTAACGGGATGGTAGACTGGTATATACTATTGATACCCTCACTTAAGTGTAGATATGGGTTAGGCGACCCAGGGTTCAGTGACCCACACATTGATGTATATATGACTCTACTTGGGACTTCATGTATGTCGTACAGTCATTCCTCGTCATAAGAAATATTCTGATTTATTTATATAGGAGGAGATGAGATTATATCTATATATGTGTCTTGAGTATAGTGGATTCTCGTATTTTTTATTGTATATGTTTTTAGATGGGCGGTGTAACATTCTCGTTTCTAAGCCAAGTTTAATTTGGAAATTAATTTAATTTTTGGAATTAAATTGTGAATTAATTTGAATTTTCCAAATTTAATAAGATATATGCTTGTTTATTTATATAAATAAAATATAATTTGAAATTTGAGTTTTAAATATTCCAAAATAAATAATATTTGTTTGTTTATATATATATATATATATGAATATAAATTGATTTTTAATATAACATAAATTTGAAAATCCAAAAATAAATATTTTTAAAAATAAATTGGATTTGAAAAACATTTTATTTTAAATTTTTTTTGGAACTATAATATATATAAATGTATGTTTATTTATTAAGTGTATAATTTGATTTCAAATTATTTTTCTTAAGGTTATATAAATATACTTATCTTTTGAAATTAAATAAGATTTATAAAAGGATCATTTCTTTTAAAATAAATATAATTTGTATATATAACAAATCTATCTCATAATGCTTAATTAATAAAAACATAAAAAACATGTTTCATAAATTAAAATAAAGCAGGGATCTAAAACATTATTATAAAATTAATTTAAAAAAAGGACACAAACATAAAATTAATTATTGTTAACAAGTGTAGGGAAATTAATTTATGCAATTACGAGTGTTAACCAAATTTACAAGTGTAAATTAAGTAATATGCAAATGAACAAGTGGTATTTAAGTTTTTCTTTTAATTTAAATTACAATAACATATTTTAAGAGTAGAAAACCAGGCTAATTTCTCTTCATCTTTCAAAACTGAAAACCAGAAAAAATAAATAAAAAAATCAAAACTAAAACCCGTTCAAACAAATGCAAGATAGCAAAGAAAAGAGCAATTTCAAATCATCATGTACAAATTCATCTCAGCAAATTCAAAGCTTCATTTTCATCATAATTCAAGTAAGCAAAGTCTGGATCAAATTCAAGCAACATCAAATCTTCAACCTATTACAAATTTTTAACCTGAGATAAAAGCAAGCAAACATCAAGATCAGTTCAACATCAAAAAGCTTTAGGCTCAACCTGGTTCAGACAATCAAAACAAAATCAGGGAGCTTCAGATCAAAATGCAAGTTCACTTTCAAATTTTGAAATCAAATATCATTTAGGCATTCTCCTCTGTTTAAACCCAGACAGGTAAGCAAACTCTTAAATCTATATTTTTTTGGGTTGCATGTGACAAATTTATATGGAAATGTTGAATTATGTTTGCATGAATGTTCTTTTTCTAGAATATGACTGAATTTCTCTGTGAATATGGATGTGCATGTCTGTGTGTATATAGATACTAGTCTCTGTTGAAACTCAGACTCAAGAACGACCCTTTTTAAAATTCATATCTTCTCAGACGATCAGATTTAAGTTTTGATTTTTGAATGAAAGATGATTATTACAGTGTAATATTAATTTTAAAAATGGTTTCAAGATTTTATATCTAGTAATTTTTCCAAAATATAAAATACAGTGATGATCAAAATATACTTAAAAATCAATCATCGTAATTTCAGAATTTGATTATAGAACCTGGTTAGTATTAGAAATTCATGAATTTTGACATAGGTTTCATGATTTTTAGTATTGTATTTGTTGAGAATTCCGAGATTGATCAATTTTGTGGGTTTCGACAATTGCCGACGATCGATGACGATTTGAAGCTTAGAGTTGTTATCGAAGGTGGCTATAGGGATGATGATCTCTGGAAAAATAGTGGTAGACTTTATCAATGGTCGTGGTGGCCAGGGAACAGCGAAGTAAGGTTTTATACCCATTTTTGGTCGACAATGTTGCCATGTTCGTATGTTCGACTAGGGTGGACCGGAGGTGATGGCGAGGTGTGGAGTCGATTTATTGAGTCAAAACAAAGTTCTGGTGTGGTCGGCATGGGTTCTTGAGATTGGAATCGTCGGTGAAGGATGGTTTTCCGATCGGGATAGGTTCCAAGCATTGGTCGATTGGGTTCGATTTTGATTCGCAAGTAATATCGTCGATCTGCGTAAACTAGTGCGCAGGCGGGGCCGGTGTCGTCTTTTCAAGGGACGCGGCAATGATCGAAGCACCGGCGGCATTTGTGACTAGTGATATGCTATTGTTTGGGTTCAAGAGAAAGAAGCATTTTACTCGGGTTTGACTCGAGGATGTTGTGGGTTTTTCTCGAAGTATAGAGGAATGCGAACGAACCAAGGTTTGCTCGGGGATTTGAGGGTTTAGCTCGGGGTAGTTGTATAGCTGGCTCGAGTTTGATAAGTAAACAGGTTGCAAAAAATTTAAAAGAAAATCAAGTTCAGGTTTTAAAAAGCAAAGGCAAGTTTAATCAATCAATTTCCAAAAGAATGTTAAACAAGTTTCAAAGATTTAAATTAAAAGTTGAAATTTTTTTATTTTGTTTTGGTATTTAATAATTTTATAAATTAACAGAGGTTGTCAAAATTGTAATGTTGTGATGGAAAAAAGTAATTAAGGAAGTGTAATAATCCTTAATTAATCAAGAAAACCTTAAATGATTTTGTATGATAATAATTTCAAGTATTTATCTTAATAAGATTTAAAGGATGTAATTAAGTATTTAAGTAAGTTACTTTGTGTAATTGATTTAAAAGCTAATTACTTTGTGTAATTAAATTAAAGATAATTAATTATTTAAAACTTAATTACTTAATAAAAGTAATTAAAGGTCAATTAATCATTAATTAAAGGTTAATTACTTAACAATTAA
Source organism: Allium cepa (assembly GCA_030765085.1). Taxonomy (NCBI): domain Eukaryota; kingdom Viridiplantae; phylum Streptophyta; class Magnoliopsida; order Asparagales; family Amaryllidaceae; genus Allium; species Allium cepa. The sequence continues at coordinate 1,042,987,365 of CM060941.1, read as the reverse complement.
AGGTTAATTAATTAAAGTGATTAATCAAAGGATAATTAACCAAGATGATTTATTAATAAATGTGATTAATTAGAGGTTGATTGATTAATTAATGTTATTAATTAAGAATAATTAATTACTGATTAAAGGTTGATTTATTAAGTGATTAAAGGATAATTACTCAATGTAATTAATTTGTGATTTATTAATAAAATTGATTGCGGATAATCACTTATGGTAATTAATTAAGGATAATTAATTAAATGGTAATTAATTAAGGATAATTAATTAAATGATAATTGATTAAGGGTTAATTAGTTAATGTAAGTAATTAAGGAAAATTAATTAAAGGATAATTAAATAACTAAAGGTTAATTATTTAATGACTAAAGGTTGATTGATTTATTGATTAAGGTTGATTTATTCATTATTAAAAGTTAATTGATAAATGATTAAAGAATAATTAATTAACATAGTTTGTAATTAATTAATGTTAACTAACCAGGATTAGTAATTTATTCATGAGTAATTTATCTGTTTAAATTAATCAGATGATTAACTCATCTTACTTATGGATGTTTGGTTTGTATTGAATTCCTTGAATTGTGTGATATTCCTGATGTGTGATGATTCTGTGATATGATTGAGCTATTTATCTATGGTGAATTTACATATTTATCTGTGAATCGGTGAATGAAGATAAGTGTTATAGGATTATACCGCTTATCGATATTATTGTGCTTGGATTGTGATGATTGATGATATTGTATTGTTGTGTGTAAAACCCATGGACTACACCACACACACAAATATGGATTTCACGAGAAATTGGTTGAGTCACGGATATTTTGAATTTAAATATTGAATTTTGAATTCAAATGATTTTGGAAAAGGAATTGGGTTGAACATGAAAAGCTTTTGGAAAGGAAGTTTTGACATTATAGTTTGAATATAATATATCTTGTTTAAGTTTTAAAATTAATTTGGAAACTGTGGTTTAAAAAGGATATACAGGTTATATTTGGATTGTAATCCATTTTAAAATATTTTCCAATGAATTCTTTTGGGAATTTGAATTTAACCCAAATAGAACATGCCGAATATACGGCAGTTCGCTGATTTTCCTTTGAAAGGCTATGACATGAGTAAATTGAATCGGATTTTCCCTAAATGAAAAACCTTTGTTTTTAAATGATAATGGCTTTCATATAAAGTTAGAACTTCTAGTTTTTGTTAAAAGGATTTCAAGTTGTGTGTAAATCAAATTTGAAATTGAAATTGAAATTGTTTTAAAAGCTATGAATAAATCTTTGTGAAAGATGGGTGAACTTTGTTTTCAAACAAAAGAGGATCTCGAAGATAGATCTTTTGTTTAAATATTATAAATGAATCTTTGTGAAAGATTTGGTGAACCTTATTTTTAAATTGAGAGGATCTTAAAGGTGTATCTTTTATTTAAAAGATTAAAGTGGAAAATTGTTTTAACCAATCAAAAGGAAAGGTTTTGAAAAAAGTGTCAAAAGTTGTGACTCAACTAAGATCCCACTATATCCATATATATGTTTTTTTAAATTAAGCGCTCATTATTCGACTTAGCCAGGAGAGGACTTTGTGTCATAAAACACATTCCAAATAATGATACGACGTAATGGGTAGCATTTGAAGACCGGTGATAAAGACCTGGTATTTTTGAGAATGAAAGGATTACCCGTCGAATGACTCTGCACTGAGTAGCTACGATATAAAGATCTCCATATATGATGGGGAGTCTGATCGGGATTGTGAATACTCAAATTGCAAGGGCTTCTTTTGAAGTGCCTTTGGTTCTGTTCGAACCCGAAACAGACTTGTATGGATGTATGTCTGATGTTACACTTTGAGATGTAAAGCTGGTTTCTATCAAATACGTTTCTGTTTAGTGGTGGAGAATTTATTCTCTTAGCTTAACACCCTTGTCTGAGACGTATAGCTCAGACGTTATGTAGTTAATGGTTACTAGTGATACATTCCTAATTTGCTAATGTGGCATGCTAGTGCTGCCGATCATTTGTTGATCAAAGCATAGCTTTTGTGAAAAGCGTAGCTTTGTGGACGATACCTCGTTGGACCTCACACCCCGAAAATGGTCGAAACAGGAAGAATGCGGTAAGGTTATGAGGGTCGCGCCCTTTAGGGTATGTCCATTTCCTTTTGGATAAAAGTGATATCATGGTATGGAGCCCAGATACTTAACTTATGTGGTTGCTGCAAATTTATTACTTTGTGATTGTTGGTGTTGAGAGCTCTCGGATAAAGGTCGATGACGATCGGGGGATGGCATTACTCGTGACAGATAGTTACCTAGTTACAGAGGTAACCCGACCTTGTGTTGGCAGAGATCCGGTTAGGTTCTCGGGGTGCCCCCCCAGAGGCATACCCATGTGGCTTAGGAAGTTCCTTAGCCTGGCCATTTGTCGGAAATCCAAAGAAACAATACGAGCCCTGTACAGTTTTAGTTGTATAACCTGTCATTTACTTATGGTGGTGACCTGCCGTTTAAGTGGTAGCTATAGTAGGCATACTACGAAATGTGTATCCTGGCTAAGATTAATATTATACTTTCGAAATTGTTTTTTTTCACTATACACTAATAATGATATCAAAAGGATTTTTGTGTATCAAGCATGTTTGATTATCATAAGGAGAAATCTTCTCCAATTGTGCGCTTGCATTGTGTGTGTGCGGGGAGGCCTTATGGTATTTTCACTTTCCAAAAAAACATTATGGATTTCTTTCTATTTCTTTTTGTTTTTTTGTTCAAGATAAACTGTTTTTGTTTGCTCACACCAGTCTCATGACTGACCTGGAGTTTATTGTTCCCTTTCTAAACTCTAGGTGGCCATAATTTTCCACACAGGCAGTCTAGAGTCATATTTTCATATAATCAGCTAGTAGATATAGTTTTTGGCGATCTTTGGAGTTTGTGTTTTGACGATCGAATTGTGCTTCTCTTCAATATCTGGACTGACCTTGCTTAATTCAACATGATGGTGGTTTGAGCTTGAAGTTTAGAGCTTTGGCAATTGGAGATGCAGTTATTGTGTTCTTTTGGAAGACTATTTGGTGCTATTGTTCCGCTGCTATATCTTGTCTCTGATATTGATATTCAATTGTATGATTGTTGTATCATGTTGTGTACCAATAAAATTATTCATTTATTTTTCCGCTGTGTTTTTGTACTTAATGTGTTATAAGCTCCGATGAACCAAATTTGATGTTTGAATCTGCGGCATTTGAATACGGGTGATGTATTTGGGTGTCGATTTTCGAAGGTCGAGTAAGGGTCGTTACAGGCGGCCTATATTCTATATTGATATTGGTATTCTATTACTCGAGATTGAGAGATATACTTGGGCATTGCTGTTGCTAGCCAAATTATACTTGATGACATCTCATATTTGATGGTTTTTAGATTTATGATGATTCTAGATATGGATGATTCACCCATTTGATATTGTTTTGATTGGATAATATTTGGTGTGATTTTATACGGATAATGACATCTTTATGCTTGATTTCATGGTTGTTGTTTTGTTATACTATTATTTGTTTGTCATCAATATTATACTATGCATGTTCTATATCTATACATGTGTTAACCTCTATCTTTAGATATAGTCTAAGCCGTGTATTATTTACGTAATACTCGGGTTAGTCCGAGATATTTTAGGTCTAGGATAATGAGACTCACTTGTGTTTTCTGGGCACAGAGGAGTCTAAATATTTAGTATTGTAGGTTATATTCCTACATTGTATAGTCACTAGAGTGCATATCATTGTGATGTATATTGAACATATGTTGTATATTTTATATTACATATTATTGGCGCGATATTATCTCTATGATCTCTAGTATCTACTATATATTATGTATTGTTCTATCTAGAAGTCACACGTATTTTTTTTCTTTGGGTCGATACTGTGTACGTATAGATGAGTTATTTATTCGAAATCTAAATATGTACCAATGTTAGGGAATATTCATGTCTGTATCCAATATAGCCTCATTCTCTATAGTATCCGACAGTATTACTCAGCAATACTCTTTGGATAGTATGAGTATAGAGGTGGGGTGTTTCAATAGGTATGTAAGGTACTCTATTTACATTATAAATGATGGGGAGTACTACTATTTTAAATCCTTGATTCAAAATAATTTGATGGAGTACGATCGATAATTTAAGGGAGATGTATATAACTCATAATATCATATGTCTTTATATACATCCAATGACTACTCCCTTAATTCTCATGGGTTTAAATTTATTTAACCTCTTGTTTTCTTTATATATACATATGTATATATATAATTACATTTTTTACTTATTTAGTTATATATACTTATATGCATGCTTTCTTTAATTAAATAATTTAATTAATTATAAAGAATATTTTTATTTATTATATCTAAAAAATATTGTCTTTTATATCTATTTATAACATTATGTAATTGTTTATTTTTTGAAACAATTTTAAAATTAGTTTCTAATTTTTAAATACACTTATTTGAATCAACCTAAGGCTTAAAACACTTCGAAGCCTTCCAAATATGCATACCCTTGGAACAGACTAGTTCAACAAGCTATGTAAAGGCTAGATTGAGGTTTTAGCTCATAAGAATGATCCTTAATGAGAGTAACCTTATTATTAGTTCAATCATATTTTTCTTAGACATCAACGTAGTTGCTTTCTCCAAAAGAATTGCCCTACATGTTGGTTAATTATTCACATAAACAAAATGCGGGCACTGATACCATTGTTGGATCAAGTGCAATGGCAATGGGTAGAAAGGGTGAATTTCAAAATAAATTCATTTTATTACTTTGCATAAGACCGTTTTTTGTGTTTATACGAATAATAAATTTTAGACCAATTCGTATCTTTTAATAAAAGTATTTAAGAAATATTTAGTTTATTTAATTTTGTTTATAATATTTATTATTGTTTAACAATACTATTCTATTATTAATTTAATTTATGTATTAATATTTTAATACATTCGTATTCATAATACAAACATCATAACTGCACTAATAAGTGTAATCTAACATAGGCACAATACGAGAACATGTATATAATTAACTATTCCAACATGTGATTAATGAATGTACAAGTGATGTCATATGTCAATAATAATGTTAAAGGGATATACATATAAATCTAATAATTTAATCTATATTTACACTAATGTAAACAATTTTTTTGATGATTTTATTTTAATTAATATATACATTATATGAATGTTTTAATTTTACATGTATATAAATCTCTATATTTAAATATATTTATTAATTACTATTTGGAATATAAATAAATATATCGAATAATTAAAATTCAAATTCAAAATTCGATAAGTTTGGCCTTTCCAAAATAGATGTCTAATATATATATGTATTTATGTATGTATGTATGTATGTATGTATGCATGTATATATGCATGTAAGTATGTATATATGTATGTATGTATGTTCACAACCACCAATAATAAATAATTTTTGTTTAAATATCTATTCGGGTATTTTATCAGTTTGAAAATTTCAAAATTTTAGATTTAAAACATGTTTGATCTTTTTAGAACAAAATATAAATAATGATTTTTTTATAAACAGATCTGAAATCTTTGAATAGAAAGATTTTATTTAAAATTTCTGTACGAAAACTTTGTGTACGTGTGTTTAATTTTTTTTATCATATGCGAAACAAAAATATTTTTTTTTATTTTTAATAATATTAAATCCGTAAACTACATAATAATATAACAATAAGATCAAATCCAAAAATTTAAAATATGAATGTATATTTACAAATATATATGTATGTATGTATGAATATATGTATGTGTTTTATTTATTAATTAATTATCAAAATAAAACAATTTCAGCATATATATATATAGCAATGGTTGGTTATACCTGATTTCTGCTACACCTATATTATCCCCTGATTTCAACCACATGTTATGATTTAAATAATTATAGCTTTTCTCTCCTATCACTTATATAATTATTTAAATTGAAATCTGTGGTTGAAAGCGAGGGGAATAGAGGTGTAGCAAAAATAAGTTGTATCCCATTCTAGCCTATATATATATATAAGGAATTACCTTCTCCTTGCAATCCTACTGATTGTCAAATAATGTTGGTTGTTTAGTTCTCTCATCCATCTCCTTAGATACGAGTTGCAATGTCATCACCTTGGCTTCAGGAATGTTAGCTGGAGGCTAGGGTTTGTGTTAGTTGATTGTATTGAGAATGAGAATGGAAGTTACCTATTTATAGACCTATAGATATCAAATTTCTCCCTCATATTCCTCATATTCTAGTAGACTTGTCCACAATGCCCCTTGCTCCTCTACTATAGTTGGTCATACATTGAACCCTGCTTGGTCAAAATGTCTAATTGACTTCTTCGAATCAATTATTTATTTATTTTATTCAAGCTCATTTTTCAATTGAACCGACGTACAACTTTTATGCATCGTCCTAATATGTCATAAGCTTCAAATAAATAGTTAAAAATGTCATAAAAATTTAATACAACATTTGTATTAATTTTATTTTTAACTTATAATATTTATTAACCAATTTTACATTGGTCGAATTTAGAAATAATTAGCAACTCAGTTATGTTGACTCTTTGGTATAAATTAGGTCATCGGTCAATATCTAAACAATTTAAATACTAAATCATGTACGGACTTTGCTAGTTCAATGCTTACAGATAATTCAAGTGAAATTTAATTTCTAATCTACAATAAGCTCACCTAGTAATGACATTTTGTATGTATTCTTTTTATTGTCGCTATATCACTTAGATATCTAAATTTTTGTACAAGGTCAAATTTTTTATTACTATAGTATTTAATTGGCCAGACTACTTTAAATTCCTTGGTTCAATCCGGCAATATTATCGATTAACTATTTTACTCTAATCGGGTATTTTAACTTTTAAGTTGAATACCAATTAGGTGATACTAACATTCTACAATGAATGTGACGTCCAACCTCTATACCCACGCTAGCCAAGGACACTACAGGGTAATGTCGTCAACTAACACGGAGAATAAGGCTGGTTAGGAGCGACCATCTATAGCCTTGCTTTAACTATCTATTGAATACATCGACAATAACCATACACAGCAGATCGACATATCCAATGAATACTTAAAACAAAAACATAGGTGGTTAGAGGATCTATCAGAACAGAATATAACAACTCAAATGTAATATACATCACAGAACAGTAGATCATCATATACACATATACAGATACATAACAGAGTATACAAACTAATACATGTCAAGTGGTATAGCAAACCACAACATACAGATGAATCCAAAAGAATACATATCAGAGTCACAACAAAAAGGACTACACAAAAAACTATAACAAAAAGGAACATGCTGAATAGTCCATGCGGAAGAAAAATAGGCTAAGTCCAAAAGCACCTAACCTGAAACAACTTGGTCTGACCCGAGTATAAAATACACGGGCCAGTCTATCTAAACAAATCAGTTAGATAAACTGAACAACAATAACCTGCAAGGTCACAAAGTATAACAAATATCTCTAAAAGAGATAACACAATCATCTAACAAAAGGATGAATCATAACAGAACAAGCCTCATCTCATTGGCAATTCAGAGAAACAAAGGATAGGAATATCCCAAAACAAGCCATAAAGGCAAATAACAAATACCAATGAAGGTAACACAAGTTCCACAAGGTGATCGCTATATATCGTGAGGCTCAAAAAGACCAACACTGAAGGGAGATACCTAGGGAATATACATATCAATGAAACACAAGACTGCTCGAGCTCAGTACTGTATAAACAAGGATCCATAAGCCCGAAGACTCCAAACCCAAATATCACTCGAGCGGCTCATAAAGACCTAACTCCGAAAGTGACATTATCAGGGCAACAAACCTGAAGGCACAAACCTGAAGGTACAAACCCGAAGGCAACATACCCGAAGGAGAGTCCGAAGACACTATCCCAAAGGCAACAAACCGTAGTGGTGAAGGTCCGAAGGCCCAGTACTGGACACCACTAACTGGCGGAATGTGTCATAACTCTCAAAGAGGAATCCGAAAAGTGGTAACGTGAGTCCCATAACCACTCGTTCGCACTAAACGGTTTACTATCCGTTAGTTAATTTCACACTCAAAGCAGTACAAAGTTTACCTCATCTCATTGGTAAACCAGACCCAAAGGTCAAAATAATCAATCGAATACGTCGGGGATTAATCGGAAAGATAAACGCATGGATTCATGGTCCGTGTTTTACCTAACCATTTAATCTCTTTTCCACTCTGCTCGAAGTGCGAAATTGTTTGTGTGCGTTTAAATAGAATTTATAAATTAAAGAAGCAAGCTTTTAATACAATTTAAAAGATTATTTTATAAAAACCCGTGGATTGAAATTAAAAAGGAATCATCAAAGTCAAAATAAATGATAACAACAAATAGAATCATCACGAATTGATTCAAATTGGAAATTCAATCCCAAAAGGAAAAGTGGGCTGAAACAACAAATTTAGTTGACTAAACAGAGAATTCAGTTGACTAAACAGCAAATTCAGTTGACTGAACAGAGATTTTCAGTTGACTGAATTCTGCCTGGAAACTTTCTGTTTCCAGGTTCAGTCGACTGAACAGAGAATTCAGTCGACTAAACCATGCCTAGGAACTTTCTGTTTTCAGGTTCAGTCGACTGAACAGAGAATTCAGTCGACTAAACCATGCCTGGGCTGTTTTTCAGCCTATTCAAATAAAGAGCAAACTCTTCCAAAACGCAACCGGTCGAGCAATGGACCTAAGGAGCCTTAACCAATCGACACCCCAGCTCCATTGGCTCTCCGATTCGCCACCAAAAACATGTTCAAACATCAAAGTTAGAATCTTTAAAGAATTGAACCCAAAATACTAAAAATTTGGATATTCACCAATTCAATCCAAACCAAAAGCAAGTGCATATGAACAAGTGCTAGGAATTCATACCCAACATCAATGAAATCAAGAGAAGTAGATGTGAGTTCAAAACTCACCCTTTATCTCAAAACAAAGAAGAAGAAGAAGAAGCTCAAACACAAGAAGGAGACTAACTACTCTTCACTTCACTCTACAAGCTTCAATCTAAGATCAAAACAAGTATTTCCTAAGTTAGGTTTAGAAAACTTTCTGAAATTGAAGAGGAAAATAGTTGGAGAAGATGAAGAGGAGGCTTACCAATGGCTTCTCTTTGATTTTGGAGCAATATTTCAAGTTGCAAGAAGAAACTAGGGCTTGGAATTTCTAATTCCCATTCTCTTCCCCCATTTTTAGTTTTTAGCTTAAGTTTTATGAAATGAAATAAGTGAGTGGAGAGGAGAGGGACTGAGTTAGGGTTAATTAGTTAGTTAATGGGCTGAACCCAAACCCAACTAGAAAAAGTTGCAAAATTCAACTTACTCCAAACATATCAAAGCTTATACTTAAAAAGATCACAAATGACATTTTGAACTCAATGGAAGTGATTTCGAGTTCCAATTTGGCCGTTTGCAAAAAGTAACATTTCGGACCCAAAAATCCGACTAATGACGCTATATTTAAATAAAACATTTAAATATATAATCGTTAAATATGCGGGTTGTTACAGATCTCCCCTCTTTACAAAATCGCGTCCCCGCAATTCCTAGAGACGATATTTGCAACAACTACTTACAAACAACAACCAAAAGAAAAGGAAATAAGCTTGAGATGAAAAGATAAACTCACCATTCCCAAGCAAAGATAGAAAACCCGGATAAGATCGCTCGATATACTCTCTGGTTTCCCAAGTACAGTCATTGGGATTAGCGGACCATTGAACTTTAACGAGCGGCACATCCTTGTTTAGAAGGTGTCGCACCTCCGTGTCAAGTACGCGAATAGGTTGCTGTACAATAGATAAGTCCGGTGAGACCTCAAGCTCTTGCAAATCAGGAGAAGCGATAACAGAATCCGACTCCCGAAGACACTTTCGAAGTTGAGAGACATGAAACACGTCATGAATGCCAGATAAATGAGTAGGAAGTGAAACCCTATAAGCCACAGGGCCAATACGTTCAGTAATAGAAAATGGTCCTATAAACCGAGGAGCCAATTTCCCAGTCGTACTGAAACGCATAACCCCCTTCAAAGGAGAAACACGCACAAAAACAAGATCACCAACTGAGAATTCGAGAGGCTTCCTATGGTTGTCCGCGTAGGATTTCTGGCGGCTTTGTGCCTCTTTCATTCTCAACCGGATAAGATCAATCTTCTCGGAAGAATCACGAACAAAATCTGGACCAAGAATAAGCTTCTCCCAAGATTCCAACCAACATGAAGGTGATCGACATGGCCTTCCATATAAAGCCTCGAGAGGAGCCATACCGATACTAGACTGAAAACTATTGTTGTAGGAGAACTTTACAAGAGGTAGGTGATCCTCCCAACTACTACCGAAATCAAAAATACAAATACGGAGAAGATCTTCTAAGATACTGTTCACCCGTTTAGTCTGTCCGTCAGACTGCGGATGATAAGCTGTGCTAAAATTAAGCTTTGTTCCCAAAGCTTGCTGAAGACTCTGCCAAAAATGACTCATGAATAAAGGATCACGGTCACTCACAGTAGAACTAGGAACACCGTGAAGTCTCACGATTTCCTTGACATACAACTTAGCCAAATGAGAAGCAGTCCTATTATAGGAACAAAATGAGCAGATTTAGTGAGGCAATCAACAATAACCCAGATACTAGAATGGCCTGATCTCGAACAAGGTAGGCCGTCAATGAAATCCATAGAAATCTGATCCCATTTCCACAGTGGAATCTCTAGAGGCTGAAGAAGACCCGAAGGACGCTGATGTTCGGCTTTAATACGCTGACAAATTATGCAATTACTCACATAACTCGCCACATCGCGTTTCATGCCTTTCCAATAATAAAGACGATGCATATCGGCATACATCTTACTACTACCAGGATGAATGGTATAATTAGAACGGTGACAGTCATCAAGAATGTCCTGCCTAAGCGCAAAATCAAAAGGCACAAAAAGAAGGTTCTTCTTGCGAACACATCCATGAGAATCAATGCTGAAATCCCGCAACGCCTCGTCACAGGATCTAGACTCACAAAGCTGAATAAGATGCAACAAATCAGGATCACGCCGTTGGGCATCGGCAATACGATCCAATAAAATGGGTCGAGCTCCCAAACTATAGGAGAATCAAAAGATGAACCTCGATCACGAATTTCACAAAAAGATAGAGTCTCAAGAATATCCCATTCGGCAAGCATCATAGAAATAATAGCCGAATGTTTGCGACTAAGCGCATCAGCAACACGATTACCCTTTCCAGGGGTATACTGGATATCAAAGTCATAGGAAGCAAGAAACTCGAGCCAATGTTGTTGCCTCATATTGAGTTCCTTCTAAGTGAACAAATACTTCAAAGATTTATGATCGGTATAAAGAATGAAGCGCTCGCCCAATAAATAGTGTCGCCAAATCTTCAAGGCAAAGACAATGGCGGCTAACTCAATATCATGAATGGCATAGCGAACTTCATTCGGACGCAGTTGCCTAGAAGCATAAGCAACTACCCGATCCTTCTGCATAAGAACAGCACCGAGACCACTACCACAAGCATCGGTGTAGACAACAAGATCATGATTCCCCTCGGGAACCACCAAAATAGAAACAATAGTGAGAAGTTCCTTTAATGTCAGAAAGGAAGCTTCACACTTATCGGACCAAATAAAACGAATGCCTTTCCGAGTAAGGCTGGTGAGAGGAAGCACAACACGGGAAAAATCCTTAATGAACCGACGGTAATATCCCGTCAATCCAAGGAAACTACGAATATCATGCACATTCTCAGGCCTCTTCCAATTGTGGATGGCTTCAATCTTTGAGGGATCGACAGAAATGCCATCGGAAGATACAACATGGCCTAAGAACTTAACCTTATTCCCCCAAAAGTGGCACTTGGAGAATTTGGCTCTAAGCTGATGATGACGGAGAGTACTCAAGACAATTCTCAAGTGATTAGCATACTCAGTTTCAGACTTAGAATAAACAAGGATGTCATCAATGAACACAAGGACGAACTTATCAAGATATTCCCGAAATACTCGATTCATGAGATCGACAAAGAAAGCAGGAGCGTTCGTCAAACCGAACGACATAATGAGCCACTCAAAAGAACCATAACGAGTGCGGAAAGCGGTAAGAGGTATGCTATCCTCCGCGACTCGTAACTGATGAAACCCGTGGCAAGGTTGAGCTGAGAAAAGACCTTAGCACCACTCAATAGATCGAACATATCATCGATCCTAGGCAATGGAAACCTATTCCTAATGGTTAACTCGTTAAGCTTGCGATAGTCAATGCAAAGCCTAAGAGTTCCATCAGACTTCTTCACGAATACGACCGCGGATCCCCACGGAGAAAAACTGGACTGAATCAACTGCTTGGACTCAAGCTCTAAAAGCTGCTTCTTGAGTTCCTCATTTTCCTTTGTAGACATCCTCGTGGGAGGACGACTAATTGGCTGCGTGCCTGGAATGAGATCAATGCGGAACTCAATTGCCGGCTTAGGTGGTAAACCCGAAACAGGCTCAAAAACATCAGAAAAGTCACAAGCAATAGGAATACGAGATATATCATCATCATCTCACGAATCAAGAGAATAAAAAGCCATTTCGGAATTATCCACATCCCGAAGAACAAGTAATAGCTGAGTAGGCGAATCCAGATGTCGAAGACACGAAATTCTCTCCGAACAATTAATCCTGGCATCGTATCTCACTAGCCAGTCCATTCCCAAAATCATATCAAATCCCAGACAAGAAATAACGTGCAGATTCACACAAAAGAAAAAGCCACATAAAACAATCTCAACATCATCACAAAGCATGCTAAGGGTCGCGGATCCCCCAATAGGATTCGCAATCCTTAAAGAAGTAACCAAACAAGAAACATCCAAGGTTAAATCATCAACGAGCTTTTGCGATATGAAAGAATGTGAAGCACCCATATCGAAAAGAACTCGAATACTGTGGTCATGAAACAAAATAGAACCTTCCAAAATAGATGGAGATATACCTTTGAGCTGAGAAGGACCTTCAGAAGCCTTAGCAGTATAAAGCTTGCCAGACTTGGCACCACCAGGGACAGTTGGGCAGGTGGAAACATGATGACCTTCCTTCTTGCAGTAGCGATAGAAGAGAGGTTTTGGACAAGCTCGAATAATATGATTAGGAGAACCAAAATTGAAACACTTCCGAATGAAAGGTGTTCCAGAAGACTGAGGCTGAGAACTAGAACCACCAGTCTTCTTCTTGGAAGGAAAAGACCTGGATTTCTGAAATGGAAACTGCTTCTTGTTGGGGTTCTTGGAAACCTCAACATCCTCACCACTATCACACTCCTTCTCGACGGTTTCAAGATGAAGTGCAGAATCAACCAACTCCTCAAAAGAGAGCTTAAGTTGGAGCAACAAAGACTTCTTAAGATATTTCTTAAGACCAGAGACAAACTTCAAATTCTTCTTATAAGAAGTGCTAATGAATTCAAGACCATACTTAGATAAAGCCTCGAATGATGCAACATACTCAAAAACAGAAGATTTCCCTTGCTTCAACATAAGGAAGCGACGGGTCAATAAAAAAATTTCAGATTCAGGAACGAACTTGAGTTCAAATCGCTCCCGAAATTGAGTCCAAGAAAGAGTAGACTCATCAATTTCGGCTACAAGAAGCTCATACCAATCAAGAGTACGCTATTGTAATAAGCTAGAAGTTATAAGAACTCTATCATGGTCAGAAAGATCCATGCGAGAGAAGATACGCTCGCACGTGCGAAACCAAGCTTGGACTTCAAGAACAGACTCGGAGCCCTTAAACGGCTTTCCCCCAAGATGAGCAAAATCACTACACTGACGTGCAAAGGCAGACTTGCGAGGAGGAGATACTCGAGGAGGAACTGGAGGCTGAGTGCTCCTAAACAACTCCAAAAACTGATCAGTAGACATATGAACGCCATCCGGATGTGAGCCACTGGATTTCCCAGCATCCGAACGTCGTCCTCGGCCTCTTCCAGCCGTACGCTGAAAGTTAAGATAAGAACAATATTATTCACATGGTAGATATCATTAATTCAAATGCGGAATACTACGGTACAAAATGCATTCCTAGACGTATTCCCACATTCTATCTACCACCAGGGCACAAAAGGAATAGAGGCAAGATGGTTCAAAGATTTGTATCACTTATTACACTCTGATGTACCGTAATATGTGCATCTATTCTGTGTTTATCATATTTTGTTCTGAACTTAGCTTTGATACCAAGCTGTGACGCCACACCTCTATACCCAGTCTAGCCAAGGACACTACAGGGTAATGCCGTCAACTAACACGGAGAATAAGGCTGGTTAGGAGCGACCATCTATAGCTTTGCTTTAACTATCTATTGAATACATCGACAATAACCATACACAATCGATCGACATATCCAATGAATACTTAAAACAAAACCATAGGTGGTTAGAGGATCTATCATAACAGAATATAATAACTCAAATGTAATATACATCACAGAACAGTAGATCATCATATACACATATACAGATACATAACAGAGTATACAAACTAATACATGTCAAGTGGTATAGCAAACCACAATATACAGATGAATCCAAAAGAATACATATCAGAGTCACAATAAAAAGGACTACACAAAAAGCTATAACAAAGTGGAACAAGCTGAATAGTCCATGCAGAAGCAAAATAGGCTAAGTCCAAAAGCACCTAACCTGAAACAACTCGGTCTGACCCGAGTATAAAATACACGGGTCAGTCTAGCTAAATAAATCAGTTAGATAAACTGAACAACAATAACCTACAAGGTCACAAAGTATAACAAATATCTCTAAAAGAGATAACACAATCATCTAACAAAAAGATGAATCATAACAGAACAAGCCTCATCTCATTGGCAATTCAGAGAAACAAAGGATAGGAATATCCCAAAACAAGCCATAAAGGCAAATAAAAAATACCAATGAAGGTAACACAAGTTCCACAAGGTGATCGCTATATATCGTGCGGCTCAAAAAGACCAACACCGAAGGGCGATACGTAGGGAATATACATATCAATGAAACATAAGATTGCTCGAGCTCAGTACTGTATAAACAACGTTCCATGAGCCCGAAGACTCCAAACCCAAATATTACTCGAGCGGCTCATAAAGACCTAACTCCGAAAGCGACATTATTAGGGCAACAAACCCGAAGGCACAAACTCGAAGGTACAAACCCGAAGGCAACATACTGAGACAACCCCTTCCTACTTGTCATTTTTTTTTTGACACAATTTAGTTTGGGCCAATTAGGGTTGCCTTCTTTTCTGACCAACTATTTTCTTATTGTTTTTTTTATTTTTATTTATTTATTTATTTCCCAAGATCCACTCCAATCAATATAAAAATATTGATACACTTCATTGTAAAAACTATTTGATTATTCACATAGTTTTTATACCAGATTATGTTTTTTTTTTTTTTTTTTTTTGTTCTGAGTAACTCAGCCCATTTTTTAAACAAAATCAAACTGAGTCATTCACAACAAAAACAACCAAGAAGATCCCTTCCATTTGAATCTCTGCGCCATTCATTCAACTAATTCCTACTTGTTTCCTTGTGTTTATCATTGGTGTATTAAGTGAAATATGGGAACTAACTCATAGCATTTCAACTTACCAAAACTTTCCCTTTCAATGACCAAATTGAGACTGTGCATGTTTCTGTGCAACTGTTTGCACATAATCATGCACAGCTGCAGTTTACTTCCTCTTTGGTCCTTAAGTGGACTAATTTCGTTTAGGTATGATTCTGAAATGAATTAGTTGAATCTACAAATTTTTACTTATACCAATAATTACCAAATGCAATTTTACTTCTGAGTTACCCCTTCTATGTTATTCTTTTCTTTTCTGTCCATGGTATTCCTTATCTCATGATGTTAGTAGTGACTAGATGAACAGGTTCTAGTTTTTCATAAACAAATTAATACATAAGCATACTAGTTTACTTATGCTTCAGACCCACTACCAATTTCCTTATCTAATTTTCAAGAAATAGGTATGTTCACAGTTTCTAACATGAAGCTAAAGGCCTATCATCTTTTACTGAAAATAATGTTCATTACAACATACTTTTCCCAATCATCCTTTACATTGTAATAAAGTTTTTCTTGCACAATTTGAAACATCATTACATAAAGCTTTTACTGAAAACAAAACAGAAGAACCACTCTCCTACAAAATCCTAGCTTAGTTAGTTTGCATTTCCTTCAAGCATCATATGTCTGCATCTTACTATTTGGCATCCTTTCTTCCTGCAACCATCTCAGGGTCTGCTTCACAATGCAAGTGAAACACCCATTTGATGCAAGCAACAAACAGGTCAGATTGAAATCTGGTATGAGTAAGTTCAATTGACAAATACATAAGCTTTATGAACTGATTCCATATCTCCTTAATTTCAGATACTAACTGTTTTACCAAATTGCTAACCCCTTTCATCAGGTACACATTTTTGTTGTGTCTTTACAGTGAAATGAATGAATTGTTAAATGCATGTATAAGTGCTTAAACCAATTCCTTAGCAGAAATTCTTATTTCAAGAATTCATAGCAGCCATCATACAAATCACACAGGCATTTCATAACCATTGAACAAGCAAAACTCCTACCATTTAGCTAAAGCATCAAAACTGGTCTGCATACCAGTACTCACCATACTCTTAGCATATACATCTTTGCTTATCAATCCATAACACATTTTTTTTAGAGTCCAGTATCACATTTTGTAGTTGCACTGGTGCACACTGCCTGGAAGCTACTGTTTGATTTTCCAGTGCACTACTAGCTTTTGGACATAAACATGTCGTGTGCAAACTTACACCCCAACCTTGATGCAAGCCAACTACCATGTCATACCCCCTTCCCTCATATCCAACCTGATAGAGGTGACCCATGCCTTGGGTTTAATTACTAAATTCTTTCCCATGACCCCCTATTACCTATGCAGTGTCATGCCCCACCCTGTTGTACACCTAATCAATGCATACAAGCAGTTTTATACATCCATCAACCATTCAGTAACCCATGTATTCAACCATCACTCATATTTGAAAGTCAATTCAAGTTAATCTCCTGCAGAAACATATTTTTGGTTGAAGCATGACTCAGAGCATTTCCAAATGGAATGCTACTAGGGTTCTCTAGCAATAAGGTCCTTGTAGCCATCCCATGCATTATAATGTATTTTCTCAATAACCTTATTTCCAGAGGGTACCCTATGATGCATCAAGATTTAACATGTGGAACTTCCACTGTATCTCAATCATCTTTTCAAATGCAAGACATAAGCCAGAGGATTCCCTTCCCCTTACTGCCTTGCACCCTACTTTTCTTGCCAGTATATACTTAAACCAAAAACATTTTCTCAAACTTAGAATTCCATCAGTAAGTCAGTTATTATCATACTTTCATTAAATTAACATGTACAATCAAGTCATAATTTAAATAGTAACAAAGCACTGCAAAACACAAAGTCCAGAAACAACAGGAAATTGTCAACTAAAATGCATATAAACATCACAGAAAAATCAAGATAAGCTAAAGGTTTTATGGCTGCCTTTCATAGGTCTTAATGCCTTGCCAAGTGAGGATTTACTCACCATGTTTCTTCTTCCTAGGTCTTGATTCAAGTTTGCCATTGTTTTTCCTTAATCTGTTGCTTACTTCCCTTTTCTGTGTTTTGATTTCTGGCCTTCCAATGTGCACCCGTAGGAGATAGTATGGTATATAGTGGAGTTGTTAGGGTTTTAAGGTTAGTTAGGTAATTTATTTTCATTAGAAATTCCATCATTATTCCCTAATTTCACCCAACAGTTTACCCTCTCCCTGCAGTTCTCCTTTTTCCCTGTCTTAACCCTTTTTGGCAAAGTTCTTTCACACATTTCATGCATGAATTCTTTGGCTCAGGCATTCCTTGTCTTTTCTGGGTGTTATTTATGCATATAATTTTTATTTGAACGGCCAGCTAGGTGTGTGTTTCTGCTAACTACTGGGTATATGCATGTGTATCCCTATGTGTGTATATTTTCTCTACCCACACAAACTGCTGTGTTTGCACTCATGCCATGAAAGTTAGAGCTAAAATTTTCTCAGGATATTCATGCATTTCATTCAGCTATGATGCATACATACCTGATGGTCATGCACTGATTTATTTATGTATTCATTTATATTATTGTATATTTATTTTTTTTTCTTGCAAGATTCTTACTGAATTGCTTGCTCTAATTTGTACATTGCAACAATGTGCACATGCACCACTACATACATCTTCACAGTATAAATATATATTTCAGAAAACTGTTTTTATATATTAGTTTATTTATTTATTTATTTATTTTTAAAATAAAAATTCAATGACCTAAATTTCTACATGCTTGTTTGACCAGGGCTGTCACATACACCCCTTCTTTAAGAAATTGTGTCCCACAATTTAACACTTCTTGCCATGTAAATCAAGGGTCAAACATAAATACATATTCTTAATTCAACCAAAACAAACCAGCACACATAATATTGGATGTCATGTTCAACTAAGAAAATTTAAGCATGAATATTAAAAATACCTCTGCCTTAACTAGCTGCTGCAAATAATTGAGGGTATTGAGCCTTTATCTTGTCTTCAACCTCCCATGTACAGTCATTAGGGTCCAAACTCCACTGCACCTTTACCAGTTTAATTATTTTGTTTCTCAATCTCTTATCTTCCTTAGCTGTAATGCCCACTGGCTTCTTCTCATATACCAGGTCAGGTCTAACTTCCACTTTACTTGGTGGCTGAACTACTGAAGCTTCATCATGCACATATTTTCTCAATTGTGATACATGAAATACATTGTGTATTCCACTCATCTCTTCTGGCAATTTCAACTTGTAGGCCATCTTTCCTATCCTTGCAATAATCTCATATGGTCCTATATACCTTGGGGTTAGTTTCCCTGCCTTGCCAAATCTCAACACTTTCCTCATTGGTGAAACCCTTAAGTACACACATTCTCCTATCTCAAATTCAAGTGGCTTCCTTCTCCTATCTGCATATGATTTCATTCTGTCTTGTGCTGCCTTCATTCTCTGTCTGATCAGTGAAACTTTATCATTTGTCTCTTTTACATGATCTGGTCCCAACATTACTCTATCACCCACCTCTAACCAGCAAGCAGGTGACAAACAAGGCCTTCCATACAAAGCCTCATAGGGTGCCATTCCTATACTACTTTGGTAGCTGTTGTTGTAGGCAAATTCTGCCAAATGTAGGTAGTCTTCCCAATTCCCACCATGATCCAGCACACAAGCTCTAAGCAGATCCTCCAAGAATTTATTAACTACCTCTGTTTGACCATCAGTTTGGGGATGGTAGGCTGTGCTCAAGCACAACTCAACCCCCATTGCCTGTTGAAAGCTACTCCAGAAATTAGATGTAAATATAGTATCTCTGTCACTAATAATGGTGGTAGGTACCCCATGTAACCTTACTATCTCTTTCATGAAGACTTGTGCTAGTTTTGGTGCATTTCTATCACTCTTTACTGGTATGAAGTGTGATAATTTGGTTAGTCTGTCCACCACCACCCAAATACTGTCATTTCCTTTCTTTGATTTTGGCAAGCCATCAATGAAATCCATTGATATGCTTTCCCATTTCCATCTTGGAACTTCCAAGGGTTGCAGCAGTCCACTGGGTCTTTGATACTCAGCCTTGACTTGTTGACAAGTCATACATTTTGCCACATATTCACCCACACTTCTCTTCATTCCTTTCCACCAATAGCTTCTTTTTAGGTCATGATACATTTTTGTGCCACCTGGATGTATGGTGTACTTTGATTTGTGATGAACATCCATGATTTTCCTTTTAAGTGCTTCTGTATCAGGTACACATAACCTTCCTTTATGTCTCACACATCCTTTTTCATCTAGTTCAAACTTGTCAAGCTTTACACCCCTTTTTAACAACTCCTTCTTTTCTCTCAAGAACACATCAGTGTCTTGTGACTGGTTCACTTCTTCCACTAAATCTGACCTTATTGTGATAAGGCTGAGCTTACCATAATGCTCCACATCCTTACCCACCTCCATTGCTTGTTCTCCCATGTATTCTATCTCTACATCTGTCAGTGTTAACAACCCTTTAAACTCCTGTATCAACAGTGTAGCCAACTTGGCATGTTGTCTACTTAATGCATCTGCCACTTTATTTGCTTTTCCTGGAGTGTACATAATGTCCAAATCATAGGCAGCAAGAAATTCCACCCACCTATGTTGTCTCATATTTAAATCTTTTTGAGAAAATAAATACTTTAAAGCCTTGTGATCAGTATAAAGTTCAAACTTTGCTCCTAGCAGGTAGTGTCTCCAAAGCTTTAGTGCATATACCACTGCTGCCAATTCCAAGTCATGTGTTGCATACTTGGTTTCACTGGGTTTCAATTGTCTTGATGCATAAGCTATTACCCTACCATCTTGCATAAGGACAGCTCCTATACCTGATCCACATGCATCAGTATATACCACTAAATTATCATTGCCCTCTGGGATTTTCAGCACTGGTGCTTCCATCAATGCCTCCTTTAATTGGTTAAATGCCTCTTCACATTTCTCAGTCCACATAAAAGGCTGGTCCTTCCTTGTTAACTTGGTTAGTGGAATTTCCTTTTTAGCAAAATCCTTTATGAATCTCCTATAGTATCCAGCCATACCCATGAATGATCCGATTTCAGTGACATTGCCGGGTCTTTTCCATGCTTGCACTGCCATGACTTTACTTGGATCTACTGAGATTCCTTCTTGAGAAATTATGTGGCCCAAAAATTTTATTTCATTCTTCCAAAAAGAACATTTTGCAAACTTGGCTTTAAGGTTTTGTTGCCTTAGTCTACTCAGTACCATATGCAAATGCTCTTCGTGTTCATTATCTGTCTTGGAATACACTAATATATCATCAATGAAAATCAGCACAAATTTATCCAAATAATCTCTGAAAATTCTATTCATCAAATCTACAAAATAGGATGGTGCATTTGTCAAACCAAATGGCATTACTAAGTATTCATACAAGCCATACCTAGTGTTTAAAGCTGTATATTTGATGCTTTCCTCTTCTACTTTCATTTGGTGGAAACCAGTTGCTAAATCAAGTCTAGAAAATACTTTAGCACCGTTTAGTTGATCAAAGAGATCATCAATCCTAGGTAGAGGGTATTTGTTTTTAATAGTGACTGAGTTCAGTCCCCTATAGTCTATACACATTCTTAAGGAACCATCATGTTTCTTAACAAACACTACTGGTGATCCCCAATTTGAACTGCTAGGCCTAATAAAACCTTTTTGTTCTAATTCCTCTAGTTGTTTCTTCAACTCACTCAGTTCTTTAGGACTCATCCTATTTGGTCTCTTGATGACAGGGCTTGTTCCTGGTTTAAGTCTTATTTGAAATTCTACTGGTCTGTTGTGAGGAATGCCATTCACTTCACCAAACACATCAGGGTATTCGTTAACTATGGGTATCTTATTTAAACTTAATTCAACTTCACCACTGTTCAAGTTGAATACCTTTCCCATACCCCTATCCTTGGCTGCCTCATACATAACCACAACCTTCTTTCCATCAGGAAGTTGTAGTGAAAGGGTAGAATTTCCTAAATTAATAATAGCACAAAAGCTTTTTAACCAATCCATTCCCAGTATGACACCCAGCTTGGGGTAATTCAACACATATAATTCTGAGATAAAGGTGTGACCACCCATGCTTATTTCTACTTGCATGCATTTCATGTGGGTAATGCAGGAGCTACCTAAAGGACTATCAATATGCAGTGGCTTATCAACAAGAATACATACTAACCCTAATTTCTGAACTATATCATATGAAATAAAAGAATGTGTGGCTCCTGTGTCAAAAACAACTGATATGGGTATGCCTTTTATAAATAACATACCTTCCACTTGGCTTGGTGCATCCATTGCCTTGCCTTTTCCCTCAAGTACAGCTACTCTTGCCATCTCTGGACACTGCTTCTTCATGTTCCCCTCTTTTCCACAGTTGTAGCATCTAAGAACAGTTGACTTGGGTGCTTGGCATTTGGTTTTAATATGGCCTTCCCTTCCACAATTGTAACAAATCACTTTAGATTTCTTGTTGTCAGAGTTTGCCACTTTACTTCCTTCCTTGTTCATTGCTTCTCCCTTCTTCCTCTCATATGGATGTGCTCTATTCTTTCCTTTCTTGTTATTCCTGAAGTTCTTGAACTTTTCTCTGGCATTGTCATGTTGCTCAAATGACAGTGTCAAATCCATGACTTGGTCAAATGTTCTATCTTTATATGGCAACATGGCTCTACTCAATCCAGCATTCAACCCTTGAATGTACCTAGCATTCCTTGATGTTTCATCTGGAATTAACACTGTCCCATATTTAGACAACCCTTCAAACTTCTGAGTGTATTCAGTAACACTCATAGATCCTTGTCTCAACTTGATAAATTCCTCAAGCAATGAAGCTTTTGTTGATGCTGGGACAAATCTGGCTTCTAACATCTCTTTGAACTGATTCCATGTGATTTCTTGTTCTTGTCTGCTTGCAATAATCACTTCCCACCAGTCCAAAGCTATGCCTTTCAGCTGTCTTGAAGCTATTTGCCTTCTTCTCTGATCATTGACTTGCATATCTCCAAAAATCCTTTCCACTGTTCTTAACCATGCCTGGACCCCTATGGCATTTTCTGTGCCATCAAAGCTACTGCCTCCCAGATTTGTATATGTTTTAAGCAATTTGGACAGCTCCTCATATGGGTTATCTACACTAGGTGCCATTCCATCCCTCAGTATTTGAACAAAATCTTGCATGTTAATCATTGGGGGACCAGCAGCCATTCTAGTTGCTTGCTCAGTAGTATTAGAAGATTGACCATTTTCTCTTTCTCCTGTGGCTTGGGGATTGATTCTAACTCCTCTGGGCCTCTGTTGAACATTTCTAATGTAGTTAGTTCTGATTCTTATTCACTACTTTTGCTTTTTAAAACTAACAATGAACTTATTTGTTTATAACAGGCAAACTAACTCAAACATGCAGCAGACAATGCAAACAAGGCATACAGATTCAAACAAATATTTATTTCGGCTATGTATTTATTAACATAGCTCTGATACCAACTGAGACAACCCCTTCCTACTTGTCATTTTTTTTGACATAATTTAGTTTGGGCTAATTAGGGTTGCCTTCTTTTCTGACCAACTATTTTCTTATTGTTTTTTTTTATTTATTTCCCAAGATCCACTCCAATCAATATAAAAATATTGATACACTTCATTGTAAAAACTATTTGATTATTCACATAGTTTTTATACCAGAGTATGTTTTTTTTTTTATATTTTTGTTCTGAGTAACTCAGCCCATTTTTTAAACAAAATCAAACTGAGTCATTCACAACAAAAACAACCAAGAAGATCCCTTCCATTTGAATCTCTGCGCCATTCATTCAACTAATTCCTACTTGTTTCCTTGTGTTTATCATTGGTGTATTAAGTGAAATATGGGAACTAACTCATAACATTTCAACTTACCAAAACTTTCCCTTTCAATGACCAAATTGAGACTGTGCATGTTTCTGTGCAACTGTTTGCACATAATCATGCACAGCTGCAGTTTACTTCCTCTTTGGTCCTTAAGTGGACTAATTTCGTTTAGGTATGATTCTGAAATGAATTAGTTGAATCTACAAATTTTTACTTATACCAATAATTACCAAATGCAATTTTACTTCTGAGTTACCCCTTCTATGTTATTCTTTTCTTTTCTGTCCATGGTATTCCTTATCTCATGATGTTAGTAGTGACTAGATGAACAGGTTCTAGTTTTTCCTAAACAAATTAATACATAAGCATACTAGTTTACTTATGCTTCAGACCCACTACCAATTTCCTTATCTAATTTTCAAGAAATAGGTATGTTCACAGTTTCTAACATGAAGCTAAAGGCCTATCATCTTTTACTGAAAATAATGTTCATTACAACATACTTTTCCCAATCATCCTTTACATTGTAATAAAGTTTTTCTTGCACAATTTGAAACATCATTACATAAAGCTTTTACTGAAAACAAAACAGAAGAACCACTCTCCTACAAAATCCTAGCTTAGTTAGTTTGCATTTCCTTCAAGCATCATATGTCTGCATCTTACTATTTGGCATCCTTTCTTCCTGCAACCATCTCAGGGTCTGCTTCACAATGCAAGTGAAACACCCATTTGATGCAAGCAACAAACAGGTCAGATTGAAATCTGGTATGAGTAAGTTCAATTGACAAATACATAAGCTTTATGAACTGATTCCATATCTCCTTAATTTCAGATACTAACTGTTTTACCAAATTGCTAACCCCTTTCATCAGGTACACATTTTTGTTGTGTCTTTACAGTGAAATGAATGAATTGTTAAATGCATGTATAAGTGCTTAAACCAATTCCTTAGCAGAAATTCTTATTTCAAGAATTCATAGCAGCCATCATACAAATCACACAGGCATTTCATAACCATTGAACAAGCAAAACTCCTACCATTTAGCTAAAGCATCAAAACTGGTCTGCATACCAGTACTCACCATACTCTTAGCATATACATCTTTGCTTATCAATCCATAACACATTTTTTTTTAGAGTCCAGTATCACATTTTGTAGTTGCACTGGTGCACACTGCCTGGAAGCTACTGTTTGATTTTCCAGTGCACTACTAGCTTTTGGACATAAACATGTCGTGTGCAAACTTACACCCCAACCTTGATGCAAGCCAACTACCATGTCATACCCCCTTCCCTCATATCCAACCTGATAGAGGTGACCCATGCCTTGGGTTTAATTACTAAATTCTTTCCCATGACCCCCTATTACCTATGCAGTGTCATGCCCCACCCTGTTGTACACCTAATCAATGCATACAAGCAGTTTTATACATCCATCAACCATTCAGTAACCCATGTATTCAACCATCACTCATATTTGAAAGTCATTTCAAGTTAATCTCCTGCAGAAACATATTTTTGGTTGAAGCATGACTCAGAGCATTTCCAAATGGAATGCTACTAGGGTTCTCTAGCAATAAGGTCCTTGTAGCCATCCCATGCATTATAATGTATTTTCTCAATAACCTTATTTCCAGAGGGTACCCTATGATGCATCAAGATTTAACATGTGGAACTTCCACTGTATCTCAATCATCTTTTCAAATGCAAGACATAAGCCAGAGGATTCCCTTCCCCTTACTGCCTTGCACCCTACTTTTCTTGCCAGTATATACTTAAACCAAAAACATTTTCTCAAACTTAGAATTCCATCAGTAAGTCAGTTATTATCATACTTTCATTAAATTAACATGTACAATCAAGTCATAATTTAAATAGTAACAAAGCACTGCAAAACACAAAGTCCAGAAACAACAGGAAATTGTCAACTAAAATGCATATAAACATCACAGAAAAATCAAGATAAGCTAAAGGTTTTATGGCTACCTTTCATAGGTCTTAATGCCTTGCCAAGTGAGGATTTACTCACCATGTTTCTTCTTCCTAGGTCTTGATTCAAGTTTGCCATTGTTTTTCCTTAATCTGTTGCTTACTTCCCTTTTCTGTGTTTTGATTTCTGGCCTTCCAATGTGCACCCGTAGGAGATAGTATGGTATATAGTGGAGTTGTTAGGGTTTTAAGGTTAGTTAGGTAATTTATTTTCATCAGAAATTCCATCATTATTCCCTAATTTCACCCAACAGTTTACCCTCTCCCTGCAGTTCTCCTTTTTCCCTGTCTTAACCCTTTTTGGCAAAGTTCTTTCACACATTTCATGCATGAATTCTTTGTCTCAGGCATTCCTTGTCTTTTCTGGGTGTTATTTATGCATATAATTTTTATTTGAACGGCCAGCTAGGTGTGTGTTTCTGCTAACTACTGGTTATATGCATGTGTATCCCTATGTGTGTATATTTTCTCTACCCACACAAACTGCTGTGTTTGCACTCATGCCATGAAAGTTAGAGCTAAAATTTTCTCAGGATATTCATGCATTTCATTCAGCTATGATGCATACATACCTGATGGTCATGCACTGATTTATTTATGTATTCATTTATATTATTGTATATTTATTTATTTTTCTTGCAAGATTCTTACTGAATTGCTTGCTCTAATTTGTACACTGCAACAATGTGCACATGCACCACTACATACATCTTCACAGTATAAATATATATTTCAGAAAACTGTTTTTATATATTAGTTTATTTATTTATTTATTTATTTTTTAAAATAAAAATTCAATGACCTAAATTTCTACATGCTTGTTTGACCAGGGCTGTCACACATACCCGAAGGCAACATACCCGAAGGTAACAAACCTGAAGGAGAGTCCGAAGATACTATCCCAAAGGCAACAAACCGTAGTGGTAAAGGTCCGAAGGCCCAGTACTGGACACCACTAACTGGCGGAATGTGTCATAACTCTCAAAGAGGAATCCGAAAAGTGGTAACGTGAGTCCCGTAACCACTCGTTCGCACTAAACGGTTTACTATCCGTTAGTTAATTTCACACTCAAAGCAGTACAAAGTTTACCTCATCTCATTGGTAAACCAGACCAAAAGGTCAAAACAATCAATCGAATAGGTCGGGGATTAATCGGAAAGATAAACGCATGGATTCATGGTCCGTGTTTTACCTAACCATTTAATCTCTTTTCCACTCCGCTCGAAGTGCGAAATTGTGTGTGTGCGTTTAAATAGAATTTATAAATTAAAGAAGCAAGCTTTTAATACAATTTAAAAGATTATTTTATAAAAACCCGTGGATTGAAATTAAAAAGGAATCATCAAAGTCAAAATAAATGATAACAACAAATAGAATCATTACGAATCGATTCAAATTGGAAATTCAATCCCAAAAGGCAAAGTGGGCTGAAACAACAAATTCAGTTGACTAAACAAAGAATTCAGTTGACTAAACAGCAAATTCAGTTGACTGAACAGAGATTTTCAGTTGACTAAATTCTGCCTGGAAACTTTCTGTTTCCAGGTTCAGTCGACTGAACAGAGAATTCAGTCGAGTAAACCATGCCTGGGAACTTTCCGTTTCCAGATTCAGTCGACTGAACAGAGAATTCAGTCGACTAAACCATGCCTAGGAACTTTCTGTTTCCAGGTTCAGTCGACTGAACAGAGAATTCAGTCGACTAAACCATGCCTGAGCTGTTTTCAGCCTATTCAAATGAAGAGCAAACTCTTCCAAAACGCAACCGGTCGAGCAATGGACCTAAGGAGCCTTAACCAATCGACACCCCAGCTCCATTGGCTCTCCGATTCGCCACCAAAAACATGTTCAAACATCAAAGTTAGGATCTTTAAAGAATTGAACCCAAAACACTAAAAATTTGGATATTCACGAATTCAATCCAAACCAAAAGCAAGTGCATATGAACAAGTGCTAGAAATTCATACCCAACATCAATGAAATCAAGAGAAGTATATGTGAGTTCAAAACTCACCCTTTATCTCAAAACAAAGAAGAAGAAGCTCAAACACAAGAAGGAGACTAACTACTCTTCACTTCACTCTACAAGCTTCAATCTAAGATCAAAACAAGTATTTCCTAAGTTAGGTTTAGAAAACTTTTTGAAATTGAAGAGGAAAATAGTTGGAGAAGATGAAGAGGAGGCTTACCAATGGCTTCTCTTTGATTTTGGAGTAAGATTTCAAGTTGCAAGAAGAAACTAGGGCTTGGAATTTCTAATCCCATTCTCTTCCCCCATTTTTAGTTTTTAGCTTAAGTTTTATGAAATGAAATAAGTGAGTGGAGAGGAGAGGGACCGAGTTAGGGTTAATAAGTTAGTTAGTGGGCTGAACCCAAACCCAAACCCATTGCAAAATTCAACTTACTCCAAACATATCAAAGCTTATACTTAAAAAGATCGCAAACGACGTTTTGAACTCAATGGAAGTGGTTTCGAGTTCCAATTCGGCCGTTTGCAAAAAGTAACATTTTAGACCCAAAAATCCAACTAACGACGCTATATTTAAATAAAACATTTAAATATATAATCGTTAAATATGCAGGTTGTTACAATGAAGGAGACAAATCCTCTTTTAGGTAACGTTTTACTACAAGTGGTTCAGTATATACCCAACTATGTCATAACAAGATCGTCATACCAAGTATTTAACCACAATCAATATATAGCTTAACTACTTAGGATCATTAGTGCCCTCGAGTTAGAAGACGATCGTATGTCTTTATCATGAGATCTTGTATTTTGACCAAGTCATTCTGAGATTGTTCCAAACAATCACAAGTGTATAACCGCTTGGTGCCCACAATAGTTATAAGTAAATTATTGTCCATCGTGTAAAGAGAATTTCGTACACTGCTCTATGTTGGTTCTGGCCAAAGTCGTAGTGGTTGAAATGGGTAAATTTCAAAAAACTTCTCTAGTTGTATCTGGGTAAACCTATGAAATCTAATATTTCATACTAAATCCAATCTACTTATTTGAATAAAATCATATTTTATTTTTGATTATTTTATTTTATTAATCTGTTTTAAATAAATGTAATATGTGTATATGTACAAATATATCAGAAATATGAGTTCATAATATTAGGTATAACTTGATGATATAATATACAGTAAGGTAGATAATACATACATATATGGATATTGGAATTTATATCTATAATCTATATATTGGCCATATATACATACGTATATATACATATACATATATATATATATTAATTGCCTTAATTAATTTATTTAATAATATATACATAATAGTTTGAAACTATTTATATTAATAATATAAAATTTGATTAAAAATAACCAATAGAATTTGAAGAAGTCAAGAAATTTTAAATTCAAATTTAAGTTAAAATATCTAAATTTAGCATCAAAAATTTTGAATTCATGTTTAAAATAAAAATATCTAAGTTTTACATAATAAAAATAAATTCAAATTGAAATTAAGATCTAAGTTAATTAATTGAAATTATAGCATACACATATAAAATAATACATCCATCTATACACACACACACAGATATACGTATAACAGTTTTAAAAATATACTTATATTAAAAACAATTTTAATATATATGCATTTATGTGTGTGTATACGTGCATTATAAGATAAATATATATAAACATATATATAATATAAATATATATATAACTCTCAACCGTAAAATAAATAAGTTTTTTACATAAAATCCAAAATTTATTTTTATTTGATAAATATAGATTAATATTAAACATATATAACATATTAAAATGATTTAAATATATATAATATACCTTTCGGCCAATTTTTTTATTCAAAAAATAGCTGAAAGTATTTTGTAAATAAATAAGTATATATATTTAATTTATTTTTGAATATAGTGTTATGAATTTTATATATTATAATTAATAAATAATTATCTAAAAGTAATAAAAATTATGCATTATTTAGAAAATATTATATAAATATTAAAACACATATATGGCCGAAAATATAGTTATATATATATGTATGTATGTATGTATGTATATTACTTTTAAACTATTTAGTTAGTTGAATGAAATCATTTAATTTAATTGTTTGATTATTTAAATTAATTATAATTAATTGTGAGGCAATAATATATATAATTATGATAATACCAACTAACCAATGTATAAACATAAAATAAAATGATTACCTTGAAGGTGAAGCATTTGAACATACCTTGATTAGTGAAACTCTTAGATTCTTTAGAATTAGTAATCGATTTTGCAATGATCAAATATACCACTACCTTTTGTTTTATATTTGATATTTGTAGATGGGATATGGATACATGTTTAGGGAATGGGAATAAGGGGTTGCACTTAAAGATGGAAGGAGTAAAAGTTTAATTTTGGTTGAATTTGATTGGTATTTATAGAGAGAAAACAGAGAAAATATCTCACACATTTTACTCATTCTCCCTATACTAAATTAACTATAGATCTTATTTTTATCATGGCCAGCCAAAATTGACCCTATATGAGCCAATAATCGCAAATCCCGTTCGCTGAATAATTACATTTAAATCTTATTAAAATATACATCTATATCGTATACTAATACTTACATGTATAGCTTTTATATACACACTTGGTTAATTACTAATAGCACCCAGAACATCAAATATATTAATAACTGAAATTTCATACATATTAATTTTGATTATTTTATAACACTTTTTAAACTAATTAAATCATGTTGTATTTCAAATTATTCACAAATACGGTTGTACGACTCGTAGGTGTAAATGCAGTCATCGGCTAATATCAAATAATTTGAATATTAACGTTCATACGTTACCTTAGCAACGGTGTGATAGATTGGCTGAAATTACTGCTTACAAATCTTTATCGATAAAATCCAATTATACATTTTAAGTGGTATCTTTTTAGCAACAATAATTTACCTACATTCTCTTTGTCGGAACTATATTACTTTAGGATATATGAAATTTAGTACTGGTCAAAATTCAAATCTACTCAACTCAATTATTCCATATAAAAGTCCTTGTTCAATAATAATTCTGGTCAAATATTTTGACTTTGAGTTGACTATACTTGATCGTAAAACTAACCTCATACAACTTAAGAGACGAGTTCTCTATTGAATAATGTTTCACTTCTTATGCTTTTACTCAGACATATCTATAGTCACTCGATGGTCGTCATGTCATGATTTAACTATAATCAAAGCAGAGTATCCACATAAATACAACATTCTTAGATCGAGAGTACCATGTGACATCATCACACTGAGATTTCTCATTTGATCTTAGTTTTTATTAAACAACAAAAAAATCTCGGGTGAGTCATTCCATAGTTATCCAATAACTACAAATATGTAACTCCTTGGTTCACCCAGCAGCCATGAGCTGTCCAACATTTAGAGAGCGTTACATACTCTGATCTTAATCTATTAATATTCTTTCTCGAAACATCTTGATCAATAATATAAAAAAATCTATATTATGATAACCTTCTCATGATTACAACTATTTGTAATCAATATCACATAATGTATTACTTAAGGATTTTTCAATTAATATACTTTAATTACTTAATTAATTACATCATAATATAACAAAGTATATAATAAAAATTGAACACCTTAATTACGAACAAGATTGATTATTGGGTTAGATATATGTAACAAATTATATAATTTTCCATGAGGCATGCTACCAACTCTTTGAGTATCAACAGATGTATCGATATCCTTTTCTCTACATATTTTGATTAGGAACATCTAAGGAGTTATTTTTTGTATATATCCATTCAATACTCATGGTTATGAGCACACTCA
The DNA here is from genome assembly GCA_030765085.1 of Allium cepa. NCBI lineage: Eukaryota > Viridiplantae > Streptophyta > Magnoliopsida > Asparagales > Amaryllidaceae > Allium > Allium cepa. The sequence continues at coordinate 1,042,955,832 of CM060941.1, read as the reverse complement.
TAACTACAGTCTCGATAAAACATTTCTCTTGAGAATTTTCTACTTATATACACTTAATGTAATTAATTCATTGTTTGTGTCACTATATAATAACAAACATAAGGGAAAATAAAACCAAAAACATATTTTATTTCGAACATGTTTGTTTAGAGAGTTAAGTTTATACGACTATTGACAAAATTGCCCCTACAGCACAATACTCTATCCGCATTCCCCTAAAATACCGTTAATCTATTATAGATAGATGCAAAAAAATTTAGAGAGAATCAGACATATGCCTGTGTGAGTGAGAAAATATCACTATGTATAAAATAACAATATGCTAATAAAACGTCATTGTAGACTTGTAACGACCCGGAATTTTCGATCCCGAAAATTCCAGATAGTTAGGAAAAAGAAGAAAGAGATAGAAGAATAAGAAGATCAGAAACACCAACATCTCACATTCGCAGCGGATAAAACATAATAACAAATAATAACAGTTATACAAAGGAAAACTGTACTTGTCAAATTTAACTTTAATACATCAGAGTTTTAACATATATACATATACAATCAACATGACTCGGATATATACAACAATATAATACAGAGGGAACTCTCCATACGTTCCTGTCATCCAGCCTGTCTCCTGAGCTCCAAAACGTCCTTCCTTGAAAATCTGTAATACTCGGTCTGACCCGAGCATTACATCAAAGTAACACCCGGGTCAGGCTGGAAACCGGCACGAGTAAACTCATCTAACATGAAATACCAAAGCATAAAGCTTATTTAAAACCCGGGGTAACTCGTATCAATTTACAAATTCACAATTCATTATCGACATTACTTATTTCACACATCAATTTTCTAAGTACCAAAATTTAGATTAAATAGTCCAATTCACTTAAATCACTTCATTCTGGCCTATTGATTTGACATATCAATCTATAAAAATTCAAAGTGGTTTCGGGTATTTTCTAATACCCGGCCCCTGTCTCTTCGAGTCATCGTGTCATCTTGACCCAAGTTATCCAAATGAAATGCACTTCAAACATTAATACAGGATATCGCTTTACACAACAATTCGTCATTGATAGATAACCACAATATTTTGTCCTCCCAACATATGATACTACAAATCATTTCATATCAGAGATATCAACTCATTCAAGGCATCCAATACCATTCAATCATCCATAAGCAAACTTGATCACTTCCAAAATAAATTTAATCACTTCTAATTGAATTACTAACCCCAATCACTTAGATTCCTTCACTTGACATTAATTAATTTCAAATCAATTAATTAATCATCCCTTAATTATCCATCTTAATTTATCACCCTGGATTAATTATCCTTCAATTACATTCAAGTAATTATCCTTAATTAATTGCACCAATTAACTATTCTTAACCAAAAATAGTAATTAATCTTTAATTACTTCACAAATTAATTATCTATAATTAATTACATTAATCCTTAATTACTTATATTAATTAATTTCTCATAAATCACTTATTATTGATTAATTAACCTTAATCAATCAACCTTTAATTACATCATTAATTACATAAATTAATGATTTCTAATTACATTTTAATTTATCCTATTCTAAATTAATTACATTAAGTAATTAATCATTAATTAAACCATAAATATTAATCACTCTTGATTTATCTCAACCAGTAATTAACTACCATTTTATTTACTTTATTAAATAAATAAATTACTCATTTTATAAAAGAAGTTTAAAGGAATTTAAAACCAAATTCATTTTTAAATTCAAATCAATTTAAAAATGCACTTTAACATTCAAGTTGTTAAAACAATTTAAATTTAAAAACTTAATTTGTTTAAAAACTGAAATTCACTAACTTGAATTCCAGATTTAAATTTTGTTTTAAAAAAAACTTGTTTTAAATCTCTACTTTACCATTTAACTTCAGTTTTTTTAAAAAAATCACTTTCATTTCTATAATTATTTCACTTTCAAAATTTACTCTTATATTTCTTCCAACAAAATCCAATTATATATATTTTGATGACTCAGTGTACCGAAAAATTCAAGCAAACCACAGCATTCAATATTCCAATTATCAATAATATTCATCACAGAATATCAATCACTCCAATATATACTATATACAACTATATATAATATAGATGTTACCTGGAGATTTGACCAGGCAACTAAGTACTCGGCATTAGCATACTGCTCGGCATTTAGTAGTCATCCGGCACATATGACTCATTCGGCATTGAAAGACGTTCGGTATTGTATGTCGTTCGGCGTTCAGGAGCGTTCGGCAATCCAGGGACGTTTAGCATACAAGGAACGTTCGGCATACAAGGAGCGTTCGGCATCCATAGACGCTCGGCATACAAGGAACGTTCGGCATACAAGGTACGTTCGGCATCCATAGACGTTCGACATTCAAGGGCAATCGGCATTCCAGGGACGTTCGGCACGACTGGGTCGAATGGCACTTAAGAGCGTTCGGCTTCTAGAGCGCTCGGCATTCATGCTTCACTCGGCATTCCTGGACTGTTCAGCATTCCAGCCTCGTTCAGCTTTTTCCTCGTTCGACATGGATTCTCGATCGGCCTGCACCCCTCGCTCAACACATCGCATCGTTCGACATGAAGATGATGGTTCGGCATTTGGCCATTTGGCATGTTCGGGTCGGCACGCAGAGCTTACTCCATTTGGGCCGAGGTATTCAGCTACCAGGCCCACCAGGGAAGTCCAACCCATCTTTATCTATAAATAGAGAGGTAGGAGCATAGTGAAAGGGATCGTTTTTCTTATTTGGAGAACACCAGGAAGACTCTGGCGCATTCAGACTCATTCAACACTTAATCTTTTTTGATTAGCAGTTGTATTTGAGTGATTGATATAAGGATTGTATCTGTAATCAATTATCGAGAAAATCAATAAAGATCTACCTCGAAGTGGACGTAGGCAATTACGCCGAACCACTATAAATCTGGTGTTCGTTGTTTCTGCATTTAAACTTACGTACTGTCTTCTGTTTAACTTTGATTTCTTCATCAATCCCTCTACACAATCTCTTTTAAGGGTGTTAGTGACCACTTATGGTGCTAACATTTTAGTGCTTTCACTGAGAATCGAATTCTCAGGATGATAGGATCTACTTTGCAGCTGCTGGATTGAAAAATCCCCTGAAGGAGATCCAAACCATTCAAAAGACATCTGTTGATTCTACTCAAAGTCAACCAACAACTCTACCATGGGGAGACCACGAACTAGATCGGCCTCTCACAATGCAGATGTCCACGAAACTGCTAGTGTACAACAGATAGGACGTAGCATCCAACCAGTAACTCAAGGCGCGGGAACCTCCACCCAGAACCAAGCGGAGGTTGTTTTCCGAACAGAGTTCAATGACTTGTTAAGAGAACTCAGGGAAAGTAGAAGGCAACTTGCTGAGCAAATCCAAGCCAATACTAATCTCATGACTCAGCTTGCCCAACAGCAGCATCAGAATGCTCGAACTAGTCCTGCTCATTATTCTGAATCTGATAGCTCGACCTCAACTGATGAACCTCCTAGGCGTAGACGCCATAGGGATGAAGCTGCTCAAGAAGGTGCTACCGATCGATCCGTCAAGGATCAGGCACGTGATGAGACCGGACGCCCGGATCACCAAGACCCAAATCAAGCGGGACATCAGCCCGCATGGTCACATGGAACGGAACCCAACCTCCCACCCTCCATAAAAACTCTGGACTTATCAGCCATGGTCAGACAGTTGATGAGAGAGAACCAAGGCCTGACCAAAGAAGATTGGGGAGTGTCCAGTAGTCATACTCCATTCACAGATGTTATCCTATGGCTGAGTGCCCCAAGAAATTCAGTATGTCGGTATCCCAGCCTATGAAGGGAAGACTGACCTTAGGCAACACGTGATGAGGTACGAATGGATGATGGATTCGGCAAGGGCGAATGATTCAACTAAGTGTAGTTGTTTTCCAATCACTTTGTCCGGAATTGCCACTATGTCGTTTACTCGGCTCCCTCCACGATCTATATCCAACTTCGACGAGATAGCGAAGAAATTTGTTGAACAATTCAGGATACACGCTACCCGTCCAAAGGATGTTATGTCATTATCAAGCGTAATCCAAGCTCCGGGAAAGTCTTTGAAAGCATACTTACAGAGGTTTCATGTTGCTGCCACTGAAGTTAGCAATCCTAACGACTACGCGATTTTGATGGCGGTAATGTGAGGTGTAGATCCAGACTCGGAGTTTGGAGATTGGTTGGCGGGAATGCCCCCAGCTGCATTGGAACGATTCTATTCCAAAGCTCATCAGTTCATATGAAGGGAGGAGGCTCGATGGACGAGACTAGATAAGGCACCAGGGCCTGTTCAGGAGACTGTAAAAGTAACATCGCCGTGAGAAGTCCGGCGATAGTTCGGAAAAGGTTCAAGTCAACGTCCAGAACAAGCCTGGGCAGTCCAAAGGATCTGGCGGTGGAAATCCCGGAAAGAAAAGAGAAGCAGGGAAATGGAAGTCAAGGATTCCGGCCTACTATGAATACACCCCGCTGAATACTTCTCTTGAAAACATTTATCTATCTACCTGTAACACCTTTGAATACAGAAAGCCACGCCCAAAGGAGTCCACTGAAGAACAGAAACGGATAGGGAAGTACTGTCGCTTCCATGAGACCCACGGGCACAATACTGAGGAGTGTAGATACCTCCATGACGCCATAGAAAAGTTAATCAGATAGAAAAAGTTGTGGGAATTTGTCAAAAACCCGCAAGATGGAAGGCAAGGAATGTCAGACCCCGGACGCGGGCCGGCTCCACGCCAACCAGAACAACCTGCTCGGACTGCAGGTAGATTGATTATAAACACTATTGTCAGAGGACCTCATCCTGCAGACAAGAATTGGCAGGAGATGGAACGATATGCTACCTCCTTAAGACATGCAGATTACGAATGTTGTTCTAATATGGAAGATGGAAACCCTGCAAAGCAACAGCGCATGATGACTAACGATATAGTGTTTAGGAGTCGAGATGCGGACAAGGTGGAGGCTCCTACTATTGACCCGATGGTTATATCTGCAACAATCGGGCCAGCTTATGTCAAAAGAATCTTGATTGATTGTGGAAGCTTTGTCAACATCATCTTCAAGAAGGCTTATGACCAAATGAAGATCGAAATGAAAGATTTGAAACCATGCAGAGCCTGTATCTACGGCTTTAACGGTGCTGCAACTGATGCGATGGGTTATATAGAGCTATCAATTGAACTGGGAGAAGGTGAATGTAGGAGAGTACGAGTCCTACCGTTCATAGTAATGGATGTTGACTCTCCATACAATGTCTTTTTGGGTCGTCCAGCCTTAGCAGAGTTTAGGGCTGCTTTGGCCCCATGGTGTCTGACATTAAAATTTCCGACAGACAAAGGAGTAGGTGTTGTACATGGCGATCAGGCGACCGGTCGCGTAAATTATATAGAGGAATTGAGAGAAGCTCAGCGAAGAGAGAAGGGAAAGGTTACGGATAGCTCCGTCTGCATCCTAAAGACTGATGATTGACAAGTAGTGCCCAAGCCCTGGCTTGGGCAGCATTCTCGGATCCTTAGAGACATAGATCCGAGAGATGAAATGGGAAACCCAGGGAAACGAATGCAGCACCGGCTGAGCTGACGATCGACATCCCAGTCAGCAGGGATTACCCATCACGAGTTCTTAAGATTGGATCGCAACTCGACCCTTCAGTGGCCGAGGATCTTACTGATTTTCTCCGGGCGAATCTGGACGTTTTCGCTTGGACACACTCTGATATGTGCGGGATTTCTACAACAATTGCGAGTCATTGAACATAGACCCAAAATACGTTCCCGTAAAACAAAAAAGGAAAGGTATGGACCCGGAAAGGTCTGCGGCTCTCAAAGAGGAGGTGGACAAACTCAAAGCCAATGGGTTCGTCCGCAACGCCCTCTATCCTGAATGGGTATCTAACCCAGTGGTAGTGAAGAAACCAAATGGAAAGTGGAGAACTTGTATTCATTACTCCGATCTGAATAAAGCATGCCCGAAGGATAGTTTTCCTTTACCTAGAATCGACCAGCTCGTCGACTCTACCGCCGTACATGGATTATTGTCATTTATGGATGCGTATTCAGGATACAATCAGATCCCGATGCATATTCCAAACCAAGAGCACACCAGCTTTGTCACGAATATGGGGCTATATTGCTATGTAGTAATGCCCTTTGGATTGAAAAACGCAGAAGCAACTTATTAGCGTCTGGTGAATCGAATGTTTAAAGACCAGATCGGTAAGACGATGGAAGTCTATGTGGATGACATGCTCGTGAAGTCACGGTAGTCATACGACCACATTCAAGACTTAGTAGAAATGTTTGATATACTCAGACATTATGGTACGAAGATCAACCCTTTGAAATGCTCTTTTGGTGTGGCGTCGGGAAAGTTCTTGGGTTTCATTGTGAATGCACGTGGAATTGAAGCTAACTCGGAAAAGATTCAAGCTATTTGGGACATACAAGTGCCTAGAACTATAAAACAAGTACAAAGCTTGAACGGAAAGGTGGCAGCGCTGAGCAGATTCATATCCAGAGCCATGGATAAATGTATTCCCTTCTTCGACGTGATTAGGAAGGGAAAAAGCAATTTCGAGTGGACATCCGACTGTGAGGAAGCATTTCGAGCTCTAGTAAGGCATTTGGAGAGCCCCCCGGTGCTATCAAAACCAATCGACCATGAAATGTTGTATGTATACTTGGCAGTATCCCAGCACGCTATCAGTACGGCTCTGGTTCGCGAGGAGGACCGAGTTCAAAAGCCAGTATATTATGTCAGTAAACGCTTGACGGGGGCTGAAAGAAATTTTCCTAAGATCGGGAAATTAGCTTATTGCTTAGTGATTGCATCACGCAAGCTTCGCCCATACTTCCACACACACTCAATCAGTGTTTACACCAATCAACCCTTACGACAGGTACTCCAACGACCGGAAACTTCCGGAAGGATGTTAAAGTGGAATATCGAATTAAGTCAATTCGATATTACTTACCTAACGTGAAAGGCCATACAAGGACAAGCGCTAGCAGATTTCATCGCTGAATTCACCATGACAGACGAATCAAATGGCCGCGATTCATACCTCCCATCCGTTGGAAGATGAACACCGATAGGGCATCTAAGGACCATTGTTCGGGGGTTGGCATAGTTTTGGTAACTCCTGAAAACCGATCAGTTTGTTACGCTTTGAAGCTCGAATTCACAGCAAAAAATAACAAAGCCGAGTACGAAGCATTGATTGCCGGCTTAAGACTCATCAAAGAACTGGGAATAAGATCGCTTGAAATCTTTTGCGACTCGCAACTGGTAGTGTACCAAGTGCTTGGAGACTACCAACCAAGGGGGCAAAGACTTGCCCCATATTTGGCCCAAGTTCAGGAGCTGCTAGCGAATCTCGAATATTATGATATTTCACATGTTCCGCGCGAACGGAACAGGGCAGCTGGTTCATTGGCAAAATTCGCAAGCACTGGTGATGCGTAACAGATGGGATTGTTTCCTGTCGAAACCTTACACGTTCCGAATATAAATATGATGGAGGTAGATTTCATATTAGAAACGAAAATCGAAAGAGAGTCATGGATGACCCCATTCATGCAGTACTTGTTACATGGGGCTGTGCTCGAAAGAAGGAGCGAAAGACGACAAGTCATTCGTAAGGCTTCTCGTTATGTAATGCGGGATGGAATAATATATCGGAGGGGATTCTCGACCCCCTTACTCCGATGCATTGCCCACGATGAGATAAAACGAGTCCTGAAGGAAGTCCATGAAGGTGAATGTGGCGACCATACCGGAGGGCAGACGTTAGCAAAGAAAAACCTCCGCTATAGATACTATTAGCCAACTGTAAATCGAGATGCCGCAGACTACGTGAGAAGATGTGACAAATGTCAGAAGTATGCGAAAATCCCAAAAGCTCCATCGACGGAACTCACACAAATGGTTAGTCCTTGGCCAATTTCAATATGGGGAATCGACATAGTCGGTTCCTTGCCTCTATCCAAAGGTGGTGCAAAATACGCGATTGTTGCGGTCGATTACTTTACCAAGTGGGCAGAAGCAGAACCTTTAGCCACTCTCACCACCAAAAAGGCCATTAATTTCGTTGTACGAAATATTATATGCCGTTTTGGCCTTCCATGAACCATCATCACAGACAACGGAACTCGGTTTGAAAGCAAAGAGTTCAAAGAGTTTTGCCAAAAATATGGTATTGAGAAAAAGTTTGCAGCAGTTGCTCATCTGAAAGCTAATGGACAAGTGGAGGCCGTAAACAAGATAATCAAATCCATATTTAAAAACGATTGGAAAAGGCTAGAGGCAAGTGGGTGGATGAGCTTCCAACAGCACTTTGGGCTTACAGAACCACCCACAAGTCCGCGACTGGCCACACTCTGTTCGCGTTAGCATATGGCATGGAAGCTGTCATGCTCGTGGAACTTAAAGTCTCATCCCATCGGGTAACTTATTATGACCAGAGTCTAACCAAGATCTCTTGCTGGAATCTTTGGACTTCATTGATGAAAAACGCAAAGAAGCTAATTTAAGAGCGGTCGCGTACAGGCACCGAGTTGCTCGATATTATAATGAAAAAGTCCGACCGAGAATCTTTGGAGTGGGTGATCTCGTTTTGAAACAAGTTTTCCCAGTTCCGTCACACATGAGCCCCGCATGGGAAGGTCCATATGTCATTCAACGGAAGCTTGGAGAAGGAACTTTCAAGCTAGCGACCGTTGATGGTGCAACACTTCCCCGAGCATGCAATAGTGAACATTTGCGGCACTATTACACTTAGTTCATTTCTATCATATTATAGTTGCATTTATTTCCAGCAAGTTTTTTATTCTTAGTTTACGACATGTGAAAAGACAATTTAGCTTATTTACATTAATAAAGGATAGAAGCCATTTCCTTTTCCTATGAATTGTCGATGTTTCTATGTATGATAACGCTGTAACAAACGACTAAGAGATACCTTACTTTATCTGACATACGAATGCGCATAAACGACTCAAAACCTCCAAGTCCTCGGAGTGCGGACTGGAGTACTCTAATTCCCCAGAGCGCGGACTCGAGTATAAACGACTCAAAACCTCCAAGTCCCTAGAGTGCGGACTGGAGTACTCTAAGTCCCCAGAGCACGGACTCGAGTATAAACGACTCAAAATCTCTAAGTCCCCGGAGTGCGGACTGGAGTACTCTAAGTCCCCAGAGCACGGACTCGAGTCTAAATGACTCGAAATCTCCAAGTCTCCGAAGTGCGGATTGGAGTACTCTGAGTCCCCAGAGGGCGGACTCGAGTATAAACGACTCAAAACCTCCAAGTCCCCGGAGTGCGGACTAGAGTACTCTAAGTCCCCAGAGCGCGGACTCAAGTATAAACGAATCAAAACCTCCAAGTCCTTGGAGCGCGGACTGGAGTACTCTAAGTCCCTAGAGCGCGGACACGAGTATAAACGACTCAAAACTTCTAGGTCCTCGGAGTGCGGACCGGAGTACTCTAAGTCCCCAGAGTGCGGACTCGAGTATAAACGACTCGAAATCTCCAAGTCCCCAGAGTGCGGACTGGAGTACTCTAAGTCCCAGAGCGCTGACTCGAGTATAAACGACTCGAAATCTCCAAGTCCCCGGAGTGCGGACTGGAGTACTCCAAGTCCCCAGAGCGCGGACTCGAGTATAAACGACTCAAAACCTCCAAGTCCCCAAAGTGTGGACTGGAGTACTCTAAGTCCCCAGAGCGCGGACTCGAGTATAAACGACTCGAAATCTCCAAGTCCCCGGAGTGCGGACAGGAGTACTCTAAGTCCCTAGAGCACAGACTCGAGTATAAACGACTCAAAATCTCCAAGTCCCTAGAGTGCGGACTAGAGTACTCCAAGTTCCCAGAGCGCGGACTCAAGTATAAACGACTCAAAACCTCCAAGTCCCCGGAGTGCGGACTGGAGTACTCTAAGTCCCAGAGTGCAGACTCTATTATAAACAACTCAAAACCTCCAAGTCCTCGGCATGCGGACTGGAGTACTCTAAGTCCCTAGAGCGCGGACTCGAGTATAAACGACTCGAAATCTCCAAGTCCCCGGAGTGTGGACTGGAGTACTCTAAGTTACCAGAGCGCAGACTCGAGTATAAATGTCTCAAAATCTTCAAGTTCTCGGAGTTCGGACTGGAGTACTCTAAGTCCCCAGAGCGCGGCTTAAGTATAAACGATTTAAATGTCCAAGTCCCCTGAAGGCAGACTGGATATAAATGACTTGAAGTCATCGAGCCCTTGGCATACGGACTAGAAAATATTCTAAGTACCCGAGGCAAGGAATAAAGAATTTGCAATGCCAAAAGATTATCAACTTATTCGGAGTTGAATCGAGAAGCTTATGTAACTCGCAATAATTTGGGCTCCGACCATGATTATACAAAAAACCGGACAACATAAATCTTCCAAGAGGCAAAAAAGAACTAAGTTTTATTCATCAAAAATAAGTTTCTACTACAACTCCTCCGAAGCTCGGAGTCAAAAGTTTATTTACATGAACTATGAAAACAAAAATAATTACATAATTTAAACTAGCTCTTGTTGACCGAGAGCGAAGACTATTTCTTTGACTTCTTCGACTTTTTACCGATGACTCCTCCCTGGTACGTTTACCCTTGACGGCTCTCTTTGACGGGGGAGTGACAGCCGAAAAAGTATGAGGAACATCCATGGGTCTGGACCCGTCTGGGAGAATGACCTTCAACGGCTTGTTCAAAGGGTCGTCCGGGTCCACAGCTTGAGGTTCGACCTTGATCTTGATCATCTTTTCCTTCTCTTTATCAAGCTGCTCCTTCATGCTTAGTTCGGACGTGTGCTCGGAGACGCCTGTAATTTCGACTTCATAACTCCCATCGATGGGGGAGAAAGTCTCAGATTTGTCCTCCTCAAGCGCTCCGATCACCTGAGCATGGGGACCGGGAGCCTCTCCTGCATGAGCGGCTTCACTCATTTTTTCCCTAACCTCCTTGGCGACATCGCTCCTCGGAGTGGGCCCAAGATCAGAACGACCTGGATAAAATCACGAAAAGCAAGTATTAGAATACGATACCTTCTGGTGAAAAACGAAAGCTCATGGAATGTTAAAGCAAAAGAGTTGCCTACCAGGTTCCGGCTGGCTCTCAACCGTCAGGGGGGTCTCGCCCTTTGGGATAGGTGATAAAACATGAACTCCAAGGCTGAGGTCCTCCGGATCATAGCCGATGTGCTGTTCAAAAGGAACGAGTATCGGCCGACTGGTCGGCTGGATAGGCACATGAGCTGGAGACTCAATCCCGAATGGACCGGCGATAACTTTATTCTCTTTTGTTGAAGGGGAGCCTTTTCCATAGATAGCTTTAGCCGCTGATAGGTCCAAAGGCTCGTTTCGCCTGAGGAATTCTTTTATCAGGGCCTCCTCATCAACCTCCTCAATACCATGTTCAGGCTTTTTAATTTCAATTAAAGTCTCCCACGCCTCGGCCGGAGATTCAAGAAAGCCCTCGCCCAGAAAAGTTAAGTCCCGGTGCATGAGAACGCAGGCATTGAATTCGGTAATAAGCGGGTCGAACATGGTTTTGATTTCTTCTCTACCCTCCTCCTTGGCCGCCTCAAGACGGGAGTCGATCTCCACAGAGGCTATCTTTTTGCCCTCTTCGCGGGCTTCATTCTTCAGCGCCTCAACTTTAGAAAGCTCGCACTCAAGTTTCACCTTAAGGAGTCGTGTTGCAACAATCTCGTCGCAATACCGTTGCGACTCTTCTTGGGCAGCAACCTTCTCCTCTTGTTCTTTGCGGAGTTGCTCCTCAAGTTCTTTAACCCGGAGATAGAATGCATCCCTCTCTTTTTGCACTGAATCTTTTTCCAAAGCCAAAGCCCCACAGCGTTGTACCCTCATCGAGTTCTTTTTTGTGAGACGATTCCAGAAGAGTTACGACTTCGGCGGTATCCTTGGCGCTCTGTTGGGCGCCTCAAGTTCAGATTTATAAATTGCAATCTCTTCGTCCTGAGCTTTAATGATATCTTTGTCATAGATTGCCTCAAGCTTCAGGCGGTCAATCTCACGTTGGCGCTCCATGGAGACTTCTGAAAGTTTTTCAGCCAAATGAACAAACGAGTCATGTTGAACATAGACGTCGTTGGTACAGGCGATGGCGCTCTGTTTAACATCACCAAGTATATGGTGAATCGCCGGGAGGAACTTTAGACCATCAAAGAAAATCTTTAGAAATTTAGCTTTAAGCTCGACCAGTCTCTCCGATACTGTTGGATCTGTTGCAGAAACAGGAGGAGACGGCTTTGAAAGTTCAGCTCTCCTATGAGGATCCCGGGATTGTCGTGTGGAAGAGGAATCAGAGTGTTGGTCTCAAGGGACATCGGGTGCGATCCCTTATAGCCGTGCTTATCTTCGCTTTACTCCGAGTGAGAGTAGGGATGTCGGTGGTACTTGGGCTGGTAGTATGTTTTCTTCCGAGATGATGAGTCCCGGGAATGATAATCCCTATCGCCATCATCGTCTCTGTCCCGACGTCTCCCGGAACCTGAGTCACGTCTAGAGTGATGGAAGACAGATGACCCACGGAGGCGATCAATTCTGTGTGTATGCCCCATGTCACTTGCATAGAATTTAAATAACAGCGAATCGGCAAAGAGTAATGTGACGACGGAAAATTAAGTGCAAGATGAAGTGCATGTGTATGTGTGTGTGTCCTAATGTTTCCCCCCGACGGACCAGTTGCTTTACTAATGGGAGTTTTTTCTCCCTGAGTGTGGGCTTGAACGCCTGCATTGCCTCTGATGGGCGAGTGAAGTTTAAGTGTCTTCGGATCATCGAAATCGTAATTAAGTAGATCGTCAGGTATCGAGAGGTTCGAGAGGCCCTTTAAAGAACTTTCTAAACATTGTGAGGAGGCCTCTTTCTCTGTCGGAATAAGAGTAATTTTTGAGGTTGCACCAACTTTTTCCCTCCTTATCTTGTACGTCAGTTTCTTTTTCTTCTTCGAAAGGAAGGATGACGTTTCGATGTCATGAACTTCAACTGGCGAGTCCTGAGTAGGCCCAACGTTCTCATCCTGTGCTTCGGGTGTTTCCCTTTCTTTGATTTCTCCTTCTTCTAGTGCACCAGGAGCGCCGCGTGCAGAAGACTCAGCTTGTTTTTTCCCTTTACCGAAGGCGGACCTGGGTATGGAAACGCCCTCGGGAAGGCTTATCCGATGACCTTCTGCTAACAATCCAAACGTCGATAGTGACTCATTTGAAATGAGAGTTCGAATGTTCCGTTAATCGGCAGGAAGGGCTCCAATGGCTTCGATGGCCTCGGAATAACCGCGACCGTCAGGATGTGGATTGATACCTGAAAAGATGGAAAAAATAATTAGAAGAGGCATGGCTTTGACCAAATATGAATATCAATCCAGAGAAAAGACTTACTTCCTTCCACCCATCTCCTTGCGAAACCAGGTGGGCAACGCATATAGAACCATTCCAGTTTATACAGGGCGAATTTGCTGCATGCTCCAGTCAAGATTTGGCATTTGTGGTGCGGCTCGAAAAACAGAAAAGAGGGGCTATCTCTCCGCTTCTTGATCATATATATATATACACATATATATATATCTGGTGTCACCCGGAGTTGGAGGTCTGGACAAAACGGTCATGAAAAGGATGTAGGTAATGTAGTTGAAGGCGTGACCATTCGAGTGCAATTGCGACGGGGCAATGTCGATGTATTGCAGCACGTCCCGAAAAAATAAGTTAAACGGTGACACACCGCCGACCCAGCACATAAACTTATTACAGGCAGTATATCCAACTAGGGGCAGGTGTGTACGATCGTTCCCCGACGGAACTAATACATCGTCGAAGGGGATTCCGTGGATGGAGCATATATGACGGAGTCCACTTTCATTGATCTTCGAAGCCTGTGAGTCGACCGGGTTGTCCAAGAGAATTGATGCCTCCAGGGCGTCGGGAGCTAAGTTGTGAGCAGGGGAAATCGACGGGTTAGAAGTATCTGTGACCCCTTGTTTAGAAGATGGCCCAGGTCTATCTGAGATTGTGGCGGAGCTGGATTTCTTAGACATCTTTGGTAGAAATCGAATCCAGTAGAGTACCTATTTGAACTATACTTGAAAAATGATCGACGTTAGACTTAACAACGTAAATAATGCCCCCATGTGGTGTGTGAACTAGTACGATCATTCGTGTGTAAGTTTTGAGAAATTATAAGTCACAGAATTGATGATGTAAAGTTGAGCTTTGAACTGTCGCCTTCGAAGACCGTCATCACTGACCGTCTCCGAAAACCAGCCTTGCAATGCTTTCAATTTTGGACTCGGACAGTGGCACTACGTGTTAAAAGCTTTTATCTGTTTTTGTCAATTTAAGTTCAGGCTTGTGGTTATTGAAACTAAGAAGTGATCAGTCCAGATTGGTTTGATATGCTAGTATGCTGGGGTCGTTGTCCTTGTTTTGTTACATGATTAGGCAAGGTGAATAAGTGTTTGGCCTAAGTACTGGTTCGGCTAAAGTATTGTTCAGCCTAAATATGGTTCGGCATTCATGATTGTTCGTCTTAAACACTGTTCGGCTAAAGTATGGTTCGGCATTCAAGATTGATCGGCCTAAGTATTGTTCGGCCTAAATATGGTTCGACGTTCATATCGTTCGGTCGAAACATTGTTCGGCCTAGGCATCGTTCGGCCAAAGCATTGTTTGGCCTAGGGTTCGGTCAAAATATCATTCGGCCTAAACGTTGTTCCGCTGAGGTATCAATCGGCACTCTATCCAATTCGTGCTTCCTTCCTGTCCTTCCACTCCACTATTCGGAATGTGACGAATCATGATGAACCAAAGTTACGCCGAGTCCAGTGCTCGACACTCCATCCTTAACAACGATTTCGTCTTTTTCCTCCATCAATGTCGAACGACGGGAACGAGCCGTTCGGCAAGTCATACAGAACCGTGTTGTTCAACATTCTAACCAACTCATGCTCCTCTTCTATTCTTCCCTCCAACATCGCTCGGCATTAAAGGATCGTGCCGAGCCACTGCAATGCATCTTTCACCTTCCTCTTCTCCAATCCATCCACCTCAAGGCCATCTGAAAGCATACTAAGTTTCAACCTTCAAGCCCGCCCGAACTTCAATTCATCAATAATGAGTGATACTTCCTAATCTAAGAGAGTGATCAGAGAGTTCTTACCTAAGAATACGGCAGGAACTAGGGGGTCTGTAAATTTAGGATTGGGGGTTAATTGAGCTTAACTTGGAAGGGCGTGATGGATGCCAACTAGGAAGGAAAGATCAAAGGAGTGAATGAAACTCAAGGGAAGTAGTTTGTATGTTCTTGGAAAGTCATGGAGGTAAAAAGTGAAAAAGTGGAGGAGAAGGGAAATGTCGAGTTTTATAGGCAAGAAGGGAAGCTGAAGAGGCTATGACCGGTAGAACCGATCAAGACAATATCGTTCGGCATCCCGGGTGCTCGTCTTCAGCTAGACGTTCGGCATTCGCATGACGTTCAGCGTTTACTCTTATATTTCTTCTAACAAAATCCAATTATATATATATATATATATTGATGACATAGTGTACCGAAATATTCAAGCAAACCACAGCATTCAATATTTCAATTATCAATAATATTCATCACAGAATATCAATCACTCCAATATATACTATATACTACTATATTAATATAGCACATCAAGATAATTCAATCATTCACCAATTATTTAAATTTAACCATTTAAATTTAAATTAACCCAGATGAGTTAGATTAACTCACATTTTATTTTGCTGTTTCCAATCCATTCCAAACTGGCTTGCTTCCGTGATTTAAAACCTTGTATAAACATTATATGATTTATTAATAATTTAATTAACTTAATAATAAGTTTCCATGTAGAAATTTTAATTGGTAAATGATTTTGATTAAACTATTAATTTCCCCTTTTGATAAATTTAATTTATCCATACTTTTATTTAAGCTAATTTTTCCTGTCATAAATAAAATTTTAAGTTACCAAAAATAAATTTAAATAAGTGGGTTGACAAGTTAATCTCTCTAATACATAAGTGAAAATATATGCGTATATTTATTTTCTTTTTTAACTACGCATATATATATATATATATAATAGTCTATAGAGATTCAAAAACCAAATTTTTTTCTATATACATCCTTTAAACATTAAAAATTCCTATATATATTAAATCAAGGTTAACTTAGAAATAAAAACAGCTTAACAGGTCAAGCTTACCTTACTGTAAAACTCTTTTAATATATACACATATATTTACTTTACTGTAATTATTTTTATTTTTGTAAGTCTCTTGATTAGATAAAACATCTAAACACCTATCATTAACTTAGATGTAAACTAAGTTAACCTCAATATATATATAAATTGGAAAAAAAATTGTATATACCTCTCCTTGAACTCTGGCACACAACTCGACAGAGACATCTAACCACGCGGCCTCCACGCTAGCCTTCAGATGCATACGTGTGTGGGCTCTTGATGATCGAAGCCTGCAGTTGAAGTTGTGAACATCTCGCCTTCCTGATCTTGCTCCATCACGTCGCCGCCGCCTGACTCGCGAAACCCCAACTTGCTCAATCATTCCATGTCGTCGCTACCTCGCTGTCGCGCCTCCTTCATCGTGCCGCTCGCCTTCACCCGCCTCCGATTGCTTCCCCTTTCACGATAATCGCTTACGTCCACATGCTACCAGGTGCTCACGATTTTTTTTTATAATATAACTGTCGTGATTTGATTTCCAAGAAAATCTAAAAAGGAATTAGGGCTTCAGCAATCGATTTGGGTTTTTTTTTTCTTCTTCGAGTTACGGCCATTGTTTTCTTTTCTTTTTTATTTTCAATGCCTCGGCTCATAAAAAAAGGAAGAGGACGTGATGTTTTGAAAAGGAGGTGGCGTGCATAAAACGCTTTGCTACAGTGACTTCGATAGGAAAGAACAAAAAGTGCTGATGTGAATAGCACTTTTGTCCAATCAACAATGTATACAATAGTATTTAAATTTAAATTTGAATTTGAATCGTCTCGAAATTACCACTTAAAATTTTGACTTCCTATCGAGGCGTACCGCTAGACGTTTATAATGTTATACCCCTATTTCGAACGCAATGGAAAAGTTTCGAGTCCTAATTCGATCATATGGAGAAGATAGCTTTTTGGACCCAGTTATTATATTAAAATTCGATTTAATTTTCAGCGCGTTTACTTATCGTACGTCCAAATGATCATTCCAAACACTATGAAAATTGAAATTCGACAATATTTCAATATTACGGATCCAATGGAACTGGTTTCGTTGAAATTCGAGATTGTGCCTCGAAAGGCTATTTAAATATCAAATTTAAACGATATATTTTTAAAACCGAACGAATCACTTCCAATTTCAATTTAAAAGCTTTTATTATCTTCAGAACTATCAATATAGATTTTATAGGCCTTCAAATTATTTTTAACAGGCTTAAAACTGAAGATTCAATCATTTACCAAATTTCAGTTTATTAAATCCAATAACTTAATTGCTAAATAATAATAATATTTGAATTCAAGTTAAAAATTAACTTTTAAATATTTAAAATCAATTAAATATTCCAATTTGAATTGTCCAAAATTCCAGGTCGTCACATTTCTCCCCCTTAAAAGAATTTCGTCCCCGAAATTGCTAGTTAAGAAGAATGATTCAATACCCATTATTATTTTCCAAAACTAAACAGTTTTAACAACAACCCAACAATCTTTATTAAAGACACACTATCCATCTTACTAACTTTCCAAACTTTTCCATAGTTTCCAAACAAATTTACTTATTCACCATTCAAATTATAATTCAAAACCAAGTTTTAAATTTTCAAAATTTCTCAAAATTTTTCTAACTCCCTAAATTTTTGAAAAATTTCGTCAGCGTCTCGTTTGCGCGGCTAGCTTGGTACAACCACAACATGCCTCTACGGGCTCCTAAATTCCAAAAGAAAACAAAAGCCAAGTGGTTAGATCAAAAACCCAATCAAATTTCATACAGAAATTTAAACACATACCGTTTGTCGAGCAAATTCAAATTTATCTTCTGAAATCAAAACTAATTTTCCTCCTTTATAATACCTACATATCCTACATAGCAATAATATCCAATCATAGCTTTTAAAATCATTTTATACATTTCCTTATAGAAGTTTTCATATCTACTTCTATTCAAATTAGTTTTTCCCATTTCCATATGAATTCAATTTATCTTCAACTCTGAATATTGAATTTTATCTTCCATTTATAACTGATCCATATCATTATTTTAAATTAGTTTCATCCACTAATTTATTTCAATTTCCAATTTGAAATCGTTTTGTCGCTAACAAAAAATTTTCTAAAATTTTTTCTAACTCCCAAAATTTTCGAAAATTTTGGCAGAGTCTCCTTTGTACGGAGAAGCTTTTGCAATTTGACAAGAGATATAAATATATATACATCGATCCACACGGTCGAAAAAACAAAAACAGTTCATATTTTCTATTTTTTTTACGTAGGCGTGCCTTTGTTTAGCATTTTAAGCAAGCGGCTTATTAGTTTAGCAATTAGCACGTCCAAATCCAGTCAAACGGCTTCCCGGTACCTGTACTTACTCAATTTAAACATGTAACTACTAAATATATGAAATTTATTAACATTTCACTTACTTTCAATAGTTAAATACACACATTTCATAAGCAACAGCACCAAACACTTTCCATAAGCGATTTATATGATTTTAAAGCTAATTCAATTGCTTTCAACCAATTCATATGCCATTTCATTTAATTTTAATGGTTTACAACTCAATTTCTTACATTCAATTTATTTTTAAGCAAAACAAACTCATATACACTTCAATTGATCTTAAAACCAATTTATTTAATCTTTATCAACTCACGGAATTTAATTACCTTTGTTTACGTCAAACGACAATTCATTCTATGCAATTTGATGATATCCATGTGAATAAATAATTTCTTAAGTTTTATAACCAATTTAAATTGATTCCGACTCAATTTATATTTAATTCCTTCCATTTTAATTCATTCACATCCATTTTATTCTAATCCACCTTCTCAATTTATCAAAATAATATCCAAGCACATATTTGACTCATTTATACTCGAATTGGATTTTATTTGTAACTCGAATCATTTCTATTATAATCGAACCCTGTTTTATTATTATTATTATTTTTAACAACTTCTCCACTTATTTTAATTCATTATCAATCCAAGTCGAATTCTATTATAATTCGAGTTTATTACAAGAATCACTTCAATTAAATTTTCCTGAGTTCAATTTTTTTTTATAATTCCAGTTTGGGATTTTCTTTCATTTTCCAAAAATTCCAACACTTTTATTTTAAAATTTTAGAAATAGTTTTAAATTCACTTAATACTATTAAAATAGCTTTTTATAAAAATACTTCTTATAACTCGATGTCTTAACCAGCCCATCCTTGTTCTCACAGAAATTCGGTCATACATTGATCAGGCGTAGGACTGAAAATCTATAAGTACTTAGCAGACCCATTTTCAACATCCAGTGAAAATACAAATAATTTTATTGAAAATATAGAAAACATTTTTTGAAAATAGAGGGAATATCTTTGGTGAGAATGCTCTGAAAATCATCACCCTCATCCATGGTCGCAGTTACATCCTGGGTTACGTTGCCATCGCAGCAAAAGTCCATGTAACTATAGGCACTCTGCGCCCCTCGATTACGCCATGCAACCCACAACAGATCGTAGTTACATTACAGGGTTACGTTGTCATCGCGGCAAAAGTCCATGTAACTGTAGGCATCAGCGCCCTCGATTTTCGCTGTCAAAATGAAACTTGTCCACTCTACACAGGTCGCAGTCTACCAATGTAAAATCAAACGTAGGCTGTTGGCTCTCAACAGCACACACGACTTTCGCTATGTTACCATAGGTCGCAGTCTACCGATATAAAATCAAACGTAGACTGTTGGCTCTCAGCGGCACACACGACTTTCGCTATGGTCTGCAGTAGATCGCAGTGACATCGAGTTACACTATTGTCATAGCATAACCCAAATGCCTCTATAGGCATCAGCGCCCTCGACTTTCGCCAAACACTACCCATAATCCTTAGAAACTAGTTTTGTCCGGACTCCTTACAGAATCAACTTTAGAATCCCCTCTTAGGGTTCAAGGCAGTACCACCCTGTGGCACTCCTGAGAAGTTCATTTCAAGGGTGCACCTTTTTCCCCCAGAGCCATTATCAAAACATTTTATACTATACACATATAGTATCTTCCAAATCATACACCTAGTATGAATCTCAAATAAATCTCCATTCTCAAAATCGATTATCCCAAAATCGATAATTCTCAAACTAGGCTTTCCAAATTCCAATATTGATTTTACCCAAAAATCAAAAGCCTTTCCAAATCCAAAGGTTCCCAAAACCTTTTTCCAAAATTCTCATAAGATACTTTATATATATGTGTATAGATATATATAATTTTTTAAAAAAAAACTTTGGATCATTTCAAACTTGTATAAAACTTCTTTTATATTTCAAACACCTTCAAAATCCTTTCCTTCCAGTAATAGATTCAACAAGGGAAGATTTATCTTATATAACAAAGATATATAACTTTGTTTATTCAAAATCAAATATTCAAATTTGATTAATCTTTTTTTTTATAAAGTTGTTTCCATCTTACTTATCATCATAAAAATATCCAACTTCCACTTTTATCCATTGTATATTTCACAAAATACACTTTCATTTCAAAAGAAATCATTTCACATTTCTTATTCACAAATTTTAAATATCAATTTCATTTAAATCCGTACTATGTACACATACCATCCGTATGCTATACCAATCTGATCGCTCACTCGATCACACAATTACACTTTCGAACTAGTATCGTCCATCCGACTTCCTAGTGCGGACACAGATCTGATTTCTTGATCAGAAACCGTTATTCTCCTTGCATATCCTAGCTATGATAGAGAATATCCAGAATCAATCAACAATCCACATCCAGGCTCGCCGTCGAAAATCGAGTGAAATATCCCAACTCGGATCGATATATCTATCTCGAAATTCTGTGATCAATTCTGGATCCATTCACTATGCGAATAGAATAATATACGTACATCCTACGTATTTATCTTCATTGATTATTAACTAAATCAATTTCTCTTTCCATTCACATTTCCTTTAATTTCTATCCACATAATCACAATTGCGTTAATCCTCATTTGGATTATCACTTCAATCCTTATCTCAATTGGATAATTTATAACAGTTTGCACTCTGACCGGCTTCAATTTAGGAAATAGCTTGAATTTTTTTTAAAAAAAATAGATAAGTAGTTGAAACATAATTATTAGTTTGTAAAATAGCTGTAAAATAGTTAAATAACGATAACATAGTTGGAAAATAGTCAAATAGTTATAAAATAGTTAGATAATTACGAAATAGTTTAAAATAGTAATTAGTTATAAAACAGTTGAAAAACAGTAATTAGTTTATAAGACAGTTACAAAATAGTTAAATAATTCCAAAAGTAGTTATAAAATAAGTATAAGATAGTTTTGGATTTAATAAGAAAGGTGATATATATTAAGCAGCTTGGAAAAATAAGTTTATATTAAAACAATTTATATTAAAAATAGTCCAGAGTCAAGACTGTCCACTTCCCCATCAATTTAATTTAAATTTCCACTTCCATTGACCCAATTCCAATTTGAATAACTTCAATTTCCATTGAAATTGATTTAACCCAATTCAAGTTGAATAAATCTTGATTTCTTTCCAAATTCAAATCAAATTCCATTTAATTTTAAACCTATTCAACTTTAATTACAATTCCAAATTATTCCAATCAATTTGGACTAATATCAATTCAACCCACTTCAGTTTCAAATCATCTCAATTCCTGTTTGAATTAGTCCCAATTCCCAATTTCATATTGAAATTTCCAAATCAGGTTGTCCATTCAAACTTATTTAACTTCCCCTAAGTTAAATTCAATTTACTTAATCCAGCCAAATTTACACAATTTGAATTTCCATTCAAATTTTATACTTCAGATTAATAGCCTTCCCACTTAAGTTTAAAACTTACTTCACTATGGGTTTCATATCACATTCCAAGGAAAATTCAAAACTCAACCTTAGAATTTAATTCATATTTATTTCCTTTACACACCAGGTTACTTTTAAATTTTAAACCACCTTTGGTTTTTAAATTCAAACAAATTCCTTTAAAATTTTCAAACGACTCTTGTTGAATCAAGCTCTATCATTCAAATAATATTAAATAACATTATTTATCATTTCTTCATTACTTTGAAACAAAATCTTCAAATTTAAACCATCCCGAATTATATAAATTCGAGTTAAATTCTTAAATGTTGATTTAATCTTTTAAATCAAATCAACTTATCTCTTTAAACCATTTAATTCTGAATCCATTTCAAACTTATCTTCATTTAATTTTAATTTGGTTGTATTTCTATTACCACTTAATTCTCATTATTAAAATTTTCAAATAATACAACAACCAATTACCTTAATATTTATTAGAAAGAAATATTGCTTTATATATCAAAATATATTCTTATATAAAATCATTTAAAACCTTTATATAAGAAAATAACAAGTACGCGCTCATATACACACACACACACACTCAACTCATTCTAGAGTACAACGGACTCTATTTAATGAGTAATCTCCACTAGAGCCAAGGTTCTCGCTTAACCTTTCAGCTCTGATACCAACTGTAACGACCCGTAATTTTCGATCCCGAAAATTCCAGATAATTAGGAAAAAGAAGAAAGAGATAGAAGAATAAGAATATCAGAAACACCAACATCTCACATTCGCAGCGGATAAAATATAATAACAAATAATAACAGTTATACAAAGGAAAACTGTACTTGTCAAATTTCACTTTAATACATCAGAGTTTCAACATATATACATAGTACAATCAACATGACTCAGATATATACAACAATATAATACAGAGGGAGCTCTCAATACGTTCCTGTCATTCTGCCCATCTTCTGAGCTCTAGAACGTCCTTCCCTGAAAATCTGTAATACTCGGTCTGACCCGAGCATTACATCAAAGTAACACCCGGGTCAGGCTGGAAACCAGCGTGAGTAAACTCATCTAACATGAAATACCAAAGCATAAAGCTTATTTAAAATCCGGGGTAACTCGTATCAATTTACAAATTCACAATTTGTTATAGACATCACTTATTTCACACATCAGTTTTCTAAGTACTAAAATTTAGATTAAATAGTCCAATTCACTTAAATCATTTCATTCGGGGCTATTGATTTCACATATCAATCTATAAAAATTCGAAGTGGTTTCGGGTATTTTCTAATACCTGACCCTGGTCTCTTCGAGTCATCATGTCATCATGACCCAAGTTATCCAAATGAAATGCACTTCAAACTTTAAATACAGGATGTCCCTTTACACAACAATTCGTCATTGATAGATAACCACAATATCCTGTCCTCCCAACATATGATACTACAAATCAATTCATATCAGAGATATCAACTCATTCAAGGCATTCAATACCATTCAATCATCCATAAGCAAACTTGAACACTTCCAAAATAAATTTAATCACTTCTAATTGAATTACAAACCCCAATCACTTAGATTCCTTCACTTGACATTAATTAATTTCAAATCAATTAATTAATCATCCCTTAATTATCCATCTTAATTTATCACCCTGGATTAATTATCCTTCAATTACATTCAAGTAATTATCTTTAATTAATTGCACCAATTAATTATTCTTAACCAAAAACAGTAATTAATCTTTAATTACTTCACAAATTAATTATCTATAACCAATTACATTAATCCTTAATTACTTATATTAATTAATTTCTCATAAATCACTTATTATTGATTAATTAACCTTAATCAATCAACCTTTAATTACATCATTAATTATATAAATTAATGATTTCTAATTAAATTTTAATTTATCCTAATCTAAATTAATTACATTAAGTAATTAATCATTAATTAAACCATCAATATTAATCACTCTTGATTTACCTCAACCAGTAATTAACTACCTTTTTATTTACTTCATTAAATAAATTAATTACTCATTTTATAAAAGAAGTTTAAAGGAATTTAAAACCAAATTCATTTTTAAATTCAAATCAATTAAAAAATGCACTTTAACATTCAAGTTGTTAAAACAATTTAAATTTAAAAACTTTATTTGTTTAAAAACTGAAATTCACTAACTAGAATTCCAGATTTAAATTATTATTTTTAAAAAAAAACTTGTTTTAAATCTCTACTTTACCATTTAACTTCAGTTTTTTTTAAAAAAATCACTTTTATTTCTATAATTATTTCACTTTCAAAATTTACTCTTATATTTCATCCAACAAAATCCAATTATATATATATTGATGACTCAGTGTACCGAAATATTCAAGCAAACTACAGCATTCAATATCCCAATTATCAATAATATTCATCACAGAATATCAATCACTCCAATATATACTATATACTACTATATATAATATAGCACATCAAAAAATTCAATCATTCAACCAATTATTTAAATTTAACCATTTAAATTTAAATTAACCCAGATGAGTGAGATTAACTCACCTTTTATTTTGCTGTTTCCAATCCATTCCAAACTGGCTTGCTTCCGTGATTTAAAACCTTGTATAAACATTATATAATTTATTAATAATTTAATTAACTTAATAATAAGTTTCCATATAGAAATTTTAATTGGCAAATGATTTAATTAAACTATTAATTTCCCCTTTTGATAAATTTAATTTACCCATACTTTTATTTAAGCTAATTTTTCCTGTCATAAATAAAATTTTAAGTTACCAAAAATAAATTTAAATAAGTGGTTGACAAGTTAATCTCTCTAATACATAAGTGAAAATATATATGCGTATATTTATTTTCTTTTTGAACTACGCATATATATATATATATATACATATATAATAGTCTATAGAGATTCAAAAATCAAATTTTTTTTATATACATCCTTTAAACATTAAAATTTCTTATATATATTAAATCAAGGTTAACTTAGAAATAAAAACAGCTTAACAGGTCAAGCTTACCTTACTGTAAAACTCCTTTAATATATACACATATATTTACTTTACTGCAATTATTTTTATTTTTATAAGTCTCTGGATTAGATAAAACATCTAAACACCTATCATTAACTTAGATAAATCATAAATGTAAACTAAGTTAACCTCAATATATATATATATATATATATATATATATATATATTGGAAAAAAAATTTGTATATACCTCACACTGAACTCTGACACACAACTCGACAGAGACATCTAACCACACGACCTCCACGCTAGCCTTCAGATGCATACGTACGTGGGCTCGTGATGATCAAAGCCTGCAGTTGAAGTCGTGAACATCTCGCCTTCCAGATCTTGCTCCATCACGCCGCCGCCGCCTGACTTACGAAACCCCAACTTGCTCAATCATTCCATGTCGTCGCTACCTCGCTGTCGCGCCTCCTTCATCGCGTCGCTCGCCTTTACCAGCCTCTGATTGCTTCCCCTTTTCACGATAATCGCTTATGTCCACATGCTGCCAGGCGCTCGCGATTTTTTTATAGTATAACTGTCGCGATTTGATTTCCAAGAAAATCTAAAGAGGAATTAGGGCTTCTGTAATCGATTTGGGTTTTTTTTTTCTTCTTCGAGTTACGGCCATTGTTTTCTTTTCTTTTTCTTTTCAATGCCTCGGCTCATAAAAAAAAGGAAGGGGACGTGATATTTTGAAAAGGAGGTGGCGTGCATAAAACGCTTTGCTACAGTGACTTCGATAGGAAAGAACAAAAAGTGCTGATGTGAATAGCACTTTTGTCCAGTCAACAATGTATACAATAGTATTTAAATTTAAATTTGAATCGTATCGAAATTACCACTTAAAATTTTGACTTCCTATCGAGGCATGCCGCCAAACGTTTATAATGTTATACCTCTATTCCGAACGTAATGGAAAAGGTTTTGAGTCCTAATTCGATCGCATGGAGAAGATAGCTTTTCGGACCCAGTTATTATATTAAATTTCGATTTAATTTTCAGCGTGTTTACTTATCGTACGCCCAAACGATCATTCCAAACACTACGAAAATTGAAATCCGATAATAATTCAATATTATGGATCCAATGGAACTGGTTTCGTCGAAATCCGAGATTGTGCCTCGGAAGGCTATTTAAATATCAAATTTAAACGATATATTTTTGAAACCGAACGAATCACTTCCAATTTCAATTTAAAATTATTATCTTCAGAACTATCAATATAAATT
This sequence comes from Allium cepa, assembly GCA_030765085.1. Classification (NCBI taxonomy): domain Eukaryota; kingdom Viridiplantae; phylum Streptophyta; class Magnoliopsida; order Asparagales; family Amaryllidaceae; genus Allium; species Allium cepa. The sequence goes on along the minus strand of CM060941.1, from coordinate 1,042,929,331 downwards.
TTACAAGCCTTCAAATTATTTTTAACAGGCTTAAAATTGAAGATTCAATAATTTACCCAATTTCAGTTTATTAAATCTAATAACTTAATTGCTAAATAATAATAATATTTGAATTCGAGTTAAAAATTAACTTTTAAATATTTAAAATCGATTAAATATTCCAATTTGAATTGTCCAAAATTCCGGGTCGTCACAAGACTAACGCTACACTTAACATTTTTGTGTTATCTGTATCCATCAAATTAATCCATCATACTATAGCATTTTAATGATAATCATCTCCAGATAAATCTTATATATCTATCCTATGTATAGAACATTGAGACAATGTCAAGGCAACAACGTCTCAATACTGATATGCGTTTACAATCATATAACATACCGTACTTTTTTTTACTTTGGTGTACGATGGTCTATTATATGAATATTGGTCATTTTCCAAATCTTTTCCTTACTACAGCCAGCCATCTGAGACTGTGATTCAAATTACAGTAAGTATAGCGAATTGGATGGACATATCCATCTCCTTTGGTCCGTACACCCTATGTCAGAAGATCTAACCATTGTAGTAACCAACAATAGTCATATCAACATATTTATAACATCAATCTTACATGTGTCAACAAAATCTCATCAACTTCAAGTATCACTCCATACAAGACAAGATTACTTACAACATTTTAACATTATCACTTTATCGATACAAATCATCTTCAACCATTTATATAGGTCTTTTGAGGTCCAGGTTCATATTGGTCACAACAAGCAATTCGGTCTTAGTCAAGGTCCTGCCAAGGCATTAAGTGAGGCTTTTCGCCTAGCACTCTGTTAGGCCTGCCTAAGCAAAATTTATTGTCTCACTCAAAAGTCTAAATGCATATTCAAAAACTTGTTAGGCATTGTTTAAGGGCACATTTAAGCATCGATGTGCTAGTTTTAGACGGTCTTACATTCTAAGCTACTCCTAAGCACATTTAAAACCTCAAATTTTCAATTTTCATCCTAAAAAAAGTACTAAAATTTTATCCAAAATACAAAAACTATCAATAACATCTATCTTTGATTAACCTCCACCTTAACGGTTAATCCATAGTCCATACCGTCCACCGAACGATTTATACAACCTTTTAATTATTAATTAAATTATTAAAATCAGTGAGATGTTACAAAATCACATAGTTGTTCCAAAAGACGTAATGATATCGATAGGAAGTTGGCAAATATTATTGATGTCACACATGAGAAATATACCACCAATTATTGTTCTAGTTAAGTCCAAATACAGGAAATAAAACGAACAACTCAAAACTCTACTGGAGCTTCTTCGATCCATCCAGAACCAGTAGCTCGAATTCTGCGAATTGGAGAAGAATTCAACTTTAGTGAAACATTAACTGTTGTATACAACCTAATAAAAGAAGATTTGTTGAATGCTTTAACCAAACGATTTAGCAAAATGCGGACTAACCTCGAAGATGTGGACAAGTTCCATTTGAAACCATCGGGCATTCTAATTAACGGGGTTAGTGCCAACAAATTGGTAATAGTTCTGTTTGCACAAAAAATGGGCAAACACCTCCAAGTCGTATGATTTAGTTGATTATATGTTGTTCTTAGTGATTTGGGTGATTTATGTAAATATATAAAATAGATGGACTAAACTGTAAAAGACACACAGATTTATAGTGGTTCGGCCAGAATGTGCCTACGTCCACTTTATATGTTATTCTCCTTTTCTGTTCAGGTTACAATTAGAAAGCTTTGATTACAAGTATCTGAAAGTTGTTTGAAAGTTCTATCCGTGCTTGAGCTCTCAAACTTGTCTACCATTGTTGTACCCCTACCCCTCTATTTATAAAGTGAGGCTGGGGGTAAAGGTCTTGGATGTATATAGCTGCTAGTGGGTCTGGGCTGATGTAATCTGGCCTGGCAATGTTGGTTCGGTGATGCCTCGGTCCAAGGAAGGTAGGAGTGGCCTTCGGTCCGATATTGGTTGGAGTGGCTTTGGTTCGGCGGTTCTTGGTCCGGCGACGGGTTGGTAGTGGGTGGAGCGTTGATTGGTTCGGTAGTAGGTGGAGAGTGTATTGGTTCGGCAGGGACATGGGAAGTGGGTTGGTTCGGCAGGCATGGGAAGTGGGTTGGTTCGGCAGTAGGTGGAGAGTGGATTGGTTCGGCGGGGACATGGGAAGTGGGTTGGTTCGGCAGTAGGTGGAGAGTGGATTGTGTTCTGATTCGGTAGGTTGGTTGGTTGGGTGGGACTTGGTCCGGTGAAGGGTGGGAACGCACCCAGCATTTGCCCCCCAAAGTGGGGCATATGTCAGCAAATGTCGCGCTTTGTTTTAGCTTGGGGAATTCTTATTCGGTCCCGAGCGCCGAACCAGTTGGTCTGGTCACTTCTATTTGCCTATAAGTATGGGCATTAAGCTTTCGTTATTCCCTACCAAGTGAGATAGCCGAACCAGATTTTCCTGCCGAATCAATCGTATTGCCGAATCAACTTGACTGTCGAATCAGGTGATTGCCGAATGTATTTTATGTTTTGAACTGCCGAATGAATCATGGAGTGTGAGTGCCGAATAAACCTTCGAGCCTTGAGCTACCGGATGGACCTGAGAAGTACGAGTGCCGAATGGCTTTCGAGCCTTGAACTACCGAATGGGCTTGAGTGCCGAATGACAACTTTATGCTTCGAATTATGAATGAGATTCCAGACTGTATGTACTTGCTTGTCTACTTCCCTCGTTCTAACGACGTACCTTTATTTGTGTGGCAGATAATGTCTCATAAAGTGGAAACTCGTTCTGATAAGAAGAAATCCAATGGCAGAGAAGAGTCCTCCGTAGTACCCCCAGCTCAGTCAGAACCGGGACGACATGGACCCACCCCGAGATCACTAGTAGATGGATACGGCCCTCAGGAGCTCCTGAACTCGCCACCTGACTGGTTTCCTAGCTCCCTTAAAGAGGAGCAGCTTGATGTTATATCTCGTTCTTTCGGGATTGACAGAGCACATATGGTGCTGCCAGGGAATGGAGTTATGCCGTATGACCCTCCTGAAGGATATTTGGCTTATAGCAGGTACCATTGTATGTGTGGGGCCATTCCCCCGATCAATGCTTGGATAGTCAGCTTCATCACCTACTTGAAGGTGGCCCCTTTCCAGCTTCAGCCCAACTCTTACGCTATCTTGGTGAGTCTATTCATCATTTTCCAAAGAAAATACGGGCGTCCCCCTTCCAACCGGGAGATCCGATATTTGTGCAACTTGAGAGGCTATAATAAGGGGTCTCCATACATCAGCTTGGAATCGGCCATGTCCTTCAAGCCGGTCCTGAACTTATATTCAAAGTTCAGCATGTTCAAGAAAGAATGGTTTTCCGTCAAGGATGACTCTGTTTCTATCCGTCGCTTCACCTCTGGCTGTAAGTTGAATCTCGCTTATAATTTCCGTTCTGACTGCAATGCTTCTTCTTATGTGTTTTTATTTCTTGCTAGCGACAGGTGGCTTTGCGGTCGTGGAGAACGATCGCCTGGTTCAGATTGCTGTGGAAATAGAAGCCATTTCGGGAAGGGAGAGGTCAGCGTCTTACCTGATCAGGAATGCTACTCTTCTGCAGCACAACTTGACTCTACCACGTCAGTCTGTGGTCAAGCAGAGAGACACGGCTGAGGAGAGGGCTGTCAAAGCTAAAGGAGGGGCCACGACAAAGAGCAGCAAGAGGAAACCCTTCTCGATACCTCCAATCGCCGAGAGGAAGAAGCTCAAGAAATCCGATGGACCCTCCCCTAGCACATGTCCAGATGTTCCGGAGGAGGAAAATGTGGAGGAGGAAAGAGGCGAGGAGGAGAGCGGAGGTGATGGAGAAGGTGATGGTGATGATGGTGCCGAAGGACAGAGCGGTAATGGCGCCGGGGATTTGTCCTCTGGGCAAGCAGGGGAGATCCAAGAGTGGACAGATGATGCTTTCCGCCAGGCTTTTGAGGGGTTAGAGGAAGGATCGGCCTTGGTGGAGAAGCCAAAGAAAACTGATAAGGCCGGGACTGGTGCCGATTCATCTTCCAAGAGCATTTCAGCTAGGGCAACTCCGGCGATTCAAGGTGAATTTTGACTCCTCTTTACTCTTTTTAACTTCACATGTTTCTTGGATTATAGTCCCATGCATGCTTGTAACACTTGGTTTTTATTCCAGGAACGGGTAAGGTGGCCAAGACATCAGACATTCGGTACCGTCTCGAACAATTCAAACTCCTCAAAGCTTCCGCTAAACCAAAGCCTTCGACCAACCGTTCTGGGGACGTAGTCGGCTACCGTCCTCTTCTCGGAGTTATTGAAGAGGATATTCAAAAGAAAAGGAGGAGTCGCTCCTTATTCGAACCTTCACCTGGTCCTCAGCCCCCAACCCAGCCTCTTCATGATATCACGGAAGAGAATACTGAGTTCATACCCTCTCCACATCCGCCCAAAAACCCTACCGTTACTCAGATTGATCGTCCCGGCTTGGCTCGTAATCCATTTGCGGGTCATCCAGATCTGGATTCGGGTTCTCATGATATTTCCTTTGACGAGGTTACTGGTGAGCACCTTCTCCCTCGCAATCCTATGGTAAGGGTGCTTGATGAGGCCAAGTCCTTGGACCTTGATTTGCTTACTATTCGGATTGTAACTATGGGGGATGAAGCTAAGGCAAACATCGACCGGGTTACTGAGGAGACTAGGAAGTTGATGGGGCATCATGCCCGACTGGTCAAGGTCGGGGAGGAAATTGAGAGTGCTAACATAAGATTGCGGTTAGTGGTTTCCGACCAGGCCAAGCAACTCGCCGATCAGGCCATCCAGATCTCTCGGCACGAGGCTGCCTCCAGACGACTAAAGAAAACCATGGAAGAGGCTAGCAGATCCGAACTGCGGAAAATGGAGGCCACCTGCAAGGAACGGATTGATATGGCTATTGCAACGGTGGATGAGATTCGAAAAGCGGATCTCGAGCAGGTAGAGGAGTTATCTGGGAAGCTTGAAGCTGCAGAGCTTGCTCAAGCCAAGCTGAAGGAGGAGATGGAGGCGATGAGGAAATCCCTTCAGGCTGACTGCTCGCAATACCAATCAGAGAGGGATGCTGCCGTTGCAAAGCTGTTGGCTTCTGAGGTCCGAATGAGGGAGTTTGAGGAGAACGAGGGGATGATGGATGAGATGCTCCAGGACATGTATTTCCGTACTTGGAAGCAGGGCAACTTATCCTGGATGGATGATTATCCCCAGATCATGGCCAGGATTTATCTCCGGGCTCTGGAGGAGGCCAAGGCTGATGCGGATAAGGAGGGTGGTGTGGCCTTCAGGATGGATGTAGTCACGGCCCAGTTTACCGAGAAGGAGAAAGTGGCGGTGAAGGAGGGTATGCGGCTACTTACAGCTGAGGAGGTAGGTGTGCAGTTGGAGGATGATGATCAAGGAGCAAATGCTGGTAAGTCTTCCCTTTTAGTCTTTTCATAACTTGATTGCTTATTGTTTATTCAATGGATTCGTTCCTGAATTGTACAGGCGGGACCTTTGAAGCACCAACTACCTCTCACCAGCATGCTGAGAGCTTCGACCCTGTGGCTAAGTAGATCTTGGAGGGCCGTTAGAATAGAGGCGGAGCCCCGATGCAGCCGACTCCTTGGCTTGATCTAGACATTTTTTGGTTTACTTGACATTCCTGTACATACTTAGTCCCAAAACATTAATGTACTTTCAGGCTGTAATTATGTCATTTGTAACGAACGGCTTTATTCTTAACATGTAATTTTATAACATAAGCTGATTCAGTCATATTTGGATGCTGTCGTTATTTTGATGTGTTGCATAAAATATAGCTGTGCATGTGTTAGTGATTCAATTGTGTTTGATGCTAAGTTCTTGCTTAAAATATAATTTCATGTCTTGCAATGTTAGTGTGATGTGCGAATAAATTATAATTACATATTTATGTACAAGAGAAGAAAGTAACGCCCTTCAAGTTTTAGCTGTAGATGGTAGCTTTGAATGCCTTGTGTAATCGAATATGGAATGCAGCTGAGTGACCTGCCATCCAGCTGTGAGTTCTTATTCCCATTAGTGAGTGTCTCCTATTTTGTGTCCTGTACTTTAGTGATCGTTATAGAGGATAGGAGGAAAGTTTTTATAAATAAAATGGAAATATAAGAAATAGTAAAACTTCCAATCACGGAAGGCCTTCGATGTGCTTAAGTTCGTGACAAACGGGTTTTGTAGTCACTTTCCCTAGCTGTGGGTCTTGGAGACATTTGTCACCCATCTTACGCCTCCGCGGGGAGTTTTCTTTTTTACCACAGCCGTACTTAAGATTCATCGGAGCCGAGATCGCGCACAGTAACTACCCGGGCCATTATGGCCCGTAATCGTGTGTATTATTCGATTTATCGTGGCCGGCTAGCGTGGGTGCCGATCGTCAACCGTGAACTACCCCTGGCTGGCCACACCTTATGTTGGGGCTTATAATCGGTTCACGGCTGCCGACGAGCCGAACGCCGTAATGAGCTGCCTAGGCTATGGTTGGCCTTCTCGGCGGCTTATAATCGGCTCATTACAGTTGGCTTTAAGGGTCGTCACGAGCAATGAGTTAACCCGCAGCAGAGAGATGCTGGAGCAAAAGTGTCTCATTGGCGAGGGCATAGATTCGTATAATACCTGTTAGGTTTTGTCCAGGTAAAGTTGTGCTGTGATGCCCTGAATGGAGATGCCGTCTACACAGGATTTTGTTCAACAGAAAAGGATAAAGCTCAGCAAGTGGCCAAGATATAAAGGAACAAGTTAAAAAAGAGACAAGTTTTTAAAGTGGTTCGGCACGAAAATGCCTACGTCCACTGATTCTCTTTGTTAATTCACTTTATATGCGCAGTACAAGTTAAGAAAAGTATCGACGAAAGTGTTGGATGTTCCATGCCCTCTGGAACACCTCTCCGTCCACTGTTGACAAAATATAAGCTCCGTTGTGGAGATCTTTATGAATTACATATGGTCCGTCCCAGATTGGATCTAGCGCTCCGGGGTACGGAAAGATTCGCTTGAGGACAAGATCTCCTTCTTGTAAGCTGCGATGCTTGACTTTGGAGTTGTATTGTGCTGCCACTTTTTGTTTGTGAGCTGCTGCTTTGAGTGCTGCATCATTTCTTCTTTCTTCGATTAGATCCAAACACATGTGGAAGAGTTCTTCGTTCTCTTCTGGGTTGTAGTGGATCCTACGGTGGGATGGCACTACAGTTTCAACTGGGAGCATGGCCTCCGACCCGTATGCCAAAGATAAAGGAGTATGCCCTGTTGATGTTCTGAAAGACGTGCGGTAGACCCAAAGTGCCGTAGGAAGTTCATCCACCCAAGCGCCTTTTGACTTTTCAAGCTTCTTCTTGATTAGAGTTTTAAGAATTTTGTTGACAGCTTCGACTTGTCCATTTGCCTGGGGATAAGCCACAGATGAGAAGCTTTTGTGAATTCCGTGCTCTTGGCACCAGTCGGCGAACTCCTCGCTGTCAAACTGAAGTCCATTGTCCGATATGATTTTGAGTGGAACCCCGTACCTGCATAGGACATTTTTGATCAAGAAGTTAATAACTTTTGCCGAAGATATTTTATTTAGAGGTTCCGCTTCCACCCATTTGGTGAAATAGTCGACTGCCACTATAGCATATTTGGCTCCGCCTTGGCCCATCGGCAGTTCGCCAATCAAGTCAATTCCCCATACTACAAAGGGCCTAGGGCTGGTCATTTGAGTAATCTCATTTGTTGGTAGTCGAGGAATCTTAGCAAATTTCTGACATCTGTCACATCTTTTGACGAAGTCTAAGGCGTCTTTGTTTAAAGTGGGCCAGTAAAATCCATATCGGAGTGTCTTCTTTGCCAGAGTCTGCCCACCAGTGTGATCTCCGCAGCTCTCTTGATGGATGTTGGATAAGATTTTCTTGGCTTCCCTTCCAGCAACACACCTTAATAAGGGGTTAGAGAAGCCGCGTCGATAGAGAATGTCTTCTTGTATTGTGTAGCGGGAAGCTCTCCTCAGGATTTTCCTGACTTCGTTACATTCGTTGGGTAGTGTGCCATCTTGTAAGTATTTCCGGATAGGAGTCATCCAAGTTTCTTCTTCGACTGCAGCTATCAGATCCTCTTGTTCGAAACTTAGGGCTAGTTGTTTTGAGATGGCTACTGTTCCGAAAACGGTGTTGTTCTTCATGCTAGCTTGCTTTGCCAGTTCGTCAGCCTCTCGGTTCTCCTCTCGAGGAATGTGTTTGATTAAATAGTGGTCCAACTGATCGAGTAGCAGCTTGGTTTTCTTTACATATGCTGTGAGTTGTTCTCCTCGAGTCTGAAACTCTCCTAGTACTTGGTTTACGATAAGTTGAGAATCACTATGAAGACATAAAGAACTGACTCCAATTTCTAAGGCAAGTTCTAATCCTGTTATTACTGCTTCATATTCTGCATCGTTGTTGGTGGCAGAGAATTCCAACCTTAGGGCATAGTGCAGCTTCCTTCCCCTGGGGGTGATTATCACAATACCTGCCCCTGAGCCTTGTTCGTTTGATGCTCCATCTACAAAGAGATTCCACTTGATATCTTCTGCTATTTCAGATTGCTCCTTACCTTCGTTGGTAGTGAATTCGGCAATGAAATCGACCATGGCTTGTCCCTTGATGGCGGTGCGAGGATGGTAGGTGATATCATATTGACTCAGTTCAATGCACCATTTAAGTAGTCGCCCAGAAGTGTCGGGACGATAGAGTACCTGCCTTAGCGGTTGATCGGTTAAAACTCTGATGGAATGAGGTTGGAAATAGTGTCGCAGTTTCCATGACGTGATAAGCAAACAGTATGCTAGCTTCTCAAGTTTAGGGTATCTGGCTTCTGCCCCCGTAAATCTCTTGCTTACAAAGTATACGGGCCACTGCGCGCGGTTGTCTTTTCTCACCAAAGCGGCGCTTAGAGCATGGGACGATACAGCAAGGTATAGGTATAGTTCTTCGCCTTCATTTGGAGTTGAAAGTACTGGTGGTCTCTGGAGGTGTTCGATTAGGTTAAGGAAGGCTGTTGAGCATGCGTCAGTCCATTCGAACTTTCCTTTGTCTTTCTTTAGGGCTTCGAAGAAAAGGATGCATTTGTCGGTTGCTTTAGAGATGAATCTGCTTAGGGCGGCCACCTTCCCATTTAGGCTTTGCATCTCTCTTTGAGTGGATGGTATCTTGATATCTTGCAAAGCCCGAACTTGTTCGGGGTTTGCTTCAATCCCCCTGGCATGGACGATGAATCCCAAGAACTTTCCCGACGATACTCCCAAGGAGCACTTCAGAGGATTCAGCTTCATTCCATATTGGCGAAGTACTTGAAACATCTCGTCCAGGTGGCTTACATGATCGTTGGCTTTCCTCGATTTTACCAGCATGTCGTCCACATAAACTTCCATAGTTCGTCCTATTAGTTCCGCAAACATCTTGCTGACGAGGCGCTGATAAGTAGCTCCGGCGTTTTTAAGTCCAAAAGGCATTACCCTGTAGCAGTACAATCCCCGGTCAGTGATGAAACTAGTGTTGTCTTGATCGGGGGCATGCATAGGAATCTGGTTATATCCTGAGTATGCGTCCATAAAAGATAAGAGTTCGTGTCCGGCTGTGTTGTCCACGAGTTGATCGATTCGGGGGAGTGAGAAGCAATCCTTCGGGCAAGCGTCATTTAAGTTGGAGAAGTCAATGCATGTTCGCCACTTCCCATTAGCCTTCTTTACCAGTACCAGGTTGGCGATCCATTCTGGGTAGATGGCTTCTCGTATGAAATTATTGGCAAGTATGTTCTTTACTTCTTCATCGAGGGCTGCTGATCGTTCTGCCCTCATACTTCTCTTTTTCTGCCTTACTGGCACCTTGGTGGGATCGATGTTCAGTATATGGCATGCTACGTCTGGGGAGATTCCATTCATGTCGGCGTGCGTCCATGCAAATACATCCAAGTTGTGGCGAAGAAAATCGACGAGTTGATCCTTCAACTCTGCTCTTAACTGAGACCCGATTCTCAGCAGTCTACTTGGGTCACGTTTGTCTACAGATACAAATTCCATAGCCTCTGCAGGCACGGCGGTGGCCTCCTCCTCTTTGTCCCTGGGGTCTAATTCATTGGAAGGATCACTGTTATATCGAAGAGGAGGGGCTTTCTTTAGTTGCTATGCTTCCAAGTTTTTCTTGCAGAGAGTAGTCTCTGCATCCTTCTCTTTATCCTTCCTGCGGTTATTGTGAAGTTCAGTTACATAGCAATCTCAAGCGGCGTCTTGATTTCCTTCTACTTCCCCTATCGCATTATCTGTTGGAAATTTCATCTTCAGGCACCAAGGGGCCAGGACAATCTGGAAGTCAGACAAGGCTGGTCTTTCTAAAAAGGCGTTGTAGGCCGGGTGGTTGTCTATTAGCACAAATGTTTGTTTCCGCACAACGGAGCGAGGATGACTTCCTATTTCGACAAAGAGGTCCAATTGCCCGAGGGGCATCTTCGCATCTTCAGTGAAACCGTGTAGTGGTTTGTTGCAGGGAGACACATCCTTCATTGACAGCTTCATTTTGTCGAAAGTATGCTTGAATAGAATGTTTACGGAGCTTCCAGTATCTACCAGAATTCGACAAACTTCAGCTGGGCCGAACCAGGCAGAGATAACCATATGATCCATGTGAGGATACTGCCTTCCTTCTAGGTCTCTCCTACTGAATGTGATGTCATTATCTTCTTTCCGCTTCGGGCGGCGTTCTTCCATGACGGAATTGATGCAGTCTACATTGTTTCTAAGTGACTTTTCATATCTTTCATTTCTGCCCAGTTTTTGTCGGCGATGTGTGGTCCTCCCGATATTGTATGGACCACTATCTTCTCTTGACTGGAACCGCTGGTGTTGTGATTTCTTCCGCCTGTCTCTGGGTGGAGTTGCCCTGAGTTCTCCTTGGCAGGAGCTGGAGTCCTGTCCTGACCCTTTACATAGTGTTTCAATCTCTTCCTTCTGATGTGTTCTTCAATCAGGTCCCAGAGATGACGACATTCATTGGTATCATGCCCATGGGATTCGATATTGCGGGTGAAGGAGCTGGTTACCCTAGCGCCTATCCCCCGATCCCTTTGGTCCCATTGGACGCACTCTCTGAACAATCGCGTCATCCTTTCATCAGAACTTGGAGCGGATAGAAATGAGTTTGGTTTTTCTCTGTGGGATTGATTCCGTCTAGATGACCTGTAGGGATGGTATCGTCTATTACTCCTCACATTTTCCGGTGGCTGTCTTCGGTCTTCTGGGAGCGTGCTGGGGTCAGCCACAGTTGGCTCTTGCCTCGATCTTCCCTTGCTGGGCTCTGTCCTAAGCATTCCCTCGGATCCAACTTCGGGCTGGACTCCAGCTCGGCCCCATCCATTGGTGTTCTCATGGTTAGGTAGCATGACAGGCTCAGCCATATTCGACCCCTGCCTGGTACCTCCCCCGTTGGGTTCGGTTCCAAGTGTTTCCTCGGGTCAGAATTCGGGCTGAGTCTGGGTTCGGCTCCTACCATTGCTGTTTCTGTTGTTAGCCTCTTCGAAGAAGAAAGATTTTTGTCGCCTCTCAGATCCTCCAGACTGGGACTCACCCCATGATTCGGTGTTGCGGTTGGATTCTTCAGCATCCCTTAAGCGTGACATGAGTTGGTCCACCAAGGCTTCTTGTTGAGATGCGAAGCGGTTAGTTACTTCAACCACAACCCTGTCCAGATCTGCCCTAGTAATTGGTTGTTCCGTAGCAGGGACTGTTGGATTTGCCTGATTTTCATTTGCTGTTGGAATAGGACGATTCTCTTGATCTCTGATCACTGGATCTGGGATACTGCTAGTTGTGATGTTCTTTCCTTTGCTAGCATCTTTCCTCAGCCTGGGAGGTATGTTTTCCAAGCAATGAGCGATGCTGTTGGGAAAAAGGTTGAGTGGGAGAAGCTGAAGGTTCTAGCTCGAGCTCTCGGTGAAAGCACAAAAAATGTTTGCACAAAAAATGGACAAACACCTCCAAGTCGTATGATTTAGTTGATTATATGTTGTTCTTAGTGATTTGGATGATTTATGCAAATATATAAAATAGATGGACTAAACTGTAAAAGACACACAGATTTATAGTGGTTCGGCCAGAATGTGCCTACGTCCACTTTATATGTTATTCTCCTTTTCTGTTCAGGTTACAAGTACAAAGCTTTGATTACAAGCATCTGAAAGTTGTTTGAAAGTTCTATCCGTATTTGGGCTCTCAAACTTGTCTACCATTGTTGTACCCCTACCCCTCTATTTATAGAGTGAGGTTGGGAGTAGGGGTCTTGGATGTATATAGCTGCTGGTGGGCCTGGGCTGATGTAATCTGGCCTGGCAATGTTGGTTCGGTGATGCATTGGTCCGGGAAAGGTAGGAGTGGCCTTCGGTCCGGTATTGGTTGGAGTGGCTTTGGTTCGACGGTGCTTGGTCCGGCGACGGGTTGGTAGTGGGTGGAGCGTTGATTGGTTCGGCAGTAGGTGGAGAGTGTATTGGTTCGGCAGGGACATGGGAAGTGGATTGGTCCGGCAGGCATGGGAAGTGGGTTGGTTCGGCAGTAGGTGGAGAGTGGATTGGTTCAGCAGTAGGTGGGAAGTGAGTTGGTTCGGCAGTAGGTGGAGAGTGGATTGTGTTCTGATTCGGTAGGTTGGTTGGTTCGGTGGGACTTGGTCCGGTGAAGGGGGGGAACGCACCCAACAAGTTCTATATTTTCTGCATTTAACCTTTGAGTGAAAATCCCCTTTGAATTTTGAATTTTCCGTATTATTAAATAAATGAATGCATTTTATTTTATTCAACTTACAATTGGTTAAAAAGATAATTAACATCAATATATACTTCATTCCACATACTCCTTTAGTCCAAAAATGCATTTCCCTTTCCATAGAAATTTCCCGCTCAAACCCTTCACCCAAGTTCCCATAGATGTCTTTTATGTTTAGTGGTGGACATAACTCCGTACTCAAGAAAGAACTGACAACCTCCTAAAATTACAAGAAAAAATAAGTTTGATTTCGATTGGCCCAATTTTCAAAATGAATGAACCACACTGATCAGGGCAAGTGAACTTATCCTTGTGTTATCATATCATTCCAACTGTCAACATCTTCAAAGGAAGTCGAAGTGGTAAAGTTTTCAGACAACTAGAAATACGCATAAACTCAAATATTATGTTAAAACAACTAGTAACTGTATAAACTTATATTAAACTCAGAAACATATAAAGATATCGGACAAATATATTGTGTGACAATTTTAACGCTATACATCCATGCAGGGAAATGTCAAGACAACACTACATAGAGAGCTGGACTCTTCCAGTGGGCAGGAATTTTCATTGGACACTGCTTAAAGAAAAGGGCAACACATAACTACAAGGCTTAACAAATGAATTAGAGATTGCATAAATCTGATCATATCAGAGAGCTTACTGCTAACATATTTTGAGATAAGTGTTTAGTTCCAGGTATCAGCCCAAGTTTTCGATATATTTTCATCCTCCACGTAAACACGACTTCCATAATTGCTAGTCGAGTATTTTGATGTCTTTTGAGTCTGAAATAGACGCATACAATAAGCATAGAGAAATAAATCATTAGTCTGAAACTAGAAGTTAATTTAATGGTATCATTGTTAAGAGTTCATGCAATTATTATATTCACCGGGAAGAATTCTTATAATTTGACACACACCCACGCACACGCACATGCATGCACACACAGCCCTGTGTAATGCAATAATACAATACAAACATAAATTTACAATAATAATAATTCATATATAAGCCATATTGACACTTTCGGGAAATTATTTTCTTGTCAAGTCATATTTTTAGTAAAGTTTTTGAATAAATTATGGTGTGACAAAACAATAATATTCATAAAAATTGTTTGAACCTACAATACTGAAAACAAAACTTAGGGTAGGCTGTGAATTATGGTTTGGTGATATAAGAAAGGATCTTCGCACATTGCATTTAAAAGTAACAAAATTAAACCATTTATCCTGGTTTTTTAAACACAAATCCTACAGGGACAAGTAATGAAGTCGTTACTCAAGATTCCAACCATTATGCCATTGCGATTTGAATCCCGGTGTGTCCATTAAGACTCAAATCCTAAATGCATCTTCAAATGTAAATTATAGCCCTATGATAACATCTGATATATAGTTGTGTAGATAGTAAAAGAAATAGCAAAGAAGTAGAGAAGACTTATTTCATATTGTACACTTTTAATTCGCACACTTCCAAGCTTATCAAACATATCATCGCTTATAAAAATTAAAAATTAAAAATCAACGAGCTTATGGGCACAAAGTTTATGACCAAAGACTTGTTTCAAATTGTATCTAATTCCCTTTCAATTTTCCTTTTATATATACAGTTAGTATCATCATGAACAATACATTGTGAAATCAAAGACATAATTCGGTCCGAATCATGAAACTGAATCAACATACATTCATTGGTTTTAAAGTCCAGCAAGCTAGGCAAGCCTTAAGTTGACTGCCTTCATTAATCAACATAGATTAAAAGTGGGGAAAATGCTTCAAATACGATACTTGACAAGAAAATAAACTTGCCAATGGTATTACTGCGATTTACACAACACACATCATGTTCTTATTCATAATGAATGTGATAGCAATACCATATGAGTTTGGCACATCAAAATCAAACATGTAGCCATATTGCATTTTATAATTATCAAAATTACCTTATTTATAAGCTTTTCGAATGCTTCAGGTCCATGCTCTTCGATATACTTTTCAGCAGCCAATAGAATATCATCTGGTCTATTGGAGACGGTATTACTTTGAGGGAAGTGCCAAATATTTATGGTCTGATGGTTCACAAACACTGGTCTGATATAATGCTGATAAACATAAGACGCACCACTGAAGTAAGGCAAGACTAGCCAACAGTTTAGGGCTAGTTTGGCATAAGGCCAAAAGGGAAGCCTGCAACAAATTGTAGCCGCATTATCTTATTGTTGTATTTATGAGTTTAATAGAAGCTGGACAGTTTTTTGAACTTAGGAAAGAGGATTTTAAGTTCTGCATTTCAAAAAGTATATTGATATGATTCAGGTATATATGTCTTATGAGTAACACAATTCATATCTTTATCTGTTCCTTATATTTGCTTTTGATTGATTGCTTATATTTTTCATAGATGGCTTATACTAAATGCCTGTATTATTTTTCTATCCATTATTCCACTAGTTGAATTAGCTGGATGTACCAGCTGCCAATGAATACATAAAATTATTGGCAGTTGGCATTAGTTGGTCTAAAGAACATTACAGTGATAACTAGCATTGACCTTTAACCGTCCAAGGCACACACTGAAGCCTTATAGTGCTTTGAAAAAAAAAAAAAAAAAAAAAAAGATGCGGCAAGCATGCATATACCTAGCTATCCATTGACCCAGCATTCATATATCAATAGCTTTATTGTATATAAACAAAAATTACCACTCAATAACTTTGGCAAAAGTGAGCTCAAAGAGTGTTATTAGGGAATACAAAACCCAATAAGTAAGCCACTGTTGATCATCCACAGGAGATTTTGTTTCAATTGCCTTCACTGAAGCATACCTGATTGTAACCAATATCACAGTTCATACTAATTTCAGTTTACTGTTCTTTGAAAAAAAAATTAAAAAAAAAATAGAAAATTATATAACTAATAGGAAACACGCTTACAGGGGATAAACAAGTGTTATCACAGGCCTGCAAAATGTCAAAAAACATCCTTCAGACATTGAATGATCAATAAATTGCAATCAGTATTACAAGTAAAATGAATACTAAAAGTTTGGAACTCAAAAAATGAATGTTTTCTCCAAAAGTTTTAGTGATGAGGTCAATGTTGCAAAAACTGATTTTATGGTCCAACATGTCTGAAATGAGATGTGAAGTTGATGGGCAATCAATTGACATCAGAAATGTGTGTGTGATTAGGGTTCATGACACCACTTTAACATCCATATCATATTTTAAGTTCAAAAAAAGATGGTACCCAGTGCACAAAACTCCCATGCATTTTAAGTTCCACTGTCTCAAATACTATAAAATTTGGTGGGTTTGTTCATATCATACTTAAAATCATCTTCGTAAAATTTGGGCTCAATTGAGCATCACTAGCACGGTGAAATTGATATTTGAAATAAATGGTTAAAAATATATGGTTAACAGTTAATATGGTTAACAGTTAGTTAACTGTTTTAAAATAGTTAATAATGAGGATTCAGAATATCACACATTGATCGATCAAACAGAGATTCAACAACTAAAAGAAAGATCGATTCTTTGGAATCCTTCCTTTCTTCAAACGGAACGAACAGAGATAGAATCAGATCGATTCCCGAAATGCCTTTAGATTAAGGCCCTTAGATCTATTTCCTTCGTCGAAAAAGGAAAGAATTGTCTAAACTCCTTTTTCTTGTTATGTTCGTTAGGTTCAAGTCTGACGAGAATAATATTCTACGACTAACAACTCATTTATTTTTAAACCGATCCATTTATTATCTATTATTTGATTTACTAAGCCTTTATATTGGAATGAGTCAAGGTCATGGAACATTTTGACTGATTTTTCTCTTTATACATAATGGATTTACCTAGACCAATACACGATATACTTGTAGTATTTCTGGGATCATTTCTTATATTAGGAGGTCTAGAAGTAGTATTGTTTACTAATCCAATTTATTCTGCCTTTTCGTTGGAATCGGTTCTTGTTTGTATATCCTTATTCTATATTTCATCAAACTCCTTTTTTGTAGCTGCCGAGTAAATTTTTAGTAATATTGAAAAATAAATAATATAAATTAAAAGTGAAAGTTAACTTAACAATAGAAGAAGAAGCTCCGTTTACTCAATGAATGACTCCTCTGTAAAACTTTTGAAATGGCCTCATTTTTTTCTACACGTAACATTCATATGTAGATTAAAGATCTATAAAATATAGTGTTTTGGATAGTGTAACTAAAGATATGAAGGGGCGCTAAAGAAGCATTATAAAAATAAAGTGTTATCTTGTATGCGTGTATGTGTATAGATGTGTGTGCGTATACGTATATACATACATATGTATGGGGTGTATGTGCATGCCTGTGAGCGTATGCATACGTACGTACATACATACACACATAAATATGTACGTACACACACATACGTACGTATCATCATTGCTTTGAAAAGCCAATTAAACCAAACCTTCCTTAAAAAAACCTCAGATGTGTGCGCACGACAACCACACAAAAAAAAAACACACACACAAATTGATGGTTGTATAATTGCATACGAAGGCAGTGTTAGAATTCACTATTACAATCCAAGGTTTTCAAAATAGAATTTAAATCTTAAAATTCAAACTTTAAATCGAAATGAGATTTAGATCGTAAATCATAGACTCAAAAGGTTCATATTTTAATGTGTATACTCACTTTGAAATTGGTTTTGTTGTTTGAACTTCTACATTAAACTTAAAACCATGGTACGAGGTTTCGTTCGAAACCACGAGATCTTGACCTTCTCGTTTCGGTTTCGATCGAAGCCGGTACGAAATTTGAGCAGAAATTCGGTTTCGGTCTAACAGCAGCAAAAAAAAAAGAGCAGAAAAATAGAAAACAAGGAGCGACAGCTGAAGAAAAAGCAGCAAATCACATACCTGAATCGAGCGGTGCAAGAAAATTTCATTTTATGCGAGATCCAATCCCAAGCCCTAATTTTCTTTTGCGCTGGAAACCCTAGTTTCCGCCATTTGCATACAATCGAGCCTTGATTTCAAGTCGATTCGAGGGAGAGGTTTAATACCGTTGCTGTTATTTAATTTTTTGGTTGCCCTAGTTTAATCGGTATTTTGTAGGAGTGAAGAGAAAGAAAATGAAATGGGTTTGGTTGCTTATGTAGAGGGCTGGACTGGGCTGGTTTTTGTTTATTTTTCTTTAGGTTGTGGTTAATTTAAAAGTTGGATGTTTTATGTTATGGGTTAGGATAGGCTAGATTGGATGGGCTGGGCTGGTATTGTTTATTATTAATTAATAAAGTTTGTGATTAACTAAAGTTTAGGGTTTCAGATTGTTTAGTTTAATTAATTATGATTTCAGACTTTGTTCGACAATAAATATATAACTTAACTAATCGTAGTTTAATTTGATAAGGTTAATTACAAAGATCGTTATTTTTTTACAAATTGTATTTTTATCTACAAAGATCATTATCATATTTTCGTTAACAAAACATCGAAAGCCGAAATTGGACCGAAACCGAATCCACCGAAATTTTCGAAATCGTCCGAAACTAAGGAATTCTCAAATGACCGAAACCGAGTCCGAAACCGAGTTCTCGAACCTTGTTTAAAACTCAATTTTCTCTTTTGTTCCATTTATATTTTGTTTTGAAAACATTAGAATTTTAATCGAGAATTCAAATAAGTATTATTATTATTATTATTTGAAATTGAGTACTTAGATGATAGTAAATATTAGTACTCCAAATCTTAGATAGCATAAGACATACTATATGTCAATATGTATCCAACGGTTGAGTCACGGTATGCAAGTTTCGAAACCTATGGCCTCTCACATCAAAGTCAAAGCGCCAAACCACTAGGACAGTGGTGCTGGTCAGAGCTCGGCTAAGTATATTAAATATATTAGTATGTATCGAATGCTATTTTTTAATTGCGGTTTTAACTAACTTTGAATCGTAAAGGGAGGGATCTGATTTGAAACGGGATTTAAATCGTAAGATTTTAAGATTTTTGATAACAATGCAAACCAACCCCCCCCCCCCTCCCCCCCAAAACAACAAATACAATGATGAGGGTAAAGAAAGCATTTTGAATTGAGAAAACACTATATAGTTACAAATACACCAATTCTCTTCAAGATAAAGGCATTCATATAACCTAGACATAAATCTCTTTATGTGCCTTCCTTGTTATCATGAGATAAATTCTTACAGGTCAATTGTAACCACCCTCATTTCAGTTGCATACATATTTGTGTTGCTGCATGGAATTATTAAGATGACAATATATAGCTTATTTGCGCCCAAGTGAGTCTAAAGCCTGTAACCATTCATATAACCTAACCCTGAAACCCATTATCTCCTCGTGAATCACTATATTATTTTCTAAATTTGAATCCTCGTCTATGGTTGTGTGCCAAGCTTTGGATTCAGGGATTACTGAGACAAGAAAAGATTTAGACTTGATTGTTTTAAAAAGGAAAAAACTAGAAAAGGTAAATCATGATGAGGGCATTGATCATACAGCGGCAGACTGTAATCTGAAGACCATCGATGATCAGAGGCGGGGAATCAAAGAGGATTCAGCAGTTAGAGGAAAGATCTTGGTGATCGGTCAGATTTGAGGACAGACTAAATATCTGGTGATATATTGGTGAGCACTCGCTCAAGCAAACTCTCATGCCTTGGGGTACAAATAGATTTTTTGACAAATCTTCTTTGAAAACAGTTGCCGCCGTGTATATTTTTTGCCGAGCAAATATTTTTATCAAAATTGTCCTGCATGTTGTTCCTTTCACTGAGTTTTGTAAAGAAATTTGTGTGCTACATTCAGAAGTTTTTTGGAGAAGCTTATCGTGCTCTACATTCAGATCATGGGGTCAATATATCAACATTCATTATGATTCTGATTTTGTTTGGGCTAATTTATTAGTACATGTAATGGTTTAGTTTGGGCTACACCCAAAATTAGGCCAAATCATAAGATTCGAAGTTTAAATCCAAATGGGATTTGAATGTA
Organism: Allium cepa; assembly: GCA_030765085.1. Taxonomy (NCBI): domain Eukaryota; kingdom Viridiplantae; phylum Streptophyta; class Magnoliopsida; order Asparagales; family Amaryllidaceae; genus Allium; species Allium cepa. Next base: position 1,042,909,494 of record CM060941.1, on the reverse strand, counting down.
GATTCAAAAGATCCACATTTTATGGTTCGTACACACTTCGAAATTGATTTTGGTGTTTGATTTTCTACTTCTAAATCCAAAATTCTTTTTTTTTCTCTTAATCTATTCAGTTTTGTTTAGAAAACATTTATTGAATATTATTTCTCAATTGCTAACTAGGTTTGAATCGGAATGAAAATTGAATCATAAAGAAAGAGATTCGATTTAAATGGGATTTAAACCGCAAGATTCTAAGATTTTTGCCAACGATGCATTAAGCTATAACAAACACTTGAAAATAGTAAATAGTGGGCTATAAGCAAATTTATGTTACCCTCTTATAGATGTTTTGCTCAATGCTCGAGCCCAGCATGCACTAAGCCAGAATCAAAACTTAGCTGTTCTATGCAAAACTTGGGTTTAGGTAACCTTTGAGTTTTGAAGCTTGCTTATCCTTGTAATCATCAATGGTGCATTTGTATAGAGTAAAAAATGTCAACCCTTTGTCTGGTAAGACGTATAAATATGCTTTACTTACCCACAGACTCCATACACAAATAACTCATATGTTCCTAAGTGTGCAATAAAGCAATCAGTGAATCCCTGATGAGAAGTGAAATAATGAGCGTAAAATAATTACAAAATTTCTACACATAATCAGCCTTGTTTCAAATTTATAATCAAGAAAACAACAGTCCTCTTACGAAAGTGTATTAAATTTTTGAAGAACGGTTGATTCGTGGCGCAATATCCAACAAATTAAAAGCTTGCAAAACATAAGTTTAAGAAAAGAAGCAAGCCCCACTTTCAATAAGTTGGAAAACATACGCCTCTAATTTATTGATGAGTCTTAATGGTTTGGTAACAAAATAGATTATTTCAACCATCTAAAAATTATGGAAGCATCTGTGGGCTGCGGAGGAATGAATCACCTATTCTTCTACTGGGAGAGATGCACGAGTGACAGCTCCAGATGTAACGAGTGACAGCTCCAGATGTAACACATCCACCACCTACCATTTATATGGCACCAACAAGATCCATTGGTCAAAATAAAAAGATAGGAAGTTGAAGATCTCCAATCCAACAATGAAGAAAAGTCCGTGTTCATTACATTATCAGTCAAATGAAACCAAACATTTCAATACGCAAGACAACCGACGATTCACGATGGTGGTAACAAACTCTAGTTGATAAGATTTAATGGTTAAGGCTCGACAGCACAATTATCTGAGGTATTATATTAAGCACTATTAAAAACGACATGTTCGATTAGCTGTATTCCAGTTTGAGCTAATATTAATTCTCAATAAATATCTAAGCACAAAAGGAGAGAGAAACAATAAGTCTACAGCTATCAAATATAAATGTTTAATTATATACATGGAGTAATGTGTAACCATGTTTGAACTAAAAGATGAAGATGTAGTGTTGTTGTCATGATATTAGACAGATGATGCATTGGTTATGGAAAACTACCATCGAAATTTGTAAACATGGAGAGTGATTCTTAACTACTGTGTAACCATGCGTTGCACGCTGCAAACGGAAATACTGTAGAAAATTTTTTATAAACATCTAAAAAAAATTATTATGCAATATATGGTAAAAAAAAAAGTCAAGATAGATAAGTTTAAATTGAACTTTTTATTTCCAATATGTAGTTTTTGTTATGAAATTTATATTTTTTATTATATATTTGAATAAAAATTAGATAGTTATTTTTGCGGATAAAAATGAGTTATATAATTATCTAAGGTTTTAATCGCGGATTTTGGTCACGTTTCGTATCGGGAATTCCAGAGACCTGATCTCGTATCAGATGAGATCTAAGACGAGATAAGTACAACTCAAGCGTTCATCTCGAATTTAAATCTCATATCATAAAGTTCATTTCAAAAATATTTCAGTGTATATGTTATTTGCATGCCCAATAATATTTACAAATACTACCTTAAAAAAAATAATTATCTATTGAAATGGTAATAATTATTGTTTAGGATTTAATATTTGTTAAGCAAATAAATGAAAATTAGTACTCTTAACTAATTTAAAGTTTAATGTTTTTATAAATTTCTATAGATAAATATTTATGTGCAAAGATTTTAATTTAGTGTATGACTAAAGGCACCTAGGATTTTGCTTTTGGCAACCGATCGGCTTTTTTTTTTACGCTACGATCGGCGAACAACAGTCAGGGGCAACAAGGCACGTGCGACGTTGCTCGCCGGTTGTGGTGGCCGAAAGCATAAATCTAAGTGTCATTAGTTGTACGCTTAATTTAACATTTAGCTTTTAGTAAATTTTATTAAAAAATAAGAAATATATAAATTGAATTTCAAATAGTACTTGAGAGAATGACGAAAATACATAAAAATGAAAGTGCAATAGTAATGAATCAATATATTTTTATGCATTTAAATTTCTTGAAGCAAATATAATAAAAAATAAAAAATGAGTGTATGATATTATCGAAGTGATACATAATATTTGTTTAACAAATAAAAAAATGTTAAGTGAAAATAAAACTTGGAACATTACAAATAATATTGTTATTTTAACAACGTAAAGGAAATAATTTGATATTTAATCCACAGTTTCACTCCTCAATAATTTAAATTTATAATAATCTAAATTTATAACAAAACTTTTCAAAAGGTAATTAGTATTTATGATCAAAATATATTGTATCTTTATCCATTATTTACCCTAAATTATGAATATAAATAACTAAAATTAACATTTGTACAAAAACATATTAACTGAGGATATCTATTACTTTCCAAAAATAATTAATACAAATGTTCATCACTTATCATTAAAATAGATGTCGATTTTAACAAAAATAAATTTTGTTAATGACATAGCATCAACTTGAGGTACCAATTTCAAAATGAAAAAACTGTGTATATATTTGGAACGAAATACCAATTTCAAAAGGAAAAAAAATTGTATATATGTTTGTTTGTAATTAAACAACTTTAAGAAAAAAATGTGTTTTTGTAATAAAATACTACTTTTAGAAATAAATAAATTATGTGAACATTAATGTAGAATAATGTAGGAGAATTAAAGATAATTTGTATATAATTGTGAAAATCTTAAACTGTATGAACTTGAATAAAAAATTAGTATTACATTTTTGTCAATATGAATGTGGTGTACATTGAATTGAATTGTCATTTTATAAGAATTTTTTATACCAATTGACAATTATTAGTTGGTTATATTTATTTAAAAAAAATTGAATTTAATATCACTTAGTTAAATTAAATATATGGACTTATGTAACACAATAGGAGAAAACTTGCGAGAATTTTGTAAATAATTGTAGAAATAATTAAATGTTGTTACATAATTGTAGAAATAATTAAATGTTGATATATTAATGTAAAATGGTAGGAGAGGGAATTAGTAGAACGTTGTAATAATAATTGTAATAATGATAAACTCTAGTCAATTAAAAATTAAATATCTGGAAAGAATTACAAAAGGAGATTTCTAAAGTTAATAAAAAGGTAAAAATTTCTTTTGTTGTACTATTATTTAATAGATTTTAGGTAGGAAGTTTTTACTAGTCGAGCATAACAAAACTAACATGCATACGTTAAAACATATAAAAGCAAACAGAGGGAATTTTCAATACATATTAGCTCGCCACTGGCCGTAAATGCTTCAATTTCAATTTTTAGATGAATGTCCATTCATCATATAGAAACCCCAGTGCACGAAAATCTCACACGATGGCGGGCTCTGAAAAGATCGATAGTGTACTCAGTCTTTCTCTCGCATTGCGAAAAGATTGTTATCAGACTTGAACCTAGGCACGCAGATCACCATGCAGGTGACCTAACCATTCATCATATAGCATGACTAAAATTGTCAAATTCAGAAAAACTTACCCATAAAATCAAGTCCACATACTAGAAATTAAAATAATTAGAATAGAAAATTAGTAACAATATGTGGCAATCATAGAGTACATGAAAAATAATTCTATTAAAACCTAAGATTTATGAATAGTAAAAAAACATTCAACTACCATAAGGGTTACTATCTTAAAACTTACGATTCATGTAAATAAATTGTTTTATTAAATACTATTACATAAAGAGTAACTATTATAATTAACCCGACCATAGTTATACATAGTCCATTGGTACCAAATGTGCTACAGCCATAATTATTACTATCTTAATTACCATTTATTTATAATAGGAAAGTAAGAAAAGCAATCAAATTGCTACATCAGACTAATTACAAAACTTTTCTTATTATAACACAAATTTAATTTCTATATGTAGTAGCAAAGCACGACAGAAACTTTAATTTAGCATGTTCAAGATGTTATTCAAAAGCATGCATCCATCAAATTTAGTGTAGATGTTAGAATTGAAAACAATGAAGGATAAACAGAAAAGGGAGTACAATTAATAATATTCAAGGAAATGTAGAACAATTTTGTTAAAATTTAAGAGTTACGAACAGTTTAAACTTTTTAACTACATCTACTACTGTCATGAAGCCAAGATACACATGTATGAATATATATTTTAATGAATACCAACCGCATAAATAGAAACTATCATAATTATTTTTTATTCCTGACATAACTGTTACTACCATAATTATTTCTGCCTTAATTATTTTTTATTTTATTTTAAGAGAAGTATGAAAGGCAGTTAAGTTACTACTCCATAAGAATTTAAAAAAATCTCTTTTTTAACATGACTTAAATTTAGATTTCTATTTAAAAGGGGCACTATAAATCAAAATCGTGAGAAAATGTAAGCCGGGTGAGGAAATCAGAGGAACTTGGTAACAAACATGGTTTAAATCACGAATCAAACCTCGTGCTAAATTGTGTAGAAATCAAATCGGATTATGAAAACACACACTAATTTAGTATTTATTATCCATTTCTAATATTTATTTTGATATATAAAATTATATGTTGTGAATAATTTGTTATTAATTATTGTATTGTTTGTTTATATTTATTTGGATAATCATTTTTTATATTATTATTCTGATAATTCTCTCATTTATTGAATAATAATTATATGAGTGATTCACCGTTGATATTGATATGGATGATGATTTTAATATTATACGGCAATGATAAATTTCTGTTTTTGGTTTATATTGTTTAATTCTATGTGACGAGAAATTTGAATAAACGAAGTTATAATACCATTTGGGATGAGACACTCAGTAATATTTCTGCGGTTATTCTCTAGACTTATTATATAGAATATGAGTGATAGAGTGGAGTTTATAAAACGTGAATAAAACATTTGAGTATCACGTAGCGGTATGTGACGTTGTTGTGATATTTATTCAGTTATTCCTTGTAAGTAGATGATACTTACGTAACGGGAATAGAGCAGATACTGTAAGGTGTTATGTAGTGACATATGGCTCTATGTCTATAGTTAGTGAGACTTCATGTCAATATGTACAGTTCCTATATGCCACAATGTAATCCTATTATGTTTGCTGAAGGGGACCAAATGGTAAAAATCCATGTTGGCGGCCTGATCGTCGGATCGCGCCCCAATTCTGGGACACCCTAGATTTATGGAGCTCTGTATATGTATGTGTATAGCTTAGTGCTTAGCTTTGTGTCATTCTCATGTGTCATGATTATGAGGTAACTAAAGACATTAGAGACTTAGTTTCTCTGGAGCTTACTTAGTGCTACCAGTCTCCCTTCTGCACTGACAAAGTAGTAGATTGGCATATACGATTGATACATCTCACTATAGTATTGGACCAGTTGCCGCATATTATTATATGACTCTACTTGGGACTTTGTGTCTGTTGTATAGTCATTTTCCATCACGATATTTACAGATAGGCATTATATGAGGAGATGAGATTATACATGTGATTCATATCCAGTGTACAGTGGATTCTCAGTATTGATAGGCAATCTACCCTATTGATATGTATTGATGATTTTTATAGAGATTGAGAGTTATATTTTAGCAATGCTTTGTGCTAGATTGATTATATTTTATGATATCTCCTTTATTGATACTTGTGAGTTTGATGATGTTTTCTGGATATGGATGAGTCACCCAGTTGTGATGATTATGTGATTTTTGATTTAATATGATTTCTATATGGGTGATGACATCTTTTGATATGATAGATTATTTCAAATGGATTTGAGATGTTTGGATGTTGGGATACTTTGATGATCGTTTATAGCACTATATACATTTTAGACATACATTGATATATTTATATACATCCTTTGATATGTCGTCATATGATTTGATTATTGATGTTAGTGTTATTATATTACCATCTCGTGTTTATATTGTGTTACTATTCTTATATGCCCTTGATTAGATGTAGTCTTTTATTTGTAACGCTCGTATCAATCCGAGACGTTTCAAATACAGAGACGACATGACCAGCGTTTATTTTGGGTTAGAGGAGATTTATGTTAGAATTGATGTATGTTATTTATATGACATCGATTTACTGTATATGTTTGATACATTGTTATATAGTGATTGTATATTACATTTTGTTGAAAAATAGCTGATAGTTGAGATATTTGTAGCTAAACTGTACCATATATATTATATATTATATATTATATATTATCACTGCAATTGGTTGTGTTCTCTTTTCTATATTGTATATTATGTATTGTTCTATCCTGCAAGCACACATGTTTGTTGTTTTGTACAGAAACTGTGTACGTATAATTGAGTTAGATATTTAGTGTTTTAATGTACCCGTGTTAGTCTAAGAGAATATTCACGTGTATATCTCATATAGCTTCGTTCTCCGTATTTTCTAACAATATTACTCAGTAATACTCTTGGATAGTATGCATATAGAGGTGGGGTGTTTTACAATTTGCATGCAAAACTTGAATTTTGGAGACATTAGTGAGTGATTTATTATCTCTCGCCTTACTATGTATGTGTTTTAATATGTTTTAGACTCAATATTAAAGTCAAAATCACGTTTTGATACTGTTTTAAAGTAAAACCTGAAGTAAAAACGAATTCAAAATGTTTTAAAGTATTCTGATCACGTTAATTTGATGTATGGTTGTCTTAACGTGTGTTAGGCTATGTTAGAGATATATTATATAACATCCCGTAAATTTTGCGATAATTAAGTTGAAAAGAAATTAATTAATAAATAATAACATCAAAAAATAGAGTTTTCACAAATCGGAATTTGGTTACGAAATCTACATCATTGGGTTCGTGATAATTTTTTGATCAATTTTCCATATAAAGTTTTTCGATTGGAGTTCGAGCGAAAAAGTTACTCCGATCGAAAAACTTATTAGCATTTGAACAATTCGAGTCGGTAATAAATATGTATATGTAATTAAGAAAACAGAAAGTAATTAACAAAAATTAATTGACATTAATAGTTGCCTGAGGTTTAAGAAAAGTTAACATGGAAATAAATTTTCTTGGTCGGGTGAAAAAAGGAAAGAAATTAACAAAATTTAACACGGCAAATAAATTACCTTAAATAAACACAATCGGTCGACCCCGAACTTGGGCCGGTCGACCGTCAACAGTCGACAGGTAGAGGGAGGCGGTCTATCGGTTGAACTTTTAATTCGAAATTTCTGACGTGGCCGAAAGGTTCGGATTTGAAATAATTTAATCGAACGGTCGATACTAATTCGAACCCCTGTAAATACGGACCTAACCCCTCATTTTTCTTCTCGTATTTTCTGAACGGCGTCGAAGCTCTCCCATTTTTTCTTCTCCAAAAAAATTCTCAATTCTTAAAAATAACCAAACTAACGGCTATTTTATGTCGAATATTAACTTATATGTCTGCTAGTTCTAACTAATCTTGAGGGGGTAAATAAATACATAAGTTAATGAAAAATTTGCATATTCTATATATAGAAAAGTTCTTTAAATCATGAATAGTTATAGTTTATACATATATACAAGCGGAGAATAGTATAGGATGATTGAGAAGAAGAATAGGGTCGAATCAAATCGTTAAAACTATTAATTCCGAATCTAGAATTTAAATTAAATCCAAATCTCTTCTCTGATCTAGATTTCTGATAGGTATATGTATGCTTGCGGTGCATGTATTCAAATAGAAAGTCAAAATGAATAACAAAGATTTGAAAAGCTAAAAGATGAGTGGAAAATTATATATTTTTATATAATACTGGATCTATGTTGTTATAAATCTATTCCTATCAATGCAATTATAGTAGGCTAAAATTGTGTACGTGTAACGAATTTATAAACCACGTCTTCATATTACGTAATTGATAACTTGAATTATATATTGCATGTATGTGAACCTGGAAAGTAGTGGGTAGTAGTAGTCCCTGAATTTGATAAGTTATACTGTAATTCCAGAATTATTGATTAACTGATTTATGCAAATAAATGTAAATTAGAAGTATTTTAATTCATTGGAATATAGGGTGTTGCAATGTGAATTTATATAGATTATCAAGTTCAGATTTATAAACAAAAATGTATCGCTTGAAATAACAAAAAATACACCTAAAAGAAATAGATATACAAAATAAGGATATTTACCGTATTTTATATTGTCTATTTCAACAACCATACAAAAGGTAATTCCTTGTAATTCCAAATGTGGCACAAATTCTCCTCTTGGATAAGACAGAATAATTTACAGTGTTAATCTTTCCTTATAGAAGAGATGTAATTTCAGTGCATTACAATGTAGAAATCCCTAAGGATTAATTAAAGAATTGTAAATGTGATAATAATAACGGTCTAAAAGAAGAATTAATATATATGCAATATAAGCAAGACATAAATCAATTAATAACGATGAAAATGTAGGCAAGTAATAGTTTAAAAAATAAAGAGAGTATGGAAAGTTCATTAAACAAGAGAGGGTAGTAAATGTTAAAAAAGAATAAGGAAAAGTTCAATAAAACGAAATGGAAGTAAATGAAAAATGATATTTAGATCCTTTAAAAGGAAGTGGTAAATGGCCTTAAATTAAATAGGAAGTAAACGCATTAAAAATAATGAAATGTTATTAACGGTGAACATTGGAGGCATAATAATTAAACAAGTAAAAATGAATATATATACACACACACACACACAAGCGCACACATGCAACCTCAAGCATGCGTTTATGACGAGTGTGAATTATTAGAGTTTGTAAATAACTTAGATGGATAAAAGTGATATAGTCATTAGAATGGGTTGAAACGCGAGATCAATAGTGTTACACGATAGGGACTACCAACAGTTGTGTATACATTATACTGATGTGGGACATATCCAACTGTAGGACCCATAAAATTATATACGTTTGCATATAGGTGAAGGAATACCGCAGTAGGATCTACTTTAACTTTTTGGCAGGGGTATTGTCTCGATTGTTCTAGGCAATCCAAATGGTACGGTGAGCAAAGATCAGCGTTATATCAGTGTGTTGGTACCATATTAGAAAGTAGGTAGTGTACATAGGTCGAGAACGTCATCAGTCATATGCAGTCGGCGGAAAGGTGACAACGTCACACCTAACGGGCTACACCTCATGCTAGTGTAAGTTACGTTAGGTCATGCATCGCCACAGTTGTTTGTTAGGAGTAAGGTTAGATAACTCTTAAGAGAGATTTTTCAAAACGAATGAGGTAGTCTGTGGAGCAGAGTCCATAATAGTTCGTGGAGCTGAGTCCTTTATAGTTCGTGGAGCTGAGTCCACAATAGAAAACAAACAAATAGAAAATCCTCAATGCGAGATAGAATACGACTGAACTATATGACGTCTTTATTAGGCACTGCTGAAGTTCTTAGATATACATGATGACAAGACGTGATACTGCGTTGATGATGGATCCGGACGGGGTGCTAAGTTAGGGATACTAGCAGAGATAGTATCTTCCTCCAAAAGGGGACTGTGGTACTTATATACACATAGTTATGGTTAACTTCAAGTAGATGAGACGTATCGTACACGTACATGGAGTCGAGACGACTAAGTAAAATAAAACGACACAACATGTAATGGAAGACAATAGATATAAACTGGTGTTATGTGTAAAATTTATAATTTACTAGTCGCCAAAACGTTGTTATGACCCCCTCATTACAACTCACCGAATAGCTTTAGGGGGACGGGTACTGGTGCAAGGCGGGAACTATGGAAGGATGGGTTTCCTTATGTATATTCGACACCGATTAAGATACCATTGACACAAAAAATGGCACAACACCCAAAAATTAGTAGAAATCTCGAGATTTAGTTTAAAGTGTATGCAAAAAGTAAACAGACACAAGAATTTTTACAGTGTCTCGGCAATTTCTGGCCAACGTCCACTTTATATGTTATTGATTATAGAATTGGAAATCACTAGTATAGGAGATTTACTGATCCGAAGCCTTGAACAGTAAATAGTTGCTTTCTTAGTGACTTTAATGGAGGAGGAATACGATAGGATGAAGAAGAAGGGCTAAAAGTCCTTTTTCAGTAGGCATATGGTTGGTATTTATAGAGAAACAGCTCTGTAGATCTAGGGGCTTATGCTATATAAGGTCAAATGCAAGCCCAGAGATGTGGAAGGAGGCCCGCTTGCCAAAGAACCAAAAAAGACCTCTTATCTTTTAACAATATCTGAATATACTCCCATCTTAACTAAGGTATAAAATATTTATATTTTATACCTTAGTCAACCACTTTTATCTTTTAACTAAAACTTCTCCTACCTTAATTAAAACACAAATTTTTCGTCTACTAAAATTAAATCAATCGGTCTTATACCTAAAATCGTTCATGCCTTAATTGAAATGCAAAATTTTCATTTTTGAAAATACTAATTTTTTATATGTTATAACCAAGTTAATCAATCATATCTTTTATGTTATATCTTAATATTATGCATTTGTATAAAACAAAATTCACGTGCAAAGCACATATGCCGTAACGTTCGTAATAATAGTTGTAATATCTTTGATGTCACACTTTTTTGGTGCCAACGTAGACTACCAAGAAATCTCCTCTACGGATGTAATTCAATCTTAATATCACGTAGAAATAAGATTTAAGTAAACTTCATTTACAAATTCGAAATGTCTCACTACAAATATTACAAAATCTAAATATCACTTAAAATTAGGATCTAACTAATAAACTTCCTTTATAAATTCATTTTTTGTTAATTAATAATAGAAATAAAAATTCAAACTTACAAAAAAATAGGTGTTACAACTTAGAAATAAAACTTCAAACTAACTACAAATGATTTCATCGCAAAAATATAACTAAACATTTGTGCAAATCATTTTCTCTTAAATACGTTAAACATATACAATTTGTAAAAAATAATTTACGCGCTTCGCGCGTGCCGTAATGCTCGTGTGTATATACATACATACATATATATATATATATAATCAAATAAGATACAAAAAGAATTTAATTATAAATAATAATGACATATAAATATATTTCAATATAACTTATAGCAAAATAATTTCCCATGAATGAAAATGAGTAAAAGTAAACTAATATCAACATAAATCAGTTAATTAAAAAAAAATTATATTAAGAAAATCAAGAAAAAACATATTAGGTAGCAAGAAATAATAACAAAACTATCTTTTAAGCATAATTTGAATGTAGGTTTCTTTATCTATAGTAGGGTTCACGACAATTCAAAATCCACTAAAATTTGTGCAATGGTTTCCACAACTTGAATGTAAGGGAAAATTACTTTCCCTTACATAACATAAGAATCTATAGCAAAACAATGCTTACCAAATACGATGAATTTGGAGATATCAAAGTCGAGTAATCATGACTAAGAATAACATCTTCATCATAGCTTAAAAACATGGTTTTAAACCCTGAAGGGTTAGGTGATTATTGTTTGGTGAATATTAAGATCAATAGAAACTGAACTAATAAAAGGAGGAGAAAGCTCAAGGATTGAAAGAATTGAAGGAGAATTCTTTGAGGAAAATAAAGTGAAATTAGAAAGTGAAAACTCAAGAGCAAATTTTGTAATAAGGAATTTAGTGGATTTAATATAAAAGAAATGGTGCTATTTCTTGTTCTTGGTTTACCACTATTTCTTCTTCCTTGATCTAAGTATGTAAACAAACTTAATTAGCAAATCATAACATATGCCAAAATGAAATGTGTAAAATGTACAAAAATGCTAAAAATATCCGATCACTTCTCTAAATCTTTTAGATCACTAGTTTTTGTTAACATTTTACAATGTGATTGTGTTGATAGCAGAAATTTTGTTGATTTATCACAGTAGAAAATTTTGTTGATTTATCCCTGCTATTGTGATCTTGGAATTGTTTTTCCCAGCTGGTTGGAGTTAAAGACCTTAAGATAGAAACAATGCAACATATGCTCGATTGGAATTATATTATCTCAAAATAAATTCACTCATTATTAGTGTTACTTAATCCAATTAAAATCCACGAACCAAAGAATCAATCGACCAGAGTCTCCCCAATCTAACGAATTTCTTTGAGCTTACAGCTTTTCTAATTATATCTACAAATAATTACAAAATTCAACATGCTATTCTGCTAAACTGTACTAATTCATGTACCAAAATCACAAAATAGTAAAGCTAATATATTTGCAAACAAGAAGATACGGAGATAAAATAAACTCTAAATGGTAGAAAAAATACAAGGTATAAGCAAGTAAAATTAAATATTCAACTAACTGAAAGGGATATATCTTACGCTGCCAAAACATCAAAGTTTTTCAACACCACTTTAATGAATGACCCAGAACTCATTTTTCTCCTGCTCTCGAATTATCTAGAAACTTCACTTTATTGTTCTAGGGAGCAATAGGTAAAATATTTCTGTTTATCGAGCGACAAAGAAGAAGATAGTAGATATAGTAAATAATTATGGGCCGGATCGTGTTGAATCTGAAATAGGGCCCAAATGTAAGAGACGAAATAAGTTTTTGACAGACCTTTTGTAACCATATACATAAACGTCAGATATTCATAATACTCGCCACATGTCACGATATCAGTCTGCATTGTTTATTTTCTGTACTGATAAAAACACCTGGACTGGTATATTAGGTCAGCTGTTTGCTTTTGGTTCGGCTAGTCGATTCATTTGTTCGAATTTTTTAATGAATGGTCATTTAATTACAGGTGTAATTCAAAGGTACACATGGAATTAAGCGTTATTTGTATTTGGTAAAACAACATAATCATTTTTCTACATTAAGAAAAATACTTGAACTAATACATATTATTCAATATGTCATTTTGCGTGCAACCAAATAAATAAAGGAGCCACCTATTCTTACCACAAATAAATACATCATTTACTTTGTGTTAGAAAGAAAGAAAAAAAAAAATTAGAATATTAATTACCCCAATATAGTTGGACTAGTTAAGTTAGACTGCTACTTTTCTCCACCCAACACAAGCATTTCATGGTGTATATTATTCAGACATGCAGTCTCTTAAACTACAAAGATATCTCTATCAATGGCAGTCTTTCATAATTTGTAGTTGTATAAGTATGTGTGTCACTCTTTTATTGATGCAACATAGATAGGTTGCAACATGCAAGGTGAAACAAAGCATATATAAACTAGACATTGATCTGTTCATACAGAAGAAAACTAAACTAACATTTTGAATCGATTACACTATACAAACATTTTTAAACATATTACTCCGCCGTTAATAATAGTTGGAGTGTCAATCAAGATAGATCGTGTGTTTGTTAACACTCTATAGCTTGATAAATTTGATCATTTTGACATTAATTTTGGTAATCACTCTTTGAGTGATCATGCCCCGATCTTAATCAGCCTACGTGTGCATATTAAAAGAAATAAGAGAATGCCTTTTAAATACAAGAATTCTTGGCATTTGCAAAAAGACTATCGCCTCTCCATTCATGAGGCTCTAGAGCTAGTCTGCACTGGTAGTCCTCTTCATGTGCTGCTATGTAAGCTGAAAAGAGTGAAATTTATCCTGAAGAGCTGGTCAAGAAATAAGATCAACTTACTATCTGTGATTGATAGATTAAAAGATCAAAATAATAGTATTTATAAACATTTGGTATGCAATCCCCTTGATAATAACCTCTTGGAATTATATTCGACTAACTGTGATCATTTGCATAATATATTGAGGAATTTAGACATTGATAATGAACAAAAAATGAAAATTAGTTGACTTATTAAAGGGGACAAACCTACTAACTTCTTTTTCAGTAAAATCAATGATTTCAAACATAGTCGAAGGAGTAACTTTTATATTAATAATCAGGAAATTGTGGATAGCAACATCAGAAAAAATTGCACAAGAAGCTATTTTGTATTTCTCAGATTTATTTCAATCATCTCAAGCCACATTCCAATTTCCAAACATCACATGCAAGAAAATTCTAATAGATAATGCAAAAATTATTCTGTGTAAACCTTTTCAGATCGAGGAAATTAAAGAGGCAATTTTTTAGATTAATGATAATAGCTCTCCTAGTCCAGATGGTTTCAATTCTATGTTTTATAAAGTTCATTGGAAGCAGATTAAATAAAATATTTGGAAAGCTATGAATGGTATTCTCCAATCTGGAAAAATTATTAGAGAAATCATACATTCATTTGCCTTGTACCAAAAATTCCTAATGTTGCTAATATGTCTGATTTTGGACCAATTTCACTTTGCAATGTTTCTTACAAAATATTAGCCAATTTGTTTTGCAATCGAATGAAAGTTTATATGAAAGACTTAATTTCATACAACCAAAAAGCTTTCATCCCAGGTAGATTAATTTCTGAAAATTCCCTACTAGCTTATGAATTGGTAAGAGGTTTTAACAGGAAAAATGCTGACAATGTCTGTCTAAAAATTGACTTACACAAGGCTTATGACAAAATTAGTAGAGAATTTATTCATCATATGCTGATTTCTATGGGATTTCCACAATCTTTTGCTGATCTCATATATGAATGTATTTCTACTCCTTCGTTTTCAGTTTTAGTAGATGGTTCCCCTTATAATTTCATTAATAACTCGAGATGATTAAGGCAAGGGGATCCTCTCTCACCATACCTATTTTCTGTTGCAATGGAATTTTTGACTTTAAATTTGGACCTGGAATTCCTTAAAGGAAATATCGGTCCTATATATCAAGTTAAGCCCATGATTACATACTTGCTTTATGCAGATGATATATTAATCTTGGCTAAAGTCACTATTAAAAATGCTGATACTATTCATCATATTTTCCAAATCATGAAAAACTTTACTGGCCTTGAATTAAATACAGATAGATCCAGTTTGTTTTTTCAGTAAAGTGGCAAAACATAAGCAGCAAATTACTGATATTATTAAAATTAAGCCGCTCAACCTGCATATCATATATCTGGGCATTCCTCTATCTTACAACTCATTAAAAGCTAGAGGTTTTGGTCGGCTCATTGACAAAATCAACAAAAAATTCAGCAATTGGCAAAGCAGATTCCTCAACGTCAGTGGGAGAGTTTAGCTCATCAAGACTGTTATCTATCCTATGCTACACTTCTGGCTTCAGGTTTCTCAATTTCCGGTTATAATTATTCATAAAATGAATTCCCTACGTGACAACATTCCGTGGAAGTCAAAAGCTCATAAAATGATCTAGGATGATGTAACAACCCTGGTTTTGAAGATTACCTGTAAATATTAAATTATAACAGTAGTTATAATTTAATGTTGTGAATTAAAATAAAAATTGAAAGTTTTATATTGTTTATTTGGAATAAACAATGAATTTTGAAAATAAAATGAGAAAAATAAAGTTTGGAACTTTATTTTATTTATTTGGGTTGAAAAAAATGGAAAATTGGTTCTATTTAGAGAAAATGCAATAATTGTATTAATTATTGCCAATTACTTCTTTTAGTAATTTTTAAAAGAAGTATGTGATTTTTAAAGGATGTTTATTTAAATAAAAAGGTGGAAATTGGTTTAAAATTGTGTTTTAATTATAAAATTGAGTTTAAGATGGTTTTTTTTAATATATTTTTTTTGAGTAAGAAAATAATTTTTGAGGAATTTTAGAAGTTAAAAGTGTGACTTCTAGGCTTTATCCTATAGGATTTTCAATTTCAAGGTGTGCTTTAGAGATTTGGTAATAAGATTGATTCACGGAATCTAATAGCTTTTAATTATCATCCAAGGTATTCACTTGGGCAATATTAATGTATCATCTTGATTCACAAATTCTTATATCATTTGTAACCAATTATTACATGCTTTTGTCTAATTAATTTATCCATTATCACAATTCCCTATACATATATGTTGTCAACATAAGATGCAAACATGATCATATATAGTGTATATTTTTTGATTAAAACTCTGTTATGTTTATATGTTTGGAGATGTAAATTTGTTGTTGAATTAATAATTGTATTTTTCTTCTTAATTTTAATTTTGAGAATTTTTTGGAATAAGTTTTATTAGGTTAATTTTAATTTATACAAACAATTTCACATATAACTATATAATTATATGATTTTGCTAATCAACTGAATTTGTTCATATGTTCTATTTTATAACAAAGAAAATTGCAGTTTTTAAATATGTAGTTGTTAAATTCAATCATATATGTTTATGTGTGTTTAATTGTTTGCTTGTACATTTGTCAAATTAAATTCACATACATATTTTATTAGATACTAATTGTCAAAATAAAGGGAAAGTTTCGCTAATTTACTTTGTGCAAGGAAATTTTTATTGAGGTAAAGATTTGCTAATTTACTTTATGCAAGGAAAGTTTTATTAAGGTATTGTGCAACCATGTATCTGATTATACGTAGAGGAAAGTTTTGTTAATTTGTTTATTGTAAATGAAATTTTTGTTAATTTGTTTAGTGTAAGTAAAGTTTTGTTCATATATTTTGCAACTATATATATGACTATATACATATAAACATGCATACATATACATATATGTATGGTTTTTATATCTATATTCATATACATATGTATAAACATCTATTTAGTTATAAAATTATTTGGTAATTTAAAGTGCATTTAAGTGTATTTAATGTGCATTCAAAGTGTCTATATGTGTAAAACTTTCGTTTATGGTCATAAGCATGTAGAGTATAAATAGTTATTTGTTGCCCATTATTGCTTATTCAAGTATTACTTTATTTGGTGTTGGTATCTTAAAATTAAAACTACAATCTAATTTACAAGTATTGTATTGATGGTTAGAAATTCTGACATTTTATACCACAATTGTATGAGCATGCATATATATAAATAAATGCAAAAATTTATATCATTTATAAACACCACAATATTTCACGTTTATAATTCACACTGGAATATATTTGGATAAACTTACATTTTATGCCATGTATTATTTAATAATAATAATAATATTTAATGTATCAACCAATTTAATTAAAGAGAGACAAATGAAAGGTTTCTCTCCATATAAATAATATGCCCTCTCATTGATTGAATAAGTTAAGAGAGGGAAATGAAAAATTTTCTTCCTTAAATAAATTTATGCCCCGTTATTAATTGAATAAGTTAAGAGGAAGGTATTCAAAAGTTTCCTTCTCTAAATAAATTCTTCTTATTGGGTCCTAAAAGCCCATTAGCCTAATCTAAGGAATAAGGAAATGAGAAAAACATCTCCATCTCCTGTACGTACAAGAAATCATTCTCATCTTCTCATCTCCTTCCTCAACTCAGTGAAAAAAAAACATTTTCTTTTTACAAAACCTAACCAAAAATCATCAAATTAGACTCAAATTTGGTGTTTTAAAAATTAGTTTGAAGCTAAATCTACAAGTAATCAAAATCTAAAACCTAATATTTCATCAAAAGTTCAAATTTGTGAATGATTGTTTGTTAATTGCTTTCTTCTTTCTTGCATGCACTTGTTCCATAGTTTTACAGGTTGTAGAAGCTCAAATTCAACCCAAACTTCAATCTTTCTCCATTAATTCGGGTATTGTAACCGCCCGCAAATCCGTACCCCTTGAGTCAACACTATTCTACAACCATTAACTCAAATTGCACAGAAATACGAACCATTAGGGTTAAAGAAGAAGGGATAGAAGAAGAAGGAACTAAACAATATCAGAATCTCATAGTCGCAGCGGAATAAAATATAATAGATAATAAATAATCTTTACTCAATTCAAATATATCTGTTCATATATTACATCATCAAAGTACATCAATCACAGCTCAACATCAATGTCATATACAAATGGATACACAACAACTCAACACAGCGGAAATATATATATACAAGTACGAGAGTACGTATCGTCATCCAGCTCGTCTCTTGAGCTCCACAGCATCTCCTATATCCTATAATACTCGGTCTGACCCGAACATTACAGTTAAATAACACGCGAGTCAGTCTGGATACCAGCGTGAGAAAATCACACCCAATTGATTATTAAGTTTCAAAAATCCTTTGAAAACAAAAGCATCTCGTAAGACCACGCCACAAACAAACATGTCGGGTTTTTACCTTACGATAGCTAAAACAATTTTTATAGAAATCCTCTGATATTATAATAGGGTCTATATACAAATACTTATATAATAGCCGAAATTGTTACATCTATTAAATTCCAGCTACTAGTCACAGAGTGGGTAATACAAACAAAACTCGTACAAGGCTCGTAGGGAGAATGGATTTCCAACCAATGACTAGGCACTGGGGTACCACCTGTCACAGTACGGGGCCTAGATCACCGTACCGAGGAGTACGCCTGCTCCCCTGCAACACAAGGCCGGGACTACCCCTTACTGGATAATCCCGAGTGAGATCACCCCGCGGTTGGGATCAGCAACCGCCCACTAAGCCGAAATAAAAAGGGACATCTAGACTGGAATGACCTCACCCTGCTTGTGTGCTACCCACCTAGCCTTGCTGCATAACCCCTGATTTTCAGTCATTCCCATTTGATGAGGCTTGAGGCTAAGCGTTACCTTTATAGAACATATCCTTTAGAATGCCCATTGTCCACCTGACGATGTTTCGCAAGCATTCATCCATACAAGTCCGTCCCGGGTTTGAACGAAACCGAAGGAACTATTCCTACTACATCTATTTTGGAAATATCCTCAGGATTAGTAGCGACTAGCCCTTGCACTTCACTGCTTCATCTTCGAATCCAAAATCATTTTTCACGAAACATACAAATCGGATCGAAGTGGTTTTCGAGAAATTAATCTTGATCCCGGTCTCTTCGAAACGATCAACGCATTTGTCCAATATTGATAGTCGGTGATTTAACTATCAATTTATATTCACAAACATCCATCACACAATAAATAATCTTCCACATTATTTATTTATCTCAAAATATCTTCACAAGATATATTTCTATTTTCAATCCTTTGAAAACAGTTTCAAAACCATCTTTCTTTTCAGAATAAACTTTTCCAAATATTTTATATCTCCTCTGAAATCACCAAGCACAAAACAAGATTTTAAAATAACTTAAAACACTTTACTTTGAAATATACTTTAAAACATTTAAGTTAAATTACTTCAATATTTTGTAAAAAAAATACAT
The DNA here is from genome assembly GCA_030765085.1 of Allium cepa. Classification (NCBI taxonomy): domain Eukaryota; kingdom Viridiplantae; phylum Streptophyta; class Magnoliopsida; order Asparagales; family Amaryllidaceae; genus Allium; species Allium cepa. Next base: position 1,042,889,952 of record CM060941.1, on the reverse strand, counting down.
ACTATATGAATATTTGAAAATAAAGTTACTTAATAAAATATAAAACTAGATTTTCACTTTTGAAAACAAAATACTAGGTCGCTTTTTAAATAATTACTACTATAATAGATTTGAGAAAATACTTACTTTTGAATTTAAATATTAGAAATAATAAATTTTCTAAAACTTGCTTTTTTTCCAGCAACTTTAAAACCTTTAAATTTATTTAAAAATTTACTTTAAAAATGTATTTTGTTATCCAGAGAAAAATCCCAACTTCAATCACTTAAATCAATTTCCCAAATTGATTTCCAATTTATTCCCTTTTAATTCAGAATTTATTAATTTCAGGTTTCATTTCTTGATTATGATTTAAAAATACTTTAACTAAAAATTCCAATTTTTAGATTTCTCAATTACTTCTTTATTCTTTTAAATAAATTTTAAACTTTGAATTTTATAATAATTCTTTATTTCTTTAATTGATATAACTTAAGTTTACAATTCATCAATTTCATTTTATTCAAAATTCTATTTCTCTTCATACTCGAAGTTATTTATTATTATTTTCATATTACTTTTATTTCTTTTCAATTCATTCTTAATTTATTCAAACTTTCTATAATTATTTCACTTACAAATTTACTTCCTCTTAATTTCTTTTCAACAATCCAATTCATATATTTTGGTAATTCATTATACCCGAATATCCAATCAAACCATAACTTTCAATATTCCAATATAACTCATCATAGGATATCAAATAATCACAACAGAGAATATTGAATAATTTAAATAAATGTGAGGGGTCCAGTTGGATCCCTCTAACCTGTTTTCCCTGCATCCATAAATGTTAGCACAATATAATATGCCAATTCCAAAATATCATACTATATCACATCAATCAATTCAACCATTCAAACAATTATTTAAATTTAATCATTTAAATTTAAATTCACTGAGTGAGATTAACTCACCTTTGATTACTGATTGCAATCCGATTCAATCCAGCTTGTTCCCATGATTTTATACCTTGTATAAACAATTTACAGTTTATTAACATTTGACCTGATTGAATAATTAATTACTATTTATTTATTTATTTATTTTTATTTATTTATTATTATTATTTTTGAAATTTTAAATTAAAGATTTGTTTTGAACTTGTTAAATTAAAAACAACTGTTTAAATCTAAATGTCAAAGTGGTTTATATTTTATTATTTTTAGACTGTAGGTATATTAAATAACCAGACTCAATGTTGCTCTACTGAAATTATCTTTCTTTATCTGCCTACTATTTATTTCCTAGCCTATGTAGATTAGAAATCTATTTTATACAAATTATATTTCTAGTTTACTAAAAACCCATAAGTTTCCAAATATATACATGTATATGCCTTACTATGAAAATCAAATACAGGTTATATAAAATTTCAAGATTTTAAAACTAAATAAAATTATCTCACCGAATAACCCGTAGAAAATTCTACCTCCAATTCACGATACTCCTCACTGCTACCAGGCGACCTAAAGACACGCGACCGCCTGAACAACATAACCTCGCTTCGCCATCCCAAGAGCTGCTCATCCATGGCGATACAAAATCACGTGACCACCTCCCCTACGCAATGCCCTTCGGCTCAGTGCCACCGCCATCACCCTGCCACGAACCCAACCCCGGACATCAGCTTGAGACGTACCGATTTGGAATCGAGCTCCAGCTCACTGCAATCTACAAGACTCCGCCCCTACCGACGTCATGCTCGACGATGCCTCGAGTTGAACTCGAGATTTGCGATTCGATTAGGGTTTCATCAATTTGATTTTCGGTCGCCTTGAGTTGAAGGATTGCTTCGAAATTTTTGAACTGAACGGAAGAGGAAGCTTTTGTTTGAATTTTACTGAGAGGATGAGGGAGGTTACTCGGGTTTGAAAGGGAAATGGAATTTGGTTTTAGAGCATGGCCATGAACTTTCTTTGATTTCGTTCTGAGGTTTTTGAAATAAAAAGTTGCGTGCTCCAAGAGAGAAAAGAGACGTGATTGATAGAGACAGAATTGCAGTTGATGAGATGTATTTGACTACTGGAATATTATATTTAAATTTCAAATCGGCTATTATCCATTAGATTTTCAATGCGTTCACCTACCGTACGATCACACTGCAACTCCAAATATTACGAAATTTGAAATCCAATAATAATACAATATTACGGATTCAATGTAACTGGTTTCGTCGAAATCCGAGACTGTGCCTCGGAAGGTTATTTTTAAATTCAATTTAACCATAAAATTTTAAAACTGAACAAACCGCTGTTAATTTCAATTTTACAACTTCTATTATCTTTAGCGTTATCAATATAAATTTTACAAGCCTTCAAATTATTTTTAACAGGCTTAAAACTCCAGATTCAATAATTTACCCAACTTCAAATTATTCAAGTCAATAAATTCAATCGCCAAATTCAAACTGGTATTTGAAATCCAAGTTAAACTATCTTGGAAATATTTAAAATTAATTAAATATTTCAATTTCAAATGCCTAAAAATTTCCGGGTCGTCACAGGTATTTGCTATGATAAATCAAAGGTGAGTTACTGCTCACAATTGCTAGCTGAAGCAAAAGCTTCAAAATGACAAAATCTACCCAAAAATAGCTTCAATACAATGATTTTATGCTCATGTTTTGTTTTGTGAAATCTGAGTTTGTATGTCACTTTGCACAACATTTTCTCCCAAATCCGGCGACGAAATGCTTCCAGGTTTTCTTCAATTGATAGCCTGTGTGTTGTAGTATATGCATACCAAATTTCATTGCAAAACATGCTCGCTTGATGCCTGAAAACTACACTGCAAAATCAATGCACAGCCTGAAAATTTTCTGTGCACATTTTGTTTCTAGCGTTGCCACAAACATGGACTGAGTCCATGTTTGAGACATCATATCTCTTTCATTTCTTATTCGAATTGCATGATTCTTTTTTTCCTGAAAGACGAAGTTCTCTACAGTATATATACCAAATTTCATGTCATTTTGACATTGATAGATTATATAAATACGTTGCCAAACTTTGACATTGGCCTTGTTTTTGCCCAGAGTTTTACAGTGAAAACAGTATGAGTTCAACTTTGAGACATCTTAACAATCCCATGTTTTATCCAAATTGCATTATTCTTTTTTTTTTAGAAAGATAAAGTTTTCTAGTACAAGAATACAAATTTTGGGCTCAATCTGATGCAAATTGATTCTCTGTTTCATGCCTGGAAGTTGAACCAAAGATGGTTTCAGGCCTGTACATTTTCGGTTTTTGAACTGTTGCAAACATGGCCTGAGTCCATGTTTGAGATAGTATAACTTCTTCATTTCAAGTCAGAATTGAACGATTCTTTCTGCAGATCGAAGTAGAAGCATTATTTTATGCTTCTACCAAATTTCACCAAGATCTGGGTTCATTTGTCCCTTCGAACTTATCGTCGAAGTTGAACCTTTGCGCTGTTTTTACACAGCGGTTTATAGTGGTTTTAGTCCAACTTCGGAACGACACAGTTTCTTCCTTTCAAGTCGGAATTGAGTGAATATTTTTGCAGATTGGAGTAAGAATGTTAAACAATATTCCTACAAAATTTCTTGTCATTTGGACTCTTTTGCAGGTCCAAACCTGCTGTCAAACTTGGGTTCGCAGCATGTTTTCAGCGGTTTTTATACTTGGAATAATTTCCGCCATTTTTTATATTTTCCCGAATTCTTGAGTTTTCTCTCTAGATTTCGTGCACGGGTTTTATAAAGTATTTTAAAGTGTTTTCAAACAAATTGGCTTGTGAAATTATTATTTAGTATTATTTTTAAGTATTAAATTATTTACTCCATAATAGGAGAATTTCAAAGGCAATTTCCACAGTGTTTTCAAATGATTTCTAAACTTGTTCCAAATTATTTTCTGAGTAAAATTACACTCTTTTGCACTTCGAACAAAGTGGAAAGGTAATTAAATGGTTGGGTAAAACACGTACTATGGAATACGTGCATTTATCTTTCTAGTTAATTCCTAATCTATTCGTTTGATCGTTTTGACCTTCGGGTCTAATTTACCGATGACATGAGGTAAAATTTGTACTACTTTGAGTGTGGAATTGACTAACAGTTAGAAATCCGTTTAGTGCGAACGTGCAGTATGGGACACACGTTAACACTTTTCGGGTTCATTTCCGAGAGTTTGTGACACATATTGCCAGTTAGTGGTGTCCAGTGCCGGGCCTCCGGACCTTCGCCACTACGCTTTGTTGCCTTCGGGTTTGTTGCCCTATAGTATCGCTTTTGGAGTTGGTCCTTCGTCACCGCTCGAGAGATACTTGGGTTTGTCGTCTTTGGGTTTGTTGCCCTATAGTATCGCTTTTGGAGTTGGTCCTTCGTCACTGCTCGAGAGATACTTGGGTTTGTCGCCTTCGGGTTTGTTGCCCTATAGTATCGCTTTTGGAGTTAGTCCTTCGTCACCGCTCGAGAGATACTTGGGTTTCTCGCCTTCGGGCTTGTGGATCCTTGTTTATATAGTACTGAGCACGTGCATCTTTTGTTTCATTAATATTTATATTTCCCTAAAGTATCGCCTTTCGGAGTAGGTCTTTTGAACCACTCGATACATAGCGATTACCTTGTGGAAACTTGTGTTACCTTTATTGGTATTTGTGATTTGCCTTTTTGCTTGATTTGGGATATTCATATCCATTGTTTATTTGAGTTGCCGATGATACGAGGCTTGTTATGATTCATCTTTTGCTAGATGATCGAGTAATCTCTTTTAGAGATATTTGTGGTACTTTATGACCTTGCATGTTCATTATCATTGAGCTTATCTAACTGATTTGTTTAGCTAGACTGACCCGTGTATTTTACACTCGGGCCAGACCGAGGTGTTTCAGGTTAGGCACATTTGGACTTCGCATATTCTGCTTCCACATGGACTATTCTGCTATCTCCTTTTGTTATAGCTTTTTGTGTAGTCCTTTTTTTTGTTGTAACTATGATATGCATATTCTTTTGACTCGCATGTATAATGTGGTTGCTATACCACTTGACATGTATCATTTTGTATACTCTGTGATGTATTTGTATATGTGTATGTATGTGATGATCTACTGTTCTGTGATGTGATTTACATTTGAGTTATTATATTTTGTTCTGTTAGATCTTATAGCCATTATAGTTTTGTATTAAGTATCTATTGGATATGTTGATCCACATTAAAAAAAATTCTACATTTATCGACGTATTCGGTAGATAGTTAAGACAGGGCTATAGATGGTCGCTCCTGTCCAGCTCTATTCTCTATATTAGCAGACGATATTACCTTATAATATTCTTTGCTAATGTGGGTCTCGGAGTGGGGAATTACAGCTTGGTATCAGAGCTGATCTCAGAACAAAATATGATAAACATAGAATAGAAACACATATTACAGTACATCCAAGTATAATACAAGTGATAACATAGTTTCCCACTATCGTATTCCTCAATCGTGTCTTTAATCTTTTCATTTTCTTAGAATGGATAATAAGTTTGAAAACATTATAAGGGTTTTAAATATCACTATTTTAAAATAGTAGAAATTAGACCTCGGATGGCTTACATTTAAATTATGTGTTTTGATCCTTAGTGATTAGAGTTGCGCAGCGGAAATAGTGTGACTGTTTTTGCTGGGCAAATTTAATGCTTTGTTTTTAACAAATGCTTGTTTGGCTGATAATTACATGAATGTGTATTAGCATAGTAATTGTTGAAATAATATTGAGTAGGTGATTTAATTGAGAGTTAGAAACCTACTCAATGCAAATGATAAGAACTTGCGATGTCTTCAAGTTGTAGCTACCGCAAGAATTATTAGATTTTAAAAATGAAATTTAATCCATAAGTGGTATTTAGCCAAAGGTTAAAATGAAATAAAAATTTAATGTTTAAGAATTTCATGGATGCATTTTAAAGAAGAAAATTACTAAAAGATTGTTTTTTTGGGAAAGAAAGCATCCATGTGAATGGAAAATCTTTCTAACAAGAGGTATACTTATGTATATAACTTGATTGTTTTATGAATTGATTGTATGGTTGTATAATTAGAAAATGTTTTATGTTTTGAAAATAAACATTTTTATAACCAAGTTTAAGATTCCTTAATAAATCAAAACAGGTTTTATAATTTCTTGTGTCAATTGGCTAATATGTATTTTAAGAATTCTGGTCGATCCGTCTGATCAGCGTTATCGATAGGGATTCCTAAACGCTTATGAGGCGATGTGATACATGCTTTTGAAATGGAAATAAACAATATTTACTAATATGGATGTTGAATGCAAAAATATATAGATATTGCAAAGATTTTGAAAATTCTAAATTGCCATTTGAGATAAGTATTTTATATACATACTTAAGGACTTATGGAAATAGTGTGACATAGAGGGCAATGGAGAGGCAATGTTGATCTTGGTCAACTTTGTAATCCTTGAAATGTCATTCACTACAAATGTATTAGTTAGATGTTATCATTTTATAAACTGATAATTGGAAAATTTGAATATGGTTCATTTAAATAAATTGTATTCATTATTGGTTATAGTAAATGTTTGTGAAATTTTACATACATGGAAAATTTAGAATGCTTAAGTAAGCTTTTGGGTAAAGTATTTTGGAAAATATTACCTTATGCTAATTTGGTGCTTTTGAATTAGAATGAAATTTAATAAGGAGCAAAACTATTAGAGTAAGTTTGGTTATGAATTTAAATAGTGTTAAAAACTTGTTAATTATGTATTTGTGAAGTTCAATTGAAAACAAGTTTGAACTAAGTATCAACCTTGGCTAGTTCTAAGTGATAATAAAATAAATGTTTAGCTTTGTGGATTAAGAGAAAAGTGAAAATACATTTATTATAAAATGCAATTTTGTGAAAAGCTAGAAATAATAATAAATAGTGCAACAAGATAAGATTTTTAATTGTGAAAGCAATTAAAAAAAATCAATATGTAATTCCAAAGTCTAGTTTGGATAGATAATTGTTTCTTACTAATATAAGAAAGTAATTATCTTAACTAAAGTATGAGTCTTCTTTTAAAAGACTTGTTTGTTAATTGGGAAAAAGTTTTCTTTGCAAACCATTTTGAAAGTTTGTTGTATATATTATAGTGTAATCCTAGATGTCTTAGCTTTCTGGAGAAATGAATCATGTAATAAATGTTTTAGAGAAAAGATTTTTGATCTAAAATTATGTAGTTTGGATTTAATTATGGTTTGAAAATTTTGTCAATAAAAGGTCTTGTGTCGAAAATTTTTGATTGAAAAGTGCTGTTTAAAACAGCGATAACTTATGATTTACAAATCCAAATGAGTCCATTACTTTTGCAAAAGAGAGTTCTTTCAATAAGCTAGAAATCATCTTTATATCATTTTTGAAAATTTTGCAGTTTGGTTATTCAAAAAATGAGTATGAAAACTGATGGACATCTCTGTCCTCTTTTATAATTTCTGAGTTTAAAGCTGAAAATAAATTGGGCATAACTTTCAATGCGCAAATCCATTGATGATCTTTATATCGTTCGAAAGCTTGGACTAAATAGAATAACTTTTATTTTATGAGTATTTTCATATTATGGGTTTTACTATGTCAAAAGCCCGAGTCTTTATAGCATACCTGAATTTGAAAATTTTGAAGTTTTGAGTTGTTATTTTATTTAAACTATGATTTTAATGCTTCATATGTTTATAAGTGCATGCTAATATGTTTCAATAAGTTAAGCGCAGGTGTAAGAGGATATTTGAATGATTAATTAGCAAAATAGTAAGTATAAAAGTAAGCATGCTCGCATTTTAAATGCTAAAAATGAAAGGTATGAATTGCTAGGTGTTTATGTGTTAAAAATATATGTTGTGTTCCAACCATTTGGTCGATGTATATCTATAATTCATATTTATGAAATTGTAAAAGGCTCTCTATGCAAAGGAGACTCTGTCGAATTTTTTCGAAAAATTAAACATTTAGAAAAGTTTTGAGAAAAGTTAATTAGTGAATATTTAGAGCCATCAATGAAGGTCTAATAAGTGTCCTTTTAAATCATAAAGTAAAATGGTTTAAAATTTGATAAATTTAGTGGAAAAAAAATTGCTTATTGTAGTATATTTATTTTTGGAATTAGAGTATGGAACAACTCTAATTTAATTTACTTTAATTTAAAGTAAAGATGATTGAATCGAAAATTTAAGTAAGAGACTTTGAAAAAAATTCGAATATTGAAGTTTGAATTTTGTGTATAAAATAAAATGGATTTGAGTGAAAACTCTTATAAAAAGAAATTGAGAAAGTTTCTTGTAATCCATTCTTGTGTGTCTTGCCTTAGTGCGATTCTTGTGATGACTTGCATTCATGCAGTCATGTGTTATAGTGGTAGCTTGAATACCACCTATCTTTTGTTGAATCCTCTTTTGATGATTGTGTTTATTTGTTTGCTCCTTTAAAGGAGATAAGTGTGTTTCAGTATATTCGGAAAGTTGGCTCCTAGTTATATATGACCATCTACTATTACTGAACGCCTTGGTTCGATTGCTTTCATCCATCGTTTTCTGTTCTGTTTAGGTATTCATGATATGTTCCAGGTAACTCAATTTCGTTGTATCTTCGAGATTTAATCTCGATTGTTAATTCTCCTATGTTGCATGATCACGAGTCTCACCGACTTGTGTATTGTGCCGAATTCTATTCGTGTAGTTTCGAAGACTAAATACCTTCGAAATAAAAATGTTCCGCTTATGAAATTCTATGGTCCGCTAACCCTAAGTATTGTACTTGGGAAACCATAGGATTTTCCGAGCAAACTTGTCTTGATCCTTTCATCCTCTGTTGAGGGTGAATATCTATGATCCTATCTTTTGATTTGAATCTTTTTGTCATGAAATAGATGTTATAGATAACTTCCATTATAGAAATTGCGTGGATGCAATTTTTTTAAGGGAGGGAGTCTGTAACAACCCTGGTTTTGAAGATTACCTGTAAATATTAAATTATAACAGTAGTTATAATTTAATATTGTGAATTAAAATAAAATTTAAAGTTTTATATTGTTTATTTGGAATAAACAATGAATTTTGAAAATAAAATGAGAAAAATAAAGTTTGGAGCTTTATTTTTATTTATTTGGGTTAAAAAATGGAAAATTGGTTCTATTTAGAGAAATGCAATAATATTATTAATTATTGCCAATTACTTCTTTTAATAATTTTTAAAAGAATTATGTGATTTTTAAAGGATGTTTATTTAAATAAAAAGGTGGAAATTGGTTTAAAATTGTGTTTTAATTATAAAATTGAGTTTAAGATGGTTTTTTTAATATATATTTTTTGAGTAAGAAAATAATTTTTGAGGAATTTTAGAAGTTAAAAGTGTGACTTCTAGGCTTCATCCTATAGGATTTCCAATTTCAAGATGTGCTTTAGAGATTTGGTAATAAGATTGATTCACGGAATCTAATAGCTTTTAAATTATCACTCAAGGCATTCACTTGGGCAATATTAATGTATTATCTTGATTCACAAATTCTTATATCATTTATAACCAATTATTACATGCTTTTGTCTAATTAATTTATCCATTATCACAATTCCCTATACATATATGTTGTCAACATAAGATGCAAAAATGATCATATATATGTGTATATTTTTTGATTAAAACTCTGTTATGTTTATATGTTTGGAGATGTAAATTTATTGTTGAATTAATAATTGTATTTTTCTTTTTAATTTTAATTTTGAGAATTTTTTGGAATAAGTTTTATTAGGTTAATTTTAATGTATACAAACAATTTCACATATAACTATATAATTATATGATTTTGCTAATCAACAGAATTTGTTCATATGTTCTATTTTATAACAAAGAAAATTGCAGTTTTTAATATGTAGTTGTTCAATTCAATCATATATGTTTATGTATGTTTAATTGTTTGCTTGTACATTTGTCAAATTAAATTCACATACATATTTTATTAGATACTAATTATGTGATTTAAAATAAAGGGAAAGTTTCGCTAATTTACTTTGTGCAAGGAAATTTTTATTGAGGTAAAGATTTGCTAATTTACTTTGTACAAGGAAAGTTTTATTAAGGTATTGTACAACCATATATCTGATTATGCGTAGAGGAAAGTTTTGTTAATTTATTTATTGTAAAGAAATTTTTTGTTAATTTGTTTAGTGTAAGTAAAGTTTTGTTCATATATTTTGCAACCATATATGTGACTATACATATAAACATGCATATATATACATATACGTATGGTTTTTATCTCTATATTCATATACATATGTATAAACATCTGTTTAGTTTTAAAATTATTTGGTAATTTAAAGTGCATTTAAGTGTATTTAACATGCATTCAAAGTGTCTATATGTGTAAAGTTTTCATTTATGGTCATAAGCATGTAGAGTATAAATAGTTATTTGTTTCCCATTATTGCTTATTCAAGTATTACTTTATTTGATGTTGGTATCTTAAAATTAAAACTACCATCTAATTTACAAGTATTGTATTGATGGTTAGAAATTCTGACATTTTATACCATAATTGTATGAGTATGCATATATATAAATAAATGCAAAAAAAATTGTCATTTATAAACACCACAATGTTGCGCGTTTATAATTCACACTGGAATATATTTGGATAAACTTACATTTTATGCCATGTATTATTTAATATTAATAATATTTAATGTATCAATCAATTTAATTAAAGAGAGATAAATGAAAGGTTTCTCTCTCCATATAAATAATATGCCCTCTCATTGATTGAATAAGTTAAGAGAGGGAAATGAAAAATTTTCTTCTTTAAATAAATTTATGTCCCGTTATTAATTGAATAAGTTAAGAGGAAGGAATTCAAAAGTTTCGTTCTCTAAATAAATTCTTCTTATTGGGTCCTAAAAGCCCATTATCCTAGTCTAAGAGATAAGGAAAGGAGAGAAACATCTCCTGTACGTACAGGAAATCATTCTCATCTTCTCATCTCCTTCCTGAAGTCAGTGAAAAAAAAAACATTTTCTTTTTACAAACCCTAACCAAAAATCATCAAATTAGACTCAAATTTGGTGTTTTAAAAATCTGTTTGAAGCTAAATCTACAGGTAATTAAAATCTAAAACCTAATATTTCATCGAAAGTTCAAATTTGTGAATGATTTTTTGTTAATTGCTTTCTTCTTTCTTGCATGCACTTGTTCCATAGTTTTACAGGTTGTAGAAGCTCAAATTCAACCCAAACTTCAATCTTTCTCCATTAATTCGGGTATTTGCTATGATAAATCAAAGGTGAGTTACTGCTCATAATTTCTAGCTGAAGCAAAAGCTTCAAAATGCCAAAATCTACCCAAAAATAGCTTCGATACAATGATTTTATGCTCATGTTTTGTTTTGTGAAATCTGAGTTTGTATGTCACTTTGCACATCATTTTCTCCTAAATCCGGCAACGAAATGCTTCCAGGTTTTCTTCAGTTGATAGCCTGCGTGCTGTAGTATATGCATACCAAATTTCATTGCAAAACATGTTCGCTTGACGCCTGAAAACTACACTGCAAAATCAATGCACGGCCTGAAAATTTTCTGTGCACATTGTTTTCTGCGTCGCCATAAACATGGACCGAGTCCATGTTTGAGATATCATATCTCTTTTATTTCCTATTCGAATTGCATGATTCTTTTTTTTTTCCTGAAATAAGAAGTTCTCTATTTACCAAATTTCAGGTCATTTTGACATTGATAGCTTATATAAATACGTTGCCAAACTTTGACCTGGGTCATGTTTTTGCCCAGAGTTTTACAGTGAAAACACTGTCTGAGTTCAACTTTGAGACATCTTAACATTCCCATGTTTTATCCAAATTGTATCATTCTTTTTTTTAGAAAGATAAAGTTTTCTAATACAAGAATATAAATTTTGGGCTCAATTTGATGCAAATTGATTCTCTGTTTCATGCCTGAAAGTTGAACCAAAGATGGTTTCAAGCCTGTACATTTTCGGTTTTTGAACTGTTGCAAACATGGCCTGAGTCCATGTTTGAGATAGTATAACTTCTTCATTTCAAGTCAGAATCGAACGATTCTTTCTGCAGATCGAAGTAGAAGCATTAGGTTATGCTTCTACCAAATTTCTTTTGCTAGATGATCGAGTAATCTCTTTTAGAGATATTTGTGGTACTTTATGACCTTGCATGTTCATTATCATTGAGCTTATCTAACTGATTTGTTTAGCTAGACTGACCCGTGTATTTTATACTCGGGTCAGACCGAGGTGTTTCAGGTTAGATACAATTGGACTTCGCATATTCTGCTTCCGCATGGACTATTCTGCTATCTCCTTTTGTTATAGATTTTTGTGTAGTCCTTTTTTTTGTTGTAACTCTAATATGCATATTCTTTTGACTCGGCTGTATAATGTGGTTGCTATACCACTTGACATGTATCATTCTGTATACTTTGTGATGTATTTGTATATGTGTATATGTATGTGATGATCTACTGTTCTGTGATGTGATTTACATTTAAGTTATTATATTTTGTTCTGTTAGATCTTATAGCCATTATAGTTTTGTATTAAGTATCTATTGGATATGTCGATCCATATTAAAAAAAATTGCTACATTTATCAACGTTTTCAGTAGATAGTTAAGACGGGGCTATAGATGGTCGCTCCTATCCAACTCTATTCTCCGTATTAGCAGACGATATTACCTTATAATATTCTTTGCTAATGTGGGTCTCGGAGTGGGGCATTACAGCTTGGTATCAGAGCTGAGCTTGGAACAAAATATGATAAACACATAATAGAAACACATATTACAGTACATCCAAGTATAATACAAGTGATAACATGGTTTTCCACTATCGTATTCCTCAATCGTGCCTTTAGTCTTTTCATTTTCTTAGAATGGATGATAAGTTTGAAAACATTATAAGGGTTTTAAATATCACTATTTTAAAATAGTAGAAATTAGGCCTCAGATGGCTTACATTTAAATTATGTGTTTTGATCCTTAGTGATTAGAGTTGCGCAGCGGAAATAGTGTGACTGTTTTTGCTGGGCAAATTTAATGCTTTGTTTTTAACAAATGCTTGTTTGGCTGATAATTGCACGAATGAAAACACGCACCCGAATCAAGCATTTATTCATCCCTATTTTTTCCACCAACATAGAGAATATTATTGCTAATACAAAAATTCACCTCGTCATTGCTGACTTGCTCAAGTTTATCTTTGCCTTCCTCTAATGCTTTCATCCTTTCTTTGGCTTTTAGATTGTTGCAAAATCTTAGCATATGAGATGGTTTTTCGTGGTAATAACAGATGAAATCTCTTTCCATATTCGATCTAAGTGATCGTCTTTTCGTATTTGGATGGTTACTCCTACTTGCAAGATTGACGTCTTCAACAGATTTCCATTTCTCCTTTATTCCTTATCATTCATTCCATTAAATTCATTCTCTGCATCTCCTCGTTAAGCAAACAATAATCACCAAACTCATTGAAACAACTCCATTTGAATTTGAGTTGTTTAACGCAACCACAAGCGTTTTCGAACTATCCGGTTGCAAACTCATCAACATCAAAGTTTGTGTCTTGTCATTCGCTTTGTAATACAAAGGCCGTCAATTGATTCACGATTGTTTGAAAATCACAAAGATGCTCTCCAATTGACTCACCTTCATTAAACTTTAGATTTACCAGGCTTCTCATTGGAAGAGCCTCTTGTTGTGGAGTTCGTTGCGCAGAACCTTTTAATTTCCTCCAAATTGCATAAGTAGATGTTTCATTAGCAAAAATATAAAACATCGCGTTTTTCAAAAAACATCAAATAGTCGGTGTAGCTTTCTTATCCAAAATTTGTGCTTTGCTTTAGTTACATCGCTGGTTTTTCTCTTTTATTTTCCAACGGTTGATGAGATCACTGAGATATAGAAAATCATTCATCATCCCCTTACATAAACCTCAATTTCTTTCATTAAGTTTTTAAACACATATCTTCTTCACACTACTAGCAGCGATGTTTATTGCGACGTCCATTTTCGATGGTCGTCGATGGCTTGTCGTTATTTTTGCAACGGCTGCTGATGGCAAGCAATCGCCATGGCATTACTGAAAATAAAATAAACTTGCCATTGGAAGTCGTCGCAAATATAGCCGTCGGCAGCCATCGGAAGTTGTCGAAAAGCTGCGAATGACAAAGCCCTAGACCGATAGTTTTCTTCATTATCTTCCTCCCCAAAAATCCTCCTTCAACTCCTCCTTCACCTCCTCTATGTCGTCAGCAAGCCTCCACACCTCCAAGACTGTCTCCATCTTCAATGTTCAGGTCTCCTCATTAGCTATTTCTTTTCAAGAACGTTTAATTTATAAACCCTATTTAATTATGATTTGGTAAATTAGGATTAATTTGTTGTTATAGTTGTTTATAACATAGAATTAATTGTTTGTTTTACCCTATTGAATGCTAATCAGGTTGTTATTATAATTTTTTATTATTTATATGTTGATAAAAATAATTTATTTACTGTATATGTACGTTAATTGGTGCATATGTGTTGATTAATAAGTGCATACGCACATTAGGGATAGTTTGGAATAATTAGAGTTGATGCTTAGGATTTAGTATACGCGTTTTTAAGATAACGAAAATGACGATTTAGTGTATGTGTTTCTTAGACTGTAAATAAATTATTGTAAAAACTATAGTATAATACACTTCACTTTTTATAAATTGCTTAGATATTTTCCGGTCCCGTCTGACAAGTATTGTATATGATCGTTATATGGATACTGTTTTTATTACAGAACGTACATTTATATTCATCTTATAGAATATTTGTTGAATTTGTCCCTATATTGGACAGGTTACAAACACAATAAAGTAATTATAATTTGCAAATCATTTCATTTTAAATAGTTCACAAAATTTCGATAATACTTTCTTTTTATTCCTTGTGTACATGCATATCTGTGTGATACAGGGGAATAAAGGGGAAGTGCTGTCGAAATTTTGTTGAATCGTTTAAAATGAAGTTATTTACAAAATTTAATTACTACTGTGTTTGTACTGGGAAGTAGAATGACCAACCATTAAAAAGCGTATGTTATTTGTAATTGGAAGTATGATGACTAAATATATTTTTTGTATGTTATGTGCGATTATTGATGTTAAATCTTGATAATATTTACTCCTAATTGAATGATATGTTCTGCTATAATAAAACAATATGTATATGACAAGTATTATAGATGTCTTTCTTCAGGTGTCAGAGTTCTTCGCAGTCTGGTTCGCCCTCTTCGTCTTAGAGAGGGACCGTTCGCAACGGAAGTGATGGCAGCGGCTCGTCGTAGGAGGCGTCCCGTACGGTGATTAGATTTCTACCGAAGGAAAATGGCTCGTAAATATTAAATTTACTTCAGCATTTAAATATTCTGTATGATATATTAGTCATGATTTGTCTGTATCATATTTAATGTAGGGTTTTGAGCTTGAGCCTTCAAATATAGTTTTCAGCATTTCTAGGTTGGCATACATGAGCCGTATGACTGCGTGCTGGCCAAAATAGAGTAGGATCTCAGAGCACGTACGGAAGAGCATCTGGTAGGACTTCTTGTTAAGTGTAAATTTATATATCATCCTATATAACCACTTTACAATTTGCTGACTAAGTATAAACGTATGACTAGTATTTTTTTCAACATATATACAAGGGGTGGTAGAGCTACAAGAAGGGGAAGTTTCTCTATATCAACCCACTGGAACTTTAAAGTTGTAAAGAACTACCGGATACGATATCTACCATCAGAAAATCTAGAAAGAAGCCAAGCTGGATGGATGCCAACATATGGGACGTTTAGGTCGCATGGTGGAAAAGCGGTGAATTCAAGATAAGTCTATCAGATATCACCTTAATTTGTTTAGTAGAGAATACATAATTTATACCTATAAATTATAATCTTAGTTTTTAATTTGCAGGTGGAGTCAGACAGGAACTTCACGAATAAACAGAAAATCCAATCACACACCGTGGTGGCTCAAAATCATTTCAACATCATCGCGGGGACCTGGTAAATTTATTGATTGCAATTACGAACAGTTATTACATTTTTTGTATAAATTTTTTGAACAGCAATAATATACACCAACTATTGCAGGAAAGAGCGCGTGGGGCTCCTGTCTCGTATATGGACATATTTGCGTATACCTATACCGCTAAGCAAACCGATGACAAGGGATCAGTGACTTATGCCTAACATGAGGTTGATAAAGCATACGCTATATATATATGTATATTTTAAGTTATAAGTTATTAATAATGATCATTTTAATTAATTAATTATATAATATTGTAACAATGTCATGTGATATTTAATTTTATTTAACTTTGCATTATAGAAAAGATTCATTCAAGCAAGTGCGTAGATGCTCGAGCAATAAGGACGGGAGCAATTGACCACCGATGAGGAGGATGCTATCTTCGACTCCGTTATGAACCCGACAAAGCAAAATTGGCGCTATGGCTATGACAATCAAGCGGTAATTTATAAAAATTAATCAAATTGTAAAAATTGCTTAATTTTTATAAAAGCTATGTAATAAATTAAACATATTTCGACTTGTTTTTTAGGTTCAGGCCTCATAAAAGGCTTATCAAAAGGCTCAGGATAATGCTGAGATTAATGAGCTTCGACAGCATTGCACAGATATAGGAGCAGGACCGCCTCCGAGCATCACAAATGGAGCAACTAAACTAGCATTTAGCTGAGTATGTAGAGCATTATGGAGCATTCCCTTCGTTTGGTGGTTTTGGAGCCGACGAACAGTCATGAGGTACGTTTTGCAGTGTTTGCTTTTGAAACTTATGCATATATACAATGAGAGATTGTGAGGTTAATTTGAGGATATGTGGTGTTCGATGTGGAGTTTGAGGTTGATTTGTAAGGTTGACTGTTGGATGGATGTGTTTGATTAGCACTTTAGACGTTGTATATGTTGTACATTGGATGTACATATTGCAGTTGGGTGTGTGAGATTGATGATGGACGGTTTGTTTTGTATTGATGGTAATGTTTGAGTTTGAGATTAAGATGGTAATATTTAAGTTTTATATTGTTATTGATATTGATTTTAGCTTACATATCTAATATATATATATATATATTGATTTGATGTGTTGTGATATATGTTGATATTGATGTTCTGATTGGAATTCGAATGGCGGCTGTAATATAAAAAAAATCATCCAAATTTCCGACGGCCCCCGATGGTTTCTAATAGCTTATTGGCCGAAAAATAGGGACGATTTCCGACGGCTTCCGATGGCCTATAAACTGAAAATCAACGACGGCTTCCGACGGTTTTTCGACGAATTTTTAAGCCACGTGGAGGTCTTAACCGTCAGAAAGGACGTCAAAGTGCCGTTAAAATAGCCTGTAACACCACTAATTTTTAATAACATTATTCAGGGGATTTAATTAGATAAATTTAATCGAATAATATAAATATTAGCGTGATAAGGGGATTGAGATTTGAAAATTTATTTAGAGGCCGTACTTAAATAAACATAAAGAATGGGTTTATGTAAATGGTATTTTATGATAACTAATAAGACAATAAGGCAAAGGGCATCACAGGGAATAGTCGTTCACTATATTCCTTAACCCTTATTCCTATTCTCATTTCACACGTTCAAAAACTCTAAAACATAAACAAAGAGGAGCTTAAGCCGGCTATTACCTAGGAGAAGAAATATCAAGTAAAACTAAGGAATCAAGCTAGGAGAGTTAATCAAGTTCAAGTCTCAAGTCCTTATCCAAATCAAGGTGAATAATAATCAAAACCATCTCTATTTTTTGTTTAAAAGATCAATTAATTTTAGGTTTATGTTTAAAACCTTTTATGATGATTATGATGATGATATGCATGGATTTTATGATATATTTGATAAAAACAAGATTGTTTGATAAATGTTAATTCGATTTTAGGTACTAGATTTCAAATGCCATGAGGAATTTATATGTTACGTAAAACATTATTTTGAAGATAGATTTTAATTTTTCAAGATATGAAAATTTTATTATGAATTTTTAAAGGAAGAAACGAATAAATTGGGTTAAAAATTATTTCGGCTATTATATGAAGGAATTTTGATCTGAGATTTCTATATGTTAGATAACATATCAAAAGTGAATTTATATGATTCACGGGGATTTTTCCTAAGTAATTTCTTATGGAAAATAAATTAAGTTGGTTGAAAGATTTAAATGTTTTATTTGTTTTTCTTAAGGAAGGGCTTATTTGCTAAAAAAAATTAATTAGATCTAAAATAAATGCGGCAGTTTTGTTTTGAAAAGTATATGACAACCAATTAAATTTTTACAAGTAGGCAGGTTAGTTAGAAAGCGAATACTTGAAAAGGCAATAAACCTATTTTTATACATAAATATGGTTTGGCCACTTTCAGTAATACGCTTTGGACACTATACTTCCGCCACGTCCAATTCAAAACCAATACACAAGGTATCAAAGCATTAGTACGTAGTGGATTGGAAAATTTGGCAGTGGAGTCGAGACCAAGCTTTCAAAGGGGTCAAAGCCTTTGTTTTACTATCCAATGAAATGCGCTTGCCTTGTTTCCAAAAGAATGCTTTCGAAAGGGTTTATTATAGCTTTCGAAGAAGTCATTGCCATTTCGTTTCAACAAAGATAGCTTTCGAATGAGTTGCCTTTTTTTAAATTAATACTTTCGAAAAGGGTAGTTTAAACCGAGTCGAAACCATGTTGCCAACCTGTAACATCCCCCGATTAGAGGTCCAAAATTTACGGCTACAGATGTTGCGGTCATCCATGGTTATTAATCTTCGGCGACCAAATACAGTAATGTTAGATGCATTAATATAACAGAAACACATGGATATGGAAGATTTTAAAATCAACAAATAACTTTCTCATTGTATTTCAAAGCATTTCAAATTCATTACATAATTCCAATACGAGAACCAACTATAGAGAAAATATAATTATTAGAACATATGCCAAGGGCGACATATGAAGATGCCCCTTTGGATGATTAGAGTATATATATAGGCAATTAAACAACTTTGTCATTACAACAATAACACAGCGGACTCAAAAATAGAAAATAACTCTAATTAGCTATCATGCCTCCTGCACATCTCACTAAGCATATTCGTCTAAAGAGGTACCTAAAAACCTCAACTCTCAAACTACTCAAAATCAATTGAACACCCGAGAGTCTAAGAGGAAAACTTAAACTTCGAGTCAGACAAAAAAACCTGGTATGAAAAATAATCTACCATCTCAAAGCATTTAGATATCTAATGAGACCATGCCACTTAGCGGAAAGGGTTTTTCCATCACTAGTATCTTATCCAAAACTTTATAAAAAACTATATACTGTGCTCCTGCATCCATGGTGGTTAAAACATAACAATTCAAAATATAATGATGATATGCAAACAAGTAAATCAATTCAGGATTATCCATCACTATTCATTTTGACTATTCGTCTCAGTTATAGTTTCTAAGATCGCTATTAACCTTTTAGTTTTCATGGGCTTACTAGCAACGCATTTAAAACTTATGAACTCTCTGTTCGATTTCATAGTTTTCATGGGATCACTAAGAACTTATTGGCCACTGCCAATAACTTTATCATTCATGGGTTCTCTCTGAATCTATTGGTATCCCCAATAACTTTTCACTTATCCTAGTTTTCATGGGTTGACTAAGTACCTATTGACTTCTATCAATAACTTAATTCGGATATAGTTTTCATGTATACACTACAGACCTATTGGCCCATGCTAATAATTTTTTTAATCATAGTTTTCATGTGTTTACTATGAACCTATTGACATCTGTCAATAACTTTTTCTAAACATAGTTTTCATGGGTTTACTATGAACCTGTCTATCTAACAACTTCTTTAATCAATATTTAGGCATCCTATATTCTAGTCAACCTGACCTCTTGAAGGCAATTATACTCATTCAGGAGTTAACTCAATTTACATTCACTACTGGGTCAACATAGCTGGTTACTCTGCCCTTTCTCCTCAAAATGCATTTATGGGTCCATTATAATGTGAATATATATATATATATATATAATATATATATATATATATATATATATTAGAAGAAGCAAACATAACAATACCAAAACCTGTGGTTTAATATCCTTGAAATCATCTTCATATAAAACATGATTAATCGCTTTAACCTATTATTTAACAAGGAAAGCTTTTTCAAAATCTTCATACTTAAAACATTTCAAAACTCCTTTATCTTAGCCATGGGCTTTCCTTTAAAATGAGATTGAGTTCCTTGTTTTGAAAACAAAGGCTTTCAAAACCTTAATTTTACTTTCAGAACCATTGGATAACCTCCTTCGAAAGCATTCAAAACTTATTTTCAAAACACTAATCATATGCCTTTCAAAACACTTTAAAACATCTCTTTCGAAACCATCAAACTATACCTTTCGAAAGTATTAAAGTATTACTTATTAACTCTATAAAGCATAGCTTCGAAACCACTTGAAAGTACTCATTTCGAAAGTACTCATTTCGAAAGCATTAGGTTTATCTTAAAATTTTCATTTGGGTCTAAGTGAATACAAGCGAAAGTAACCTTTCGAAACCATTTATCTTTTAAATAAAATGATTGGGGAAAAACTGATGGCTTCGGAACCATTTTTTCGAAAGCTTAAATCATTTAGGTAAAACATTGGAAGGATAACTTTGAAACCCCCATTCAAAGCCATTGCCTTTGAAACCCGTGAACCCTTTCAAAAGATTTGGGAAGTGGCTTAGTACAAGTATAAAACAAAGCTACCTTTCAAAAGCATTGAAGACTTCAATCCCTTCGAAATGCATATGGATGACAAAAGGGTTTCGACTTAGTCGAAATTAACCTTTTCGAAAGCATTGATTTTAAAGCTAAGTAACTCCTTTGAAAGCTACAATTTGAACATGAGGCAGCAACCCTTCGAAAGAAATTTAAAAAGACCCCCTCAAAGGAATTGGTTTCGACATCTTCGAAAGAATTTAGTAAAAACAGGCAAGCACGTTTCTTTGGAAAGTAAAACAAAGGTTTCGACCCTATCAAAAGCATGAGTTTCTATACCATGCCTTCTGTCTTTATCCAATCCACTACGTACCAACATTGTTGGTACCTTGTGTATTGGTTTCGACTTAGTTGGTTTTGACCTGGAAGGTTTCGACTTGGTAGAGAAGGAAGCATAGGGTCGAAAGGTGGCATCTAAAAGAGACGGAACATATTTTTTGAATAAAGTCTGATTTAATGCCATTAAAGTGAATACTTTACAACTAACCTGTGTATTTGTAACAACCAGGTATTTTCAACCACTCGCATCCGCACATGTCGGACTTGAATTGCTCAAAATACAGCGTTGTAAATAAAATTTGGCAAATCTCAGAATATACAGTAAATAAAATCACAGATCACAGACACAGAGTAATAATAGTGCAACGGAAGTAAAAGAGATAGTAGTTCATGAAGCTACTATATAAATATATCAGAGTTACATAAGATACAACAGAAGAAATAAAATACAAAAGAAGTCTCAAGATAATAACCAAGTACAAAATGATTACAAAACTGGGATCAACAGAATAAATGGAAGTGAAACAGATAAAACTGGACAAGCAGATAATCTCCAGCGATTCCAATCTCCAAAGAGTGGAAATCCAAATCTGTGAAAACTCAAGCCGACCCGAGCGTAAATAAAAATACAAACACTCGAGTCAGGACATACATACTTATACAATGTAAACCAACCCAAGTGAACTGTAGTAAAAGTGCAAGTAACTTAAAGGATGCTTGGGACCGTCCATGCTCTAAGGATCCGTTAAACTATTTACTATATAGTATATTGCGCTATTATAATAATGTCTAACAGTAAAATAAACATACTTTTAAATGGCGTTAAGGCTTTACATTTTCCACCTTAACACAAATAATGCCAATAGTCTATACAATACCTGCATATCTCCTGATTGGGAGACTACGAGAAGATACTGCATAGGTACGACACAAATAGAAACTCGTAGTAAAGGCTCGATATGGTAGGTGACACGGCACACAAGGCAATGTCAGGGTAGATATACCAATTACGACACTCGGGCCGGTGGTAACGCAGCAGCCACATATGCCCACTGCGGAACACATTCCCAAAATCGAAGGGGCTCCCAAACAATCACAAGTAATAGTATGGTATCGAAGAAATGCGTCCGCTACGAGGTGCGACCTCAACTGGCCCGAGACCGCTCTTGTTTTAGCCACCTTATTTAACTCACAGGAGTTGGGTCCACGTAACATACCACAAGAACGTCGTCACCATCCTACTTCATTCTGGAATCTCCACCGCGTACACGGTTAGTCAAAGTGGTTTTCGGTATCGACAGAGAGTATGCTCATATCCGATCCAGGTCTCTTTGCCAACCAATCGTTATTATAACCCATGGTTATAACTTTAAAATAATTTTTATACATAAAATATAGATATCATTTCAATCCAAATCTTTATCAAAATAAAGATTTAATCATTTCCAAACCATTTCAATATATCAACATACCATATCTTTCGAATTCAAATATTTATCAAAATAAATATCAAGTCATTTCCAACCATTTCAATATATTAATTTATTATATCCTTTCAAAACTTCCTTTCAAATCATTTTAATACATTAAAATATCATATTCTTTAGAACTTCATTTCCGAATCATTTTAATATCAAAATATCATATCTTTCAAGACTTCATTTTTAAATCAGTTTAATATCAAATATCATATCTTTCAAAACTTCATCTCAAAACATTTAATATATATCAAAATATCATATCTTTCCAAACTTCATTTCAAAACATTTTTAATATCAAAATATCATATCTTTAAAAACTTCATTTCAAAACATTTAATATATATCAAAATATCATATCTTTAAAAACTTCATTTCAAAACATTTTTAATATCAAAATATCATATCTTTAAAAACTTCATTTCAAAACATTTAATATATATCAAAATATCATATCTTTAAAAACTTCAATTCAAAACAATATATATCAAAATATCGTATCTTTCCAAAGCTTCAATTTCAAATCATCATATAAGTTCAAATCCAAATATTCAACTTTAAATACCTTTTAAATTCAAAGATGTCATTCATTTATTTTCATTCCAAATCACCTTTTAAATAGCTTATATTTTAATCAAATAATTCATTTAAACCATTTAAAATTTAATTTTATATACTTTCAAATCAAGTATTCAATTTCTAAAGTTTTAAACCATTCTAAGTTCATTTACTATGTTAAAACCATAAACATTGAAAATTTCAGCCTTTCACAGCATTCAGAAAAAGCTGCTGTAAGTTATACTTGAAAACATTTCAATTTAAACCATTTAAACATTATAAAAATCATATTTTAACATTTAACGATGTTCATTAAAATACTCTTTTAATTAATTATTTTTATAAAGCAATATTTTATAATTAAATCAAATTTCACAAATCACCTTAATGAATTCAAGTGTAAACTTTCTCATTTTTACATTTAACACTTTATTAACATTTACATTTTCCACTTATACAAAAATCATAAATCCTTTATTTAAAACACTTTAAAAATCTATTTAAATCAAATTATCATAAATTTACATTTAAACCACTTAAATTTCTATTTATATAACTTAAATGTCATTTTAAAAGCCAAAGTCCAAATTTCCAAATTTAAGTTATATTTCAATAATCCAATTTAACCATTTATTAATTACATTTTTAACTCATAGAAAAATCAAATTTCTTTATTTTAAAACATTTCAAAATCTATATAAATCAAATTTCATAAATTTATATTTTTAAAATACTTAAAAATATCCAAAACACTTTATAAAATAACCACGGGCCTCTATATTGTTTTCTAACCTAGGTCAAGTGATGCGGATATGTATCATTTCAATCCGCAGTTTAATAAGAAAAAGTCGGGTTCTATCATTTCAAACCCGCAATCCCAAGTTAAAATAAATTAAGTAAAAACCGTTCAGGCCTATCATTTCGGCCCATAACGATTTTTCCTTATTCTAAAGTCCGTTTGGGTATGTATCATTTCAACCCATAGTGATACTATTCTATAGGGAACCTACAGTGTGATAAACTGATATAAATAAACAGAATAGCATCATATAAAAGTAACAGATAAGCTGACAGGTAAATTAACAATTTAACATTATATATAAATGATCACAAGCAGTTATAACATCACATAATAGTTCTACACATTTAAATGGTGCCAATTCACATTTGTATAAGTATAAATGTCTGGTGAGATTTACTCACCTCTTTGCGCTGGAGATATCAATTCAAATGAAACAACGGATTCCAAAACACAATAGCACACTTTTTGATTTGAGTGGAGAGAGAATCCAAGCTACAAATCTTGTGTTACAACCCAAAACAAACATCAAAACAAACACAATTTCAATACAACTAGATATGAAATAACTTTGAAATAAAAAGGGAATAAAAAGAGATATGAATGCAACGATTTTGCCTTGCTTTATCTGTTCTTTTGCACGGCCTAGGAGGTGTTTTTGTTCATATTTTGGTGTGTCTTTGGCTTAGGTTTGGGTCCTATAATGTATGGTTATCATGGCTAAAGATGTGGAGGAGTTACAACATAGGAATGTGAAGGGTCTTGGCAACATAGAGGAGTTTTGGGTCACTTTTGGCTCGGTCTATGTCCCATCTTGGTTCGGCCATTTCATATACAGATCTGGACAGAGGTAGGAGGTGATGGTTAGGGTTGTGTCAAGGTGGTGGTGGAGCAATAGGTGGTGGCCAAGGTCATCTAAGATGATGGTGATGAAGACTAGGTGGCTAGGCATGCTTTTTAAGGAGTTTTAACATAGTTTTTGTGGATTTTGCATCATGGGATGGTCATGGCACTTGCTGGTCAGACAAGGAAGGGTTTTGGTCATATGTGATGTGGGGAAGGAAGTGGTGGTGGTCGGTGGAGGAGATGATGGAGGTGTTAGGCCAAGCAAAGCAAGAGAAGTAAGCCAAAAATCAAGCAAAACAATAGAAAAAGGAAGAAGAAAAGAGAGAAGAGAGGAGGCCATTACCCATTATTTTTGCTTAGCCGTGAATGGAGATGAGATAGAATAATTTTTTCATGTGAAAGTGAGATAAAACTCATGGCTAAACAATGTAATGTATGGCCAAACTCAAGAATGAATGAGGAGTTGTGAAATTAAAAAGTCTAAAAAGTGAAAAGACTTAAGTTTTGAAAGCTTTTTAAACCTTTGGTATTTCCTTTTGTTTTAAATTTTAATAAAAAAAAATAAACTCAGAAATATATTTTACAACTGAAACAAAGTAATATGAAACAAAAATAAATAATTAAATTTAAGGGAAATGGAAAAAGAATTATAGAAATTGCTTAAAAATTGAAACAGTGTCCAGAAATTACAAATAAATCACCATTGACTTTGGAAAATTGTTTACTCCATTTTAAAAAATATTCTAAAACAAAATTTGAAATAAAATTATTTTTAAAACATTTTCAAAGTGAAATAAATAATTTAATTTAGATAAAATAGAAAAAGAACTAAAGAAAATGTTTAAAAATTGGAAACAGGACATGAAAATTACAAATAAAATATCACTATCCTTATAAACTTTCTATTTCACTTTAAAACAAATAAATTTCAAATAAATAAAATAAATGAGAAATAAAATAAAGTAGGAATGAGAATAAATAAGTTATTAAGAAAATATAAAGTTAACTAAAGAATTACTTTAATTATTTGAAACTAGGAATTAAAATTTATAAACAGAATACAACTGACATTTGAAAATGTCAATAACACTTTAAAAATGTTTTAAAACCAAAATATATTTATAACATGTTATATTACCCATATAAATATAAATTATAACATTACATAACCAAATAAAATATTATTTATATAATTTAAAATAAACCATTTTTTTAAATACAGCAAATTACACACAATAGTTAAAAGGGCATAACTTTCACATAATAAATCAGATTTCAACGAAACGAAAAGCAGTGTTCTTAAAATTTTATTTAATTTCGTAATATAAGATAAAATTCAAATTTTTAAATATTTAAAATTTAAATTTAAAAGTCAAGGTTTGACTATATTGACAAAAATTCATACTTTCTGAAAAATTGAATTTATTTATGTTTGGAATTCTAATTGACATCAAAATCAAAATTTATATTTAAAACAATTTTTTTTATTATTTTTCATAAATAAAATAAAGCTTTTAATCCGTAAATTCAATTTAAAAATAATTGTAAAATACAGGGTTGTTACAGTATTTGTAATCATTTGATTGTTTGCCATAACTTTTCAAATTCTTTACAAAATAACTACCGCATAAATTCAGATCTAAATAAGGATTAATTTAACAAACAAGTTCTTCCATTAAGCAAAACTAATAAAGTAGTTAAGCCCTTCATCGAAAATAATTTTATTTGCATAGTAAATTACTTAGGAAAAATATCCAAAAATCATAGAAATTCACTCTCAATATGTTATCAACATGTTAAAATTTCAAACCAAATTCTACAAAAAAATAACAGAAATTAATTTCTAAACCCAATTATTCATATTTTCCTTTAAAAATTCATAATAGATTTTTCATAGCTTGAAATTTTTTAAAAATTGGAACACATCTCCAAATTCATGTTTTACATAACATATAATTTCCTCATGGTATTCAAAATTCAATATAATCAGTTTTACCCTTAAAATGATATAAACAATTATCAAACAATTTTGTTTGAATCAAATATGCTATAAAATCAAAGCATCTCATCATTAAAAATCATCATAATAGATTTAATCTTAAATCCAAAAATTAAATGATCATAAAAACATAAATAGAGATGCTTTTGATTATTATTAATCTTGATTAGGATAAGGACTTTGAGATTTGGTTGAGATTAATTCCCTTGCTTAAATCCTTAGCTTTACTTTAATTTCCTCCTCTTTTCTAGTAAGTAATGGTCGGTTATTCTTTCTTTTGTTTGCGTTTTATGTTTTTAGAAAAATGAACGTGGATGGTTAAGGAAACGAGATATTAAAGTAATGGAATTATGGTGCGCAATTTCTAATATGCCCTTGCGTTAATTAACTAACATATAAAACCATTCATAAGCCCATTTATATAATAAAGCTCGACCTCTAAGTATTTATTCAAATCTCAATCCTCTTATCACTCTAATATTTATATTATTCTATTTAATTTATCTAATTAAATCTCTTGAATAATGCCATGAAAAATTAGGGGTGTTACACAACCTTATGCCTTTCGAATGGATTGAAGTCGTCAATGCTTTCAAAAGGTAGCCTTTGCTTTATAAATATAATAAGCCACTACCAAAAACTTTTGAAAGGGTTTAATGGTTTCAAAGGAAATGGCTTCGAAAGTGGTTTCGAAGCTATTCTACCCAATGTTTTGTTTAAATGATTAATGCTTTCAAAATGATGGTTCTAAAGCCATCAGTTTTCCCCAAACTCTTTTATATGAAGATTAATGGTTTCGAAAGGAATACTTTTGTTTATATTCACATTGGGCCAAAAGATATTTCAAAGATAAACTCAATGGTCGAAAGACGTACTTTCAAATGGTTTCAAAGCAATGCTTCTATGTATACTTTAATACTTTCGAAAGGATTGTTTAGATGGTTTCGAAAGGAAGGTTTTGATACTTTTGAAAGGTTTCGAAAGTCATATGTTTTGAATGTTTCGAAAGGCATATTCCCAGTATTTTGAAACGAAGATTTAAACGCTTTCGAAGGAGGTTTTCCAACGGTTTCGAAAGAAAAGGTCTAAGGATTCGAAAGCCTTAGTATTCAACCCAATCTCATTTTTAAAGGAAAACCAATGGAAAAATAAATGAATTTTGAAATGACTTTTAAGTATGAAGTTTTTGAAGAAGCTTTCCTTGATAGAGTATTTGGTTAAAGGGATTAACCATGTTTCATATGAAAATGATTTCAAGGATAATAAAGCATAGATGTTGGTGTTATTATGCTTGCTTCTTCTAATATACATATTCACTGTAAATGGACCTATAACTGTATTTGGGGAGAAAAGATAGAATAACTAGTTATTAACCCGGTAGTGAATATAAATTGAGTTAACTCCTGAATGAGTAGAATTACACTTAGGAGGTCAAGAAGACCAGACTATAGAATACCGATTAAAGAAGTTGTCAAATAGACAGGTTCATAGTAAACCTATGAAAATTATGTTTAGAAAGAGTTATTGCCAGGGGCCAATAGGTTTGTAGTGAACCCATGAAAACTATATTCAGATTAAGTTATTGACAGAAGTCGGTAGGATCATAGTCAACCCATGAAAACTATGATATAAGGAAAGTTGTTGGAGATACCAATAGTTTTAGGGAAAACTCATGAAATAAATGTATGAAGCTATTGGTAGAGGCTTGTTGGTTCTTAGTGAGCCCATGAAAACTATGAGACTGGGCAGATAGTTCATCAACTTTAAACAAGTTATTAGTCAGCCCATGAAAATCAATAGGTTAATAGTGATCTTAGAAACTATAACTAGATAGATAGTCAAATGAATGGGGATGGAAAATCCTGAATAATTTGCTTATTTGCATATCATCATAATATTTTAAATTGTTATGTTTTAACTATTGTGGATGTAGGATCACAATATATGGTTTTATAAAGTTTTGGATAAGACACTAATGAGAAGAAAAGCCGTTCCCCTAAGCGGCATGGTCTCATTAGATATCTAAAATGGTTTGAGATGGTAGGTTATTATTCATACCAAGCTTTATGTCCGATTCAAAGTTTATATTTTCCCCTTAAACTCTCAGATGCTCAATTAACTTTGAGTAGTTTGAGAGTTGAGGTTCTCAAGTACCTCATTAGACGAATAAGCTTCAAAAGACGTATAGGACACAATCTAACTAGTAGGAGTTCTTTTCTATTTTGATTCTGCTATGCTTTGTTGTAAAGGCAAAGTTGTTTAATTACCTAGATATATAGATATACTTTGATCATCCAAAGAGGCATCTTCATATATCGCTCTTGGCGTATGTTGTAATAATTATATTTTCTCTGAACGTGTTTCTTGAATGTGGCATTATGTAATGAATTTGAAATGATTTGAAATGGAATGTGAAAGCAGCTTAATCATTTAAAAAAAAAAATTCATATCCATGTGTTTTTATTATATCAATGTATCTAACATTACTGTATTTGGTCGCCTAGGATTAATAATTATGGATGACTGCAGCATCCGCAGCCGTTAGTTTTGGGCCTTCAAGTGAGGGATGTTACATAGCCATTGAAAATTGTGACGAGCCGTAAATCCGTACCCTTTGAATCAACAATAAACTACACATGTCCGACCCAAAACGCACAGACTAATGGAAAGTCAGGAGAAAGAAAAGAAGAGAGAAAAAGAGAAGAGAAGAAAGAGAGAAGATAGAACGAAATAGAACTATACAGAATCTCACATCGCAGCGAGAAACATATAATATCATATCAATGATCTTCATAAAATAGAAATTGTATATACATACATCAATCGGAGTTCAACAATCAATCACTAATCATCGGCTTGGACAATTATAATAACCTATCCTCACAATTGCCGATAATAAACAACAACTAAGCACAGCAGATAATCAAATCTGATACGTGTATATGAAATGAAGATGTCCAACTCTCCTGCTGAAACTCCAAAGCACAAAATCTAAACCTGTAAATATATTCGATCTGACCCAAGCATTGAAAGAAAGAACGCCCGGATCAGTCTGGTAAACTAGTGTGAGAAACACACTCAACTGAATTTATTAAATTACCAAAACTTTTCCTTTATCAAAACAAAAGTATCTCATAAGACATGCCCACACATAAACACGGACATGTTTTTACCTTACGATAACTTTCATATCCCATCCTCTTATATTATAATAGTGTCCATTGCACAAATAATATTAATCATAGCCGAAATTGTTATATTGATTAAATTCCAGTATATAGCCCAAAATGGGTAATACAATCAAAATGGCAGTTACCAATGACCAGGTGAAGGGACTATCTTTCGGCAGTACATCTCTAGAAGAATGTACCGAGGACCATCACATAGGATCCTCTACCAATACAAGACCGGCCCACCTCTATAACTAGATGGTACCGAATATATCATCCTTCGGTCGTTATCGACCTTTACTGAGGTCCCTCAAGCATACAAACCACAATAATTAGATACACGACGTCATAGCGTGTAAAAATATATCTAGAAGAAGATGACTGTAACGACCTGTAAATTTTAGTGGTTTTATTTATTTAATTAATTCAATTTTTGTGAAATTTTAAATGATAAAAATTGGAAATTCAAATATAATATTTGGAATACATCTAATTAAATATAGCAGATGGTAAATTTTCATCTGAAATATGAAAGTTTATTTCTTGTGTAATTTTATTTCAATTTACATCAGTTAATATTTAAGGATGATAAAATGTTTTCCAAATCCGAATATTTTTATACAACAAATTGTAAATCATCTTCTGAGTGAGATGTCATCTATCGTTTCTTCAAATTTTGGCTTCTATTGCTCCGTTTATCTTATTTTCGACAAATCGATAGCATTTTCGGTACCGATTATCGACTTTTGATCGGATGATCGTACCACTGATATCTGTATACCATTTTGATCATTTCGTCGTACTGATCACCACAGTATATTCATCCCAGTGTTTTGGCTTCCCGTACCGTGTGAAATCAATAAAACGATTCTTGTAATGGTACTCGATTTAAAATACTTTTGGACCCCATGACTTCTGCTATCCACCGTGTTAAACCCAATAGCTTCTTGCTATTATTATTTTCCTTAAAATTCAAACGGCTGACTTTTACATTTTCCCACGTTAAATTTATCTATTCATTGCTTCCATTTCCTTTCCTTTGATCATTCGTTAAAAACAAAATATAATAATAGTGAAACTGTTTAGCCAGCTCATTTTTCTCAATCTCCACTTCACCACGTTTTCCCATACAAACGCATCCACAAAGCTTGGACGACCACCAAGCCTCTGTTTCCCTACCTCCTTTCGACGCCACCAACTTGGAGCTTTGCTGCCGAAGCTTCTTCTCTGACCCTCTCATGCAATCTTAGCCTTCCACCATCGAACCCGCCTTGTCTTCGGCTCTTGCCCTTTTTTTATAAGTAGTTATATATATAAGTCATATTATATTATAATCGGTTAGTATATGTATACATATTAGCTGTTTTGAACTGTGTTGTTTGGTTTCATTTAATTATATACTTCATAATATGTTCACTTGCATAGTATTTTATATTTTTCCCTTGTAGTTTTACTAGTGTCCAGTTACACTAGTTCTGTTAGTATACGTCAGTTTTACCTAATATCAAATGATAGTTATATACATACTATTCTGGTTTTATAAGTTGTGTGTTGTTATATGTGGCACCGTGTTTTATTTTCTTGAGTAATAAGTATATTTTGGAAAAATGCTAGTTTCCTATGTTCACAGTTTACATTTGTTTTCATTTATATCTAATATATATTAGTAATATACTCTATGTTGTTACAAAAACAAGGTTTATTTAAGATTTTGTACGTGTTTTTGTATGAGAGATTTCTGTAAGTATATTTTTAAAAGAATGAGTTTTGTTTCGAATGTATATATTTTCGGCTGTGTAAGTTTATATATATCTATATAATTTGCGTCTATATTGGTATATTTATACATACGTACACATGATCTGATATGGGTTTTAAGTGTATATGTTACATATAGTTGTTTGTTTTGTTAAGATATATGCAATCAGTCTGCTAGTATATTTATATCGTGTATGCGTTTTGAATATATAGTTATATACATGTTGTGTTGTTTCAATCTATATATATAGTTACACACATATATTCTTTTGCCTTGTTTCAAAGTCTGCATATAAAATTTATTTTAGTATATATATGTTTCTATTGTTTATAAAGATCTGTTTCTCTATGACCACATCGAAATTAGTATGTATGATATGTTTGTTGCATATACAAGTTCCTATCAGTTTTAGGAAATATGCTTTGAGTCCATACGTATATGTATCTAGATTAATAGTATAAGAGTTTGCATGATTTGTTTTAGGATGAAGGTTTCAATTTTATATAATATATAAATTATAGATTTTGGATATGTGTGTGTGTGTAGTATATAGATTTATAATGTATACAGTTTATATATTATAAGTATATAAAGTTATAAAAGTTGTTTGTTATATATATTAAGTATGTAGTATAAGTTGATCTGTTGTTATTTAGTAAATATATATATATATGTTTTGGGTTATATATTTTATTTAAGTTATATATATATATATAAATATATATTAATTTGTTAACTCCTAATGTACGGATACAAATTTATTTTTATATATATGGTTGACTTTAATATTTGTGTTTAGAGTAAATAATGATTTTTGAAACACAATTACATATATACATATATATATATATATGCATATTAATACGTGCTTGAAATTAGAATATGATTTTGTGTGTGTGCGTATATATACACAATTATATATGTTATATCTATATCAATTCACTTATACCAATTATTTTTATCGATCCAGTTCTGATTTGATTTCGTCAATTTCTATTGTCAGCTTTGCTTGTCAAATTCACGTTCAATCTAGCTTTTCTTTAGATTCATAACTCATTTGATTCTCATTCTTCTCTAGCCTCTAAAGGTGAGCAATCACTCATGACTAACGTTCTTATATTTATTAAATTTGAACGACAATTGAAATATGCTATTGTTAGTTATTTACATTACTATATATATGTTATTACCTGTATCTGTTCACCTGTGACATCTGACACCATTATCTGTTATTTATATTGATGATATATGCCTCTTATATTATTATCATATCTGTTATCACTCTGCAAGTTCCCTGTTAGTATAGAAATCCCTATGGGTTGAAATGATACATACCCGAACGATCTGTAGAATATGAGAAAATCGTTATGGGTTGAAATGATAGACCCAAGCGATTTTCATTGAATTGAATTTTGGGTTTGCGGGTTGAAATGATATATACCCATATATATTTAAATTTCGTGTTGAAATGATAAATATCTGCATCAATTGATCATAGGATAGAAAATTATATACAGACACCGTTGGTCTATGTTTAAATATTTTGAAAATGATTTCTATGGTTTTGGAGAGAAATATATGGTTTAATAAATATTAATTTTTAAGGTATATATACAGATTTGGAAATGATTTCCAAGGTTTTGAAATTGAATTTATTTAAGAATTATACTCAAACAAGTTTGATTTGAAATTTATTAAATTTGAGATATGATTTTATAACTCGATTTTAATTAAAAGTGATTTAAATGAATATTTCAAATTTACATTAGTTGAAGTGATATTTTAGTTTTATTTAAATTTGAAATTTGAAGTTTATTTAAATGATAGTGGATTTATTAAGTAAATATTTCAACCAAATAATAGCAAAGTGAATTTGATATATATATACATACATATATATATATATATAGGGAATTATCAAATTTAGTTTTGAAATTGTGGAATATTTAAAGCTTTGTAATATATTGAAATTGGAACGATTTATTTTATGGTTCAAATTCGTATTTGAAATCGATATTATTTGGAATGGTTTATTGAGAAATTGAATTGAATTGAAATTTATGATTTGAGATTTGATTAAATTTGAATTTGTAATTCGAGTTGATTTGGAACTGATTTGTGAAGTTGAGGAAATTATTTTATTATATAAAGTAATTTTAAATTATATTTAAAATTATTTTATATTTTACTTTATAAATTATTTTAA
Organism: Allium cepa; assembly: GCA_030765085.1. Taxonomy (NCBI): domain Eukaryota; kingdom Viridiplantae; phylum Streptophyta; class Magnoliopsida; order Asparagales; family Amaryllidaceae; genus Allium; species Allium cepa. The sequence continues at coordinate 1,042,855,953 of CM060941.1, read as the reverse complement.
TATAAACTATTTTAATATAAATCATTTTTAATATACTAAATATTTTAATATAAATTATTTTAACTTATAACTCTTTTATATAAACTATTTTACTTTATAAACTATTTTATTATATATACTATTTTAATATCTAAACTGTTTAAGTGGTGGAAGTTATGTTTTCAAAGTTACGAATTTCAAAGTATTATGTTATGGAAGTGTTAAAATTTTAAGTGTTTGGTTTTGAAAGTGTTATAACTTTGAAAGTGCCATGATTTTTGGAAATGATATCGTATTTGGTTTTGAAATGGAAATGATATCGTATAGATATGGTTTTGAAATGGCAATGTTAATTTGGTTTTGAAGTATAAACTGTTTTGAAATGACCACGGTGTTATGATAACGTTTGGTTGTTAAAGAGACCGGGATCGGAAGTTGTCATACTTAATGCCAACTCTGAAAACCAGTTTGACAATTATGTACGCGGTGGAGATACCAGAATGATGTAGGATGGTGGCGACGATCCTATATGATGTATATACATAGATCCGACTCCCGTGAGTTGGCATAAGGTGGCTAAAACAGGAGCAATCGATAGGCTAATGAGGTAGCTCCTCTGATCGGACACACTCCTTCGATGCCATTCTATTACTTTGTGATTGATTAGGTGCACTTTTTGACTTTTTAGGAGTGTGGCTCGAGGTGGCGGTAGCTGCGGTAATGCGTTACCTCCGGTCCGGAAGTGTAATTGGTTTATATATCCTGGCATTGTTGTGCCATGTCACCTACCCTAGCGTGCTTTACTATGAGTTTGATTTGTGTTATACCTATGAAGTAGCCTTTGGTGGCCTCCCGGTCAGGAGGGACTACGGTACGGTATAGACTATTGGCACTATAAAATGTATTAAGGGGGATATGGGTAATGCCTTAATGCTATTTTTAAATAGTTTACTTTACTTTAGACATTTTTATAATAGCGTACATTACTACATAGTAGATAGTTTAATGGATCCTTAGAGGATGGTTATCCCAAACATCCTTTGAGTTACTTGTATTTCAGTTGTTATTTCATTTGAGTTGGATTTATTGATATAAGAATGTTAATCCTGACTCGAATGTTTTGTGTTTTGCTTTACGCTCGGGTCAGACTGAGTGATATAGCTTTTGAGACTTACCTTTGGAGTTGGAGCTTCATTTGGAGATCCATCTATATCTTTTCAGCTTGCAGTTATTCAGTTCATTCCAGTGATGTATTCTGATCTTGTATTTGACTATTGTATTTGAAACTTCTGTTGTATCTTATTTAACTCTGATATATATAGTAGCTTCATGAACTACTATTCATTTTGTTTCCGCTGCATATTTTATATTACTCTATGTCTGTGATTCTGTGATTATTTTATTTACTGTATATGCTGAGTTTGCTAAATATAAATTAACAATTTGGTATTTTTGAGCAATTCAAATCTGCCATGCGTGGATGCGAATGGTTGGAAATATCAGGATGTTACATGATCATACCCTAATTGGGAGAAACCCAGTTAGCATTGCCGCATCTAACACTGTTTTGGTCATTTCCGGTTGATGAGGCCTGAGGCAACGATTAACTTTCACAATCACGAATCACATCACTTTGAATGCCACACGTCCATTTCTGTTTGACTACTAATTGCCTTTCACAAAAATACAACCCTTAAGCTCATACGTCTCAAGGAAGATGTTAAGCTAAGAGAAGTTGCCTTCTCCGCCACCACTGATGTACGTTTTAAAAACCAATGTATATAATCTTAAGAAATGCAATGTCAGAAAAACATCCATACAAGTTGTTCATAAATAGGACAAACCGAAGGTACTTTCCTACCACATTCTATCGGAAAATCCCTAGGATTAGTAGCGAATAGTCCTTGCATTAGATATTTCATAATGAAAAAGCACTGCTACTATATGTATATTGGGATTTTAACCACAAATGATCAATAAGAAGACCCCCGCTATGAAAATCTTGAATATCAATATCATCACAAGCAACCTGCATAATCGTCGTATATACCATGATCCGAACTGGTTTTCGTATAAACCGATCCCGGTCTCTTCACACCAACAACGCAAAAGCGTTTCTCAACCTCACATGAAACTAAATTTCATAGACTTATCACGTCTCAAACATTCAACTTGCTATCCATCGGGCCAAGAAGGAAGCTCGATAAATTGGAGTAATACTCCGCACTATACGAATCAACATCCTCAACACAAACTATAATCAAGCCTACACAGAAGGCTACGTACTAAGTGTACGACTAAATAGTTCCCACTTGAACATCAAGATGAGGAACTAAAATAGCCAAATTTAATAGTCGGTTATTTAACTATCAAAGCAAACAAACAAATATTTAGCACCATAAGCAACCACTAGGCCCTGTTATTAATCCTTCATCAATTAAATCACTTGCTAAATACACTTCAAATTATCTTTTAAAAAGATATAATCTCAAAACCATTTCAACTTTTCTATATTGGAAAACATTTCCATATACTTATTTAATAATAAGTAATTCACAATTCAATTTATTTCAACACTTAGAAAATATTACATATACTTAAATCAGGATTAAGTATATATTTTATTTTGCAAGGAAAACATCCTCTTAAACATCTTTATTTTAGGTCAAACGAATATTGCGTAAAACATCGTTACGACAACCCAAAATCACTAGTATAGGATTCGAAAATTAGATAGATATATAAACCCTAATACTATGCAAAACATTTCTCTTCGAAAATCATTTACTATAACAACACTGTTACAGTCCGTCATTTTCTTATTTCTTGAAAACTTCTATTTCAACAATGAATGTTGAAATCTATGTATTCGATACTTAACACATTTTAAAAATATCTTTCAATCGCTTAACTTCATTTATAAGATCACTTTTTCCAAACCATTCATTTAATTTCAAAAGATTATTCACTATCCAAAATCGTGAATATAGTTCATTTACCAAATCCAATATTTCTACACATTTATTAAAGGATAATCCACTATCCAAAATCGTGAATATAGTCATTTTACCAAATTCATTACTATTGCACATTAAATTAAAGGGTTATCCACTGTCCAAAACCGTGGATGAAATTCCTTTAACAAACTATAATAATTAACTTACCAAGTTCAATTGATTTCGGATTTATAAACAATGTTTATAAATTCACATTTCTATTTTATAAAACTTCCATATATCAAATCCATTTATTAAAAAATTCCAAATTATAAGTTAATCACTTATAATTCTCTTTATTTATAAATTCATTCTTTTATAACTTCACAAATTATATATCTTATTCACTTATAAGATTCATTTATACTTCATTTTAACACTTATAAAACTCATTTTATAATTCCAATATTTTAATTTATAAAATATCAATTTTACAAATCTTCTATATAAACCGTTTACAATAAATCAAAAATCTCCATTAAAACTATTTTACAAAATAGTTCATCTCATATTCCAAAAACCACATATTAATTATATTTTCCAAAAATCATAATTTTTATAACACAAAAAATATAATATTTATTTATTTAAAATAAATCCATTTACTTTAATAATTCAAAATTCAATAAACATCTATTTTCAAAATCACTTGAAAATCCTTTTAAATTTCGAAATCATCACTTTAACATTTTTAAATTACCCAAAATAGGCCCAATGCTGCAGCAGCACTAAATACATCAATCACATCAACCAAAACATCATTTATGACATGATAACAACATTTATCACAACATTTGTAAATAAATCAATACTGGTGAGGAATCTAGTTGGATCTCTTCAACCTATCACCTGCAACAAATATACATATTAGAAATATATGTACAATGTCCGCTTCGAGGTAGATGCGAGTACAAAGGATCATCCGCTCATACGCGGGAATACATAGGGTCTCATATGTTCCAATAAGCAGGAATATATCTAAATACCAATAAATATATAGATAATATATCATATATCATCCACATAATCATCAATTATCATATAATAAATTTATTCTCACTTATATAAAAATATCAGTGAGACAGAAAGAGTGAGTTGTACTCATTTTGGTTCTAATAGCAGTTGCAGTGTTTTATTCCAAATAAAATTAAACAGACGTTTAATTTTATTCAAAATTTATACTAGCTCCAATCAACTCCAAACCAAGTCTAAAATGTAATGCTCGTCAATATGGACCAAACACAACTTGTTTCATAAAAAACGGATCTCGTATGACAAAGTTATGCAATTTTAAACATCATACAAATTATTATATAAATTAATTTCAAATTTTATTTTATTTTTTTAACCTAGCTTATCTCGGCCATTGATTTTCGCTTGAGAGATCTGGGCTGCTCGTGTGTTCTTCTCCAACTCCAGGTTATACACATTCGAACAACCCAAATCGGCCGCCGTTTTTCACGAATTATCGAGCCACCTACGATCACCTAGCCGATGATTGAACACCCTCAAACGAATGGCCATCCCGCTACACCTCCTCGGCCAGAAACACTTGAAACTCAGTTGTCTATCTCGCTTGAAAACCATACACGAAACGTGCGACTTTGAACATGAATTTCCGCCACATCGCTGCTTGAAAATTCATCATCGTCGTATGGATTTGAAGTTCGCAACGTGCTCTAGGACTTTGCAGTTGAAGTCGAGATGTGAAAGTTGATGGATTGTAATAGATTAAGGGAAGAAGTTTGGAAGATTTCGGCCATTAATCATGAAAGTGGCGGCTGTGAAACCCTAGTTAGGTTTTGTGAAAAAAACAGAAAATGATGTCCTTTTATATAAAATTTCACGACACTATTCACCCGAAAAAAATTTGAACTCCAAACGAAGTGTGCCCGTGGCATTTATAATGTTTTACCCCTATTCCTAACACAATGGAATATATATCATGAGCCAATTCAATCATATTTGGAAGATAGGTTTCCGGATCAAACTATTTAAAAAAATTCACTTAAACGGATTTCTACGCGTTTTAGCTTACCATGACTAAACCATAAATCCGATTGATATGAAATTTGAAATCCTACAATAATATAACATTACAGATCCAATGAAACTGGTTTCGTCGGAATCCGAGACTATTTCAAAAATGACTATTTTTATACGTCAATTAAATATCAAAATATCAATTTCTACAATCTAACTTTTAATTCAATTTTGAAAGTTCTCTAACATTATTCAAATTCTAAGAGAATTTATATCAACTTTATAAATCGTTTTCATTCGCATTAAATTCAAATTTCAATTATTTCATCAATTTCAAATATTAAATTAATGATTTAATTATCCAATTAAATTACTATATTCGAAATATAATTTATTCAGCTTATAAATTAACTTGTGAATATTTAAAATCAATTAAATACACGAATTTCAAATGACTGAAATTCTGGGTCGTTACGTTCTCCCTACTTAAAGAATTTCGTCCTCGAAATTACCAAGTAAGAAAAAGTCACAAAATTGATTAACTTTTCAAAAATAATTCATTCAAATTAGATATCAAATTCATTTAAACCTTTTAACTTTTCAATAATCCATTCATTAAACTTCTTATAAAAACTTTTCTAGGTTTTCAAATTCATATATAGTTATTTTTTCAAAACCAACTAATATAATTTAACTTTTAACCCAAAGATCAAAATTTTAGTTACTAAAATTTATTCAAGGTCCTCAAAAAATTTATAACACTTTAAATTTTCAAAATTTTTTGCCAGCGCCTCCTTTACGCGGTTTGATCGTATTAGGGTCACAACATATATATATATATATATATATATATATATATATATATATCACAAATATCCATCTCATCTTCGAGGATGAGGCATCTAGTAGGGGAAAAAGTGTAAAAGTACGATATGTAATCCGAGATACGTACCTTATATATTATTAGCTAGCATATACGGCTAATATAGCGCGAAAGCGAGCTCGAGATGCGAAGCAAACGTCATCCGCACCTACTAAATACTCAACAAACAAATGAGAAACATGTGTATATAGAAAGTAATATCAATATACAACATATACAAATAAAACAACTATATATGCCAATATAGAAAATGCAATCAAAAACAACAAATCCAACATCAAACAACTATCATCCAATTAACATCCAACAAACGAATATCTATCCAATCAGTCCATAACCAAATCAACATTTATTCATTTCTCATTAATATTCAGTGAATTGGTTTTTCAATTTAAATCACATTTGATTCATTAACATTGGATTTTTACTAACATTCGTTTATTCATATTCAATTAGTTTACATTCACCAATTTATATTCAAGTTTTTCACTTCCAATTCAAATCAAATTCCATTGTATTTAAATTTACTTACTTCCACTTTGAATTCAATTATTTAACTTTCACATTCGTTAATTCAATTTCATATGAATTTCTATACAATCAACTGACAACCATTTAACAACTAATGTATAACCGACATTACCAAATTAATTTACTTTGCTTACATTCAATTTGGTTTAATATTCAATTTGGATTGAATTCTAATATTCACAACTTCTTAACTTAAGTTTTATTTAAATTCTTAACAATGACATTTCCAATGCTAATTCATTATACATTTCAAGTTGAATTTCCTTATATAACTCAAATTCATATTCATCACTTCACTTTATTAATTCACTTTGATACCAAAATCAACTTCATTCAACATTACTTAAGTTAAATTTCCTTTTAAACATCATTTTGTTTCACTTAACTTAAATTTCAACTCATAAATCCAATTCAGATTTTACATGTTACCATTTCATAATTCACAAATCTAAAATTTTCTTCTAACTCACCATCTTATTTAACTTTTACTTAAGTCATATTCATATCACTACTCAAATTCAGATTATGTTTTACTTGACAAAATTATTTAACCATTTTAACAATTTGTTTTACTCATATTTTCCAATTCTATAAGTTACACAACATATTTATTTAAACTTCCAAATTCACATTATATAATCACTTACCATTTAAGTTAAATCTCCATTTCAATAACTTATCAAATACAGTTCAATTTATTTAACCTTCCTTTAGTTAAATTTCAAATCATAAATTTATTATGCTACTCAAATTTATTATTTCATATTATAAGTCCAAAATTCATTTCACTTATATTTATCAATTCCAACTTGGATTTCAAATTCAAATTGTGTTTATTAAACGAAACTTAAATTTTCAATTTAATATTGGTAGAAAATCCATCACACAAAAAATCAAAAATGATACAGATGATGCTGCATTCATCACCCTTATTATTTCCCAAAATGGTTGCGAATTCAGTGCTTTAGATTCTTTTAAAAATCCTTTTTATGTTTATAAATCACATTTATAATTCTTCTTGCTTGTATAATTTCACTATTTTACCTCACTTATATAAGATCTATTCCAAATTCTTTTATATTATTTAGATTTATATATGTAAAGACCCGTTTTCCTGTACTCTTTGAATCGACAATAAACCATACATGTCCAACTCAAATTGCATGAAAAGACGGATCATTAAGGATAATAAAGGAAAGTAGACAGAATAGAATCTCACATGAATGGAATAACATATAATATTGAACAAATATTTTTACAGCGGAAAACTTTTAAATACATATATCAGAGTCTAACCTAAATTCAGCTTGGACAATTATAAACATCTGTCTTTACAATTACTGACAAACATTAAACAAAATACACTAAGTACAGCGGATAATAGAATATGCTCACACGTCAATGAATATCTTCTGCCCTCCTCTAGAAAACTCTAACCATCTTCGACTAAACCTGAAACTACTCGGATCTGATCCGAGTATTGAAAATACCCAGATCAGGCTTGATAAACCAGCGTGAGAAAAATTCAATAATAGATGACAGTGTCATATATCAACCTTTGAATAGAAAATCCTTTGAAAAGAAAGAGTATCTCATAAGACCACGCCCACACATAAACATGGACGGGTTTTTACCTTATGATAACTAAAACACTTTTATATCAATACCTTCGATATTATTTCTAATGATATTCTTTGAAAATCTTTGCAAATAAACTTATTAATCATAGCCGAAATTGTTACATTGATTAAATTCCAGCATAATAGGTTTACAATCAAGTCCAAAGTTTCTTATTGGAGAATGGATTTCCATACAAATGACCAGGTGAGGGGACTACCTTCCGAAGGGGTACACCTCTAGATGGATGTCCCGAGGACCATCACAAAGGATCCTCTACCAACACAAGGACGACCTACCTCTGTAACTAGATAGTACCGAATATGTCATCCTCCGGTCATTACCGACCTTTATCCGAGGACCCTCATAGCATACAAACCACAATAATCAGATACACGACGTCATAGCGTGCAAAGATATATCTAGAAAGGATGACTATATCCTAATTGTGAATGACCCACTTAGCCCTGCTGCATCAAACCCTGTTTCGGTCATTTCCGGTTTGATGAGGCTTGAGGCAAACAATTACCTTTTCACACAGCACATATCACATCTTTGAATGCCACATTGCCATTTCCGTTAACTACTAATTTCCTCCCACAAAAATACAACCCTTGAGCTCGTACGTCTCAAGGAGGGTGTTAAGCTAAAAAAAGTTGCCTTCTCCGCCACCACTGACGTACGTTTGTAAAAACCAATGTACGTAATCGATAGAATTGCAATGTCAGACAAATGTCCATACAAGTTGTCCAGGAAAAGGACAAACCGAAGTCACTCTCCTACTACCACTAGTAGCGAGTAGTCCTTGCAATCCAAAAAATCTCCATCACGAGGAGACCACTGCTATAGATAACTCTATAATGGGAGCTACCCAGAGCATGTTCAACAAGCAGTCTTCACGCTATAAAGATCCACGGTCTTCAATAATCATCATCTTCAACAGTTCTTCACGTTCGAATGTATACATTGGTTCGAAGTGGTTTTCGGATATGAATTACTCAAATCCGACCCCGGTTCCTTCGAAATCCAATTATCGATAAAAGTGAATATGAGTATACAGGATTTATTAAGTCTCTTTTCACTTTAATTCTTTTCGGATGATTTCGAAATATCTATTCCTTTTAACTTAGGGTAATTCTAAGTAATTCATTCTTTTGCTTTGGAAAATAACTCATATTTCCTTACTAATTCTTGATCCAAATTTCTTAACTTTTAGTCGGGTCAAAAACAATGTTATTTAAGACATTGTTTACGATAAACCCTAAATCAATCTTAACAAACATTTTGAAGTAAATAGGATCATAGAAATCATTCATCTTTGGAGATAGCTTAACTTTTGGATAATATCAATCTTCTTTTATTTTAGAAAACTTAACAGAATCTTTTTATTTAAGAGCATCTGGGCTTTCCCTTCGATCTGTTCCACCCCTCACCTAAGAAAAGAAAACATAGGTCAGGTAAGTTTAGGGCACTGGTTTCTCTATCCCTAACCTTAGTTAAACACCTTGTTTTATCTTTGCAGATCTCACGGGAGGAACAAATGAACTAGTCGTTTCCGCATACTCAAATTTTTAACTTATTTTGGAATTGCTTACAAATATTCAAAATTATATTTCAAAAACGCTTAATTATCCTTTTTAAAACATTCACAATTTATTCTGGGAAACGTCATTACATTTAAACTCATATTCCAAAAGTTATAGAATTCGCAGTAGAAAAGTGCTGCGGAAAGTGCTAAATAAGCTTATTTTAATTAAATCAACTTTAAAACATTCGATAATTCATATTTTCCAATCCAAATCTCTTTTAAATTATTTAAATAAATTTATCAAATTTATTTCATATTTTTTCATAATTAAATTCGTTCATTTAAACAGATTTCTTGTTATGTTCACTTAACTGCACTAGCGCGATTTTTCTAAAAAATTGATTTGGACTTAATTCAAAATCTACTCAACGAAACTTTAATTTTCTTTCTTCGTTTAGAAGATATGGATATAATAGTCCGAAATTTTCTTATTTCGAAGAATACCGAGCTATATTCCACTCTACACATTCATTTGAACTTTTCGGCGCGAAATCGTGAACTTCCATTGCACGACGCGTCTAATTTTAACTTATTTTTCAATATTTAAAATAATTTATCCAAATTGAATTTTATCACTTATAAAATCATTACAAATCATTTTAAATCAATATTTTCACTTTTTAAAGTATTTAATATATATTTTCACTATTACCATACTATAATATTATTATATTCCTATTATTTTAATATTAAATTTTAAACTCCAATCTCAATTCACTTTCAATTCTAATCTCAAATTAAACATATTTAGAACTTAGTTTTCAAATCCAATTTAAATTTAAACTTCAATTCAACCTCAAACTAAACTTCACTTTTTCAAAATCGATTTCAATTTTAATTTCACTATTCATCTCAATTTCAATTTCTAATTAACAATCCTTTTGAAATCCTTTTTACTATAAATTTTAAATTCTCTTTTATTTTAACTTTAATTTCACTTCTAAATGAAAAGAGACTTATTTTTCCATAATATCTCATATTATTAATGTAACAACCATGTATTTTGTGATTATTTTTAATTGTTTATTTTGATTATTTTATTTGAATTTCTGAGTTAAAAACTTTATTATATTTATTAAAAAGGATAAATTTTATTATTTTAAATATAAATTTTGATTTTTGTGTGAATGATAATTTCAAAACTGAATAAATAGAATATTTCCAGAAAAATGTGTGGCCAATTTGGTCAATCTTTGACTTTTAAATTTAAAATTTAAATATTTGAATTCTTAAATTTGATCCTTAAATATGAAAAAATTAAATTTCAATAATACTGCTTTTCGTTTCGTTGACATCCGATTTATATTGTGAAAGTTATGTTTTTTACAATATTGTATGTAAATTGTTTTATTTAACAAAATTGTCTATTTTAATTTATATAAATAATATTTTATTTGTCATATAATGTTCAAAAATATGTTATATGACATGTTAGGTATATATTTTTATTTTAAACATTTTTGAAAATGATGTTATAATTTTCCAAAGCTTATTGTATTTTATTTTAAATTTTTAAAACCTAGTTTCTATTTTTAAGCTATTTTCTTAATTAATTTACATTTATCTAAAATTTATTTATTTGTTTTTATTCATACATTATTTTTTTGTGTTTTTATTTAATTTATATTCATTTTTCATGTGTTTAAAAATGTAAAAAGAAATTTAAAAATATAAAGAGTTTTATAACCTTTCACATGCCTTTGACTTTTCAGTACCTTTTCATTCCAAATCAACACTTGATTCATTGGCCAACCTTATCTTCTTTCTCAGCCAAATATTTTCATTTCTCACGCACAAAAAAATTTACTTCTCATCAAAAAATTTCGGCCTCCATTTTTGAGAAAAAAATTAGTAAATGTTTTTCACTTTTTTTCCATTTTCTTCTTTGTTTTAGTGTATTTTCATGCCTTGCTTCACTTAGCTTGTTCAACCTCAAGCTCCACCTTCACCACCACCTTGTTCAGCTGCAAAAACCCTCCATCTCCACTGACCTACCTGGCTTTGGCCTCTATGATGCAAGATCCACACAAAAATTAGCAAACACTTCCTATATAATGTCATAGCCGAACTCCAATGCCATCACCATTTTACCATACCTCTTGGCCACCACTTGCATCACCACCACCAGCCTCTACCTGACCCTAAGCCACTTTCACACCATCCTCTAACCTCCACCAAGCCTTCCTGTGCCACTTGGAGCCATGGTCGTGACTTGTAGTTACATAAAATTTCATATTTGTTGCCTTGAATCTTGTCTCATGCCATAAACAATTTCCACTCCTTCACTTCCTCATTATGGCCGACCATATTGATCCATACCTAATCCATTCACACACCATAGCCGAGCATTTTAACCATATGACCAAGCATAGGATAGGTGAAAGCAAGTGCAAGTGGTTTGGTTCTTTGTTATGCAAAAATTCTAGCTTGTTTAATGTTATAATTGTGTTGTATATTTATGTGAAATATTTTTATTTTTGATATGTACAAGATAATAATTTTGGATCTCCCCTCACTTGAATCCGTAGTCGTGCCTTCGTGTTTTTCGGGTCTTTGTTTGTGTGTCAGAATCTGTTATCTCCAGCTTGTAGAGGTGAGTATTTCTCACCAAACATTTTATACTTATATAATAGTAAATTGGCATCCTATGAATCTGTAAATTATATTATCATGTTATAACTACCTATGCTATGATCATATGATGTTCACCTAGTTTATACACCTGTCATATCATCTGTTACTGTTATATAATGTTATTCTGTTTATTTATATCAGTTTACCACACTGCAAGTTCCCTATAGAATAGAATCACTATGGGTTGAAATGATACATACCCGAACGGACTTTAGAATAGGGAAAAATCGTTACGGGCTGAAATGATAGGCCTGAACGATTTTTATTTATTTTATTTACTTGGGATTACGGGTTTGAAATGATAAAACCTGGATTTTCTTTATAAATTATGGATTGAAATGATATATTATCTGTATCACCTGACTTAGGTTAGAAATTATATACAGACCTATGGTTAATATATATATATTTTGAATCTATAAAATATTATAAAATTGTAAGTATTATGATATTTTTGATTTTAATTTAACTTAAAAATGATTTTATAAAGTATTTGTTATTCTATACAAGTTAAATAAGTGAAATAAATAAATAGTATGGTAGAATTTGAAATATAAGTTAATTTTGGAATTTATGATTTTGTTTATAAATGAAGTTTAAGTTATGATGATTGATTTTAATTTGAATTTAAAATGATTTTATAAAGTGTTATTGATTTTCTATAAATTAAAATAGTTAAATAAGTAAATAATAAAAATTGGAATTTGAAATATAACTCAAATTGGAAAGTGTGAAATGTGTTTTAAAATAAAGTTAAGTTCAGAAAAAATAAACTGGAATTTAAGTTTAGTTTATGAAATGGTAATTTAATTAAAATGTAAAGTAAATGAAATGTTATAAATTTGTACATTAATTTTTATAAGTGAATTATAAAAAAAATATAATTAATTGTGAAAATTTCACTTTATAAAATCATAAATTAAAGGGTATGTAAATGATTGTTTTTAAAGTGGAAAAATATTAAATTTTATAAGTTAAAATGATTTAGATTAAACTTTACTTGTTTATGAAATTGTATTGAAAGTTTCGAATTTAAATTTGACAACATTCCTGAAATGCTATCATTTCTAAAGTTGAAGATATTACAACATTTTGTAAATGCTGTAATTGATATAAATGAACTAAACGACTAAATTAAACTAAGGGGTATTATAGCACTTTGTAAATGGTGTAGTTGTTGAAACTAAACTAAAACCTATTACAGTTTTTCTGTAAATTGCTATTTTTGTTAAAATGAATTGTTTTCAAATGTAAATTTCCTTAGCATTTTCTAAATGCTGCGAAAACTGAAACTTCACTATTTTAATAAATTGAAGTGAATAAATGAATTTTGAAAGACTAAATTTTGGGAACTAAATATTTGATTTTTTTTCAAATATAATAACTTTATTTTAATTGGTTTAAATGGATTATTTGATTTGAAATACAAACCATTTTAAATGTAATGGTATTTAAATTAAATAAAATGAATGGAGTTTTGGAATAATATAATATTTTGATAATTTAAATTGAATTTGAAATGATATTAAATTTTGAAATGATATTTGATTTTGAAGTAAAAATTACCATTTTAGAATATTTACCATGGGATGTATTTAATTTATGGTTTAACTGATCCTTAGAGGATAGCCGATCCCAAGCATCCTTTAAGTTATTGTGCATTGCTACAGTTCACTTGAGTTGGTTTACATTATATAAGTATGTATGTCTTGACTCGAGTGTTTTGTGTTTTACTTTATGCTCGGGTCAGCCTGAGTATTTACAGCTTAGCTTTGGATTTCTTTTCTGGAGCTAAGAATCTCTAGAGATTCTGCTTGTCTAGTTATCTATTCCCTTTCAGTTTCAGTTGTTCTATTTCAGTTCTGGTATTTATAAACTTCTATGTATTTGAGATTTCTATTGTATATGTTTTTCAGACTGATATTATGTATTTGTTTTGAGATTTGTTAAAGTAGCTTCATTAACTACTATGGTTTTATTTATTTCCGCTGCGAGTTATTTTGATATTCCTGTGTCTGTGATTCTATGATTGTATTTCATTTGCTTCAATTTTATTTACAATATGGTTTTTTGAGCAATTCAAGTCTGACATGTGTGGATGCGAATGGCTGAAAATATAAAGTTGTTATGGTTGGTATCAGAGCTTTGGTTTTAGGCAAACCTTAGCCTGCGGAGCAAAAACTCATTAGAGATAGGGTAGAAATACCCTAGAATGAGTGAAATCAATCTCAGAATCATTTCCTTATGAGAGAACGTACTTTCGAAGTATAAAATAATTTCCAAATTATTTTTAAAGGATTTTCAATGATTATATTGGTATAAAAATCTTCTTATTTTGAAATCAAGATCTTCTAAACTTCATTCCTTCGGTATCCACCTTGTTAGAAATTTCTTTGGTTAGTATTCAGTAGGATTTAGAAATTCTGTCTTGTTGATCCCGGATCTTTTCTTGATAGAAAGCTATTGTAGTTATGGCAAGATCGGAAGAGCAAAAAGCAGCTCGTCGGGCACGAAGAGCACTAGCCCGTAAGGAACGGGAGGAAGCAATCAAGAAGTGGGAAAGGCTGTGGAGGGAAAGGGAAGGACCTGGTCCCTATGACCATGTCATTTGTTATATGTATCAGGAGAAGGGACACTATGCAGCCATGTGTGGGAAGAGAGTTAAAGGTAAGAAGAGTGAGGGGAAGCGCTTTCGATCCGAGATTTTTTGTTTTAAATGCCGAAAGAGGGGTCACTTTCCAAGTCGCTGCCAGATGGTGAAGAAAGTGAAACCTGCACTTCCTACATCAATTGGCCAATCAACCATTTTCTACCATTGTAGGAAGTTTGGGCACATAGCCAGAGATTGTCCTGAGAGACAACATGGAAGGAAAGCTGTGTATCCACAGTTCGAGAAGGAAGATGGGAGTGTGGTGCATTTATGCCAGAAATGGTGAAGTTGGGGGCATATTGAAGGGGAGTGTTCTGGACCCGTTGAACTACCATTCGGTAGAATTAATACCGATGCTTTGTTAATGTAGGGTGGTATTCTGTGGATCTGTTTGTTAGGTTGCATTCGGTGAACTCTATTGTATCTTTTGCTTAGCTGAAGTTGTCAAACTAAAGATATTTACATTCCTTTTTTCCTATGATATGAAATTTGAATCTCTGTTTGTTTGAAATCTATCCTTGAATCATCCTTCGGAAATTTGTGTTTGGTTGTATTTTGAAAGCATGCATACATCAAACTTATTATTTCGATAAGGATGACCCTATTTTGTATATAAAAGTGAAATGATTCGATAAAGATTATATACCTTTTAAAACGAGAATTTGAAGTTTCGAAAGGATTTGAAATTTTGAAAATTTATAAGAAATTTTATTAAAATAAAAATGATTTATAATTGAAGGGTTCTGAATTTAAATTACGAGGAATCGAACTCCGGTTATTTGAAATTGGTTTTAAGATTTTGGAAAATATACAATAATAATATGATTTAAAGATATTTCTCCGAATAAAATGTTTCAAATGTATTCGAATGAATTCCAAAGATTTCGAAGAGATTTCAAAGAAGTTTCAGGAAAAAAAGTCCAGAACCCATTTATGTCGCTGGAAAATAATTTCGGTGATGAATGCATGCATCATCGACATTGATTTTCAAGTTTATGAGTAGGGGAGAGGCCACTCTAGTAGCTTTGCTATGCGAGTAATTTTGTGAAACCAATTTGGATTTCGGATTTTGAAGTATGGTTTGATATTCGAAAGATAGATGTGTGTGTGTGTGTGTGTATATATATATATATATATTTGAAATAATTTAAAGTAAGCCGGTGTTCAGTCCTCCAGATTCAGATTTGTTTTAGTATAACTTTATCTATTGGAATTGATTTACTGATTTGTTGGTGATTACCAAATTTTGGATTTTAAATACGATTTCTTCGACTATTTTTAAAAGTTCGAGCACTTCCAAATCAAGGTTTAATTTTTTTCAAAGCTAAGTAATCCTGAAAAATATAAATCATTCGATTAGGTAAATGAGTTAAAACTATTTTGTTAAGTAAATGAATAAGACTATTTTGAACTATACTGATATGGAATTTAGTTTTTGGAATGTTTTGAATAAAATTTAGTTTTAAATAGTTTGAAAACGGTAAATTGATCTTTTGAATAGAAATAAATAGTTTAAAGGTTTTAAATGGATAGTTAAACTTGGAAATCATTTTGGGTATAATTGATTTTGAGAAAAATATTTGGTTTTGAAAATAGATTGGATAGTAAACACCCAGTATTCATATGATGGTTTTGGAAATGAATTTGTTTGACCTAATTTTTGTCAATTTGGAAACCAGGATTATTTTCTAAACTTATTATTTTGAGAAACTTTGAAACTTGATATATGTAATTTGGAAGAAATGATTTGGCGAAATCATATATGATTTTGAAACTGAAATGTTATTGAAGGGAATTGAAATTGAGAACTTTGTTTTACTAAATACTTGATTTGGGAGTTATTGAACTTATATAAAATGGATTTGTATATGTATGAAGTTGATTTGAAAACTGTTGATTTGAAAAGGCACTTAATTTGGAAAGTGAAATCTTATATAATCGAAATCTATATACTGTGATTGGATACTATTGATTTTGGAAAATATTTGATTTGAAAATGAAATCTTATATATAATGGACTTTATATAAGTATGATATTTGAAAGTGGAAGGTAGTATATGATATATATCTTTGAAGTAAAGATATGGAAAGTGTCTTCTGCTTGATATCCGCTTTGTGGCCACACTGTGGATTCATTCTATCGATATTATCCTCTCTGATTTAGGTTTTTCGGACATGATACTCGAGTGTTCATCGAATTCCATGGCGATCTCCATGGTTTTATGAGCGCGACTACATAGCTTAATTCGCCTAGCTGAGATAGCCTGGGGGGTACGGATGTTTCCTAAGGGATCCAGGCGTAACCATTGTATATCCTGCGATCTATGTAGGTCGTATTAGTAGCGAAATCCTCCGGCTGGTATAGCTTAAGGGTACGGATGTTTCCTGGGGGATGCAGGCGTAACCATTGTGTATCTACGGTCTATTAGTCATCATGGCTTAATTCGTAGGCTGAAATAGCTTACAGGTACGGATGTTTCCTGGGGGATCTAGGCGTAACCATTGTGTATCTGCGATCCATGGTTGGACAAATATTTTGGTTTGGTTGATTTGTTTGGATTGTACTTTCCATATCTGTTTTTTAAAGGTTTTCCAGTATTTTCACTGTGTTGAAACAAGTCTACCAAGTACCTGGAGAATTCTAGCTTTGCGCCTGATCAACGCATAGCCACAGTCTGTAGGAATGAAAGTAAACTTGTTAAGACATTGAGTTATAAAAGTATTTTGATAAAGTATTATATAAAGGATATTTTGATCATTTATTTTTACTTTTCTAAATAATTTAAAATGTTTTAAATATTGTTTACTTCGAACTATCAAATTTGAATCAAATGACTATTCATCATATTATGGAATATTAAAATGTTAAATATATAGAATTTTAATTGAAATTTAGATGGTTTTAAAATAGTGGTTCATCCTTGTCTTTCAACCTATTTTCCCTTCTAATTATTCTTATCCTCATATCTTCTTCCTCTTCAAGGGTCCTTTCTGCATTGTGGAAAGAGTTGGTTCTTTGGCTTATCGTTTGGATTTGCCCGAGAAGCTTTCTGGAGTGCATGATGTATTCCACGTCTCACATCTTCTATGGTATCTTCATGACCCATCTTGTTTTACCTTCTGCTCTTGATAATTGGATATTGAGCTTAATATGACTGTCGAGAGTAAGCCACTTCGTATTATTGGTGGAGGTACGAAGCAACTAAGAAGGAAATCTGTTAGTCTGATCAAAGTACAATGGAATACTGCTGATCGAGTTTGTACTTGGAAGACGGAGGAGAGCATTCGTGCTTCGAATCCAAAATTGTTCGTTCCAGGTACTATTTTGTTTTCTATCTTGTTTCCTTATTTTCCTGGTTCGTTCTTTTCGAGGACGAAAAGATTTGAGTGGGGGTGAGTGTAACAACCCTGTATTTTGTGATTATTTTTAATTGTTTATTTTGATTATTTTATTTGAATTTATGATTTAAAAACTTTATTATATTTATTAAAATGGATAAATTTTATTGTTTTAAATATAAATTTTGATTTTTTTTGTGAATTATAATTTCAAATCTGAATAAATAGAATATTTCCAGAAAAATGTGGATTTTGGTCAATTTGGTCAAACTTTGACTTTTAAATTTAAAATTTAAATATTTGAATTCTTATATTTTATCTTTCACTATGAAAATAAATTAAATTTCAAGAATACTGCTTTTTTTCGTTGAAATCCGATTTATATTGTGAAAGTTATGCTTTTTATAATATTGTATGTAAATTGTTTTATTTAACAAAATTGTCTATTTTAATTTATATAAATAATATTTTACTTGTCATATCATGTTCAAAAATATGTTATATGACATGTTAGGTATATATTTTTATTTTAAAATAATTTTAAAAGTGATGTTATAATTTTCCAAAACTTATTGTATTTTATTTTCAATTTTTAAAACCTAGTTTATATTTTTAAACTATTTTCTTAATTAATTTATATTTATCTAAATTTATTTATTTATTTTTATTCATACATTATTTTGTTGTGTTTTAATTTTATTTATATTCATTTTTCATTTGTTTAAAAATGTAAAAAGAAATTTGGAAATATAAAGAGTTTTATAACCTTTCACATGCCTTTGACTTTTCACCTTCTTCTTACCTTTTCATTCCAAATCAACACTTGCATTCATTGACCGACCTTATCTTCTTTCTCAACCGAATATTTTCATTTCTCTCACACACAAAAAATTTACTTCTCATCAAAAAACTTCAGCCTCCATTTCTGAGAAAAAAATTGGTAAATGTTTTTCACTTTTTTTCCATTTTTTTTCTTTGTTTTAGTGTATTTTCATGCCTTGCTTCACTTAGCTTGTTCGGCCTCAAGCTCCACCTTCACCACCACCTTGTTCAGCTGCAAAAATCCTCTATCTCCACTGACCTACCTAGCCGTGGCCTCTATGATGCAAGATCCACACAAAAATTAGCAAACACTTCCTATATAATGTCATAGCCGAACTCCAATGTCATCACCACTTCACCACACCTCTTGGCCACAACATGCATCACCACCACCAACCTCTAACTGACCCTAAGCCACTGCCACACCATCCCCTAACCTCCACCAGGTCTGGCCGTGCCACTTGGAGCCATGGTTGTGACTTGTAGTTGCATAAAATTTCACTTTTGTTGCATTGAACCTTGTCTCATGCCATAAACAATTTTCACTCCTTCACTTCCTCATTATGGCCGACCATATTGATCCATTCCTGATCCATTCACACACCATAGCCGAGCATTTTAACTATATGGCCGAGCATAGGATATGTGAAAGCAAGTGCAAGTGGTTTGGTTCTTTGTTATGCATAAATTCTAGCTTGTTTAATGTTATAATTGTGTTGTATATTTATGTGAAATATATTGTTTTGTTTGATATGTACAAGATAATAATTTTGGCTCTCCTCTCATTTGAATTCGTAGCCGTGCCTTCGTGCTTTCCAGGTCTTTGTTTGTGTGTCAAAATCTGTTATCTTCAACTTATAGAGGTGAGTATTTCTCACCAGACATTTTATACTTATATAATTAGTAAATTGACACCCTGTGAATCTTTAAATCATATTATCATGTTATAATTTCCTATGCTATGATCATATGACGTTCACCCTATTTATACACCTGTCATATCATCTATAACTGTTATATAATGTTATTCTGTTTATTTATATCAGTTTATCACACTGCAAGTTCCCTATAGAATAGAATCACTATGGGTTGAAATGAAACATACCCGAACGGACTTTAGAATAGGGAAAAATCGTTATGAGCTGAAGCTTGAGCGATTTTTGTTTATTTTATTTACTTGGGATTGCGGGTTTGAAACGATAAAACCCGGATTTTCTTTATAAATTACGGACTGAAATGATATATTATGTGTATCACTTGACTTAGGTTAGAAATTATATACACACCTGTGGTTATATATATATATATATTTGAATTTATAAAATATTATGAAAATGTAAATATTATGATATTTTTAATTTATATTTAATTTAAAAATGATTTTATAAAGTATTTGTGATTTTATACGAGTTAAATAAGTGAAATAAATAAATGGTATAGTAGAATTTGAAATATAAGTTAATTTTGGAATTTATGATTTTGTTTATAAATGAAGTTTAAGTAGTAAGAAAATATGATAATTTGATTTTAATTTGAATTTAAAATGACTTTATAAAGTGTTATTGATTTTCTATAAATTAAAATAGTTAAACAAATAAATAATAAAAATTGAAATTTGAAATATAACTTAACTTGAAAAATGTGAAATGTGTTTTAAAATAAAGTTAAGTTCAGAAAAAAATAAAATGGAATTTAAATTTAGTTTACGAAATGGTAATTTAATTAAAATGTAAAGTAAATGAAATGTTATAAATTTGTACATTAATTTTTATAAGTGAATTATAAATAAAAAATTAATTGTGAAAATTTCACTTTATAAAATCATAAATTAAAGGGTATGTAAATGATTGTTTTTAAAGTGGAAAAATATTAAATTTTATAAGTTAAAATGATTTAGATTAAATTTTACTTGTTTATGAAATTGTATTGAAAGTTTCGAATTTAAATTTGACAACATTCCTGAAATGCTATCATTTCTAAAGTTGAAGATATTACAACATTTTGTAAATGCTGTAATTGATATAAATGAACTAAACGACTAAATTAAACTAAGGGGTATTATAGCACTTTGTAAATATTGTAGTTGTTGAAACTAAACTAAAACCTATTCAGTATTTCTGTAAATTGCTATCTTTGTTAAAATGAATTGTTTTCAAATGTAAATTTCTGTAGCATTTTTTAAATGCTGCGAAAACTGAAATTTCACTATTTTAATAAATTGAAGTGAATAAATGAATTCTGAAAGACTAAATTTTGGGAATTAAATATTTGATTTTTTTTCAAATATAATAACTTTATTTTAATTGGTTTAAATGGAATATTTGATTTGAAATATAAACCATTTGAAATGTAATGGTATTTAAATTAAATAAAATGAATGGAGTTTTGGAATAATATAATATTTTTGGTAATTTAAATTGAATTTGAAATGATATTAAATTTTGAAATGATATTTGATTTCGAAGTAAAAATTACCATTTTAGAATTTTTACCACGGGATGTATTTAATTTATGGTTTAACTAATCCTTAGAGGATGGGCGATCCCAAGCATCCTTTAAGTTACTGTGCATTGCTACTGTTCACTTGAGTTGGTTTACATTATATAATTATGTATGTCCTGACTCGAGTGTTTTGTATTTTACTTTACGCTCAGGTCAGCCTGAGTATTTACAGCTTAGCTTTGGATTTCTTTTCTGGAGCTAGGAATCGATGGAGATTCTGCTTGTCTAGTTATCTATTCCCTTTCAGTTTCAGTTGTTCTATTTCAGTTATGCTATTTATAAACTTCTATTTATTTGAGATTTCTATTGTATATGTTTTTCAGGCTGATATTATGCATTTTTTTTTGAGATTGATTATAGTAGCTTCATGAACTACTATGGTTTTATTTATTTCCACTGCGAGTTATTCTGATATTCCTGTGTCTGTAATTCTGTGATTGTATTTCATTTGCTCCAAATTTATTTACAATGCGGTATTTTGAGCAATTCAAGTCCGACATGTGTGGATGCGAATGACTGAAAATATCGGGTTGTTACAACTAAAATATGGTCTTTTTAAACAAAGGGATTACTTAATTAATATAAATTTGATGTCCAAATTATCATCACAACCATACAACAATCATATACATTAACATATTCAATACGGTAAATGTCATAACATTACTATGGATTATCCAACATATTCAAACAATCAATCAAACATCCATATCATCAAATAGTGATTATCTAACATAACAATTAAACATGATAATCAATATAATTCAAAAAGCGGTGAAAATTTCTCACCTTCATATCCACTCCGTCAAACTTCTCGTAGACTACGTGCTTTCGAACAACACGCTTTTCCCGAATGACTTGAATTCTCACCTTAGCTTATTTCTTTGTGAACGCTTTTGTTTTCCTTCCCTTTTCTTTTTCTTTTCTTCTTTTTTTCTTTCGTTTTTTTTATATGGAGGAGAGGTTGCACGCCCTTGGTGGGAGGGGGTATGGCCTTGGATTTAGGAGTGTAGGAGGGTGTAGGAGGGTGTAGGAGGGTATG
Source organism: Allium cepa (assembly GCA_030765085.1). Taxonomy (NCBI): domain Eukaryota; kingdom Viridiplantae; phylum Streptophyta; class Magnoliopsida; order Asparagales; family Amaryllidaceae; genus Allium; species Allium cepa. The sequence goes on along the minus strand of CM060941.1, from coordinate 1,042,833,387 downwards.
AGGCTCGGGTTTTGGTGTGTGGTGCTCGGCCTTGGGGTGTAGGGGCTCGGTCGTGGTGGGTGTAGGGGGTAGGCGTGGGTTGTGGGTGAGGAGGAGGTGGCATGGCTTGGGTATGTGAGGAGGAGGGGGTGTGAGGCTCGGCTTTGGGGTTTTGGAAGGGGTAGGTGGAACTAAGCTTGGTTTTGGTGATGTAAGGTGATGGTATAGGAGTGTGGAGGTGATAGCTTGAAGATAGAAGGGAAATGGTGGAAGTAGAGAAGGTTTTTTTGGAAATTTTATGAAATGAAAGTGAAGAGGAAATGAAGAGATTTATGGTTGTATTTACAAGTAGAGATTTTTAGTGGTAAATGACATTAATAGCCTCTTCATTTTTGAATTTAATATACATTTTCTTTTATGTGAAAAGAGAGATTTGATATATATTAATGGTGATGGTAAAAATATAAATGATTACTTATCATTTCTTTCTTAGATTTTGTGTTTTAAAGGGAAGACTTTTTTTGTGATTTGATTTGCATTAATGGTGGGTTTCCGTGTCATTAATTCCTTAAATTAGCTTTCTTTTCACTTTTCATTTGCTCATTTTCTATGCATAAGTATAACATCTCATTAATGAGATGAGAAGTAAGGTAATGATGTTGTCTTATAAAAGCTTTAATTATTTTTAAATTTGTCAAATCATGCTTTTACATCTTTTTATATTTATGTAAATATTTTCAAAAGTAAACTCTTTTTGTTTTTAGTGCTAAATGTAGAATGTTTAAATAGTTTGTAAACTTGTATTTATAAGTTAGAAAATGTATCAAGTTACAACAACTTGTCGACAATTTGTTTTGGTTGAAAACGGTGTTTTCGTCGATAAATTTTACAGTCAAAATTTGACCTTTTTATTAAGCTATATATTGAAGTAAACCAAACTTTAAAATGAACTTTTTATTTCTTTAAATAAATTAAAACAAGTCTCTTTCTATTTAAAAATCATATTTAAATAATACCAAAATCTCTAATTTTACAGAGTATGTAAAACTGACAAAATGCGACAAATTTTGGTTATTTTTGTAAGACGATTATTAACATACTTTTAAATATAGAAATTTACTTTTATTATCTTTATTAAATGTTTTAAATAAGATTTACCTTTTTAAATAAATATTTAAATCCATTATTTAAGCCTTTATTTATTCTTAACAAAACTTAACTTTTGTCAATTTGTTCTAAAATATAAATTTATACTTTTTAATTTATTGACTATAAGAATAGATAATTATTTATTATATATAACATATTTATTTAAGATTTAAACTCCTTTTTAGATTTAAATCGAACGAAATCTCTTATTTTCGAAGTAGCAAAATTACGGGTCGTTACATTCTCCCTTACTTAAGAGCATTTCGCCCTCGGAATGAAATCAAAGATACAGAACTATAAAGGTCAACAATATATGTCAAAGAAAATATTACCACTAAATACCAATCATAAAATACTCCTAGTCCCAACCTGAGTGCGTACTACACACTTGAGGTAAATACGAAGTCACAAGTCAACTATCTATGTTAGTCAACCCAAAATATCATTCAAAAAAAAGACTACATCACATATCTTAGCGCGTACTACGTGCTTAAGATAATCACAACGGCTATAATACAACAACCCAAAAGATGTTCCAAAGTGAAACACTACTCATCGGATGAACCCTCAGATGGTGCTTCCAAGTCTATCTCTTCTGGTTCCTCATCTTCCTCAACTGGATCCTCCTCATCTATCTCTGGGGCTATGTCCCAACCTAACGGCTGCCACTGCTGGCCTCTTGGGATCCATGGCTCATGCTGCTCCATCACAATATCCTCTAAACCAATATCCTCGGCTACCATCGGAACGGGAGATCCTATCTCCTGAATGGGCGTACCCATATCCCAAATAATCTGCTCATCATCCTCCTAATCATTTTCCTCGTAAAACCTCGAATTGTAAATCCCCGAGACTTCCGTCTCTATCTCCATGGGCTCTCCGATCAGTGGCTCGATCCCCATGGGCTCCTCTTCCTCCGGTTCCTCATCCTCACTCAAGGGGTCTAACATCCAGTCATCTGCCTCGTCATCTGCCTCTGCTCCTGCATCGATCTCTATGTCTACGAACAACACATCCTCATCATTTGGAATAACTATTAACTCCTCATCGTCGGAGATATCTATCGGGTGGTCAAATGATCCTGCTGCTACCCCCGAGGTCTTCTTACTGGTATATCTTCCTCGTCAGTCGTGATCGGCGTATCAAAAACTTCCAAGTCTCCGTATTTAGCTAAGGCTTCCCTAAATCTTTGCCTAAGTGCTAGTCTTTCGGCCTTAGTTGGTTTCTACAATTTTATATATGCGAACTCAAAATTAGTTATCATTTCCTATCAAAGATTCCATTTTCAGCTTAATTTTTTAATCTCATTTTATAAGTGCTTCTTACTTAATTATTATCATTTTTTTTCTAATGGGTTCTAGCAAAATTTGGATATTGACAAAATAGCAAAATGATAGTTTATATATTGATTCCAAAATACATTCATACTAAGTGATCTCTAAGAAGTACACTCAAAATTTTTATAAAAAGTCATACAATACTTAGAAAATGCTTACTTATACATGCTTAACTAAATTAGACTTCCACTATCCCTTTTCCTTTTTCTACAGCAGTTGGTGGACGAGTAAGGGTAACAAAAGGCCTCGGCTGTTCTGCCGCCTTGAGCATTGGACAGTCTCTGGCGATATGTCCTAAAATGTGGCAGTAATAACAACTCTTGGGGACAGTTTTCTTAAAGGTTTTGACGTTTGCTCCTAATTTACATTCTTTTGCAAGGTGACCATTTTGTTTACAATTAAAACAATGAACTTTGCTCGTCTTATGCCCTTTTCTCTTAGTTGGTGCTTCAGTAGTCGGCTGTAGAACGGCATCTTCGAATTTTAAGGTATTGCTTATCATTTCCTTAAAGGATCCATAGATGAAGCTTACCATGCTACACTGAAGCTCATCACATTTTCTTAACCAATCCTTAACTTCTATGATCTTTTCTGATCCCGAGAACTTTCTTTGTCTGAAGAACTCGAACTTCCAACAAAGTGAAGCGAAGTTCAGTGGGTTTGGTCATTCCTGAAAAGAATATCATTTCTCTTCACATTATCATCAAATACCTTATAGTCAAATTGTGAAACTTAATTCACAAGGTATTTGTTCTTATTTACCCATTTTATACTTATCAAATCATTTATCATTTCTTAAGGCTGAATATCTAGGGTTATGAAAGTTCTAAGTTATAGTTTTCAAACAATTGATTTTTATAGGAATAACTTATGATCAAATTGTGCAATTCTAATCACAAGATATTCATATATTAGTTTCACTAAGCAAAATTACAATCAATTCTTAATTTCTAACCCAAAAGATAATAATATCCCCTTTAATATTTATAATATAAACCCAAGGTAAAATTATTTCATTTACCAATTTCTTTAAAACAAAATCATTTTTATAAAATTAACAAATACGCTCTCATATATAATACTCTCATAACTCATTCTAGGGTGTTACTAACTCTATTTCTAATGAGTTACTCATCCTAGGATATTATTAATCCTATCTCTAATGAGACTTTACCCATAACAGAGCCAAGGTTCTCGCTTAACCTTCAGCTCTGATACCAAATATAAAGACCCGTTTTTCCATACTCTTTGAATCGACAATAAAACACACATGTCCAACTCAAATTGCACGAAAAGACGGATCTTTAAGGGTAATAAAGAAAAGTAGACAGAACAGAATCTCACACGAATGGAATAACATATAATATTGAACAAATATTTTTACAGCAGAAAACTTTTAAATACATATATTAGAGTCTAACCTAAATTCAGCTTGGACAGCTATAAACATATGTCCTTACAATTGCTGACGAACATTAAACAAAATACACTAAGTACAGCGGATAATAGAATATGCTCATACGTCAATGAATATCTCCAGCTCTCCTCTGGAAAACTCTGACCATCTTCGACTAAACCTGAAACTACTCGGATCTAACCCAGGTATTGAAAATACCCGGATCAGGCTTGATAAACCAACGTGAGAAAAACTCAATAACAGACGACAGTGTCATATATCAGCCTTTGAATAAAAATCCTTTGAAAAGAAAGAGTATCTCATAAGACCACGCTCATACATAAACACGGATGGGTTTTTACCTTATGATAACTAAAACACTTTTATATCAAAACCTTTGACATTATTTTTAATGACATTCTTCGAAAACCTTTGCATATAAACTTATTAATCTTAGCCGAAATTGTTACGTTGATTAAATTCCAGCATAATAGGTTTACAATCAAGTCCGAAGGTTCTAATTAGAGAATGGATTTCCATACAAATGACGAGGTAAAGGGACTACCTTCCGAAGGGGTACACCTCTAGATGGATGTCCCGAGGACCATCACAAAGGATCCTCCACCAACACAAGACCGGCTTACCTCTCTAACTAGATAATACCGAATATGTCATCCCCCAGTGTTACCGACCTTTATCTGAGGGCCCTCATAGCATGCAAACCACAATAATCAAATACACGACGTCATAGCGTGCAAAGATATATCTAGAAGAGGATGACCATATCCTAATTGGGAATGACCCACTTAGCCCTGCTCCATCTAATCATGTTTCGGTCATTTCCAGATTGATGAGGCTTGAGACAAACGATTACCTTTTCACACAGCACATATCACATCTTTGAATTCCACATTGTCATTTCCGTTAACTACTAATTGCCTTCCACAAAAATACAACCCTTGAGCTTGTACGTCTCAAGAAGGGTGTTAAGCTAAGAGAAGTTGCCTTCTCTGCCACCACTAATGTACGTTTGTAAAAACCAATGTACGTAATCGTTAGAAATGCAATGTCAGACAAACGTCCATACAAGTTGTCCAGGAATAGGACAAACCGAAGGCACTGTCCTACTACCACTAGTAGCGAGTAGTCCTTGCAATCCGAAAAATCTCCATCACGAGGAGACCACTGCTATAGATAACTCTATAATGGGAGCTACCCAGAGCATGTTCAACAAGCAGTCTTCATGCTATAAAGGTCAACGGTCTTCAATAATCATCATCTTCAACAGGTCTTCACGTTCGAATGTATACATTGGATCGAAGTGTCGGATAGAAATTACTCAAATCCGACCTCAGTTCCTTCGAAATCCAATTATCGATAAAAGTGAATATGAGTATATAGGATTTATTGAGTCTCTTTTCACTTTAATTATTTTTGGATGATTTCGAAATATCTACTCCTTTTAACATAGGATAATTCTAAGTAATTTATTCTTTTGCTTTGAAAAATATCTCAGATTTCCTTACTTAATTCTCGATCCAAATTTCTTAACTTTTAGTCGGGTCAAAAACAATGTTATTTAAGACATCATTTACGATAAACCCTAAATCAATCTTAACAAACATTTTGAAGTAAATAGGATCATAGAAATCATTCATTTTTGAAGATTGCTTAACTTTTGGATAATACCAATCTACTTTTATTTTGGAAAACTTAACAGAATCTTTTTATTTAAGAGCATCCGGGCTTTCCCTTCGATCTATTCCACCCCTCGCCTAAGAAAAGAAAGCATAGGCCAGGTAAGTTCAGGGCACTGGTTGCCGCATCCCTAACCTTAGTTAAACACCTTGTTTTATCTTTCCAGATCTCACAGGTAGGACAAATGTACTAGTCGTTTCCGCATACTCAGATTTTCAACTTATTTTGGAATTTCTCATAAATATTCAAAATTATCTTTCAAAAACTCTTAATTATCCTTTTTAAAACATTCACAATTTATTCTGAGAAACATCGTTGCATTTAAACTCATAATCCAAAAGTTATAGAATTCACAGCAGAAAAGTGCTACGGAAAGTGCTAAATAAGCTTATTTTAATTAAATCAACTTTAAAACGATCGATAATTAATATTTTCCAATTTGGATCTCTTTTAAATTATTTAGATAGATTTATCAAATTTATTTCATATTTTTCCATAATTAAAATCATTCATTTAAACAGATTTCTTGTTATGGTCACTTAACTACACTAGCGCGATTTTTCTGGAAAATCGATTTGGACTTAATTCAAAATCTACTCAATAAAACTTTGTTTTTCTTTCTTCGTTTAGAAGATATGCATATAATAGTCCGGAATTTTCATATTTCGAAGAATTCCGAGCTATATTCCACTCTACGCATTCATTTGAACTTTTCGACGCAAAATCACGAACTACATGTAGGATCTAGATTAACCCTAGAGGGGAGGTGAATAGGGTTATGGCAAATTTTCTCGATTTAAACGTAAAAACAAACTGCAGAAATAAATATGTTGAAAAGTAAATCACACACAAAATTTACCCAGCTTCGGCAACCCCTACCTACTGCTGCATTCCCAGATTTTTATTAGAATTAAACAGTATCCCGCTTACAAACACTCTACTAGACTCGCAAACCCTTTTGCTCCACTAACAAACACTCTCATAGACTCGCACACCCTGCTCCGCCTATAGAGTTTCGCTTACTCGCAAACTCTGCTCCGCCTATAGAGTTTTGCGAACTCGCACACCCTGCTCACTGAACTAATTCTAACTAGACAATCTGACACTACCTACAACCTAGGTGGTGATTTACCAATTCTTGACTCGAAAAAGAAAAAACAACTTCAAAAATAAAACAGGAGCAAAAATTAAAATACAACTTTGAATCCGTAATTTTTGCTCAAATAAAAAATTAAAACCTATTAAAATTAGACTAAAACCCTTTAAAAATAAAACCCCCTTTTTTATAAATCACGGCCCTTTTATTTTTAGCCCGATCCAATTCTTGTGAAAAATGTCGGCCTCTTTATTCTTCCTTCTGAGTGCAATTGCGGCCGATCCCTTTGTCGAATTAGGGCTTCGGCTTCTTTCTCGAATTAGGGCTTCGGCTCTGGTTTGTGATGCTCTTGCTCGCGCTCGTTCTCTGATGAGTGATTCTGGTTGCTTGGCTCGCTCATTCTCTGATGATCATTTCTACTTTCGCTTTGTTTCGCAGCCGCTCCTTTGATCGAGTTTGATAGATTGGTATGTATACTCTTTCGTTGCTTGTTTAATTGCTTGCTTGACTCGATTGTTGCTTCACTGCCGATGATGAACTTGGGTTTATAGTTAGTTTTGACTTGATTTTTTCCCCCCTTTTCCATGATGATTTGGATGATGTATTTATATGAATTCTGGACACTTGATTTTGCTCGTATCAATTCGATACTTTCCTAAATTATGTTTTCCTGATGCACACGACTTTCCTGATATATTTTTAGACTTGATACTCACGCTTGAGAACGTTTGATTTTCTCTTGATTGATACGGCATAAACTTTCCTATTTTAATTTGCTTTGACTTTGGACTTTTTCAAAGATACGAATTGGATTTTTGAATTCTGACTTCGGTCATCTCGTAGTCTTCGTCTCTGGCCATCTTCTCTGGTCAGTTTTAACCTGACCTTCAATTTATATTCTTTAGTCACTTATGCATTGATTCACTTATTCATGCATTCAACATTGCCATTCTATTCACTGTTCATCGTTTCTCGGCATTGACTTCTGTATATTTTCGAGTTGCATTTGGTCTGCACTTGTGTATATTCTCGAGTTGCACACTGCTTGTTAACTACTGCTTCAACTTGTTACTTCTGGAGTTGTTGTAGTCTTTGTTGTCTGCACTTGTATTTGATATTGCAGTTTCTGGCCTTGTATCATGATGCAGTCTTCATTAGCCCGTGTGCTTGTTTGTGTGTTGTATCATGATGCACTTGTTATCTTCACTGTGTCATCTGCACTTGCATTGCTGTTTGGTGGTGCATTTTGTTGGTCTTCATTTGTGTTTGTTACTGTCCTATATATGATGTATGAACTGCTGTGTTGATCACTGATGCATTTGAAGCTGGTTTTGTTGTCGTTGCTATGCAGTTGCTATGCCTTGTAGCTTGCTACTGACTTGTGTTCCATTTATTTGCTCTGACTTGATGATGTCTTCGACTTTCACTGAGTTTGTTGTGTATACTTGTGGCTGGTCATTGAAACTGGCTGTTGTTGAGTTGATATACTTGTGGTGCTTTCATGTGGTTCCCACTGTGTTGCATTGAGTAGCTGAACTTGTTTCAGTAGTTAGTTCGAATTGCTGTTGCTCTGACTTGTATCACTGCATCCATTCTGGTTGGTGCAGTATTTATGTTGTTGTTCCCTGGACTTGAACTTGATTGTTACACATCTTCAAATCTGCCTGTTTCATTAAGCTTGATCTCTGATCTGTTCACCTGTAGTCTTACTACTGTGTTGCATTGAGTTGCTGTCGTCTGCACTTGCACACTCCATACTTTGGTATTGTTCCATGCTGTTACCTAGTCGAGCTGTGGTCTTCAAGCATATTGCCGTGATTGTAGTTTGCATTATGTTGCTTGTATCACTAGTTGGTCTGAATTTTTGCTGCAATCTTTATTGAGCTTGTATTGTCCACTGCCCATGTGTACATGTTGATGAACTGTGTACATTTGCCTGAGTTTGTTTACTTGATGGCATTTCTTTGTGATCTGCCTTATATTGAACCCAGTTTTAAAAAACTCAGGTTTGACCTTGTGCTCGTGTCATGATTTTCAATGTATTGCACGTGAGTTGAACCCGGTTTTTCATTTCGGTTTGACCTGTGCTCACCTGTCCCTGTAAATTATCAAGTGTATATCGATGTGCACGGCCTTGTGGCATGTACAATGATACACTGTGCATGTCACATTGTTTGTGTGTGATGAATCCAAATGTAAATGATGACGAACAACCCTAATAATTGAGGCAAATCATATTTTCAAGAATCATATTTCATTTTATATTGCAAAAATATTTCTTTTTCAATTTTACTGCGTTAGTGAATATTTTTGCAAATTGCTCAGATGCTGGATTCAAACTGGAATGCAGTTGAAGACAAAATACGAATGTGTGTGATATGTAGTGAGGAAATTATGTAAACTGAATTGTGATGTATTCAAAAATGTATATGTATAGTGTGAGCTTGAATTTGTACTATTCAAGATTGTAATAAATATTTGTTTGAATAAAATTTCTGTTTGAATTCAAATTCTGTGTAATTTGTTTTATTCAACAAATATTTATTTAATCTATGAAAAACAAAATAGTACATTACCAAATACATTTATGAATGTATATATGTTTATTATCATCAAACAAAAATCATATACTTGCATATTCCACAATCTCCCCCTTTTGATGATAACAAACATATATTTAAGATTTTGACCGTATTAAATGTATTTGATCAATGATATACTCTAATTGCTCCCCCTATTTATATGCTTCCTCTCTACATGATGCTCCCCCACATATATGCATACAAATAGAAATATATAAATGAGCCTAGATGCAAATGGAAAATTATTTGACCTTTGCTTGATTCTATTTGACAAAATCTTAACTTTTCTCTCCCCTTTTTGTTATCAGCAAAAGAATAATAGTGTTAGAGAAAAATAGAGATTAAATGATCAATATTAATCCAACATTAAACTCAAATTGAACATAAATATTCAATAAGAATCAACCAAAAATCATAACTACCCTTGTTAGACGCATATTCCACTTTTAGAATGATGGAAATGGTATTCTCATATAAAATCATACAAATGTATCTACTTGTGGTACATTTATATCAGGAATTTGAATATCTACTAATCATGCATAACTGTTAGGACTTTTAAATGAGATTAGTAGTATTCCAATTTAATTTTAAAAAAGAAATCAAGTATCTTCTAACCACGCATGACCGTGAGGACTTTTAAATGGGATTAGAATCAACTTGTCTATTTAATCAATTAATTTTGATATGCGTTCCATACATGCATAACCGTAAGGACTTTTAAATGAGCATGAAAACGCATAATCAAAAATCCAAGTAATTCACCCATGCATAACCGTGAGGATTGTTAAATGAGAGTGAATACTTTGGATATTTATTTATTTTTAAAAGAAATGTGACATGAAAAACAAATGATTCCTGATTATAGTACCATATATCGACAAACTATATTTAAGATTTGATAAACCATGGTCGATAGAAATATGATAGATAAAGAAATGGTCATGGAATCTTTACCCAACAAAAAGTTTTATAACTCTTGTTTGAATTCGTAAAGAAAATTTTCAAATATACTCTCTTGAGTAATGTATGTTAAATATCAACACTTATCACCTTTTCAATCACTATTTATGTTTTTGATAATTAGGAAGTTTGATTAGTCAAAATTTGTCCTTTAAAATCAAACAAAAATGACTAATATGAAAATATGGTCAAAAATGATTTTCTCGAAGGGGTTATATGAGAAAATAATTTCTGCTATTTGAAAATTATTTGAAATGAAAAATATGCAGATATTTTCTTTGAAAAACGATGCAGCAAATGAATGTTTCAAAAATTAATCACGTTCAACTAGTAATTTTTCTATTAACTAGATTACCAGTGTAATCTGCATTTGAGTTTCTCTTTCAATCCGAAATATCACTAACTAAAATTGATAATCCAGACAATGAAGTGTGCATCAAAAATTTCAAACTCAATTTTTCACAGCATTTTAAATGACATTCTCTTGAATTTGGATTGAAGCCATGTAAATAATCAGAAAACCGTGAATATAGAGTTAGCCAAAAATAACCAAATGTATCCAATAAAACACTATGTTTAATCCAAACAAATATGTATGAAGTAATTCAAAGAGTGGTGTTTTTGCATAAATGTAATTGACTAATTATATAGAACAAGTCAGAATCAAAATCATCATCACACCATTATCACAATTTTGGCTGATTTAATTCAGAATATGGTGCAGATTATCACAGTTAATTTATCGATCAAATAAATATACCTTCACCTGTTTTACCTTTACGATAATTTCTCGTGATTGCCCATTGTGATTCTGTCACCTTTTTACTAGAATAAGGAACTTTTGCTTTGTCGCCCATTGTGTTTCTGGAACAGCCAAAATCCAAAGAACGCCGTTGTTGTTCCTTAGCCTGCCACCATACCTACACGATGAAAGATTTTTGTGACCTATTTTTTATAGGTCCATAATTGTTAGTGGCTGAAGCATTGTGAATAAACAATCCCTTTGGAACCCAAACTTGTTTAGTCCTTTTATTCTTGTTCCAATAGACAAGAAATTTGTTTGTAGAATTCTTAGGAACCCAAACTTGTATAAATTTTGTGTTCTTGTTCCTATGACTACAATTTTCAACACGATTTCCAATTATTTCACTTCTAGCAAAGATACTCCTACCTTTTGCATTATCATCAACTTGTGTTTTCCCAAAACCTAATCCTTTTCTGTTGTTAGCAAAGAGTTGATTTCCCAATAACATGTTAAATGATTTTTCTCCTCTTGAAAAGTTGTTCAGAGATTTCTCAAGGTTTTGAACTTTGGTTTTTAGTGTTGTGTTTTCAGTGACAAGTGAGGTGCATCTATTTATAAAATCCTTTTTCCTAGTGTCAATGATTTCCTTAAGACTCAAGTTTTCTTTTTCAAGATTCTCAAAGTTATTCCTAAGTTTTGATAATTCTGAATCTAAAATCTTACAATTTTTACATTCTAGGTTTTGAATATTTTCAAGTTCAGTTTCTAACCTAAAATTTTCACGAGCAAGTTCTCTCCTATCAGATTTCAGTTTTTCAATTTTAGATTCAAGAGCATCAACTACTTTAGTGAGATCAAGACACATAAAAACAAGATCTCTATAGGAATACTCACCTGCCTCACTAGATTCCTCTGAGCTTGCTTCTGAATCTGATTTCGCCATACAACACAAGTTAGCCTCCTCTGAGCTGCTATCCGAAACTTCCTCTCCTTCTTCATCATCCCAATTCGCTGCAAAGACCTTCTTCGTCTTTTTCTTTCCTCGATTGTTTTTGAGAAGTGGGCATTCTTGTTTGAAGTGGCGAGGCTTGTTGCAGTTATAGCACGTCAATTCATTATCAGAATTGTTAGACTCTCTTGACCTATTACCAGAAGTTTTCTTCTTGCGTGGCTTGAATCTTGACCATTTTCTAAGATTATTGACAGCCATTGCAAGCTCTTCAATTGGATCTTCTTCATCTTCATCGCTCTCTTCTTTGCACTTTAAGGCAATCGTCTTCTTTTTTGATTCGGAGTTGTTGCGTTCCTCCTTTGCTTTTAGCTCAAGCTCATATGTCATCAAGTTGCCAATCAACTCCTCCATGCTTAGTTTACTCAGATCTTTCGATTCTTATATTGCCGTGACTTTTGCCTCAAAGTTCATCGGTAAGACTCGTAGCAACTTCCTCACAAGCTCTACCTCAGTGAATACCTTCCCAAGTGCTCTAGCGTTGTATACCAAAGTTGAAAAGCGTCCAAACATGTCCTTCATGCTCTCGCCTTTGTCCATCACAAAGTTCTCGTATTCATTGCTGAATAGGGCTAGACGAGACTCCTTGACTTGAGAAGTTCCTTCATGTGTCACCTCCAAGGTATGCCAAATTTCCTGTGCTGTTGTACAATGAGAAATTCTATTAAATTCATTTTTATCAAGAGCACAGATCAAAGCGTTCATTGCTTTGGCATTTGTAGTTTTTAATTTCTTATCGTTAGCATCCCACCTATCCTTAGGTTTAGGAATCTCAGTACCACCAACAGTTATAGTGGGAGGTTTATAACCAGTTTCAATAATATCCCAAACATCATAATCAACAGAACTAAGATAAATACTCATCCTAACTTTCCAATAAGCATAATCATTCTCGTTAAACATGGGTGGCCTAACAATAGATTGCCCCTCAGAAAAAGCATTATTTGACGAATTCACGACTCTAGAGTTAAAGAAAAATACCGTGCTCTGATACCACTTGTAAGATCTAGATTAACCCTAGAGGGAGGTGAATAGGGTTATAGCAAATTTTCTCGATTTAAAAGTAAAAACAAACTGCAGAAATAAATATGCTGAAAAGTAAATCACACACAAAAGTTACCCAGCTTCGGCAACCCCTGCCTACTGCTGCATTCCCAGATTTCTATTAGAATTAAACAGTATCCCGCTTACAAACACTCTACTAGACTCGCAAACCCTTTTGCTTCGCTCACAAACACTCTCATAGACTCGCACACCCTGCTCCACCTATAGAGTTTCGCTTACTCGCAAACTCTGCTCCGCCTATAGAGTTTTGCAAACTCGTATACCCTGCTCACTGAACTAATTCTAACTAGACAATCTGACACTACCTACAACCTAGGTGGTGATTTACCAATTCTTGACTCGAAAAAGAAAAAAACAACTTCAAAAATAAAACAGGAGCAAAAATTAAAATACAACTTTGAATCCGTAATTTTTGCTCAAATGAAAAATTAAAACCTATTAAAATTAGACTAAAACCCTTTAAAAATAAAACCCTTTTTTATAAATCACGGCCCTTTTATTTTTAGCCCGATCCAATTCTTGTGAAAAATGCCGGCCTCTTTATTCTTCCTTTTGAGTGCAATTGTGGTCGATCCCTTTGTCGAATTAGGGCTTCGGCTCTGGTTTGTGATGCTCTTGCTCGCGCTCGTTCTCTGATGATTGATTCTGGTTGCTTGGCTCGCTCATTCTCCGATGATCGTTTCTACTTTCGCTTTGTTTCGCAGCTGCTCCTTTGATCGAGTTTGATAGATTGGTATGTATACTCTTTCGTTGCTTGTTTAATTGCTTGCTTGACTCGATTGTTGCTTCACTACCGATGATGAACTTGGGTTTATAGTTGGTTTTGATTCGATTTTTTCCCCCTTTTCCATGATGATTTGGGTGATGTATTTATATGAATTCTGGACACTTGATTTTGCTCGTATCAATTCGATACTTTCCTAAATTATGTTTTCCTGATGCACACGGCTTTCCTGATATACTTTTAGACCATATACTCACGCTTGAGAACGTTCGATTTTCTCTTGATTGATGAGGCATAAACTTTCCTTTTTTAATTTGCTTTGACTTTGGACTTTTTCAAAGATACGAATTGGATTTTTGAATTCTGACTTCGGTCATCTCGTAGTCTTCCTCTCTGGCCATCTTCTCTGGTCGGTTTTAACCTGACCTTCAATTTTATTCTATAGTCACTTATGCATTGATTCACTTATTCATGCATTCAACATTGCCATTCTATTCACTGTTCATCGTTTCTCGGCATTGACTTCTGTATATTTTCGAGTTGCATTTGGTCTGCACTTGTGTATATTCTCGAGTTGCACACTACTTGTTAACCACTGCTTCAACTTGTTACTTCTGGAGTTGTTGTAGTCTTTGTTGTCTACACTTGTACTTGATATTGCAGTTTCTGGCCGTGTATCATGATGCAGTCTTCATTACCCCGTGTGCTTGTTTGTGTGTTGTATCATGATGCACTTGTTATCTTCACTGTGTCATCTGCACTTACATTGCTATTTGGTGGTGCATTTTGTTGGTCTTCATTTGTGTTTGTTACTGTCCTATATATGATGTATGAACTGCTGTGTTGATCACTGATGCATTTGAAGCTGGTCTTGTTGCCGTTGCTATGCAGTTGCTATGCCTTGTAGCTTGCCACTGACTTGTGTTCCATTTATTTGCTCTGACTTGATGATGTCTTCGACTTTCACCGAGTTTGTTATGTATACTTGTGGCTGGTCATTGAAACTGGCTGTTGTTGAGTTGATATACTTGTGGTGCTTTCATGTGGTTCCCACTATGTTGCATTGAGTAGCTGAACTTGTTTCAGTAGTTAGTTCGAATTATTGTTGCTCTAACTTGTATCACTGCATCCATTCTGGTTGGTGCAGTATTTATGTTGTTGTTCCCTGGACTTGAACTTGATTGTTACACATCTTCAAATCTGCCTGTTTCATTAAGCTTGATCTCTGATCTGTTCACCTGTAGTCTTACTACTGTGTTAAATTGAGTTGCTGTCGTCTGCACTTGAACACTCTATACTTTGGTATTGTTCCATGCTGTTACCTAGTCGAGCTGTGGTCTTCAAGCATATTGTCGTGATTGTAGTTTGCATTATGTTGCTTGTATCACTGGTTGGTCTGAATTTTTGCTGCAATCTTCATTGAGCTTGTATTGTCCACTGCCCTTGTGTACATGTTGATGAACTGTGTACATTTGCCTGAGTTTGTTTACTTGGTGGCATTTCTTTGTGATCTGCCTTGTGTTGAACCCAGTTTTAAAAAACTCGGGTTTGACCTTGTGCTCGTGTCGTGATTTTCAATGTATTGCACGTGAGTTGAACCCGGTTTTTCATTTGGGTTTGACATGTGCTCACCTGTCACTGTAAATTATCAAGTGTATATCGATGTGCACGCCCTTGTGGCATGTACAGTGATACACTGTGCATGTCACATTGTTCGTGTGTGATGAATTCAAATGTAAATGATGACGAACAACCCAAATAACTGAGGAAAATCATATTTTCAAGAATCATATTTCATTTTATATTGAATTTTGGGATTCAATTCTTTTGCCGTGATGTTATATTTCGAACCATTGAATGGACATGGGCCAACTCGAGAACAATTGAATGATGACAAAACAAAAATATTTCTTTTTAAATTTTACTACGTTAATGAATATTTTTGCAGATTGCTCAGATGCTGGATTCAAACTGGAATGCAGTTGAAGACAAAATACGAGTGTGTGTGATATGTAGTGAGGAAATTATGTAAACTGAATTGTGATGTATTCAAAAATGTATATGTATAGTGAGAGCTTGAATTTGTACTATTCAAGATTGTAATAAATATTTGTTTGAATAAAATTTCTGTTTGAATTCAAATTCTGTGTAATTTATTTTATTCAACAAATATTTATTTAATCTATGAAAAACAAAATAGTACATTACCAAATACATTTAGATGAATGTATATATGTTTATTATCATCAAACAAAAATCATATACTTGCATATTCCACAATCTCCCCCTTTTGATGATAACAAACATATATTTAAGATTTTGACCGTATTAAATGTATTTGATCAATGATATACTCTAATTGCTCCCCCTATTTATATGCTTCCTCTCTACATGATGCTCCCCCGTATATATGCATACAAATAGAAATATATAAATGAGCCTATATGCAAATGGAAAATTATTTGACCTTTGCTTGATTATATTTGACAAAATCTTCACTTTTCTCTCCCCCTTTTGTTATCAGCAAAAGAATAACAGTGTTAGAGAAAAATAGAGATTAAATGATCAATATTAATCCAACATTAAACTCAAATTGAATATAAATATTAAACTTCAATAAGAATCAACCAAAAATCATAACTACCCTTGTTAGGCGCATATTCCACTTTTAGAATGATGGAAATGGTATTCTCATATAAAATCATATTAATGTATCTACTTGTGGTACATTTATATCAGGAATTTGAATATCTACTAATCATGCATAACTGTTTGGACTTTTAAATGAGATTAGCACTATTCCAATTTAATTTTAAAAAAGAAATCAAGTATCTTCTAACCACGCATGACCGTGAGGACTTTTAAATGGGATTAGAATCAACTTGTCTATTTAATCAATTAATTTTGATATGCGTTCCATACATGCATAGCCGTAAGGACTTTTAAATGAGCATGAAAACACATGATCAAAAATCCAAGTAATTCACCCATGCATAACCGTGAGGATTGTTAAATGAGAGTGAATACTTTGGATATTTATTTATTTTTAAAAAAATGTGACATGAAAAACAAATGATTCCTGATTATAGTACCACATATCACAAACTATATTTAAGATTTGATAAACCATGGTCGATAGAAATATGATAGATAAAGAAATGGTCATGGAATATTTACCCAATAAAAAGTTTTATAACTCTTGTTTGAATTCCTAAAGAAATTTTCCAAATATACTCTCTTGAGTAATGTATGTTAAATATCAACACTTATCACCTTTTCAATCACTATTAATATGGTGCAGATTTAATTCAGAATATGGTGCAGATTATCACATTTAATTTATCGATCAAATAAATATACCTTCACCTGTTTTACCTTTACGATAATTTCTCGTGATTGCCCATTGTGATTCTGTCACCTTTGTACTAGGCTAAGGAACTTTTGCTTTGTCGCCCGTTGTGTTTCTGGAACAGCCAAAATCCAGAGAACACCGTTGTTGTTCCTTAGCCTGCCACCATACCTACACGATGAAAGATTTTTGTGACCTATTTTTTATAGGTCCATAATTGGTAGTGGCTGAAGCATTGTGAATAAACAATCCCTTTGGAACCCAAACTTGTTTAGTCCTTTTATTCTTGTTCCAATAGACATGAAATTTGTTTGTAGAATTCTTAGGAACCCAAACTTGTATATATTTTGTGTTCTTGTTCCTATGACTACAATTTTCAACACGATGTCCAATTATTTCACTTCTAGCAAAGATACTCCTACCTTTTGCATTATCATCAACTTGTGTTTTCCCAAAACCTAGTCCTTTTCTGTTGTTAGCAAAGAGTTGATTTCCCAATAACATGTTAAATGATTTTTCTCCTCTTGAAAAGTTGTTCAGAGATTTCTCAAGGTTTTGAACTTTGGTTTTTAGTGTTGTGTTTTCAGTGACAAGTGAGGTGCATCTATTTATAAAATCCTTTTTCCTAGTGTCAATGATTTCCTTAAGACTCAAGTTTTCTTTTTCAAGATTCTCAAAGTTATTCCTAAGTTTTGATAATTCTGAATCTAAAATCTTACAATTTTTACATTCTAGGTTTTGAATATTTTCAAGTTCAGTTTCTAACCTAAAATTTTCACGAGCAAGTTCTCTCCTATCAGATTTCAGTTTTTCAATTTTAGATTCAAGAGCGTCAACTACTTTAGTGAGATCAAGACACATAAAAACAAGATCTCTATAGGAATACTCACCTGCCTCGCTAGATTCCTCTGAGCTTGCTTATGAATCTGATTTCGCCATACAACACAAGTTAGCCTCCTCTGAGCTGCTATCCGAAACTTCATCTCCTTCTTCATCATCCTAAGTCGCTGCAAAGACCTTCTTCGTCTTTTCTTTCCTCGATTGTTTTTGAGAAGTGGGCATTCTTGTTTGAAGTGGCCAGGCTTGTTGCAGTTATAGCACGTCAATTCATTATCAGAATTGTTAGACTCTCTTGACCTATTACCAGAAGTTTTCTTCTAGCGTGGCTTGAATCTTGACCATTTTCTAAGATTATTGACAGCCATTGCAAGCTCTTCAATTGGATCTTCTTCATCTTCATCGCTCTCTTCTTGGCTCTTCAAGGCAATCGTCTTCTTCTTTGATTCGGAGTTGTTGCGTTCCTCCTTTGCTTTTAGCTCCAGCTCATATGTCATCAAGTTGCCAATCAACTCCTCCATGCTTAGTTTACTTATATCTTTCGATTCTTGTATTACCGTGACTTTTGCCTCAAAGTTCATCGGTAAGACTCGTAGCACCTTCCTCACAAGCTCTACCTCAGTGAATACCTTCCCAAGTGCTCTAGCGTTGTATACCAAAGTTGAAAAGCGTCCAAACATGTCCTTCATGCTCTCGCCTTTGTCCATCACAAAGTTCTCGTATTCATTGCTGAATAGGGCTAGATGAGACTCCTTGAGTTGAGAAGTTCCTTCATGTGTCACCTCCAAGGTATGCCAAATTTCATGTGCTGTTGTACAATGAGAAATTCTATTAAATTCATTTTTATCAAGAGCACAGATCAAAGCGTTCATTGCTTTGGCATTTGTAGTTTTTAATTTCTTATCGTTAGCATCTCACCTATCCTTAGGTTTAGGAATCTCAGTACCACCAACAGTTATAGTGGGAGGTTTATAACCAGTTTCAATAATATCCCAAACATCATAATCAACAGAACTAAGATAAATACTCATCCTAACTTTCCAATAAGCATAATCATTCCCGTTAAACATGGGTGGCCTAACAATAGATTGCCCCTCAGAAAAAGAATTATTTGATGAATTCATGACTCTAGAGTTAAAGAAAAATACCGTGCTCTGATACCACTTGTAGGATCTCGATTAACCCTAGAGGAGGGGGTGAATAGGGTTATAGCAAATTTTCTCGATTTAAACGTAAAAACAAACTGCAGAAATAAATATGCTGAAAAGTAAATCACACATAAAATTTACCCAGCGGCAACCCCTGCCTACTGCTGCATTCCTAGATTTCTATTAGAATTAAACAGTATCCAACTTACAAACACTCTACTAGACTCGCAAACCCTTTTGGTCCGCTCACAAACACTCTCATAGACTCGCACACCCTGCTCCGCCTATAGAGTTTCGCTTACTCGCAAACTCTGCTCCGCCCATAGAGTTTTGCAAACTCGCACACCCTGCTCACGGAACTAATTCTAACTAGACAATCTGACACTACCTACAACCTAGGTGGTGATTTACCAATTCTTGACTCGAAAAAGAAAAAACAACTTCAAAAATAAAACAGGAGCAAAAATTAAAATACAACTTTGAATCCGTAATTTTTGCTCAAATAAAAAATTAAAACCTATTAAAATTAGACTAAAACCCTTCAAAAATAAAACCCCTTTTTTTATAAATCACGGCCCTTTTATTTTTAGCCCGATCCAATTCTTGTGAAAAATGTCGGCCTCTTTATTCTTCCTTCTGAGTGCAATTGCGGCAGATCCCTTTGTCGAATTAGGACTTCGGCTTCTTTCTCGAATTAGGGCTTCGGCTCTGGTTTGTGATGCTCCTGCTCGCGCTCGTTCTTTGATGATTGATTCTGGTTGCTTGGCTCGCTCATTCTCTGATTATCGTTTCTACTTTCGCTTTGTTTTGCAGCTGCTCCTTTGATCGAGTTTGATAGATTGGTATGTATACTCTTTCGTTGCTTGTTTAATTGCTTGCTTGACTCGATTGTTGCTTCACTGCCGATGATGAACTTGGGTTTATAGTTGGTTTTGATTCAATTTTTTCCCCTTTTCCATGATGATTTGGGTGATGTATTTATATGAATTCTGGACACTTGATTTTGCTCGTATCACTTCGATACTTTCCTAAATTATGTTTTCCTGATGCACACGGCTTTCCTGATATATTTATAGACTTGATACTCACGCTTGAGAACGTTCGATTTTCTCTTGATTGATACGGCATAAACTTTTCTATTTTAATTTGCTTTGACTTTGGACTTTTTCAAAGATACGAATTGGATTTTTGAATTCTGATTTCGGTCATCTCGTAGTCTTCGTCTCTGGCCATCTTCTATGGTCGGTTTTAACCTGACCTTTAATTTATATTCTGTAGTCACTTATGCATTGATTCACTTATTCATGCATTCAACATTGCCATTCTATTCACTGTTCATCGTTTCTCGGCATTGACTTCTGTATATTTTCGAGTTGCATTTGGTCTGCACTTGTGTATATTCTCGAGTTGCACACTGCTTGTTAACTACTGCTTCAACTTGTTACTTCTGGAGTTGTTGTAGTCTTTGTTGTCTGCACTTGTATTTGATATTGCAGTTTCTGGCCTTGTATCATGATGCAGTCTTCATTAGCCCGTGTGCTTGTTTGTGTGTTGTATCATGATGCACTTGTTATCTTCACTGTGTCATCTGCACTTGCATTGCTGTTTGGTGGTGCATTTTGTTGGTCTTCATTTGTGTTTGTTACTGTCCTATATATGATGTATGAACTGCTGTGTTGATCACTGATGCATTTGAAGCTGGTCTTGTTGTCGTTGCTATGCAGTTGCTATGCCTTGTAGCTTGCTACTGACTTGTGTTCCATTTATTTGCTCTGACTTGATGATGTCTTCGACTTTCACTGAGTTTGTTGTGTATACTTGTGGCTGGTCATTGAAAATGGCTGTTGTTGAGTTGATATACTTGTGGTGCTTTCATGTGGTTCCCACTGTGTTGCATTGAGTAGTTGAACTTGTTTCAGTAGTTAGTTCGAATTGTTGTTGCTCTGACTTGTATCACTGCATCCATTCTGGTTGGTGCAGTATTTATGTTGTTGTTCCCTCGACTTGAACTTGATTATTACACATCTTCAAATCTGCCTGTTTCATTAAGCTTGATCTCTGATCTGTTCACCTGTAGTCTTACTACTGTGTTGCATTGAGTTGCTGTCGTCTGCACTTGCACACTCCATACTTTGATATTGTTCCATGCTGTTACCTAGTCGAGCTGTGGTCTTCAAGCATATTGCTGTGATTGTAGTTTGCATTATGTTGCTTGTATCATTGGTTGGTCTGAATTTTTGCTGCAATCTTCATTGAGCTTGTATTGTCCACTGCCCTTGTGTACATGTTGATGAACTGTGTACATTTGCCTGAGTTTGTTTACTTGGTGGCATTTCTTTCTGATCTGCCTTGTGTTGAACCCAGTTTTAAAAAACTCGGGTTTGACCTTGTGCTCGTGTCGTGATTTTCAATGTATTGCACGTGAGTTGAACCCGGTTTTTCATCTGGGTTTGACCTGTGCTCACCTGTCCCTGTAAATTATGAAGTGTATATCGATGTGCACGGCCTTGTGGCATGTACAGTGATACACTGTGCATGTCACATTGTTCGTGTGTGATGAATTCAAATGTAAATGATGACGAACAACCCAAATAACTGAGGCAAATCATATTTTCAAGAATCATATTTCATTTTATATTGAATTTTGGGATTCAATTCTTTTGCCGTGATGTTATATTTCGAACCATTGAATGGACATGGGCCAACTCGAGAACAATTGAATGACGACAAAACAAAAATATTTCTTTTTCAATTTTACTGCGTTAGTGAATATTTTTGCAGATTGCTCAGATGCTGGATTCAAACTGGAATGCAGTTGAAGACAAAATACGAGTGTGTGTGATATGTAGTGAGAAAATTATGTAAACTGAATTGTGATGTATTCAAAAATGTATATGTATAGTGAGAGCTTGAATTTGTACTATTCAAGATTGTAATAAATATTTGTTTGAATAAAATTTCTGTTTGAATTCAAATTCTGTGTAATTTATTTTATTCAACAAATATTTATTTAATCTATGAAAAACAAAATAGTACATTACCAAATACATTTAAATGAATGTATATATGTTTATTATCATCAAACAAAAATCATATACTTGCATATTCCACACTACCGTTGCGCGATGCGTCTAATTTTAACTTATTTTTCAATATTTGAAATAATTTATTCAAATTGAATTTTATCACTTATAAAATCATTGCAAGCCATATCAAATAAATATTTTCACTTTTTAAAGTATTTATTATATATTTTCACTATTACCATATTATAATATTATTATATTTCTATTATTTTAATATTAAATTTTAAACTCCAATTTCAATTCGCTTTCAATTCTAATCTCAAATTAAACATATTTAAAACTTAGTTTTCAAATCCAATTTAAATTTCAATTCAACCTCAAACTAAACTTCACTTTTTCAAAATCGATTTCAGTTTCAATTTCACTTTTCATCTCAATTTCAATTTCTAATTAACTATCCTTTTCAAATCCATTTTACTTCAAATTTTAGATTCTCTTTTATTTTTAACTTTAGTTTCACTTCTAAATGAAAAGAGATTTATTTTTCCACAATATCATATTACTAAAATATGGTCTTTTTAAACAAAGGGATTACTTAATTAATAGAAAGTTGATGTACAGCAGTCCAAATTTGGAGAAACGAAATATAACGTCTCACTCAAAAGATGATTTACAAATTTATTATATAAAAATATTCAGGTTTGGAAAATATTTTATTATCATCTAATATTAACTGATTTGAATTGAAATAAAATTTCACAACAAAAATATAATTCCATAATTTCTGATGAAAATTCACCATTTTCTATATTATCATCACAACCATACAACAATCATATACATTAACATATTCAATACGTTAAATTTCATAACATTACTATGGATTATCCAACATATTCGAACAATCAATCAAACATCCACATCATCAAATAGTGGTTGTCTAACATAACAACTAAACATGATAATCAATATAATTCAAAAAGTAGTGAGAATTTCTCACCTTCATATCCACTCCGTCAAACTTTCTCATAGGCTATGTGCTTTCGAACAACGCGCTTTTCCCGAATGACTTGAATTCTCGCCTTTGCTTATTTCTTTACGAACGCTTTTGTTTTCCTTTCCTTTTCTTTTTCTTTTCTTCTCTTTTTTTTCTTTTCTTTTTATATGGAGGAGAGGGTGCAGGCCTTGGTGTGGAGGAGGTGTGGCCTTGGGTTTAGGCGTGTAGGAGGGTGTAGGAGGGTATGAGGCTTGGGTTTTGGTGTGTGGTGCTGGTCCTTGGGCTGTAGGGGCTCGACCGTGGGGGTGTAGGGGGTAGGTGTGGGTTTTGGGTAAGGAGGAGGTGGCACGGCTTGGGTATGTGAGGAGGAGGGGTGTGAGGCTCGGCTTTGGGGTTTTGGAAGGGGTAGGTAGAAGTCAAGCTTGGTTTTGGTGATGTAATGTGATGGTATGAGAGTGTGGAGGTGATAGCTTGAAGATAGAAGGGAAATGGTGGAAGTAGTGTATGTTTTTTTTGGAAATTTTGTGAAATGAAAGTGAAGTGTAAATGAAGAGATTTGTAGTTGTATTTATAAGTGGAGATTTTTAGTGGTAAATGACATTAATACCCTCTTTATTTTTGAATTTAAAAATACATTTTCTTTTATGTAAAAAGAGAGATTTGATATGTATTAATGGTGATGATAAAAATCGAAATGATTATTTATCATTTCTTTCTTAGATTTTGTGTTCTAAAGGGAAGACTTTTGTAGTGATTTGATTTGCATTAATGGTGAGTGTATGTGTCATTAATCCTTAAATTAGCTTTCTTTTCACTTTCCATTTGCTCCTTTTCTATGCATAAGTATAACATCTCATTAATGAAATGAGAAGTAAGGTAATGATGTTGTCATATAAAAGCTCTAATTATTTTTAAATTTGTCAAATCGTACTTTTACATCTTTTTATATTTATGTAAATATTTTCAAAATTAAACTCTTTTTGTTTTTAGTGCTAAATGTAGAATGTTTAAATAGTTTGTAAACTTGTATTTATAAGTTAGAAAATGTATCAAGTTACAACAACTTGTCGACAATTTGTTTTGGTTGAAAACGTTGTTTTCGTCGATAAATTTTACAGTCAAAATTTGACGTTTTTACTAAGCTATATATTGAAGTAAACCAAACTTTAAAATGAATTTTTTATTTCTTTAAATAAATTAAAACAAGTCTCTTTCTATTTAAAAATCATATTTAAATAATATCAAAATCTCTAATTTTACAGAATATGTAAAACTGACAAAATGCGACAAATTTTGGTTATTTTTGTAAGACGACTATTAATATACTTTTAAATATATAAATTTACTTTTATTATCTTTATTAGATGTTTTAAATAAGATTTACCTTTTTAAATAAATATTTAAATCCATTATATAAGGCTTTATTTATTCTTAACAAAACTTAACTTTTGTCGATTTGTTCTAAAATATAAATTTATACTTTTTAATTTATTAACTATAAGAATAGATAATTATTTATTATATATAACATATTTATTTAAGATTTAAACTCCTTTTTAGATTTAAATCGAACGAAATCTCTTATTTTCGAAGCAGCGAAATTACGAGTCGTTACAATAACAATATAATATCTTTTTACTTTGAAAAATAATTGTCAAAATCAACGGAATTCAAATTTCAAATTTTTTGTTTAAATTCATTTTTATTTATAACTCATATTTATAAATATATTCATATAGTTCCACTTCTTACATATAAGATTATTTTATAATTGTAAATCATATTAATTATAATTCCATATTTTAAAACTCATTTGCTTATTCGATTTATTCTTTTACAATTGTTGCTATTTAGATTATTCAAACAACATTTATTAACTTATATATATTTATTTTCATTTTCAAACAACCCAACAATCAATTTATATACACTTCAATAATTTTCGAAAATTATTCCCTTTATGTATAAAATATAGTTATGATAAAATTATTTCATCAATCCAATTTAAAATAATACTATGTCGACTTGCCTCGTTTAAATGTTTGGAAATCCCATTCGATAACATGGTGTCCCGCATATCGACCAGAATTCACAAAAAGCTCAACGAATAAGTAGACACAATATAAAACATTTTATAATCACTAATAAATATGCGCTTATATATATAATGCACTCAAACTCAATCTAGGGTGCTACTTGTCCCTAACTATACTGAGTACACATCAAAGCTTAGGAATATACAAAATCTAAGCTTTGGTACCAACTGTGACGATCCACAAATCCATGCCCTTTGAATCAACAATAAACCACACATGTCCGACCCAAAAGGCATAGATTGACAGAAAGTCAGGAGAAAGAAAAGAAGAGAAAAGAAGAGAAGAGAAGAAAGAGAGAAGATAGAACCGAACAGGACAATACAGAATCTCACATCGCAGCAGAAAACATATAATGTCATATCAATGATTTTTACGGAACAGAAACTATATATACATACATCAATCAGAGTTCAATAATCAATCACTAATCATCGGCTTGGACAGTTATAATAACTTATCCTTACAATTGCTGATAATAAACAACAACTAAGCACAGCGGATAATCGAAACAGATACGTGTATATGAAATGATGATCTCCATCTTTAATGTTGAAACTCCAAAGCACCAAATCTGAACCTGTAAATATACTCGTTTTGACCCGAGCATTGAAAAGGGAAAAATGTCCAGATCAGTCTGATAAACCAGCGTGATAAACACACTCAACTGAATTTATTAAATTATCAAAACTTTTTCTTTATCAAAACAAAAGTATCTCGTAAGACACGTCCACACATAAACACGGACATGTTTTTACCCTATGATAACCAAAACATTTCATATCCAATCCTCTTATATTATAATAGTGTCTATTGCACAAATAATATTAATCATATCTGAAATTGTTACATTGATTAAATTCCAGCATATAGCCCAAAATGGGTAATACAATCAAAATGGCAGGTACAAATGACTAGGTGAAGGGACTATCTTCCGACAGTGCATCTCTAGAAGAATGTACAGAGGACCATCACAAAGGATCCTCTACCAACACAAGACCAGCCCACCTCTATAACTAGATGGTGTCAAATATATCATCCTCCAGTCGTTACCGACCTTACTGAGGGCCCTCAAAGCATACAAACCACAATAATCGGATACACGATGTCATAGCATGTAAAAATATATCTAGAAGAGCATGATCATACCCTACTTAAGAGCGACCCACTTCGCCTTGCCGCATCTAACCATGTTTTGGTCATTTCCGATTGATGAGGCCTGAGGTAACGATTACCTTTCACAATCACAAATCGCATCACTTTGAATGCCACACAGCCATTTCTGTTTGACTACTGATTGTCTTCCACAAAAATACAACCCTTAAGCTCATACGTCTCAAGGAGGGTGTTAATCTAAGAGAAGCTGCATTCTCCGCCACCAATGATGTATGTTTGTAAAACCAATGTACACAATCTTAAGAAATGCAATGTCAGACAAACATCCATACAAGTTGTCCAGGAACATGATAAACCGAAGGTACTTTTCTACCACATTCTGTCGGGAAATCCCTAGGATTAGTAGCGAATAGTCCTTGCATTGGACATTTCATAATGAAAAGACCACCGCTACTATACGTATATTGAGATTTTAATCACAAACGATCAACAAGCAGTCCCCCGCTTTGAAAATCCTGAATATCAATATCATCACAAGCAACCTACATAATCGTCATACATGTTGGTCCGAAGTGATTTTCGGATAAACTGATCCCGGCTTGTTCGCACCAACAATGCAAAAGCGTTTCTTAACTCACACAGAAACTAAGTTTCATAGACTTATCACATCTTCAACTTTCAGCTTGTTATCCTTCGGGACAAGAAGGAAGCTCGATAGATTGGAGTAATACTCCGCACTGTATGAATCAACATCCTCAACACAAACAACAATCAAGCTACACAGAAGGCTACGTACAAAGTGTACGACTAAATAGTTCTCACATCAAGTCGAGGAACAAAAATGGCCAAATTTGATAGTCGGTTATTTAACTATCAAAGCAAACAAACAAATATTTAGCACCATAAGCAATCACTAGGCCCTTTTATTAATCTTTCATTAATTAAATCACTTGCCAAATACACTCATATTATGTTTTAAAAAGATATAATCTCAAAACCATTTCAACTTTTGGAAAACATTTCCATATACTTATTTAATAATAAGTAATTCACAACTTAATTTATTTTCAACACTTGAAAAATATTCATATACTTAAATCAGAATTAAGTATGTATCTTATTAGGTAAGGAAAACATTCTCTTAAACATCTTTATTTGGGTCAAAACGAATGTTGTGTAAAACATCGTTACGACAACCCACAATCACTAGTATAGGAATTCAAAAATTAGATAGATATATAAACCCCAATACTATACAAAACATTTCCTTTCAAAAATCATTTACTATAACAAAAGTGTTACAGTCCATCATTTCCTTATTTCTCATAAACGTCTATTTCAACAAGGAAAGTTGAAATCTATATATTCGATACTTAACACATTGTAAAAACATCTTCAAATCACTTAACTTCATTTATAGGATCACTTTTCTCAAACCATTCATTTAATTTCAAAAGATTATTCACTGTCCAAAATCATGAATATAGTTCATTTACCAAATCCAATATTTCTACACATTTATCAAAGGATAATCCACTCTCCAAAATCGTGAATTCCTTTTACCAAATTCATTATTATTGCACATTTAATTAAAGTATTAACCACTGTCCAAAATCGTGGACGAAATTCCTTAATAAACTATAACAATTAACTTATCAAATTCAGTTGATTTCGGATTTATAAACAATGTTTATAAATTCACATTTCTATTTTATAAAACTTCCATATATAAAATCTCTTTATTAACAAATTCCATTTATCTCATTTATATGCCAAAAATCTGAATTATAAGTTAATTACTTATAATTCTCTTTATTTTACAAATTCTTTCTTTTATAACTTCACAAATTATAAATCTTATTCACTTATAAGATTCATTTGTACTTCATTTTAACACTTATAAAACTCGTTTAATAATTCCAATATTTTAATTTATAAAATATCAATTTTATAAATCTTCTATATAAACCATTTATAATAAATCAAAAATCTCCATTTAAACTATTTTACAAAATAGTTCATCTCATATTCCGAAAATCACATATTAACTATATTTCCCAAAAATCATAATTTTTATAAGATAAAATAACATTAATTTATTTAAAATAAATCCATATACTTTAATAATTCAAAATTCAATAAGACATCTATTTTCAAAATCACTTGAAAATCCTTTAAATTTGGAAATCATCACTTTAACATTTTTAAATTACCAAAAATAGGCCCAATATTGCAACAGCACTAAATACATCAATCATATCAACCAAAACATCATATATCACATGATAACAGCATATATTACAGTATATGTAAATAAATCAATACTGGTGAGGAATCCAGTTGGATCCCTCCAACCTATCACCTGCAACAAATATACATATTAGAAATATATGTACAATGTCCGCTTCGAGGCAGACGCGCGTACAAAGGGTCTGATACGCACAACACTACACCAGCAGCACATGAAGACAATGCAACCACTAATACAAGGCCAATGAGAATGATACAACGTCCTAAAAGGTTCCTGGATTGAAGCAGTGCAAATATAAAAAAATAATGCTGACAGTTACAAGCAAATAGGAGTGCTGACAATTGGTTAGAGAAGAGACAAATTGCATAAACAATTCTGTAATCATTTTTATTTGCTGCCAAAAGTTGTTTTAAATTGAGTGGTCCATTGTATGGCCACGTAGGAAGTTGTTAGATAAACACCTATATATGTACACAAATTTGGATAGAATGGACAGGCAGAAAATTATTACCTCTCTTCTCCTTCATTTTAGTGCTCTCATTTCCTTTGTTAACTTCTATTTCTTCCTATTCTGCTCTGTCTCTAACCAGTGCCATATCATTTTGGTGCTTTCACCACTTGATCTCCCCTCCTCCTCTTCCCCAATATCCAAACTATCCCTATCAAAATGACCCGAATAGATGACGCCTTCCAACAACTAAACCACCACCAAAACGCATAGATACCATCCAAACCAACCAAACCACACACAGCGCCATGCTAGAAACCCTAACTGCCGACAATATCGACATTAAAACAGCACTCCAAGACCTCACCAAGCAAATGGCCGATCTCCACCGGAAACTAGATAACCAACCAATCCCATCTCCAACTCACCAAACATCAACCGCATACCACCCCCACTCAACAATCGACAACCACCGATATTATCCACCCCGACACAAACCTGAACACCCAAATGCTCCTTAACCTTGTTTAATGGATCCAACCCACACGACTAGATATTTCAAGCGGGTCGGTTTTTCGCTTATTACTTCACACCAGAAGATCAACGAGTTGACCTTGCAAGCTTCCATATGCAAGACCAAGCACTTTCATGGTTCCAATGGATGCATCATAACAACCAAATCTCCACTTGGTTGGCGCTAACAAAAGAAATCGAACAACGCTTCGGACCACCTACATTTCTCAATCCACAAGCCACTTTGTTCAAACTCAAACAAATAACCACCGTCGAAAATTACCAAGCTACCTTTGAAAACCTTTCCAACCGTATTACTACACTTTTCAATGAAGCCATACTCCAATGTTTCATTCTCGGCCTCAAAACACACATACAAAACGAACTCCACATCCTCAAACCCACCACCATCTCCGATGCAATAGAAGGCGTTAAACTCATCGAACGTAAGTACACTGACCCTCCCAAACCAATATTCAGTGAATATACAATTCTCACTTCCAGAAACCAACAGACAACCAGCAAACCTCTCAGACAATTCCACAAACACCTTCCATGCAACCCTCCAAACCCAGTATTCCTATCAAACAACTCTCCCAATCAGAAATGCATGAACGAAAACAATAGGGTTTATGTTTCAATTGGGATGAAAAATACTACTTCGGCCATCGTTGCAAACCCACCCACATCTTGTTGATCCTTCCTGAAATCAATCCGGACGATGACATTCCAGAAAATGACCCAGAACCACCATCAATCGCCACTACCACCAGCTCCTTATTGCCATGACCTTGAGGACAAGGTCGATCTTGAAGGGGTAGGCACTGATATGCACAACACTATACCGACAGCACATGAAGACAACGCAACCACTAATACAAGGCCAACAAGAATGATACAACGTCCTAGAAGGTTTCTGGATTGCAGTGCAAATATAAAAAATGCTGACAGTTACAAGCAAATAGGAGTGTTGACAATTGGTTAGAGAAGAGACAAATTGCATAACCAATTCTGTTATCATTTTCATTTGCTGCCAAAAGTTGTTTTAAATTGAGTGGTCCATTGTATGGCCACGTAGGAAGTTGTTAGAGAATCACCTATATATGTACACAAATTTGGATAGAGTGGACAGGTAGAAAATTATTACCTCTCTTCTCCTTCATTTTAGTGCTCTCCTTTCCTCTGTTAACTTCTATTTCTTCCTATTCTTAGTGCCATATCAGGGTCATCCGCTCATACACGGGAATGTATAAGGTCTCATCTGGTCCAACAGGCAAGAATATATCCGAATACCAATCAATATATAGATAATATATCATATATCATCCACATAATCACCAATCATCACAGAATAAATTTATTCCCACTTATAAAAAAAATATCAGTGAGTCAGAAAGAGTGAGTTGTACACACTTTGGTTCCAATAGCAGTTGCAGTGTTTTATTCCGAATAAAATTAAACAAGCGTTTAATTTTTTTCAAAATTTATACTAGCTCCAATCAACTCCAAACCAGTTATAAAATGTATTGCTCGTCAATACGAACCCAATGCAACTTGTTTCGTCAAAAACGGAGCTCGTGTGACAAAGTTATGCAATTTTAAACATCATACAAATTATTATGTAAATTAATTTCAAATTTTATTTTATTTTTGTAACCTAGCTTAGCTCCACCGTTGATTTTCTCTTGAGAGATCTGGGCTGCCTGTGTGTACCTCTCCAACTCCAGGTTATACGCGTTAGAACAACCCAAATCGGCCGTCTTTTTCATGAATTATCAAGCCACCTACGATCACCTAGCCGATGATCGAACACCCTCAAACGAACGACCATCACGCTACACATCCTTGGCCAGAAACACTTGAAACTCGGTCGCCCATCTCGCTTGAAAACCGTGCGCGAAATGTGCGACTTTGAACATGAATTGCCGCCACATCGCTGCTTGAAAATTCATCATCACCGTATGGATTTGAAGTTCGCAACGTGCTCTACGACTTTGCGGTTGAAGTCGAGGCGTGAAAGTTTATGGATTATAAGAGATTAAGTGAAGAAGTTTGGAAATTTCGGCCATTAATCATGAAAGTGGTGGCTGTGAAACCCTAGTAAGGTTTTGTGGAAAAAACAAAAAATGATGTCCTTTTATATAAATTTCGCGAAGCGTGCCGCTTGGCATTTATATTATTTTACTCCTATTCCAAACACAATGGAATATATATCACGAGCCAATTCGATCGTATTTGGAAGATTGGTTTTCGAATCGAATTATTTAAATTTAAAATTCACTTAAACAAATTTCTACGCATTTTAGCTTGCCACGACTAAACCGTAAATCTGATTGACATAACATTTAAAATCATACAATAATATAACATTACGGTCCAATGAAACTAGTTTCGTCAAAATCCGAGACTGTTTCAAAAATGACCATTTTTATACGTCAATTAAATATTAAAATATTCAATTTCTACAAATCAACTTTTAAATCAATTTTAAAAGTTCTCTAACATCATTCCAATTCTAATAGAATTTATATCAACTTTATAAATCATTTTCATTCATATTAAATTCAAATTTTAATTATTTCAGCAATTTCAAATATTAAATTAACGATTTAATTATCCAATTAAACCACTATATTCGAAATATAATTTATTTAGCTTATAAATTAACTTGTGAATATTGAAAATCAATTAAATACATGAATTTCAAATGACTGAAATTTTGGGTCGTTACAAAAGCCGTTGAAAAAACGACGTCCTTTTCGTCGAAAAAAGACAGAAGCCGTGTTCTGTATACCGACGGGATTTCCAACGGCTCCAGACGGCTGTGAGTTGTCGAAAATCACTGTACTCCTTGTAGTATTATAACCGAATTCTCTTCAGAAATTTTTTGCAGTGGACTATAATACCAACTATTAGAGTTACGTTAATGACCCCTACGCAATTAAATTTGTGAATAGATGAAATGTAAAGAAAATAATAATAGACATATGGTTTTCTTTAAACAAACTTTACTAGTTCCTTCAAACCATTATCTCAATTCCCAAAATAAATGTCTATTTATTCAGCTGATTGAGTAATTGATTGGTTATTTCTATCTACCAAAATAAACGCTTCATATGTAGATAATTCATTGTCTTCATTAATACAATAAGCGATGCAATTAAAATTCTTTAATTTTCCTCAAAATTCTACAAAATATAGGAAGAGATAATATATTTGAGCCATAATTCCTCATTGGCTCACAATATCTTCAAAATATACTTCAATTTGAAAATATTATATAATCAAAACCTACCAAAGACTATAGGGGATTGTAACTAATTTACGTTACATCGATTAACCCGTCTTTCGGCAAGGCGGTACGCAGACGGATTTAACCCAACAAACTTCATAAGTATCAAGGCCGATGAGTGCAGAGCAAAGGTTATAGGACCCGAAGGTAAAGTACAAATGGTTATACGAAGCCAGGTTGGATGGAGTTTGTATAATGATGCAGGATACTAGAAATATGGGACATAGCTTGGATCGGCATGTTTTGTTGGTTTGGGAAGTTATGGATGGATCAGCATGTTTCAATGTAGAGGGATTGGTATGGATGGACTCCTTGAGAGGGTATGGCATTGCTTGGGGGATTGATATTATGATATAGCTTGAGGGATCGATAGTATTATATAGGGTGAGGAATCGGTGAAGTCAGTTGTGACAAAGCATAAGTAGGGATCCGTCAGATAAGTCAAGGAGGGATCAACTTCAATTCAGAGGGGTCGACATGCTACATTCAAGAGGGATCGGTATACTTCAATAGCTCAGCAACTTGGAATGGTTTGGCATAACATTATGGCAGAGGTTGGATCGGCATAACATTAAAGAACAAAAGGGATTGGCATGACCTTGTAAAAAAAAGATGGATCGGCCTAGTAGAATAAAAGGGATCGGTATACTCATGCAAGAAAGGGACCGGCATGAGTAGTTAAACAAGGGATCGACATGAGTTTCGACTCATAAGATAGGGATCAACGAGCATATGAAAGGAATTGTGAAGGCTTGATGGTTAGCAAGGGATTTACACATTCGAACACACTCAGGAGGGACCGGCACACGTCAAAAACCAAGGGTATTCTTGCGTTCAATATTCAATAAGTCGAGCTCCTTTGGTCCAAATGATATGAGAATTGGAAAGGCAACATACTTTATCATGAATAATCCATCATAGGAATCACTGCCCAAAAATCAACTAAGGAAGGGATCAATACCGATCCCTTCTCATGGGGATTTGGGCCTAACGACCCCTATGGTGGGCCCATATGGATAAGAAGTCACGTAGCCGAAGTTTCACCTATAAATACAGTAGGCATGGCTTCAGAAAATGGGCCTTCTTCATTCTTCTTCTCTTCATCTTCTACCTAGGTTATACTCTACCATTTTTATTCTTGAATTTCACATATTTGAAACTACAATCAACAGTATAAGCTAATAAAAACAAAATATTTGAAGTAGACGTAGACCGGAGTTAGCCGAACCACTATAAATCTGTATCTCTATTTACTTTCTTCTAATTATTTTAATTTTTTTCTTCATTTATTTCTATTCATATTTCTGTGTTTGAATTGGAAATTAGTGTTTTCACATAACTGGGTGTTGGTGGTCAATTTTGACGCCAACAAAATCTTAAACTCAACTCAAAGAACAAAATCAACAAAAAGAAGCATTTATACAGTTGATAATCATGACCTAGTGATCAACTTTGCATTGCAAGGTCTAGATCAGGTCGACGAAGAATTAATCTTAAGAAATGATAAAGGTGTCTCATTGTTTCCCTTTAATCCTAAGAATTAACCTCGACACGATGAACCTGTATATAGTAACATATCAAGATTTATAGACTTGTTATTTCTTGTTATTTCTTCTTAAAGAGTACTGCATTTTCAAGATTTTTTAGGATAGCTTCATAAACATGCATTAAATGATATCGCGAGCTTATTTTTTTTGAGGCATGTCGCGATGAACAAGAAAGCAATAGATAATATCGCCCTTCAATACAGTCCTCATTGAAATTGGTGTTACCATTTACACACACCAAATTAACACATCTCACCCATTAATCCTCCACCCAACCAAACACTCCACACACCCACCCAATTTATTTATTTATTTTCCCGCACATGCTTCTTCCCGTTTCCTCTTCGCAAAAAATTATTGTAAACGTTAATACCAAGTTGATTTGGGTAGAATATATCAGTGCCCTACCTTATACTGGTCAGAGTCGTTGATCAAAATCTCAAGCGTATACCGCATAGTTAATAACAAACTTAGGCATTTTATCTAATGGTCTCAAAAAAGAAATAGAAAAAACACGGTTCATAAATTGTATGATATTTTCAGTATTATATGGTTATATCCACTACAGGTCCATATTTGGGTTGCCCTAAACATGCATCCTCATACAAAAGTAACAAACCCAAACACATAAATAAATTTCTCAGCATCCAAGTGTATTAAATGTTATTTTGGTCAAAATATACACTAATCACAATACTTATTCAATTGCTGAAAGAAGAAAATTGTCAAATAAAAATCATATATACAATGTTGACATGGTTCAAACAATGATTAAAATTAAAGAAACATGTCAAAAAGTACTTCCATGGTACAATTTTAGCTTTCAAGAGTAAACCAAAAAGATTTATTCATTTCTTCAAAATTTATTACATACTCATTATAATTAAATTGTGATACTACAGCTATAAGAAAACCTATAAAAACATACACAATAGTTCACATTATCACAGCGTCTTTGGAAATTTTGAAAGAGTCCAGCCTTGTACCTCATGTAGGGCTAGTGGGTTACACTGCAATTGGAAAACTTGAGAAAGCAAGTCAAGCTATCAAGTACAATCGCCATGTAAATGATGCGATCCTTATTTTCGTGGTGAATTTTCCTATAACTCCATAAGATAATAGTTTTCATCTTAGTAACACGCTTTCCTAGTGAAATCACTCTAAGCGATTATTTTTCTTAAAATTTTGATAAGATGTTAAACTGTCAAGGGGAAAGAAAATACAGTAATTGATGGCCAAGAAAACAATAACAAACTACAAGCCTTTAATGATATTAAAACATGGTTGCCTTTAGTGATCAAACATTACTTAAACTACCGTATTATGACATATTTAAGTTGAGCGTTGTTGTCTAACTACCGCTACATAATGGAGGTATATAAACCAAAAAAAACTTTACTTGTTTTATTTTCCAACTCCGGATAATGAAGCTAAATCCAAACATGCCCAGAAAAATCACACTTTCTAAGTTGTAATGCAGAAGTATAGCATCTTTAAAAATAATTTGTAGGTAAAGAAACAAATCAAGACCAACTAGGACAACTCCTTTTAATACAGGCTATTAAGCCTAGAAAGAAGGAAAATTGCAACAATTTTTTCGTAAAAGGGAAAACATGTATCATGCAAACATGAATCTGTACCAATTATCCATGGTGGTTATACATTGGTATGGATAAAAATATACTATTTCTGCCACATGTATTTCTAAAAAGTGTATGAATTAACATACCTTACCACTCAAACTTGCAGGTTTTAATAACATGCAACTCTTTTGCTCTGAGTATATTTATGTCAGGTTTATTATTTTTCATGTATAGATTCTTTTTTTTACAGTGTCTGAGTTAAGAAATAGACTACTAAATTTTGTAGATAATAAATTTAGATAAGACATATTTTTAGTAAAGCTAAATCATCATTTAAATAAGCATAATTGCATAAATAAGAATCAGTGCCAACATTTAAATATTTGAAATAATGAAACAAACCTTCCATTTTGAGAATATAGCCACTCACTGGTGAATTATTGATAGTTAATATAGTGAAGTCTTTTTCACTAAAGCCACTGAAATTTTAGAATAATGGGTGAATCCTGCTCCAATTTTGGGATTATAGTGAAATTGAGGCGGGAAATCAAGAAAGGGAACAGCGCAAGTGGTAATACCACCAAGCATCTCACTGAACTTCTGCATTAACAATGATTATTAACAACGATTAGCGGTTTATTATGTTGGTGTTGATACCTGATTTTGGATTTGAAGAACGAGCATAGCCATTGGAGAAGCGCGGAGGTGGAAGCCCTAGCTCGAACTGGAAGGAGCGACGTTGGCGATGAAGATGATTTGGAGAAGGTTTTTGGTTCGGTGATTTGGAAAAAGAAGCTGGAGTATGTTCGGTGGAACAAAGGGGAAGTCTGAATTTGGAGCGGTGAATAAGATAAGCGGTGAGGAAGATTTTCCTTTCCGTTCGGTGATTTGTGAATGCCGATGCAAAAGTTGAAGCAATGACCTCGAACCAAATTTGGGTACCAGTCCAACCTAAGTGCTACTGCCAAACCAACGTGTGTCCTCCATATCTTTGGTTCGGCGAATGCTGCTTCAACGTATGCCGAACCAAATATTTGATTCGGTATTAGTGCATGCCGGACCAAACCATACCAGACCAAATCATGCCGGTACATATGGATACCGAATCAGAATGTGTTGCATGCCAAAACAAACTCCAGGACTGCTATATAGCAGCTACCTCTTCTCATATCCTCACTATACAAATAGATGAGCTTCTGAACAATAATGACAGCCAAAATTGAGAGATAATTTAAGTCAATTTCAGAGCCATCCTAGATAGCTGAAACTCTGTAGAATTTTGATCGTATAGTTAATTCTTCTTATGTATAGCCTCCAAAACTGAATCAATCTTGTAACTTTAATCTTTCAATGATTAATAAATCTCATCTCTTCATGTGGACGTACACTGCCTCGTGATAGTGGAACCATTATAAATACCGATGTTATTTACTTTTCTACTTGCATAGATCTATGGCTGTCTATTCGACTGTTTATCTCTGTTTGTATCGTCTAACTACAATCACGATCCAGTTGTTTTCCTCTGCGTTGGTTATTTTTATTCCCTTAGACTGATCATCTGAAGGGATTTTCCTCAACAGTCTGGTACCAGAGCTGCAAGGTTGATTGAGGAGTGTTAGACGCTATGACAGGAGATGAAGCGACTCTAGTTATTACAAGACCCTATACTGGAGGGATGTATATAACGTCAAGATCGCAGTTTGCAATTGAGAAATGGAATGGGGATAAAGACTTCAAGAAGTGGAAATGGAGGATGAATGCTATTCTAATGAGGAATGAAGTCCATCCAGTAGTGTTTGCCTTGAGGAGTCGACGGCTGACATCTCAGTCGAGAAAAGGAAGGAGATGGAGAAATAGGCGTTTACTACTTTACAACTAGCTATGGGAGAGAATGTTATCTCAGAGATTAGCGGTGAGATCACTGCTAGGGACATTTGGACCAAGCTAGAAAATCTCCACTTGAAGAAATCTCTGACTAACCGTCTGATATTACTGAAGATATTTATCACCATGCGGATGAGAGAGGGTACTTCAGTGAAAGAACATTTCAATTTCTTTAATGATCTCGTAATGAAGATGGAGACTATTACTTGAAGATGGATGAGGAGCAAATGACAACAATTTTTTTGTGTTCTCTTCCGGAGTGATACACAGGTTCCGCTAACAGTCTTATCTTCGCTAGAGACACACTTACAGCGGAAGATGTGAAGTCAGACTTTCTATCTGAGGGCTTGAGAGATCAAATGAAGGAGATAAGTGAAGGAAGTAGAGGGGGAAGTAGTAGTCACGGTCTGTTTGTTGAAAGAGATAGAGAAGATAAGAAGAGTTGATACTCTAGAGGGCGTTCCAAGTCCAGAAAGCCCTATAATGGTATAAGAGGAAAGTCTAAGGACGGGAAGTGCTTTATTTGCAAGAAACCTAGCCATTGAAAAAAGGATTGTACAGATTTGAAAAAGAAGGAAGAAGACAGATCTTAATCATTTGCGGTGGAGAAGTCATTCTCGTTAATATAAATTCACTTCTCATTAATATAAATTCACTTCTCATTTGCGGTGGAGAAGTCATTCTCGTTAATATAAATTCACTTCTCGTTAATATAAACTATCATCCAATGAATTCATAACCAATCAATATAAATTCACTTCTCATTAATATTTATTGACTTGGTTTCAATTTTAATCACAGTTGATTCATTAACGTTGGATTTTACTAACAGTCATTCTTAATTCGATTAGTTCACATTCACTAATTTATATTTACATTAGTTCACTTCCAATTTGAATCAGATTAAATTCTTTTAAATTCATTTAACTTCCAATTTGATTTCAATGATTTACAGCTTTGAATTTCATTAACACTTACTGAATTATATACAATCAACTAACAATCATATAACAACCAAATCATAACCAACATAACCAAATTATTAATTTTACATTCAATTTGGTTTATCTCTTTCAATTCCAATTTATTCTTAGCCATACCAAATTCTTTTGTTTATATTTACCTCATATTCAGTTTCAGTCAATAACCAATTTATTTGCGGACCTTTTATTAATGCAGAACATTTTATTAATCATCACTTTAATTTATAGTCATTCCATAAAATTCTAACTTCTTATATACGACTTTTCTTAGTTTATAGTTATCTCAAAAGTTGCAAATTTATCTTCACATATTTGGCATCTTAAATTTCCAATATTAACTTTAATTAAGTCCGTAAGCCATACATATATCATCCGTGAGCAATATCAATCTAATCGCTTATTCGATCACACAATTTCACTTCCAACTAGTATCGTTCACCCGACTCTCTAGTGCGGACTCAGATTTGGTTCCTTGATTGGAAACTGTTACTCTCCTTGCATAGCCATATACTATGATAGAGAATTCCAGAATCAAACTAAAAATCCATATCCACGGTTCGCCATCGAGAATCGAGTGGAAAATCCTAACTTGGATCGATATACATCTCGAAATTTTGTGCTCGAATTTGGATCAAATCGTTATGCGAATAAAATAATATACGTGCAATCTCACGTATTACCTTCCAATGGATTTCTACCCAATTTATCTATACTAAATTACTTTGTTGACTTCTAATTTTTCTCACTTAATTACTCACAATCCATTATTCAGTTAGTATATTCATTTCTTTACATAACATATTCTTTAACATTATCTTTTCTTAAACATCATATCATAGGATTTGCTTACTCAAGTTCATTTTAAACATTCTAAATAATTTAATTAAACTCAATTTCATTTTCCAATTGATTCTTAGCTATAAGAAATTCCTTTGCAATTTATATTTATTCTCTATAACCAATCTACAAAGATATAATACGATTCATTTATCTTCTTTCTTAAGTTCACTTACTTGTTCCATTTATTCATTCATCATTTCATGCTATATTTAAGTATATAACATTTTTATCACAACCAAATTTCATTTATATACATTTTAATTCTTTTTGAGTTTTCCTTGCTTGTATATTTCAATTACTTTTAGGTTCTTTTTATTTGTACAATATCTCATTACATATCCAAAACATCATTTAACTTTTTAATATTTGGTAAGTCAAATTATATGTTATTGGAATGCAAATTTGGTATTATATAAATTCATAGAATTTCATTTTACTTAATTAGAATGTTCACAAATTTGATTTGTTTAAATCCTCTTTACCTTTCAACCTTAAAGTTTTCCCAAACAGTAGCTTAGATATCTTAATCCTCTTATTTTATAAATTTTGGTTATTCACATTTCATTCAAATAATTTGAAAATTACTAATTAACATAACTTAGAAATTTAAATGCCCGGTTCTTTTCAAATTGTTTGAAATAAACATATACACTTATATCTTTAATATATATCAAATCATATCTTTGGAGTTTAAACCAAAACCCATTTACCCAAAATAATTTTGAAGAAAAGCAAAGCTTCTTAGAAGTCTCCCCCACATTGAGACTCGAAAATGAACGTCGATGATGCTGCGCAGTCATCACCGAAATTATTTTCCAGCGACAGAAGAGATGAGTACTTAATTCATTCCTTCTTAAAAATCATTTCAAAATATTTCCTATAAATATTTTCCAACTAATATCACAATATATTTTCTTCAAAGCTTTGAAAACCATTTTCCAAAATCTCTGGGTCTTAAATTCAATATTTTCCAATTTAAATCTATTTTAATTTATAAGTCACCTTTATAAAACATTCTTATAGGATTTTCTTTCTTAAAACATTCCATAAGTGTTTTATCATTGTTCATTTTGTAATTCACCTTATTTATTAAATTACAATATCAAATTAATGATAATAGCCAATATTTTCACTCCTAACAACCAGGTAAGCTAGATAAGCCACCATAATTTCTGAAAATTTTTCTTTATACACAAAATATAATTAGAGCAAAATTATTTCATTTACCCAATTTTAAAACAATACTATGTCGAATTATTCTGTTTGAGTGTTTAGAGATCCCTATCAATGACGTTAATTACTCGTATTGACCAGAATCCATAAGCCACTCAACAAATCAACCGACACAATATAAAACATTTTATATCACTAACAAATACGCTCTCTCATACTCTCAGCGACTCATCATAGGGTATTACTACCCTATTTATAAAGAGTCAGACCCCACAGAGCTAAGATTATCGCTAAACCAAAGCTCTGATACCAAATGTAACGACCCGCCTTTTTGGACAGTTTAAACCGACGATCAAATACACATGCTGATTCCAAACCATTCAAAAGAGAAGATGGTTATTGGGGTAAATAAGAAAAGAAAAGAAAGAGAAATAAAGGAGATGAAACAACACAGAATCTCGCAGCGGAACGATAAAATATAATAGTCAAATAAACAGTTCATGAAGTTGTTTACTATACTTTGACAATTATTTATACAACATTTATCATAGTTATACATATACAACAGAACAATTAAAATAATGCAGCAGATAGCATGATGCAAGGGTAATAATAGTAATAGTATACCAAATCTTCGTCTTCATCCTCCAGAATAGATGTTCAAAAATCTGAAAAACTCAGGACTGACCCGAGCGTAATGAAAAGACAAAACACTCGAGTCAGGACTAAAATATCCTTATGAAAGTTAAATCAATCGTAAATAAATATGAGTGTAACGGCGTCAGAGATGTTTACGGGTTTGACATCTCATATCCAGTGTCAACGTGCGTGCAATAACTCAAGAGATGTTACGGGATTTTTCATCTCTTAAGGATCCGTTAAACTATCTACTATGTAGTAATGTACGCTAATTAGATAATGCCTATCAGTAATATAAAGTATCAAAATAGCGTTAAGGCGTTACCATAATCCCCATTAACACATTTTTATAATGCCATAGTCTATACAGCACCGTAAGCCCTACCGTAAACTGATGGTTATCAGAGGGTACCCCATAGGTATAACACAAAACATAACGTAGTGGTCGCGAATAGGATAATCAGTATGACAAGGTACATGAGGCGATACCAACTATGATACTAGTAGTTGCGTGATCCAGACTGATGTTGAGCATAGCCAGCAGCTACCCCAACACCGCGAAACAACACTCCCAAATCAAGGGGTGCACCCAAATCGAATCACAAATGTAATAGATACGGTATCGAAGAAGTGTGTCCGCTAGAGGTGGCGAACCTCAATGGCCCGGCGCGGCTCCTGTTTTAGTCATGTCAGGGGTCATCCAATATCGTTCTCTTTCTTCAATCAACGCGTTCACCAAACCATCCACTTCATTCTGGATCAACACTCCGCGTATAATAGTTATTAAAGTGGTTTTCGGTATCGACAGAGAGTATGTCCATATCTGATCCCGGTCTCTTTAATAACTACGTATTGTTACACCGTTGGCTCTTTTACATATCAAATCGATTCATAATTGATATCAAAATATCATATTCTCTTCAAAAATCAAATCCATTTCAAATATCACCATAGTTATTCAAAGTGTAAGATTCCGTTTCAGATTCATTTTTTGCATCAATATCTCATTTCGATTTCAAAATCATTTCGAATTTCAGTTTAGGTTGCAACTTCATTTAACCCAATTCGTATTTAAATTCAAGATTTAAATATAAACATTTCACCTTATTGACCAGCTTAGAATTTTAGAAAATAGTTTTAAGTAGTTTAAAAGTAGTTTTAAATAATTAAATAGTTAAAAATACTTAAAATCTTAAAACGGATTTGAAATAGATAAATTAGTTTAAATTAATTTAAATTGGGTTAAGTAGATTTAAAATAGATTAAAATAGTTTAAGTATTCAAAAATGGTTTATATAACCGAGTAATTTGGAAACAAAATAAAACAGCTTCAAAACCAATCCATTTCAATTATAACTTCCCAATTCAAATCAATTTCAATTTCCATTCCACCGATTCGATTTCGATTTTGATTCAATCAATGTCAACTTTTACTTCAAATTAATTCAATTTTCATTCACCTTTAATTTATTCAATTTCAATTTTTATATCGATTTGGAGCTTGATGTTCAAAATATCAATTTATACCACTTAACACAATTATCCGTCAAAATTCAAATCTAAATCCAAATTTCAAATATGATTCAATTTCAAGCTCAATTTCAAAATATCATTTTTATACCACTTCACATAGTAATATTCAAAGCTTGAATTTAGGTTCAATCTTTAAAACAAATTAATTTTCGAAATTCAATCATATCCAAATTTTAAATTTCAAAGTCTCAACTTAAATTATTTAACAATTTCTTTTAATCAAAATTTATTTCAACATTCCAAACTCAATTTTTCGATAAATTCGATTTTTATAAATTAATTTCTATTTGTAACTTTTAAATCCAAACATTTAAATAAATTTCAAATCAACGATTTTAAAAATTATTAATTTAGCCAATCCGGTGTCCGTATGTAATTTTCTATCCTATGGCCAAGTAATTATTTATTTCAATTAAATGTCAAGAATGAATATATATCACTCAAATCAAATCATAGTGTCATATGTATGCATAACATGTTATATATATAAGCAAATAAACATCCAAACATTTAAATATCAACCAATAACATCCATCGAAATACATCATCCAATAAACAATACAATTCATGGCAATTTCATAGTTATCGATGTCTGGTAACTTAATCGAAATTAAATTTTAATTTCAATTTAACTGTCAATTAAATTTTCAACGGTTAATTCAAATAACAATCTATATGACAATTAAATTTTATCAAACAATGACAAATAAAATTCATATCACTTCATAATATCATATTTAACTAGCATAAAGATATTTAGTACGTTGCGAGCGTTATAAAACACTCACCTTGATTTCAATGCAGTTCCAGCGTTTTATTTCGAATAAAATTAAACGAGCGTTTAATTTAACCCGAAATTTTCAGTAGCTCCAAACAATTCCAATCCAGCTCCATAGCGTAGTGCTCGTCAATACGAACCCAACGCACTTCGTTTCGTCCAAAACGGACCTCGCATCAACAAGTTATAATATTTATAAGTTTACACAAATTTTATATAAATTAATATAAACTTTATTTTTAAATTTTACCCTACTATCATCACAGTCGTACGATTGCATCCCCCTGATCTCGGCCGCACGCACGCTTCCTCCATCTTCCCGATCGCATTTGTCTCCAGGTCACGAAGAACCCATAGAGCCGGCCCTAACCCTAAAACTCGCACCCAATACAAGCATCTTCAACTCGATCAGCGACCCCCATTTCGATGCCAACGTCGAGCACCGCCTACAGCACGAAGCACGTCGAGCTCGGCCATCCATAGGCTTCAGAATTCATGCTTGAACGCACAGCCCATGCGGCCCGCTGGTCCTCTACGCTCCACCATATCCCATCTCCACCGTATGGATTGAAAGCTCTCTTCGAGCTCTTCGACTTTCGCGTTGAACACTTCGTGTAAATGTTTATGGATTTGAAGCAATTAAGGAAGGAAGACGAACGATTTTTGGCCGTGGGTTATAATAGTGGCGGCTAGGGCATTATATGTTAGGGTTTTTAGAAATGAATGGTGAAGGGTTCCTTTTATAGAATTTCAACGAAAAACACTATTCACTCCAGATTTCCGAACTCAGATTTACGCGCGGTGACTGGCGTTTCTAGGGTTTATCCCATGTTCCGGACACAATGGAACAGGTTTCGGAAGCTAATTCAATCGTATGCGCGAGTTACGGGAATAAACGATCAAATTTAAATTAAAT
Source organism: Allium cepa (assembly GCA_030765085.1). Classification (NCBI taxonomy): domain Eukaryota; kingdom Viridiplantae; phylum Streptophyta; class Magnoliopsida; order Asparagales; family Amaryllidaceae; genus Allium; species Allium cepa. The sequence goes on along the minus strand of CM060941.1, from coordinate 1,042,788,698 downwards.
CGATTAAATTAATTTCTATGCGTTTCGGCTTGCCCCGGACAAACGGTAAATCCGATTGACACGAAATCTGAAACCATACAATAATATCATATTACGGATCCGATGAAACTTGTTTCGTCGAAATCCGAGACTCTTTGAAAAATGACTATTTTAACTCGTCAAATTAATATTAAAACAATTTCGATGCGTTTCGAGCTGCCACGGTCAAACGAAAACTCTGATTGCTACGGAAATTGAAATCCGATAATAACAAACTATTACGGATCCAATGGAACTAGTTTTGTACAATTCTGAGACTGTTCAAAAATTGGCTAATTTTCAGTCGATAATTAAATATTAAAATATTCAATTTTCACAAATAAATTTTAAATTCAGTTTTAAAAGTTCTATAACATCACTATTACTCCAATATGATAAAATAAAATTTTACAAATCATTTTTTATCATATTAAACCCGTTATTCAATTATCCAATAAATTTTAATTTTAAAATCTTATTAACTCCATTATAATACCGATATAACTTACATTCACTTTGGAAACCAATTTGAATCATATTAAATCAAATTTCAGTTATTCACTCTATTCTCATATATTAAATTTCAATATCAAATTAATCATATCAAATTCGGAATTTAATTATTCAAACATTTGTAATATTAAATTTAAACAATTTGATTATTCTTAAATCACTATCTTTTGAAATATTCAAAACAAACTTAAAATTCAACTTTTGAAACGAATTAAAATTATAGAACAACTATTTCCATTATACGGTTATTCAATTCCCATTATTAAATTATTCAATAAATTCAAAATATTAAATTTAAACAATTTCGCTTATCCAATAATTCATTATCTTTTGAAATATTGAAATTGAACTTATAAGATTCAACTTTTAAAACCAATTCACAATTTAGAACACTATTTTCATTTTACAGTTATTCAATTATTCAATAAGTTTTAAATATTTAATTTAAACAATTTACCTGTTCAATATTCAATATTTGATTTTAAATAGATTTTACTTATCAATCAATTACTCTATCATACCCAATGAATTTCAACATTTATTATCCTATTCAACTATTGATTTCAAAGGAATTCACTAAGTAGCATTCATTTTTCATTACTTAGATAATTATTGTTGCAATTCATTCCAGTTATTATTATTCCAAACGAATTACAAATTTTTTTCTAACGTTAAATCACGAAATCTTTTAAATTAGCTATTTTAATTATCGAAAATTTACGTGTCGTTACACTCTCCCCCACTCAAAACTTTTCGTCCCCGAAAAGGAAAAAGAAGGGAAAAGGAACTAAGTTTAGAATTCAACATTAGATATATTTTATTCAAAGTTACCAACTTATAAAACCATGAAATTCCATTTATAAAGTCATAACTACGCTTCCACTAAGTTACTCTGAACGACTTTCTAACTTTAAAAGTTAGTTATCAAAACAAGTTATAAAAAAATTTTAAAACTTGAAAAATTTTCTTACACCCGGATTTTACGGAAAATTTCGGCAGAGTCTCCTTTGCGCGGCTCGATCGGAAAAAAAATGACAGTATATATATCACAGATATACATCTCATCAAGTGATGAGGCATCCCGCAGGGAAAAGTGTAAAAGTACGGTATGTAATTCGAGATATGTACCTTATATATTGTTAGCGAGCATATACGGCTAATATAGCGCGAAAGCGAGCTCCAAATGCAAAGCAAGCGCAATCCGCACCTACTAAACACTCAACAAACCATGAGAAACATGCATATAGGAAAATAATATCAATATACATCATATAGCAACATAACAACTACATATGTCAACATAGCAAATGCAACAAAAGCAACAAATGCAACCATCAATCAACTATCATCCAACTATCATCCAATGAATTCATAACCAATCAATATAAATTCACTTCTCATTAATATTTATTGACTTGGTTTCAATTTTAATCACAGTTGATTCATTAACGTTGGATTTTACTAACAGTCATTCTTAATTCGATTAGTTCACATTCACTAATTTATATTTACATTAGTTCACTTCCAATTTGAATCAGATTAAATTCTTTTAAATTCATTTAACTTCCAATTTGATTTCAATGATTTACAGCTTTGAATTTCATTAACACTTACTGAATTATATACAATCAACTAACAATCATATAACAACCAAATCATAACCAACATAACCAAATTATTAATTTTACATTCAATTTGGTTTATCTCTTTCAATTCCAATTTATTCTTAGCCATACCAAATTCTTTTGTTTATATTTACCTCATATTCAGTTTCAGTCAATAACCAATTTATTTGCGGACCTTTTATTAATGCAGAACATTTTATTAATCATCACTTTAATTTATAGTCATTCCATAAAATTCTAACTTCTTATATACGACTTTTCTTAGTTTATAGTTATCTCAAAAGTTGCAAATTTATCTTCACATATTTGGCATCTTAAATTTCCAATATTAACTTTAATTAAGTCCGTAAGCCATACATATATCATCCGTGAGCAATATCAATCTAATCGCTTATTCGATCACACAATTTCACTTCCAACTAGTATCGTTCACCCGACTCTCTAGTGCGGACTCAGATTTGGTTCCTTGATTGGAAACTGTTACTCTCCTTGCATAGCCATATACTATGATAGAGAATTCCAGAATCAAACTAAAAATCCATATCCACGGTTCGCCATCGAGAATCGAGTGGAAAATCCTAACTTGGATCGATATACATCTCGAAATTTTGTGCTCGAATTTGGATCAAATCGTTATGCGAATAAAATAATATACGTGCAATCTCACGTATTACCTTCCAATGGATTTCTACCCAATTTATCTATACTAAATTACTTTGTTGACTTCTAATTTTTCTCACTTAATTACTCACAATCCATTATTCAGTTAGTATATTCATTTCTTTACATAACATATTCTTTAACATTATCTTTTCTTAAACATCATATCATAGGATTTGCTTACTCAAGTTCATTTTAAACATTCTAAATAATTTAATTAAACTCAATTTCATTTTCCAATTGATTCTTAGCTATAAGAAATTCCTTTGCAATTTATATTTATTCTCTATAACCAATCTACAAAGATATAATACGATTCATTTATCTTCTTTCTTAAGTTCACTTACTTGTTCCATTTATTCATTCATCATTTCATGCTATATTTAAGTATATAACATTTTTATCACAACCAAATTTCATTTATATACATTTTAATTCTTTTTGAGTTTTCCTTGCTTGTATATTTCAATTACTTTTAGGTTCTTTTTATTTGTACAATATCTCATTACATATCCAAAACATCATTTAACTTTTTAATATTTGGTAAGTCAAATTATATGTTATTGGAATGCAAATTTGGTATTATATAAATTCATAGAATTTCATTTTACTTAATTAGAATGTTCACAAATTTGATTTGTTTAAATCCTCTTTACCTTTCAACCTTAAAGTTTTCCCAAACAGTAGCTTAGATATCTTAATCCTCTTATTTTATAAATTTTGGTTATTCACATTTCATTCAAATAATTTGAAAATTACTAATTAACATAACTTAGAAATTTAAATGCCCGGTTCTTTTCAAATTGTTTGAAATAAACATATACACTTATATCTTTAATATATATCAAATCATATCTTTGGAGTTTAAACCAAAACCCATTTACCCAAAATAATTTTGAAGAAAAGCAAAGCTTCTTAGAAGTCTCCCCCACATTGAGACTCGAAAATGAACGTCGATGATGCTGCGCAGTCATCACCGAAATTATTTTCCAGCGACAGAAGAGATGAGTACTTAATTCATTCCTTCTTAAAAATCATTTCAAAATATTTCCTATAAATATTTTCCAACTAATATCACAATATATTTTCTTCAAAGCTTTGAAAACCATTTTCCAAAATCTCTGGGTCTTAAATTCAATATTTTCCAATTTAAATCTATTTTAATTTATAAGTCACCTTTATAAAACATTCTTATAGGATTTTCTTTCTTAAAACATTCCATAAGTGTTTTATCATTGTTCATTTTGTAATTCACCTTATTTATTAAATTACAATATCAAATTAATGATAATAGCCAATATTTTCACTCCTAACAACCAGGTAAGCTAGATAAGCCACCATAATTTCTGAAAATTTTTCTTTATACACAAAATATAATTAGAGCAAAATTATTTCATTTACCCAATTTTAAAACAATACTATGTCGAATTATTCTGTTTGAGTGTTTAGAGATCCCTATCAATGACGTTAATTACTCGTATTGACCAGAATCCATAAGCCACTCAACAAATCAACCGACACAATATAAAACATTTTATATCACTAACAAATACGCTCTCTCATACTCTCAGCGACTCATCATAGGGTATTACTACCCTATTTATAAAGAGTCAGACCCCACAGAGCTAAGATTATCGCTAAACCAAAGCTCTGATACCAAATGTAACGACCCGCCTTTTTGGACAGTTTAAACCGACGATCAAATACACATGCTGATTCCAAACCATTCAAAAGAGAAGATGGTTATTGGGGTAAACAAGAAAAGAAAAGAAAGAGAAATAAAGGAGATGAAACAACACAGAATCTCGCAGCGGAACGATAAAATATAATAGTCAAATAAACAGTTCATGAAGTTGTTTACTATACTTTGACAATTATTTATACAACATTTATCAGAGTTATACATATACAACAGAACAATTAAAATAATGCAGCAGATAGCATGATGCAAGGGTAATAATAGTAATAGTATACCAAATCTTCATCTTCATCCTCCAGAATAGATCTTCAAAAATCTGAAAAACTCGGGACTGAACCGAGCGTAATGAAAAGACAAAACACTCGAGTCAGGACTAAAATATCCTTATGAAAGTTAAATCAATCGTAAATAAATATGAGTGTAACGGCGTCAGAGATGTTTACGGGGTTTGACATCTCATATCCAGTGTCAACGTGCGTGCAATAACTTAAGAGATGTTACGGGATTTTCCATCTCTTAAGGATCCGTTAAACTATCTACTATGTAGTAATGTACGCTAAGTAGATAATGCCTATCAGTAATATAAAGTATCAAAATAGCGTTAAGGCGTTACCATAATCCCCCTTACACATTTTTATAATGCCATAGTCTATACAGCACCGTAAGCCCCACCGTAAACTGGTGGTTATCAGAGGGTACCCCATAGGTATAACACAAAACATAACGTAGTGGTCGCGAATAGGATAATCAGTATGACAAGGTACATGCGGCGATACCAACTAGGATACTAGTAGTTGCGTAATCCGGACTGATGTTGAGCATAGCCAGCAGCTACCCCAACACCTGAAACAACACTCCTAAATAGAGGGGTGCACCCAAATCGAATCACAAATGTAATAGATACGGTATCGAAGAAGTGTGTCCGCTAGAGGTGGCGAACCTCAATGGCCCGACGCGGCTCCTGTTTTAGTCATGTCAGGGGTCATCCAATATCGTTCTCTTTCTTCAATCAACACGTTCACCAAACCATCCACTTCATTCTGGATCAACACTCCACGTATAATAGTTATTAAAGTGGTTTTCGGTATCGACAGAGAGTATGTCCATATCCAATCCCGGTCTCTTTAATAACTACGTATTATTACACCGTTGGCTCTTTTATATCAAATCGATTCATAACTGATATCAAAATATCATATTCTTTTCAAAAATCAAATCCATTTCAAATATCACCATAGTTATTCAAAATGTAAGATTCCGTTTCAAATACATTTTTCGCATCAATATCTCATTTCGATTTCAAAATCATTTCGAATTTCAATTTAGGTTGCAACTTCATTTAACCCAATTCGTATTTAAATTCAAGATTTAAATATAAACATTTCACCTTATTGACCAGCTTAGAATTTTAGAAAATAGTTTTAAGTAGTTTAAAATTAGTTTTAAATAATTAAATAGTTAAAAATACTTAAAATCTTAAAACAGATTTGAAATAGATAAATTAGTTTAAAATAATTTAAATTGGGTTAAGTAGATTTAAAATAGATTAAAATAGTTTAAGTATTCAAAAATGGTTTATATAACCGAGTAATTTGGAAACAAAATAAAACAGCTTCAAAGCCAATCCATTTCAATTATAACTTTCCAATTCAAATCAATTTCAATTTCCGTTCCACCGATTCGATTTCTGTAACAACCCGCATATTTAACGATTTTATATTTACATGATTTATTTAAGAATAGCGTCGTTAGTCGGATTTTGGGTCCGAAATGTTACTTTTTGCAAACGGTCTAATTGGGTCTCAAGACCACTTTCATTGAGTTCAAAACGTCATTTGCGATTTTTTTGAGTATAAGCTTCGATATGTTTGGAGTAAGTTGAAATTGGCTACTTTTTCTAGTTGGGTTTTGGGTTTGAGTTCATCCCACTAGCTAACTAAACCCTCTAACTCCGCCCTCTCCTCTCCATTCTCTCATTCTTATTTCTAAAGCTCTACCTAAAACTGAAAATGGTGGAAAGGAAAGGGAATTAGAAACTCCAAACCCTAGTTCTTCTTGCTAGCTCATAATCTTGCTCCAAAATCAAAGGGAAGCCATTGGTAAGCTTCTTCTTCATCTTCTCTATCTCTTTCTCTCTTCAATTTCAGAAAGTTCCCTAAAACCTAATTTGAGAAATATGTGTTTTATCTTTTGATTGAAGCTAGTTGAGTTGAAGTAGAGATTAGTTGGTCATCTCCTTGTTATTGAGCTTCTTCTTCTTTGCCTTTGCCTTTGGGAAAAGGTGAGTTTTGAACTCACATCTACTTCTCTTGATTTCATTGATGTTGGGTATGAATTCCTAGCACTTGTCCATATGCACTTGCTTTTAGTTTGGATTGAATTGGTGAATATCCGAATTTTTAGTGTTTGGGTTCAATTCTTTGAAATCCTAACTTTGATGTTTTGATCATGTTTTTGGTGATGAATCGAAGTGCTTATAGGGCCGGGTAGCCGCTTGGCGTAAACCCCTAGCGTCCGTGCTCGTCCGATTGAAAGTTGTGAGAGTTTGCACTTCATTGGTAATAAGTATGAAATGCAGGAAATTGGGTTCAGTCGACTGGATCCTCTATTCAGTCGACTGAGCTGAAGCCCGAAATTTTTCTGGACAATTTTCAGTCGACTGAACAGGGATTTCAGTCGACTGACCTGCTCCTGTTTCCCTGTTTTGCCTATTTATGCTCGTTTTGATTGGTTTTCCGAATTTTATCGATTCATGTTGGTTCTTAGTGGTTGTTATTGCCTCTTTGACTTTGATAACTTATTTTTGACTTCATCCACGGGTTTTTATAAAATAATCTTTCGAATCATATTAAAAGCTCGTTTCTCCAATTTATAAATTCTATTTAAACACATGCACAATTTCGCACTTCGAGCGAAGTGGAAGGGTGATTAAATGGTTGGGCAAAACACGGACCATGAATCTGTGCGTTTATCTTTCCGATTAATCCCCGACCCATTCAATTGATCGTTTTGACCTTCGGGTTTGGTTTATCGATGATATGAGGTAAACTTTGTACTGCTTTGAGTGTGAAAGTAACTGACGGATAGTAAACCGTTTAGTGCGAACGAGTGGTTATGGGACGCACGTTAACACTTTTCGGATTCCTTTTCGAGAGTTGTGACACATTCCGCCAGTTAGTGGTGTCCAGTACTGGGTCTTCGACCTTCACCACTACGGCTTGTCGCCCTATAGTATCGCTTCCGATGTTGGTCTTTATGAGCCGCATGGGTGATATTGGGTTTGTGCCTTCGTGTTTGTCACCCTATAGTATCGCTTTCTATGTTGGTCGTTATGAGCCGCATGGGTGATATTGGGTTTGGAGTCTTCGGGCTCATGGATCCTTGTTTATACAGTACTGAGCTCGAGCAATCATATGTTTCATTGATATTATATTCTCTTGGTATCGCCCATCGGTGTTGGTCTTTTTGAGCCGCATGATGTATAACGTTTACCTTGTGGAACTTGTATACCTTATGGGTATTTGTTATTTGTCTTTTTGGCTTGATTTGGGATATTTGTATCCTTTGTTTATCTATGTTGCCAATGATATGAGGCTTGTCTTGATATGTTCATCTTTTGTTAGATGATTGTGTTATCTCTTTTAGAGATATTTGTTATGCTTTGTAACTTTGCAGGTTTATTGTTGTTCAGTTTATCTAACTGATTTGTTTAGCTAGACTGACCCGTGTATTAATTACTCGGGTCAGACCGAGATGTTTCAGGTTAGGTGCCTTTGGACTTAGCCTATTTTGCTTCCGCATGGACTACTCCGCTAGCTTCTTTTTGTCATAGCTTTTTGTGTAGTCCTATTTTGTTGTAACTCTGATATGTATTCTTGTGAACTCGTCTGTATATTGTGGTTTGCTATACCACATGACATGTATTATTTTGTATACTCTGCTATGTATCAGTGTATGTGTATATGATGGTTTACTGTTCTGTGATGTATATTGCATTTGAGTTGTTATATTCTGTTCTGATAGATCCTCTAGCCACCTATGGTTTTGTTTTAAGTATTCATTGGATATGTCGATCTGCTTGGTAAGGCAATTGTCGATGTATTCAATAGATAATTAAAGTAAGGCTATAGATGGTCGCTCCTAAACAGCCTTATTCTCCGTGTTAGCAGACGGTATTATCTATTAATACTCTTTGCTAGCGTGGGTATAGAGGTGGGGCGTCACAGCTTGGTATCAGAGCTGAGTTCAGAACAAAATATGATAAACACAGAATAGAGCACATATTACGATACATCAGAGTGTGATAAGTGATACAAATCTTTGAATCATCGTGTCTCTCTATTCCTTCTACCATCAAAGGTTAGATAGGATTTGGGAATATGCCTAGGAATGCATTTAAATTCCGTAGTATTCCATATTGAATTATCTACCTTGGGAATAATCTTTACCTTATCTTAACTTTCAGCTTATGGCTGGAAGAGATGGAGGACGACGCTCGGATGTTGGGCAATCCAGTGGCTCACATCCGGACGGCGTTTATATGTCTGCCGATCAGTTTTTAGAGTGGTTTAGGAGCACACAGCCTCCAGCTCCTACTCGAACATCTCCTCCATGCAAGTCCACCTTCGCACGTTTGTGCAGTGATTTTTCTCATCTTGGAGGGAAGCCATTTAAAGGCTCCGAGATTGTTCTTGAGGTCCAAGCTTGGGTTCGCATGTACGAGCATGTTCTCTCTCGCATGGATCTTTCTGATCATGATAGGGTTCTTGTAACTTCTAGCTTATTGCAAAAGCGTGCCTTTGACTGGTACGAGCTTCTTTTAGCTGAATTTAATGAGTCTGCTCTTTCTTGGACTCTGTTTCGGGAACGATTCGAACTTAAGTTCGTTCCTGAATCTGAGAAAGTTTTATTGACCCGTCGCTTCCTTGAGTTGAAGCAAGGGGAGTCTTCCGTTTTTGAGTATGTTGCATCATTCGAGGCCTTATCTAAGTATGGTCTTGAATTCATTAGCACCTTGTATAGGAAGAATCTGAAGTTTGTATCTGGTCTTAAGAAATGTCTTAAGAAGTCTTTAATGCTCCAGCTTAAGCTTTCTTTTAAGGAGTTGGTTGATTCGGCACTTCACCTCGAAGCCTTCGAGAAGGAGTGTGATTGTGGGGATGGTGTTGAGATTCGCAAGAATCCTAACAAGAAGAAGTTTCCATTGGATAAGCGGGAATTTTTCCCTTCCAAGAAGAAAAGGCCCGTTGAATCAAATTCTCAGTCTCTGTCTGTTGGAACACCTTCCACTCGGAAGTGTTTCAATTGTGGTTCCCCTGATCATATGATTCGAGCTTGCCCTATGCCTCTCTTCTGCCACTATTGCAAGAAGGAAGACCATCGTATTTTCACTTGTCCTATTGTTCCAAATAATCCTCTATGTGGCAAGCTAAAGATAACAGATGCTTCTAGAGGTTCTTCTCGGAGAAAAGGTACATCTCCATCTGTTTAGGAAGGTTCTATTTTATTTCTTGACTATTGTATTCGAGTTCTCTTCGATACGGGGACTTCGCATTTTTTTCCATATCGAAGAAGCTCTTCGATGATTTATCTTTGGATGTTTCTTGTATGGTTACTTCTTTGAAAATTGCGAATCCGAATTGGTGGATCCGCAATGCTCAATTTGCTTGTATTAATGTCGAGATTATTTTATGTGATTTTTCTTTCCGAGCCAATTTGCATGTTATGCGTTACTTAGGCTTCGGAATTGATAATTTTTTAAAGGATTGACTTAATTATTATGAAGTCATATCCTATATCTCGAGTGGACTATTCATCCTCAACATTTTCAATCTGTTAAACAGATTTCTATTTTCTTTGTGATTTTGATTCCAATTTGATCTCATCATTTTATTCTTCAAGCCCTCATGATGAGGAAAGTGTTGTTTCTCTCATTCTTGTAGTTTGAGAATTTTCTAGTATTTCTGGTCTTGTCTTAGGATTATCACCCAAGCAATCTTTTGTTGTAGTGTTAAGGTGTTTTTAGCTCGATCTTACCACCGGTTTTCATTTGACTATGAGTTGCGGAAGTTAGCATTCTACTTACCGCTCTCCGCACTCGTTGTAATTCTTATGAATGATTTGTTGTGTCATTCAGTTTGTCCAGCTCATTTCATCCATTTTATGAATCGAGTATTCTACGAATATCTCGATGATTCCATTTTTGTATTTGTTGATTTTGGATTGAATTAGCAATCTAAAATTTTTGCAAATCTTTTTCATAAGAGTTATTTATAAGTATAAATGGGATTTTTGTTTTTAAAACGAACAAAGAGAATTTTCAAAAGTTTTTAGAAACATGTTTATCATATAGAAGATGGTTTTGTGATTGTATTGCCCATTGAGTGCTTTAAGAATTCTGGTCGATGCGCTTGATCAACGTTTTCGATAGGAATCTCCTAAACACTTTGACGAGACAATTTGACACAATAAATTGATTTGAAATAAGAAAATTTTTCTAGAAAAGTAGTTACATAAAGATAATTTTGATTTTGAAAGTTTTAGTTTTTCGGGGAAGAATATTATTTGAAAGAACTCTTTTTCGATACTCTTATTCTTGGGATTCCCGAAGGGAACCAAGACTTTATCTTTTGTTCCAAAGCTAATCGTATTGGTTTGGATGTCGTTTCCTTGCAAAAGAGAACGCGCTATCACTTATGTTTCTAAACCATTAAATCTTACCCAGACTAGATATGCCACCTATGATCTAGTGCTCGCGGCTATTGTTTTCGCTTTTTGTATTTGGCATCATTACTTTTGGGTGAGGGATTTTCCTCTCCTTACCAATCATAATTTTGAAATGTTTATTTTCTCATAGGGAACTTAATGTTGGTTCAAGTTCCTAGCGTCTTATGATCTTGATATTTTAATTCCCGAAAAGGGGATCGTGTTGCCAATGCATTTAGTTGTAAGCAGCAAGTGATTGTTTCTTTGTTGATGTCCGAATGGAATGGTCTTTTTACCAAGTTCATCGGATGTTTTGTTGTACTTTATTTTGTTGAGCTTTGGTTCATTTGACGTATTGTTTGTACCACGTCGGTGTTCCAAATTATTTTGAGCTTAGGAATCCATAGAATTCTCTGAGCAAGCAAGTTCGGACTTATCCTCTCGTGCTCCTTATGGTGAACTTCTTATTCTGCTATTCTTTTGTGTTGACATGTTTGTGGTAGTTGGGAGAATCACCTACCTCTTGTAGAGTTCTCCTACAATAATAGTTTCCAGTCTAGTATTGGTATGGCTCCTTTCGAAGCCTTATACGGAAGGCCATGTCGATCACCTACTTGTTGGTTACCTTCTTGTTGGTTGGAATATGGAAAGAAGCTTATTCTTGGTCCATATTTTGTTCGTGATTCTTTCGAGAAGATTGATCTTATTCGATTGAGAATGAAAGAGGCACAGAGTCGCCATAAATCCTACGCGGACAACCGTAGGAAGTCTCTCGAGTTCTCGATCGGCGATCTTGTTTTTGTTCGTGTTTCTCCTTTGAATGGGGTTATGCGCTTCAGTATGACTGGGAATTGGCTCCTCGTTATATAGGATCATTTTCTATTACTGAACGTATTGCCCCTGTGGCTTATAGAGTTTCACTTCCTGCTCATTTATCTGGTATTCATGACGTGTTTCACGTCTCTCAACTTCGGAAGTGTCTTCGGGAGTCGGATTCTGTTATTTCTTCTCCTGATTTGCAAGAGCTTGAGGTCTCACCGGACTTATCTATTGTACAGCAGCCTATGCGCGTACTTGACACGGAGGTGCGACACCTTCGAAACAAGGACGCGCCGCTCGTTAAAGTTCAATGGTCTGCTAATACCAATGACTGTACTTGGGAAACCAGAGAGTTTATCGAGCGATCCTATCCGGGTTTTCTATCTTTGCTTTGAAACGATGAGAATGTCTTTTCATCTCAAGCTTATTTCCTTTTCTTTTGAATGTTGTATGTATGCAATTGTTGCAAATATCGTCTCTAGAAATTGCGGGGACGCAATTTTGTAAGGAGGGAAGATCTGTAACAACCAGCATATTTAACGATTTTATATTTAAATGATTTATTTAAGTATAGCGTCGTTAGTTGGATTTTGGGTCCGAAATGTTACTTTTTGCAAACGGTCGAATTGGGTCTCAAGACCACTTCCATTGAGTTCAAAACGTCGTTTGCGATCTTTTTGAGTATAAGCTTCGATATGTTTGGAGTAAGTTGAAATTGGCTACCTTTTCTAGTTGGGTTTTGGGTTTGAGTTCAGCCCACTAGCTAACTAAACCCTCTAACTCAGCCCTCTCCTCTCCATTCTCTCATTCTTATTTCTAAAGCTCTACCTAAAACTGAAAATGGTGAAAAGGAAAGGGAATTAGAAACTCCAAACCCTAGTTCTTCTTGCTAGCTCATAATCTTGCTCCAAAATCAAAAGGAAGCCATTGGTAAGCTTCTTCTTCATCTTCTCTATCTCTTTCTCTCTTCAATTTCAGAAAGTCCCTAAAACCTAATTTGAGATATATGTGTTTTATCCTTTGATTGAAGCTAGTTGAGTTGAAGTAGAGATTAGTTGGTCATCTCCTTGTTATTGAGCTTCTTCTTCTTCTTCTTCTTCTTTGTCTTTGGGAAAAGGTGAGTTTTGAACTCACATCTACTTCTCTTGATTTCACTGATGTTGGGTATGAATTCCTAGCATTTGTCCATATGCACTTGCTTTTAGTTTGGATTGAATTGGTGAATATCCGAATTTTTAGTGTTTGGGTTCAATTCTTTGAAATCCTAACTTTGATGTTTTGATCATGTTTTTGGTGATGAATCGAAGTGCTTATAGGGCCGGGTAACCGCTTGGCGTAAACCCCTAGCGTCTGTGCTCGTCCGATTGAAAGTTGGGAGAGTTTGCACTTCATTGGTAATAAGTAGGAAATGCAGGAAATTGGGTTCAGTCGACTGGATCCTCTGTTCAGTCGACTGAGCTGAAGCCCGAAATTTTTCTGGACAATTTTCAGTCGACTGAACAGGGATTTCAGTTGACTGACCTGCTCATGTTTCCCTGTTTTGCCTATTTATGCTCGTTTTGATTGGTTTTCCGAATTTTATCGATTCATGTTGGTTCTTAGTGGTTGTTATTGCCTCTTTGACTTTGATAACTTATTTTTGACTTCATCCACGGGTTTTTTATAAAATAATCTTTCGAATCATATTAAAAGCTCGTTTCTCCAATTTATAAATTCTATTTAAACACATGCACAATTTCGCACTTCGAGCGAAGTGGAAGGGTGATTAAATGGTTGGGCAAAACACGGACCATGAATCTGTGCGTTTATCTTTCCGATTAATCCCCGACCCATTCAATTGATCGTTTTGACCTTCGGGTTTGGTTTATCGATGATATGAGGTAAACTTTGTACTGCTTTGAGTGTGAAAATAACTGACGGATAGTAAACCGTTTAGTGCGAACGAGTGGTTATGGGACGCACGTTAACACTTTTCGGATTCCTTTTCGAGAGTTGTGACACATTCCGCCAGTTAGTGGTGTCCAGTACTGGGTCTTCGACCTTCACCACTACGGCTTGTCGCCCTATAGTATCGCTTCCGATGTTGGTCTTTATGAGCCGCATGGGCGATATTGGGTTTGTGCCTTCGGGTTTGTCACCCTATAGTATCGCTTTCTATGTTGGTCGTTATGAGCCGCATGGGTGATATTGGGTTTGGAGTCTTCGGGCTCATGGATCCTTGTTTATACAGTACTGAGCTCGAGCAATCATATGTTTCATTGATATTATATTACCTTGGTATCGCTCATCGGTGTTGGTCTTTTTGAGCCGCATGATGTATAACGTTTACCTTGTGGAACTTGTATACCTTATGGGTATTTGTTATTTGTCTTTTTGGCTTGATTTGGGATATTTGTATCCTTTGTTTATCTATGTTGCCAATGATATGAAGCTTGTCTTGATATGTTCATCTTTTCTTAGATGATTTTGTTATCTCTTTTAGAGATATTTGTTATGCTTTGTAACTTTGCAGGTTTATTGTTGTTCAGTTTATCTAACTGATTTGTTTAGCTAGACTGACCCGTGTATTAATTACTCGGGTCAGACCGAGATGTGTCAGGTTAGGTGCCTTTGGACTTAGCCTATTTTGCTTTCGCATGGACTACTTCGCTAGCTTCTTTTTGTCATAGCTTTTTGTGTAGTCCTATTTTGTTGTAACTCTGATATGTATTCTTGTGAACTCGTCTGTATATTGTGGTTTGCTATACCACTTGACATGTATTATTTTGTATACTCTGCTATGTATCAGTGTATGTGTCTATGATGGTTTACTGTTCTGTGATGTATATTGCATTTGAGTTGTTATATTCTGTTCTGATAGATCCTCTAGCCACCTATGGTTTTGTTTTAAGTATTCATTGGATATGTCGATCTGCTTGGTAAGGCAATTGTCGATGTATTCAATAGATAATTAAAGCAAGGCTATAGATGGTCGCTCCTAAACAGCCTTATTCTCCGTGTTAGCAGACGGTATTATCTATTAATACTCTTTGCTAGCGTGGGTATAGAGGTGGGGTGTCACAATTTCGATTTCGATTCAATCAATGTCAACTTTTACTTCAAATTAATTTAATTTTCATTCACCTTTGATTTATTCAATTTCAATTTTTATACCGATTTGGAGTTTGATGTTCAAAATATCAATTTATACCACTTAACACAATTATCCGTCAAAATTCAAATCTAAATCCAAATTTCAAATATGATTCAATTTCAAGCTCAATTTCAAAATATCATTTTTATACCACTTTCACATAGTAATATTCAAAGCTCGAATTTAGGTTCAATCTTTAAAACAAATTAATTTTCGAAATTCAATCATATCCAAATTTTAAATTTCAAAGTCTCAACTTAAATTATTTAACAATTTCTTTTAATCAAAATTTATTTCAACATTCCAAACTCAATTTTTCGATAAATTCGATTTCTATAAATTAATTTCTATTTATAACTTTTAAATCCAAACATTTAAATAAATTTCAAATCAACGATTTTAAAAATTATTAATTTAGCCAATCCGGTGTCCGTATGTAATTTTATATCCTATGGCCAAGTAATTATTTATTTCAATTAAATGTCAAGGATGAATATATATCACTCAAATCAAATCATAGTGTCATATGTATGCATAACAGGTTATATATATAAGCAAATAAACATCCAAACATTTAAATATCAACCAATAACATCCATCGAAATACATCATCCAATAAACAATACAATTCATGGCAATTTCATAGTTATCAATGTCAGGTAACTTAATCGAAATTAAATTATAATTTCAATTTAACTGTCAATTAAATTTTCAACGGTTAATTCAAATAACAATCTATATGACAATTAAATTTTATCAAACAACGACAAATAAAATTCATATCACTTCATAATATCATATTTAACTAGCAAAAGATATTTAGTACGTTGTGAGCGTTATAAAACACTCGCCTTGATTTCAATGCAGTTCCAGCGTTTTATTTCGAATAAAATTAAACGAGCGTTTAATTTTACCCGAAATTTTCAGTAGCTCCAAACGATTTCAATCCAGCTTCATAGCGTAGTGCTCGTCAATACGAACCCAACGCATTTCGTTTCGTCCAAAACGGACCTCGCATCAACAAGTTATAATATTTATAAGTTTACACAAATTTTTATATAAATTAATATAAACTTTATTTTTAAATTTTACCCTACTATCATCACAGCCGTTCGATTGCATCCCCCTGATCTTGGCCGCACGCACGCTTCCTCCATCTTCCCGTTCGCATTTGTCTCCAGGTCACAAAGAACCCATAGAGCCGGCCCTAGCCCTAAAACTCGCACTCAATACAAGCATCTTCAACTCGATCAGCGACCCCAATTTCGATGCCAACGTCGAGCACCGCCTATAGCACGAAGCACGTCGAGCTCGGCCATCCATAGGCCTCGGAATTCGTGCTTGAACGCACAGCCCACGCGGCCCCTTGGTCCTCTACGCTCCACCATATCCCATCTCCACTGTATGGATTGAAAGCTCTCTTCAAGCTCTTCGACTTTCGCGTTGAACACTTCGTGTAAATGTTTACGGATTTGAAGCAATTAAGGAAGGAAGACGAACGATTTCTGGCCGTGGGTTATAATAGTGGCGGCTAGGGCATTATAGGTTAGGGTTTTTAGAAATGAATGGTGAAGGGTTCCTTTTATAGAATTTCAACGAAAAACACTATTCACTCCAGATTTCCAAACTCCGATTTACGCGCGGTGACTGGCGTTTCTAGGGTTTATCCCACGTTCCAGACACAATGGAATAGGTTTTGGAAGCTAATTCGGTCGTATGCGCGAGTTACGGGAATAAACGATCAAATTTAAATTAAATCGATTAAATTAATTTCTATGCGTTTCGGCTTGCCCCGGACAAATGGCAAATCCGATTGACACGAAATTTGAAAATTTACAATAATATCATATTACGGATCCGATGAAACTAGTTTCGTCGAAATCCGAGACTGTTTGAAAAATGACTATTTTAACTCGTCAAATTAATATTAAAACAATTTCGATGCGTTTCGAGCTGCCACGGTCAAACGAAAACTCCGATTGCTACGAAAATTGAAATCCGATAATAACAAACTATTACGATCCAATGGAACTAGTTTCGTCCAATTCTGAGACTGTTCAAAAATTGGCTATTTTTCAATCGATAATTAAATATTAAAATATTCAATTTTCACAAATAAATTTTAAATTCAGCTTTAAAAGTTCTATAACATCACTATTACTCCAATATGATAAAATAAAATTTTAAAAATCATTTTTTTATCATATTAAACCCGTTATTTAATTATCCAATAAATTCCAATTTTAAAATCTTATTAACTCCATTATAATCCCGATATAACTTACATTCACTTTGGAAACCAATTTGAATCATATTAAATCAAATTTCAGTTATTCACTCTATTCTCATATATTAAATTTCAATATCAAATTAATCATATCAAATTCGGAATTTAATTATTCAAACATTTGTAATATTAAATTTAAACAATTTGATTATTCTTAAATCACTATCTTTTGAAATATTCAAAACGAACTTAAAGTTTAACTTTTGAAACGAATTAAAATTATAGAACAACTATTTCCATTATACGGTTATTCAATTTCCATTATTAAATTATTCAATAAATTCCAAATATTAAATTTAAACAATTTCGCTTATCCAATAATTCATTATCTTTTGAAATATTGAAATTGAACTTATAAGATTCAACTTTTAAAACCAATTCACAATTTAGAACACTATTTTCATTTTACAGTTATTCAATTATCAATAAGTTTTAAATATTTAATTTAAACAATTTACCTGTTCAATATTCAATATTTGATTTTAAATAGATTTTACTTATCAATCAATTACTCTATTATACCCAATGAATTTCAACATTTATTATCCTATTCAATTATTGATTTCAAAGGCATTCACTAAGTAGCATTCATTTTTCATTACTTGGATAATTATTGTTGCAATTCATTCCAGTTATTATTATTCCAAACGAATTACAAATTTTTTTCTAACGTTAAATCACGAAATCTTTTAAATTAGCTATTTTAATTATCGAAAATTTACGGATCGTTACAGGTCATATTTCAGAGAAGGGCTTGGATTTGCTTCGGAGACAAAAGATGATCAAAGGAGAAAGCTTCAACAAGATGGACTTTATCTAAGAGTGCGTGTTGGGTAAGAAAACTAAAGTATCTTTAGGAGTTGGACTTCATAGATCGAGGCGAGTACTTAAGTACGTGCATACAGATGTTTGGGGACCTGTTGCTGCTCCTTTTCTTAAAGGAACAAATTACTTTGTCTCATTCATCGATGACTTTTCTCGAAAAGTATGGGTGTATGTGATGAAGACCAAATTAGAGAGTTTTGAGAAGTTTAAAGACTGGAAAGCGCTTGTTGAGAACGATTCTAGATTGAAGGTGCTGAAATCTGATAATGGCGGTGAATTTGTCTCTAAGAATTTCCTTGACTTTTGTAGATAACATGGCATTCATAGACATTTTACTACACCCGGCGATCTGCAATCCAATGGGGTTGTAGAAAGAATGAACATGACTCTACTGGATAAGGCTGGTTGCTTGAGATTGATGGTGGGCTGTCTAAAGGCTTTTGGATTGAGATATTATCAGCTGCGGCGCATATCATCAATCGAATTCCGTGCTCAGCCATAGATGGGAAGATTACAGAGGAAAAATGGAGAGGTAAAGCAATGTATCTTGGTTACTTTCAAATTTTTGGTTGTCCCGTGTACGTTCACCATGTAGGTGATGACAAGTTGGATGATAGAGCATACAAGGGCATACTAATAGGATACACTGATGGTTTCAAATGGTATCGAATTTGGAACCCTATTGATTGGAAGATTGTTCATTCTAAACATATTATCTTTAATGAATCTGCTATGTTCAATCCGAAGGAGAAGCTACCTACCACATCAGAAGATTCTGATGGGACTAAGGAGATGGAAGAAGTTTCTGTGTTCCAGCCAAGGAGTAGAGTTGTTGTTGATGTTATCGAGAAAAACGTAGTTGATGAAACATCACATGATAATCCACAGGTACCTTCAAGTAGTGTTGATAATGTGCATGAATATAGAGGAAGTTTAGTTTAAGGTGGAGCCGAAAGGAGTTTAGGCGAAGCAGTACCTACTCGGGTCAGTCGTAAGACTATTAGACCGCCCGAAAGGTATGGCGATTGACATTTTGTAAATCTTAGCCTTGGTGATCAGTTTTACTATGCCCTACATGTGGTTCTTGAGGAGCCGCTTGACCTTGATGAAGCTTTGAAGTCATGTGACAGTTCGAAGTGGTTGTGCGCTACGGAAGAGGAGTTGAGTCTTTGAAGAAGAACAAGACTTGGGATTTGATACCACATCCTCAAGAAAGCCAAGCCATCGGTTGCAAATGGGTGTTCAAGGTGAAAGACGATGGAAGATACAAGTCAAGACTAGTTGCTAAAGGGTTTTCACAAAGAAAGGAATTGGAGTATGATGAGATATTCTCTCCAATAGTGAGGCATATATCCATCTGCATTTTGCTCGCTATCATTGCCGCTCATGACTTAGAGGTGGAGAAACTGGACTTGGAAATCACTTTCTTGCACGGAGACATGGATGAGACCATTTAAATGAAGCAGTCAGAAGGATTTTTTGTAGATGGAAAAGAAATTTGGGTTTCCAAATTGAAGAAGTTTTTGTATGGACATAAACAGTCGCCTAGACAATGGTACAAGAGGTTTGACTCTTTTATGCTTTCACTTGGTTTTGATCATAGCATTAAAGATGGTTGTATGTACTTCAAGCATTTAAAGAATGGTATATGGGTGTACCCACTCTTGTACGTGGATGATATGTTGATTGCTTTCAGGGATAAGACTGAAATCGATAGAAGCTAAAGTTAAACGGAATTCGAAATGGAAGACCTTGGAAAAGCAAAGAAAATTTTGGGTATGAAAATCCAAAGTGATAGAAAGTTAGGACTTTCGAGCCTCACTCAAAAGGAGTACTTTCGAAAGGTTCTTGCTCGGTTCAGCATGGAAGAGACAAAGGCAATCAGCACACCAATGTCCTTGCACATACAACTTTCTAGTAAAGGCTCTTCGATCTCGAAAAAGGACAAGGCTTATACGATGAAGGTATCATATGCAGGTGCAGTTGGCAGCTTGATGTATGTCATGGTATACAGTAGGTCTGACATTGCACAGATTGTTGGATTGGTAAGTAGATTCATAGCGAATCCAGGAAAAACACGTCGGGAAGCAGTGAAGTGTATCTTCAGATATCTTAGAGGAACTCCAAACCATGGACTTGTCTTTGGCTGCAAAGGAAGAAATTTCAACTTGTTTGAATTTTGCGATTCCGACTATGCCGGTGATAGAGATCGGAGGAAGTCAACCTTCAGATATGTGTTCACCATTGGCGGGACAGTGATCAGTTAGAGAGCGGGGTTGCAGACGGTCATGGCTTTGTCTACTAAAGAGGCAGAGCTCATAGTTGCGGTTGAAGCAGCAAAGGAGGTGCTTTATTTGAGGCGGCTGTTGTATGTTTTGGGCTTCGTATATGATGACGTGGATGTGTACTGCGATAGTCCAAGTGCAATTCACTTAGCTGAAAATCTGGCATTCAGCTCGAGGACGAAGCATATTGAGGTGAGAGAATCGTTCCTTGTCTCGATGAGTGAAGAGAAGCTAGTTCGTCTTCAGAAAGTTCACACAAAGTAGAATGCAGCAGACATGTTTACCAAGTCGTTGTCTGTTGCTAAGTTCGAGCATTGCTCGGACTTGATTTGCTTAATGAAGTGCTAGGTGCCACAGGGTGACACAGAGGGAGAGTTGAAATGGTTCATGGAAACGTTCGTTTTCATGGTGGAGATTAATAGGTTCTACACGGACTAGGTGTTTTGAACATAATGTTGACCGGCAGTTGCCTTGCCGAAGTTCGTTGACAGAATGTAATGGGTGATGGAATTGCCGAAGCTCAATGGGTAAGTATCCATTGTTTGGAGCATAAAGGTGTAGATGGAGTTGGAAGGCTTGCTTGAAAATCTGGTATCAAGGTGGAGTTTGTTGGTGTTGATACCTGATTTTGGATTTGAAGAAGAAGCATAGCCATTGGAGAAGCGTGAAGGTGGAAGCCGTAGCTCGAACTGGAAGGAGTGACGTTGGCGATGAAGATGATTTGAAGAAGGTTTTTGGTTCGGTGATTTTGGGAAAAGAAGCTGGATTGTGTTCGGTGGAACAAAGGGGAAGTCTGAATTTGGAGCAATGAAGAAGATTTTCCTTTTGGAGTGGTGATTTGCCGAATGAAATTTTTTGTTCGGTGGTTTGTGAATGCTGGTCCAAAAGTTAAAGCAATGATACTGAACCAAATTTGGGTACCGGTCCAAATTAAGTGCTGCTGTCGAACCAACGTGTACCGTTCTATACATTTAGTTCAGTGAATGTCGCTCCAATGTACGCCGAACCAAATATTTGGTTCGGTATTAGTGCATGTCGGACCAAATCATGCCAGTCTAGATAGATGTCGAACCAGAATGTGTTGCATGCCGAACCAAACTCCAGGGCTGCTATATAGCAGCTACCCCTTCTCATATCCTCACTATATAAATGGAGGAGCTTCTGGACAACAATAACGGTCGAAATTGAGAGCTAATTTTAGCCAATTTCAGAGCCATCCTAGAGAGCTGAAATTATGTAGAATTTTGATTATATAGTTGATTTTTCTTATATATAGCTTCCAAAAGTGAATCAATAACTCTAATCTTTCAATGATTAATAAAATCTCGTCTCCCCAAGTGGACGTACACTGCCTGAAACCACTATAAATACTGGTGTTATTTATTTTACTGCATTGCATAGATCTGTGACTGTCTGTCCTGGTGTTTATCTCTATTTGTATCGTCTCACAACGATGCAGTTATTTTCCGCTGCCTTGGACTTTTAATTCACTTAGACTGATTATCTGAATATATTTTCCCCAATATATTATTAGTTTTGATATGCTTAACGATAAGAGAGGCTGTTATTTTAGTTGATAATTTGGGTTTAGTTTGTTTTATAAGCATCACTCGGATATGCAAAACTGAATAACTATTTCTTTTCTCGGTAATTTGAATTTACACAAACACAAACTTCAAAAAAAATGAACAATTTCAAATTGAGCAAGTATAAATTGATGTGTCTACGCACCTTAAAAAAATGTGCATAATACAATTACCGTCCGCTAAAAAATAGCTATTTTTATAATGAATTTTGAACGAAACCTAAAATCAAAAATAGGTTTTTTCTTCTCGGATATATAAATAAAATTTGTTTGAAAAAGTATCATAATTGCACAATTCATGAGATGCTGAATAAAATGTAAAAGAAATAATTACCCGTAGGGCAACCCATAATCCTATCATAGGAGTAGGTCAAAGTGCTCACATGTGAGGTTTAGATGGGGGATGGCACGATAGATGGAGGTGATCCAAGCAAGTCAATTTAACCATAAGAGGTTATGTTTATGATGGGTATATGTTTTCTTGATATATACTTAAAGTTAGATGCGATATTTGAACTTGCTGTTCTTCTACGGTATTTGAAACAGCTTCAACGACTCTTTAGACGCCTTTCTAATCATCGGTTAGGCACCCACAATTGATTGTGCGCGCTAGGAGACCAACGTTCTTGTAGCGATGGATCTCGCTTAAAAATTCAATCAAGTCTATATAAAGCATTATTTTTTTTCATTTTGGCGATTGACTTCATGTGCAGTGTTGAATAAGCTGTAAGTTTCAAAATGATTCAAAACACTATGAAAATGATCATTTGGCGAAATCGTATTGCATTTTGATAATTATGAACACAAATGACACACAATCTTCAGAAAGACTATCCTCCGTTTAAGTGACAAAGAACTACACTCATGTTGGGCATATGAATTAGTGGATCCGATTGTTTACTGTTAATTGGAAAACATATGTTGCCCAACCAGTGAAGAAGCGTGCATAACAGTCAAGCTTTTAAGCAAGTAATCTTAGTAGATACTCATATACATAATTCACCAAGGCTATGTCAAAAAATCCAAGAAAATAATGATAAAATTAACATGACCATGATCTCCATGTCCCAGAACCAATAACTATATTCAGCATACTGTCTGTGATATACACAAATCTAAAACAGACTACAACATCTGTTCAAAGTTCCCCTATTCTAGCAATTTTCAACCAATTCATCCCTAAACCCAGACACATTAGGAACACAACGACTAGAAGTCCACAAACTCAAGAAAACGGAACTCAAACTTGACCAGCTTTAACATTAAGCTCAATACACAACCACAACAACCATTGAACACTGACTCAGCAACCCATACAACAATTGAATATGAACTCATAAACCCATGTAACTAAACAGTATTAATGAATTAATCAGTTGACACGTTAGCTGAGTTTCCAGATAGAATCTTTTGCGGCCAAGAATCATCAGGTGTTGGGTATCTTGCATGAGGTCTTTTCACTTCAATGGCGGGTGCAGTTGGCAAAATTTGAGGATTTTGACCATAAGTGCCTATGAAGAAAGGATTAGGAGCTGATTGTGAAAGTTGGATATCGGATTGATTTGTGTGTGCAGCGGCAGGTAAAGTAGTTTGTTTCTCCTTGAGCTCATTGCTGAGTCTTGTGATATCTGATTCAAGTGCAACAGTCTCGTCTTTAAGCTCATCCTTCTCTACAGTAACCTGTTCATTAGTGTTTAGATACATGTTAGTTCATTAATGTTAGATAGCAGCAGCAGCTGCTGCTGCAGCAGCAGCAACAACAACACTGGTACATTAAACATTATTCTGATTTTAAACAGTTTATTTAAAAAAGATGATGATGATGAAAGGCAGAACTTACATAGTAGGATTCTTTTGTCAATGCAACATTTTGCTTCCTGAGGGATTGAACTTGTAGGATAAGGTCCCTCAAAATCCGAGTAGCATCTCCCAATATAGAAGCCTTGCCATTATTTTGCCGACTTGGCTCTGCAATAATGGAAGATATTGAATTACACCTACTCATCATCAAGTTAAACTTAGAGGCTTTGATGCAAAAGTTGATAATAATGGCATAACGTAAGCAACTCATTCTCTTAAATCCGAAAGACATCTTCTAGTTTTAGTTTTTTTTTATATGACTTGGGAGAAGATACATGGTAATTGAGAACAAAGATTAACATGTTTGGACAATACATATGGCTACTGCTGTAACAATGAAATGCTGGAAATGAGGTCCTATAGGCATCCTAAATATAAGAATATCATTTTGTACAAACAAATCATGAAGAAATCATAAAACTTGTTGACAATGTAGTTTACCAAGTGCATTGCCAAGCTCAAGAAACAAGTCATTTAGCTGGTCACGCTTCAGTTTTTCCCTCTCGGCCTTGTGTATCTTCTTTGGAACTTTTAATTGGTTCTTTTTGTTAGAGGGAGGCCTGTAAAAATAAACAGAAGTGCATAAATCACTTAAATGATGAGCATCCTATGTAGATTTACAGTAATCTATATGCATCCCATGTATCTATAATTATATGTAGTCTTGCAATACATTTACAATACTGGACTACTCAAACAAATTACCTTCAATACTAAGATACCATTTTATGGTCCCTATAATATAATGCAATATGATAATGTATGTTGCCATTACAAACATGCTATATAGCTTTAAACATCAAATTTGGTTCCACGTGATACAGATTTCCATGAAAATGTCAACGTGGACAGATTTCGTACATAATCAATCACAGTCAATTACTAATTGAGAAAAAAGAAATTCCTATAAGCTAAATTTTCTATGTGCTAACCTATATATACACAAGGAAGATGAAGTTTAGAAGTTATAGCATCGCAATTCCCA
Source organism: Allium cepa (assembly GCA_030765085.1). Classification (NCBI taxonomy): domain Eukaryota; kingdom Viridiplantae; phylum Streptophyta; class Magnoliopsida; order Asparagales; family Amaryllidaceae; genus Allium; species Allium cepa. The sequence goes on along the minus strand of CM060941.1, from coordinate 1,042,763,699 downwards.
ACATGTTATATATTTCTTCTTACTTTTCAGAAATCAATTGTAATCGAACACCTACTGCTTAGTCATGTTCTGTTCCACCACAAACTGCTGGATTATTAATGTGTCACTTGAGATGTTTTTGCTGTTTAAATGAACAACTCTTTTATGATTTTTACCTAACCTTTTATCTCTAAAACTTTAAGCTATCATAATATCTAACAACCATTGATCACTAAGATAATATATTCGAAATTTTGAGGTAATCTTCTTTTAACAGATCATTGTCATCGTCATCGTCATCATCTTCATTTCATCATCATAGTTTAATATGCTTTCTTCATTATTATTTTGAGATTCAAAATTAAATTTTAACTTATTCGACATTAAAAAACATGCTGAAGTACACTTTTCTGACAGCAATATTTTTTTTTTAAATATTCGCTAGCAATTGAATAACTTATAGCAATAAATGATTTCTGTTTGTGTTCTATATACTTAAACAGTGTTCAAAGTGAGTAAAAAATATATTTATCTAACGCATGTCTAGCCAAAAAAAAAAAAATCTCAAAATTTTAATTCACTCAATGTACAAAAAGTATTTACTGCCTGGGTTTTGCAATACATAGGTAATTCATTGGGTGCGATTTGCCGAAGATGAGGCACAAATTATTTAGGGGAAACAAACAAGAAATTAGATTACTGCTTGGGTTTGTGTTGTTTGCTAGATAACCTATCAATGTTTAAAAATTCAAGAAATACGTTTCAGAGAGGATAAAAAAGGGGAAACTGCAGTGTAAATAGTATGAGCTAATTTTACTATCTGCTTATTAATAAATTATAAAAGAGAGTCAATAAGATGTGTAGCATTGAAACATTTTATTTCACTGGCTTTATACAATAAGCATCCTGTGTATATTTACAATAATCCATATATATTTCAATTTTATATATTTGAAAAAAAATGAGTACTGTATTCTTTGTTAATATAAATAAGATTAGTGATGCAAATGCACACAATTTCATTTCACTGTCAAAACATTCAAAATACTAGCCTGCTCTTCAGATTATGTTTGAAGATATATCACAAAAATTGTATTTTTAAATTACAAGTTACAGTGCATATGAAGAAATATCACCAACTAGTTAGAAATTTGTAAAGTAAAAAGAATGTGATCCTCGTGTAAATATCACCAACTAGCTATTCCCAACATGTTAGATACTTCTTACTTCTCAGAAATTGGTTGTAATCAAACACCTACTGCTTAGTGCATGTTCTGTTAGACAACAAAACCACTGGACTATTAATGTGTCACTTGAGATTGTTTTCTTTTGCTGTTCAAAAATAGCGACTATTATGGTTTTACCTAACTTTCTCTCTCTAAAACTTTAAGCTATCATCAAATCTAACAACCACTGATCACTGAGATAATATATTCAAGGTAACCGTCATTTAACAGATCATTGTCATCATTATCATATTCATTTGATCATCATAGTTCAATATACTTTTTAATTATTATTTCGAGATTCAAAATTAAGTTTTAACTCATTCAACATTAAGAAGCATGCGTATTGTTTTCTTTTGCTGTTCAAAAATAGTGACTATTATGGTTTTACCTAACTTTCTCTCTCTAAAGCTTTAAGCTATCATCAAATCTAATAACCACTGATCACTGAGATAATATATTCGAGGTAATTTCATTTAACAGATCGTTGTCATCATTATCATATTCATTTGATCATCATAGTTCAATATACTTTTTAATTATTATTTCAAGATTCAAAATTAAGTTCAACTCATTCAACATTAAGAAGCATACGTACTATTCTGACAGCAATATAAACTTTTAAAAAAAAGATTCACTCGTAATGGAATGGCTTATAGCAATAAATGATTTCTGTTTGTGTTCTATATGCTTAAACAGCGATTCAAAGTGTGAAAAAATATTTATCTAATGCATGTCTAGCTAAACGAATAAAAGGCCTCAAAAATTTAATTCATTCAGGTACAAAAAGCATTTACTGCCTGGATTTTGCAATACGTGGGTAATTCATTGGGTGTCATTTGTGGAAGATTGAGGCACAAAAATATTTAGGAGAAACAAACAAGAAACTGGAGTACTGCTTGGTTGTGTTGTTTGCTAGATAACCTATCAATGTTTAAAAATTCAAGGAATACGTTTCAGAGTGGAATGGATTAAAAAAAGGGAAAACTACAGTGTAAATAGTATGCCATAATTTTACTATCTGTCTAGTTAATAAATTAGAAAAGAGAGTCCATATGATGTGTAACATTGAAAAAAAAATTGTTTCACTGGCTTTATACAATAAGCATCCTATGTGTATTTACAATAATCCATATACGTATTTCATTTTTATACATTTGAATAAAAATGACTGTTAACATAAATAAGATTAATGATGCAAATGCACGCTATTTCATTTCACTGTCAAAACATTCAAAATACTAGCCTGCCCTACAGATTATGTTTGAAGATATATCACAAAAATTGCATTTTTAAACTACTAGTTACAGTACAGATGAAGTAACTAAAAAGAACGTGATCCTCGTGTAAATATTAGTGGAAACTAACTTAACCCTTGTTTGAATTTGAAGCGAACAGATATTACGAAATAAATCGTGAAACAGAATCAGCTACTGGAAGATTTACCTAGCCACGGGTTGCTCAGCTACCACATTTGTTGCACAATCCATAATCGAATTACACAATCTGCGGATGAAGTAGAAATATTAAAAACAATAACCCAGAGAAAAATAGGAAAACAATACAAATAACCCAATCCTGATTTCAATAGACCCAAATAAAATTATACAATACCAAAGTAAATGGGGGAAATAATTAAAAATTTCATTCTTTCTGTTTAATAAGATAAAAATAGAAACTGATATATTAAGAACATCATTCCTTAATCTACATAACCAACTTTATCACCAAATCTGCGTCAACTGAAGTCCAGAAGCCCAAATTCAGAAAATGGACGTCAAATTGAAATAAGAATCAATTAGAAGATCATACCTCACAAAAAACTACAGAGCTTATGAAGAAATTGAGAAGCAGTCGAATACTTCGCAACAAGGTAAAAATAAAAATTGCGGTTTAATAAAAGGAAACGGAAATGAGAAGAAGACGATGGAGTGTGGCAGAGGGAGAAATACGAGGAGGATAGCATGAACCAGCGCGTGTTCTCCATTTTCTCTGCCACGTAGATCACGTGTAAAACTTAAGATATCTCCTTGTATTGATTTGAACGCTATTGTTGATTAAATTGAACGTAAAAGATGTAGCATTTATATACTGAAAAGTTGTAAATATATTTTAGGCATTCAAGAATGAAGGTGTTTCCAATAAATTTGTATTGGGCGCAGTAAGGAAAATTGAGTACTGATATTAGGCGTGTGGAAAACACGGAATAAAATGGGTTAAACGAAGACGGTACATGCATGGCTGTTCACACATGCGTGCGTGGCACAACATTTATTTGCTCAGTACCAAATTGGCTTCTTTGTTTGATAATTGAATAGCATTTAGTAATTGAAGTCAGAATATTTAATGATAAAAAGGATCAATATCCTGTTTTGAGTTTGATGGCACCGACCCTATTTTTATAGAGCAATATCACATATCACAGATATAGAAAAAGAACGGTAAAAGAAAGAAGACAGAATTTTCATAGTGGTTCGGTTGTCAATGAAGCCTACGTCCACTTTATAGTTTTATTATAGACTGATTGTTGTTACAAGAAGTGTTTGATTACAAAACTTCGATTATTCTTAAGTAGATTGAATCCTCTGAGTTGGAATGCACTAAAGAATCACCGTGAATCCCTTTGAAGATTGTAGTTTGGCGAGAATTCCGTTTATGTTGCAGATATGATGGTATTTATGGAGATTGGAAGACTTCTGGACCGTGCCACTTCATCAACTTCTCACAGATGGACGCACAACGACCTAGGAGGGTTTAGCTCGCGATCCGAGTCAAAACCATGGGTCGCCAGTGACCCATGGACTTGGCTATACACGAGCTAATGACTTTGCTCCTATTCCATTACATCGTTTAGTCAACACACTGAAGGTTCATGGAGAAGCATGGGTCGCAAGCGATGCATGGCGACTTAGCATATTTTTTAACATCCTTCTTCCTTCCTTCCCTTCTTCCATGCAACAGAGCGACTCTTCTTTTTGCATGGATCGCTAGCGAACCATAGGGAATGGGTCGTTGGCGATCCAAGCACTTAAGATATTTCTTGGAGTTTGGAGTTTGGGATGTTTCCGTGGTCTTGCGTCGTCGTTGTTTGCGTAGTCTCGTTGGGCGTTGTTCCGTTTTGATGACAATTTACTAGCTGTTTGCGCTCAGCTGTTTATTGGGCTAAAAGAATGCTAGTCTCTTGGTTTAGTCGATCTCTGTCGTTGCCTCAGTAATATAGCTTGGCTCTTGTTAACTCAATGCCTTTGCCTCTCTGGTTAAGGTTAAGTTCTAAATCATTCTGATGTCATGAGATTGTTTTGCTTCATGTTGGATCCTGCTAGGTTAAGAATCCGGATAACATTTGCCCTCCAGATTAGTCTTTGTTGTAAACAAGGCGTGCTTTGGAAGACATCGCTCTTAATATATGTCCGTCGATTTCCAAGTGATTGCTTTAGAGTTTTACGAATGCATGGCAGGTCATGCTGTTGGTCATCTAGCTTTGGTTTTGAACGTTATTGCTTGCCGTAACAGATCAAATTTCTTCAAGTAGTTTTCCCGGCATGCTTCGAAATAATGGATAGGTGTCAGAGATTGAGTTTGAGAAAAGCCTCCCCCAACTTTATGGGTCGCTAGCGATCCGTGTGAGATGGATCGCCAACGACTTGAACACTAGATGGGTCGCGACGATCCATAATGGATCGCTGGCGACCCGATGACTTAGCATAATTTTGCTTTGTTATTTCTTTCTACCTATATATACGATTTGAGCCGATCCTTCCTCCTACTTCCTACGCGACCTGAACTTGCTTTCCTACGACCAGAAACCCTAGACAGCTCATTACATCTTGCTCGACTCGATCCATCTCGTCCAAGAACTCCACCGTGTTTTCTCCAACACCACCATCACCAGAGCACCGCTTCCTCCCCAGTTCACCACTGGTCAAAACCTTTGCCTTCAGAATCATTCCTGACCTTTCCTTGAATCTCAGGCGATCTGATTTCTTGCCACTATGTCATTTTCATAGGTCTTCGGTCTTTCCCGCGTTCTAGAATTTAATCTCAGGTAGGTTTGCTAATTACAGTGTCTGTTTGACAGTTTGATGGCGAGTTTGCATTTGCAATGTTGGTAGTGAGAAATTTGAGTTGATTGTGGTATAATGGAGGAAGATAGTAAATCAAGCATTGAGTTTTCTCTCAGAACGACATTCAGGCTTTGGCCCAATGCTTGATGTGTTTTGCTATCTTTTCCATTAGACCAAAATTAACATATGCCCAGTTTCATAGTTATTGCTGCATGACACATCGTTACTTGTCCCCAACCCTTCTGGAGGATTTGGACGTATCTTGTTCAATTGTTGCATAACCGATGTCCCTGTAATGAGAAGAATTTTTGGCATCGCTTCGGACAACAAATCCCTTATCGATCGTTGATCGATAACGGGTAAGTGTAGGAGAGTAAAAACAGAAAATGAAGTGATGCAAGAAGTCCTTTTCTACTTCCGCTGCGTGCAAACTATTTACATGCGATAGAGCATTTGTATTGTTTCGAGCACCAAGTTTACCCCATATAGACAGCACATTGCACTTTTCCGAGTTCACACTTGAAATCCGACGTATCGATTACAAAACAAATGCTTCTTTGGAATTCAAGTGTGGTAGAAGAAGCTATTAGTTTAGGAAAGATCTACTTGACTGTTTCGGATGCGGGTTCTGTTATTTAGAATGAAGCAGCCATCCATGCATCGTAAGTCAAGCGGGGGAAGCTTGGCACTCTCAGAAGCCGACTCATCATCCATCGCTCTTTCTTCCATCGCTTTTCAAGCTCAATATGGCCTATTGGGCCAATTGTGGATCGAATGCCTTCCAACTTTAGGTTCTACTTAATCCGCCTGAGAGAGCTTCTTTAGTGGTTTCTTCTAAGGTTCTTCATAACATCTGTGTGCAACACAGAATTCCAGAAGAGGATGTGCATCTGCCAAAGAAGGATGAATTCGCTCATATGCCTCCTCCAGGGTACACCGCTTGCCACCGGTATATGTGTTTGAATGGAGTCATGCCTCCCTTTAACGACTTTCTACGCGAGACTCTTTTGAACTTGGGTATTGCCCCATTTCAACTTCATCCAAACGGTTACGCCATCTTGACTTGCTTACATGTTCTTTTAATGCGGATGTTCAAACACGCTCCAAGTTTGATGAGTTGTGGTACTTTCTGGCATTCAAGAGAAGATATGACTGCCCTTCCTTGATCATAATCGAAGCCCAAAGAAACCAAAAAATGGTCATGCGCTTGCAGATCAACTTTTCGTAATTCAAGACGCAATATTTGTTTGTTAGATGCCCAGAGGGGTTCAATCGTCGGTGGACGATGGAGGGTAAATTTCTTTTTTCATTTCTAGTGCGTTGCAATGGAGTTTCTAACCAGTCATATGTCTCTTGCAGTTATTCCAAGGCCAAATAGAGACATGGCTCTCGATGAAGTTTGTTAGACTCTAAAGGCTATTGGTGCCTGCGGAGAGATGCGTTAAAATGTTACTGACTGATGAGAACTAGTGTTACGGGTTACTAGCTCCGGATAAATCTGCTGCCTAAGTTGAAATTCCCTCTCCAGCCCGATCTAGGGTTCATACAAGATCTACTTCTTCCTCCCACGATTCCGAGGAAGGTGCCCCTTAGGGGAGAGAGAGAGAGAAAGAGAGAGAGAGAGCCCGTTCGGAGGAACAACCGATGATGCTTGCGAGAGTGGAGATGTTACTGCGATTGGATTAAGTGGCCTAGTTAGAATGCCTTCAATCCTGGAGGAAGGAGAAGAAGAGTTTAAGAAAAGAGAAGGAAAGGCCGCATTGGACTCAGAAAAAGAAGAGGAGTTTGAGAGTAGCAGCGATGAGTCTACTGCAAGCGATGATCTCTTTGCAGGATCTGATGACAAGGACTCGGAGTCGTGTGAAGAAACTATGGGTATGAGCCCTGTACTTTTAAGCTCGACTCTCCTTGATATTGTGGTAAAGGCAAAGCTCTAGAGTCTAGAAGGCATCGAGACTCTCCAAGTAAAGACGTCGGAGTGGAGTTTGGGGATTTCGGCAATGTTTATGTTGACTTTGATGAGCTCATGAAAGAAGATTTTAAATTTGATACAGCGCCTCACCGCTCGAGTGAAATCGTGCCAAAAGTTAGTCCGGTTCCTCCTACAATGGTCGAAGTCAGTCCAATTTCCTACGATGGCCATTCATTCTGGTTCGTGATGACATTTTAGGCCCACCTAAGAAACACAATATACATCACGCTAGGACTATACCCACTTTCATTCATTTCTTCATTTTTGTTGTTCTTGTTCTATGCTTCTGATACCTTTTATGTATGTTTTATGTCAGATATGACGAGATGATGAGGTTTCTACGATGACTTCAAAGAGTCTATAGACTCACTATGGTATTCCAAGCATGCCTAAGGCTGTCACCAAACTCGAGAAACAAAGAAAGAATATAGACGAAGAAAAGGACAAGAAGCTGAAGCTCGGTACCAAGATGAAAGAAACAAAGGCCGGTCATATAAAGGGGGTACGAGAAAAGGAGGACTTTTGAATAAAGGGAAGAACCATCAAAAGATCGAAATTTGAACATCGTCCTCGTTCTTTACAGTTTGCTCTGACTCACTCTTCAACGGGCCAAGCAATTCTTGCTACTTCTGCTCTGGTTCCGCCTTCAACTCATATCCCATCATCTTCTAGTATTACTGCTACCCCAGTGTTTCTTGCCCCCACCGGAGACTTGCCTGCGTACTTTCTTTGGGTCCCCTAAACTTGAGGCAGCGCTTCCTGATTGGTTCTTGAAGGTGGTTAAGTTTGACTGCGATCTTGCATCTGGTTCGTAAAGGTTCGTATATGCCGCACCTCAAGGCTATTAAGAGTGACCTAGAATAGACCGAAGGATGGGAGAAACCTGTAAACAATTAGCAGATATGAATTGCAATAACTACCGGGAGATCCTCTCTTTCAAATCAGAGAAGGACGACTTTGAGAGGCATTGGCCGATCGTGATGCCAAGATTAAGCAGTTAGAGGAAGAGAAAGCAGTGGTGCTGTAAGAGAGCAAGAGAAATGCCGACTTGCTGAAAGAGGCGAAAGAGGCGCATGCTTGAATAGAGATCATCTATAGAGACAAGATAAAGAAGGCCCATGTAGAGGAGGAGAAATTAAAGCAAGAAGTGACTGCCTGCAACGCAACGATTGAGGCTCAATGGAAAATTATTGCTGATCACGACCTCATCGTCGAAGGCACAACAAAACCATTTCTGACCAAGCGGAGACCATTTCCATGCTACAAGCTCAGGTCACACAGCTTAGTGCCGATACATTTTTCTCTGAAGTTGAGGAGGCTGCTGTGAGAGCGAATTACTTAGAAATCCAAAATACATTCGAAAGAAAAATGGAGAAGCTAGACGCGACCATTCTAAACTTTTATGTTAACTCCTTGTTGGACTAGGGGAGTCTCATCTACTTGGGCTCGAAGTTCTCGTGCACTCTTACTCTGGTTTGGGAAAAAGAAGCCCTGTCCCGCTTTTTTGATAGTGGTGATGTCAACACCAAACAGGAGTTGGAGGATGCTTACCTGAATGAAGAGTCAAAGAAAGCATTGCTTGAGGGCCGAAAAATTTTGCAAGCTGAGAGAGAGACAAAGGCCATCGATGCTGCCTTGATGACTGCCACCGAAGCGCTCACCAAACCCCTTACTTCTGATGTAGGTGAATCATCAGGGTATCTCCATATCATTTCAGCAAATTCAGAGACTGAGATTCTTCCTCAGGTGGTGGAGCCATCTAAAGAAGGCGAAGGTGGTGAGTTTGAGGTCGTTGTTCTTAACCAGTCTTCTGGTGCAGGTAATGTTCTTTCCTCCTTCGAATTCATAATTCCCAACTTATGCCACAAGAGCAAGAGGAATTTAATTCTTTCATTTTTTATCTTGTAGGTCCGTCTACCTTTCCCGTTAACCTGCTAGCTTCTTGGACGCATGGACCTGCCGCCATTTCCACATCTTTTATAGTTGTTTTCGCCCCTGGTCCAGTTTCCACGTCTATGTCTGGCTCGTAATTAGGACCATAGAATGAAAAGATAGCCGCATTTCATGGACTAGAAGACCCTTCTATGTCTTTGGAAGATGACACAATAGCGGTAGAAGTCAAGGAGCATGAAACTCAGTCGGAGCAGCACCAGAAGACTCAAGTTGATCTGGTCGCCATCAAGAAGGAAAAGGTTGAAGCGATCAAGGCCTCAAAGAGCTCCCACAAATCATGGAAACGCAAAAGGAAGGGAGGCTCTTCTAAGAAGGCTATAGAGGAAGAGGAGGACATTGCCACTGAAGTGTTCGTTGATATCACCGACAGTGATAGCACTTCTAAGGAGAGGCAGAAGTCGCCAACAAAGGGCGGAAAGGGAAGCAGTGGAAAGAAGCGTTGAGTAGCTTGCATGAAGACTACTTTGATTTTAGTTCTTTTTTGAGTCATTTTGTACAAGTGCAGAGTCTTCACTTAGCGTTTTTGCTATGGAATTCGTATTGTCTTTTCGCTGGTCAGTGTTGTGTGGGTACGACCCTCACATTTTGGCCTTGTGTAAAGAAAAATATAAACAATATACCAATATTTCGACCGTGTTCTCATCTATCTGCTCATATATTTTCTGTGCACTTATGCTTGTTTTATTTTATACTTATCTAGTCCTATGATTACTTAAAAATTAACAGAATTTAATAATTCTTTACTTAAAAAGTAATGGAAATTACTTAATAAATAACGGCAAAATTCTTTATTTGGAGTGACAGAACTTGTGAACTTATTATTTTCACGTGTTGATAGAGCCTGTGAATTTATTATTCTCATGTGTTTTTTATCTAAGTACCAGTGTATGCCTCCCCCCCAAGTTCACAGAGCTGTTTAATTCAAACAATTTTCAGGTAACCAGTAACTTAGGGTTTAGATAATTTTCATATTAAATTGAAATTTTGGCTAAGTTATAGCTTGATTCCCCTTTTTTCGAAAGTTTTGCAACTTTAGCACGCAATCCCAGTTTCTTATGATATTCCAGCAAGTATGTAATATATGCATATTTGAGAGGTGCACATTGTATGGGTTAATTAAGGGTGGTTTTAATCATTAAGTGTCTATAGTTAAGACTTTTCAGTTGGTTTGTAGCATTCCAATTTTGTTGGAGCTATGCTTATTATTGCCGAATATAGAAGTAGTTGACGCTGGCTCTGAAATGCATGGTTTTGGGTGCTCCTCGATGTTGCCTATCTACGGGATACGTGAGGAGCGTGTGTTTTAGTGTTCCCCAACGCTGTGTATGTTCGGGCAGTGTAAGTGGTTTAAGCTTTAAGAATCAGTGCACGATTTTTCCTACTCCTCAGATTTTCCTATCTTTGAAAAACATGAGGAGTTAGTATTTTGAAATTTAGTGCATGGCTTATGGAGTGCGCGGCTTTTCTTTTTCCTCGGTGTTGCCTATTTTCGGGAAACGCGAGGAGTAATTATTTTAATGCGCAGCTTATGAGGTGTGTGGCTTTTGATTTTCCTCAGTGTTGCTTATCTTTAGGCAGCATGAGGAGTTATTATTTTAGTGCACGGCTTATGAGGTGAGCGACTTTTGGCAATTCTCAATGTTTCCTATCTTCGAGCAACGTGATGAGTTATTAATTTAGTGCGTGGCTTATGAGGTGCGTGGCTTTTGGGTGCGTGTCTTTTGGCACTCCTTGATGTTGCCTATCTTCAGGCAACACGAAGTGTGTTGATTTTAGCCCTCTCGATGTTGCCAAAGCAACACCGGTTTTCAAAAGGCAAAGACTGGGTTCCACCGATCTAACGGTTTGAGTCGATTTACTTCTGTCGACCCGACTTGACGGGTAATCATTATGAACACGGTTTTGTTCGTTCAAGAAGCAAACTTTATTAAGGAAAGAAGGGCAGTTTTTGCCTATGTACAATGCCCTCGGTATCTCAAGATGGCTTATTTACTGAAAAATAAAAGTACATTCGGTAGCATTCGGACAAAGTAACGACGAAGCGATTCGCTATTCCATCCCCTGGGAACTTGAGTTCCGTCGACGGTTGTTAGATTGAAAGTCCCGTCTCTTGGCTTTTGATTAAATACATATGATCCCTCCCAGTTTGGTTCGAAGGCCCTTGGAACGAGGTAAACTCGCTTGAGGATGAGATCTCCCACTTCAAAGGTTTGATTGTGAACTTTGGAGTTGAAGTACAGTGCGACCCTTTTTTGGTGGGCGGCAGTTCTCAGCTCAACTTCTTCTCTTTTTTCATCAACCATATCTAGCGATTCGAGTAGGAGCTACTCGTTTTTGTTTTTAATTGAAATTCTGCCTTCGATGGGAGGAGACTTCTAATTTAACAAGAATCATTGCTTCTGAAAGATATGCAAGGGCGAACAGAGTGTGGCCGGTTGCCGCTTTGTGGGTAGTTCTGTAAGCCTATAGTGGAAGTGGAAGTTCATCAACCCAGTTTTCTTTGGCCTTTATTAGTCGCTTTTTGGTAGTGGACTTGATGATCTTGTTTTTCGCTTCCACCTGCCCGTTTGCTTGCGGATGAGCCATTGTGGAAAAGCTCTTTTCAACTCGGAAGCGCTTACAGAAGTCTTATAACTAGGTACTTTTGATTTGTGTTCCATTATCAGTGATGATTTTTTACAACACACCAAACCTGCAAATGATGTTTTTAGTAACAAATTTAATAACTTTCTTTGTGGTTATGGTGGCCAGCGGTTCCGCTTCGGCCCATTTTATGAAATAATCTACGATAACTATAGCATATTTGGCTCCTTCTTTTGCTGTTGGCAGGGCGCAAATCAAATCGATCCAACATATCGCAAACGGCTATAGGCTGAACATCTATGTTAGCTCCATTAGAAGGGTTCTCTTAAATTTCCTGAATCTTTGGCAGCGATCACATCTTCTGGCGTGATCTATGGCGTCGTGATTTATTATTGGCCAGAAATACCCATATCAAAGGACTTTCTTTGCAAGGGTCTTCCCTCCAGTATGGTCTCCGCATTCTCCTTCATGTACTCCTTTAGGATTCGTTGTGCTTCGTCATCGGTTACGCACCTAATAAGGAGGGTTGAGAATCTCCTTCGATAGACTATTTCGTCTTATATCATGAACCGTGGCGCCCTTCAGAGGAGCTTCTTCCGTTGATTTTGGTCGGTTGGAAGGGTTCCTATGGGTAGATATTCTTTATTGGTGTCATCCATGTATCTGTTTCGATGGTGGTTTCGAGAATCCAATCGACATCCGTTTCGTCTATGCTTGGGTTAGCCAGAGTTTCGAATGGGACTAGCCCCAATGACCGAGCTTCTTCCGAACTTTCTAGTTTAGCCAAATATATGCCTTAGTGTTTTGCTCCTATGGGATGTGAGTTATGGTGTGGTGCTCGACATCGCTTAGCAGTTCTTGTACTTTGGGCAGGTACGGGACGAGATTCTCACCACGTTCCTGATACTCCCCTTTTACTTTACAGACGACCAGTTGTGAGTCGTTGTATATGTGTATAACTTCTATTTTGAGCTCCTTCACAACTTTCAGTCTAGTGATCAGTGCTTCATATTATGCTTCGTTGTTTGTGGCGGGGAATTCCAAGCGCAAAGCGTAGCTAATGGCCTGCCCCTCGGGGGTTTCAAGCACTACTTTTGCCCCCGAACAGAAGTTGTTAGATGTGCTGTCGACGAAGAGCTTCCATTGCATGTTTTTTTTTGACTGGACTTCTTCCTCATCGTCCCGTATAGTAAATTCAACGATGAAGTCAGCCAACGCTTGCCCATTCATGGCTTTCCTTGGGTGGTATGTTATATCATATTGACTCAACTCTATATTCCACTTGAGTAGTCATTCGAAAGTTTCTGGCCGGTATGACACTTGCTTCAGGGGCTAGTCAGTCAACTCTTTAATTAAATGACCTGAAAGTATGGTCAGTAACTTTCGGGGCTTGGACTTCTGTAGCACCGTTATTTCCAAATTTGCTTCGGTGCCTCGGGCACTTGCTATGAACTCCAGGAATTTCCTAGAGGCTACTCCGAAGTGACATTTGAGTGATTTGATCTTTATTCCATACTTCCAAAGTATTTCGAACATTTCAGCGAGATTTTCTAAATGGTTAGCAGCTATTCGAGATTTGACCAACATGTTATCCACATAAACTTCTATAGCCTAGCTGGTTATCTGGCGTGCATGATGTATTCCACATTTCTAGCCTTCGGAAGTATGTGCATGATTCGGATAGTATTATTGAAGAAGCTGCTCAACAGGATCTCGACATCACTCCCAATTTAACAGTAAAAAGAGAACCAATAAAGATTGAGGATCGTGAAGAGAAGCAATTGAGGAACAAAGTTGTGAAGCTAGTTAAAGTTTAGTGGAGTGGCGATCCAAAGGACTGCACTTGGGAGACTGAAAATAATATGCAGAAATCATATCCCAATTGCATAGTGGATATCTCAGTTAGGCTGGTAAGCCATTTCCTTATTCTTTCTGAATTCATATATTCTTTGTTTGTTTTTCTCTCTCTTTCAATTTCGAGAACGAAATTTTCTTAAGGAGGGGATATCTGTAACATCCCAAAAGTTTTCAATTAAAAATAAACAATATATTTTAAACTCTTGGGATTTAATTTGAGAATAAATTGAAAAAAAATCTAAAATAATAATAAAATAAGTGAATATAATGTATAAATAAATTCCATTTTTATTTTGGGTTGAAAATATTGAAATAATGAATGTTTTAAAAAGTCGTTTAAATTTAAAATCTTATACATATGTAGTTTGCATATATGAGTAAATTGAATACATATTGGAAATTAATTTAAATTACTTAGGATATGTGTAAATATAACAAATGGACATAAATGTTTGTGTTTCAAGTTTAAAATTTGAATTTAAATTTATAATAAGTGTTTTAAAAAAAGTAAGTAGCATTTAAAATTATTTAGATGTAATATATGAAATGTAAATATTAGTTAAACTCTTTTTAACATTGTACATGTATATATATATACAAATGAATTTAGGAATACATTTGTTTATAAAATGTATATAATATAAAAAATTAAAAGATTAAAAAAATTCTTTTGCTTTGTAAAAATCAAAAAGGCTGAACATACATAGCACATGGAAGAATGAAGTAGAATAATGAACAAAATCTAGAGCTTATGATTATTTTTAACAAATGGCACAAGACATCATTTCCTTAGTAAAATAATCAAATAAAAAATTTCAGAAAACTTTTCACCTTCCCAATTCAAATTTTTAAAGCTCCTAATCTCTGAAGTTTAGTAACCAAAAAGGATTTAGCAATCTTAACTTCAACTCTCAAGGAAAAAAAGTTTAGAAAAAAAAAACTGCCTTCTTCAATTCAAACTAAAATCTGAAGTGTTTTTCTCAAGCTTCATAACAGTAGTGTGTTACATCTCTCAGGTAAGTTTTGTTTTAAATTTTATAGTTTATAAAATTATGATTTTTAAATCATATTTTAACAACAAATTCAAAACAAAAACTGCAGTTTTGCTTTAAAACAAGTGTTTCAAGTTTCTGGCCAGTGCAAAGTATTTCTGGAAGGAATTTTAAAGGCAAGTAACCTTTTTAATTTTGAATTTGAAGTTATAATCTATAATGAAGCAAGAATTAAACAATAACATTCAATTATTTGCAGGAAGAATCAAGATCAAAGCTTTATTCTACTTTTGGTTTTCTAGTTGCAGAAAGAAAAATAAAAAGCTCTCTGTTATATACATTCAACTGTAAGTAAAATAAAAACTATTGTTATTAATGAATTAAGTAGATGAACTTAAGAAAAGATTACAAAGATCTGTATGTATAATTTGCAGATCTAAATTTAAAAAGAATTAAAGTAGGAGAAGAAAAAAAAGGGGATTCAGGCTTCATCTATGTTTTGATAAAAAACTGTCAGGAATTTCTGGGAAATAAGGTGAGTAAACCCCATGCTTTATTCAATTTTTTGTGTTTAAATTCCTGCATGAATGTGAATAGCTTTTACTTGTGAATGGATTGCTATGCTTGAGTTTTTCCTTGCCTGAAAATGTTGATTTCTTTCTTCTGTTTTTCTGTAACACTATGGTTTACAGTGTAAACCATGCCAAATTTAAAACCCCTTCCTCTATTGCTATTGAAATTGAATGATGAACTATGGTTTTGGATATGCTTTGTGTTTAATCAATTAAATCAAAGCAAAGTTTTGAAGTTTCTTTCTTTCTAGAAACTGTAAAAAAAACACAGCTTCATTTGAATTTTGGTTTACAGGGTAACCAATATAAAAAAAAATCTAATTCTCTCTCTCTCCCTTATTTCTTCTGAAAGTAAACTGAAAACAAGTTGGAGTTTTTGTTTAAACTTATACTATGTTCTTCAGTAATGAATCAAAGCAAGTTTTGAAATTTCCTTTTTACTGGAAACTATGAAAACACAGTTTCACCTAAGTTCTGTGTTACAGGTTAAATCATATGAAAACTCAAATCACTCTCTTCCTCATTTCTTATGAAAAGAATAAAACAAATTAGAGTATTGTTAACCTGCACTATACTTCTGCAACAAATTAAAACAAAGGCCATGTTGTTTTCTTTCTGGAAAGTATGAAATACAGGCGCTAGTTAACTTTTGGCAAAAATTCGATTATCATGAATTTAAAATCCAGTAGTGCTATCTTAATCTCCTTTAAAAATAATGATTTTTGAAACTAAAATCCAGATTTTTCATTATCCTTTCACTGGGGTATTTGGGATGATCTAAAAAGTGAAGATTTGCCAAATTCTGGTGATCTATGGAATTATAGGCCTCGAGTTTGTTGTGGAAGCAAGATTTAGTGATCGAGATCACCAGAAAAATACTAGCTATATTTCTAAAACATTGAATCTTTGGTTCAAGGTCAAAGTAGGGTTTAAGAACCCATTTCTGCTCATGATCGAAATGTTGGTGCCGCGCCATAAATACGTGATCGGACTGTGTGCCTTTGGTGCAAATCGATGCATCGCACGCATATGGAGCTTGGGTCAAAGTTCGGTGACCGCTAATGGTCAGGGGAGGCGGCGCGGGGCAGTTTCCTGATGATGGTTCTGATGGGTTTTGGGGTCGAAGGGTCTCGATTCACGTTTTCGAATCTCTTCCAAATTCTGGGTGTTCGTGGTGTCTTGGGGAATGATGGTCAACTCATTGGCGGTCGCAGCTCCGACCAACGGCGGCTAAACTGGCCGTGCACGTGCACGTGGAGGAGTTGGTGTCAGTTGTCATGGGTTAGGGAAGAAAGGTGGTAGCTTGAAGTAGTACGCGGGGGATTAAGGAGAAAACTCGAAGATGAACTCGAGTTGTTTGGACGTTGTATCGGGACATTTTTTAAACTTAAACAAAATTTCGAAAAAAATGGTACACGGGTAAGTTTTGGTTAAAACCCGAAGCAAGGGGATGATTCCCTCGGGAACAACTCGAAGCAAGCCCCGGGTTGGTCAACAAAAACAGCAAACCCAGTTTTAACTAAATTTTGAAACTCAAGTTAAGTAATTTTTTTTATAAATTAACTCTTTTTAAGTTAATGATAATTGTTAATGGAGTATGAAGTAAATGATATTGAATCAATTATTTTAAATTTATGAGTTCAAATTTTTTTCAAATTGTATATTTTCCTTTAAACAAAAAGTTGTTTTAAAGTTTGACTTGATAAAAAAATTAAAAATAAATCAAATATTCAAATGTAAATTTTAAACCCAATTTATCATGATGAAGTAGTAATTAACAATTAATGTTTTGTAATGATTTTATAATTTTTAATTAATTAATTAAAGAATAGTCAATTAATAAAAGTAATTAAACTTAATTAGTTAACAACCAAGAATTAATAAATTAAAAATATAAATTAAAGAATAATTAATTAATTAAGCCAATTGAATTAATTCATAATTAAGTAAAAAATTAAACATTGATTCAAAATAATTAATAAGGATAATTATACGGTTAATTCACTTTAATCACAATCACCTTAATCAAAGATGATTGACCATCATCAAATATTCTGTACTGGATTGATATTTCTGTTGTGATACTATGATTGCTTTATGATGCACTGTGATTTGTGATATGTTCCTATATGTATGTGAAAACCCTTTTTTCCCCGTAAAACGGCATTTAAACTTCGATGCGACGGGGAGTCAGATTTCAGTTTGTTATCCGAAACCCACATCGAACCTTGAATGTGAATCCTTGTGATTGATACACCCACATGTTTTTAAATTGAGCATTCACTTTTAAATTAGTCGGGAGAGGACCTTTGTGTCATATAACCCATTCCAGATAGTGATTCGACGAAATGGATGGCATATGAAGACGGTGGTGAAGACCGGGTGTCTTCGATAACGTTAGGATAACCTATCGATTGTCTCTTCACCAAGTTGCTCCGGTATAGGGATTCCCTAAGTGATGGAAAGTCCGATCGGGATTGTGTACGCCGGGATTTGCAAGGGCTTCTTCCTTTATTGGACGAAGTGCTTTCAGTTCCGTTCGAACCCAGAACAGACTTGTATAGTCGTGTGTCTGACACTACACTTTGAGATATAAAGCCGATTTCTTTCAAATACATATCTGTTGGTGGCGTAGAATTCATTCTCTTAGCTTAACACCCTTCTCAGAGACGTACGAGCTCATAGGTTATGTAGTTGAAGGTTATCAGCAATATACTCCCAATTTGGTAGTGTGGCATGCTAAGTGCTGCTGTGTGTTGATGATCATTTGTGATCAAAGCATGGCTTTTGTGTAAAGCGTAGCTTTGTAGATGAGACCGCATCGAACCTCACACCCCGGAAATGGTTGAAACAGGAAAGATGCAGCAAGGTTATAAAGGTCACGCCCTTTAGGGTATGTCATTTCCTTCTGGAAAAAGGTAGCGTCATGGTATGGAGCCCAGATACTTACCTATGTGGTTGCTTCAATCTCATTTACCGTGTGGTTGTTGCTTTGTGACGGAGTGCCCTCAGATAAAGGTCCCAAAGGACCGGGGAATGGCATACTTGAGTAGTAGTTACCTAGTTACAGAGGTAACCCGGCCTTGTGTTGGCAGAGAGCCAGATAGGTTCTCAGGACGTCCTGCTAGAGGCGTACCCATGTGGCATAGGAAGTTCCTTAGCCTGACCATTTGTTGGAAACCCAATTCCCAATACGAACCCAGTATGGTTTTAGTTGTATAACCTGCCATTTACTTATGGTGGCGCCCCACTGTTTAGATGGTAGCTATAGTAGGTATACGATACTGGTCGTAAGCTGGCTAGGATTGATATTATACTTTTGAAATGGCTTTCTACACTATGCACTAGTAATAATATCAAAGAATCTTTCCCGTATCAAGCATATTTGACTATCATAAGAAGAAATCTCCTTCAATTCTGCGATTGCATTGTGTGTGTGGCGGAAGGTCTTATGGTAGTTTCATTTTCCAAAAGCATATCGGTTTTTCTTATATAAATCTGTTTTATTTGAAAGCAACTATCTTTATTTACTCATACCAGTCCCATGACTGACCTTGCTTATCTAGGTGAAACGTGATGGGGAGTTCTCACTTTTTGTTTGGTGGCGAGCAGGAGACTCTTACCCCCACACGTCCTCTTTAAGGGGTTGGTTAGCTGTAAGGCGTGAGAGTCGAAAGGCTGGCCGTAAAAGCAAGGGCAGGGTACCAGTGTCTGCCACGGTGGGGCTGGGATGGTTGAAAAGCCTACCAGTCGAGATTGGTCGCTGTTGATGGTTGAAAAGCCTAGACCGTGACATGTGGTATCAGAGCTAAAAGTTGAGTAAGAACTTTAGCTACGGAGTATAACACATTAGATGGCTCATTAGCGATAGGGTGAAGTATATCCTAGAATGAGTATAATTGAGATCGAAACCTCAAATTTTCCTAGCCTATTTCCTTTAAGCTAATGATATTCCTTAAGATATCTCGTCCGATTATCTAAATCAAATTTTCTTACTAATTACAGATAGTAAGGATGAGCGGACGAAGAGGAAATGCTACAGCACCTAGCCAAGTCCCCCTACAGCAGAGGCAGCTTTACCTATTCAGCATCAGCCGAATCTGGCTGATTTATATAAGAACTTCTCAAGGCTTGGTGGTAAGCCGTTCACCGGTAAGGAGTCGATTGTTGAGGCCCAAGCATGGATTAGATCATGTGAAAAAATCTTTAAAGGGCTTAAGTTGCAAGATGATCAGAAGTGTCTCATAGCTACTTGGCAACTTCAAGATGAAGCTTTAGCATGGTCGGAGACAGTCACTACTGATGAGCCTGAAGATGAGTACTTGGGGGAGATTAAAAGAAGTATTTGAGAAGCGCTATATGCCGTCAGCTGGGATTCCTCGTATGTACCAGGAATTCATGGACTTAAACAAGGGAGTTTGTCATTCGAGGAGTATCTTAACAAATTCAATGAATTGTCTCGCTTCGGTCCAGAGTTAGCGAACATGCCTTTGAAGAAGAATGAGAGATTCATTCGTGGGATGAATAAAAAGTTTCATGAAAGGATGACTGGCCACGTCAAAGAATCCTTCTCAGATTTGGTTGATATGGGATACGTTATGCTACACTTGACATGCAAGAAGCCCAGGCGGAGAATGGAAATTCGAGCAATCAGAATTGGAAGAAGAGGAAATTTGGAGGCAAGAAACCATGGCACGGTAAAGAGAAAAAGAAAAGCAATCAAGGAAGCACTACACGCAAAACAACATATAACATTTCAGATATTATTTGCAATGTGTGTTTTGAAAATATTATTTGCCTTAGTTATTTGGATTGTTCATCTTCATTTCTTTTAATTCATCATACACGAACAAC
This sequence comes from Allium cepa, assembly GCA_030765085.1. Lineage (NCBI taxonomy): Eukaryota > Viridiplantae > Streptophyta > Magnoliopsida > Asparagales > Amaryllidaceae > Allium > Allium cepa. The sequence goes on along the minus strand of CM060941.1, from coordinate 1,042,743,647 downwards.
TTGTGATATGCACAGTGTATCACTGTACATACCATAAGGTCGTGCACACAGATATAAACTTGCTTGTTAAAACTGAAAGGATAGGTGAGCATAAGGTCAAACCCAACTAAATGGTGGATTCAACTCAGATGCACGCAAAACAACATATAACATTTCAGATATTCACATGGTTAGTCCAGACTCAAGTGAAAACAACACAGACCAGACCAGGGCTATGAACCAGAACAAACTTAATTGTGCACAAGCAAGCTACAAAAAGGCTCAATGCAACATCAGTTCAGGTATGGGGTGCAACTAGATCGGGCAAATAAACTAGCTCGAAGCAAATGAAGTCCAGACTAAATTGAAATACAACCAGATTCAATATCAAACCACCATACAGATATACACATATGTATACACACATGTATACATATATATGCAGTAACACACAACAACCTCAACCATTCAAACTCAAGGTAAGAGCAACCGAACAAGAACGAAACCCGACCACTCTAAAATGAGACAAACTCAAGTATACATGGAGTTGACACATGCAATGACCAAAGGCAACAACATCTCATAAGTATACAGACTCCAAGAGGACACAACCACACAACAAGTGTGTATACATGTATATACATAATGAACAGTGAAATGCAACAACAAATTCATACACAACCATGTATAAAAAAACTAGAGTGGAAATGGGAAACAACAAAGTCACATGCATCCAACATGTAAACCAATTCACAATGATATGCAGACAGTTCCAAAACTGAACAAGACCACCACACAATGTATCAAACAAATAGTGGCATAGCACGAAGGCACATACATACATGAAGATATCAAGACCTGACCGCATGGACACAACAGTGAAAACTTCAAGTGAAATAGAACCAAGACTACAAAACTCACACATGAAATGACTCAACCAAAATAGACCAGCTCACATGAAAACCAAACACAGCAGTGGTGATAACAAGACCCCAATCACAGATGCATAACAGAGGAGACTTGAAGAATGCAAACCATTCGAAGCAATGCAAGTGCATCTAACCATACGAAGTAGCATACAAGTGAAGACTTCAACCAAGAAATTCAATAATAATTCAGTTCGAACAAGAACAAGGACAACAATATGACAGTGTATGTGACAACAAGTTGAATAAAGCAATGGCATACAAAGACATACAAGGCAGTGCTCAAAAATGAAAATAAAAAGAAGCAGTAGGCCGAGATAAAAAATCATTAGGGGTCAATCGTATTCATTTCAAATTCGTATGTATACCAACACGTCAAACGAACAAGTCTCAGAAAAATGGAATAGTGGATGACAATTCAAAATTCGTAAAGTCATCACAAATTTCAAAATGCCGAAGTAATAGGAGAAAAAGAAGAAACCGACCCAAAGCAACGGAGTAAAATTCAAAATCATGGAATAACAAATCCGAATTGAACAAATCAGATTTATCATAAGTATTCAAGAAAAATCGAACGGCCAAGCAAAAATCACTGAAAAATTCAAACACAATTATACCATCGAAAATATAGGGTGTTCGAACCCTATACGTTAAACCCAAAATCATCATTCGCAGTCGTCGAGTTCAAGCATATTAAACAGAGAAATCAAAGCAAAATTCACATACCAATTTCTATTCAGTCGAACTCGAGAAATTGAAGTAGCCGAGTGAAGTCGAAGCCAGAAGTCGATTGACGAAGCAAAGCAAAACGAACTCCTCAAATCAATCGAATAATTATCAAGCGGCACTTCAATTTGAAGAACCCTAGCATTTGGAAGAGGACCGAAGATAGTATCGGCCAGAGGATACGAACTTCTCTATTTAGGCCGTAATTATAAAAGAGGGAAGAAGCCTTATTTTATTTACAATTGGGTTGGTCATATTATATTAAATATTAGGCTTAAGTTATTTAAACTAGGGTTTTGCTTTGTTTATTTTATCTTGTAATTTTTTATATTTTAAATTGTATAAGTTCCAGTCGTGTGACTAAGGACAAACTACATGCATAGTTTAAGAATTCGCAACTCAGTGGCTGAGTTGTGACAGAGTTTTGAGCGTAGAGTTAGGTTAGTTGTAACAACTCGATATTTTCAGCCATTCGCATCCGCACATATCGGACTTGAATTGCTCAAAATACCGCATTGTAATAAAATTTGGAGCAAATGAAATCATCACATAGAATCACAGGCACATAAATATCAGAATAAATCGTAGTGGAAATTAAAATACCATAGTAGTTCATGAAGCTACTATAACAAAGTCTCAAAACAAAATACATAATATCAGTCTGAAAACAAACACAATAGAGATCCCAAATACATAGAAGTCCACTAATACAAGAGCTGAAATAGAACAATTGAAACTGAAATGGATAGATAACTAGACAAGCAGAATCTCCAGCAATTCCTAGCTCCAGAAAGAGAAATCCAAAGCTGTGGATACTCAGGCTGACACGAGCGTAAAGTAAAACACAAAACACTCGAGTCAGGACATACACACTTATACAATGTAAACCAACTCAAGTGAACTGTAATAGTAATGCACAATAACTTAAAGGATGCTTGGGATCGCCCATCCTCTAAGGATACGTTAAACCATCAATTAAACAGTATTAAATGTTATCATAAAAATGCCTATATTAAAGTAAACTGTGCAAATAACAGTGTTATTGTGGCTAGGGTAGCGCATAGCTGCAGCAATCGCTCACCTCTAGTCACACTTTCAAATTGAAGGTGTACATCTAAAAATCACGAGGCATATAGAGAAGTGTACCCATGGTTAAAATTCAAAAAAAACTAAAATTCCAAAAAGGTTTGTAATTTCAAATTAAAATCATTCACTTAAACCATAAAAGGGTGGAGTCATTATACCTTCAAATCAAATATTAAATTCCCAAAATTTTAACCTTTTCACAGTCCATTTATTCACTTAAATACATTAAAACAATGAAATTTCAGCTTTCGCAGCACTTAGAAAATGCTGCGATAAGTTACATTTGAAAACAATTCAATTTAGCAAAGACAACATTTATAAAATGCTGCAGTATTAGTTCAGTTATATTCAAAAAATCTCATTTCGACCAACTGCAGCACTTATCAAGTGCTACAATTGCTCTTTTATTAATTTCAGAATTTAGTTTTAGTTTTAGCCTTTAGTTCATTTGTACCAACTACAACACTTACAAAGTGTTGTAATATCCTTTACAACAGATTCTAAGTTAACTTCAGAAATGATAGCATTTCTGAAGTGCTGTTGATTAAATTTCCAGCTTTTCAATACAATTTCAACAACAATTAAACTTCCATTTTAAACCATTTTAACTTATAAAAAATCATATTTTTCCACTCAAAAATGTTCGTTTAAGTACCCTATAACTTATGATTTTGATAACGTAAGATTTATACATAACATCAAATTTTCTTAATAATTCACTTATTAAATTCAAGTGCACAATTATCTATTCTTTACATTTTTCAAAATTTAACTTAACACTTAAATTTAATTACCATTTAGAATATAAACTTAATTTCCATTTTTATTTACTTAACTTAATTTTTATTCTTAAACCAAATTTCACATTTCCCATTCAAGTTATATTTCAAATTACACTTTCAAACATTTATTTATTTATTTAACCATTTTAATTCATATAAAAATCAATTACACTTTATTAAGTCATTTTGAATTCAAATTTAAATCAAATTATCATATTTTATTTACTTAACTTAATTCCATTTTTAAACAAAATCAAAAATTTCAAAATTTAGTTACATTTCAAATTTCAACTTAACCATTCATTTATTTCACATTTTAACTTGTAGAAAAATCATTAATACCACATAAAAATCATTTTTATTCAATTTAAATTAAAATATCATAAATACATTTTAAAAATACTTTAAAATTTTCCATAAATATATATATATATATATATATATATATGTTAACCACGGCTCTGTATAAGATTTTCCAACCTAAGTCTAGTGATACGGATAATATATCATTTTAATCTGTAATTAACAAAGAAAAATCCGGGTTCTATCATTTCAAAACCCGCAATCCCAAGTTAAATAAAATAAGTAAAAATCGTTTAGGCCTATAATTTCAGTTCTAAAGTCCGTTCGGGTATGTATCATTTCAACCTATAGTGATCCTATTCTACATGGAACTTGCAGTGTGAGAATAGAATAAAATAAACAACATAGCAACATATAGCAGTAACAGATGATATGATAGGTTTGTAAACAGGGTTAACATCATATGATTCATACCACAGGCAGGTATAACATGATATAAAAATTCTACACATTCACTTGTTATCAATTCACTAATTATATAAGTATAAATGTCATGAGTGAATACTCACTTTTCAAGCTGGAGTAAGCAATTCAAACACACAGACAAAGTCCAAAAAGCACGATAGCACGACTTTGACTTGAGTGGAGTGGAGAGCCAAGTGTTAATCTTGTTTTTGACAACAAAATAAAGCAAGTATAAATATAAATACAATACTAAAACTATTGGAACAAAAAATGGAAATAAAGCCTACAAAACACATCACCAAGCTTTCAATTGATTTTTCTTGACTCCAAATCACGTTTTCTCGGCCACAATGCAATTTTGGCTCAGACATGAAGGTGTTTTGGGTTGAAATGGATCTGGTTATGGGTCATAAAAGCACGACTACAAGGAAATGTGAAGGGGTTTTTGAGTTATAACATGAAGAAGGTCAAGTACAAGGAAAAATGGAGTTTTGGTGCAAATTTAGGCTCGGGCATGCAAGAATAGGCTCGGCCTTGGCATGTGCAGACCTGGTGGTGGCTAGAGTGAAGTCTAGTGGTCGTGTACAAGCTGGTGGCGGTGGTAAAGGGAGTGGCCGAATTGGAAAAATGAAGGGGATGTGAAACTATGCTCGGCTATGGCACGGTTCAAGGTGTTTTTTTGCAACTTTTGGTGGTGATTGCTCCATTGGATGGCCATGGCCAATATAGGTTAGAGGAGGTGATGTTCAGGCGTGTATGGTGAGGGGAAGAAGGTGATGTAGTGGTCGGATGAGGTGGTGAGGTGTTTAGCCGGGCAAAGCATAAGAGGAAACAAGCAAAACCAATTAAAAATTCAATAGAAAAGTGAATAGAAAAGTAGAAAAAAAGAGAAGAAGCCATTGTCTTTTCTCAGATATGAAAATAGGCATGAGTGGTGAAATGAGAAAGAAGTTTCTCACGTGAAATTCAATACAAAACTCACGGCTATTTGCTTGGAAAAGACGGTCAAAGAAAATGAAAAGACTATGCATTAAAAGTCATAAGTTGAAATGTTTTTAGTCTCTTGGAATTTCCTATTTCATTTATTCAAATAAACCAGAAGAAAAATCATATAAACAAAAAAAAAATGAAAACAAAATAAAGTGAAAATGAAATAAATAAATATTTTTTAGGAAAAATAGAAAAAATAAGAAAATAGTTTATTAAATTAAAACTAGTATATAAAAAAAATTGAAAACAAAATACAATAAACATTGGAAAAATATAACTACACTTTTAAAAATGTTTTAAAAAAATATATACACATAACATGTCATATTACACAAAATAGAATAAGATATGACAACCAAAAATATTATTTATATAAATTAAAATAAACAATTTTGTTAAATAAACAATTTACACACAATATTATAAAATGCGTAACTTTTATAATATAAATCGGATTTCAACGAAATGAAAAGCAGTATTCTTGAAATTTAATTTATTTTCATAATAAAAGATAAAATTCAAAAATTTAAATATTTAAATTTTAAATTTAAAAGTCAAATTATCAGATTGACCAAAATTCACATTTTTGATAAATATTCAATTTATTCATGTTTGAAATTATAATTCGCATAAAAATAAAAATTTATATTTAAAATAACAAAATTTAATCATTTTACTAAATAAAATAAATTTTTTAAATCAGGAATTTCAGTTAAAATAATTAAAATATACAACTAAAATAATCACAAAATACGGGGTTGTTACACTCCCCTACTCAAATCTTTTCGTCCTCGAAAAGAACGAATAAGGAAAATAAGGAAAAGCAAGATAGAAAAACATATAGTACCTAAAAAAACAATTCTGGATTCGAAGCACGAATGCTCTCCTCCGTCTCCCAGGTACAATCTCGATCATCAATGCACTTTGACCAGACTAACAGATTTCCTTCTTAGCTGCTTCGTACCTCTGTCGAAAATACGAAGTGGCTTCCTCTCGACAGTCAGATTAGACTCAATATCCAAACTATTAAGAGCAGAAGGTTGAACAAAAAGAGACGGGTCATGAAGATACCAGCGAAGATGTAAGACGTGGAATACATCATGTACTCTAGAAAGCTTCTCGGGCAAATCCAAACGATAAGCCAAAGAACCAACTCTTTCCACAATGCGGAAAGGACCCTCGAAGAGGAAGAAGGTACGAATAGCTAGAAGGGAAAATATGTTGAAAGACAAGGATGAACCATTAATTTAAAACCATATAAATTTCAATTTAAATATTTTTATTTATGACATTTTAAACATTTTATAATATAATGAATAGTCATTTGATTCAAATTTGTTAGTTCGAAGTAAATAATATTTAAAACATTTTAAATTATTTATAAAGGTAAAATAAATAATCAAAATATCCTTTATATAATACTTTATCAAAATACTTTTATAACTTGATGTCTTAAAAGTTTACTCTCGTTCCTACAGACTCTGGCCGTGCGTTGATCAGACGCAAAACTAGAATTCTCCAGGTACTTTGTAGACTTGTTTTCATACCCAGTGAAAATACTAGAAAACTTTTAAAAACAAATATGGAAAGTAAAATCCAAACAAAACAACCACACCAAAACATTGTCTAACAGTGGATCGTAGATACACAATGGTTACGCCTGGATCCCCCAGGAAACATCCGTATCCGTAAGCTATTTCAGCCCTGCGAATTGCGCCATGATGACTAGTAGACCGCAGATACACAATGGTTACGCATGTATCCCCCAAGAAACATCCGTACCTGTAAGCTATCTCAGCCTGTGGATTTCGCTACTAAAAACGACCTACATATATCGCAGATACACATTGGTTACACCTGGATCCCCCAGGAAACATCCGTACCCATAAGCATCTCGGCCAGGCGAATTACGCTTTGCAGTCATGCTCACAAGACCATGGAGATCTCCATGGAATTCGATGGACACTCGAGTATCATATCCGACAAAAACAAAATCAGAGAGAATAATATCGATACAATGAATCCACAATGTTGCCACAAAGAGGATATCAAGCAAAAGGCACTTTCCATATCTTTACTTCGAAAATATGTATCATATAGTACCTTTCAAATCACTTTTAATTATCATTCTTCGATAAAGTCCACTATATATGAGATTTCATTTCAAATCGAATACTTTCCAATTCAAGAGTATATCAAGTCACACTTATACAGACTTCGATTATATAAGATTTCTCTTTTCAAATTGAGTACCTTTCCAAAACGATAGTTTTTAAATCAACTTCATACTTATACAAATCAATTTCATATAAGTTCGGTAACTCCCAAATCAAGTGTTTAATAAAAAAAGATTCTCAATTTCAATTCCTTTCAATAATGTTTTAGTTTCAAAATCATAGCCAATCATTTCTTCCAAATTATATATATTCAGTTTCAAAGTTTCTCAAAACAATAGGTTTAGAAAAATAATCCTTGTTTCCAAATAGACAAAATTTAGGTCAAACAGATTCATTTCCAAAACCATCATATAAATACTGGGTTTTACTATCCAATTTATTTTCAAAACCAAATATTTTTCTCAAAATCAATTATACCCAAAATGATTTCCAAGTTTAATCCCATTAAAACCTTTAAACTATTTATTTCCATATATGGAAGATCCAATTTACCTTTTGAAAATTACTTAGGTTTAAAATTTTAAACTTTGATTTGGAAGTGTTTAAACATTCAAAATAGTCGGAGAAACCAAATTTTCCAATCCAAGAGTTGGAAATCAATAGAAAATCAATTCCAATAGATAAGGTTATACCAAAACAAATCTAAAACTCGAGGACTGAACACCAGCTTACTTTAAATAATTTCATACACACACACACACATTATATCTTTCGAATATCAAATCATACTTCAAAATCTGAAATCAAAATTTGTTTCACAAAATCACTCGCATAGCAAAGCTACTAAAGTGGCATCTCCCCCACTTTGAAACTCGAAAATCAATGTTGATGATGCGTGCACTCATCACCGAAATTATTTTCCAGCGACACAAGTGAGTTTTGGACTTCTGTTTTCCTGAAAATTCTTTGGTATCTCTTCGAAATCACTGGAATTCATTCAAATACATTTGAAATATTTCTTATTCGGAAAATATCTTTAAATCGTATTATTAATATTATTATATATTTTCCAAAATCTTAAAACCGATTTCAAAACACCGGAGTTCAATTCCTCGAAATTCAAATCAAAACCCTTCTGTTATAAATCATATTTATATAAATCAAATTTCTTATAAATTTTCAAATTACATATCCTTTCGAAACTTCAAATTCTCATTTTTAAAAGGTATATAATCCTTATCGAAAACGTTTCACACTTATATATAAAACGTGGTCATCCTTATCAAACTAATAGTTTCGATGTATGCACAATTTCAAAATAAAACCAAACACAAATTTTCCAAGGGATGATTTAAGGATGGATTTTAAAATAGACAGAGATTCAGATTTAGAGGAACTCTAATCAAATAGAATTCTGGTTCAAAGATAAGCTCGAACGAAGATGAGATAATTTAATTACCAAATAGAAGATGGATAAGCCTATATAAATCACGGGCGACCTTAACTGTCAACCGTGACTTCAGGAATATAATCAATGCCAAAATCTAAGGCAAATCGACATTCGATCGCCAGTGATAGAATCCAGGTAGGGCCGGAGATAGATAGCATCGAAATCCGAGGATACAGAAATCTTCGGTGAATCAATCCCAATTGTAAAAGAGTTTCACCCCTTTACAAATCATTCAAAGATTTGCTGAATCACCGATCTTTATAGAGGTCATTCAAAGTGGAGTTATGGAATGCCCCAAAATCAAAAGGATAAAATAGGGAAGACAAGACTGGATTTCAGAACAAGTAGGGCGTCCCAAAGTTCAAGGAATCCTAATCGATAAGAATCCTAGCCAAAGAGATTACTAACAAGGTGGATACAGAAGGGATGAAGTTTAGAAGATCTTGATTTCAAAATAAGAAAATTTATACCAATATAATCTTTGAAAATCCTTTAAAATCATTTGGAAATCATTTTATACTTCGAAAGTACATTCTCTCACAAAGAAATAATTCTGAGATTGATTTCACTCGTTCTAGGGTATTTCTACCTTATCTCTAATGAGTTTTTGCTCCATAGGCTATAGTTTTCCTAAAACGAAAGCTCTGATACCAAATGTAACAACCCGATATTTTCAGCCACTCGCATCCGCACATGTCGGACTTGAATTGCTCAAAATACCACATTGTAGTAAAGTTTGGAGCAAATGAAATCATCACACATAATCATAGACACAGACACAGAAATATCAGAATAACTCACAGCGGAAATAAAAATACCATAGTAGTTCATGAAGCTACTATTACAAAGTCTCAAAACAAAATACATAATATCAGTCTGAAAACAAACACAGTAGAGATCCCAAATACATAGAAGTCCACTAATACAAGAGCTGAAATAGAACAACTGAAACTGAAATAGATAGATAACTAGACAAGAAGAATCTCCAGCAATTCCTAGCTCCAAAAAGAAAAATCCAAAGCTGTGAATACTCAGGCTGACCTGAGTATAAAGTAAAACACAAAACACTCGAGTCAGGACATACACACTTATACAATGTAAACCAACTCAAGTGAACTGTACTAGTAATGCACAATAGCTTAAAGGATGCTTGGGATCGCCCATCCTCTAAGGATACTTTAAACCATCAATTAAACAGTATTAAATGTTATCATTAAATGCCTATATTAAAGTAAACTATGCAAATAATAGTGTTATTGTGGCTAGAGTAGTGCAGAGCTGCAGCAATCGCTCACCTCTAGTCACACTTTCAAATTGAAGGTGTACATCTAAAAATCACAAGGCATACAGAGAAGTGTACCCGTGGTTAAAATTCCAAAAAGGTTTATAATTTCGAATTAAAATCATTCATTTAAACTATAAAAAGATGGAGTCATTATACCTTCAAATCAAATATTAAATTCCCAAAATTTTAACCTTTTCATAGTTCATTTATTCACTTAAATACATTAAAACAATGAAATTTCAGCTTTCGCAGCACTTAGAAAATGCTACGATAGGTTACATTTGAAAACAATTCAATTTAGCAAAGACGTCTTTTATAAACTGCTGCAGTATTAGTTCAGTTATATTCAAAAAATCTCATTTCAGCCAACTGCAGCACTTATCAAGTGCTACAATAGCTCTTTTATTAATTTCAGATTTTAGTTTTAGTTTTAGCCTTTAGTTCATTTGTATCAACTACAACACTTACAAAGTGCTGTAATATCCTTTACAACAGATTTTAAGTTAACTTCAGAAATGATAGCATTTCTGAAGTGCTGTTAATTAAATTTCCAGCTTTTTAATACAATTTCAGCAACAAATAAACTTCCATTTTAAACCATTTTAACTTATAAAAAAATCATACATAAAATCAAATTTTCTTAATAATTCACTTATTAAATTCAAGTGCACAATTATCTATTCTTTACATTTTTAAATTTTAACTTAACACTTAAATTTAATTACCATTTAAAATATAAACTTAATTTCCATTTTTATTTACTTAACTTTTATTCTTAAACCAAATTTCATATTTCCCAGTCTAGTTATATTTCAAAGTACACTTTCAAACATTCATTTATTTATTTAAACATTTTAATTCATAGAAAAATCAAATACACTTTATTAAGTCCTTTTAAATTCAAATTTAAATCAAATTATCATATTTTATTTACTTAACTTAATTCCATTTTTAAACAAAATCACAAATTTTAAAATTCAGTTACATTTCAAATTTCAACTTAACCATTCATTTATTTCACATTTTAACTTGTAGAAAAATCATTAATACTATATAAAAATCATTTTTAATTCAATTTAAATTAAAATATCATAAATAAATTTTAAAAATACCTTAAAAATTTCCAGAAAAATATATATAAATTAACCACGGGTTTGTAATTTTCTAACCAAAGTCAAATGATACGGATAATATATCATTTCAATCCGTAATTTACAAAGAAAAATCCGGTTTCTATCATTTCAAAACCGCAATCCCAAGTTAAATAAAATAAATAAAAATCGTTCAGGCCTATCATTTCAGCCCATAATGATTTTTTCCTATTCTAAAGTCTGTTCGGCTATGTATCATTTCAACCCATAGTGATTCTATTCTACAGGGAACTTGCAGCGTGAGAACAGAAAAAAATAAACAACATAGCAATATATAGCAGTAACATATGATATGACAGGTTTATAAACATGGTTAACATCATATGATTCATATCATAGGCAGGTATAACATGATATAAAAATTCTACACATTCGCTTGTTATCAATTCACTAATTATATAAGTATAAGTGTCATGAGTGAATACTCACTTTTCAAGCTAGAGTAAGCAATTCAAACACATATACAAAAATCCAGAAAGCACGATAGCACGACTTTGACTTGAGTGGAGTGGAGAGCCAAGTGTTAATCTTGTATTTGACAACAAAATAAAGCAAGTATAAATAAAAATACAATACTAAAACTATTGGAATAAAAAATGGAAAGAAAGCCTACAAAACACATCACCAAGCTTTCAATTGATTTTGCTTGACTCCAAATCACATTTGCTCGGCCACAGTGCAATTTTGGCTCGGCCATGAAGGTGTTTTGGGTTGAAATGGATCTGGTTATGGGTCATAAAGGCACGACTACAAGGAAATGTGAAGGGGTTTTTGAGTTACAACATGAAGAAGGTCAAGTACAAGGCAAAATGGAGTTTTGGTGCAAATTTTAGGCTCGGCCATGCAAGAATGGGCTCGGCCTTAGCATGTGCAGACCTGGTGGATGGAGTGAAGGCTAGTGGTTGTGTACAAGCGGGTGGTGGTGGCTAAGGGGGTGGTCGAAGTGGAAAAATGAAGGGGATGTGAAACTAGGCTCGGCTATGGCATGGTTCAAGGTGTTTTTTGCAACTTTTGGCGGTGATTGATCCATTGGATGGCCACGACCAATATAGGTCAGAGGAGGTGATGTTCAGGCCTTGTATGGTGACGGGAAGAAGGTGATGTAGTGATCGGAGGAGGTGGTGAGGTGTTTAGCCGAGCAATGCATAAGAAGAAACAAGCAAAACCAATTAAAAATTCAATAGAAAAGTGAATAGAAAAGTAGAAATAAAAGAGAAGAAGCCATTACCTTTTCTCAGATCTGAAAATAGGTGTGAGTAGTGAAATGAGAAAGAAGTTTCTCACGTGAAATTCAATATAGAACTCATGGCTATTTGCTTGGAAAAGACGGTCAAAGAAAATGAAAAGACTATGCATTAAAAGTCATAAGTTGAAAGGTTTTTAGTATCTTGGAATTTCCTATTTCATTTATTCAAATAAACCAAAAGAAAAATCATATAAACAAAATAAAAATGAAAACAAAACAAGGTGATTTTTTTATAGGAAAAATAGAAAAAAAAATAAGAAAATAGTTTATTAAATTAAAACGAGTATATAAAAAAATTGAAAACAAAGTACAATGAACATTGGAAAAATATAACTACACTTTTAAAAATGTTTTAAAAATAAAATATATACATAACATGTCATATTACACAAATTAGAACAAGATGTGATAACCAAAAATATTATTTATATAATTTAAAATAAATAATTTTGTTAAATGAATAATTTACACACAATATTGTAAAAAGCATAACTTTCACAATAAATCGGATTTCAACGAAACGAAAAGCAGTATTCTTGAAATTTAATTTATTTTCATAATAAAAGATAAAATTTAAAAATTCAAATATTTAAATTTTAAATTTAAAAGTCAAAGTTTGACCAAATTGACCAAAATTCACATTTTTGAAAAATATTCAATTTATTCATGTTTGAAATTATAATTCACATAAAAATAAAAATTTATATTTAAAATAAAAAATTATATTTAAAATAAATTTTTACTCATTTTACTAAATAAAATAAAAAATTTAAATCAGGAATTTCAGTTAAAATAATTAAAATATACAATTAAACTAATCACAAAATACAGGGTTGTTACATTAGTCATTAGCGGGTGTCGCAAGTGTACGTGTGTAAGCGTCTGACTACTTAATTTCTAGTAGAAACCTTGGAAGCAGCATGTAGGCAGGTTATTGCCGAAGTAGGGTAAATTTATGTGTGATCTCTACCATATTATTTATTGTTATTGTTTTTATTTTTTCATTAATTTTTATTTATTTGTATCACCCAATTTGCCCCCCTCGAGGGTAAAATCGATCCTACACCCAGATTACACTAGTTTTTGTATCCATGCTCGCAATTTAAAATTATATAATACAATGAATTTTTTTTGAAAGATTTCTTTATCTTTTACTATAATGATCCCAGCTTAATGACGAGTTTAAATTTATAATTTAATTGAATTTTTGGATTAAATTATGGATTTGTTTGAAATTTTCAAATTTAATAAGATGTATTTACTTATTTATTTTATAAATTGGATTTGAAACTTAAAAGTAATTGAATTGGATTAGAAATAAAATTTTGATTGGAAAGTTAAAATATATTCAAAATGAATTTTCATTAAAAGATTATAAAAAGTATAAAATAAAATTTAATTCTATCAATATAAATATAGTATACAAATAATAAGATATAAATTTAATGTTTGGAAATTTAAACTATAAATTGAAACCAAATTTAAGCATTTATGTTAATAATAACAAAAGAAATACAAATGAAATTTTATGGATATAAGGCAACATTTAACTAAATCAAACTACAAAACAAAACATCTATGTGATAAAATAATAACGATATATATAAATACTTAAGTAAACAAACAAAGTGGCTTGCAAAAAGAAGATAAACAAACAAACAAACTGTACAAGCACTAAGACAAGGCAAATAGAAGAATTTAAACAAGGAAATAATAAAACAAAAGTGGATTTGTTGTAAACAAATTAGAAGCAATACATGTAAACTAAAATAATGTTACATTAAAAAATGCGAAAGGGCTGCATCACAAAACTGCAAACATACAAAAGAAAAATCAAATGAATTTTTATAGGCAAGAGTACATATGAGCATACTTATATAAAAAAAAACTGAACATACTACACAATAATTAAATAGTATAGACTTGTAAACAAGTAGGACTCTTGCATTTAATACTCAAGTACAAAATACATCTTCTCAGCATGCACAAGATCATCTCAGCTGAAACAAAATTTCTTCATCAGTAAACAAAGGCAAAAAGAAAATCTCTGACCCAAGATGTTTAACCAGCATAACTTTTCTGTACAAACACTGTTTCTCTTTATGTGTATGCATCCAGTCCCTCCATTTTAAAAATATGAAACCAAAGTTAAATCCAGAAAAAAAAGATTACGAACATCCTCATCTTCAAATCCAAAATATCATTCAACTCAAAGTTTTTTGGAAAATCAAAACAGAAAAACATATCAGAAGGAAACACTGAAGAGTAAGCAAGCAACAGAAAATTCAATTTAAAACATCATTTATCCAAACAAAAGCAAGAAAATTTGGCATTTCAGTTTCAAGTTTTCAAAGCAGTTTTCAACACAACTGTTCTCTGCTCATCTTCTCTTAGCACAGTGAGTAACTTCACATTTTAAAGTGTTAACTACCCGTTGCATATGGATTATTAGAAATGAATATGCTGTGAATGTTTAAATTGTGATGAATCTTCTGTAGATATACAAGTATCTATATGTATGCATTGCTATGTATCTATTTTTCTCGGTTCTCATTTTTCCCAGCCCAGATTTACAAATCAAACTCCATCTCCTAATTTAATAACCATTAGAACTTAAAATATGAACAAAGAATGTTGGTTTCATTATGAACTAAGTGTTTAAAATGTATTTAAGTTAAAATAACATGTAATTGTCCCTGGAAATCAACATAGCTGAGCACCACTTTTATCTTGTCAAAAATTCAAACCTTTCAATTTACGAATTCAGATATATAGATCGAACTCGCAAGCTTAAACACCATTTTTAAAGCAAGAATTAGAATTTTTAGATCAAAAATCAAAGAGAAGTTTGGGTTCATTCGAATTTAATTTGTTTGGCGATTTCTGATGACCGTGGCGACTGGAGGGGCCGAGCCTTCTTCTGGTGATGGAGGAGCCAGCGGAGTGTCGAGGAAAAATATAGGGATGGTGGATAGATCACGGTGGTGGCGCCGGCAATTGGTTGAAGTTTTCTAACCCTAGTTTTTGTGAGGTCGATATTTTTGTTTCGTTCGTCACTATCGCTTGATCGAGTGACGCGTGGTTGGGGGTGATGGAAGAGGGAGTGACGACGAAGAGATGACCGGAGTTTCGTGATCTCCGGTGGTCGAGGCGGCGAGTTCGAGACATTGCCAGGTATTGAGGTGATGGGTTTTGTTGTTCCAGGTTTCGACTTCGTACGCGAATTTTGATTTTGAGGTGACAACGAAATTTTGATGGTCGGGGAGAGGTTTTTGGGTGGTTGTCGACTTGTTCGACTTAGCGGCGATGACCGGAGGGGAGCGCCGGAGCGGTGCACGTGCACTAATTCCTGATGGTCTAGAAATTTCAACTGTTAGCCTATGTGATTTCAGTATACTTGGTTTTCCTCACGATAGTTTCGAGTATTATTCGAGCAAAAACGTATCAGGCTCGAAGCAGAAGATCACTGGCTCAGGAAGGAAGATTGTAATAGGTTTTAAAACCTGACTTTGTTTTGGGAAGTTTAGAGTTAAATTTAAAGGAAGCTTGAACTAAATTTTAAAGAAAAAAATATATCAAGTTTAAATATAACTTTAAGCTCAGTTTGAAACTTTGTATGGAAATTAAACAAAGTTTAAATTCAAATTGTTTTAATACTTAAAAATGTTTGAGTATTAAAAAGGAAATTAAAGTTAAAGTATATTTTTAATATGTGGATTTAAGAAGAATTTGATCTTAACTCTTAAATAAATTTATTTTATGACAAATATATTACTTTAACATGAGAAACTAAAAGTTAGAAAATATAAAAATTGGATTTTTAAAACTTTATTAAAGATAAATTTGTATTTATTCTAAAGCTTGAAATTTAATTTGAAATCAATGTTTCCAAACATATTATAAGTAATAATTAAATCATAAATATAAATAAGTTTTACTTTAAGTAATGAAGATTTAATGATTTATAATTCATAAATTATTAAGTTGATTAAAAGGGATAATTTATTTATTTAATTAATTAATGATTTGGATTAATTAGATAAGTAATTAAAGGATAAAGCAGTATATGGAGGCTTAAAGTTTAATTAATTGGTAACTAAGGATTTTTAGTTAAACATTAATTAATGATTGAAGTTGATTAATCAAGTGATTAAGCAATAATTAATTCAAGGAAAATGTGATAAATTAATTAAGTAATTAATTTGAGATTAACCAATTTAAGTCAAACGTTAATTGACTAGTGAAGTGATTGAAGGTTTAATTTCTCAAAATAATTAATTAAGGGGTTAATTAATTTTGTAATTGGTTTAAAGTTTAATTAATAAATATGATTAATTAAGAATAATTTAATTAATTAAGGTGATTGATTAATTTATTTATATCAATGATTTATAATTAATTTATCAGGATTGGGAAATAAATTCATAAGTCTTAATTTAATGGGAAATAAATTGAATTAATTAGGATTAAACAATTAATTAATCCTACTTATAAATAATTATTGAAGGCTTGACCTTACTTACGAATGATTGTATTGTGTGAGATACTTTGAATTGATTGTCCTATCTGATCTGTGATATTTTGTTCTGTGGATTGAGCTGTGTGTAATTTATTCATTTACTTATGATACATCTGTATATTATCCGTGAATTTGTGAATGAGCGATAAACGTTATAGTTATATCGCTTATCAACTACATTTCTGTGTTTTAATCTGTGATGATTGAATGATGTTGCACTATTGTGTTAAACCCCTGGACCACACTTATACACACACCAATATGGATTTCACGAGGAAATCAATTAAGTCGCAGATTTTTGAAATAATTTTAAATTTGATTTTTTAAATTCGAATGGTTTGAAATGGAATCGGATTAAAGTGAAAAGCTTTTGAAATGGAATTTCAAAGATGAAATTTATTTCGGACAACTCGGTTAAGTTTTGAAATTTGAACGGTTTGATTTAAATTAGAATTCAATATCTAAAATTGAATTCTATATTTAGTATTTATGGTATTAAACGGTATACAAGTTTCTATGGGTTTTAAACCATTTTAAAGTGTTGTTTTTGGGAATTTGAATTAACCCAAAGATTTAACTTGTATAAATGAGCTCGAGTTTCTCCGAAACGAAAACTACTTGTTTTCAAATAATAATAGCTTTCATTTTAAAGAAGGGATTTTCAAATTGTGTTGAAAAGGTTTCAAGTTTGAAATGGAATTGAAATGTTTTGAAAGCTATGAAATGAGTCTTTGATTCAAAGACCGAATGAGTTAATCCAACTTGAATTGGAATTGTTTTTGAAAGGCTATGAATGAATCTTTGGAAACGAGTTTTGAAGGCTATAAATTAAATCTTGATTTAAAAGATTTAACGAGTTAATCCAACTGAATTGGAAATTGTTTTGAAATCCATTAATGGATCTTTGTGAATCGGGTGAACTTTGTGAATTAAATCTTTCGTTTAAAAGATTAAAAGTGTGGAAATTTGTTTAAACCATTGAAGGTTTTTGAAATGAATCTTTTCGTTTAAAAGATTTGAAATGGCAATTTTTTTAACCATTCGAATGACAGGTTTTGGGCTTTAAGCTGTGATTTAATCGAGATCTCAGTATCCATATGATTTTTTGAATATTGCGCTCGTTATTCGATTTAGCCGGGAGAGGACCTTTGTGTCATATTACCCATTCTGAATAGTGATACGACGTATATGGATAACATTGAAGACCGGTGGTGAAGACCGGGTATTTGCGAGAATGATAGGATGACCTGTCGATTTTCTCTGCATCATGGCTCAGGTATAGAGATTCCCTAAGTGATGGGAAGTCCGATCGGGATTGTGAATACCCGGATTGCAAGGGCTTCTTCGGAAGTGCCTTCGGTTCTGTTCGAACCCGGAACAGACTTGTATGGTTGTATGTCTGACACTACACTTTGAGATATAAAGCAGATTTCTTTCAAATACATATCTGTTGGTGGCGGAGAATTTATTCTCTTAGCATTAACACCCTTCTCTGAGACGTACGAGCTCAGAGGTTATGTAGTTGAAGGTTATCAGTGATATTTTCCCAATTTGGTAGTGTGGCATGCTGAGTGTTGCTTTGTGTTGATGATCATTTGTTGATAATTTGTGATTAGAGCATGGATTTTGTTTAAAGCGTAGCTTTGTGGATGAGACTGCATTAAGACCTCATACACCGGAAATGGTCAAAACAGGAAAGATGCGGCAAGATTATGAGGGTCGTGCCCTTTAGGGTGTGTCATCCCCTTCTGGTAAAGGGTGGTATTAGGTATGGATCCCTGATATTTAACCTATGTGGTTTCTCCAATCTCATTTATTGTGTGGTTGTTGCTTAGATGCGCCTCAGATAAAGGTCCCAAAGGACCGGGGAGTGGCATGCTCGAGTAGTAGTTATCTAGTTACAGAGGTAATCCGGCCTTGTGTTGGCAGAGATCCAGTTAGGTTCTCGGGACGTCCCGCCAAAGGCGATCCCATATGGCAGTAGGAAGTTCCTTAGCCTGACCATTTGTTGGAAAATCCAAAGAAACAATACAAGCCTTGTACGGTTTTAGTTGTATAACCTGCCATGGAATGTGGCGGTAACCTGCTATTGAACATGGTAGCTATAGTAGGCATACGATAATGGTCGTATGTTGGCTAAGATTTATATTCTACTTTCGAAATGTTTTTCTGCACTTTGCACTTACAGTAATAATATCAAAGAAATTTGCGTATCAAGCATGTTTGACTATCATAGGAAGAAATCTCTTCCAATTCTGCGTTTGCATTGTGTGTGTGGCGGGGGGTCTTATGGTAGTTTTATTTTCTAAAAGCATTGCGAATTGACTTTAAAAATTCTCTTGTTGTTTGTTTAAAAAAAAGATAAACTGTTTTTGTTACTCACACCAGTCCCATGACTTATCCGGAGTTTATTGTTCCTTCCCTAAACTCTGGGTGCTCACTATTTTCCACACGAGCAGTCTAGAGTTGGTTTTTTTAGATAGTTAGATTTAGTTGATCATCTGGAGCTAGTTCAGTTTTTTGGATGCACACCAGACTGGCTTCTCTTAGAGTATCATGATGTTGGTTCGAGCTGCTGCTGGAGTTCTCTTTTGAGGGCTATCTTGAGTTATTTGTTCCGCTGCTGGTGTTATATATTTTCTTTTCCGCTGCTATTTTATTGGATCATATCTCTGATGTATATTGATATCTATTGTATTATCTGTTGTATCAGATATTGTATCAATGTTGTGTTTCAATGTACTATTCTTTTTCTTCCGCTGTGTTGTTTACTTAATTGTATTATAAGCTCCGACGAAGCAGGTTCGACGTTTGGATCTATTGCATTTGAATATAGGTGACATATTCGGTGCCAATTTTCGAAGGTCGAGTCCAGGTCGTTTCATTTGGTATCAAAGCTAAGGTTAAACTTTAGCTCAGGAGTATAACACATTAAGTAACTCATTAGAGATAGAGTGAAGTAAACCCTAGAATGAGTGTATCCCTTAGATATCCGTTCGAATGCCTCAGTAAATTCTTTTTCTATCCACTGATAGTGAGTATGAGTGCAAGAAGAGGACGAGATAGGGAACAGGGGAATGCGACTACAAACGGTCAATACCCTGCAACAGTGGAAATAATCTTTCTTTCTCAATATTCTTTGATTCGTCTTTCCAAATTTTCTTTTGATTTCTTCGTGACAGCTCCAGAAAGAAGTTTCGGTGCAATGGTGGCCCTACGAATCGTTGTAGGAATTTTCTTTTACTTTGTATTTCACTGGTTTCTTATCAGTTTTTGATTTAAACTTTAATGAATATGAGTTGGAAATTTGAAATTGAAAATTTGAAATTGAGTTAACTTGATTAATAGAATATGAAGGCTAAATTGAATTGAATCGAATCAATAAAACGATTTCGTTTAAAACCGAATTTGAAATTCTGTTGTAATTTCTTGGGTTGATCGAAGTCCGAAGAGGGACGAATTGGTATATATTTTAAGGTATTCCGACTTAAGTTTGGAACCCATATCTGATGTTTGGAAATTGCGGAAGATTAAATCCATTTATCTATCATTTGGGTCTAGATATAATCTACGAATGGTTAGTTATTCCTTCGAACTAACCAATATCACTGCATATTTCGTAGATCTGGATAACCCGAGTATCCTGTGTAGTATTGTATGATTTTTTTTTCATATCGATGATATTCTGATTTGGTAAGCCAAATGCAGAATAGATATTCAGTTTGATTTGGAAAGATGTTTCATCTATCTTTCATCTATCTTTGTGTTGTTTTCGTGTCTGCAAATTTCCGGGACGAAATTTCTTAAGGAGGGGAATCTGTAACGATCCCAGCTTAATGACGAGTTTAAATTTATAATTTAATTGAATTTTTGGATTAAATTATGGATTTGTTTGAAATTTTCAAATTTAATAAGATGTATTTACTTATTTATTTTATAAATTGGATTTGAAACTTAAAAGTAATTGAATTGGATTAGAAATAAAATTTTGATTGGAAAGTTAAAATATATTCAAAACGAATTTTCTTTAAAAGATTATAAAAAGTATAAAATAAAATTTAATTCTATCAATATAAATATAGTATACAAATAAGAAGATATACATTTAATGTTTGGAAATTTAAACTATAAATTGAAACCAAATTTAAGCATTTATGTTAATAGTAACAAAAGAAATACAAATGAAATTTTATGGATATAAGGCAACATTTAACTAAATCAAACTACAAAACAAAACATCTATGTGATAAAATAATAACGATATATATAAATACTTAAGTAAACAAACAAAGTGGCTTGCAAAAAGAAGATAAACAAACAAACAAACTGTACAAGCACTAAGACAAGGCAAATAGAAGAATTTAAACAAGGAAATAATAAAACAAAAGTGGATTTGTTGTAAATAAATTAGAAGCAATACATGTAAACTAAAATAATGTTACATTAAACAATGCAAGAGGGCTGAATCACAAAACTGCAAACATACAAAAGATAAAATCAAATGAATTTTTATAGGCAAGAGTACATATGAGCATACTTATATATAAAAAAACTAAACATACTACATAATAATTAAATAGTATAGACTTGTAAACAAATAGGACTCTTGCATTTAATACTCAAGTACAAAATACATCTTCTCAGCATGCACAAGATCATCTCAGCCGAAACAAAATTTCTTCATCAGCAAACAAAGACAAAAAGAAAATCTCTGACCCAAGATGTTTAACCAGTATAACTTTTCTGTACAAACACTGTTTCTCTTTATGTGTATGCATCCAGTCCCTCCATTTTAAAAATATGAAACCAAAGTTAAATCCAGAAGAAAAAAAAAAGATTACAAACATCCTCATCTTCAAATCAAAAATATCATTCAACTCAAAGTTTTTTGGAAAATCAAAAAAGAAAAACAAATCAGAAGGAAACAATGAAGAGTAATCAAGCAACATAAAATTCAATTTAAAACATCATTTAACCAAAAAAAAGCAAGAAAATTTGGCATTTCAGTTTCAAGTTTTCAAAGCAGTTTTCAACACAACTATTCTCTGCTCATCTTCTCTTAGCACAGTGAGTAACTTCATATTTTAAAGTGTTAACTACCTGGTGCATATGGATTATTAGAAATGAATATGCTGTGAATGTTTAAATTGTGATGAATCTTCTGTAGATATACAAATATCTATATGTATGCATTGCTGTGTATCTGTTTTTCTCGGTTCTCATTTTTCCCAGCCCAGATTTACAAATCAAACTCCATCTCCTAATCTAATAACCATTAGAACTTAAAATATGAACAAAGAATGTTGGTTTGATTATGAACTAAGTATTTAAAATGTATTTAAGTTAAAACAACATGTAATTGTCCTTGGAAATCAACATAGCTGAGCACCACTTTTATCTTGTCAAAAATTCAAACCTTTCAATTTACGAATTCAGATATATAGATCGTATTCGCAAGCTTAAACATGATTTTTAAAGCAAGAATTAGAATTTTTAGATCAAAAATCAAAGAGAAGTTTGGGTTCATTCGAATTTAATTTGTTTGGCGATTTCTGATGATCGTGGCGACTGGAGGGGCCGAGCCTTCTTCTGGTGATGGAGGAGCCAGTGGAGTGTCGAGGAAAAATATAGGGATGGTGGATAGATCACGGTGGTGGCGTCGGCAATTGGTTGAAGTTTTCTAACCCTAGTTTTTGTGAGGTTGAGATTTTTGTTTCGTTCGTCACTATCGCTTGATCGAGTGACGCATGGTTGGGGGTGATGGAAGAGGGAGTGACGATGAAGAGATGACCGGAGTTTCGTGATCTCCGGTGGTCGAGGCGGCGAGTTCGAGACATTGCCATGTATTGAGGTGAGGGGTTTTGTTGTTCCAGGTTTCGACTTCGTACGCGAATTTTGATTTTGAGGTAACAACGAAATTTTGATGGTCGGGGAGAGGTTTTTGGGTGGTTGTCGACTTGTTCGACGTAGCGGCGATGACCGGAGGCGAGCGCCGGAGCGGTGCATGTGCACGTGCATTAATTCCTGATGGTCTGGAAATTTCAACTGTTAGTCTATGTGATTTCAGTATACTTGGGTTTCCTCACGATAGTTTCGAGTATTATTCGAGCAAAAACGTATCAGGCTCGAAGCAGAGGATCACTGGCTCAGGAAGGAAGATTGTAATAGGTTTTAAAACCTGACTTTGTTTTGGGAAGTTTAGAGTTAAATTTAAAGGAAGCTTGAACTAAGTTTTAAAGAAAAAATATATCAAGTTTAAATATAACTTTGAGCTCAGTTTGAAACCGTGTATGGAAATTTAACAAAGGTTAAATTCAAATTGTTTTAATACTTAAAAATGTTTGAGTATTAAAAAGGAAATTAAAGTTAAAGTATATTTTTAATATGTGGATTTAAGAAGAAATTGATCTTAACTCTTAAATAAATTTATTTTACGACAAAAATATTACTTTAACATGAGAAATTAAAAGTTAGAAAATATAAAAATTGGATTTTTAAAACTTTATTAAAGATAAATTTGTACTTATTCTAAAGGTTGAAATTTAATTTGAAATTTGAAATCAATGTTTGCAAACATATTGTAAGTAATAATTAAATCATAAATATAAATAAGTTTTACTTTAAGTAATGAAGATTTAATGATTTATAATTCATAAATTATTAAGTTGATTAAAAGGGATAATTTAATTAATTAATTAATGATTTGGATTAATTAGACAAGTAATTAAAGGATAAAGCAGTATATGGAAGCTTATAGGTTAATTAATTGGTAACTAAGGATTTTTAATTAAACATTAATTAATGATTGAAGTTGATTAATCAAGTGATTAAGCAATAATTAATTCAAGGAAAATGTGATAAATTAATTAAGTAATTAATTTGAGATTAACCAATTTAAGTCAAAGGTTAATTGACTTGTGAAGTGATTGAAGGTTTAATTTCTCAAAATAATTAATTAAGGGGTTAATTAATTTTGTAATTGGTTTAAAGGTTAATTAATAAATATGATTAATTAAGAATAATTTAATTAATTAAGGTGATTGATTAATTTATTTATATCAAATGATTTATAATTAATTTATCAAGATTGGGTAATAACTTCATAAGTAATTAATTTAATGGGAAATAAATTGAATTAATTAGGATTAAACAATTAATTAATCCTACTTATAAATAATTATTGAAGGCTTGACCTTACTTATGAATGATTGTATTGTGTGAGATACTTTGAATTGATTGTCCTATCTGATCTATGATATTTTATTCTGTGGATTGAGCTGTGTGTAATTTATTCATTTACTTATGATACATCTGTATATTATCCGTGAATTTGTGAATGAGCGATAAACGTTATGGTTATATCGCATATCAACTATATTTCTGTGTTTTAATCTGTGATGATTGAATAATGTTGCACTATTGTGTTAAACCCCTGGACCACGCTTATATGCACACCAATATGGATTTCAAAGAGGAAATCGATTAAGTCGCACATTTTTGAAATAATTTTAAATTTGAATTTTTAAATTCGAATGCTTTGAAATGGAATCGGATTAAAGTGAAAAGCTTTTGAAATGGAATTTCAAAGATGAAATTTATTTGGAACAACTCGATTAAGTTTTGAAATTTGAATAGTTTGATTTAAATTGGAATTCAATATCTAAAATTGAATTCTATATTTAGTATTTATGATATTAAATGGTATACAAGTTTATATGGGTTTTAAACCATTTTAAAGTGTTGTTTTTGGGAATTTGAATTAACCCAAAGATTTAACTTGTATAAATGAGCTCGAATTTCTCCGAAACGAAAACTACTTGTTTTCAAATAATAATAGCTTTTATTTTAAAGAAGGGATTTTCAAATTGTGTTGAAAAGGTTTCAAGTTTGAAATGGAATTGAAATGTTTTGAAAGCTATGAAATGAGTCTTTGATTCAAAGACCGAATGAATTAATCCAACTTGAATTGGAATTGTTTTTTAAAGGCTATGAATGAATCTTTGGAAACGAGTTTTGAAGGCTATAAGTTAAATCTTGATTTAAAAGATTTAACGAGTTAATCCAATTGAAATGGAAATTGTTTTGAAATCCATAAATGGGTCTTTGTGAATCGGGTGAACTTTGTGAATTAAATCTTTCGTTTAAAAGATTAAAAGTGTGGAAATTTGTTTAAACCATTGAAGGTTTTTGAAATGAATCTTTTCGTTTAAAAGATTTGAAATGGTAATTTGTTTTAACCATTCGAATGAAAGGTTTTGGGCTTTAAGCTATGATTTAATTGAGATCCAAGCATCCATATGATTTTTTAAATATTGCGCTCGTTATTCGGTTTAGCCAGGAGAGGACCTTTGTGTCATATAACCCATTCCGAATAGTGATACGACGTATATGGATAGCATTAAAGACCGGTGGTGAAGACCGGGTATTTGCGAGAATGATAGGATGACTTGACGATTTTCTCTGCATCATGGCTCAGGTATAGAGATTCCCTAAGGATGGGAAGTCCGATCGGGATTGTGAATACCCGGATTGCAAGGGCTTCTTCGGAAGTGCCTTCGGTTCTGTTCGAACCCGGAACAGACTTGTATGGTTGTATGTCTGACGCTACACTTTGAGATATAAAGCAGATTTCTTTCAAATACATATCTGTTGGTGGCGGAGAATTTATTCTCTTAGCATTAACACCCTTCTCTGAGACGTACGAGCTCAGAGGTTATGTAGTTGAAGGTTATCAGTGATATATTCCCAATTTTGTAGTATGGCATGCTGAGTGCTGCTGTGTGTTGATGATCATTTGTTGATTATTAGAGATCAGACCATGGCTTTTGTATAAAGCGTAGCTTTGTGGACGAGACTGCATCAAGACCTCGCACACCGGAAATGATCAAAACAGGAAAGATGTGACAAGGTTATGAGGGTCGTGCCCTTTAGGGTGTGTCATTCCCTTCTGGTAAAGGGTGGTATTAGGTATGGAGCCCTGATATTTAACCTATGTAGTTGCTCCAATCTCATTTACTGTGTGGATGTTGCTTAGAGGCGCCTCGGATAAAGGTCCCAAAGGACCGGGGAGTGGCATGCTCGAGTAGTAGTTACCTAGTTACAGAGGTAATCCGACCTTGTGTTGGCAGAGATCCGGTTAGGTTCTCAAGACGTCCCGCTAGAGGCGATCTCATATGGCAGTAGGAAGTTCCTTAGCCTGACCATTTGTTGGAAAATCCAAAGAAACAATACGAGCCTTGTATGGTTTTAGTTGTATAACCTGCCATGGAATGTGGCGGTAACCTGCTATTGAACACGGTAGCTATAGTAGGCATACGATAATGGTCGTATGTTGGCTAAGATTTATATTCTACGTTTTGAAATGTTTTTCTGCACTTTGCACTTATAGTAATAATATCAAAGAACTTCCTTTTGCCTTTCGTATTGTAAATTAGTAAAAATGTATAGATTAAACAAGATTATGTTTATACCAATGCAATAATGCATGAAATAAAACAATGACAAATAGTTTGTTTGGTAAAAATACAACTTAATAATGAAGGTAACTAAAACTATACAGAATCACAGCATTATCGTCATTCTAACTAAAAACATTTACCTTTCTTTTATGTGATATTTTAATGGGACGGTTTGACTAAAGTCCCTATTAAGTTTCAAAATCCCCAAAACATCCTTGTCAAAAAAGGTATGTAAATTAGGCCGCTAGAATTAAGTTACTGAATAATTCATACATTTATGCAATTATTCAGCGAATAATTGTGGACATTTATGCAATTATGTCGAAAAATTGCAGTCATTTCTGCAATCAGTCACCGAAAAAATTATGGAAATTTCCATAATTATTCGCAGAATAATTGCAGACATTTTGTGCAATTTTTAGATATAATTGCATAAATGTATACAAGCATTCACTGAATAATTGCATAAATATATGCAATTATTCAGTAACTTAATTCTACAGACCTAATTTACAATCTTTTTATGGGGAGGATTTTTCATGTATTAAGTTTGATTTTAAGAACGCGAACCTAATATTCACTATTTTAATTACATGATGCAATAATTTTAATGAAAATTAAGGACTAATAAATAGTTAGGTGTGTTGAATTCAAGACGGTCTGATCTAAATTATTACCTCAATTAAGTTTTTACTTTTAAAAAAAATTACCCTTAAAAAAGTAGTTAATGTGGCGAGAATTGAACTTTAGTCACTCACCATATTGAGTAATGAACAAACCACTAAAGGCACAATACAATTATTATCTAAGTCTTGCTTTGATTTTATTTAATTATGGTAATTTTACAGAATCAGCATTGCTAAAACCTTAAACCATTTCCCACTATACGTCCTTGCCTTCACCAATTCACCTTCCACGTCCATTTCCTTAGGTCATTGCCTTGGCAGCCAACCATCAGGGCTGGACCAAGTTGAATTACATTGTAAAGAATTCTTAGAACAAAAGGTCACTTTATATTTTCAAAAAAACCCAAGGGCTCGCTTTGTTAAATAGATAAGTGTAAAAGCATTTTACTATTTGTAAAGAAAAATTAGGTCGAAAACATAATTTCTAATGACAACTCTTTATTAAGTGGAGAATGTTATCATGTGCCCTGAGAGTATATTAAATTTTAATTTTACCCAAGTAGCCCCCTCGAATTCCACATACTCTTTTTTGTTTATGATAAAATAGATACCTAAATTAGTTTTTTTCGGTCTTTTAGCTTGAAACATTCATTTCTAACATTTGCGCTTAGGACATATGGTAACAAAACCCTTATTAAATTATTAATGTTGAAATAGATCACATCTTGCAACACCTGGCTGAGTACTGCATGACGTGTGTAGGTAAAAGACAATCAAAATCAAAGGAGAAATTATTACATCATTAGTTATGATTGAGTTAGGAGTATGCCTTCGAAGCAGTTATATAATTAAATAAATATACCTAACTCTATAACCAATATTGTTTATAATAAAAATGTTTAATATCTATCATATACTTTGTTATACAGTGATTGATTAAGTAATTAATTTAAAGTATAAAGTTGAAAAATTATTGAATAGTATGTTACGTAATAATAATTACAAGGAGTTGTAATCACAAGAAAATCATCATAATATAAAATTACATGTTATTTTAAATATTCTTAATCAAGATGTTTCAAGAAACAATATCAATACATCTATTGAGGCAACCGCATAACACTCCTAAATGTTGGACAGTGTATTACTTAGAGTTGTTGGAGACATAAAGGTTTTATGTATTAGATAAGTTTGGAATGACTCAATCGAGAGTTTAATATTGGTTAAAAATAACTATGTCAAATAGTAAATCTCAAAGTGATGATGTTACACGGTTCTTCGACTTAGGAATACTGCTGAGCTTCAACGTGGATACCAATTGATTAGGGGTACACCCTAGGGAAATTATATAATTTGCTATATATATCTAACTCGATAACCAATCTTGTTTGAAATCAAAGGTGTTTCTTTTTATTATATACTTGATATAATGAATTATATTAATTAATTTGATTAAAATTATGTTTAGTAAAAAATCCATAAATGATATGTTTTGTGATAGTGGTTACAAGGTGTTGTAATCGTAAGTAATTTATCACAGTGAATTTAAACTTACTGTTTTAAACATTCATAGTCAAGAAGTATCAAGATAGGATATTGATACATCCGTTGAGACTGGAGTACATAATGTTCTCTAAATGTTGAACAATGTGTTACTCATGGCTGCTGTTCGCACCAAATGGTTACGTACTGATAGTTATTGAATAACTATGGAATGACTCACTCGATAGTTTTTTATTGGTTAATATGACTAAGATCAACAGAAAATATCGATATGACAAAGCAACATAGTTCTCTTGATTTGAGATACTGTTGAACTTCAGTGTGGAAGTTCTTCTTTGATTATAGTTAAATCGTGGCATGCCGTCCACTGAACGATTATAGTTGGATCGAATGGAAAGTTGGAAGTAAAATACTATTCAAGAGAGGATTTTTCTCCTCGGTTATATGAGGTTAGTATCACAGTCAACTGAAGTCAATTTAAAGTCAAAGTATCTAGCCATAGCATTTCAATTAATAATAATTGTTATTATTAAACCAAGGACATTGTGTTTGGACCGTTGAGTTGAATATGGATGATACTGACCAATACTAAATTCCATAAGTCAAAAATGATATAGTTTTGACGAAGAGAATTGGTGTAAATAATTGTCACTACCAACTAACGCTTAATAAAGTAAATTTTGATTTTATTGAAATCGGGCAAGCGAGAAATTTGACCAAAATGTCACCACCTGCTAAGTGATGCATGAACGGTAATATTCGAATTGTTCAACATTAATCACTGACTAAATTTACACCTAAGAGTCACACAAACCGAAATGTTAAATACTTCTTTAACCACTCTATTTAATTAATTAATTTATAATCGATATATATTAATTAAATTAATTAATATTTATAAACTTTATTTGACATATATTGAACAATATTAAATAGTATGTTTATAATAATAATAAATATACCGATCGACATACAACAATGATACGCATTTAAATATGATTTAAGTGCAAAAAATATTGTCGGACTTAGAATAGTTTTGAGGCCTAGAAGGGACTAGGCATAGCCAGCGTTGAATAGCCGTTTAATGGCTTAATGTGAGAGTTTTTGAATAAAAGAAAGAAAAGAAAGGTAAGAGGAATATGTGGATCTAGATCCTAACTTCACTCCCTTATCTCTCTCTTATATATTCATCTCAACCCTCATTTTAAAGAGAACTTTTTTGCACTCTCTCATAGGAGCAAGCAAGGGCTGGCTAAACCTCTCAATAGCCTCAAAAATCTAAGTATAAAATCGTATCAAATCAATTCAATTCAATCGACGCTGATAAAGCAATTCGAAAACTAGCGATGTCGGGACTGGAATACGATTCACGGTGTCTATTTCAACGTTTCAAAGTGCAAGCTCTAGGCCCCTGTGTCTATTTATATACTTATCTACTTAATTAATCATTCCATTATATGTTAGCCAGTACAATTTTTATCATAAATCGTTATATCGATGCATTATTACATATTGATGGTTACACACACATATGCATTATAAAAATTTGTAATTATATTTGCAGCATGCTCACGGCTTTATGATTGAAAAAAATTAATTTTTTTGATTAAAATAACATTATTAATTTTTTTATTAATTTATTCGAATACAAAAAACTAAATCATATAATATGCTTATGTATTTTATATTTACAAAGCTTTGTTTATACATAAAAGTGTTTGGTAGCAATTTTTTTTTACTATATACATAATTATTTAATTGATTTAAACTAGTTAAATAATTAAAATACATGTAAATATGTATATAAATAATATAAAATTCTGAAAATATTTATCTTATATACAAAGAAAATACTTCAATACTAAAGCCTTTTTGGAATTACTAAACCTACCTTCCTTATTTATTAATGAAGAATTATCTCAATAGCATGAGAATACGGTTAAATTAGTCTTTCCCACCAACATCATGTTGTCAGCTCATTTCTACACCACATTTCCAACTCATATATTGTTTTTTTCTTGTCCTCTTTCTCCGTTATCTTAGTTTATTAAAGCTATTATTATTGACAATTTAGTTTTGGATATAACAAGACTATTGTTTTGTAAAAGTTTTTTTTACTGCGAGGGGTACTAATCCAATTAGCCTCCTCGTAAAATTATAATAAAATTGACCTAATTAATCTTTCTTTTATTTGCATTAATCTTTCCCTTAATCATTATTAAATTTAATCCAAAATCATTAATCAAATAATAGAGAATTCAACCCATCTCTAGACTAAATTCCAGATATAGAAAAAACGAGGTTAAATTCTAACTCAAGAAAGCATTCGACATGTAGATTTGTTGAAGAAAATGATATAAGCTGATTATGATTGATAAATTTTAACTATAATTTAAAAAAATAATTTTTACCATATTTAAAAAATCCTCATGATAAGTTAACTTAAAAAACTACCTTTCCATTACCTTCTCAATAATTTTTGTATGATCGAGTTGAATTTTTTGTTCTTGCTGTTATTTTCTTTTTGAAAAGGTAGGAGAAGGAGAGAATAAATGAAAATATTTATATTTTTGATGTTTGCAATAAGGGCAAAAGAGGTAAAAATTGTATTTTATTAGCATAATGTATATCCCTCAAAACAATTTAATTTTATATGGATTGCTCATAAAATTTGACCCCCTTATATCCAAAACTATAGTGCCAACAACAATACACTTTTTAACCCTCTTTCTTCCGCATCTCATGTTTCAACTTAAAAACTAAAAACAGATATGAAGAATTATTGAAACACATATCATGCATTTTGTGTATGGGGTCTACCCATTTGGCCGAAAGTATGGTGGCAGAGGATTAGGGTATGGATTCCTTACCTCTTTTTATTTAATTTCAAGTTAATATTTTTCTTTTGATGGTAGCTGATATATGTGGATTTGCAATAAAATTATCATGGATCTAAAACCTCGCATGCACCTTTTATTTCAAACAAAATTTTATTACAGGCTTAATAAGTTACAATGAATTATAAGGTTCCCTTAGGGCATACATCTGACTCTATCAATCTCTCACTTGAACTTGGGACTAATGATGGAATCTCAATCTTATCGCTTTGATCGTTTTGCTTAAAACCTGTCAAGTTATTCCCTTTATAAATGGATATGCTATGTTGTTTTTAATGCCTACTCTTTCAATCATGAATTCTTTATTAGTGATAAACTTCCTAATAAGGTTGAAATTTTGTAAAATATATCTTGATTTCTTATGATATCTAGGCTCCTTTATGATCTACATCGCTACAATATTATCACATAACAATGTTATGGGTTTTTCGATGATTGGAATCACCTCTAGCCCAGCTATAAACTTGCTCATCCAAACTACTTTTTTAGTTTCTTCGTTGAAGGCTATGTATTCGGCCACCATCGTTGAATCAACTACCGTCTCTTGCTTGGAATTTTGCCAAACGACTGCTCCACCATTCAAAGTAAACACATAACCATACATCAATTTATTATCATCAATATCACTCTAAAATCTGAAATCCGTATAACCCTTCATAATTAGGTCTTCATTCCCATATATAAGGAGCAATCATTAGTATTTCTTAAATACCTAAGGATAAATTTTACTACCATCTAATGCTTTTCTCCTAAATTAGTGATATTGATTTACTTTTCTTAAGCCACATTTAGTCTAGCACATAGGCTAATGTATATGATGGAATCAATTGTGGATGCACACGTTATCATCTTCATGCTCTTCTTCTCCACATTATTAGGAGAAGAATCCTTTTTAGAATGGGAGATTCTAGATTGCATCGGAACAATTTCACATTTAGAATTCTCTATACCGAACCTTTTAAGTATGGTATCTATGTACATAGATTAGGATAAGCCCAACAACCTCCTGGATCTATCTCTATAGATCCTAATACTAAGCATATATGTTTCTTTCACCAAATAGTTCATAGAGAATTATGGTTTTAAGCAAGAATCATGAAGTTGGAATAAATGATTTGGCAAGATAATTAAGTAGTTTAGTTTCAGTCAAAACATAAGGGAAACATGCATACATTGAAGGAACAAAATAGTGCTATTATGTTCTTAGTTTTATATATTGACAATTTGACACTAATTGATAATGATGTATTAGTGTTACATTAGGGAAAACTTGGTTGTCCAATGATTTTTTATTGAAGCATTAGTAGAGGCACCTTTAATAGTAGGTATAAAGATATATAGAAATAGATCTAAAAGCATATTGTGATCGTCTCAATCGATGCACATAGATACCATGCTATGAAGATTTAGTAAGGAAAACTCCAAGCATGGAAATGTTCTAGTGCGACATGGAATTTCTCATTCTAAGAAAGGCTTTACACCTAAGGATTTGAAAATACATCATATAAGGAGCATTCCATATGTATCAACAATATGATCCATCATGCGTGTTGTGCTATATACTAGGTCGGATATCGCTTTTGCGGTATCAATATAATTCGAAAGGAAACCATTAGATGGCGGTAAAGTTCATTCATAAGTATTTATGAAACACCAAGGATTTATTTATTATACATGAAAACAATGAATTCATTATGAAGGGATGGCTGAATTAAGTGCATTGACAGTGGGATAAATAGTAGGAACTTCAAAAACAAACCTTTTATTAATTTACACAAGATCATATTTTATATTTGCATGAATAATTATGTACCAAGTCATATTTAGTATTGATTAATAAAAGAGTTTAGTGTTTTTAATTTATTTATGTATTAAATCTTTTATGTTTACTTATTATGATTTCATCATATAGTATAACTTTAATTTAACTTTAATTTGGTTTTATATTTTTGTTTTGTAATATGTTCATATTCATAATATAAACAATATAACTATAATAAATATAGTGATCTAACCTAGGCATACATGATGAACGGATGTCATAGTATGCAATTAACCATTGGGATTTCTGGTTTGTACATATGTATAATGGGAATACCTCAATATAAAGCTTTTGATTTTACAAAGTAAAATAGAAAATACTCGAAGTTAAAATACTGATGGTGGCTATGGGTTTTAATAGGGCTACCACCCATTTTCTGGACTTGAATTCCATGTAAAAGAAGGTAATTCATCCGATGGAGGGGGTGGAGATCAAGAGGGCCTCACCGTAGTTAGATCTACAAAGTGGAGGTGATTCAAGACAAAAATATACGGGATAATTCTCGTAATTTGGCTATCAACGATAAGACATGAGGGTTTATGGAAATTCTTTTGACCTTGGGAAATAATAAACGACTCCTATATTTGGAAAAGGCAAGTAATGATAAATATAGTAACCATAGTTTGGGTGGCAACGACTCATCAAATGAGAAAGAGGTCCCTAGGCCTTAGAGCTATTGTAGTAAAATAGAATTCTTCAACCTTTTCCTTGATAGCATATTAGATGTCGTAGATTTTTAATGAATTTTGACATGGTAAGATGACAACATACGTAGTAACTTCGTTAAAAATGTGGAAATATGAAATTGCTTTTATGTTATATGAACAAACCTATTACCATTAGTTTAAAGCTTTATAAATTAGGTCAGAAAACCAACCGGTATATATTTTAAGGATAATGGATTTTATATGGTTAACTTTGAAAAATAGTTGGGTTGTGATAACATTTTAGCTAACGGTCCTTACTTTTATGATAAGAAGCCAATGATGATAAGGAAAAGGATATCATGGATGAAATTAACAAGAGATTTTTGAAATATTTCCATTATGGATTAGATTTCCAAAAATTGACTTATATATTGGATCGAGGATGGTATTAGAGAGTAGTATCTCTCATTGGTAATCATACTAAAGTAGATGAAGTCACCAGTGGTATAATGAAAATATCCTTTGCAAGGGTATTAATTGAATTGGATGTGAATTTTAGTTTCCCTAATTTAGTGCTGATTGTGGGTTAGCATGGTAATCTAATTTTGCAAGAGGTTTGCTAGGAATCGAAGCCACTCATACTTTCTATAGTAAGTTTATTAGGCTTTTAGAAAGAGTGTGTAAGTTTAGTAAATAGTGGGTGCCTTAAAACATAGAAAACTCTAGTACAGATAACAATAATATGCAAGTTGATAATGATGACAATGCTCAAACTTAAAAAAATATCTAGCAACAGGAACTAGTATTGAAACAATTCAATATATGACATAAGTCAGAGAATATAGTCCAATTCCAGTTTAAACAATCTATTAATGAGTGATAAACTGAAGAGAGTACTGTAGATGACGATAACATGCAATAAATCAGTTATGAAATAAAAATAAAAATATTTCTACTAGAACAATGACAATAATTTGCAATGCTAATGGAAAGGTAAATGATTAGTTAACTCTTTTCAATTTGAGAATGGGGTTGTAAATAATTGACTTGAAATGAATAATCAAACAAAAGGTGAGCAACCTATTTGTGAAAATGCAAGTAACATGGATAATATGAAAGAGGGTCATTATTTATCCTAACATGAAAGGTTGTCATCACAAAATGTAGATAATGGTAGTACCTAAAAAATTGTCTACTTCATAAGTAGCTCCTCGGTGAAATTGCCGAAGGCATGGGAGTTGATGAGTCCTCTTTTGATTTTAAATCTGTGCTCTTTCTGAAGTTATTGATAATCCTACATGGGTGGATTTGGTTGCTAATAATGTCTAAGAAAGGAAAAGCAAAAAAAATAGTAAGGTGAGTGGAACTCCTAGTGGCTCGGAGAACAGGGGTAATCCTTCCAATAATAATAATGCCATTCCTTGTTTGGAGAACATGAGGGAACTTAACTCCCTAACAAGAAGCTATGATGTCATCGAGCTTGTAAATAGATTTGAACCTGTGATGATTGATCTTATAAAGCACAAACTTGAAATTGACAATTTGAAAGTGTTTGTTTAAAGTTTAAACCCAATTAGGAATTTATTTGTAAAATTGAAAACTCAAATAAATGTAGTATTTAACTTATTTGGAATCCTATAGTACAGAAAATTAATGTTCTTTTGATGGAGAATTAACACTACTCTATAAAAAATAACCCAGTCATTGTTCGTCTGCTATATGCGGATGACCGCTTGGTATTTGCCAAAGCATTCATGGAGAATACTTTCAGTATTAAAGGTGTCATGTAGAATTTATAAAATATGTGGGGCTAGCTATGAATGAACAAAAATTGAAGTTATTTGTTTAGCAAAGGAGCTGGTTTGAAATCAATAATTGTTGAAGTTCTTTCAGGGTAGTAGTTCATCTTTAAAAAGAGCTGAAATTTAACTTAATGATAAAGTTAAAAAGGGGCTTGGTGGATGGAGTGGAAGATTTGCGAGAGTTGAATTGATTAAAATAGTTATTCATTCCATAATTTTTTTTGGATGCACATATGTCAAATGCCAAAAAAATGTGATAAGTATTTCTGCAAATTTTTTATGGTATGTTTTGTTATTTTTAACATGGTATGTAAGCCTACAGAAGAAGGAGAATGGGTTTGAGGAGTTGACAATATGTAGTTAACAGTTTTTTCTAATAAAATTATTGTTGAAATACCTAGAAAGGAAAAACATTTGGTCTTAGTGGATGCATCAAAGATATTGCGATAAGAAGAATAGGTTCTTTCAAAAGGGTATTAATTCCTTTTTTTCATGGAAAATGATATTAAAAACAAGGAAATGTGTCAGAGCCTTATTGAAAAGAAATAGGAAGTGGTAAACATATTGAAATGTGGTTTGATTCCTAGATAAATGGAGAACCATTGGTCAAGGTTCTAGGGTGGCAATAAATGTGATATATATGGGGTGCAAACAAAGAGTATCTGCTTTAACTGCTAAGGTATTGGAGCTTCAACAACCTCAATCTCCCTCCTCGATATTTGAAACCAAATCAGAAAAAATCCTATCCAAAATGACTTTGATACTAATTTTTAGTAGTGTAAATCCAATCATAATGGAGAATTCAGTTTAGATTCAGCTTAGAATAGCTACATGAACCAATTCATAATATAAATTACCATAAATGGAATATTGAGAATGCACCAAAGATGTCCATATGTCTTTATTTAGCTTATTTGAATAGATTAAACACACTGGACATTGTTAACAATTAGGGCAATATTCAAGCAATATGCAGTTGATTACGCAATCATATGATAAATCAAATGAACACTTACTCTTTGCTTATGAATACCCAAAGTAGATATGGTAGATTATCAAAAAGAAACTAAAAAATAATATTTTTTTCAGTTGAATACACTTAACAAAAGCATGGAGTTATGGGGTAGGAAATTCAAAAAAATGGTTTTATACTAATATGATTAATGTAGAAGTTAATAAAACCATGTGGCATGTGTGGATAGAGCGCAACAAAAGATTATTTCAAAATCTAAAGTATGAAAATTTTGATCAGAGTAGAATTGCCACTTAATGATTGCAAGTTTATTATTAGCAAATCAAGGTATAAAACAATAGCATGTGATAATGAAGGTGTTCGATGTAATAATTTTAGCCTTACTTAAGCCAAAACTCATAAGCAATAGAAAAGTGAAACGGTAAGGAGCGGTTCTAGTGTAAGTAAGCCCCAAATTGGTGTACTTTACCAATCTGTGTTTATCTGAAGTCTATGATGGTTGATAAAAGTTGGTACGATCTAAAAGGCTAAACTTGGTGGTCTCAGCCAAACTTCTACAACTAAGAAATTTAAGTAGGGTTTGGTAGTAGAGAAGGAGTTGGCAGCTAATTTTTTAGGAGTTTAGTGAATTAGAAAGGTGGTTTGGTGTGTTTTTAGGAGTGAGGAGCCATCAAAATTTTCATACTGAAAGAAATAAAAGAGAGTCGTAGGTGGTAGGGTTGTATTGATTAAATGGGGAGTTATGTAAATGCAAATTTAATGAATGAAGATGTGATGTCTCACAAGGAAGAGAGATTCCCCTATTTTAACACAAAAAATGGTGTTGAGTTCTCTTGTGTTTTTATTTGTTTTTTTTTTGTATATTTTCCGTGTTATTTTTATTTTGTTTCTAATACAGATGATTTTCAGGCTCAGTCATCACTTGTTTTGGAATTGTACCATATCATTATATTCGTATGTTAACATATGGATTTAGTATGTATCCCTTTTCCATGTAAGGCACCCAATTAGGTTAAGGGGTTGTGAGGTTTTGATAAGGCATATTATTGATGTAAATGCATTGTACTAGTAAAGTACCAATTTTCTAAATAAAAAATCAGGGTATCTTTGAACTTTATGTGACCCCACAAAATAATTTTCCAACCTTATCAACACATCTCACTTCCTTACCAAATTAACTGCATTTCCTATCTTATTATTTAACTTCTGTAAATTATCTAATAATAAACCAATAACTACTATAGAAAGATTTTAGTGATCAATCAATGAAAAAAATGAAATTCATTGAAATCCTTTCTTTTGATTCTCACTTCTAGTTTTGTTCTTACGCATAGTAAAATAAAATTTAATTATCAGGGACATAAACAATAACCTAAGGTATGGAAAAAGGACCGCAAATATTTGTAAGCAAGGAGGCCTTTATTTATGCATATGATCATTATTTCGTAATAGATAATTTTGCACCTAGTTTTCTTTGCATACATCCAACGGACGTGCCTAACATATTGGTATGTGTATTTGTGTGTGTACAATGTCAAGGCAATGATCATTTTAATATGCGTATATCAAATATACTATGAATAAGTTGTATGCACATAAAGTAATTTTAAACTAATAAATTTTCTTATCTTATTTTATTCAGCCATTAATTAATATATACATAATTTTATATTAACCAAATAATATATATATTCACACACACATACATATATCTATAAACATGGTTAACTCTTATTTTGATAGTAAGAGTGGTAATTTATTCAAGTGTTGCACTCATTTTGATATCTTGGAGGTTCGAACACATGACCTCTAGAACTGCTTAGAGCGCCATACAACTAACCAATTGAGCATTGGTCCATGACAAAATATGATAAAATTTTATGTTCAGGTTTTAATATTTTCATTAAACGCCAAAGCATTTTATATGTATATGTATTATAAAAATTATTTTGTTTTGCTTTTGAATTTAAATATGTTTGACTAATTAAATTTTTTAATTTAAATTGACTTATTCAAATAATTTTTTAAAAATATAAAAGCCAGTTGTAAATAACTTTTTATTGAAAAAATATATAATTCTACATATATATGTATGTATGTATATTAATATGGTAATCCATATGTATATAACATGAATTTCTTTGAAATCGATTCTAGCATCATTGTCACAATGTTTGAGTGCTTCGTCTTTGGTCATGCGGTCACAAGTTTAAATCCTACATAGCACGAGATTCGAACAACTGAACATTATCGACTTATAGTTTTATATACTACCCAAGACTTGTAGTACAACCATATACTAATATCCCAATACCAAATTTCAGAAAGAAAATAAATAAAACCAAGAAAAAAAGCTAATTTTTTTACATTCGAAACCAAAAAACAGAATTTATTTTAAATGAAAATTTCATATATCTACATATGTGTTTATATATATATATTAAACTAAGCCACAAGTAACATAATTTTGTTTTATTTAAATCCAAATTAAATGATGTATATATATTATATAAATATATTATTTAACCTTTGCTAACCAGATTCAAACCCCTTTTATTCTGTATAACTTTTAAATATGTATAATCTAAAAAATGCAACCTAAATATATACGACCACCATAAGCATCTGTCCCAGAGAGATTCACAACCATATCGCTTTCATATTGCTCATCAGGAAGAAGTATCTATCGTTTTCACTTAAAGGAAAAACACCGACTTCATTTATTCATTATCTTTATTCTCTTTCACTTTAACTTCTCGTTTTATATTCTAGTGACGATTCCGAAGTTGTCATTACGAAGAAAAAACAACTCGTCATTTCTATAATATCAAGCTTCCTTGAAGCATTTTCTCATCACACCAAGCTCAAAAACAACTAATCGTCACTCTTTGGGCACCACTATGAAAGATTGCAAATTTACTTAGCTTGATGATTTGATAGGCTTCATATTTGAAGAGATCCAAAGCATGTATCTTTCCTTATGCTTAGATCCGGTGAGAACATTTTTTAACTTGTTAAGTCCCCAAGATAAGTCTTCTACTTGTCTAACTTTCATAGGTATGCACTCTTAGTCTATTGCTAATGATTTTGAACGATATTGTGTAATAGGACAAATTCTTCCATATTTAGAACCTATAATCACTCTCTTTGAATGAAGATCACCGTCGAGTGTTATTACCCTATAAATGAAAACTTATATGATAATAAAATATAAGAGTAAAATAGGTCATATCCATTCTAGAAAGCTTAGGAGGCAAGATGAAGATTGAGAGTCCATATGGCCCTTATTTCGGTAAAACCATATTATGTTTGGTAAGCATTCTAAATCTATGAATTTGTTATGTTATGTGTGCTTGGATTTAGATAATCTGATTGCAGCGTACTCTAGGATTGGTTTGCATATATGATGTTCATTGTTATGAACATTATTGAACATTCTACTGCTTCTTTCACACCATATACACCACATAGAGGTCGATAACACATTCTTGCAATATCATAGGTTTTGTTGTTTCTTATAAATCTTTTACAAAATTTTCAACCTTTGTATCTAAAGAAAGCACTTCAACATGAGATGAAGGTCATTTTAGCTAAACACAACAACATTTCCAAATGATTGTCATGTATTTGCATTTGAAAAATGCATAATATCTTTATATTTGTTTCACAAAAAAGAATACACATTGGTTGATGATGATACGATGTTGAATTATTTTTGTGTGGTTAGTAGAAAGTTGTTTGGTAATCTAAAAAACATATTGCCATTTTGGTGACTTGAACCTTATGCCAAACTAGCATAGCCTAAGGTTTATTCTAAAATGATATTTTGAATGTTCCCCATATACTTTTAAGAATATATTTGTTATTTATGAAGGATGTCCAAAACCAGTGATCACTCTCATTGTCATTAAAGATAACCTCACTTTCGATATTCTGTTTGACTTTTCCTAAGGAACCAAAGCTATTACTTCTCTATTAACCACTACCTATAATGTAACCCACTAAATGTCTTTAACTTCTTATTCTAATAACCGTATTAGCATCTAACCTATTAACCATTCTTCCCCCAACAACCAAGGATCGAATAGTCCTCTTTTTCAAACATAACAAGGCTAAGGGTTGCAATGTCAAAAAAAATTCCATAGCCTAGAATGTTTGCTTCTTCCCTATAATTTCTAGAATGAATTCTTTTTGACATATTTATCCTGCATCTATTTTGACCATATTCCTTCTTTATCGATCACTTTCCATATTAGCTTGATGGCTATTGCATAGTTCATCTCCTTTAATCTTCTTAACCTCATGCACCATTCTGCATTTTGTTTACAAGCAACTTCCCTATGTATCATGCTTGTTTTCCCTCCATAAAAACTAATGCATATATGCTTTAGCTAACCGAGAATTGTGCTATGAGCCAAAAAGTGTTCCATTCAATAATAGTTTGGTCACTCATCTCTTAATTGATTTAATGAGTTCAAGGCGACTCTATATACTCAATAGTTTGATCTCCCATCTCTTAATTCTTTGTTTGATCTTATCAATAAGGTTAGAAAAATCTACGTCTCTTAGATTTATGAAAGACAGTGGGATCCCCAATTATTTAACCAATAAGGTCTCTTGTTTGATATTTAAGATCGTAGCTATCTCAGAATTACATGTAACACCTCCCTCTAAGAAGATGCTCGACTTTTCACCATAGAGTTAAGCCCCATACAATCGTACATGATTTTAAAAACATTCTTAATAGCTTTAGCACTAATTGTGTTCACTTAAATGAAAATGAGAGCGATATCCGCATAAGTAATATGGGTGAGCTTATTACTTCCTTCGTGAACCAGCTACAGTTGTCCATATCTAACTTTGTCCTCCATTTATAGCATACATAATTACCAAGACGAAGGGGAGAGATAAAGGGTCCCATTATCAAACTCCATTCGAACTCTTAAAACAACCATAAGTGCAACCTTGAATCATAATGGAAAAACTTGGTGTGTTAATAAACTCACCAATAACTTTAACCCATTTGCCAGGAAATCTCATATTATGCATCATAGGTAGCACAAACTATCTATCCACGGAATTATATGCTCTACGTCAACTAATTTTAATACACATATTCTTGTTGTATTATCTACCAAAACCCCTAACTACTTCATGAGCTACATGACATCGTCTCCAGTGCTTCTATCATGAATAATGGTGCATTGAATTTCTAAGATAACAGAGTCAAAGAAGTTTTTTAGCCTGTTACCAAGGAACTTCACCATCATCCTATAAATTATATTACAACAAGTAATAGGTTGGAAGTGCAGATCACATAAACATTTTTTTGGCACTAGTTGCAAAAAAGTATGATTGATCTCCTTCAAAATTCTACCTTATTGAAACATATCTTGGACCGCCTTCTATAACTATTCCTTGACGTTGTCCAGTGAACTTAATAGAATTTGGAGTTGAAACCACCAGGACATAGAGCATAGTCGTCTTTGATACTAAAAATAGCCCTCTTAATCTTGTCCATTTCAGTGCAACCGTTTAGGAGATCCCTTGTACAACCGTTATAATTGAATTTCAAACTACTAACGGATGATATTTTTTTCGATTTTGGTCCAATAATTAAATGTAGATGTCATGGCCTTGATAGCAAACACAATTATACACAACTCATTATTAATTGAAATATTACCGGCATAATTCTTTGGACACCTCTTGTTCGATATTTTTGCAAAGAATAAAACAGTTGCCTCATCCTCTAAGAGCGATTAGTCATGTTTAGCCTTTTGCTTTTTGTTCAGCATTTCCTGGTGAATTGCTCTCTCCAGTTGAACTTTCATGTTTTGTAACTCATGTTTAATGTTTTCACTATCATCTATCTCTATTCTACTTTGCAAACTAGCACATTTCTTATGAGAGTACTCCATTTCTTTCCTAATATTATTTCTGCCTTTTGACCATTGTTGTAAGATACTCTTTATTACCTTCTGTCTATAAATGAATCGGTATAGAGTCTTTCTTCAACCTCCTCTCACCACACTTTATTGAAATTTCAGCATAATCATCAAATAGAATCTAATGGTTTGTGTACTTAAAAGGTCTCAGTGTATTTTACATCACTTCTTTCATTGATATAATTAATAGGAAGCGATCAATAATGCCAAGAGGCAAAATACATAGCGGACGTGTAATAAATGTCTGCATCTATTATAGATTCTAAAGACTATGCTAATCTTTATTAAAATATTTCTCTCAGGCCCTAACTACCATGAAAAATCAAATCATTGAATCATTACACCAGTTTTGAGCATCAAAGTATCTAATTCTTTTAATTTGATAAAGGCACCATTTTCCTTCCTCGTTTCTCTTTAATCAATCTTATACAATTCAAATTCACGAGAACTAACCTGTGATAAAGTTGTCGCATTTCTAAGTTCATCCATTCAATTATAAAACTTCCAATACATTGTAAATTTCAACAACAACTACATTTATAAAGTGTTACTTTAATATAGCGATATTTCAAAACATTTTCAAATTCAAAAACAGCAGCACTTATAAAGTGTTGTAATAGGTGTTTAGTTATTCAAACAGTTCAGTTCAGAAACAACAGCATTTAGGAAGTGCTGTAGTAGTTATTTATTATCTTCAAAAATACTTAGAATTCAAAAATACTTAGAATTCAAAAACAGCAGCACTTATAAAGTGCCGTAATAGGTATTTAGTTATTTCAGAACGTAGTTAAGTTTCAAAATTGATAGCATTTAGCAAATGCTATCATATAAC
This sequence comes from Allium cepa, assembly GCA_030765085.1. Lineage (NCBI taxonomy): Eukaryota > Viridiplantae > Streptophyta > Magnoliopsida > Asparagales > Amaryllidaceae > Allium > Allium cepa. Next base: position 1,042,700,114 of record CM060941.1, on the reverse strand, counting down.
CACAACATTTCTGAAGTGCTACCAATAATATTCCAGATTTTATTATAACTTTTCAGAAACATTAAAACTTCAAGTTTAGTCATTTTTAACTTATAAAATCATATTTTCCGCTTCAGAAAATATTCATTTGGATATCATTTAACTTATGATTAAGTAGAATAAACTTTTATAATTAAATATCTAACTTAACTAAATTCATTTTTAAGTCAAAAACACATTATTTTACTTAACTTTATTTCAACAAACAACTTAACATTTTATTTTAAAAATCCCCATTTCACAAATAAAACTAAATTTCCATTTATTTACTTGACTTAAAAATTTCATTTAAAACCAAATTCCCAATTATCAAGTTAAGTCATAACTTAAGATATATTTTTCCATTTTAAAGTCATAGCTATTTATCCTACAAAACATAACATTTCACAAAAGAATATTTTATCATAGTTAATATAAAAATCAAATTTTCTTTATAGATCTATTCATTTAGACATCAATTAACTACGATTTTCTAGTTAAATAAATTTTGTTACAAAAAATCCAATTAAAACTATATTCCATTTTACTAGTTCAAAATTCATTATTTATTATACAAAACACGTCCATTCCATAAAGTAAAATTCATAACAATTTCTAGGTTAAATTTACAACTTCCATATTAGGTCAAACTCAATTATTAAGTTATTTATCATAAATAAAGATCTTTAATTCAACTTAAAACCAATTACTAACTTATAAAATTTAACTTATAGAACAACACCTTCATAACTTAAAGCATTGAATCAAATTTTAAGTTAAAATTTCATATATTTATAAAACTCAAAAATACTTAATAATCTTTTAGGAAAATATTATTAAAAATACTTAATAAATTTTTGGGAAAATATTATTTAAAAATATAACCATGAGCCTGTATAATATTTTCTAACCTGGGTCAAGTGATACAGATATGTATCATTTCAATTCGTAATTTAGAAAGAAAAATCCAGATTCTAACATTTCAAACCCGCAATCCCAAGTAAATCAAATACAAACATCACTCGAGCCTATCATTTCAACTCATAATGATTTTTCCTTATTCTAATGTCCATTCAGGTATGTATCATTTCAACCCATAGTGATAGGGAACTTGCAGTATGATACAGTAAATAAAATGAACAGTACAATATACATATCATATCAGATGATGTAACAGTTATACAAACAACATTTAACATCATAAAAATATATCACATGCATATATGAACATAACATGTTAATTTATACAATTCACTTGTCACCATTTCATAATTATAAAAGTATGTATGTCTAGAGTGATAAACTCAACTTTTAAAGCTATAATCGGATTCAAAACACAATCCAAACTCTGCAAAGCTCGAAAAGGATTGAAAAAGCACGACTATTTTTTTTATGAATGAAGATTTAGATCCAAATCTTATATACAAACAATTACAACAAACATAAATGTATAATTCAACATACAAGATTATGAATCAAACAATGAACAATATGAATCAAAGTGACATAACCTTTTGATAAAACAAAGCAAGATGATCAATCACCAAGCAAGTGGGCTCGGCGATGGCTTCAATGGGCTGGACCATCATGTTGTGCTCGGCCTCATCATGTTTGAGGCAACATAGGCTCGGTTATGAAGTCGATGGGTACAGAAGTATTATGAAGAGGTGTAAGTTATAACTCAATGGAAGGCAAGAGGTTAATCACAAGGCAAGAGGTCAATCACAGGGCAATATTGGGTTCGGCCCTATGACTCTATGGCTCGGTCATGGTGTGTTCTTGGTCAAGTGATCATCATAAGGCACGGCTAGGGTTAGGCAAAGCAAAGGAGGAGGCGTTTCAGCTTGTGGCCGAGGCTAATAGGAAAAGTGGTGATGGAATATAGGAGTTTGGTCATGTTTGGTGATGTGTTGCATTTGGTGGTCACGGATTTGGTATGGGGTGATGGAGGAGGTGGTGGTGGTCAGCATGATGGTATGGTGGAGATGGCGAGGTCGGCTATAAGGTGGAGTCCGGGCTAACATGAAGACAAAACAAAGAAAACAAAAATGAAAAAGAGGAGAAAGAAGAAGGAAGCCATGGAAATAGATCTTGTATCTATTTTTTTCTTCACGCAAAAGAGATTTAAGGAGGTGAGAAACTTTGTACATGAATAAAAAAAGAGTGGCGGCTAGGTTAAAGGAATGAACGACTAAGGTAAGAAATAAAAAGGCTAGGCAATAAGAGGCAAGAATTTGAATGGTTTGGAAAATAAAAAGGCAACGCTATAAAAACAAATAACTTGATGTACTTAATTAATTTTTTTTCTTTGTTATGAAATGAGAAAAGGTGAGAATGTTTTTTGCGTGAGTTAGAGGAGTGTTCCTCATGGCTAGAGAAGGTTTGGATGGCAAGAAAAGTGGGAGTGAATGCTAAGAAACGGAAAAGGCATGAGCAAAGGAAAAAGAAACTTACAATATATTTTATTCTTAAATGCAAATGAAAATGCAGAAATTATGATGAGAAAGAAATATTATTGCACGTGATTAAGATAGGAATACATGGCCAAGAAAGAAAAGAGTGAATGTTTATGGAGTGTAAATGTTAGGAAAACAAAAAGGCAATAATTTAAACAATGTAACCTATGTCTCCTTGATTTTCTCCAAGCCATTTAAAATAGATAAATCAATCAAAAATCAATAAATGCAATAAAATTCTAGACAAAACAAAATAGAGAAATAAAATAAAGAGATGGACATAGGAAATATAAAATAAAATACAAAAATTAATTGCGTGTAAAACGTTGTATTTTATCCAATTTTAAAAGTATAGATTAGAATTTAACGAAACGAAAAACAAAACGAATATTAAAATAAGATACAATTTCAAAGAAAAATTTTAGAATTTAAAATTCAAATTTAAAATTTTCAGCTGTGGTCAAACTTTGACTTTCAATTGACCAAAATATAAGATTTTTAGAAAATGTTTATTTTATTGAAATTGGAAAATAAATAACGAACTAAATCCAAAGTTACAATGGTCCAAAGTTACAATGGAAAATTCCAAAAATTCAATTTTTAATGATTTAAAAATCAAAGTTTTCAAATAAAAATTTGATTAAAAATATTTATAAAATTATGGGTTGTTACACTCGCCCCCACTCAAAAGTTTTCATCCTCGAAAAGGAACGAGATAGGGAAAACAAGGAAAATGGGATAGAATGAGATAGGATTAAGGCAAGATGAAAAGAAGATTGTAATTATACCTGATAATTGTCGTTATAGGTAAATTCAACAAAATGGAGATGATCTCCTCAAGATCATCCAAAATCAAGACCACGAGCATGAAGAAGATCCTCTAGAATCACTACAACAAAATACCCCTTTTACAACGGGTAATACCCGTTGTAATAGGGGTTTCGCAATGGGCGCGTTCCCATTGTAATAGGCCTCGTTGTAATAGGGTCTGATCATTTTACAACGGTTTATAACCGTTGTAATAGGCCAGATGTCAACCATAACCGACTCTTTCATAACTATTTATCCCCATTGTAATAGGATCTTTTACAACGGGTATTGACCATTGTAATAGGTTCCTTTTACAACGGTTAATACCCGTTGTAATAAGCCTCAACTACAATGGATATAAACCGTTGTAATAAGGACCATCTACAGCAATCCATGGTCGTTGTCTTTTCCTCTTTTGCAACTGTTTTAAACCGTTGCAAAATAAGTGCCAAAATAAATAAATTTGCACGGACTTCCATACGGTACACCTACACCAATATGTAATAACTAATAGATATTATCATAAAACAACCAAAATCACATATACAAAAAGACAGAATAAAACCATATTGACAAAGTCCTAACACATTTCAAAAAGATATATAAGTTTACATTCATAGAGATTCTAAGCACAAAATCCTTACATATATACATAAGAGCTAGTGTCAAAAAGCACCGATACATAACAACTAATCCAAAAAATACATATCAAGTTCTAAGTACTAACAAAAACCAAAATACACATGCATATTAGGCCAAGGAAATGAAGTCTTTGTGCCAAGCGACAGTTGATCCAACGGCCTCTTTAATAATGAACAACCAAGTAAATGGAATTATGTAGTAAGTCACCCTACAGCAAATACAACAAGAGTTTGGTTTTGGGTGGTGTGTCTACAATCAGTGCACTGTGCTACATACCTCCCAAGAAGCATCTGTGCAGTAGTTCTTGAACCGTTGGAACAACCTCCTCCTAGCCTTTTAGTTCTGTTGTCTTGTTCCTTGTCTGCTCTCATTGCAGCTACCTCTTTCTCCATAGTAACAACTTCTCTTCTCAATTTTCTAGCCTCAACTTCCATGTTTTTGATTAATGTATCCACTTTCTTCGATAAAACCTATATGTGCATGAAATATTTGACACATGCTACATAAGAGTATCAGAACAAAGATTTTTTTATTAAAAAACAACATTAATATATTTATTGGTGAGGAGATATCTGACAACATAAATATACTGATTTTCTCAGTATGTCAGAGTGAAAATTGGTATTACATAATTTGGATATGAAAACCTTTGTAAATGACGTGGATCAATGACCTTCAGAAAAAGGGAAAAGATTCGATGTATCAAAAAATTGGTATTACATCTGTTACAAATGTCAAGTTTGTACCAAAAAGAATATCTTAATTTACAATTTAAGAAAAGCTGGCAAGGTACTAATTTAAGTAACCAATTACTTATGCTTCAACTATATTTGCATGTTTCAATAACCTTGTTCCGATAATGTTATCAAAAAGAAAAGCAAGTCACAACTGAATAATCCTTGCGATATCAGTTTAAAAGATAAATAAATACTAATTATATAATCCTGGCTATATTAAAGTGTGATAGATAATGTATTATGGAAACAAATGGCAAAAATAATATAAATAAAAGAGTAAAAATCTTACTCCAAAAGTGTTATTTATTTATCAAAGAAGGTGCGGATCATAGATATGAGGTGAGATGTGTGAAACTCCGACAGTATACTTTATCATTACTGCAAAACAAAACAGTTTGTAAAATGAAGAAACTGATTTTACTTCTTTTTTCTTCTTTACAAAAAATAAATTATTATATATAATTTGCTAACCATTTTTATCACTGATCTGAAGTTCCATTGCAAGTATGATTATTTAACTATATCCAACACCACCAGAATAATTTGAACAATATTCAGAAGATGGTCAAATAAATAAATAAGTGCTGCTTTTATAAATAATGTCAAATGTGTACCTTGATAAAATACTTCTTTCGCAATTTGATGGTTGTGCGTATGCACCGTTTCACACTAATCTTCAGCTTATTGTCATTGAACATTTGTAGAAAATTGCAGAAGAGAAAAATTCATATGGAAGCACAACAAACTGAAAAGATAATGTAAAGAATGATGACTGGAAAAAATTATATCAAATACACTGTATATTTCTATCAAATGCAAGTTTATCTTCAACACAACCTCAAGGTAGCATAATGATCCTTGTTTATGTTCAATCAGGCACGAAAAATAGAAGAAACAAAGGAACTAAAAAGAAAAATAAAAAAAGACTAATTTGCAGGAAGCTTCACTGGAATCTTAGAGATAAAATGAAACCATTATGTATCTCAAGAAGCATGAGTACAGTCAGGTTAATGCTCTAACTCAAACTGCATTAAAACATCAAAAAGTAGGATGCAAGTATATAGCGTAGCTTTATATAACTAAACCATATAGTGCGTAATAAGAAGAATAGTTGATGCTCGGGGGCAAAGAATCATGACTTGCCTTAATTAAATCATCAATTGATCGAGTTTGTCTCATAATCTTCAGGCAATTGATGACAATAGGTGTGAAGAAAAATGGGTAGCAAAGCTCAAAAGTATTTACATAATTTGGATCAACTAATAAATTCGTCTCCATTACAGAAGAATAATAAATTACATTACAAACATGATCATACAATGATCATCAATAATGATTTTTTCCATTCTATTTGCCTTTTCATTTTCAAAACATATAACCATTTGATAATACTGCAAATTGTAAAAATGGTTAAATCTTATCACCTATGCTATTCAAAAATAGTTTAACTGGAAAAACATAGATTGCAAACATACCAAATGAAAAAAAGTCTAACTGTGAATAGATTAATATAACAATCTTAACAAAAATACCATCTATAAATTATTCATTAGTAAATCATAGAGTGGTTTGTTGGTTATACTAGATTACTATATGAATACAAACAATGCTCAATACAAAACAACCATGAATAGCAAAAATCATTGGAATCAGGCCAATCAACTTATTCACACAAACATTATGAATAATCATGTTAAAAGGACATAGAGAGTTTACCTCCTCTTCGAACGCTCTTCCACCTCCACCCATCAAAGTAGGCCCCACCTCCCCTTAGAAAATTTCATCCTCCAGCCCATACACATCAGGTCGCGCCTCCCAATCCCAAGCCGAGCTCCACTATTTCGTCCTCCATGGTGCCAAACTCCTCCCCGAACTCAAATACGACCTCCGTTCTTCCAATCGAGCATCAAACACCAAGATTTTCCCCAACTCTAGTTTCATGGTTTCAAACATTCATTGTCGAACACCCAGAAAAGCAGCCGCTACCCTCCATTCGCATGCCGAAGTGAACGATCGATGAAGGGCTTGCAACCCGTACATCATTTCATAAAAGGGTTTCGTGAAGGATTGATGAAGGGATTGGGATTAACTGGGAATTGAGTAGAGATGGCAAGATCTAGAGAATGGAAGAGGGATTGGATATGGATTTAGGATTTAGGGATTTGAGAAATAGAAACAAAAATGAGAAATGGGAAGAAAGAGGATGAGGTGTACGATCAGTAAAAAGTAAAGATTGGAGCCAAAATATTTAGCACTATGGAAAAGTTTGGAGCCAAAATATTTAGATATGAGAAAAAGTTAGAAGTCAAATTATACAATGTTTTTCTAAAATAGAATAATAATAAATGCACTTAATTTCGGATTGAACGTATATTTTTCGAATATGAATATAGTCACATCCGCATTCGAATTTTTTTTGATATCCGCATTCATTTTTCGTATATCGGATAATATTCGTATTTTCGAATCTGGATTCGGATGGATTTCAGATTTTATGTTTCCTTCTTTCATTAATTATATTAATAATGAAATTAATTAATTAGCTGATATTGGTTTTTGCAATTTACTAATTACAAATCACTAATTATTAAAAAATGATTAATTGTTAATTATCGAATAGACTGAATTATTTATTAATTTCAATTTGTTGACAATATTAAATATTAAACATAATTGTTAATTATAATGATAAAATATTAAATGCTAAATGTTAATTACTTTTAATTATTAATATTTCATTTTAAATATGAATTATTAAATATTTTTCTTAATTATTGATTATTTTTTAATTTTTTAATAGTCATTATTAAATAATTATTATACTAAATATCACCCTATAATTATTAATTTTTATTATAAATTATTAATATTACTCTTAATTATTATATAATTATCAATAATTAATTGAATAATAGTGATTATTAATTAATAATAATTTAAAATTAATTATTAAATATTAAATACTACTTCTTAATTATTTAATATTAAAGGTTAAACATTATTTATTAAATATTGATTATTACTTATAATTTATTCGGTACTTATTAAATAAAGTTAATAAATATTAATTAAATATAAATTACTAATTATTAATAATTAACTATATTAAATTATTAAATATAAAAAATAATTGTAAATTATGTATAATATTTAGTAATTATGAATCATTTATTTAAAATCATTAATTATACTGTTGAAGTGGGACTATATTACAATGGACCAAAAGCCGTTGTAATAGATCTATATTACAACCGGTCAAAACCGTTGTAGTAGAGCTGAGAATCGATATCGATTACAACTGGCCAAAAACCGTTGTAGTAGGATCGTATTACAATGGGCTAGAAGAAACCCTTGTAATAGATATCTATTACAACGGGCACCTATGGACCGTTGTAGAAAACAGATGTCTATTACAACGGGCTGGGAAAAACCGTTGTAATAGATATCTATTACAACGGGCACCTATGGACCGTCGTAGAAAACAGATGTCTATTACAACGGGCTGGGAAAAACCGTTGTAATAGATATCTATTACAACGGGCACCTATGGACCGTCGTAGAAAACAGATGTCTATTACAACGGGCTGGGAAAAACCGTTGTAATAGATATCTATTACAACGGGCACCTATGGACCGTCGTAGAAAACAGATGTCTATTACAACGGGCTGGGAAAAACCGTTGTAATAGATATCTATTACAACGGGAACCTACGGACCGTTGTAGAAAACAGATGTCTATTACAACAGGCTGGGAAAAACCATTGTAATAGATGTCTATTACAACGGGTTATTTTTAACCGTTGTGATATGCGCTGCAAACTGACGTCTATTACAACGGGCTTGAAAAAGCCGTTGTAATATGTACCTATTACAACGGGTTTTTTTGGACCGCTGTAAAATCGATGTTGTAATAGGTTCTTTTTTGTTGTAGTGAATCTGATTTCCTACCGAGGAGGCAAAAGGAAAGGAATAACCCCGAAAGAAAAAGAGATTGGAAAACAAAATAAGATGATAAATTAAAAACCATGAAAATTTCAACTTAAATTAATACTTGATTTCACCTAAGTTAAATAAATCTTAACTATTTCTAATTTCATTATTTTATCATCCAATTATCAATTTATAAAATCATGAATTTGGAAAAATCATTTATTATACTTATACTTTTCTCAATAAATTTAATTCTTCTTTATTCCAAATTATTATTCCACTTAATATATCCAATCTCATACATTAAGTGTATTTACATTTTATTATAACTACTCCAATTTATTTATAAATTCCCTTAACATCGTTTTATATTGTAAATTATTCAATTAACTCTTATTCTATTTACCTTTATTAATCCTTTATAACTAAAATATTATCCAATTACATAGTTAACTTATAAAAATTAAGGTAAGCTATATTGGAATGTAATTGAGTATCATACAAATAAACTTTTCTAATTCAATCATTCAAGCTTAATTATTTATTCAAAATTTTGGTTTTATTTTACAGTTGACATTATCCTTTAAGACAAAGTTTAAGAATTATATTTTCGATTACTTCAAACAATTTTGAGATAAATATATATATATATATATATATATATATATATATATATATGTGTGTGTCTATATACAATATATATCAAATCAAATTTTAAATCATATATCACATATATTATAAATCAATTCATATTTTAGAAATCCAAATCAACTGAATTCTCCAAAGCAAGACTGTAGCAAAACTACAGAATGGTCTCTTTACTTCGAAACTCGAAAATGAATGTCGACAATGTTGTAGTCATCACCAAAATTATTTTCCAGCGACAAAGAAAAGAGCATTGATTTAACCAATTAAAATTCTTTGAAACGATTTCTACTTGAAATACTTTAAGTAATACACCCTTTTAAAGCTTTAAAAACAAAGTTTGAAACCATCAGAAATTAAATTCTTAGTTTCTTGTTTTAAATTCATTTAAATTTCCAAATTAATTTATGTCCATGTTTTATAGTTCAATTATTTACATATGAAACGAAAGCTAATGGTTACAAGCTATATACCAAGTCAAATATTATTTCTTAACATCCAATTCAATTAACTATCAAAATACAGAAAAATTATACTTACATATATAATATAATTATACAAAATTTATTTCATTTACTAAATCTGAAACTATATTATGTCGGTTTGCTCTGTTCTAGTGTTTTGGAGATCCTATCGATAGCATTGATCAGGTGAATCGATCGAAACCCAAATCAACATCAACAACTCAAACAACACAATATATAAAACATTTTTAAATATAGATTTACAAATACACTATACAAGAATAGATTTTCAAAGCAAGGATAAAGATTCCAATTTGATTAACTCAAATCAAAGAAAATATCATTTGAGGATAAGTTGGAACAAAAGATAAGATGATTAACTAATCGAATAAGAAATGGATAAGCTTATATAAATCATGGGCAACCTTAACTGGGTCAACCGTAAGTTCAAGAATTAGATCGACGTGGAATTCCCAAGCAAATCTATATTCGACCTTAAGAGATAGAATTCGGGATACAAGAGGTGCTAGCATCTAAACCAAGGATATAAAAATCTCCAGTGAACCGATACCTATTGTAAAGGAGTTTCCCACCTTTTACAAATCATTTGAGATTGGTGAAACCGCCGACTCGTTATAAAGTTCATTCGAAGTGGAATTATGAGATACTCCAGAATCAAACGAAGATGAATAGTGAGGGACAAGAATGGATTTCAGTATCAAGGGAAACGTTTCGAAATTCAAAGGAAACAGGGTCAAAAAGGAAAAGATTTACACTCAAATGAAAGTGATTCTGTAAATAAATTTAACATATATGCTAAGTTTTGCCTAGAGCCAAAGCTCTGATACCAACTGTAACGACTCGATATTTTCAACCATTCGCATCCGTCGGACTTGAATAGCTCAAAATACCGAATTGTTAATTTAAATTTGGCAAAACTCAGAATATACTGTAAATATATAATCACAGATCACAGACACAAAGTAGTATAATGTAGCAGAAGTAAAGAGATAGTAGTTCATGAAGCTACTATATAAATACATCAGAGTTAAACAAGATACAACAGAAGTAACAAGATACAACAAAAGCCTCAATAGGATAAACAAGCACAAAGCTGAATACATCACTGGAATCAACTGAATGACTGGAATGAAATAGATAGCTGGATGTTGAAGCAAAGCTCCAACTCTGAAGGTGGGTCTCTAATGTTGTATCACTCAGTCTGCCCAAGCGTAAAGCAAAACACAAAACACTTGAGTCGGAACATACATACTTATACAATGTAAACCAACTCAAGTAAACTGTAATATAAGATACAAGTAACTTAAAGAATGTTTGGGACCGTCCATCCTATAAGGATCTGTTAAACTATTTACTATGTAGTAATATTTCGCTATTATAATAATGTCTATAGTAAAATAAACTTGCTTTTAAATAGCGTCAAGGCTTTACATTTTCCACCTTAACACGTAATAGTGCCAATAGTCTATACAATACCAACGTACCTTCTGATCGGGAGGCTATGAGAAGATACTCTATAGGTACGACACAAATCAAACTCGTACAAGTCTCGCTAGGGTAGGTGACACGACACAACTAGGCAATGTCAGGGTAGATATACCAATTACGCTTCTGGACCAGTGGTAACGCGTAGCAGCTACTACTGCCCACCTCGAGCCACACCCCCAAAATCAAAAGGGCCCCAATCAATCACAAAGTAATAGAATGGTATCGAAGGAGTGTGTCCGATAAGAGGTGCTACCTCCATAGCCCATCAATCGCTCCTGTTTTAGCCACGTTATGCCAACTCACGGGAGTCGGGTCCACGTATAAACCTCAAAGGAACGCCTCCACCATCCTACTTCATTTTGGAATCTCCACCGCATACATGGTTGTTAAAGTGGTTTTCGGAGTTGGCAATAGTATGACAACTTCCGATCCCGGTCTCTTCAACAACCCAACGTTATTATTACTCATGGATATTTAGTTCAAAACATTTCTATTCCAAAACCATTTAAAATCAAATACAATTACTTTTCAAAATAATATCCATTTTCAAAATGGTAATATTTTCAAATTCATATACTTACAAAATAATATCCATTCCAAAACTAAATACTATATTATTTCATTTCAAAACCAGTCAATCTATCATTTCTATTTCAAAACCAAAGTAATAATATATCCTTTAAATCCCAAAACCAAATCAATATATCATTTAAATAAAACCTAAATTTCCAAATCACTGAATATTTCCTTCCATTTATAAAATTTGAAATATTCCTTTAAATTATCTTAAACCAAGCCACTTTATAAAGTCATATTCTTAAATCTTCAATTTCAGTAAGTTTCAAATTAAAAGATATAAAGGAAATTCTTAATTAAACACAATTTCCAATAATTTCAATTCTAAGACCATATTACTTTCAAGTTATAACAGCTCTAAAACCAAACACTTTGAAACCATAATACTTTGAAATCATAACAATTTAGAATGTTATCATTTGGAATCATACTACTTAAAATCACAACACTTTGGAAATATTTTTTTTTGTAAATCATAATACTTGGAAAAGCATAACACCTTTAAAATGACATTTATTTAAACCATTTAAATTCAATGTCAAATAATATTCATTTCAAAGTTGTCTCATTTCTAAGTTCATCCATTCAATTATAAAATTTCCAATACATTGTAAATTTTAGCAACAACAGCATTTACAAAGTGTTACTTTAATATAGTGATATTTCAAAACATTGTCAAATTCAAAAACTGCAGCACTTATAAAGTGTTGTACTAGGTGTTTAGTTATTCAAACAGTTCAGTTCAGAAACAGCAGCATTTATGAAGTGTTGTAGTAGTTATTTAATTATCTTCAGAAATAGTTCAAATTCAGAAACAGCAGCACTTATAAAGTGCTGTAATAGGTATTTAGTTATTTCGAAACCTAGTTAAGTTTCAGAACTGATAGCATTTAGCAAATGCTATCTTATAACCACAGCATTTCTGAAGTGCTACTAATAAAATTCCAGATTTTATTATAACATTGCAGAAACATTAAAACTTCAAGTTTAGCCATTTTTAACTTATAAAATCATATTTTCCGCTTCAGAAAATATTCATTTGGATATCATTTAACTTATGATTAAGTAGAATAAATTTTTATAATTAAATATCCAATTTAACTATAATTCATTTATAAGTCAAAAACTCATTTTTTTACATAACTTTGTTTCAACAAACAACTTAACACTTTATTTTAAAAATCTCCATTCACAAATAAAACTAAATTTTCATTTATTTACTTGACTTAAAAATTTCATTTAAAACCAAATTTCCAATTATCAAGTTAGGTCATAACTTATGATACATTTTTCCATTTTAAAGTCATAGCTATTTATCTAACAAAATATAACATTTCACAACAGAATATTTTATCATAGTTAATATAACAATCGATTTTCTTTATAGATCTATTCATTCAGACATCAATATTGATTTTCTAGTTAAATAAATTTTATTACAAAATGTCCAATTAAAACTGTATTTCATTTTTTACCAGTTCAAAATTCATTATTTATTATACAAAACACGTCCATTTCATGAAGTAAAATTCATAACAATTCCTAGGTTAAATTTACAACTTCCATATTAGGTCAAACTCAATTATTAAGTTATGTATCATCAATGAAGATCTTTGATTCAACTTAAAACCAATTACTAACTTATAAAATTTAACTTACAGAAAAACCAATACACCTTCATAACTTAAAGCATTAAATCAAATTTTAAGTTAAAATTTCACATATTCATAAAACTCAAAAATACTTAATAATCTTTTAGGAAAATATTATTTAAAAATACTTAATAAATTTTTAGGCAAATATTATTTGAAAATATAATCATGGGCCTGTATAATATTTTCTAACCTAGGTCAAGTGATACGGATATGTATCATTTAAATCCGTAATTTACAAAGAAAAATCCGGGTTCTATCATTTCAAACCCACAATCCCAAATAAATCAAATACAATAAACATCACTCGAGCCTATCATTTCTACTCATAGTGATTTTTCCTTATTCTAATATCCATTCGGGTATGTATCATTTCAATCCATAATGATAGGGAACTTGCAGTATGATACAGTAAATAAAATGAACAGTATAATATAACATATCATATCAGATAATGTAATAGTTATACAAACAGCATTTAACATCATAAAAATATGTCACAGGCATATATGAACATAACATATTAATTTATACAATTCACTTGTCATCATTTCACAATTATAAAAGTACGTATGTATAGAGTGATAAACTCACCTTTTAAAGCTAGAATCAGATTCAAAACACAATCCAAACTCCGCAAAGCACGAAAAGGCTCAACAAAGCACGACTATTTTTTTGTGTGAATGAAGAGTCAGATCCAAATCTTGTATAAAAATAATTACAACAAACATAAGTTATAATTCAACATACAAGATTATGAATCAAACAATGATCAATATGAATCAAAGTGACATAACCTTTTGATAAAACAAAGTAAGATGATCAATCACCAAGCAAGTGGGCTCGGCCATGGCTTCAATGGGCTAGACCATCATGTTGTGCTCAGCCTCATCATGTTTGAAGCAACATAGGCTCGTTTATGAAGTCAATATGCATGGCTAAGGCAAAGAATTATAAAAAGGTGTAAGTTATAACTCAATGGAAGGCAAGAGGTCAATCACAAGGCAATATTGGGTTCGGCCCTATGACTCTATGGCTCGGCCATGGTGGGTTCTTAGTCAAGTGATCATCATAAGGCACGGCTAGGGTTAGGCAAAGCAAAGGAGGAGGTGTTTCAGTTTATGGCCGAGGCTGATAGGAAAAGTGGTGATGGAATATAAGAGTTTGGCTAGGGTTTGGTCATGTTTTGGTGATGTGTTGCACTTGGTGGTCACGGCTCTGGCATGGGGTGATGGAGGAGGTGGTGATGGTCGGCATGGTGGTGTGGTGGAGATGGTGAGGTCGGCTATAGGGTAGAGGTTGAGCTAACATGAAGACAAAACAAAGAAAATAAAAATGAAAAAGAGGAGAAAGAAGAAGGGAACCATGGAAATAGATCTTGTATCTTTTTTTTCTTCATGCAATAGAGATTTGAGGAGGTGAGAAAATTTGTACGTGAAGTACAAAAAAAGAGTGGCAGCTAGGTTAAAGGAATGAACGGCTAAGGCAAGAAATAAAGAGGCTAGGCAATAAAAGGCGAGAGTTTGAATGGTTTGGAAAATAAAAAGGCAACACTATAAAGACAACTAACATGATGTATTTAATTATTTTTTTCATTAGAAAATTAGAAAAGGTGAGAATGTTTTGTGCGTGAGTTAGAGGAGTGTTTCTCACGGCTAAAGAAGATTTGGGTGGCAAGAAAAGTGGGAGTGAATGCTAAAAAAGGGAAAATGCAT
Source organism: Allium cepa (assembly GCA_030765085.1). Classification (NCBI taxonomy): domain Eukaryota; kingdom Viridiplantae; phylum Streptophyta; class Magnoliopsida; order Asparagales; family Amaryllidaceae; genus Allium; species Allium cepa. Next base: position 1,042,684,960 of record CM060941.1, on the reverse strand, counting down.
GAGTTAAGGAAAAAGAAACTTAGAATGTATTTTATTCTTAAATGCAAATGAAAATGAGGATATTAAGATGAGACAGAAATGTTCTTGCACCTGATTGAGATAGGAATTCACAGCCAAGAAAGACAAGGGTTATGTTGTGTAAATGCTAGGAAAAAAAGTCAAAAATTTAAACAATGTAACCTATGTCTCCTTGATTTTCTCCAAGCCATTTAAAATAGATAAATCAATCAAAAAATCAATAAATGCAATAAAATTCTAGACAAAACAAAATAGAGAAATAAAATAAAGAGATGGACATAGGAAATATAAAATAAAATATGAAAATTAATTGCGTGTAAAACACTGTATTTTATCCATTTTTGAAAGTATAGATCAAAATTTAATGAAAAGAAAAACATAACGATTATTAAAATAAAATACAGTTTCAAAGAAAAAGATTAGAATTTAAAATTCAAATTTAAAATTTTCAACTATGTTCAAACTTTGACTTTCAGTTGACCAAAATATTAGATTTTCAGAAAATGCTTGTTTATTGAAATTGGAAAATAAATAACAAACAAAATCCAAAGTTACAACGGAAAATTCCAGAAATTCACTTTTTAATGATTTAAAAATCAAAGTTTTCAAATAAAAATTTAACTAAAACTATTTACAAAATTATGGGTTGTTATAGGAGGAATAGGTATGCCCTTATCGAACTTGAATTAAGGCGATCGACGAGTCATTCTAAATAATCAAACTTGGCATTCAACACGATCGAGTATACTTTACTTTGAATAGTAAACCCATGTGACTAGCGTATGAAATCCAAAGGATGTCGATATGTATTGATCAATCAGATTCTAAGCGTTGACTGGGGAAAATGAAATATGTTAATCTATGTAGTGTGAATCTAGTGTCCTGCACACCACAAACAGACCATTCTATGTAGATAGCTCACTTGTTCTAGAAAAACGAGCCATGTCTACTTTGAAATTGTATTTTGGGACTTACAAGTTATCAATGAGCAATCAATAAAAACCACTGTCCGAAGCGACACGGGAAGCTTCTCTTTTTAGGAACACCGGAGGTGCATAAATATGGAAAAGCAGTGCGACAGAATCATCCAATACAACTGATCTTGGAATAAGTCATTGTACTATAACTTAAACGACGATGGAAGCTTAGTTGGTTTTTGACAAGAGATAACTGAATCCAGAGAACTCGATTTTTCTTCGGAATGACCTACATGACCAAAGCAAAACTTATATTCACCACTGCTTAAATGCAACTCAAATTTCAACCATCTCTTCTCAACTACAATCGTCCATACCCCCATCACCATTTCCTCTACCACAGCATTCACAATTGCCAACCTTAAATCGTCATGGTTTTAGATTTCGGGGATGAGTTCTCCAAGTGTGATTGGAGCGGTGGTGATAAGTGCAATGACAGAAGGTGGCGACGGTCAGCAGGTCGGCGGTAGTAGGTGACGACGTTCGAGGAGTCAACGGCAAGTGAAAATTGGGTCAGCGCTTAGATATCTTAGAGGAAAACAACTCTGGTGGAAACAAAGGCAAGATTGAAAGATGATTCAAAAAAATTCTACGTCCTAAGTATAAATAGGAACTCGATGGAGAGCTATTTAACTTGGTAATGAGTTAAAAACTCAATGACGAGTTGTTTTTCCTCCCTTGAAACCTTCAGAAAGTATGGTAGGGAGAAGTTATGTTTGTCTATGGCATGAAGTGATCTCTAGAGTACAGGCCACATCCCTAATGCAAAGGAGTGGAATTTCAACTATAAATAAGCAAATAAGTTAAAGGAAAATCTATCGAGCGAAAGCAACATTTTAGGATGGTACTTGAACAATCAGCCAAAATTCGAAGGATAGCATTCCAGGACTTGTCTTGATCCAGAGCATAGTTTATTTTCAACAAAAGCGTACATTGGAGAGCAAGTGTTAAATGGGTTTTTAATCAAGCAGAAGTCAACAAAAAGTATAAGGTCAAGACAGAACAACTCAAAAACTTGGAAGTGCACTTAGAAAAGCTAGAGAAACAACCGGGAGAAGTTTGAGAGAAATTGAAACTAAGAGGACAACTCGATGCCGAGTTGTTTGGGTCAATGCCGAGTTATTTTTCCTCCCCTTTTCGTCTCAAAAAGTTTATACATCTCACATATTACTCAAACTACTCATGATCAAGTGGTTTTCCTAGAGTTTGGATGAGCAATTCCTAGGATTGATGAAAAGAAAGCAAAGAAAGCAGGAGAATCAAGTATTAGCGAGAAGATCACTAGAATCAACCAAAAGTCATGGAAAAGAGCTTGGAACACATCAAATATAAAATATAAAATCAAAAAATGAAGTAGTTTGACTGACACCAAAAGAAGTAACTTGGTGCCGAGTCATTTAGGTTGATAACGAGTTATTTCCTTACATCGTGAGCCTCCATGCTCACTTATACAACATCGGCCTATCTTCTGAACTTTATTGCAGGCAGGCCCCTAACACTGTACCTCTATTTCTTCATAAATACAAACTCTACTGCAACTAAAAAGGGATCTAGTTCCCTACTAGCATTGACTCTTCCATTTCTTCATCTCTTGCCTCCCTCGCAATAATCACCCAAGTAGCTACTCTTGGTAGTACTAGGCTATAGAACTTGCCAAACCCTTGTGCCAGCGACTTTAATCTCAAATTCTATAAAAACAAAATTCAATAAAAACATAAAGTGGACATAGGTCAGAAATTACTGAACCACTATAAAAAATTTATGTCTCCGTGTTCTATTTTATTTTATTTTCAATAGTACCTGCTAGATCCAGGTCTCACGAGTTCTCTACAACTCATTCTTGGGCGTTGATCCATTATTTGCATTAACAAAATTTAAAATAAACAAATATTATAAAATTATGATATAATTTTTCAAAATGTTTGAAAATGTTGTTAAAAAAATTAATTTCGAAAATACTATTCATTAATAAGATTAATATAATGATTAAATAAATTAAAAAGTTAATTAATTAAATATATATACATGTATAGTATATATAATGATATATGTTACTTTTAAGACAATATGAATATACATAAGTGTATAAAAGAATTTTCAAAATTAATAAAATTTAGTTAGAATTGTTTGATTAAATTAATTAATTAAAGTTAATTATAAATTAAAATACATACATATATATATATATATGAGATATATATACTAATATAAAGGTTCTAGTATATATATTCAATATAATATGTTATAATTAAATAATATAATAATTAATTAAATTAATAAAATTAATAAAATAAGAGTTATATAATATAATGTTATACATGAAATATTGTATAAGTTTAATAAAGAATAAAAGTTATGTAATAATAAGAATTATATGATACAAATGTGTAAACTAAAGGTAGAACATTAAAGAAACCCTAAATAGACTTAAGAAATAAACACATATGTAAAAAGTATATACACCATGATTTCTGATGTGTCCGCCACTTGAATCACGAGGGTATTTCATACATTATTCTGTAAGTTGATATCACTCAATTAAATATATTAAAGATTATTAATTTTTAATATAAGTGTTGTCATCTACCATTTATATATTAATAGATTACTTACATACTCCCAAGTTATCGAGCAAACTCAAGCTAGAGATGTTATGTGTAGTAATACTAATATATTGACTAGATGAGATAAGATAACTATATGTATTTTTTAAGCAAACTCAATGTACAAATACTATACTTAGGGCGTCGCAAAATGGTAGGTATGAGTGAATAATTTCTTTCGATCCATCAAGCAAACTCAATGTCGAAATGAGATTAGGATAATTAACAATGGGTTTGAATGTTGTATATGATACAATCGATAAGGAATAATTCATCGTTTGTGAGGCTATGATTTGTTAAACAAATTCAAGGTCAGAATTTCAAAACAGACGAGCCCTAACACCCACTACTGAAGTCGAAAGACTTCCATGTTTCACCTTAGGCTTACAAAAACATAATAGGCTAGTGGGATCCTTATTAGAAAAATAAAATAGTAACATTTAACATTTCTAATATTGTAAGAACATCTACTATGTAAAATCATAGGTACATTTGCGCAATTAATATAATTGATAAAATGTTTATTAATTAAAGTATACAAATGTACTGAATTAATATTGGCAAATAGAAATACAAAATATATTTACCTATAAAAAATTTCATGTTGACCCATGCAAGCGCTTAATTATACAACCACTAAATATGTTCGTAGCTAATCACTTGCAAATTTACTTTTCAGAGACTATGTATTGTCTTCAATGAGTTTTGAACTCTAAAAGAAACACAAGAATATGGATATTTGATCCATATAAGATCACATGTAAATGTTATAAACGGTTACAATTTTAATGTACGAAATCTCGATGAAATTAGTCCATTGAAATAAGTAAGTAAACTGTAGTGTGAAATCATGTATTCGGTATAATCGATTACAATAATGATTTTGCCATGTCAATTGTGAAAGTGGACCAAAGGCTACATGATAGGTCTAAGAATTTGATCAATTAAATGATACTTTGACCAGTTTAAATAAAGTGCAATTTATTTGATATCCTCAAAAGTTGAGGATGACCAAATGCACTTTTGAAAAGAGTTCGTTAGTATTTTGCAGCAAAAATTTCCTTTGAATGGTTCAGTCAATTAGAAAGGAAATTGAATGCATAAGATTGGGCGTAACCTATAGCACAGTTGTGATGAAGGAAATGGATGGTCAGTTCTACTACATAAAGAAATTTGAAAATGAGAACTGTAAAATAATTATAGATACCTAACACTGGAATGAGAATATGATTTCAATTCCAAAAGTATTTTCATGTAGAAAATTGTTTTATATGATATTTATTTCTTTGAATATCAAATACTTATCTGAAAATTCTCAACTATAAATTAATTATAGTATATGAAATAAATAGCCTATATTAAGTTGTTGAATGGAGCTTTATATTTCATACGCTATTATAGTAATGGTGGAAATAGTTGGAGCATGCCATATAACACTTATTGGTCGCATCAAGTTGCAAAAAGTGTTTTTGTAAAACACCGAATATTATTTATGGAATAATAATAATTTTTCGGTATTGATTGAAAAATAGATATATTTTTGTTTCAATATGAATATTATGAATATCGTTATAAGATAAAACTATAGCATTGGTATTTGTTATGCATTGGAAAATACAGAAGTATCTAAATTTATTTGAAATTATTTTAGAATAATGGATTAAGTCGCAGTTTGGATAAATAATTCTTAGATTATATAATTATGAATCATGTGGTACTAGCAAAGTATATCTCAAACACTCAAGGGCAAAGCACACATTCCGTGGGAGCATGATAAGGGTTGATGAACTCTTCGGATTGATACATATAAATGTATGCAGTCACAAGTCAATTAATACCGAACCCACATACTTTCTTATATTCATAAATGAGTTATCACCCACATGGACATGTGTATTTGATACTTATGTAGTATGTTTATGATAAGCTCGTAGAGTATAAAACAAAGTAAATAAAATTACATGGCATGGAAAATAAAAATGATTCGATTTGATCGAATATGTGAGTATCTTGGAAAGAGTTTTGAACATAGCTAAAATGAATGAAGATTTAACCTTAAAAGTAACTCCTCCTTATGATACATAATGATATACCAATAAATGGTAGTTTAGAGTGTCTTCGAGTATTTACAAAATACTAGTTGTTTACAGAAATAGCAAGCTCCTTATACAAAATACTAGTTGTTTATAGAAACCCTGAGCTCCTTATAAAGGAGCATTTAAACTCGAACTTCATAAGTGGTATCGAGTATAATATGTCAATATTAAAGTCATGTTCAAACTTAACTAAGAAGCTTGAAGCTAGAAATGTTGCAAACGATGCATTGTGGTTGATTCGACGAAAAGGAAAAGTACATCACCTGGAATAACTCTATAATAAAAGTAATGTATAAATATAAATGCACAAATTCATAATTGAGCTAGGGGTGATTCCAAGTATTAAAAATACCACATTATTGATATACGATAACAATGTAAAGGTAAAAGCTCGCTACTTCGAAAAGTTCCACATGATAAAGGTAGTTTATCAACATCGAAGAGGGTTGATTGACAAAGTAGATAATTAAAACAACATAGAAAATCCATTCACGAAGGGTCTAACTGGATCAGTTCTCATCAAATTGATTGAAGGATGTGATATAGATTCAATAATTGACACTAAGTGCAAATGAGAGATTGACAGTGTTAGGAGTATGTCTTAGGGGAAATTATGTATTTTGTTACATATTTCTAACTCGATAACTAATCATGCTCGAAATATAAGACATTCTCTTTTTATTGTATGCTTGATATAATGTGTTATGTTAATTAATTAATTTAGTTAAAAATATATTTAATAAGAAATCCATAATGATATGTTTTGTGATAGTAATTACAAAGTGTTGTAACCATGAGTAAATTATCACAATGAAATTAAACATGTTGTTTTAAATATTCCTATTCAAGATGTATCGAGACTGGATATCGATACCACCATTGAGTTTAAAGTACGTAACGCTTTTCAAATGTTGGATATTATATTACTCATGACTATTGGGGGAGTCAAGGGTTACGTACCAATAATTATTGGAAAACTATGAAATAACTCACTAGATAGTTTTCTGTTGGTTAATATAATCAAGGTCAAACAGAAAATATCGATATGACAAAATTGCAATCTCTTGACTTGAGAATATTGTTGATCTTCAATATGGAAGCTCTGCTTTGATTATAGTTAAATTGTGGCATGGCGTTCATCAAACGACTATATTTTGGTTGAGTGGAAACATTAGAAATGAAACACTATTCAAAAGGGGATTTGGCTTCTTAGTTATATGATGTTAGTATTATGGTCAACTACAGTTCAGTTAATAATAATTGTTATTATTAAACCAAAGAATTGTATTTGAACTACAGAGTTAAATATAGATGCTATTGGAATTTTGACAATTACCAAATTACATAAATCCAAAGTGGATAGTTTTGAAGGAGAAAATTGGAATAAATAATTGCCACTGCCTAGTGACTTAACAAAGTAAAACTGGATTTTACTAAAATTGAGTAAGCGATAAATCTGGCCATAATGTCACATTATCTACTAAGTGACATATGAGCTTTAACATTCGAATAGTTCATTATTAAGGGCTGACCAAATTTACACCTAAGAGTCGCACAACCAAAATAATGAATACTCCTTTTATCACTTGATTTAATTATCTTATAATTACTATAAATTAATTAATATTAATATTTATAAAATATTAATTATAAAATTTTATATTTGATGATTAAACAATGTTAAGCAGTGTATTTATAATAGTTTTAAATATATTGATCGATATACGATATCCGTACGCATTTAAATTTGGATTTAAATGAGGACATCATTTAGGCTTGGAATTGTTTTTAAGGCCCAAGAGACTTGAAAATTTCGAATTTCATATTATAATTAAAATTATTTTATAAATTATTATTTAAAATATATTTTTGTGATTTAATAATATATATATATATATATATATATATATATATATATTTCATAAATTCTTTATATAAATTATTTACAGTTAATTTGTTATAATATACGTAATTATATACATAATTATCTTTATATACATATTTACTTGTATTGTATTTTGATGCACATATGTATATATTTAGACAATATATTTGTATACAAGAGGTGCTAACATGCCTGTTGCAATGTCAATCCCAACATATATATATACGTGCATTTCAAACCATATACACTATCTCATGTTGTATTTGCATATACACACAAATGTGTATATGATACACATATGAATATTATTTAATATAGACTATACAAATAAAACATTATTTATCAACTAAGTAAAATGTAGATTTTATTTAAAACAATATTTAGAAAAGTTCTAAATAAATTTAGACTTCATAGGTCCAAGAAAAATCTAAACAGATAAAAAAACTGAAATTTACCCAATTACCCTACTGCATGCTCGCCCAGTTCTAACGGTCCTTTTATGTAAACTTAAAATTTTACCCTTATTATCCAAGGTGTTACATTCTCACTCCTTAAAAGGATTTCGTCCCCGACATCTCTAAGGATGGAAAAAACTAATGCGCTCATTTAACCAATTTCTACAAGCATCTACTCAACCATCAACCATTTGCAACCATTGTCCTTAACTTTAAATTTTGAATACAGTATATACACATAGGTACGGACTGCATAAGAACATATTGGTAATGTAAAATTAGATGGTCTTCTGAACTAGTTGACCTCTTAAAATGCAAGTGCTTATGCCATGTATTCAAAAGTATGCAACATCCTATACTTGCAATTTTATATGGATTAACAACATTAAATACACATGCAAAAATCCAACGACCATTATGCATATAGTTGATATAATAAAATGGAAAATTTGATGTGTGTCGTAGGCCAACATGAACATATCAGCCCATATGTGTAATATTAAGTAATAAAATTCATCCATTAGCAACCATTATCCAAAACGTGCTCTAGCGACATGTTTATAACTTTGCTTAGGATCGAAACACTCCTACCTATAGGATGTACTAAGCTAAGTACTATGTGTACTAGTAATTATTCTAATTTGAATGAAACGTACTGGAAAAGAGTATTGGATGGGTAGCTCGAATTTTCTCCTCGAGTTCCTACGTACTCTTAGCTGGAACATATTCCCATTGGACTCTAACTAGTTTAATTACTTTATTGCGGAGTCATCTTGTCTTATGCTTAATAATATGGGTAGGTACATGACAACCAAGTGACTCTCTCCACTTCAACTTCTTCCAACTAAATTCGCTCAACCACAGTAATTGAATCATGTAAACACTTTCGCAAGTGTGATGCATGTAAAACATTGTGAACTCCTGCCAACTTCTCAGGAAGCCCCTCTCTATAAGCTAACTTTCCTACTCTCGCCATGATTGGAAATGGCCTTACAAACCTTGGTGCTAACTGTCCTGAACTACCAAACATTATAACGTGTTTAAGTAGCGAGACCTTCATAAAGACCATGTCGTCCACTGAAAACATCAATCTCTTGCGTCTCCTATCAATGTAAGATTTCAGCCTATCCTATGTGCGATCTTCATCCTTCTACAGATCAAATCTACTTTCTCTGAGGTCTCCCTTGTCATATATGGTCCAAGAATGATTCTATTTGTAGTGTACTGCTAGATGGTGATCTACAAGGCCTTTCGTACAATGCCTCGAATGATGTTATCCCTATACTTTCCTGATAGTTATTATTATATGCAAACTCTAGTAATGGCAAGTGATCCACCTAAGAGCCTCCAAAATCCAGAATACACATCTAAAGCAAGTCCTTCAATACTCGATTCACCCTCTTGGTTTGCCCGTCCTTTTGTGGATGATAATCCGTACTTCAAGTTAATTCAGTGCCCAAGTTCTCTTAAAGACTACTCTAAAACTCATGAGTAAAAAGCGATCTTAAACATTAATAATGCTAGAAGGAATTTCATGCAATCAAATTATCTCTCACATGTAAAAGGTTGACAAACATGCAGCTATCCTAGAACCCCCGACTGAGATAAAATAAGCGCATTTGGTTAGGCGATTAACTATGACCCAAACACTCTAATTCCCCTTCTAATCCTAGGTAGCCCATCAACAAAGTCCGTAGTGATACTTTTACATTTCCACTATGGAATATCCAATGACTATAATAATCCACTAGGCTCTTCTGCTCCGCCTTTACCCTTTGACAAGTCACACACTTGGAAACAAAATTTGCTACATGCCTCTTCATACAATGTTAGTAAAATACTCTCTTTATATCATAATACGTTTTGTCACTACCGAGATGAATAGTCATCCTTGAACGATGGGACTTTACTGCTACCATATCTACAATTCCTTAATAAGAGGGATGCACAACCTATCGTCTCTTTGCAACCATCCTTTCGAATCAACAGAATAGCGATCAAAATAAGTCGAATGCTCTCCTTTGTTCAACTTCTCAAACATGTCCAACAACTCCTCCTTGCCTTTTACTTGAACCATACGGTCTATAAGTAAAGACTGAACATCTAAAGCTGTCAACAATCCAGGTGTAATGTTCGATGAATGTCGATAACCAAATGTAGAAATGAACTCCATGTTTCCAAAATGTAAAACGTAGCCTCGAGCCTCACATTCGGTAATGAATAAAACAAAGGATATGCTTCAGGGCTATGTGGCTTGCTACCATTAGGGTATGATCATCATCCAATCTAGATCGATATTGACCCATTTATGTATGCTAGTGACTCGGTCGGTTATTGGCTGGCAACCGAGATGGTGATCATATTCGGTACTATGCAGAAAGGAATAGACTGGTCCTGATTCGTAGGGGGTCTCGGTGAGGCCCTCGGTTCATTTTTCTAGAGGAGTACTATGACAAGCGGCACCTCAACAGCATTGTCATTGTATAGAATCCATTCTCCAGTACGTATCACTATGGACTTAGTTGTATACTTAATATGCTGGAATGTAATTAATGTAACCATTTGAGCTATGATTGAGTATTTATTTTAAACCCTAGACATTATTATAATATCACTAGACTTCTTATAGAAATGGTTTGGTTATCATAAGGTAAAAACCCGTCTGTGTTTATGTAAGACGTGATCTTATGAGATACCTTTATTTTGAAAGGTTTTATAACATGAAAAATCCATTTGATATATGTGTCTCATGTTGATTTACCACACCGATCAAGGCAATATTTTCTTATAATGCATGGGTCAACCCAAGCATATTTTCAACTTAAGTTATGGATGCTGTGGAGCTTTAGAAGACGAGCTGATGCATCCAAGATGTATTCACGTATCTTTTATTCTGCTGCATTTGTTATTTTGTATTTACCATCATTTTTGAGGATAGGTTGTTACAACTATCCAGGCTGATGATGGTTTAGTTTACTCTGATTGAGGTATGTATATAACTGTTGTGTATTATTATTACTCATCATGATGTGAGATTTTGTTCTATCTTTTCTTTCTTTCACCCTAATAATCTATTTTTTAGCACTTGAATACTCAGCATGTGAATACCGTGGATGTATTACTGTTGATTTTAAGAGTCGACAAGGAGGATTGTTACATCATGGCATTAGAGCTAAGGTTGAGCGAACATGTAACAACCCGAAATTTAACCCGTAATAATTTATTTGTTAATTAATTAAATAATAAACTAAATTTATGAAATTATCAGAATTAAGCCACAGAAGTTGCACCATTATGCCCGTGACAATTTTCCGGTCAATTTTCATATATAGAACATCAGAAACCGAGCTAATATGACCAAGTCATAAAATAAAAAAATAAGCAGAAATATAACAAAACAAAAATAATATATATGGTCAGGTCGACCAAGGCAAATGGGTGGTCTACCGCTCCGTCGACCCGCCTTGTAATTTTGCAGGTGCACGGACGTTAATTCGTTCGAACGAATGAGAAGCACCGAAAAACGCCATTTGCACACTTTAGTTTAATCCAGCCCCTCCGTTTCTACATTTGATGGCTCCTATTCAGCCTATGACGTGGTTGCATCCTATTCAATCCCCAAATCCAACGGTCTAAGATCCATTTCTATACATAAATTAAACCCCTAGACCTAATACCTTTTCTCATTCTAGATTTTCTCCGCTTGGGTTCACCTTTTTAGAAAGGACCCTAAAAGGAATAATTTTTCAAGGAGATAATCTTTATAATAAAAATTATTTTACTACTCCAAGTCGATCCGGGAAGACCAAAGGAATAGCTTAGGACCTGTAACGGCCCGAAATTTTCGACCTCGAAAATTGTCACTAATACGGTCATTGTATAGGGTGCCGAGAAATCGAGTGCCGAAAACCTCAGACTGTTAGGGTTAAGAAGAAAAAGTGGTAGAAGAAGAAACAGAAAACAACAGCATAGAATCTCACAATCGCAAAGGAATAAAATATAATATCAAATAACAGCATTTACGCAAAGAAAGCTGTAACTGTCAATATACATACAATATCAGAATACAACAAATCTGGACAGTTATAATACTCTGTCCTCAACTATGACTAAACAGGTTCTAATACACAGTGGAATACTCAATACGTCTCTGCCATCCAGCTTGCTTCTTGAACTTCGACCGTCTTTAACCTTAAAATCTGTAATACTCGGTCTGAACCGAGCATTACAATAAAGTAAGACCCGAGTCAGGCTGGAAATTAGCATGAGTAAATCCATATACTATGAAATACTTAAGTTGTAAAGCTTCATTGAAAACCCAGGTAACTCGTTCATCATTACGAGTTTTATCTTGTTATAGCCAAACACTTATTCAATAAAATAATATCTAAGTACCGTTATTTAGTTTAAATAGCTAAGTTTACTTAGTTTATTCCATTCCAGCCTATTTGATTCTATAATCAAATCTATAAAGGGTTATAGTGCTTATTAAATTGAAGTGGTTTCGGATATCGTTGATATCAAAATCCGACCCCTCGAATCTAAGTGGTAGATAGAAAGGGTAGCTTGTTTAAAATAATCAATTATTTCGGGTAAAAATATTCAAATATGGACATTTACTATATATCTCTATTTCAAATAAAAACGTATTCATTACTTTAATCTTATTATTTCAATTTGCCTGATCATTGGTTGGCACAGAAAATAATTCAAAACTGAATATCTAATATAATTAAGCCAATATATATATTGTTATCCAAAATTAACGATCTATGATAACGCCAAACAATTTCTCATCAGAATTCCTACAACTTTATTTAACTGGACCCGTTTATGATTCTGTCCCAGATTACTTTACAAATTAAGAAATTATACAATAATTTATTTCTTGTTAATTGAAATCGCACACCCTATGTGATATCTAACTCTGTTAATTTATATAAATTTTGAGTCAAATATTATTTAATCAATTACCCATTTAAAATATAAATACTATTGGACTTAAACTGAGGATTTAGATTAACCATAGATTTTCGTAAAAATATAAAGCAAAATAAAATTATTACGAATGAAAACCATTTCTCTCCCTTCTTGTTTTTTTACTTTCCTTTTCTCTTTACTTTTCTTATTCTTATTTTTAAGCATCGGCCCATTGGCCCACTGGCCCAATCCCGATAGCCAAACCTCCCCACTTCTCTTTCTTCCTGACTTCCTTGTGCTCAAATCTTCTCGTCCTATTCTCCCTTCTATCATTTGTACGCATCCAACGTGCACGTGCATAAGGAATCAAGGCTACCTCGATCACCATCGACCACGTCAAGTGTCGTCATCACCCTTGACCTTTCCGACCACTCAGACCATCTCGACGTTGCTCGAAACCAAATCGAGCAGTTCACCACTTTCAGTGAAAAAACCTGGTCCCCATTCACCTCGCGCCGTTGATATCGACCCTTGGAACCTCGTCACTTCATGTGGATCCTCGTTTGACTTCCCCCTTTCTATTCCCGCTCCACCAAACCACTCTGATGCCGCCTCATTGCTGCACTAGATAGAAACCCAAACTCGACCCAAAGCAGCCCCAAAATCCTATTTCGTCGCTGCTGCGCCACCACGATGATCTAAAAATCAAGCCACTATTTTTCCCATGACCCCCAGCCAACTAGCTTCCTCCAGCCACAAACGCGATGCCTAAAAACCTCGCGATCATCGGAAACTACCCAATGATCGATCTCCGTTCAACTCACATCACCACATCATCCACGCCACTAAAAATCAAAACAAGACCACCAAAATCATTATTTTCAACGCCGAATCTATTAATATAGGAGAAACTTGGAATTAAAATGGTCAATTTCCTAAGATGTTTAATTTTCCACTGTAAATCTTCTTCTTTCTAGTGAAATACTATCAAACTTCACATGCAAACATTTTTGAAAGTAAGATTTCTTTATTTCAAACAAATTACCTTTAATTATCATAACCTAAAAGTGTTTAAGTAAAGAGATAATGAAATTTGAATGGTTTGAGCCTGTTAAAACAAGAACAGGGGCCATAACTATATACACAGGCATTTACATACTTATACACCCAGTCACACACTATTTTCCATCCATGCAATACATATTCAAGACATTTCCACTATTAAATCTTACATGTAAAGAAGGTTAAGCTTTTAAAAGAGATGTTTCTCATAGTAGATCTTTTTTTAAACAGAATTAATGCTTTTATAAAAAAACTGCTAACTTGTTAGCTCACTCATATATATGTATACATCTTAACATATAGTTGCACATATTCTAGACCCAGATCCTTTAACAAAAATAGTCAATTAACATATAAGTATAATAATCAGAAAGAAAATAATGTTGTTTGCTCACTTGATAGAAATTGAATAGAGGAACAAAGTCCTGCTTTGGAAAAGAAAATTGCTAGCTTGATTCTTGATCTGATCTTCCTTTTAAGTTGAGCTTGAATTTGTACTTTGTTTGCTTTGCTCAGTTGTAAAAATGGTGGAGTTGTTTTTTTCTTTTGATTAAAAATGAAGAAACTATTTTAAAAAAGAATTTGACACTTGTGAGTTTGATGAATTAATGTGTCTCCTTAGCCTACAAATATCCTATATATTATTATTATTATTTTATAATTTTTTTCTTTTTATTTATTTCACTATAAATAGCTAATATATTTTTCTTAATACATATTTCAATCTCTAACACATATATTCTTATTTCTCTATATTTCTATTTTTGTTTTCAGCTTAAGTTATTAATATTTTAATAAATAACCATATATATACTTATATTTAGTGTTTAAAAATGTAGAGTTTCATAGGGCTTATATATATATATATATATATATTAGTTTTGGATGTTTATCTTAACTTAAATTGTGGAGTTTGCATATATATTATTATTTATTTCCTATAAGATATATCATATTTAAAGGTTCTATAATTCAATATTTATTATAGTTTTCAAATCAATTTATATATATCCACATATTTTAATTATCAAGAATTTATTTGTTCGACCAATAAAATCACTATTTTTAATAATTTAATCTAGTTAATTACCAACTAACGACCGTTAAATATCCGGGTCGTCACATTACTTCCCCCTTTAAAACTTTTCATCCTCGAAAAGGAACAAAGAAAGAATTTCAGTTACAATGTTTATTATCAGTTAAATTATTCTTTAAACATTTTTGACTCTTTTACTCTTTTATTTCAAAAAATTTAAAACCCTTCAAAAATTACATAATATTACCAAAATAGCTTTTATATAAAAATTCTTTTTGTAACTCGATGTTTCAACAAGTCCATCCTTGTTCTCATAGAAATTCGATCATATGTTGATCAGGTGCAGGATTGAAAATCTATAAGTACTTAGTAAACCCATTTTCAACACCCAGTGAAAATACTAAAAAAAATTCGTAGAACACATTTTTGTGAGAAAGTAGAAAATATTTTTGTGAGAATGTTCTGGAAATCATCACCTTCTCCATGGTCATAGTTAGCCGATGATTACGTCGCCATCCCAGCGAAACCATAGAAAACTGCAGGCATCCACACCCCTCGATTACCCCATGGAACCCCCACAGATTGCAGCTACACCCAGGGTTATGTTGCCATCACGGCAAAAACCATGTAACTGTAGGCATCAACGCCCTCGAATTTCGCTGCCAAATGAAACTTCAGCACATAAATCGCAAACTACATCAGTCGGGTCCCAATGTAGCCTGTAGGCACTCACTGCTACACGACTTTCGATATGTCCTCATAGATCGCAGTCTACCTATGTTACGTCGCTCTCCCAGCGAAATCAAACGTAGACTTTAGTCAATCACTGCCCCTCGACTTACGCTATGGAAACGCAGTAGATCGTAGTTACACCGAGTTACACTGCCGTCACAGCATAACCCCAATGTTTCTATGGGCATCGGCGCCTTTGACTTTCGCTACCCCAACCATAAGCCTCAGGAACTATAGTTTAGTCCGGACATCCTTTAGGATCAAAATTTAAAACCACCCTTAGGACTCAAGGCAGAACCACCTCATGGATCTCCTACTATAACTTTCAACTCTAAATGGGAGCGCCTTTTTCCCCATAGCATTCTCAAAACATTTTTATACTATACACATATAGCATTTCCAAATCATACTCTTTATATATATCACATATAAACCACAAAATCGATAGTTCTCAAACTTGGCTTTCCAAATTCCTAAAATTAGTTTTTTTCCAAAATCAAAAGCCTTTCAAAATCAGTGGTTTCCATAAACTTTTTCCCAGAAAAATCATTCATATATATATATATATAAGTTTATTACTCAACTTAAATAATTTCCTTCACGCTTCTATAAATTCCATTTTATAATTCAATTATCCTTTAAAGATCTTCTCTTTTGGTTATAGATTCAACAAGGGAAGTTTATCATAAGTAACATATATATATATATATATATATATGTACATGTACTTCATTTATGCCAAATCAAATATTCAAGTTTGATTTCCTTTATAAAGTTATTTACCACCTTTTCTTACTCTTCATAAAGTGAATTTCAGTTATTGTGATATCCAACTTCCACCCTTATTCATCATATATTTCTCAAAATATACTTTTCCATTTCAAAATCATTTTTACTTCAATATCTGGTTTCGCTTTCACTTCACAATTGCTTCAATTCTTATCTCAATTGGTGTTTAAATCCAAAAGTTTCTACCCTAACCAGTTTGAATTTAGAAAATAGCTTGAAAGGTTTAAAATCGATAAGTAGTTGTAAACAACAATTAGTTGTAAAATAGTTATAAATAGTTAAGTAGTTATAAAATAGTTATTAGTTGTAAAATAGCTAAATAGTTGCAAAATAGTTGTAAAATGGTTGAATAGTAAGTATAAGATAGTTTGGATTTTAAAAAGAATGTTTTGTATAGTAAATAGCTCGGAGAGATCAAATAAATCTAAATATTTTAGGAAATAGATTTTAGACAGTTTATATTAAAATAGTTTATATTAAAATAGTTTATTGAAAATAGTTCAGAGCCAAACTGTTCAATCTTCCAATCTCTCATTCCAATCAATTTTCAATTTCCACTTGCTTTTAAAATGATTCAATTCAAATTCAATTTGAATTAATTTCAATTCCTTTCCCAAATTCAAGTCAATTTAAATTTAAACTTATTCAACTTCGATTACAATTCCAATTAATTCAAATCAAATTTCAATTTGAACTAATTTTCATTTCAATCTCAAACTTTAAACCATCTCGAATTATATAAATTCGAGTTAAATTTCCAAATATTGGTTTAATCCCTTAAATCAAATTAACCCTTAACCTTTTATTCACAACCCAAGTCTTTAAACAATTTAATTCTGAGTCCAATTTTCAAAATTTCATTTTAAATTACCTTTACTTCTATATAAACTTTTTCTAGATTCAAGTGAGAGTAAATCTTTTTAAACATATCAATTTTCGAAATTCAATTGATTATCCAATTCTACTCCAAACTTTTAAAACTCAATTCTTAAAAAATTTCAATTGACAAGTTTATTTTTAACATTTAAATCCTAAGTCCAAAGTGATTCCATTTTCATAAGTTCAATCTTTATCTCTTAAAATCAAAATCATTTAAATAATTTCAAATTAAAGTTTTATTTCCATTTAATTTCAGTAATGGATATATATATATATATATATATATATATATATAATTTCAATCCATTTCTTAATTCATTCAAAACAATCCAATTTACAGCTTCATAGATTACTAATAACAACAGGATGATATCAGGTTAAGTTAAAGTAAATAAATATCCAAATTATCTAAAACATATATCAATAACATCCATTACAATTTCTAAAACAGAAACCCGTTTTGAGATCATACATAACTCCCTTTTTCAATTCAATCCATTTAACTTCCCTAAGTTAAATCTCAATTTCATCTTGAAATTTTCCCATTTCAGATTATAGGTCAAACTTATTTAACCTTTCCTTAAGTTAAATTTTAATCCATTCAACCTTTCTCAATTTAAATTCTCCATTCAAACTCAAATTTTCCATCAATATTACTTCCTACTTATAAGTTTAAAACTTATTTCTCTTTGGGTTATACTCTCAATTCAGGGAGAAATTCAGAACTCAACACTTAGTGCTTATTTCCAATCAACTTTGTTAGTATGTATATCCTCTTATATATACATGTTTATTTCATTTGCACAGTAAGTCATACTTTCAATTTTAAACAATTCTTGGTTTTTAATTTAAAACAAATTCCTTTAAAAAAAATTAAAAACAACTCTTGTTTTAAAATAAAATTCTTACATTCAAAAATATTCTGAAGAATTTATTTATTATCTCTTTAACATTTTGAAACAATTTCAAATTTTCTGGACATAGATTTAAAACTTTACAATTTAAATCCATTCCAATTTACAAGTCATACTTATCTAAATGTTTACTTCCTTAAAACATTTCATTCTGCTTTATCATTTGCTGGAAAATCAAAATCAAGGTAATGTATTTCAATACTTTAAAAATTCTTTTGAAATTTCTAGGATTTAAATTCAGTTTTGAGTCCATTTTAAGCTCAACTTATTTACATAGTTAATCCTTACCCAAATTTCTATTTGGTTGTATATATATATATTACCACTTAATTCTTATTATTATATTTAATTTCAATAATCAACAACTAATTACCTTAATATATATAATAATTAGAAGAAATATATATAAGCTTATATAAAAAAAATCGTTTTTAAAATCATTATATAAGAAAATAACAAGTACGCTCCCAAATAATACGCTCAACTCGTTCTAGGGTACTACTGACCTTATCTCTAAAGTAATCCCTACCAGAGCTAAGGTTCTCGCTTAACCTTCAGCTCTGATACCAAATGTAACGGCCCAAAATTTTTGACCTCGAAAATTGACACTAATACGGACACTATATAGAGTGTCAAGCAATTGAATACCGAAAATCCCAGACTATTAGGGTTAAGAAGAAAAAGAGGTAGAAGAAGAAGCAAAAAAACAATAGCATAGAATCTCACAATTGCAGTGGAACAAAACATAATATCAAATAACAGCATTTACACAAAGAAAGCTGTAACTGTCAATATACATATAATATCAGTATACAACAAACCTAGATAGTTATAATACCCGATCCTCAACTACTGACTAAACAGGTTCTAATACACAGCGGAATAATCAATACGTCTCTGCCATCCAGCTCGCTTCCTGAACTTTGGTCGTCCTAACCTAAAAATTTGTAATACTCGGTCCGACCCAAGCGTTACAATAAAGTAACACCCTAGTCAGGCAGGAAACCAGCGTGAGTAAACCCATATACTATGAAATACTTAAGTTTTCAAGCTTATTAAAAACCCAGGTAACTCGTTCATCACTGCGAGTTTTACCTTGCTATACCCAAACACTTATTCCACCAAATAATATCTAAGTACCGTTACTTAGTTTAAATAGCCAAGTTTACTTAATTTATTCCATTCTGGCTTATTTGATTCTATAATCAAATCTATAAAGGGTTATAATGCTTATTAAATCGAAGTGGTTTCGGATATCGCTGATATCTGATTCCGAACCCTCGAATCCAAGTGGTAGATAAAAAGGGTAGCTTATTTAAAATAATCAATTTATATTTCGGGTAAAAATATTCAAATATGGACATTGACTACATATCTCTATTTCAAATAAAAAGGTATTCATTACTTTGATCTTATTATTCCAATTTGCTTGATCCTTGGGTGGCACAGAAAAGATAATTCAAAACTGAATATCTAATATAATTAAGCCAATATATATCATTATCCAAAATTAACGTTCTATGACAACGCCAAAACAATTTCTCATCAGAATTCTTACAACTTTATTTAACTGGACCCGTTTATGATTCTGTCCCAGATTACTTTACAAATTAAAAAATTATACAATAATTTATTTCTTGTTAACTAAAATTGCACACCCTATGTGATATCAAACTCTGTTAATTTATATAAATTTTAAGTCAAATATTGTTTAATTAATTACCCATTTAAAATATAAAATACTATTTGACTTAAACCGAGGATTTAGATTAACCATAGATTTTCGCCAAATTATAAAGAGAAATAAAATTATTTTAAATGAAAACCATTTCTCTCCCTTTTTTACTTTCCTTTTCTCTTTATTTTTCTTATTCTTTTTTTTAAGCATCGATCCACTGGCCCAAGCCCGATAGCCAGATCTCTGTCCTTACTTCTCTTTCTTCCTAACTTACTTTTGCTCAAATCTTCTCGTCCTATTCTACCTGCTACCATTTGCACGTATCCAACGCAGACATGCACAAGGAATCGAGGCTACATCGATCACCATCGACCACGTCACCAAGTCGTCGTCATCAACCTCGACCTTTCCGATCACTCAGACTGTAACGACCCGTTGAAATTAATAATATTTAATAAATTAAATTAATATAATTTCTAATTTGTTTAAGAATAAATGTAGAAATTTGGTATAGTAGTTGTAACCTAGTGTAACAATAAAATTTTATGACCATAGATTTGGATAATGTAATTTGTCACTTTTTGTTAAAAGTAAATTTTAAGAAATCAATAAATGTTGAATTGAGAATATTAATAAAAAAATATTAACTAAAATGAGATTCATTAATATAAAATCAGTAGTAAAGATGTCACCTTTGGTTGTAATAAAGGTGAATGCTATTAGTGGATGTCAACACTTAATAAAATTTATTTAGAATAAAAAGAATTTAAATGCATGTTTGACTAGAATATTAAATTGATAGATTAAGCGTAAGTAATTAGAATTTAACCCTATAAGATATGGAACTGAATGTATGAATATAATTTTGTAGAAATAGTTAATTAACAACTTATTTGTGCATACCCAATTTAATATAAATAACAAAAAGGCTAGCACTTGATGTGCCTAAGTATTAATATATTGGAACTATAATAAAATAGAGAGTTTGGTAGTAAATAGAAATAAAAAGACCGTTATTAACTAGTAAATTAATAAATGGATTCTAACAATAGGTAGTAATTAATGCGTGTATATTGGGCATTTGCGGATTACCAATTTTTCTACCTATTCATATAATTTATTTATGTAAATCTAAACCTACGGCAACATTTTGTTAATAAATGTTGGAACTGAATTTGAATATATCAAAGGATAACAAGTGTTTAGGTTAACCATTTATTTTATTTAGTTAAGAAGGGAAATAGATTGAAATAAAGCTAATTTAATTTTTTTGGTTGTTAATGGGTATAGTTAAATAAGGAGAAGTTATAGGAAATAAAACGCGCACTAATGAGATGTAATATAATTCCAAAGTTATTTATACCCACAAATAGGTTAATTACTGTATAGAAAGAGTCTAAATCAATAAATGAATTTATTAAGATTACATTTATAATTTTATAACCTTTATGTTGATTTAAGTTCAATTAATTTATTTGATTAAATAGTGCAGTAGCGTAGTTTTGTGCGGTAGTTGAAATAGCTAATTCTTTTAGGTGAAGTTAAGGCTAATTCTATGTATATATTTGACCTATTGTTGATATAGATTCTAGGAAGCAGGATCTATTAATTAAATAGAGTATTAGATTCAATAATTGCATTTATCGCATAAATAAAGAGAATATAACGGTTAAAATTGGCGTTATTGAAATTAAAAAGGAATGGGGGAATAATAATTTGAAATCATTGCAATAGATATTAATTTAAGGTTACCTTAAATAAATTAAGGTAATAAATGGAGGATAGTGTAAATATCTTTATAATACGATGATTTGTGTAGTTAGGGTAGTTTTGATTTGTCATTAAGATGGAGGTTTTTATAAAATGTAATAAATGCAGTTTAAATTAAGGCATTGACGTTTGGGTATCTAAGAAGTGATAAACTAAAATTTATTTATTTATTTGAAAATTTGAAATCCAATTTGTGGATTTATTGCAAATAAGTGAAATTTGTGTTTAACCATTACATCGATAGGAATAAATTAAATTTAGGGTTATATTAATAAAATTTGGACTAGAGAAATGATATGAATCGGTTTTAGAAGCCTTAAATATAAAATGGGAAGTAGACGAGATTTCACGTTACAACCATTTTTAAAAAATCCTGATGTATGTAGAAATATTTATGAAATATAACGTAAACCAATGTTGAATCAAAAGAATAGAGTCAACACTTATTTATTCATTTAATGTGATATAACTATGAGTATGATTTATTGCAAATTACATGGAAATCTAATATATAGGACATTACCTAAAAAGGAAGAGTAGATAAAATTTATGGTAAACATATTTGTATATGAAGGTTATTGATTTAAGGAGAAATTGGGCAAGTTTTATGTATTTGGGTTAAGTGCAACCTTTAATAGATAAATTTAGTGCAATTAAAGAAATTGACAATTAATATTTCGATAACCTAATATTTGATGGGATAAGAACATTTGGGCAATGAAGGGATGACAAATATTAGCTATGATTCTAGAAGGAATTAAATAGATAATGGGAAGATTAAAATCAGGTTCTAAGCAATAATTATTAAATAACAGAAGTTTAGGAGTAAAGTGAGATAATTGAAAATTTTAATCATTCATATAAGTCATTTGTTTATTAATATGAGTTAGCTAATAAATTTAATTTGGGCAATACCTATATATTGGAAACACATTTGTAAAGTGTAATTAATTGAATTTGGTGAATTGGGAATGAATCCAAGGTTATAGGAATTGATGTAATACTACGCAAATAAAAGGTAACTGCATAAAATCAATGTTTCGTAATAAATTGTAATTGATAATTAAGTAGGAATGGGTTTGAATTTGACAAAAAGGAAAATTTATTATTTGCTTACCCATCTATTCAATCTATTAAATTTGATCAGATCCATTTGCAATTAAACGAATTTATTTACAAGTTAGTATGTATTTAGCTGATAACTATAAACCAATTAGGGCAATTGGGTATATATATATTACCAGTTAAGTTATATAAGATAATGGTTGACTTAATTAAGGGAGTTTATGTAATAATTTCATTTATTTTGTAAGTGGAAATAAAACGTTAATGATAACAAGTATTCAAAATTTACCATCTATTTAGTATATTAAGTATAATTGATAATCAACTGCAGCAAGTAATAAATAATAAATACGTAACGTTAAATGAAGTAATATTTGAAATTTAATATTTAGAAACTATGTAAATATAAGTGCAGATGAAATTGGGGATATTTACATATTGAAATATGAATCCAATGATAAATCAATCTAATTGACAATAAATAATGGAAAGTAAATTTAATTAAATTTTGGAAATTTAATATATATATACAGTTATAAACCCTAGCTCCATCCTATTGTCATTTGCTGTATATTCATTTCTTCATCTCCTTCTCCTCCTCAAATGGTTGCAAAACCTAGATCTACTTCAATCCAAATTTCAATGAAAATGCAAACACTTCAGAAAAATTCCACAAAAAAAAAATATGTTAATGTTCTCGAGGCACGTAATCTACTGGTGCAATTCGTTTTCTGTTTTGAACATTCGTTTGACCAGAATTAATTCAAACAGTCCGTGACCATTCATCATCGTCGTCGCAAACTTCATCGGATCGTCAAACCTTTTCTGGGTTTTGTAGAGTGGACGATGGGGATCGCATCTATATGGTTTGTGTGTCGTTTTATTTATTTTCAATTTTGAATTCAATCATCATTTTTCGCCATAACTTTCTCATACGAAGTCGGATTCACACGAAATTTATTTTGTTAGGATCGTAATTTAATTCCGGATTTGATGACGCTGGTTTGGACGAATTCCGAGAAGGGCGAATTTTTGGGTTTAAATCGAATTTAAATTCGATTTAAATTCCAAAGGTGAGTGTTTAAACCCACTCACAACTACTAGAAGCTTTTATGTTTGTTAAACTAATTTTAGAAATGAATAGAAATGTATTTATGAGTATTTGACATGTTTATTTTATTCATATCTGTTGAATTGCATTTATTTAATTTAACTGTTAATTTAATTAATTTATTTCGTATAAATTTACAGTTAAAATTTATTTGTTTGTATATGAACTGCTAGTTAACAGTTATATAATTTATTACTGAACATAGACTGTAGATTAATAGCTGTTAAATTTAATTTGAATAAAATTGCCAGTAATACCTGTTATGTAGTACCAAAAATAATATTGTTATTGATTGATACTGATTGATGATTGCGATTTGGATGATGGATGATGTTGATGAATGGATGTTTATTGTATATCATTAAATTGCAAATTATCATGCATATTTCATTTCATTCGGGATTGTGGTTTGAAATGATATACAACCGCAAAATTTTATATCTTTTAAATTGCGGATTGAAATGATAAATATCCGTATCACTTGACCATAGGATAGAAAATTATATACAGGCACCGCGGTATATATATAACTATTTAAAGGTGATTTCTATGGTTTGGATGGAATACGGTTTATAATAATCTTAAATTTTATATTGTATAAATATTATTCTTCCATATATATACATATGAAGTTGAAAATTTTGAAATTAAAAGGTGTATAAATCTCTTTATTAAAAATGGAAAAATTTTAAGAAAATGGAGTTTGATAATTTATATCATATGTTTAAATGTTAAGTTTGGAAATTTTAAGATATGATATTTATAATTGGATTTTTTCCAAGATAGATTGAAATGAATATTCTAGTATAATTTGAATTGAAAAAATATATATTTTATTACTAGAAATTGGAGTTCTTATTTATTTATGGATTTTATGTGAATATTCAAGACTAAATAATAGAACATTTAATTTAGTTGTAGGAATAAATTCCAACTTTAGTTTTGAAATATTAATACTCCAAATGGATATATATATATATATATATATATATATAAATTGAAGTGGTTTTGGAACTTGAGAGAGATAATACAAATTTTGGTTTAGACTTTAATAAAGAAATGTATTTGTAAAGCCATGAGAACTATTTTCTTTACAAAGTAACATTTAAGTTAAACCTTTTAATTCATATACCGTTGAATATCCAAACCATTCAAGTTTTAGAAGTTATGGTTTTAAATTATGATTTTCAAAATACTATGCTTTGAAAATATTTGATTTTCAGACGACATGAAGTTAAAGCATTTTGATTTTGGAAAAGAATTATATTTGGGATAAGTTATAAAATATGGTTTTGGGTTTTGAAATGATATCGTATTCATGGTTATGAAATGGAATGTTTATTCTGATTTTTAAAGTATAACCTATTTTTAAATGACCGCGGTGTTATAATAACGATGGGTTGGCAAAGAGACCGGGATCGGATATCTGACATACTCTCTGTCGATACCGAAAACCACTTTGACTAACCGTGTACGCGGTGGAGATTCCAGAATGAAGTAGGTGGTGGTGACGTTTCCTGTAAGGTAAATACGTGGACCCGACTCCCGTGAGTTGGCATAAGGTGGCTAAAACAGGAGCGATTCTCAGGCCAATGAGGTCATTCCTCTGATCGGACCCTCCTCTTCGATATTATACTTTGATTTTGGATTGATTCAGTGGCCACTTCTATATTTTGATTTTGGGGAGTTAGTCCGAGTTGGGCGGTAACTGCGGCTACGCGTTTCCACCAGCCTAGATAGCAATTGGTATATCTACCCTGGCATTGCCTAGTTGTGCCGTGTCACCTACCATACCGAGCCTTTACTACGAGTTTCTATTTGTGTCGTACCTATGGAGTATCCTCTGGTAGCTTCCCGATCAGGAGGTATTACGGTACTGCATAGACTATTGGCATTATTTGTGTTAAGGGCTATATGGGTAACCCCTTAACGCTATTAAAAAGTAAGTTTACTTTATAAATAGACACTATTATAATAGCGCAATATACTACATAGTAAATAGTTTAACGGATCCTTAGGGGATGTAAATCCCGAGCATCTCTTGAGTTACTGTACTCATATTTATTTCTGTTAATTTAACTCACATAAGATCTTTTAGTTCTGACTCGAGTGTTTTTGTCTTTTCAAATTCGCTCGGGTCAGTCCGAGCGTTTCAGGATCGAAGACTTTAGCTTTGAAGGACGAAGACGAAGGAGTCGTATTATTATTATCTATAGTATTGCACCACACTCATACTGTTCCGCTGCGTTGATTGTATTGGTAGGTGTAACTCTGATATTTATTGTATAAAGCAAATCAAGTGTTTGTAAACTGTTTTGAACTGTATATTTATTATTATATTTTATCCTTCCGCTGTGAGATTCTGTTTTGTTTTATTTCTTCTCTGTTTTCTTATTTACCCCATAACAATCCGCCCTTGCGTATGCTTTGAATTGGCACGTGTGTCGATTTAAAGTGTGCGAAAAGGCGGGATGTTACAGTTGGTATCAGAGCTTTGGTTTAGCGATAAACCTTGGCTTTGTGGGGTTTGACTCTTTATTAATAGGGTAGTAATACCCTATGGGAGTCGCTGAGTGTATATATATATATGAGAGAGCGTATTTGTTAGTATTAATAAAAGATTTTGATATTGTGTTAATCTGTTCCGCTTTGTATTTATAAATTCTGGTTGATGCATGTGATGCTATGTCATCAATAGGGATTTCTATACACTTAATAGGACAGACCGACATAATATTTGTTTTTAATATAGGTGAATGAAATAATTTTGCCTATTATATTTTCCATATATAAAAATATTTTTATAAAGATATATTTTGGTTGCTATAGTTGGGTGTTAGGTAATAAAAATATTTGTAATGAATTAAAGCTAAGTTGAATTTTAATAAATCAAATTAGAGATTTTAGAACTTAAGTCCGGGATTTTTGAAATCTTCTTTCAAAGGATTTATGAAATATAATGATTTGGTTTATAAATATTTTCTTATATAAATATTTAGTATAATTCGAAAGAATTGGTATAAGAGGATTTTGAAGAAAATAAGTTTGTACTTTCCTCTCTGTCGCTGGAAAATAATTTCGGTGATGACGGCCGCATCATCGACTTTCATTTTCGAGTTTCGAAGGGAAAGGCCACTGTAGTAAGTTCTACTGCAGATTTGTTTGAAATTATTTAAAATTTTAATTGTTTAAAGGTAATTAGAGATATAAAAGTTGTAAGAAATTAATTATCTATTATTTTAAAGTAATTTTGGAATTTGACCCGGTATTAATTCTTGAATTTCCATTAATTAGTTGTAAAAAAAAAAAATTTGAGGTTAGTAAAATAAAGGTTAAGTAATCAATGAATTAAAAGGGTTGAGATTAAACTTGTATAAGTTCTTTTGCTTTTTCTTTAACATAAATAACTTACCAAGTATAAAAAGTTGAAATGTAAATTAAGAGTGGAATAGAATATTATGCAAGTAGAATTTTTGGAAATAATGAAGTATTCAATAAATTACCGTTATAAATAAGAATTTAATGGTATTAACTTAAGTGATGATTGGAATTTTACTAAAATTAAAGGTTGTATTATTAATAGGTGATTTTAACCGTAAGAAAGTAAAAATGAAATTCCTTAATTTATAAAGTTTGATTGTAGGGTTATTAACTTAAGTACGCCTTAATTTCCCCTATTCTAATATAATAGAAAGTAGGAAAAATATAAATGACTGCAATCCATAGTTAATGAATGAGTAAAATCTTTCACTTATAGGAATGCAAGTTATAAGGTTAATAAATTAAGTGTAAGTAGAGGGTTACTGTAATTAAATATAATGGAAACTTCAACATTAAATAAATGAATGAGATTAAAGGTAAGTTGAAATTGTAGGTTATAAAACAAATATATATTAATTAAAGGAATGAAAAGAAACTTGTAAATTTTCACTTACATTCTTAAAATATATATAACTTACCATAAAATAAAAGTTGCAATTGCTAGTAAGAAAGTGTAAAGGGAAATCTTACAAGTGAAGCTTGAGGTAATTAAAGTATTCAATTAATTGCTGTTAAAACTTAAGCTAAATCGGAAATTTTACTATATAAGAAAGGTAAGTAGAATAAATGGGTGATATAAACTTTAGTCAATAAATTGGAACACAAATATGATAATTTTGTAATAAATGAAAATGAAAATTGTAAGAAGTAAAGGGATCACTCCATAAATGAAAGAAAGAAAATCAAACCATTGAAGCATGAGATAAATGTATAATAAATAAATTTGGGTGTTGGTTTGAATTGTGTTGTTTGATTTATGTTGTTGGGTAAGAAATTTGAAGTGGTTAAATGAATAAGTATCTATCTTTGTTCCATCTAAGACTGTTGAGTAAAGGATGCACTTGATAGTTAATTTCATTTCATACAAATTTCAAGTTTGAACCCAAACAACTATTTGTTTGATGGATTAAATGGTTGCTTTGTTTGTGTATGTATGTTGTTTGTAAGGTTGATGGTTGTTGAATTGTTTGGTTGATTAATGATTGAATCCACTTGAATAGTTCACTTTAAAATAAATAATATTTGAAATAAGATGTACTGTTTTATTCTTCCTTCTCCCTTCTTTTTCCTTTTCGGGGACGAAAAGTTTTGAGTGGGGGAGATTGTAACGACCCGTTGAAATTAATAATATTTAATAAATTAAATTAATATAATTTCTAATTTGTTTAAGAATAAATGTAGAAATTTGGTATAGTAGTTGTAACCTAGTGTAACAATAAAATTTTATGACAATAGATTTGGATAATGTAATTTGTCACTTTTTGTTAAAAGTAAATTTTAAAAAATCAATAAATGTTGAATCGAGAATATTAATAAAAAAATATTAACTAAAATGAGATTCATTAATATAAAATCAGTAGTAAAGATGTCACCTTTGGTTGTAATAAAGGTGAATGCTATTAGTGGATGTCAACACTTAATAAAATTTATTTAGAATAAAAAGAATTTAAATGCATGTTTGACTAGAATATTAAATTGATAGATTAAGCGTACGTAATTAGAATTTAACCCTATAAGATATGGAACTGAATGTATGAATATAATTTTGTAGAAATAGTTAATTAACAACTTATTTGTGCATACCCAATTTAATATAAATAACAAAAGGGCTAGCACTTGATGTGCCTAAGTATTAATATATTGGAACTATAATAAAATAGAGAGTTTGGTAGTAAATAGAAATAAAAAGACCGTTATTAACTAGTAAATTAATAAATGGATTCTAACAATAGGTAGTAATTAATGCGTGTATATTGGGCATTTGCGGATTACCAATTTTTCTACCTATTCATATAATTTATTTATGTAAATCTAAACCTACGGCAACATTTTGTTAATAAATGTTGGAAGTGAATTTGAATATATCAAAGGATAACAAGTGTTTAGGTTAACCATTTATTTTATTTAGTTAAGAAGGGAAATAGATTGAAATAAAGCTAATTTAATTTTTTTGGTTGTTAATGGGTATAGTTAAATAAGGAGAAGTTATAGAAAATAAAACGCGCACTAATGAGATGTAATATAATTCCAAAGTTATTTATACCCACAAATAGGTTAATTACTGTATAGAAAGAGTCTAAATCAATAAATGAATTTATTAAGATTACATTTATAATTTTATAACCTTTATGCTGATTTAAGTTCAATTAATTTATTTGATTAAATAGTGCAGTAGCGTAGTTTTGTGCGGTAGTTGAAATAGCTAATTCTTTTAGGTGAAGTTAAGGCTAATTCTATGTATATATTTGACCTATTGTTGATATAGATTCTAGGAAGCAGGATCTATTAATTAAATAGAGTATTAGATTCAATAATTGCATTTATCGCATAAATAAAGAGAATATAACGGTTAAAATTGGCGTTATTGAAATTAAAAAGGAATTGGGGAATAATAATTTGAAATCATTGCAATAGATATTAATTTAAGGTTACCTTAAATAAATGAAGGTAATAAATGGAGGATAGTGTAAATATCTTTATAATATGATGATTTGTGTAGTTAGGGTAGTTTTGATTTGTCATTAAGATGGAGGTTTTTATAAAATGTAATAAATGCAGTTTAAATTAAGGCATTGACGTTTGGGTATTTAAGAAGTGATAAACTAAAATTTATTTATTTATTTGAAAATTTGAAATCC
Organism: Allium cepa; assembly: GCA_030765085.1. Classification (NCBI taxonomy): domain Eukaryota; kingdom Viridiplantae; phylum Streptophyta; class Magnoliopsida; order Asparagales; family Amaryllidaceae; genus Allium; species Allium cepa. Next base: position 1,042,654,791 of record CM060941.1, on the reverse strand, counting down.
AATTTGTGGATTTATTGCAAATAAGTGAAATTTGTGTTTAACCATTACATCGATAGGAATAAATTAAATTTAAGGTTATATTAGTAAAATTTGGACTAGAGAAATGATATGAATCGGTTTTAGAAGCCTTAAATATAAAATGGGAAGTAGACGAGATTTCACGTTACAACCATTTTTAAAAAATCCTGATGTATGTAGAAATATTTATGAAATATAACGTAAACCAATGTTGAATCAAAAGAATAGAGTCAACACTTATTTATTCATTTAATGTGATATAACTACGAGTATGATTTATTGCAAATTACATGGAAATCTAATATATAGGACATTACCTAAAAAGGAAGAGTAGATAAAATTTATGATAAACATATTTGTATATGAAGGTTATTGATTTAAGGAGAAATTGGGCAAGTTTTATGTATTTGGGTTAAGTGCAACCTTTAATAGATAAATTTAGTGCAATTAAAGAAATTGACAATTAATATTTCGATAACCTAAAATTTGATGGGATAAGAACATTTGGGCAATGAAGGGATGACAAATATTAGCTATGATTCTAGAAGGAATTAAATAGATAATGGGAAGATTAAAATCAGGTTCTAAGCAATAATTATTAAATAACAGAAGTTTAGGAGTAAAGTGAGATAATTGAAAATTTTAATCATTCATATAAGTCATTTGTTTATTAATATGAGTTAGCTAATAAATTTAATTTGGGCAATACCTATATATTGGAAACACATTTGTAAAGTGTAATTAATTGAATTTGGTGAATTGGGAATGAATCCAAGGTTATAGGAATTGATGTAATACTACGCAAATAAAAGGTAACTGCATAAAATCAATGTTTCGTAATAAATTGTAATTGATAATTAAGTAGGAATGGGTTTGAATTTGACAAAAAGGAAAATTTATTATTTGCTTACCCATCTATTCAATCTATTAAATTTGATCAGATCCATTTGCAATTAAACAAATTTATTTACAAGTTAGTATGTATTTAGCTGATAACTATAAACCAATTAGGGCAATTGGGTATATATATATATTACCAGTTAAGTTATATAAGATAATGGTTGACTTAATTAAGGGAGTTTATGTAATAATTTCATTTATTTTGTAAGTGGAAATAAAACGTTAATGATAACAAGTATTCAAAATTTACCATATATTTAGTATATTAAGTATAATTGATAATCAACTGCAGCAAGTAATAAATAATAAATACGTAACGTTAAATGAAGTAATATTTGAAATTTAATATTTAGAAACTATGTAAATATAAGTGCAGATGAAATTGGGGATATTTACATATTGAAATATGAATCCAATGATAAATCAATCTAATTGACAATAAATAATGGAAAGTAAATTTAATTAAATTTTGGAAATTTAATATATATATATACAGTTATAAACCCTAGCTCCATCCTATTGTCATTTGCTGTATATTCATTTCTTCATCTCCTTCTCCTCCTCAAATGGTTGCAAAACCTAGATCTACTTCAATCCAAATTTCAATGAAAATGCAAACACTTCAGAAAAATTCCACAAAAAAAATATATGTTAATGTTCTCGAGGCACGTAATCTACTGGTGCAATTCGTTTTCTGTTTTGAACATTCGTTTGACCAGAATTAATTCAAACAGTCTGTGACCATTCATCATCGTCGTCGCAAACTTCATCGGATCGTCAAACCTTTTCTGGGTTTTGTAGAGTGGACGATGGGGATCGCATCTATATGGTTTGTGTGTCGTTTTATTTATTTTCAATTTTGAATTCAATCATCATTTTTCGCCATAACTTTCTCATACGAAGTCGGATTCACACGAAATTTATTTTGTTAGGATCGTAATTTAATTCCGGATTTGATGACGCTGGTTTGGACGAATTCCGAGAAGGGCGAATTTTTGGGTTTAAATCGAATTTAAATTCGATTTAAATTCCAAAGGTGAGTGTTTAAACCCACTCACAACTACTAGAAGCTTTTATGTTTGTTAAACTAATTTTAGAAATGAATAGAAATTTATTTATGAGTATTTGACATGTTTATTTTATTCATATCTGTTGAATTGCATTTATTTAATTTAACTGTTAATTTAATTAATTTATTTCGTATAAATTTACAGTTAAAATTTATTTGTTTGTATATGAACTGCTAGTTAACAGTTATATAATTTATTACTGAACATAGACTGTAGATTAATAGCTGTTAAATTTAATTTGAATAAAATTGCCAGTAATACCTGTTATGTAGTACCAAAAATAATATTGTTATTGATTGATACTGATTGATGATTGCGATTTGGATGATGGATGATGTTGATGAATGGATGTTTATTGTATATCATTAAATTGCAAATTATCATGCATATTTCATTTCATTCGGGATTGTGGTTTGAAATGATATACAACCGCAAAATTTTATATCTTTTAAATTGCGGATTGAAATGATAAATATCCATATCACTTGACCATAGGATAGAAAATTATATACAGGCACCGCGGTATATATATAACTATTTAAAGGTGATTTCTATGGTTTGGATGGAATACGGTTTATAATAATCTTAAATTTTATATTGTATAAATATTATTCTTCCATATATATACATATGAAGTTGAAAATTTTGAAATTAAAAGGTGTATAAATCTCTTTATTAAAAATGGAAAATTTTTAAGAAAATGGAGTTTGATAATTTATATCATATGTTTAAATGTTAAGTTTGGAAATTTTAAGATATGATATTTATAATTGGATTTTTTCCAAGATAGATTGAAATGAATATTCTAGTATAATTTGAATTGAAAAATATATATATTTTATTACTAGAAATTGGAGTTCTTATTTATTTATGGATTTTATGTGAATATTCAAGACTAAATAATAGAACATTTAATTTGGTTGAAGGAATAAATTCCAACTTTAGTTTTGAAATATTAATACTCCAAATGGATATATATATATATATATATATATATATATATATATATATAAATTGAAGTGGTTTTGGAACTTGAGAGAGATAATACAAATTTTGGTTTAGACTTTAATAAAGAAATGTATTTGTAAAGACATGAGAACTATTTTCTTTACAAAGTAACATTTAAGTTAAACCTTTTAATTCATATACCGTTGAATATCCAAACCATTCAAGTTTTAGAAGTTATGGTTTTAAATTATGATTTTCAAAATACTATGCTTTGAAAATATTTGATTTTCAGACGACATGAAGTTAAAGCATTTTGATTTTGGAAAAGAATTATATTTGGGATAAGTGATAAAATATGGTTTTGGGTTTTGAAATGATATCGTATTCATGGTTATGAAATGGAATGTTTATTCTGATTTTTAAAGTATAACCTATTTTTAAATGACCGCGGTGTTATAATAACGATGGGTTGGCAAAGAGACCGGGATCGGATATCTGACATACTCTCTGTCGATACCGAAAACCACTTTGCTAACCGTGTACGCGGTGGAGATTCCAGAATGAAGTAGGTGGTGGTGACGTTTCCTGTAAGGTAAATACGTGGACCCGACTCCCGTGAGTTGGCATAAGGTGGCTAAAACAGGAGCGATTCTCAGGCCAATGAGGTCATTCCTCTGATCGGACCCTCCTCTTCGATATTATACTTTGATTTTGGATTGATTCAGCGGCCACTTCTATATTTTGATTTTGGGGAGTTAGTCCGAGGTGGGCGGTAACTGCGGCTACGCGTTTCCACCAGCCTGGATAGCAATTGGTATATCTACCCTGGCATTGCCTAGTTGTGCCGTGTCGCCTACCATACCGAGCCTTTACTACGAGTTTCTATTTGTGTCGTACCTATGGAGTATCCTCTGGTAGCTTCCCGATCAGGAGGTATTACGGTACTGTATAGACTATTGGCATTATTTGTGTTAAGGGCTATATGGGTAACCCCTTAACGCTATTAAAAAGTAAGTTTACTTTATAAATAGACACTATTATAATAGCGCAATATACTACATAGTAAATAGTTTAACGGATCCTTAGGAGATGTAAATCCCGAGCATCTCTTGAGTTACTGTACTCATATTTATTTCTGTTAATTTAACTCACATAAGATCTTTTAGTTCTGACTCGAGTGTTTTTGTCTTTTCAAATTCGCTCGGGTCAGTCCGAGCGTTTCAGGATCGAAGACTTTAGCTTTGAAGGGCGAAGACGAAGGAGTCGTATTATTATTATCTATAGTATTGCACCACACTCATACTGTTCCGCTGCATTGATTGTATTGGTAGGTGTAACTCTGATATTTATTGTATAAAGCAAATCAAGTGTTTGTAAACTGTTTTGAACTGTATATTTATTATTATATTTTATCCTTCCGCTGTGAGATTCTGTTTTGTTTTATTTCTTCTCTGTTTTCTTATTTACCCCATAACAATCCGCCCTTGCGTATGCTTTGAATTGGCACGTGTGTCGGTTTAAAGTATGCGAAAAGGCGGAATGTTACAGTTGGTATCAGAGCTTTGGTTTAGCGATAAACCTTGGCTTTGTGGGGTTTGACTCTTTATTAATAGGGTAGTAATACCCTATGGGAGTCGCTGAGTGTATATATATATATGAGAGAGCGTATTTGTTAGTATTAATAAAAGATTTTGATATTGTGTTAATCTGTTTCGCTTTGTATTTATAAATTCTGGTTGATGCATGTGACGCTATGTCATCAATAGGGATTTCTATACACTTAATAGGACAGACCGACATAATATTTGTTTTTAATATAGGTGAATGAAATAATTTTGCCTATTATATTTTCCATATATAAAAATATTTTTATAAAGATATATTTTGGTTGCTATAGTTGGGTGTTAGGTAATAAAAATATTTGTAATGAATTAAAGCTAAGTTGAATTTTAATAAATCAAATTAGAGATTTTAGAACTTAAGTCCGGGATTTTTGAAATCTTCTTTCAAAGGATTTATGAAATATAATGATTTGGTTTATAAATATTTTCTTATATAAATATTTAGTATAATTCGAAAGAATTGGTTTAAGAGGATTTTGAAGAAAATAAGTTTGTACTTTCCTCTCTGTCGCTGGAAAATAATTTCGGTGATGACGGCCGCATCATCGACTTTCATTTTCGAGTTTCGAAGGGAAAGGCCACTGTAGTAAGTTCTACTGCAGATTTGTTTGAAATTATTTAAAATTTTAATTGTTTAAAGGTAATTAGAGATATAAAAGTTGTAAGAAATTAATTATCTATTATTTTAAAGTAATTTTGGAATTTGACCCGGTATTAATTCTTGAATTTCCATTAATTAGTTGTAAAAAAAAAAAAAATTGAGGTTAGTAAAATAAAGGTTAAGTAATCAATGAATTAAAAGGGTTGAGATTAAACTTGTATAAGTTCTTTTGCTTTTTCTTTAACATAAATAACTTACCAAGTATAAAAAGTTGAAATGTAAATTAAGAGTGGAATAGAATATTATGCAAGTAGAATTTTTGGAAATAATGAAGTATTCAATAAATTACCGTTATAAATAAGAATTTAATGGTATTAACTTAAGTGATGATTGGAATTTTACTAAAATTAAAGGTTGTATTATTAATAGGTGATTTTAACCGTAAGAAAGTAAAAATGAAATTCCTTAATTTATAAAGTTTGATTGTAGGGTTATTAACTTAAGTACGCCTTAATTTCCCCTATTCTAATATAATAGAAAGTAGAAAAAATATAAATGACTGCAATCCATAGTTAATGAATGAGTAAAATCTTTCACTTATAGGAATGCAAGTTATAAGGTTAATAAATTAAGTGTAAGTAGAGGGTTACTGTAATTAAATATAATGGAAACTTCAACATTAAATAAATGAATGAGATTAAAGGTAAGTTGAAATTGTAGGTTATAAAACAAATATATATTAATTAAAGGAATGAAAAGAAACTTGTAAATTTTCACTTACATTCTTAAAATATATATAACTTACCATAAAATAAAAGTTGCAATTGCTAGTAAGAAAGTGTAAAGGGAAATCTTACAAGTGAAGCTTGAGGTAATTAAAGTATTCAATTAATTGCTGTTAAAACTTAAGCTAAATCGGAAATTTTACTATATAAGAAAGGTAAGTAGAATAAATGGGTGATATAAACTTTAGTCAATAAATTGGAACACAAATATGATAATTTTGTAATAAATGAAAATGAAAATTGTAAGAAGTAAAGGGATCACTCCATAAATGAAAGAAAGAAAATCAAACCATTGAAGCATGAGATAAATGTATAATAAATAAATTTGGGTGTTGGTTTGAATTGTGTTGTTTGATTTATGTTGTTGGGTAAGAAATTTGAAGTGGTTAAATGAATAAGTATCTATCTTTGTTCCATCTAAGACTGTTGAGTAAAGGATGCACTTGATAGTTAATTTCATTTCATACAAATTTCAAGTTTGAACCCAAACAACTATTTGTTTGATGGATTAAATGGTTGCTTTGTTTGTGTATGTATGTTGTTTGTAAGGTTGATGGTTGTTGAATTGTTTGGTTGATTAATGATTGAATCCACTTGAATAGTTCACTTTAAAATAAATAATATTTGAAATAAGATGTACTGTTTTATTCTTCCTTCTCCCTTCTTTTTCCTTTTCGGGGACGAAAAGTTTTGAGTGGGGAGATTGTGATGACCCGTTGAAATTAATAATATTTAATAAATTAAATTAATATAATTTCTAATTTGTTTAAGAATAAATGTAGAAATTTGGTATAGTAGTTGTAACCTAGTGTAACAATAAAATTTTATGACCATAGATTTGGATAATGTAATTTGTCACTTTTTGTTAAAAGTAAATTTTAAGAAATCAATAAATGTTGAATTGAGAATATTAATAAAAAAATATTAACTAAAATGAGATTCATTAATATAAAATCAGTAGTAAAGATGTCACCTTTGGTTGTAATAAAGGTGAATGCTATTAGTGGATGTCAACACTTAATAAAATTTATTTAGAATAAAAAGAATTTAAATGCATGTTTGACTAGAATATTAAATTGATAGATTAAGCGTAAGTAATTAGAATTTAACCCTATAAGATATGGAACTGAATGTATGAATATAATTTTGTAGAAATAGTTAATTAACAACTTATTTGTGCATACCCAATTTAATATAAATAACAAAAGGGCTAGCACTTGATGTGCCTAAGTATTAATATATTGGAACTATAATAAAATAGAGAGTTTGGTAGTAAATAGAAATAAAAAGACCGTTATTAACTAGTAAATTAATAAATGGATTCTAACAATAGGTAGTAATTAATGCGTGTATATTGGGCATTTGCGGATTACCAATTTTTCTACCTATTCATATAATTTATTTATGTAAATCTAAACCTACGGCAACATTTTGTTAATAAATGTTGGAAGTGAATTTGAATATATCAAAGGATAACAAGTGTTTAGGTTAACCATTTATTTTATTTAGTTAAGAAGGGAAATAGATTGAAATAAAGCTAATTTAATTTTTTTGGTTGTTAATGGGTATAGTTAAATAAGGAGAAGTCATAGGAAATAAAACGCGCACTAATGAGATGTAATATAATTCCAAAGTTATTTATACCCACAAATAGGTTAATTACTGTATAGAAAGAGTCTAAATCAATAAATGAATTTATTAAGATTACATTTATAATTTTATAACCTTTATGTTGATTTAAGTTCAATTAATTTATTTGATTAAATAGTGCAGTAGCGTAGTTTTGTGCGGTAGTTGAAATAGCTAATTCTTTTAGGTGAAGTTAAGGCTAATTCTATGTATATATTTGACCTATTGTTGATATAGATTCTAGGAAGCAGGATCTATTAATTAAATAGAGTATTAGATTCAATAATCGCATTTATCGCATAAATAAAGAGAATATAACGGTTAAAATTGGCGTTATTGAAATTAAAAAGGAATGGGGGAATAATAATTTGAAATCATTGCAATAGATATTAATTTAAGGTTACCTTAAATAAATTAAGGTAATAAATGGAGGATAGTGTAAATATCTTTATAATACGATGATTTGTGTAGTTAGGGTAGTTTTGATTTGTCATTAAGATGGAGGTTTTTATAAAATGTAATAAATGCAGTTTAAATTAAGGCATTGATGTTTGGGTATTTAAGAAGTGATAAGCTAAAATTTATTTATTTATTTGAAAATTTGAAATCCAATTTGTGGATTTATTGCAAATAAGTGAAATTTGTGTTTAACCATTACATCGGTAGGAATAAATTAAATTTAAGGTTATATTAATAAAATTTGGACTAGAGAAATGATATGAATCGGTTTTAGAAGCCTTAAATATAAAATGGGAAGTAGACGAGATTTCACGTTACAACCATTTTTAAAAAATCCTGATGTATGTAGAAATATTTATGAAATATAACGTAAACCAATGTTGAATCAAAAGAATAGAGTCAACACTTATTTATTCATTTAATGTGATATAACTACGAGTATGATTTATTGCAAATTACATGGAAATCTAATATATAGGACATTACCTAAAAAGGAAGAGTAGATAAAATTTATGATAAACATATTTGTATATGAAGGTTATTGATTTAAGGAGAAATTGGGCAAGTTTTATGTATTTGGGTTAAGTGCAACCTTTAATAGATAAATTTAGTGCAATTAAAGAAATTGACAATTAATATTTCGATAACCTAAAATTTGATGGGATAAGAACATTTGGGCAATGAAGGGATGACAAATATTAGCTATGATTCTAGAAGGAATTAAATAGATAATGGGAAGATTAAAATCAGGTTCTAAGCAATAATTATTAAATAACAGAAGTTTAGGAGTAAAGTGAGATAATTGAAAATTTTAATCATTCATATAAGTCATTTGTTTATTAATATGAGTTAGCTAATAAATTTAATTTGGGCAATACCTATATATTGGAAACACATTTGTAAAGTGTAATTAATTGAATTTGGTGAATTGGGAATGAATCCAAGGTTATAGGAATTGATGTAATACTACGCAAATAAAAGGTAACTGCATAAAATCAATGTTTCGTAATAAATTGTAATTGATAATTAAGTAGGAATGGGTTTGAATTTGACAAAAAGGAAAATTTATTATTTGCTTACCCATCTATTCAATCTATTAAATTTGATCAGATCCATTTGCAATTAAACGAATTTATTTACAAGTTAGTATGTATTTAGCTGATAACTATAAACCAATTAGGGCAATTGGGTATATATATATTACCAGTTAAGTTATATAAGATAATGGTTGACTTAATTAAGGGAGTTTATGTAATAATTTCATTTATTTTGTAAGTGGAAATAAAACGTTAATGATAACAAGTATTCAAAATTTACCATCTATTTAGTATATTAAGCATAATTGATAATCAACTGCAGCAAGTAATAAATAATAAATACGTAACGTTAAATGAAGTAATATTTGAAATTTAATATTTAGAAACTATGTAAATATAAGTGCAGATGAAATTGGGGATATTTACATATTGAAATATGAATCCAATGATAAATCAATCTAATTGACAATAAATAATGGAAAGTAAATTTAATTAAATTTTGGAAATTTAATATATATATACAGTTATAAACCCTAGCTCCATCCTATTGTCATTTGCTGTATATTCATTTCTTCATCTCCTTCTCCTCCTCAAATGGTTGCAAAACCTAGATCTACTTCAATCCAAATTTCAATGAAAATGCAAACACTTCAGAAAAATTCCACAAAAAAAATATATGTTAATGTTCTCGAGGCACGTAATCTACTGGTGCAATTCGTTTTCTGTTTTGAACATTCGTTTGACCAGAATTAATTCAAACAGTCCGTGACCATTCATCATCGTCGTCACAAACTTCATCGGATCGTCAAACCTTTTCTGGGTTTTGTAGAGTGGACGATGAGGATCGCATCTATATGGTTTGTGTGTCGTTTTATTTATTTTCAATTTTGAATTCAATCATCATTTTTCGCCATAACTTTCTCATACGAAGTCGGATTCACACGAAATTTATTTTGTTAGGATCGTAATTTAATTCCGGATTTGATGACGCTGGTTTGGACGAATTCCGAGAAGGGCGAATTTTTGGGTTTAAATCGAATTTAAATTCGATTTAAATTCCAAAGGTGAGTGTTTAAACCCACTCACAACTACTAGAAGCTTTTATGTTTGTTAAACTAATTTTAGAAATGAATAGAAATTTATTTATGAGTATTTGACATGTTTATTTTATTCATATCTGTTGAACTGCATTTATTTAATTTAACTGTTAATTTAATTAATTTATTTCGTATAAATTTACAGTTAAAATTTATTTGTTTGTATATGAACTGCTAGTTAACAGTTATATAATTTATTACTGAATATAGACTGTAGATTAATAGCTGTTAAATTTAATTTGAATAAAATTGCCAGTAATACCTGTTATGTAGTACCAAAAATAATATTGTTATTGATTGATACTGATTGATGATTGCGATTTGGATGATGGATGATGTTGATGAATGGATGTTTATTGTATATCATTAAATTGCAAATTATCATGCATATTTCATTTCATTCGGGATTGTGGTTTGAAATGATATACAACCGCAAAATTTTATATCTTTTAAATTGCGGATTGAAATGATAAATATCTGTATCACTTGACCATAGGATAGAAAATTATATACAGGCACCGCGGTATATATATAACTATTTAAAGGTGATTTCTATGGTTTGGATGGAATACGGTTTATAATAATCTTAAATTTTATATTGTATAAATATTATTCTTCCATATATATACATATGAAGTTGAAAATTTTGAAATTAAAAGGTGTATAAATCTCTTTATTAAAAATGGAAAAAATTTAAGAAAATGGATTTTGATAATTTATATCATATGTTTAAATGTTAAGTTTGGAAATTTTAAGATATGATATTTATAATTGGATTTTTTCCAAGATAGATTGAAATGAATATTCTAGTATAATTTGAATTGAAAAAAATATATATTTTATTACTAGAAATTGGAGTTCTTATTCATTTATGGATTTTATGTGAATATTCAAGACTAAATAATAGAACATTTAATTTGGTTGAAGGAATAAATTCCAACTTTAGTTTTGAAATATTAATACTCCAAATGGATATATATATATATATATATATATATATATATATATAAATTGAAGTGGTTTTGGAACTTGAGAGAGATAATACAAATTTTGGTTTAGACTTTAATAAAGAAATGTATTTGTAAAGCCATGAGAACTATTTTCTTTACAAAGTAACATTTAAGTTAAACCTTTTAATTCATATACCGTTGAATATCCAAACCATTCAAGTTTTAGAAGTTATGGTTTTAAATTATGATTTTCAAAATACTATGCTTTGAAAATATTTGATTTTCAGACGATATGAAGTTAAAGCATTTTGATTTTGGAAAAGAATTATATTTGGGATAAGTGATAAAATATGGTTTTGGGTTTTGAAATGATATCGTATTCATGGTTATGAAATGGAATGTTTATTCTGATTTTTAAAGTATAACCTATTTTTAAATGACCGCGGTGTTATAATAACGATGGGTTGGCAAAGAGACCGGGATCGGATATCTGACATACTCTCTGTCGATACCGAAAACCACTTTGACTAACCGTGTACGCGGTGGAGATTCCAGAATGAAGTAGGTGGTGGTGACGTTTCCTGTAAGGTAAATACGTGGACCCGACTCCCGTGAGTTGGCATAAGGTGGCTAAAACAGGAGCGATTCTCAGGCCAATGAGGTCATTCCTCTGATCGGACCCTCCTCTTCGATATTATACTTTGATTTTGGATTGATTCAGTGGCCACTTCTATATTTTGATTTTGGGGAGTTAGTCCGAGTTGGGCGGTAACTGCGGCTACGCGTTTCCACCAGCCTAGATAGCAATTGGTATATCTACCCTGGCATTGCCTAGTTGTGCCGTGTCACCTACCATACCGAGCCTTTACTACGAGTTTCTATTTGTGTCGTACCTATGGAGTATCCTCTGGTAGCTTCCCGATCAGGAGGTATTACGGTACTGCATAGACTATTGGCATTATTTGTGTTAAGGGCTATATGGGTAACCCCTTAACGCTATTAAAAAGTAAGTTTACTTTATAAATAGACACTATTATAATAGCGCAATATACTACATAGTAAATAGTTTAACGGATCCTTAGGGGATGTAAATCCCGAGCATCTCTTGAGTTACTGTACTCATATTTATTTCTGTTAATTTAACTCACATAAGATCTTTTAGTTCTGACTCGAGTGTTTTTGTCTTTTCAAATTCGCTCGGGTCAGTCCGAGCGTTTCAGGATCGAAGACTTTAGCTTTGAAGGACGAAGACGAAGGAGTCGTATTATTATTATCTATAGTATTGCACCACACTCATACTGTTCCGCTGCGTTGATTGTATTGGTAGGTGTAACTCTGATATTTATTGTATAAAGCAAATCAAGTGTTTGTAAACTGTTTTGAACTGTATATTTATTATTATATTTTATCCTTCCGCTGTGAGATTCTGTTTTGTTTTATTTCTTCTCTGTTTTCTTATTTACCCCATAACAATCCGCCCTTGCGTATGCTTTGAATTGGCACGTGTGTCGATTTAAAGTGTGCGAAAAGGCGGGATGTTACACAGACCATCTCAATGCTGCTCGAAACCAAATCGAGCAGTTCACCACTTTCAATGAAAAAACCCGGTCCCCATTCACCTTGCGTCGTCGATATCGACCCCTAAAACCCTCGTCACTTCATCTGGATCCTCATCTGACCTCCTCTTTCTATTCCCCCTCCATCGAACCACACCGACGCCACCTCTTTGCTGCACTAGCCGGAAACCCAAACTCGACCCGACACAGCCCTAAAACCCTACTTCGTCATCGCATCGCCACCACGACGATCTAAAAATCAAGCCACTATTTTTCCTACGACCCCCAGCCAAATAGCGTCCTCCAGCCACAAACTCGACGCCTAAAAACTTCGCGATCATCGAAAACCACCCAATGACTGATCTCCGTTCAACTCACTTCACCCCATCATCCACGCCACTAAAAATCGAAACAAGACCACCAAAAATCATTATTTTCAATGACGAACCTGTTGAAACTTAGAATTAAAAAGGTCGATTTCCTAAGATGTTTAATTTTCCACTGTAAATCTTCTTCTTTCCAGTAAATACGATATAACTTCACATGCAAACATTTTTAAAAATTGGATTTCTTTATTTCAAACAAATTACCTTTAATTATCATAACTTAAAAGTGTTTAAGTAAAGGGATAATGAAATTTGAATGGTTTGAGCCTGTTAAAACAAGAACAGGGGCCATAACTATATATGCATGCATTTACATACTTATACACCCGGTCACACACTATTTTCCATCCATGCAATACATATTAAAGACATTTCCACTATTAAATCTTACATGCACATGTTGTAAAGAAGGTTAAGCTTTTAAAAGAGAACTTTCTCATAGTAGATCTTTTTTTTTAAACAGAACTAATGCTTTTAAAAAAAAAACTGCTTACTTGTTAACTCACTTATATATATGTATACATCTTAACATATAGTTGAACATATTCTAGACCCAGATCCCAGATTTAACAAAAATAGTCAATTAACATATAAGTATAATAATCAGTAAGAAAATAAAGATGTTTACTCACTTGTTAGATTTTGAACAGAGGAACAAAGTCCTGCTTTGGAAAAGAAAACCGCTAGCTTGATTCTTGATCCGATCTTCCTTTTAAGTTGAGCTTGAATTTGTACTTTGTTTACTTTGCTTGGTTGTAAAAATGGTGGAGTTATTTGTTTTCTTTTTATTAAAAATGAAGAAATCTATTTTAAAGAAGAATTTGACACCTGTGAGTTTGATGAATTAATGTGTCTCCTTAGCGTACAAGTGTCCTATATGTTAATTTTTATTTATAATTTTTATTTATTTATTTCATTATAGATAGCTAATATATTTTTCTTAATATATATTTCAATCTCTAACGCATATATTCTTATTTCACTATATTTCTATTTTTATTTTAAGCTTAAGTTATTAATATTTTAATTAATAACCACATATATGCTTATATTTACTATTTAAAAATGTAAGGTTTAAATTATTTTTGAAATAAAAGTATGACCTTGGAATAAAAATATAATTTTGGAACATTAAAATATTTATATGAATTTTTGATATTATATATATATATTTATATCCATACTTTTAAAACTTTCCTACACTTCATTTCATAGGGCATATACATACATACACACACACACACACACACACACACACACACACATATATATATATATATATATATATATATATATATTAGTTTTTGGATGTTTAACTTAACTTAAATTGTGGAGTTTGTATATACTTTATTATTTGTTTCCTACAAGATATATCATATTTAGAGGTTCTATAATTCAATGTTTATTATAGTTTTCAAATCAATTTATATATATCCAGATATTTTAATTATCGGGAATTTATTTGTTCGACCAATAAAATTATATTTCTAGTAATTTAATCTAGTTAATTACCAATTAATGACCGTTAAATATCCAGGTCATCACATGCCCGGAGGTGAGTGATTGTGATTATTTTAAGATTTCTTTAAGTAATTTAAAATAATAGAGTTTCCAGTAGTTGTACTATGATTTTTGAAATAGCCTTTTCTAGTAATTATTTACAGTTTTTAATTAGTTTCAGGCTATTCAGCTATTCCTTTATGTAATCTAGTATTATTTCAGTTAATTACAAATTATTACAATTAGACATAATTTTTTATTAATTTATAGTCTATTTATAGTGTTTAAGTTTATTTACTGTTATTTATTTCTTATTTACATCTTTTTGACATTTTGGATTTTATGCAAGCGTCTATTCTCTTTATTTCCCTTTTCTACATGTATGGATTAGAATAAATTGAAAGCGCATATGGATTTTATAAGTAAGAATATTAAATAAAGAAAATGAGATGTAAATTATAAAGACTGTAATAAATAATGGAACTGGACTGAAATTACGCCTAAGTATAATTAGAATTGGACTAATTAAAGATAATTGACATGGTTATAACTTAGAATTATAAGTAAATGAAGTAAAAGATGAAAGAAGCTTATTTTCACAATTAGTCCTTGGGTTAAGTAATAAGCATGATAATACATAGGTTATAATAATAAGAAAAAGATTAGAATAGGGCTTACTTTAAGGCTTGGGATAAATTAATAAATATAGAAAGTAAAAATGGTAATAAAGGCTTATTTAAATAATTTATCTAAGTTAATAAGCAAAGATGAAAGTAGGATCTGTACCAAATAGCATTCCCTAGGGCACGCTTATGCTAAGAATGGTAGTAATTGGTCAAATAAAAGTCCAAATCATGGGGATTTGGATAAGGGGCGAACTAGATATTATTTGGACGAAGGTCCAGTACCAACAGCATTTCCTCTATTTTTCTATGGACACATGCTGATCTTTCATTAGCCTGAAGTGAGATGAGGGGCACGTTATGCTGTACGATGGACGTAATAAGAAGACCCAATAGGTGGACCAAAAGGTAGCATAGGCATGGTGGCAGTTACGCGTGCGACTTCCATTCGGGTTCTCAGTAATAGCTATGAGTTCCAAGCGCTTTGTATGGTGTCTTAATAGGCACCATTGCCTTCTGTGTAGGTAGCTATATATGTCGTCCGGACCCTCGGTAGTTGCTATATGTATCTTCCGTAGATACCATTGGCTGCTGTGTAGGGAGTATATAGCAGTTGGTCCATAAAAAAGGTCTATGGAGTAGCAAGCCGATCAAAAAGCGTAGAATTAAAGTCACGTCCTAATTACAGGATTAGGAATTCAGCCTAATTAAATCAGAATAAGTGCAAGCAACCAAAGTTAACCTATCTTAAGCAATATTTAATCGTATTTATTTCCAGTTTATCTCTTTCTTATTTGCTTTTGTTACCCTTATTTATGCTAGAATGTTGTAGAGTCCATTACTTCTATCTTTCTTAAAGACTCTGGTAATTAATATCATTCACCAGACTTTTAGTTTGACTCACTCCTCTATTTTCTTCTTTTTCCCCCTTAGGCAATCAAGGAAGAACCTTAAAGATTATCGCAGCTTGGAGTTCTTCTTGGAGGAGACTTCTTCTATGTACTTCTTTTATTTTCAGCTTTTGTTTATTTATGAGAGATATTACATACTCTGATTTTGAGACAATGAATTTTCATTTCATAAGACATGATGGGTTTTGAATGCTGTATTTGGCATGTGACTTATGAATTATTCTGAAGTTTTTTTCAATTAAATACTTATTTAGTTTCTGCTGCTTCTATCTTTTTTTCTTATGAATCTTTGTCTCTATTAGTTTCAGTTATACCTATAACGCACCATGCCTTTCAATGTATCTTTTATGGTATATTAAGAGGTGTGGGGTGTTTCAGAACACCTGGGCCTTGGTGGGGTAAACTCATTAGAGATAGGGCAAGTGATACCCTAGAATCAGTTTGAGTGTGTATAAATAATAGCGCGCACTTGTTAGTGCTATAAAAATGTTTCATATTGTGTCGATTGATCTGTTGAGTGATTTATGAATTCTGATCGAGATGTAGGACACCACGATATCGGTAGGGGTTTCTAAACACTTGGACATGGCAAACCGAAACGGTATTATTTTTGAAAATTTGGTAAATGAAATAATTTTACCTAGGATTATATTTTATATATAAAAGAATAATTTTCGAAAATTGATGTAGTTATCTATGATGTGTTTGTTGTTAGGGGATGCTATTATTTAACTATTATCAGTTATTGTTTGATTAATTGTAATCGGCCAGTTTTCGAGCATTTATTATTTGATTATATTAAATATGAACATTTTATGAATTAAGTTTCACAGTTTGACTATAAGGCGTTCGATGATAATTTTGGAATAAAATTTAATTTTAGTAAAAGTAGTTTATGATGGGCATTTGTGGAATGGTTTTACATGCGTATGGTTTATAAATAAAAAGGGATTTAAAATTAAAATTTTGAGAGCTTAAATCATGGTATTTGTGGAAATTGTTTTCAAAGTTTTGGAGAAAATAATAATTGTACTATTTGGAAGTATGTATGAATAGAAATAATTTTAATTTTTTTTAGAGAGGATAGAAAGCACTGAAATCACTTCTGCTGTTGAAAATAATTCTGATGATGACTACAGCATCATCGATGTTCATTTTTGAGTTTGTAAGTAGGGGATGCTACCATATTAATTTGCTATAGAGTTTTTTTGGTAAAACATATTTGATTTGAAATCCTAAAAGTATGTTGATATAAAAAAGAAGATATGTATATTATTATTATTTCAAAATGGTTTGAAATAAAACGTAAGGTTTAGTTCTTCAGTTTTCTATAATTAATTTTATGGATGCATGTATCATCTCTACTACTAATAAAGAAAATTGATTGAACTAATTTACTCGATGTCGTTTTGAAATTCCAAAAATGTCTTGCTTTCCGTTTACGTGTTTGCACTCAAACAAAATATCAACGTATACAATAATACAAACAGCCCGTGTGCAAAGCACGTGTCCATACTAGTATGCATTAGGGTAGTTTGGTTTATGCATCTCATTTTAATATTTGTTTGACAATTTTCATCTGTTAAAATGAAATGGAATATTTGACAATTTTGGACAGTGGAAAGCTTTTGAATTAGTTGAACACTTGATCCAGATTCGAGTATATGATTTCGAGATGATTTCGAGGAGATTAATATTGATCCAAATAAGGATTTTTCACTTGATTCTTGATGGTGAACACTTGATTCAAGTTTTTCATATGATTTTGAAGTTTCTATCATAGTATATGCCTATACAAGGAGAATGGAGGTTTCTAATCGAGGAACCTGATTGGTGCCATACTAAGGAAGTCGAGTGAGTGATACTGTAATGATCCATAATTTTCGATAATTAAAAATTTATTAATTTAATAAGATATTGTGATTTAATGTTGGAAGAAATAAAAATTTGTGATTTAAAAAGAAGAATATAACTGAAATAAAGTGATATGGTATAAATTTAAGGTAACTAATAACTGGTTTAAATGTAATTCCGGTTAATTAAAAGAATTAAAGAGTTATAATTGATATAGGCTGTAAATAAATTATAGTTATGTATGTATTAATGGATAATTAAATTAAAAGAGTAATTGATAATTCAAATGTCGATTAATTAATGAAATAAGGTGCAATTAATTGTAATTGATAATGGTAGTGGGGTACTAATAGTTATAACTATTATTTGTAAATAATAAACTTACAAAAGTGTTAAATATAAAAATGGTAACAATTGTTATTTGGTACCAATCAATTTAATCAATTGCAATTGAATGTCATTAAATTTTACATTAATGTGAGTTAAGACAATAACTGAAAATTGTGAATGTAATAAAATGAATAGAAATATTAATTATATTCATAACGTAATAATTGATTTGATAAAATAGTGAAATCAAGATAAGTAAATCAATTTGGGGTTTTAAATTTTAATTAATGTGTGAAATTGACAAAATTCAATATAATTGAAATATAGTAGTTAATATAAATAAAAGATGGAAATCGGTGGATATTAATGTAATGAAATATAAAACAATGTTAACTATGTTAATAGAGTAATAATTGATTGAATAAAAAGGGTTGAAACCAAATTTAATCAATTTATTGGAATTAAATTATAATTAATTGGATTTAATTACAGTTGAAGTTGAACACGATAATTAGTAAATAATTGACATTGAATTGATATGTAAATTTGTTTTAAACTATTATAGATGTCTAAGAAATCAAAAGTGACGAAAAATTTGTTAGTTTATAAATTTTAAGTGAAAAGGTGATTTAATTAATTAATTAATAATTTATTTAATTAACGTGAAAATAGCCATTTTGTCCACTGACTCGGATTTTTACGAATCCAGTTTCATCGGATCCGTAACGTTGAATTATTATGGGATTTCAAGTTTCGTAGTGATCGTACTTGTCGTTCGATCATACGGACTCGAAACGCCTGTAAATTAATTCAATTGAAATCAATTTGAAATAAAATAATTTTAAAATCTAACTTCTTCATACGATGGAATTAGGACTTGAAACCTTTTCCATTGAGTTTAAAAAATCAAAAACATCCATTTCGAATATGAGATGATCTATTTTCATTTCAGGGTCAGAATGAGCTTTTTGGGTCGCGTAGTCGTTTCGATCCAACGCTGCTTATATATAGGCTGTTATATACCCTAATTGTTTCACATATTATTGTTTCTGTACGTACATCTTCTTCCTCCTTCTCAAACCTAATTCTCAAATTCCAAAACCGAATTTCAAAAAAAACCGGAATATTTTTTTCACGTTTACTTCGATTCGAGAAGAGGTTTACTTAGAGTTTCAGAGGAGAAAACCCTGGAGCGACTTGGAGTTAGAGAGAGTTCGAGGCCAACAAGTCGAATCTGGGCACGCTTCGAGTTCTAGAGGCGAAAACCCTAGAGCGACTTCAGGTCAGGAGCCAAATGACTCGGGTCTTGTGTCATTTTTGCAAAAACTCAGAGCAAACACCGGGTAATTGAGGGGTGACTCGAAGTAAGACCCAAAGTCGAAATTATCCAATCTTCTATCGTTAATAACTTTTGCATACGAGCTCGGATTCACGCATGATTTTCTCCATTGAGATCATATCAAAATTCTGGACATTTTGAAACTGGTTCGGTCGAATTCCGAGACTGTTGTATTTTAGGCCCTAAATTCGATTTCAAATCGATTTGAAATCGAAGGTGGGTGTTTTAACCCACTCACAATTACTAAACTATCTTATGTTAGTTAAAACTAATGTATGATGTGATTAGAAATTAATTAATTGATGTTTGGATGTTTAAATTATCATTCTGGTTAAATTTGACTTTTATTGCATTTTGATCATCGTTTAAATTAAATATTGAATTTGAATTGTCAATTTAACACCTGTAGTGATTATCAGTTATTTATTGATGTTTATTGGTTGATTTGGATGATGATTTTAATGGATGTTGTATTTTATATTGTTATAACACTACAAGTTCCCTATGGGTTGGATGATACATACCCGAATGATCTACATATTAGGAAAAAATCTTATGGGTTGAAATGATAGGCTCGAGCGATTTATGGATTTTATTTAATTCGGGATTACGGTTTGAAATGATATATAACTGTAAAATTTTAAATTGCTGATTGAAATAATAAATATCTATATCACTTGACCTTAGGGTAGAAAATTATATATGAACACCGGATTGGTTAGATTAAAAGATTTTGGAATCTTTAAATTTTGAATCCAGTTAACTATTATTTTGAAATGGAAATTGATTTATATAAATTGAATTATTTTCGATAATCCAAGTGTTAATGCTGAAATTGGAATTTGATTTAAATAAATTGTTCAAAGGATTTGAAATTGGAATTTAAAAGTTAAAGTGTCAAAAATAAATGAATTTATTGGAATTGAAAGGAAAAGGTTTGGATATAACTTTGAAATCTACTTAAACTAATTTAAACTATTTTATTAATTTAACTATTTCAATTTATTTTAATCTATTACAACTTATTTAATCCAATTTAACCTATTTACCTATTTTAAATTAATTAAATTTATTTAATCTATTTTAAATCCATTTAAAATAATTTGAAATTACTTAATTTATTTTAAATTTATTTAATTTATTTAAAAATCTACTTAACATAATTTAAATCTATTTAATCTATATTTAATCTATTTAATCAATTTAAACTAGTTAAATAAAATTTAAATCTATTCGAACTATTTTATTATTTAAATTTATATAAACTACTTTTAAACTATTAAAACTATCTATGACCATCTAAACTATTTTCTAAAATTGCAAACTAGGTAAATTTGAAGTATTTATATTTGAATTTGTAATGATGATACAACTTAAGTTAGAATTTGGAATTTAAACCCTTTTGTGAAATGACATATTTGAGTGAATTAAATGATTTTGGAATGAAGAATTAATTAACAGAACTTGTCAAAAATTTCAAAGTGAATGTGAATTTCAAAGTGAATGTGAATTTCAAAGGTGAGTATGATTTGAAAGTAATTATGATTTGGAAGTGAACATGATTTTAAAAGTGAATATAGTTGAAGTGAATATGATTTCGAATGAGATACGATTTGAAATTGAATATGATATTTTGATATAAATTGTGAATTGACTTTTGAAATGAAAAAGAACCATCCGGTGTGAAATAAGTGTTTGGTTGTTAAAGAGACCGGGATCAGATATTTTCATACTATCTGCCAATACTGAAAATCACTTTAACAAATGTATATGTGGTGGAGATTCCAAAAATGAAGTAGGATGGTTTGGTGAATGATTCTGTATGAGGTATTTATGTGACCCTGACTCCCGTAAGTCAGCTTGATGTGGCTAAAATTAGAAGCTACGCCGGGCCAAGTGAAGTCATTCCTCCTATCGGGCACACTTCTTCGATACTATATTCTGACTTTGTGATTGATTTGGTGGCCACCCTTGATTTTGATTTGGGAGAGTGTTTCGAGGTGAGCGGTAGTAGCTGTTATGCATTACCACTAGCCCAGATACGCAAATGGTACATCTACCCTGGCATTGCCTCGAGTGTCGTGTCGCATGCCCTATCGCGTCTTCTACGAGTTTGTTTTGTACCATACTATGAGTGCCCTCTGATAGCCCTCCAGTTTACCGAGGAACTACGATACTGTATAGACTATGGGAATACATAAAAATGTGTTAGGGGGGATATGGGTAACGCCTTAATTCTATTTTAATACTTTTACTTTACTGTAGACATTTTATAACAGCGTATTGTACTACATAGTAGATAGTTTAATGGATACTTAGGAGGTGGGAATCCCTAACATCACTTAATTTACTACACTCACGTTAGACACTGGATAAGAGATGTCAAACCCCGTAAAAAAATTGACGCCATTACACTCATATTTACCGTTAATTTAACTTACATAAGATCTTTGAGTTTTGACTCGAGTGTTTGGTCTTTTCAATTCCCTCGGGTCAGCCTGAGCTTTTCTGGGTTTAAGACCTTATTCTAGAGGATGAAGACGAAGACATGTACTATTATTATTTAATATATTTATTCCATTGCGTCATGTCGTTCCGCTGCATTTATTTATTTATCTGTTCTTGTTGTTTGTAACTCTGATTCTATATTGTATTAGTATAATCAAATTTATTTGTAAACAGTTGCATGAACTGTTATTTGATTATTATATTTTGTCATTCCACAGCAAGATTCTATATTTATTTTATTTCTTTCTCTTTTTCTTATTTACCCCATAACAATTGCCCTTTTGAATGGTTTGACTCTGACACGTGTGTCTTCTTAAAACGTCCAAAAAGGCAGTTCGTTATAGATACTAGTTTGGAAGTGAAATTTATGTGATCGAGCAAGCAATCAGATTTGATATTGTGTATGGATGGCATATGTAGATCATACGAGCTTAAAATATATTTTACTATTTTATTTGTTGCGTTTAACTCTCTTTTGGGTTATATAAGTGAGATTAAGGTATATGGAAGCAGAAGCTTGCTACTTTTTTTCATGAGTAGAGTTTGATCACTTCGAAATTAGTATGTTTTATTGCTTAACAGGTGTGTTCGCTATGTGACATATACACTCTATAAGATATATCATAAATATATATAGTTTTGTATTGTCTCCAGATATGAGAGGTCGTAGATATGGGCTTATATTTACATTGTGATTTTTCAGACTCAGCCGCGCAAAGAAGATGCTATCGAATTTTTTTATAGCATATGCGATTTTAAAAGATTAATAACTCATTTTAATTAATTGATTTTGAAAGCTTAAGGGTTTAAGGACATTTTCTTTCTTTGAAAATTTTGGGACGAAATTCTTTTAAAGGGGGAGAATATAACAACCCGAAATTTTTAACGTTTCGTGTAGGAACATTTAATTTACTTGAATATTCAAGTTTTGTTCAAATTTGATAAATAATAAGGAAATCAAATTGTAATAAAAATGACTTGATTTTAAATGACGTATTTTTAAATCAATTTATAGGATTTTTCCATAATTTAATTTGAAAAATATTGAAATTTTCGTTTGACATATTTTTCGGCAAACGTCGTTATTTTTGAAATTTCGCAGAATAAGATAATCAGTGTATTTTATTGTTGTTTTGTGATCGTGTCGCATTTTGTGTGCGGTCGTATTTTTGTTTTTATTATTCATGATTCGTACGCGAACGAAATTCTACGTAGCGAAGTGCCAGAAATTATAACACAAATTAAAGCCTACACTTACGTTTTTTCACTTTTTCATTTTTCCTCTCTTAGTTTTCTTTTTCCTCCTCTCTCTCTTATTTTCATGTACAGTGAAAAATGAAAATGGCCTCCTCCTGATAATAATCAAAATCAAATGCTACACCCAACGAAAAATTACGAAAGTAGTTCAATGTGTTCGTATTGGCAAGATCTTCTAATGCATGTGTGTAACGACCCGTAATTTCGCTACTTTGAGAATAAGAGATTTCGTTCGTTTTAAGTTTAAAAAGAAGTTTAGATCTTAAAATAAATATGTTATATATAATAAATAATTATCTATTCTTATTGTTAATAAATTAAAAAGTATAAATTTGGATTTTTGAACAAATCGACAAAAGTTAAGTTTTGTTAATAATAAATAAAGGCTTAAATAAATGAATTTAAATATTTATTAAAAAAGGTAAATCTTATTTAAATAATTCTAATAAAGATAATAAAAGTAAATTTATATATTTAAAAGTATGTTAATAATCGTTTTACAATAATAACCAAAATTTATCGCATTTTGTCAGTTTTACATACACTGTAAAATCAGAGATTTTGATATTAATTAAAGATAATTTTAAAATATAAAGAAACTTGTTTTAATTTATTTAAAGAAGTAAAAAGTTTATTTTAAAGTTTGGTTTACTTCAATATATAGCTTAATAAAAACGTCAAATTTTGACTGTAAAATTTGTCGTCATAAACGTCGTTTTCAACCAAAACAAGTTGTCGACAAGTTGTTGCAACTTGATACATTTTATAACTTATAAATACAAGTTTACAAATTATTTAAACACTTTCCATTTAGCACTAAAAGACAAAAGGAGTTTACTTTTGAAAAGTTTAAATAAATATATAAAAAGTAAAAAGTATGATCTGACATATTTAAAAATGATTAAAGCTTTTATAAAATAACATCATTACATTACTTCTCATCTCATTAATGAGATGTTATGCTTATGCATAGAAAAAGAGCAAATGAAAAAGTGAAAAGAAAGCTAACTTAAAGAATTAATGATACATACATCCATGCATTTAATGCAAATCAAATCAATACAAAGTCTTCTCTTTAAAATGCAAAATTTAAGAAAGTAATCGTTTCTATCTTTAACATCACTATTAATGCTTAAGTCACATCACTTATGGAAAAGGAGTAAATATTATTTTAACATTTTAAAGTGTAAGAAAAAGAGGTAAACATTCATTTCTTAAGTACAAATTTAAATCAAACCATTTCTTCTCCACTGAGCAAAGGTCAAATCAAGGGTAGAAAGGTAAATTAAAAAGTCAAAAAGTAGAGAAGGGTATTTTAATCATTTGCTATCCAAAGCTCAAATATAAATATGCATCCATACCTTTCATTTTTCACACTTCATTCTCTACCTTCTTCATTTTCACCTTCCTCTTCACCTTCATTTCATGGCTTCCCACCTTCATTTTCCTTCTACCTCTAAGCCATTCACCTTCTACAACTTATACTCCTCCTCCAAAGTACGAAAACCCTCTCCACCCTCGGCCAAAATCATCTACACACCAAAATCGAGCCTAGCTTCCACCTACCCACCCCCTACACCCCAAGGTCGAGCCCACACACCACAAACCCGAGCCACCTGAGCCAAGCCGAGCGCCTCCACTCCAAACCCGAGCACCACACACCAAAAACCCGACCCATACACTCCTACACCTCCTACACGCCATACCCAATGCCACATCCTCCTCCACACCAAGGCCGTACTCCCTCTCTTCCATATAAAAAACAAAAGAAAAGAAAAAGAAAAGAGAAGAGAAGAAAAGGAAAACAAAAGAAAAACAAAAGCGTTCGGAAAGGAAACGGCAAAAGGCAAGACGTTGGAAATAGCACGTTAGCGAGAGACGGAAATCTTACGTTAAAGTTTGACGGAGTGGATATGAAGGCGAGAAATACTCACCGCTTTTTGAATTATATTGATTATCATGCTTAATTGTTATGTTAGATAATCACTATTTGATGATATGGATGTTTGATTGATTGTTTGAATATGTTGGATAATCCGCAGTAATGTTATGACATTTACCGTATTGAATATGTTAGTGTTATATGATTATCGTATGGTTGTGATGATAATTTGGACATCAAATTTCTATTAATTAAGTAATCCCTTTGTTTAATAAGACCCTATTTTAGTAATATGAGAAATTGTGGAAAATAAATCTCTTTTCATTTTGAAGTGAAATTAAAGTTAAAATGAAAGAGAATTTGAAATTTGAAGTAAAACGGATTTGAAAAGGGTAGTTAATTAGGAATTGAAATTGAGATGAATAGTGAAATTGAAATTGAAATGGATTTTGAAAAAGTAAAGTTTAGTTTGAGACTGAATTGAAGTTTAAATTGAAATTAGATTTGAAATCTAAGTTTTAAATGTGTTTAATTCAAGATTAGAATTGAAATTTAAAATTTAATATTAAAATAATGGGAATATAATAATATTATAATATGGTAATAGCGAAAATATATTTTAAATACTTTAAAAGTGAGATTTAAAATGATTTGTAATGATTTTATAAGTGTTGAAATTCGATTTGAATAAATTATTTCAAGTATTGAAAAATAAGTCAAAACTAGACACGTCGCGCAACGGTAGTTCGCGATTTCGCGCCGAAAAGTTCAAATGAATGTGTAGAGTGGAATATGGCTCGGAATTCTTCGAGATAAGAAAATTCCGGACTATTATATCCATATCTTCTAAACGAAGAAAGAAAATCAAAGTTTTGATAAGTAGATTTTGAATTAAGACCAAATCAATTTTCTAGAAAAATCGCGCTAGTGCAGTTTAGTGACCATAACAAGAAATTTGTTTAAACGAACGATTTTAATTACGGAAAAAAATGGAATAAATTTGATAAATCTATTTAAATAATTTAAAAGAGATTTGGATCAAAAAATATGAATTTTCAAATATTTAAAAGTTGTTTAAATTCAAATAAGCTTATATGGCACTTTCCATAGCACTTTTTTGCTGCGAATTCTATAACTTTTGGAATATGAGTTTAAATGTAACGACATTTTTCAGAATAAATTGTTAATATTTAAAGGATAATTAAGCGTTTTGAAAGATAATTTGGAATATTTATAAGCAATTCCAAAATAAAGTTGAAAATCTGAGTATGCGGAAACGACTAGTACATTTGTCCCTCCTGTGAGGTCTGGAAAGATAAAACAAGGTGTTTAACTAAGGTTAGGGATGGAGCAACCAGTGCCCTGAACTTACCTGACTTATGTTTTCTTTTCTTAGGCGAGGGGTGGAACAGATCGAAAGGAAAGCCCGGATGTTCTTAAATAAAAAGACTATATTAAGTTTTTGAATTAAAGAAGATTGGTATTATCCAAATGTTAAGAAATCTCTTAAACGAAGAATTTCTATGATCCTATTTACTCAAAATGTTTTTGTTAAGATTGATTTAGGGTTTATCGTAAACGATGTCTTAAATAACATTGTTTTTGACCCGCCTAAAAGTAAAGAAATTTGGATCAAGAATTAAGTAAAGAAATCTGAGATATTTTCCAAAGTAAAAGAATGAATAACTTAGAATTATCCTAAGTTAAAAGAAAGAGATTTAGAAATCATCCGAAAAAAACTAAAGTGAAAAGAGACTTAATAAATCCTATATATTCATATTCATTTTTTATCGATAATTGGATTTCGAAGGAACCGGGGTCGGATTTGGGTTATTCCTATCCGAAAACCACTTCGAACCAATGAATACGTTTGAACGTGAAGACATGTTGAAGATGATTGAAGACCGTTTTATAGCGTGAAGACTGCTTGTTGAACATGCTCTAGGTAGCTCCCAATTATAGAGTTATTTATAGTAGTGGTCTCCTCGTGATGGAGATTTTTCGGATTGCAAGGATTACTCGCTCTAGTGGTAGTAGGAGAGTGCTTTCGGTTTGTCCTATTCTTGGACAACTTGTATGGACGTTTGTCTGACATTGCATTTCTAACGATTACGTACATTGGTTTCTACAAACGTACATCAGTGGTGGCGGAGAAGGCGTCTTCTCTTAGCTTAACACCCTCCTTGAGACATACAAGCTCAAGGGTTGTATTTTTATGGAAGGCAGTTAGTAGTTAAACAGAAATGGCAATGTGGCATTCAAAGATGTGATATGTGCTATGTGAAAAGGCAATCGTTGCCTCAAGCCTCATCAAACCGGAAATGACCGAACTAGGATTAGATGCGGCAACGATAAGTGGGTCATTCCCAAATAGGGTATGATCACCCCCTTCTACATATATTTCTTCCCGCTATGACATTCAGGATGTTAATTTATGTGGTGTATGGAAAGAGAGCTCTCGAATAAAGGTCGGTAACGACCGAGGAATGACATGTTCGGTACTATCTAGTTACAGAGGTAGGTCGGTTTTGTGTTGGTAGAGGGCAGATGTTCTGTGCCTCGGGACATCCATCTAGAGGTGTACCCATTTTGGAAGGTAGATCCTGCGCCTGGTCATCTGTATGGAAATCCATTCTCCAATAAGAACCTACGGACTTGATTGTAAACCTATTATGCTGGAATTTAATCAATGTAACAATTTCGGCTAAGATTAATAAGTTTATTTGAAAATGTTTTCAAAAAGAAGTCATTAGAAAGAATATCAAATGTTTTGATATAAAAGTGTTTTAGTTATCATAAGGTAAAAACCCGTCCGTGTTTATCTGTGGGCGTGGTCTTATGAGATACTCTTTATTTCAAAGGGTTTTATCCAAAAGCTGATATATGACACTGTCATTTATTATTGAGTTTTTCTCACGCTGGTTTATCAAGCCCGATCCGGGTATTTTCAATACTCGGGTCAGATCCTAGTTGCTTTAGGATAGTCGAAGACGGTTGGAGTTTATAGAGGAGAGCTGGAGATATTCATCGACGTATGAGCATATTCTATTATCCGCCGTACTTAGTGTATTTTGTTTGATGTCTGTCAGCAATTGTAAGGGAAGATTTTATAACTGTCCAAGCTGAATTTAGGTTAGACTCTGAAATATGTATTTAAAAGTTTTCCGTTGTAAAAATATTTGTTCAATATTATATGTTATTCCATTCGTGTGAGATTCTTTTCTGTCTACTTTTCTTTATCACCCTTAAAGATCCGTCTTTTCATGCAATTTGAGTTAGACATGTGTGGTTTATTGTCGATTCAAAGGGTATGGGAAAACGGGCCTTTACAATGTGTGTGTTGATGGGTATGGTAGAGATTGGTCTTGTTTGATGTGACTAGAGCAAACCAGCTTTTGTGATTTCAGAATATTTAGGCGGAGTTAGACTTCGACATTTGTTGCTTTGGGTTCCTCGTGTGAATTGCACCTTGCGGTCGAGTTTGGTGGGTTACGATCAATATTTAGGACGTGCAACCTTTATTGTTGTAGCTAGGTGTGGCTTTTGTCGCGTTTTCATCAGAGGAATCAAGCTTTAGATGGTGGTGTGGGATGCAGAGGGGAGATAGAGAGCGATGCAATGGCGAAGTCCATTCGTCGAACGATGGACTGGGGAGGTAGTTCCGACATGCATGTACGTTTGTGTGTGTCATGTGTGTATAGGGGATAGGCATTGAGGAAGAAGGATTAGGAAGAGATATTAGAGGGTAATGGTAATTAATGAAGTAATTAATTAATTTAGTTACACTTTTGACTCAAAAACTTAAAAATCAATAACTGTTACATACGAGGTCCAAGTGAAATGCGGTCTTTCGCTTGCTTCGTAGGAATGTTATCTATGCACTGGAATCAGTTTCGTCGATTGAGCCATTAAGCGTCAACTGGAATTTTGGTGAGTTATCTCATCATTCGGTGAATACTATATGATATATGGCAGATATAAATTATTTTTTATTCTTAATTGATTTATTGGTTTGGTTTGATTAAATTTTGGTTTGAAAAGTTAATGAGATATAAAATGAAATACATGTAATTTTGTAGAGGAACCCATATTCCTCACCATTGTTGATTTTCATTTAAGTTTCAAACATATTGTATAAATTGTTGAATACCAAAACCTGTTAGTTTGGTTATATTGGACATGACAATGATGTGGGTCAAAAGTTGAACCTTTTAGTGATAAAGGTAGTAGTAGTGTTGGTCAAGTGCTATGATAGCTATTGACCTCATTATAGTATTTGGAAATACTATTATTTACTATTTGAATTTGAAAATGGTTTGATTTAAAGAATGACTGTTAAATGTGATTTTGTAATTTTTGTAGCATTTTATTCAAAAATGGTTTTTGAACTTCTCTATTTTACTCCAACCTTTTTGAAAAGTATTTTAGAAAGTATTTATTTTATAGAAAAGTTATTATAATAACAAACATTTATCTTAAAGGAAAATAAAGGGGAATTCATCTTTTGCAATAAACTAATTCTATTTTAAAAAGAAGATAACAATATCCTGGGATAAATATTGGTGAAATATTATATAAAATATTGTATAGAAAGATGGTATTTTATAAATAAAGAGAGATATATAAACGGTATTTTATAAATAAAAGAAGATTTATAAATAGTATTTTATAAAATGGGAAATGATATCATTTTTATAATTTGATATAATAAATCGCAGATATGGATTTATAGTAATATATGAAATGTTCGTTTTATGGAATGTATTTGTTTCTATCTTGAAACTAAAGGCTTGTATTAAGTAAATTTAGAGATTTTTAGAAGAAGTTTTATAAATAAATTTGAGATTTATAAAAGAAGTTTTTTAAATAAATTTGGAGAATTTCAAAGGGATTTTTATAATTATATGTAGAGGCCTATGAAAGGAGTTTTATAAATAAATTTGAAGATTTTTGAAAGGAGTTTTATAATTGTATATGGGGATTTATAAATAAATTTGGAGATTTACATAAAGAGTTTTATAAATAAACCCTAGAGATTTTTAAAATGGGTTTTCTAAATATAAAAGAGAATTATAAAAAGAAATTTTATAAAAGGAAATGAGATTTGATTTCAATAAATTATCACTTTAAAATTATGGTCGCATGAAAAGTATTGATTTCATACTTAACACCGAATTCCAAGGTAGGAAAACTCGTCCGTATCCTGAGAATTAAGACTGTATGTCGAGATAAGAATACTATGGTAACTTGTATGACTTCATTGTTAATCGAGAGGTAGCACAAGTTTGAAATCAGAAAGTCGTGATAAGTATATTTGGTCTAGTTTACATATGATCGATTTACTTAAACAAAAAAGAAAGTGTTTTGAGTTTATTGTTATCAATGTTTTAAATGATATTTGTTGTAACCTAAGTATGGTTTTGAAAGTGAAATCTTTCCTAAGGTTTTGTGAATATACTTATATCACTGAGATATGCTTACATGTAAGAATTATGGTTTAACCAAGAAACAAAAATTGTCTTTGAGGCGCGTCAGGAGGACACTTTCTTTAAGGAATTGATCACCCCCACTACAAACGAGATTGCTCAAGGGTTGACGGCGGAATTCCTCTAAGATATAATAAAGACCTCTCTTGCAGGGAGCAATGGACTGCAAGAGCAATTTACGTTTTGTTGTAGTGGTGGATGCAGGAGTGTAGAGGAGAGTGGAAGGAATATGCAAAGGAATTTCTAAGTAGTTGGAACCTGTTTATATAAGGAATGAAAAGGCATATAGGTAACTGTCAGTAAGCCACTGGACGCGACTGTTAAAATTCAAAAAAAAATTAAAAGAGACAATTGCTCCAAACAGTCACCACTTCAGTACACGCGTGGGCCCACGTGGCCTAAATGCCTAATCTTTGACAGTTAATATGTATATATAGTCATGTCTTCTTCTTACTTCTTTCTATTCACATTCTCCTTGTTCTATTACATATTTAAAGTGAAATATACCGAAATCTTAGACGATGTGAGACTTTAAAATATTTTAATCTTTTCAACATTCCACCACTAGATTGTAATATTGTATATGTACATTTATGCATAAAAGAAAGTACCTTTCGGTTTAAACTTACTTATTTAGATATTTAAATTTTAATATAAAAATTGGTGGCTAATAGCTTAACCAAAATCCTTTATATTAAAACGAAATATCTAAACACATAAATGCATATATTCTTCAACAAAATCACCATAACCTTATATATGTTATAACCATTCCCCTGGTATTCATGAACATTTATAGAGTTTAACTCTAAACAACTTTATTGAAATGTTGTTTCTTATGTTCATATAGGTGTCTATTTTGATCCGTCATTGTTACTATGACAAACAGACACCACGATCGTAACAAATAAACATTTGGTATCTAATGTTTATCCATCTCTTGACTGCAACCCGTTATTACCCTTTAAACCTTAGGGTAGAAAACAAAAGGTTGGGTTTCCATTACAGGAGATAAGGGAGACTTTAGACCCATTCCACAACTAGTTGTTTTAACCATATCTCTTGGTAATCTTTTAGTCAATGGGTCCGCCAGATTTTTCTTTGATCTTGCATATATAATTGTAATGATGCCATCTACAAGTTCTTTGACATATGCATGTCTTAAGCTTATATGCTTAGATTTTCCCTTATAGATTTCATTATATGCTCTAGACATTGTGGATTCACTATCACAATATATGGGAATGGCTGACGATGGTTGTGGCCACAACTCTATTTCCATTAACAAATTACATAGCCATCCTGCTTCCTTTGCTAAGCATCTAAATCTATGAATTTAGCTTCCATTGTAGAATGTGTGATGATTGTTTGTTTCTTGGAGGCTCATGATACAACACCACCTCCTAGAGTAAAAATCCATCCAGCAGTTCCTCTATTTTCATTTTCAGGGGTTGCATCTTGCATTTTGTAACGACCCATAAATTTTAGTAGTTTTATTTATTTAATTAATTGATTTTTTTTGTGAAATTTTAAATAATAATATTTGGAGATAAAATTTTTATATTTGGAATACATCCACTTAAACATAGCAACTGGTAAATTTTCATCGAATGATATGGATGTTCCATCAGTCGCTAGAAATTCAGTTTAAATCAGTTAATAATAGTTGAATATAAAAGTGTTCCGAAACCTAAATACGTCAACATGACAAAATTTAATTTGAATACTCCGAATAAGACTACGTAATTCGTTTTGTGAAATTCAGACGTTTCTAGCTCCGTTTGGAGTTTTCCGTATGGAATAGCAACGTTTTTCGATACCGATTTCGACTTTTGACTCAATGGTCATACCACTGGTATCTGTATACCATTTTGATCGTCTCGTCATGCTGATCTCCATAGTATATTCATGGTATGTTTTGGAGTTCGATACGCTGTGGAAACTGCGAAACGATCATCCGTATCGGACCCTATTAGGACCTTTTGTGTTCTGTCAACTTTCGTTCGTATTTTGAGACAACCAATAGCCAATAATTACTGATATTTCACTGAATTGAACTTGCGTGACTTTTGCTATCCACTATTCAATATTTTGGTGATTCATCTTATCTCTGTTCGGCTATTCACTATTTATTAAAATTAAATTTTATAATATAGTCTGTTGCATGTCTCTTCGTTCCCTGAGGCAATTTTTTTTATAAAGCTTTATCCTTTCATTTTCTCCCTGTAGCACATCCCCTCTAGCATCCATCTTCTCCTCCTCTTTCCATTCTTCTTCTAAAAGATTATCACCGAAAGGAAAAAAAAGGGAAAGAGGAAGTAGTTGACAACACATACAATTTCATATTTGCATGAAAGAAATCTGCTCCTTCTTTTTATTTCACCTGAAGCTATATCTACACGCCCCGTTCATTTGCAAACCCACATCTCCTTCCAGTGATTGTTGCATCTACCTCCTTCGCGTCACTCCACCCCATGCAACCATCCACGTCAGCCTATGCTCCACCGTATCAACCACCGAACACCCAGAGGCTCACGTGCCTTTCCACTCCGCCCTCACCGCTCCATAACACAACACCGCTCTCCACCTATAGCTGTTGCAAACCCATCACCTAGCACAGCCTCAAGCGCCGCTGCCGATCCACCCGCTTTCATCCCCTTCCTCTTCTTGTAGCAACCACCGCCGACGTTGACAGCTGTCCACTTCCTTTCTTCCTCCTCACCATCAAAACGCCAAAGCCAGCCTCCACCCTCTGGCCTTACGATGCCGAACATTCCCGAGCAGTAGCCCCTGCCGTGGTCCCTTCCTCTTTTCTATTTTCTTTGCTGTTGGGAAGTATATAAGAGGTGTGTACTGCATATATTATAGCTTATAAATATTAGTTATTATATATATATATTAATTTTTACAAGTTATACAATATAAGTTTGTTATTATATGAATGGTATATATGTTTGATTGGGTGTTGATGTGTAGGTAAGTTACAGCAGCTAACGGTATTACATGATAAAGAGTTCATATATATAAAGTGTATGTAAGTGATATATATATATATATATATATATATATATATATATATATATATATATATATTTAATGTCTGCATACTTTTGTTAAATATAATATATATAGGTGTCCTTTTTTATACTATTACAAAGTTACCAGTTTATAAAAGTTTGTCTATTTTTATGTATAAATATTATAAAATTTGTTCTATTATATATAAAAGGTTTTGGTCTATAAAATTCTTTTATGTAAGGTCTGTTATATGGATAATGTACCTTTTATATGTTCGGTTATATAAAGTATATATGTATTTTAGTTTATATTAGTTTTAATTCTGTCAGTTAATACACTACAAGGGGAGGGGGGATTTCCGACGGCTGAAAACCGTCGGCGGCCGTCGGAAGCCGTCGGCGGCCGTCGGAAAAAGCCGTCGGAAATGAAGGCGTCGGGGAGCAGTATTTCCGACGGCTACCGACGGGTGATGCCGTATACATTATCGACGGTTTCCGGCGGTTTCCGGCGGTTTCCGACGGCTTCCGACGGCCGTCGGAAACCGTCGGAAACCGTCGGAAATCAGGCCAATAAGCCGTCGGAACCCGTCGGAAACCGCCGGAAAATTTCGACCAATAAGCCGTCGAGAGCCGTCGGAAGCCGTCGGAAACCTGTTGTTTTTTTTTTAAATCTGCTGCAAATAGAGCCTTCCAACCACATTTCTCTTCCAAACACTACAATATCAATACTGCACAATCAAATAAACAATAATCCAACCAAACATGCAAACCAATACTCCAAAATATTCAATAGACACAGAAATAAACTAAATTAGAATAAAAATAAAATACAAAATATACATAACATTCCAACATTAACAATAATACTAACAATAACTGTTCTAATCATGCATATCCTGATACAGCTACAGAACCAAGTGTATTATACATAATTATACATATCAACAATTAATTGTTCCTTCTACCAAATCATTGTAAACTAAAACTAAACATACCTGCACGAACGAATTAGAAAGCAATGAATCAATCTGCCCCAGATCCAGAGCCAGCCGATGAAGGGAAGCGGCCACCAAACTGCTGCATGTACTCAAATAACTGTGCCGTCTGCATGGCCTGTTGGCGGTTCTGCTCCTCCAACTGCTGAACTCTAGTCTGTAATTCTTCTATACTTGCTAGCTCGCTCTGAGGTCTACTCCGCCGTCTCCTACTCTGACTACTGGACTGCAATAATTGAAAAATAAATAAAATCAAAGTTTATTGTTTTGAAAAGGTAAGAATATCATATTTTAAGTATTTTAAGAAAAATTAAATTATTTACCGCTAAATTGCCAAATCCGTATCGTCGACCATGCTCTGGTGGACTCATAACGGACTCAAAAATAATGTCCTCTTCATCGGTCGTCAGCTGCTCTCGACCCGTATCAGAAAGGAGTTTCTGTCGCTGCTCCATAAACATCTCCTGCATTGACAAATTAATAATATCATATCTTATTTCATAATAATTTGACAACTAAAACAATTACTAATACTGAATAAAATGAAATATGCTTACATGGCTTTTACTGGATTTATCGTCCTGCCATGTGTACGAAACAGTCCCGTCTGGATTAACATGCTCAACAGCATGCGTACGGGTGAACACGTCCATATAGCTGACAGGACCATGTGCCTCGGCTTCCTGAAGTTGATTGTTACATACAATTATTATACATTTAAAATCATATAGCATAAACTATTTACATTTATTATTCAGTAATTAAATTTACCAACTCCTGCCGATACTGCTGAAACGACTTCGATCCTCCGCGATGAGTAACGGGATTCTTATTTCTATTTGCAGAGTTTCTATCTGACTCTGCCTGTACATTCAAAATTTGATACATTATTTTTCAATCACGTTAAATTAATAATTGAAAAAAAATTAGTATACTTGCCTTCGCCTCGTCCGTCTCCCAGTAGCTCAACCAAGCTTGCCACACGCTCTCCCCCATCCACCGTGGTCTCTTCCCGGATTTCTTAACCTCAGATATCGTGTCTCTGTAGTTCTTTCGCATCTTCCTCATCCAGTATGCTCGTGCCAGCTGCATATCATCTGTCTGGATGTCTATCTCAGCCTGTGTTAAAAAAAGATTACACTTTAAACGATAAACGGTAGAAAAACGACAAAAACGAATTAAAAATGGAAAACATAAAAATTACACATACTAGGACATCCTGCCATATGCACTCTATGATGTGCGGAGGGATGGTATCCCACTTTGGCCAGCACGCACTCATCCTACTACGATATGCTGCTCTGGAGACGTCCAACACTACCTTAGTGGGTAGTAGCTCGAACCCCCTGTTTTTAAGTACGATACAGATAAGTACATACGTATAGTATAGAAAAAATAAGATGATGAATAAGATTTAATTTTTACCCATCTGCTTTGGGGGCTAACGTAACAACTGGACGGTGTGGCGCTTGCGATGGGCCACTGCCATCGCCTCCTGAAGAACGGGAAGAGCTCCTCCCTCTATGTGACATAATGATAAACCTGTGACGTTTACACATCATTATATAAGAGAATAAAAACATGATAATGAAATATATTTCATATGAACATGACATCAATGGTATAAATTGCTTAATTATAATGACTGAAATGTAAATAGACATGTAAGTTTGTTATACCTGATTCATGATGGGTGTACTCTTCCTACGATAAGCAGAGTTCATTGCATTTTTAATAAAAATTGCTAAATAAATGACAAATTGAAATAACATAAAACAATAGTAAACGGATTTAGTTTCATAGTTACATCAATTTCATAATACATCAAGAATTCAACATAGTTACATCAATTGCAAAAAAACAGATTCAAATTTATATCAGTCATCATCGTCTTCTGATTCAGATTCGGTCTCGTTTTCGACGATATTTTCCTCTGCACTGTCAAACGCTTCTACCAAAACATTTGATTCATCGATCAAACGCTCAATCTACTATTTTTAAAGTCAACACATCTACGAAGATTTGATGATATCCCATCAGGAAATCTTAACCCTTCCACCCATTTTAACACAGCTTTAACTTGATTATTATCTAATTCGTAACAAGCTTTTGGTTTTTTACTGTCATTTGGTTTCATATGAAGCTCGG
Organism: Allium cepa; assembly: GCA_030765085.1. NCBI lineage: Eukaryota > Viridiplantae > Streptophyta > Magnoliopsida > Asparagales > Amaryllidaceae > Allium > Allium cepa. The sequence goes on along the minus strand of CM060941.1, from coordinate 1,042,617,883 downwards.
GACGTTTGCATAATTCTTCTATATCACGTCTTGATTTCAAATCATCCTTCGTCTTCCCTTTCACATTCAAAATTGTGTTAAACACATTATCAAATACATTTTTCTCATTGTGCATCACATCTATGTTATGGCGAAGCAGAAGATGTTTCCAATACGGCAACTCCCAAAAAATAGTTTGTTTGCACCAGTTATGAACAACTGATTTGCCTTCAATTTCTGTTTGCTCCCCCGTTTCATATATCTTTGGATAGTCCTTAACAAGTTCATATATGTCTTCGCTTGACCATATCGTCGGTGGTTGTCTATTTTCTACTCTATTAGCTAAAAAGTTTTTCTTGTCTCCTCTGAAGGGATGATTTACATGGAGAAAATATCGATGACAGTCAAACCATGAAATTTTCTTACCATGAGGTAAAGAAAACGCTCGTGTTTCATCCATGCAATATGGACATGCTAGACGACCGGCAGTACTCCATCCCGAAAGCATTGCATAGGCAGGAAAATCACTTATAGTCCACAACAAAGAAGCAAACATACGAAAATTTTTCTTCTTTGACACATCGTATGTTTCTACTCCTTCGTTCCACAGTATTTTTAACTCCTCAATCAACGGTTGTAAATATACATCGATTCCTTGTGTCGGATCGTCGGGGCCAGGAACGACAACAGTAAGAAACATATATTGCGTTTTCATGCACATCCATGGAGGTAAATTATACGGTGTGACGATAATGGGCCAGGATGAATATTTAGAACCAAATTGAGAAAATGGAGAAAAACCGTCCGTACATAATCCTAATCTAACATTTCGACTCTCCGCTGCAAAATTTGGATACGTTTTATCGAAATGCTTCCATGCTTCTCCATCGGCCGGATGTGTCAACGTACCCTCTTCCTCCGTTCTCACGCTATGCCACCTCATATTAGACGCAGTTACAGAAGATGCGTATAATCTTTGAAGTCTTGGAGTTATGGGTAAGTAGTGCATACGCTTGTACGGAACTTCCTTACCCTTCTTTTTTCTTGGTTTGTATCTCTCCTGGTTACAAACTTTACAATTTCTAAGGTTTGCGTCTTCTTTCCAAAACAACATGCATCCTTTTAAACATGTATCTATTTTCTGATACGGTAAACCAAAAGCCGACATAAGTTTTTTAACTTCGTAGTGATTTTCACACATTAGATTATCGGGCGGCATATGTCTTTTTGCAGCTTGTACAACAGCCGTAAACCCAGCTTCAGTGATGTTGTATTTTGACTTCATCGCAATGTATTCTGCGATTACTGACAGCTGCGTGCCGCTTTTACAACCATCCCAAATAGGTTTTTTAGCTGCATCTAGTAAATCATAAATTTTCTTAGCTTCAATATTTGGTTCTTCAACATTTACATCATCGTCGTCAACTTCAACCATAGGAAACATTGATCGTGCTGCATCTTCGACCATATTTTCTATACGGGTCGTTGAAACTATTTCGTTAACGACACTTTCAGACTCTACAGAAGTATTTGCTACAACTTCTCCATGCCGATCCCAAACATAATATTCGGGTGTGAAACCGTGTTGGCACAAATGAACTTTCACAATATCTGGTAACAAAAACTTCAAATGTCTACACCTACTACACGGACAACGAATTTCTGGATCGTTTCCGTTATTACTTAAGGCGAATTCAACAAACACGTTTATACCGTTATAAAAATCTTCTTTTATTGAGCCCCTCATTCCTTTTCTTTGGTACATCCATCTCCTTCGATCAACAAAATAATCAATCATTTTTCCTATTTGACAAAATGAGAAGTTCAAAATTTAATATTTATTTTGAAGAATACACATTCGAAAAAGATTATTTTCATGTTCGTATAATATTTTGAATTTAAAGAACAACTTCACAAATTTAAAAATATTTTCAAATAGGGCACATTTCATTTTTTAACGTACGTAACGATTAAAAATATATAATTTTTTTTCATTGGTCAGACATCCTACCTCCCATTACAAACACAGTAAGCATTTACATTTCGTATATTACTTCGTCCCAAACGATTCAATAAAATTTCGGCAGCATTTCCCTTTTGTTCCCTGCATTGTACACAAATGCGTGTACGCAGGAAACAAAAAAGAAAAGTTAGGGCGAAATTTTATGAACCGTTTGAGACGAAGTAGTATACAAAATGTAAATTCTTACTGTGTTCATAACTTGTCCAATACAGGGACAAATCCGACAAACATTGTACCAGATGAATATAAATGGTCGTTTTTCGAAAAAAACGACTATTTATACAACGATCATGTACAACACTCGTCAGACGGGGCCAAAAACTCTCTAAGGGACATTTGTCGGTTAACATGCGCGCATTTTACTCAAAAATACAGTTTTACTCACTGTTCACATTTATATATTAATTTCACACATTTATTCGACGTATTACGCATCAACTTAGGGCTGGTTTAACATTTTGTCATTTTTCAATACACACAATTATAATTTAGAGTAATGCATTTTTTTTGTGTCATAAGTAAAAACGTGCACAATATAATACTCCTAGTTCATTCAATCATTTTATCTTATTCCAAATAACGTATACAATCGTCGAATCAAGGCATACACAACAAAATACATATACATGAACATGCACAAATTATACGTGTTTATCACAATTTCACGATAAAAGATGAAATTGGTATACCATGTGATGCTATAAACCGTTATTACGCTAGTGGAAACAATTGCAATCATTAATTCGCCCTAATTTATCAATTTATGCAAATCTATAATTAGGGTAAAAACTGAATTTTTCATAAAAATAAGAGATTATACCTGAGATTAAGAGTACTGAAGCTTGATTAGAGTGCGTTGGAAGATCCGGAAGCTAAAAATTAGGGATTGGAAGCTTAGGGGTTGAATTTGGGGGGTTTTTTGGGTTTTTTTCGTATGAAATGGAGGAGGAAGAAAGGGCTCGGCTGGCTGGTATAATCGCAAATTTGCGACGGCTTCCGACGGCCGCCGACGGCCCGTCGAAAGCCGTCGGAAAATGGCCGTCGGAAGCCGTCGGTCTTGGCTGTCGGTATTCTGCCTTTTTCTTGTAGTGATATATATATATGGCTTCGGTTGTGCTATCTATTTATATAGTTGATGGTTGATAGTAGTTATATATGTATATATAGTGTTATAAAGTATGCAAATATGTATGTTCTGTTAGATGTAAAAAGTGGTATAAGTTGTTGTATAGTTACTTGTTATATATATAATTTTGTCTGAAGCCTATAGTGTAATATAACAGCGTGTTTATATATAAAAGGTATTGGTTTATATATATATAAGATGTAGATATGTCGGTATGCGTATTTTATTTTAACTACTGGTTTCAAATGTAAGTTATAATATGACTGTGCTATATGTAAGTACTTATTTTAAACTATATTATGTATACTACATAATTGATATATTGATCTTATTTATAAGCTCTGCACATTGATTTGAGTTTATATCATATAGTTGATACACATATCTTAATGGGTCTGTATATGTCGTGAGTTTGTTTTCTAATAACATTGATTTTTAAAACTATATATATATTGATATTTTGATTTGTTAGAAATATATATAGAAAATTTTGAAGAATAAATAAAATTTATCGTTATTATATATAAGCTTACTTATGTATTAAATAGTGATTTGAGAAAATGTATGACAATAAAATTTACATCACATTTTAATTTATATCAAACTGATTCTATTAGTTCCACCGATTCTCATTATCAGCTCGTTCGTCGAACTCGAGTCCATTGTGCTTTGCTTCCAAATTCGTACTTGGATCCATAACCCATTTCATTTCCTATTCTCTCTAGCCTCGAAGGGTGAGCAATCACTCACGATTACTGTTCTTACATTTATTAAATTTGATTTCAATTGAAACGACAATTGAAATATGCTGTTGTTAGTTATTTACATTGTTATTTATATGTTATATATATATATGCTATCATCTATATCTGTTCACCTGTGACACCTGACACCATTATTTGTTATTTATACTGATGATATATGCTTGTTATATTATTATCATATCTGTTATCACTCTTCAAGTTCCATGTTAGTATAGAATTCACTATGGGTTGAAATGATACATACCCGAATGATCTGTAGATTAGGAGAAAATCGTTATAGGTTGAAATGATAGACCCAAGCGATTTTCATTGAATTAAATTTGGGATTGTGGGTTGAAATGATATATACCCATATTTATATTTAAATTACGGATTGGAATGATAAATATCTGTATCACTTAACCATAGGATAAAAAATTGTATATAGACACTGTTGGTCTATATATAAATATTTTCTATGGTTTTGGAAAGAAATATATGGTTTTATATGAATATTGATTTTTGATACTATATAAATATTATTTTATATATAGTTTAATTCCTAAATTTAAGCTATGTATAATCTTGTTTAAATATAAAGTTTGATTTTGTTAAAATATAATATGGTTAAGTATTTATTTAAATTATATTTTAATATAGAGTTACAATGATTTTAATAAATTAAGGTTGAGAAGATGGATTTGAAATTGATTTGAAATTGTATTGAATTAAGAATTATATTTAATAAAAGTCGATTAGGAACTTATTGAATTTTATTTTTTTGAAAGGATATGATTTTATAACTTGATTTTGGTTTAAGGTGATTTAAATGAATATATCAAGTTTAAATAAATTGAAGGAATATTCAGTTATTTGAAGTTTAAAGGTTTTATTTCAGGGATATTGAATTTGTTAAGTAAATATTTCAAAATTAAATAATAGTAAATTGAATTTGATATATGTATGAAGTTATCAAATTTAGTTTTGAAATACTGAATATTTTAGCTTTGAAATATATTAAAATTGAAATAGTTATTTTGTGGTTCAAATATGTATTTGGAATTTGATATAAATTGAATGGATTATTGAAATTGAATTGAGCTTAAATTTATGAATTGAGAATTAATTTAAATTGAATTTTTGGGTTCAAGTTGATTTGAATCAATTTGTGAAGTTGAGGAAATTATTTTATTTTATAAAGTAATTTTAAATTTTAAACTATTTTATTATATATACTATTTGAATATCTAAACTATTTAAGTGGTGAAAGTTATGCTTTCGAAACTATGAATTTCAAAGTATTATGAAAGTGTTATAATTTCAAGTGTTTGGTTTCGTAAATGTTATAACTTTTAAAAAAATGATATGATTTTTGAAATGGGTGTATTTGAAATGGAAATTATATCTTATTTGGTTTTGAAATGGTAATGATATTATGGTTTTGAAGTATAAACAATTTTGAAATGACCGCGGTGTAATAATAATGTTTGGTTGTTAAAGAGATCAGGATCGAAAGTTATCATACTCTCTGCCAACTCCGAAAACCACTTTAACAACCTTGTACGCGGTAGAGATTCCATAATGAAGTAGGATGGTGGCGACGTTCTATTGAATTATGTACGTGGACTCGACTCCCGTGGGTTGGCATAAGGTGGCTAAAACAGGAGCAATTGACGGGCTAATGAGGTCGCTCTTCTTATCAGACACACTTCTTCGATAACATTCTATTACTTTGTGATTGACTGGGTGCACCTTTGATTTTGGGAATGTGTCTCGAGGTGGGCGGTAGTAGCTGCTACGCGTCACCACCGATCCGGAAGTGTAATTGGTATATCTACCCTGACATTGCCTAGTTGTGCCATGTCACCTACCCTAGCACGCCTTGTACGAGTTTGACTTGTGCCGTACCTATGGAGTATCCTCTGGTGGCTTCCCGATCAAGAGGGACTACTGTACTGTATAGACTATTGGCACTATAAAATGTGTTAAGGGGAATATGGATAACGCCTTAATGCTATTTTTAAATATATTATACTTTACTTTAGACATTATTATAATAGCGTATGTACATAGTAGATAGTTTAACGGATCCTTAGATGATGGTTATCCCAAACATCCTTTGAGTTACTTATATTTCTGTTGTTATTTCACTTGAGTTGAATTTATTGATATAAGAATGTTAATCCCGACTCCAGTGTTTTGTGTTTTGCTTTACGCTCGGGTCAGGCTGAGTTGTTCAGATTTTGAGACTCACCATTAAAGTTGGAGCTTCGCTTGGAGATCCACCTATCTATCCAACTTTCAGATATTCAGTTGATTCTAGTGATGTATTCTGATCTTGTATCTGACTATTGTATTCGAGACTTCTGTTGTATCTTATTTGGCTCTGTTATATTTATAGTAGCTTCATGAACTATTATTCTCTTGTTTCTGCTGCATTATTGTTATATTACTTTGTGTCTGTGATTCTGTGATTGTTTTATTTACTGTATATGCTGAGTTTTGCCAAAATTAAATTAACAACTTAATATTTTAAGTAATTCAATTCCGACATGTGTGTCTGCCTATGTACTTAGCGCGTGCAGCATGATAAGGGTTCTCGCTTTTTGGTTTAGTAGCGAACGGTTGACTCTTACTCCTACATGTCCCTATGGGGTTGGTCCAGTCGAGAGGCTGGCCATAAAGGCAGAACACGTGTATAGTTGTATGCTACGGTGGGCGTTACTCCACTGACGTGGTCCATTACAGTTGGTATCAGAGCTTTGGCTCAAGGCATAACTTAGCGTATATGGTAAGTTTATTTACAAAATTACTTTTGTTCGAGCTTGTATTCCTTTCTCTTTGACTCGGTTTCCTTTGAATTTTGGAACGTTTCCCTTGGTTCCAAAATCCATTCTTGTCTCTACTTACATGTATTCTTTAGAATCTGGAGTATCCCATAACTCCACTTCGAATAATCTCTATAATAAATTGGTGGTCTCGCCAATCTTTGAATGATTGTAAAGGGGTGAAACTCCTTTACAACAAGCATTAATTCACAGAAGATTTCTGTATCCTTGGTTTACGATGATGTTATCTTCTGTTATGCCTGAATTCTATCTTTTGAGATTGAATGTTGATTTACCTCGGAATTATGCATCGAACTTATTCTTGAAGTCTCGGTTGATCCAGTTAAGGTTGCCCGCGATTTATATAAACTTGTCAATCTTCCTATTTTGTTATTTCATCATCTTATCTTTGTAACCTATCTTCAAATCAAAATTCTCTTTGATTTGAGTCCGTCAAATTTGAACCTCTACCCTTGCTTTGAAATACATTCTTTTATCATCGATCGAGGAAGTGTATTTGTAAATTAATATATATAAAATGTTATATATATATATATATACTGTGTTGTTTGAGTTGTTGATGTTGATTTAGGTTTTCGATCGATTCGCCTGATCAGCGATGTCGATAGGATTTCCAAAACGCTTGGACAGAGCAAACTGACACAAAATTATTTTCAAATTTAGTAAATGAATAAAATTTTGTATAATTATATCATATATGTGAATATAATTTTCTAAAAGATAATTGTTAAATGAATTGGTTAACCAAATGATATTATTTAATTTTCATTTATTGTTTTGTAAACCATGAATTTTACTAACGTCATAAATAAATGAAATTATAAACATGGTTTATATTTGATTTGGAATTTAAATGAATTTAAAATTAAGAACTTGAGAATTTAATTTCCGGTGATTCCAAACTTTGATTTTTAAGTTTTAAAGTGTATATTATTCAAAGTATTTTCAAATAGGAATTATTTTCAAGAAATTTTAAAGGTTTAAATCGGTGCTCTCCTATTTTGTCACTAGAAAATAATTTCGGTGATGACGACCGCATCATCGACATTCATTTTCTAGTTTCGAAGTAGAGAGACCAATGGGTAGCGTTGCTACACTTTGTTTTGAAAACGAATTTGACTTGAATTTTTGAAATATGACTTGATTATGATATATAAATATATGTTTCAAATTTGATTTGACTAGTATATATACATATTTATCTCCAAATTGTTTGAAGTCAATCGGAAATTTAAAATTTAAATTTTGTTAAAGGAGATTTCAATTATAAAATGAAGCAGAAAATTTGAATAAATATTTAACTTGAAATAATTGAATTGGGAAAATTTCACTTGTATAATACCCAATTACATTCCAATATAACTTACCAAAATTATTCAAAAGTTAGATAAGTAATTGAATAATATACAATATAAAATGTCTTTATAAATAAAATTTGAGTACTTATAATGAATGTTATACGCTTAAATTTTTATTTATAAAAATGTTAATTGAGATAGATAGAATAATAAGATAATGAATGAATGAGATAAATAAAATAAAGTTGTTTGGGGGAATTTATAAAAATGGAAGTAAATCAACTTAATGAAATACCCTGAATTTAAATTCAATTATTTAATATTAATTAATTTAAATCGAAATTTATATGATTAGAATTAACAGTTTGAATTAACAAATTTAAATTGAACGACTATTTACTGATTTAATATAAATGGATTTAATCATATTATTAAATATATAAATTAATTTAAATTGGAATTTATATGGTTTAATTTAATTGTTTTATTTTGTATTTCAAATCTATTTTCTTTTGGTTGTTTCTGTTCTCCTACTTCCTTCCTCTTCGGGGACGAAAAGTTTTGAGTGGGGGAGAGTGTAACGACCTATAAATTTTAGTGGTTTTGTTTATTTAATTAATTGAATTTTTAGTGAGATTAAATAATAATATTTGGTGATAAAAATCTTATATTTGGAATACGTCCACTTAAACATAGCAATTGGTAAATTTTCATCAGATAATATGGATGTTCCATCAGTCGCTAGAAATTAAGTTTAAATCAATTAATAACAGTTGAGTTTAAAAGTGTTCCGAAACCTAAATATGTCAACATGATAAAATTTATTTAGAATACTCTGAATAAGACTGTGTAATTCGTTTCATGAAATTCGGACGTTTCTTGCTCCGTTTGGATTTTTCGTATGGAATAGCAACGTTTTTGGGTACCGATATCCACTTTTGTGTAACAATCCTGTATTTTGTGATTTTTTTTTGTATATTTTAATTATTTTAATTGAATTTTTGATTTAAAAAATTATTTTATTTATTTTGAATGATAAATTTTAGTTTTGATATGAATTATCATTCCAAAGCATGACTAAAAAGAATATTTTCCAAAAAGTGAATTTTTGGTCAAAATAATCAAACTTTGACTTTTAATTTAAATTTTTAAAAGTTTTAAAATTTAAATTTTATCTTTTATTATGAAAGTACATAAAATTTTAAGAACACTGCTTTTTGTTTCGTTGGAAACGGATTTAAATTGTGAAAGTTATGTATATTTCAATATTGAGTGCAATTTGTTTATTCTGTAATTTTATTATTTTAAATAGTATAGATTTTATTTTTCTTTGTCATATTTTATTGTAATATGTATTGATATGTTATTTTATGTATGTTTTTGTCTTTTAATATTTTTGAAGTGAGGTAGGAATTTTTCTAGAGCTAGTAGTATTTTTCTTGTAATTTCCATGCCCTGTTTTCAATTTTTAAACATTTTCTTTAGTTCTTTTCTATTTTTCTCCAATTTAATTATTTATTTTATTTTAGAAATGATAAATAAATTATTTTATTTCAAAATTTTGCTTTAGAATATTTTTAAAATGAAGTAGATATTTTTCCAAAGCCATTGATGTTTTAATTGTAATTTTTGAACCATGTTTTCAATTTTTAAGCAATTTCCTTAATTATTTTTATATTTTCTTTAAATTTAATTATATATTTTTATTTTTTTTCACTTTTTTTTGGTTTTTAGATGTACTTGCTGAATTTATTCTGTTTTACTTGATTTAAAAGAAAAGGAAATATGGAAGGTTTTAAAAGCTAAGAAACGTAAAGTCGTTTCACCGTTTCTTTTACCGTTTCTTTTTCAATCAATGCATCAATTTATTGTAGCCGTTCCTTTTATTTTGCTTATTCACGTGAAAGTTTCTCATTCCATCAATAATACACATCCATTTCAGATCTGAGCAAAGAAAAATAAGCAATGGCCTCTCTTCCTCCTCTCATTTTTCTACTTCTTCTTATTTGTTTTGCTTGATTTTGCCATGACCTCTCATTGCTTTGTTTGGCCTAACAACCCCACCATCTCCTCCACCGACCACCACCACTTCCTTCCCCACATCATACACGACCAAAACCCTTCCTCCTCTGACCAGCAAGTGCCATGACCATCCCATGCAAAATCCACAAAAACTATGTTAAAACTCCTTAAAAAGCATGTCTAGCCACCTAGTCTTCATCATCATCACCTTAGATGACCTTGGCCACCTCCTATTGCTCCACCATCACCTTGACACACCCCTAACCATCACCTTCATCCTCTGTCCAGATCTGAAACATGCCATAGCCGAGCCATAGATCCATGTAGCCTAGCCCAAAATGAACTAAAAACCCACTATTTGCATAAGCCTCTTCATATTCATGCATAGTAACTCCTCCACCACTTCAATACCTTGTAGCCATGCCTTATACGACCCAAACCTGAACCAAATTATGTCCAAACCTGATACAAAACATTCCCTAAGCCGTGCTAGCAAGTGTAGAAGGCAAGACAAAGGACCGTGTATTCGTATCTCTTTTTATTTCAAAGTTATTCCTATTCAATGTTGTATTGAATTGTAATTTTATTTTGTTTTGTTTTGGGTTGTAACACAAGTTCTAAGCTTGGATCTCTTCCCATTTGAGCCTATTGTTGTGTCATCGTGCCTTCTGGAATCCGTTGTGTCATTTGTATTGCAATCTCCAACACAAAAAGGTGAGTAAAGCTCACACGACATTTATAATTATGCAGTTGTGAAATAACAACAACTGAATGTGGAGAATTAAATATGATGTTATAACTACCATGTGATTATTTATATATGATGTTAAACCTGTTAAATTTCATATCATATCATCTGTTATTATATATATGTTGTTACTGTTCATTTTTATATATGTTTATCACACTGCAAGTTCCCTGTAGATTAGAAATCACTATGGGTTGAAATGATACATACCCGAACGAACATTAGAATAGGGGAAAATCGTTATGGGCTGAAATGATAGGCCTGAACGATTTTCAACTTATTTTATTTTACTTGGGACTGCGCGTTTGAAATGATAAAACCCGGATTTTTATTTGTAAATTACGGGTTGAAATGATATATTACCCGTATCACTTTACCTAGCGTAGAAAATTATATACAGGCCCGTAGTTAAAATATGTTTTCTAAAAATTTTAAAATATTTTAGAAATTTAATTATTATAATATTTTGATTTAAAATTAAATAAAAATATAATTTTTGCAAAGTATTATTGATTTTTTGGAAATCTATAAGTTAAATAAATTATGGAAAAGTTAGAAAATATGAATGTAAGTTATTTTGAAAATTTTGATTTAATTTTTAATGGAATTTAAATTAACTTTTAAAATATGATAAATTTACGATATTTTGAATTCAAATTAATTTAAAGTGATTTTATATCATATTAATGATTTTTGATAAAGTTGAATGTGAAATGAATGAATATTTAAGTTGAAATTTTGAAATATAACTAAAACTGAAAATTTATGAAATTGACTTAAAAGTGAACTTTTAGTTAAGCAAATAAAAATAAAACTAAGTTATATTTGAGAATTTGAACTTAAGTGTTAAGTTGAAATTTAATGCAAGGAATTTAAAATTGAACATTGCAATTTAATAAGCGAATTATTATTAAATCTTGATTTTTGAATGGAAATTTAACTTTATAAAATCATGAACTTGAGGAAAATTAAATGATGTTTATAAATGTGAAAATGTATGATTTTATGAGTTAAAAATGTTTTAAATAAAAATATAATTGGTTGAGAAATTATATTGAATATTTGGAGTTATGACTGCATTTTTGAAATGCTATTAATTACAATGTAAATGATATTACAACATTTGTAAATGCTGTAGTTGATGATAATGAACTAAAAAGCTAAATTGAATTAAAAGCTATTATAGCAATTTTTGTAAGTGCTATAATTTTTGAATTTAACTAAGTTTATTTGAAATTTAAGTAAACCCTATTACAACATTTTAAAATGTTGTCTTTTGTTAAATTGAACTGTTTTGAATGTATCTTTCCGTAGCGTTTTCTAAATGCCACGAAAGGTGAATTTTCACTGTTTTGATAAACTTAAGTGAATAAATGAACTTTGGAAGTTGAAAATTTTGAAAATTTAGTAATTTAATTATTGAACATAATAACTTCATTTTAATGATTAAAAATGATTTTTTTTAATATAAACTGTTTTGAAATGTGAATTGAAATGGTATTTTAAATTGAATAAAATGAATAATGATTTGAAATGAATGTGGTTTTGAAAAGATATGATATTTTGATATACTAAATGATTGAAATGTGGTTTTGAAAAGATATGATATTTTGATATATTAAAATGATTTGAAAATGGAGTTTTGAAAGATATGACATTTTGATATTAAAATAATTTGAAAGGAAGTACTGAAAGATAAGATATTTTGAACGAAGTTTTGAAAGGTTATGATATTTTGATATATTAAAATGATTTGAAAGGAAGTTTTGAAAGGATATGATAATTTAATATATTGAAATGGTTAGAAATGACTTGATATTTATTTTGATAAATATTTGAATCGAAAGATATGGTATGATGATATATTGAAATGGTTTGGAAATAATTTAATCTTTATTTTGATAAAGATTTGGGTTGAAATGACATTTTATTTTGAAGTATAAAATATTTTTTTTTTAGTTATAACTACGGGTTATAATAACGATTGGTTGTTAAAGAGACCGGGATCGGATATTGTCTTATAGCCGGCCAATACTGAAAACCACTTTAACAACTGTGTACGCGGTGGATATTCCAAAATGAAGTAGGATGGTGGCGACGTTCTCGAGGTATATTACGTGGACCCAACTCCCGTGAGTTGGCATAAATGACTAAAACAGGAGCTATACCGGGCTACACAAAGGGTCGCACCCTTTCATCGAGCATGCTCCATCGGAAACCATTCTATTACTTTTGTGATTCGATATGTTGCGCCACTTTGATTCGAGGGTATTGTTCGAGGTGGGCGGAAGCTGCTGGCTTGCCGTCATCACCAGTCCCGGAGTGCAAACGGTGTATCCACCCTGGCATTGCCTCGCGTGCCGTGTCATCTCCTTATAGCGAGCCCACTACGATTTTGGTTTTAAAGATCCGACCGCGTTAAGGTTCACCATCCCCTTAACGCTATTTTCTATATGATTATACTTTACTGATTAGACACTACTGTATATAGCAATATACTACATAGTAAATAGTTTAACGGATCCTTAGAGGATGGGCGGTCCCAAGCATCTTCTAAGTTACTTGTATCTTTGCTACAGTTCACTTGAGTTGGTTTACATTGTATAAGTATGTATGTCCTGACTCGAGTGTTTGTATTTTTATTTACGCTCGGGTCAGCCTAAGTTATTCACAGATTTGGATTTTCACTTTCTGGAGATTGGAATCGCTGGAGATTATCTATTTGTCAAGTTTCATCTTTTTAGTTCGGTTGTTCTATTCAGCTTGTACTTGGTTATCATATTTAAACTTCTGTTGTACTTTATTTTCTTCTGTTGTATTTTATTTAACTCTGATATTTTTATGTAGTAGCTTCATGAACTACTATTTCTTCTACTTCCGCTGCATTATTGTTAATCTGTGTCTGTGATCTGTGATTTTATTTACTGTGTATTATGAAATTTGCCATATTTTTATTTACAACGCGGTATTTTGAGCAATTCAATTCCGGCATGAGTGTCTACCTATACACTTATAATGGATGCGAATGGTTGAAAATACCTGGTTGTTACATTTTGACTCAATGGTCGTACCACTGATATCTGTATACTGTTTTGATCACCGTCGTCGTGCTGATCTCCGCGGTATATTCATTTGTATGTTTCGGAGTTCGATACGCCGCGGAAACCGCGAAACGATCATCCGTATCAGTACCCTATGGGGACCTTTTGTGTTCTGTCAACTTTCGTTTGTATTTTGAGACAACCAATAGCCAATAATTACTGATATTTCACTGAATTGAACTTGCATGACTTTTGCTATCCACTATTCAATATTTTGGTGGTTCATCTTATCTCCGTTCAGCTATTCACTATTTATTAAAATTAAATTTTATAATATAGTATGTTGCATGTCTCTTTGTTCCCTGAGGCAATTTTTTTTATAAAGCTTTATCCTTTCATTTTCACCATGTAGCACGTCCCCTCTAGCTTCCATCCTCTCCACCTCTTTCCATTCTTCTTCTAAAAGATTATCACCGAAAGGAAAAAAAAAGAAAAAAAAAAAGGAAAAAGGAAGTAGCTGACAGCACATATAACTTCATATTTGCATGAAAGAAATCTGCTCCTTTTTTTTCACCTGAAGCTATATCTGCACGTCCCGTTCATTTGCAAACCCACATCCCCTTCCACTGATTGTTGCAACTACCTCCTTCATGTCATCTCCAAGCGACCATCCATGTCCGCCCATGCTACACCGCATTAACCACCGAACACCCAGAGGCTCACGTATCTTTCCACTCTGCCCTCATCGCTCCGCTACACAACACCTCTCTCCACCTATAGCTGCTGAGAATTGATTTTAATTGAATTTTTGGATTCAAGTTGATTTGAATTAATTTGTGAAGTTGAGGAAATTATTTTATTTTATAAAGTAATTTTAAATTTAAAACTATTTTATTATATATACTATTTGAATATCTAAACTTTTTAAAATGTGAAAGTTATGGTTTCGAAGCTATGAATTTCAAAGTATCATGAAAGTGTTATAATTTCAAGTGTTTAGTTTTGGAAGTGTTATAACTTTGAAAAAAATGATATGATTTTTGAAATGGGTATATTTGAAATGGAAATTATATTTTATTTGGTTTTGAAATTGAAATGATATTTTGGTTATTTTGAAATGACCGCGGTGTAGTAATAACGTTTGGTTATTAAAGAGAACATGATCGGAAGTTGTCATACTCTCTGCCAACTCCGAAAACCATTTTAACAACCATGTATGCAGTGGAGATTCCAGAATGAAGTAGGATTGCGGCGACGTTCTATTGAGATATGTACGTGAACCCGACTCCCATGAGTTGGCATAAGGTGGCTAAAACAGGAGCAATTGACGGGCTAATGAGGTCGCTCCTCTTATCGAACACACTTCTTCGATACCATTCTATTACTTTATGATTGATTGGGTGCACCTTTGATTTTTAGGAGAGTGGCTCGAGGTGGGCGGTAGTAGCTGTTACGCGTCGCCACCGGTCCGAAAGTGTAATTGGTATATCTACCCTAGCATTGCCTAGTTGTGCCGTGTCACCTACCCTAGCGTGCCTTATACGAGTTTGATTTGTGCCATACCTATGTAGTATCCTCCGGTGGCTTCCCGATCAGGACGGACTAAGGTGCTGTATAGACTATTGGCACTATAAAATGTGTTAAAGGGGATATGGGTAACGCCTTAATGCTATTTTTAAATATATTATACTTTACTTTTTATAATAGCGTATATTACTATATAGTAGATAGTCTAACGGATCCTTAGAGGATGGTTATCTCAAACATCCTTTGATTTACTTGTATTTCTGTTGTTATTGATATAATAATGTTAATCCTGACTCCAATGCTTTGTGTTTTGCTTTACGCTCAGGTCAGACTGAGTGGTTTAGATTTTGGAGTTGGAGTTTCGCTTGGAGATCCAGCTATTTATCCAGCTTTCATTTATTCAATTGATTCTTGTGATGTATTCTGATCTTGTATTTGACTATTGTATTCAAGACTTCTGTTGTATCTTATTTGGCTATGTTATATATATAGTAGCATGAACTACTATTCTCTTGTTTCCGCTGCATTATTGTTATATTACTCTGTGTCTGTGATTCAGTGATTGTTTTATTTACTGTATATGCTGAGTTTTGCCAAAATTAAATCAACAACTTGATTTTTGAGCAATTCAATTTTGACATGTTTGGATCTGAATGGTTGAAAATATCGGGGTGTTACACATCTGAATATCCTTCGAAAACTGCTGGAAAATTTTCATATTGGAGTCCTAATTTAATTGTCCTTTTAAGATATCCTAGAACTCTTCCAACTGCTTTCCAATATGCAATACTAGAGTTATTTGTATATCTGGACAATTTGTACACAGCATAAGAGATATCAGGACGAGTACATTGCATAGTATACATGAGACTACTGATAACACTTGCATATTCGAGTTGAGCTACCGCTCTTCTAGAATTAGTAAATAATTCAATTGAGGAATCATAGTGGCTACTTGCTTCTTTAAAATTCAAATGTTTGTATTTTAAAAGTAATTTTTCAATATAGTGAGACTGACATAAAGCATATCCTCCACTGTGTTTCTTCACTTTGATCCCTAAAATAGTATCAACTTCGTTTAAATCCTTCATTTTGAAACAAGAAGTTAAATATTTCTTTCTCTCATTTATGCCATTCGTATTAGTACTAAATATTAGCATATCATCCACATATAGGCATATAATTACACCATAACTATCTGTGAATTTGGCGTAGATGCACTTGTCTGCACTATTATGCTTAAATCCATTGGATAAGATTACAACATCAAATTTCTCACGCCATTGTTTGGGAGCTTGCTTTAGTCCATATAAAGACTTGACTAGCTTACAAACATGTTTTCATTTCCACTAAGGATGAACCCTTTTGGTTGTTCCACATATACCTCATCGTCTAAGTTTCCATTAAGAAAGGCGGTCTTAACATCCATTTGATGCACATGTAACCCATCAATAGATGCAAGAGAAAAAAGAACTCTTATTGAGGATAGTCTAGCAACTGGTGCATATGTGTCAAAATAAATTGATACCCTCCTTTTGTCTGAATCCTTTAGCAAACAATCTTGCGTTAAAAGTTTGAATAGATCCATCTGTGTTATATTTCTTTTGAAATACCCACTTACAACCTATTGGTTTAGACCCTACCGATGGATCTGTTAGGACCCAAGTATTGTTAGATAAAATCGAATCCATCTCATCTTGTATTGCTTCTTTCCAGAAGGCAGCATCCCTTGAAGCCATAGCTTCTTTATAGGTTTTAGGGTTTTCTTCATTGTGAAGATTAAAAATTGTTTGTTCTATTATTTCATTTCTGTTTCCAACTACAAGATGAATTACATCGTCTGGTGAGACAAAATCAAGATCCAAAACTTTGGTTTTTCTTGTTCGTATACTTCTTCTAGGTTCCTCAGGCATGCTTGGAAGTTTTCTTTTAGAAGAAGTATGCTCGATATTTTCATTATCTTCTTCGTAGAAAATTTATGAAGGAAATGATGTTTGTGTGAGGTTACATATAAATTTATTTTCAACGAATTCAACACCTCTTGACTCTACAATCACATTGGACTCTATGTCCAATAATCTATATGCTTTTGAATTTTCGGCATATCCTACAAGTACACTTTTCAAAACTCTTGGTCCGAGCTTGCTTCTTTTGGATCTATAACTCGATAAAAAGCTAAACACCACCACATTTTTATATATTTCAAGCTAGGCTTTCTGCCTTTCCATAATGCGTAAGGATACACTTTTGTTTTCTTTGCTGAAATTCTATTATGCAGATGACATGCACTTAGAAGTTCTTCTCCCCACAAATTTACGTTCTGTTTAGCATTTAAAATCATAGCATTAGTCATTTCTACCAACATTCTGTTCTTGGCTAAACCATTTTGTTGTGGGGTATAGGGTGCACTTGATTGATGAATAATATCATTTTCTACACAAAAAGAAGAAAAATCTGTATAGAAATATTCTCCACCTCTATCACTTTGTAGCACCTTTATTTTCATTCCCTTTTGATTTTCAACAGTGGTTTTAAATCGTTTGAACATTTCAAAAGCTTGATCTTTTGATATCATTAAATATATATGTGTATATCTAGAGTAATCATCTATGAAAGTAATAAAGTATCTGTTGTATCCTCTTGTTAATATGACATTTAATTCATAAATATCAGAGCATATTAGTTCAAGTAGTTGAGTGTTTCTTTCAGATTTTGGAAAAGGCTTTTTGCACATTTTTTCTTGTATGCAAATTTCACATTTTGATGGATTTGTTTTATCGTAAGTGATTAATTCTTCTTTAGACATAAAGTATAATGATTTAAAATTTAAGTGTGCTAATCCATTATGCCATAAGTGAAATGAATCAACAATATAAGCAAATTCATTCATTTTGTTAATACTTAGTTTGAACAAACCATTATAAGCATAACCCTTTCCAACAAACACACCTTCTTTAGTTAAAATAAGACTATTTCCATCTAAGATGCATTTAACACCTTTGTTACAAAGAAGGCTGGCAGAAACCAAATTTTTGCGTATTTTTGGAACGTGCAAAACATTAAGAAGAACAAGTTCCTTTCCTGAAGTGAACTCTAATTCAATAGTTCCTTTCTCGACAACTGCTGCAGTGTTATCGTTGCCCATTAGCACTTTGTTTTCATTAGAAACTTTCTCGTAAACATTAACTGATTTTTGCAAACATGTATAGTAGCACCGGAGTTGTACCACCAATCAGTATCTTCTTAAGTATCAGTCAGGTTTAATTCTGTCACCATGTCTATATGCAAATGACTTATCATTGCAACAATTTTAGAAACATCCTGCTCAATCATGTTAGCAGTGGGAGAAGATCCTTGATTTGGTTTTCCCTTTCCAAATTTGTTATTTTGTCCTTGTTCCTTTTTTTGCTTTTTGGAAAATCTACAATCAAGTTTGAAGTGCCTAGGTTTGCCACGGAAATAACAATCTTTTTTGTTTTTGCCCTGGTCATTGTTGTTGCTGCCTTCGACTCTTTTCTGTTTTGTGGAGTTTTTATTCCCTTTAGTACCCACAAAGTTGACATTAGAAGCAGTATCAAAAACCCTCTTTTCACGAGTTAGAGTTTCCTCTTTAATTCGTAGATGCTTTTGAATTTGTTCCATTGTAAAATCTTCAAAGGAATGCATAAGTTTCTTTCAATATTCGCTCTAGATTTTTGGGAGTTTTGCCATGACAGCACCAACTTGCAATTGCTCAGGGATAACAATTTTTACATCTATGAGTTTGTTGAAAATAACTTGGAATTCGTGGAATTCATCTAGAACAGAGGCGTTTTCAAGCATTTTAAATTCAAAAAATTTGAAAATTAGGAACTTATCTACGCCTTGCTTCTCATTGCTATATTTAGCCTCCAAGGATTTCTAAATTTCCTACGGCGATTTGATAGAAGTGAAAAGATCATACAATCGATCGGATAATGTGTTGAGTATATGCCATCTGCAAACTACTTCGTCTTCTTCTCATTTCTTCCTTTTTTCTACAAGTCCTGCGATATCAGTTGATGCATGCGCTGGGATGGTTCTAAGTCTAGATCAAGCACGTAGGCATCCTTGAGTATAGTAAGCAGAAACATCAGTTTGTCCTGCTAGCGAGTGTAATTTGTTCCATCGAAGCGATCGAGGTTGGTGTACTCCTGGTTCATTATCTTGCAGGTAGTTTCAACACCTAATGTTGGACGCCATATCAATTCCTTAAAATTGTAAGAGTTATTGTTTAGCCAGGAAACGAAAATTGTGCGCGTTAGGAGGACACTTTCTTTAAGAAATTGATCGCCCTAACTATGGACGAGATTGCTCAAGGGTTGACGGTAGAATTCCTCTAGGATAAAACAAAGACCTCTCTTGCAGGGAGCAATGGACCGCAAGAGCAATCTATGTTTTGTTAAAGTGGTGGACGTAGGAGTGCAGAGGAGAGGGGAAGGAATATGCGAAGTAATTTCTGAGTAGTTGGAACTTGTTTATATAAGAAACGAAAAGGCACATATGCAACTGTCAATAAGCCAGTGGACGTGACTGTTATGATTAAAAGAGGCAACCGCTCCATATAGTCGCCACTTCAGTATGCATGCGCGCTCACATGCCTTAAGTCCCTAAGTGCCTAATCTTTGACAGTTAATATGTATATGTAGACATGTCTTCTTCTTACTTCTTTCTATTCATATTCCCCTTGTTTTATTACATATTTAAAGTGAAATATAACCAAATCTTAGACAATGTGGGACTTTAAAATATTTCAATCATTTCAACATTACATTTTTTAAGTATTGAACGAGTAGTGGTTTGTGAATATACTTATACCATTGAGATAAATATATGATTAAATTTTCTAAGTATTTAAAGTGTACTGGTTTGTGAATATAATTATACCAATGAGATAAGTATATGGGTATTTTTTTCAAGCAATGAAAGAGTATAAATGAGTAGTGAATGAGTAATATACTTATGTATATCTTTTGTAAAAGTATTTTAATACAAAAATTTACAAAGAGACTTTAATTAATAAAAGGATTAATTAAATGAGGCTTAGTAGTTGCTTATGTACCTAACCAGAGTCTGTTTCCATATGGAATTAAATGTCCGGTTGAATTATTTGTTTATTTGATAGTTAAGTAACTGACTATCAAATCTTGGCCAGTTTTAAAACTATGGATTATCGACCCAGATAGACTGGGATCAGATATATTATCTAAAAATCACTTCAAACCGGTGTAAGCATTCGAAATGGGACATCTTGGTGATGATGGAATCAAAGTCGGAGTTCTTTGAAGTGCAAAAACTGCTTGCTACTAATCTTGAGGATGCAGTAGAAGTAGTGTCTTTGGTTTGTTCATATCCTGAACAACTTTTATGGATGAATGGTGGCGTTGCATTGCTGCCTGGAGGGCAGTGTTAGCATTCTAGGTGGGATTTGCTAAAAATGTAAAACGTAGCATCGAGTCTCACATCCAGTAATGACTAAGACAGAGGACATGCTTCGGGGCTATGTGGTTCGCATCCATTATGGTATGATCATCACTCAATCTAGATCGATATTGATCCATTTATGTATGCTAATGACTCGACATGGTTGTTGGTCGACAGTCAGGGTGGTGATCATATTCGGTACATTTAGGAAGGGTAGGTCATTCCTGACTCATAGGAGGTCCTTGTGAGGCTCTCGGTATGTTTTTCTAAAAGTGTACTGTGATAAGCAGTACCTAAGTAGCTTTATCATTGTATGAAATCCATTCTCCAATATGTGCCTTTACGGACTTAGTTGTATACTTAATATGTTGAAATGTAATTAATGTAACCATTTAGCTATGATTAAATATCTATTTTAATCTCTAGGCATTATTATAACATCAAATGAATTCTAATAGAAATGGTTTGGTTATCGTAAGGTAAAAAACTATCCTTATTTATGTGCGGTGTGGTCTTACAAGATATCTTCATTTTAAAAGGTTTTATAACATTAAAAATCCATTTGATCTGTATTTCTCACGCTAGTTTACCAGACTGACCCGGTTATTATTTTCTTATAATGCTCGAGTCAGCTCGAACATATTTTCAGATTGGTTATGGATACTTTGAAGTTTCGTTCGATGAGCTAGATGCCTCAAAGTTGTATCCACGTATCTTTTATTTCCACT
Organism: Allium cepa; assembly: GCA_030765085.1. Taxonomy (NCBI): domain Eukaryota; kingdom Viridiplantae; phylum Streptophyta; class Magnoliopsida; order Asparagales; family Amaryllidaceae; genus Allium; species Allium cepa. The sequence goes on along the minus strand of CM060941.1, from coordinate 1,042,596,357 downwards.
GCATTTGTTGTTTTTTATTTATCAGCGTTTATGGCGACGGGTTGTTATAACTGTCCAGGTTTGTAACGACCCGCTATTTTGGACCATTCAAATCGACAATAAAACCACGCTTGCCTTACTTGAATAGCTCAAAGTACCAAATTGTTAATTTAAATTTGGCAAAACTCAGAACATACAGCAAACAAATAAATCACAGACATAGAGTAATAAAATGCAACGGAAGAAAAGAGATATAAATACATCAGAGTTAAACAAGCTACAACAGAAGTCTCAATATGAATCAAGTACAGAGCTGGATACAATACTGGAATCAACTGAATAACTGAAATCAACTGGATAACTGAAATGAAACAGATAGCTGGATCTTCAAGCAAAGCTCCAACTCCAAAGGTGAGTCCCAAATGCTGTATCACTCAGTCTAACCCGAGTGTAAAGCAAAACACAAAACACTCGAGTCGAGACATACATACTTATACAATGTAAACTAACTCAAGTGAGCTGTAATATAAGGTACAAGTAACTTAAAGGATGCTTGGGATCGCCCATCCTCTAAGGATTCGTTAAACTATTTACTATGTAGTAATATTTCACTATTATAATAATGTCTATAGTAAAATAAACTTACTTTTAAATAGCGTTAAGGGGTTACCTATATAGCCCTTAACACGTAATAGTCCCAGTAGTCCATCCAGTACCATGGTCCCTCCTGATCGGGAAGCCACCAGAGGATACTCCACGGGCTGTGGGAGAAAACTAAACTCGTACAAGGCTCGCTAGGGTAGGTGACACAGCACAAAAAAACAATGCCATGGTAGATATACCAATTACGCATATGGGCTGGTGGTAACGCGTAGCAGCTACTACTGTCCACCTCGAGCCATACCCCCAAATCAAAAATCAAAAGTGGCCACCAAATCCATCTCAAAGTCAAAATATAGTAGCGGATGAGTGTGTCCCATTGGAGGAATGACCTCATTGGCCCGAGATCGCTCCTATTTTAGCCACCTTATGCCAACTCACGGGAGTTGGATCCACGTATATACCTCAAAGGAATGTCGCCGCCGTCCTACTTCATTCTGAAATCTCCACCGCGTACACGGTTGTTAAAGTGGTTTTCGGGGTTGGCAGAGAGTATGACAACTTCCGATCCCGGTCTCTTTAACAACCCAACGTTATTATAACCCATAGATATTTATTTCAAAATCATTTATACTTTAAAACCAAAATATCATATCCATTTCAAAAACCGAAGTATTTAAATTCCAAAACCAATTCAATATATTATTTAAATAAAACCCAAATGTCAAATCACTAAATATTTCCTTCCATTTATTAAACTTGAAATATTCCTTTAAATCATCTTAATCAAACCACTTTATAAAGTCATATTCTTAAATCTTCAATTTCAATAAGTTCAAATTTATATATTTAAATACAATTCTTATTTAAATACAATTTCAAATAAATTCATTTCCAAAGTCATATTGCTTTCAAGTTATAACAACTCTGAAACCAAACACTTTGAAACATATTTATTTAGACCATCTAAATTCAATGTTAATATCTTCCAAACAAGATTCATTTAACCATTTAAATTCAATGTCAAATAATATTCATTTCAAAGTTGTAGCATTTATAAGTCTATTCATTCAATTATAACTTTCCAAACATTGTATATTTCAGCTACACTAAAATTTCAATTTTTAGCCAATTTAACTTATAAAAATCACATTTCACGCTTCAAAAATATTCATTTGGATATCATTTAACTTATGATTTGATAAAATAAAATTTTATCAATAAATATCCAAATTAAACTATAATTCATTAATAAGTCAAATTACCCTATTTTACTTAACTTCTATTTTTAACAAATAACTTTACACTTTATTTTAAAATATCCATCCCACAAATAAAATATCCTTATCACTAAATTTACTTAACTTATTTGAAAACTAAATCTCCAATTATCAAGTTAAGTCATTTTAAGTTGCTTTTTGCCATTTAAATCATAATCATTTATTTTTACAAAACATAACCATAAATCAAGTATTTTGTCATAGTTAATATAACAGTCCAATCCTCCTTATAAATCTATTCATATAGACATCAATTAACTATGATTCCAAATTAAATAAATTTTATTACTAAGTCCAATCAAAACTGCAGTTCATTTTATCCACTAAAAATACATTATTTACTATACAAACCTTATTTATTTCAAGAAATAACTTTTATTAAATTTACTAGTTTAGATTTTAGATTCCAAATTAAATCAAACTTAATTATTAAAATATTGATCATAAATAAAATCTTTAAATTAAAATTTAAAACCAAATAAAGTTTTTTAAATTACAATCTAAACCAATTATCAACTCATACAATTTTAACTTATAGGAAACCAATATCTCAATATCTCTTTATATTCAAATCCTTAAATCAACTTTTAATCAAAATTCCATATATTTAAAATTCAAAATACTTAATAATTTTAGAGAACTATTATAAACATTAATCCATGGGTCTGTATAAAATTTTCTAACCTAGGTCAAGTGATACGGATATGTATCATTTCAATCCGTAATTAAAAAAAAATCCAGGTTCTATCATGTCAAACCCGCAATCCCAAGTAAAATAAATACAATAAAAATCATTTGAGCATATCATTTCAACCCATAATGATTTTTCCTTATTCTACAGTCCGTTCGGGTATGTATCATTTCAATCCATAGTGATAGGGAACTTGCAGTGTGATAAACAAGAAATAAAATAACAGTATAGCATACAATATCATATCAGATGAGGTAACAGGTATATAAACAACATTTAATATCATATAAACATATCACAGGAAGGTATGAACATAACATATTAATTTCTACAATTCACTTATCATCATTTCACGATTGTATAAGTACGTCATGTCTAGAATGAATAACTCACCTTTTTAAAGCTAGGATTGAAATTCAAACCCAAATCTAAACTCCGCAAAGCACGAAAAGGCATGAAAAAGCATGGCTATATTCTTTTGAGTGAATGAAGAGTCGGATCCAAATCTTGTATACAAACAATTACCCAAACATAAGTGTAAAATTCAACATACAAGATTGTGAATCAAACAATGAACAATATGGATCAAGGGGACATAACCTTTTGATAAAACAAAGCATGATGCAAACTTGAGTGAAAAGAGAGCCAAAATCCACATCTTGTACATAACAGAATAAAGCAAACAAATATCACAAACATAAGAACATGATTCAATACAAAGAATAGAGATTACAACAAAGAAAAGATAGAAAATAAAATGACATAACCTTGATAAATCAAAGCAAGGTAATCAATACATGGCTTGGTTTGGTCAAAGTTTTGTTGAAGTTGTCTTCATGGTGGTCATGGCCTTGGATGGTGGTGGTGGAGATGGTTTAGTGGTCGGCTATAAGGGTGAGGCCAAGTTAGGCATGAAGGAAACGAAAGAAAAACAAAATAGAAAAGAGGAAACGAAGGAGGAAGCCATAACTTTCTGTATTTTTTTCTTTTTTTTCTTCTGGAACACAAATGAGATGAGAAGTTTTCTATACGTGAATTTGATATGGTGTGGCGGCTAGGGTTTACAAATAAAAGTGAACGACTAAGGAAATATGAGAAGGCAAGAAAAGAAAAGGCAACAACTAAAGGAGAAAGAAACTTGTACATATTTTATTCTTAAATGCAAATGAAAGATATGAGTTTTGAAATGAGAAATAAATCTTCTTGTACATGATTTGTGGAATAATTTCTCACGGCTAGAAAAAAGAAATACATAGCTAAGCAAGTAAGAAAGAGGCCATGCAAATGAAAAGGCAAGAAATTAAAACATGTAACCTATGACTCCTTGATTTTCTCCAACCATTTATAAAAAGATATAAACAAATAAAAATCCAATAAATGATCAAAGTGCAAACTAAAATAAAATAACATAACATAGAAAATAAAAATATAGGAATGAGCATAGAAAAATAGAATTGATATACAGAAAATAACTGCTTGTAAAACGCTGTTCATTATTTAGTTTAAAAAGTACAAGTTTTAAATTCCTAATAAATCTGTATATTTGATTTCCCAATCTTGTTATTTAATCAACTATTAACTTATCCTCTTATGGGTAATATTAACATTGGTTTATATACTAATACATTGATAATTTCTCAATTCATTCAAATTTCAATTTACATAGTATTTAATTTCGTTTATCTACAATAAATCCATCTATTATGGATTGAATTCCAATTAATTTATTCCCAGTAACTGCCTTCCTTCAATTCTACTCTTCTTATTAAATCTATTATCACTCTATAAACCTAGTTATTATTTGTTTATCTTTCATTACATAAATATATATTCAAATTTTCATCTTTCTTTTGTAATAACTGTTATTTTCAATTATATTGAATTTTTCAAATATATACAATTATTATAATTAAAACCTCAATCAATTTATTCAACTTGGTTTCATTCCTTTATTTCATCTTATGAATAAAATATACATTTCCATTTATGTCATTACATTCACACTTTACAGTTACAGTCATATCTCACATTAATGAACATTTACCTACATTTAAATGTAATTGATTTCCTGCTCTGAATTTAGCAGTCTAAATAAAAGTTGACTTGCATAAATGTCATCACTAACTTTATATTACACTCAAGTTTATTATTTCCACTAATTGTCAGAATTGCTTATACAATATTGAATTCATTCAATTACCAAACATTTATTTACTTATATTCAATTTTATACCCAAATGTAACAGTTACAAGTACATTAATAGACCAATTAAATGGTAACTTACAACCGTTACTATAATCTTTAATTTACATTTCATTTTTAACACTCACTTCATTATAAATTATGAAGTTTTTTTTTCTCTTTTTAAATTTAATTACAAAATCTTATTAAATTAACCAGTTTACTTTTCGAAATTTACGGATCGTTGCAAGGTTGATGATAGACTGATTTACTCTGATCGATGTGTGTGTGTATGTGTGTGTGTGTGTGTGTATATAACTTTTCTTCCGTAAAGATCTATTGTATATTATATATTATATATTAGTCATCACGATCTGAGATTCTGTTATATCTTTTCTTTCTTTCAGTCTAACAATATGTCTTTTTGGCACTTGTATGCTCGACATATGAATATCATAGATGTATTAGTGTCGACTTTTGATAGTCAAGAAGACGGATCGTTACAGGAGTTCTTTTTATGCTTACGAGAAAGGTAATAAACTTTCATTCTTATTAGCAATATCCCCCTATAATAATAACAACAAATCATAAATTTTTAACAAGATATAAATTCATGATTATAGCAAAATTAATCAAAGTTAGTAAACAACGTTCACTTACATCGAATCAAATGCATGCATCGTTCCAAGTAATCAATAATAAATAAGTAAACTAAAAGCTCAAAAATCTCGTTAAATTACAATATTTTTAAAAGATTCAAAAAATGAAACACGCCTAAAATGATAAAAGAAATTTGCAATCTAAACAATGGTGGATTCTTTCTCATAAAGATGAAAGTACCACGGTAGGGTACTATTATAATAAAGAAGAAAGTAACGCATAAACAAAGTGTGCTACCATTGACGTCCAGCTTTTTTCTTCAGACCATCATTATAGTTTTTATAGACATCAATATTTTTATGTACTTCTGACCACCAAATTCTATTCTTTCATTCAATCTTATGTAGTCATACATTTTGTTTCTTTTCAACAAATCTTACATATTTTTCAAAAATCCCAAACTATAAACCCAAAAAAAAATAATTTTTTTTTGCCTAATAGATGATGGAAGATGAAGATTTAGCAGATAATCTCAATTATGATGACCGTAAAGATGTTAATTATATTTTTATGTGTTAGTTTATTTTTTCTTCAACAAATCAATCATAAATATGTTGTTTAGTGTTTTTTGATTCTTCAACAAATCAATCAACCATGATCAATTCAATCACGATTTGAAAATATTGGGTTTCGCAAAAAAAGTTGCATAAGGAATGTTTACTCGATGACTGTTTAAGTTGTTGAGAGACGGCGAACTTCTGACTTGCTGACAAACAAGTTGACTTCTTTATTTTTTCCTTCGGCGGCATTGTTCGTTCCAAAAGGAAGAGAGAAATAAGCGTTTGGAATTTTGAATGCTCATTCGCGTAAAGAAAATAGTAATTGGTGTTACGAAGAGAGAAATGAAATTGTTTAAGGTGGCCTTTAGTTTTGAAGGGCAGTAGAATAAACCTAGGTGCCAATAACATCACATTAAGCAAAAAAAGATAGAAAATGATGTATATAGAAAAAAGTAAATATCTAGCTATCTATATATAATGAACAAACCCTCATTTGAAGCTTTTGAATTGTCTAAAATGTTCTCTACAATTTTTTTTACATTAAGTGGTTATTTTTGTCAATTGTATTCTCTACATTCATATAGCACTATATTGTTACTGTATGGAATAGTTATTTTTGTCTATGCATATAATCGTTATTGTACAATAAAAAGAATTTTCTTGTAGTTTTATTTGCACACATCCAAAGAACGTGCTTAAAGTACTGGTAAATCAAACAGCTAAACTAATAAAAGTAAGAAAGCCCAATACCTTGAACTAAAGTGACAATACAAGTTTTTAATTTATTTACTGTTAATGGGAGAAAGATGAGACATTAGTTTAAAAAATTATTTCAATGAGAATGATAATTAAGACGCAATGGAAAATAAAAAGATGTGAAGACATTTATTACCTTGCTTAAAAAAAATTACAAGTAGGAAGATGACGAACTAAAATAAACAGTTGGACTTTTTTAAAATGGAGATGAAAAGCAAGAAAGGATGGATGGAGGAGACAGTTGTAAAATGTTTCTTCAAATGAGAGAGTTGATTATATAACTACAGACAGAATGAGGAATCGATGTACAGAATTACATAGAATGATGACAAAAAAGATCCGGACTATTTGATTTTTTTGTCTTTATGAGAAGGATGGAATTAAGGGGGCAATTCAATGGTGGAGATTCTTCGTGTCACCGATCGTGTCTCCAATTTTTGTCTAAATAGCCTTACTTTCACATTTTATATAATACAATAGACACAGGATGTAACTTATACCTACATTCTAATATTATAAGGAATATACTGGAACAGTTCAAGAAGAAATTAATAAATATGTAACCAGCGTGGAATATGTATATCAAAACCAAGTTTTGATCCTAGAACCTAATGGTCATGGTACAATTACCCTAATTAGTTATGACATGATAAGTAAAAGAAGAGGCGAGTTAAACGATCAGCTATTGTAGAAATTGCAGCTACTTATCATTAACCTGAACTCTAGTTTCTCTAGTTTCAAATTGAAAATAACAAGAAGCAGTGTTCGGAAATAAGACAACTAACCAATAATTGGAGTATTAGTCTTCAAAATAGGACGAATATTGGTTCAGCTCTTTGATGGTTCGGAGTGTCAAATCAAAGATCAGAAATCTCGAAACAGGCAACTCTGTAACACATATACCTGAGCTGTGTGTTTGACAGAATGTTTTTATTAGAGCATACACACTTGCTTGTGTAGAAACTAAAAAGTACCACATAAAGTTTAAGTCAACACCAAATTGTTGTTTCCATATTATATATACTGCCGATAGAGTCCGTACAATACATGCAAGTTTAGTACCTGTTAATCAAATAAAAATAGGTCGTTTCAGCCTCAGAAGATAAATCTTAAGCCAAATTATTATCTCTTGTACCTAAATATAAGTTTATGCAACTTGGACCCCTTAGAAGCTAGCTGACTATTTTAATTGATCACCTATCATTATATGTGTTAGGCCAGAAGTTAAACTAAAATTAATATTAAAAGTAAAATTTAGTTAAACAATAAAGCTTAAGTCTGGTATTTCTCACTTACAAGTGGAATATGTTATTTGGCAGACAATATAGGTTTAATAAATAATAATAGCTGAAGATCTCCAATTACGACTTTGCACTCAATGATTACGTGTACTTCATTTATGACCATAAACTCTAAAAGTTTTCAACAATAAGGGCACAAGAGTTCCATTTGGTTACTTTTATTATGAGCTTGGCATGATATGCAGAGCATCTTACAGCCATTTTCAATTTACGGGCAAGAAAAAGAAACTTATTTCAAGAGGAGTGATTGTTATAAAGTCTAAAGATCAAACCTGGTTGCCAAATGCTAAGAAAGCCGGAGAATTTAATAGAAAAAGATGCTATGAACCGTGATAAATATTGATACCTCACTTATCTTGTTGCTACTATCATATCCATACACCGCCCACGAAGACTCATTTGTGTATCCGAAATTCCATCTACCAGAACAGGGCATCTTGATCGTTGTAGAAATGTTATGAAACTGTAACTTTAGCTGCATGTCTACACAATGTCTTGGAATTAAGATGACATATCAATTTCATGATCTTTGCTTCACCAAACTGCCGAACACCTTAAGTGCATCGTTTTATGTTATGCAACCAGGCATTTAGTGAAGATTATAGCAGTCTATGAATGTAGATTAATTAATTGGACAAACAGCAGACAAAATGAACCAACACCAAGCATGTAAGCTTCACCATAGTCCTTATAGCACTGCATATGTTGAATCTGTATGGGAAACTGCTACAAGGAATGAAGTCACCGAGGATCTTGGGATTACATGTATGGATATTGTATGCGGTATGTAGTCGATTTTGGTACAGAGAGAACGTTGCTGTTGGGGTTACAGAGAAGCAAAGGAAAGAGCAATTGGGTGGCCGAAGGGGAAAGAAAATAAATGAAAGGGAAGGAGGAAAAAAATATCAGAGCCAGGTTTCGATCCTGGGACCTGTGGGTTATGGGCCCACCACGCTTCCGCTGCGCCACTCTGATTTTGTGCAAATGCTTCTAACAGAAGTTTTTTTAGCTACCTACTATCTTTATTTGCATGAGAGAGTCCCGTTTCATCTCCCTCCTCCTAAACTACAAAAGGGGAAATAGCTGCATACCCGTTTCCGAAATCCAAACCCTAAATTCTCCTCAAATCAATTCCGTGAAAAATCGATAGAAAGCTAAAACATAATGAGCTCTCAAAAGAAGAGGAATTTTAAGATCGAGGCGTTCAAGCATCGTGTGGAGGTGGATCCGAAGTACTCAGAAAAGACATGGAAAGTTCTGGAACACGCAATCCATGAGATCTATAACCACAACGCTAGCGGTCTCAGTTTCGAAGAGCTGTATAGGTTAGACTATTTTCTTTCTTATGTTTATTTTGAATTTTGTTCAGGTGTTCGCAAGGTTTCATTTTCCAGTCTCTTGTTGTTTGCTGAGTTTGAGAACCTCTATTTCGATGAATTTAGGATTATTTTTTATTATTATTTTTGATAATTATTGAAAATGTCACTGCTAATGAAACGATTTAGATTGTTGCATAAATCTGATTATTTTAGTAAATGAAATTCAACTGATATGATTCTCCTCTAGTGGGTCGAATAAAAGGTAACCATTTACCATATTAATGGATCAGTTGCTTTCTGTCAGTCGTTATGAATTAGATGTCATGGAAATGGATGTGCTAAGTTTAATCAAATTTCAGTACTGTTTACTCAAGGAGATCAGATGTGCTTTTTAGTGTATGGTAAGTGTATGAACATTTGTATGTTTCTACTGAGAGAGATGCATACAAGATGAACAGTGGCAATCACCAATGATAAGAGTGGATAGCTACCTTTTAACCCATCAACATGTAGTTTTTTCTGGAATCATATGCCATGTTCATTATTTTAATGAATCGGAAATTTAGAAGCGGTTGTGTGGTTAACTAAAAATTAGGGTGCTATGCTTGGTCCCAAATGAATAGGTAACTTGTCAAAATAGTTATACAAGACATTAGTTGTTTGTTTACTTATACTGAAGTCTTTAAAGAATTTTTGTGGCTTTTGTATGTGCTTAAATTGATGAAAGATCATATAAACCAGGTGAAAAAATAAAATGGTTTTGTTATACACTTAATATGACTGCTTAAAGGAATATATGCGAGCAGGTCATGGTAACACTAGATATATGCACACAGATGCTTAGGTTGTTTTAAAAAATTATATAAGGTCTGAAGCAGCCTCAAAGTAACATCGTTGGGTGCCTTTATTCATTTTATTTTTAATTCAGTATACTGTTTCCTTGTATAGTCGTCAGGGACTAGAAGTGCTTAACAGTTGATTTACTTAAAAACAGCTAGGTGGCATGTGGACGTAATTGTCTCTGTGGGCTATATTTGTTGTCCGTGTCTGTTTATTTTTGTTGGGACCTTTAGGTTGTGATGGGGATGTTGGCTACAAACAGCAATTATAATTTCACAATTAATATTTACTGCTATGACTTAATGTTTGGTTGTTGAACCACTTTCACTTTCACTTAGTTGTTCTATGTTATCATCCAATACAATACAGGAATGCATACAATATGGTGCTCCACAAGTTTGGTGAAAAGCTCTATTCTGGATTAGTAACAACTATGACAGGCCACTTAAAAGATCTCGCAAAAAGTATCGAGGCAGCTCAAGGTGTTTCATTTTTAGAAGAACTTAACGAAAAGTGGAGTGATCACAATAAATCACTTCAGATGATTAGAGACATTCTAATGTACATGGATCGCACTTTTGTACCTGCTACACATAAAACACCTGTACATGAGCTAGGCCTTAATTTATGGAGAGACAATGTTATCCACTCAAACAAAATCCAAAACCGTTTAACTGGAATCCTTTTAGAACTAATAGAAAATGAGCGAAATGGTGAGGTGATCAACCGAGGCCTAATGAGAAATATAATTAAAATGTTAGTGGATTTGGGAACTTCTGTTTACGAAGAAGAATTTGAAAAGCATTTCTTACAGGTCTCAGCTGATTTCTATAGGCTTGAATCTCAGCAGTTTATTGAGTGCTGTGATTGTGGTGAGTATCTCGTTAAAGCTGAAAAGAGGCTTTATGAGGAAATAGAGAGGGTTTCTCATTATTTAGACCAAAAAAGCGAATCAAAAATAACAAAGGTGGTCGAAACGGAGATGATATCAAATCACATGCAGAGATTGGTACATATGGACAACTCTGGCCTTGTCAGTATGCTTATTGGCGATAAATATGATGATCTTACTAGAATGTATAGTTTGTTTCGCAGGGTTACTGATGGTCTCCAAACAATTAGAGATGTGATGACTTCTCATCTTAGAGAAACAGGTAAACAGTTAGTGACCGACCCTGAAAGATTGAAAGACCCTGTTGATTTTGTTCAGAGACTATTAGATCAGAAAGATAAATATGATAAAATAATATATTCTTCTTTCAATAACGACAAGACTTTCCAGAATGCACTGAACTCTTCATTTGAATATTTTGTTAATCTCAACACTAGATCTCCTGAATTCATCTCTTTATACGTAGATGATAAACTTCGTAAGGGCCTTAAAGGAGTTAGTGAAGAAGATGTAGAAATTATGCTTGATAAAGTGATGATGTTATTTAGATACTTGCAAGAAAAGGATATATTTGAAAAATATTACAAGCAGCACTTAGCAAAGAGGCTTCTTTCGGGTAAAACTGTTTCCGATGATGCAGAGAGAAGTCTCATAGTGAAACTAAAAACAGAATGTGGGTATCAATTTACGTCGAAACTGGAAGGCATGTTTACAGATTTGAAGACATCTGAAGATACCATGCAAGGATTTTATGCAAATAATGCTTTGGAAATAGGAGATGGACCCTCTTTAGCAGTGCAAATTTTGACTACTGGGTCTTGGCCTACTCAACCTTGTCCTCCATGTAATCTACCAGCTGAAATATTGAGTGTATGTGAGAAGTTTAGATTATATTATCTAGGAACTCACACTGGTCGTAGATTAACTTGGCAAACAAATATGGGGACGGCTGATTTAAAAGCAACGTTTGGAAGAGGTCAAAAACACGAGCTTAATGTTTCTACTTACCAAATGTGTATTCTGATGTTATTCAATTCTTCTGATCAATTGAGCTATAAAGAAATAGAGCAGGCTACACAAATCCCACCTTCGGACTTGAAAAGATGCCTCCAGTCTCTGGCTTGCGTTAAAGGTAGGAATGTGCTACGAAAGGAACCATTAGGTAAAGATATTGAAGAAGAAGATGTATTTTATTTTAACGAAAGATTTACTAGTAAATTCTTCAAAGTAAAGATAGGCACAGTTGCTGCTCAGAAGGAGTCGGAACCTGAAAAACAAGAAACACGGCAGAGAGTGGAAGAGGATAGGAAGCCTCAGATTGAGGCAGCAATTGTAAGAATCATGAAATCTAGGAGGGTTTTGGATCATAATAATATTGTAGCGGAGGTTACAAAGCAATTGCAAGCGAGGTTTTTGCCTAATCCAGTTGTGATTAAGAAGAGGATCGAGTCTCTTATAGAAAGAGAGTTCTTGGAGAGGGATAAAACTGACAGGAAACTATATCGGTATCTTGCTTAAACATGATGCTTTTGTAGCGATGGTATCTTGGAGTTGAACATTAACTGGTAAGATGATCATTTTTCCTTAATTACATTGAAACATAGGTTTATAATCTTTACCGTTATATTTATTTTTGAACCTAAACTATGCATGCACACAATCTTAGTTTCTAGGTAGTTTTGAACTTCAGCAGTACAATTTTATATTAACATAACACACAGCTGCTGTATTTCCATTCATGATATTCTTTGGGTTTCTTATTATGTGGCATTCTACAATGCACAAGCGCTCATGATCTCGGCTAACCATTAATCTAGCAAATACTCAGATTTTGTTTAATTAAAGGAATATTGAAAATAATTGTCTCATTTAGGTGTGTATGTGAACACAACCCTTATCAAAGATGTTTCAAGAGGAGGTACAAACTTGAATTAATTATGTGAATAAATCCTATATATGTTTAACCATTTGTCATTTTCTAGTCATGTTTAGTTAGGGTTGTTATGGTAATGGCCATTGCCATACCATACCAAGCAATTGATGATAAATATTTAGCTATATCGGTACATCAATGTTATCGATATACCAATGCTATTTGTATGATAATGGTAACTTTAATTTTTTTAATAATATATGTTAGGGTAAAGAAATGTCAAATCCAGTGATAACAATAATTTTAGTCATATTAATATTGTTATTTCATTGTTTATCACTTAATCCTAACCATGGACATTTTTGAAAATATACATGTTATAAGAAGTTCTTTGTAATTTTATTTATGATGATGTTTATTTTTTAGTATTTCTAACTTCAAAATTTGATATTAACAAAGTTATTCTTTCATATTGTTGTAAATAATTTGTGATTAGTTAAAAAAAATTTCTATATCAACTAAAATAAATCAGAATGTTGATATGTGTGGGTTGGGCATCAACAACTAAATTGCTTCTTTATCATTATCAAAGTTTAGTGCAATATAAACTTAATGTGTTTTAATATTTATAAATTTATCATTATCAATCAATGGTTTACGAGTATCGGTATATCATAATGAAAAAATATCGATGGTTATTTTTGACCTATCAATAATCAGTACGGTAACAATTTTCTATTATTGGTAGTGGTTATTATTAATATAACTGTTGTGTTCCGGCACTCCAACGCGTCTCCATAAATGCGTGCTTCATTGTTCTGAAATGACACCACCTTAATGAAGTTTCCGATGTGCCAGCGTACCGATTGAACATCCCTTTCTTCCGAAATGACACCACCTTAATGAAGTTTTCGATGTGTCAGCGTACCGATTGAACTTCCCTTTCACTGCCTTTCGAAACAAGCACATATATGGTTTTGGCAACACTTGCTTGTAACAAAAGGAATTTTCAAAAGTACGTGCCACCAATCATATATATATATATATATATATATATCACGTTATGCGTCATATTTCTTGTGATGTAAGACTTTATTGTTCAACCCACGCATTCACAAGGGGAAATAATTTTAAAGGACAAATTAAACTAAATAATTTTTCATAAGGACACGTGCAAAAAACTTTTACCGTAAGGACAAAGCCCAAAGCCCAGATACAAATTAAAAAAAACAAAGAATTCTGTTCGTTTCCTCCTCGCTTTCACTCAGAATTTGACGAACTTTCTTTTAAAAATAAAATTAAATCAAAACAAATCGATTTCTCGTTCAATTGCTCAGAAGCAAAATCAATTTCCACAATCTTCCTAAAAGCAAAATCACATTCCCTAAACCAAAATTACAATTTCCAATTTCTTTGAGTCTGTGTTTGATGTCGCGGTTGCGGTTGATGTTTTACTGGAGGCGGTGAGGAGAAATTTTTTGATTAGGTCGCGGTTTGGTCGAGGTTGAGGTCGCGAGTTGTTGGCGATGATTGTGTTGGTCGAGGAATGTGGATTGGAGTCTGGCCATGGCAGATGAGTTGGGTTTTTGGGCAGTGAAGTCGGAGAAGCAATTTGTTGTATATGTAGAAAGGTGGAGCAACCTACTAGAAAAAAAAATGATGCATACTTACAGAAAACTGATACCTACTTAATGCAAACTGATACCTAATTACTGCAAACTTAAAATCGTTACATATTTGACTGAAGATATTTCACTGCAGCTAATACATAACCTATTGTTACATTTCAACATAATTTGTTTCAAAAATTACTTATTGTCTTTATTTTGAAATAATAGGATGATGATGATTTGTTAATCTACATCCAGTTTAAAAGAAGCTATAAATTGAGTAATTGGATGAGATTTCTCTTTCTTTTAAAAAATTACTTATTACAGATAAAAAAGGTGAATATGAACTAACTTTTTAACATTTTGTCTTTATTAGAGACAAAAAATATAAGAAATGCTCAAAGAAATCTGGAAAAGCAATAACATAGCAGATATGGAGGTGAAACTAGATGATATGCATGAAATAAAGTGTGCACAACAAGCAGAAGACACGTAAGTTTTTTTGGTTAAAATGATATCTACTGACAACAAAATAAACAATACAATTGAAACTACTAGTCATAATCAATTGAAAGTTGCTCATTATTCAAACTATCTGTGTTTTTGCATTATAACATTTCATACATAATTCTATACATCATTGTATGCCTTTTACATATAATTGAATTTGATTCATAACAAAATATTGAAAAATATTATCTCTCGATTTCAAAAACAGTTAGTTCAAAAATAAACAGTTACTGCAGGACGAAAATTGATACATACATAAAAATAATGATACCTACAGAAACAAAACTGATACCCACATAAGAGAAACCGATACCTACAGAAACAAAACTGATACCTACATTAAAGAAACTGATACCTACAGAAACAAAACTGACACCTACAAAAACTAAAAAGATAACTACATAGTAAAAAATAAAACAAAATATTTAGCAATTATATCTTAAAGTAATAGCTACAAATGCAAAAATTCATACATAAATCGATACTAAGTGTGCTAGTAAAACTGTTAAAGATTTTAATTCAAAGCATACTATATGTTTGTACCATTATCCCTGAAATTCAATGTTTTATATTAATTGTAAACCTGACAATACAACTTATGCAAACTGATGCTAACATTACATTTTGGTTTCAGTAAATAAAAAATAAACATTAGTAAAAATATGTTTAATGTAGAACATTAATTATTCAATTTCACAAAACTGATACCTACCATATACAAAACTGATACCTAATTACTGTTAACAAAAAAAGATAATAAGAAAAAATAAAAATGAAACCAAAAAACCGAACCTAAAATATGATACTTTTCCACTCTATCACAACTTTATATACAACTCAAACAACTTTATATCAAAACTTTGAAGAAAAACGAGACCACGGTAGAAATATGAAAAGAACGAGATCGACAAACGCGTATGAGAAAAATATGATAGGTGAACTATAATTTTAAGAAGAACGAAATTGAAATGACCGAACAAGGTTGATCGATATTTTGATTGCGAAAGTAATATTGGATCGCGACAAAAAAATTTGATCGAAATGAAGAAGAAGAAGCAGCGCGCGAAAGTGGGCTGGAAGGAAAATATGTTCGTGTGTCCTTGTGAGAAAATAATTAGCGGGTTGTCCTACATCTAAAAAAGCCCTAAAAATTGTGCTTGAGGAAAATTTCCTACATTCACAATGCAAGCTACACTCAACAATTATTCACCTTGGCGAGTATTTCCTCTAACCTTCATTTGGAGCATACTGATGAAGTTATGCAGTTGATTTAGGCTGTTTTTTCTCACTTCTTTACGCAGTCTCGTCGACTGCGTTATCAAATCTGCACCTTAAGGTGAGTACTTTCTACTCCAGCTGTCTTGGAGCATCAGTTCTCAACGTCGTGGGGCAAGCTGCGTATCTAGCAGTGGGGCCCAAGCTACTTACATATCTCCAAGCCTCAAGAAGTCCTTGTTTCGGTCACTCTCGCGTTATCTAATGGTCTCTCGAACCATTGGCTCTGATACCATGTTGAAATTTTTTCAGAACCCCCACATCTTCTGCTATGCGCACACTTAATTTAGTGTAGAAGAGGCAAGACCACTGAATGAAATTTTTTTGGTGTCAGCTTCATGATTGGATATCCCTACATCCTTCTTAGAGCATATATTTTCATGCCAATATTTATTGTAACAAAAGAAATTGCAACATGGTTTCAGAGCCGATGGTTCGAATGGACCAATATAATGCAGCATTGACCTAAATATGTTCCAGTATGTGATTTGAACTCGAGATTTTCATTAAGATGGAGATATAAGTTAGATAGTGGTCTGCTCCAACCATGAAAAATAGAACCCTTTGTAAAAATAGCTTAGCCAAACTGTTGAGAGGTGTTAGCGACCTAATCTAAACTGCTGGAGGTTTTAGCAACCTTATCCAAGTGTTTGAGGACTCTATATAACTTTGGAATTGAGAAAATGCTCGTCAAGGTGGAGATCTGTTAGGTGTGGTTCGCATTGTATTAGAGTTGGTGCGTAGATTGAATTATGATTAGTCTCATGATGCTGACACCAAAACAGCTCCGGTCAATGGTTTTGCCTCTTCTACACTAAATGAAGTGCGGACATGGCGGAAGATGCGAGGGGGTGTCGAAAAATATCGATGGTCATTTTTGACCTATCAATAGTCGGTACGGTAACAATTTTCTTTTATTAGTAGTGGTTATCATTACTATAACAACCCTATGTTTAGCGGTATTCCAAGGGGGTGTTATCTGGGTAGTTGGGTATTCCATTACTAGCATCTTGGTATTATATAAGGTCATTGTTAAACTGACTCCAAAACTTGCGAAGGGAAACATTTTTTTTTTTAAATTGTTATGAGGGCTACACAATAAATTAGCCCTCTTATAAAAAGAAATAAACACAACTATACAATAAATCCATTTTCTATCGGCATTTCAAGTTAAAACGATGCATCCCTGCCATGTTTTTATGTACTTTTTGATGGATTCTTTGCATGTTATTGTTTCCGTAAAATCATACGCTTTTATGTAGATTTTTCGGTACGCCATCATTGTTTTCTTTTTAAATTTCGATGAGGTGCTACCGAATTTGTTTGAAGATGGTAAAATGGTAAATTGTTTGGGCTGAAGCCGCATATTATGTCGTGTTAATAATCTTTTTATGGGAGTCTCTAAACTTATCCTCTTCTTGACAATTTTAGAAGTCCCTTTAAAATGTATGTAAGATACGCACCCACTGTTCAAAACCTTTGGTAAGTGACTACTTCCTTTGTTCCTTTTTTTTCTATTTTATTTTTTGAGCAGCTTGTGCTATAATGTAATGTATTTGTACATGCGCTGTTTAATGAGACATTTTTTCAAACATCCATAAAAGCATCAACATTTACTTTCGTTCCCTTTCATTAAAATGTTCAACAAAATACCTCTGTTAGATTTTCCATTGAAATTATGCAATATAAATGGCATATATTTACAGCCAGAACTGTAAAATTTGCATTCTACACTGCGAATATTTGCGGTTTTAATTGCATATTTTATAAAATAAAAATTTTGCAGTCCACACTGTAAATTTTCACTTTACAAAAATGTGCAGTTACAACTGCAAATATCAACAGTTAGAGCTGCAAATATTTGCAGCTCTAACTGTAAATATATGCAGTTAAAAAATGCATATTTTTACTGGAAACTTTGACAGAGGTGGTTTGTAAAACTTGTTTTTGAGAAGGGTTTTCAGGTATTTAGTTTGAAAATAAGAGAAGGATCCTAACTTTTACTTATTTAATAGAGCGAACCACCATACTGCTATAAATGGTATGGACCATGTCATTTAAAAAAAAAACTTGTAATTTGTATTTTCATAAATTTAACTGTTTCAGTAGTAAATGATATTATACTTTTGATAATTTTATGCTTATTAAGCAGTGAACGAACACGTTTGAATACGTTCCAACATTAACACATAGGAATGTATTTCAAACACGCCCGCACATCATTTAAACAAGTTTCTAAAATATCTGAACTTCGTTCGAACACGTCCTCTCATAACCAAGCTTCTAAAATATTTAAACAAGTTTCTAAATTTGTATTATATATATGCTGCAGATGGATAATTCTGTCCCTGTGCAAGGTTAATATATTCAAAAATCAAATGACATCCACAATGATTTCAAGAAGCTGGATCTTTCCTTGCTGTGTGTTGATGTAATCAAGCTGGTTAAATTTGTATTCACCTCCTGTTATATTATGATCACACTGTGCTAGAGATCTATTTGTACTTGATATTTCTTTTCTTTTTAATGTAAAATTGTTATAGCCACTGTCTCTATTTTTTCAGCCGAGTGATACGGTTGTCAGATACTTTCAGGGAAGATTACTACTGCATGTTCCAAGTTATAACTTGTATTTCATGTATCTAAAATGATATGAGGTGTTGATGATCTTTTTGTACAAGCCTACGAGGCGCCCAGATTTGGTTACTTGTGACAACTGCGGCTGTGTTTTCATATATGACAACTATTGATGTGCATTTTGAATAGTCTGAAGAGTTGTGTAATATACTTACGGGTATTAGGGTCTAAACCTGGTAGAAATGTCCCTCTTTTGATCAGCCAAGAGCCGAGCTGTTCCATTTAGTCATCAGGGCAGGTAGACTTATGATCCGTTCTTAAGAGCTTCGAGTCTAGGGTCAGGACTTTATTGATCCGTCCCAATATGATCTGCACTATTGAGATTTGATAAAATTGCTTTATTAGTATAACGATGATTTGTTATTTTTATTTATATGTAAGTGGTTATAACATGAATATTCTAAGATCTCATTCAATAAGTTATATGATTTGTATGATATTAAGTTGCGTCATTAATAATTATATAATAATACATGTCTGTGCTGTTAAAGCGTTTAGCGGTTCTATGGTGGTGATATAGCGGAAGTGTGAAATGCTTCATTAGACATAAAACTAAATATTTATTATTAATTTATTCTCATTCACACATTATTTATGTAGGAAAAAGAAATATTATTTAATTTTATATAATAGAACCGAAGAATATACAATAGATTTTCAACTTATGCCTTAAAATCAGGTGTTTACCCTAACTTTGGTGATTTGATTTGAAAGAGAACTAGTCAAACCAACATTTGTATGTTACTGTTTGCTATAGCGGGTGCTAAAAACCTTGATTTAGCAGGTGCAGTGGAAAATAGCGAGGCTTGAAGCGGATTTACTATTTAATAGTGCTAAATTGAAATAGCGCAACGTTGAAGGATCGCTATGCGCTATAGCAGGGATTTTGCGGAGGCTTTAACTGCATACACATGCATGTTTTTCCTGAACTATTATCATACACTTCATTTTTATTACCATATTTAGCATTGTAAACTCATTGCTATTTATGTGTGTGTATTGATATATAATTTTAAATGAATATATAAAACCTTATCGGACCTTGGGGTAGGGCGGAGCGGTTCTAACCTGACTCGTATGATTTTGAGTATGGAGCGAAAATCAAAATCCGCATCAGGTCTATATGGCGGGTTTGGAGTAGAGTTTAAAAATCCCGAGGCGGATCTGTAGCATAAAAACTCATCTCAACCTCTCTCATTGTCATCCCTAAATATATTTGATAAAAAACTGTATTTCTTCATTGGACGGTACTAAATGCGGATATTATATTTCAAAACTCAGAACTTATGTCACTTTTAGACGAGGATGCATATGAAATTCCAATTTTTGGTCATCCATTCATATACATGCAATGAGTTTGTTGCATTGTAAACGTAGAGGGAAAGGAATGTTGAATATCAATATGTTACATGTAATATATTATTGTTTTATAGCCTAAATTACTTAATAGAAATCCAAGTCGCATTAATCATTCTAGGAATAAGGAATAAAAACCATGAGAAATAGAGTGCAAAAAAAATGAAAACGAATGTATTTTAGGGAATACTTCGTAAAATTAGCAAAAGAATTCCCTAAAATACATTTGCTAGATGTTATATATTACATCACGACTATTCATATGTATGAAATTAAATTAGGTTGGAGTAACCACATTAATAGTTATCTTTGTTTTGAATCTAAAATAACTTTCAACATTATATTTATTAAACTCTTGTTATGAAGGCGGAGCTCTTTTTTATGTATTTATAAATTAATTGGTAATTGATGGTAAAAAAATCAATGCAGTCGAGAGATCTTTTCTGTTATCTAATAGTCTACTTATGGGCATTTTAAGTGCTATGCACATCATGAGATTTTAAAATTTGTGTTGTATTATAAGAGTATCGAGTTTACTTACCATTGAGATGACAAATGTTGATGATAATGTTTGTTTGAATTTTATTTATTATTTATAGGATTTTAATTCGAGTTGTTTTAACAAAAATAATCATGTTACAATTGCAATGAATTAAATTTTGTCCTTAAAATAATTTTGAGGTTATTGTTAGGAAAATCATTTGGTATTTGAATAGATTTCCCAAACTAACATTCACTTGTGGACATACTAAATGCAAGTACCACATTTGCATCCCTTTTTGGGTTTCAAAACTCCAAACGTATTTCTATTTTAGAAAAGCATGCATGTGAAGCTTCAAAATTTTGGTTTTCTTCTGATATAGTAATATTATTTCATGAACTAAACTATCATTTTAGTAGTCCTATCAAATTAATAATTTGTCTCTAGCGCGGATAATGCTATGACCAAACTATTCGTCAAAAGATACTTCTATTTCAATTTCTATTGTTTTTTATTTACTGCAAGATAACTCTCTAATCGTACATTAAAAACAGTATAATTACAAATACGACCGAATTGGATTTTATCGTGATAAGATATAGGTTGAAGTACTGTTCAAAATCATGAGGGAAAAAGTAAAATTATTCAAAATCTACTGAGTAGACTACTACAAATTTATCCTAAGAGTCGCACGAATAAACGTAAAAAAGAGAGTGAAAAAACAAAGCAATTCAAAATTCACATTGAAGCAAACACCGTCACTTGGAAATGTGTCCCGAAACAAGCTTTGAAGCATGACCCATGACGCGTAAGGGTTTGCTTCGATGCAATCTTTGAAGCGCACATGTGCACTTGAAATGAGTAATATAGCGGTTGAGCATATCGGCTTGAGTTCAACCCCTAGGAGCGGTCAAGCAAGATATGGGATCGAGCACGAATGTACAGGGAGAGCGATTGAATTCAAACATGGACTAGGTTAGAGCGCAGCAAGCAACGATTGAGTTTGTAGACAATAGGCACATCAACGGATATTTTCAAATGCAGATAGTGTCACATCAGCATCTGCATCTAAAATCTTTTCTTTTTTTATATTCACATTCGCGGATTCAGACGAATATCGAATAATTGCCCCATCCGCTAACTATCCATAGATTAAAAAACATAATATAACATTTTGGTTTAACATGAATTTTTTTCAATCCCGTTAATTATAAAAATATGCAAAATCAATAAATTTGATGATAATAAACAGTTTTGAGCAATGAATATGCAGTAAAAAATATAATATAAATTATTAATTTAATAAACAATAAATATATATCTTTCATTCTACTAAAATACACATAAAATAAACTATAATATTCAAAAAAATAAAACGAATAATTTTCGGATACAGATAACTTCGTATCGGCATCCGCATCTGCATTTGTTTTTTCGGATGCACATATTTATCCACTTTTCGGATATGGATAATTGTAGATTTTAAATTTTTTGTATATTCATTGACGGTCTTAGTTTACATTCGATGCGTTCGAGGGTCTAGCGCGACCGTATGGCTCAAGTATGGCATCCGAGCAGTCAAGTTGGTCAAGGGATCAAACACTTGAATCACACGTCACATGGGGCTCGAGAACAATATATATTCCACTCACTCGATCCGAACTTCGTTAGAATGTAAATAAATATCTAGGGAACTTTCCAACAATTTCCTAATGTAGTTCAAACAAATAATTGAGTCAAATTTCAAAAATAAATAAGGATGAAGAAATCAACGAGTCATTTTCCATCCAAACGACGCTAGATCTCCGTTATTTTCTCTTCTCTACCATCAAAAATAACTTGTTTTCCCAAAAAAAAAGACTAATAACATTTTTCAAAAATTGCAAATAAAAAATATAGAAGAACAAAAATAAATGACGATAAAGAGGATATAGGCTAAACTTATAAAGAACCTCTGTAAAAATACAGTGTCTCTTCTTTATTTTCTAATTTTCTGTTTATCTCTTTCTGTACTCTATTTTCTACTTGTCTTTGAGACTCTATTTAATTGAGGATCTACATATTAAAAGAAATAAAACAATTAGATCTGATTATAGTCTCAACAATAAATTTATTAGGTTCAGTAAGGATCTTTTAAAAAAAGAAACTATATTTTTCCGAAAGGCATATTTTGGAGGTTTATCACCTTTAATCATGGTGAACTAAGTAAATCTCAAGCTAAATCGTTAGCAGCATGCCAAACCCCTGCGCTAACCAACTTAGAGTTAGCCAGTATAGTCTGCAGTTTAATGGCTCTAGCCTAGGAGAAAAGTGAATAGCAAGCCCTTGAGAGAGTTAGGGGTCTACCCTATGAGCAGTTATATAATTTATTGTAATTTTTCTAACTTTGTGATAAATCTTGTTTGTAATAAAGTTGTTCTTTGTTATATATTTTGTAATATAACTAATTAAGTAATTAATTTAAAGTCTATTAATATGATTTTTTTTTAAATAATATGTTATTCGATAATAATTGCAAATAGTTGCAATCTTGAGAAATTATCATAATATATTATTTTAAATATTCCTAGTTAAGATGTTTTTAGAAAGGATATCGATACATTTGTTAAGACATAAGTAATCTATGGCTTTTGGGTCCACTAAAGGGTTACGTACTCGTAGTTATTAGATAACTATGAATGACTTGTCCGAGAGTTTTCATTTGGTTGATAAGAACTAAATCAAACAGAAAATCTTAGTGTGATTATATTACACGGTTCTTTCGACTTCAGAATACTCTTAGATTTCAATATGGACACTCCACTTTGATTATTGTTAAATCATGGAATGGAAAATATCGAATGACAATAGTTGGGACCGAGTTGAAACATTGAATGTGAAACACTATTTAATATAGAATTTGTCTCCTCGATTGTATGAAGTTAGTATCACGATCAACCATACTCAACTCAAAGTCAAAATTTCTGATCAGAGTAGAAGGTTAATAATAAATTTATTACTGAACCAAGGACTTTTATTATGGATTAATCTAGTTGAATGTAGGTATTATTGAAGTTTTGACCAATACCAAACCACATATATCCTAAAGTAATATAGTGTTGATAAAGAGAATGTGTGTAAATTATTGTTATTAAAAGGTAAGCTTAAGAAAATGTAAAATTGAATTTTACAAATAAAGATCTATAAGTGATGAATTCAGTCAAACTGCTGCATCATTAGTTAAGGTAACGTATGAATATTAATATTTGAATAGTTCAATATTGATTGCCAACTGAATTCACACCTGTAAATCGCACCACTTAATTTGTTCATTGTTTGAAATACCATGTAATTTAATTAGTTATAACAGTTATGAATTGATTAAATCATTTAGAGAAATAATTATGAGTAAATTTACCATTTAGGGTGTTTTGTGGATTAGCTCTTAGAAATGTTCGAGGTGCTTTTAGTAATTATTTATGTGTATATATAATTATTATATGCGCAGGCATCGATATATATATCGATTAGTATTTAATTAGTTAAATATAGAATAGACAATTGCAAAATGACATCGATTGTAGTATAAGCGATCTAGGCCATCCATGCTTGGTAGGTGAACAAATTTTGAAATGGTACATGTAGATGAGAGATAAGTATATATTTGTTCAAATATCTCTTTATCTGCCTCTATTAATACACTACACTTCATTTATATTTTGGGTTCCTCTCTTCTTGATTACTAGCCGCCTTTCTCAAGCATAATTGCGTGTCCCCTCCTCTCTTCATCATTCAAATACAAATTGCTCAAACCCAAGGTGGTTATACATTGAAGGTTGCAACTTCAAGTAGAGGCGAGTGCATAAATCCAGGTTGTCAAATGTTTTTATCTTAGTCCAAGTATTATTTTATAATTCATATTATTATTATATATGATCGCATCACTACTTATATATGTTAATGTTGCCTTATTACGTTCCAAAATTAATTTTAATCATTCGAAATTAATTAATGTTTTAATGCAATTAAATGCAATGAATTAAATTATAAAATTATTTTAAAAAATAGGCTTCATCTATAAATAATTGTATTTTGTACAAAATAATTTATGCAATGATTTAAATTATAAAATTATTTTTAAAAAATGCTTCATCTATAAATAATTATATTTTGTACAAAATATTTTTCTTAGCATAAAATATATATTTTATTATTCATTTTGAATTATAATCATTTTAAACTATAAAATACATCAATCTAAAATTTCATATATTTATACATACATATATATGTATGTATGTATGTATGTATGTACGTACGATAAAATCAAATTCCTTTCGGCCAATTTTGTTTTAAAATTTACGCTGAAAGATATTTTATATAATACATTTACATATATATATTATATAATAATCAAATACATTAGTTTTTAATTGAAGATTAATATAAATATATATATATATTGTAATAATCAAATACATTAGTTTTAATTTAAGCTTAATATATATATATATATATATATAATATAATAATCAAATACATTAGTTTTTAATATAAGATTTTTATATATGTGTATACATATATTTGTTTATTAAATTAGAATAACTCTTGTCCATTTTATTTGAAAAGTAAATTTGGCTGGATGTACACATTATATATATATGTATGTATTTGTATATGTATGTGTGTGTTGTGTATATATATTGTAATAATATATATATTAAAAATGTTTAAATTTAAATATCTATAAATTTGTAAAAAAATGTTTTCAGCTAAATATATTTAGTTTAATATATATATATAATTTATACTTATTTTATAAATTTGAATTATTATATTAACTTAGACTAAAAATTCAAATTTTAATATATATTTGCCTACTCAAATCAACGAATTTCAATTTTAAATTTGAATTGGAAAGCTTTGATTAATCAAGTTGTATAAGATAGTTTTATAAAGTTAAATTTCATTATTTTATTAAATAAAAAATTTCAAAATATAATATATATACATATACATACATATATATATATTCAATAGTTTGAATAAGGCAATATATATATATATATGTATATATATATATGTATATATATATATATGTATATATATATATATGCTTAATATATATGCACATAAATCCTTGTATATATACATTAAACCTTGTTTATATCTATTGTACTATTATGTTATACTATATATCACATCTGCGTGTCATCAAATTTATATTGTAATATATTAGACATATTCATAAATATGCATTAAATATATTTAATATGATTAATTAAATAAACATAAAATATTCAATAATACAATATGATTTTATTTAATAACTAGATTAGATCTAATGTTAACAAGCATGTCTTGTAGGCCCATTAGGTTTCGATTAGGGATTTTATTTGTTGAAATTTTCCCAATTCACTTGCTACCTAACCCAAATGGTCTATGCGATCTAACTAGTCATCATTTATGGCTAAGTAATTAAACTTACATATTGATGGGTGCCTAGAATGGTAGTGTTTAGGCTTAGGGCTAAATAATTAAGTATTCTCCCTTTTCTAGCTACTAGCATGACCAAATTGGTAGAGTAAGTCCCAAAGATTGGTCAAGATATAAGGCTCAAAGTATTTTATGCCTTGGGCTGATTTTCAAATTAAGATTTGAAAATTTGAAACATATATTATAATTTTTTAAATTTAAAATATAAAAGGAAATTTTATAAATGTTATAAAACAAATTTAAATTTTTCTAAATTATTTTTGAAAATATATTTAATAACTTTTGAATTTTTTATATTTAATTAATATGATTGAATAAATAATTAATTAAAATTTAATATGTATATGTGTATGTGTATGGTTATATATACATATGTATGTATATGGATATATATATAACAATAAAAATTAAAATGTTTATCTTAAAATTTAACGTAAATTAAATAAAAAAGTGAAATAATTAAAAATATTTAATTAAAAATATTTAATTAAATAAATAATTCATTTGATAAATAAATAACTAAATGTTAATATATTTATTTATTTATTTATGTATGTATGTATGTATAACTATGAAAGTTATAGTTGATCATCATCTTAAATAATTTAGGGTGAATAAAATAAAATTTCTAAAATTTAATAAAATTTTGTTAAATTAAATAATTAAAATTAATTAATTATGATTTAATTAATTAAGATACATATAAATATTATATAAGTTAATTAAATTATAATAAATATAAACAAATTAATCTTATATAATTATATATGTATAAATAAAATATAAATGGAACTGCAATGAAAACAAATAGATTTTTTGGAGTAAATATATATGTATCATACGTATACCGTGATTTCAGATGTGTCCAACACTTGTATCACGAGGGTTTTTCATAAGAAATACATTATTCTTTAAGTCGATATCACTTAAAATATATTAATGATTATGGATCTTTAATGTAATTTATCCTTTATCATTTATATATTGATAGATTAGTTGCATATGCATTAGTTGTTGAGCAAACTCAACTAGAGCTGTTATGTGTAGTACTATTAATATGTTTCCTAGACGAGGTAAGATACATGCATGTATTTGTTGATTAAACTCAAGGTACATGCATTATATTTAGGATGTTATGAAGTGATATGTAAGAGTGAATAATCTCTTTTAATATGTTTAGAAAATTCAAGGTCAATGTCAAGATTAGGGCAAAGTCTATAGTTAGGAGTTGTATATGATACAACCGATAAAGAGTTATTCATCGCTTGCCTATAGTGACGAATGATAATTTCACTTATTTCATAACCTTTACGGATGATTTCTCAAGATTAGGGAATGTATAACTTGTGAAGAATAAATCTAGTGTCTGTGAAAAATTTATGGAGTATAAGAATGAAGTTAAAAATCAAACAAACCCTAAAATTAAAATACTTTGATCCGATCAAGAAGGCGAATGTATCAGACAAGAATTCCAACAATGCTCAAAAGATATTGAGATGATCTCTCAGGCCACTCCACCCTATGCTCTATAATATAATGGTGTTTCAAAGAGAAGGAATTAAACCCTATAAGGTATGATTCAATTTATGATGAGTGGAGCTAAATTACCTATTTCCTACTAGGGATATGCATTAGAATCTACAGCGTAAATGCTGAATTTGATGCCTAAAAAATTTATGCCTAAGAAAACATATGAGATATGGTATGGGAAGAAACCACATCTCAAGTATCTGAAGTTGTTTGGTTTCCAGCCTACATTAAGAATGGTGGCCCTAATAAGCTTAAAACAAGATTAATATTGTGCAAGTTTGCAGGATATCCTAATGATTCTATGGGATATATTTTCTATAACATAGTGGAACACAAGGTCATTGCTCGATAGCTATTTTTAAAAATAGAAACTTCTGTCAAAAGAAATTAACAGTGAAGTCGTAGACTTGGATGATATCCGAGAAACAAATACAGAGAGTGAACTAGTATAAGAGTCAAATTAATATACGATAACATGCAACTTATTATTAGGTCTAGTAGAGAATCTCATGCACTAGAGAGATACTACTATTTTCTCATGGATGGCAAGAAAAAGGATTCTGCTCTAGAAGATTACACTACTCATATTCTGACAAGCATTTTAAAGTAAAGACTGCACTATGAATTAAAGCTATGAAATCCGACATGGATTCCATGCACACGAACAAAATATGGACTTTGAATGATGTATTCAGTGGCATAAAATCAATAGCTGCAAATGGATCTTTAAAAAGAAACTTGGATAGGTAGAGACCTAAAAAAAGAGGCTAGTCGCGAAAGGTTTTCGTTAAATTCAAGGTATTGACTATGATAAAACGTTTTCACCCATATCCATGCTTAAGTCCATTCGGGTATTACTTGCTACCACCGCATTCTATGACTATAAAATAGGGTAGATGGACATGAAAATGACGTTTCTAAAGGTTGATTTAGAAGAGACTGTTTACATCGCGGCCAAATGGTTTTGAGAACAATGGTAGCAAGGGAAAGGCTTATAAGTTGTTAAAATCGATATATGGTCTTAAGCAAGCATCGAGGAGTGAATAAGCATATTGATAAAGTAATCAAATAGTTTGGTTTTTATCAGAACATTGAGGAAGCATGTGTATGCCAATAGGTGCAAGACAGAGCTATAGTGTTTACTATTCTTTATGTCAATGACCACCCCCTGATTGGAAATGACGTCTCGTTATTACAATTGGCGATGGTTTAATTGTCAAAGAACTTCTTCATGAAGGATTTGGAAGAAGCAACCTATATATTTGGTTTGTATACATAGATATATGGAGAATTCTAAGCATAAATATATTCCAATGCAGTCTGAAATCGTTCTTCCGAAGAAGGACATTGTGATGAGGAGAATGAGTGTATGAAACAGATACTGTATGCATTAGCAATCGAATCTATTATGTATACTATACTATGTATGAGACTAGATGTGGCTTATGCATTAGGATTCAAAAGTCGATACCAGTCGAACCTCAAAATAAAACATTGGACGACTGTGAAATTTATTCTTAAGTATTTATGAAATACTAAAGACTTATTCCTAATCTACGGGAATGAAGATCTACTTATGTAGACTCGAGCTTCTAAAGAGATATCGGTGATAGTAAATTAGTGCTGGGTTACATATTTATACTAAGGGGTGGAGCGGTAAGCTAGAAAAGTTACAAGCAAGAAGTTGTAGCTGTAAGAATCAATGGTATACTCCATGGACAATTATGTAATTGTTACATGCATCTAACTTTGTAGTTAATTTTATTCGTAATTACGATGTTTATTTTATTTTATGTACTTTTTAATATTGTGATATAAATATTTAGGTCAGGGAAATTCTATTGGGACACAAATTGGTGACACAATTGATGACACAATGAGTCCCGACTATGTGGTTGCTCCATGATTTCAACTTCAAATGTGAACATAATTGGTTCCAACGGTCCAGATCCACTGTATGTCACATTTTTTGTTTTGTCTTATGTCCAAATAGCTGCTTCCATTAAATAAATAATATAAGTGTATAATAAGAAAATCATTAAATAAAATGTTATGTGGTTGTAGTTGCAAAGAATTACTATCGTGAGTACACAATATAAAATAACATTTGTTTTAAATATTCCTAGTCAAGATGTTTCGCGAAAAGGATATTGACACATCCATTAAGACTAGAGTGCATAATGCCCTCCAAATGATAGATAGTGTATTACTCATGGCTATTCGAGGTACCAAGAGGTTACGTACGCATTGCTATTGGTTAACTATGGAATGGATCGTCCGAGAGTTTCTTGTAGGTTAATAACAAGTAGGTTAAAATAGAAAATCTTAGGGTGAGGATGTTACATATTTCCCTCAACTTGAGAATATTTATGAAACTTCGATATGAATATTCCACTTTGATTATAGTTAAATTATAACATGGAGATCCATGGAGTTACTATGGTTGGGTCTGAGTTTAAGCATAAAGAGTGAAACGCTAATCAATAAAGAATATGTCTCCTTGATTTAACTGAAAGAAAGGGAATTGTTTCGTTTTATCAAATTAAAAAATTCACTAATTTTAACCTCATTCGTTCTTTCCTCTATTCACTTTTATTCTCTCATCCTTCCATGTCATGGCCGAAATTTGGTAACCCTTTTCAAAACAAAAACAACTCCAAATAAAAAGAAGAAAATAAAATAAAATATAAGTAGCCCATCTATCTCTTGTAAGGATTGGGTGTAGATATTAGAGATCTAAGGAGAAGTCACAGGGCAAGGTGTTACAGAGGGCAAGACTTTTTAGATTTGGCTTGCCATTAAATTCATTTATGATGTTTAGATCTAATTTAGTTCACATACATGTACTTTCATTACCGCTTATTGAATCTAATATCAAAATACTGTTGTGTGTTGTCAATTAAATTGAAAATCAATCTTATTTATGTTTTATTTTGAGTATTGATATTGTCTTGATTGGATCTGAATTCATTGTTTTGTATAGATTTTATTTGCTATAAAATTTACTGTCATCACAAATTTAGTCAATTAATTATTTAATTAAAACCAACTTGTATTTGGTTCATTTGTGTTTTGAAACTAATTTTCTCGTTTATTGGATACGAGTTTGTGAGTTTATGTAGGTTTGATATGTTGTACCAAAATTTTATTATAACAATTTAATTTTCTTATAATCATGGACTTAATATTTAAATAAATTATGAATGTATGTGTACTCATATGATTTATCTTTATATTTTTCAAAATTGTAAATCAAGATAAAGTTAAACTATTAGTTAGGTAATTTTGTTCTAAGTTAATATATTCAAGTTCATTGCTTAGTCAAATGTATGTCTAGAAACAAAACACTAATTTACTATACACATATATGTGTATATGTATATATGTAATGTTTTAAAATTGATTGCTTCATTGGAGCAATACATTGAATTATGAAAATGCTTTTATTTTTATGTTGAATGTGTACTTTGATCTACAATTTTAAATGTTTGGATTTTGTTATGATTAGGAATGAAATTTTATATGGTATTGGGTATATTATTAGAAGGTGTTTGTAAAAGGAAAATCTAAAATATCACTTCATATTATTTCCTTTCCATTCTGATCTGATTAGATCTAATCTAATATAAAATTTCATTTCTATCTATATTTTTCAAGCTTTCTCCTATTTTGAAAAATCTAATTTTACGAAGACTTGTTTTCATAAGTATATATATGTGTATATATACTATATTTATATAAGTGGCAAAAAAAATATCATGTGTGTATGTCTATATATGTTTAACAAATATATATATATATATATATATATATGGCATTATCAATAAGTATATACAAACTATATACATATACTGAAGTATGCTCAAACATATGTATATATTTAGGAATTTACATACCCGATATGCATGTGAATTTGTTAAATGTGTATGTATAACATATCTGTATATATAATAGATATAAATCATAATATCTACATGTATATATATAATTATATACATGTTTATGTTATATTAAGTTATGATGTTACTGAATGTATACATGATACATTCAAAATTAAATATTCAATTAAATTATTTAATATGATAAATTAACATATGTAAAATAACGCTAAATAAATATTATTTTATTTGATAAGTAGATTGGACCTAATGAAACCTATTAAACCACATAGGCCCATTAGACTTCACATGCCCGCTATAATCCATATAGGGAATTTTTTGAAATCTACCTATTTCACCGCTATAGACCGACCCGGTCCCTACAAATGGTATCAGAGCCCAAATGGTATTGTCGGTCTAATTAGCCAACATTATGGCACAAATAATAAAATTTTGTATATAGTGGGTGTTGTCAAAAAGTTAACCCGGAGTAAGATCCAAATTGATTAGTGGCCTTGGACTAATTTGAAAATTTAAAATATATTTTAAACATAAATGTTATGTTTAAAATATAAAAGAAAATTTTATAAACATTATAAAATAAAAATAAAAATAAAAATATCAAAATTATTCGAGAAATTAATCTAATATTTTCTAAAATTTCTAGATATATAATTAATTTGATTAATTAAAGAAGTAGTTAATTAAAATTTAACGAATTAAAATATACATATATAACTGATATATGTATATGAAACTATAAATTTAAAGTTGAAAATTTTACTTTAAATTGTTTAATGTAAATTAAATAAAACTTGGAATTTTTGAAATTATGTAGTTAAAATGTTTAATTAAATAAATGATTTATGTGATAAATAATAACTATCCAATTGGATTATATATGCTGGCATATATATGTAAATAAAACTATAAAGATTATAGCATAATAACTTAAAAAAATTCGAGTTTCTCAATGTTGTTTTGAGAAATTAAACTAAATGAAATTTTGAGATTTATTAAATATTTAATTAAAATGTTTAATTAACCATTTAGTTAATTCACTAAAACACACACACACACACACACACATATATATATATGATGTATATATAACTAAAATGGTTCTAGTTAAATATTCTTCTTAAATTGTTTAAGGTGACCAAAATTAAAATTTTGAAATTTTAAATAAATTTAACTAAACTAGTTAATATATTAAAGAATTAAAATTAATTAAATACATTTTATTTAGTAAGATTAAAATTAATTAAATATGATTTAATCAATAAAGTTACGTTTATATGTTATTTAAGTTAATTAAATTGTAACAGTTATATATAAATAAATTAAACTTATATCACTATATATATATAAGTGGAATAGTACGAAACCCACCTAGATTTGTATATGGTGATTTCAAATGTGTATGACACTGGAACCACGTGGGTGTTTTCATTAGAAATACATTATTCATTAAATTGATATCACTAAGTATGTACGTTAAAGATTACGAATCTTTAACATATAAGTTGTCATTTACCATATATATATATATGTGTGTGTGTGTGTGTGTGTGTGTGTGTACGTATTAATAGATTACTTGAATACTCTTTGGTTGTTTGGCAAACTTAAGCCTGAGATATTATGTGTACTGTTATTAATATATTCACTGGATAAGGGAAGATCCATGCACATATTGCTGAGCTTTCTCAAGGTATGTACATTATGTAGGCTGTCGTGAAATAATAGGTACGGGTGAATAACCACTTTTGATTTGTTGAGCATCCTTAAGGTCGAGATGAAATTATGAAAAAAAATCATAGGTTAGGAGTTGTGTATAATACGACTAGTAAGATGTTACCATCATATGCGGGCCTAAAATTTGTAAAGCATCCCCAAAGTCAAAATGCAACGACCCGTAAATTTTAATGGTTTTAATAGCGTAATTAACTGGAATTTTGTGAAATTTAAATAATTGAATTTTCAAATAAAAATTTGATATTTGAAATACGTCTACTTCAACATAACAAATGGTAAATTTTCATCTGATAATATGAATGTTTATTTTATGGTGTAATTTCATTTCAATTCAAATCAGTTAATATCTAATGATAATAAAATGTTTTTCAAACTTGGATATTTTTATATAATAAATTTTTAAATCATCTTCTGAGTGAGACGTCACATTTCGTTTCTTCAAATTTGGACCGTTATTGCCCCGTTTATCTTATTTCTGGAAAATTAGCAGCATTTTCGGTACCGATTATCGATTTTTAATAGGATGATCGTACCACTGATATCTGTATACCGTTTTGATCGTCTCGTCGTGCTGATCTCTGTGGTATATTCAATTCTCTGTTTTGAAGTCCGGTACAGGAATCCGCGAAAAATGATTTCATATCGATAAGAGTTTTATACCTTTTGATCTCCACCTGTATTTTCAACCTCTGTCCTTTAATATTGTCTGTATTGAATATAAAATTTATGACTTGTCCTTTCATTTCTATCGTAAACCAAGTGTCATCGGTTGAGAAAAGAGAAAAACTGAGTTCAATATTTTAAACATTAATCTATTTCTTTTTCCTGTTCATATTTTTCTAAAGTATATTACAAACTTTTTCTCTGCATTCTTTCTCTTCCCACCTAAGCTTGCCTTCATTCTTCTCCTCCCCTCTCCTCACTCTCACGACAAATCATCTTCCACTCAACAACACCTTATGCGCCTACCCTAAACCGAGAAGCTGGCCTCCACCTCCCCAGCCAAGCACCACTTCTCTCCTCCTCTATGGCAACCGAGATCCAGCCTCCACCAACCTACCTCTTCCCGTGTACAAGCACCGCAATCTCACTTGTCCCAAGCCGAGCCTCTCCGCCTCATCCTCCACATCGCCGAGCATAGCCCATCTCCGACCTGCCCGGTCTCAAACCCCTTTGCCTTTATCTCCCACGCCGACCACAACAACCATGAGCAACCGATCTCCCTTCCATGTCTTCGACCATGTCAGACGCCTCCTTGAAACGCCTAAGCTTCCACCATGGCCGCAAACCTTCCATTCCTCTTGGCCTATATTGTATTGTTGAGCCATCTCGTGCCTCTTCATTTGCGTGCTCAGGTATCTATATTTATGCATGATATTTTACGATATATTAACTATGTTGTATAGATATGTTGTTGATTGCAAAGCATATATATAGTGTTTACAGTATACAATTTGTATAAGGTATATGTGTTTGTTATAAAATTTATTTTACTGTATATCTATGGTTAGGTGTCCAAAGTTTGAAATTTTGCTACATATATAAAAGTTGTACAAGTTGTTAGCTATTTACAGGCTATATATATATATTTATAAGTTACCGTTGTGTATATATATATATGTATATATATATACACACCTGTTTATATAATTTTTCAATTTTGTTATATATATTAGTGTGCACAAGTATTATGACGGTTTTTATCTATGTTAGTATTATAAGAAATTTTATATAGACTATATAGGCTATGTCTGTAGTATGTAGTATGTAGTATGTTATATATATATATATATATATATATATATATATATATATATATGTTTCAGAATGTTGTCTTGGGCATTTTGATAAATATGTTATATATTGTTTGTTTGTTATATATCAGTTTAAATATGTATATTTTGTAAACTAAGTAATTGATTTCAAGTATTGTTATTTGCCGTATATGCAAATACATATAAATAGGTTTCAGCTTTAAGTTATATATTCATATTTGAGTTATAATATATATATATATATATATATATATATATAGGTTACAATATCTGATCTAGAAAGAAGATTTCATATATTTACTATATATATGATGCTGTATGATTATAAAGTTCTTATCTAATATAAAGCATACATCTATAATATGTTTTGTTAACTATGGGTCTTAATTAGTTTTTTTTTAAATATAACGGGTTTAAATCGAATCATATATATTTTTATTTTAACATTTGATAATAATATAATAATATACAGATTTATCATATATGTTTTACAGTTTACAGTTATATAGATTATAATAGCTGTGGTTATAGATTTCAGGTTATAAATATATATATATATATATATATATATATATATATATATATCTTATGGTAAGTATAGTTGTTGCATGGGTTATTTATGTATATATAAAGAGTGTTGATTTTGGAATATTTAAAAATAAATATACATATAGACTTTATGAGTTACGGTACCTATGTAGATGGTTATGTCTGTACTATCCTATACCTATATGTTAGTTTATATGTACTGAAAGTAAGTTATATTGATTTCAATAGATATTGTGTTTTGTATATGTTTGGCCTTAATATAGGTGTTTTATTTAAACGAAGGATTTTGAGAAAATAGATATATTAAGTTTAATATATGTTTGAATTTAGCATATGACTTTATATATATAGTTATATATAAGTTCACATATACCATTTATCATCATCAATCCAGTTGGACTTGATTTCATCAATTCCTATTTATCAGCTTTGTCCGTCTGCCTGTTTCTTCATCGAATCGTGTCCATCTAGCGTTGCTTTGGAATTCGTAGTTCAATTCCATTGTCTATCTTCTCTAGCCTCGAAAGGTGAGCAAATCACTCACGATTAACATTCTTATATGTATTAAATTTGATTTCAATTGAAACGACAATTAACATATGCTGCTGTTAGTTATTTACATTGCTATATACATGTTATTATCTGTATCTGTTCACCTGTGACATCTGACACCATTATCTGTTATTTATATTGATGATATATGCCTGTTATATTATATCAATTATCACTCTACAAGTTCTCCATTAGTACAGAATTCCCTATGGGTTGAAATGACACATACCTGAACGATTTATAGAATAGAAGAAAATCCTTATGGGTTGAAATGATAAAGCCAAGCGAATTTCATTGAATTAAATTTGGGATTGAGGGTTGAAATGAAATATACCCGTATATATTTAAATTGCGGATTGAAATGATAAATACCGTATCACTTGACCATAGGATAGAAAATTATATACATACATCGTTGGTCTATATATAAATATTTTGAAAATGATTTCTATGGTTTTGAAAGGAAATATATATGGTTTTAGTTATTATTGAAAATATTATATATATATATATAAATAAGTTTTAATATAAAGTAGATTTAATAATAAGCTTTAATTTAATAAAGTTTGATTTAATTAATATATAATATGTTTAAGTATTTAATTGAAATTTTATTTTAAAAATAGATTTTTATAATGATTTTATAAGTTAATGTTGGGAAGATAAATTTGAATTTTTTTTGAAATTATATTTAATTAAGAATTTTATTAATTTAAATCTATTTGAAACTTATTGAAATTGAGATTTAAAGATATGATTTTATAACTTGATTTTGGTTTAAGTAATTTAATGAACATTTCAAATTTTTAATAAATTGAAGGAAATATTTAGTAAAATGTAATTTAAGGTTATTAAAATGATATTGGATTTATTAAGAAAATATTTCAAGGCTAAATAATAGTGATGTTAAATCAAGATCTATATGAAATTGTTAAATTTAGTTTTGAAAATGTTGAATTTTTAAAGCTTTGAAATATATTGAAATTTAAATGGTTTATTTTGTGGTTCAAATCTGTATTTGAAATCAATGTAATTTGAAATGTTTTATTTAGAAACTGAATTAAATTGAAATTGATGAATTGAGAATGAATTAAATTTGAATTTAGAATTCGAGTTGATTTGAACCGATTTGTGAAATTCGAGGAAATTATATATATTTTACTTTATAAATTATTTTAATATATATATATATATATGCATACTATTTTAATATAAAACTATTTTTAATATACTAATTATTTTAATATAAACTATTTAATTTTATAAACTATTTTATTATATATATCTAAACTGTTTAAGTGGTGGAAGTTATGATTTAAGAGTTATGGTTTTCCAAAGTATTATGATTTCAAAGCATTTTGGAAGGGTTATAACTTTGAAATTTCTATAATTTGGAAATAGATATATTTGAAGTGGAAATGATATTGTATTGATATGATATTGAAATGGAAATGATATTTTGGTTTGAAGTATAAATTATTTTGAAATAACCATGGTGTTATAATAACGATTGGTTGTTAATAGCGTATATTTCTACATAGTAGATAGTTCCACGGATCCTTAGAGGATGGGTATCCTAAACATGCTTTAAGTTATTGGTATTGCAGTTGATATTTCACTTGAGTTGGATTTATTGATATAGAATGTTAATCCTAACTCGAGTGTTTTGTGTTTTGCTGCACGCTCGGGTCAGACTGAGTGACACAACACTTGAGACTCACCTTTGGAGTTGGAGCTTCGATTGAAGATCCATCTATCTATCCAGCTTTTAGTTATTCAGTTGGCTCCACTGATATATTTAGATTTTGTATTTGAGATTTCTGTTGTATCTTATTAAATTCTGTTATATATATATGTATATATATATATGACTTCATGAATTACTATTCACTTGTTTCCACTGCTTATTGTTATATTACTCCGTGTCTGTGATTCTGTGAGTCATTTATTTACTATATATGCTGAGTTTTGCCAAATTTAAATTAAAATATGATATTTTGAGCAATTCAAGTCCGACATGTGTGGATGCGCATGGTACAAAATATCGGGATATTATGGTTGGTATAAGAGCTCTGGTTTTAGGCAAACTTAGTATATAGAGTAAATTTAATCTCGGAATCACTTCGGGTTCGAGCTTGAATCTCTTCCTCTTTGACTCAGGTTTCCTTTGAATTTTGGAATGTTCCCCTCGGTTCCAAAACTCATTCTTGTCTCCCCCTATTCATTTTCTTTTGATTTTGGAGTATCCCGTAACTCCACTCCTGTTGATCTCTAATGAATCGGCGGTCCCGCCAATCTTAGGATGGTCTGTAAAGGGGGCAAAACTCCTTTGCAACATGTACACCAGAGATTTCTGTATCCTCGGTTTAGATGCTGCTATCTCTCATTATGCTAAATTCTATCTTTTGCTATCGAATGCTGACGTGCCTCAGAATTCTACGTCGATCTTATTCTTTAAGTCATGGTTGACCCGGTTAAGGTCACTCGCGATTAATATAAGGCTATCCATCTTCCTCGTTTGCAATTTAATTATCATATCTTCCTACCGAGTCTGTTTTCGTGATTTGAGTTCTCTTCGATTAGGAATCCTCTGAATTTGAATCTCGTATGGCGTTTCTTACAGCGAAACTGATCTTGGAAATTTTTTTGACTCTTGTATAAGATGGACTTTATATAAGTATAAGGTGATTTTCAAAACTGTTGATTTTGGAAGGTATTTGATTTGAAGAGATAAATCTTATATATAATGGAATTTATATAAGTGATTTGATATATTCGAGATTATTGATTTTGGAAGGTACGTAATCTGAAAATGAAATCTTATATATAATGGAATTTTTATAAGTGCAATATTTGAAGCTTTGATTTTGAAAGGGTACTATATATGGTATATTATATTTTGAAGTAAGAGGTATGGGAAAGTACCCTCCGTGAAGAAGTATAATATGATATGCTTCGATCCAGATGGACTTGGGGAATCCAGGAATGGATTCTACCGTTAAACTCTAATGGAGTTGGGTGAATTCAGAAATGGATTCGAACTGATACGGTTATCCGAACTTAAACTCATGAGTTCCTCGATTTTTTTTCCAGGTTAGATAGTTCCTTATTTACCAAATGGAGGCGCTTTCGATCCTGGGATCTGTTGTTTATGGATCTTTTGGGAAGGAAGTGCATCCATTTCGTAAATCATTGAAGCAGCAACGTACCACTACAGCAAGGGTCGATGGTCCCTTATTTACGAACTGGCTACGATATTTTTCCGAAATCCGAAAGGTGGAAGGATCTTCTGGAAAGTTTTGTGTCCATTGCATAAATATTGGATCAGCAGCGGGCCACTACTATCGTATTATCATCATTTGACATTGGATTTTGAGCGGTGCTTCTCATAGCTATTTTAAGTGTATTTTTTTCACTGGGTGTTGAAACAGGTCTACTAAGTACTTGGAGAATTCTAGCCTTGCACCTAATCAATGCATGGCCAGAGTCTGCAAGAACGAGGATAAACCTATTACGACATCAAGTTATAAAAATATTTTGATAAAATATTATATAAAGGATATTTTGATCATTTATCTTTCTAAATAATTTAAAATGTTTAAAATATTGTTTATTTATATACTACATGATTTAATAGTAAATTATTAGTGTTGTAAATATTTTAAAAGTTATTAATTAGATAAAACATATTTAAAGTAAACGATTATTGATTTATTAATAATGTTTGAAAAGTATCTAATATATAATAAATTTATTGAATTACGGATTTAATGTTTTCAATAGCTTCTTTGTAAATATAAGTAATGATGTAAATAATTGTTTTCAAATAGTTTACATATATCTATAAAGGTGTTATTTAAATATTTAAATGGTATTTAGGAATGAAGCAAGAAATTTTACAAATGAGTTTGAAAAGTATTAAAGTATTAATGATAATTGATTTGCAAATGAAGCTTTTAAATGAATATCTCAAGTGTGACGACGTGGACTTTCGACCTTCGAATGCCGGAGATTCAAACATTGGAGATTGTGTCACTGGAGTTATAACACATTAGATAATAACAACACAGCGGAAAAAAAATGACTTCATTGATACACTATATGGATTACAACATTCATACAACAAGAATCCAACATCATCAGAGATAATACAACACAACAGCAGAATACAAAACATAACAGTGGAACATCAACATTGCTTCCAAAAGAGAGAGAGAGTCCAACATACTGCGTCTTCATATCTTCAAAGCTCCAAAGCAAAAATCTCAAAACAAAAAGCTTCCAGAGTCCAAACCAAAAACTTCTAAATCCATGTTGACTTAGCTCCAACCTACTGATTACCTGACTCTAGACTGCCCGTGTGGAAAATTATGGACACCCAGAGTTTAGAAAGGGAACAATAAACTCCGAGTCAGTCATACGACTGGTGTGAGAAACTAAAAACAATTATTTGTACCAAAAAAAGAAAAAGAAAATCCGTTCATGCTTCCGGAAAATGAAACTACCATAAGGACTCCCAGCATGCACTTAATGCAATCGCACACATGGGGAAGGTTTCTCCTTATAGTAGTCAAACATGCTTGATACGCGAAAATCCTTCTGATATTATTATTAGTGCATAGTGTGAAAAAGCATTTCGAAAGTATATTATAAATCTTAGCCAGCATATGTACCATTATAGTATGCCTACTATAGCTACCATGTTAAATGGCAGGTTCTACAACTAAAACGGTAAAGGGATCTTATTGATTGTTTGGATTTCCAACAAATGGTCAAGGCTAAGGAACTTCCTTTATCCGAATGGGTACGCCTCTAGAGGGACGTCCCGAGAACCTAACTGTATCTCTGCCAACATAAGGCCAGGTTACCTCTGTAACTAGGTAACTAACTGTCACGAGTATGTCATCTTCTGGTCGTAACTGACTTTATCGACGTCCTCTTTCACCAACAACCACATAAGAAAATATCTGGGCTCCATACCAGAAAACCACTTTTTATCCAGAAGGAAATGCCCATACCCTGAGGGGCGCGACCCCTATAACCTCGCTGCATCCTATCCTATTTTGACCATTTTCATGGTGTGAGGTTCGATGAAGTCTCGTCCCACAAAGCCATGCTTTTCACAAAAGCCATGCTTCGATCAACCAATGATCAGCACTTAGCATGCCACATTGCAAAATTGGGAGTATATCATTAATAACAATCAACTACATAACCTCTGAGCTCGTACGTCTCAAAAAAGGGTGTTAACCTAAGAGAATAAATTCTTCGCCACCAAATAGAAATGTATTCGATAGAAATCAGCTTTATATCTCAAAGTGTAATGTCAGACATACATCCATACAAGTCCATCCTGGGTCTGAATGGAACCGAAGGCACTTCGTCCAATTAAATAAAGAAGTCCTTGCAAATCCAGATATCTCCAATCTCGTCCGGACTCTCCATCACATAGGGAAATCTATATACCGGAGAAACTCGATGCAGAGTCAATCTGTAACGACCCGGAAATTTCGATCCCGAAATCTCCAGATAGTTAAGGAAAGAAGAAAAGAGAATGAAGAAGAAACAGAAATTCAAACTCAGAATCTCACATTTGCAGCGGATAAAATATAATATCACATAAATAATAGTTATACAAAGGAAAACTGTACTTTTCAAATCAAACTTTAATATATATCAGAGTTACAACATATTTACAAACACAGGACAGATAAATCAATCTGTTTCAGATACTATAATATATTACTGCAGCAACTCTCCATACGTTCTTGCTATCCAGCTCGCCTCCTGAGCTCCAGAACGTCCTTACCTGAAAAGATGTAATACTCGGTCTGACCCGAGCATCACATCAAAGTAACACCCGGGTCAGGCTGGAAACCAACGTGAGTAAACCCATCTAACAAGGAATACAAAAGTATACAGCTTATATGAACCCGAGTAACTTGCATCAATATACAATTTCACAAATTGTCATAGTCATCACTTATTTCTCACATCAATTTCTAAGTACCCAAACTTAGATTAAATGGTACAATTCACTTAAATCATTCCTCTTCAGTCTATTGATTTCACATATCAATTTATAAAGAATCGAAGTGGTTTCGGGTATTTTCTAATATCCGACTCCGGTCTCTTCGAATTCAATACCATCTTAAGACAAAGCTGTTTAAGCTTCAAACATTTCCATATATACCCATAGTAACAAATTCAGATAGCAATTCTATTTCAGATAGATAATCCATATCTAACACCCTAGCATCACAATCACCTGCCAAGTATAACAACAATCCAAACAACCAAGAACATTCAGCCATTCATAAGCAAAGACTTTAATCAGACTATCTTTAATTAATTTTAAAATAAATTAAATTAATTCCTTCCATTACTATAATCCTGCATGTTTAATCCTTAATTAATTACAGCAAATTAATTAATTATTCACCAATTACCCATCTTACTTAATCACCCTCGATTAATTATTCTTTAATCACATTAAGTAATTAACTCTTAATTAATTACACAAATTAATTACCCTCAAACAATTTCATTCATTAATCAATGATAAATAGTCACACTAGTAATTAACTTCCCTTAATTACTTATGTTCATTAGATCAATCCCTTAATTAATCTCATAAATAAATCCTTTTATTTACACTGAGTAATCACCACTTAATTACTTCCCTCAAGTAATTATCCTTAATTACTTCTTTAAGTAATTTCATTGGTTAATTAAACTCAATTAATCAACCTCTAATTATTAATTAATCTATCATTAATTAACTTATAATCTTGAATTATTTGTTTAATGCTTCCAGTTAATTACCTGAGAAATTCATTGATTAATGTCTAATACATCTAATTAAGCACTTACTAAATTAATTTATTGGAAAGACTAAGGATTCAACTCAATTAATTAACTTGATATAGTATCTTCAAATT
This sequence comes from Allium cepa, assembly GCA_030765085.1. Lineage (NCBI taxonomy): Eukaryota > Viridiplantae > Streptophyta > Magnoliopsida > Asparagales > Amaryllidaceae > Allium > Allium cepa. Next base: position 1,042,553,160 of record CM060941.1, on the reverse strand, counting down.
AAAACAAAAATACATTTGAAACTTATAAAAGATTTACTTTGAACTTGTTACTACAATCTTAAATTTAAATCAGGTTAACAAAATAAATTTTGCTGCAAAACCTGATCATCTTATTTCCTTAGTTAATAAAACTTGTTAGAAGTTTTCGTTCATCAAAGTTTGATAAAAACCCCGAGCCAAAATCCAGACTCCACGAACCCAACCCGAGCAAAATAACGAACCCAAATCTTCGAGTCTAATTCAAATTTACTCGAACTTTCTCCCTTGTAATTCCTTCTCTCCAAAATTTCCACACCACAGACATACTGACAACAACGTGTACGTGCACACATGGTTGGTGTGCCTCCGACCTTCACCGCTAACTTTGGCAAGTCAACTTCGTCACTCTCATGCGATTCGATCATCAGAAACACCGAAACAATCTCCTGAACCAAAATCGAACAGAGACGAGAACCCTCAGAAAAACCTAGTCCAAAGCTTCGCCAATCACCATTACCGTAGACCATCTGAAAACTCGCCATCGAGCCCTAACGTTCGCCAGAATCCCATACTCCATTTCCCCTCACTCCGATTGAGCACGATGCCACCGTTTAGGAGAAATCGACTCGGAAACATCAAAAATCAGTTTCAAACCAAAACCCTAATACGACCCTTTCCGATCATCACAACTTTTGACAAATCATGATCGTATTTTTCCCATGATCTACAACATCCCCTTTTTATTCAAGCTCAACAACGACGATCAATTTGCCGTTGAACAACTGGAATCGACCAATTCGTCCAAAATGAACAACTTGAGAATACACCCAAAATTTCAAACTAAAAATTATGATACGCATTCCAAAAATCATGATTTCCTATCTCTATTTCATACATGCAATCCATCCTTAGAATTGAATTTATAAAATTGTTTACCAAATTTACAATATTACTGTAAATTATAAAATTTGGAACCAAATATCCATTTTCAATTCCTGTAATTATTTTTAGGAGGAAAGTTACTTGTTTGCAAACATCTTTCATTTACAAACCAAAGGCTATTAGAGATTAAATGATGAGGTCTTGGATTTTAAGAGAAAAACAAAATCTGTAGTTCTTAACATAGCCTATTTTCAAACTGCACAATCATTAAATATTCACTCATTCATTTCAATTTAAATTCTCAGGCTAACAAATGATTTCATATTCAGATAACACAGAAAAATTCAGGTTTTACTACTGTTTTTAAAATTGTTTGCTCACCTGACCAAAACTTGAACAGATAACAATTTCTCTTTTTTTAAGAACTTTACTGTTATTTATTATTTCCTCATTTTAATTTAATATTTTCTCCTGAATTTTTTTAGAAATGAAATTGCATTACCTTGATCAATTTTCCTTTTAAAATTCTTGTTTAATATGGTCTGTATAAAGAGAAATTAGGATTTTAAAAAATTAGATTTATAAACCTGTATCAAGTATCAGAGGTTTATAAATATATACAGGGCTACTTGTTTAATAACGGCATACCAATCCACCTACAGAATATCATTACCATGCAAACAAATTTCCACAAGTTATGTCAATGATAAGTCACACACATCATTGTTATCAGGTGGAAGCATAAACAATAGCAGCAGTTTACTCACGAAGTTAAACTTAAGAATTCATTCACAAACTTACTTGCTTCATAGATGATCATGAAACATAATGATTTACTTAAACCTTTTAAACTGTGAGGTTACTCACCTGCATGTGCCTAGAACAGAGAACCTCTGATTTTTGACAACAGCTTTAGGACCTTAAAATTTTAGTTGCTGGAAAAGTGTTTTTCTTTGATTTAAAATCTTGCATGCTTGCTTCTGAAATTTGAAAACTGAGTGGTTGTAGCTTGCTTATCAAACTGGAATGCTGAGATGTTGAAAATGAATTGCAAGCTTGTTTATAAGTGTTTTGAGGATCTACAGGTTTTGATTAACAGATTTTTGGATCTGAAAAAAAAATGAATTCATGCTTTGAGAAGAAAAGTCTGGTTTTCCTGGAAATGAATACATCCCTTTTTTTTCTTTTACACATTCATTATACAAATTCCTCCAAATTAAAGAGGTAAGTGCCACTTGTCCTTTCATGTAATCTTTAGCTTACAAATGTTCAAATGCCTATTTTAAATGTTTACACTTGTAAATGTTGTATAATTTTTTTTACATATTATATTTATGTCCTTATTATTATTATTATATATATATTTATACCCTTATACATATACAACTTGTATATTTATTTAAAGAAATTATTAATCGTTGTTAAATCCTTTTTGAACTTAAGCCATGAACTTAATTTTATCATTAGAGTTTTAGATTTTTTTTTGTATATATATATATCATAAATTTATACTTATACTTCTCCTTAATTTGCCCTTATATAACTTTTAAGAACAAAATTTTGATACTAATTTATACATTAATAAATTATCACATTCTCAAGATGCTATTTTGAATTTTTAAATCCAAGTTTCACTTATAAACCAAAAATATATGTATGAAAATAGAACAGCTAACATATGATAAGTTTTTGCATATATCTATTAATAAAAGATGAATTCTGCTAAAATGAATGATTATACAAGAAAATTATTAAACAAATATTAACAAATTTCAATAATTATATTAGGAGACTATTAATGAATATTTATCCCGATATTTATAATTTATCATTTATTATAGTTCTAATTCATCTATATACATATCCAATAAATTTATTATCAGATTTATTTGTTCAATTAATAAATCAGTGTTTTAATAAATCAAATTCTCTTAATTACAAATTAACAGTTGTCCAAAAATCCGGGTTATCACATTCCTCCCCCCTTTTGAATCTTTTCGTCCTCGAAAAGGAACGAAGCCAGAAATTTTTAAATATTTTAAAACCAGTTAAAATATTCTTTCATCATTTTAAAACATTTAAAATTTATATAATATTGCCAAAATAGTTTACTTTTATAACTCGATGTTTCCACATGTCCATCTTCGTTCTCTCAGAAATTCGGTCATACGTTGATCAGGCGTAGGACTGAAAATCTATAAGTACTTAGCAGACCCATTTTCAACATCCAGTGAAAATACTTTAGAAAATAATTTTATTGAAAATATAGAAAATAGTTTTTTTAAAAAAAATAGAGGAAATATCTTTAGTGAGAATGCTCTGGAAATCATCACCCCCATCCATGGTCGCAGTTACATTCCCGGGTTACGTTGCCGTCACAGCAAAAGTCCATGTAACTGCAGGCTCTCGGCGGCCTATCGATTACGCCATGGATCCCACACGACAGATCGCAGTTACACTCCAGGGTTACGTTGCCATCGTAGCAAAAGTCCATGTAACTACAGGCTCTCAGCGGCCTCTAATTTTCGCTGTCAAAATGAAACTTCTCCACTCCAACATAGGTCGCAGTCTACCGATATAAAATCAAACGCAGACTGTTGGCTCTCAGCGGCACACACGACTTTCGCTATGTTATACCATAGGTCGCAGTTTACCGATATAAAATCAAACACAGACCGTTGTCTCTCAGCGGCACACACGACTTTCGCTATGGTATACTCTACTCATAATTCCCAGGAACTAGTTTTGTCCGGACTCCTCGCAGGATCAACATTAGAACCCCCCCTTGGGGTTCAAGGCAGCACCACCCGGTGGCACTCCTGAGAAGTTCATTTCAAGGGAGCGCCTTTTTCCCCAGAGCTATCATCAAAACACTTTATACTATACACATATAGTATCTTCAAATCATACACCTAGTATGATCTCATACAAAGCTCCTTTACACAAAATCGATTATTCCAAAATCGATAATTCTCAAACTAGGCTTTTCAAATTCTCATACTGATTTTACCCAAAAATCAAAAGCCTTTCTAAATCCAAAGGTTCCCAAAACCTTTTCCAAAATCCTCATAAGATCCTTTGCATACATATATATATATATACATACAGATATATATAATTTTTAAAACTTTGGATCATTTCAATCTTGTATAAAACTCCTTTTATACTTCAAACATTTTCAAAAACCCATTTCTTCTGGCAAAAGATTCAATAAGGGGAGTTTCATTTTATAAAACAAAGATATTTAACTTTGTTTACTCAAAATCAAATATTCAAATTTGATTACTCCTTTCAATATCATTTTCATTCAAATCTGTACGATGTACACATATCATCCGTACGCTATACCAATCTGATCGCTCACTCAACCACACAATTTCACTTCCGAACTAGTATCGTCCACCCGACTTCCTAGTGCGGGCATAGATCTGGTTTCTTGATCAGAAACCGTCATTCTCCTTGCATAGCCATAACTATGATAGAGAATATCCAGAACCAATCAAAAATTCATATCCAGGTTCACCGTCGAAAATCGAGTGAAAAATCCCACTCGGATCGATATAACTATCTCGAAATTCTGTGCTCGAATCTGGGTCAAATCACTATGCGAATAGAATAACATACGTACACCCTACGTATTTATCTTATTGGTTATTAGCCAAATTAATTTCATTTCTTTTCACATTCACTTTGATTTTCATTCACTTACTCACAATTGCTTCAATCTATTTGGATTATCACCTCTATTCTTATCTTGATTGGGTATTTAACCAATAACAGTTTGAACTCCGACCAATTTATTTAGAAAATAGCTTGAAAATTTTTAAAATAGATAAGTAGTTGGAAAATAATTACTAGTTTGAAAAATAGGTGTAAAATAGTTAGAAAATAGTTAAAATAATTATAGAAATTTTAGATAATTGCAAAATAATAGTAAGATAGTAATTTTATAAAACAGTTGGAAAATTGTTAAACGGTTTCAAAAATAATTGTAAAACAAGTATAAGAAAGTTTGGCTTTTAAAAGAAAGGTTGTATATATAATAAATAGCTTGGAAAAATAGGTTTATATTAAACAATTTATATTAAAAATAGTCCAAAGTCAAAACTGCTCACTTCCCAATCTCCATTCTCATCGATTCAATTTAAATTTCCACTTCCATTTAAATTGACCCAATTCCAATTTAGATAACTTCAATTTCCATTGAAATTGATTTAACCCAGTTCAAGTTGAATTAACCTCAGTTTCATCCCAAATTCAACTTTATTCAACCTTGATCTCAAATTCTACTAATTCAAATTTAATTACAAATTCCAAATTATTCAAATAAATTTGGACTAATTTCAAATTGAATCCACTTCAATTTCAAATTGTTTCAAATTAATCCAATTCAAATGTTGCATTTTGAACTTTATACCTATACATCTTCAATCACAATTTCAATTAATTCAAATCAAATTCAATTTGAACTAATTTCAATCTAAATTCCAAATTTAAACCATCTCGAATTATATAAATTCGAGTTAATACTTCAAATGTTGATTTAATTCCTTTAAATCAATTTACCTTTAAAGTTTTTAAACAATTCAATTCACAGTTCAGACCCAACATATTATACCACAAATCAAATTAACCTTTAAACAATTTAATTTTGAGTCAAATTCTCAAAACCATTCTAAATTATCTTTACTTAACTCATTACAAGGTTCAAGTAAGAGTTTCAAACAATTTTAATTTCCAATTTTATTTCTTAACATTCAAATCTTAAGTTCAAAGGAATTCCATATCTTAATTTTAAGTTTAAGTTAAATTTTTTCTATAATGGATATATTACCACACTTCACTTCTCATTCATTTAAACAAATCCAATTCACAATTTAAAGAATATTAATAACAATAGGATGATATCATCCAATTCATTTTAAAACATCCATCAATTTCCAATTTCCATTTTGAAATTCCCAAATCAGGTTGATCATTCCAACTTATTTAACCTTTTTTCCAAGTTAAACTCAATTCACTTAATCCAGTCAACCTTACCCAAATTGAACTTCCATTTCAAATTTTAAACTTCATATAAATAATATTCCCACTTATTAAGTTCAAAAGCTCATCACTTTTGGGTATCACATCTTATTCCAAATTTAAAACTCAATATTTAGAGTTTATTTCAAACCAACTTTGATATTATGCATATCCACACACATATACATATTTACTTCTTGGCCCACCAAGCCAAATATTAAAATTTAGACCACCTTTGTTTTGATCCAAAACAAATTCTTTTAAAGTTTACAAACAACTTCTTATTCTAAATTAAGATTACATTCGAAATAGTTTGAATAATATTATTTCCTTTAACATTTTGAAAACAATTTTCAAATGTTAAATTTAGAATTCAGATCTTCACAGTTTGAAACCCACTTTAACTTACATGTCATACTTATTTAAAGATTACCCTCTTAAAACATTTTATTTTTAGCTTACTCATTAATACTTTTTATTATTAAATACAACAATTATTTATGATAATAACCCAAATTATCATACCTGAATTCCAATTTATTATTATCTTATTCTGAAACTCTTTCCCAAATTCACGAATTAAATTTCTGTTTGAATCCATTTCAAACTTATCTTTATTTCATTTCAATTTGGTTGTATTACTATTACTACTTAATTTAATTCCAATAGTTTAACAACCAATTACCTTAATATTTATTAGAAAGAAATATTGCTTTATATATCAAAATATAATCTTATATAAAATCATTTAAAATCTTTATATAAGAAAATAACAAGTACACTCTCATATATATATTTTCTCAACTCATTCTAGGGTACCCTATCTTTAATGAGAATACCACCAGAGCCAAGGTTCTCGCTTAACCTTCAGCTCTGATACCAAATGTAACGACCCGAAAATTTCGATCCCGAAATCTCCAGATAGTTAAGGAAAGAAGAAAAGAGAAAGAAGAAGAAACAGAAATTCAAACTCAGAATCTCGAAATCTCCAGATAGTTAAGGAAAGAAGAAAAGAGAAAGAAGAAGAAACAGAAATTCAAACTCAGAATCTCACATTCGCAGCGGATAAAATATAATATCACATAAATAATAGTTATACAAAGGAAAACTGTACTTAATCACACTTTAATATATATCAGAGTTACAACATATTTACAAACACAGGACAGATAAATCAATCTGTTTCAGATACTATAATATATTACTGCAGCAACTCTCCATACGTTCCTGCTCTCCATCTCACCTCCTGAGCTCCAGAACGTCCTTACCTGAAAAGCTGTAATACTCGGTCTGACCCGAGCATTACTGTAACGACCCGGAATTTTGGGCAATAACAATTTAATAATCTGTGTAAGTAATTTAATTGGTTTAATAGTTTTCTTTATAATTTTAATTTAAAATTGGCTAATTTAATCTTTTAAAGGTTAATAAATTTTTAATCTGGAAATATTGATAAGATTGTCTGTCAAAGCTAATAAATATTTATTCTGTTTATAATATATATATTTGATATATATTGTGAATAGGAGATCTTTTGTTTCAAATTTAAAGATTAATTTATTTGTTTTAAAAATATAGGATAAACAATTTGTTTTGAATATGATAGTTTAGAAAGGATTTAAATCGAAGTCTTATTTATGTTTTCTTTAAAGTGTTTAAATTTTAAATGGTTAAAAATGTATATGTATAAGTTTTAGATTTTAAATATATGTATAAGAATTGTTTGCATTTTTATTAGTATTAGAATATTTCTTTTAAAGGAAAATTTATATTTTAAATATGTGAATAAATATTTGTCTAAGAGAATTAAATTATGTAAGTTATATTCACATTTACATAAATATAAGATATAATTATCTTTGTAATAGGGTTTTTAATACAATTATGCAAGAGTTTAACACATGTAAAGCTATTAAATAAATTAAATGACATTTGTGCAAATTAAAAACAAGTGGCAATCATCTCATTTTAATTTTAATAAATGTAAGAGAAGAAAACTAGTTTATTTTTCAAATACTCTTTCTTTGTTTCCATTTCTTATATAAAATTAATGGAAACCTGAGATTTTAAAATTCAAAAAATAAAAATAAATCTTCAACTTGCAATTCAACTTCAATCTACAAATTCAAATCTGCATTTCTAAATTCATCTTCAACCTGCAATAAAGTTCAAAAGTGAAATCAACAACTGCAAAATCTCTGCAATTCAACAAACCTGTATGTCAAAAAGAAGATCTGCAATTCAAATAAAATCTGCAACCTTCATATTAAAACTGCAAATGAAGATCTGCACTTTCAATCCTTTAAAGCATCAATTAGAAAGCATTTACAACAGCATGCATGCAAAAGCATTTTCAGATTTATGTTCAAAAGCCTGGAATTAAGGAAATCTGCTCTGCATATTTTAAACAGGCGAGTAAATGATTTTTAAAAACAGCTTTAGTTTAATCTATGGTCAAATAATGATGCATGCAAATGAGTTGTTTCTTTGATAATAAATATTTGATTATATGAATGCATGATTTTTTTATAAGTACTTACTGCCTGTAAATGTGAATTCAAATACTGTTGTTCAAGAAGGATTGGATTTATCCTCTTTAAATCCAAAATCTTCCAAATCTATAACCTAATTGAATTTGTCATATAAATGGAAAATGTAAGTTATAGTTTGACAGTAATTTTAAAATTTGTTTCATGATTTTTAAAGTAACAGATAAGTATAAATATAAGATTCACAGTAAAACTAAGATTTATGTTAAAACCCAACTGTTTTAAATTTTAAATTGGATTACATGCATGCAATCTGGATGGTAAATCATGAATTTAGAGACGAAGTTTGTAATTTATAGTTTAGTAATTCATTTGGAATTTGGGTTTAAAGGAAATTGGGAATTTTGTTGATTCATGATTATATGTACATTGATTCGTTTTGATTTTTGAATCGTAGCTTGATTGTAGGCTATAGATTTTAGGAAAAATGTCTAAGGATTTTTCTAATAACAAAATTGTGTGTATTAGATTAAACTAGGGTTTTAAATAGGTTTCGGTTCGACTTGACTGTAATGTCATTTGCGACATGGGTGTTGAATCGAGCTCGATCGCGTTTTGGAATTATTGGAGCTTGAGATCTTGGCTTTCGATGGTGGTGTCAGCAAGGTGAACGGTGGCGAGTTCGTCAACGGCAATGGGATTTTTGCGTTCGAGTTTTGCTGTAGCTTTGAGGCATATGTTCGAATTTCGGTTCGAGCAAAAATTCGTGGATTTGGGTTCACATTCGCGCTCGCGAATGGATTTAGAATTTGGGTGGGTCATCGCGATGGTCAATGGGGGTCGGCGGTGGAGGTGCATGTGCACCGTGCTTGTGTGCACAGTTGTGGGTTGCTGGAAGTTGAAGTTGGGGAAGACGAGTTGTTCCTGTTGTAGTGCTCGCGTTTTTCCCTTTTCTTTTTTTTTAGTTCGACTCGGGTTATTTCTCGTGTATACCTGTAGACGACTCGAAGCGAGGAGGAGGGGGGGGGGGGGAACTTGGAGGTGTCTTCGGAAAAGTCGCGTGGGATTGGAGTGTTTTACTTAGTATTTAGGTATGTGAATCTGGAGAAGTTCAGTAAAAGAATGGTACAAGTTTTCATGTTAAACTTGTTATTTGAAATCAAGTTTCAATTCATAAAACAAGTTTATATAAAGGGAAACAAATTTATTAAAGTTAAACTTGTTCTTTGATGTAAAAGTTAATGCTAATCAAACTTATAAAAGTGTTAATTGAATTTCTGATTCCTAGTTTAAAATGTTTAAGATGATTGTTTTTAAAGATAAATGTCAAATTAAATTTTGAAGTTCAATTTAAGAGAATATTTTGAATTCGAATATTCAATCAAGGTTTAAATTAAATTTTAAGTAATGATTTTAAAACTAGATACTTTAAGGTATTTTAAACTTTGGAATTGATTTCTACATGCCTTATTTTAAAATAAAATTATTGATATGATTTTGAAAATCAAATTGAATAATTTGTTTAAAATATTAAATTTGATTTATGTAATTAAGATAAATGAATTTCTTGATTAATCAAGGATTTTTAAATATAAGAAATTAATTAATTAATTGTTTAATTAATTTTAAATAATTAGTTAATTATTTACTAAATTTTAAATAATCACTTAATTATGGATTAATCAAGTATAATTACTTAATGAAGTAATTAATGTTTAATAATTGAATGTAATTAAGAATGATAATTCTTATGGAAGTAATTAATGATAATTATTCATGGAGTAATTAGTTGAAGTGATTATTGGTTAATCACTTAATGATATTAATTAAAGAATTAATTAATATAATTATTTTAAAGATAATTAATTATGAAATAATTAATTAAAGAATTAAGAATTATTTAATAAGGAGATTAATTATTTGTTAAGTGATTAGTTAAGCAATTAATTAAGATTTATTAATGAGGTAATTAGAGATAATTACTTGTTAAGAAATTAAGAGTTAATTACTTAATTATTTTAGTTAATTAATTAATGAGGTTATTTAATTAATGAATGAGTTTAACTTAAGATTAATTACTAAATGTAATTAATTAATTAATAAAGTAATTAATTAAGAATTTATTATTTAATCTAATTGTTTAATAATTACTTAATGAAGTAATTAAGGATTAATTAATTGAATTAATTAATCAAGGATTAAAATAATTAAATTAGAAGTTAATTAATTTAATTGAGTGATTACAAATTGTTAATTACTAATTATGATTAATGAGTTGATTAATTATAAGTTAATTATTTAATTAATTAAAGTAATTATTAATTAATAAGGATTGATTAATTAATGTAATTAATGATATTAATCAAGGTTGATTAATATAAGTGATTAATTTAAGTATGATTAATTAATTGTAATTAATTAAGAATTAATGTTAATTAATTAATGAATGATCATTAATTATTGTAATTAATGATAGTAATTAAAGGTTAATTACTGAATATGGCTTAGGATAATTACTTGAATGTAATTAAATATAATTAATCAAGTAAGATTAATTAAAGAAGATCATTAGAGATGATTAATTTATTTATTTGGAATAAATAAATGAAAGGATTTAGGTAATCCAGCTGATTAAGAGTTAATCAATTCTGTTTTGATATGGATGATGGATATTAGATGATTGGTTGATATTGGATGTTGATTGATATTGGTTGATATTGGTTTGATATTGGATGATTTGGATATATCAGTTATGTGATATGCTGCTTTGTGTAGATGAATATTGATATGAATTATCTGTTGTGATAATATGATTCATCTATCTGTTCATATATCATCCTGAAATATAAGTTTAAATTGTTTAAACCCTTAAGTATAACTTGGACATTAAAATGGCGTTTGGTTTCGGTGAGACCGGGATCGGGTTTCCATATTTGGATATCCGAAAACCACATCGATTCCAATTAAACGTTAGGTCGTTAATCCAAGTGGAGCAAGTGAAGACTCGAGGTGTAAGGGCTATACGTCAGTATAACTCTGTGGGTGATTCCGTAATGATTTTTACGGAATAGTGCTTATAGATTCGAGATGGTGAATCAGAGTGCAAGGGCTATGGTCGTTGACTCTGAGGGTGATTCCAATAATGAGTGCAACGAGATAGTGCCTTCGGTTTCGTTCGAACCCGGAATGAACTTGTATGGATTGAATGCTTTCAGAACATCGTCAGGTGGACGATGAGCATTCTAAGATAGATGTGTTCTATAAAGGTAATCGTAACCTCAAGCCTCATCAACCGGGAATGGCTAAAACAGGGGAGGTGCAGCAAGGCTTCGTGGGTAACCCCCACTTGAGAGTAAGATTTACCCCTGTCTAGAGGTCCCTTTCTATTTCGGCTTAGTGTGTGGTTGGTCGCGCCAACTACGGGGTGGTCTTGTTCGGGACTGTTCAGTAAGGAACGGTGCCGGCCTTGTGTTGCAGGGGAGCTAGGGTGGCTCCTCGGTACGTTGATCTAGGCCACGTACTGTGACGGGCGGTACTCCAGTAGCCCTGCCATTGTATGGAATCCAAAATCCAATAAGTGCCTGTACGGTTTTGATTGTGCCCAACTATATTGGAACGTGAGATGTAAGCATTCTAGCTATTTCTGTATTTTATTTTGAAAACCCTAGACACTATTATAATATCACTGGATTTCCTATCAAATGTTTTGGTTAGCGTAAGGTAAAAACTTTTCCATGTTTATGTGTGGGAAGTCTTACGTGATACCTTTTCTTTTCAAAATGTTTTTTTCTAAAAGTTAAGCAATTTTAACCCGTTTACTCACACCAGACCCCTGTCTGACCCGAGTGTTTATTTTCTGTTTTATTAAACTCTTGGGTACTCATATTATGTATGAGTAGTCAAGTGGATCAGGTTAGCTTGACGAATTCTGGAGGAGATATGGAGCAGGAGGCTTCGACATGTAGATATATATTGATTCCGCTGTGTATGTTTGGTGTCTGTATCTTGTATACTTGAGTTGTATAGTTAGATATAAGTTTATAACTGTCTAATCTCTGTTGTTTAAGTTGTGTACTCTGATGTAATGAGATACTATGTAATATTATAAGTGATATATTATATTTTATTCGTTCCGCTGTGAGTTCTCTGATGTTGTTATGTTTCTTCTTTCTCTTTCTTTTCTTCTTCTATCCCTTTCTTTCTTCAAGATGATGCGATTTTCTGGGAGTAGAAAGTCGGGTCGTCTCACTTGGTATCAGAGCATTAGGCTGAGCGAATACCTAAGCTCTGAAGTGTGTCTTTCTTTAGGGAGCATTAGGTTGAGTGAATACCTAGGCTCTGAAGTGGTGTCTTTCTTGAGAGAGCGTACTTGTAATTTTTATATATAACTATATATATATATATATATCAATATATCTATATCTATATATATATATATCTACCTGATCTGTTGCGTTATCTGTTCGGATTTTCCAACATAAGTTATAGAGGTAGATGGAGTAGTGGTTTGTGTGTGTAACACAACTACCACTGATGGAAGAGGGTCCATATGTTTAAGGTTGGAAGTATTTGTCGAGACTGTAGACCTAATACCGTCTTGAGTAAGATTTGTAGTTTGAGTGAGGATTTCTCTGATACCCGAAGGAAATCTTTTAAAGATTCGGAGTTTATCTTTGAAGTGTAAGTTTGGATTTCGCTTGGGTAAGCGAATTTTTCTTGTGTTTGGATCTATCGGAAGTGCAGATAAAAGTGACGATATCTTGATAACTGCATAATGAGATGCAGTATCCTTGGATTTTCTGGAGGTGTTTTCTCTGAAGCAGTTTTAGTAGTAATTGAGGAGCAGTCTTTACCTGCCGCAGGGAAGATTTATCTGTGTATAAGTTGTCTGAATCTTTAGTAAGGAGTTTGACTGTTTTGGAATATGAGACTAAGGTCTATAAGTTGTTTTGCTTCGGCATGGTCTCATTGTTATTCCTTAAGGTAAGCGAGTTGTGTATGCTTGGTTTAGAGTCCATGTTTCTTGAAGGGTTGTTTGCCGTCTCGGAGATCTTTTAGCTTTGCAGTATCATCGAGGTAGAGTTTAGAAGCAGCTGTGTGGCTTGTTTCTCCGATGGTCCAGGAATCTTGGTGTTTCTTCTATCAGCAGTCTGGGCTGATAATGGAAGTTTTCTTGGAAGGTTAACCTTTGTTGGGAAAAGCTTAAGGCTGTTCTAATTGGTAAAGAGAGGACAGTTTCTTTGGAATCCGAACTAGGTAGGATCGCAAAAGTGACTTGCGATTAGTTGGGAATTTTCTTAGGCTATCTTGGGTGATCTGTTGTTTGAGGCTGAGGGTTCTCATGTGGATAGGAGTTTTTCAGCATCTGAAGTTTGTCTGCATCTGGAATTGAGTTCCATATTGTTTTGGTTCCAAAAGCAATTTTGGTAGTTAGCCTGTTAGTTGGGTGGTTCTTGGAGAAAGGAGAGTTGGAGTAGCAGCTCAGAGTTATTTTTGGAATTGGACTGATATAGCTTTTGGAATAGGATTCTGTTTTGAGGATGTGTGACAGAGTCAGATGAGTCACTCAGATTTTTATGGATTTGATGAACAAAGTTTCCCGTATATATTGGATAAGTTTGTATTCGTGTTCATCAGCAGTATTCTTATCTATTTTAGAATCAGAGTTGTGCAGCGGAAGCGAGGTAGCAGCTGTACAAGGAAAGAAGCAAGTTCTGTTTGCTATTGCTTGAGTAGTAGAGCTTGAGTTCTGGATTTCGACGGATTTTGGAGGGCTTTTCTGTTGAATAGGATCTTGAAACTTTTTGCTTGGGTCTAGTCGTTTCTGGAAGTATCAGCATAGGTTGAGCTGATCGGGAAGAATATTAGCAGCCTTGGATTGTCTGTTGAATTATACAGATATGAGATAAGAAGTTTTGGAATTCGAAGTTGGAGACTTCAGTGTTGTTAAGATTTCTCTGGTTAAGAGAACAGAAATTGGATAAGATTGGTTGGTTAGTGCTGAGGCATTTGAGGATTTCTTATCTGTGTTTTTGATAGGACAAGATTGAATTGCCAGTTTGGATAGCTGGAATTCATTTTGTAACACGTGTCTCTGAAGGAGTACGTGTATGATTCATTGTTGATTGGTTGTTGAATCTGTAGTTCAGTTGGAGTTGGATGTTGAGCTGGATTTGAGAGTAGTCTGATGTTCTGTTCATATTGGTGGATCTAGAGATGAGCGGAGCTATGAATTTTGATGGTGTAGTTAGTCAGTTGGCTTTTATAGAGCGAGTCTCCCGGTGATTTATACTTGGGAAACTCGAGATAGTATTAGAAATTTATTCTGATTTGTGTCAGAATAATTAGTTAAGTTTGTTTATTCGATTGCTATGATTGTTAGTAATTGGTTGTTAGGAATGCTTTGCTGATTTGAAATTAAAATCTATACTGGATTATTAAATTACCTTTGCTTTTAAATTTCGGGGACGAAATTCTTTTAAGGGGGGAGGATTGTAACGTCCCGGAATTTTGGGCAATAACAATTTAATAATCTGTGTAAGTAATTTAATTGGTTTAATAGTTTTATTTATAATTTTAATTTAAAATTGGCTAATTTAATCTTTTAAAGGTTAATAAAATTTTAATCTGGAAATATTGATAAGATTGTCTGTCAAAGCTAATAAATATTTATTCTGTTTATAATATATATATTTGATATATATTGTGAATAGGAGATCTTTTGTTTCAAATTTAAAGATTAATTTATTTGTTTTAAAAATATAGGATAAACAATTTTTTTTTGAATATGATAGTTTAGAAAGGATTTAAATCAAAGTCTTATTTATGATTTCTTTAAAGTGTTTAAATTTTTAATGGTTAAAAATGTATATGTATAAGTTTTAGATTTTAAATATATGTATAAGAATTGTTTGCATTTTTATTAGTATTAGAATATTTCTTTTAAAGGAAAACTTATATTTTAAATATGTGAATAAATATTTATCTAAGAGAATTAAATTATGTAAGTTATATTCACATTTACATAAATATAAGATATAATTATCTTTGTAATAGGGTTTTTAATACAATTATGCAAGAGTTTAACACATGTAAAGCTATTAAATAAATTAAATGACATTTGTGCAAATTAATAACAAGTGGCAATCATCTCATTTTAATTTTAATAAATGTAAGAGAAGAAAACTAGTTTATTTTTCAAATACTCTTTCTTTGTCTCCATTTCTTATCTAAAATTAATGGAAACCTGAGATTTTAAAATTCAAAAAAATAAAAGTAAATCTTCAACCTGCAATTCAACTTCAATCTACAAATTCAAATCTGCATTTCTAAATTCATCTTCAACCTGCAATAAAGTTCAAAAGTGAAATCAACAACTGCAAAATCTCTGCAATTCGACAAACCTGTATGTCAAAAAGAAGATCCGCAATTCAAATAAAATCTGCAACCTTCATATTAAACCTGCAAATGAAGATCTGCACTTTCAATCTTTTAAAGCATCAATTAGAAAGCATTTACAACAGCATGCATGCAAAAGCATTTTCAGATTTATGTTCAAAAGCCTGGAATTAAGGAAATCTGCTCTGCATATTTTAAACAGGTGAGTAAATCATTTTTTAAAAATAGCTTTAGTTTAATCTATGGTCAAATAATGATGCATGCAAATGAGTTGTTGCTTTGATAATAAATATTTGATTATATGAATGCATGATTTTTTTTATAAGTACTTATTGCCTGTAAATGTGAATTCAAATACTGTTGTTCAAGAAGGATTGGATTCATCCTCTTTAAATCCAAAATCTTCCAAATCTATAACCTAATTGAATTTGTCATATAAATGGAAAATGTAAGTTATAGTTTGACAGTAATTTTAAAATTTGTTTCATGATTTTTAAAGTAACAGATAAGTATAAATATAAGATTCACAGTAAAACTAAGATTTATGTTAAAACCCAACTGTTTTAAATTTTAAATTGGATTACATGCATGCAATCTGGATGGTAAATCATGAATTTGGAGACGAAGTTTGTAATTTATAGTTTAGTAATTCATTTGGAATTTGGGTTTAAAGGAAATTGGGAATTTTGTTGATTCCTGATTATATGTACATTGATTCGTTTTGATTTTTGAATCGTAGCTTGATTGTAGGCTATAGATTTTAGAAAATATGTCTAAGGATTTTTCTAATAACAAAATTGTGTGTATTAGATTAAACTAGGGTTTTAAATAGGTTTCGGTTCGACTTGACTGTAATGTCATTTGCGACATGGGTGTTGAATCGAGCTCGATCGCGTTTTGGAATTATTGGAGCTTGAGATCTTGGCTTTCGATGGTGGTGTCGGCAAGGTGAACGGTGGCAAGTTCGTCAACTGCAATGGGATTTTTGCGTTCGAGTTTTGTTGTAGCTTTGAGGCATATGTTCGAATTTCGGTTCGAGCAAAAATTCGTGGATTTGGGTTCACATTCGCGCTCGCGAATGGATTTAGAATTTGGGTGGGTCGTCGCGATGGTCAATGGGGGTCGGCGGTGGAGGTGCATGTGCACCGTGCTTGTGTGCACAGTTGTGGGTTGCTGGAAGTTGAAGTTGGGGAAGACGAGTTGTTCCTGTTGTAGTGCTCGCGTTTTTCCCTTTTCTTTTTTTTTTAGTTCGACTCGGGTTATTTCTCGTGTATACCTGTAGACGACTCGAAGCGAGGAGGAGGGAGGGGGAACTTGGAGGTGTTTTCGGAAAAGTCGCGTGGGATTGGAGTGTTTTACTCAGTATTTAGGTATGTGAATCTGGAGAAGTTCAGTAAAAGAATGGTACAAGTTTTCATGTTAAACTTGTTATTTGAAATCAAGTTTCAATTCATAAAACAAGTTTATATAAAGGGAAACAAATTTATTAAAGTTAAACTTGTTCTTTGATGTAAAAGTTAATGCTAATCAAACTTATAAAAGTGTTAATTGAATTTTTGATTCCTAGTTTAAAATGTTTAAGATGATTGTTTTTAAAAATAAATGTCTAATTAAATTTTGAAGTTCAATTTAAGAGAATGTTTTGAATTCGAATATTCAATCAAGGTTTAAAATAAATTTTAAGTAATGATTTTAAAACTAGATACTTTAAGGTATTTTAAACTTTGGAATTGATTTCTACATGCCTTATTTTAAAATAAAATTATTGATATGATTTTGAAAATCAAATCGAATAATTTGTTTAAAATATTAAATTTGATTTATGTAATTAAGATAAATGAATTTCTTGATTAATCAAGGATTTTAAATATAAGAAATTAATTAATTAATTGTTTAATTAATTTTAAATAATTAGTTAATTATTTACTAAATTTTAAATAATCACTTAATTATGGATTAATCAAGTATAATTACTTAATGAAGTAATTAATGTTTAATAATTGAATGTAATTAAGAATGATAATTCTTATGGAAGTAATTAATGATAATTATTCATGGAGTAATTAGTTGAAGTGATTATTGGTTAATCACTTAATGATATTAATTAAAGAATTAATTAATATAATTATTTTAAAGATAATTAATTATGAAATAATTAATTAAAGAATTAAGAATTATTTAATAAGGAGATTAATTATTTGTTAAGTGATTAGTTAAGCAATTAATTAAGATTTATTAATGAGGTAATTAGAGATAATTACTTGTTAAGCAATTAAGAGTTAATTACTTAATTATTTTTTGTTAATTAATTAATGAGGTTATTTAATTAATGAATGAGTTTAACTTAAGATTAATTACTAAATGTAATTAATTAATTAATAAAGTAATTAATTAAGAATTCATTATTTAATCTAATTGTTTAATAATTACTTAATGAAGTAATTAAGGATTAATTAATTGAATTAATTAATCAAGGATTAAAATAATTAAATTAGAAGTTAATTAATTTAATTGAGTGATTACTAATTGTTAATTACTAATTATGATTAATGAGTCGATTAATTATAAGTTAATTATTTAATTAATTAAAGTAATTATTAATTAATAAGGATTGATTAATTAATGTAATTAATGATATTAATCAAGGTTGATTAATATAAGTGATTAATTTAAGTATGATTAATTAATTGTAATTAATTAATGAATGATCATTAATTATTGTAATTAATGATAGTAATTAAAGGTTAATTACTGAATATGGTTTAGGATAATTACTTGAATGTAATTAAATATAAGTAATCAAGTAAGATTAATTAAAGAAGATCATTAGAGATGATTGATTTATTTATTTGGAATAAATAAATGAAAGGATTTAGGTAATCCAGCTGATTAAGAGTTAATCAATTCTGTTTTGATATGAATGATGGATATTAGATGATTGGTTGATATTGGATGTTGATTGATATTGGTTGATATTGGTTTGATATTGGATGATTTGGATATATCAGTTATGTGATATGCTGCTTTGTGTAGATGAATATTGATATGAATTATCTGTTGTGATAATATGATTCATCTATCTGTTCATATATCATCCTGAAATATAAGTTTAAATTGTTTAAACCCTTAAGTATAACTTGGACATTAAAATGGCGTTTGGTTTCGGTGAGACCGGGATCGGGTTTCCATATTTGGATATCCGAAAACCACATCGATTCCAATTAAACGTTTGGTCGTTAATCCAAGTGGAGCAAGTGAAGACTCGAGGTGTAAGGGCTATACGTCAGTATAACTCTGTGGGTGATTCCGTAATGATTTTTACGGAATAGTGCTTATAGATTCGAGATGGTGAATCAGAGTGCAAGGGCTATGGTCGTTGACTCTGAGGGTGATTCCAATAATGAGTGCAACGAGATAGTGCCTTCGGTTTCGTTCGAACCCGGAACGAACTTGTATGGATTGAATGCTTTCAGAACATCGTCAGGTGGACGATGAGCATTCTAAGATAGATGCGTTCTATAAAGGTAATCGTAACCTCAAGCCTCATCAACCGGGAATGGCTAAAACAGGGGATGTGCAGCAAGGCTTCGTGGGTAAACCCCACTTGAGAGTAAGATTTACCCCTGTCTAGAGGTCCCTTTCTATTTCGGCTTAGTGTGTGGTTGGTCGCGCCAACTACGGGGTGGTCTTGTTCGGGACTGTTCAGTAAGGAACGGTGCCGGCCTTGTGTTGCAGGGGAGTTAGGGTGGCTCCTCGGCACATTGATCTAGGCCACGTACTGTGACGGGTAGTACCCCAGTAGCCCTGCCATTGTATGAAATCCAAAATCCAATAAGTGCCTGTACGGTTTTGATTGTGCCCAACTATATTGGAACGTGAGATGTAAGCATTCCAGCTATTTCTGTATTTTATTTTGAAAACCCTAGACACTATTATAATATCACTGGATTTCCTATCAAATGTTTTGGTTAGCGTAAGGTAAAATTTTTCCATGTTTATGTGTGGGAAGTCTTACGTGATACCTTTTCTTTTCAAAATGTTTTTTTCTAAAAGTTAAGCAATTTTAACCCGTTTACTCGCACCAGACCCCTGTCTGACCTGGGTGTTTATTTTCTATTTTATTAAACTCTTGGGTACTCATATTATGTATGAGTAGTCAAGTGGATCAGGTTAGCTTGACGAATTCTGGAGGAGATATGGAGCAGGAGGCTTCGACGTGTAGATATATATTGATTCCGCTGTGTATGTTGTGTCTGTATCTTGTATACTTGAGTTGTATAGTTAGATAGAAGTTTATAACTGTCTAATCTCTGTTGTTTAAGTTGTGTACTCTGATGTAATGAGATACTATGTAATATTATAAGTGATATATTATATTTTATTCATTTCGCTGTGAGTTCTCTGATGTTGTTCTGTTTCTTCTTTCTCTTTCTTTTCTTCTTCTATCCCTTTCTTTCTTCAAGATGATGCGATTTTCTGGGAGTAGAAAGTCGGGTCGTCTCACTTGGTATCAGAGCATTAGGCTGAGCGAATACCTAAGCTCTGAAGTGTGTCTTTCTTTAGGGAGCATTAGGTTGAGTGAATACCTAGGCTCTGAAGTGGTGTCTTTCTTGAGAGAGCGTACTTGTAATTTTTATATATAATACCTAAGCTCTGAAGTGTGTCTTTCTTTAGGGAGCATTAGGTTGAGTGAATACCTAGGCTCTGAAGTGGTGTCTTTCTTGAGAGAGCGTACTTGTAATTTTTATATATAACTATATATATATATATATATATATATATATATATCTACCTGATCTGTTGCGTTATCTGTTCGAATTTTCCAACATAAGTTATAGAGGTAGATGGAGTAGTGGTTTGTGTGTGTAACACGACTACCACTGATGGAAGAGGGTCCATATGTTTAAGGTTGGAAGTATTTGTCGAGACTGTAGACCTAATACCGTCTTGAGTAAGATTTGTAGTTTGAGTGAGGATTTCTTTGATACCCGAAGGAAATCTTTTAAAGATTCGGAGTTTATCTTTGAAGTGTAAGTTTGGATTTCGCTTGGGTAAGCGAATTTTTCTTGTGTTTGGATCTATCGGAAGTGCAGATAAAAGTGACGATATCTTGATAACTGCATAATGAGATGCAGTATCCTTGGATTTTCTGGAGGTGTTTTCTCTGAAGCAGTTTTAGTAGTAATTGAGGAGCAGTCTTTACCTGCCGCAGGGAAGATTTATCTGTGTATAAGTTGTCTGAATCTTTAGTAAGGAGTTTGACTATTTTGGAATATGAGACTAAGGTCTATAAGTTGTTTTGCTTCGGCATGGTCTCATTGTTATTCCTTAAGGTAAGCGAGTTGTGTATGCTTGGTTTAGAGTCCACGTTTCTTGAAGGGTTGTTTGCCATCTCGGATATCTTTTAGCTTTGCAGTATCATCGAGGTAGAGTTTAGAAGCAGCTGTGTGGCTTGTTTCTCCGATGGTCCAGGAATCTTGGTGTTTCTTCTGTCAGCAGTCTGGGCTGATGATGGTAGTTTTCTTGGAAGGTTAACCTTTGTTGGGAAAAGCTTAAGGCTGTTCTAATTGGTAAAGAGAGGACAGTTTCTTTGGAATCCGAACTAGGTAGGATCGCAAAAGTGACTTGCGATTAGTTGGGAATTTTCTTAGGCTATCTTGGGTGATCTGTTGTTTGAGGCTGAGGGTTCTCATGTGGATAGGAGTTTTTCAGCATCAGAAGTTTGTCTGCATCTGGAGTTGAGTTCCATATTGTTTTGGTTCCAAAAGCAATTTTGGTACTTAGCCTGTTAGTTGGGTGGTTCTTGGAGAAAGGAGAGTTGGAGTAGCAGCTCAGAGTTATTTTTGGAATTGGAATTGGACTGATATAGCTTTTGGAATAGGATTCTGTTTTGAGGATGTGTGACTGAGTCAGATGAGTCACTCAGATTTTTATGGATTTGATGAACAAAGTTTCCCGTATATATTGGATAAGTTTGTATTCGTGTTCATCAGCAGTATTCTTATCTATTTTAGAATCAGAGTTGTGCAACGAAAGCGAGGTAGCAGCTGTACAAGGAAAGAAGCAAGTTCTGTTTGCTATTGCTTGAGTAGTAGAGCTTGAGTTCTGTATTTCGACGGATTTTGGAAGGCTTTTCTGTTGAATAGGATCTTGAAACTTTTTGCTTGGGTCTAGTCGTTTCTGGAAGTATCAGCATAGGTTGAGTTGATCGGGAAGAATATTAGCAGCCTTGGATTGTCTGTTGAATTATACAGATATGAGATAAGAAGTTTTGGAATTCGAAGTTGGAGACTTCAGTGTTATTAAGATTTCTCTGGTTAAGAGAACAGAAATTGGATAAGATTGGTTGGTTAGTGCTGAGGCATTTGAGGATTTCTTATCTGTGTTTTTGATAAGACAAGATTGAATTGCCAGTTTGGATAGCTGGAATTCATTTTGTAACACGTGTCTCTGAGGGAGTACGTGTATGATTCATCGTTGATTGGTTGTTGAATCTGTAGTTCAGTTGGAGTTGGATGTTGAGCTGGATTTGAGAGTAGTCTGATGTTCTGTTCATATTGGTGGATCTAGAGATGAGCGGAGCTATGAATTTTGATGGTGTAGTTAGTTAGTTGGCTTTTATAGAGCGAGTCTCCCGGTGATTTATACTTGGGAAACTCGAGATAGTATTAGAAATTTATTCTGATTTGTGTCACAATAATTAGTTAAGTTTGTTTATTTGATTGCTATGATTGTTAGTAATTGGTTGTTAGGAATGCTTTGCTGATTTGAAATTAAAATCTGTACTGGATTATTAAATTACCTTTGCTTTTAAATTTCGGGGACGAAATTCTTTTAAGGGGGGAGGATTGTAACGACCCAGAATTTTGGGCAATAACAATTTAATAATCTGTGTAAGTAATTTAATTGGTTTAATAGTTTTATTTATAATTTTAATTTAAAATTGGCTAATTTAACCTTTTAAAGGTTAATAAATTTTTAATCTGGAAATATTGATAAGATTGTCTGTCAAAGCTAATAAATATTTATTCTGTTTATAATATATATATTTGATATATATTGTGAATAGGAGATCTTTTGTTTCAAATTTAAAGATTAATTTATTTGTTTTAAAAATATAGGATAAACAATTTGTTTTTGAATATGATAGTTTAGAAAGGATTTAAATCAAAGTCTTATTTATGTTTTCTTTAAATTGTTTAAATTTTTAATGGTTAAAAATGTATATGTATAAGTTTTAGATTTTAAATATATGTATAAGAATTGTTTGCATTTTTATTAGTATTAGAATATTTCTTCTAAAGGAAAACTTATATTTTAAGTATGTGAATAAATATTTATCTAAGAGAATTAAATTATGTAAGTTATATTCACATTTACATAAATATAAGATATAATTATCTTTGTAATAGGGTTTTTAATACAATTATGCAAGAGTTTAACACATGTAAAGCTATTAAATAAATTAAATGACATTTGTGCAAATTAATAACAAGTGGCAATCATCTCATTTTAATTTTAATAAATGTAAGAGAAGAAAACTAGTTTATTTTTCAAATACTCTTTCTTTGTTTCCATTTCTTATCTAAAATTAATAGAAACCTGAGATTTTAAAATTCAAAAAAATAAAAGTAAATCTTCAACCTGCAATTCAACTTCAATCTACAAATTCAAATCTACATTTCTAAATTCATCTTCAACCTGCAATAAAGTTCAAAAGTGAAATCAACAACTGCAAAATCTCTGCAATTCGACAAACCTGTATGTCAAAAAGAAGATCTGCAACTCAAATAAAATCTGCAACCTTCATTTTAAACCTGCAAATGAAGATCTGCACTTTCAATCCTTTAAAGCATCAATTAGAAAGCATCTACAACAGCATGCATGCAAAAGCATTTTCAGATTTATGTTCAAAAGCCTGGAATTAAGGAAATATGCTCTGCATATTTTAAACAGGTGAGTAAATCATTTTTTAAAAACAGCTTTAGTTTAATCTATGGTCAAATAATGATGCATGCAAATGAGTTGTTGCTTTGATAATAAATATTTGATTATATGAATGCATGATTTTTTTTATAAGTACTTACTGCCTGTAAATGTGAATTCAAATACTGTTGTTCAAGAAGGATTGGATTCATCCTCTTTAAATCCAAAATCTTCCAAATCTATAACCTAATTGAATTTGTCATATAAATGGAAAATGTAAGTTATAGTTTGACAGTAATTTTAAAATTTGTTTCATGATTTTTAAAGTAACAGATAAGTATAAATATAAGATTCACAGTAAAACTAAGATTTATGTTAAAACCCAACTGTTTTAAATTTTAAATTGGACTACATGCATGCAATCTGGATGGTAAATCATGAATTTAGAGACGAAGTTTGTAATTTATAGTTTAGTAATTCATTTGGAATTTGGGTTTAAAGGAAATTGGGAATTTTGTTGATTCCTGATTATATGTACATTGATTCGTTTTGATTTTTGAATCGTAGCTTGATTGTAGGCTATAGATTTTAGGAAAAATGTCTAAGGATTTTTCTAATAACAAAATTGTGTGTATTAGATTAAACTAGGGTTTTAAATAGGTTTCGGTTCGACTTGACTGTAATGTCATTTGCGACATGGGTGTTGAATCGAGCTCGATCGCGTTTTGGAATTATTGGAGCTTGAGATCTTGGCTTTCGATGGTGGTGTCGGCAAGGTGAACGGTGGCGAGTTCGTCAATGGCAATGGGATTTTTGCGTTCGAGTTTTGCTGTAGCTTTGAGGCATATGTTCGAATTTCGGTTCGAGCAAAAATTCGTGGATTTGGGTTCACATTCGCGCTCGCGAATGGATTTAGAATTTGGGTGGGTCGTCGCGATGGTCAATGGGGGTCGGCGGTGGAGGTGCATGTGCACCGTGCTTGTGTGCACAGTTGTGGATTGCTGGAAGTTGAAGTTGGGGAAGACGAGTTGTTCCTGTTGTAGTGCTCGCGTTTTTCCCTTTTCTTTTTTTAGTTCGACTCGGGTTATTTCTCGTGTATACCTGTAGACGACTCAAAGCGAGGGGAGGGGGGGAACTTGGAGGTGTCTTCGGAAAAGTCGCGTGGGATTGGAATGTTTTACTCAGTATTTAGGTGTGTGAATCTGGAGAAGTTCAGTAAAAGAATGGTACAAGTTTTCATGTTAAACTTGTTATTTGAAATCAAGTTTCAATTCATAAAACAAGTTTATATAAAGGGAAACAAATTTATTAAAGTTAAACTTGTTCTTTGATGTAAAAGTTAATGCTAATCAAACTTATAAAAGTGTTAATTGAATTTTTGATTCCTAGTTTAAAATGTTTAAGATGATTGTTTTTAAAAATAAATGTCTAATTAAATTTTGAAGTTCAATTTAAGAGAATGTTTTGAATTCGAATATTCAATCAAGGTTTTAAATAAATTTTAAGTAATGATTTTAAAACTAGATACTTTAAGGTATTTTAAACTTTGGAATTGATTTCTACATGCCTTATTTTAAAATAAAATTATTGATATGATTTTGAAAATCAAATTGAATAATTTGTTTAAAATATTAAATTTGATTTATGTAATTAAGATAAATGAATTTCTTGATTAATCAAGGATTTTTAAATATAAGAAATTAGTTAATTAATTGTTTAATTAATTTTAAATAATTAGTTAGTTATTTATTAAATTTTAAATAATCACTTAATTATGGATTAATCAAGTATAATTACTTAATGAAGTAATTAATGTTTAATAATTGAATGTAATTAAGAATGATAATTCTTATGGAAGTAATTAATGATAATTATTCATGGAGTAATTAGTTGAAGTGATTATTGGTTAATCACTTAATGATATTAATTAAAGAATTAATTAATATAATTATTTTAAAGATAATTAATTATGAAATAATTAATTAAAGAATTAAGAATTATTTAATAAGGAGATTAATTATTTGTTAAGTGATTAGTTAAGCAATTAATTAAGATTTATTAATGAAGTAATTAGAGATAATTACTTGTTAAGCAATTAAGAGTTAATTACTTAATTATTTTAGTTAATTAATTAATGAGGTTATTTAATTAATGAATGAGTTTAACTTAAGATTAATTACTAAATGTAATTAATTAATTAATAAAGTAATTAATTAAGAATTTATTATTTAACCTAATTGTTTAATAATTACTTAATGAAGTAGTTAAGGATTAATTAATCGAATTAATTAATCAAGGATTAAAATAATTAAATTAGAAGTTAATTAATTTAATTGAGTAATTACAAATTGTTAATTACTAATTATGATTAATGAATTGATTAATTATAAGTTAATTATTTAATTAATTAAAGTAATTATTAATTAATAAGGATTGATTAATTAATGTAATTAATGATATTAATCAAGGTTGATTAATATAAGTGATTAATTTAAGTATGATTAATTAATTGTAATTAATTAAGAATTAATGTTAATTAATTAATGAATGATCATTAATTATTGTAATTAATGATAGTAATTAAAGGTTAATTACTGAATATGGTTTAGGATAATTACTTGAATGTAATTAAATATAATTAATCAAGTAAGATTAGTTAAAGAAGATCATTAGAGATGATTAATTTATTTATTTGGAATAAATAAATGAAAGGATTTAGGTAATCCAGCTGATTAAGAGTTAATCAATTCTGTTTTGATATGGATGATGGATATTAGATGATTGGTTGATATTGGATGTTGATTGATATTGGTTGATATTGGTTTGATATTGGATGATTTGGATATATCTGTTATGTGATATGCTGCTTTGTGTAGATGAATATTGATATGAATTATCTGTTGTGATAATATGATTCATCTATCTGTTCATATATCATCCTGAAATATAAGTTTAAATTGTTTAAACTCTTAAGTATAACTTGGACATTAAAATGGCGTTTGGTTTCGGTGAGACCGGGACCGGATTTCCATATTTGGATATCCGAAAACCACATCGATTCCAATTAAACGTTAGGTCGTTAATCCAAGTGGTGCAAGTGAAGACTCGAGGTGCAAGGGCTATACGTCAGTATAACTCTGTGGGTGATTCCGTAATGAGTTTGACGGAATAGTGCTTATAGATTCGAGATGGTGAATCAGAGTGCAAGGGCTATGGTCGTTGACTCTGAGGGTGATTCCAATAATGAGTGCAATGAGATAGTGCCTTCGGTTTCGTTCGAACCCGGAACGAACTTGTATGGATTGAATGCTTTCAGAACATCGTCAGGTGGACGATGAGCATTCTAAGATAGATGCGTTCTATAAAGGTAATCATAACCTCCAGCCTCATCAACCGGGAATGGCTAAAACAGGGGAGGTGCAGCAAGGCTTCGTGGGTAGCCCCCACTTGAGAGTGAGATTTACCCCTGTCTAGAGGTCCCTTTCTATTTCGGCTTAGTGTGTGGTTGGTCGCGCCAACTACGGGGTGGTCTTGTTCGGGACTGTTCAGTAAGGAACGGTGCCGGCCTTGTGTTGCAGGGGAGTTAGGGTGGCTCCTCGGTATGTTTATCTAGGCCACGTACTGTGACGGGCGGTACCCCAGTAGCCCTGCCATTGTATGGAATCCAAAATCCAATAAGTGCCTGTACGGTTTTGATTGTGCCCAACTATGTTGGAACGTGATATGTAAGCATTCCAGCTATTTCTGTATTTTATTTTGAAAACCCTAGACACTATTATAATATCACTAGATTTCCTATCAAATGTTTTGGTTAGCGTAAGGTAAAAACTTTTCCATGTTTATGTGTGGGAAGTCTTACGTGATACCTTTTCTTTTCAAAATGTTTTTTTTTCTAAAAGTTAAGCAATTTTAACCCGTTTGCTCACACCAGACCCCTGTCTGACCCGAGTGTTTATTTTCTGTTTTATTAAACTCTTGGGTACTCATATTATGTATAAGTAGTCAAGTGGATCAGGTTAGCTTGACGAATTCTGGAGGAGATATGGAACAGGAGGCTTCGACGTGTAGATATATATTGATTCCGCTGTGTATGTTGGGTCTGTATCTTGTATACTTGAGTTGTATAGTTAGATAGAAGTTTATAACTGTCTAACCTCTGTTGTTCAAGTTGTGTACTCTGATGTAATGAGATACTATGTAATA
This sequence comes from Allium cepa, assembly GCA_030765085.1. Lineage (NCBI taxonomy): Eukaryota > Viridiplantae > Streptophyta > Magnoliopsida > Asparagales > Amaryllidaceae > Allium > Allium cepa. The sequence goes on along the minus strand of CM060941.1, from coordinate 1,042,525,258 downwards.
TTATAAGTGATATATTATATTTTATTCGTTCCGCTGTGAGTTCTCTGATGTTGTTCTGTTTCTTCTTTCTCTTTCTTTTCTTCTTCTATCCCTTTCTTTCTTCAAGATGATGCCATTTTCTGGGAGTAGAAAGTCGGGTCGTCTCAATTACATCAAAGTAACACCCGGGTCAGGCTGGAAAACAGCATGAGTAAACCCATCTAACAAGGAATACAAAAGTATACAGCTTATATGAACCCGAGTAACTTGCATCAATATACAATTTCATAAATTGTCATAGTCATCACTTATTTCTCACATCAATTTCTAAGTACCCAAACTTAGATTAAATGGTACAATTCACTTAAATCATTCCTCTTCAGTCTATTGATTTCACATATCAATTTATAAAGAATCGAAGTGGTTTCGGGTATTTACTAATATTTGACTCCGGTCTCTTCGAATTCAATACCATCTTAAGACAAAGCTGTTTAAGCTTCAAACATTTCCATATAGACCCATAGTAACAAATTCACATAGCAATTCTATTTCAGATAGATAATCCATATCTAACACCCTAGCATCACAATCACCTGCCAAGTATAACAACAATCCAAACAACCAATAACATTCAGCCATTCATAAGCAAAGACTTTAATCACACTATCTTTAATTAATTTTAAAATAAATTAAATTAATTCCTTCCATTACTATAATCCTGCGTGTTTAATCCTTAATTAATTATAGCAAATTAATTAATTATTCACCAATTACCCATCTTAATTAATCACCCTCGATTAATTATTCTTTAATCACATTAAGTAATTAACTCTTAATTAATTACACAAATTAATTACCCTCAAACATTTTCATTCATTAATCAATCATGAATAGTCACATTAGTAATTAACTTCCCTTAATTACTTATGTTCATTAAATCAATCCCTTAATTAATCTCATAAATAAATCCTTTTATTTACACTGAGTAATCACTACTTAATTACTTTCCTCAAGTAACTATCCTTAATTACCTCTTTAAGTAATTTCATTGGTTAATTAACCTCAATTAATCAACCTCTAATTATTAATTAATCTATCATTAATTAACTTATAATCTTGAATTATTTGTTTAATGCTTTCAGTTAATTACCTGAGAAATTCATTGATTAATGTCTAATACATCTAATTAAGCACTTACTAAATTAATTTATTGGAAAGACTAAGGATTCAACTCAATTAATTAACTTGATATAGTATCTTCAAATTAAAACAAAAATACATTTGAAACTTATAAAAGATTTACTTTGAACTTGTTACTACAATCTTAAATTTAAATCAGGTTAACAAAATAAATTCTACTGCTAAACCTGATCATCTTATTTCCTTAGTTAAGAAAACTTGTTAAAAGTTTTCGTTCATCAAAGTTTGATAAAAACCCCGAGCCAAAATCCAGACTCCACGAATACAACCCGAGCAAAATAGCGAACCCAAATCTTCGAGTCTAATTCTAATTTACTCGAGCTTTCTCCCGTGTAATTCCTTCTCTCCCAAATTTCCACACCCCGGACACACTGACAACAACGTGTACATGCACACATGGTCGGAGTGCCTCCGACCTTCACCGCTAACTTTGGCAAGTCAACTTCGTCACTCTCATGCGATTCGATCATCAGAAACACCGAAACAATCTCCTGAACCAAAATCGAACAGAGACGAGAGCCCTCAGAATAACCCAATCCAAAGCTTCGCCAATCACCATTACCATAGACCATCTGAAAACTCGCCATCGAGCCCTAACATTCGCCAGAATCCCATACTCCATTTCCGCTTACTCCGATTGAGCACGATGCCACCGTTTAGGAGAAATCGACTCGGAAACATCAACAATCAGTTTCAACCCAATACCCTAATACGATCCTTTCCGATCATCACAACTTCTAAAAAATCATGATCGTATTTTTCCCATGATCTACAACATCCCCTTTTTATTCAAGCTCAACAATGACGACCAATTCGCCGTTGAACAACTGGAATCGACCAATTCGTCCAAAATGAACAACTTGAGAATACACCCAAAATTTCAAACTAAAAATTATGATACGCATTCCAGAAATCATGATTTCCTATCTCTATTTCATACATGCAATCCATCCTTAGAATTGAATTTATAAAATTGTTGACCAAAATTACAATCTTACTGTAAATTATAAAATTTCGAACCAAATATCCATTTTCAATTCCTGTAATTATTTTTAGGAGGAAAGTTACTTGTTTGCAAACATCTTTCATTTACAAAACAAAGGCTATCAGAGATTAAATGATGAGGTCTTGGATTTTGAGAGAAAAACAAAAGCTGTAATTCTTAACACAGCCGATTTTCAAACTGCACAATCATTAAATATTCACTCATTCATTTCAATTTAAATTCTCAGGCTAACAAATGATTTCATATTCAGATAACACAGAAAAATTCAGGTTTTACTACTGTTTTTAAAATTGTTTACTCACCTGACCAAAACTTGAACAGATAACAATTTCTCTTTTTTTTAAGAACTTTACTGTTATTTCTTATTTCCTCATTTTAATTTAATATTTTCTCCTGAATTTTTTTTTAGAAATGAAATTGCATTACCTTGATCAATTTTCCTTTTAAAATTCTTGTTTAATATGGTCTGTATAAAGAGAAATTAGGATTTTAAAAAATTAGATTTATAAACCTGTATCAAGTATCAGAGGTTTATAAATATATACAGGGCTACTTGTTTAATAACGACATACCAATCCACCTACAGACATATCATTACCATGCAAACAAATTTCCACAAGTTATGTCAATGATAAGTCACACACATCATTGTTATCAGGTGGAAGCATAAACAATAGCAGCAGTTTACTCACGAAATTAAACTTAAGAATTCATTCACAAACTTACTTGCTTCATAGATGATCATGCAACATAATGATTTACTTAAACCTTTTAAACTGTGAGGTTACTCACCTGCATATGCCTAGAACAGAGAACCTCTGATTTTTGACAATAGCTTTAGGACCTTAAAATTTTAGTTGCTGGAAAAATGTTTTTCTTTGATTTAAAATCTTGCATGCTTGCTTCTGAAATTTGAAAACTGAGTGGTTGTAGCTTGCTTATCAAACTGAAATGCTGAGATGTTGAAAATGAATTGCAAGCTTGTTTATAAGTGTTTTGAGGATCTACAGGTTTTGATTAACAGATTTTTGGATCTGAAAAAAAAATGAATTCAGGCTTTGAGAAGAAAAGTCTGGTTTTCCTGGAAATGAATACATCCCTTTTTTTCTTTTACACGTTCATTATACAAATTCCTCCAAATTAAAGAGGTAAGTGCCACTTGTCCTTTCATGTAATCTTTAGCTTACAAATGTTCAAATGCCTATTTTAAATGTTTACACTTGTAAATGTTGTATAAATTTATATATTTTTTTACATATTATATTTATGTCCTTATTATTATTATATACATATTTTTTTTATACCCTTATACATATACAACTTGTATATTTATTTAAAGAAATTATTAATCTTTGTTAAATCCTTTTTAAACTTAAGCTATGAACTTAATTTTGTCATTAGAGTTTTAGGTTTTTTTTTCATATATATATATATATATCATAAATTTATACTTATAGTTCTCCTTAATTTGCCCTTATATAACTTTTAAGAACAAAATTTTGATACTAATTTATACATTAATAAATTATCACATTCTCAAGATGTTATTTTGAATTTTTAAATCCAAGTTTCACTTATAAACCATAAATATATGTATGAAAATAGAATAGCTAACGTATGATAAGTTTTTGCATATATCTATTAATAAAAGATGAATTCTGCTAAAATGAATGATTATAAAAGAAAATTATTAAACAAATATTGTCAAATTTCAATAATTATATTATGAGACTATTAATAAATATTTATCCCGATATTTATAATTTATCATTTATTATAGTTCTAATTCATCTATATACATATCCTATAAATTTATTATCAGATTTATTTGTTCAATTAATAAATCAGTGTTTTAATAAATCAAATTCTGTTAACTACAAATTAACAACTGTCCAAAAATCCGGGTTATCACACAATCAACAGGCAATCCTTTCATTCTCGAAAATACCCGGTCTTTAACCACCGTCTTCAAATGCGATTCCATTCCTTCGTATCATTATTCGAAATGGGTTTTATGACTCAATGTCCTCCCCCGGCTTATCCGAATAATGAGCGCTTATTTAAGAACATATGGTTACTAATTTCCATTTTTAATCTTTTAAACAAAAGATCCACCTTTAAGATTCGATGTGGTTTTCGGATAACCATTTGGAATCCGACCTCCCGTCTCATCGAAATTCAAATTTCGTCTTAAAGGCCAAGTTGTTTAAGTAAATAAATTTAATTCAATTCAGAAGTTCACATTCACACAACAATTCATCACAGATAAATAACTCACATTTATCACAACTCAATCCAAGCATTTCGTATCACAGAACATCACTTATCAGGGATATCAAACAATTCAAGGCATTCAATATAATCCAGTCATCCATAAGCAAGATTAATTAATCACATAATTTATAATTAATTTAATTTAAACCAAATAAATTAATTACTTATGAATTAATTACCTAATCCTGATTAATTAACATTAATTATAAACCATTTATTATTACTTTAATTAATTAATGAAATTAATCAATTATCCTTAATTATCCATCTTAATTAATTAACATTATCACTTACATTAATTAATTATCCCTTAATTAATTACATCAATTAATTATCCCTTAATTATAAATTAATTAACCTTAAATTATTAATTAATTAATTATTTTTTAATTACTTATTTATTAATTAATCTTTAATTACCCAAGACCTTAACTAATTAAAAGATAAACCATTTATCTTTATTGATCACTTAATTTCATTTAAGTTTTATTTAATAAACCTTTGAAATTAATTATTATTAATCACATGAATTAACTTAAGACCTTAAGTTAATTAAAACATTTAGCTTCTTTAATTAATTTCTTAATTACACTTTTTAGTCTAAGTTTAAAATAAACTTAAGGATTAACTTAATTGATTTAAGTGGAATAAATTATATAATTTTTCTCTAACCAAAATATTTTAAAACATTTAAAAGAAATGTATTTACGAAAATAGTTTAAAACTTGATTTATTTAAACTTTAAAAACTTGATTCATTTATATTTTTAAAACCTGTCATTACAAATACCGGGACAAAACCGAGCCAACCCATCATTCTCCTGAGGCCAAACCCGAGAAAAACTCCTCCTTCTTCTTTTTAAAACTTTGTTTTGATTTGAAACTTAAAACACTGTAACATGCGAAGCTACCCGATACATTACTTGAGCCACAACTTTACTTCCCCGAAAGCAAACTCGAGCCAACCTCTTCTTCTCCAATCCCAACCCCCAGATACAACTGTTGACACATGTGCATGTGCACAGTCGATCAATGACGCTCCGACCATTGCCTCTACCTCCCACAAGTCATCGTTGACCTACTCGACTCAAGCAACCACCCATAACCCCATATCGATCATGAAATCAAAATCGAGCAACCTGGGTACAACTGGAACAAAAACTGGATCACTCAAGATCACCTCGTTCCGCCACCTCAAGTCATCAGACCCTTTGAAACTTCGACCAAACCTTTGCCTTGCTTCCATGCTTTGATTCCCCCTGCTCCGATCAACCCGGATGCATTGACGACGAAGCAGTAAATCGAATTCCGACCTCAACCAAAAGTTGGGTTTAAACCCTAAATCGACATCGTCCAAACAACCACGGCGATCGGGAATATCGCCCTCCATTTTTCCCAAGTTCGTCAACCTCCCTGCTACCTCCAGTCGCGATCTCAACGCTCCACCCTTGGCCGATCGCTAGAAAATGCCCAAAATAGGATTTTTGTTCAACCCCAAAATCACGATCAATACTTACATAAAAATCATGACTCTTATTTTAAAATTCATGGCTTTTAAATACGGATCTGATGATGTATATGAAACCATGAATCATGACATTCGAATTTTTCATGTTTTGGATTTTTATTGTATTTTTCAAATTTTCCAAAAAATACTTAAACTAATTATACTTACAAATATTTTTAAAATCAGCATCTTGTTATTTTAGACATGTTTGGTGTATACATCATGACCTATAGAAGATTAGGGGAGAAGAAATTGATTTTTAAACTTGTTTTTAAAACCTGTAGACATAGAACAGGGCATGTTTGCCTGTACACAGACATGCACATACAAATTCTTCATATATACAGACATGCAATGATAATTTACATCCATACAAACCTTTTTCACAACATACTTCAAGTATGAAATCAAGATATAAACAGATTTTTTGATTTTTAAAGGGAAGCTTACTCACTTGATTGAAGAACAGAGGAGCCCGAAGTTTATTTTGAATTTGAAATCTGAAAATTTGTTCTTGCTTTGATCTACTTTTTTGAGATGATTAAACTGAGTTGAGCTTGATTTTGATCTGCCTTTTGCTTTGATCTTGAAAACTTTAATTTGCTTAGTTGAGTTGAATCTAGATCTTTAGGTTTGAAATTTTGAAAAAGATTTGTTTTACCGATTTTGGTTTTAATTTGCTCAGGTTTGTCTTTGATAAATTTTGAATAGATCAAAGAAAATGAGAAGACAGGGGTATAGATGTTTATATGGCCTTATTTTCTTTTATTTATTATTTTAAAAATAAAAGAAATAAATGACACTTGTATGTTGCATGATAAAATTGAGTTAACACTTGTAAACACATATCTTCCTAAGCCTACATATGTTTTGATTAACGTATTAATATTTTTATATTATTTTAAATTATGTTTTTCTATTTTTATAAATATTTTTCCTTTGTTTAAATTTATATAATCTTAAAAGAAAATGATTTAAAACTAAATTATACACTAATAAAAATCATATATATATATATATATTTAAATCCAATTTATTTTTTTAAGATATTTATATTTGAATTTAAAATTCAAATTCTATTTACAATCATAAAACAAACATAAATTTTATTTGTTTTGGTAAAATTCAAATTAATTCACAAATTAGTTCTAAAAAATTATATTAACTACTAAATTATATTTGACATAAAAACGGAATTGTTACAGATTTCCCCTTAAGAAAATTTTGTCCTCGAAATTTGATGGACAGGGAGACAAACAACATATGAACACACATAAAAAGATAGCGAAATGGCTTACCAAATCAAGCCGAAATATCCACTTTACACTTGGGATATGACTCCTGCATGCTTTCCTCTATTTCCCAAGTACAATCATTCAGATCTCCACTCCATTGTACTTTCACCACTTTATTTCTTAACCGCTTTTCATCTTGACTAATATCTTCAATGGTTCTCTTTTCACTCCTAAGTTAGGTGTGATTTCCAAATCCTACTGAGCGGCCTCCTCAGTGATATGATCTGGGTCATGCACCTACTTTCGAAGGTGTGAAATATGGAACATATTATGCACACCAGCTAACCAATTAGGTAACTGCACTCGATAAGCCAAAGGACCAATCCTCTCAAGTATAGGAAAAGGACCTATGTATCACGGTGCCAGCTTACCCATCCCAAATCTTAAAATTCCATGCATTGGAGAAACCTTTAAGAAAACAGAATCTCCAACTTGGAACTCTAAAGTTTTTCTCCTAAGGTCGGCATAACTTTTCTGTCGACTCTGGGCAGTTTTCAACTTCTTCCGAGTGAAATCAACCTTCTCAGAAGCTTCCTTTATCATGTCTGGACCAAGAACAAGCCTATCACCCGACTCAATCCAACAGCAAGAAATCTACAAGGACGACCATATAATGCTTCGAAAGGAGCCATTCTAATACTGGCCTGATAACTATTATTATATGAAAACTCAACCAAATGCAAATGGTCCTCCCATGAACCTCCAAAATCAAGAATATAAGCACGCAAAAGAACTTTCAAGGTTCGATTTAGTCTCTCAGTTAGCCTATCAGACCGTGGGTGGTAAGCAGTACTGAAGTTCAACTTGGTTCCTAGTGACTTGAAATGCCTCCCAAAATCTGCTAGTGAAGAATAGGGTCACGAATACTCACTGTACTACTTGGTATTCCATGAAGTTGAACAATTTCCTTCACATATAACTTTGCTAAGCTCATTGCCGTTCGGGTGGATTTAACTAGGATAAAGTGGGCAGTCTTGGTCAAACGATCCACAATAACCCAAATCGCCTCGTTACCCTTCGAAATTCGTGGCAAACCATCTATGAAATCCATAGGCACTTGATCCCACTTCCATTTAGGCACTTCCAGTGGTTGAAGTAAACCTGCCATCTTCATTTGATCACTCTTTATTTGTTGACAAGTTGTGCATCGGCTAACATAAATGGATATATCCTCTTCATTGTTTTTCGCCAGAAGGTCCTTTTAACATCTCGATACATTTTGTTAACCCCTAGATGAATACTGAACTTGGATTTGTGACATTCGTCCATACTTCTCGTTTGAGATCTGGGATGTCCGGAACCCAAATCCTCCCTTTCAATCTTATAATTCCACCATTATCGATTTCAAAGCTGGAATCTTCGCCTCGACGCGTCCTCTCATAAATTTCTTGGAGAAACTTGTCTTCTTTTTAATTACTAGCTACCTTCTCAAGAAGAGTGGGGGTGACAACAACATAAGCAAGTACAACATGTCTTCTACTCAAAGCATCAGCTACTATGTTGGCTTTACCAGGTGTATACTGAATATCCAGGTCATATGACGCTAGGAATTCCAACCAACGTTGCTGTCTTAGATTCAAATCCTTCTAGGTAAAGAGGTATTTCAAAGATTTATGTTCGGTGAACAATTCAAAATTTTCACCCAAAAGATAATGATGCCAGATTTTCAAAGCAAAGATAACATCCAAAAGCTCAAGATCGTGGGTCGGGTAGTTCTTCTCATGTGGTCGCAATTGTCTACTCGCATAGGCAATCACTCTACCCTCTTGCATTAAAACAGCACCCACACCTTCACCACACGCATCTGTGTAAACAGATAGACCTTTATTCCCATTAATAATAGCAAGAAAGGGAGCAGTGGTCAACCTTTTCTTCAATTCCTACAACGCTTCCTCGCACTTTGGAGTCCAAATAAATTTGGAATTCTTCATAGTCAGTATAGTTAATGAACTGGCTAACGTAGAGAAATCTTGGACAAACTTTCAGTGGTATCCGACTAATCCCAGAAAACTTATGACCTCCTTTGGAGTTGTGGGTTGCTTCCAATCTAGGATAGCAGAAACCTTACCAGGGTCTATAGAAATTCCTTCTTCTGTTACAATATGTCTCAGAAATCTAACTTCTTTTACCCAAAAATGACATTTAGAAAAATTGGCAAAAAGAATATTCCTCCTTAATATTTCCAAAACTATTTTTAAGTGTTCTTCATGCTCTTTTTTAGTTTTGGAATAAATCAGAATATCATCAATAAATACGATAACGAACTTATTCAACACTTCTCGAAATACTCGGGCCATCAGGTCTATGAAATATGCAGGGGAATTGGTTAGTCTGAAGGGCATAACTAACCATTCGTAGAATGTATCGGGACCCCAAAAAGCAGTCAAATGGATGCAATCTTCTGCAATTCTAAGTTGATGGAATCCTTGGGCTAGGTCCATCTTGGAAAAGAATCGGGCACCATGTAATTGATCGAACAGTTCATTGATTCAGAGCGAAGAAAATTTATTCTTAAGGGTTAATTTATTAAGATCGCGATAATCTACGCAAAATCTCAAGGATCCATCGGACTTGGCTACAAATACAATAGCTAAACCCCAATTGGAACGACTAGGTCATATAAATCCTTTCTCTAGTAAATCTTAGGTTTGCTTAACTAGCTCTACTCTTTCCCTTGGTGCCATCCTACGACTTGCATGCACAACTGAACAGGCATTGGGAACCAAGTCGATTCTAAATTCAATTTCCCTGTGCGGAGGTAAAGACTTAACTTCTTCAAATACGTCAAGAAATTCTCGAATAATAGGTATGGATTCCAAACTCGGGTCGAGATACCCTAAAATATACATTAGCTTGTACCTCTTTGGACATGGATCCTCACAAGAAATTATGACAAAATTTCCAAATTTGGTTTCGACCGAAATCGTTCTATTGGTACAATCTAATTTAGCTTCATATTTTATTAACCAATTCATTCCAAGTAAAATTTCAAATTCATTAAAGTCAAGAACGAAAAGGCTGATAGGAAACTGATGATGAGATTACGAAATAGAAACCTTTTTACAACGTAAACAAAGATTCGCAGGGCCTCCAACTGGGTTCTTCACACAAATAGGTTCGTCTACGAATTCGGGTTCAAGATTTAACTCGTCTACGGTTTGCTGGGAAATAAAAATATGCGTGGCTCCAGTATCGAATAGAACTCCAACAATTTTATCATAAATAAGAAGGTTACCTTCCACAACTCCTTTCCCTTTATCAGCTCTTGAGGTTGAAGGTTCATCCTTGATTGCATATACCTTTGCTACTTGGGTCCGCTTCACTATCGGGCATTCTCTAACCATATGTCCTGCCTTATGGCAATAGTAGCATTCCCTGGCTTCCTGTCCCGACTTCTTTGGTTGATCCTTCTTCCCTTGCTTCTTGGGCTTCTTGCAACTACTTGAGTAAAGATCCTTCTCCAAACAGTTAAAATACGTAACATTCTTCGCCTTATTCTCCTGAATATCCTACTTTTCTCTTTCCTCCAAACTTTCTCTTCTTCCAATTTGGATTACTTCCGCTTCCTTTCTCTTCTGAAATCTCCTATTTATCTAAGGTAGCATATCTATATGCCGTGTCTATCAAATTAGCAAAAGACTCCTTCACATGGCATGTCTTTCTTTCATGAAACTTCTTGCTCATCCCTTTTATAAATCTCTCACTCTTATTAAGAGGGGTATTCACCAATTCAGGTCCAAATCGGGATAACTCATTAAACTTGTTTAAGTATTCTTCAAAAGGTAGACTTCCTTGCTTCAAATCAGTAAATTCCTGATACATCCTGGAAATACCAGCGGAAGGCATATAACGCTGCTCAAACACTTGCTTGAATCTATCCCATGTAAACTCATCCTCCAATTCGGCCAAAGTAATGGTCTCCCACCATGCCAAAGCTTCTTCCTGGAGCTGCCAAGAAGCCATCAACCTCTTTTGATCATCTTCTAATTTCAATCCTTTAAAATTTCTTTCACAAGATCGAATCCAAGCATGCGCTTCTATAATAGTCTCCGTGCCTTTGAATGGTTACCCTCCAAGTCTTGAGAAACTCTAATATAACTCTGCTAGATTTGGCTGGGGTTGGATGGAAAGAGCTGCTTCTATTGTTGCAGGGTCTCGACCATTTGTAGTGGTACTCCCCCTTCTCCTACCTCATCCTCTTCTTGCACTCATTCTCACTATCTGTAAATAGTAAGAAAATTGCTTTAGGCATATGGACGAAATATCTTAGGGAATATGCTCATCCTAGGGTATTTCTAACCTATCTCTAATGAGTTACCTAATGAGTTATACTCTGAAGCTAAAGTTCTTACTCAACCTTTAGCTCTGATACCAAATGTGACGACCTGGACTTTCAACCTTCGAAAATCGTTATCCAATACATCACCTGTATTCGAATGTCGGAGATTCAAACGTTGGAGATCGTATCGTTGGAGCTACAACACATTAGATAATAACAACACAGCGGAAAAAAGATGACTTCATTGATACATTATATGGATTACAACATTCATACAACAAGAATCCAACATCATCAGAGATAATACAACACAATAGCGGAATACAAAACATAACAGTGAAACATCAACATTGCTTCCAAAAGACAGAGAGAGTCCAACATACTGCGTCTTCATATCTTCAAAGCTCCAAAGAAAAACGCTCAAAACCAAAAGCTTCCAGAGTCCAAACCAAAAACTTCTAAATCCACCTTGACTTAGCTCCAACCTACCGATATCTGACTCTAGACTAATCCATGTGGAAAATTATGGGCACCCAGAGTTTAGAAAGAGAACAATAAACTCCGAGTCAGTTATGGGACTGGTGTGAGAAACTAAAAATAGTTATTTGTACCAAAAAAAGAAAAAGAAAATCCGTTCAGGCTTTTGGAAAATGAAACTACCATAAGGTCTCCCGGCACACACTCAATGCAATCGCACACATGGGGAATGTTTCTCCTTATAGTTGTCAAACACGCTTGATACGCGAAAATCCTTTTGATATTATTATTTGTGCATAGTGTGAAAAAGCATTTCGAAAGTATAATATAAATCTTAGCCAGCATACACACCATTATTGTATGCCTACTATAGCTACCATGTTAAATGGCAGGTTCTACAACTAAAACCGTAAAGGGCTCGTATTGATTGTTTGGATTTCCAACAAATGGCCAAGGCTAAGGGACTTCCTTTATCCAAATGGATACGCCTCAGGAGGGACATCCCGATAACCTAACCTATGACGACACAGATTCCGAACGCTCAAAAATCTACATCTATACATCACCCGTATTCGAATGCCGTAGATTCAAATGTCGAAGTCCGATTAGCCGGAGCTTATAACAACATTAGGTGATAACAACACTGTGGAAACAGAAGAATAATTTTATTGATACACAACAAATTGATACAACATGATACAATATGAAGGGATCAACATTATCAGAGATATATACAACAACGGAAAAACAAAGCAATAACAGCAGCGGAAAGGTAACATCTTCAAGAGACAGAGAGAAAAAGAAACCATCGCCAAAGCTCCAAACCATGAAGCAAGAACCCTCCATCATGCTGAACATATAGTAAAATAGATGCACAAATCCACAGACTTCAAAGATTGCCAAAGTCTATATCAACAAGCTGACTATCTGATAACCTGACTCAAGGCTACCCGTGTGGAAAATTATGGGCACCCAGAGTTTAGAAAGGGAACAATAAACTCTAGGCCAGTAATGGGACTGGTGTGGGCAAACAAAAACAGTTGTTTTAACAAAAATAAAAGGAAATAAAAAGAAATCCGCTATACTTTTTGGAAAATGAAACTACCATAAGCCTCCCGCCACACACACAATGCAATCGCACATTTGGAGGAGATTTCTCCTTATGATAGCCAAACATGCTTGATATGCAAATATCCTTTTGATATTATTATTAGTGCATAGTGTGGAAAATATTTGCAAGTATAATATTAATCTTAGCCAACATACGTACCATTATAGTATGCCTATTATAGCTACCATGTTAGATGCCAGTTTCTACAACAAAAACCGTAAAGGGCTCGTATTGGGTGATTGGATTTCTAACAAATGGCCAAGGCTAAGGAACTTCCTTTCCAAATGGATACACCTCTGGAGGGACGCCTCGAGAACCTAACCGGATCTCTACCAACACAAGGCCGGGCTACCTCTGTAACTAGGTAACTAACTGTCACGAGTATGCCATCTCCCGGTCATCACCGACCTTTATCTCGGGATTCACCAACAAATTCCAACAACCAAATAAGTTAAATATCTGGGCTCCTTACCATGATACCACTTTTTATCCAGAAGGAAATGCACATACCTTAAGGGGCGCGACCCCCGCAACCTTGCTGCATTCTTCCTGTTTCGACCATTTCCGGGGTGTGAGGTTCGATGAAGTCTCGTCCTATAAAGCTACGCTTTTCACAAAAGTCATGCCTCGATCAACCAATGATCCGCACTTAGCATGCCACATTACCAAATTGGAAATTAATCACTAGTAGATATCAACTACATAACCTTTGAGCTCGTACGTCTTGGAGAATGGTGTTAAGCTAAGAGAATAAATTCTCCGCCACCATCAAAAATGTATTTGATAGAAACCAGCTTTACATCTCAAAGTTTAACGTTAGACATACATCCATACAAGTCCATCCTGGGTCTGAATGGAACCTAAGGCACTTCAAAAGAAGTCCTTGCAGATCCGAATATCCACAATCCCGACCGGACTCCCCATCACATATGGAGATCTCTATACCGAAGCAACTCAGTGCAGAAACATTCGATGGGTAATCCTTTCATTCTCGAAAATACCCAGTCTTCAACCACCGTCTTCAATTGCTATCCATTTCGTCGTATCATTTATTCGGAATGGGTTTTATGACATAAAGTCCTCTCTCGGCTAATCCGAATAATGAGCGCTTATTTTAAAAAGCATATGGATATATAAGGATCTTAGTTAAGTCATAACTTTTAACCCTTATTTCCCAAAAACCTTTCCTTTTGAATGGTTTAAACAAATTTCCATTTTAATCTTTTAAACAAAAGATTCACCCTTTAAGATCCTTTTCAATTTTAAACAAGATTTACCAAATCTTTAACAAAGATTCATTCATAGTTTTCAAAACAATTTCCATATCAAATTTGATTCATCATAACTCGAAATCCTTTCAACAAAAAATGGAAATTCTTTCTTCATATGAAAGTTATTATTATTTGAAAACAAAGTTTTTTGTTTCGGAGAAATCCGATCAAGTTTGCTCAAGTTATAGCCCCTTTAAAGTATAAATCGGAAAATTTGCAAATTGCCGCATCCTCGGTAAGTTCTATTTGGGTTAAATTTAAATTCCCAAAATAATTCATTTAAAATACTTTAAAAATGGTTAAAATCCATACATATACATTATATAACTTGTATAACCCTTTTTAAACCATAGTTTCCAAAATTTCAAATTATAAACACACATATAAAATTCAACCTCATAATCTTGAATTCAAATTCAAATTAAACTATTTTTTAATTTTAAAACTTTAACAAGCCATTCAAAATAATTTTAATTTCAAAACCCCTTTTCAAATGTTTTTCATATTTTAACCCAATTTCACTTCCAAACCATTTGGATTCAAAATTCAACCTTTAAATTTTCACCATTTTGAATAAAATAATATTAAATTCAAAATACCCATGACTTAACCAATTTCCCATGAAATCCATATTTGTGTGTGTGTTGTGTGTAGTCCAGGGGTTTCACAAGCAACAATAAAATGTCAACCATCATAAATTCAAGCACAACAATATCAATAAGTGGCATAATCCTATAATGCTTATTTTTCATTCACAAATAAATACGTAAATTCATCACTGATAAATAAATCACAGTTTACGGCTCAATTCAAAACAATTCATATCATAGAATATTACAGATCAGAGATATTAAACAATTCAAAGCATTTAATATAATCCAATCATCCATAAGCAAGATTAATTAATCACACGATCCTTAATTAATTCAATTTAATCTCCAGATAAATTAAATTAATTACTTTTTAAATCCTGCTTAATTAATATTAATTAATTACAAACCATTTGTTATTATTTTAATTAATATATGAAATTAATTAATCATCCTTAATTATCCATCTTAATTAATTATCCTTAATTAATTAATTTTCCCTTAATTAATCACATAAATTAATTAACCTTAAATTAATTTCATTAAGTAAATATTCCTTAATTAATTACATTAATAAATCACCCCTTAATTAATTACATTAATTAACTAACTCTTAATTAATTATCCTTTATTTAATTATACTTAATTAACTTCATTAAGTAATTATCCTTTAATTACCTATCATTAATTAATCACCTTTAATTAAGTAATTATGCTATAATCAATTGATTGATTAACCTTTAATCATTAATCAATTATCCTTTAATCAATCGCATTAATTAATTAATCAATCATTAATTAATTATTATCATTTTTTACGTTAAGAAATTACTCAAGACCATAATCAATCAAGAGATAAACCATTTATCTTAATTAATTTCTTATTACAGTATTTAAATCTTATTAAATAAACTTTTGGAATTAATTTTCATAACATACAAAATTAACTTAAAACCTTTTAAGTTGCTTAATAATTAAAGTCAGTTTACCTTCTTTAATTAACTATTACATTATTTAAACTTATTTAAACAACTTAAGAATTAATTTAAAATGAAAGATTTATAATAAAATAACTTAAACTTATAAATTAAAAATAATTTATTTTAAACCTTTAACTAATTCCAAAACTAAAATAAAACATTTATTATTTTATAAGAATTAATCAAGAAAAGGTTTTAAACTTGATTTAATTTTTAAATTTGGAAAACTTGTTTATTTTTTTTCTGACCCGAGACCACTTCGGGTATCATCCCGAGACAAAACCCAAAATACCCGAGCCTATTCCCAAGTAACTCCGTTCTTCTTCTTTTTAACTTTATTTCGATTTAAATTTTTGAAAATTGGAATCTCTCTCGTGAATTACCCGTGACCTTTCCCGAGCCGAAAACCCAAATCCCCGAGTACAAACTCGAGTTACACACTTCTTCTCCAACCTGATAGTAACAAATCTACCCATTGATACATCCTGACATTCATGCACGTGTACACATGGTCGGAGCGCCTCCGATCATCGCCGCGACCACCCTCAAGCCGTCAACGACCTCACCGATTAACCCGAGCACTCAGAAACGATGAACTCGGCTAAAATCAAAATCAATTATACCCAACACCACCTGTAACAAAACCCAGTCACCAGAAAACACCTCGTACCGTCTCCTCCAACCATTTGGAACTATGCCAGTCAACCTAGAGTTGCATCACATCCTCACGCAACGATTCCCCTGGTCCCATCGATCCCGATCCACCATTGACATCGCACGAGCTTGAGAATCATCGATGACACAGACAACTTACAACGTGTTTGGCAGAATTGCATGTGAAAGAGATCGTTCGACGCCATGGAATACCGAGTAGTATAGTGGGTGATCGTGACCCGATCTTCACTGGCAGATTTTGGGAGGCATTTCAAGCCGCACTAGGAACCAAGTTGAACTTCAGTACTACTTACCATCCGTAGTCTGATGGGAAAACTGAAAGGATAAATCGAACCTTGGAAGATCTTTTGCATGCTTGTATTCTTGATTTTGGCGGTTCATGGGAGGACCATTTGCATTTGGTTGAAATTTCATATAATAATAGTTATGAGGCCAGTATTAGAATGGCTCCTTTCGAAGCATTGTATGGCCATCCTTGTAGATCACCTGCGTGTTGGATTGAGTTGGGTGATAGGCTTGTTCTTGGACTAGACATGATAAAGGAAGCTACTGAGAAAGTTGATTTCATTCGAAAGAAGTTGAAAACTGCCTATAGTCAACAGAAAAGTTATGCCAACCACAAGAGAAGAACTTTAGAATTCCAGGTTGGAGATTCAGTTTTTCTAAAGGTTTCTCCAATGAGTGGAGTTTTGAGATTTGGAAAGACTGGTAAGCTGGCACCGCGATATATAGGTCCTTTTCCTATACTTGAGAGGATTGGTCCTTTAGCTTATCGGGTGCAGTTACCTAATTGGTTATCTGGCGTACATAATGTGTTCCATGTTTCACACCTTCGGAAATATGTGCACGATCCAGATCATGTTATTGAGGAAGCCGCTCAACAGGATTTGGAGATCATACCAAAACTGGTAATGAAAAGAGAACCATTAAAGATTATTGACCGAGATGAAAAGCAGTTGAGAAATGAAGTGGTGAAACTGGTAAAAGTGCAATGGAGTGGTGATCCAAATGATTGTACTTGGGAAATAGAGGAGAGCATGCAAAAGTCCTATCCTAAGTGTAGAGTGGATATTTTGGCTTGATTTGGTAAGCCATCTCTCTATCTTTTTATATGTGTTTATATGTTCATTGTTTGCCTCTTTCTCTTTCAAATTTTGAGGACAAAATTTTCTTAAGGGGGAATCTGTAACGATCCCATTTTTAAATCAAATTTAAATTAGAAATTAATACTAATTTTGGAATTTAATTGTGAATTAATTTGAATTTTTCAAAACAAATAAGATAAGTGTTTGATTATATATATATATAAATAGATTGTAATTTGAATTTGAATTTTAAATTCAAATATAAATATCTTAAAATAAATTGGATTTTAAAATTATATATATATATATATATATATATATGATTTTATTAGTATATAATTTTGCTTTAAAACATTTTCTTTTATGATTATATAAATACTAATATACGGAATATATTTAATAAAGATATAAAATTATATTAAAACATATATATATATATATATAAACTAAATATAATGTAATATATATTATATAAAAATATTATTATCATGCAAAATTACAAGTGTAAATATCTCAATATAACAAAGAACAAGCGTTAAGATTTTTATTCATGCAAAGACAAGTGTCAATTATTTTCTTTTCATTTTAAAATTAATAAACAAGGCTATAAAATCCTTACTCCTACACTCTCAATTCTCTTTTTATCTTCATTTTCAAAAGCCTGTAAACTACAAACCAGAGAAAATAAAATCAAAAACCAGTAAAACATACCAAAACCAAAATCTATTTCAAGACTTCAACTTCTTCACAAATTCAACCTGATCTAAATCAAGCAAGTAGTTTCATATTCAACTTAGTAATCAAGCAAACCAAAATCAAGTTGAAGATCAAAACCAAGTAGATCACAAATCAAAGTTCCAAAAAACAAAAATAAATTCTGCTTCTCTGTTATCATCAAAACAGGTGAACGAACTCCTGATAATCTGATCTATAACTTGTTGTTTATGAAGTGAAGCTGTGAAAATGTTTGAAAATGCGAAAATATGTTGTATGTATACAAAAATGTGTGTATACATATGTATGTGCATGTCTGTATGTTCCTTTATTCTAGGTTTACTGGTTTCAAAACCTGATTAAAAATTCAAATCTCTCCCTCTAATCCTCTATAGACTTCGATGTCTAAATAAAACATGTTCGAATTTGCAAGATCATAATTTTAAAAATACTTTTAAGTATTAAAAATGAATGGATTTATTAGGAAATATAAAAATACAGTAAAATCAAATTTTGTCTAAACTTTAGTTGTTTAAATTTGGGTTTTGATTACATAATCTTATTCGTCTTCTAAAATCGTGAATTTTAATAGAAGAATTAATATTTTTAGTGTCGTATCGTTTAAGGAATTCGAAGTTGAACGTGAATTGGGTTTTTGGAAATTCCTGATGATCGGCAAGGTGAGGGAGGTCGTGGTCATGGCTGGAGGAAGCCTAAGCGATGGGGATTCAAGGAAAAATGCTTGAGAATTTTTCAGATGATCAGAGTAGTGGGTTGACGTTGATTTAGGGTTTAAAATCGAGTTTTGGTGGTAGTTAGAATTTGAGCTGCTGCATCGTCATGGATGAACTAGAGGTGATCGAACAGGTGGGGATCGAAGCATAGTAGTCAGTCGAAGCTCTGGACGGAGTTGCATGGCCTCTAGTGGCCTGAGGCGGCTGGTCGAGGCGATCTTTGGTGATCCAGTTTCGTTCCAGGTTGTGTTGAGTTGCTTGATTGCGAGTTCGTCGTCGTTTAGGTTATCTGAATGGTCGTACGGTTAGAGTAGGTCATCGACGTCTTGCTGATGGTCTCGGCATCGACCGGAGGTGGCCGAAATCCTTATACACGTGCACGAGGCAGTTTGGTGTCTGGGTTGTCTGGTAATCGAGGAAGGTTATTGCCTCGAAGTCGATCTCGGGAAAACTTGGTTGTGGCTCGAGTCCTGGATCAGGTGTTTGCGTGTAAGTATCGGTTTTGAATTTAAAACAAAAAAAACAAAGGAAAAAAAAGAAAAAAAGGTGGCATGGCGAATTCTCGGGGGATTTGGCTTGGGGCGACACTCGAGTTAATATCGGGTAAGTGTAGTTACAGTTTTCAAATTTTAAACATATTCAAATTAAAACATTTTTTACTCATTCTTTTAAATTATTGTTTTGATTTAAGTTTGGGATTAGTAAAGAAGTAATTAAGTTTAATTTAATCATGTGAGCATTATTTATAAATTAATTCTTAATTTATTTTAAATAAATAATGTAATTAAAGAGTTAATTAAGGAGAAATGTTTTCAATTATTAATTAACCTAAATATCTTAAGTTAATTTATGTGTTAATGATGATTAATTACAAGGTTTATTAATTAAAGATTTTAATGATAATTAAGTGATTAATTAAGATAAATGATTTACCTTTTAATTAATTAAAGTTTAAGTAATTAAAGATTGATTAATTAATTAATGACAGTAATTAAAGATTAATTAATTAATTGATGATTATAGGTTAATTAAATAATGATTTAAAGGTTAATTAAACAATGATTAAAGACTAATCAATAAATTATTTAGGCTAATTAATTGATAATTAAAATTGATTAATTAATAAGTAAGGATAATTAATCATTAATTAAAGATAATTAATGAAAGTAATTATGTGATTATTTAATTACAATTAATTAAAATAATTGTAATTACTTAATAATAATTAAGCATAAATTAAGAGTAATTAAAGAAATTAATTTAATTTATTTGAAATTAAAAGAATTAATTGGGAATTGAAGGACTAATTCATCTTGCTTATAAATGATTGGATTATTATTAAATACCTTGGATTGGTTGATATATCTGATATGTGGTTTGTGATACTTTGTGATATGAATTGTTATGAATTGAGCTGTGATATCTGTGATATGATATATTGTTGTGTGATTGTGAACTTCTGAATTGAAGTAAAATCGTTTTGCCTTTAAAATGGCATTTAAATTTCGATGCGACTGGGGGTCAGATTCCGGATGGTTATCCGAAAACCACATCGAATCTTAATGATGAATCTTTTGTTTAAAAGATTATAAATGAAGTTTGTTGTGACTTGTGTATCCACGTGTTTTAATTAAGCGCTCATTATTCGATTGACCCGGGAGAGGACATTAAGTCATAAAACCCATTCTGGATAATGATGCGACGAAATAGGAGTGAATTTTAATACGGTGGTTGAAGACCAGGTATATTCAAGAACGAAAGGATTACCTGTCGATTGTCTCTGCACTGAGTTGCTCCGGTATAGAGATCTCCATATGTGATGGGGAGTTCGGTCGGGATTGTGGATATCCGGATTGCAAGGACTTCTTCCTTTATTGGATGAAGTGCCTTCGGTTCCATTCAGACCCATGATAGACTTGTATGGATGTATGTATGACATTACGTTTTGAGATGTAAAGCTGATTTCTATCAAATACATTTCTATTTGGTGGCGGAGAATTTATTCTCTTAGCATAACACCCTTCTCTGAGACGTACGAGCTCAGAGGTTATGTAGTTGATGGTTATTAGTGATATACTCCCAATTTGGTAGTGTGGCACGCTAAGTGCTGATCATTTGTTGATCGAAGTATGGATTTTGTGAAAAGTGTAGCTTTGTGGGTCGAGACTTCATCAAACCTCACACCCTGGAAATGGTCGAAACAGGAAGGATGCGGCAAGGTTACGGGGGTCGCGCCCCTTAGGGTATGTGCATTTCCTTCTAGATAAAAAGTGGTATTCTGGTATAGAGCCCGGATACTTAACTTATGTGGTTGTTGATTTTTGTTGTTAGGGCCCCGGATAAAGGTCGATTACGACAGAGGGATGGCATACTCGTGACAGTTAATTACCTAGTTACAGAGGTAAGCCGGCCTTGTGTTGGCAGAGAGCCGGTTAGGTTCTCCGGGCGTCCCTCCAGAGGCGTACCCATTCGGATAGGAAGTTCCTTAGCCTGGCTATTTATTGGAAATCCAATCACTCATTATGACCCCTGTACGGTTTTAGTTGTAGAACCTGCCATCTAACATGGTAGCTATAGTAGGCATACTATAATGGTATGTATGCTAGCTAAGATTTATATTATACTTTCGAAATATTTTCTACACTATGTACTAATAATAATATCAAAAGAACTTTCACGTATCAAGCATGTTTGACTATCATAAGGAGAAATCTTCCCCAAGCGTGCGATCGCATTGTGTGTGTACTAGGTGGCCTTATGGTAGTTTCATTTTCCAAAAAGCATAACAGATCTCTTTTTGTAAATTGTTTTTGTTCAAACAACTGTTTTTTGTTTACTCATACTAGTCCCATGACCGATCCGGAGTTTATTGTTCCCTTTCCTAAACTCTGGGTGCCCATAATTTTCCACACGGGCAGTCTAGAGTCAGGTCATCCACGTTCTGGAGCGAAGTTGAAATGTAGATTTGGATCTAGAAGTTTTTGAAGTTTTTGAGCTTTTGGTTTGGAGTCTTTGGTTTGGAAGCCTTTTGGATCTGAAAGTCTTTGGAGTTCTGGAAGACCTTATCGAAGTCAAGTATGTTGGATTCTCGCTCTCTCTCTTTTTGGAAGCTTTGTTGGTGTTATTCAGTTGTTATGTCATCTTTTCCGCTGTGTCGTAATATTCTGTTGTTGTATCAAGTATATAGCACTCTGATGTTGGTGTTCATATGTTGTATCAATGTTGTATTTATGCTGTATCAATGCTGTTTATCAATGAAATCATCTTTTGTTTCCTTTGTGTTGTATTCATCTAATGTTGTTATAAGCTCTACCGAACTGGAGTCCGATGTTTGAATCTCCGGCATTCGAATACGAGTGAGGTATTGGATGTCGATTTTCGGACGCTGGATTTTGGGTCGTCACAAATAAACTCCAAGTCAGTCATGAGACTAGTGTGAGCAAACAAAAACAATTGTTTTAACAAAAAGAATTCCGCCATGCTTTTTGGAAAATGAAACTACCATAAGGCATCCCGCTACACACACAATGCAATCGCACACTTGGAGGAGATTTCTCCTTATGATAGTCAAACAAGCTTGATACGCGAAAATCCTTTTGATATTATTATTAGTTCATAGTGTGGAAAACATTTGCAAGTATAATATTAATCTTAGCCATCATTGTACCATTATAGTATGCCTACTGAGCTACCATGTCAGATGGCAGGTTCTACAACTAAAATAGTAAAGGGCTCGTATTGGGTGATTGGATTTCCAACAAATGGCCAAGGCTAAGGAACTTCCTTTTCGAATGGGTACGCCTCTGGAGGGATGCCCCGAGAACCTAATCGGATCTCTGCCAACACAAGGCCGAGTTACCTCTGTAACTAGGTGACTAACTGTCACGAGTATGCCATCCTCCGGTCGTCACTGACCTTTATCCAGGGATTCACCAACAAATTTCAACAACCGCATAAGTTAAATATCTGGGCTCCATACCATGGTACTACTTTTTATCCAGATGGAAATGCACATACCTTAAAGGGCGCGACCCCCATAACCTTGCTGCATCCTTCCTGTTTCGACCATTTTCGGGGTGTGAGGTTCGATGAAGTCTCATCCAACAAAGCTACGATTTTCACAAAAGCCATGCTTCGATCAACCAGTAATCAGCACTTAGCATGCCACTTTACCAAATTGGGAATATATCACTACTAAATATCAACCACATAACCTCTGAGCTCGTACGTCTCAGAGAAGGGTGGTAAGCTAAGAGAATAAATTCTCCGCCACCAAACAGAAATGTATTTGGTAGAAATCAGCTTTACATCTCAAAGTGTAACGTCAGACATACATCCATACAAGTCCATCTTGGGTCTGAATGGAACCGAAGGCACTTCAAAAGAAGTCCTTGCAAATCCGGATATCCATAATCCCAATCGGACACACCATCACATATGGAGATCTCTATACCGGAGCAACTCAGTGCAGAGACATTCGACAGGTAATCCTTTCGTTCTCGAAAATACCCGATCTTCAACCACCATCTTCAATTGCTAGCCATTTCGTTGTATTATTTATTCGGAATGGGTTTTATGACATAAAGTCCTCTCCCGGCTAATCCGAATAATGAGCGCTTATTTTAAAAAGCATATGGATGTATTGGGATCTTATTTAAGTCATAACTTTTAACCCTTATTTCCCAAAAAACTTTCCTTTTGAATGGTTTAAACAAATTTCCATTTTTAATCTTTTAAACAAAAGATTCGACCTTTAAGATCCTTTTCAATTTGAAACAAGATTTACCAAATCTTTAACAAAGATTCATTCATAGTTTTCAAAACAATTTCCATATCAAATTTGATTTACGATAACTCAAAATCCTTTCAAAAAAAATGGAAACTCTTTATTTATATGAAAGCTATTATCATTTGAAAACAAAGGTTTTTTCGTTTCGGAGAAATCCGATCAAGTTTGCTCAAGTTATAGCCCTTTTAAAGTATAAATCGGAAAATTTGCAAACTGCCGTATCCTCGGCAAGTTCTATTTGGGTTAAATTTAAATTCCCAAAACAATTCATTTAAAATACTTTAAAAATGGTTAAAAATCCATACTTATACATTATATAACTTGTATAACCCTTTTTAAACCATAATTTCCAAAATTTCAAATTATAAACATATATATATATATATATATATATATATATATATATATATATATATATATAAAATTCAACTTAGAAATCTTGAATTCAAATTCAAATTAAACTATTTTTTTAATTCCAAAACTTTAACAAGCCATTCAAAATAATTTTAACTTCAAAACCCCTTTTCAAAAGTTTTTCATATTTTAACCCAATTTCACTTCAAAACCATTTGGATTCAAAATTCAACCTTTAAATTTCACCATTTTGAAAAAAATAATATTAAATTCAAAATACCCATGACTTAACCAATTTTCCGTAAAATCCATATTTGTGTGTGTGTTGTTTGTAGTCCAGGGGTTTCATAGGCAACAATAAAATATCAACCATCATAAATTCAAGCACAACAATATCAATTAGCGGTATAAACCTATAACGCTTATTTTTCATTCACAGATAAATATGTAAATTCATCACAGATAAATAAATCACACTTCACAGCTCAATTCAAAACAATTCATATCACAGAATATTATGGATCAGAGATATCAAACAATTCAAGGCATTCAATATAATCCAATCATGCATAAGCAAGATTAATTAATCTCCTGATCCCAAATTAATTCAATTTATCTCCAAATAAATTAAATTACTTTTTAAATCCTGCTTTATTAATATTAATTAATTACAAACAATTTGTTATTATTTTAATTAATAAATGAAATTAATTAATCATCCTTAATTATCCATCTTAATTAATTATCCTTAATTAGTTAATTTTCCCTTAATTAATCACATAAATTAATTAATCTTAAATTAATTTCATTAAGTAATTATTCCTTAATTAATTACATTAATAAATCACCCCTTGATTAATTACATTAATTAATTAACTCTGAACTAATTGTCCTTTATTTAATTATACTTAATTAACTTCATTAAGTAATTATCCTTTAATTACTTATCATTAATTAATCACCTTTACTTAAGTTATTATGCTATAATCAATTGATTAATTAACCTTTAATCATTAATCAATTATCCTTTAATCAATCACATTAATTAACCAATCACTAATTAATTATCAGTCATGTACACAAGGACGGAGCACCTCCGATCATTGCCGTGACCATCCTCAAATTGTCAATGACCTAACCGATTAACCCGAGCACCTAGAAACGTCGAACTCGCCTGAAATCAAAATCGAGTATACCCAACACCACCTGTAACAAAAAATAGTCACCAGAAAACACCTCGTGTCATCTCCTCCGACCATCTGGAACCATGCTAGTCAACCCAGAGCTGCATCACACCCTCACGCATCGTTTCCCCCTGGTCCCATCGATCCAGATCCACCATTGACGTCGCACAAGCTCGAGAATCATCGACGACCCAGACAACTTGCTATACCCTAGATCGACGTCGATCAACCACCTCGGCGATCGAGAAAACCCCAGACCATTTTTCCTCTAATCTCCATCACGCCAGATTCCTTCAGGAACAAGCACGTCACCCAGCTCATCGTCGATAGCCGTGAATCTTCGGAGAATCGAAACCGTTCAACTCGAAATTTCTCAACATCTACTTGCTTAAAAATCATGATAGAAATCATATATACTATCACATCCAAACAATCAATCAAAATTCAAATTCTAACTATATTCTTTTTGAGTGAGAAGATCTCACCTTTTGCCCTTTTATTTGCAATCCATTTCCATTCCAGCTTATTTTCACGACTTTTAAACCTTGTAACAAACATTTGTACGGTTTATTAACATTGAATTGATCATACAATTAATTACCATTTATAATTTAATTAACTAATAATTTATTTTAAACTAATTATTTCCCTTTTAAAAACTTTTTAGTAGCTAAAATAAATTAAATAACCTAGTAAAAAATAATAATCACCAAATCCATTTTTTATTACAAAACTAGTAAATTAAAATATGTACATGCATACTAATTTCTTTATGAACAACATATATAATTATAAAGTAACCTATATAGATTTTCTAAAAATCTAGTTTATATAAACTTAAAAAAGCTTTTAAAATTCTTTTAACCATTTATAACTATATATATATATATATATATATATAATTTCAGTAAATAGTAAAATAAACTTTTCCCTTACAGTTTTAAACTTTATACATTTTTGTAAAAATAAAGATCTGGGTTAAAAATCCTTTATCCAAACTTTTATTATTATTATTATTTTATTTATACCGATATATATGTAGATAAATTTAAACTAAAACAGGCTTACCTCTGCTCTTCGCCGATCCTCGAACGCCAACCCCAACGTCTGCCGTTATCGCGAACATCTTCACGCTACTGAATCGACGCGATGCTCATATACACTAAGGTTTGATGGCTGTGCGACAATGTCGATGAACTCCTCGACTTAATTCAATTGAACTACCACGTCTCGAGTGCCTCCTGCCATCATCGCTCGAAGGCGAACCCACCTCGACCTTGCACGAGACCTCACATGTGCGCTTCCCTCTGCGATGCTGTTGACCCCTAGTCGACTCAAAATCCCATCGTTCTCATGCTCGTCGCAGTTCCCCTGATGCCGCCCACCATCGACGAAGCCAAATCCTGATTTTCTGAGCTAATTCCTCTTTCTCGACCGATTCAGCTTCGAACAATTTTTTTTAGTTTACACGACTTCGTTTTCGATTGAGAAGAGGATTGGGAAAACGCGACTATTAATTTGAACCGAAACGAAGCTTAAAAGGGCTTCGGCCGTTTGTATTGGAGTGATTGATTTAGCGGATGAGACCTTATGCACCGCATAATAGCGGATGATATGATATAATCCCCTATATCGCGATAATCCACCTCGAAGTGGAATTGGTATTTTATATTGTGCTAACATCTGTGGATGCAGGAAAACAGGTTGGAGGGATCCAACCGGACTCCTCAAATTGTTGAATTTATTTTTATATGTTGTGATGTGATTATTGATAATTTGTGAATGATTATATTAGATTGAAATTTATTGAAGGCTATGGTTTGGCCAAATAAATTCCGAGTTTTAAAATACCAGGATGTATAATTGGATTTTTGGAAATTAAAGTACAAGATTTCAAGTGAATTAATTTTAGAGAATTGGATAGGTTAAAAGAAAAAAATTGAAAAGGGAAAAGGTTGGTTTTTGAAATCCTATTGAATAAATTTTCAAGTATGGGTAAAAGATTTTAATAAACGAATTTTGAGAGATTGAGTAATATTGTTTAAAAGTTGAAGAATTTATTTAAAATTCGGATTTTAAATAGTTTAGAAGAAATAAAGGAATTCATTTTAAAAGGAAATCAATTTGGAAATCAATTTGGAATTTGATTTGGTGTTTGAAATAAATTTGGAAACCAATTTCGAGTTTGATTTGGTGTTTGAAATAAATTTGGAAATAAATTTGAAAATTGATTTGGTGTTTGAAAATAAATCTTTGGGAAATTGATTTGAAAATTAATTTGGTGTTTGAAAATAAATCTTTAGGAAATCGATTTGAAAATTGATTTGGCGTTTGAAAATAAATCTTTGGAAAATTGATTTGAAAATTGATTTGGTGTTTGAAAGTGAATATTTGGAAATCGATTTGAAAACCGTATATCAGTGGATATTTTGAAATTTAAATTCACAATGGAAATTTATAAAGGAAAGGGTAATTTGTTTTAAAAATAAATATTGGTTTATTTTTAAAAGTGTGGAAAGAAAATTTATGAATTTGGGATGTAAATTGAGAAATGAAGAAGGATTTATTAATTGTTTTAAATGGACTATTTTAGAAATGAAAAGCGTATTTTCCCTGGAAAGCAGAGTATGTTTTCAAAGTAGCCTTTTAATATAAATTAAAAGTTCTATAAATGGTTTTAAAAAGAATGTTTTAGGAGAAATTATTCTCTTAAATTGTTTTTAAATCTTTAAAGTAAAGATTTATTAAGTTAATTATGGAAGTGGTGATTATAAAGATTTAGTTGGTACTTGATTTAGAAAATGGTTATTTAAATGGTTATACTCTATCTAATGATTTTATTTTTAAAATTAGTTTGCACTTGAGTTTTATATGAGATATTGGTATAAAATTTCATAACTAATGTTTTAAATAAAGTGTTTAAAATAGTTTTCATTTTTAAGTATTTTGAAGTATATATTTTTGGATAAGTAATTTAAATTATTTTAAAGTATTCGGACTTGGTAAATTTTTCAATGGAAATAAACAATATTTGGAAATTTATTCCGTGCGAGTAAAGTGATTTGAAATTGTTTTCAAAGGATTGAAATGTGAAAATATATCTTGCGAAGATATTTTGAAAATAAATAATTTGGGGAAATTTATTTAAAATCTAGTGATTGTTATGAATATTGATTGATAGTTAAATAACCGACTATCAATATTGGCCTTTAAACGACATTTGAATTCCGATGCGACCGGGAGTCGGATTCCAAATGGTTATCCGAAAACCACATCGAATCTTAGTGATGGATCTATTATTTGAAATATCAAAGTGGAAATTTGTTGTAACTTAGTTGAAATCTGATGTAATCATATAGTTTTAAAATTAGCGCTCATTATTCGGATTAGCTAGGGGAGGACATTGAGTCATAATACCCATTCCGAGTGTTGAAGACTGGGTATTTTCGAAAACAAAAGAGTTACCTATCAATTATCTCTGCACCGAGTTGCTCCCGTATAGAGATTTATGTCACCCTTTGTGATGGGGAGTCCGGACGTGATTAGTGAATATCGGGTTTGCAAGGGCTTCTTTCCTTAATTGGATGGTTCCGTTCGAACCTGGAACGGACTCGTATAGATGTATGTCTGACGTTACACTTTGAGATGTAAAGCTAGTTTCTATCAAATACATTTCTGTTGGTGGCTGAGAATTTATTCTCTTAGTTTAACACCCTTCTTTGAGACGTATGAGCTTAAAGGTTATGTAGTTGATGGTTACTAGTGATATATTCCCAATTTGGTAATGTGGCATGCTAAGTGTTAAACATTTGCTGAACGAAGCATGGCTTTTGTGAAAAGCGTAGCTTTGTGGATGAGACTTCG
Source organism: Allium cepa (assembly GCA_030765085.1). Taxonomy (NCBI): domain Eukaryota; kingdom Viridiplantae; phylum Streptophyta; class Magnoliopsida; order Asparagales; family Amaryllidaceae; genus Allium; species Allium cepa. The sequence continues at coordinate 1,042,495,891 of CM060941.1, read as the reverse complement.
TCGGACCTCACACCCCGAAAATGGTCGAAACAGAAAGGATGCGGCAAGGTTATGGGGGCCGCGCCCCTCAGGGTATATACATTTCCTTTTGGATAAAAAGTGGTATCTAGTATGGAGCCCATATATTTAACTTATGTGGATATAAAAAGTGGTATTCTGGTATGGAGCCCAGATTATTTACTTACGTGGTTGTTGGTTGATTGAGGCGCCTTGGAAAAGGTCGGACTAGACCGGAGGGTGGCATACTCATGACAGCTAGTTACCTAGTTACTGAGGTAATCCGGCCTTGTGTTGGAAGAGATCCGGTTAGGTTCTCGGGGTGTCCCTTCAGAGGCGTACCCATTCGATAAAGGATGTTCTTTAGCCATGACCATTTGTTGGAAATCCAATCACCAAATACGAGCCCTATACGGTTTTAGTTGTAGAACCTGCCATTTAACATTGTAGCTATAGTAGGCATACTATAATGATATGTACGTTGGCTAAGATTTATATTATACTTTCAAAATGTTTTCCACAAGATGCACTAATAGTAATATCAAAAAGATTTTGCGCATCAAGCATGTTTGACTATCATAAGGAGAAATCTCCTCCAATTGTGCGATTGCATTGTGTGTGTGGGGCGGGAGGCCTTGTGGTAGCTTCATTTTCCAAAAGCATAGCTGATTTCTTTTCATTTTCTTTTGTGCAAATAACTGTTTTAAGATTTCACACCAGTCCCATGACTGGCCTGAAGTTTATTGTTCCCTTTCTAAACTCTGGGTGCCCACAATTTTTCATATGGGCAGCCTAGAGTCAGGTTATCAGTTGTTCTGGAGAAAAGTCAGGAAAGTATGCTGTAGAGATCAAGAGACAAGTTGGATGACGAGACGTATCACTAGTATATGATATTCTTTTCCATTGTTGTCTTGTATATGACTCTGATGATGTATGTAAAAAACTGATATAGTTCTTTTTTTTAAAGATTGTTCATTTATCTATTATATATTGTTCCGCTGCGAATGTGAGATTCTGATATTGTTTCTATTTCTTCTTCTATCTTCTTCCTCTTTAATCCTAACTTTTCGGTTTTCCGGCATTCGATTGTTCGGCATTTGATACAGTGGACGTATTGATGTCGATTTTTTGGTGTCGAAAAATTGGGTCGTTACATAGTGTTATCAGAGCAATTGGTTAAGCGATAACCTTGGCTCTGATGGGGATTACTCATTAGAGATAGAGTCATTAGTACTCTAGAATGAGTTTGAGTGTATTAATAGATATAAGCGCATATTTGTTAGTGAATATAAAATTGTTTTATATTGTGTTGATTGGTTTGTTGAGTGGGATATGGATTCTGGTCAGTGCGAGTAATTAACATTATTGATAGGGATCTATGAACACTTATGCAGATCAATTCGACACAATATTGTTTAAAATAGGGTAAATGAAATAATTTTATCCAAAACTATTTTCGTATATAAAGGAAATAATTTTTCGTAAATTATTATAGCTATATATGATTGCTTGGTTGTTACGAAGAGATTATACTAAATTATTATCATTTAAGTGCGAAAGTTGAATAAAAAATTGAAATCATAACCAAAGATTAAGAAATAAATTCATACACAAATGGGATTTGTAAATTTAAACTGTTAATGTGATTTATAATTTGCAATAGAATTCCAGAGAAATATTTGAAAATGTTTTTAAAAAGGATTTGGAATTTGAAATTTTGGTGAAAAGTTTTAAATTCCCTTGAGTTTGAAAATGATTCTCAAAGTTTTGGGAAAAAATGGTGATATTATTTTGGGAAATATTTTTGAATTGGATTTGGAATCTGGTAAAATTTGGAATTTAAAAATATTTGAAATTTTTTTGAAGGGATTAAACCATTAAAATCTTTTCGGTCGCTGGAAAATAATTCCGATGATGATCGCGACATCATCGGCGTTCATTTTCGAGTTTCCAAGGGAGGAATTCCTGCCCCAATGTTTTAAATTGGGAATATTTATGAAATTGAGTTTGGTTTTTGAAATAGTTTGATTTTGGATATGATTGATTTCAAAAATGATTTTGAAATACTTGAATGATTTTTTAAGACTCTGAAATCCTATTTAAAATACGTATGGAATCATAAGAGGTTTGATAATTTGTTAAATTTGGAAATTTGCATGAAATGTAAATAAGTTGGAAAACCTACGAACTTAAAATTTGGATTCAAATGTAATTGAAATGCAAGTAAATGAAATTAAATATTAGGTGTATATATATAGAATATTTGCATTGAACTTGAGAAATAAATGGTGAAATTCTTATGTAAATTTGGTATTGAAAATATACAAAGTTAACAATTGAGTGAAAGTTAAACTGGAAGTTGTGGAATGGTAATTGTGAATAAGGGAATGAAAATCAATATCGATAAAAGAAAAGAAAACTGATATAGCTAATAATCAATTAGAAATAAATATGTGGGATGTGCGTATATTATTTTATTCACATAACGATTCGATCTAGAGTTCAAGCATAGAATTTCGAGATAGTTGTATCGATCCGAGTTAGGATTTTTCACTTGATTTTCGACGGCGAACCCTGGATATGGATTTTTGGTTGATTTTAGAAATTCTCTATCATAGTTTGTGGCCTTGCAAGGAGAATGACGGTTTCTGATCAAGAAACCAGATCTGAGTCCGTATTAGGAAGTCGGGAGGACGATACTAGTTCGAAAGTGAAATTGTGTGATCGAGTGAGCGATCAAATTTGGTATTGCGTATGAATGATATAAGTACATTGTACGGGACTGAATGAATATTAAAACTTTTGTAAAGAAATGTGCAAAATGATTTTTGAATCTTGTAATCGGACATTATTGTTAAATAGGATATACAGGTGTTCTAAAAGCAAAAGGAAAATTGGGATTTTTGGATTCGGAAGATAAATGAAATTTCTCGTCAAAAGGTATGTATTTAAATTTCAGTTTGAAATTTGATGATTTTCTAGTCTAGCCACTTGGCCTTTTGTTTTCTTTTTGAAATCTGGAGGTTCGTTGTGGCATTTTGTAGTCGTACCGAGCTAGCCGCGCAAAGGAGACACTGGCAAAAAATTTCGAAAATTTAGGGAGTTAGAAAATTTTTGAGAAAATTTTGATAATTTAAAATTTGAATTTAAATTTAAATTTGAACTGTTGAGAAAACAATATTATTTAGAACCTATGGTTGAGGTTGGGAAATTAGTAGAAGTGATAGTGGGTGTTTAATAAAGGATTTGTATTGACAAATTATTGAAACCGTTGGGTTTTGGAAAGTTATTAAAAAGTATTTGGATTTGAAAAATAATAAATGGGTTAAGAATCATTCTTTTTAACTAGTAATTTTGGAATGAAATTCTTTTAAGGGGGGAAGAATGTGACAACCCAGAAGTTTGAACATTTGAAATTGAAATATTTAATTGACTTTAAATATTTGAAAGTTGGTTTAACTTGAATTTCAAAAATATATGTTTGTTTGGTAATTAAACTATTAAATTTAATCATATGAAATTGGGTAAAATATTAAATCCTATTTTTTTAAGCTTGTTAAAAATATTTTAAAGGCCTATAAAAATTTTATATTGATAATACTGAAGATAATGGAAGTGTTATAAATTGAAATATGGAGTGTTTGTTCAGTTTGAATTTATATCGTTTAAATCGATATTTAAAAATAGCCTTTCGAGGCACAGTCTCGAAATTTGACGAAACCAGTTCCATTGGATCCGTAATATTGTATTATTATCGGATTTCAATTTTCGTAGAATTCGGAGTTGTCGTGTGATCGTACGACGAGCAAACGCTCTGAAATCTATATTGAAATTTAAAATAAACAACTGGTCCAAAAAGCTATCTTCTCCATACGATCGAATTTGGACTCGGAAACTTTTCCATTGCATTTGGAATGGGGGTTTAACATTATAAACGCCTAGCGGCACGCCTCGATTAGAGATCAAAATTTTGAATCGTGGAAATCGAAACGATTTGAATTTGAATTCAAATCCAATATATACATATACGTATTTAATAATATTTTCATAAGACAATTCTACATGTATCTTTTCTTCTAACATTTGTCAGATTCCTGGTCATGCGTCTTCGTTAATTGTAACATTTCATCTCGTTCAAATAAAAAATATATAATGTACAAACAAAGAAAACAGAAAAAAAAATTCGGCTTCATTTTTTCGAACAATGGTCGCAATCGAAAGAAAAAAATGATGATAAAAACCCATCAGAAAATCAACGGTTGAAGCCGTTTTCAAGCTTCGTCTCGATTCAATTTAATAACTGCCTTTTCCCTATCCCCGTTTCAATCGAAAACGAAGTCGTGTAAACAAAAAAAATTGTTCGAGGCTGAATCGGTCGAGAAAGAGGAATTAGCTCAGCAAATCAGGGTTTGGCTTCGTCGATGGTGGGCGGCGTCATAGGAATTGCGATGAGATTTTGAGTCGACCAGGGGTCAGCGGTGTCATAGAAGGAAGCACGCGTGTGAGGTCTCGCGCAAGGTCGAGGTGGGTTCGCCTTCGGGCGGTGATGGCAGGAGGCACTCGAAACGTGGTGGTTTGATTGAATCAAGTCGAGGAGTTCATTGACACAGTCGCACTACCGTTAAACCTTGGCGCAAGGGAGCTGCGCATCGATTCAGTGGTGCGAAGATGTCTGTGATAACGGCAGACGTTAGGGTTGGCGCTCGAGGATCAGCGAAGAGCAGAGGTATGCCTGTTTTAGTTTAAATTTTTACATATATTTAACGGTATAAATAAAAAAATATAATAAAATTTTGGATAAAGGATTTTTAATTCAAATCTTTATTTTTAGAAAAATGTATAAAGTTTAAAACAGTAAGGGAGATGTTTATTTTGCTATTTACTGAAATTATATATATATATATATATTTAGTTATAAACGGTTAAAACAATTTTAAAAGCATTTGTAAGTTTATATAAATTAGATTTTTAGGAAATCTATATAGGTTACTTTATAATTATATATGTAGTCCATAAAGAAATGAATATGCATGTACATATTTTAATTTACTAGATTTATAATAAAAAAATGGATTTGGTGATTACTTTGTTTAACTAGGTTATTTAATTTATTTTAGCTACTAAAAAGTTTTTAAAAGGGAAACTATTAGTTTAAAATAAATTATTGGTTAATTAAATTATAAATAGTAATTAATTGTTCGATCAGTTCAATGTCAATAGACCATACAATAGACCATACAAATGTTTGTTACAAGGTTTAAAAGTCGTGAAAACAAGCTGGAAGGGAAATGGATTGCAAACAATAGGGCAAAATGTGAGATCTTTTCACTCAAAAAGAAAATAGTTAGAATTTGAATTTTTGATTGATTGTGATAGAGTGTGTGTGTGTGTGTGTGTGTATTGGAGTGATTGATTTTCCGCATTATATAGCGGATGAGACCCTATGCGCCGCATAATAGCGGATGATATGATATAATCCCATATACCGTGACATTCCACCTCGAAGTGGATTTGTTATTTTATATTGTGCTAACATCAATGGATGTAGGGAAACATGTTGGAGAGATCCAACTGGATTCCTTAAATTGTTGAATTTATTTTTATATGTTGTGATGTGAATATTGATAATTTGTGAATGATTATATTGGTGATTGAAATTTATTGAAGGCTATCGTTTGGCCAAATATATTCTAGTGTTTTAAAATACCAGGATATATAATTATATTTTTAGAAATTAAATTACAAGATTTTAAGTGAATTAATTTTAGAGAATTGGATAAATTTAAAAGAAGAAATTTGAAAAGGAAAAAGGTTGATTTTTGAAATCCTATTGGACAAATTTTCAGGCATGGGGAAAAGATTTTAATATATGAATTTTGAGAGATTGAGTAATATTGTTTAAAAGTTGAAGAATTTATTTAACATTCGGATTTTAAATAGTTTGGGAGAAATAAAGGAATTTATTTTAAAAGGAAATAAATTTGGGAATCAATTTGGAATTTGATTTGGTGTTTGAAATAAATTTGGAAATCAATTTGAAAATTGATTAGGTGTTTGAAAACAAATCTTTGGGAAATTGATTTGAAAATTGATTTGGTGTTTGAAAGTGAATATTTGGAAATCGATTTGAAAATTGTTTATCAGTGGCTATTTGGAAATTTAAATTCACAATGGGAATTTATAAAGGAAATGGAAATCTGTTTTAAAAATAAATATTGGTTTATTTTTAAAAGTGTGGAAAGAAAATTTACGAATTTGGGATGTAAATTGAGATAAATCAAGATGGATTTATTAATTGTTTTAAATAATGGAAAGTGTATTTTCCCCGAAAACCGAGTATGTTTTCAAAGTAGCTTTTTAATATAAATTAAAAGTTCTATAGTTGTTTTAGGAGAAATTATTCTCTTAAACTGTTTTTAAATCTTTAAAGTAAATATTAATTAAGTTAATTATAGAAGTGATTATTTTAAAGATTTAATTGATACTTGATTTAGAAAATGGTTATTTAAATAGTTATACTCTATCTAATGATTTTATTTTTAAAATTAGTTTGGACTTGAGTTTTATATGAGATATTGATATAAAATTTCATAACTAATATTTTAAATAAAGTGTTTAAAAATAGTTTTCATTTTTAAATGTTTCAAAGTATATATTTTTGGATAAGTAATTTAAATTATTTTAAAATATTCGAACTTGGCAACTTTTTCAGTGGAAACAAACAATATTATGAAATTTATTCCGTGTGAGGAAAGTGATTTGAATTTTTTTCAAAGGATTGAAGTGTGAAAATATATCCTGTGAAGACATTTAAAAATAAATAATTTGGGGAAAACTATTTAAAATCTAGTGATTGTTGTGAATATTGATTGATAGTTAAATAACCGACTATCAATATTGGCCTTTAAACGGCATTTGAATTTCGATGCGACCGGCGGTCGGATTCCAAATGGTTATCCGATAATCACACTGAATCTTAGTGATGGATCTTTTATTTAAAAGATCAAAGTAGAAATTTGTTGTGACTTAGTTGAAATCTGAATGTAACCACTTATTTTTAAAGTAAGCGCTAATAATTCGGATTGGTCGGGAGAGGACATTGAGTCATAAAATCCACTCCAAATAATGATACGATGAAATGAGATTGCATTTGAAGATGGTATTGAAGACATTGGTATTTTCGAAAATGAAAGGGTTACTTGTCAAATGTCTCTGCACCAAGTTGCTCCGGTATAGAGATTTATATCAGCCTTTGTGATGGGGAGTCAGGACGTGATTGGTGAATATCCAGATTTGCAAGGGCTTCTTTCCTTAATTGGAGAAAGTGCCTTCGGTTCCGTTCGAACCCAAAACGGACTTGTATGGATATATGTCTGATGTTACACTTTGAGATGTTAAGCTGGTTTCTATCAAATACATTTCTGTTGGCGGCGAAGAATTTATTCTCTTAGCTTAACACTCTTCTATGAGACGTATGAGCTAAGATGTTATGTAGTTGATGGTTACTAATGATATATTCCCAATTTGGTAATGTGGCATGCTAAGTGTTGATCGTTTGTTGATCGAAGCATGGATTTTGTGAAAAGCGTAGCTTTGTGGACGAGACTTCATTGGACATCACCCCTCGAAAATGGTCGAAACAGGAAGGATGCGGCAAGGTTATGGGGGTCGCGCCCCTCAGAGTATGTATATTTCCTTCTGGATAAAAAGTGGTATCTGGTATGGAGCCCAGATATTTAACTTGTGTGGGTAAAAAAAAAGTGGTATTCTGGCATGGAGCCCAGATTATTTACTTACGTGGTTGTGGTTGATTGAGGCGCCTCGGAAAGGTCGGTCTAGACCCGGGGGTGGCATACTCGTGACAGTTAGTTACCTAGTTACAAAGGTAACCCGATCTTGTTTTGGCAGAGATTCGGTTAGGTTCTCGGGGCGTCCCTCCAAAGGCATACCCTTTTGGTGAAGGAAGTTCCTTAGCCTTGAATATTTGTTGGAAATCCAATCACCCACTACGAGCCCTATACGATTTTAGTTGTACGACCTGCCATTTAACATGGTAGCTATAGTAGGCATAGTATAATGGTACATATGCTGGCTAAGATTTATATTATACTTTCGAAATGTTTTCCACACTATGCACTAATAGTGATATCATTGCGTATCAAGCATGTTTGACTATCATAAGGAGAAATCTCCTCCAATTGTGTGATTGCATTGTGTGTGTGGTGGGAGGCCTTATGGTAGTTTCATTTTCCAAAAGCACAGCGGATTTCTTTTCCTTTTCTTTTGTGCAAATAAATGTTTTAAGATCTCAAACCAGTACCATGACTGACCTGAGTTTATTGTTCCCTTTCTAAACTCTGGGTGTCCACAATTTTCCACCCGGGCAGCCTAGAGTAAGGTTATCAATTGTTCTAGAGCGAAGTCAGGAAAGTATGCTGTGGAGATCAGGAGACAAGCTGGATGGCGAGATGTATCACTAGTATATGATATTCTTTTCCGCTGTTGTCTTGTATATGACTCTGATGATGTATGTAAAAAACTGATATAGTTCTTTTGTTTAAAGATTGTTCATTTATCTATTATATATTGTTCCACTGTGAATGTGAGATTCTGATATTGTTCATTTATCCAATTGTTTGGCATTTGATACAGTGGACGTATTGATGTCGATTTTCGGGCGTCGAAAAATTGGATCATTACAGAATCTCTATGTTGGAGGTATAGTTTGGAATATTTACTTGATTTCGATGAACTAATAGTAAATTTATTGGTTTATTTACTGTTTGAAATTTTATATTAAACCATAATAAATGTTTTTCCATGATTTAAATATTCATTTTAAACAAGTGTGTAAAATTAATTATGAAGATATGAAATTTTATACTTTGATTTAGAAATTTAATGTAAGATTTGAAGTATACTATTAATTTCAGTTTAATAATCTCGAGTTTATACTTATATAAAAAAATAACGAGTCTAATAAATTATTGGATTTAAGGAACTTTATTTTAAAGCTCATTATAATGTTTGGATATAAATTTCTAACATTGTTTTAGACATTTGAAAAATCTTTGCATAATGCTATGAGAATGTTTTAAATATATCTTATATTTTTACTAAGTGAATGAGTTTAAATGTTTTACGTGAAATTTTTAGATATATTGAAATATTTATTTTCTCGTCAAGGGCGAATACCCAAAACTAAATTTTTTATTCAATAACCAAATTTGGTTATAAAGTAAGGCAATAGAAGCTTGAGTAATATTTTATGAAATGACTAATTGATGACTTAAATCTTTAATGGACTAAATCAAATTATTGAATATTAATTAATTTAAATTGAAATTTATTTGGTTTAAATTAATTGCTTACTTTGTTTTTCAATCTATTTTCTTTCTGGTTGTTTCTATTCTCCATCTCGTTCCTTTTCGGGGACGAAAAGTTTTAAGTGGAGGAGAGTGTAATGACCCTTAAATATTAACGGTTTTAATAACGTAATTAACTGGAATTTTGTGAATTATTAAATAATTGAATTTTGAAATAAAAATTGATATTTGAAATACGTCTACTTCAACATAAAAAAGGGTAAATTTTCATCTGATAATATGAATGTTTATTTTATGGTGTAATTTCATTTCAATTCAAATTAGTTAATATTTAATGATAATAAAATGTTTTTCAAACCTGAATATTTTTACATAATAAATTTGCAAATCATCTTCTAAGTGAGACGTCATATTTCATTTCTTTAAATTTGTACTGCATTGCCCCGTTTATCTTATTTCTGGCAATATGTTATTTCTGGCAAATTAGCAGCATTTTTGGTAACGATTATCGACTTTGGATAGGATGATCATACCACTGATATCTATATACCGTTTGATCGTCTCGCCGTGCTGATCTCTGTGGTATATTAAATTCTGTGTTTTGAAGTCCGATACACAACGGAATCTGTAAAAACGATTTCATATCGGTACGGGTATTAAAACCTTTTGATCTCCACCTGTCTTTTCAACTTCTGTCCTTTAATATTGTCTCTATTGAATATGTGACTTGTCCTTTCATTTCTATCGTAAGCCAAGAGTCATCGGTTGATAAAAGAAAAAAACTGAGTTTATTATTTTAAACATTAGTCTATTTCTTTTGCCTATTCATATTTTTCTAAAGCATATTACAAATTTTTTTTCTGCATTCTTTCTCTTCCCACCTAAGCTTGCCTTCGTTCTTCTCCTCCTCTCCTCACTCTCGCGACAAATCATCTTCCACTCAACAACATCTTATGCGCCTACCCTAAACCGAGAAGTTGGCCTCTACCTCTCCGCCCAAGCACCACTTCCCTCCTCCTCCATGGCAATCGAGATCTGGCCTCCACCAACCTACCTCTTCCCATGTACAAGCACGACAATCTCACTTGTCCCAAGCAGTCCCTCTCTGCCTCATCCTCCACATCACCGAGTACAAGCCATCTCTGACCTGCCCAGCCTCAAACCCCTTGAATCGTCTGAGCTTCCGATCTCCTTTCCACGTCTTCGACCGGGCCAGATGCCTCCTTGAATCATCTGAGCTTCCACCATGGTCGCAAACCATCCATTCCTCTCGGCCTATATTGTATTGTTGAGCCATCTCGTGCCTCTTATTTTGCGTGCTCAGGTATCTATATTTATGCATGATATTTTACGATATATGAACTATGTTGTATAGATATGCTGTTGATTTCAAAGCATATATATATATATATTGTTTACAGTATACAATTTGTATAAGGTAATCTGTTTGTTATAAAATTTATTTTACTGTATATCTATGGTTAGGTGTCCAAAGTTTGAAGTTTTGTTGCATATATAAAAAGTGTACAAGTTATTAGCTATTTACAGGCTATATATATATTTTATAAGTTACTATTGTATATATATATATATATGTATGTATGTATGTATATGTATATATACTTATTTATATAAGTTTTTCAATTTTGTTATATATATTAGTGTGTACAAGTATTAGATAAGTTAGTTTATAATATATATGTTATGACAGTTTTTATCTATGTTAGTACTATAAGAAATTTTATATAGACATATAATGGCTATGTCCATAGTATGTAGTATGTTATATATATATATATATGTATACACACACACACACACACACACACACACACACGTGTGTGTGTGTTTCGAAATGTTGTTTTGGGCATTTTGACGAATATGTTATATACAGTTTGTTTGTTATATATCAGTTTAAATATGTATGTTTCGTAAACTAAGTAATTGATTTCAAGTATTGTTATTTGCCGTATATGCAAATACATATAAAGTGGCTTCGGCTTTGAGCAATATATTGATATTTGAGTTATAGTATATATATAGGTTACAATATCTAATCTGGGAAGAAGATTTCATATGTTTACTATATAAATGATACTTTATGATTATAAAGTTCTTATCTGATATATAGCATACATCTATAATATGTTTTGTTAGCTATGGGTCTTAATTAGTTTTTTTTAAATATAATGGGTTTGAATCAAATCATATATATATATATATTATTTTAATATTTGATAGTAACAAAATAGTATATAGATTTATCATGTATGTTTTATATTTTACAATATAGATTATAATAGCTGTGGTTATAGATTTTAGGTTATAAAAAAATATGTCTTATGGTAAAGTATATTTATTGCACGGGTTATTTATGTATATATAAAGAGTGTTGATTTTGGAATATTAAAAAACAAATACACATATAGACTTTATGAGTTACAGTACCTATATAGATGGTTATGTCTGTACTATCCTATACCTATATGTTAGTTTATATGTACTGAAAGTAAGTTATATTAATTTCAATAGATATTGTGTTTTGTATATGTTTGACCTTAATATAGGTGTTTTAATTCAAACTAAGGATTTTAAGAAAATATATATGTTAAATTTAATATATTTTTGAATTTAGCACATGATTTATATATATATATATATATAGTTATATATAAGTTTACCTATACCGTTTATCATCATCAATCCAGTTGACTTGATTTCGTCAATCCCTATTTATCAGCTTTGTTCGTCGTGCCTGTTTCTTCATCGAATTGTGTCCATCTAGCGTTGCTTTGGAATTTGTAGCTCAATTCCATTGTCTATCTTCTCTAGCCTCGAAAGCTGAGCAAATCACTCACGATTAACGCTCTTATATTTATTAAATTTGATTTCAATTGAAATGACAATTGAAATATGCTGCTGATAGTTGTTTACATTGCTATATACATGCTATTATTTGTATCTATTCACCTGTGACATCTGACACCATTATCTGTTATTTATATTCATGATATATGCATGTTATATTATTATTGTATATGTTATCACTCTGCAAGTTCCCTGTCAGTATAGAATTCCCTATGGGTTGAAATGATACATTCCCGAACGATCTGTAGAATAGGAGAAAATCGTTATGGGTTGAAATGATAAACCCAAGCGATTTTCATTGAATTGAATTTTGGATTGTGGGTTGAAATGATATATACCCGTATATATTTAAATTGCGGATTGAAATGCTAAATATCTGTATCACTTGACCATAGGACAGAAAATTATATACAGACACCGTTGGTCTGTATATAAATATTTTAAAAATGATTTCTATAGTTTTGAAAGGAAATATATATGGTTTTAGTTAATATTGAAAATATTGTGTGTATATAAATAAGTTTTAATATAAAGTAGATTTAATAATAAGCTTTAATTTAATAAAATTTGATTTAATTAATATATAATATGTTTAAGTATTTATTTGAAATTTTATTTTAAAAATAGATTTTTATAATGATTTCATAAGTTAATGTTGGGAGGATAAATTTGAAATTTATTTGAAATTGTATTTAATTAAAAAATTTATTTAATTAAATCGATTTGAAACTTATTGAAATTGAGATTTAAAGATATGATTTATAACTTGATTTTGATTTAAGTAATTTAATGAACATTTTAAGTTTTTAATAAATTGAAGGAAATATTTAGTAAAATGAAATTTAAGGTTATTTAAATGATATTTGATTTATTAGGAAAATATTTCAAGACTAAATAATAATGAAGTTAAATCAAGATCTATATGAAATTGTTAAATTTAGTTTTGAAAATGTTGAATTTTTAAAGCTTTGAAATATATTGAAATTTAAACGGTTTATTTTGTGGTTCAAATCTATATTTGAAATCAATGTAATTTGAAATGTTTATTTAGAAACTGAATTGAATTGAAATTGATGAATTGAGATTGAATTAAATTTGAATTTGGAATTCGAGTTGATTTGAATCATTTTGTGAAATTTGAGGAAATTATAAATATTTTACTTTATAAATTATTTTAATATATATACACACTATTTTAATATAAAACTATATTTAATATAAACTATTTTAATATACTAATTATTTTAATACAAACTATTTTATTTTATAAACTATTTTATTATATATATCTAAACTGTTTAAGTGGTGGAAGTTATGATTTTAGAGTTATGGTTTTCCAAAGGTTTATGATTTCAAAGCATTTTGGAAGGGTTATAACTTTGAAATTTCTATAATTTAGAAATAGATATATTTGAAGTGGAAATGATATTGTATTGATATGGCTTTGAAATGGAAATGATATTTTGGTTTTGAAGTATATATTATTTTGAAATGACCACGGTGTTATAATGACGTTTCGTTGTTAATAGCGTATATTTCTACATAGCAGATAGTTCCACGGATCCTTAGAGGATGGGTATCTCAAACATCCTTTAAGTTGCTGGTATTTCAGTTGATATTTCACTTGAGTTGGATTTATTGATATAGAATGTTAATCCTGACTCGAGTGTTTTGTGTTTTGCTTTACGCTCGGGTCAGACTGAGTGTCACATCATTTGAGACTCACCTTTAGAGTTCGAGCTTCGATTGGAGATCCATCTATCTATCCAGCTTTTAATTATTCAGTTGGTTCCACTGATATATTCAGATTTTGTACTAATTATTGTATTTGAGATTTGTGTTGTATCTTGTTAAATTCTGATATATATATATATATATATATATATATATAACTTCATGAATTACTATTATTTTGTTTCCGCTGCTTATTGTTATATTACTCTGTATCTGTGATTCCGTGAGTCATTTATTTACTGTGTATGCTGCGTTTTTCCAAATTTAAATTAATAGTCTGATATTTTGAGCAATTCAAGTCTGACATTTATGGATGCAAATGGCATAAAATATCAGGATGTTACACAAAATCCCAAGGCAAACGGGTCTTGACACCTACTAGAGAAACCAATAAATTCTATATTTTTTTCTTATGGTTTTGAGAAATATAAAAATCTAGTGGGAGTCTTATTACAAAAACAAAATAAACACATTTAACATTTCTAATATTGTAAGAATATATGCTATACAAGTAATAATAACGTACTTTAATATATCTGTGCAATTATTACAATTGATAAAATGTTTACCCGTTAAAATATACAAATGAACTAAATTAAGATTGACATCGAAATCTTAAACATATACTTACCAGTAAAACCTTAGGCGTATTGTCACTTTGCCTTGGTCACTTAAAAAGTTTATTTGTCTGAGACTATGTGTTGTCTTCCCTGAGTTTTGAAATATACAAACAAACAACATCCTTAAATGTTAAGGACATCCAAATAAACTTTTGTAAAGAATTTGGTATGGTTTTGTAGTAAGAGTTTCCTTTTGAATGGTTCGACTATTTAGAAAGGAAAGCAAATGTTTGTTAATGGATGTGAAATAGGTATAGTTGGGATGAAGAGAGTGAACGATCACCTCTTCTTCATGAAGAGACAGGAAACGAGAATTGCACGAAATAATAGTAGATACTTAATACAGAATGAGAAATGTGAATCTATTCCCAATGTGTTATATTATGAAAAAAATACTATAAGCGTTTTTCTTCTAGTTCAAGATATTTGATCTAAAAATCTTAACTGTAAACTAGTTGTAATGGATGAAATAAATTGCGCATGGTAAGTGGTTGAATGGAGCTCTATATTTCATACGATGTTAGAGCAATGGTGGAAATAATGGGAGTATGTCATATAACATTTATTAGTGGATACATCAAGATAAAAAAATTCTTTTTAGAAATATACCAAATATTATTTATGAAATAGTCAACAGGTTTGGCTCAGTTGGTTGGTAATTTGGACTATGAGATTAAAGGTCCTGAGTTTGATCTTCGAGATCGGCACCCGTTGGCATTAGTGAACCATGTTCGAAAAAATATTATTTAGGAAATAATAATTGCATTTCAGTATTAACGGAACATAGACGTGGTTTTTTTATATTTGAATATTATGAATAATCATTGTAAGGTAAAGCTATAATAATGGTATTTTATCATCATAATTAAAGTGATTCACTGTCTATAGAAAACTTAAAAGTATCTAAAATCTTTTTTTTACATTATTTTCGGACTGTATACTAAGCTAAATCTTTTAGGAATAATTATTTAATCATATGATTATCAATCATTTGATAGTGCTAAATTGCATCCCAAATGATTAAGGTAAAGCATCCATTTAGTAGGAGTGAAGATAGAGTTAATGAACTCTTTGGATTGATGTATATATAAATATACGTAATCTAAAGTCTAATAATACCAAAATGGATCTATTTACTTCACTTAATTCTCCAATGATGAATTATCACGGACACGAGTATATGTATTTGTGTGATAAAACAGATTTTGACATCTATTAATTGGTAATTAACAGGATTAAATTTACTAAAATACTAATAGGTAAATTGAGCAAATAAAATTCTGATATATATATATGTGTGTGTGTGTGTGTGTGTGTGTGTAGATTTGAAAACTATAACAAGTGTTGAATTTTAAATCTCTGGGATGATAAATCTTACAGTATATTTCACTATTTAATTCAAGATAAGATATCCATATATATATATATATATATAGAAATAGATATATACAAGCTTTATAATGTATATGGGTGTGTGTGTGTGTGTATATATATATATGCTTATGGAATAAAATATAGGGAAATTTATTATAATATGGATATAAGGAATTCTAATTTTCCAAGTTATTTTTACAATCCCAAAAGTAAATTAGATTAAAACTCTACATTTTCACTAGTATATATGTATATATAGTTACTAATTAATATGGGATTATATTATTTCTTTAAGAAGTACATTAATTAATAAAAATGAAAACTAAAATAGAATATAAATAAATATAAATCCAACATGCATAAGAACATTTGTAAGACTTGTATGCATGCATTAAAACATCTGTAACTAATATATCATACATAATTAACAAGTGGCCATCTTGTTTTTTTTTAAAAATATAAAAATATAATTATGTGTTTAGTGAGAAACCAGTCTATCTCTTTTCTCTTCTCATGTTTTCATCTTCTTTCATCTTTTAGCAAAACTATTTTTTTACTAAAGCCTGTAACAAACTAGAGAAAGAATCAAAGAAAATTCAAACAATCTTCTCCAAGTTCTCAAACCTGAAACTAAGCAATTCAAACTCATAATCCAACTAGAAAATCAAGTTTCCATATCAACATCTAGTTCCAGAGAAAAATCAAAACTGTTCTCTGTTCTCATGTTAAATAGGTGAGTAAACAATCTGTTTTAAAAAGGAAGACTTAATTTGATTTTCTCTGTTGCATGTGGAAAATATGCTTGAATAAATGTTGAGAATAATGTGTGCATGAATGTATATTGTTTGTAATAGCTGAAGTATTTTGTGCATATCAGTATATTTGTCTCTGTTGATTTTCAATAGGCTTAAAACAGTTCGAAAATAAATTCCTCCTGCTCCAATGATTTTTAGATCATGATCATTGAAACAAAAGTGATGATATGGATATGGTTTCATTTTAAAAATAGTTTGAAGTGATTAAATCAAGAAATTAGTTCAGAAATAAAAATTCACAGAGGAAACCTATTCAAGTCGAAAACTCGATTTACAAATTTTCAATTTTTCATTCTAAATTTGGATTCGTATATGGATCACATGATTTTTGATATAAATATCGTGATTTTTAAGATTTTGGTTGATGGGAATTTTCAAAATGAACGGGAAATGGAATCTCGTCAATTCTCGACGATCGAAGGTGAACTAGGTGCCGTGATTTACGCTGGAGGAGCGTAAGGGATTGGCAACGACGGGAAAAATGTCGTGGGATTTTTCTTCGAGCTGTGGTGGCCGGGCGAGGCGAAGTTAGGGTTTTAGACCCTGATTTGTCAATGTTGTTTTGGAGGTTGGTTTGTCAACGAGGGGGGATCGAACATGGTCGGAGTGAGCGAGTATGGAGCGAGGTACTCTGGCGAACATCTAGGCTCGATGGCGAAGGGTCATATGGTCGGAGGCTTTGGTGTTTGGGCGAATCTACGAGTTGGGTTTGGTTCTGATGTTCTCGTCTCTGCTCGATTTTGATCTGGAGATCGATTCGATGTTCTAGTGGTCGAAATCATTTGTGAGTGTAGTCGTCGACTTGCTGGCAGTGGTTGTGATGGTCGAAGTGCCACTGATGATCTGTGCATGTGCACATGTGTATGTGTGTGTCAGCGTTCGTTTTCGAGTGAAGAAGAGAGATTGTCTCGGGAAGAAGTCCGGGAAAAGAAAGCATTGGCTCGGGATGGTTTCGTGTTGTCGCGAGTAGGATATCGGGTTTAATAGGTAAGTAAACAGTTTTTTTAAATTTAATCAGAATTTTATTTAAAAAAATAAATAATTGGGTGGCTCGGGTTTTAGTTCGGGTAAGCCGCGGATTGACTCTGGTAGACGATAGGATGTAACAAGTTTTAAAATTAAAACAAAAAAAATCAAGTTTTAAAATTTATCTAAATGAATAAGTTTCAAAAAGAAAATATAAACCAAGATCTAAAACAAAGCATTAGCAGTTTAAAACAAGTTTTCAAAATTTCAAATATTTTGAAATTGTTTGTTAAAGTGATTATATAGTAGGTTAATTCCTATATGTTTTTAAAGATGATTTAAATGACTTAATTGAATAAGGATAAATTATTTAATGAGGATGGTAAATTGATTAATGTAATTAGTTAAGGGAATAATTAATTAATTTAATTATTAAGTAGTTAATTAATTTGTGTAATCAATTTAAAGGATTGATTTATTAATGTGAATAATTACGGCAATTAATTAAAAGATGATTAACTTATTAAAGGTTAATTACTTAATGTAATTAATTAATGATAATTACTTTAATTAAAGAATAATTACTAGATGTCATTAATTAAGGTGGGTAATTAATGGGCAATTACTAAATGTGATTTTATAAATGAGAATTACTTAATGTAAGTAATTTAAAGGATTAATTTGTTAAGAATTAATTTGTCAAGGATTAATTAATTTAATTTGTAATTAAAGGTTAAATTAGTTAATAATTAAAGGTTAAATTAATTGAGGATAATTAACCAATGTGATAATTACTCGATGGAAGTAATTAAAGGGAAATTACTTAATGGAAGTAATTAAGGATTAATTACTTAGTGTAATTAATTAAAGAATTGATTAATTAAGGATTGATTAATTAAGGAAATTAATTAAGGGTTAGTAAATTAATGAGTGTGATTAATTAAAGGATAATTAATCAATGTAAGTGATTATAGGATAATTAATTTGAGTAACTAATTAAGGATAAATGTAATTAATGTGAATGGGTGAAGGTTAATTAATTTGTGTAATTAATTAAAGGCAAATTACTTAATGTAATTAAAGAGGATAATTAAGGGATGACTAATTAATGGTTTGTAATTAATTAATTAATGATTTATTGAGCAGGATTAAAAATTAAGTGAATGAAGTAATTAATTTAATTTATTTAAATTAATTAGAAAGGGTGTGACTAATTAACCTTGCTTATGAATGATTGAATGGTATTGAATGCTTTGGATTATTTGATATTTTTGATATGAAATGCTTTGTGATATGATTGGGTTGAATATTGATAATGTGGTTATCTATCGATATGAATTGCTGTGTAAAGTGACACCCTGTATTTAAAGTTTGAATTGTATTTCATTGAAATAACTTGGTTAAGATAACATGGGATTCGAAGAGATCGGGGTCGGGTATCAGTAAATACCCGAAACCACTTCGATTTGGAATCTATAGTAATTCATTTGTTATGTGAAATCAATAGGCTGGAATGGAATAATATGGACCATTGAAACTAAGTAAGGATACTTGGGATTTGATTTGTGAAATAAGTGTTGACTATAACGAGTTATGAACTCGTAGTAAGGTATGAGCTACCTTGGGTTTTAAGTAAGTTTTATGCAATAGTATTTCTTGTTAGATGGGTTTACTCATGCTAGTTTCCAGCCTAACCTGGCTGTTACTTTGATGTAATGCTTGGGTCAGACCGAGTATTACAGATTTCCAGGTTAGGACGTTCTGGAGCTCAAGAGGCGAGCTGGATGGCAGGAACGTATGGAGTTTATCGCCTTGTATTAGAATTGAATTGATAGTAATGTGGGACAGGTTAATTATAACTGTCCAATTTATGTGTATATAGTTGTAACTCTGATGTATTGAATGTAAAGTAACAATTTCAGCTTTCTTTTTAAATGCTATTTTGTGATATTATATTTTGATCTGCCGCGAAATGTGATATGCTGTTGTTGTTTATTCTTCTTCTTCCTCCTTCTTCTTTTCTTTAACACTTTGAAATTTCCGGCGTTCGATTGCTCGGCACTTCTACCATGGACATATTTGTGCCGAATTTTCAAGGTCGAAATTTTGGGTCATTACATTTGGTATCAGAGCTAAAGGTTAAGCGAGAACCTTGGCTCTGGTGGGTTTACTCATTAAGGATAGGGTAAATAGTACCCTAGAATGAGTTGAGTGTAGTATATATGAGGGCACATTTGTTATTTTCTTACAAAATGATTTTAAAAATGGTTTTAAAAAAATAATTTTTATATAAGTTTATATTTTAATATATATAAAGCAATAGTTTTTCCAATATATTAAGATAATTGGTTGCTGTATTATTTGAATTAAATGTAATAATAAGACTTAAGTGGTAATAGAAATACAACCAAGCATGAATTGGATAATATAAACTATATAAATAAGATAAATGGATCCAAGCTGAAGCCCTGAATTTGTAGAAGTGTTGTCAGAATAAGATAATAATGAATTGGTTTCCAGATGTGATAATCTTGGTTATTATCATAAATGGTTGTTGTGTTTAATAAAGAAATTGTTTTGAATTAAAAGAAAGAGTGGTTTAAAATTTAAAGTATAACTTGGTGTGCAAAGAAAATAAATATGTACATATGAGGGGTATACATAATATCAACGATGATTTGAAATAAACTCTAAGTGCTGAGTTTTAAATTTTTACTTGGAATGTGATGTGAAAACCCAAAGTGATAAGTTTTTGAATTATAAGTGGGAAGATTATTAGTGAGAAATTTGAAATTTGAAATTGAAATTCAAATTGGGTAAAGTTGATTGGACTAAATAAATTGAAATTTAACTTTAGGGAAGTTAAATAAGTCTAGAACAAACAACCTGAATTGAAAATTTCAAGATGAAATTGAGATTTAACTTGGGAAGTTAAATGGTTGATTTGAATTCGGAGTTTGTGTGATCTCAAAATGGGTTTGAGATCTGGAAATTGGAAATGGATGGATGTTTTAAAATAATTAGGATGATATCATCATATTGTTATTAATAATCTTTAAACTGTGAATTGGGATTGTTTAAATGAATGAAGAAATGGATTGTGGTAATATATCCATTATAGAGATAAATAAAAATTAAACTTTAATTTGAAATTAAGGATATGGAATCACTTTGAACTTAAGATTTGAATGTTAAGAATTAAACTTGTAAATTAAAATTGTTTAAGAATCAGTTGCAAAGTCGGAAGATAAATTGGGTAATAAATTGAATTTTGACGATAAAATTTGTTTCGAACTCTTATTTGAACTTTGAAATAAGTTAAGTAAAGGTAATTTAAATGGAATTTCGAAATTTAGACTCAGAATTAAATTGTTTCAAGATTTAAGTTGATAATTTTAAAATAAAGGTTGGTTTGATTTAAAGGATTAAATCAACATTCAAAAATTTAACTCGAATTTATATAATTTGAGATGGTTTAAAGTTGAGATTTGAATAAAATTAGTTCAAATTGAATTTGATTTGAATTAATTGGAATTGTGATTGAAGATGGATAAGTATAAAATTTAAATGGAAAATTTGGATTGAATTTGATTTAAAGTGAAATTGAAGTTGGATAAGTTTGAAATTCAAATGGGAGTTGATTTGAATTTAGGATAGGAATTGTAGTTAATTTAAATTGAATTGAAATTGAATCGATTTAAATGGAAGTGGAAATTGGGAATTGAACAGTTTGGCTCTGAAATATTTTTTTCCAAATAATTGTTTTAATATAAACTATTTTAAAATCTATTTTTCCTAGCTATTTACTATACAACTTTTCTTTTTAAAACCCAAAACTATCTTATACTTATTTTACAACTACTTTTAGAACTATTTAACTATTTTACAACAATTTTACAACTGTTTTATAAACTAATAACTATTTTACAACTACTTATCTATTTAAAAAATTTCAAGCTATTTTCTTAATACATGTTGGTCAGAGTGCAAACTGTTTATGACTAATTACCAATTGAGATGAGAATTGAAGTAATAACCCAAATGGAAATTGGAAGCAATTGTGGATTAGTGAATGGAATCAAAATGAAGGTGAACAGAAAAGAGAATTGATTTAGCTAATGACCAGTAAAGATAAATACGTAGGATGTACATATATTATTCTATTCTTATAATGATTTGATCCAGATTCGAGCATCGAATTTCAAGATAGTATATCGATCCGAGTTTGAATTTTTCACTCGATTTTCGACGGCGAACCCTGGATATAGATTTTTGATTGATTCTAGGAATTCTTTATCATTGTTGTGACTATGCAAGAAGAATGACGGTTTCTGATCAAGAAACCATATCTGAGTCCACACTAGGAAGTCAGGTGGACGATATTAGTTCGGAAGTGAAATTGTGTGATCGAGTGAGCAATCAATTTTGAAATTCTGTATGGCTGGTATATGTACATCGTATGTGCTTAAATGAAATCGATGTTGAAATTTTGAAAGAAATAAGAAATGATTTTTGAAAGAGAGGTATATTTCGAGAATATGTATGAATAAAGGTGGAAGATTGATATCTTTGGAAATTCACTTTTTGAAAAGTAAGTGATATGGTAAGTAACTTTATAAGAGAAAATCAAATTTGAATATTTGATTTGGTATAAATAAAGATATATATATACATACATACATACATACATACATACATATATATATATATATATATATATTCGTTATATATGATAAGCTCCCGCATGATTGAATCCAAAACCAGAAGAAAGGTTTTTGAAAATATTTGAAGTATAAAGAGGAAATTTATACAAGTATGAAGTGATCCAAAGATTTTTCAAGATTTTACATATCTATATATAGATGATTTTATGATAATGATTTTGGAAAAAGGTTTTGGAACCAATGGATTTGGAAAAGGCTTTTGATTTTTGGAAAAAATCAATTTTGGACTTTTGGAAATTTGGAAAGCAAGTTTGGAACTATCGATTTAAGATATCGATTTTTGTATAAAGGAGATTTTGATGTAAATCATAAAGGGAATGATTTGAAAGATACTACAAGTATATAGTATAAAGTGTTCTGAGATTGGCTCTAGGGAAAAAAGCTCTCCCATTGAAATGAACTTCATTAGGAGATCCACGGGGTGGGTCTGCCTTGAACCCTAAGGGGGAGGCTCTAAAGTTGATCCTGTGAGAAAGTCCAGATAAACTGAAGTTCGTGAGGATTATGTGTAGTGGGTAGCGAAAGTTGAGGGCGTCGATGCCTACAGAGACATTTGGGTTATGCTGTGGCGACAGTGTAACTCGATGTCACGGCGATCTACTGTGGACCATAGCGAAAGTCGCGTGTGCCGTGAGAGCCAACAGTCTACATTTGATTTTACATCGGTGGACTACGACCTGTGGTGACATAGTGAAAGTCGAGAGGCCGTAGAGCCTAAGGCCACGTTGGGACTCAAATGATGTAGTCTGCGACCTATGTAGGAGTGGTGAAGTTTCATTTGGCAGCGAAAATCGAGGGAGCTGATGCCTACAGTTACATGGACTTTTTCTGTGATGGCAACGTAACCCAGGATGTAACTGCGATCTGTGGCAGGTTCCATGACGTAATCAAGGGGCGCGGAGTGCCGACAGTTATCAATGGATTTTGCTGGGATGTCAATGTAACCATCGGGTTAACCGTGACCATGGAGGGGTTGATGATTTCCAAGGCATTCTCACCAAAGATGTTTTCTCTATTTCAAAAATGCTTTCTATATTTCCATAGAGTTTTCAAAAATGTTTTTCAAGCATTTTCACTGGGTGTTGAAAATGGGTCTGCTACGTACTTATTGATTTTCAGTCCTACGCCTGATCAACGTATGACTGAATTTCTATGAGAACAAGGATAGACTGGTTGAGACATCGAGTTATAAAAAGTACTTTTTATAAAAAACTATTTTACAATATTATGTGGATTTTAAAAGTGTTTTATAAAAATGATCAAAGAATAATTTACCTGATTTTAAGTTATTGAATAAATTCTAGCTTCGTTCCTTTTCGAGGACGAAAAGATTCAAAGGGGGAGGAATGTGATAATTCAGATTTTGGACATATGTTAATTGGTAATTAGCAAGATTAAATTTATTAAAATACTAACTGGTAAATTGAACAAATAAAATTCTGATGAAAATCTAGATATATATATATATATATATATATATATATATATATATATAGATTTGAAAACTATAACAAGTGTTGAATTTTAAATCTCTGGTGATGATAAATCTTATAATATATTTCACAATTTAATTCAAGATAAGATATCCATATATATAAATAGATAAATACAAGCTTTATAATGTATATGGGTATATATATGCCTATGGAATAAAATATAGGGAAATTTGTTATAATATGGATATAACGAATTCTAATATTCCAAGTTATTTTCAAAATATCAAAAGTAAATTAGATTAAAACTCTACATTTTCACTAGTATATATGTATATATAGTTACTAATTAATGTGGGATTATATTATTTCTTTAAGAAGATACGTCAATTAATAAATAAAAAACTGAATGTAAATAAATATAAATCCAACATGCATAAGAACATTTGTAAGACTAGTATGTATGCATTAAAACATTTGTAACTAATGTATCATATATAATTAACAAGTGGCAATCTTGTTTTTATTAAATAAAAATATAGTTATGTGTCTAGTGAGAAACTATGTTATCTCTTTTTCTCTTCACCTGTTTTCATCTTCTTTCATCTTTTAGCAAAACTAATTTTTTTACTAAAGCCTCTAACATACCAGAGAAAGAATCAAAGAAAATTCAAACAATCTTCTCCACGTTCTCAAACCTGAAACTAAGCAATTCAAACTCATAATCCAACAAGCAAATCAAGTTTCTATATCAACATCTAGTTCCAGAGAAAAATCAAAACCGTTCTCTGTTCTCAAGTTAAATAGGTGAGTAAACAATCTGTTTTAAAAAGGAAGACTTAATCTGATTTTCTCTGTTGCATGTGGAAAACATGCATGAATAAATGTTGAGAATAATGTGTGCATGAATGTATATTTTTTGTAACAGCTGAAGTATTTTGTGCATATCAGTATATTTGTCTCTGTTGATTTTCAATAGGCTTAAAATAGTTCGAAAATAAATTCCTCTTGCTCCAATGATTTTTAGATCATGATCATTGAAACAAAAGTGATGATATGGATATGATTTCATTTTAAAAATAGTTTGAAGTGATTAAATCAAGCAATTACTTCAAAAATAAAAATTTACAGAGGAAGCCTATTCAAGTCGAAAACTCGATTTACAAATTTTCAAGTTTTGATTCTAAATTTGGATTCGTATATGATAACATGATTTTTGATATAAATATCGTGATTTTTAAGATTTTGATTGATGGGAATTTTCAAAATGAACGGGAAATGGAATCTCGTCAATTCTCGACGATCGAAGGGGAACTAGGTGCTGTGATTTACGCTGGAGGAGCATTAGGGATTGGCGATGATGGGAAAAATGTCGTGGGATTTTTCTCCGATTTGTGGTGGCCGGGCGAGGGAGAGTTAGGGTATTAGACCCTGATTTGTCAATGTTGTTTTGGAGGTTGGTTTGTCAACGAGGGGGGATCAGACATGATCAGAGTAAGCGAGTATGGAGCGAGGTACTCTGGCGAACATCTAGGCTCGATGGCAAAGGGTCAGATTGTCGGAGGCATTGGTGTTTGGGCGAATCTACGGGTTGGGTTTGGTTCTGATGTTCTCGTCTCTGCTCGATTTCGATCTGGAGATCGATTCGATGTTCTGGTGGTCGAAATCATTTGTGAGTGTAGTCGTCGACTTGCTGGCAGTGGTTGTGGTGGTCGAAGTGCCACTATTAATCTGTGCATGTGCACATGTGTATGTGTGTGTCAGCGTTCGTTTTCGAGTGAAGAAGAGAAATTGTCTCGGGAAGAAGTCCGGGAAAAGAAAGCATTGGCTCGGGATGGTTTCATGTTGTCGCAAGTAAGATATCGGGTTTAATAAGCAAGTAAACAGTTTTTTTAAATTTAATCAGAGTTTTATTTAAAAAAATATATATGGGCGGCTCGGGTTTTAGTTCGGGTAAGCCGTGGATTGACTTGGGTAGATGATAGGATGTAACAAGTTTTAAAATTAAAACAAAAAAAATCAATTTTTAAAATTTATCTAAATGAATAAGTTTCATAAGAAAATATAAACCAACATCTAAAACAAAGCATTAGCAGTTTAAAAGAAGTTTTAAAAATTTCAAATATTTTGAAATGGTTTGTTTAAGTGATTATATAGTAGGTTAATTCCTATATGTTTTTAAAGATGATTTAAATGATGTAATCGAATAAGTTTAAATTATTTAATAAGGATGGTAAATTGATTAATGTAATCAGTTAAGGGAATAATTAATTAATTTAATAATTAAGGTAATTAGTTAATTAATTTGTGTACAATTTAAAGGATCGATTTATTAATGTGATTAATTATAGAAATTAATTAAAAGTTGATTAAATTATTAAAGGTTAATTACTTAATGTAATTACTTTAATTAAAGAATAATTACTAGATGTCATTAACTAAGGTGGGTGATTAATGGGAAATTACTAAATGTGATTTAATAAATGATAATTACTTAATGTAAGTAATTTAAAGGATTAATTTGTTAAGGATTTATTTGTTAAGGATTAATTAATTTAATTTGTAATTAAAGGTTAAATTAATTAATAATTAAACGTTAAATTAGTTGAGGTTAATTAACCAATGGATAATTATTTGATGGAAGTAATTAAAGGGAAATTACTTAATGGAAGTAATTAAGGATTAATTACTTAGTGTAGTTAATTAAAGGATTGATTAATTAAGGATAGATTAATTAAGGAAATTAATTAAGGGTTAGTAAATTAATGAGTGTGATTAATTAAAGGATAATTAATCATTGTAAGTGATTATAGGATAATTAATTTGAGTAATTAATCAAGGAAAAATGTAATTAATGTGAATGGGTGAAGGTTAATTAATTTGTGCAATTAATTAAAGGCTAATTACTTAATGTAATTAAAGAGGATAATTAAGGGATGATTAATTAATGGTTTGTAATTAATTAATGATTTAGTGAGCAGGATTAAAATAAAATGAATGAAGTAATTAATTTAATTTATTTAAATTAATTAGAAAAGGTATGACTAATTAATCTTGCTTATGAATGATTGAATGATATGAATGCCTTGGATTATTTGATATTTCTGATATGAAATGTGTAACGACCCGCCTTTCACTCCACAGGAAGACGCATCATTATTAAGAAAGAAAGGGATAGAAAAGAGAAAAAATAGAGAAGAAAGAAAGAAACAAAATCAGAATCTCAACAGCGGAACGAATAAATTATATTAATCACATAAATATTACATTGTATCATATACATCAGAGTTACACGGCTTATACAACACAAAATAGACAGTTATAAAGATCTGTCAATCATACAACTCAATATACAATACATATATCAACACAGAGATCAACAGCGGAACCACTATATATCTACAAATGTTGAAGCCTCCTGCTCCATATCTCCTCCAGAATTCGTCAAAGCTAACATGAATCCCTTGGCTACTCGTAAAAATTTGAAAACCCAAGAGTTTAAGAAAAACAGAAATAAACTCCGGGTCAGACATGGGTCTGGTGTGACTAAACGGTTAAAGTTGCTTAAATTTGAGAAACCTTTTGAAAGAAAAGGTATCACGTAAGACTCCCCACACATAAACATGGGTAAGTTTTTAGCTTACGCTAACCAAAACTTTGATAGGAAATTTTGTGATATTATAATAGGGTCTAGGGTTTTCAAATAAATATTCACATAGCCGAAATTGTTACATTTATTAAATTCCAAGATACATAGGTATACAATCAAATCCGAGGGCACTTATTGAAGATTGGATTTCCATATAATGGCAGGGCTACTAGGGTACCGCCCATCACAGTACGTGGCCTAGATCAACGTACCGAGGATTACTCCCAATCTCCTGCAACATAAGGCCGGAACCATCCCTTACTGGATAGTCCCGAACAAGACAACCCCGGCAGTTGGAGCTCACAACTGCCTACACAGCTGAATAAAAGGGACCTCTAGACAGGGGAAAATCTCGTCCTACTAGGGTGCTACCCACTTAGCCTTGCTGCACCTCCCCTATTTTAGCCATTCCTGGTTGATGAGGCTTGAGGCTATGATTACCTTTATAGAACATTTCGATCTTAGAATGCTCATCGTCCACCTGATGATGTTCTGAAAGCATTCAATCCATACAAGTTTGTTCCGGGTTCGAATGAAACCGAAGGCATTATCTTGTTACACTCATTTTGAAATCATCCTCTGAGTTAACGACAATAACCCTTGCACTCTGAACCTTCATCTTCACTTGAGATTCATGACCTATCATCAATTTGGATCGATGTGGTTTTCGAATATCCAAATCTGGAAACCCGATCCCGGTCTCATCGAAATCCA
This sequence comes from Allium cepa, assembly GCA_030765085.1. Taxonomy (NCBI): domain Eukaryota; kingdom Viridiplantae; phylum Streptophyta; class Magnoliopsida; order Asparagales; family Amaryllidaceae; genus Allium; species Allium cepa. The sequence continues at coordinate 1,042,467,671 of CM060941.1, read as the reverse complement.
AACGTATTTTAAGGCCAAGTTGTTTAAAGGTTTAAACATTTTAATTCAATTCAGTACTTGAATTCACATAGCATTAACACAGATAAATATCACACATTTATCAATGATATATCAAATATTATATCACAGAATATCACAACACATCATCCAATAGATATCAACCAATTCAGATATTCTACTCAAACAATCATCCATAAGCAACAATTATTAATCCCTATTATAATCAATTTAATTAACTTAAATTAAATCAATAACTTAAGAATTAATCACTAACTTTGCTTAATGAACTGTTAATTAATTACAAACCTTTTATTAATCATCCATCCTTTAAATATCCATCTTAATTAATCACCTTGATTAATTATTCTTCAATTGCATAAAGTAATTATCCCTTAATTAATTACAAAAATTAATTATTCTTAACCATTTACAGTTGTTAACCTTTAATTACTCTCATTAATTAATTAATGATCCTTAATTAATTATTTCCATTAATTAATTAATTACAATTCATTACATTGATCCTTAATTAATTACATTAATTAATTATACTTTAATTAATTACTTCCATTAAGCAACCTCAATTAATCATAAATAGTAATTACCATCATGTAATTACTTACCTTAATTAATTAACTCCTTAATTAATTATATTAATCCTTTTATTAATTACACCGAGTAATTAATCCTTAATTACTTCTACTAATTAATTATCTGCAACAACCTAATATTTTGTGATTATTTTAATTGTATATTTTAATTATTTTAAATTGAATTGTTGATTTAAAAAGCTTTATTATATTTATGAAAATGAATAAATTTTGTTATTTTAAATATAAATATTAATTTTGTGCGAATTATAATTTCAAACCTGAATAAATTGTATATTTTCCAAAAATGTGGATTTTGGTCAATCTGGTCAAACTTTGACTTTTAAATTTAAAATTTAAATATTTGTATTTTTGAATTTTATATTTTATTATGAAAATATATTAAATTTTAGAATACTACTTTTCGTTTCGTTGAAATCTGATTTATATTGTGAAAGTTATGCTTTTTACAATATTGTGTGTACATTGATTTATGTAACAATGTTGTTTATTTTAATTTATATAAACAATATTTTAATTTGTCATATGTCATTCTAATTTGTACATATATGTGTAATATGTTATGTTATGTACATATTTTATCTTTTAAATATTTTTAAGTGATGTTTGAAATTTTCCAAAGCTTAGTGTATTTATTTTCAATTTTTATAACCTAGTTTCTATTTTAAGCTATTTTCTTAATTTATTTATATTTATTTAAAATTTTATTTATTTATTTTTATTCATTCAATTTTTTTTGTTTTTAGTTTATATATATTCATTTTATATGTATTTAAAAAAATGCAAAAAGAATTTGGAAATATGAAGAGTTTTGACCCTTAATGTACCTTGTCTTTTCACCTTCATATTTGTCTTTTCACACCAAACAACACATGCATTCAATTGCTGACCTTATCCTCTTTCCTTCAACCGATCTCCCTCATATTTTTCACGCACAAAACTTTCTCAAACTCAAAAAGTTCGGCCTCCATTTCTTGAAGAGAAAAACTTTGTTAAAAATATTCACTTTTTATACTCTTTTCTTCCTTGTTTTGTATGAATTCTTGCATTGCTGCAACCTTATGTGCTCGTCCCTTGCTCCACCATCACCATAGCTGCCTCCACCACCACCACAACCAGCTTCCATCTCCTCCAGCCCACTGTCCATCCATAGCCGTGCACCACCTTGTTGCCAAACTCCACCAAATGTTGCCTTATGCCTTGAAAACTCCATAGCCGAGCCACCCTTTGCTTCACCACTCAACCACACCATCTTGGCCCACCTTTGCATCATCACCACCAGCCACTTACTGACCTGAGACCACTACCACATCACCTCATGACCACACCAAACCTGGCCGTGCTTATGAATGCTTAGGGCCGAACCATTTACGTATAGAATACCCACTTTAGTTGCCTTGACTTGAGTTGTACATGCCTATACACCTATACTCCTTCGTATCTATGTATGGCCGACCAATTGAACCCACACCAGACCCAAATTCACACCATGTCCGTGTATTTCTAACCTATGGCTGAGCATAAGGTTGTCGAAGGCAAGTGCAAGAGTTTTGGTTAATCGTTGTGCATGTATTTCTAGCTTATTCAATGCTTAACTTTGGTTTAAAATTCATGTTTTATATTTGTTTTGTTTGATATGTGACAAGACAAATAGCTTTGGCTCTCCCACACTCGAATCATAGTCGTGCTTTTGTGCCTTTATGGATCTCTGTGTTGTGTATTTGGTTGTTATCTCCAGCTTGTAGAGGTGATTATTTCCCACCAGACATTTCGTACTTATATAACTAGTAAATTGACACCATTTTAATATATAGATTATATTATTATGTTATAACTGTCTATGCTATGATCATATGATGTTCATCCCTGTTTATACACCTTTCATATCATCTGTTATTATTATATAATGTTATTCTGTTTATTTATATCATTTTATCACACTGCAAGTTCCCTGTAGAATAGAATCCTATGGGTTGAAATGATACATACTCAAACGGACTTTAGAATAGGGAAAAATCGTTATGGGCTGAAATGATAGGCCTGAACGATTTTTATTTATTTTATTTTACTTGGGATTGTAGGTTGGAAATAATAGAACCCGGATTTTTCCTTTGTAAATTACGGATTGAAATGATATATTATCTGTATCATTTGACTTAGGTTAGAAAATTTTATATACTGACTCGTGGTTAATATATATATTTTTCTTAAATTTTTAAAATATTATAAAAATGTAAATATTATGACATTTTGATTTAAATTTAATTTAAAAATGATTTTTATAAAATATTAGTGATTTTATACAAGTTAAATAAGTGAAATAAATAAATGGTAAAGTAGAATTTGAGATATAAGTAAATTTGGGATTTATGATTTTGTTTTTAAATGAAGTTTAAGTTAAGTAAGAAAATATGATAATTTGATTTAAATTCAAATTGATTTTGTAAAGGGTTAATGATTTTCTATAAATTAAAAATAGTTAAATAAATAAATGTCTAAAAGTTGAAATTTGAAGTATAACTTAACTTGAAAAATGTGAAGTGTTTTAAAAATAAAAGTTAAGTTAAGAAAATAAAATGGAATTTAAATAAAATTATGAAATGGTAAACTTAATTAAAATGTTATAAAATTTTACAATTATTTTATAAGTGAATTATTAAAGATTTGATAATTATTTGTGAAAATTTCACATTGTAAAATCATAAATTAAGGGATATTTAAATGATTGTTTTTAAAGTGAGAAAATATGATTTTTATAAGTTAAAATGGATTTAAATAAATTTTAATTGTTTATGAAATTGTAGTAAAAGTTTGAAATTTAAATTGACAGGATTCCTGAAATGCTATCATTTCTAAAGTTAAAGCTATTACAGCGTTTTGTAAATGATGTAATTGATATAAATGAACTAAATGGCTAAAATGAACTAAGGGCTATTACAACACTTTGTAAGTGCTGTAGTTGCTGAATTTAAATAAAGTTTTCTCTGAAATCTAAAACCTATTATAGCATTTGAAATGTTGTCTTTTGCTAATTGAATTGTTTTTAAACATAACTTTCTGTAGCATTTTCTAAGTGCTGCGAAAGTTGAATTTTCACTGTTTTAATAAATTTAAGCGACTAAATGAATTCTGAAAATGGTAAAATTTTGAGAATTGAATATTTGATTATCGAATATAATAACTTCTTTTTTTAAAATGATTTAATGGAATATTTTAAATTAAAATATTTTGAAATGTGATTTGAAACGGTATTTAAATTAAATAAAATGAATGTGATTTTGGAAAAATATGATATTTTGATATTTTGAAATGGATTTGAAATGATATTGAATTGTAAAATGATATTTTATTTCGAAGTATAAAATACCATTTTGGAATTTTAACCATGGGATGTATTTAAATTTATGGTTTAACTGATCCTTATAGGATTGGCGTTCCCAAGCATCCTTTAAGTTCTTGTGCTGCTATAGTTCACTTGAGTTTATTTACATTATACAAGTATGTATGTCCTGACTCGAGTGTTTTGTGTTTTACTTTACGCTCGGGTTAGCCTGAGTATTTACAGCTTAGCTTCGGATTTCTTTTCTGGAGCTAGGAATCGTTGGAGATTCTGCTTGTCTAGTTATCTATTCTCTTTCAGTTTCAGTTGTTCTATTTCAGCTCTGGTATTTATAAACTTCTATGTATTTGAGATTTCTATTGTATATGTTTTTTTCAAACTGATGTTATGTATTTGTTTTGAGAGTTGTTATAGTAGATTCATGAACTACTATAGTATTTTAATCTCCGCTGCGAGTTATTCTGATATTTCTGTGTCTATGATTCTGTGATTGTATTTCATTTGCTCCAAATTTATTTACAATGCGGTATTTTGAGCAATTCAAGTCCGGCATGTGTGGATGCAAATGGCTGAAAATAACTGGTTGTTATAGTTGGTATCAGAGCTTTGGTTTTAGGCAAACCTTAGCCTACAGAGCAAAAACTCATTAGAGATAGGGTAGAAATACCATAGAATGAGTGAAATCAATCTCAGAATCATTTCCTTGTGAGAGAACGTATTTTCAATGTATAAAATGATTTCCAAATAATTTTTAAAGGTTTTTCAAAGATTATATTGGTATAAAAATCTTCTTATTTTGAAATCAAGATTTTCTAAACTTCATTCCTTCGGTATCCACCTTGTTAGAAATCTTTTTTTTAGGATTCTTATCGATTAGGATTCCTTGAACTTTGAAACGCCCCACTTATTTTGAAATCCAGTCTTGTCTTCCCTATTTTATCCTTTTGATTTTGGGGAATTCCGTAACTCCACTTTGGAATGACCTCTCTAAAGATCGGCGATTCCGTAAATCTTTGAATGATTGGTAAAGGGGTGAAACTCTTTTACAATTAGCATTGATTCACCTGCGATTTCTATATCCTCGGTTTACGATGCTATCTCCTGCTCTACCTGGATTCTATCTCTGGCGATCGAATGTCGATTCACCTTAGATTCCTGAATTGATTATATTCCTAAAGTCATGGTTGACCAGTTAAGGTCGCCCGCGATTTATATAGGCTTATCCATCTTCTATTTGGTAATTAAATTATCTTATCTTCGTTCGAGCTTATCTTCGAACCAGAATTCTATTTGATTAGAATCCTCTAAATTTGAATCTATATTTGTTTGAAGTCTATCCTTGAATCATTCTTTGGAAATTCGTGTTTGGTTGTATTTTGGAATTTGTGCATACATCGAAATTACTATTTTGATAAGGATGGCCCTATTTTATATATAAAAGTGAAATGTTTTCGATAAGGATTATATACCTTTTAAAACGAGAAATTTGAAGCTTTAAAGGATTATATATTTTTCTTTCTTTGAAAATTTGAAATTTCGAAAGGATTTGAAATTTTGAAAATTTTATAAGAATTTGACTTATATAAAAATGATTTATAACTGAAGGGTTTTGAATATGAATTTCTAGGAATCGAACTCCTGTGTTTTGAAATCGGTTTTAGGATTTTGGAAAATATATAATAATACGATTTAAAGATATTTTCTGAATAAGAAATGTTTCAAATGTATTCGAATAAATTCCAATGATTTCGAACAGATTTCAAAGAAGTTTCAAGAAAATAAAAGTCCAGAACCCATTTATGTCGCTGGAAAATAATTTCGGTGATGAATGCATGTATCATCGACATTGATTTTCGAGTTTCTGAGTGGGGGAGAGGCCACTCTAGTAGCTTTGATATGTGAGTGATTTTGTGAAACCAAATTTTGATTTCAGATTTTGAAGTGTGGTTTGATATTCGAAAGATATATATATATATATATATATATATATATATATATATATATATATATATATTTGAAATGATTTAAAGTAAGATGGTGTTCAGTCCTCGAGATTCAGATTTGTTTTGGTATAACCCTATCTTTTGGAATTGGTTTACTGATTTGTTGGTGATTTCCAACTCTTGAATTGAAAATACGATTTCTTCGACTATTTCGAAGGTTCGAGCACTTCCAAATCAAGGTTAACTTTTCCTGGCTATGTAATTTTGAAAGGTATATGGTATTTGATAAAGAATATAAGTTTAGTTTAGTATGATTAAAGTATAAAGTAATATGATTTATATAAGTTTGAAACTGTTTGTTGAGTGAAATAAATAAGACTATTTTGAATTATACTGGTATGAAATATAGATTTGAAATGTTTTGAATAAAGTATATATATTGAATAATAATCTTTCCAATGGTAAATTGGATTTTTCATATAGAAATAAATAGTTTGAAGGTTTTAAAAAGAGATGGTTTTAAACTTTGTAACCATTTTAGATATTTTGATGAATGAAATGGTTTGGAAATGATTTAATCTTTGTTTTGATAAAGAATGTAAATTTGAAATGATAATTGATTTTGATAAATGAATATTTGAAGTTTATATTTGTATGAAAGGAAATTTGGTTTATTTGTAATTTGAGTTTATTTAAAAATGATGGATTTATGAAATGAATATTTCAAAACTAAGTAATAATGAAGTAAATTTGAGATATATGAAATTATAAAATTTAGTTTTGAAATATGGTATATTTAAGCTTTGAAATATATAAGAGATTGAATGGTTTATTTTATGGATCAAATCTTTATTTGAAATTTGATAATATTTGAAATGGTTTTGTTGGAAAACTAAATTGAATTGAAACTGATGGTTTGGATTGAATTAAAATTGGAAATTTTAGATTTGGGTTTAATAGAATAAATTTGTGAAATGTAAAGAATTAAAGCAATGTTTTATGATTTCAAATGTATGATTTCGAAAGGTTATGATTTTCAAAGTGTAATGATTTCAAGTATTTTGGTTCGAAAGATTTATAACTTTAGAAGTATTATGATTTTTGAAAGTGAATATGTGTTTGAAATGGAAATGAATTTGTTTGACCTAAATTTTTGTTGATTTGGAAATTTGTATTATTTTCTAAATCTATTATTCTAAGAACTTTGAAACTGAATATATGAAATTAGGAAGAAATGATTTGGCAAAATCATATATGATTTTGAAACTAAATTGATATTGAAATGGTTTGAAATTGAGAACCTTGTTTATTTAAATACTTTGATTTGGGAGTTATCTAACTTATATAAAATTGATTTGTATAAGTATGAAGTTGATTTGTAACTATTGATTTGGTAAAGTACTCAATTTGTAAAGTGAAATCTTATATAATCGAAGTCCATATATGTATGATTTGATATACTATTAATTTTGGAAAGTATTCGATTTGAAAATGGAACCTTATATACAATGGACTTTATATAAGTATGATATTTGAAAGTGATTTTGAAAGGTATTATATGATACATATTTTCAAAGCAAAGATATGGAAAGTGCCTTCTGCTTGATATCCGCTTTGTGGCCACACTGTGGATTCATTCTATCGATATTATTCTCTCTGATTTGGGTTTTCCGGATATGATACTCGAGTGTCCATCGAATTCCATGGCGATCTCCATGGTCTTATGTTTGCGACTGCATAGCGTAATTCGCCTAGCTGAGATGGCCTGGGGGTACGGATGTTTTTCGAGGGATCCAGGCGTAACCATTGTGTATCCTGCGATCTATGTAGGTCGTATTACTAGCGAAATCCGCTGGCTGAGATAGCTTAAGGGTACGGATATTTCCTGGGGGATTCAGGCGTAACCATTGTGTATCTGCGGTCTACTAGTCATCGTGGCTTAATTCGCAGGCTGAGAAACCTTACAGGTACAGATGTTTCCTGGGGGACCTAGGCGTAACCATTGTGTATCTGCGATCCATGGTTAGACAAATGTTTGGTTTGGTTGATTTGTTTGAATTGTACTTTCCATATCTATTTTTTTAAAAGGTTTTCTAATATTTTCACTGGGTGTTGAAACAAGTCTATTAAGTACTTGGAGAATTCTAGCCTTGCGACTGATCAACGCATAGCTAGAGTCTGCAGGAACGAAAGTAAACTTGTTAAGACATCGAGTTATAAAAGTATTTTTATAAGGTATTATATAAAGGATATTTTGATCATTTATTTTAATTTTCTAAATTATTTAGAATGTTTTAAATATTGTTTACTTCGAACTATCAAATTTGAATCAAATGACTATTTATCATATTAAATGTTTAAAATGTTATAAATATAAAATTTTAAATTGAAATTATATGTTTTTAAGATAATGGTTCATCCTTGTCTTTTAACCTATTTTTCCTTTTAGCTATTCCTACCTTTTTCCTCTTCGAGAGTCCTTTTTGCATTGTGGAAAGATTGGTTATTTGGCTTATCGTTTAGAATTGCCCGAGAGACTTTCTGGAGTGCATGATGTATTCCACATCTCACATCTTCGCTAGTATCTTCTTGACCCATATCTTTTTGTTCAGCAAACTTCTCTTGATAGTTTGGATATTTATCTTAATCTGACTGTCGAGAGTAAGCCACTTCGTATTGTCAGCAGAGGTACGAAGCAGCTAAGAAGGGAATCTGTTAGTCTGATCGAGGTACGATGGGGTACTGATGATCGAGATTGTACCTGGGAGACAGAGGAGAGCATTCATGCTTCGAATCCGAACTTTTTTCCAGGTACTATTTGTTGTCTATCTTGCTTTTTCTTATTTTCCTTGTTCGTTCTTTTCGAGAACGAAAAGTTTTGAGTGGGGGTGAGTGTAACAACCCAGTATTTTGTGATTATTTTAATTGTATATTTTAATTATTTTAAATTGTATTGTTGATTTAATTTTTTTATTAAAATGAATAAATTTTGTTATTTTAAATATAAATTTTAATTTTGTGTGAATTATAATTTCAAACCTGAATAAATTGTATATTTTCCAAAAATGTGGATTTTGGTCAATCTGATCAAACTTTGACTTTTAAATTTAAAATTTAAATATTTTTATTTTTTTATTTTATATTTTATTATGAAAATATATTAAATTTTAAGAATAATGCTTTTCGTTTCGTTGAAATCTGATTTATATTGTGAAAGTTATGCTTTTTACAATATTGTGTGTACATTGATTAATGTAACAATATTGTTTATTTTAATTTATATAAATAATATTTTTATTTGTCATATCTTATTCTAATTTGTATATATATATGTGTGTAATATGTTATGTTATGTATATATTTTATCTTTTAAATATTTTTAAGTGATGATTGAATTTTTCCAAAGCTTAGTGTATTTATTTTCAATTTTTATAACTTAGTTTCTATTTTAAGCTATTTTCTTAATTCATTTATATTTATTTAAAATTCTATTTATTTATTTTTATTCATTCATTATTTATTTTAGTTTATTTATATTCATTTTATATGCATTTAAAAAATGCAAAAAGAATTTGGAAATATGAAGAGTTTTGACCTTTAATGTACCTTGTCTTTTCACCTTCATTTTTGTCTTTTCACACCAAACAACACATGCATTCAATTGCTAACCTTATCCTCTTTCCTTCAGCCGATCTCCCTCATATTTTCATGCATAAAACTTTCTCAAACTCAAAAAGTTCGGCCTCCATTTCATGAAGAGAAAAACTTTGGTAAAAATATTCGCCTTTTATACTCTTTTCTTCCTTGTTTTGTATGAATTCTTGCATTGCTGCAACCTTGTATGCTAGGACCTTGCTCCACCATCACTATGGCCGCCTCCACCACCACAACCAGCTGCCATCTCCTCCAGCCTACTGTCCATCCATAGCCGTGCACCACCTTGTTGCCAAACTCCACCAAATGTTGCCTTATGCCTTGAAAACTCCATAGCCGAGCCACCCTTTGCTTCACCACTCCACCACACCATCTTGGCCGACCTTTGCATCATCACCACCAGCCACTTACTGACCTGAGACCTCTTCCACATCACCTCATGATCTCACCAAGCCTGACCGTGCTTATGAATGCTTAGGGCTGAACCATTTATGTATAGAAAACCCACTTTAGTTGCCTTGACTTGAGTTGTACATGCCTATACACCTATACTCCTTAATATCCATGTATGGCCGGCCAATTGGACCCACACCTGACCCAAATTCACACCATGGCCATGCATTTCTAACCTATGGCTGAGCATAAGGTTGTTGAAGGCAAGTGCAAGAGTTTTGGTTAATCGTTGTGCATGTATTTCTAGCTTATTCAATGCTTAACTTTGGTTTAAAATTCATGTTGTATATTTTGTTTTGTTTGATATGTGACAAGACAAATAGCTTTGGCTCTCCCATACTCAAATCATAGTCGTGCTTTTGTGCCTTTGTGGATCTCTGTGTTGTGTATTTGCTTGTTATCTCCAGCTTGTAGAGGTGAGTATTTCTCACTAGACATTTCATACTTATATAACTAGTAAATTGACACCATATAAATCTGTAGATTATATTATTATGTTATAACTGTCTATGCTATGATCATATGATGTTCACCCCTGTTTATAAACCTGTCGTATCATCTGTTATTGTTATATAATGTTATTATGTTTATTTATATCAGTTTATCACACTACAAGTTCCCTGTAGAATAGAATCACTATGGGTTGAAATGATACATACCCGAACGAACTTTAGAATTGGGAAAAATCATTATGGGCTGAAATGATAGGCCTGAACGATTTTTATTTATTCTATTTTACTTGGGATTGCGGGTTTGAAATAATAGAACCCGGATTTTTCCTTTGTAAATTAAGGATTGTAATGATATATTATCCATATCATTTGACTTAGGTTAGAAAATTTTATATACAGACCCATGGTTAATAAATATTGTGACGACCAGCCCTTGTCGACCCTCGAAAATCGACACAAAATACGCCACAGTATAATATGCCGACGATCGAGTACCGAGAAAAGACAGATTGTTGAGGAAAAAGAAAGAGGATAGAAGAAAGAAGAAACTAAACAATAACAGAATCTCACAATCGCAGCAGAACAAAATATAATACATTCTATCAGATCTTTACACAAAATGAAAACTATATCTGTTTATATATTACATCATCAGAGTATCACAAACAAACAACAATTATCAACCTGACAATTTCAAACAAATCACAGCAGCGGATATACACAAGTACGGATATTACGTCTCGGTCTCCAGCTCCTCCCGTGCTCCACAGCATCCTATTCTGAACATATAATACTCGGTCTGACCCGAGCATTATAATGAAATAACGCCCGAGTCAGTATGGAATACCAGCTGATAAAAATACACCCAAATTGATTATTAAATTTCAAAAATCCTTTGAAAATCAAAAGCATCTCGTAAGAACACGCCACAAATAAACATGTGCCAAAACATTTATTATAAAATCCTCTGATATTATAATAGTATCTATATACAAATACTTATTAAATAGCCAAAATTGTTACATTTATTAAATTCCAGCTACTAGCCACAATCATGGGTAATACAAACAAAACTCGTAAAAGGCGCGTAGGGAGAATGGATTTCCAACTAATGACTAGGCACTGGGGTACCACCTGTCACAGTACGTGGCCTAGATCACCGTATCGAGGATTACTCCCAATCTCCTGCAACATAAGACTGGGACTACCCCTTACTGGATAATCCCGAGTAAGATCACTCCACGATTGGGAATAGCAACCGCACCACTAAGCCGAATAAAAAGGGACACCTTGACAGGGATGGCCTCACCCTAATGGGCGCTCCCCACATAGCCTTGCTGCAACCCCTGATTTTCAGTCATTCCCGATTGATGAGGCCCGAGGCTAAGCGTTACCTTTTAGAACGTTTCACTTAGAATGCCCATCGTCCACCTGACGATGTTCCGAAAGCATTCATCCATATAAGTCCGACCTGGGTTCGAACGGAACCGAAGGCATAATTCCTACTACATCCATTTTGGAAACATTCTCAGGGTTAGTAGCGACTAGCCCTTGCACTTCACTGCTCCATCTTTGACTCCAAACTCATTTTTCCACGAAAACGTACTAACAGGATCGAAGTGGTTTTCGAGAAATTAATCCTGATCCCAGTCTCTTCGAAACGATCAACGCATTGGCCAATATTGATAGTCGGTGATTTAACTATCAATTAACATCCATAAGCATCCATCGACAATAAATAATTGCCCAAATTATTTATTATCCTTAAAATATATTTGCAAGATATATTTCCATTTTCAACCCTTTTAAAAAAAAAAATCAACCCACACTCTTCTCATGGAAAAAATTCCCATATATCTATTTCCACTGAAAACGTCCAAGTCCAAATACTGTAGATTTAAGATAATTTAAATCACTTTATTCTTGAATATACCTTTAAAGTATTTCAACAAAACTGCTTTATAAAATACAAACTATTTTTCTCTAAAATAAAAGCTAAGCCATACTAAATTTAAAATAAGAGTTATGAAATTCTATACTAGTTTCCAAAAATATTTTAACTAAACCTATTTTTAAAATAAATTATTTCATTAAAATATAAATATTAATCATTATCCTCAAAACATAATACCGATTAACCTTTAAAAATAATTTCTATTATAACTAATTTAATAAATATTTACCTTCAAAATTTATGCAACTTAAATAATAATCTTCTTAAAACATTACTTTAAAAACAAATTTAAACTTTTTAATTTTTAAGTAACGTACTTGGCTTTTCAAGGAACTACACTTCCATTTCAGAATAAACCAAAGAACCTTTTTATAAATCCTGCTTGATTTATCTCAATTCAAATTTACCTTTAAATCCCGTAAATTTCTTACAGAACTTTAAAATTAAACACCTTTCTATTTTTAACACATTTCCCATTTCCTAGAAATCACTCTCCAAAATATATTTAAAATGTTTAAAATATGATTACTAAATTCTTTATGCAAATTATACTTTTGAAATCTATAAAAGTTTCTTGAGTAACTTAAATCAAAAATTTCCTTTTTATATGAAGTTATTATATCAGATATTTATATTAAAATTTCCTTTTGAAAACTTAATACTACTTTACCTTTAAGATAATTAAATACCATAATTACTTAAATAAATGTTTACTTACACTTTAAACAATTAAAATAATATTTTCTTTCTAAAGTATTCTAAAACACATTTTAAACTGCCCATTTATATTTTGAAAGCCTTTCTTTAAAACATACTAAGTTTCCAGGAAAAAGTACACTTCCAATCCTTTAAAAACAATCTTACTATTATTTTTAAGCAATTTGCACTTCTTATAGAAATTCCCACCGGAAACCTATACTGTCAATATTTATCCCCGATAAATATTCCACTACATTTATAAATCCAGTTTATAAATTTTCATTTCACATTTCCTTTTAAATCAAAATTTCAAAAAAAACACTTTAACAGAGTCCAAACCAGTTTCCGAATTTAATTCCTTTAAATTCTTTACATAAAAATTTCTTTTATTTCCTTTTAAACATAATTTATTTTATTTATATTTTATATTCCCAGATTGTATTCATCCAATTATAGCACAGCACAATTTAATTTTCAAACTAATCTGTCACAGTATATAAATAAAAGACATCATCAATTATGAAAATAATTTCTATATTGTGAGGAATCCAGTTGGATCCCTCCAACCTATTTTCCCTGCATCCACAGACATTAGCATAACGGATAAAATATCATATCAGGACCGATAATAATATACACATTCAAACAACCAGTCATTCATTTAAATTTTAACTATTTAAATTAACTGGAAATTCCAAATGTGAGTGAGATTAACTCACCATGAATTTTCGATGAGCGTTCAAATTTTAAATTAAATCGAAATGATTTAACCTAAATTTTTACTTGCTCAGAATGATTCCAGATCTGCACCACAGCAGGCTGCCCGTTGCTGTGATTCAGGTGTCGCCAGTTTTGTCGAATTCAAAGTCCCATCAAGGGTGGAAACAAGCACAAACTTCCCATTATGCGAGAACCTAACAAAGGAAATAGGTGAACTATCATCATCAATCAAAGTCTAGACACAATGCCCAGTCCCAGCATCCCAAACCCTACACAACCCATCACAGCTCCCAGAAACAATCATTCTGCCATCCCTGTTGAAGTCAACAGCGGTAACCGGCTCATAATGCACAGGTAATACCCTTAAGCACTTCCCACTCCTCACATCCCAAACCCTAATAGTCTCGTCAAAAGAACCAGAGGCGATTAAATTTGACTGAGGGTTGAAAGCGCAGCAGAAAGCGAAATTGGTATGTCCGTTTAGGGTTTTGACAAGAGTGGAGGAATCGACGTCCCAAATGCGAACGGTGCGGTCGTCAGAGGCGGAGGAAGAGGCGAGGAGAGCCGTTGGGTGCGAATTTGACGGAGGAGACTGATTGGGTATGATAGGTAAGGGTTTGGTGGAGGATGTAATTTGGGGCGGAAGTGCTGCTTAACGTTTCGTGTTTGTCACCATTAGTGAAGACGAAGACGGCCATAGGGTACAAATGCAAGCGGCGGCTACTAAAACACTAGGGTCTCGGCCAACGTGTTTATATACGTTATTTAATATTAGTTTATTAATATTTTCCCCCAATTAACAAGATTTCAAACGAACTCCAAATTAAACATGCTGCCAGGCGATTATAAGGTTTTACTTGTATTCCGAACACAATGTAATGTGTTTCGAAGGCTAATTCGATCATATGCGCGAGTTACGGAAATAAATGATCAATTTTAAATTAAATCAATTAAAATAGTATCTATGCGTTTTGACCTGTCACGGTCAAACAACAACTCCAATTACTACGAAAATTGAAATCCGATAATAATTAACTATTAAGGATCCAATAGAACTGGTTTCGTCGAATTCTGCGACTGTGCCCGGAAGGCTATCTTAACTCGTCGATTAATTTGAACGATTTTCAAAATCATCGAAATCACTTAAAATTTCACCTTTAAAATTTTACTAACTCGATAATAAATTATATAGAATTTATAATCACATTAGAAATCATTTTGATTCATTTCGAATCAAAATCTGATTATTTACATTATTATAATATTAAATCCCGTTATTAAATTAATATAAAAATTCCAAATTCAACTTATCGACCGTTGATTCCATCCAAAAATTCAATCTTAAAAATCAAATCAAACAAGACCAAAAAGAAATCTTATAAACCATTTTCATAACCATTTACATCTAGATTTACTAATTATCCCAATTCCAAATATTAAATTATTACTATTATTCAAATCTAATTGAATAGCCATATTTGAAATGTAACTAATTTCATTAATTTAACCAAAATCTTTTTGTTTCAAAACCAAATTATAATTCACATTTAACATTTAAAATGAATTAAATGTTCAAATCTAACGACCAAAATTCCGGGTCGTTACATATATGTTTTTCTAAATTTTTTAAAATATAATAAAAATGTAAATATTATGATATTTTGATTAAAATTTAATTTAAAAATGATTTTTATAAAATATTTGTGATTTTATACAAGTTAAATAAACAAAATAAATAAATGGTAAAGTAGAATTTGAGATATAAGTAAATTTTGGGATTTATGATTTTGTTTTTAAATGAAGTTTAAGTTAAGTAAGAAAATATGATAATTTGATTTAAATTTAAATTGATTTTGTAAAGGGTTATTGATTTTCTTTAAATTAAAAATAGTTAAGTAAATAAATGTCTAAAACTTGAAATTTGAAGTATAACTTAACTTGAAAAATGTGAAGTGTTTTAAAAATAAAAGTTAAGTTAAGAAAATAAAATAAAATGGAATTTAAATAAAATTATGAAATTGTAAAATTAATTAAAATGTTATAAAATTTTACATTTATTTTATAAGCGAATTATTAAAGATTTGATCATTATTTGTGAAAATTTCACTTTGTAAAATCATAAATTAAGGGATATTTAAATGATTGTTTTTAAAGTGAGAAAATATGATTTTTATAAGTTAAAATGTATTTAAATAAATTTCAATTGTTTATGAAATTGTAGTGAAAGTTTAGAATTTAAATTGACAGCATTCCTGAAATGCTATCATTTCTAAAGTTAAAGATATTACAGCATTTTGTAAATGCTGTAATTGTGCTGTAATTGATATAAATGAACTAAATGGCTAAAATGAACTAAGGGCTATTACAGCACTTTGTAAGTGCTGTAGTTGCTGAATTTAACTAAAGTTTTCTTTGAAATCTAAAACCTATTACAGCATTTGAAATGCTGTCTTTTGCTAATTGAATTATTTTTTAACATAACTTTCCATAGCATTTTTTAAGTGCAGCGAAAGTTGAATTTTCACTGTTTTAATAAATTTAAGTGAATAAATGAATTCTGAAAATGGGCAAATTTTGAGAATTGAATATTTGATTATTAAATATAATAACTTCTTTTTTTAAATGATTTAAATGGAATATTTTAAATTGAAATATTTTGAAATGTGATTTGAAACGGTATTTAAATTAAATAAAATGAATGTGGTTTTGGAAAAATATGATATTTTGATATTTTGAAATGGATTTGAAATGATATTGAATTGTAAAATGATATTTGATTTTGAAGTATAAAATACCATTTTGGAATTTTAATCATAGGATGTATTTAAATTTATGGTTTAACTGATCCCTATAGGATGGGGGATCCCAAGCATCCTTTAAGTTATTGTGCTACTACAGTTCACTTGAGTTGATTTACATTATATAAGTATGTATGTCCTGACTCGAGTGTTTTGTGTTTTACTTTACGCTCGGGTCAGCCTGGGTATTTATAGCTTAGGTTTGGATTTCTTTTCTGGAGCTAGAAATCGCTGGAGATTCTGCTTGTCTAGTTATCTATTCTCTTTCAGTTTCAGTTGTTCTATTTCAGCTCTGGTATTTATAAACTTCTATGTATTTGAGATTTCTATTGTATATGTTTTTTCCAAACTGATGTTATGTATTTTTTTTGAGAGTTGTTATAGTAGCTTCATGAACTACTATAGTATTTTAATTTCCGCTGCGACTTATTCTGATATTTCTGTGTTTGTGATACTGTGATTGTATTTCATTTGCTTCAAACTTATTTAGAATGCGGTATTTTGAGCAATTCAAGTCCGGCATGTGTGGATGCGAATGGCTGAAAATAACGGATTGTTACATTATCCTTTAATTACTCCTCATTAAGTAATTCCCTTTAATCAATTACATCCAGCAATTATACATTAATTACCTCACTAGGTAATTATACTTATTAATCTCATTAAGTATTTATACTTAATTAGTCACCAAGAGATT
The DNA here is from genome assembly GCA_030765085.1 of Allium cepa. Taxonomy (NCBI): domain Eukaryota; kingdom Viridiplantae; phylum Streptophyta; class Magnoliopsida; order Asparagales; family Amaryllidaceae; genus Allium; species Allium cepa. The sequence continues at coordinate 1,042,450,350 of CM060941.1, read as the reverse complement.
ATCTTTAATTAATTAACAAATTAATTACAATTGGGTAATTTATCCCTTAATTACCATTAAAACAAATTAATTAAATCTTTAATTACAAATTGATTAATTCTTTAACTATTAATCAATAAACCTCAATTATTAATTAATGTAACTTAACTACAAATTAATTACTTCTTAATTACCAGTTAATTAGTCCTTAATTAACAGTTAATTAACACTTAATTAATCTTTAATTATAGATTAATTATCTCTTAATTATTAATTAATAAAACATAATCATTAATTAATAAAACTTAATTATGTATTTCTTAATTACCATTTAATCAACCTCTAATTACTTGATTAAGTAATTTCTAATTACAAATTAATTAATCTGTAATTATAAATTAATCAATTATAATCATTAGTTAATTAAATTAATTAATATTCATAATTAATTACTTAATTAACCCTTTATACTTAATTAATTAAGCAAATTAATTATACTTAAATTTCTTAATTAACTTAATTAATCTCAAATCAATAAAACCATAATTATCTTAAGATAAAACTTTATCTTATTTATGCCTTAATTATCATTACAATATTTTATTTTATTTAAAAAATAACTTTACTTAATTAAATCATTAATTAAGTTTTAAAATACTCATACAACATGATAAATTAAAGTTACAAATCACAACTTCCTTTAAATGCTTTAAATTTTATCAAGTGGTAGTTTTTTTGAAAAAAAACTAATTTCAATTTAAACTTTAAACTTGCTTTAATAAAATCTTTAAGATTTCATTTCTTCTTAAGTTTTTAAAATGACTTTAACTTTATTTAACAAAATTTAAATTAAACAAAGTTTTCAAAACTTCTTAAACAATGTTAAAGAAAACATTCATTTTTATAAAGAATAATGTAAAAACAAGATTCATTTCAAAATTTTAAAACTTACTTTATTTAAATTTTAAACCTGTTTTATAGAAACCTTTTTAAAACTTTTGAAAACTATTTTTAATCATACTTTAGGTCTAACCGGATCATCACCCGAGAAACACCCGAGTTCCTCTTCTTCTCTTTCATTTTCAAAAACTTAAATTCATTTTTAAGTTTAAAATCTGAAGGCTTAACCCCCATAATTTACTCGAGTACTAACTCGAGTCACTACCCCAAAAACCCCATTCTTCTCCCGAGCAAAACTCCTACCCAAACCACCACACAAACCACTGACACAACTCGCCTGTGCACCTGCACCAATGCCAGAATCACCTTTGGCCTCCGATGATCCCTTCAGCACACCGACCCTCACCGTTGCAACCCTTCCACACCATCAGAACACTCGCATAAGTCAAAAATCGAAATCGAGCATTCCAGTAGAAAACTGGAAACAGACCCATGCCAAAAAACATCTCGAACGGCCAACGTCGATCACCGGAAAGCTAGAAACTATGGCCACATCTTCCAAATCCTTCCACGCTGCTACTCCCCTAATACGATACTACTCGATGCATAAGAGACGCCTCCACGACCATACTTCCAGACCCGACCAAATCAGGTTTAAAAACCTAAATCTCCTCCTCAACGTCGCCTCGACGATCTAGAACACTTCCGGGCATTTTTCCCAAACAGCTCGCAACTCCATCCACCTCCAAAAGAAAATTTGAGACCTCTCTTCTACCAGATCACCAGAGGTTGCCTCAAAATCAAATCCCAGACATTCCTAAATTACAAACTCAAAACATTATTAAAAATCGGGATTTTAGTTTTAAAAATCGGGATTTTAGTTTTAAAAATCTTAACTTTCAAAATGGATTCGAATTATAATCTTGAAACAACAAACTATGATGTTTGAAATTTACATATTTTAAATTTTTTCTATAATTCCCAATTTCCCAGAGAAGCTTTGCTTTGATTTACTTAAAACTATTTTTAAGATGCAAATCTTGTTAAAACTAACAAGTTTTGTTTAGAACCCATTGCCTAAAATGAATTAGAGGAATGGAAAATGATTTTTGAACAGATCTAATGCCTGTAAGCCTGGAAACAATTTCATACGTCTGATTTTCAGACATGCACAGCCAATTCACTCACATACGTACATGAATTTAAACAGATTCAAGAAAATTTCCAACCTACTTTAACATATTTCAAACAACGGCTAAATCCATATTTTAAAGGATTTATTCACATTTTTTAAAATATGAATAGAGCTAATCAGTTTACATAACATGCATATTTCATTTCAGACATATAATTCATCATCATGCAAACAATATATATCAAATATTGATGATTTATTCAAGCAACCAGATTTAAGATAAAATACAGTTGAGTTTACTCACCTTTTTTCAAAAAGCAGAGAGTTGAAACTGGGTTGAAACTTTGAAAAACTGGAATGAACTTCAGATTTGAATGATGCTTGAAAAAAACTATGCTTGAACTTGATTCTTGTTTAATTGATGCAGGTTAAAACTTAATTGCTGCTGATAGCATTGATAATCCAGGTTGCATTTGAAACTTGTATCTTTATTACAGGTTTAGTAATTGCTTTGAGAACTTGTTTACAGGTTTTCCTTGTTTGGAAATGAGATTAGAAAGAAAATAGAAATGAAAGATGTATGCTTATATAAACTAATTTATGGTTTATTAAAAATCAAAGAAAATAAAAATAAGATTTGTGACACTTGTCTTCCACCCTATTTAATTTCTTAACACATGTTATCAAGTGAATTTATAAGGTAACACATGTATTATTGCATTTTTATTTATTTTTAAATTGATTTAAAAAGCTTTTATATAAATTTCCTAATTAATTTGTATATTTCTAAATTAATAAATGCTTTTGTAAGTTTATAAAAATAAAACCTTTAAAAGAAAATAAAAATAAAACCAATCATATCTTAAATAAAAACATACATAGTGTATTTAATTCATTTATAAATGTAAATACAAATCTTTTGTATTTATTTACTATTTAAATAAATACTTTCATAATTTATATAAATAATATTCTTTAAGGAAAAACAATATAAAAAAAATTATATTCTAATGAAAACTTTATATCCAAACTATTTCAGAATAATTATTCTTTAAATTAAATTTAAATCCAAATATTAAATTCAAATTCAAATTCAAAAAAATCCAATTTAAAATCAACTTGAACATATATATATATATATATTAATTTAAACAAACACATTATTAAATTTTGAAAATAGTAATTCTATTTTTTAGAAAAATAACTTAAATAAATTTATATACATATACATCTAAACAATATTTATCTAAATTTGAAAATAATAAGTCTATTAAAAATCTATTTATAAAATAACCAAATTAAATTTGTAAAAATAATTATTCCATTTTAAAAAATCTATTTATAACTATCATTAAAAAATCATCACATTATTATTATTTAAAATAAAAATTTTACCAATTTTAATTAATTTAATAAGAGAGATTATCACATTTAAATTGCTTGAAATTTCAGGATATCATAAAATGTTTTGTGATATGATTAGGTTGAATAGTGATAATATGGTTATCTATCGAGATGAATTGCTATGTAAAGTGACACCCTATATTTAAAGTTTGAATTGTATTTCACTTGAATAACTTGGTTAAGGTGACATTGGATTCGAAGAGACCGGGGTCGGGTATCAATAATACCTAACACCACTTCGATTTGGAATCTACAGTAATTCTTTATCGATTTGTTATGTGAAATCAATAGGCTGGAATGGAAAAATATGGACCATTGAAACTATGTAAAGATACTTGGGATTTGATTTGTGAAATAAGTGTTGACTATAACGAGTTATGAACTCGTAGTAAGGTATGAGTTACCTCGGGTTTTAAGTAAGTTTTATGCAATAGTATTTCTTGTTAGATGGGTTTACTCACGCTGGTTTCCAGCCTGACTTGGGTGTTACTTTGATGTAATGCTCGGGTCTGACTGAGTAATAAGATTTTCAGGTTAGGATGTTTTGGAGCTCAAGTGGCGAGCTGGATGGCAGGAACGTATGGAGTTTACCACTGTGTATTAGAATTGAATTGATAGTAATATGGGATAGGTTAATTATAACTGTCCAATTTATGTGTATATAGTTGTAACTCTGATGTATTGAATGTAAAGTAACAATTTCAGCTTTCTTTTTAAATGCTATTTTGTGATACTATATTTTGATCCGCTGCGAAATGTGAAATGCTGTTGTTGTCCGTTCTTCTTCTTCCTTCTTTCTTCTTTTCTTTAACAATATGAAATTTTCGACGTTCGATTGCTCAGCACTTCTACCGTGGACGTATTAGTGTCGAATTTTCGAGGTCGAAATTTTGGGTAGTTACAATTTGATACACAAGTAGTATGTTCATGATAAGTTCACGGAATAGAAAACAAAAGTAGAAAATATAACATGTAAAGGAAATGAAATAATTTGATTTGATCGAACTGATAAGTTTATTGGGAATGAGTTTCATATGTATTAAAATGAATAGGATTCAAACTCAAAAGTCACACCTCCCCATGATACATAATGATCTATTGATAAGGAGTAATCAGACTTTGTTATATGAAGAACGATTGATGATGAGCAAAGTTGAGTTAACTTCTTTTGTCTATAAGGATGTGTACTTAATTAGTAAGTACATATATTAATTTTGATATCATCTAAAGCATAATTTACAAAATTATATAAGATATGAATTGAAAGGAAGCCTGATCTTATATAGTTTAAGATGTAAGGTTGAAATTTATGTAGTGAGATAAGTTTGGTAAACCCAAAACAAAATTTGTTTTACGAAATCATAAAGGAAGTTCATAAAATGTTTTTGAACGCCTATTCTATCTTACTATGAAATAGTAGTTTTTTCAAGAAACACCACCTTTGAGATGAAGGAATTTCTTCCAAAAATAAGTTGTAGTACAATGGACTTAGATATGATCCAACGTTTCTAACATAGAAATTGATTACATAAGATGAAATAAAATTAACCAAACTAAAACGGACACAACTCATTAGAATGTCTATAAATGGTTCCCATGGATTAGAGAGAAACCATGAGTTTCTAATCAATGTTGAAAAAAGAATTTACTCAGTTGTCAATAATACATGAAGAGTATTGATGGGACGGTCCACCTCCTCGATACTCAAAAATCAACAATAATTCATCCTTGGTATTCACGTACCATAAATCTAAGTACCAGAGAGGCAGATTATTATGGGGTAAAGAAAAAATAAAGATAGAAGACAAGACAATAATAAAATATCACATCATATTCAACTCATAATCATACATATCATAAGCTTCAAATTGCTCCATCAGAGTTAATACAAATCCAGCTGGGAAAGTTATAACGGCCTATCCTTACATATGCTGGTAACTACACAATACATAACATAGCGGAATAAATATGTGCTTCTACATAAGATCCAAAATGCTCCATGCTCCATTCCAAAATGCTCCAAACTTTCCTAACTACTTAGCTGGCCGAAGAAATAGGGCACCCAAAGTTTAAAGGCAAAAGAAAATAAACTCCGGTTCAGTCATGGGACTGGTGTGAGAACCCAAAATACGACGTTTGAAAACAAAAGGATATCTCATATGACCACGCCAAACACGGAACATGCTTTTATGTTATGACAACTAAATTTTTAATTACGTGAAATTAATGGATATTATCTTTAATGACATTCTTTGAAAAACATTTTCAAATAAACTTATTAATCTTAGCCGAAATTGTTACATTGTTAAATTCCAGCATACTAGGCTTACAATCAAGTTCGAAGGCACTTATCGGAGAATGGATTCCATACAACGACAAGGTAAGGGACTACCTTCTAATAGTACACCTTTAGAGGGATGTACCTAGAGTCCAGATACTGAACGCCTAAACCAATCCTAGACCGGTCTACCCCTTATCTGGATAGTATCGAATATGTCATCATCCTGGTCGTTACCTACCTTTAACGGGATCCCGAGTCATACATTCACCACATACTTAGACATGTGTAGAGTAATCTAGAAGGATGATGACATCTCCTAATTGGAAGCGACCCACTTAGCCTTGCTGCTTTTACCCTGTTTTTGTCATTTTCGGGCGATGAGGCCTGAGGTAAACGATTAGCTTTTCACATAGCACATCTTCTTCACTTTGAATGCCACATTGCCATTCCACATTCACATAACTAATATCTGCAAACGTATAACTCCTAAGCTCATACGTCTCAGGAAAGAGTGTTAAGCTAAGAGAAGGTGTCTTCTCCGCCACCAAACCGATATACTTTTATAGAGATCACTTATTGTGATTTGGAATGCAATGTCAGACATTCATCCATACAAGTTCGTTCTAGGACCGAAAGAAACTAAAGATTCTCTCCTACTCATCAGTAGCGCGAAGTTCTTGCATTAGAGATTTAACAGAGCACTGCTTCCACCATATGATATGGTAATTTTCACCTTGAGGGACTAGTGGCAGACAGCCATATCATGAAGATCTCTATCTTCAAAGTCATTTGTCTTCAAACAAGTTTTACTTCGAACGTAGATTAGTTCAAAGTAGTTTTTTGGATAGGAATCACCCAAATCCGACCTCGGTTCCTTCGAATCCAATCATCGATAAAAATGATGTTTTATAAGTAGATGATTATTGGTTAATTGATCCATTCCTCTTTATCAAGATATCTTCGAGAGATATATATTTTTAGAATCTTCTACGGAATCATTTAAACCTCTCTTTTTGAATATTTCTCAAATCATTTTTAAAGAGTATCTTTGAGAAAATAGGATTATAGAAATCACTCTACTTTTATTCACCATCTACTTCCAATTCAACAAGTACTATGGGCAGAATAATGGTCAGATCACCTTTTAAATTCCACGAATAGGACAAGTTCCCTCTTCGGATTATAATAATGAGTATAACAAGATTATTTCTATAAAATCCAAGTTGAGCATCCGGCCTTTCCCATCGATCTGTTCCACCCCTCGTCTAAAAGATAAGATGAAGGCTAGGTAAGTTTAGGCCACCGGTTACTCCATTCCTAACCTTACTTACACACCTTGTTTTACCGTTTAGCTCTCGCGGGTGGGACAAATGTAATAGTCGTTTCTGCATACTCATTTTTCCTTTTTAAGTCTTTAAAGTAATTTAAATTGTTCAAATATCTTTTTAAAATACTTTATTATTTACTTAAAAATGTTTACGAAGGATAATAATTGTCAAGTTTTAACCTTTATTTCAAAAGTTATAGAAAAGCGTTGCGAAAAAGTTGTTGCAAATAGTGTTTTAAAAAGCTATATTCTTCAAAATGACTTTTATGTCATTTAGAAATCCATATTTTAAAATTATATTACTTTTATAGCATTTTAAAAGATTTTTAGAATTTATTTCATATTTTTAAAACATTTAAAATATCAATTTTAAACTTTGGTCACTTCGCTGCAAAAGCGCGATTTTTCTAGAAAATTGTTTTGGGCATATTTTAAGTCTACTAAATAAAATCTTGATTTTCTTTTTTTATTTGAAATATATGAATATAATAGTCCGGAAGTTCTTATCTCAAAGAATTCCAAGCTGAATTTCATTCCGTATACTTTTTTCAACTTTTCGACGTGAACCGCCGTTACGCGACGAGCTTAGTTTTGACATATTTCATGTTTTTTCATTCAAACTTTGTTAAACAAGTTTATATGTTTATAAAACATTTTTAATACATTTTTAATCATTTTAGAGGGCATTAAATGATTCCATATCACTTTTCAATTTATTTTGGAAAGTGATTTCCGTGTGAATAAGTGTTGTGTATATCGTGACTTGTTTCAATATTTACACGCAAAAAACAACATATAGAAATTAAAATCATAACCAAACATCCAAACAAACATATCACAGCATCACAACCAAATATATACATATAAATTAGGAGTTCTCACTTTGTTTGATTTTGGCGAACGAAAAATCGGCTATAGCTTCGCTACTCGTTGTTTTTCGCTCACGAATCTTTGCGGACTTGGACTCGAATGGCTCGATTTGGCTTCGGTGAGGCTAGGAGTGCTCAGTCTTGGTTTAATGGTGGAGGCTAGGGCTGTGTGTGAAGGAAGAGAAATGAAGGGGTTTTGAGGTGGTTCGGCGGAGTTTTGTTGATATTTTTCATTGTTTTATTTTTGAGAATATTTTGGCATTATTTAACTATGAAAAGAAGCTATTAAAGAGTGGAATAAAAACTTAAGAAAGGAAGAAGAAGTTGTGTAAAAAGTGAAGAAAGTGGATGGCTATTTATAGAAAAAGTTTCGCAGTAAAATAATATTTTGTAAAAAGACCAAATATCATTTTCTTATACTTTAAGCAAACTAACACTTAACATCACATTTCTCTTTATGTCATTTTCACTTAATGTAATGACCCGAAATTTTGGCTATTTGAAATTGGAATATTTAATTGATTCTAAATATTTTAAAAGTTAATTTTTAACTTGAGTTTCAAATATAACTACTTATTTGACAATTTAATTATTGAATCTTAGTTAAAATATTGAATCTGGAGTTCCAAGCTTGATAAAAATAATTTAATGGCTTATAAAATTTATATTAATAATAATGAAGATAATAAAACTTTCTAAACCGAATTTAAAAGTGATTTCTTCAGTTTTAAAAATATATTGTTTGAATTAACATTCAAAAATAGCCTTCCGGGCAAAGTTTTGGAATTCGACGAAGCCAGTTCCATTGGATCCCTAATAGTGTATTATTATTAGATTTCAAATTTCATAGCTTTTGGAGTTATCGTTTTATCGTATGGGATATAAATACGCTGGAATTCATATCGAAAATTCAATATAGTAATTGGGTTCAAAAAGCTATCTTCTCCATACAATCGATTTAGGACTCGAAACCTTTTCCATTGCATTCGGAATAGGGGTACATTATGAACGCCTAGTGGCACGCCTAGATAGGGGACTGAAATTTTGAGTTGTGTAATCGAGATAATTTGACATTTCAAATAAATATATTGTCTAGTCAGCCTTTCTTTTCACCTACAATTCCATCTTTTCAGTCAACACCACTGTTCATAGAGTCACCCTAGTGTAACGTCCGCCTTTTCGTACGCTTTAAACCGACGATAAACCACACACGTCAGAATTAAACCATACAGAATGGCGGATTGTTATGGGGTAAATAAGAAAAAGAAGGAAGAAATAAAACAAAACAGAATCTTACAGCGGAATGATAAAATATAAAACCAAATATATAGTTCATGAAGCTGTTTTACAAAATATTTGATTATACTTATACAATACATATCAGAGTTACACATACCATAGTATGATAATTAATGCAGCAGAACAGATGTGATTCAGTGGACTAATATAATATATAATAGTAATAAAATCTTCGCCTTCGTCCTCCAGAAGTAAGATCTTCAAATCCTGAATTTCTCAGGCTGACCCGAGCGAATTGAAAAGACAAAGCACTTGAATCAGAACTAAAAGATCTTATGTAAGTTAAATCAACGGTAAAATATGAGTGGAATGGCGTCAGAGACGTTTACGGGATTTGACATCTCCTATCCAGTGTCAAACGTGAGTGCAGTAACTTAAGAGATGCTCGGGATTCACATCTCCTAAGGATCCGTTAAACTATTTACTATGTAGTAATATTTCGCTATTATAATAATGTCTATAGTAAAATAAACATAGTTTTAAATAGCGTTAAGGAGTGACCCAATATTCCCCTTAACACGTAATAGTCCCAGTAGTTCATCCAATATTATAGTCCCTCCTAATCGGGAAGCCAGCAGAGGATACCACACGGGCTACGGGAGAAAACCAAACTCGTATAAGGCGCGATAGGGTAGGTGACACGGCACAACTAGGCAATGCAGGGTAGATATACCAATTGCTATCCGGACTGGTGGTAACGTGTAGCACGCAGCTACCGCCCACCTCGAGCCACACCCCCAATTAAAAAAATCAAAAGTGGCCACTGAATCAATCCAAAAGTCAAAGTATAATATCGAAGGGATGTGTCCGATCAAAGGTGCTACCTCATTGGCCCGAGAATCGCTCATGTTTTAGCCACCTTATGCCAACTCACGGGAGTCGAGTCCGTGTATTTACCTCAAAGGAAACGCCACCGCCATCCTACTTCATTCTGGAATCTCCACCGCGTACACGATTGTTAAAGTGGTTTTCGAAGTTGGCAGAGAGTATGACAACTTCCGATCCCGGTCGTTTCAACAACCAAACGTTATTATAACACCGCGGTCATTTCAAAATAATTATACATCAAAACCAGGATATAATATTTATTTCAAAACCATATAAATACGATATAATTTCAAATTTAAAAACCAAATCAATATGATATTCCTTTTATTTCAAATCAATATAATATCATTTATTTCAAATATATTCCCTTTTTAAAATCATAGCACTTCCAAATTTTATACTTCAAACCAAACATTTGAAATTTTTACACCTTTAAAACATAATGCCATGAAATTTATAACTTCAAAACACTTCAATTTCTATAAACATTTCAATTTTGATATATTTCAAGGCTTAAAATATTCCAAAATTTCAAAACTAAATTTGATAATTTCGATTCAACAAATAAATTTCCTATTATTTAGTTTTGAAATATTTTATATAATAAACCCCTTATTATTTAAATAAAACTCAAATTTCAAATAACTATATATTGCCTTCAATTCGTTATACTTGAAATAATCATTTAATTCACCTAGACCCAAAAATCAAGTTATAATAATTATACCCTTTAAAATTCCCAATTTAATAAATCTCCCATCAACCCTTTTTGAGTTTAATTCACAAATAAATTCAATTTCATAAAATCTCATATTTATCTCAATTTCAAATCAGATTTTATTTGAGTAAAATTCTAAAATAATTTGATTCAAATCAATTTCCTATTTATCTTCCCATCTTAATTGTATTTAAGGCAATATAAACTCTATATACAAAATAATTTAAATAAATACTTTAACCATATTATATCTTAACAAAATCAAACTTTATTATTAAACTTCTTTAATGCTTAAACAATTTTATACATAGCTTAAACAAAGAATTTAACTATATATAAAAGAACATTTATAAAATATCCAAATCAATATCTCATAAAATCATATATTTCTTTACAAAACCATAGAATCATTTCAAAATATTTTTATATATAGACCTCGGTGTATGTATATAATTTTCTATCCTATGGTCAAGTGATACAGATATTTATCATTCCAATCCGTAATTTAAAAAGAAAAATTCGGTTATATATCATTTTAAACCACAATCCCGAATGAAATAAAGTGCACAACACTTTGTAGTTTATAACGATATAAAATACAACATCCATTCATCTAATATCAATCATCAACCATTAATCACAATCATCATCCAATTCGAACAATAGCATCAATATATAACGGATAATAAACAACAGGTATCAACTAGCAGTTTATATTCAATAATAAAATAAATGAAAATTTAACAGGTAGTTTATATGCAATAAATAAATTAAATAACAATTTAATTCAATTATATTCAATTTAACCGAGATGATGATCAAAAATACGCCCAACAGTCATAAATAATTTTCTAATCACATCCTAAATAAATTTAACAAACATAAGAAATTTTAGAAGTTGTGAGTGAGTTAAAACACTCACCTTTGAATTTAAATTGAATTTAAATCTAATTTAAACCCAAAAATTGAACAGTCTCCAAATCCTTCCAAACCAGCGCCAAAATGTCCGGAATCCCAATACGAACCTAGCGGAGAAAACCGCATGAGAATTTGATCACATATGCAAAAGTTATAGAAATTAGAATATTTGAAAACAAAATTTTTAAATGAAATAAAATAAAAGAAAAATAGGTCACCAACACGCCACGTCAACAACATGCGTTCTATCCTCCATCTCCCAGTGCCCTAACGCACTCTCGAACCATCAGAACACGGAGCCTCCACCTCGAATTTCGACAACCGCCGCCCCACAGATCGTTATCGACGCGATCTAACACCTTCGAGCACCTTCCCATCAACGGTCGACCCCACCTTAGTCCACGAGATCGCCCAATGAATCACCGGCCGCCACTTAAATGTGAACCCTAAGCAAATTTTTCCACACGATCAGACCGTCAAAGTGCCAAACCAATGATGCCGATGGACTACGCACCTCAATCTCCACAAAACCCAGAAAGGATTTCCCGATCAGACGAAGTTCATCGTCGAGCGATGAACGGCCGAAAATAAACGATCAAAATCTGAAAAATCGGTGATTCGAACAAAAAAAATTACGGATCTATGATGCGTCCATCGAGAGCTTCGATATATAATTTTTCTAAATTTTTTTGGGGAGTTTGAAATTTCGCTTCGATTTTTGAATTGCAATTGGATTTGGAATTGTCTGCCATTGAAATGAGAAGGTGAAGAGGAATTGTATGCATAGACAATTGAGAAATAGAGGTACGCTAGGGTTTATAATAGGGTATATATAATCAAGGTTGAAATAGAATAGATAGACCCAATTTATAAAAGCGTTGAACGATGAATGGCTCGAAAAGCCCGTTCTGACTCCAGAACGAAATTGTGTCAACCCATATACCAAAATAAATGTTTTAAAATATTAAAATGCGATGGAACATGATTCACGTCCAAATTCCATCGTATGAAGAAGTTATGCTAAAATCAATATTTTTCAAATTGATTTCAATTGATTTCAGTTAAATCGATTTCAAGGCGTTTCGCATTCGTACGATCAAATGACAAGCCCGATCGCTACGAAACTTAAAATATTATAATAATTCACCGTTACGGATCTGATGAAACTGGTTTCGTCGAAGTCCGAGTCAGCGGCCAAATTGGCTAATTTTCCAGTTAATTAAATAAATTAAAAATAAATTAATTAAATCACATTTCAATTTCAATTCTAAAATTGACAATTCTTATCATTTTTATATTTCCAAATCATTTACACTAATTTACCCAACTTTCAATGTCAATTTAGAGTAGATTAATTTATCAATTTCAGTATTAACAAAACTTTCATTAAATTCAGAAATTATAATTTAATTTCCAAAAATTCTATTAAATTTACTTTCATTCTATTTTTAAATTCATTATTATCAACTGGATGAAATTTAACATTGGATTCAGCATCTATAACATTAATATCCTTACATTCCACCTTCATTTCAATTAACGCAATATTTAATTTCATTTAATTGTAATTAATCCAATTATTAAATTTAAGTTAATAAATCTTTATTCTTACTCCTTTTATTACTTTACTATACTCTAATTTGGCAACTCCTAAACCTCTTACTACATTTCCCATTAATGTAACATTTCAATAGTTAATTTCATTTAATTGCCATTAATCCTATTATCCTACATTAAATTACAAATATTTTGACAAAACTTTATTTTGCATTCCTTTTATTCAACCAACTGTCATTTTATATATAAAATTAACATTATTTTCGATTATTACTTTAATTTACATTTACAAAACGTTAAATTTAAATTTATTACAATTGATTACCGAAGTTTATTTAACACCTTAAATAAATAAGCAACCTATATTAATTGCCAACTATTTGCTTTTAATTGCATTTGTAAGTTCGTTACTTATCAATCCAGATTATAATTCCATATATAACGCTAAATTTATTTCATTACATTAATATATGCCTATCTACAACTTATTTTGAATAAATATTACCTTTCTAAATGTGTACTTCTATCAATTGAACACATTAATTAAGGTTTTAAAACCAATTAATGAATTTACCTTAATTCCATTCTTATACCATTTTATTACTTTACATACATTACGTATTAATTCATCAATAAACATACTTTGAACTTATTTCCCAATTCACCAATTTACTACCTTAAAATAAATTTACGCTTCTATTAAATTTACATCCACACTTCCGTTACTACATTTATTTTCATTAAAGTAATATTTAATTAACTTATTTGTAATTGACGAATTAACCGGTAACAACCATTTGTCACCATTATATCCTTTATAATACTTGTATGTTCATTCTCCCCAACCAATTACCACCTATTATATTATAACTTTACAATTTTAAATAAATTCATTAATTGTCATTTCATTCACCCTATTAATTATTAACCTTAATCAGCATTGCTACGTTTTAATTCACTTATTATTTCATTGATAAGTTACAAAGATTTATTTCTCCAAATATTAAATCATAAAATCTTATTTAATTTACCATTGCTACATTTCCTTTTTAACGTTTTCTTTATTATAATTATAAAAATATTATTTCTTTCTCAATTTAATTACAAAGATCCAATTAAATTAACCAATTATATCTATTACAATTTCCGGGTCGTTACACCTAGTCTACAGGCCTGGCTCCTTTTACACATTTCCTTCTCTCATATTTTAACAGTACACGTAGCCGATTATAGTAAGATAAAAGAAAAAAAGAGGGGCGCGCTACCTCTTTTAAAAGAAAAAAAAGCCACGTTCCCTCTCTTCCTTATTTTATAACAGAACGAAGATACGAAAAGGTAAAAAAGGAAAAAACACAGCAGCAAATAATGGTCGTGATTTCGAATTCGAGACCAAGTGATTTAGGCCGCTTAAAATCATGGAAACACACTCGCGAGCTCGTATAGGGTCAAGCTTCATGTTCTTCGACTCAATGGTTACTGTGACAACAAGCTTGGAATGCGAATTTTTTTCCCCAACCGAATTAGGGCTTCAGGTATGGGGGCTGTCGAGGTGGAGGTAGGCTAAATTGATGGCAAGTTGATTTGGTGATGAGAAAAGCATCAGTAAGGCAAGTTTGGAATGATGTAATGGTTATAGTAGAATCGCGATGCTGTTTTAGGTGGTCTGATAGCTTCAGGGCATGACGAGGTTGCACGTTTAGTTGGGGGTCTCGTGTTCCATCTTATGGTGATGGGAGGATGGAGTGAGTGAAGAGGAAGCTAAGGGAGAAGTTGGTGGATCAATTGGTGCATGGTGGAGTGACAGCGAGGAAGGGTAGGAGGACATCATTGGTTAGTCGCGTACAGGTAGAGTGATTTTTTTTCATTGGAGTAAGAAGAAGAATAACAACATAGTTTGTGGGCCAGTTTTCTTATGTGAGTTGGACCAAAGTTGCTCGTAAATGATTTGTTTTAGTAAATAAAATTAGTGTATTAGAATTTATTATATTTTGATTTGGTAATTAAAAATATAAAATTAACTTACCTATTCAAGCTCCGTACAAGATGTCGTCCGTCGCGTTGGAATCATGTTGTCATCCTCTATGCCATGGATTCGAACTACTTGAATTTGAAACTAGTTGAATATGGAGCTATAGTTGAACGTTTTTCGACTATAGGCTAAACTGAATGCAAAAAGCGACAGTTGGAATAAATGTGAGTAAATCTCACACTTTTTGGACTGTTGGTTTAAATTTTAAAATAGTTAAAATTAATTATTGAATGCTTGGCTGGATTGATATATTATTATCAATTGAATGTGATATTATATATAGTAGTATATATATTAGTATTTGGATTGATTATGTCCGCATATTTAGTGGATGAGACCCTATGTGCCCCGCATAATAGCGGATGACGCTATATACCGCGATATCCCCCTCGAAGTGGAATGGAATTTAGTTGGGTTTTAGGAATATAGTTGGGTTATTTAAAATTTGATTTAAAAAAGGAATCCAAATTAGAAATCGACTGAAAATCAATTGATTATTATGAAACCATTGCAAACAGGAAATGTGACAATGAAATTTATAAACTAGGCTTATAAATAAAATGAGGTGATTATCAGTGGAAAAATTGAAGTTATAAATTCACGGTAAGGATTTATAAAGAGATGGGTAAATCTGTTTAAAAATAAATGGTAGATTTAGTTTTAGAAATGTGAAAAGTGGATTTATGGAATTGGGACGTAAATCAAATTGGAAATAAATCGAGAGATATTCATAAATGTTAGAAAGTTATATTGGGATTGAAAAATATATTTTATCGAGAAATTGAGTTTGTTTTAAAAAGGGAATTTTTAATTATTAACTAGGTAATTTAAAAATATTTTAGCAAAGGAGTATTTCCAAGAAGTTAGTTATTAAATATTTTTAAATTATGGAAATAAACTATAAGTTTATAAAATAGTCTTGAAATTTGATTAGAAGCTTATTTATAAATCCAAATTTATTACTATTTCATAATTATATAATTATCTTAAATTGTTTTAAAGGTGAAATTAATTATTAATTGGGTTAGTTAAAATGTGTTGATTTAAGTTAATCATTATCTAAGAATTAATTAATATCATTATTTGAAAAGGATAAATTTTTCAATATTAATATCATATAACAACTTTTATTTTAAAGAGTATTTGCCTAAATTTAACTTGGAAATTTATATAGAAATTTTATACGTATTATTTTGTGGAAATTAGTAAATAAAGTTTCGAAAAGTAATGGTATACTTCATGGCGTAATCGGAGGCAGTGAGTGCCTGCAGTTAAGTTTTGAATTTCTTTAGGATAGAGACGTAGCCATTAAGCTGTGAATCCATGGTTGATACAGCAATGGTACTTTCCATATTATTTTAAAAAGTTTTTCAAATATTTTTGAAAAGAATAGTTTGTGAATATACTAAATTTGACAAGATACGTACATGAATTTTGATAAGAGATTTAATTTATTAAAATTAAATTAAAAGAGATATAGTGTTTTCAGTGGAAAATGGAATATTTGGTTGAATGACAGTTTTATTTGATAGTTGTAACGACCCGTTGAATTTGATAGTGTTAAATGAATTAAATTAATATGTTTCTAATCTAATTTAGAATAAAATAAAGGTCTTAAGATTGTATTTGAGAAAATGTAGTAATTTGTTATAGTAATTGGAATTTAATGTAACAATTTAATAGTTACATGGAAATAGATTTGAACTATGTAAATTTGCACACCTTGTTATAAGTTAAATATAAGAAACCAATATAAATGTGAATCAGTGAATATTAATAAAAATATTTACTAGAATGGAATTCATTTAATATAAAATAAATAGTGGAGATTGTACATTTGGTTGTAATAATAAATAGTGACTAAATAAAAGTGTCTGTTGGAATAAATCAATGCAACAAGTGTGATAAGTAATTTTATTGAATGTTGTCTCTAATAAAGTACTTGATTTAGTAATTTAGATATTTATACGTAAAGTATATATATAAAGATATATTGATTCCAATAGAATTAATTGGAAATCCAATATTAAATATAATGTTGGTAGCAATTGAAATTTACTGTTTTGCAAAATAAATGAGAAATCAAGTCAAATGTGAATTATACCGTAAAGGATCAATTCATTTAAACAGTAGGATTGTAAATAAATAAACATTCTACGTAGGTTGCAATTGGACAATTTATGTAGTTTAATGGAAAAGCAATTGGAATTAATTACCATAAATTGTGTAGTTAAGGTAGTTTTGATTTGTCACTTAAGATGGAGGATTTTTATAAAATGTAATAAATGCAGTTTAAATTAAGGCATTGACGTTTGGGTATTTAAGAAGTGATAAACTAAAATTTATTTATTTATTTGAAAATTTGAAATCCAATTTGTGGATTTATTGCAAATAAGTGAAATTTGTGTTTAACCATTACATCGATAGGAATAAATTAAATTTAAGGTTATATTAATAAAATTTGGACTAGAGAAATGATATGAATCGGTTTTAGAAGCCTTAAATATAAATTGGGAAGTAGACGAGATTTCAAGTTACAACCATTTTTAAAAAAATTCTGATGTATGTAGAAATATTAATGAAATATAACGTAAACCAATGTTGAATCAAAAGAATAGAGTCAACACTTATTTATTCATTTAATGTGATATAACTACGAGTATGATTTATTGCAAATTACATGGAAATCTAATATATAGGACATTACCTAAAAAGGAAGAGTAGATAAAATTTATGATAAACATATTTGTATATGAAGGTTATTGATTTAAGGAGAAATTGGGCAAGTTTTATGTATTTGGGTTAAGTGCAACCTTTAATAGATAAATTTAGTGCAATTTAAAGAAATTGACATTTAATATTTCGATAACTTAAAATTTGATGGGATAAGAACATTTGGGTAATGAAGGGATGACAAATATTAGCCATGATTCTAGAAGGAATTAAATAGATAATGGGAAGATTTAAAATCAGGTTCTAAGCAATAATTATTAAATAACAGGATTTATTAAATTTAACGTTGAATACTACGTTACTGAAATTTAAAATGGACTTTAAGAATAATATTTTGAATCATGAACCAAAGTATGTGGCAACCCTATTTGGATAAAGAATGAGTATATAAAAGTTAAAATCTAATATATGGGGTTTTGAGCATTTAATTTTATAATTCTTAAATAAAGGAAAGTGTAGAAATTAACATTGCAATTAATATAATGTCAACTTTTAATTCACAGCTAAGCCTGTTAAATCTTCTCAATTGATTACGAATCATATAAGAAATAAAATTTGGCCAATTTTAGAATTTAATATATAATTTGGATTTTTATAATTTATTTAATTTATTTAATGAATATTAAAAATAGCCATTTTGGCCACGGACTCGGATTTCGACGAAACCAGTTTCATCGGATCCGTATCGGTGAATTATTATAGGGTTTCAAGTTTCATATCGATCGGACTTGTCGTTTGATCGTACGGGCGTGAAACGCCTTGAAATCAATTTTCATTAAAATCAATTTGAAATCAATTTGGAAATTTTGTTTTCAGCATAACTTCTTCATACGATCGAATTTGGACGCGAAACTTCTTCCATCGCGTTCAGAATATTTTAAATTACCTATTTGGATATATAGATTTACGAAATTTCGTTCCGGAGTCATAGCAGGCTTTTTGGGCCATAGTTTGCTACGCACGTTCATTCTACGGTCTATCTATCCTATTTCAAACCCCTCTATATAAACCCAGCTATTCAGCCCTAGCCTCCGCCTAATTTCATTTATCTGCGCGTATTTTCTTCAAGCTTCTCTTCTTCTTCAATAGGGGCTAACCCTAGATCCAGTCAGTTCAAAAACAAAATGAAAATTCAAAATCTCCAGAAAAATTCCACAAAAATATATGTCGATCTTCTCGAAACACGTAATCCCATGGTGAAATTCGTTTTCCAATTGGAGTTATCATTTACCCAGAATAAATTCAAATAGTTCGTGGCCGTTCATCAGCATCGCATCAAAGTTCGTCTGATCGAAATTCTGTTTCTGGGTATTGTAGTATGGACGATGGGGAGTACATCAGTATAATTCGTTCGTCGATTCGATGGTTGGATGGTTCGTATAATTCGAATTGGGGTTCGAACCCTAGGTTCATCAGGCGGCGGCGGCTTCACCAGAGACGGCCGGACCGGTTTGGTTTGATGGAGGGCGAGGTCGCGAGCACAAGGATGGTGGTCGGCGGCTCTCAGGTGGTCGAGGCGAGGAGTAAATGATGGTCAAAGGCGCTGGTCAACGATGGGAAGCATAGGCTGGAGAGGGCGATCGTGTGCGTGCGTGGTACAGGGAAAATGCGGTCTGGAGAAAAGTTTTGCTGACGTGTCCAAGGTTATAAAAGTGTTCTCTTTTATTTTTTTTAAATTTTATGTTCAATCGAATTTTCGTCATAACTTTCTCATACGAACTCGTTTTCACGCGAAATTTTTTCCGTTAGGATCGTTATTAAATTCCGGATCTGATGACGCTGGTTTGGACGAATTCCGAGACGGGCGAATTTTTGGGTTTAAATCGAATTTAAATTCGATTTAAATTCAAAAGGTGAGTGTTTAAACCCACTCACAACTATTAGAAGCTTTTATGTTTGTTAAATTAATTTTAGAAATGAATAGAAATTTATTTATGAGTATTTGGCATGTTTATTTCACTCATATTTGTTGAATTGCATTTATTGAATTTAACTGTTAATTTCATTTATTTATTGACAGTTAGAATTTGTGTTTGCCTATAAACTGCTATTTAACAGTTATATAGATTTTTACTGAATATAAACTGTTAGATTAGTAGTTGTTAAATTTAATCTGAATAAAATTGCCAGTTATTACCTGTTATATATTATCAAATATAAATTGTTATTGATTGATATTGCTTGATGATTGTGATTGGATGATGGGTGATGTTGATGGATGTTTTATTGTATATCATTAAATTGCAAATTATCATGCATATTTCCTTTCATTCGGGATTGTGGTTTGAAATGATATACAACCGCAAAATTTTATATCTTTTAAATTGCGGATTGAAATGATAAATATCCGTATCACTTGACCATATGATAGAAAATTATATACAGGCACCGCGGTCTATATATAACTATTTTAAAAGTGATTTCTATGGTTTGGATGGAATACGGTTTATAATAATCTTAAATTTTATATTGTATAAATATTTTTCTTCCATATATATATACATATGAAGTTGAAAATTTTGAAATTAAAAGGTGTATAAAAATCTTTATTAAAAATGGAAGAAAATGGAGTTTAATAATTTATATCATATGGTTAAATGTTAAGTTTGGAAATTTTAAGATATGATATTTATAATTGGATTTTTCCCAAAATAAATTGAAATGAATATTCTAGTATAATTTGAATTGGGAAAAATATATATTTTTTATTACTAGAAATTGAAGTCTTATTATTTATGGATTTTATATGAATATTCAAGACTAATTAATAGAACAATTGATTTGTTGAAAGCATAAAATCCAACTTTAGTTTGAAATATTGATACTCAAAATGGATATACGTATATATAAATAAATTGAAGTGGTTTTGGAACTTGAGAGAGATAATATAAATTTTGGTTTAGACTTTAATAAAGAAATGTATTTGTAAAGCCATGAGAACTATTTTCTTTACAAAGTAACATTTAAGTTAAACCATTTAATTCATATACCGTTGAATGTCCAAACCATTCAAGTTTTTAGAAGTTATGGTTTTAAATTATGATTTTCAAAATATTATGCTTTGAAAATATTTGATTTTCAGACGTTATGAAGTTAAAGCATTATGATTTTGGAAAAGAATTATATTTGGGATAAGTGATAAAATATGGTTTTGGGTTTTGAAATGATATCGTATTCATGGTTATGAAATGGAATGTTTATTCTGATTTTTAAGTATAACCTATTTTTAAATGACCGCGGTGTTATAATAACGATGGGTTGGCAAAGAGACCGGGATCGGATATGGACATACTCTCTGTCGATACCGAAAACCACTTTGACTAACCGTGTACGCGGTGGAGATTCCAGAATGAAGTAGGTGGTGGCGACGTTTCCTGTAAGGTAAATACGTGGACCCGACTCCCGTGAGTTGGCAAAAGGTGGCTAAAACAGGAGCGATTCTCAGGCCAATGAGGTCCTTCCTCTGATCGGACCCTCCTCTTCGATATTATACTTTGACTTGGATTGATTCAGTGGCCACTTCTATATTTTGATTTTGGGGAGTTAGTCCGAGGTGGGCGGTAACTGCGGCTACGCGTTTCCACCAGCCTGGATAGCAATTGGTATATCTACCCTGGCATTGCCTAGTTGTGCCGTGTCACCTACCATACCGAGCCTTTACTACGAGTTTCTATTTGTGTCATACCTATGGAGTATCCTCTGGTAGCTTCCCGATCAGGAGGTATTACGGTACTGTATAGACTATTGGCATTATTTGTGTTAAGGACTATATGGGTAACCCCTTAACGCTATTAAAAAGTAAGTTTACTTTACAAATAGACACTATTATAATAGCGCAATATACTACATAGTAAATAGTTTAACGGATCCTTAGGAGATGTAAATCGCGAGCATCTCTTGAGTTACTGCACTCATATTTATTTCTGTTAATTTAACTCACATAAGATCTTTTAGTTCTGACTCGAGTGTTTTTGTCTTTTCAAATTCGCTCGGGTCAGTCCGAGCGTTTCAGGATCGAAGACTTTAGCTTTGAAGGACGAAGACGAAGGAGTCGTATTATTATTATATATAGTATTGCACCACACTCATACTGTTCCGCTGCATTGATTGTATTGGTATGTGTAACTCTGATATTTATTGTATAAAGCAAATCAAGTGTTTGTAAACTGTTTTGAACTGTATATTTATTATTATATTTTATCCTTCCGCTGTGAGATTCTGTTTTGTTTTTATTTCTTCTCTGTTTTTCTTATTTACCCCATAACAATCTGCCCTTGAGTATGCTTTGAATTGGCACGTGTGTCGGTTTAAAGTGTGCGAAAAGGCGGGATGTTACAGTTGGTATCAGAGCTTTGGTTTAGCGATAAACTTGGCTTTGTGGGGTTCGACTCTTTGTTAATAGGGTAGTAATACCCTATGGGAGTCGCTGAGTGTATATATATATGAGAGAGCGTATTTGTTAGTATTAATAAAGGATTTTGATATTGTGTTAATCTGTTCCGCTTTGTATTTATAAATTCTGGTTGATGCATGGGACGCTATGTCATCAATAGGGATTTCTAAACACTTAATAGGACAGACCGACATAATATTTGTTTTTAACATGGGTGAATGAAATAATTTTGCCTATTATATTTTCTATATATAAAAATATTTTTATAAAGATATATATATACATTTGGTTGCTATAGATTGGGTGTTAGGAAATAAAAATATTTATAACAATTGAAGCTAAGTTGAAATTATAATAAATCAAATTGGAGATTTTAGAACTTAAGTCCGGGATTTTTGAAAATCTTCTTTCAAAGGATTTGTGAAATATAATGATTTGGTTTATAGGTAATTTCTTATATAAATATTTAGTATAATTCGGAAGAATTGTTTTAAATGAGGATTTTGGAAAAAATAAATTTTGTACTTTTCTCTCTGTCGTTGGAAAATAATTTCGGTGATGACGGCTGCATCATCGACTTTCATTTTCGAGTTTCGAAGGGAAATGCCACTATAGTAAATTCTACTGCAGATTTGTTTTGAAATTATTTAAAATTTTAATTGTTTAAAGGTAATTAGAGATATAAAAGTTGTAAGAAATTAATTATCTATTATTTTAAAGAAATTTTGGAATTTGACCCAGTATTAATTCTTGAATTTCCATTAATTAGTTGTAAAAATTTAGGTTAGTGAAATAAAAGAAGTAATCAATGAATTAAAAGAGTTGAGATTAAACTTGCATAAGTTCTTTTGCTTTTTCTTTAACATAAATAACTTACCAAGTATAAAAAGTTGAAATGTAAATTAAGAGTGGAATAGAATATTATGCAAGTAGAATTTTGGAAAAAAAAAATGAAGTATTTAATAAATTACTGTTATAAATAAAGATTTAATGGTATTAACTTAAGTGATGATTGGAATTTTACTAAAATTAAAGGTTGTATTATTAATAGGTGATTTTAACCTTAAGAAAGTAAAAATGAAATTCCTTAATTTATAAAGTTTGATTGTAGGGTCATTAACTTAAGTATGCTTTAATTCCCCCTATTCTAATATAATAGAAAGTAAGTAATATATAAATGACTGTAAACCCTAAGTAATTAATTAATAAAATTCCTTATTTTTAAGAATGAAGGTTAAAGGGTTAATAATTTAAGTGTAATTAAAAAGGGCTACTGTAATTAAATATTAGAGAAAGTGGGTAATTAAACTGTTACTACTATTAATTATAATGGGAACTTCCACATTAAATAAATAAATGAGATTAAAGGTAAGTTGAAATTGTAGGTTATAAAACAAATATATATTAATTAAAGGAATGAAAAGAAACTTGTAAATTTTCACTTACATTCTTAAAACATACATAACTTACCGTATAATAAAAAGTTGCAATGTTAGTAGGAAAATGTAAGGGGAAATCTTACAAGTGAAGAGTAAGGTAATAAAGGTATTCTATTAATTTTCTGTTATTAATGAGAATTAATTGTATAAACTTAAGTTAAATTGGAAATTTTACCATATAAGAAAAGATAAGTAGTATAAATAGATGATATAAACTTTAGTCAATAAATTGGAATACAAATATAATGAATTTTGTGATAAATGGAAAATGAAAATTTGTAAGAAATAAAGAAATCACTCCATAAATGAAAGAAAGAAAATCAAACCATTGAAGCATGAGATAAATGTATAATAAATAAATTTGGGTGTTGGTTTGAATTGTGTTGTTTGATTTATGTTGTTGGGTAAGAAATTTGAAGTGGTTAAATGAATAAGTATCTATCTTTGTTCCATCTAAGACTGTTGAGTAAAGGATGCACTTGATAGTTAATTTCATTTCATACAAATTTCAAGTTTGAACTCGAACAACTATTTGTTTGATAGATTAATGGTTGCTTTGTTTTATGTATGTATGCTGTTTGTAAAATCGATGGTTGTTGTATTGTTTGGTTGATTAATGATTGAATCCACTTGAATAATTCACTTTAATATAAATATTTAACCTTTTAGATTATATAAGTGAATACAGGTGATGGAAGCAACTGCTACTGCTTTTGGTTCCAAAATAATAAGCGTATATTGCCCGACAAATAGGTACGTTTTCGGATTACGTTTAAAGCGCTATTTTTCCCGTGTTGGGATATAATATTTTGATAATATATGTAATATATTTGTATATTTTGATATTATATTTTCTCCCGAGCCTCACCGTACAAAGGAGACTCTGCCAAAAATTTTCGTAAATTTTGGACTTAGAATTTTGTTGAAAATGATTTCCAAACTTTAATTATTTAAGTATAAAAGGATATAATGATTATAAAACGAGTATATTCCGTTTAAGGAATTTTTTTTTGTAAATTATTTATTTTAAGTTAATATTTGAAATAGATGTACTGTTTTTATTCTTCCTTCTCCCTTCTTTTTCCTTTTCGGGGACGAAAAGTTTTGAGTGGGGGAGATTGTAACGACCCGTTGAATTTGATAATGTTAAATGAATTAAATTAATATGTTTCTAATCTAATTTAGAATAAAATAAAGGTCTTAAGATTGTATTTGAGAAAATGTAGTAATTTGTTATAGTAATTGGAATTTAATGTAACAATTTAATAGTTACATGGAAATAGATTTGAACTATGTAAATTTGCACACCTTGTTATAAGTTAAATATAAGAAACCAATATAAATGTGAATCAGTGAATATTAATAAAAATATTTACTAGAATGGAATTCATTTAATATAAAATAAATAGTGGAGATTGTACATTTGGTTGTAATAATAAATAGTGACTAAATAAAAGTGTCTGTTGGAATAAATCAATGCAATAAGTGTGATAAGTAATTTTATTGAATGTTGTCTCTAATAAAGTACTTGATTTGGTAATTTAGATATTTATACGTAAAGTATATATATAAAGATATATTGATTCCAATAGAATTAATTGGAAATCCAATATTAAATATAATGTTGGTAGCAATTGAAATTTACTGTTTTGCAAAATAAATGAGAAATCAAGTCAAATGTGAATTATACCGTAAAGGATCAATTCATTTAAACAGTAGGATTGTAAATAAATAAACATTCTACGTAGGTTGCAATTGGACAATTTATGTAGTTTAATGGAAAAGCAATTGGAATTAATTACCATAAATTGTGTAGTTAGGGTAGTTTTGATTTGTCACTTAAGATGGAGGATTTTTATAAAATGTAATAAATGCAGTTTAAATTAAGGCATTGACGTTTGGGTATTTAAGAAGTGATAAACTAAAATTTATTTATTTATTTGAAAATTTGAAATCCAATTTGTGGATTTATTGCAAATAAGTGAAATTTGTGTTTAACCATTACATCGATAGGAATAAATTAAATTTAAGGTTATATTAATAAATTTTGGACTAGAGAAATGATATGAATCGGTTTTAGAAGCCTTAAATATAAATTGGGAAGTAGACAAGATTTCACGTTACAACCATTTTTAAAAAAATCCTGATGTATGTAGAAATATTAATGAAATATAACGTAAACCAATGTTGAATCAAAAGAATAGAGTCAACACTTATTTATTCATTTAATGTGATATAACTACGAGTATGATTTATTGCAAATTACATGGAAATCTAATATATAGGACATTACCTAAAAAGGAAGAGTAGATAAAATTTATGATAAACATATTTGTATATGAAGGTTATTGATTTAAGGAGAAATTGGGCAAGTTTTATGTATTTGGGTTAAGTGCAACCTTTAATAGATAAATTTAGTGCAATTAAAAGAAATTGACATTTAATATTTTGATAACTTAAAATTTGATGGGATAAGAACATTTGGGTAATGAAGGGATGACAAATATTATCCATGATTCTAGAAGGAATTAAATAGATAATGGGAATATTTAAAATCAGGTTCTAAGCAATAATTATTAAATAACAGGATTTATTAAATTTAACGTTGAATACTACGTTACTGAAATTTAAAATGGACTTTAAGAATAATATTTTGAATCATGAACCAAAGTATGTGGCAACCCTATTTGGATAAAGAATGAGTATATAAAAGTTAAAATCTAATATATGGGGTTTTGAGCATTTAATTTTATAATTCTTAAATATAGGAAAGTGTAGAAATTAACATTGCAATTAATATAATGTCAACTTTTAATTCACAGCTAAGCCTGTTAAATCTTCTCAATTGATTACGAATCATATAAGAAATAAAATTTGGCCAATTTTAGAATTTAATATATAATTTGGATTTTTATAATTTATTTAATTTATTTAATGAATATTAAAAATAGCCATTTTGGCCACGGACGCGGATTCCGACGAAACCAGTTTCATTGGATCCGTATCGGTGAATTATTATAGGGTTTCAAGTTTAGTATCGATCGGACTTGTCGTTTGATCGTACGGGCGTGAAACGCCTTGAAATCAATTTTCATTAAAATCAATTTGAAATCAATTTGGAAATTTTGTTTTCAGCATAACTTCTTCATACGATCGAATTTGGACGTGAAACTTCTTCCATCGCGTTCAGAATATTTTAAATTACCTATTTGGATATATAGATTTACGAAATTTCGTTCCGGAGTCATAGCGGGCTTTTTGGGCCATAGTTTGCTACGCACGTTCATTCTACGGTCTATCTATCCTATTTCAAACCCCTCTATATAAATCCAGCTATTCAGCCCTAGCCTCCGCCTAATTTCATTTATCTGCGCGTATTTTCTTCAAGCTTCTCTTCTTCTTCAATGGGGGCTAACCCTAGATCCAGTCAGTTCAAAAACAAAATGAAAATTCAAAATCTCCAGAAAAATTCCACAAAAATATATGTCGATCTTCTCGAAACACGTAATCCCATGGTGAAATTCGTTTTCCAATTGGAGTTATCGTTTACCCAGAATAAATTCAAACAGTTCGTGGCCGTTCATCAGCGTCGCATCAAAGTTCGTCTGATCGAAATTCTGTTTCTGGGTATTGTAGTATGGACGATGGGGAGTACATCAGTATAATTCGTTCGTCGATTCGATGGTTGGATGGTTCGTATAATTCGAATTGGGGTTCGAACCCTAGGTTCATCAGGCGGCGGCGGCTTCACCAGAGACGGCCGGACCGGTTTGGTTTGATGGAGGGCGAGGTCGCGCGCACAAGGATGGTGGTCGGCGGCTCTCAGGTGGTCGAGGCGAGGAGTAAATGATGGTCAAAGGCGCTGGTCAACGATGGGAAGCATAGGCTGGAGAGGGCGATCGTGTGCGTGCGTGGTACATGGAAAATGCGGTCTGGAGAAAAGTTTTGCTGACGTGTCCAAGGTTATAAAAGTGCTCTCTTTTATTTTTTTTTAAAATTTTATGTTCAATCGAATTTTCGTCATAACTTTCTCATACGAACTCGTTTTCACGCGAAATTTTTTCCGTTAGGATCGTTATTAAATTCCGGATCTGATGACGCTGGTTTGGACGAATTCCGAGACGGGCAAATTTTTGGGTTTAAATCGAATTTAAATTCGATTTAAATTCAAAAGGTGAGTGTTTAAACCCACTCACAACTATTAGAAGCTTTTATGTTTGTTAAATTAATTTTAGAAATGAATAGAAATTTATTTATGAGTATTTGGCATGTTTATTTCACTCATATTTGTTGAATTGCATTTATTGAATTTAACTGTTAATTTCATTTATTTATTGACAGTTAGAATTTGTGTTTGCCTATAAACTGCTATTTACAGTTATATAGATTTTTACTAAATATAAACTGTTAGATTAATAGTTGTTAAATTTAATCTGAATAAAATTGCCAGTCATTACCTGTTATATATTATCAAATATAAATTGTTATTGATTGATATTGCTTGATGATTGTGATTGGATGATGGGTGATGTTGATGGATGTTTTATTGTATATCATTAAATTGCAAATTATCATGCATATTTCCTTTCATTCGAGATTGTGGTTTGAAATGATATACAACCGCAAAATTTTATATCTTTTAAATTGCGGATTGAAATGATAAATATCCGTATCACTTGACCATAGGATAAAAAATTATATACAGGCACCGCGGTCTATATATAACTATTTTAAAAGTGATTTCTATGGTTTGGATGGAATACGGTTTATAATAATCTTAAATTTTATATTGTATAAATATTTTTCTTCCATATATATATACATATGAAGTTGAAAATTTTGAAATTAAAAGGTGTATAAAAATCTTTATTAAAAATGGAAGAAAATTAAGAAAATGGAGTTTAATAATTTATATCATATGGTTAAATGTTAAGTTTGGAAATTTTAAGATATGATATTTATAATTGGATTTTTCCCAAAATAAATTGAAATGAATATTCTAGTATAATTTGAATTGGGAAAAATATATATTTTATTACTAGAAATTAAAGTCTTATTATTTATGGATTTTATATGAATATTCAAGACTAATTAATAGAACAATTGATTTGTTGAAAGCATAAAATCCAACTTTAGTTTGAAATATTGATACTCAAAATGGATATACGTATATATAAATAAATTGAAGTGGTTTTGGAACTTGAGAGAGATAATATAAATTTTGGTTTAGACTTTAATAAAGAAATGTATTTGTAAAGCCATGAGAACTATTTTCTTTACAAAGTAACATTTAAGTTAAACCATTTAATTCATATACCGTTGAATGTCCAAACCATTCAAGTTTTTAGAAGTTATGGTTTTAAATTATGATTTTCAAAATATTATGCTTTGAAAATATTTGATTTTCAGACGTTATGAAGTTAAAGCATTATGATTTTGGAAAAGAATTATATTTGGGATAAGTGATAAAATATGGTTTTGGGTTTTGAAATGATATCGTATTCATGGTTATGAAATGGAATGTTTATTCTGATTTTTAAGTATAACCTATTTTTAAATGACCGCGGTGTTATAATAACGATGGGTTGGCAAAGAGACCGGGATCGGATATGGACATACTCTCTGTCGATACCGAAAACCACTTTGACTAACCGTGTACGCGGTGGAGATTCCAGAATGAAGTAGGTGGTGGCGACGTTTCCTGTAAGGTAAATACGTGGACCCGACTCCCGTGAGTTGGCATAAGGTGGCTAAAACAGGAGCGATTCTCAGGCCAATGAGGTCATTCCTCTGATCGGACCCTCCTCTTCGATATTATACTTTGACTTGGATTGATTCAGTGGCCACTTCTATATTTTGATTTTGGGGAGTTAGTCCGAGGTGGGCGGTAACTGCGGCTACGCGTTTCCACCAGCCTGGATAGCAATTGGTATATCTACCCTGGCATTGCCTAGTTGTGCCGTGTCACCTACCATACCGAGCCTTTACTACGAGTTTCTATTTGTGTCGTACCTATGGAGTATCCTCTGGTAGCTTCCCGATCAGGAGGTATTACGGTACTGTATAGACTATTGGCATTATTTGTGTTAAGGGCTATATGGGTAACCCCTTAACGCTATTAAAAAGTAAGTTTACTTTACAAATAGACACTATTATAATAGCGCAATATACTACATAGTAAATAGTTTAACGGATCCTTAGGAGATGTAAATCCCGAGCATCTCTTGAGTTACTGCACTCATATTTATTTCTGTTAATTTAACTCACATAAGATCTTTTAGTTCTGACTCGAGTGTTTTTGTCTTTTCAAATTCGCTCGGGTCAGTCCGAGCGTTTCAGGATCGAAGACTTTAGCTTTGAAGGACGAAGACGAAGGAGTCGTATTATTATTATATATAGTATTGCACCACACTCATACTGTTCCGCTGCATTGATTGTATTGGTATGTGTAACTCTGATATTTATTGTATAAAGCAAATCAAGTGTTTGTAAACTGTTTTGAACTGTATATTTATTATTATATTTTATCCTTCCGCTGTGAGATTCTGTTTTGTTTTTATTTCTTCTCTGTTTTTCTTATTTACCCCATAACAATCTGCCCTTGAGTATGCTTTGAATTGGCACGTGTGTCGGTTTAAAGTGTGCGAAAAGGCGGGATGTTACAGTTGGTATCAGAGCTTTGGTTTAGCGATAAACTTGGCTTTGTGGGGTTCGACTCTTTGTTAATAGGGTAGTAATACCCTATGGGAGTCGCTGAGTGTATATATATATGAGAGAGCGTATTTGTTAGTATTAATAAAGGATTTTGATATTGTGTTAATCTGTTCCGCTTTGTATTTATAAATTCTGGTTGATGCATGGGACGCTATGTCATCAATAGGGATTTCTAAACACTTAATAGGACAGACCGACATAATATTTGTTTTTAACATGGGTGAATGAAATAATTTTGCCTATTATATTTTCTATATATAAAAATATTTTTATAAAGATATATATATACATTTGGTTGCTATAGATTGGGTGTTAGGAAATAAAAATATTTATAACAATTGAAGCTAAGTTGAAATTATAATAAATCAAATTGGAGATTTTAGAACTTAAGTCCGGGATTTTTGAAAATCTTCTTTCAAAGGATTTGTGAAATATAATGATTTGGTTTATAGGTAATTTCTTATATAAATATTTAGTATAATTCGGAAGAATTGTTTTAAATGAGGATTTTGGAAAAAATAAATTTTGTACTTTTCTCTCTGTCGCTGGAAAATAATTTCGGTGATGACGGCTGCATCATCGACTTTCATTTTCGAGTTTCGAAGGGAAATGCCACTATAGTAAATTCTACTGCAGATTTGTTTTGAAATTATTTAAAATTTTAATTGTTTAAAGGTAATTAGAGATATAAAAGTTGTAAGAAATTAATTATCTATTATTTTAAAGAAATTTTGGAATTTGACCCAGTATTAATTCTTGAATTTCCATTAATTAGTTGTAAAAATTTAGGTTAGTGAAATAAAAGAAGTAATCAATGAATTAAAAGAGTTGAGATTAAACTTGCATAAGTTCTTTTGCTTTTTCTTTAACATAAATAACTTACCAAGTATAAAAAGTTGAAATGTAAATTAAGAGTGGAATAGAATATTATGCAAGTAGAATTTTGGAAAAAAAAAATGAAGTATTCAATAAATTACTGTTATAAATAAGGATTTAATGGTATTAACTTAAGTGATGATTGGAATTTTACTAAAATTAAAGGTTGTATTATTAATAGGTGATTTTAACCTTAAGAAAGTAAAAATGAAATTCCTTAATTTATAAAGTTTGATTGTAGGGTCATTAACTTAAGTATGCTTTAATTCCCCCTATTCTAATATAATAGAAAGTAAGTAATATATAAATGACTGTAAACCCTAAGTAATTAATTAATAAAATTCCTTATTTTTAAGAATGAAGGTTAAAGGGTTAATAATTTAAGTGTAATTAAAAAGGGCTACTGTAATTAAATATTAGAGAAAGTGGGTAATTAAACTGTTACTACTATTAATTATAATGGAAACTTCCACATTAAATAAATAAATGAGATTAAAGGTAAGTTGAAATTGTAGGTTATAAAACAAATATATATTAATTAAAGGAATGAAAAGAAACTTGTAAATTTTCACTTACATTCTTAAAACATACATAACTTACCGTATAATAAAAAGTTGCAATGTTAGTAGGAAAATGTAAGGGGAAATCTTACAAGTGAAGAGTAAGGTAATAAAGGTATTCTATTAATTTTCTGTTATTAATGAGAATTAATTGTATAAACTTAAGTTAAATTGGAAATTTTACCATATAAGAAAAGATAAGTAGTATAAATAGATGATATAAACTTTAGTCATAAATTGGAATACAAATATAATGAATTTTGTGATAAATGGAAAATGAAAATTTGTAAGAAATAAAGAAATCACTCCATAAATGAAAGAAAGAAAATCAAACCATTGAAGCATGAGATAAATGTATAATAAATAAATTTGGGTGTTGGTTTGAATTGTGTTGTTTGATTTATGTTGTTGGGTAAGAAATTTGAAGTGGTTAAATGAATAAGTATCTATCTTTGTTCCATCTAAGACTGTTGAGTAAAGGATGCACTTGATAGTTAATTTCATTTCATACAAATTTCGAGTTTGAACTCGAACAACTATTTGTTTGATGGATTAATGGTTGCTTTGTTTTATGTATGTATGCTGTTTGTAAAATCGATGGTTGTTGTATTGTTTGGTTGATTAATGATTGAATCCACTTGAATAATTCACTTTAATATAAATATTTAACCTTTTAGATTATATAAGTGAATACAGGTGATGGAAGCAACTGCTACTGCTTTTGGTTCCAAAATAATAAGCGTATATTGCCCGACAAATAGGTACGTTTTCGGATTACGTTTAAAGCGCTATTTTTCCCGTGTTGGGATATAATATTTTGATAATATATGTAATATATTTGTATATTTTGATATTATATTTTCTCCCGAGCCTCACCGTACAAAGGAGACTCTGCCAAAAAATTTCGTAAATTTTGGACTTAGAATTTTGTTGAAAATGATTTCCAAACTTTAATTATTTAAGTATAAAAGGATATAATGATTATAAAACGAGTATATTCCGTTTAAGGAATTTTTTTTTGTAAATTATTGATTTTAAGTTAATATTTGAAATAGATGTACTGTTTTTATTCTTCCTTCTCCCTTCTTTTTCCTTTTCGGGGACGAAAAGTTTTGAGTGGGGGAGATTGTAACGACCCGTTGAATTTGATAATGTTAAATGAATTAAATTAATATGTTTCTAATCTAATTTAGAATAAAATAAAGGTCTTAAGATTGTATTTGAGAAAATGTAGTAATTTGTTATAGTAATTGGAATTTAATGTAACAATTTAATAGTTACATGGAAATAGATTTGAACTATGTAAATTTGCACACCTTGTTATAAGTTAAATATAAGAAACCAATATAAATGTGAATCAGTGAATATTAATAAAAATATTTACTAGAATGGAATTCATTTAATATAAAATAAATAGTGGAGATTGTACATTTGGTTGTAATAATAAATAGTGACTAAATAAAAGTGTCTGTTGGAATAAATCAATGCAATAAGTGTGATAAGTAATTTTATTGAATGTTGTCTCTAATAAAGTACTTGATTTGGTAATTTAGATATTTATACGTAAAGTATATATATAAAGATATATTGATTCCAATAGAATTAATTGGAAATCCAATATTAAATATAATGTTGGTAGCAATTGAAATTTACTGTTTTGCAAAATAAATGAGAAATCAAGTCAAATGTGAATTATACCGTAAAGGATCAATTCATTTAAACAGTAGGATTGTAAATAAATAAACATTCTACGTAGGTTGCAATTGGACAATTTATGTAGTTTAATGGAAAAGCAATTGGAATTAATTACCATAAATTGTGTAGTTAGGGTAGTTTTGATTTGTCACTTAAGATGGAGGATTTTTATAAAATGTAATAAATGCAGTTTAAATTAAGGCATTGACGTTTGGGTATTTAAGAAGTGATAAACTAAAATTTATTTATTTATTTGAAAATTTGAAATCCAATTTGTGGATTTATTGCAAATAAGTGAAATTTGTGTTTAACCATTACATCGATAGGAATAAATTAAATTTAAGGTTATATTAATAAATTTTGGACTAGAGAAATGATATGAATCGGTTTTAGAAGCCTTAAATATAAATTGGGAAGTAGACAATATTTCACGTTACAACCATTTTTAAAAAAATCCTGATGTATGTAGAAATATTAATGAAATATAACGTAAACCAATGTTGAATCAAAAGAATAGAGTCAACACTTATTTATTCATTTAATGTGATATAACTACGAGTATGATTTATTGCAAATTACATGGAAATCTAATATATAGGACATTACCTAAAAAGGAAGAGTAGATAAAATTTATGATAAACATATTTGTATATGAAGGTTATTGATTTAAGGAGAAATTGGGCAAGTTTTATGTATTTGGGTTAAGTGCAACCTTTAATAGATAAATTTAGTGCAATTAAAAGAAATTGACATTTAATATTTCGATAACTTAAAATTTGATGGGATAAGAACATTTGGGTAATGAAGGGATGACAAATATTAGCCATGATTCTAGAAGGAATTAAATAGATAATGGGAATATTTAAAATCAGGTTCTAAGCAATAATTATTAAATAACAGGATTTATTAAATTTAACGTTGAATACTACGTTACTGAAATTTAAAATGGACTTTAAGAATAATATTTTGAATCATGAACCAAAGTATGTGGCAACCCTATTTGGATAAAGAATGAGTATATAAAAGTTAAAATCTAATATATGGGGTTTTGAGCATTTAATTTTATAATTCTTAAATATAGGAAAGTGTAGGAATTAACATTGCAATTAATATAATGTCAACTTTTAATTCACAGCTAAGCCTGTTAAATCTTCTCAATTGATTACGAATCATATAAGAAATAAAATTTGGCCAATTTTAGAATTTAATATATAATTTGGATTTTTATAATTTATTTAATTTATTTAATGAATATTAAAAATAGAGATTTTGGCCACGGACTCGGATTCCGACGAAACCAGTTTCATTGGATCCGTATCGGTGAATTATTATAGGGTTTCAAGTTTCGTATCGATCGGACTTGTCGTTTGATCGTACGGGCGTGAAACGCCTTGAAATCAATTTTCATTAAAATCAATTTGAAATCAATTTGGAAATTTTGTTTTCAGCATAACTTCTTCATACGATCGAATTTGGACGTGAAACTTCTTCCATCGCGTTCAGAATATTTTAAATTACCTATTTGGATATATAGATTTACGAAATTTCGTTCCGGAGTCATAGCGGGCTTTTTGGGCCATAGTTTGCTACGCACGTTCATTCTACGGTCTATCTATCCTATTTCAAACCCCTCTATATAAACCCAGCTATTCAGCCCTAGCCTCCGCCTAATTTCATTTATCTGCGCGTATTTTCTTCAAGCTTCTCTTCTTCTTCAATGGGGGCTAACCCTAGATCCAGTCAGTTCAAAAACAAAATGAAAATTCAAAATCTCCAGAAAAATTCCACAAAAATATATGTCGATCTTCTCGAAACACGTAATCCCATGGTGAAATTCGTTTTCCAATTGGAGTTATCGTTTACCCAGAATAAATTCAAACAGTTCGTGGCCGTTCATCAGCGTCGCATCAAAGTTCGTCTGATCGAAATTCTGTTTTTGGGTATTGTAGTATGGACGATGGGGAGTACATCAGTATAATTCGTTCGTCGATTCGATGGTTGGATGATTCGTATAATTCGAATTGGGGTTCGAACCCTAGGTTCATCAGGCGGCGGCGGCTTCACCAGAGACGGCCGGACCGGTTTGGTTTGATGGAGGGCGAGGTCGCGAGCACAAGGATGGTGGTCGGCGGCTCTCAGGTGGTCGAGGCGAGGAGTAAATGATGGTCAAAGGCGCTGGTCAACGATGGGAAGCATAGGCTGGAGAGGGCGATCGTGTGCATGCGTGGTACAGGGAAAATGCGGTCTGGAGAAAAGTTTTGCTGACGTGTCCATGGTTATAAAAGTGCTCTCTTTTATTTTTTTTTAAAATTTTATGTTCAATCGAATTTTCGTCATAACTTTCTCATACGAACTCGTTTTCACGCGAAATTTTTTCCGTTAGGATCGTTATTAAATTCCGGATCTGATGACGCTGGTTTGGACGAATTCTGAGACGGGCAAATTTTTGGGTTTAAATCGAATTTAAATTCGATTTAAATTCAAAAGGTGAGTGTTTAAACCCACTCACAACTATTAGAAGCTTTTATGTTTGTTAAATTAATTTTAGAAATGAATAGAAATTTATTTATGAGTATTTGGCATGTTTATTTCACTCATATTTGTTGAATTGCATTTATTGAATTTAACTGTTAATTTCATTTATTTATTGACAGTTAGAATTTGTGTTTGCCTATAAACTGCTATTTACAGTTATATAGATTTTTACTAAATATAAACTGTTAGATTAATAGTTGTTAAATTTAATCTGAATAAAATTGCCAGTCATTACCTGTTATATATTATCAAATATAAATTGTTATTGATTGATATTGCTTGATGATTGTGATTGGATGATGGGTGATGTTGATGGATGTTTTATTGTATATCATTAAATTGCAAATTATCATGCATATTTCCTTTCATTCGAGATTGTGGTTTGAAATGATATACAACCGCAAAATTTTATATCTTTTAAATTGCGGATTGAAATGATAAATATCCGTATCACTTGACCATAGGATAAAAAATTATATACAGGCACCGCGGTCTATATATAACTATTTTAAAAGTGATTTCTATGGTTTGGATGGAATACGGTTTATAATAATCTTAAATTTTATATTGTATAAATATTTTTCTTCCATATATATATACATATGAAGTTGAAAATTTTGAAATTAAAAGGTGTATAAAAATCTTTATTAAAAATGGAAGAAAATTAAGAAAATGGAGTTTAATAATTTATATCATATGGTTAAATGTTAAGTTTGGAAATTTTAAGATATGATATTTATAATTGGATTTTTCCCAAAATAAATTGAAATGAATATTCTAGTATAATTTGAATTGGGAAAAATATATATATTTTATTACTAGAAATTAAAGTCTTATTATTTATGGATTTTATATGAATATTCAAGACTAATTAATAGAACAATTGATTTGTTGAAAGCATAAAATCCAACTTTAGTTTGAAATATTGATACTCAAAATGGATATACGTATATATAAATAAATTGAAGTGGTTTTGGAACTTGAGAGAGATAATATAAATTTTGGTTTAGACTTTAATAAATAAATGTATTTGTAAAGCCATGAGAACTATTTTCTTTACAAAGTAACATTTAAGTTAAACCATTTAATTCATATACCGTTGAATGTCCAAACCATTCAAGTTTTTAGAAGTTATGGTTTTAAATTATGATTTTCAAAATATTATGCTTTGAAAATATTTGATTTTCAGACGTTATGAAGTTAAAGCATTATGATTTTGGAAAAGAATTATATTTGGGATAAGTGATAAAATATGGTTTTGGGTTTTGAAATGATATCGTATTCATGGTTATGAAATGGAATGTCTATTCTGATTTTTAAGTATAACCTATTTTTAAATGACCGCGGTGTTATAATAACGATGGGTTGGCAAAGAGACCGGGATCGGATATGGACATACTCTCTGTCGATACCGAAAACCACTTTGACTAACCGTGTACGCGGTGGAGATTCCAGAATGAAGTAGGTGGTGGCGACGTTTCCTGTAAGGTAAATACGTGGACCCGACTCCCGTGAGTTGGCATAAGGTGGCTAAAACAGGAGCGATTCTCAGGCCAATGAGGTCATTCCTCTGATCGGACCCTCCTCTTCGATATTATACTTTGACTTGGATTGATTCAGTGGCCACTTCTATATTTTGATTTTGGGGAGTTAGTCCGAGGTGGGCGGTAACTGCGGCTACGCGTTTCCACCAGCCTGGATAGCAATTGGTATATCTACCCTGGCATTGCCTAGTTGTGCCGTGTCACCTACCATACCGAGCCTTTACTATGAGTTTCTATTTGTGTCGTACCTATGGAGTATCCTCTGGTAGCTTCCCGATCAGGAGGTATTACGGTACTGTATAGACTATTGGCATTATTTGTGTTAAGGGCTATATGGGTAACCCCTTAACGCTATTAAAAAGTAAGTTTACTTTACAAATAGACACTATTATAATAGCGCAATATACTACATAGTAAATAGTTTAACGGATCCTTAGGAGATGTAAATCCCGAGCATCTCTTGAGTTACTGCACTCATATTTATTTCTGTTAATTTAACTCACATAAGATCTTTTAGTTCTGACTCGAGTGTTTTTGTCTTTTCAAATTCGCTCGGGTCAGTCCGAGCGTTTCAGGATCGAAGACTTTAGCTTTGAAGGACGAAGACGAAGGAGTCGTATTATTATTATATATAGTATTGCACCACACTCATACTGTTCCGCTGCATTGATTGTATTGGTATGTGTAACTCTGATATTTATTGTATAAAGCAAATCAAGTGTTTGTAAACTGTTTTGAACTGTATATTTATTATTATATTTTATCCTTCCGCTGTGAGATTCTGTTTTGTTTTTATTTCTTCTCTGTTTTTCTTATTTACCCCATAACAATCTGCCCTTGAGTATGCTTTGAATTGGCACGTGTGTCGGTTTAAAGTGTGCGAAAAGGCGGGATGTTACAGTTGGTATCAGAGCTTTGGTTTAGCGATAAACTTGGCTTTGTGGGGTTCGACTCTTTGTTAATAGTGTAGTAATACCCTATGGGAGTCGCTGAGTGTATATATATATGAGAGAGCGTATTTGTTAGTATTAATAAAGGATTTTGATATTGTGTTAATCTGTTCCGCTTTGTATTTATAAATTCTGGTTGATGCATGGGACGCTATGTCATCAATAGGGATTTCTAAACACTTAATAGGACAGACCGACATAATATTTGTTTTTAACATGGGTGAATGAAATAATTTTGCCTATTATATTTTCTATATATAAAAATATTTTTATAAAGATATATATATACATTTGGTTGCTATAGATTGGGTGTTAGGAAATAAAAATATTTATAACAATTGAAGCTAAGTTGAAATTATAATAAATCAAATTGGAGATTTTAGAACTTAAGTCCGGGATTTTTGAAAATCTTCTTTCAAAGGATTTGTGAAATATAATGATTTGGTTTATAGGTAATTTCTTATATAAATATTTAGTATAATTCGGAAGAATTGTTTTAAATGAGGATTTTGGAAAAAATAAATTTTGTACTTTTCTCTCTGTCGCTGGAAAATAATTTCGGTGATGACGGCTGCATCATCGACTTTCATTTTCGAGTTTCGAAGGGAAATGCCACTATAGTAAATTCTACTGCAGATTTGTTTTGAAATTATTTAAAATTTTAATTGTTTAAAGGTAATTAGAGATATAAAAGTTGTAAGAAATTAATTATCTATTATTTTAAAGAAATTTTGGAATTTGACCCAGTATTAATTCTTGAATTTCCATTAATTAGTTGTAAAAATTTAGGTTAGTGAAATAAAAGAAGTAATCAATGAATTAAAAGAGTTGAGATTAAACTTGCATAAGTTCTTTTGCTTTTTCTTTAACATAAATAACTTACCAAGTATAAAAAGTTGAAATGTAAATTAAGAGTGGAATAGAATATTATGCAAGTAGAATTTTGGAAAAAAAAAATGAAGTATTCAATAAATTACTGTTATAAATAAGGATTTAATGGTATTAACTTAAGTGATGATTGGAATTTTACTAAAATTAAAGGTTGTATTATTAATAGGTGATTTTAACCTTAAGAAAGTAAAAATGAAATTCCTTAATTTATAAAGTTTGATTGTAGGGTCATTAACTTAAGTATGCTTTAATTCCCCCTATTCTAATATAATAGAAAGTAAGTAATATATAAATGGCTGTAAACCCTAAGTAATTAATTAATAAAATTCCTTATTTTTAAGAATGAAGGTTAAAGGGTTAATAATTTAAGTGTAATTAAAAAGGGCTACTGTAATTAAATATTAGAGAAAGTGGGTAATTAAACTGTTACTACTATTAATTATAATGGAAACTTCCACATTAAATAAATAAATGAGATTAAAGGTAAGTTGAAATTGTAGGTTATAAAACAAATATATATTAATTAAAGGAATGAAAAGAAACTTGTAAATTTTCACTTACATTCTTAAAACATACATAACTTACCGTATAATAAAAAGTTGCAATGTTAGTAGGAAAATGTAAGGGGAAATCTTACAAGTGAAGAGTAAGGTAATAAAGGTATTCTATTAATTTTCTGTTATTAATGAGAATTAATTGTATAAACTTAAGTTAAATTGGAAATTTTACCATATAAGAAAAGATAAGTAGTATAAATAGATGATATAAACTTTAGTCAATAAATTGGAATACAAATATAATGAATTTTGTGATAAATGGAAAATGAAAATTTGTAAGAAATAAAGAAATCACTCCATAAATGAAAGAAAGAAAATCAAACCATTGAAGCATGAGATAAATGTATAATAAATAAATTTGGGTGTTGGTTTGAATTGTGTTGTTTGATTTATGTTGTTGGGTAAGAAATTTGAAGTGGTTAAATGAATAAGTATCTATCTTTGTTCCATCTAAGACTGTTGAGTAAAGGATGCACTTGATAGTTAATTTCATTTCATACAAATTTCAAGTTTGAACTCGAACAACTATTTGTTTGATGGATTAATGGTTGCTTTGTTTTATGTATGTATGCTGTTTGTAAAATCGATGGTTGTTGTATTGTTTGGTTGATTAATGATTGAATCCACTTGAATAATTCACTTTAATATAAATATTTAACCTTTTAGATTATATAAGTGAATACAGGTGATGGAAGCAACTGCTACTGCTTTTGGTTCCAAAATAATAAGCGTATATTGCCCGACAAATAGGTACGTTTTCGGATTACGTTTAAAGCGCTATTTTTCCCGTGTTGGGATATAATATTTTGATAATATATGTAATATATTTGTATATTTTGATATTATATTTTCTCCCGAGCCTCACCGTACAAAGGAGACTCTGCCAAAAAATTTCGTAAATTTTGGACTTAGAATTTTGTTGAAAATGATTTCCAAACTTTAATTATTTAAGTATAAAAGGATATAATGATTATAAAACGAGTATATTCCGTTTAAGGAATTTTTTTTTGTAAATTATTGATTTTAAGTTAATATTTGAAATAGATGTACTGTTTTTATTCTTCCTTCTCCCTTCTTTTTCCTTTTCGGGGACGAAAAGTTTTGAGTGGGGGAGATTGTAACGACCCGTTGAATTTGATAATGTTAAATGAATTAAATTAATATGTTTCTAATCTAATTTAGAATAAAATAAAGGTCTTAAGATTGTATTTGAGAAAATGTAGTAATTTGTTATAGTAATTGGAATTTAATGTAACAATTTAATAGTTACATGGAAATAGATTTGAACTATGTAAATTTGCACACCTTGTTATAAGTTAAATATAAGAAACCAATATAAATGTGAATCAGTGAATATTAATAAAAATATTTACTAGAATGGAATTCATTTAATATAAAATAAATAGTGGAGATTGTACATTTGGTTGTAATAATAAATAGTGACTAAATAAAAGTGTCTGTTGGAATAAATCAATGCAATAAGTGTGATAAGTAATTTTATTGAATGTTGTCTCTAATAAAGTACTTGATTTGGTAATTTAGATATTTATACGTAAAGTATATATATAAAGATATATTGATTCCAATAGAATTAATTGGAAATCCAATATTAAATATAATGTTGGTAGCAATTGAAATTTACTGTTTTGCAAAATAAATGAGAAATCAAGTCAAATGTGAATTATACCGTAAAGGATCAATTCATTTAAACAGTAGGATTGTAAATAAATAAACATTCTACGTAGGTTGCAATTGGACAATTTATGTAGTTTAATGGAAAAGCAATTGGAATTAATTACCATAAATTGTGTAGTTAGGGTAGTTTTGATTTGTCACTTAAGATGGAGGATTTTTATAAAATGTAATAAATGCAGTTTAAATTAAGGCATTGACGTTTGGGTATTTAAGAAGTGATAAACTAAAATTTATTTATTTATTTGAAAATTTGAAATCCAATTTGTGGATTTATTGCAAATAAGTGAAATTTGTGTTTAACCATTACATCGATAGGAATAAATTAAATTTAAGGTTATATTAATAAATTTTGGAATAGAGAAATGATATGAATCGGTTTTAGAAGCCTTAAATATAAATTGGGAAGTAGACAAGATTTCACGTTACAACCATTTTTAAAAA
The DNA here is from genome assembly GCA_030765085.1 of Allium cepa. Classification (NCBI taxonomy): domain Eukaryota; kingdom Viridiplantae; phylum Streptophyta; class Magnoliopsida; order Asparagales; family Amaryllidaceae; genus Allium; species Allium cepa. The sequence continues at coordinate 1,042,408,083 of CM060941.1, read as the reverse complement.
AATCCTGATGTATGTAGAAATATTAATGAAATATAACGTAAACCAATGTTGAATCAAAAGAATAGAGTCAACACTTATTTATTCATTTAATGTGATATAACCACGAGTATGATTTATTGCAAATTACATGGAAATCTAATATATAGGACATTACCTAAAAAGGAAGAGTAGATAAAATTTATGATAAACATATTTGTATATGAAGGTTATTGATTTAAGGAGAAATTGGGCAAGTTTTATGTATTTGGGTTAAGTGCAACCTTTAATAGATAAATTTAGTGCAATTAAAAGAAATTGACATTTAATATTTCGATAACTTAAAATTTGATGGGATAAGAACATTTGGGTAATGAAGGGATGACAAATATTAGCCATGATTCTAGAAGGAATTAAATAGATAATGGGAATATTTAAAATCAGGTTCTAAGCAATAATTATTAAATAACAGGATTTATTAAATTTAACGTTGAATACTACGTTACTGAAATTTAAAATGGACTTTAAGAATAATATTTTGAATCATGAACCAAAGTATGTGGCAACCCTATTTGGATAAAGAATGAGTATATAAAAGTTAAAATCTAATATATGGGGTTTTGAGCATTTAATTTTATAATTCTTAAATATAGGAAAGTGTAGGAATTAACATTGCAATTAATATAATGTCAACTTTTAATTCACAGCTAAGCCTGTTAAATCTTCTCAATTGATTACGAATCATATAAGAAATAAAATTTGGCCAATTTTAGAATTTAATATATAATTTGGATTTTTATAATTTATTTAATTTATTTAATGAATATTAAAAATAGAGATTTTGGCCACGGACTCGGATTCCGACGAAACCAGTTTCATTGGATCCGTATCGGTGAATTATTATAGGGTTTCAAGTTTCGTATCGATCGGACTTGTCGTTTGATCGTACGGGCGTGAAACGCCTTGAAATCAATTTTCATTAAAATCAATTTGAAATCAATTTGGAAATTTTGTTTTCAGCATAACTTCTTCATACGATCGAATTTGGACGTGAAACTTCTTCCATCGCGTTCAGAATATTTTAAATTACCTATTTGGATATATAGATTTACGAAATTTCGTTCCGGAGTCATAGCGGGCTTTTTGGGCCATAGTTTGCTACGCACGTTCATTCTACGGTCTATCTATCCTATTTCAAACCCCTCTATATAAACCCAGCTATTCAGCCCTAGCCTCCGCCTAATTTCATTTATCTGCGCGTATTTTCTTCAAGCTTCTCTTCTTCTTCAATGGGGGCTAACCCTAGATCCAGTCAGTTCAAAAACAAAATGAAAATTCAAAATCTCCAGAAAAATTCCACAAAAATATATGTCGATCTTCTCGAAACACGTAATCCCATGGTGAAATTCGTTTTCCAATTGGAGTTATCGTTTACCCAGAATAAATTCAAACAGTTCGTGGCCGTTCATCAGCGTCGCATCAAAGTTCGTCTGATCGAAATTCTGTTTTTGGGTATTGTAGTATGGACGATGGGGAGTACATCAGTATAATTCGTTCGTCGATTCGATGGTTGGATGATTCGTATAATTCGAATTGGGGTTCGAACCCTAGGTTCATCAGGCGGCGGCGGCTTCACCAGAGACGGCCGGACCGGTTTGGTTTGATGGAGGGCGAGGTCGCGAGCACAAGGATGGTGGTCGGCGGCTCTCAGGTGGTCGAGGCGAGGAGTAAATGATGGTCAAAGGCGCTGGTCAACGATGGGAAGCATAGGCTGGAGAGGGCGATCGTGTGCGTGCGTGGTACAGGGAAAATGCGGTCTGGAGAAAAGTTTTGCTGACGTGTCCATGGTTATAAAAGTGCTCTCTTTTATTTTTTTTTAAAATTTTATGTTCAATCGAATTTTCGTCATAACTTTCTCATACGAACTCGTTTTCACGCGAAATTTTTTCCGTTAGGATCGTTATTAAATTCCGGATCTGATGACGCTGGTTTGGACGAATTCCGAGACGGGCAAATTTTTGGGTTTAAATCGAATTTAAATTCGATTTAAATTCAAAAGGTGAGTGTTTAAACCCACTCACAACTATTAGAAGCTTTTATGTTTGTTAAATTAATTTTAGAAATGAATAGAAATTTATTTATGAGTATTTGGCATGTTTATTTCACTCATATTTGTTGAATTGCATTTATTGAATTTAACTGTTAATTTCATTTATTTATTGACGGTTAGAATTTGTGTTTGCCTATAAACTGCTATTTACAGTTATATAGATTTTTACTAAATATAAACTGTTAGATTAATAGTTGTTAAATTTAATCTGAATAAAATTGCCAGTCATTACCTGTTATATATTATCAAATATAAATTGTTATTGATTGATATTGCTTGATGATTGTGATTGGATGATGGGTGATGTTGATGGATGTTTTATTGTATATCATTAAATTGCAAATTATCATGCATATTTCCTTTCATTCGAGATTGTGGTTTGAAATGATATACAACCGCAAAATTTTATATCTTTTAAATTGCGGATTGAAATGATAAATATCCGTATCACTTGACCATAGGATAAAAAATTATATACAGGCACCGCGGTCTATATATAACTATTTTAAAAGTGATTTCTATGGTTTGGATGGAATACGGTTTATAATAATCTTAAATTTTATATTGTATAAATATTTTTCTTCCATATATATATACATATGAAGTTGAAAATTTTGAAATTAAAAGGTGTATAAAAATCTTTATTAAAAATGGAAGAAAATTAAGAAAATGGAGTTTAATAATTTATATCATATGGTTAAATGTTAAGTTTGGAAATTTTAAGATATGATATTTATAATTGGATTTTTCCCAAAATAAATTGAAATGAATATTCTAGTATAATTTGAATTGGGAAAAATATATATATTTTATTACTAGAAATTGAAGTCTTATTATTTATGGATTTTATATGAATATTCAAGACTAATTAATAGAACAATTGATTTGTTGAAAGCATAAAATCCAACTTTAGTTTGAAATATTGATACTCAAAATGGATATACGTATATATAAATAAATTGAAGTGGTTTTGGAACTTGAGAGAGATAATATAAATTTTGGTTTAGACTTTAATAAAGAAATGTATTTGTAAAGCCATGAGAACTATTTTCTTTACAAAGTAACATTTAAGTTAAACCATTTAATTCATATACCGTTGAATGTCCAAACCATTCAAGTTTTTAGAAGTTATGGTTTTAAATTATGATTTTCAAAATATTATGCTTTGAAAATATTTGATTTTCAGACGTTATGAAGTTAAAGCATTATGATTTTGGAAAAGAATTATATTTGGGATAAGTGATAAAATATGGTTTTGGGTTTTGAAATGAAATCGTATTCATGGTTATGAAATGGAATGTTTATTCTGATTTTTAAGTATAACCTATTTTTAAATGACCGCGGTGTTATAATAACGATGGGTTGGCAAAGAGACCGGGATCGGATATGGACATACTCTCTGTCGATACCGAAAACCACTTTGACTAACCGTGTACGCGGTGGAGATTCCAGAATGAAGTAGGTGGTGGCGACGTTTCCTGTAAGGTAAATACGTGGACCCGACTCCCGTGAGTTGGCATAAGGTGGCTAAAACAGGAGCGATTCTCAGGCCAATGAGGTCATTCCTCTGATCGGACCCTCCTCTTCGATATTATACTTTGACTTGGATTGATTCAGTGGCCACTTCTATATTTTGATTTTGGGGAGTTAGTCCGAGGTGGGCGGTAACTGCGGCTACGCGTTTCCACCAGCCTGGATAGCAATTGGTATATCTACCCTGGCATTGCCTAGTTGTGCCGTGTCACCTACCATACCGAGCCTTTACTACGAGTTTCTATTTGTGTCGTACCTATGGAGTATCCTCTGGTAGCTTCCCGATCAGGAGGTATTACGGTACTGTATAGACTATTGGCATTATTTGTGTTAAGGGCTATATGGGTAACCCCTTAACGCTATTAAAAAGTAAGTTTACTTTACAAATAGACACTATTATAATAGCGCAATATACTACATAGTAAATAGTTTAACGGATCCTTAGGAGATGTAAATCCCGAGCATCTCTTGAGTTACTGCACTCATATTTATTTCTGTTAATTTAACTCACATAAGATCTTTTAGTTCTGACTCGAGTGTTTTTGTCTTTTCAAATTCGCTCGGGTCAGTCCGAGCGTTTCAGGATCGAAGACTTTAGCTTTGAAGGACGAAGACGAAGGAGTCGTATTATTATTATATATAGTATTGCACCACACTCATACTGTTCCGCTGCATTGATTGTATTGGTATGTGTAACTCTGATATTTATTGTATAAAGCAAATCAAGTGTTTGTAAACTGTTTTGAACTGTATATTTATTATTATATTTTATCCTTCCGCTGTGAGATTCTGTTTTGTTTTTATTTCTTCTCTGTTTTTCTTATTTACCCCATAACAATCTGCCCTTGAGTATGCTTTGAATTGGCACGTGTGTCGGTTTAAAGTGTGCAAAAAGGCGGGATGTTACAATAGTAATATAACCAACTATTAAATCTGGACCCAAAATATAACCTTGCGAATATCTAGAAGAAATATGGGAATTATATGGTACATTTATCGTTCGAGGTGCTATGCTGTACATATAAACTCGTTTCGTTCTTCTAGGACATTTATAAGAAAATCTGTCCACTAACGATTAGGAGGTGATCTCCGATCTTATTTTCGTCTGATTATTTCCTAAAGAACTGGGGTTAAGTTTACCATAAAATATCGAACATTGTTCGAAGAGAACAAGATTGGATGAGTTATCCGAAAACCAATTCGATCCAATGAGTGCGTTTTCGAAGGGAAAACAAGAGTATGGAATCGAAGATGGAGCAATGAAGTGAAAGGGCTAATCACTACTAATCCCTAGGATGATTCTAAAATGGATGTAGTAGGCATAGTGCCTTTGGAACCTTTCGGACCCAAAACAGACTTGTATGGATGAATGCTATCAATAAATTATGATTGGATGACAGTGAGCATTCTAAGTGAAAATTCATTTAAAAGGTAATCGTAGCCTCTAGCCTCATCAACCGAGAATGACTAAAAAGTTAGGGAGATGCAGCAAGGCTAAGAGGGTCGCACCCAATTTGGGTATGTCTATCACCTTTCTAGATACTCTCGGATATTATTTCATTACCACGATACATGGAAGGAGCTCGAGAAAGGGTGGGAACACCCGGGGTGATAGCATATTCGGTCTATCCATGTTAGGGATAGTCCAGTCTTGTGTTTGCAGGGGATCCTGGCATGGTCCTCGGTACATTGTTTCTAGACGTGTACTATGATAGGTGATACCCCAGTACCTAGTCATTTGTATGGAATTCATTCTCCAATACGTGCCTTTACAGTTCTGGTTGTAGAGCCTAGTATGTTGGAATTTAATTAATATAACAATTTCAACTACTTGAATAAGTATTTGTACTTGGACATTATTATAATATCAGAGTATTTGATATGAAATGTTTTGGTTATCGTAAAGTAAAAACCCGTCCCGTTTATGTGTGGCGTGGTTTTACGAGATACCTGTGATTTTCAAAGGATTTTGATAACTTTAATAATTCAAATTGAATGTGTTTCCTCACGTTGGTTTTCCATACCGACTTGGGTGTTATTTTATTATAATGCTTGGGTCAGATCGAATATTATAGATTCATGATGGGATGTTATGGAGCTCAAGAGACGAGCCAGATGACGAAGATGTATTATACGTATTTGATTTTATTCTGCTGTGTATGGTATGTTGTATATTCAGCATTTATGAGGATAAGTTGTATAACTGTCCATTATTGTGCTATTGATGTGTTATACTCTGAAGATGTAATGTGTAAATAATAGTTATAGTTCTTTTTGTATAAAGACCAGTTCTTATCTGTTATATATTATTCCGCTGCGATTGTGAGATTCTGTGTTGTTATTTTCTATTTTCTTCTTCTACCTCTTTTTTCTTTCTCTTACGATTTGGTATTTCCGGCGTTTGATTGCTCGGCATGAGATACAGTGAGTATTGATGTTGAGCGTCAAAAATCCATGTCGTTACACTTGGTACCAAAGCTGAAGGTTAAGTGAGAACCTTGACTCTGGTGGGTATTACTCATTAGAGATAGGGTCAGTAGCACCCTAAATGTGTTTGAGTGTATTAATAGATATGAGCCCGTATTTATTAGTGAATATAAAACTGTTTTATATTGTACTGATTAATCAGTTGAGTGGTTATGGACTCTTGTCAATACGAGTAATTAACGTTACTGATAGAGATCTCTAAACACTTGAACAGAGCAAATCGACGTAGTGTTGCTTTGAAATGGGGTAAATGAAATAATTTTACCCAAATTATTTATATATATAAAGAAATAATTTTCCAAAAATTATTATAATTAGGTATGGTGTGCTTGGATGTTAGGAAATGATAATATTAAACCATTATCATTTGTTGTTGTGGTGATTGAATAAAAGTTGATATTATAACCAAAAGTTATGAAATTAATTCATATAAAAAAATGAAATTTGTGAATATGAGTTTATAAATGTGATTTATAATTTGAAATGGAATGAGATCCCAGAGGAATATTAATAGGTTTAAAGGCTTTAAAAGTTGTAAATTTGGGAATTTAATTCCCATTGGTTTTGAAATGTTTCTCAAGTCTTGGAAACTAATAGTGGTATTATTTGGAGAATATTTTGAGTTGGAAATGTTTGAAAAGTTTCCTTTTGAAAAAGAGAATAAAAGCATTGAACACAAATGGATACAACAATATGATACAAATGAAATATCAATATCAGAGCCAAAATACAATAGCGGAAAGAAATCTCCAACACGATCTTCAAGAGAGAAAGAGAGATAGAATTCAACAGACTGCTTCCCCATCACCAAAGCTCCAAAGACCTCAAACTAAAAAGCTCAAACCACCATCATGCTGCAATATAATAATGCGATCGCCAAATCCACAGACTTCTAGATCCAAATCTACTATCTGAACTAGCTTTTGAACTACAGATAAAATGACTGTAGGCTGCCCGTGTAGAAAATTGTGGGCATCCATAGTTTAGAAAGGAAACAATAAACTCCAAATCAATCATAAGACTGGTGTGAGCAAACAAAAACAGTTGTTTTAACAAAAACAAACAAAAAGGAATAAAAAGAAATTTGCTATGCTTTTTGGAAAACGAAACTACCATAAGGCCTCCCGGCACACATACAATGCAATCGCACATTTGGGGGAGATTTCTCTTTATGATAGTCAAACATGCTTGATACGCGAAAATCCTTTTGATATTATTATTATTATTGCATAGTGCAGAAAACATTTCAAAAGTATAATATTAATCTTAGCCAGCATACGTACCATTATAGTATGCCTACTATAGCTACCATATTAAATGGCAGGTTCTAAAACTAAAACCGTACATGGATCGTATTGGGTGATAGGATTTCCAACAAATAGCCAATGCTAAGGAACTTCCTTGATCCGAATGGGTACGCCTCTGGAGGAACGCCCCGAGAACCTAACCGGATCTCCGCCAACACAAGGTCGAGTTACCTCTGTAACTAGGTAACTAACTGTCACGAGTATGCTATTCCCCGGTCGTAACCGACGTTTATCTGAGGGCCCTCAGCACCAACAAATTCCATCAACCACATAAGTTAAATATCTAGACTCCGTACCATGACACCACTTTTTATCCAGAAGGAAATGCACATAGCCTAAGGGACACGACCCCCATAATCTTGCTGCATCCTTCCTGTTTCTACCATTTTTGGGGTGTGAGGTTCGATGAAGTCTCGTCCCACAAAGCTACACTTTTCACAAAATCCATGCTTCGATCAACCAATGATCAACACTTAGCATGCCACATTACCCAATTAGGAATATATCACTAGTAACCATCAACTACATAATCTATGAGCTCCTACGTCTCAAAGAAGGGTGTTAAGCTAAGAGAATAAATTCTCCGCCACCAAACAGAAATGTATTTGATAGAAACCAGCTTTACATCTCAAAGTGTAACGTCAGACATACATCCATACAAGTCCATCTTAGGTCTGAATGGAACCAAAGGCACTTCAAGAGAAGTCCTCACAAATCTGGATAATCCCTAATCACGTCCAGACTCTCCATCACATAGGATGATGAAAATCTCTATACCGGGGACATTCGGTGCAGAGACATTCGATAGGTAATCCTTTCGTTTTCGGAAATACCCGGTCTTCAACCACCATCTTCAAATGCTATCCAATTCGTCGTATCATTAACATTGAATGGGTTTTATGACATAAAGTCCTCTCGCGGCTAAACCGAATAATGAGCGCTTATTTTAAAAAGCATTTGCATATATTAGGATCTTAGTTAAGTCACAACTTTTAGCCCTTGATTTCCAAAATCTTTCCTTTTGAATGGTTTAAACAAATCTTTTAAACAAAAGATACACCTTTAAGATCCTCTTCAATTTGAATCGAGATTTATCAAACTTTAGCAAAGATTCATTTATAGCTTTCAAAACTATTTCCATTTCAAATTTGATTTACTCATAACTTTTCAAAAAAAAAAAAAGGAAATCCTTTCTTTATATGAAAGCTATTATCATTTGAAAACAAATGTCTTTTGTTTTGGGAAAATCCAATTAAATTTGCTCAACTTATAGCCTTTTAAAGTATAAATCAGAAAATCAGTGAACTACCGTATCCCTGGCAAGTTCAATTTAAATTCCCAAAATAATTCATTTAAAATACTTTTAAAAAGGGTTTAAAATCCATATATATATACACACACACTATATAACTGAATAACTTTTTTTTAAACCACAGTTTCCAAATATATAAATATATATAATTCAACTTCAATTCTTGAATTCAAATTCAAGCTATTTTAATTTCAAAACCTTAACAAACCATATTGTATTCAAAATAATTTAATCCCAAAATTCCCTTTTTAAAAGTTTAACCAAAATCACCTCCAAACCATTTTGGATTCAAAATTCAACTTTTAAAATAATATTTAAATTCAAAATACACACGACTTAACCAATTCCCTGTGAGATCCATATTTGTGTGTGTGGTGTGGTCCAGGGTTTCAAAGGCAACAATAAAATATCAACCTTCATAAATTCAAGCACAACAATATTAATAAGCGGTATAATCTTACAACGCTCATCTTTCATTCACAGATAAACAATTAAATTCATCACAGATAAATAAATTACATTTATCACAGCTCAATCCAAAACAACCATATTACAGAGCATCACATATTAGAGATATCAAACAATTCTAGGCATTCAATATAATTCAATCATCCATACGCAAGATTAGTTTAATCACATGATTATAATTAATTTGATCAACTCAAAATAAATCAATTACTTATGAATTAATCACCTAACCCTGCTTAATTATCATTAATTAATTACAAACCATTTGTTATTACTTTAATTAATTAATGAAATTAATTAATCATCCTTAATTATCTATTTTAATTAATTATCCTTAATTAATCACATAAATTAATTAACCTCAATTTATCTTATTTAGTAATTATCCTTAAATCACTTGATTAATTAACCTTTAACCATTGATTAATTATCCTTAATTATCAATTAATCAACCTCTGATTAATTTCATTAAGTAATCACTTACATTAAGTAATCATCCTTTAAGTAATTACTCACATTAATTAATCCTTCTTAAATAAATTACATTAAGTAATTATTCTTTAAGTAATTAACTATCCCTTAATTAATTACATTAATAAATCATTTTTAATTTCATTGAGTAATTAACCTTTAATCACTTACACTAATTAATTAACCCTTAATTAATTATCATTTGATTAAGTACAATAATTAATTACCCCATAATTAATTAATAAATAATCCTTTAATTAATCAAGACCCTAAATTAATCAAAGATAAATCATTATCTTAATTTATTTCTTAATTATCATGTAAATCTTTATTTAAAAAACTTTTGAAATATATTTTCATTAATATATAAATTAACTTAAGACCTTAAGTTTAATTAAAAATTAAGAACTTTTTACCTTCTTAATTAACCACTTAATATTATTAAATTTATTTAAAATAACTATAAAATAAAGGTCATACGCATATTAAAACACTTTACACTTTAAAATAATTTATTTTAAAAACCTATATCTAATCCAAAACTCTAACGATTGAGATTTTCGACTCACGAAAGTCGACATTAATACGTCCACTGTATCAACTGCCGAACAATCGAATGCCGGAAAACCGTACCATTAGGGTTTAAAGAAGAGGTAGAAGAAGAAAGATAGAAGAAGTAAGAAAACATAACAAAAACAATAACAGAATCTCACATAACGCAGCGGAACAACATATAATAGATAAATGAATAATCTTTAAAACAAAGAACTATCTCAGTTATTACATCACATCACATCATCATCAAAGTGTACAACAACAATATACAACATAACAAAACAATGGACAGTTATACAAACGTATCCTTACAAGTGAATTCCACAGCAGAAAAGATAATATCATATACAAGTAATACACCTCGCCATCCAGCTCGCCACTTGAGCTCCATAGCACTCCTAAATCCAGAATGACCTGATATCCTGACTCTAGGCTGCCCGTGTGGAAAATTATGGGCACCCAGAGTTTAGGAAGAGAACAATAAACTCCAGGTCAGTCATGGGACTGGTGTGAGAACCTAAAACAGTTATTTATCTTTTAAAAAAACAACAATAACAAGGGAAGTGAAAAATATCCGCAATGCTTTTGGAAAATGAAACTACCATAAGGCCTCCCCGCACACACATAATGCAAACGCAGAATTGGAGGAGATTTCTCCTTATGATAGTCAAAGATGATTACTATGCAAAACAAATCATTTTTGATATTATTATTAGTGCATAGTGATGAAAGCATTTCGAAAATAGAATATAAATCTTAGCCAGCATAGGTACCATTATAGTATGCCTGCTATAGCTACCATATTAAATGGCAGGTTCTACAACTAAAACCGTACAAGGATCGTATTGTTTCTTTGGATTTCCAACAAATGGTCAGGCTAAGGAACTTCCTACTGCCACATGGGATCATCTCTGGCAACACAAGGCCGGGTTACCTTTGTAACTAGGTAACTACTACTCGAGTATGCCACCTCCCGGTCCTTTGGGACCTTTATCCGAGGGCCCTCGATCACAAAGCAACAACCACACAGAAAATGAGATTGGAGCAACCACATAGGTTAAGCATCAGGGCTCCATACCTGACACCACCCTTTTCAGAAGGAAATGACATACCCTAAAGGGAGCGACCCTCATAACCTTGCCGCATATTCCTGTTTTGACCATTTCTGGGGTGTAAGGTCTGACTAAGTCTCGTACACAAAGCTACACTTTATCACAAAGCCACGCTTTGATCAATAAATAATCATCACACAGCAACACTCAGCATGCCACATTACCAAATTGGGAATATATCGCTGATAACCTTCAAGTACATAACCTCTGAGCTCGTACGTCTCAGAGAAGGGTCTCAGAGAAGGGTGTCAAGCTAAAAGAACAAATTCTCCGCCACCAACAGAAATGTATTTGAAAGAAATCTGCTTTATATATCTAAATGTAATGTCAAACACGTAACCATACAAGTCTGTTCCGGGTTCGAACAGAACCCATGGCACTTCCAAAGAAGCCCTTGCAATCCGGGTATTCACAATCCCGATCGAATTTCCCATCACAAAGGAAATCTCCACACCGTAGCTAACGGTGTAGAGACAATCGATAGGTCATCCTATCGTTTTCACAAATACCAGGTCTTCAACACCGGTCTTCAATGCTATCCATTACGTCGTATCACTATTCGGAATGGGTAGTCTGAATAACGAGCACAATAATTTAAAAATAAGTGTAGCATTCAGTTTCAACCAATTCACAACAAATAGCCATTTAAGGGTCAATATTGATAGTCGGTTATTTAACTATCAATCAATATTCACAACATCACCCGATTTCTAATAATCTTCCCAAATTATTTATTTCCAAAATATCTTTATAAGATATAATTTCCACACTTCAACCATTTGAAAACAAATTTCAAATCAATTTTCACCTTTACAACTTTTGAAATTAAATTTCAAATCATTTTCCTTAAGCGGAAAACACTTACAATAGTTATTCATTTTCACTGGAAATCTGCCGAGTTCAAATATTTTAAAATAATTGAAAATTTCTTATCCAAAAATATATCTGGAAACACTTTTAAATAAAACTATTTTTCTTTAAACGCTTTACTTAAAATATTAGTTATAAAATATTATACCTATATTATATAAACTTAAACCCAAACTAATTTTTTCAAAATAAAATTAGTAAATAGAGTATAGCTATTTAAATAACTATTTTCTAAAACAATTACTGATTAAATCTTAGAGATAATCATTTCTATAAACAATTTAATAAATCTTTACTTAAAGGATTTAAAATAATTTAAGAGGTAAATTTATTCAAAGTATCCTTTTCAAAACCAATAATAAAATTTTATATATATGAATAATATATTATTTCAAAGCTATTCAGAAATTTTATTCGGCTTTCCAGGGAGGATACACTTTCATTTCAAAATGGTTCATTCAAACCAATTAAACAAATCCTAACCGATTTATTAAATTTACGTTCCAAATCCGTAAATTCATTTCCACACTTTTAAAAAAAAAATCAATGTTTACTTTTAAAACAAATTTCCCTTATAAATTTCCATTGCGAATTTACATTTGCAAATATTCACTTTTTATACGATTTTTCAAATCGATTTCAATTATTCACTTTCAACACCAAAATCAGTTTTCAACAAATCAAATTCCATATTGATTTTCCAAGAAATTAAACACTAAGTGAATTCCATTCAAATTTCAAATTGAAATCAATTTCTACTAAATCTCAAATTAATTTCCAAATTGATTCAAAATTCATTTCAAAACACCAAATAAATTTCCAAATGGATCTCCAAAAGGTCTATTTTCAATTACCAAAATCAATTCCCAAATGGATTCCTAAATTTATTTCTTTTCAAAATAATTTCTTTTTAAAGAATACAAATTCTTTTATTTTCTAACTCTTTAAAATCCATATTTTGAATAAATTTTCAACCTTTGAATAATATTATCGAAAATCCATTTATTACGCCCTTTTACCATATTTTGGAATTTTATTCAATAAGATAAAAATAAAACTTTATCATTTTAAAAATTCCTTCCTTCAAATTTGTACGATTCTCAAAAAATAAATTTAATTATAAATTTTCAACTTAACTTTTCAAACATCCAATTTTATTATTTTCGGCATCTAACGATACCAAGAATATATTCGGCTAAAATTTAGCCTTTAAAGATTTCAATCACAAAGATAATCACGCAGATTATAAATAGATCAACACACAACATTGAAACAAATTCAATCATTTGAGGAATCCAGTTGGATCCCTCCAACCTGTTTCCCTGCATCCAAAGATGTTAGCACAATACCAATTCCGCTTCAAGACGGAATATCGCGGTATATGGTATTTATAAAATATTATCTGTTATTATGCGGCGCAATAGGGTCTCATTCGCTATATAATGCGGGAAATCAACTCCAAGTACATATATAATACCAATTCCATATCAAGATGGAATTATCGCGGTATATGTATTTAATAAATAACATCCGCTTAATATACGGCGTATAGGGTCTATTTCAATACAACAGATAATAACTATCATCCAATCACACAATCAAGCAATTTTAAATTTACCTATTTAAAATTTAAATCGAAACAATTCGATTGAGTGAGAAGTTCTCACCTTGAGTTTCGGATAACAGTTGTAACGTTTGTTTCGAATAAAATTAAACGTGCGTTTAATTTTACCCGAAATTATCACTAGCTCCTAACGACTCCAAACTAGCTCCATTACGTAGTGCTCATCCATACGGACCCAACGCAATTCGTTTCGTGCAATTCCGACCTCATATAAACAAGTTATGGTATTTTAAAGATTGTACAATTTTTAATATAATATAATTTACAATTTCTTTTAATTTTTATAACCTAATTGAATCTGGACCGTGCATTTCAAGGCCAAGCAGATCAGGCCGTATACTTCATCTTCCTCCATCAGGGAGAAACGTGCACGATAAAACCCACATAGTCGCCATCATGCCCTAATTCACGCGACCATCTCGATGCGTTTGAAGCCGATCGGCCAACTCCATGACGAAGGCCATCACCAGTGCTACCCTCAGCCGCAACAAGGTGGAGCTCGGCCTCACCTTTAGCTCGAAAATCGAGCACGAACCGATGATGAACGCGGCCCCGTACATGTTGATCCACCTCTCGAATTTTGATCACAACCGTATGGATTGAAAGATCATCTCGAGCTCTACGTTTTTCGTGTTGGAAGTTTACTGAATAGATGTGTGGATTTGAAGAAATTAAAGGGAAAAGATAAAGCATTTTCGGCCATTGATAGTTGAAAGTGGCAGCTTCTGGTTGAAACCCTAGGGTTTGAGTTGTGTTGCAAAAGTGAATTATGGAGGTGCTTTTATAGAAAATTTACGAAAACACTATTCATCCAAAATTTTCCGAACTCCAAACGAAGCATGCCGGCTGGCGTTTCTAGGGTTTATCCCGCGTTTCGGACAGAATAGAACATGTTTCGGAAGCTAATTTGATCATATGTGCGAGTTACGGCAATAAACGATCAATTTTAAATTAAATTGATTAAACTAATTTCTATGCGTTTTGGTTTGCCCCGGACAAACCGTAAATCCGATTGACACGAAATTTGAAATCTTACAATAATATAACATTACGGATCCGATGAAACTGGTTTTGTCGAAATCCGAGACTGTTTAAAAAATGACTATTTTCACTAGTCGATTAAATATTAAAATATTCAATTTTCACAATTTAACTTTTAATTCAATTTTAAAAGTTCACAAACATTGTTCTAACTTCAATATGAATTAATATAACTTTATAAATCATTTTTAATCATATTAAACCCAATTTTTAATTATTTACGCAATTTCAAATATTAAATTGTCGATTTAATTATCCAATTAAATCTGAATATTCGAAAAATAAATTATTCGACTTATAAATTTTACTTGTTAATATTTAAAATCAATTAAATATCTGAATTTCAAATGACAGAAATTCTGGGTTTTTACAAACTTCCCCCCTTAAAAGAATTTCGTCCTCGAAATTACCATGTAAGAAAGGTTTTGAAATCCATTAACTTTTCAAAACAAACCGTTCAAATTTGATTTACAAATCTCTTAAGTGTTTAACTTTTTCAAAAATTCAATAGTTAAACTTCTTACAAAACTTCACTAATATTTTCAAATCCATATATAGTTATCTTTTCAAAACCAACTATATCGTTTAACCTTTAACTTTAGATCAAAACATAGTGTTCACAAAAAAAAAATTCCAAAATTTCCCGAAAATTTTCTAACGCTTTAAATTTTCAGAAAATTTCACCATAACCTCCTTTGTATGGAGGAGCTTTTACAATATCACAATAGATATAAATATATATACATCGACCCACACGGTCGGAAAACAGAAAAACGGTTCATATTTCCTATTTTTATTGCGTAGGCGTACATTTTTAGCATTTTTAAGCAAAGCAGTTATCTATTTAGCATTTTACACAACCACAACCAGCCAATCATTAGCCCCGGTACCTGTACTTACTCAATATAAACACGTAAGTGACGTATATAAGAAGTTATTAACATTTTACTCTTTTAAACAACTACAATACATGCATATTAAAAGAAATGCATACTAAGCAAGGTTTACAAACAACTTATATGATTTCGACATTACTTGTAATTGTTTACAACCAATTCATATACAACGACATTCATTTTCAATTAGTTTACATTCACTAATTTACATTCACATTTGTTCACTTTCAATTCAATCAATTTCCATCCAATTTAAATTTACTTAACTTCCAATTTGAATTTAATTGCTTTAGCTTTCAATTTTATTCATTCAATTGCATATGAATTTCTATTCAATCAATTAACAATAATCTAACAACCAATGTATATCCAATACAACCGAATTTATTCACTTTACATTCAACATTCATATTCACTTTGTTTGCCTTCAATTTGGTTTAACATTCAATTAGCCTTAAATGAATTAACACTTATATCCATTATTCCATATCAATTTACTTACATTCGATTGATTTACATTCAATTCACTAGTTCAATTACCAATTTATTTTACAAATAAAGTTGAATCTCCTTTATATAATTCAAGTTCATATTCATTCAATTAATTTCATTATTTTACTTCAATTCCAAAATCAACTTCATTCAGCATCACTTAAGTTATATTCCTTTTAAACATCATTTGTTTAACTTAACTTAAATTTCCACTTATAAATCCAATCCAGATTCCAACTCCAAAGTAAATTTTATTTAACTTTTACCAAAGTCAATTTTATCACTTATTCAGATTCATAACTCGTTTTGCTTAACAAAGTTGTTTAACCATTTTAATAATTGGTTTTACTTACATCTTCATATTTAATAAGTTATACAACTTATTATTCAACTTCCAAAACTGATTTAATTTAGTTAACTTCCTTTAGTTAAATTTCACATCATATATTTTATCATACTAATTCAAATTTATTTCAACCTTACTAAAGTTAAAATTTTATCATCTCATATTATAAGTTCAAAACTTGATAACTTATATTCATCAATTTCAACTTGGATTATTTTATTTCAAATTTGTTTGTCACAACAAAATTCAATTTCAATTTAGTATGGTAGCAAATCCATCACACAGAAACTCGAAAATGATACTGATGATGATGCAGTCATCACCCTTATTATTCCCCAGCAACAGTAGTGAATCCAATGCTTTAAATTCTTTCGAAATTTCCTTTTATTTATAAATCACATTTATAAATCTTACTTATATAATTTCACTATTTCCCTTTACTTATAAAAGATTATTTCACAATTGTAAATCTTTTCAATTATAATTCTATACTTATACAATTGTTGTTTTTATATAATTTATTCTTTCACAATTGTTGTTTTTATTCAGATTATTCAAACAACTTTGATTCACTTATATATTTTCTTACATTTTCAACAATCAAACAATTCAATTTTACATACACTTTGATAATTCTGAAAAATTATTCCTTATATATAAAATATAATCGAGGTAAAATTATTTCATTTACCCAATTTAAAATGATACTACGTCGGTTTATCTCGTTTAAGAGTTTAGAAACCCCTATCGATACAGTTAGCTAGACTGCACCGACCAGAATCTATAAAAAATCAACTGATAAGTCAACACAATACAAAACAATTTCATATTCATTAACAAATACGCTCTCATATCTATTATTACACTTAAACTCATTCTAGAGTACTGCTGACTCTATCTCTAATGAGTAATCCCCAACAGAGCCAAGGTTGTTGCTTAACCAAATGCTCTGATACCAAATCTAACGATTGATATTTTCGACTCACGAAAGTCGACATTAATACGTTCACTGTATTAACTGCCGAACAATCGAATGCCGGAAAATCGTACCGTTAGGGTTTAAAGAAGAGGTAGAAGAAGAAAGATAGAAGACGTAAGAAAACAGAACAGAAACAATAATAGAATCTCACATAACGCAGCGGAACAACATATAATAGATAAATGAATAATCTTTAAAACAAAGAACTATCTCAGTTATTACATTACATCACATCATCATCAGAGTGTACAACAACAATATACAACATAACAAAACAATGGACAGTTATACAAACGTGTCCTTACAAGTGAATTCTACAACGAAAAAGATAATATCATATACAAGTAATATGCATCGCCATCCAGCTCGCCACTTGAGCTCCATAGCACTCCTAAATCCAGAATGACCTGATAACCTGACTCTAGGCTGCCCGTGTGGAAAATTATGGGCACCTAGAGTTTAGAAAGAGAACAATAAACTCCAGGTCAGTCATGAGACCGGTGTGAGAACTTAAAACGGTTATTTATCTTTTAAAACAACAACAACAACAACAACAAGGGAAGTGAAAAATATCCGCAATGCTTTTGGAAAATGAAACTACCATAAGGCCTCCCCGCACACACACAATGCAAACGTAGAATTGGAGGAGATTTTTCCTTATGATAGTCAAAGATGCTTACTATGCAAAACAAATCATTTTTGATATTATTATTAATGCATAGTGATGAAAGCATTTCGAAAATAGAATATAAATCTTAGCCAGCATAGGTACCATTATAATATGCCTACTATAGCTACCATATTAAATGGCAGGTTCTACAACTAAAACCGTACAAGGCTCGTATTGTTTCTTTGGATTTCCAACAAATGGCCAGGCTAAGGAACTTCCGACTGCCACATGGGATCGCCTCTGGCGAGACGTCCCGAGAACCTAACCGGATCTCTGCCAACACAAGGTCGGGTTACCTTTGTAACTGGGTAACTACTACTCGAGTATGCCACCCCTCGGTCCTTTGGGACCTTTATCCGAGGGCCCTCGATCACAATGCAACAACCACACAGAAAATGAGATTGGAGCAACCACACAGGTTAAGCATCAGGGCTCCATACCTGACACCACCCTTTTCCAGAAGGAAATGACATACCCTAAAGGGTGCCATCCTCATAATCTTGCCGCATATTCCTGTTTTGACCATTTCCGGGGTGTGAGTCTGACGAAGTCTCGCCCACAAAGCTACGCTTTTTCACAAAGCCACGCTTTGATCAACAAATGATCAATAAATAATCATCACACAGCAACACTCAGCATGCCACATTACCAAATTGGGAATATATCGCTGATAACCTTTAACTACATAACCTCTGAGCTCATACGTCTCAAAGAAGGGTGTTAAGCTAAGATAATAAATTCTCCGCCACCAACAGAAATGTATTTGAAAGAAATCTGCTTTATATCTCAAAATGTAATGTCAGACACGTAACCATACAAGTCTGTTCCGGGTTCGAACAGAACCGAAGGCACTTTCAAAGAATCCCTTGCAATCGGATATTCACAATCCCGATCGAATTTCCCATCACAAAGGAAATCTCCATACCGTAGCTAACGGTGCAGAGACAATCGATAGGTCATCCTATCGTTTTCACAAATACCCGGTCTTCAATGCCAGTCTTCAATGCTATCCATTACGTCATATCACTATTCGAATTGGGTAGTCCGAATAATGAGCGCAATAATTTAAAAATAAGTGTAGCATTCAGTTTCAACCAATTCACAACAAATAGCCATTTAAGGATCAATATTGATAGTCGGTTATTTAACTATCAATCAATATTCACAACATCATCCGATTTCAAATAATCTTCCCAAATGATTTATTTCCAAAATACCTTTATAAGATATAATTTCCACACTTCAACCATTTGTAAAACAAATTTCAAATCAATTTTCACCTTTATAACTTTTGAAATTAAATTTCAAATCAATTACCTTAAGCGGAAAACACTTACAACAGTTATTCATTTTCACTGGAAATCTGCCGAGTTCAAATATTTTAAAATAACTAAAAATTTCTTATCCAAAAATATATCTGGAAAACACTTTTAAATAAAACTATTTTTCTTTAAACACTTTACTTAAAATATTAGTTATAAAATATTATACCTATATTATATAAACTTAAACCCAAACTAATTTTTTCAAAATAAAATTAGCAAAAAGAGTATAGCTATTTAAATAACTATTTTCTAAAACAATTACTGATTAAATCTTAGAGATAATCATTTCTATAAACAATTTAATAAATCTTTACTTAAAGGATTTAAAATAATTTAAGAGGTAAATTTCTTCAAATTATCCTTTTCAAAACCAATACTAGAATTTTATATATATGAATATATATTTTTTCAAAGCTACTCAGAAATTTTATTCGGCTTTCCAGGGACACTTTCATTTCAAAATGGTTCATTCAAACCAATTAAATAAATCCTTACCGATCTATTAAATTTATGTTCCAAATCCGTAAATTTATTTCCACACTTTTAAAAATAAATCAATGTTTATTTTTAAAACAAATTTCCCTTATAAATTTCCATTGTGAGTTTACATTTCCAAATATTCACTTTTTATACGGTTTTTCAAATCGATTTCAATTATTCACTTCCAATACCAAAATCAGTTTTCAATTGAGTTCCAAAGACACCAAATCAAATTCCATATTGATTTTCCAAGAAATTAAACACTAAGTGAATTCCATTCAAATTTCAAATTGAAATCAATTTTTACTAAACCTCAAATTAATTTCCAAATTGATGCCAAATTCATTTCAAAACACCAAATAAATTTCCAAATGGATTTCCAAAAGATCTATTTTTAATTACCAAAATCAATTCCCAAATGGATTCCTAAATTTATTTCTTTTCAAACTAATTTCTTTTTTAAGAACACAAATTCTTTTATTTTCCAACTCTTTTAAATCCATATTTTGAATAAATTTTCAACCTTTGAATAATATTATCGAAAATCCATTTATTACGCCCTTTTACCATATTTTGGAATTTTATTCAATAAGATAAAAATAAAACTTTATCATTTTAAAATTCCTTCCTTCAAATTTATACGATTCTCAAAAATAAATTTAATTATAAATTTTCAACTTAACTTTTCAAAAATCCAATTTTATTATTTTTGGCATCTAACGATACCAAGAATATATTCGGCTAAAATTTAGCCTTTAAATATTTCAATCACAAAGATAATCACGCAGATTATAAATAGATCAACACACAACATTGAAACAAATTCAATCATTTGAGGAATCCAGTTGGATCCCTCCAACCTGTTTCCCTGCATCCAAAGATGTTAGCACAATACCAATTCCGCTTCAAGACGGAATATCGCGGTATATGGGATTTATAAAATATTATCCGCTATTATGTGGCGCAATAGGGTCTCATCCGCTATATAATGCGGGAAATCAACTCCAAGTACATATATAATACCAATTCCATATCAAGTTGGAATTATCGCGGTATGTGTATTTAATAAATAACATACGCTTAATATATGGCGTATAAGGTCTATTTCAATACAACAGATAATAACTATCATCCAATCACACAATCAAGCAATTTTAAATTTAACTATTTAAAATTTAAATCGAAACAATTCGATTGAGTGAGAAGTTCTCACCTTGAGTTTCGGATAACAGTTGTAACGTTTGTTTCGAATAAAATTAAACGTGCGTTTAATTTTACCCGAAATTATCACTAGCTCCAAAAGAATCCAAACTAGCTCCATTGCGTAGTGCTCATCCATACGGACCCAACGCAATTCGTTTCGCGCAATTCCGACCTCGTATGAACAAGTTATGGTATTTTAAAGATTGTACAATTTTTAATATAATATAATTTACAATTTCTTTTAATTTTTATAACCTAATTGAATCTGGACCGTGCATTTCAAGACCAAGAAGATCAGGCCGTATACTTCATCTTCCTCCATCAGGAAGAAACGCGCACGATAAAACCCATATAGCCGCCATCATGCCCTAATTCACGCGACCATCTCGATGCGTTTGAAGCCGATCGACCAACTTCACGATGAAGGTCATCACCAGCGCTACCCTCGGCCGCAACAAGGTGGAGCTCGGACTCGCCTTTAGCTCAAAAATCAAGCACGAACCGGTGATGAATGCGGCCCCGTAGATGTTGATCCACCTCTTGAATTTTAATCACAACCGTATGGATTGAAAGATCATCTCGAGCTCTACGTTTTTCGTGTTGGAAGTTTATCGTATAGATGTGTGGATTTGAAGAAATTAAGGGGAAAAGATCAAGCATTTTCGGCCATTGATAGTTGAAAGTGGCGGTTCCTGGTTGAAACCCTAGGGTTTGAGTTGTGTTGCAAAAGTGAATTACGGAGGCGCTTTTATAGAAAATTTACGAAAACACTATTCATCCAAAATTTTCTGAACTCCAAACGAAGCGTGCCGGCTGGCGTTTCTAGGGTTTACCCCTTGTTCCGGACACATTGAAACGTGTTTCGGAAGATAATTTGATCATATGTACGAGTTACGGCAATAGACGATCAATTTTAAATTAAATCGATTAAACTAATTTCTATGCGTTTTGGTTTGCCCCGGACAAACCGTAAATCCGATTGACACGAAATTTGGAATCTTAAAATAATATAACATTACGGATCCGATGAAACTAGTTTCGTCGGAATCCGAGACTGTTTGAAAATTGACTATTTTCACTAGTCAATTAAATATTAAAATATTCAATTTTCACAATTTAACTTTTAATTCAATTTTAAAAGTTCACAAACATTGTTCTAACTTCAATATGATTTAATATAACTTTATAAATCATTTTTAATCACATTAAGCCCAATTTTTAATTATTTACGCAATTTCAAATATTAAATTGTCGATTTAATTATCCAATTAAATCTGAATATTTGAAAAATAAATTATTCGACTTGTAAATTTTACTTGTTAATATTTAAAATCAATTAAATATCTGAATTTCAAATGACAGAAATTTTGGGTCGTTACAAAAACTTAAATAACATTTATTATTTAAAAGAAGTTTGTTTAAGGAAATAGTTTAAAGCTTGCTTAGAAATTTGCTTTTCTTTTAAAAACTTGACTATTTGCTTTTGCTTTAAAAACTTATCAGCTTACAAAAGAATCTCGAGCCAAATCTAGAAATTCCCGAGAAAAACCCAGAGTCTTCCCCTTCTTTTTATTTTTTTCCTTTAATACTTTGTTTTGGGTTTTAAATTTTAAACTGTTATAAAACACACACGAGCTACTCGAACAAACCCCGGGTCCTTCTTCGAGTCTCAAACCTTCTTCTCAAAATCCCTGACACCCAAATGCCTGTGCACGTTACGCACTTTCGCCGGCACTCTGGTCAACTTTCTACTGCCACCCAGTCATCGGAGACCTCACCATCCATCTCCGCTACATAGAAACCCATAACAACCCAAAAATCAAAATCGAGATTACTAAGCACCAACTGGAACCAAACTCAGCCACCAAAAACCACCTCGTGTCATCACCTCCGATCTCCTAAAACCTCGTCGACCCAATCAGAGATGCGTCACGATACGATGCTTCGATCCCACCACCCCCGACCCAGTCCGATACTCCCACGATGACGAACTTGCTCTGACAACAACATCGACCAAACCAGGCTGTTAAACCCTAAATCATCATCGTTTCGCCACCACAACGATCTAGAAATTCACCAAGCATTTTTCCCATGATCGTTGATCAACTAGAAACCTTCGTCCACAACCTCTAGGCTACACGATCTCGCAATCATCAGAAATCGACAGAATTCAAATTTCTGGTCATTTCACCATATATTGATCCATGCTAGCTTAAAAATTGTGATAATATGATCAAAATCCATTATTATCAAATTCAAAACAGGTTATATAATCAAATCATATAATTTTTATGATTGATTTTTCTGACTTAAATTGATCATCTCTGTAATATCCAAATTTCAAATTACTTAATCAATATTTTCACTTAAAACCATTTTTAGACATGATGTTCAAAAAAAAAATTCATTTAGAAATCCCTACCTAAAAGAGACTAGGGGAAGAGAGATTGATTTTTAAAACTGTTCGGATCTGTAAAAACCAAAACAGCAACTTGTTCACTGTACACAGGCATGCACAGTCAATTGCTTCATATTTTTATATACGTGCAAGCATATTTGTGTCTAAAAAACATCTTTTACAACACACTTCAAGTATCAATTATAGACATTCAAGATTTGTAAACAAATTTTAAGTAGTTTACTCACCAATTTGTTTGAACAGAGCAGCAGTTTTTTTTTTTGAAATTTTGATATGGAATCTTGATGTTGATTTTGATTTGGTTGATTTTTGAATTCTTTGCTTGCTTGATTAAGTTTGATTCGAATCTGATCTTTGTTTTGATTGCTTGATCTCAGGTTGAAGATGTTATTGTTTGATTTATCTTTGATTTTCCTTTTCTTTTGATTTAATTTTCAGTTTTTATTTTGAGAGAATGAAAGAAGATTTAGAAAAGAGAATGAAGATGTTTTAAACTGTATAAAGCCTGGTTTTCCTCTTAACACTTATATATTATAAATTTAATTTTAAAAGAAAATTAATTGCCACTTGTTAATTTCTAATCATATTAAACTTACACATGTTTATTAAGCCCACACTTGTAATACTAAGTTATATTAATTCTTACACATATTATTATATTTTTACAAATGTCAAAAACAATCATTTTTATGTTTAAACACCTTTATTAAATTTTATTGAATTTTATATTTTACCTAAGTTTATGTTTTTATTTTAATTCATGTTCATATTCTTATATGTTTGATGTTTATTAACATAAATATATATGTATACAAACTATTTATTACTGGTATAAAAGAAAAGTGTATTAGGCCTTTTTATATTATATTTCCAATTTTTTTTAGTTTTATATATATATATGTATGTTCTATATTTCTATTCATATATTTTCTATTATTTAGACTAAAACTATTATACTTTTTTAAATAAATAAATATTTATCTATATATGTTTTGAAATATAGAATTTACTTTCAAATAGCTTTTGAAAAATTATTATATTGAATTCAAAACATAACTTTCTAATTTTCAATGTATGTATATATATATATATATACTATAATTAGAAAATAATTTTTTTATTAATTTTAAAATATAGAGTTTTTAAATCCAATTTATTTTCATATAATTATTTTTGAATTTCAAATCAAAATTTTATTTACAATATATATATATATATATATATATATATATATATATATACACACATACTTATCGTATTTATTTTGGAAAAACCCAAATTAATTCTCAAATAAATCCAAAAATTTATATTAATTACTAAATTATATTTGGCTTAAAAACGGGATCGTTACAGATTCCCCATCTTAAGAAAATTTCGTCCCCGAAATTTGCTAGACAGGGAGACAAACAAAGAACAGATGAACACGCAAAAGATAGAGAAATGGCTTGCTAGATCAAGCTGAAATATCTATTCTATATTCGGCTTACTAAATCAGAATATTATCAATAAATATGAGAAAGAATTTGTTCAATACTTCATACAATACTCGGGTCATTAGGCCTACGAAAAATGCAGGGGCATTGGTTAGTCCGAAGGGATAACTAACTATTCGTAGAATGAATCAGGACCCCCAAAAACAGACAAATAAATATAATTTTTCGTAATTCTCAACTGATGGAATCCTTAGGCTAATCTAGATCGTGCTCGGTTCTTTTTCAAGATGTCCTAGCCCATACAATTTATCGAAGAAGTCATCGATTCGGAACAAAAGAAATTTTTGAACAATAGGTATGGATTCTAAAATCAGGTTGGAATACCCAAAAGTATACACTAGCTTGTTTATCTTTGGACTTGGATCCTCACAAAAAATCATAAAAAAATTCCCAAATTTGGTTTCGACCAAAATCGTTACAATTTAATTTAGCTTTATATTTCGTTAATCAATTAATTTCAAGTAAAATTTCAAATTCATCAAAGTTAAGGATGAAAAAGCTGATAGGAAACTGATGATGAGAATACGAAATAGAAACCTTTTTACAATGTAAACAAAGATTCACAGGGCCACCACCACACCAAACCTTCTTCTTGTAGCTGCCTGGAAGCCATCAAAGAATTGAAATTGGATGATGAACAAAGGAGAACGATGGAAAAGTTGTTTCCGTTGTTACAGGGTATCGACCATTGTAGTGGTACTCCCATGTCCCCTATCTCGACCTCTTCTTGCACTCATTCTCGCTATCAGTGAATAGTGAGAGAATTGACCGAGGCATACGGACAAGATATCTTAGGGATACTCATTCTGGGGCATTTGTAACCATATCTCTAATGAGTTACCTGGTGTGTTATACTCCAAAGCTAAAGTTCTTATTCAACCTTTAGCTCTGATACCACTTGTAACGACCTTGACTCGACCTTCGAAAATCGACATCCAATACATCATTCGTATTTGAATGTCGCAGATTCAAACGTTGAGTTTGGTTCGTCGGAGCTTATAACAACATTAGGTGATAACAACACAGCGCAAACAAAATGAATTTTTATTGATACACAAATGGATACAACAATCTGATACAAAAGAAATATCAATTTCAGAGCCAAAATACAACAGCGGAAAGAAATCTCCAACATGACCTTCAAGAGAGAAAGAGAGATAGAATCCAAACAAACTGCTTCGCCATTACCAAAGCTCCAAAGACATCAAACCAAAAAGCTCAAACCACCATCATGCTGCAATATAACAATGCGATCGCCAAATCCACAGACTTCTAGATCCAAATCTACTCTCTGAGCTAGCTTCTAAACTACAGATAACCTGACTCTAGGCTGCTTGTGTGGAAAATTATAGGACCCAAAGTTTAGAAAGGGAATAATAAACTCCAGATTAGTCATGGGACTGGTGTGAGCAAACAAAAACAGTTATTTGAACAAAAATAAGCAAAAATGAATAAAAAGAAATTCTCTATGCATTTTGGAAAATAAAACTACCATAAAGCCTCTCGGCACACACACAATTCAATCGCACACTTGGGGGAGATTTCTCCTTATGATAGTCAAACATGCTTGATATGGGAAAATCCTTTTGATTTTATTATTAATGCATAGTGCAGAAAACATTTCGAAAGTATAATATTAATCTTAGCCAGCATAGTACCATTATAGTATGCCTACTATAACTACCATGTTAATTGGCAGGTTCTACAACTAAAACCGTACATGACTCGTATTGGGTGATTGGATTTCCAACATATGGCCAAGGCTAAGGAACTTCCTTTATCCAAATGGGTATGCCTCCGGAGGGACGCCCTGAGAACCTAATCAGACCTCTACCAACACAAGGCTGGGTTACCTCTGTAACTAGGCAACTAACTGTCATGAGTATTCCATCCCTCGATCGTAACCGACCTTTATCCGAGGGCCATCAACACCAAATAATTCCAACAACCACATAAGTTAAATATCTAGGCTCCATACCATGATACCACTTTTTATCCAGAAGGAAATGCACATACCCTAAGGGACGCGACCCCCGTAACCTTGCTGCATCCTTCCTGTTTCGACCATTTTTGGGGTGTGAGGTTCGATGAAGTCTCGTCACACAAAGCTACGCTTTTCGCAAAAGCCATGCTTCGATAAACCAATGATCAGCACTTAGCATTGCACATTACCAAATTAGGAATATATCACTAGTAACCACCAACTACATAACCTCTGAGCTCGTACGTCTCAGAGAAGGGTGTTAAGCTAAGCGAATAAATTCTCCGCCACCAAACAGAAATGTATTTGACAGAAACTAGCTTTACATCTCAAAGTGTAACATCAGACATACATCCATACAAGTCCATCCTGGGTCTGAATGGAACCAAAGGCACTTCAAAAGGAGTCCTTGAAATTTCGAATAATCCCTAATCACGTCGACTCCTTATCACAAAAGGTAATCAAAATCTCTATACCGGGGTCATTCGGTGCAGAGACATTCGATAGGTAATCCTTTCGTTTTCGAAAATACCCGGTCTTCAACCACCGTCTTCAAATGCTATCTCGTCGTATCATTAATTCAGAATGGGTTTTATGATATAAATTCCTCTCTCGGCTAAAGTGAATAATGAGCGCTTATTTTAAAAAGCATATGGATATATTGGGATCTTAGGTAAGTCAAAACTTTTAGCCCTTGATTCCCAAAACCTTTCCTTTTAAATGGTTTAAAAAAATCTTTTAAACAAAAGATACACCTTTAAGATCCACTTCAATTTGAATCAAGATTTATCAAATCTTTAGCTAAGATTCATTCATAGCTTTCAAAACTATTTCCATTTCAAATTTGATTTACCCATAACTTCTCAACAAAAATCGGAAATCCTTCCTTTATATCAAAGATATTATCATTTGAAAACAAATGTCTTTTGTTTCGGGAAAATCTAATTAAATTTGCTCAAGTTATATCCTTTTAAAGTTTAAATCAGAAAATCAGCGAACTACCGTATCCCTGGCAAGTTCTATTTAAATTCCCAAAATAATTTATTTAAAATACTATTAAAAAGGGTTTAAAATCCATATATATATATAACTGAGTAAATTTTTTTCAAACCATATTTTCCAAAATTGTATATATATATAATTCAACCTCAATTCTTGAATTCAAATTCAATTATTTTATTTTCAAAACCTTAACAAACCATATTATATTCAAAATAATTTAATCCCAAAATTCCCTTTTCAAAAGTTTAACCAAAATCACCTCCAAACCATTTTGGATTAAAAATTCAACTTTTAAAATAATATTTAAATTCAAAATACCCATAACTTAACCAATTTCCTATGAGATCCATATTTGTGTGTGTGGTGTAGTCCAGGGGTTTCACGGGCAACAATAAAATATCAACCATCATAAATTCAAGCATAACAATATCAATAAGCAGTATAATCTTATAACGCTTATCTTTCATTCACAAATAAACAAGTAAATTCATCACAGATAAATAAATTACGTTTATCACAGCTCAATCCAAAACAATCATATCACAGAGCATCACACATCAGAGATATCAAACAATTCTAGGCATTCACTATAATTCAATCATCCATAAGCAAGATTAATTTAATCACCTGATTATAATTAATTTGATCAACTCAAAATAAATCAATTACTTATGAATTAATCACCTAACCCTGCTTAATTATCATTAATTAATTACAAGCCGTTTGTTATTACTTTAATTAATTAATGAAAATTAATTAGCCATCCTTAATTATCTATCTTAATTAATTATCCTTAATTAATCACATAAATTATTTAAGCTCAAATAAATTAATTAATTAACCCTTAATTAATTATCCTTTAAATACATAAATTATCCTTAATTAATTATCCTTTAATCATTAATTAATTAATTAATTAATTAACCTCAATTTATCTTATTGAGTAATTATCCTTTAATCACTTGATTAATTAACCTTTAATCATTAATTAATTATCCTTAATTATCAATTAGTTAATCTCTAATTAATTTCATTAAGTAATTACTTACATCAAGTAATCATCCTTTATGTAATTACTCGCATTAATTAATCCTTCTTAAATCAATTACATTAAGTAATTATTCTTTAAGTGTTTAATTATCCCTTAATTAATTACATTAATAAATCATTTTTTAATTAATTACATTAAGTAATTAACCTTAATTACTTACATTAATTAATTAACCCTTAATTAATTATCTTTTGATTAGGTAC
This sequence comes from Allium cepa, assembly GCA_030765085.1. Classification (NCBI taxonomy): domain Eukaryota; kingdom Viridiplantae; phylum Streptophyta; class Magnoliopsida; order Asparagales; family Amaryllidaceae; genus Allium; species Allium cepa. Next base: position 1,042,378,677 of record CM060941.1, on the reverse strand, counting down.
ATTAATTAATCACCCCATAATTAATTAATAAATAATCCTTTAATTAATCAAGACCCTAAGTTAATCAAAGATAAATCATTGTCTTAATTTATTTCTTAATTATCATTTAAATCTTTATTTAACAAACTTTTGAAATATATTTTCATTAAGATATAAATTAACTTAAGACCTTAAGTTTAATTAAAAATTAAGAACTTTTTACCTACTTAATTAACCACTTAATATTATTAAATTTATTTAATATAACTTTATAATAAAGGTTATATATATATATATATTAAAACACTTTACACTTTAAAATAATTTATTTAAAAAACCTTTATCTAATCCAAAACTTAAATAACATTTATTATTTAAAAGAGGTTTGCTTAAGGAAATAGTTTAAAGCTAGCTTAGAAATTTTCTTTGCTTTTAAAAACTTGACCATTTGCTTTTGCTTTAAAAACTTATCAGCTTACAAAAGAATCCCGAGCCAAATCTGGAAATCCCCGAGCAAAACCCCGAGTCTTCCCCTTCTTTTTATTTTTTTTCCTTTTATACTTTGTTTTGGGTTTTAAATTTCAAACTGTTATAAAACACACACGAGCTACACGAACAAAACCCCGAGCCACAAATTCTTTTCCCCGAGTGCTTCTTCGAGTCTCAAACCTTCTTCTCAAAATCTCTGACACCCAAATGCCTGTGCGCGTGTACGCGCTTTCGCCAGCACTCTGGTCAACTTCGCTGCTGCCACCCAGTCATCGGAGACCTCACTATCCACCTCTACTACATAGAAACCCATAACAACCCAAAAAGCAAAATGGAGAACACTAAGCACTACCTGGAACCAAACTCAGCCACCAAAAACCACCTTGTGTCATCGCCTTCGATCACCTGAAACCTCGTCGACCCAACCTGAGATGCGTCGCGATACGACGCTTCGATCCCACCACCCTCGAGCCAGTCCGATACTCCCACGACGATGAATTTGCTATGACAACAACATCGACCAAACCAGGCTGTTAAACCCTAAATCATCATCGTTTCGCCACCTCAACTATCTGGAAATTCACCAAGCATTTTTCCCATGATTGTTGATCAACTAGAAACCTTCGGCCACAACCTCTAAGCTACATGATCTCGCGATCGTCAGAAATTGACAAAATTCAAATTTCTGATCATTTAACCATATCTCGATCCATGCTAGCTTAAAATTTGTGATAATATGATCAAAATCCATCATTTTCAAATTCAAAACAGGTTATATAATCAAATCGTATATTTTTGATGATTGATTTTTCTGACTTAAATTGATCATCTCTGTAATATCCAAATTTCAAATTATTTAATCAATATTTTCACTTGAAACCATCTTTAGACATGATGTTACATTCATACAAAAACTTTTCATTTAGAAATCCTAACCTAAAAGAGACTAGGGGAAGAGAGATTGATTTTTAAAACTGTTTGGATCTGTAAAAACCAAAACAACAACTTGCTCACTTGTACACAGGCATGCACAGTCAATTGCTTCATATTTTTATATACATGCAAGCATATTTGTATCTATACAAACATGTTTTACAACACACTTCAAGTATCAATCACAGACAATCGAGATCTGTAAACAAATTTTAAGTAGTTTACTCACCAATTTGTTTGAACAGAGCAGCAGGTTTTCTTGAAATTTTGATCTGGAATCTTGATGTTGATTTTGATCTGGTTGATTTTTGAATTCTTTGCTTGCTTGATTAAGTTTGATTGGAATCTGATCTTTTTTTTATTGCTTGATCTCATGTTGAAGATGTTTTTGTTTGATTTATCTTTGATTTTCTTTTTCTTTTGATTTAATTTTCAGTTTTTATTTTGAGAGAATGAAAGAAGATTTAGAAAAGAGAATGAAGATGTTTTGAACTGCATAAAGCCTGGTTTTCCTCTTAACACTTATATATTATAAATTTAATTTTAAAAGAAAATTATTTTCCACTTGTTAATTTCAAATCATATTAAACTTACACATGTTTATTAAGCCTACACTTATAATACTAAGTTATATTAATTCTTACACATATTGTTATATTTTTACAAATGTCAAAAACAATCATTTTTATGTTTAAACCCCTTTATTAAATTTTATTTTATTTTATATTTTACATAGGTTTATGTTTTTATTTTAATTCATGTTCATATTCTTATATGTTTGTTGTTTATTAACATATATATATATACAAACGATTTATTACTAGTATAAAAGAAAAGTGTATTAGGCCTTTTTATATTATATTTCCAATTTTTTTAGTTTTATATATATATATATATATATATATATGTTCTACATTTCTATTCATACATTTTCTATTATTTAGACTAAAACTATTATACTTTTTTAAATAAATAAATATTGATCTATATACACTTTGAAATATAGAATTTAACTTTTTAATCATTTTGAAAAATTATTATATTGAATTCAAAACATAACTTTCAAAATTTCAATGTATGCATATATATATATTATAATTAGAAAACAATTTTTTTTATTAATTTTAAAATATAGAATTTTTAAATCCAATTTATTTTCAATATAATTATTTTTGAATTTCAAATCAAAATTTTATTTACAATATATATGTATATATGTATATATAAATGAATACTTATTTTATTTATTTTGGAAAAATCCAAATTAATTCACAAATAAATCCAAAAATTTATATTAATTACTAAATTATATTTGGCTTAAAAATGAGATCGTTATACACTTCGATCTTTGGAAAATAATTCCGTTGATGATCGCGACATCATCGATGTTCATTTTTTAGTCTTTAAAAGAGGGATTGTTACCTTAATGTTTTGCAATTGGAGTTTTGTTTTTGAAAATCTGGTTTTGGTTTGAAATGCAAAGGAATAATTGATATACAAATGGATTGTGTATATGTATTTGATTTCAAAAGTGATTTAAAATAAATTGGAAATAAGGAGTTAAGCTGTTGGTTTTTCATTAAAATGTTATTTGGAAAATATGATAAAATAGTTTGATAACTTATAAGAATTTGAAATTTGTTGGAATGAAATTTAACTTAAGAAGAGTTAAATGAATACAAGTATGATAATGGAATAAATTGGTAAAGTAAACCAATTAAATGAGTGAATTAGAAGAAATTGGTGAATGGAATACAAATAAGTTAGAAAACTTATAAAATTTGGAATTTGATGTTGAAATGGGATTGAACTTAAGTTAAATAAGGTGAATTTTGAAAATTAAACCTAAGTGGGATAAAAGAAACAATTATTGAAAATAGAATTTATTAAGTTGGAAATAAATTAGTGGATGAACTAATTAATTTAATTAGTAAGTAAATGAAATTGAAATTGAAAATGTGAATTTGAATAGAAATGGGTACAAACAAAAGTGATGAAGTGGAAACAAACATAAGAGCTTTGTTAAAAAATGTTTATAATAGACTTAAGAAATTGATAGTGAAATTATTAAGTAAAATTAGTATTGGAAAATGTACTAAGTTAATATTGAATGAAGACTAAATAAAAGGTGTGTAAAATGATAATTGTGGATAATTGACTATAATGGAAAAATGTGAATAAAAAAATTGATATAGCTAATAATCAATTGAAATAAATACGTAAGTTGTATGTATACTACTTTATTCGCATAATGATTTGATCCAGATTCAAGCAAAGAATTTCGAGATAATTTATATCGATCCAAATTAGGATTTTTCACTCGATTTTCGACGGCGAACATGTATATGGATTTTTGATTTGTTTTGGAATTCTCTATCATAGTATATGGCTATGCAAGGAGAATGATGGTTTCTAATCAAGAAATCAGATCTGAGTCCGCACTAGAGAGTTGCGTGAACAATACTACTTCGAAAGTAAAATTGTGTGATCAAGTGAGCGATCAGAGTTGGTATTACGTACGGATGTTGGTGAAATAAATTTTGGAAATCTAAAAATGTTGAATAAAAAGTTTATGGAATTATGTGATCGGAAATTATTGGTAAGTAAGGTGCAGCTATTTAAAAGCAAAAGCTAAATTGATGTCTTCGATTATAGAAGTAAAAATTGATTGCCCGACAAAAAGATACATGTTTAAATTGTGTTTAAAATTGATGATTTTTCGATTGAGTCACTTGGCTTTTGTTTTCTTTTGACGATTTGTGCCCGTAGTGGTGTTTTGGAGTTTTTTGGATCTAACCGCGCAAAGGAGACATTGGAGAAATTTTTCGAAAATTTAAGGAGTTAGAAAATTTTAATAACTGAAATTTGATTTTGGATTATAACTTGAAATATTTAAGTAAATAATATTATTTGGAATCTATGGAGGAGTTTGGAAATTAGTAAAAGTGATAGAGTGTTTTGAATAAGAAATGTTTTCGGAAAGTTGTTTAAAATGTGGTTTTTGGAAAATTGTTAACAGGTTTTGGGTCATTCTTCTTACCTTGGCAATTTCGAGGATAAAATCTGATAAGGGAGGAGGAATGTAATGACCCAGAATTTTGGTGATTTGAAATTGAAATACTTAATTGATTTTAAATATTTTAAAATTTAATTTTTAACTTTAATTTCAAATACAACTATTTATTTGACAATTTAATTATTGAATTTAATAATTGAATATTGGTTAAAATATTGAATCCGGAGTTCAAGCTTGATAAAAATAATTTAATGGCTTGTAAAATTTATATTAATAATAATGAAGATAATAAAACTTTCTAAACTGAATTTAGAAGTGATTTGTTCAGTTTTAAAAATATATTGTTTGAATTAACATTTAAAAATAGCATTTCAGGGCACAGTCTCAGAATTCGATGAAATTAGTTCCATTGGATCCGTAATTTCCATTGGATCTGTAATAGTGTATTATTATCGAATTTCAAATTTCATAGCTTTTGGAGTTATCGTTTGATCGTACGGGATATAAACACAAATCCATATCGAAAATTCATTATAATAATTGGGTCCAAAAAGCTATCTTCTCCATGCGATTGAATTAGGACTCGTAACCTTTTCCATTGCATTCAAAATAGGGGTATAATATCATGAACTCCTAGCGGCATGCCTCGATAGGGGTTTGAGATTTTGAGTTGTGTACTCGAGATAATTTGAAATTTCAAATAAATGTATTGTCTGGTCAGCCCTTCTTTTCAGCTGCAATTCCATCTTTTCAGTCAACACCATTATTTATAGTCACCCTAGTCTAAAAGCCTGGCTCCTTTTACACGTTTCCTTCCCCCTTCTTTTTATAGTGCACGTAGCCGATTATAGTGAGATAAAAGATAAAGAAAAAGAAAAAAGAGGGGCATGCTACCTCTTTTAAAGAAAAAAAAGCCACGTTCCCTCTCTTCCTTATTTTATAACAGAATGAAGAAACAGAAAGGAAAAAAGGAAAAAACGCAGAAGCAAATAATGGCTGTGATTTCTAATTCGAGAGTAAGTGATTTAGGCCGTTTAAAATCATGGAAACGCACTCACGAGCTCGTATAGGGTCAAGCTTCACGTTCTTTGACTCAATGGTTACTGTGGCAGCGAGCTTGGGATGCAGATTTTCTTTTTCCAACCGAGTTAGTGCTTCGGGTATGGGGCCTGTCGAGATGGAGGTAGGCCTAATTGATGGCGAATTGATTTGGTGATGAGAAAAGCATCAGTAAGGCATGTTTAGGATGATTCGATGGTCGTAGTCAAATCGCGATGCTGTTTTGGATGGTCTGATAGCTTCAGGGCACAATGAGGTAGAGCGTTTTGTAGGAGGTCTCGAGTTCCCTCTTATGGTGATGGGATGATGGAGCGAGTGAAGCGGAAGCTAGTGGAGAAGTTGGTGGATCGATTGGTGCACGGTGGAGTGAGAGCGAGGAAGGGAAGGAGGACATCATCGGTTAGTCGCGTACAGGCAGAGTGATTATTTTTTCACTGGAGGAAGCAGAAGAATGCCAGCATAGTGTGTGGGACAGTTTTCTTGTGTGGGCTAGGATGAAGTTGCTGGTAAATGATTTGTGTTAGTAAATAAAATTAGTGTATTGGAATTTATTATATTTTGATTTGGTAACTAAAAAAAATTCAACTTACTCATTCAAGCTCCGAACGAGACGTCGTCCGTCACGTTGGAATCATGTATCAAGTTATCATCCCTTATGCCATGGATTTGAATTACTTGCATTTGGAACTAGTTGAATATGGAGATATAGTCGAACGTTGTTCGACTATAGACCAAACTGAACGAGAAAAGCGACAGCTGGAATAAATGTGAGTAAATCTCACACTTTTTGGACCGCTGATTTTAATTTGAAAATAGTTAAAATTAATTATTGAGTGATTGGCTGGATTGATATATTATTATCAGGTGAATGTGATATTATATATAGTAGTATATATATTAGTAGTTGGATTGATTATTCCCGCATATTTAGCGGATGAGACCCTATGTGCCCCGCATAATAGTGGATGACTCTATATACCATGATATCCTGCTCAAAGTGGGATTGGTATTTTTATATTGTATTAACATTCGTGGATGCAGGAAAATAGGTTGGAGGGATCTAACTAGATTCCTCAAAAATGTTGAAATTACTTTCATATTCAGTGAAATGATATATTGAATAATTTGTGATAGGTTATAGCGTGATTAGAATTTATTTGGTGATATGGTATTACTGGTTTAGATTTTGGCCTTTTTAAAAATACCATAAATATGTGTTTTAGTTTATAAAGAAACTAAAAAGAAATTGGAAGCAATATATTATAGTGAAATTTAGAAAATAAAAAAAAGAAATAAATTTGAAAAAAAAATAAATAGTTTGATGTTTAAATTATACTTGATCGTTTCAAAATATGGAAAAATGGAGATTTTGGAATAATGTAAATAAAAGGATTTTAAATAATAAATTTAAGAGATATTTTTTAAGTGAAAAAGATTTTAAAATCGAGATTTAAGATAGTTGGGAAAAGAAGAAGAAATTTGAAATAAAATATGAAATTGTTATACTGGGTTTAAAATAAGATTTTAAGTTATGAAACGAAAGTGGAAACGGAAGTGGAATCGGGATTTTGTTGGGTTATTTAAAAATTGATTTAAAAATGGAATCCAAATTAGAAATCGATTTAAAATCAATTGAGTATTGCGAAACCACTATAAAGGAAAATGAGGCTATGGAATTTATAAACTATGTTTATAAAAAAAGTAAGGTGATTATCAGTGGACAAATTGAAGCTATAAATTTACCGTCAGAACTTATAAGGAGATGGGTAAATTGGTTTACAAATAAATGGTAGATTTATTTTTAGAAATGTGAAAAGTGGATTTACGGAATTGGGATGTAAATCAAATTGGAAATATATCGAGAGAGATTTATAAATGGTAGACCGGTTATATTGGAATTGGAAAATATATTTTTGTCGAGAAACTAATTTTGTTTTAAAAAGGGAATTTTAATTATTAACTAGGTAATTTAAAAATATTTTCGCAAAAGAGTATTTCCATGAAGTTAGTTATTAAATATTTTAAATTATCAAAATAAACTATAAATTTATAAAAAAAGTCTTGAAATTTGATTAGAAGCTTATTTATAAATCCAAATTTATAATTGTTTCAAAATTATGTGTGACGACCTAGATTTTGGACCAGTTAAAATTGCCGAAAATTCCATCCGTTCTAAAACTACTAATGAAAACTAGCAACTTAATACACCATATTTGATAAATATTCAATATTACTAAATGAAGGGTACAATTTCAATTATACAACTTATTAGAGTAATTAATTTATTTATTAATTCTACAAAGTGTGCTTTAATACATACCAAATACAATGGCTATAAATCCACCACTGCACAACTTTGATGAGAAAGACAACACTATCATTACCTGCGAATTCAATAAACAATGTAAATGCGGAATAAAATAGTACGCAGGAAAGATACAATAACATAAGATAAACAACAACCAATAACATATAAGCATGAAAGGATTATATTATTTAAATGGTTGCATCACTACCACTTGTGACTGCCTACGCACCCCTATCTAATTGGGTACCCAATTAGATACAGGACCAAGCCAACGTAGTTCTCCTACGGCAAATAGGACTCATGAGCATACGATGCAACAAATAATAATCATTTCCTAAAATTACCCACTTAGGCTTAATCATTTTAGATTTTCAAATCTAATTACCTTTATGGAAATTATCACTTTGGACTTTATTCTTGAATTCTTATTTTAAAACTTTTGAAAGATATAATTGGACTTTATTCTTGAATTCTTATTTTAAAAGAAATATATATATATATATATCTTTTATATTCAAATTATACTTTATCTTAAATCAAATCAATTTTGAAAAGCTTATTTGAAAATCCCAAATACTATAATAAAAACATATCAAACTATATGCAACCAGATCGGAAGGTTTCTCCCAATAACAAGGCAACTGGGTCCCAGCCTTCATACAATCGATAACTAAGTACATCTCTCTATTCCAAGAGCAGACTATACCAAAAACATGTGCCCACTTTTTAGTTATGGGCTACCCGAATCATTGGTAACATAACAAATCATTTTATATCCCGAAGCAATAAATCATTTCACACTAATATTTACAAGTACTTTCAAATCTATAATAATTTTCATTTTCCAAATCCGTTCAAAAATCATCAGGTTTAGTGCCCGAAATTCTTTCTATTTTATAAAACACTTTTGTAAAACCATTCTTATATAAATCACTTTTATATAATATAACTTCAAAATATTCATTATCAAACATTTCTTTTTCTTTTAAAGGGAAAATATTTCATAACATTTCCATTTGAAAACCAATTTTCAAAACAATTCATTAAATTGAAGTGAACCAAATATTACCGCTAAACATCTTATAGTCAAATCGTGAAATAAATCACAAGGTATTATCCTACAATTATTTTCTGCCCAGCCCATGCATATGGATAATTGATTGCTCATAAACTGATCGAGCAAAGTTAACGACCAATAAATAATAATCAATGCTCATAAGCTGGTCGAGTGCAATCCAAACAACCAAATAATTAGTCAACAACAATGATAAATTGCAACGCATTTATTAAATAATTAATATCAAATAGATCAATTATCAAATAGTAATAAATCTACACAGTTTATAATAGCAGAATGAGGATTTGTTTAGTTAATAAAATGTTGCTAATATTTTATCAATATTTTATATTTCTCTAAATGTACCAATAAACTACACCAGTGTGTTCTATTCGCTTATACGAATCTAAAGTCGAAAACCGCTTGTTAAAAGGACTGCTTATGAGGTAGTTATTCCATTTTAAAGTTTAAACCATTTAAACTTATTAAATTAGTTATATAAACTAATAACTTAACTAAAAAAATAGTAATAATAATCTTACCCACATTATCTCATGCAAAAGCCCATACATTCTCGGCCCAACGCCAAATATCACACGCTCCTACTTACATTCGCCTGCAACTTTCACGTTTCCCTGCCTAGAAGATTAAAACTCACGTTTGCACATCTCCTCCATTCTCTCTCAAGCAAGCTCCTACCCCATACAACCAAGCCATGCACATCTCTACTAAATCTCAGCCCAAGGCCCAAACACCTACCAACCCATATTCCTACCTCCTAACATCAAGACCAGAGCTTCCGGCTAACATCCTTACCCTCACTTACACACGCAAGCTCCAACACACATACATGAATATATACACACTCGGCCACATAAATAGACACACACATATACGCTTGCGAAGGAGCAAGATTGAAAGGCAAATGAAATATATTTTCTTTTGTAGTAAAGTAAGAAATGGAAAAATGTATTCTTCCCTTGCGTGTATTTAAACTTCCAGAGAGAAAAAAAATTGAAAATGGTAATAAAAGAATGTCTATGTTATTATGTTTAAAGGGTAGGGATTTAATAACATTCAGTATATATTTAAATTAAAATAAAAACAATCTCAACTTATCCTCATCACCTTCACCACCGATATTCACTTCCTCGACCAAACCTGGTCATCCACGCCATGGCCAGAACCAAACCCCGTCATCATATATTGCCTTGACCTCGTCCATGCATGCTAGTCTTCTGTGAAAGATATTTTCTTTCTTTCTCTTTGATTACGTAAGCTAGCAGTGAAGTTATTGAAGATAACGTTTCAATATATTTGCAGAGAAGAAAAGTGAATTGTTTCACAGAGAAAAAGTATAATAGAAATTGTGTTTTTTGATCCTCTTCCCACAAATGTGAGAGTATGCATCAATTTATAAACAAATTTACTTAGTCGCTAAGGAATAGAAGTACCCACCCTTTAATGCCAAGAACATCAACATTTAATTCAAAGAAATCAATACTCAAGTGCAGCTACGTGTACACGCATGCACAAGCAAAGAATGTAATGATCACCTCTTAGCAGATATTTTATAAAAAAGTTGTAGGATACGATGCTACATCATATTCGGTTCGCGTATGAACCGCAAACGACCGAAATAAAAATATGATCGTGCACAGCAACGTTACGCGATTACAAAACAGCAATAAAATAGACAAGTTAACTTATTCTGTCAAATTTCGAAAGTACCGGCGTTTGGCGCAAAACGCGTCAAACGAAAATATTTTTATTTTCTACATTAAAAATTATGAAAAAAAAATCTATAAATTGAATTAATGTGACGTCATCAAAAATCAAGTCTAAATCTAAAACGTATATTTTATTAAAATTTATTTCAAGTCAGAATATTTAAATAAATTAAATATTTGAATTTGATAATCCAAAGATACGGCATTATGTAATTATTTTAAATTATTTTAAAAGTGTAATCAATTATAAATTGGGTTAGTTAAAATGAGTTGAGTTAAGTTAATTATTTTTTAACAATTAATCAATATCATTATTTTAAAGGACAAATTTTCAAATTGGGCTACTTTTTAAAACAATTTCGCGATCGGCGTTGGTTTTGAAATTTATTACCAAACAGGGCTTGTTTCTGTCCAGTCAGCAGCCCAGTCAGCATAATTATAACTGTCTGTTAAATGAGCAACTATGAGTTGCGCATATAACAAATTTAAACTGTCTTCTAGCATGCGCAACTGTTAATTGCGCACATGGCTAAAATATAATTGCACAACTAACAGTTGTGCAAACTAGAAGACAGGTCAAAAAAAAGTAAACTTTGTATATGCGCAACTCATAGTTGCTCATTTACCAGACAGTTACCATTATGCTGACTGAGCTGCTGACTGGGCAGAAACTAGCCATGTTTAGTAATAAGTTTCAAAACCAACACCGATCGCGAAATTGATTTGAAAACTAGTCCACTTTGAAAATTTGTCATATTTTAAAAGGATAAATTATTCGATATTAATATTATATAATAACTTTTATTCAATACTAAAATGGACGTAGTAGGAATAGTACCTTCGGTTTCTTTCGGACGCAGAACGGACTTGTATGGATGAATGCTATCAATGCATTGTGATTGGATGACAATGAGCATTCTAAGTGAAAATTGCTTTAAAAGGTAATCGTATCCTCTAGCCTCATCAATCGAGAATGACTAAAAAGTACGGGAGATGCAGCAAGGCTAAGTGGGTCGCACCCAATTAGGGTATGTCTATCACCTTTCTAGATACTCTCGGATATTATTTTATTACTACTATACATGGAAGGAGCTCGGGAAAGGGTGGGAACACCCAAGGTGATAGCATATTCGGTCTATCCAGGTTAGGGATAGTCTGGTCTTGTATTGCAGGGGATCCTGACGTGGTCCTCAGTACATTGTTTCTAGACATGTACTGTGACAAGTGATACCCCAGTGCCTTTACGGTTTTGGTTATAGAGCCTAATATGCTACAATTTAATTAATGTAACAATTTCAGCTATTTGAATAAGTATTTGTACTTAGACATTATTATAATATCAGAGGATTTGATATAAAATATTTTGGTTATCGTAAGGTAAAAACTCATCGTGCTTATATGTGGCGTGGTCTTACGAGATACTTTTGATTTTCAAAGGATTTTGATAACTTTAATAATTCAAATTGAGTTTGTTTTTTCACGCTGGTTTTCCAGACTGACACGGTGTTATTTCATTATAATGCTCGGGTCAGATCGAGTATTACAGATTCAGGATAGGATACTATGGATCTCAAAAGACAAGCTGGATGACGAAGACGTATTATAAGTATTTGATTTTATTCCGCTGTGTATGGTATGCTATATATTCAGCATTTGCGAGGATAAGTTGTATAACTGTCGAGTATAGTGTTATTGATGTGTTATACTCTGAAGATTAATGTGTAAATAAAAGTTATAGTTCTTTTTGTATAAAGACTCGTTGTTATCTATTATATATTGTTCCGCTGCGATTGTGAGATTCTGTATCGTTATTTTCTATTTTCTTCTCTTACCTCTTTCTTCTTTCTCTTACGATCTGGTATTTCCGACATTCGATTGCTCGGCATGAAATACAGTGAACGTGTTGATATCGATTTTCGAGCATCGAAAATCCGGGCCGTCACACTTAAGTATTAAGTAAATAAAGTAATAATTATGTTTGCTTGATTTGATGTTTACTTTTTGACTTTATAACTTTTTTTTGTCTTTTTATGCTTATTTTTTCTTAATTATAGTTTAGAATTTTCTAAGTATGTTTAGTAAAAGTAAACTAGAATAGTAACTTAATTAATACTTATACCATTTAAATATATGTTCATATATAAGAAAAATAAAGGTGCAACGATGTTACGACAACTTTAAATCGACAAAACGTTGATTTTCAACAAAATGTTTTACGATCACATTTGATGTTTTGGTTAAACTATTTATTTATGTAACCCAAATTCGAAAGTAAATTTGTACAATGTTATTTAAAAATATAAACACTTATAATTAATTAAAATAATTTATTTAATGATCGAAACTTACTTTTCTAAAATTAGCATTTTGTCACTTTTATCTGTATAAGCAAATGCTACTATTTTTATATATTTTTTATTTCCAAATCCTATCTAATATTATTTGAATCATAAATTTTTATATATTTTACATTTAAAATAACTTTAAATGTTATATTTTGAAGTGGTCAAATTCTGGGTCGTTACATTCTTCCTCACTTAAATGAATTTCGTCCCCGAAATTAATGAAGAAGCTTGTTCAAAAAGGAAATATATTTGATAAGATGGAATAAATATACAAGAGTATGAATAACACCACAAGCGATGAGTACACTATGTCGATAGATACAATCTATACATCAATCCTAAAATCAGGATATGCCTTTCTTATTCTGTCTTCTATTTCCTAGGTGTAATCCTTTGCATCTCCACTCTATTGAACTTTAACCAACCTTACATTCTTCCTTCTCAATCGCTTTTCATCATGATCTACAGTTCGAACAGGTCGTCTAATAACTGTCAATTTGGGTTCAACTTCTAAATCTTCTTGGGCAGCTGTTCTGGATCATACACATGCTTCCGTACATGAGATACGTGAAAAATATTGTGCACACCTGACAATCTTTCTGGCAGTTGTACTCGATAGGCTAGTGGTCCGATCCGCTCGAGGATGGGAGAAGGTCCAATATATCAAGGTGCTAACCTCCCAGCCCGTCCAAATCTTACCACTCCTCTCATTGGAGAGACTTTCAAAAGTACAAAATCTCCAACCGATAATTTCAAATCTCTACGCCTTTTATATGCGTAACTCTTTTGCCTGCTCTGGGCTTCTTTCATCTTCATTCTGATTATGCCAACTTTCCCTGATGCTTCTCGGATCATATCAGGGCCACGTACTAACCGATTGCCGGTCTCGATCCAACATGCTAGGGATCTACATGGATGACCATACAAAGCTTCATACGGTGCCATGCCAATAGTAGCCTGATAACTGTTATTATAGGAGAACTCCACAATATGAAGATAATTTTCCCAAGAGCCTCCAAAATCTAAGACATATGCTCTTAGGAGATCTTCTAGCACTCGATTTATTCTTGCAGCTTGTCCATCAGTCTGGGAATGATATGCAGTGCTAGTATTCAACTTTGTTCTCAAAGCTATTTGCAATGCTTTCCAGAACTTACTAGTGAAGATTGGATCCCGATTGCTTACTATACTACTTGAAACTCCATGTGACACACAGTTTCCTTCTTATATATCTCATCAAGGCTTGCAGTAGTTCATGTTGGCTTTACATGGATAAAATGTGCACTTTTAGTTAATTGATCTACCTTCATTTCCCTTTCTTGTTCGAGGCAAGCCATCGATGAAATCCATCGATATTTGGTACCATTTCCAAGTTGGAATTTCAAGAGGTTGGAGTAGTCCTACAACCTTTTGCTAGTCATTTTTAATCCGTTGACAATTTGCGCATCTGCTAACATGGATAGAGATATCCCTTTTCATGCCATCCAATCAAAAGTTTTCTTCATATCACGATACATTTTGGTAACACCAAGATGTACTATAAGTCGAGAATTGTGACATTCTGTTAAAACTTCTTGCCTTATCCCGTCAACATTTGGAATACATACCCTTTCATTCATTCTTAATATTCATTGACTATCCACCTTGAATCCTACCCATCTTCCTGGTATCGTGTTATCCTCCAACGTTTTGATTATCCTTGGAATAAATGGATCTCTGAGCTGATTTTCTTTTATATGATCAATCAAGGTTGGATGTACAACTAAATAGGCTATAACGGCATGCTTTCTGCTCAATGAATCTGCTACTGCATTGGCTTTCCCAGGTGTGTATAAGATATCAAGATCATATGATGCGAGGAATTATAGCCAACAATGTTGCCTCATATTTAAGTCCTTCTGGATGAAAAGATACTTCAAAGATTTGTGATCTGTGAAGTTCTCAAACTTTTCACCTATTTAAAGAGGTAGCATTATTTACCAACGTCAGACAAAGTTTATTAAAATAAGCTGTGAAGAATTCTTACCTAGCAAACAATGTTTTTAATGCAAACACAACAACTAATAATTACAAGTCGTGCTTTGCATAATTCTTCTCATGAGTCTTTAGCTGCCTACTTGCATAAGCAATAACCTTCTCGTGTTGCATTAGCACCATGCCTATTCCTTCTCCACAAGCATCCATATAAACGGTTAAATCGCCACTTCTATCAACTATAGCTAAGATTGGAGCGCTAGTCAACCTTTTATTTAACTCATTAAATGCATCTTACCATTTTGGTGTCCATTCAAATTTAAAATTCTTCTTTGTTAACCTTGTAAGATGGGAGGAAATTTTTGAGAAGTCCTGGATGAACCTCCGGTAATATCCTGCCAATCCTAAAAAACTATGGACGTCTTTTGGAGTTTGTGGTGTCTTCCAATCTTGGACTGCTACAACTTTCCCTGGATCAACCAAAACTCCTTCTCCTGATACTACATGCCCTAGGAATCTTATTTCGCTTTTGGTGAACAACGGGTCTTGCATCGGGAATTAAACCGATACGAAACTCAATTTTCTGACATGGGGGAAAACTTTTTAACTCTTCAAAAACATCTGAAAACTTCTTAACAATTGGCATGGTCTCTAAATTTTCTTGGAGTGAATCAAGTGCATATTGAAAACTATCCCTTACCGGACCAGGCTCCTTACAACATATTTCAACCATCTTTCCTAACTTTGTCTTCACCGATACTGTCCTCCTAACGCAATCAAGAACTGCTTCATAATCGGATAGCCAATCCATACCGAGCAAACTTCAAATCCATTAAAATCAAGGACAAACATATCACATGAAAAATAATGGGAAAGATAGGTAATTTGGACATCTCCACAAATCATACAAAGGTTTGTTGTACCGCCTATGGGATTTAACACACAGATATGGGTATCTACTATTTTGGTGGTAAGCTCCAATTTTTCAATCAATTCTTTAGAAATAAAACTATGGGAAGCTCCAGTATCAAATAATACTTTAACCATAATACCCTCAACAAAAATAGCACCCTCTAGAACTCCTCTTTCTTTGGTTTCTTCTGAAATTAATGGTTCTTCTTCCATGGTATAGGCCTTAACTGGCTCAACTCTCTCTATAAATGGACAACCCATCATTATATGCCCTTGTTGGTGACAATTTGAACAGAATATCTTTTCTCGTTGCATCTTCTCACTCCTACAATCTTCAATAATATGACCTTTCTTCTGAAAATTCCCACACCTGACACCCGTGAAATTTCTTTTCTTTTTCCTTCTTGATGCTTCTTTTCCTTTGGATTGAACTCCTTCTTACTGGGGTTTTTGCTAATGTTCCTAATATACAGCACTGATGCTGGCTTCTCCTAACTCATATCTACTAGGTTCATGAATGATCTCTTAAGGTGAGCAGTCATCCTTTCATGAAAATCTTTTCTCATCCTAGCCATAAACATTTCATTCTTCTTAAGTGGAGTATCTATTAGTCTAGGCCCAAAGAGAGACAATTCATCAAACTTTCGTAAGTTTTTTTCAACTGACATTACTCCTTGCTTTAGGTCCATAAAACTTTTATAGAGACAGGACTTCCCAGCATCTGGTAGGTACTTTCTTCAAAAACCTTCTTAAATCTTTCCCATGAAATATCATCTTTTGGTTCATTGATAGTAATTGACTCCCACCAAGCCAAAGCTCATCCTACAATTGCTAAGATGCCAAGAAGCGCTTTTGCTCCTCCTTTATTTCTAATCCTTGAAAAATTCTCGCGCATGAGCGGAGCCAATTCTGAGCTTCAATAATTGATTTTGTACCCTTGAATGGCTGCCCGCTCATGTTGGTATAAATTAAGCAGAAAGTTGCCAGGTTAACGGGAGTTTGTACCGGAACTGCTCCTTTGTTTCCCTTTCCTCATCCCTTCTTATTATTCATTTCCTACTACCTGAGTATAGTAAGATATCTTTTTAAAACATGTAGACAAAATTGTATTAGGAAATAGGTTTTAAGTATCGATAATTCAAATATACTTGTGCAGATAAAGATTTCTAATACGCTCTCGCTTGGACTAAACTCATTCCAGGTTATTACTAACCCTATCTCTAATGAGTTGACCCTATCAAAGGCTTAGGTATTTGCTCAACCATAAGCTCTGACACCAAATGAGATGACCCACCTCCTCGATACTCAAAAATCGACACTAATTCATCCTTGGTATTCATGTACCATAAATCTAAGTACCAGAGAGGCAGATTATCATAGGGTAAAGAAAAAATAAAGATAGAAGACAAGACAATAATAAAATCTTACATCGTATTCAACTCATAATCATACATATCATAATCTTCAAATTGCTCTATCAGAGTTAATACAAATCCAATTGGGATAGTTATAATGGCATATCCTTACATATGCTGGTAACTATATAATACATAACACAGCAGAATAAATATGTGGCTTCTACATAAGATCCAAAATGCTCCAAGCTCCATGCTCCATTTCAAAATGCTCCAAACTTTCCTAACTACTTAGCTGGCCGAAGAAATAGGGCACCCAGAGTTTAAAGGCAAAAGAAAATAAATTCCGGTTCAGTCATAGGACTGGTGTGAGAACTCAAAATACGATGTTTGAAAACGAAAATGTATCTCATAAGATCACACTGCATATAAACACGGAACGGGTTTTTACCTTATGATGACCAAAATCTTTATTACGTAAAATTAAGGGATATTATCTTTAATGACATTCTTTTGAAAATATTTCCAGAAAAGCTCATTAATCTTACACATTAGTAATCCAGCATGTTAGGTTTACAATCATGTCCGAAGGCACTTATTGAGAATGGATTCCATAAAAACGACAAGGTAAGGGACTACCTTCTGACAGTACGCCTCTAGAGGGATGCATCTAGGGTCCAGATACTAAATGCCTAAACCAACACAAGACCGGCCGACCCCTCACGTTGGATAGTACTGAATATGTCATTACCCTAGTCGTTACCGACCTTTAACGGGATCCCGAGTTATACAGTCACCACATACTTAGACATGTCTAGATTAATCTAGAAGGATGATGACATCTCCTAATTGGGTGTGACCCACATAGCCTTGTTGCTTCTACCCTATTTTTGACATGTCCAGGTAATGTGGCATGAGGTAAACGATTACCTTATCACATAGCTCATCTTCTTCACATTGAATGCCACATTGCCATTCCACATTCAAATGGTTGATATCTACAAACGTATAACTCCTGAGCTCATACATCTTAGGAAAGGGTGTTAAGCTAAGAGAAGTGTCTTTTTTACCACCAAACTGATATACTTTTATAGAGATCGCTCATTTTGATATGGAATGCAAAGTCAGATATTCATCCATATAAGTTCGTTCGAAGGTACTCTCCACTCCATTAGTAGCGAGAAGTCTTTGCATCAGAGATTTTCATAACAAAGCTTTACTGCCACCATATGATATGGTAATTTTCACTTCGAGGGACTAGTGGCAGACAACCCTACATTTTGAATATTGGTTAATTGATTCATTCCTCTTTATCAAGACATCTTCGAGATATATATATATATATATATATTTAGAATATTTTTCTTTAAATACGAAATCATTTAGACCTCACTTTTTGAATATTTCTCAAATCATTTTTAAAGGGTATCTTTGCGAAAATAGGATTGTAGAATTCACTCTACTTTTATTCACTATCGAATTCCATATTCAACAAGTGTTATGGGAGGAATAACAGTGAGATCACCTTTCAAATTCCACGAATAGGACAAGTTACCTCTACGGATTTTAATAATGAGTATAAGAAGATTATTTTTTATAAAATTCAAGTTGAGCATCCGGGTTTTTCCTTCGATCTATTCCACCTCTCATATAAAAGATAAATCAAAGGATAGGTAAGTTTAGAGCACTAGTTGCTCCATTCTTAACCTTAGTTACACACCTTGTTTTACCGTTTAGCTCTTATAGGCAGGATAAATGTACTAGTTGTTTTCGCATACACGTCTTCCCTTTTTAAGTCTTTGAAGTAATTTTAAATTGTACAAATCTCTTTTTAAAATACTTTATTATTTACTTAAAAATGTTTGCGAAGGATTTGGAAAAGAATTGTTAAGTTTCAACCTTTATTTCAAAAGTCATAGAAAAGCGTTGCGAAAAAGTTGTTGCAAATAGTGTTTTAAAAAGCTATATTCTTCAAAACGACTTTTATATCATTTAGAAATTCATCTTTTCAACTTAAATTACTTTTATAATATTTTAAAAGATTTTTAGAATTTATTTAATACTTTTAAAATATCAATTTTAAACTTTGGTCACTTCACTGCAAAAGCGCGATTTTTCTAGAAAATTGTTTTGTACTTATTTTAAATCTACTTAATGAAATCTCGGTTTTTTTTATTTGAAATATATGGATATAATAGTTCAAAAAAATTTTATCTCGAAGAATTCTGAGATAAATTCCATATCGTATACTTTTCTCAACTTTTCGATGCGAAATCGCGAACTACCTTTGCGCGACGAGCCTAGTTTTGACATATTTCATGTTTTTTCATTCAAACTTTGTTAAAACAAGTTTATATAACATTTATAATACAATTTTAATCATTTTAGAGGGCGTTAAATGATTTTAAATCGTTTTTCAATTTATTTTGGAAAGTGTTTTCCATGTGAATCAATGTCGTGTATATCATGACTTGTTTCAACATGTACATACAATAAACAACATATTGGAATCAATATCATAATCAAACATCCGAAAAAATATATGACAACATCACAACCAAATATATAAATATGAATTAGGAGTTCTCACTATGTTTGGTTTTGGCAAATGGAAAATTGGCTATAGCTTCGCTACTTGTTGTTTTTCGCTCACGAATCATTGCGCACTTGGACTCGAATGGCTCAACTTGGCTTGGGTGAGGCTATGAGTGCTCGACCGTGAGTGGAGGAAGAGAAATGGAGGAGTTTTGAGGTGGTTTGGCGGTGTTTTGTTGATATTTTTCTTTGTTTTATTTTTTAGAATATTTTGGCATTATTTAATTATGGAAAGAAACCACTAAAGAGTGGAAGAAAAACCTTAAGAAAGGAAGAAGTTGTGTAAAAAGTGAAGAAAGTGGATGACTATTTATAGAAAAAGTTTTGCACTAAAATAATATTTTGTAAAATGGCCAAAATACCTTTTTCTTATACTTTAAGCAAACTAACACTTAACATAACATTTCATATCATTAATTTATGTCATTTCACTTAAGTATTAAGTAAAAATAATAATAATTATGTTTGTTTGATTTGAGATTTACCTTTTGACTTTATAACTTTTCTTGTCATTTTATGCTACTTTTTCTTAATTATATTGTAGAATTTTCTAAGAATGCTTAGTAAAAGTAAAATTGATTAGCAACTTAATTAACACTTATTCTATTTGAATATATGTTCATATATAAGAAAATAAAGGTGCAACGATGTTGCAACAACTTTAAATCGACAACGTTGATTTTCGAAAAAATGTTTTACGATCACATTTTGACGTTTTAGTTAAACTATTTATTTATGCAAACCAAATTTGAAAATAAATTTTTACAATGTTATTTAAAAATATAAACACTTATAAATTAATTAAAATAATTTATTTAACCGTCGAAACTTACTTTTCTAAAATCAACATCACTTTTATCGGTATAAGCAAATGTTACTACTTTTGTGTTTTTCTTATTCCCAAATCCTATCTAATATTATTTGAATCATAAAATTTTATATATTTTACATTTAAAATCACTTTAAATGTTATATTTTGAAGTGGTCAAATTCTGGGTCGCTACAATTGACTTTGGCATTTGGTTGGATGCGCAAATTTAGAGTGGATTCGAAGTCCATTTTTAAAATATGATTTTGATAGCCGTACCATAAGAGATATAATCCACTGGCTGCAATTATGTTTTCAATAAGAATAATAACTCTGTTTGATAAATAAGCATCATTGATGACAACAACATCGTATTTAATTGTTAAAATCAACATAATAGATTCATCATTCACGTGGTAAAGTTAATTCACTAATTGAAAACCGAAGGCACTTCAAAGAAGCCCTTGCAATCCGATATTCACTAATCACGTCCGGAATCCCCATCACAAAGGGTGATAAAATCTCTATACCGAAGCAACTCAATGCAGAGACATTCGACAGGTAATTCTTTTGTTTCCGAAAATACCCGGTCTTAACATCATCTTCAAATGCAATCACATTTCATCGTATCATTATTTGGAATGGGTTTTATGACACGAAGTCCTCTCCTAGGTAATCCGAATAATGAGCACTTATTTAAAAAAAAATAAGTGTTCATTCAGATTTCAAATAAATCACAACAAATTTCCACTTTGATCTTTTAAACAAAAGATCCATCACAAAGATTCGATGTGGTTTTCGAATATCCATTTGGAATCCGACTCTCGGTTGCATCGAAATTTAAATGCCATTTAAAGGCCAATATTGATAGTCGGTTATTTAACTATCAATCAATATTCACAACAATCACTAAGATTTTAAATAATTTTTCCCAATTATTTATTTTCAAAATATCTTCGCAAGATATATATTTTTTAACACTTCAACCCTTTGAAAAAATATTTCAAATCACTTTCCTCACGTGGAATAAATTTCCAAATATTTATTCAATTCCACTGAAAAATTTGCCGAGTCCGAATACTTCAAAAATAATTTAAAACACTTATCCAAAAATATATACTTGGAAACATTTAAAATAAAAACTCTTTAAAAACACTTTATTTAAAACATTAGTTATGAAAATATTATACCAATATCTCATATAAAACATCAAGTCCAAACTAACTTTAAAAATAAATTTTTTAGATAGGATATAACTATTTAAATAACCATTTTCTAAATAAATATCAATTAAAAATTTGAAATAATCACTTCTATAATTAATTAAAATAAATTTTTACTTTAAAGATTTTCAAAACCACTTAAGAAAATAATTTCTCCAAAACATCCTTTTACAAACCAATTTTAGAACTATAAATTTATAATTTAAAAGCTACTTTAAAAACTTACTCGGCTTTCCAGGGAGGAATACTCTTTCCGTTCTAAAATGGTCCATTTAAATCAATCAATAAATCCTTCTCAGTTTATTTCAAATTTATATTCCAAATCCGCAAATTTCTTTCCACGCCTTTAAAAATAAACCAATATTTATTTTTAAAACAAATTTCCCTTTCCTTTATAAATTTTCATTGTGAATTTACATTCCAAATATCCACTGATATACAATATTCCAATTGATTTCCAAATATTCACTTTCAAACACCAAATCGAATCCAAATTGATTTCCCAATTTATTTCAACACTAAATCAAATTCAAATTGATTTTTCAAACATTTATTTCAAACGCCAAATCGATTTCCCCAAAATTTATTTCAAATACCAAATCAAATGTCAAATTGATTCTCAAATTTATTTCAAACACCAAATTGATTATCAAATTTATTTCAAACACCAATCAATTTTCAAATTGATTTCTAAATTTGTTTTCTTTTAAAATAAATTCCTTTATCTCTTCCAAACCATTTAAAGTCCGAATTTTAAATAATTTCTTCAACTATTAAACAATATTACTTAAAGTCCCTTTATTAAAACCTTTTTCCCCATATTTTAGAATTTTATTTAATAGGATTACAAAAATCAATCTTTATCTTTTTTAAAATTCCATCTTTGAAATTTATCCAATTTTCAAAAAAAATTTACTAAAAACTTTCTGCTTTAATTTCAAAAATCTAATTTTTATTTATTTCTGGTATCCTACGATAACAAAAATATATTCGGCTAAACTATAGCCATCAACGATTTCAATTACAAATATAATCATACACAGATTATAAATAAATCAACGCACAACATTGAAACAAATTCAAATATTTGAGGAATCCAGCTGGATCCCTCCAACTTATTTCCCTGCATCCGTAAATGTTAGCACAACAATTAAATACCAATTCCACTTCGAGGTGGAATATCGCGGTATCTGGGATTTATAAAATATCATCCGCTATTATGCGGCGCATAGGTTCTCATCCGCTATATAATGCGGAAAACCAATCACTCCAAATACACACACACACACACACACACACACACACACACACAGATATATATATATATTCTACTATATATACTACCACATCCAAACAGTCAATCAATAACTGAAATTCAAATTTTAATTTGAGTGAGAAGATCTCACCTTTGCTCCATTATTTTGCAATCCATTTCCCATTCGACTTGTTTTTCCATGATTTTGACCTTGTATAAACATTTATACAATTCATTAATATTCGAAATAAATCGAACAATTCAATTTGCCATTTTATAATTTTAATTCAACTAATAATTTAGTTTTAAATTAATGATTTAAGTTTAAACAAATAAATTTAAAAATATGTATATGTATTTTGTTTTTATCTTTATTATTTTTATTTTGAAAAATAGGTATCCATTTGAAACCATATATGCATGCTAAAATATAATTTATAGATTTCAAAAATCTAATTTATATAAACTCCACTACGATTTTAAAATTTTCATTTTCAAAATATGATATATATATATATATATATATATATTCTTTGAGCTTATATTCGCAAAAAAATGAAAATAAAATAAACTTATACCTTACTGCTCATCGCAAACAGCAAGCCCAGACACGTTTGGCCACCCACGCACGTAGAAAAGCCTCGTCGACCAACGTGCTTCGCCTTGCCTCGTCACGAGATTTCTGATAACACAAACTCGATCGTGATCCCTAGATGAAGCACCACAGGCGGCGAACCTCCAACCATCTTTGCACCCCAAAATTTCCGAAGCCCTAACCCATGTGTCACCCAAAATCAACACATCGTTTATATCTGCCACGAGTTCGAGTGCCTCGACATCCCCCTATATGTCGATTATCCCTCTCCGGTGTCGCGCGCGATCGGTTTGCTTCCCACCCTCGGCCATGCGACTTTGCCTAATTATTTTTAATCGAAATCAATGTCAGCGAGATTGATTTCACATGGCCATGATTTCTTTGAGGAATTGATTTGAATTAGTGAAGAACGAAAGGGAAAACGATTTGTTTGCCGGCCATAGTTTTCAGATTTGAACAAAGAATAGGCTTTCGATTTTTTTTTCGTTCGATTTTTTTCTTTTTCCTTTTATGGTATCTATATTTCTTTTATATTTGAAACGAATGCATGTCAACATATTCGCCAAGTGTTGGCAGAGAGAAGCAACGTGTTAAATTTGTCTGCTGTGTATATATATATATATATATATATATATATATATATATATTAATTTAAATTCAAATTCAAACTGCTCCGATAAACGCAATTCAAAATTTCGATCTCTAATTGATGCATGCTGCCAGATGTTTATAATGTTAAACCCCAATTCTGGACGCAATGGAAAAGGTTTCGAGTCCAAATTCGATTGTATGGAGAAGATAGCTTTTTAAACCCAGCTATTAAACTAAGTTTCGATATAAATTTCAGCGCGTTTGCTTATCGTATGGCCAAATGATCACTCCAAATACTACAAAAATTGAAATCCGATAATAGAACAATATTACGGATCCAATGGAATAGGTTTCATCGAAATCCAAGACTGTACCTCGGAAGGCTATTTTTAAATATCGATTTAAACAATATAAATTTCAATACTGAAAAAAACAGTTTCAAATTCAACTCTGATGCTTCTATTATCTTCAGTATTATGAATATAGATTTTCCAAGCCTTTGAAATATTTTTAATCAGCTTAAAACTGAAGATTCAAGTTTTTACCCAACTTCAATAAATTAAATTTAATAATTTAATTGCCAAATTCATATTTATAATTGAAACTCAAGTTAAAATAACTTCCAAACATTTAAAATCAATTAAATATTTCAATTTCAAATGTTCAAAATTTCTGGGTAATCACATTCTTCCCCCTTAAAAGAATTTTGTCACGAAATTGCTAGTTAAGAAGAATGCTCCAAACCCGTTTACTATTTTTTCCCAATCCAAATTGTTTTAACTTTCCAAAACAATCTTTTTCTTAAAGACCCATTATCGATTCAACTAACTTTCCAATCTTTCATAGTTTCCAAACAACATTATTTATTCCATAATTCAAATTTAAATTTAGATTCAAATTTTAAATTTTCAAAATTTTCTCAAAATTTTTCTAACTCCTTAAATTTTCGAAAAATTTCGCCAGCGTCTCCTTTGCACAGCTAGCTCGGTACGACTACAAAACGTCACAACGGGCCCCCAAATTTCAAAATAAAACAAAAGGCCAAGTGGCTAGATAAGAAAATCATCAGATTTCATACTGAAATTCAAATACATACCTTTTGTCGAGCAATTAAATTTATCTTCTAATATCAAAATTCCAATTCCATTTTCCTTTATGACACCCATACATCCTACTAGCCATAATATCCCATTACAACATTCAAATATATTTTTCACATTCCTTTACAAAATTTTCCATATTCATTCAAGCCCGTACGATACATTTATATCATTCATACGCAATATCAATTTCGATCGCTCACTTGATCACACAATTTCACTACCGAACTAGTATCATCCACCCGACTTCCTAGTGCAGACTCAGATCTGGTTTCTTGATCAGAAACCGTCATTCTCCTTGCATAGTCGTAAACTATAATAGAGAATTTCCAGAATCAACCAAAAATCCATATCCAGGTCCGTCGTCGAAAATCACGTGAAAATTCCTAACTCCGATCGATATAATTATCTCAAAATTCTGTGCTCGAATTCTGCATCAAATCGCTATGCGAAAATAATATACGTATATCTTACTTATTAATTCCAATTGATTATTAGATATATCAATTTTCTTTTCCTTTATTCACATTGATTTTCATTCACTTATTCACAATCATCATTTCGCAACTTTCAGTTGAATCTTTATTCTTTTATTGACTTTGTATATTTCCAATATCAGATTTACTTAAGAGTTACACCATTCGTCTTCTAAGTTCGATATAAGTATTTTACATACTTCCTATATTTATTTTCAATTTGCCACTTTGGTTAATATCTACTTATATTTAAACCGGACCTCCAATTCCATATGGATTCAATTTATTTCAAACCCTATTTAATTTGTCATTACTTCAATTAGTTTCACTTACTAATTTCATTTTAATACTTTGCTTCATTTGATCCAACTTGACAAAATTTTCCATTTTACTTTGTTTATCACAAATCAAATTCAATTTTTATTCAAATTTTAAGCTTCGATAAGTTTTCCAACTTATTTACATTTCACACTTAATTTAATTTTAGCTCCTTTCAAGTTAGATTTGATTCTAACAATTTTAAATTTATAAGTTTCCAAACTCAATTATATTTTATAAATATTTTATATAGGATTCCAGAGTCTTTCCATCATCAAAAATCATTTTTCTGAAATCAATTCAAATTATCTTTCGAATTTCCAAAACCCAAACCAAATTTTGCAAAAAATTCAATTTAAAATATATTGGTAGCAATTCCTCTCCTGAAAACTCGAAAATGAACACCGATGATGTCGCGGTCATCATCTGAATTATTTTCCAGCGACCGAAAAGAGTTTAGTGCTTTTATCCCTCCAAAATATTTTTTCAATACCTTTCGAAAACCATTTCCAAACTCCAAGGATTTAATTTCCAAAATTTCCAAATTTCAAATCCTTTCAAAAACATTTTCAAATATTTCTCTGGAATTCTATTTCGAATTATAAATCACATTTACAATTTACATTTACAAATCTCATTTGTATATGGATTTTATTTCTTAACCTTTGGTTATATTTTCAATTTCTTATTTAATAATCAATGATAATGATTTAATATTATCACTTCCTAACAATCAAGCAACCATATACTATAATATTTTGCAGAAAGTTATTCCTTTTATATACAAAAATAATTTGGGTAAAATTGTTTCATTTACCCCATTTTAAAACAATATCATGTCGAATTGTTCTGTACAAGTGTTAGAGATTCCTATCAATAACGTTAATTACTCATATTGATCAGAATCCATATATCACTCAACAAACCAATCATCATAACATAAAACAATTTTATATTCACTAAAAAATACGCGCTCATATCTATTATTACATTCAGACTCATTCTAGAGTACCACTGACTCTGTCTCTAATGAGTAATCCCCATCAGAGCCAAGGTTGTCGCTTAACCAATTGCTCTGATACCACATTGTAACGACCTAATTTTTCGATGCCCGAAAGTAGACATCAATACGTCCACTTTATCAAATGCCGAACAATCGAATGCCAAAAATCAAATCGTTAGGGTTAGAGAAAAGAAGATAGAAGAAGAAACAGAAACAATAACAGAATCTCACATTTTTCCGCGGAACAATATATAATAGATAAATGAATAATCTTTAAAACAAAGAATTACATCTGTTTATACATACATCATCAGAGTTTACAACAACACAATACAACACTGGCATTTATACTAACTTGACTACATGAAATTTTTTGACTTGCACCAACCCAAACCCAGCGGACACTATAAAGTATAAGTGATACGCTTGGCCATCCAGCTTGCTTCTGATGTCCACAGCATACTTTCCCGACTTCGCTCCAGAACAACTGATAACCTGACTCTAGGCTGCCCGTGTGGAAAATTATGGGCACCCAGAGTTTAAAAAGGGAACAATAAACTCCAGGTCAGTCATGGGACTGGTGTGAGATCTTAAAAACAGTTATTTTCACAAAGAAAATAAAAAGAAATCCACTATGCGTTTGGAAAATGAAACTACCATAAGGCCTCCCGCCACACACACAATGCAAACGCAGAATTGGAGGAGATTTCTCATTATGATATTCAAACATGCTTGATACGCAAAATCCTTTTGATATTATTATTAGTGCATAGTGTAGAAAACATTTTTAAAGTATAATATTAATCTTAGCCAGCATAGGCATTTCGTACTATGCCTACTTTAGCTATCAATTGAACGGCAGGTCACCACCATAAGTAAAAGGCAGGTTATACAACTAAAACTGTATAGGGCTCGTATTGTTTCTTTGGATTTCCAACAAATGGTTAGGCTAAGGAACTTCCTATTACCACATGGGTACGCCTCTGAAGGGACGCCTCGAGAACTTAACCAGCTCTCTGCCAACACAAGGTCGAGTTACCTCATGCTTCCGGTGCAATGAAGCTGTAACATAGATAACACCACACACGAGTATGCCTTCCCCCGGTCGTTACCGACTTTTATCCGAGGATCCTTAACCACAAAGTACCAACCACAAGGCAACAACCACAAAGTAATAAATTTGCAGCAACCACATATGTTAAATATCTGGGATCCATACCATGATACCACCTTTTTCCAGAAGGAAATAGACATACTATGAGGACGCTACCCTCAAAACAATAACCTTGCTGCATTCTTCATGTTTTAACCATTCCCGGGGTGTGAGGTCTAACGAAGTCTCGTCCATAAAGCTGCGCTTTACACAAAAGCCATGCTTCGATCAACACATGATCAGCAGCACTTCGTATTCTACATTACCAAATTGGGAATGTATCACTAGTAACCATCAACTACAAAACCTCTGAGCTCGTACGTCTCAGAGAAGGGTGTTAAGCTAAGAGAATAAACTCTCCACCACCAACATAAATGTATTTGATAGAAACCCGCTTTACATCTCAAAGTGAAACGTCAGACATACATCCATACAAGTCCGTTCCAGATTCGAGCGGAACCGAAGGCACTTCAAAGAAGCCCTTGCAATCCGGATATTCACTAATCACTTCTGGAATCCCCATCACAAAGGGTAATAAATCTCTATACCGAAGCAACTCAGTGCAGAGACATCCGACATGTAATCCTTTTGTTTTCGAAAATACCCGGTCTTTAACACCATCTTCAAATGCAATCCCATTTCATCGTATCATTATTTGGAATGGGTTTTATGACACAAAGTCCTCTCCCGGGTAATCCGAATAATGAGCGCTTATTTTTTTTAAAAATAAGTGTTCATTCAGATTTCAAATAAATCACAACAAATTTCCACTTTGATCTTTTAAACAAAAGATCCATCATAAAGATTCGATGTGGTTTTCGAATATCCATTTAGAATACGACCCCCGGTTGCATCGAAATTCAAATGCTATTTAAAGGCCAATATTGATAGCCGGTTATTTAACTATCAATCAATATTCACAACAATCACCAAGATTTAAAATAATTTTTCCCAATTATTTATTTTCAAAATATCTTCGCAAGATATTTTTTAACACTTCAACCCTTTGAAAACAAATTTCAAATCACTTTCCTCACGTGGAATAAATTTCCAAATATTTATTCAATTCCACTGAAAAATTTGCCAAGTCCGAATACTTCAAAAATAATTTAAAACACTTATCCAAAAATATATACTTGGAAACATACATTTAAATAAAAACTATTTAAAACACTTTATTTAAAACATTAGTTATGAAAATATTATACCAATATCTCATATAAAACATCAATTCCAAACTAACTTTAAAAATAATTTTTTTAGATAGGATATAACTATTTAAATAACCATTTTCTAAATAAATATCAATTAAAAACTTTAAATGATCACTTCTATAATTAATTAAAATAAATTTTTACTTTAAAGATTTTCAAAACCACTAAGAAAATAATTTATCCAAAACATCCTTTTACAAACCAATTTTAGAACTTTAAATTTATAATTTAAAAGCTACTTTAAAAACGTACTCGGCTTTCCAGGGAAGAATACTCTTTCCCTTTCAAAATGGTCCATTTAAATCAATCAATAAATCCTTCTTGGTTTATTTCAAATTTATATTCCAAATCCGCAAATTTCTTTCCGCACCTTTAAAAATAAACCAATATTTATTTTTAAAACAAATTTCCCTTTCCTTTATAAATTCCTATTCTATATTTACATTCAAAATATCCACTGATATACAATATTCCAATTGATATCCAAATATTCACTTTCAAACACCAAATCGAATCCCAAATTGATTTTCTAATTTATTTCAACACCAAATCAAATTCCAAATTGATTTTTCAAACATTTATTTCAAACACCAAATCGATTTCAAAATTGATTTACCCAAAATTTATTTCAAATACCAAATCAAATTTCAAATTGATTCTCAAATTTATTTCAAACACCAAATTGATTTATAAATTTATTTCAAACACCAAATCAATTTTCAAATTGATTTCTAAATTTATTTCCTTTTAAAATAAATTCCCTTATCTCTTCCAAACTATTTAAATTCCAAATTTTAAATAATTTCTTCAACTATTAAACAATATTACTTAAAATCCCTTTATTAAAACCTTTTTTCCCATATTTTGGAATTTTATTCAATAGGATTACAAAAATCAATCTTTATCTTTTTTTAAAATTCCATCTTTGAAATTTATTCAATTTTCAAAAATAAATTTTACTACAAACTTTCTGCATTAGTTTCAAAAATTAAATTTTTATTTATTTCTGGTATCCTACGATACCAAAAATATATTCGGCTAAACTATAGCCATCAACGATTTCAATCACAAACATAATCATACACAGATTATAAATAAATCAACACACAACATTGAAACAAATTCAAATATTTGAGGAATCCAGTTGGATCCCTCCAACCTGTTTCCCTACATCCATAGATGTTAGCACAACAATTAAATACCAATTCCATTTCGAGATGGAATATTGCGGTATATGAGATTTATAAAATATCATCCGCTATTATGCGGCGCATAGGGTCTCATCCACTATATAATGTGGGAAATCAATCACTCCAAATATATATACACACACACACCCACACTCTACTATATATACTACCACATCCAAACAGTCAATCAATAACTGAAAATCAAATTTTAATTTGAGTGAGAAGATCTCACATTTGCTCCATTATTTTGCAATCCATTTCCCATTCGACTTGTTTTTCCACAATTTTGACCTTGTGTAAACATTTATCCAATTCATTAATATTCGAAGTAAATTGAACAATTCAATTTGCCATTTTATAATTTTAATTCAACTAATAATTTAGTTTTAAATTAATGATTTAAGTTTAAACAAATAAATTTAAAATATTTTTATTTCGAAAAATAGATATCCATTTGAAACCACGTATATATACTAAAAAATAATTTATAGATTTCAAAAATCTAATTTATATAAACTCCGCTACCATTTTAAAATTTTCATTTTCAAATCTGATATATATATATATATATATATATATTATATTTTCTTCCAGCCTACATTCATAAAAAAATGAAAATGAAAATAAAAAAATCTTATACCTTACTGCACATCGTAAACAGCAACCCACGCACGCGGAAAAGCCTCGTCGACCAACGTGCTTCGCCCTACCTCGTCACCAGATTTCCGATACCACAAACTCGATCGCGATCCCTAGATGAAGCACCACAGGCGACGAACCTCCCATCATCTTCGCACCCCAAAATTACCGAAGCCGTAACCTACGCGTCGCCCAAAATTAACACATCGTTCATCTCTACCGCAAGTTCGAGTGCCTCAACGTCCCCCCATACGTTGATTATCCCTCTCCGGTGTCGCACGCGATCGGTTTGCTTCCCTCCCTCGACCACACGACTTTGCCTAATTTTTTTAAATCGAAATCGATGTCAGCGAGATCAGTTTCACGCGACCATGATTTCTTTGAGGAATTGATTTTTGAATTAGTGAAGAACAAAAGGGAAAAAGATTTGTTCGCCGACCATAGCTTTCAGATTTAAATGAAGAATAGGTTTTCGATTTTTCTTTTCATTCGATTTTCTTTTTTCTTTTTTCTTTTTCTAGCATCCATATTTTTTGTTTGAAAACGAACGTGTGTTAACATATTCGCCAAGTGTTGGCAGAGAGAAGCAACGTGTTAAATTTGTCTGCTGTGTATAAATATATATATTTTAATTTAAAATCGAATTCAAATTTCTTCGATAAATGCAATTTCAAAATTTCGATCTCCAATTAAGGCGTGTTTCCAGGCGTTTATAATGTTAAACCTCTATTCCGAATACAATGGAAAAGATTTCGAGTCCAAATTCGATCGTATGGAGAAGATAGCTTTTTAAACCCAGCTATTAAGCTAAATTTCGATATAAATTTCAGTGCGTTTGCTTATTGTACGGCCAAACGATCACTCCAAATACTAGAAAAATTGAAATCCAATAATAATACAATATTACGGAACCAATGGAACTGGTTTCGTCGAAATCCGAGACTGTGTCTCGGAATGCTATTTTTAAATATCGATTTAAACGATATAAATTTCAATGTTGAACAAAACAGTTTCAAATTCAACTCTGAAGCTTCTATTATCTTCAGTATTATCAATATAGATTTTTCAAGCCTTTGAAATATTTTTAATCAGCTTAAAGCTGAAGATTCAAGATTTTACCAAACTTCAATAAATTAAATTCAATAATTTAATTGCCAAATTCATAATTATAATTGAAACTCAAGTTAAAATAACTTCCAAACATTTAAAATCAATTATATTTCTCAAATGTTCAAAATTTCTGAGTCGTCATAAAAGAGGCCTTAGCCGAGCTGAAGGAGTCTCGGGGCAAGTGGCAAAAGGAGAAGGACTCATATCAAGCTGAGATCGATAGGTTGAAGGTGGAGCATGCTCAGTTGAGGAGGGATAAGGAGCAGTAAGTGAATAAGGTGGTTGCCCTCCAGACCGAGTTGATAAATCTAACGAATTTTGCAACACGGTCAACCAGATGCTGAAGGATACTTATTTCATGGTCTGGAAACACATGAACCTTCAGTGGATGGATGACTACCCTCAAGTGATGGCCAGGATCCAAGCTCGGCTTATTGAGAAGACTAATGTTGTAATCGTGCAGGAAGAAGGGGCTGTGTATGATGCTGGGATGGTGAACAGCCAGTTCACGATGGAGGAGATAAAGCTATTGCAAGGGGTATGAGTTGCTGGCTGAGGACGAGGATGATGAGGACAGATCAGATCTCGAGGGGCTCGGTGATCCAAGTCACATTGCCGCAGGTATCTCGCCTTTTTTACTTTAGCTCTGCAATTACATATTCTGGATTGCAAAAATTATAATTATTTTTACTTGCCTCGTGCAGGGATGTCTTTGGGGAAAGTTGGGCCTTCGCGAAAGGAAGGCGAGTCTCTCGGGCAATCCGAGCTCTCGAAGAATATGGCTGGAGGGAGCGGACTGAGCGACGAGGATGTCCTTCTTTCTTAGTCAAGGAGATTACTTTTTCCTTTTTCTGCATAGACTTTTGGAGGATACATGGACATTTTGCATATGTATATAAATATAAGCGATAAGCTTTGTACGGGAAAAGTTTAACATTGTACTGTTCAACTTCTGTTATTTTATATGTTTATCTAGGATGACTTTTGTGATGCATGCTTTTTGTAGTCTGCTCTGTCTATTTGTGAATTGTTTATGACTTAGTTAATTGTTATAGTATTTAGAGATATAGAGAACCATAGAAGCGTTGTTATATTCAAGGTCGATCGCAAACGATAACTACTTAGGTTAACGCTCATTCCATGAGTATTATTTGATATATCATTGTCGGCGTGTGTAATGCCAATCGTCAAGTGCGAACCACTCCTGACTGCGGCCACGCCTTAATCATGGAGTTTATAATCGGTTTGTAATTGCTGGCAAGCCGAATGCCAATGATGAACTGCCTAGGCTATAATTTATGCCTAATTCATGGCTTATGATTGGTTTATTATTACCGGCTTGGGGGTGCCGATCGTCAGTAGTGAATTTCCAAGGCTTATTTCGTGCCCTTTTATCGTGGCTATCTTATTTTCACTACTGCCGGTGAGAGTTTGCGATTATCGAAGTAGGAATGGTCATCAAATAATATAATTAAATAAAAGAACATTTTAAATAAGATAAGTAATACAAGATACCAGATTTTATAGTGGTTCGACCGAAATGTGTCTACGTCCACTGTCTTTCTTTTATTGCTTTAGTACATGTATCTTTACAACTCAAGAGAAGTAGCGGCAGAGATATTGGAGATTCCATGCTTTCCCAAACACCCCTTCATCTACCGTTGACAAGATGTAAGCTCCATTGTGAAGGTCTTTATATACAAAAAACGGTCCTTCCCAAATTTGATCAAACGCCCCAGGTCATGAGAAGACTCGTTTGAGAACCAAGTCTCCTTCTTATAGTGTTCGAGGTTTCACCTTGGAATTGTATTGCTTTGCCACCATTTGTCTATGAGCGGCTGCTTTGAGGGCAGCATCATTTCTCTTTTCCTCGATCAGGTTGAGTGATATGTTTAATAGCTCCTCATTTTCTTTCGGATTATAGTGTATTCTTCGATGCGAGTGGACAATTGTTTCGACGAAGAGCATGGCTTCGGCTTCGTATGCCAGTGTGCAACAACCCACATATTTTACGATCGAGTATTTAAATATTTTATATAAATATTTCTTCGTTAGTCAGATTTTTAGTCCGAAAAGCTACTTTTTGCAAACAGTCAAATTAGGACTCGAGACCACCCCCATTGAGTTCAAAATGACGTTTGCGATCTTTTTGAGTTTAAACTTTGATATGTTTGGAGTTAGTGGAATTTTGCTACTTTTTCACTTAGGGCTTTGGTTTTTGTTTCAGCCCATTAGACCTAAGCTTCACCTCTCTTCTCTTCATTACTTCATTTCTATTTCCTAATACTCAAGCTTTAGCAACAATGGAGAGAGGAATGGGAAATTAAAACTCCAAGCCCTAGTTTTCATTTGCAAATCAAATTCTAGCTCTAATTCCAAAGAGAAGCTATTGGTAAGCATCATCTTCTTCTTCTCCAACTCATTCTCCTTTCAATTTCAGAAATTCCTAAACCTAACTTTGGGGATGTTCTTCTTTTTGAGCTTAGATTCAAGCTTCTTGTGTTAAGATTGAAGTGTGGTTGATCTTCCTTTGTCTTCAAGCTTCTCATTCATTTGTTTTTGGGTTCAAATGTGAGATTTTTATCTCACATCTAAGTCTATAATTATCTTTGATTGTTAGGTATGAATTCCTAACACTTATTCATGTGCATTTGATTTTGGCTTGGATTGATTTGGTATATATTCCAACTTTTAGTGGTTTGAAAGCAAAATCTATTAAAATCCTTTTATAGATGTTTAAACATGTTTTTGGTGGTGAATCAGAGAGTCATCGATTGGCAAAAACCCCTTAAGTCCATTGCTCGACCGGTTTCAAATGGGGTGAGTTTGCTCCTCCATTTGATAGGCTGGAAAACCTTTCCAGTTACATCCAGTCGACTGCCCCCCTGCAGTCAGTCGACTGACTGCAGAGTTGGAAAACTCTCGGGTTATGGTTCAGTCGACTGACTGCAGAGGACCAGTCGACTGACCTGCTCCTATTTGCCTATTATGCTTATTTTTGCCTATTTTTGCTTACATTTCAATTTTTATCGATTCGTTTTTGATTCCTACTTGTTGCTATCAATTAGTCGAGGTGATGACTTCTATTTTGGAATTTTTGGGAATATCCATTTTGATGGATTTGATATCGATTTATTGGAATTAATTCACGTCTTCGAATGTGAATTTTATTGATTGATCGTTTCTACAATCATTTTGTGATATGTCACTTTCAAAATGTAAAGGTTTCAATACTAGTAGTAAATATCAAATCTCTTTCATCAAAACGATTTCAACTCTATTTTTCAATATCAAACTCGTTTATAAAACCATTTTTCAATCTATTAGTATATACAAACTTTTACCTCACTCGCATGAGAAATCTAATTAAACGACTTAGTAAAACAAGTGGTATGAAACGCTTGCGTTTACTTCGTTGGTTCATTCTTGGACTTGTTTGATTGAATCTCTTGTGACAATTTTCTAGTGAAGATCTACAATTTGCTCGTAAATATTTAAGTTAAGCCAGTGGTTATGGGACATGAAGCTAAGCTCATATATTTACTAGCTTGGTGTAATTGACACTTCTTGATGATCGTTGATGATCGATGATGATCATTTTTGTGATTATGACTAGCGATATGCTATGTTTCTTTGTCCACGTAGGGGACGGTACCTCATTTTATTGAGTTTCGTCTCATTTTTATTATAGGCTAACGGCCTATTTATTTCTTGGGGTTTCGACCCAATTTTTGTGGGCTAGCGACCCACGTTTTTATGGAGTTCGGATCTTCGGGCGTACCGTTGTATTACGTCGTTGTTTCGAATTTTACGAGTTTCTAGTTCCTCGGGCGTACCATTGTACTACGTCATTGCACCGGCTCTATGGTTAGCGACCATGGGATAGCGTCCTGTTTTGTGATACATGTGTTGGTGAGTTTTCATGCTCCCGTTTTGTGATAGGCCTCCCCCTTTTTGTGATTCCTGGATTTCTATTGATGATTTCTAGAATTTGAATTTCACCAATTTTATGGTTGGCATTTATATGTTGTCAATATTTGTGGCTTGGTGAATGAAATAAGGAGTATGACATCCCTTTTGATCTTTGAGAAGATTCTTGTGATATTGATTAATCTCTTGTTGATTTTCAATTACATACTTATCATAGTATGGTATTATGGTTTTTATATGTTTATGTCATATCTCTTATTCTATATCATTACATCTGATATTTATAGCTAGACTAATCCGTTTATTATTTTCTAATTAAATAATACTTGGGTCAGACCGAGATGTTGCAGGTGCTGCTACTTGACTCCTCTTCTGGGGTTATTATTTCG
This sequence comes from Allium cepa, assembly GCA_030765085.1. Lineage (NCBI taxonomy): Eukaryota > Viridiplantae > Streptophyta > Magnoliopsida > Asparagales > Amaryllidaceae > Allium > Allium cepa. Next base: position 1,042,341,931 of record CM060941.1, on the reverse strand, counting down.
ACTTTTGGCAAACTAGTTAGATTTGTAGTTTATTTTGTTGTATACATTTGAGATACAGACTCCTTGATGTATACATATTCTCTTGTCTAGCACTTGTAACTATTCTTTTGTGATATTGTGGATCTTGTTTGACCACTACTCTGATGTACACTTCTATGTGTAATATTCATATCTTTTTCCGCCTTTGTGATATGGATAGCTGATTTGTGTTATGTTTATTTCTATGTTTGTTTCCGAAGAATATATATATAACCACTGTGTAGTAGCCTTGAGTTTGTATCGGCATGTCGGACTTCCTTGTACTATCTGACATATTGGTGCTCGCACAAAGCAATTACACGGATGGTCGCTCCTCAACAGCCTTATTCTCCGTGCTAGTTGACAGCATTACGCCGTAATGTTCTTGGCTAGCGTGGGTATAGAGGTGGGTCGTCACAGCTTGGTATCGGAGCGAAACTTCGGAACAGCGTAGAATAATTTAACAAGGATCATCATCCTAAGTCCATCTTAGGAGTCGTGCTTTAGGATTTAATTCGAGTCTTCGTACCGATTCATCCTATTTTCTTTATGATTCCTTGTTTTATCAATCATTATTGTTTGATATTCATTTTGTGAATAATTCTTTTCTTCTTCTTTCTTTCTTAATTAAGAGAAATGGTTAGACCTAACCGTCCCGGTGCCAGTTAATCTAGTGCCACTCCCAAGGATGGAGTATTTATGTCTGCCCAGCAGCTTCTTGATCTAGTAAAGAATGCTCAAGCAGCCGGTTCTAATTCGGAATCTACTCACCCTAAGTCTGGATTTGCACGTTTGTGCAACGATTATACCAATTTGGGTGGGAAGCCATTCAAAGGTTCTGAAACCATTATTGAAGTCCAGGCTTGGCTAAGATCATGCGATCGAATCTTTTCTCGCATGAATCTTATTGATTTTCACCGAGTTCAGGTGGCCTCTAGTATGCTCCAAGAAAGAGCTTTAGACTGGTACGAGCTTCTGATCTCTGAAATAAACAAAGCGGATCTTACTTGGGAGAAATTCCGGGAAGGATTCGAATTAAAGTTTGTGCCAGAAGCTGAGAAAGTGACATTGGCTCGTCGTTTCATTAACCTTGTTCAAGGGAATCCTCTGTGGCAGATTATGTCGCATCCTTCGAGTCACTTTCTAAATACGGGGTCGAATACATAAACACCCCATTGAAGAAGAACCAAAGATTTGTCTATGGCTTGAACAAAAATCTCAAGAAGCCATTACTTCTAAAGTTAGAAGTTTCTTTTGATTAACTCATTGGTATCGCTCTTCGACTTGAAGAGGCGGATAAGGAGAGTGATGTTGAAGTTGTGGGTGCCAAACCAAACTTCAACGACAACAAGAAAAGGCCTATTAAGTCCAAAGGCCCGTATCCTAATAAGAATGGAAGGCAAGCAACTCCTGCAACAAAGACTTCCTCCTCTAATAGTGGGCAATGCTTCAATTGTGGTTCTAAAGACCATTATGCCAATAAATGCCCGAAACCTCTCTTTTGTCGCTATTGCAAAAGTTCGGGTCATTTTATTTCTGCATGTCCCAAACTTCATGGAAAGAGGGAGGGAAAGCTTAATGTTGCACAAGCCCCTAGCAACACTTCTCATGGTCAAGGTATTTCTCATTCTATCCTTGATGGCATTATTATGTTTCTATTTGGTACGGGTGCATCCCATTCTTTTATATCTAAAGAACTTATTGATACTTTTTCTGTAAGTGCTATTGCTTTAATGACTTCTTTGAGAACCGCGAATCCGGTTGGCGGATCCGCAACACTTAGTTTTCTTTGTAAAGATGTGAAGATTATTTTGTGTGATTTTTCTTTCCTATCCGATTTGCATGTTATGCGTTACTTAGGCTTTGGAATGATTTTGGGAATGGATTGGCTTAACCATTATGAAGCTCATATCCTATGTCCTGAGCGGACTATCCATCTTCGACATCCTCTATCTGTCAAGCAGATTTCTATTGATCTTAAAGATTCGGATTCCAACTTGGTTGCATCTTTATATTCTTTAAATCCTCATGATGACGATAATCATGATGAGGAAGATGTCATTTCTCTTATTCACGTTGTTAATGAATTCCCCGACATATTTGAGCCTGTTTTAGGACTACCACCTAAGCGAGCAATTGAGTTCAAAATTAATCTCATCCCTGGAGCTCAACCTATCACTCGTCCTCCCTACCGTATGTCCAATAATGAAAATGAGGAGATGCGCAAACAATTATCCGAATTGGAGATGAAGCAATTTATTCGCTCTAGTTCCTCGCCCTGGGGAGCTTCGGCTATTTTTATGAAGAAATCCGATGGTACACTTAGGCTTTGCGTTGACTACCGCAAGCTTAATGATCTTACTATCACAAATCGATATCCTCTACCTCGGATTGATGATCTATTCGATCAACTTAGTGGTGCTAGAGTCTTTTCACAATTGGACTTGGCAACCGGTTTTCATCAGCTTCGTATTGCAGAGGATATCATTCCTTTGACATCATTCCGTACTCGTTATGGATCTTATAAATGGCTTGTTATGCCATTTGGTTTAACGAATGCTCCGGCTTATTTCGTTGACCTTATGACTGAGTTTTCAAAGATTTCCTCGATCGATTTGTTCTCATCTTCATTGATGATATTCTTGTGTATTCAAAAACCGAGGAGGAGCATGAAAAGCATCTTCGGATTGTGTTGGAAACTCTTAGGAGCAATCAATTGAAAGCAAAATTTTCTAAATGCCACTTTTGGCAATCTCATGTGAAGTTTCTTGGTCATATTATTTCTGAATCCGGAATTTTCATGGATCCTTCAAAGATTGAATCGATTCAAAATTAAAAGAGACCGGAGAGTGTGACGGAGATCCGTAGTTTTCTTGGATTGGCAGGTTATTACTGCTGTTTCATAAAAGACTTTTCCAAAATTTCCATGCCTCCTACTAGTTTGACAAAGAAGGGAGTTAAATACATTTGGTCGGACAAATGTGAAGCTTCTTTTCAGAAATTAAAAGAACTCCTTTCCGATGCTCCTATTCTTGTTATTCCCGAAGGGAATCAAGATTTTATTGTTTATACCGATGCTAGTCGCGTTGGTTTGGGTGCCGTTCTTATGCAGAGAGAACGTGTTATCGCTTATGCTTCTAGGCAATTGAAGCCAGCCGAGACTAGATATGCTACTCATGATTTAGAGCTCGGGCTATTGTTTTCGCCCTTTGAATTTGGCGTCATTATCTTTTGGGAGAGAAATTTATTCTCTATACCGATCATAAATCTTTGAAGTATTTATTTTCCCAAAATGAACTTAATTTGCGTCAACAACGTTGGCTCGAATTCCTTGCATCTTATGATCTTGATATTCTTTATACTCTCAGAAAGGGAAATCGTGTTGCCGATGCACTTAGTCGTAAGCAACAAGCAGTTGTTTCTACGATGATATCCGAGTGGAATGATCTCGAGGTTTTATCCACTTAAGAGATTAGAGATCGTGCATCCGATTTATGTTCATCTCTTGCTTTATGTAGCCTTGAGGCTCATCCTTCTCTTTTAGACCGCACTCTTGAAGCTCAAAAGCTAGGTCCCGAATTGGCTCTTCTTGGCTAAAATTTTAGGGATAAAATTGATATTGAAGGTTTGAAAGACTTTGATATTGATTCTCGTGGCGGTATTCGAAAATTTGGTAGACTTATCATGCCAAATATTAGTGATCTTCGTAAGGACATTTAAGAAGATTCTCATCGTTCTAAATTTACCATTCATCCCGGTAGTAGTAAAATGTACGCAGATATGAAGCGACTTTATTATTAGGAGGGAATGAAATCTGGTATTGCTAACTTTGTTAAGTGTTGCATGACTTGCCAACTTGTCAAGGCCGAGCATCAAAGGCCCGGTGGGTTATTGCAACCTTTAGAAATTCCAATTTGGAAGTGGGATCAAATTTCCATGGATTTTATTGACTGCCTTCCCCGTTCTCGTTCGGGTCATGATAGCTTATGGGTGATAGTTGATAGACTTACTAAATCCACCCATTTTATTCCCGTTCGGTCCAATCGAACCGTTCCTCTCTTGGCCAAACTCTTTATTAAAGAAATTGTAAAATTGCATGGAGTTCCTTCTTCTATTGTTAGTGATCGTGATCCATTGTTTACTAGTGGATCTTGGAAGATTCTTCAAAAAGCTTTGGGAACGAGGCTTAATTTTAACACCGCTTATCATCCTCAGTCCGATGGACAAACCGAACGTGTGAATCAAACTCTTGAAGATCTTCTTCGTGCATGTGTTCTTGATTTTGGTGGAAGTTGGGAAGATCATATTGCCCTTGTTGAATTTTCCTATAATAATAGCTTCCAATCTAGTATTGGTATGGCACCTTTTGAGGCACTCTATGGAAGGCCATGCCGTTCTCCTTCTTGTTGGCTTGAGGCTACTAAGAAGCTGGTTTTAGGTCCAGATTTTATTCGTGATTCCACAGAAAAGATTGACCTTATTCGTCATAGGATGAAAAAAGACCAGAGTAGACAAAAATCCTATGTCAATAACCGAAGAAGGAAATTAGAATTTTCCGTGGGAGATCTTGTGTTTATTCGTGTTTCACTTATGAAGGGTGTTGTACGTTTCAGTCGATCGGGAAAGTTAGCAACACGATATATTGGTCCATTTCCTATCACCGAACGTATTGGTTCCGTGGCTTATTGCCTTTTACTACCGGCTCAATTTTCTGCTATTCATGACGTGTTTCACATTTCTCAATTACGGAAATGCCTTCGAGATTCCGATTCTGTTCTTGAGCCTAGTGTTATGGAAGAAATTGAAGTTTTGCCTAATTTAACTTATGAGCAACATCCTATTTGTATTATTGCTTCGGAGGTCAAACGCCTTCAAAATAAAGATGTTCCTCTTGTGAAAGTTCAATGGTCCTCAAATCCTAAGGTTTGCTCTTGGGAATCTAGAGAGTTCATCGAGCGAACACATCCGGACTTACTTTCTCGTGCTCTTTGAGGTGAATTTCTTGCTTCAAATTTTTTTTTTGTTGATATGCTTTTATGGTTGTTACCTTATATTTTCTTCTTAAATATTGCGAGGACGCAATTTCTTTAAGGAGGGGAGTCTGTAACAACCCACGTATTTTTCGATCGAGTATTTAAGTAATTTATTTAAATATTTTATCGTTAGTCGGATTTTTAGTCCGGAAAGCTACTTTTTGCAAACAGTCAAATTAGGACTCGAGACCACCCCTATTGAGTTCAAAATGACGTTTGCGATCTTTTTGAGTATAAACTTTGATATGTTTGGAGTTAGTCGAATTTTGCTACTTTTTCACTTAGGGCTTTGGTTTTTGTTTCAGCCCATTAGACCCAAGCTTCACCCCTCTTCTCTTCATTACTTCATTTCTATTTCCTAATACTCAAGCTTTAGCAATAATGGAGAGAGGAATGGGAAATTAAAACTCCAAGCCCTAGTTTTCATTTGCAAATCAAGTTCTAGCTCTAAATCCAAAGAGAAGCTATTGGTAAGCATCATCTTTTTCTTCTCCAACTCATTCTCCTTTCAATTTCAGAAATTCCTAAACCTAACTTTGAGAATGTTCTTCTTTATAAGCTTAGATTCAAGCTTCTTGTGTTGAGATTGAAGTGTGGTTGATCTTCCCTTGTCTTCAAGCTTCTCATTCGTTTGTTTTTGGGTTCAAAGGTGAGATTTTTATCTCACATCTAAGTCTATGATTATCTTTGATTGTTAGGTATGAATTCCTAACACTTATTCATGTGCATTTGATTTTGGCTTGGATTGATTTGGTATATATTCCAACTTTTGGTGTTTTGAAAGAAAAATCTATGAAAATCCTTTTATGGATGTTTGAACATGTTTTTGGTGGTGAATCAGAGAGTCAATGGTGCTGGGTTATCGATTGGCAAAAACCCCTTAAGTCCATTGCTCGACCGGTTTCAAATGGGGTGAGTTTGCTCTTCCATTTGATAGGTTGGAAAACCTTTCCAGCTATAGCCAGTCGACTGCCCCCCTGCAGTCAGTCGACTGACTGTAGAGTTAGAAAACTCTCGGGTTATGGTTCAGTCGACTGACTGCAGAGGACCAGTCGACTGACCTGCTCCTATTTGCCTATTATGCCTATGTTTGCCTATTTTTGCTTACATTCTAATTTTTATCGATTCGTTTTTGATTCCTACTTGTTTATATCAATTAGTCGAGTTGGTGACTTCTATTTTGGAATTTTTAGGAATATCCATTTTGATGGATTTGATATCGATTTATTGGAATTAATTCACATCTTCGAATGTGAATTTTAGTGATTGATTGTTTCTACAATCATTTTGTGATATGTCACTTTCAAAATGTAAAGGTTTCAATACTAGTAGTAAATATCAAATCTCTTTCATCAAAACGATTTCAACTCTATTTTTCAATATCAAACTTGTTTATAAAACCATTTTTCAATCTATTAGTATATACAAACCTTTACCTCACTCGTATGAGAAATCTAATTAAACGACTTAGTAAAACAAGTGGTATGAAACGCTTACGTTTACTTCGTTGGTTAATTCTTGGACTTGTTCGATTGAATCTCTTGTGACAATTTTCTAGTAAAGATCTACAACTTGCTCGTAAATATTTAAGTTAAGCCAGTGGTTATGGTACATGAAGCTAAGCTCATATATTTACTAGCTTAGTGTAATTGACACTTCTTGATGATCGATGATGATCATTTTTGTGATTATGACTAGCGATATGCTATGTTTCTTTGTCCACGTAGGGGACGGTACCTCGTTTTATTGAGTTTCATCTCATTTTTATTATTGGCTAATGACCTATTTATTTCTTGGGGTTTCGACCCAATTTTTGTGGGCTAGCGACCCACGTTTTTATGGAGTTTGGATCTTTGGGCATACCGTTGTACTACGTCGTTGTTCCGAATTTTACGAGTTTCTGGTTCCCCGGGCGTACCGTTTTACTACGTCGTTGCACCGGCTCTATGGTTAGCGACCATGGGATAGCGTCCCATTTTGTGATACACGTGTTGGTGAGTTTTCATGCTCCCGTTTTGTGATAGGCTTCCCCCTTTTTGTGATTCCTGGATTTCTGTTGATGATTTCTAGAATTTGAATTTCACCAATTTTATGATTAGCATTTATATGTAGTCAATATTTGTGGCTTGGTGAATGAAATAAGGAGTATGACATTCCTTTTGATCTTTGAGAAGATTCTTGTGATATTGATTAATCTCTTGTTGATTTTCAATTACATACTTATCATAGTATGGTATTATGGTTTTTATATGTTTATGTCATATGTCTTATTCTATATCATTACATCTGATATTTATAGCTAGACTGATCCGTTTATTATTTTCTTATTAAATAATACTCGGGTCAGACCGAGATGTTGCAGGTGCTTCTACTTGACTCCTCTTCTGGAGTTATTATTTTGACTTTTGGCAAACTACTTAAATTAGTAGTTTATTTTGTTGTATACATTTGAGATATAGACTCATTGATGTATACATATTCTCTTTTCTAGCACTTGTAACTATTCTTTTGTGATATTGTGGATCTTGTTTGACCACTACTCTAATGTACACTTTTGTGTGTAATATTCATATCTTTTTCCGCCTTTGTGATATGGATATCTGTGGCTGATTTGTGTTATGTTTATTTCTATGTTTGTTTTCGAAGAATATATATATATAGCCACTATGTAGTAGCCTTGAGTTTGTATCGGCATGTCGGACTTCCTTGTACTATCTGACATATTGGTGCTCGCACAAAGCAATTACACGGATGGTCGCTCCTCAACAACCTTATTCTCCGTGATAGTTGACAGCATTACACCGTAATGTTCTTGGCTAGCGTGGGTATAGAGGTGGGGCGTCACACAGTGCGAATGGAGTGTGCCCTATCGCGGTTTTATAAGAAGTTCGGTAGGCCCATAAAGTCGTAGGCAATTCATCGACCCATGCCCCTTAGATTTTTCCAGTTTCTTCTCGATCATCGTTTTCAACATCTTGTTCACTACTTTGACTTGTCCGTTTTCGTATGAATGTGCCACAGCAGAAAATCTTTGGGCAATCCCATGCTCATGGCACCAATTGGCAAAGTCCTCGCCGTCAATGGGAGTTCATTGTTTGATATGATTTTCTGTGGTACCCCATACCTGCACAGGATGTTCTGCATTAGAAAATTTATCACTTTGGTAGATGAATCTTGTTTAAAGGTTCCGCTTCCACTTATTTGGTGAAGTAATCCATTGCCACTATGGCGAAAAAAGGCAAAAACGTAGAGGCCGCCCTCTGCGCCAAAACTGTGGAAGCATAGCAATCGAAGAAGGCCCCTCCTCTCGAGTATACTAGCGACCCTTTTAATGAACTAGATCTGAGGGATAGAGAGGAGAAGGCCAGCGTCGAACCCATGGAGCCTATAGAACATGTTGCAGCAGATGATCGCGATGGCACAAGGCTTTTCAAGGTTGGGTCGCAGCTAGACAAAAATATGAAAATTCAATTGATAGGTTTCTTATGCAGAAATTTGGATGTGTTTGCTTGGACCCATGAAGACATGGTGGGAATATCCCCCGAAATAACTTGCCACTACCTAAACATAAACCTAACTAAAATCTCGATCAAGCAGAAGAAAAGGAGCATAAGGATGGAACACACAACTGCCCTCAACGAGGAGGTAAAAATCTACTCGCCAACGGTTTTATTTGCAAGGCTATTTACCCCAAATGGATCTTCAACCCGGTTCTAGTGAAAAATTCCAATGGAAAATGGCGAACCTGCATCGACTTCTCCAATCTCAATGATGCTTGGCCCAAGGACTATTTTCCCCTGCCTCGAATCGACCGACTAGTGGACGGAACAACAGGGCATGAATTGTTATCATTTATGGACACCTACTTGGGGTACAACCGGATTCCCATGTATATCCCAGACCAAGAACATACTAGCTATATCATAGATTTGGGCCTATATTGTTACAAGGTCATGCCCTTTAGGCTTAAGAATGCTGGTGCAACTTATAAACGCTTGGTAAATAAGATGTTTGAGCAGCATATTGGTCATTCCGTGGAAGTGTATGTCGACGACATGCTTGCCAAATCAAGAAAAGAAATAGATCTTGTACTCCACCTAAATGAAATGTTTCAAGTATTGCACAAATACTAAATTAAGCCGCATCCATTGAAATGCTCCTTTAGAGTACCCTCGGAAAATTCTTGGGTTTTATCATGCACGCCAGAGGGATTGAAGTGAATTTCGAAAAAGTCCAAAGCCTTGAAGGACATCAAAATACCAGCCACACGAAGGGAAATGCAGAGTCTAAACGTGAAGATAGCCGCTCTAAGCAGATTAGTATCTAAGGCCATAGACAAGTGCATCCCATTCTTCAAAGCTCTAAAAAGGGACAAGGGAAAGTTTGAATGGACCAGTGAATGCCACTCGGCCTTCCAAAGCCTGCTAGAACACAGGCAGAAACCGCCAGTGCCCTCCACCCCGGTAGATGGAGAAAGCGTCTACTTGTACTTAGCTGTGTCCCATCATGCATTGAACGCCGCCTTGGTACAAGAAGATGACGATATCGAAAAACCAATACATTTCATTAGCAAGAGGTTTACAGGGGCAGAGGCTTGATATCCGAAGATTGAAAAGTTGGCCTACTGTTTGCTCATAGCGTCCAGGCAATTGCGGCATTACTTCCGATCTCAGTCCATAAAGGTCCTAACAAATCAACCATTGCGCCAGGTACTTCATAAACTGGATACATTGGGGCGCCTACTAAAATGTTTCATCGAGCTAAGCTAGTATGATATCACCTACCATCCATGCGCCGCAATCAAAGTGCAGGCCCTGGATGATTTCATAGCTGAATTCACTATTCAGGACAAGGATACGACCATCAGAATAGAGGAAACAATCGAGTGGAATATGTTTGTAGATGGAGCATCCAACGAGCTCGGCTCAGGGGCAGGAATGGTAATCGTCACATCCCAAGGAAGAAAGTTAAGTTACACGCTGAGGCTAGAGTTCGCGCAACCAATAATGACTTTGAGTACTAAGTAGTAGTAGCTGGCTTGGAAATCACTAGGGAAATAGAGGATCAAATTAATATGCATAAAGGTGACTCGCAGCTATTCATAAACCAAATCCTGGGGGAATTCCTGATTCGTGGGCAAAGACTTGCCTCTTTCCTCAACGGGACTAAAACCCTCCTGAACAAGCCAGACTACTATGTAGTTAAACATATCCCATGAGAGGAGAATCGAGAAGCGGATGCCCTCGCCATAGAAGCTAGCATGAGAAACAAGCTGATGTTGGGGGCAACCCTCATCATGATGCAAGCTGCACCAAGCTTCGAGTGTCTTCAGATCATGCCCATCAGTAGTAACGACGAGTTATGGATGACCCCCATCATTAAATACTTGTAAGAAGGAATCGTACCGGCAAATCTCTAGCACTTGTCACATCTTCTAGCAAACTTAGTTGCATTTTTGTTCAATGTGGGTCAAAAGTACCCATAGCGCAGGATCTTTCTGGCTAGAGTTTGACCGTCGTGTGGACGAAGCAACATCCTTTGTATATCTTGTTCAAAATATCTTTCGCTTCATTTCCTGTAACACACCTCAGTAGGGGATTGGAAAACCCACGACGGTATAGAATGCCCTCCTGGATGGTGTAGCAGGATGCCTTCCTTAGGGTGTTTCTAATTTCATTGCGATTTGCTAATAAGATTCCTTATTGTAAGTATTTTATGATGGCGGTCATCCATGTCTCTTCGTTACTACTGATGGGCATGATCTAAAGACACTCGAGCTTGGTGTAGCTCGCATCATGATGGGGGTTGCCCCCAGCATTGGCTCGTTTCTCACGCTAGCTTCTTTGGCAAGGGCATCCACTTCTCGATTCTCCTCCCGTGGGATATGTTTGATTACATAGTAGTCTAGCTCGTTCAGGAGGGTTTTAGTTCTGTTGAGGTAAGAGGCAAGTCTTTGCCTGCGAGAGTCAGGAATTCTCCTAGGATTTGGTCTACGATTAGCTACGAGTCACTATGTATGTGTATTGATTTAATCCCTATTTCCTTGGTGATTTTCAAGCTAGCTACTACTGCTTCGTACTCAGCGTCGTTATTGGTTGAGGCGAATTCTAGCCTTGGTACGTAATTTAACTTTCTTCCTCGGGGTGTGATGATTACAATTCCTACCTTCGAGCCGAGCTCGTTGGATGCTCCATCCACACACATATTCCACTCGATTGTTTCCTTTGTTCTGATGGTCGCATCCTTGTTCTGAATGGTGAATTCAACTATGAAATCAGCTAGGGCCTGCCCTTTGATTGCAGTGCATGGATGGTAGGTGATATCATACTGGCTTAGCTCGATGCACCATTTTAGCAGGCGCCCCGATGTATTCGGTTTATGTGGGACCTGGCGCAATGGTTGATTGTTAGGACCCTTATGGAGTGAGATTGGAAGTAATGCTGTAATTTCCAAGATGCTATGAGAAAATAGTAGGCCAATTTTTCGATCTTCGGATATCTAGCCTCTATCCCTGTAAACCTCTTGCTGATGAAATATAGTGGATTTGGATATGGTCATCTTCTCGTACCAAGGCGACGCTCAATGCATAAGGGGACACAGCTAAGTACAAGTAGAGCCTTTCTCCATCTACCGAGGTGGAAAGCACTGATAATTTCTGCATGTGTTCCAGTAGGCTTTGGAAGGCCGAGTGGTATTCGCCGATCCATTCAAACTTTCCCTTGTCCTTTCTTAGAGCTTCGAAGAATGGGACGCACTTATTTGTGGCCTTAGATATAAATCTTCTTAAAGCGGCTACCTTCCCATTTAGATTCTGCACTTCCCTTGGTGTGGCTGGTATTTTGATGTCCTTCAAGGCTTGGATTTTTTAGGATTCGCTTCAATCCCTCTGGTGCACACAATGAAATCGAAGAATTTACCCGAGGATACTCCAAAGGAGCATTTCAATGGATTCAGCTTCATTTGGTATTTGCGCAATACTTGAAACATTTCGTTTAGGTAGAGCAAATGATCTGTTTTGTTTCTTAATTTGACAAGCATGTCGTCGACATACACTTCTATGGAACAACCAATCTGCTGCTCAAACATCTTATTAACCAAGCGTTGATAGGTTGCACCAGCATTCTTTAGCCCGAAGGGCATGATCTTATAGCAATATTGGCCCAAATCTATGATAAAGCTAGTATGTTCTTCGTTTGGTATATGCATAGGAATCTGGTTGTAACCTGAGTAGGCATCCATAAATAATAACAATTCATACCCTGCTGTTCCGTCCCCCAGTCGACGATCGACTCAAGTTAGGGGAAAACAGTCCATGGGGCAAGCGTCATTGAGATTGGAGAAGTCGATGTAGGTTCGCCATTTTCCATTCAACGTTTTCACTAGAGCCGAATTGGAGATCCATTTGGGGTAGATAGCCTTGCGAATAAAACCGTTGGTGAGTAGATTTTTTAACTCCTCATTGAGGGTAGTTGAAAGTTCCATCCATATGCTCCTTTTTTTGCATGACCAGGATTTTGGTTGGGTCTATGTTTAGGTAGTGACAGGCTATATCGAGGGAAATTCCATGTCTTCATGGGTCCATGCGAACACATCCAAATTTCTGCGTAAGAACCCTATCAATTGGATTTTCATATTTTTTTCTTGCTGCAACCTATCTTGAAAAGCCTTGTGCCATCGCGATCATCTACTGCAACATGTTCCATAGCCTCCGTGGACTCGGTGCTGGCCTCCTCCTCTCTGTCCCTCGGATCTAGTTCATTAAACGAGTCGCTAGTATACTTGAGAGGAGAGGCCTTCTTTGATTGCTATGCTTCCCCAGTTTTTGCCGTAGAGGGCGGACTCTACGTTTTTGCCCTTTTCCTTCCTTTTATTCTGGAGGAGTTCTGTCACATAACAATCGCGGGCTGCATCCTGGTCGCCTTCTACTTCTCCTATTCCCTCATCAGTATGGAACTTCAATTTCAAGCACCAAGGGCTAAGACTATTTAGAAATCTGTAATGCAAGTTTGCCTAGAATTGCATTATAAGCATAATGTCCGCCTACCGGCACAAATGCTTGCTTTCGGACAATGAATCGAGGGTGACTTCCTAGTTCCACAAACAAATCCAACTACCCCAGCAGAATAGTGGCTTCTCAAGAGAATCCGTGTAGGGGATTATTGCACGGAGATACACTTTCATTGATAATTTTATTTTATTGAAGGCATGTTTGAACAATACATTCACCGAGCTACCCGTATCAACCAAAATGTGAAACACCTCTGCTGGGCTGATCCAGGCGGAAATGACCATGGGATCGGTATGTGGTTACTGCTTTCCAACCAAATCCTCATTGCTGAAGGTTATATTGGTCCTTTCTCTTCATTTGGCGAGACATCCTTCTGTAATGGAATGAACATACCCTTCTCCATCCTTCAAAGTTTTTTTGTACCTCCCCATCTCGGCCCAACTTCCACCGGCTGAATGCAGGCCCCCTGATATAATATGGACAATTATTTTCTCTTGATTGGAGCGGATCACACTTGCTTCTTATTTGTTATATCCGTGTCGGAGCGGCCCTGGTCCTTCGTGGGTCGGAGTAGGAGAGTTATGCTTTTTTGTATGTACCGTTACAGTTTCTTTTTTCGGATGTATTCTTCAATAAGGTCCCACAAATGTTGACATTCTTCTGTGTTATGTCCGTGAGACTCATGGAAGTGACAATACTTTCCCATCTTAACCGCAGCTTTCGGTTCCTTCTTATATGGAGGGAGTTTGTACTTCAATTCGTGTTGAGTGACCAAGTAAATGTTTTCCATAGTGTCATTCAGAGAGTGTAGGAATCAAATCTCGATCCCGGTCTGTATCGTCGTTTATTGCTTTTTTCAGTTTTGGGGTTGCCCTGACGGTTACTTTTATCGTCATTGTTTGGCTTGCTCCTTTCTCCTCGAGGTGGGACTCTTGTGTTTCCATGGGAGATGGAACCCTCTGCGGGTTGCTCGCCATGCCGGATAGCTGCTGTGTCTTCCAATCTCATATATTTTCCTGCTTCATGGTAGAATTCCTGAAGAGTTAAAGGCTTCTCCTTTGTCAGTCTTCTTGCAAGTTTCGAGTTCGGATGGACGCCTCGCATACTACTATCAATGTAAGTCTTTCATCAACGTTGTGCACCGCTGTGTTAAAACGGGTAAGGTATTGCTGCAGAGGTTCCCCTGATTTCTGTTTTACGTCGGACAAGGAATACGCATCCCTAGGCTATTCCACATGAATTCAGAACTGGCTTATGAACTTTTCCTTCAACATTTCCCAAGAACTGATGGATCCATGAGGTAAGCGACAGAACCATGTGGTTGCTAAATCTAACAAAAATAGCGAAAAACATTTATATAGTACACCTTCAGTTGCTCCATTCATGAGCACTGCTGAGAGTATCGTTGTAGGTGGACGATTGGGTCAGAGGTGCCCTTATATGGATCCATGGTGGGCATCTTCCATTCTCGAGGCGTGGTCTTTGCCTCTATATCCCTAGTGAAAGGGCTGGATACTCTAGCGCCTATCCCCCTTTCGAGTTGTTCGTGCTTGAGGTACTCCCTTAAGAGACGCGTCATTCTTTCTTCAGACTCGGGAGCAGCCCTGGGAGAAGAGGGGCCCTCTCTTTGATAGTGAAGGCATCTGGTGCCTTGATCGAGGCCAGACTGGTAATGATTGGTTCGAAGCGTGACAGGATCAACCATAGATGGTCCATGTCTAGGGCCCCCTTGACTGGGTCTAGCTCTTGGCGACCTCTCTGGAACAGCTTTGGGTTGAATCTTGGCTTGGCTTCGAGCCTCTGGATCTTCCCTATTGAACTCATCATTGGCGGGAGATCTGTTTCTTCTACGCGACTCTCAAGATTGTAATTAACCATGTGATCCAGTATTGTAAGTGGATTCCTCCATGCTCTTTAAGCATGTCATGAGTTGGTCCACCAAAGCTTCTTGTTAGGCAGTGAAGCGGCCAGTCATCTCATTCATAACCCTTTGTAAGTCTTCTCGGGTGACAATTGAGCCTAGAGGTAGGAAGCGAGTAGTTGGGTTTTCTTGATCTTCTTGGATGGGGTTTAGCGTATTTGCAGTAGCTTCATTCTTACCCTTTTCAGCATTTCGCTTAGAGGGAGCCATGTTCTAATGATGCACTAAGGTTGGAAGAATAATGGACGGGAGAGTTTGGCTTTATATGCCCGCCCTTCTCAATGAAAGCACCAAAAATGTTTGCTCAAAAGTTGAACAAACACCTCTAAATCTGATTTTCTTTTTTAGTTAAGTTTCGTTTAATTTGATTGACTTGAGGTTTTTCATGTTCCAACATGTAACGAAATGAATTTCAGCAAGTGCAGAGACAGTCCACAAGTGCAAAGTTTCGAAAATGGATAAGGAAAGTAAATAACGCAGAGTTTTTTATAGTAGTTCAACCCGAATGTACCAACATCCACTTTCCATCTTATTATTCTCTTTTTAATTTGATTACAAGTATAAGATATATTCGAAAAGTGTAAAAACTTTAAGTAGCCGAAGTGATGGATTTTCAGTAGAGTTTTCTCTCCTTTTCTCCAAAATCTATCCCCATTGTTGTTGAGAAGCTCCCGTATTTATAGAGTGACGTTGTGAAGTGTAGAGGAGAAGTTATAGCTTCCTAAGTTTGGTTCGGTATTTGAGCCAGGGACAGTTGGATCGGCATTTAGTTTAGGAGGTTTTTCTTTGGTTCAGTGATCCTTACTTTCCAGGCCAAACATTTGATTTGGCATGTTCGTCATACCGGATCAAATGTTTGGTCTGGCAATTTATGTGCTGTGTCGGCCCAAGTACTTGGTCCGGCATATCAGAGAAGGCCGGACCAAATGTTTGGTTCGGCATTCCTATGGATACTAGACCAGATATTTGGTTCAGTATACCATAGGATGCCGGACCAAATATCTGGTTGGGCATGCCGGTCCTTATGTTTGGTTCGGTATTTTGGCAAATGCCGAACCAAGCATCTGGCCCGGTAATTATGCTTCCTATATCCTTGTCTACCTTCGCTGCCTTCTTTTTTTTTTGCCAGAAAACCGAGCCACATATACATATATATTGACATATATATTTTTAAACATCATAAAGCTTGTATATATTTATATATACACATATATGGATATTATATCTTAAATTTTAGATGGTGGAGTTTATATACATATATCTATAAAATTTATCATATGCATAAATTTTCATTTTAAAATTAAAATAGTTTCCAAGGCTTATAGATTCAGATATTTCCAATATCAGAGAATTTATTTATTCGACTTATAAAAATTTATATTCCAATAATTAAAATTAGTTATTAGATAGCTAAAAATCTAGGTCGTTATACTCCACCCCCTCAGATCTTTTCGTCCTCGAAAAGGAACGAAGAAGAACTAGAATTTTGATGTATATTACTAAATAAATCATCTTTTTAACATTCAAACTCCTTACTCTTTTATTATACAATTTAGAATACATACACTTTAAATTACATAGTATTACCAAGCTAGTTTGATATTAAAACATTGTTTCATAACTCGATGTCTTGACAAGTCCATCCTTGTTCTTATGGAAATTTAGTCATACGTTGATCAGACATAGGACTAAAAATCTCTAAGTACTTAGTAGACCTATTATAACACCCAATGAAAATATTTGAAAAAAAACCTTTTCAAAAATGATATGGAAAGTACCACCCCCTTTTCTTTCTTTACCACCACGTTTCCTTCTTTACCACCATGGGTCGCAGTTAACACATTGATTGCATTGTCATCTCGGCAAAATCATAAGTAAACTGTAGGCATCAACACCCCTTGATTTACGCCATGGGAACACGATAGACCGTAGCTACACGAAGGTTGCGTCACTATACCAGCGAAATTGTAAGTAGTCTATAGGCAATCTCTGCCCCTCGAATTACACTATCAAAACAAAACCACATAGATCGCAGCTACACAAAGGTTGCATCACTATCCCAGTGAAACCAAACGTCGACTATAGGCAATCTCTGCCTCCTGAATTACGCTATGGAACCAAAGCACATAGATCGCAATCTACCGGTGTTACGTCGCTATCCCAGCGAAATAAAATGTAAACTATAGGCAATCTATGCCTCCCGAATTACACTATGGAATCACGATAGATCGCAGTTACACAAATGTCGCGTTGCTATCACAACAAAACCATAAGTAAATGTAGGCATAACACCCCTCAATTTTCGCTATGCAAACAAATGATCACCAGGAACTCATGAGTTTTTGTCCGGACATCCTCTAGGATCCCAATTCTCATTGAACCCATCGTGTGGTTTCCAAGGTAGACCCACCAAGTGGATCTCCTACTTCAAATTTCAACTTTCGTGGGGGTGCCTTTCCATATTTTTAGTTTCAAAACATATCATACTATATGCATAGTATCCTTCAAATCATACACTCCATATGTATCACATATAAATTTTATCTATATACAATCGATATCTTTAAAATCGATAGTTTTTGTATTCGGTTTACCCAATTTCCACAATCAACTATTTGCCAAAACCAAATGTCTTTAAAAAAATCAATAGGTTCCAACTCTATTTCAACATCATTCTCGTATACATATAAGATCATTCTTTTCTACTCGAAAATTTTAGGACCAATAATTTTTGAGTCCGCTTCATACTTATATAAACTCCATTTAGTATTTTCAAATATCTTTCAAAGAACATTTCCTTCTGATTATAAATTCAACAAGGGGAGTTTGAATATATAATTAACATATATAATCTCATTAATGCAAAATAAAAAATTCCCAAGTTCGATTTCTCTACAAAGTTATTTGTAACATTTCTTACTTCTTATAAAGTAAATTCCAATTACAACAACTATTCAATCTTCACTCAAATATATTTTCACATCTGTGTTTAGTAATTATAAATTTATTTTCAAATCAATATAAAAAGTGATTTTATATAAGATCATATTTCTTCCAAAAATATTTTACAACAT
Organism: Allium cepa; assembly: GCA_030765085.1. NCBI lineage: Eukaryota > Viridiplantae > Streptophyta > Magnoliopsida > Asparagales > Amaryllidaceae > Allium > Allium cepa. The sequence continues at coordinate 1,042,323,877 of CM060941.1, read as the reverse complement.
AGATAGATTACAACACTAGTAATTTAAAAATTACATTCATTCATCCATAAAAAAAGTCTTACAAAAGGTCATAAATCTTGACGTCTTAACAACTATCTAGGTGTTTAGGAAAAACAGAGCCCTACTTATATTGCAACAAACTCTACCTTCCATTTCTCACCACTCCACATCTTTCAATAAAACTTCCTTACGTATTTCTCGACATTCCATCAAAATCTTCGTGCAATCCGTATCAGGGTGTCCCCACTTCTTGCATTTGCCACAAAAGAACTCTACATTTCCATCTTTGACGATTTTCACGTCGTTCGCGGGGAGTTCCACAACTTTCTTTTTATTTCATCTCTCGGGACAATTTCTAGCAGTGTGCCCTATCATTTTACAATGGTAGCAAATGTGGTTGACCCATCTACTAATACTATTGGTTTTTGTTTCATCTTCCTTACCTTAGGGCAATGGTTTAGAAAATGTCCTTTCTCACGACACTTAAAGCATGAAATCTCAGAGTAAAAACGTTTGACTTCCTCATTCTTTTCCTTTCTTGGCTTACTGCACTTAGCTATGTAAAGCCCTTTAGTATGACATCTATAACATACGATATTATCATAAGGACCTGGTCTAGCCCTTTCACTAATCCATTTCTCTAGTTCCATTCTTGCTTCTTCCCGTGCCTTACATGAAGCTGCTCATCGCTCTCTACGCCTTGCTTTCCATTCTTCTCCTTTTGCTATCTTTTACAACTTGGACTAGATTCTAGTACGACTTACTAACCTATAATTTTTACTCCAATTAGTTCAATTTTAGTTATTATTCTTATTTCTAGGTATCTTCTTTATTTTTTCTCAACCATTTTTAAATTATAAGTTCATTCAATCTATTCATCTCGATTTATTGTCAATATCTTTCATTAAAACTTTCGAAACGTATTTAGTTGCAAGCCTTTAAGTCGAATTCTATTTATGACCCAAGTCCCCATCTATTCCTTTCAATTCATTACAAAATAAATTTAATTCCCTTTGACTTCCTTATTTACTTAGCACAAGTTAAATTTTCAATATCAAAGGTTAATTCAATCCACAAATTTGATAATTTGGTCATTACTAATTTCCAGAATTCGAAACCAGTTTTATTTCAAAAATCATTTGAAATCATTCATACATACATAATTTATTTTGCACCTTTTATCAAATCTACACCTTTCCTTTTAGCAATTTTATTTATTTAACTTGCATAAGTTAAATTTTATTTTATCTTGAAAATTTCAAATTTAGGTTATAAGTTCAAAACTAATTTAACTTGGCTTGAGTTAATTTCCAATCCGTTCAATCCATTTAAACTTATTCAATTTAATTTTTTTACATTCCAAAATTCAATTTCACACTTCTTTACTTATTAACATCATTTCCCACTTATAAGTTCAAAAACTTATTTCCCTTTGGTTCTACTCCCCATTTTAATGGGAAATCCAGAATTCAAACACCCAGTATTTATTTCAATCGCCTTGAAATCATATATAAATATACATATATACCCCATTTATATACCAAATTACGCTTTAAAAGTTAAACCAACCTTGTTTTTTTTCCAAAACAAGTTCCTTCGGAATTTCCAAAACAACCCTTTTTTTAAACAAAATTTCCACATCAAAACATTCTAAATAATATTACTTATTATTTCCCTCCAACACATTGAAACACATTTCAAAATTTCTGGGACTTAGATTCAAAACTTATTAATTCACATCCATTTTAATTTATAAGTCACATTAATAAATTATGCTTATATAATTCCACTTCCTTAAAACATTTCACAATGTTTTATTGTTTATTTTGTAATAAACATCCTTTATTAAGACCCAATAACCAATTTATGATAAAAATAAATATTGTTATATCTAGAACCCATACACATCATATATTCCATAATAATTTCCTAAAAAATTATTTCTCTATATATAAAATATAATCAAGGTAAAATTATTTCATTTCAAAACATTTTGAAAAACACTTTCAAAATTTTCGAAATTTAAATTCTGGTTTGGATCTATTTTTAGCTTAACTCATTTTTATAGTTCATTCTTATCAAATTTCTAATTGGTTATATATAACCACTTAAATTTTATAGTCTTATTAGATTATAATAATAACCAATCACCTCAATATATTATAGTAATTCCAGAAAAATTATTTCTTTTTATATCAAAATATAATCTTTTTTTTATAATCGTTTATCCTTTTAAAAATTATAATATAAGAAATAACAAGTACGCCCTCATACATAATACACTCAACTCATTCTAGGGTACTACTGACCCTAAGTTTAATGATTAATCCCCACCAGAGCCAAGGTTCTCGCTTAACCTTCAGCTCTGATACCACATGCGTCGACCGGGGGATTTTCGACCCTCAAAAATTGACATTATTACGTTCACTATATAGAATGTCGTGCAATCGAGTGCCTAAAATACCAGATCATTAGGGGTTAAGAAGAAAAGAGATAGAAGAAGAAATAGAAATAACAACAACATAGAATCTCACAATCGCAGTGGAAAAAAAATATAATATTCGATAACATATTTTTTTTACACAAAAGAATCTGTATCAATTAATATACATAAAAATTATCAGAGTATAACCATCAACATAGAGACCTGGACAGTTATAATAACTTATCCTAAAAATGCTGAATATATAGCCTATAATACACATCGAAATATAATCAAGTACGCATAATACGTCTTTGCCATCCAACTCATCTCCCGATCTTCAAAACATCCTAACCTGAATCTGTAACACTCGGTCTGACCCGAGGATTACAATAAAGTAACACCCGAGTCGGGCTGGAAAGTAGCGTGAGTAAACACACTTAATTTGAATTAATTGAGTTATCAAATCCTTCGAAAACAAAGGTAACTCGTAAGACCACGTCACACATAAATACAACGGGTTTTTCCCTTACGATAACCAAAACATTCTTTTTAGAAAAATCTAGTGATATCACAATAGTGTCTAAGAATAAATACTTGTTTAAAACAGCCAAATTTGTCAAATTAATTAAATTCTAGCATATTAGACTCTATGAGTCAAAACCGTAAAGGTTTGTGGTAGTTATTGGATCGAAGTGGTTTCGGATAACGCTGATATTCGATCCTAGTCTCTTTGAACTCAAACGATATTTTTTAAACCAGGTCATTTAAGTAACAATTTCACAATCGGGGTGTTAATATTCATATATGGAAATTTATCCATGTGTCTACTTTATCAAGAAAAGTCCAACAAAAATAATTCACTCGAAATCATTCCACTTTCTGAAATCGAAAAAGCAATCAGTTTCCATCGATTTAATTGTCAATAAAACGCGTTAACATTTTATTCTATTTACTTTAATTTATTTGGCTACTAAATGGAACAGACAATAGTTAGTTGACAACAAAATCGAAGAACGATATCAGTCAAACATGGATCATTAACTCAATCAACAATCGATAATTAATAGTAAATCAATTTATAAATCAGATCTAAATCTAGTTTTAACTTAACTAAGTCGGATTATAGTTTTGATCCAGATTATTTGTAAATCAAAGAAAATTTATAAAATAATTTATCTTTAGTTAATTAAAATTATATAATCTATATAATAATTAATTTATAAATTAACGTATAATTAATTTGACTAAGAATTTCTTATTTATTCACATCAAATTGTTAAATCATTTCATTTCCCATCGTAGAACACTTGACAATAATGGCTCCTGTTGAAGCACCAGGCGGTAGGAATACAATGCAAAGATCTGCTCGCCAATTGGTTTTTAAATGGAAGAGGAATATAATTTTAGATTTATAGATTTAAAAAAAAAGATAACAAATTTAATTTATTTTAAATATCCTACCTAACCCATTCCAACTCACGACCCATAAAAAAGAAAAAAAAACAAAGCCGAACCATACCATTCCTTCTTCTTCCATTTCTTTACTTCCTTCTTCTTTTCATGCTTCCTTCCTTTTATTTGCTCAAACCAACCATCCACTTACGTGTACACGTGCACATCACCCACGGCCGTCCTTCACCAGCGTCGACAACCCACTCGAGTCGCCACCGACCACGACACTCCACTTCCCTACCTGAAAATGCGACCCAAGCCCACATTCAAATTTTCGAACCTCAACCAAAAATCCTGGAACATCAACCACCACTAATACGCCTCTCCTAGGCACCACCGACCGCCATCCATCACTAGAATTTGCCCAGAGGCTCGCCATCACCACCACTCCCTTTTTTCCTTGGATTGCACGTCCCTATCCTCTTCACGACGTCGTCATTGCCTTGTAAGCGAAACCAACCCAAAACTGCCACTAAACCCTACTTTGACAACGAATCACCTCCCCAAGCCCCAAAAAAATGCCACTCCATTTTTCGTGAGTCCCCCATCACCTAAGCCTCCTCCACGACCAACGACTAGCGACCTAATCGACTATATCGCCTGAATTTGACCCTTGCCCCGATTCCGATCAGCTCCATGTATCTCCCACCACACATAACTAAAAATCACCAAACTAACTCCAAAATCATGTTTATCAAAGACGAACACATCCCTATAATCCACTGATCAAATTGTGATAATTGAATCTCAGCTATAATTTGATCACTTAGTGTAAAATCTAATTTTCTCTCTCTCTCTCTACTTCATGAAATTGAACGAGATAATTGAAAACAAAAAAGTATTGTTTTGGAAGCAAGATTTAAAACTAAATAGATTATAAGATGTTGATTTTTGAAGTATTAGTTTTAAACTATTTCTATTAAACAAAACAAAGAACAGAGAAGATACATCATTGTTTCAGGTTGAACAACTATGTCTAATATACATAAACAAGGTACGTACACACCATAGCATGAATACCTATCGCATATCAAATTTCATCCATAAAAACACAGTTAGATATAAATACGTGGTAACTAGTAAGAAAAAGTGAGTTGTTCTACTCACTGTTTTTAAACCCAGATGAACACTGCTGCTTTATTTCCTTTCTCCTATTTTAATAAAAGATTATCATTTTTTTCTTTTGTATGGAATAAGGCACGACTATTATAGATATGAATGGAAAGGTTAGAGCAAGCAAGGTACACGCCTGTACATGTACAGGTTTTTCATTTATTTATTTATTTTATTTTTCTTGATTTGATGATTTAATTCCATCTTTGATTTGATTTATTATGTTGATTTGATTTTATCTTGACTTGATTCTGTGTTTTGTGATTTGATTTGAAGTTTTTCCATGATGATGTTACCTATGAATATATATATACACACACACATTCATACATACATACATACATACACACACACACACACATATATATATATATATATATATATATATTACATATACTCTATTTTTGTCATCATATACATATACTTACATTAAAAGATAAGAGTTTATCATCATGAAGATTTTACATGTATATATCTACATATGATTTCATGTACACTATTTTTAACATAAATACATTTATATATATATATATATATATATATGTATGTAGATATGCATACATATACAATATACATATTTATTTTATCATATTTGCATTTATATATATTTTCATATACATTACTTCATATGGACATATATACATATACTTATATATATATATATATATATTTAAACATTATAAAGCTTGTATATATTTATATACACACATATATGGATATTCTATCTTAAATTTTAGATGGCGCCGTTTATATACATATATCTATAAAATTTATCATATCCAGAAATTTTCATTTTAAAATTAAATATAGTTTCCAAGGCTTATAGATTCAGATATTTTCAATATCAGAGAATTGATTTATTCGACTTATAAAAATTTATATTCCAATAATTAAAATTAGTTAACTATCCTAATATCAGATGGCTAAAAATCCGGGTCGTTATAAAAGGATATAGATTCATCCACTATGATCAGAGTGCATAAAGCTCTCCAATGATGGACAGTTTATTGCTTATAACTGCTGGAGGCACCAACGGGGTTATGTACTTTAGTTATTGGATAACCATGCAATGACTCGTCAAAATCCTACTAGTTAATAACAACTAGGTCAAATAAGAAATCTCAGGGTGACAATGTTACACAATTCCCTCCACTTAATGATACCGTGGAACTTCAATGTGAATATTATACTTGATTATAGTTAAATCATAGCATAACGATCCATCGAGTGACTATAGTTGGATCTAAGTTGAATTATTGGGAGTGAAATACTATTCAATATAAAATTCTTCTCCTCGATTGTATGAGGTTAGAATCATAATCAACTTGAAGGCAAAATCTTTAGTTAGAGTAGTATGGTAAATAATAGACGTTATTATTGAACTAGTAACCATGTTTTTGGAGAAACTGAGTTGAATGTAGATAATATTGGATTTCTGACCACTGCCAAATTTCATGCATTCTAAAGTAACATAGTTTTGATGAAAGAGAACATGTGTTAATTATTGTCACCTTCGGTACCATTTGTCATAACATAAAATATATTAATAGTGAAAAAGTTTGTTATTAAATATTAGCTGTTGACTGAATTACGAAAAAACAGAATAAATCGATATATAAAATTTTGTAATTAAATTAATTAATATTTAAAAAATATTAATTATTATTTCATCTTTTTGATGTTTCTTTGGATTTGTTTGTAATTATTTGATGTATATACAAAAGTTATATTTGTGCGCATCGGTATACAATGTTGCCTAACCTTAAACTGGGTTCAATTGAGAGATAATTGTTTTAAAGGTTTTTGGTTATTTTGCACCATAAATGACCATCTATGGCATGCAACATGTAACGACCTGCATTTTTTGACATTTCGAATAGGAATGTTTAATCTATTTAAATATTCAGATTTGGTTCGGATGAATAAATTATAAAGAAATCAATTTTTAATCAAACGAATTGATTTCTGATGACATAATGTTAATTTAATTTATAGGATTTTTGCACGATTTTTAATTGGAAAAATAATTAAATTTTCGTTTGACGCATTTTGCACCAAACGTCGATTGTTTTGGAACTTTACAAAATAAATTAACTAGTCTACTTTATTGACGTTTTGTGATCGCGCCGCAGTGCTTTGCGCGGTTGTATTTTTCTCTCTATCGTTCAAGGTCCATATGCGAAGGAATATTGTGTAGCATCGTACGCACAAGTTTTTAATATTTAACCTTAAAACAAACAGAGCAAATATCTTTATGTCGCATGTCTTATTCTATTAACTTTATTTAGTTTGCATTAAACGTTGAGGTTGCTTGCATTAAAGGTTGATGCATTAAAGGGTTGATTGTAACTATTTTTGCATTAAATGTGGATGAAATGTTGCAACAAATGTTTGGTACGTGGATTCCTTATTAATGAAGTAAAATTTTCCCTATATATATAGGCAACATTGCTAAAACACAAGGGGGGCACTTTCTACGTATATATATATATTTTTTTTTCTCTACATATATATTTCCACTTTTCTTTTTTGATTAATAATTCCAATATCTTCCACTGTACAAAGAATTAGCAAAAAGTAATCAACATGAAAGTGATAGAGGGCTTAGAGTTACGATTTTCATTCTTGTTTCACTAAAAATAGTGGAGTGTAGAGGGAGATAGGAGGGTAGGCAGTGTGTACGCTGTTGTGTTGTGTGTGTGTTGGTGCATGAACTGGTATGATTACATAAAGAGTGGAAGTGACTCGGGTTTGGAAGGTGGTGTGGGCCTTGGATGTGGATGAGTAGGCATTGGACTGAGGAAGTGCACGGTTGGGCTTTTGCATGGAAATGCGTGGAACAGGTCTCGGGTTTAAGGTGAGTGCATGTGTGTTCGGGTGTAGCAGGTTTTTGGGCCGTACGTGTGGGATAGGCGAAAGAATGTGGGCTGGAAGGATGTAGCAGGCTCGGGTACTGGCTGTTAGGCTTGATGGTAGTAGGGGAATGTGCTGGCGAAGAGGGAAATGAAAGGAAGGAAGGGTACAGTAGCAAGTGAAGAGATTTGCAGATAGGTCCTAATGCATATGGACAATTGCATGAGCATTGGAAATGTGACCATATGGGCTCGGGCTTGGGCAAGTGGGGTATACAAGTGGGCTTTGGGTTGTTGAAGTTTGGGTGAGGCTATTTTAGTTTTATTTAATAGTTATTATTTAATTTAGTTAATTTTATTTGTTAATTAAAGCAGCTTAACTTTAAACATGTATATCTCACCCATACGAAGTCTGCTTAACCCACGGGCTTCGACGCTAGGTTCATATTAACGAATAGAACGCATTAGTAAAATTATTTGATACATTTGGTGAAGTATAAAATATTGGTAAATTGTTAGTTATTGAATTTAATTACAGTTTACGTAGTTAAATTAATTATATTTCATTAGAACCGTTGAATTTGTAGAATAAAACACAGTTCTGCTATAATTAAAATAAATAGATTATTTTGGATGTCTATTAAGTAGGATAAATCATCATTCTGCTATTATATTAAATTATTGGTTATTGATGTGTTCGCCTTTTATTATTGTTATTAGTTGATTGTTTGGTTGTTTGAATTGCACTCAACCAGTTTAGGAGCATTGATTTTTGCTTATTGATTGTTGAACTTTACTCGGCCAGTTTAAGAGCAAATAATTTCCCTATTCATGGTTGGGTAGAAAACAATTGTAGGCTAACATCTTGTCGTTTATTTCACAATTTGACTATATGGTGTAGCAATGATATTAGTTCACTTCAGTTTGATGAATTGGTTTGAAAGTTGGTTTTCATAAATGGATTTATTGTGAAATCCTTTCCTTTAAAAGAAATAAAAATATTTGGAAATAAATATTTTTGAAATGATCTTATATAAAGGATATTTATATAGAAATGGTTTATAAAAGTGTTTTATAAACAAAGATAATTTCAAGAACTTACATCCTAGTGGTTTGAAATTGATTTTGAAAAGATTTTTGTAAATTAAACAATACTATGTTTGAAAGTATTTGTGATTATTAGTGAAAATGATTTATCACTTCAGGAAACAGAATGATTTGTTATGTTACCGATAATTTGGGTAATCCATAACTAAAAAGGTGGGCAAGGGAGGTGCGGATGTTCTATAGCATCGGTACAGTCCACTCGAAGAACAGAGGGATATACATACCTATTTTTTTGGAAGGCTGGGACCTAGATGCCTTATTTTTGAAAGAAACCTCCTGATCTGGTTGCATATATTTTGATATGTGTTTATAGTAATATTTTAAGATTTTCATATAAATATTTCAAAAATGATTTGTTTTAGGATCCCGAAGTAAAGTACAATTTGATACAAAAGATGTATATATTAGTATTTCAAAAGGTTTGAAATAAAACTCAGAATTTAGTCCGGAGAGATTATTTTCGAATAAGTATTTTCAACAGAGATTATATTTCAAAAATAATAAGATAATTAGATTTCAGAAATCTAAATGAAAGAATATAAGCCTAAGTGGGTAGATTGAAAGCTACATTTGCATGTTATATGCTATGTAGTTGGAAATTGCATATTTTTTTGTTGCATCGTAGGCTCTTTGAGTTCTATTTGCGGTAGGAGAACTACGTTGGCTTGATCGTGTATGTAATTGGATACCTAATTAGATAGGGGTACGCAGGCAGTCACAAGTGATAGTGATGCAGCTCTAATAGTAATATAAACCTTTCTTGTTCATTTGTTTATTGTTTGTTATCTATCGTGTATTGGCGCATCTTTCCTGCTTTCTATTTTCTTCCGCATTTGACATGTTTATTGAGTTTGCAGGAATATGATATTGTTGTCTTTCTCATCAGAGTTGTACAGCGGTGGATTTATTGTATATCAAGTCTTCTTTGTATTTTAGCGCATCAGTAGAATAAATGATTACTTTAATAACTTGTATAATTTAAAGTTACATTCTATACATTTAGTAATTTTGAATATTTATCAAACAACATTGTGTATTAAGTTGGTAGTTTTCATTTGTAGTTTTAGAATGGACGAATTTTTGACTGCTTTGACTGGTCCGAAAATTCGGGTCATTACACAATATAAGGGAAATTAGTGGAGTGAGAGAAAAAATCAAAGGGAATGATTAGAGAAGTTTTAATTGAAAGGAAGGGAAAGGTTTTTTCTTTCAAATAAAACAAATCCACTAATTTTAATGTTATTCACTTTCCTTCATTCACTTTTCTTTGCCTCTCCTTCCATTTCATGGCTAAAATTTGGTGTCGTCATGCCAAATAAAAACAACTCTAAATCAATTGAAAACCACTCTAAATCAATTGAAAACCATTAAACAAAATAAAACATAAGTGGTTCTTCATCTCTTTTAAAGATTGAGTGTAGGTCTTTGAGATCTAAGGAGAAGTCACAAAGCAAGAATTACAAAGGGCAAGGCGTTTTAGGTTTGACTTTCTATCTTGAATTCATTCATGATGTTTACATCTAAGTTATTTCACATATGTGTAATTTATTTCACCTATATATATGTTCACTACCACTTATTGAATCTAATTTTGAAATTCTCTTGTGTGTTGTCAATTAATTTGAAAATCAATATTATGTACATTTTATTTTGAGTACCGATACTATTCTAACTGGATCTTAATTCATTAGTTGATATAGATTTGATTTTGCGTAAAATTCACTTTGTCATTACAAATTTAGTCAATTAATTAAAACATTTTGTATTCTTTAGTGTTCAACTAATTTCCTTATTTGTTGGATCCGAGATTATAAGTTTATGTAGATATGATATGTTGTAATAAAATTTACTTTTATTATTTCAACTTAGTTTTCTTATAACGATGGACTTAATATTTAAATAAATTAAGCTATATATATTATATGATTCATCTTTAATTTTTTCAAAATTTTAAATCAACAACAAGTTAAAAATTTAGTTAGATTAATTTATTTTAAATAACTATATTCAAGTTCATTGCTTAGTTAAATATATTTACTAAAATTAAATGTTAATTACTATATAAAAATGTGTGTGTGTGTAATGATTTAGAATCGATTATGTCATTAAAGTAATTCATTAAATTTACGAAACATCTAATTTTATGAAGACTTGTTTTCATAATTATATATGTATATATATGTAAGTATTAAATATAACAAGTGGCAACAAAATATCACAAATGTGTATAAATGTCAAAACTATATACATATAAGTGGTACTATCTATATGTGTATATTGAAAGTGTGAAAGGATCGTATTAATAATATGGTCGACACTACTTATATATTTGCAGCATTAGTGATAAAATAAATTACAAAGTAAGCAAAGTAATGGAAGTCAATGGTCATATCTTTTATCTGGGTTCGAAGCACCTCTCATACGTCCAATCCCAAGCACCTCCTAGGATTTCATTGCAAACATCTCACTTAACGCAGAGGAATAGGTCTATAATACAGACCGTCTGAGCACCTTACATGCCGACATTTTTATTAAAGTAGAAAAGATTCTCCGACAAAGTGGTGCCTAAAATACAAGATACTTATCCCTAGTATAACAACTTCTATAACCACTAATATGAATATGAGTAGAAGTTCAGGGATTTTGTAGTCTAAGTATGAGAATATCTAGTTGGATGATCAGGGAAACACTAGTGATCAGAGAGGCAAAGAGAGAAAGCAATAGAATTTAAATTTAGAAAATTGATGTTGAAAACTGAAGTCTGCCACTGCTTTTATAAAGGAAAAGGGATACGTTAAATAGTAGCAAATGGTTATAGAGTTGCCATCAAGAGAAGCACTGGTATGGAGAAGAAGTAATGAAGGGATGCGAAGCAACGGTAAGAAAACAGAATGTATAAGCACGCACAATTGGTCACCACCGGTGCAACGGTAGTACATCCACCAGTCAACCGGTGGTAGCTGGAAATGCCCGATGTGCTTGCCTGTGTATGTTTTTTTTTCTTAGCTCTTGTACTTCATTGATTTCCGCATCTCTTGTACTTCGTCGATTAACTTCTCCTTTGTACTTCGTCGTCGATTCTTATTTTCTTCTATGACTTCTTCATAATTAATATTTCTTTAATGTCTTTGTATATACTTTGCTAGTTCTTCGTTGAGGTAATATCGTCTACAATTATTATATTTTATATAATTCGTTGTACATGCTAACTTCTATAATAAAAGAGTTAGTAGAATATATTTTATCGACCTTTTCAAAACTAAGGTTCTAACATTCTCCTCTATTTTGATAATGACAACTACTTCTATAAAATACAGCAAAGAATAATATTACTCTTCTTAGAAAAAGACCCCCCCAAAAAAATGAAATATTTCTCGCCATTTGTCATCAACAAAAAGAGTTAAATATCATAAAAACAGAGCTGATACACATGACAGAACATACACAAAGTGATGCAATAATGAAATGCTAAACAAAGTGTTTACAACAGAACAGAATGTCAAACACGATAATGCAAAAAAACAACAAATAGAATGTCATAAATGCATAAAAATACAGATAATGCCCACATATTCCTAGAATAATCAAAACAGTCTGATAAATAGTGTTGAAATGTAAATCATACTTAGTCAAATATGATCAACTTATCAGAACTTGAAGAGAGCTATGTCGCAGTGGGAGCTTTTCCTCACTTCTTTGGTTAGGATGTATCATAAAGTCCATAAAGCATACAAATGACAATTCCAAGTCCTTCTTGGTACATGTCAGCTCTATCTTAATTTTAGCTTGATTTTTTAGAATTATTTCTTGAATTTTTAGAACTTTTTTCTTGTACTCCCTATCTCTATCATAATAAAGAGGTAATAGCTCATCGGATGTCTCTTCTTCCTCTTTAATATTCTCTGTTCTATGAGGTATGCGAGTTCTGCCTTTAGTATATGGAATATCAAGCTCAAAGGTGCTAGGAATCTTTATTCTTGCAGATACTTCTTTATCGAAAACTATGCCAAAGATATTCTTCTGTACTTGCTCATTTTTTCAAATTAATCCCAAATGCTTAAAAATATGAAGAAAGTAAATTTCCAGGGAAAGATCTCAATTTTTTGGATCGATTACTTCTAAGCAAGTTTCTAAGAATCAAATCAGCGCAATTGACATATAAGCTACCAAGAATTGCATGAGTGCATTATTGATGTATGGGTTATGCTTCATCATGACTATATGTTTTTGGTACAACATTATATTGTATAATCCTTAGAACCGAACATGATTTGTCTCTTAGGTTATCCTTTCTAGTCCAATCTCCTTTGTTTTGAAAAAAAATTCATACAAAATTGCATCATCATTAGTTTCTAAATCATCAAAAAGTCCCACTAGCATGTATTTGCAAAATACTATCCAAAGTCCTAGCATCAAATCTTATGTCTATCCCATTTGCGGATGTATAGAAAACAAACTCATTATTTTCTTCTCCAAGCCTTATGTTAGCATAGAATAAAGCCATCCATCGGGGATAAATTTCTCTTCAAAGTTATTGATGGGTAAAATATGCAAAAGATAGCAAAATTCAAAAAGAGCTGCTAAATTGTATGAATCAAAATCAGAGAATTTTACCGGTCTCCCTACTAGGTTGGTGAAATTGACCATAGATATATAAGCTTTGATGGGTTCCACATCATTGTTGAGCCAAGCTTTTATTTATGGTGTTAGAACATAATTTTATGTGGATTTTTCCATTTAGAATGATGGGTTTTTAAGCGATAGGGCTTGAAGAATGTGGCTTGAAGAACGTAAATGGGGGCTGCTAATGTTTTGAGAAGATGAAGCAAAAATGCACTCAGGTAGTAAATAATAAAAAGAATGATGCCTAGGATAACCGATTTTACCACCAGTGTACCATTGATATGTTCACCGATCAACCGGCAAAAAACAAAAATTGCTCTTTGCATTGGTTTTTTTAATTATATATATAATACAAACATGGTATTGGTATCAACAATGATCATTACTTGTTGTTATATGAACACCATTCATAGTACCTAGATGGAATAGATGGTTTTGAAGATTCGTATGATATACACGCTACTAGTCTTGGGCCCTCAAGTGATGCTCGTTTTGCTTTTTATTTATGAAGGCTAGTAACAGTTATGTGTTAACATTGTGCAAGAATGATTCCGATTGAATGCTTGCACCGTCCGAAATGATTAAAGGATCATTTTGGTTACTAAACCCATTAATGATATTTGTTGTATCAGTATTTGAGTAGAAACTCCTTAATATCTTTTTGATAAAACTAATTTTACGACCTTATTTTCCAAAACTTGACCTTGGCAAATTTTCTCTCTACGATAGGAGTCAAATTCAGCGCAATGTTTCTATTTTTCATACTGGAATATTTCCATGTTTTTTGATGCTAAATCATGTTATCAGACATGATTTTTTGATTATTTGCTAAAGACTGCTACAGATCCATAATGTGATGAAGTTGTACAGGATCATTATGTCGGTTAATGGAAGAGCTTAGGGAGCTTGGGCTAGAAAATAGTTTTCTTTTCTATGCCATTATTTAGAATATTTTACTTGCAAATCCTGAGAATGGGGATGTGAAGATATTTGTAACTATGAATGAATAAATAGTGTGAAAATCTTAGAGAAAAAAAAGGAGAACCAAAAAACATGATATAAATAAAAGGTGGTGAGTTTCTATTAGCAAACCTGAGCCATGGAACCATATTCCAAAAAACAATTTTTTTAAGCAACCCAAATTAATGATAAAAATTATTTTATTTCATTTAAAGAACAAATACTAAGATCTCTTCGTAATTTAAAAAAGCCATGTTCATATAAAGGTTTTATAAAAATATCCATATGTTGATTTTTAACATTAATAAATTCTAATGAAATAATTTCTATTTCAATGTTATCACGTAAAAAATGATGTCTTGTATCAATCTGTTTAGTTCTAGAATGATTAATATGATTCTTTGATAAATTAATGGCATTAGTATTATCACAGAAAGAAGTCGAGTTTTTTAAATTAACATCAAAATCATGTATTGTTTGTTGCATGTAGATTACTTGTGTACAAATCAAACCAGCAAAAATATATTTTACAAGTCGATAAAGGAACAGAATTTTTTTATTAAACCACAATACTATTGATTGATTGATAAAGTGGAAGGTACCGCTTGTACTTTTTTGATCTATTTTACATCCTCCAAAATCAGTATCACTGTAGGATACTAATTCAAAACGGCAGACTTTTGTATAAAAAAGTCTGCAATCTTTAGTGTTGGTTAAGTAGCGTAAAATTTGTTTTATTGCTCGTAAAGTTAACACTTTGAGACCAGATTGAAATCTAGCACACAGACAAACATTCAGTATTATATCTGGTCCACTAGCTTTTAAATATAGCAAGAATTCTATCATATTCCTATAGAGTTTCTATTCAACGTCCTTAGCATTCTCATTTTTGTCAAGGTGTAAGCTTGTGCTCATTGGTGTTGGTTTTCTACTAGTGTTCTCCATTCCAAAATATTCTATTAAATCTTTATAGTATTTTCCTTGAAAAAATAAAAACCCTTCTTTTAATTGCATAATCTATAAACCAAGAAAATATGTTAATTTATCCATATGTGACATTTCAAATCCGCGTTTCAATAAATTACCAAAATCATCACATAATTTTTTGTTAGTTGATCCAAAAGTTATATCGCTAACATAAATTTTGAGCGATTGAAATGTCGGTTTGATCTCTTTTAATAAATAGAGTTGTATTACTTTACCAATTTCAAAGTCAGAATTCAAGTGATAATTCTTTAGTCTTTCATACTAAGCACGAGCTGCTTATTTAAGACCATAAAGTGCCTATTTCAATTTGAAAGCATAATCAATATTTTTCGTATGAAAATAATGGTCATTGTTCAACAAAAACTTTTTCCCTAATATGACCATTGAAAAATGCACTTTTAACATCCATCTGATTCAAAGTTAAGTTATGATGATAAGAAAACGCAAGAAGTATTCTTATAGCTTCAAGCCGAGCTATAGGAGCAAAGGTTTCCCCATAGTCAATTTCTTCAACCCGATTATAATCTTTGAGCTATAAATCCACCTTTATTTCATATAATATCACCATTCTCGTGTGCATTTTTTTATAAACCCATTTTGTACCAATAACAATTTGGTTATCTGGTCTCGGTACAAGTCCCCAGACGTTATTACATTCAAATGGGTTAAATTCTTCATGCATTGCCAAAATCCAATAATCGTCCTTAGCAGCTTCTTTATAATTCTTTGGTTCAGTATCAGATATAAAAGCAACATGACCCATTTAAGTTAATTGCCTTCGTGTATATAATGTTGTGTTAATATCGCCAATTACATTATCTAATAATAATCTAGGTGGTGACTTTAAAATATTATTAACAGGATTAATTGTTTCAACTAGTTGTTCATTAGTGGTTGAATTTACTAGTGGTTTTATAATTTCTGCATTGTCATCATCATTTGTTTTGTGATTCAAGTTTTCACCAATAGACACATATAACGTTTCTTCTATTATATTAGGTCTTTTATTAAATATTCCATATGCTTTACTACGATCCAAATAACCAACAAAGATTTCATCATCGACTTTTAGCTCAAATTTACCAAACGGGTTAGTGTTTAAAATAAAGCATTTAGAACCAAAAATATTAATACAAAACTTTTGGTTTCCCACCACAAAAAATTTCATAAGGAGTGTTTTTAGTTAATAGCCTTAAGGAAACACAATTTAGAACATAACAAGCTATAACAATTGCTTCAGCCTAGAATTTCTGTGGTAGACTGCTACTCTTAATAATCTTCTAGCGCATTCATGTAATGTACGATTCTTTCTCTCTGCAACATTTTTTTATTATGGTGTTCTAGGAAAAGAAAAATTATGGATTATACCTTTTTTATTACAATTGAAAAAGTTCATTTTCAAATTCTCTTCTATGGTCACTTCTATTATTCTAATCTTTAAATCTTTTAAATTCTGTATTCTTTTAGCAAATATTTTAAAAGGTTCAAAAGTATTATTTTTATGTTTTAAAAAGAAAATCCATGTAAATCATGAAGAATCTTTAACAATTACAAAAACATATTTGTTATGATTTATTGATCTTTTCTACTTGGGATCAAATAAATCTAAATGCGGTGGCTCTAAAGGCTGCTTTGTTGAAATTGCATTATTAGCTTTAAAAGATGATTTCTTAAGTTTTCCTTTTTGACAAGCATCATATAAATAATTAACCTTCAAATTCACCTTTGGTAAACCTCTTACAATATGGTTTTTAACATATTTATGCATATTTTTAAAATTCACATGACAAAACTATTTATGCCAAATCCAAGGATCACGAATATCTGCTAGTAAGCACATATCGTTATTATGCTTTTTTTATGTCCTATCTATATATATAAGGATTTCTTACTCCTCCAAAAATTAGATTACCATCGTTATCACAAATATCCTTTTCAAAGATATTTTAAAACATTTATCGCAAAGTTGACTAATACTTAATTGATTATGTTTTAAATTCTCTACCAAATAGACATCGGTAATTAAGGGATAATTAAATATACGGACAGAAGGTACATCTCCTAGCCCAATAGCATATCCTTTGGGATTGTCTCCAAAATTGACTTTTTCGTCATCCATGTATGATATATTTATTAACATCTTTGCATTTCCAGTCATATGCTTAGAGCATCCTCTATCGAGCATCCATTTCTCTTTTTGTATATCGACGCACCTACAAAAAATAGAAAATACTTTGTTGGTACCCACTTCCTATGTTAGGGTCCTAGGGGTTAGGTAGAAGGCGACCGTACCTAGATGGGTTTGATAAATTTTTGAAATGAAAATCCCTATATAATATACTTCATTTAAAATTATCTATATAGTTTTGCCTAATCGGATTGTTTTTAGTTTTAGGTACCCATGTTTTGATAGACTTTTTATTGTCAACTTTAGGCGGATTATTCATGGCTTTTCTAAAATGAGTATATAATGTAGCATACTTAGGCTGTGTTTTCAGTTTATTTGATTTTTCAAATTATAAACCATTCCTATTATTAGTAGTATGTTTTTGAATACTAATCAAATGAGATAAATTCTCTTTACCTTTAATAAATTCAAAAATATTAGTAGATAAATCTTTTATCTTATTCTCTAATATAACCTTATCATTAGTTAAAATACTGTTATTAATCTCTAATTTTTTTTAACTATTTACCAAAATATCAATAGTATTTTTTAAATCATTAGTATTATTAGATAAATTTAAATTCTCATTTTGAATAACTTGAATATCTTTACTAAAATCATGGTTTTTACATAGAGTTTGTAATTTTAAAATTTTCTTCTTTTAAAACTAGTTTTTCATCTTTAAACATTTCAATTTCTTATTCTAATCTATTTACCTTTCCCGAGCATTCTTTATGGGTTTTTCTTAGACTCCTAAATTTGTCATCTAATATCTATTATTATTCTATAGCATCTTCAAAATAAAAATTAGAAAATACCTCATCTTTGGTAGCCATAAAAAATATATTAGCTTGCTTACCATTGCTATTGCTCTAACATTCACTTAAAGATGAATCATCCCAAGTTACATCGAAGGCACAATTACTTTTATTTCAGTTCTTTTCATTTCTGAAATCCCTTTGGAATATCTTTTTTTCTTTATTTGATTTTAGACAATCCTTCTTCACGTGCCCAAATTTGTCGCATTCATAACATTTTAAAGAGGATGTGTCATTTGATTTGCCATATTTTTAACTTTGCACCATTTTATTGAATGTTCTAAATTTGTTGTAATTCTTAGTAAAAAATACAACATTGTCTTCATCAAGCTTTGAATCATCATCATTGTTAACCTTAAAAGCAATGCTAAGTTTTTCTTGGACTGGTTCTTTTCTAGCTTGTAGGTTAGCTTCATAAGAAATTAAATTGCTAATCAATTCTTCTACTTTAAGTACAGAAAGATTGTTAGCATTGTAACGACCTGGAATTTGAACTCTTTATATTTAAATATCTAAATTATTTAAATATTTGATTATTTGATTTAATATGAATAATTTTAATGTTATAACCTTATTAAACCCCCTTTAAATAATAATTAATAATAAGAAATTTGGTTGCAAAAATAAATAGTGCGAAAAAAATTGATAATATGATTTATAAATGACTTTTTATTCAGTAATAGCTGTTTAAACTGTTTGACAGTTTTATAGTAACATAAAAAAATTAAAACCCTTTAAATTCATCCTTTTTAATGAAAAAATTTAATTAAAACTAAGAAAAAATTAAGGGGCAAAGCCCTTAATTTAAGCCATGATTCAAGGCTTAAGCAGGGAAGGGAATAAAGGAGAGGAAGGTGCGTGGAAGGCTCCTCTTTTGCTGGTCATGACGGGTATTTGTGGTCATTTTCCAAATCCTCTGACTCCTATATATACACATCAACTTCACTCTTGAATCGTTTTAGTCTTTGCAAAATAAAAACAAGCTCTCTTCATTCCTCGCTTTTGATAAATCCCTAAAATAAAATAAATCCAAATCAACTCCAACTCTTACTAAACTCTAGTATAAGCCTTAGGAAAACATAAAAACACTTCCCATAAATTTAAATATTGAAGAAGTAAAGCACAACTCCCCCCATAAGCTAGACATGTGAGCAAATAAGGAGGAGCAAAAGCATACCCGAAAGCATGGAAGGGAAGGTAGGAAGAATGGGTATTTACAAGGTTGTGGTAGGAAGTGGTTGGCTTATGATTTTTTTTGGAATGATTATGAGTGATTTATCTCACTGTACAAAATGAATTTGAAGTTTATATTATTGTCATTTAAACTATAATATGTTGGTTGAATTATTGTTGTGATAATTGTTTGATTTTGCTTGAGAAAGAAAAATGACATATGTAATTGATTATGTTTAGACTTGTATGATGTCTATGGCTTGTTGAATAGCCTTGAGATAATGAACATAAGGATTAGTAGCGGATTGATTTGAATCGTACTTGATTTGGTCATGGTTTTATAGTGATAGTTGCTATAAACGCACTTTGGAAGCCTTATGTTTGGCCTTTTTTATTAGTTTTTCATAGAGAGATCTTTATGGGTTTCTCGCTAAAAATATAATGTGTTATGTGTTTACTGTTTGCTGTAAAAATATTGAACTCTAAAAAGCTTGTTGCTTGTTGAAAATCAACAAAATATTAAAATGTGTAAAATTAAAAATTTCTGAACCTATTGTAACGCCCAAACATAGCACTTTTAAAACACTGTTGTTTCTGTTCTTAACTTTAAATGCTTCAAAATGACTTCAAACTTAAGTATTTTCCTTCAATCATTTTATTAGTATTTTCTAAAATATATAAAAAGTATTTTGGAATTTATTTATATTTTTAATAATTAATTATGAATTTTTGAAGTATAAAGCTTACTTTAAATTTCTTTTTAGTTCTTAAATAAATTACAAAATATTTATATTTAAGTAATAATTTTAGTAAGTGTTTTAAACCATATAATAGGTACTTGTAAGTATTTTTAAGTATATATATTTTTTAGAAAATTTGTTAAATATTTTATTAAAGTAAATATAAGCTAATGTGATATAATATCTTTTTAAATTATTTTTATTATTAAATATTTTATCTTATAAATAAATTAGCTTGTGTGTGTATCATTCTTAAAAGGTTTTTAAACTATAAACTATTGTTTTACAAAGTAGTCTAAAAGTGCTTAGAGGCTTAAGCATGTGTGTATGTTTAACTTCTTTATGGAAATTCATTATTATTATACATAACACTAAAAGCCGAGCGACGTAGACTTCTCTATTTGTGAGAGTTAAGATTAATGTTCGAGTAGGAATGGAAGTGATAGTCCCTAACCTACCGTCTTCACTCTTGACTGAGGAATAGTTAAGTTGGAATATCAGAGTGTTGAGTGTACGAACCCCGATTTCTATAAGCGGTCATTTTTAGTACTAGATAACCGATTAATCAACTATCGAATTGACCAAATAATATAAGTAAATGGATTTGGATTGTACTAAACAATGTTTAAGTAACATTTTTTAACCTTTCTTAAATATAATTAAAATAATAATTAGGAATATAATTAAGACTATAATTAGGAATACAATTAAGATTATAATTAGGAATATAATTAACATTATAATTAGGAATATGATTAGGATTACAATTGGGGAACTAATTAGGACTTTAATAAGATACACTTTAAGGATAATTATAAGTTTTGGGTTTGTTGTGACAATATTTAAGTAACACTTGTCTTAAACCCTTATAAATATAACTAGATCTTTAAAAAAGATTTTTAAAGGCAATGTTTAAGGTATGAAATGTTTTGGGTTGTTATGAAAATGTTTGAGAAACACGTGCCTTAAACCCTTATAAATGTAATTTGATTTTTAAAAGAGATTTTAAAGGATAAATGTTTAAATTATGAAATATTTTGGGTTTTTATGACAACATTTAAGTAACACTTGTCTTAAAACCTTATAAATGTAATTTGATTTTTAAAAGAAATTTTAAAGGATAAATGTTTAAATTATGAAATATTTTGGGTTTTTATGACAACGTTTAAGTAACACTTGCCTTAAACCATTATATATGTAATTAGATCTTTAAAAAAGAATTTTAAAGATAAATGTTTAAAGTATGAAATGTTTTGTGTTTGTAGTAAATAATGTAATAACATTTGTTTTTAAACCCTTGAATATATTTTAAAGTAGAAAAATGTTGTTAAAAGATTACGAATATACTTAGATCTTTACTAATGGAATTATAAAGATTATAACAAGTATGAGTTTTTTTGGAATAAAGATAGAAAAAATACGGTTAAAATATAAAAGGAAGAAGGGACTTATAGTAACAATGTTTTAGTAACAATTGTTTTTAACCTCTTTGATTCTATTTTGAAGTAAGTAAATCTTGTTAATTAATTTGTGAACATACTTATATCGTTAAGATAAGTATATGGATACTTTTTAAAGTATTGAAAAGAGTATAAATTAATAGTGAAATAGTAGAATACAAGTGTATATATTTTATAAAGAGAAATTAAGTATATATATACAGGCATTTAAAGGAATTTTTAACTAATTAAGAGTTTAATCAATAAGGAGTTTAATTAGTTAAGAGGATAAATTAATATAGAAGTTTAGATTAATTAAGGAAGTTTTATTAGATAAAAAGGAGCTAATAAAAGAGGTTTAATTAATAGTGAATTAATTAAATATAAAAGGATTCGAAGTCATTTATGGAACTTCATCGTGCTTTAATTACAAGACGTTTAATTAATAGAATATTCATTAATAAAGGAAGTTCTAATTAATAAAGGAGTATTGATTAATAAAAGAGTATTAGTTAATACATGAAGTACTCACTGTGTAATAACCCAGATATTTTAACGATTTTTAAATAACGCAGTTAGCTAAATTTTTGTGAAATTTTAAATAGTTAAATTTGGAAATGAAAATTTGATATTTGGAATGCGTCTATTTAAACATAGAAAATGGTAAATTTTCATCAGAAAATATGGAAGTTTACTTTATCGTGTAATTTTATTTAATTTAAATCAGTTAATATTAGATGAAAATAAATTTTTTTCCAAACCTGAATATTTTTCTACAATAAATTTATAAATCGTCTTCTGAGTGAGACGTCATATTTCGTTTCGTCAAATTTGAACTGCTATTGCTCCGTTTATCTTATTTTCGACATTTTAGCAGCATTTTCGGTAACGAAAATCGAGTTTTGATAGGATGGTTGTATCACTGATATCGATGTACCATTTTATTTGTCTTGTTATGCTGATCTCTGTAGTATATTCATTTGTGCATTTCGACGTCCGGCACGCGGTGAAATATGCGAAATGATTAACCATATCGGGTTCATATTCGAGCTTTTGGGCCTCTATACCTATTCAGTTATCCACTGGTTTTTTTTTTTTTTTTTTTTTTTTTTAAACCATAGTATTATAATAGAATGGAGAAACAAGCCTTTCTCCAACGGCTCACAAAATGCAGCAAGACTTTCAGAGTATGCGACCGACATACCCGATAAACAAAGAATCAGAAAAAATAAGAAAAAGCTAAGCTAACAGGAGCACCAAAATACAAAGCTAAAATGACTGAAAAAGCAGCCTCTCAACCAACAATCCCACTACACCCAAAGGTGTAGGCCAGTCCACCTCACAGAAAACCACCCACCGACAAAGAGTGCAAGAACCACATGGGACCGCAAGCCATCACTCGCAAACCATAGAGAACCATAGTAGCAGGCCTCAAACAAACCCAACCAGCGAAACAGCAATACCAGATGAGCTCTGGGAACCAACATCCGACTAGAATAACAGAACGCTGAAGTGCAACCAATGGAATCAAACCTAGGAGAATATAAAACTCCCACCAAAACCTGGACCTGAAAAACTAGCGACCACATCAAATCAAACAAAAAAAGGGGGGGGAGGGAGAGTCAGGAACGTTGGATGTAGACCAACGCCCTGACAGGAACACTCAACCGACTCCCAATCTAGCGGAACTCATCGCACAAGTAATTGAAAGAAGACCCACTAGAGGAAGGATACTGGGGCTAAATCGTCCCCTGAATGGCCGACCACGAAAAGCTAGGAATACATCATTCCTGACTCGCCTAATAATGGTCACGGGCTCCATAGGAGCACAATCGAAGATAGCCTTGTTCCTAGCACACCAAATGTGCCAGCAAAGAAGACAAGGAATTAATCGATGAATGATCGCACGAAAAGACAGTCATTTACTTTTATTATTTCATGAATTTAGGTACGTGGCCTTTTCTATTTCCAATGGTCAATATATTTTGGTTACAACATTCTTTCGCTCTTGTTCATTTTGTTCTATTATATAAAATATATTTATCTTTTGCATTCGTTTATATCCTTTGAACCTGTTCATCTTCACCATTTTTTAAATTCACCTAGTTACTCCACCAATTTTCTTCTTTTTCCTGTGATAACCGAACGCCATGCATCGCCTACCCTCGTTTCCACACAAACCCAATACTCCGCTCCTTCCTTTCATCGACCCTTCCACTTCCTGACATAGTCGCGCAACAGCCACATCCGTTACTCTTCCTAACTTCCATGTGGGCTTCAATAGTCCAAAACTCGACCCAAACATAGCCACGTACAGCCTCCCACAACTCGATTTGCATCCCATAAACATCAAACTTGAACCAACACCGAATTCTTATGCTCGAGATCCTATTCGCCAGTGCTTTCCATGCCTCGTGATCGGGTTTTCCTCTCCACCGAACAGCCCCTCCACCTCCGACTAACCATCGGCCACAACTCATGCATCTCTTCGACCGTGCAGGCAAGCTTCATCAATTCAAATCCCACATATGTGTGTGTATATATTTATTTACTTATCATGCGAAGTTACATATCGGGCTGTTGTAGATACATTGCTTAATATATATATATATATATATATATATATATATATATATATATATATATATATATATATATATATATATATATATTATATGCAAGTTATATTCAAATTTATCTGGAAGTGTGTTTTAATGAGTATAAATGGTTATGTATATGTAATGCTTGAAGAATTTATTCGGTGTATTTATATTAGATGTTTAAATTATTTTACTGTGAATGTTTAACGTATTTACGTGTTAATCCAATTCCTATTTGCGTTTAAAGTATTATAGAATATGTTCAATAATAATCTAAGTAATATATATAGTTTATAATATAAGCTTACTGAAATATGAGAGTTTAAAATTTGTTGTTTTGAAATTTGATTTTTGGAAGGAATATGGGTATTTTGATCTGTACACTTTGTACAAACTTATATATATAATATATAGGCAATGTAGTGTATATGTTATATATAACATGTTTGTTTTTTAGGTTATACGCAAACTGTCTGTTAGTACATATGGGTTACATAATTTATATATATAATATCTGTTGAGTTTAGATATACATCATAACCAGGTAAGTATATTGATTTATTTTTATTTTGAAATGATTTTTAAATGAAATATGTGTGTAAGTGTGTATATATATATATATATATATATATATATATATATATATATATATGGATATATGTGTTTGGTTTTCAAATATTTAAATGGAGATCTTATTTTATATGTGTTTAAAATTAAATATGGCTTGGAAATATATAAAGATTTTATTTTTAATATATGTGTAAAAATTTATAACGATCTTGAAATATATATGAATTTGGATTTTTGACGTAGGTATATATGTTTAAAATTAATACTGATTTTCAATATATCTATATATATTATAAAGATTTTATTTTAATACGTGTTTCAATTTTGATTTTGAAATATATAGCTATATATATTGGTCTCATCGATCTCTAGCCCATCTTGACTTACATCTTCAACATCGAATTTATCACAGTGATTCCTAACTTGATGCTATCCTACCAGTCGCAGCAATGTCTGTATCCGTGTCATCTCCTCCACCATTGTCATTCTCTAGCCTCGAAAGGTGAGCGATCAGTCACGATTAACATTTTTATATTTATTAAATTTGATTTCATTTGAAACGACAATTGAAATATGTTGTTGCTCATTATTTAATTGCTATATATATGATATGCCATTTTCTATAACCGTTCACCTATGGCATCTGACATCATGATCTGTTATTTATATTATATTTATTATTGATGATACATGCCTGTTATTGTTATGTTATATTATCATAATCACTGTTCTCACTCTGCAAGTTCCTTGTTAATTTAGAATTCTTTATGGGCTAAAATGATACATACCCAAACGATATTCTAGAATAGGAGAAAATCATTATGGGTTTAAATGATAAACCTAAGCGATTTTCATTGAATTGAATTTTGGGATTACGGGTTGAAATGATATATATCCGTAGATAACTAAATTGCAGATTGAAATGATAAATATCCATATCACTTGACCATAGGTTATAAAATTATATACGCACACCGTTGGTCTATATATATTTTTTGAAATGATATCCAAGGTTTTGAAAAGGAATACATGGTTTAATAAATATTGTTTTTTAGGAGAAAAAGTATAAAGGTTATTATATATATTAGATTTTTAAAATTATATGTTTTGGAAATTTTAAAGTTACAAGTAAGTTTTGAAAATTTAAATTTTATGAATTTACTTTTAATTTTACTATTTAAATATATATAATATAGATTTAATATAAAATAAATTAAATAATAAGGTATAATTTAATAAAAATTTAATTTAATTTGTATGTAATATGTTTTAATTTATTATTTAAAATTATATTTTAAAATAGATTTTTATAACAATTTGTATAATTTAAGGTTGGAAAGATAAGTAGAAAGTGATTTGAAATTTTATTTGTTTAAGGATTATACTTAAATAAAAATTGATTTGAAACTTATTGAATTTGAGATTTTAAAGATATGATTTATAACTTGATTTGATTAAAGGTGATTAAATGAATATTTTCAAATTTAAATAAAGTTAAATTGGGATATTTAGTCTTATTTAAATTTGTAATTTGAAATTTTATTTAAATGATTATTGGATTGATTAAATAATGGTAAAGTTGGGTTTGAAATATAAATGAAATTTTCAAATTGAGTTATTGTAATCGTTTGAATATTTAAACTTTAAAATTTATTGAAATCAAAATGGTTTGATTTGTAGTTCAAATCTATATTTGAAATCGATATGAATTAAAATTGGTTTACTGAAATTTGAATTGAATTGAAATGGATGTATTGAGATTTGATTTAAATTGAATTTTTGAATTCGAATTGATTTGAACTGATTTATGAACTTTGAGGAAACTATTTTTTTAAAGCATTTTAATATATATATATAAACTATTTTGTTATAAAAATTATTTTAATATATATAATATTTTTAATATAAAAGTATTTTAATGTAAATTATTTTAATATAAATTATTTAACTTATATATATTATTTTATTATATAAACTGTTTTGTTATATAAACTATTTCAATATATATACTATTTTCTATATCTAAACTGTTTAAGTCGAAGTGTTATGAATTTTAAAGTATTATGTTTTCAAAGTGGTATGATTTCCAAAGTGTTATAATTTCTAAGTTTTATAATATCGAAAGTGTTATAACTTTGAAAATACTATGATTTTAGGAAATGGATATATTTTTAGTGAGTAATGATATAGAATTGATATGGTTTTGAAATGATATGATATATTGGTTTTGAAGTATGAACTATTTAAAGTGAAATGACCATGGTGTTATAATAACGTTTGGTTGTCATACTCTCTGCCAATACCGAAAACCACTTTAACAATTGTGTATGCGGTGGAGATTCCAGAAAGAAGTAGGATGGTTGGCGACGATCCTATATGAGGTATATATGTGGACCTAACTCCTATGAGTTAGCTTAAGGTGGCTAAAATAGGAGCAATTGACGGGCCAAGTGAGGTAGCTCCTCCGATCGGACACGCTTCTTCGATATCATTATATTACTTTGTGATTGATTGGTTGATCCTTGGATTTTT
Source organism: Allium cepa (assembly GCA_030765085.1). Classification (NCBI taxonomy): domain Eukaryota; kingdom Viridiplantae; phylum Streptophyta; class Magnoliopsida; order Asparagales; family Amaryllidaceae; genus Allium; species Allium cepa. The sequence continues at coordinate 1,042,296,319 of CM060941.1, read as the reverse complement.
AGGAGTGTCGATCGAGGTGGGCGGTAGCTACGGCTATGCGTTACCATCAGCCCAGAAGTGTAATTGATATATTTCCCCTTGCATTTCCTAGTTGTCCTGTGTCACCTAGCTTATTGAGACCACTACGAGTTTGCTTTGTGTCGTACCTATTGAGTGCTCCTTGATAGCCCACAAGTTTGGTGGAGTTTACAGCACTGTATAGACCACGACATTATATAAAATGTGTTAAAAGGGGGTATGGATAACGCCTCAATGCTATTTTAATAGTTTATCTTACTATAGATATTATTATAATAGCGTACATTACTACATAGTAGATAGTTCCATAGATCCTTAGAGGATGGTTATCCCAAACATCTTTTAAGTTACTTGTATTTCAGTTGATATAAGAATGTTAATCCTGACTCGAGTGTTTTGTGTATTTCTTTATGCTCAGGTCAGACTGAGTGTCACAACATTTGAGACTCACCTTTGGAGTTTAGAGCTTCGCTTGGAGATCCATCTATATTTATTCAACTTCTAGTTATTCAGTTGACTCCAATGATATATTCAGATTTTGTTATTTGACTATTGTATTGAGGCTTTTATGTATTCAAATATCCATTGTATCTTATTTCAAACTCTGATGTTTATATAGTAGCTTCTTGAACTACTATTTATCTATTCCGCTGCTTATTGTTATATTACTTTGTGTCTGTGATTCTGTGATTGATTTATTTACTGTATATGCTGAGTTTTGCCAAATATAAATTAACAATCTGATATTTTGAGCAATTCAATTCCGACATGTGTGGATGCGAATGGCATAAATATCGGGATGTTACGTGTGGTATCAGAACTCTAGTTTTAGGCAAAACATAACATATATAGTAAAATTTAATTATAAAATCACCATCGTTCAAGCTTGAATTCCTTCCTCTTTAACACGGTTTCTTTTGAATTTTGGAACTTTCCCTTTCGTTCTGAAATCCATTCTTGTCTCTCCCCAATCGTGCTTTTCTTGACTCTGGAGTATCCCATAACTCCACTTCGATTGATCTATAATGAATTAGCGGTCCCATAAATACTAGAATGATTTGTAAAGGGGTGAAACTCCTTTACAACAGGCATTGATTCACAGAAGATTTGTATTTCCTCGGTTTACGATGCTGCTATTCTCTTGCTATGTCCGAATGTTTCTCTAGTAGACGACCAAGGTAATTCTCTTGTGATCAGATGTCGATTTGCCTCAGAATTCTTCACTGATCTTATTCTTCAAGTCACGGTTGACCCGGTTAAGGTCGCCCGCGATTTATGTTAGTCTATCCATCTTTTCTCTTTTGCTATTTAATCGCCTTATCCCTTTCTTCTTAGCTATAATTCTTCTTGATTGGGTCCCTCTAATTTGGATCTCTATCCTTTTTGAAAACCATTTTGGAATCATAAAGTGAGGGAATGTGTTTGTAATTAATATAAAAATATTTTATAGTGTGTTGTTTGAGTTGTTAAGGTTGATTTGGGGTTTCGATCGATTCGTCCGATCAATGATATCGATAGAAATTCCAAAACACTTGAACAGAGCAAGCTGACACAATATCATTTTCAAATTTTTGTAAATGAAATAAATTTTGTATGATATATATAAGTATAAGATTTTCTGGAATTAAATAGTTAAGTGAATGGGTTGTTAGAAATGATAATATTTGATTCTTAGTTATTGTTTTGTAAACTATAAATAAATGAAATTAATAAGCATGGCTTACAAATTGATTTGGAATTTAAATGAATTTAAATTAAGAATTTAAGAATTCAATTTTCGATATTTTTAGAAAATTTGGTTTTAAATTTTAGAATATATTATTTAGAAGTATTTTTGAATAGAAATCATTCTCAAAGAATTTTGATAGTTTTAAATTAGCACTCTTCTCTTTTGTCGCTGGAAAATAATTTCGGTGATGACCACCGCATCATCAATATTCATTTTCGAGTTTTAGAGTGGAGAGACCACCTTGTAGTTTTGCTACATTTTTGTTTTGGAAATTGAATTTTATTTGAATTTCTTAAGTATGACTTGTATAATATATAGGTATATGTTATAGATTTGATTATATATATATATATATATATATATATATATATAGACACACACACACACTTATCTCTACATGGTTTGAACTGAAATTGAAAATTAAACTTTTAAATTTTTATGTTAAAGGGGTGATTTCAATTATAAATGAAGACCAAAATTTAGAATAAATATTTAAAACTCGAAATAAATTGAATTAGGAATTTTTTTTACTTGTATAATACCAATTTTCATTCGAACATATATAACTTACCGAGATTATTCAGTAGTTGAATATGTAATTGAATTGTATATGATATAAAACGATGATTAAGGAATTTATACATAAATTTGAGTGATTATAATGAATGTTTATACACTTAATTTGTGATTATAGAAAATGTTAATTGAGTTTAGTTGAATAATATGATAATGAATAAATATAAATTTAGGTATAGTTAAGATTGAATTATAAGTGGAATTAACTTAAGTGAAATCAAATCAATTAAACCAAATTGTTGAATATTAAATAATTTGAAATGAAATTTATATGGTTTTAAATTTGTAACATCCTGATATTTTCAACTATTCGCATCCACACATGCCAGATTTGAATTTCTCAAAATACCAGATTGTTACTTTATTGGAAAAACTCAGCATATACAATAAATAAATAAATCACAGAATCACAAACGCAGAGTAATATACAGTATGCAGCCGAAACAAAGTGAATAACAGTTCATGAAGCTACTATATATATATGTATATCAGAGTTAAATAAGATACAATAGAAGTCTCAAATAAAATAGTCAAATACAAGAATCAAAATACATTACTGGAATCAACTGAATAACTGAAAGCTGAAAAGATGTAGATTGATCTCCAAACGAAGCTCCAACTCCAAAGGCGAGTCTCAAAAGCTGTATCACTCACTCTGACCCGAGCGTAAAGCAAAAAACAAAACACTTGAGTTAGGGTTAACATTCTTATATCAATAAATCCAACTCAAGTGAAATAACATACGAAAAACAAGTAACTCAAAGGATGTTTGGGATAACCATCTTCTAAGTATCCGTTAAACTATCTACTATGTAATAATATACGCTATTATAATAATGTCTATAGTAAAGTAAATATTAAAATAGCATTAAGGCGTTACCCATATTCTCCTTAACACATTCTATAGTGCCAATAGTCTATACATTACCATCGTACCTCCAGATCGGGAGGCTACCATAAAAACTCTATAGGTACGACACAAATCAAACTCGTAGTAAAGCACGCTAGGGTCGGTGACACGACACAACTAGGAAATGCCAGGGTAGATATACCAATTTCACTTCCGGACCGTGATAACGCATAACAACCGCTACCGCCCACCTCGATCCACACTCCCAAAAAAAAAATCAAAGGTGCGCACCAAATCAATCATAAAGTAATAGAGTGGCATCGAGGAGTGTGTCTGATCAGAGGAGCTACCTCATTGGCCCATCGATTGCTCATGTTTTAGCCATCTTATCCTAACTCACAGGAGTCGGGTCCACGTATATACCTCAATAGGATCACCATCCTACTTCATTCTAGAATCTCCACCGCGTAAACAGTTGTTAAAGTGGTTTTTAGAGTTGGCAGAGAGTACGACAACTTTTGATCCTGTCTCTTTAACAACCAGATGTTATTATAACACGACGATCATTTTCAAAATAGTTTATACTTCAAAACCGAAATATCATTGCCATTTCAAAACCATATCAATACAATATCATTTCCATTTCAAAACCAAATACGATATCATTTCCATTTTCAAATATATCCACTTCCAAAATCATATCACTTTCAAAGTTATAACACTTTCGAAACCAAACACTTGAAATTTATAACACTTTAAAACATAATACTTTGAAATTCATAACTTTGAAAACATAACTTCCACCACTTAAACTTGTTTAAATATTAATAATAGTATATATAATGAAATAGTTTATAAAATAAAATAGTTCAAGTTAAAATAGATTCGATATTAAAATAATTAGTAGATTAAAATAGTTTACAATAAAATAATTTGTAAAGTAAAATATAAAATAGTTTTAAATATAATTTAAAAATACATTATATAGTAAAATAGCTTCCTCGAATCTCACATATCAATTCCAAGTCAATTCGAATTCCAAAATTCAAATTTAATTAAGTATCAAATCATCACTTCCAATTCAGTTTCTAAATAAACCATTTCAAATTATATCGATTTCAAAACAGATTTGAACCCCAAAATAAACCATTTCAATATATTTCAAAGCTTTAAATATTCAAACATTTCAAAACTAAATTTGATAATTCATATATATATATATATATATATATATATATATATATATATATCGAATTGACTTTTCAATTATTTTGTTTGAAACATTTGCTTAATAAATCCAATATCCTTTAAATAAACTTCAAATTTCAAATCACTAAATATTTCATATAAACTTGAAATATTCATTAATCACCTTAAACCAAAATCAAGTTATAAAATCATATTTTAAAACCCTTAAATTCGATAAGTTCCAAAATCGATTTAATTAAATAAAATTCTTAAAATTTATAATTTCAAAACCAACTTATAATTTTAAGATTTTCAAAACATATAAATTTAAAATCAAGAATTTAAAACTTTATAAAATACATTTATATAATATCTTTAAATCAAAATTTATTAAACCATATATTTCTTTCCAAAACCATATAAATCATTTTAAAATATTTATATATAGACCAACGGTGTCTGTATATAATTTTCTATCCTATGGTCAAGTGATATGGACATTTAACATTTCAATCTGTAATATAAATATATACAGGTATGTATCATTTCAACCCGCAATCCTAAATTCAATTCAATGAAAATCGCTTGGGCCTATCATTTCAACCCATAACGATTTTCTCCTATTCTATAGATCGTCCGGGTATGTATCATTTCAACCCATAGTGAATTCTATACTAATAGGGAACTTGTAGAGTGATAACAAATAGGGAGAATTAATTTAAAGGATAAAAATTTCTATATTTTTTGCCTCAAGGACACGACCTCAATATTTTTACCACAAGGAAAAACATTCTTCTAAAAATTATTCACAAGGACAAACATTTTCCAAAATTATTCATAAGGACAACAAAATTGATACCGAGCTAAAAACTGATACCTAAAAACTGCTACCGATAACTACAAACTGATACCTAAAAACTGCTATCAATAACTAAAAACTGATACCTACGGAAAGTTGTCCTTTAGGATAAAATATTGAATGTCTGTCCTTCAGGCTAAAAAGATGTGAAATTTTGTCCTTGATAATAATTTCCTGTAACAAATATGATAATAATATAACAATAGACATATATCATTGGTATAAATAAGAGATAATGGTGTCAGATGTCATAGGTGAACATATATAGATTGTGATAACCCGGATTTTGGGATATCTATTAATTGATAATTATTTGGGTAAATTAATAGGAATACTGATTTATAGATTGAACAAATAAATCTGATAATAAATATTTATATCTTGATAAATATTTATTTGATAATCTCCTAATATAATTACTTAAAAATTGACAAACTATTCTTTTAAAACAAATAATAATGATGGTTTATATACATATATATACATATGAGTAGATTTTAAATAGAAAAATTATTATTTTCACACAAATTAAATATGTGTTTGTTAAATGTATATATGTGTGTGAGTGGATTTTAATTAAATTAAATTTGAATTGGGAATTCAAAAGATAATTATCTTAAAATAAATTTGGTTTTAAAAATATATTATATATTATTTTTATTAGTATGGGATTTGTTTTATATTATTTTCTTTAAAGGATTTTATTAATATAAATTAAGATAATGTATTTACTTAATAGAAAATATATATAAATTTTATAAAAATCATTTAAAAATATATTTATTTCATGGAAATTACACATGTAAGTCAATGTTTACAATTTGACAAATTTAAGGCAATTATGACATGCAAATTACAAATGGCAAGATAATTATAACAAGTGTCATAAATCATTTTCTTCATTTTTAAAATATAAATAAAATGGAAACAAGTTATAAATACCTATCCCTCTACTCCTGTCTTTCATTTTGCCTTCATTTAAAATTTTATTCAAAATCCTACACCTGAGAAGCTACAAACAATATATACAAAGCAATTCTTTCAATTCAAAAATCTAAAGCAAGCAAAAAAAACAGAACAAAGGTAAAACCTGGAAATTGTAAAACTGGGATAAAGCAACATAGTTGATTTTAAGAGCAAAACACATTTCAAGATCAATTCAAATTCATTTCAAAACAAGGCAGATCAGATCAACATCGAGTTCAGATTCCAGATCTGTTTAAACAAATTCCAGACTTTCTCTGTTTGTATGTGCAGGTGAGTAAACTAAACCTTCAATCTGTTTAAAAATCCTATGCATGTAGTGATTACTTGGAACAAAGCCTAATAAATATTTGCATGTTTATCTAATATGAATTTTATATGTATATATGTGGTTTTATGGATGTGTATATCTTCATACAAGTGAATACTCCGTATTAGTTTACAGGTTTCAAAAAATAAATTTTAACAAAAAATCAAAATCTTTTTTCCCGATTCCTTTTAGACTTAGATGTATAATTCAAACTTGTTTGTAATGACATGGTATTTGATCTAAAAATATTTCCAGGCAAGATTTAAAGATAGTTTTAAACAAAAAGAAGAATTACAGTAAAAGCATGAACATATCAAAATATCGATTTAAGTAAATTGTTGATTCAGGTATATAATCTAATTTGTTATCCGAAGTGATGATTTTTAAAAATATGATCATGATTTTTAGGATTTTAATTCAAGAAAAAATGTATGTTGAACGGAAATTGGATTACGAGCATTTTTTGGCGAACGACGAAACTTGGGTGGTCGAGGCCTTTACTGAAGCAAGAAGGGAGGTCGGAGGTCACGGTAAAAATAGTCGTAGAATATTACGACCACCGTGGCGGCAGGAGTTTTTCGAACTAGGGTTTTAGTACAAGAATGGGTCGAGGTTGAAATTCAGGCTGTCACGCCATCGACAGTGCATCGGAAAAGACCGGTCGTGGGGGAAACGGAGCATGGGGGCATGACGAATCAATGGTCGGAGTGTTGTGACTTTAGGTGGTCGAAGTTGATAGGTTTTGGTGGTTTTGTAGGTGTCGGTCTTTGTTTCTAGGTGGGGTTCTTGGGCTCGAATTTGATTTCGAGTTCTATCGTTCGATCCTCGGGATTATAAGAGATGGTCATCTTTGCGACTCATCGGCGAGATTAGTGATGGTCGGAGCGAAGCCATGGATCGTTGCAGGTGCATAGCGTATCAGAGTATCAGTTTTTGTTTGAGGCGAAGAACGAAGGAAAACTCAGGGAAACTCGGGGAAATATTGAGGATGCGCTCGGGTTTGTCTTCGGAACATGAGTGTAACATGTTTCCAGGTTTAAAACTAAACTAAGTTTTGAAAAGAAAAAAAAGAGAGAAGGAAGGCGATTTTCTCGAGTCAAGGCTCGAGTACTATACGGGTTGGACCCGAAGTTAAATTTTAACAGTTTTTAAGTTTAAATATAAACAAGTTTTAAAATTTAAAATGAATTTAGTTTAAACTGTTATATGATAAATATTTTAAATTTATTTGGTTAAGGAAATTATAAAATTTGTTTAACTTAAATTTGTTAAGTTAAATACTTAAGTTATTTTAAACTTAAATTAAATGATTTAATTTAGTAAGTTAATTATGTAGACAAATTTTTTAAATATGATTATGATAATTAAGAAATTAAACAAAGATAAATGGTTTATCTTAAGGTCAATTCAGACCTTGGATGATTAAGGATTAATTAAATTAATAAAGTAATTAAAGAGTAATTAATTAATTTATTTAATTAATGACTTTAAGGGTGGTTAATTAATTTAATTAATTATGAGTTAATTAATTAGAGATTAATTAATTCATAATTAAGGATATATTAATTAAGTAATTAGAGATTAATTACTTAAATGATAATTACTTTATGTAAGTAATTAATGGATAAATTTGTTAAGGATTAATTAATTTAATTTTTAATTAAAGGTTAATTTGATTAATAATTAAGGTTAATTAATTGAGGATAATTAACCAATAGGATAATCACTTAATGGAAGTAATTATGGATAATTAATGGGTATTTTAAGGATGATTAATTAATGGTTTGTAATTAATTAATGATTAAATAAGCAGGATCTAAAAGGTGATTGAAGTAATTAATTTAATTTATTTAAATTATTTAGAAATGGTGTGACAAATTAATCTTGCTTATGAATGATTGGATGATATTGTATGCCTTAGATTAGTTGATATCTCTGATATGTGATTTGTGATGCAACGTGATATGATATGTTTGGGTTGAACTGTGGTAATATGGTTTGTCCATCTGTGATGAATGACTATGTAAATATGTAATTTTGGATATAAATGGAATTGTTTAAGTTTAAACAGCTTTGTTTTTAAGATAATATTGGATTCGAGGAGACTGGGGTCGGGTTTTAGTAAATACACGAAAACACTTCGATTTGTAATCTACAATAATTCTTTATGGATTTGATTTTGGAATAAATAAGCTGGAATGGAATAAATGATGTAAACTTGGTCATTTAATCTATTAGATAAGATTGTAAGAAGTGTATTTCACTACGGTAAGTTAAGAATTCGTAGTAAGGTACGAGTTACCTTGGGTTTTAAATAAGTTTTTTTTGCATTAGAATTTCCTGTTTGATGGGTTTACTCACGCTGGTTTCCAGCCTGACCTGGGTGTTACTTTGATGTAATGCTCGAGTCAGATCGAGTATTTCATATTTTCTGGTTAGGGCGTTCTGGAGCTCAGGAGGCGAGCTGGATGGCAGGAATGTATGGAGTGTATTCTGCTGTGTATTAGAGTTGTTTTGATAGTAGTCTAGGACAGGTTGATATAAGAGTCTAGTCTATTTGTAAATGGTTGTAACTCTACTTGTATGTAATCTAGCAATTACAGCTTTTTTTAATGCTATTATTTTGATATTATATTTTGATCCGCTGTGAATGTGAGATGCTATTGTCATTCTATTCTTCTTCTATCTTCTTCTTCTTTCTTTAACAATCTGAAATTTTCGGCGTTCTATCGCTCGGCACTTCTACCATGAACGTATTAAAGTCTAATTTTCGAGGTCGAAATTTTGGGTCTTTACATTTTGGTATCAGAGCAAGGTTAAGCAAGAACCTTGGCTCTGTTGGGTTTACTCATTAAGGATAGGGTAATAGTATCCTAGAATGAGTAGAGCGTATATAAATGAGAGCATATTTTTTATTTTCTTATAAATGATTTTAAAAGTGTTTTTTTAAAAAAATGATTTTTATATAAGATTATATTTTGATATGTAAAGCAATATTTCTTTCGAATTTTTATAAATATTAAGATAATTGGTTGTTGAATCATTGGAATTAAATAAAATAATGAGAATTAAGTGGTAATAGAAATACAACCAAATTGAAATTTGAAATAAGATAAGACAGAAATGGATTCAAACAAGAGAATAGAATCCTAAATTTGTAGAAGTGTCATAAGAAGGTTAAATCAAGTGACCCTAATTTTATTTTCCAATAAATTATAAGACAATATATAGTGAATTGGTTTTCAGATATGATAACCATGGTTGTTATTCAAAAAATGTTTATTGTGTTTAATAATGAAATGTTTGTTAATGATTAAGCAAAATGAAATGCTTAGAGAAGTAAAATTTAGGTGAATATGACTTATAAATTGGAATTGAAGATAATTTAAATTGTGTAGTTTAAAATCTAAGTCCAGAAAATTGGGATTTGTTTCAAAGTGTTAAAACAAATAATAAATAGTATTACAATACATGAAAGGGTAATGTTTCAAACAAGAGTTGTTTGAAAATTTTAAAGAAAATTGTTTTGAATTAAAACCAAAGGTGGTTTAAAATTTAAGGATAACTTGGTGTGAAAAGGAAATAAATATGTATATACGAGGGATATACATAATATCAAAGATGATTTGGAATAAACTCTAAGTGGTGAGTTTTAAATTTTTCCTTGGAATGTGATGTGAAAACCCAAAGTGGCAAGTTTTTGAACTTTTAAGTGGGAAGATTATTAATAGGAAGTTAAAAATTTGAAATGGGAATTCAAATTGGGTAACGTTGACTGGATTAAATTGAATTGAATTTAAATTAAGGAAGTTAAATAAATTTAGAACAAAAAGCCTGAACTGGAAATTTCAGGATGAAATTGAGATTTAACTTAGGGAGTTAACTGATTGATTTGAATTGGGAGTCTGTGTGATCTCAAAATGGGTTTGGGATCTGGAAATTGGAATTAGATGCTATTGATGAATGTTTTAAATAATTTGGATATTTATTTATTTTGAATTATCTTCATATCATCGTCCTGTTATTAATATTCTATGAAATTGAGAATTGGATTATTTTAAATAAGAAATGGATTGAGGTAATATACATCCATTACTGAAATAAAATAGAAATAAGATTGAACTTATGAAAAGGGTAATTGCTTTGAACTTAAAATTTTAAATATTAGAAATGAGCTTGCTGAAAATTTGTTAAGAATTGGTTTGAAGTTAAAATTGGGTAATAAATTGGATTCTGAAGATTAAACCAATTTACTTAGTTTTGAACTCTTATTTGAACTTTATAATAAGTTAAGTAAAGTTAATTTAAAATGTAATTTTGAAATTTGGACTCAGAATTAAATAGTTTAAAATTTTTAAGTTGTTAATTTAAAAATAAAGGTTGGTTTGATTTAAAGGATTAAATCAACATTTAAGAATTTAACTCGAATTTATGAAATTAGAGATGGTTTTAAGTTGAGATTTGAATAGAATTAGCTCAAATTGAATTTGATTTGAGTTAATTGGAATTGTGATTGAAGATGGATAAGCATAAAATTCAAATGGAAAATTTGAATTGAATTAATTTGAAGAGAAATTGAAGTTGAATAAGTTTGAAATTCAAATGGGAGTTGATTTGAAATTGGATGGGAAATGAGTTAATTCAAATTGAATTCGAATTGAATCAATTTAAATGGAAGTGGAAATTGGAAATTGATTGGAAATGGAGATTGGGAATTGAACAGTTTGGCTATGAACTATTTTTTTTCAAATAAATTATTTTAATATAAACTGTTGTAAATCTATTTTCCAAGGTATTTACTATACAACTATTTTTAAACCCCAAAGTGTATTATACTTATTTTACAATTATTTTGAAAAATAATTACTACTTTACATCTGTTTTACAAACTAATCACTATTTTACAACTACTTATCTATTTTTAAATATTTTTTCAAGCTATTTTCTTAATATAAGTTGGACGGAGTGCAAACTGTATATAATTGAATACCAACTGAGATAAGAATTGAATTGTTAACCCAAATGGAAATTGGAAGAAATTATGGATGAGTGAATAGAATCGAAATGAAGGTGAATAGAAAAGAGAATTAATTTAGCTAATGATCAATTAAGATAATACATAGGATATACATATATTATTCTATAATGATTTGATCCAGATTCGAGCATATAATTTTGAGATAGTATATCGATCTGAGTTAGGATTTTTCACTCGATTTTCGACGGCGAACCCTGGATATGGATTTTTGATTGATTCTGGGAATTCTCTATCATAGTTGTAACTATGCAAGGAGAATGACTTTTTCTGATCAAGAAACCAGTTCTGAGTCCACATTAGGAAGTCGGCTGAACGATACTAGTTCAGAATTGAAATTGTGTGATCGAGTGAGCGATATTGCGTATGAATGGTATATGTACATCGTACGGGCTTGAATGAAATAGATATCAATTTTTTTTGGATAAGAACTGTAAAATGATTTTTGAAATGAAAAGGTATATTTTAGAAATAAATTATGAAATAAAGGTGGAAGTTGTATATCTTTTGAAATTCACTTAATAAAATAAGTGATATGGTAAGTAACTCTATAAAAGAAAACAAAATTTGAATGTTGATTTGGCATGGTAAAATTATAAATATATTGTTATATTTGATAGGCTCCCCTATATTGAATATAGAACCAGAAGAAAGGGTTTTTGAAAATATTTGAAGTATAAAAACGGAATCTATATAAGTGATCCAAAGGTTATTTTCAAGTTTGGAAAGGATAAGTTGTATATATCTATGTATATAAAGGATTTTATGAGAATGATTTTGAAAAGGGTTTTGAAACCTATGGATTTGGAAAGGCTTTTGATTTTGGAAAAAAAACCAATTTATGGGAGTTTGGAAAGCCAAGTATGGAACTATCAATTTGAGATATTGATTTTGTGTAAAGGAGATTATAATATAAATCATAAAGGGTATGATTTCAAAGATACTATAAGTGTATAGTATAAAGTGTTTTGAGATTGGCACTGGGGAAAAAGGCACTCCCATTGGAATGAACCTCATTAGGAGATCCACAGGGTGCGTCTACCTTGAGCCCTTAGGGGGAGGCTCTAAATTGAATCCTGGGAGGAAGTCCGGACAAACTGAAGTTGCTGAGGATTTTGTGTTGTGGGTAGCGAAAGTCGAGGGTGATGATGCCTACAGAGACATTTGGGTTATGCCATGACGACAGTGTAACTCGATGTCACTGTGATCTACTGTGGACTATAGCGGAAGTCGTCTGTATCGTGAGGGCCAACAGTCTACGTTTGATTTTTCCGTGATGGCAACGAAACAACGATAGATTGCGACCTATGGAGACATAGAGAAAGTCGAGAGGCCACGAGAGCCTAAGACTATATTGGGACTTAACTGATGTAGTCTGCGACCTATGTGGGAGTGGTGAAGTTTCATTTGGCAGTGAAAATCGAGGTCGCTGATGCCTATAGTTACATGGACTTTTGTCGTGATGGCAACGTAACCCGGGATGTAACTGAGATCTATGGCGGGTTCCATGGCGTAATCGAGGGGCGTGGAGTGCCTACATTTATCTATGGATTTTGCCGAGATGACAACGTAACCATCGGGTTAACTACGACCGTGGAAGGGGTGATGATTTCCAGAGCATTCTCACCAAAGATGTTTCCCCTATTTTCAAAAATGTTTTCTATATTTTCAACAAAATGATTTCCGTAGTATTTTCACTGGGTGTTGAAAACGGGTCTGCTAAGTACTTATAGATTTTCAGTCTTATGCCTGATCAACATATGACTGAATTTCTGTGAGAACAAGGATGGACGGGTTGGACAACGAGTTACAAAAAGTATTTTTATAAAAAAAAATTGGTAATATTATATAGATTTTGAAGTGTTTTTAAAATTCTTAAATGAAGGGTTTGTAGTTGAAATGGTCAAAGAGCAATATAAGCTGATAATAAGCATTTTAATAAATTCTGGTTTCGTTCCTTTTCGAGGACGAAAAGTTTTAAAGGGGGGAGGATTGTGATAACCCGGATTTTGGGATATCTGTTAATTGACAATGAACAGGGTAAATTAATAGAAATACTGATTTATAGATTGAATAAATAAATCTGATAATAAATATTTATATCTGGATAAATATTTATTTGATAATCTCCTAATATAATTACTTAATTGACATATTATTCTTTTGAAACAAATAATAATGATGGTTTATATATATAGATATGAGTAGATTTTAAATAGAAAAATTATTATTTTCAAAAAAATTAAATATGTGTTTGTTAAATGTATATGTATGTGTGTGAGTGGATTTTAAATTGACTTTAAATTTGAATTGGGAATTCAAAAGATACTTATCTTAAAATAAATTTGGTTTTAGAAATACATTATATATGATTTTTATTAGTATATGATTTGTTTTATATTATTTTCTTTAAAGGATTTTATTAATATAAATTAAGATAATGCATTTACTTAGTAGAATATATATAATTTTTTTATAAAAATCATTTAAAAATATATTTATTTCATGGAAATTACACGTGTAAGTAAATGTTTGTTGACAAATGTAAGGCAATTATGACATGTAAATTACAAATGGCAAGATAATTATAACAAGTGTCACAAATCATTTTCTTCATTTTTAAAATATAAATAAAATGGAAACAAGTTATATATACCTATCCCTCTACTCCTATCTTTCATTTTGCCTTCATTTAAAATCTCATTCAAAATCCTACGCCTGAGAAACTACAAACAATATATACAAAGCAATTCTTTCAATTCAAAAATCTGAAGCAACCAAAAAAAAAAGAACAAAGGTAAACCAAGAAATTGTAAAACTTTGCTAAAGCAACATAGTCGATTTAAAGAGTAAAACAAATTTCAAGATCAATTAAAATTCATTTCAAAACAAGGTAGCTCAGATCAACATCAAGTTCAGATTCCAGATCAGTTTAAACAAATTCCAGACTTTCTCTGTTTGCATGTGCAGGTGAGTAAACTAACCTTCAATCTGTTTAAAATCTTGTGCATGCAGTAATTACTTGGAACAAAGTCTGGTAAATGTTTGCATGTTTGTCTAATGTGAATTTTATGTGTATATATGTGGTTTTATGGATGTGTATATCTGCATACAAATGAATACTCTGTCTTAGTTTACAGGTTTCATAAAAAGAAATTTTAATAAAAAATCGAAATCTTTTTTCCTGATTCCTTTTAGACTTAGGTGCATAAATCAAACTTGTTTGTAATGACAAGGTATTTGATCTAAAAATATTTCCAGGCAAGATTTAAAGATAATTTTAAACAAAAAGAAGAATTACAGTAAAATCATGAACATATCAAAATCTTGATTTAAATAAATCGTGGATTCAGGTATATAATTTGATTTGTTATCTGAAGTGATGATTTTTAAAAATATAATCATGATTTTTAGGCTTTTAATTTAAGAGAAAATGTATGTTGAACGAAAATTGGATTACGAGCATTTTCTGGTGAACGACGGAACTTGGGTGGTCGAGGCCTTTACTGAAACAAGAAGGGAGGTCAGAGATCATGGTAAAAAAGGTCGTAGAATTTTACGACCACCATGGCGGCGGGAGTTTGTCGAACTAAGGTTTTAGCATGGGAATGGGTCGAGGTTGAAATTCAGGCTGCCGCGCCGTCGACGGTGCATCGAAAAAGACCAGTCATGTGGGAAATGGAGCATGGGGCCATGGTGAATCAATGATCATAGTTTCGTGACTTCAGGTGGTCGGAGTCAACGGGCTTTGGTGGTTTTGTGGGTGTCGGTCTTTGTTTATAGGTGGGTTTCTTAAGCTCAAATTTGATTTCGAGTTCGATCGTTCGATCCTGTGGTCGGGATTGTAAGAGATAGTCACCGGCAACTCATCGACGAGATTAGTGATGGTCGGAGCGAAGCCATGGATCGGTGCAGGTGCACAATGTATCAGAGTATCAGTTTTTGTTTGAGGAGAAGAAGGAAGGAAAACTCGGGGAAATATTGAGGATGGGCTCGGGTTTGTCTTCGGGAACGTGAGTGTAACATGTTTCCAGGTTCAGAACTTTAAAACTAAATTAAATTTTAAAAAAAAAAAGAAAAAAGAAAGAGAAGAAAGGTTATTTTCTTGGGTCAAGGCTCGAGTACTATATGGGTTGCACCCGATGTTAAATTTAAACAGTTTTAAGTTTAAATTTAAACAAGTTTTAAAATTTAAAATGAATTTATTTTAAACTGTTATATGATAAATGTTTTAAATTTATTTAATTAAGAAAATCATAAAATTTGTTTAACTTAAATTTGTTAAGTTAATGCTTAAGTTATTTTAAACTTAAATCAAATGATTTAATTAAGTAAGTTAATTATAAAGATAAATGTTTTAAATATGATTATGATAATTAAGAAATTAAATAAAGATAAATGGTTTATCTTAAGGTTAATTACGACCTCGGATGATTAAGGATTAACTAAATTAATAAAGTAATTAAAGAGTAATTTATTTATTTAATTAATTAATGACTTTAAGGGTAGTTAATTAATTTAATTAATTATGAGTTAATTAATTAGAGATTAAATAATTCGTAATGAAGGATAAATTAATTAAGTAATTAGAGACTAATTACTTAAATGATAATAACTTAATGTACGTAATTAATGGATAAATTTGTTAAGGATTAATTAATTTAATTTGTAATTAATGGTTAAATTAATTAATAATTAAAGATTAATCGATTGAGGATAATTAACCAATGGGATAATTATTTAATGGAAGTAATTATGGATAATTATGTGTAATTAAGGATGATTAATTAATTGTTTGTAATTAATTAATGATTAAGTAAGCAGGATTTAAAAGGCGATTGAAGTAATTAATTTAATTTATTTAAATTAGTTAGAAATGGTGTGATAAATTAATCTTGCTTATGAATGATTAAATGATATTGTATGCCTTAGATTAGATGATTTCTCTGATATGTGATTTGTGATGCTATGTGATATGTTTGGGCTAAACTTTGGTAATATAGTTTGTCAATCTGTGATGAACGGCTATGTAAATATGTATTTTTGGATGTAAATGGAATTGTTTAAATTTAAACAGCTTTGTTTTTAAGATAATACTGGATTCGAAGAAACCGGGGTCGGGTATCAGTAAATACCCGAAACCACTTCGATTTGTAATCTACAATAACTCTTTATGGATTTGATTTTGGAATAAATAGGCTAGAATGCAATAAATGATGTAAATTTGGCCATTTAATCTAAGTAATAATACTTAGATATGATTGTAAGATGTGTATTTGGCTATGGTAAGTTAAGAACTCGTAGTAAGGTACGAGTTACCTCGGATTTTAAATAAGTCTTTTTTTTTGCATTAGAATTTCCTATTTGATGGGTTTACTCACGCTGGTTTCCAGCCTGACCTGGGTGTTACTTTGAAGTAATGCTCGGGTCAGACCGAGTATTACAGATTTTCAGGTTAGGACGTTCTGGAGCTCAAGAGGCGAGCTAGATGGCAGGAACGTATGGAGTGTATTCCGCTGTGTATTAGAGTTGTATTGATAGTAGTCTGGGACAGGTTGATATAACCGTCTAGTCTATTTGTAAATGGTTGTAACTCTGATGAATTATATGTAATCTAATAATTACAGCTTTCTTTGTTAATGCTATTATTTTGATATTATATTTTGATCCGCTGCGAATGTGAGATGCTGTTGTCATTCTGTTCTTCTTCTATCTTCTTCTTCTTTCTTTAACAATCTGAAATTTCCGACGTTCGATTACTTGACACTTCTACCATGAACGTATTAGTGTTGAATTTTCGAGGTCGAAATTTTGGATCTTTACACAGATAATAGTATATATATAGCAATGTAAATAACTAATAGCGGCATATTTCAATTTTCATTTCAATTGAAATCAAATTTAATAAATATAAGAACATTAATCGTGAGTGATTGCTCACCTTTCGAGGCTAATGACGAACGAGAGTGAAATGAGGTACGAACCCAAGCACAAATTCCAAAGCAGAGTAATATGGACACTAATTAGACGAACAAAGCTGATAACAAGGAGTAGACGAAATCGAATCAGAACTGGGTCGATGAAGATAAATGGTATAAGTGAACATATATGTAACTATATATAACCATATATATAATTCATATTCTAAATATAAACACATTTTAAATTTGATATATATACATTTCAAAATCATTGTTTTGAACTAAAATTCATATATTAAAGTCAAACATAAAACTAAAATAATATATATATTTTTTATTTTCAAATCAATATTATTATAAACTAATATACCTAGATTCAATAATATATATATATATATATATAGAACATATGTCAGCAAGATGCAAATCTCAAGAAAACATATTTTACAACATACACACTTCTATATGCGTATATATATAAAGCAAAAGAAAACTCCAAATTCACTTTATATATATATTAATATAACTTATGAAATTTAAACCAACGATTGAATATACGAACGATATTTTCTATAGACGTATAAAAAAACAAAAAAATAATGCTATATATATGCGAACAAAATTAAACGTATGTACATATATTTCTGTACGAATCCACATTTGTAGTAGACTTATATACAAACATTTGTACATAGATATATACTACAGAAAATGCATACTAAATATAACCTATACTGTGATGCCCCATCTTTATGCTCACGCTAGCCAAGAACACTACGAAGTAATGCCATCAACTAGCACGAAGAATAAGGCTGTTGAGGAGCGAACATCCATGTAATTGCTTTGTGCGAGCACCAATATGTCCGATAGAATAACATGCATTTCATTTCAAGAGGAAATCTGACATATCGAGACAAACTCAAAGTTACTACACAGTGGCTATATAATCTTCGGAAACAAATGTAGAAATAAGTATAACAAAAATCAGTCATAGATATCCATATCACAAAGGCGGAAAAAGATATGAATATATAACACTTAAAAGTGTACATCAGGGTAGTGGTCAAACAAGATCCACAATAGCACAAAAGAATAGATACAAGTGCTACACAAAAGAATATGTTTACATCAAAGAGTCTCTATCTCTAATGTAGATCAACAAAAACTACAAATCTAATGTAGTTAGCCAAAAGTCAGATTATGGCTCCATATAAAGAGTCAAGCAGAAGCACCTGAAACATCTCGGTCTGAGCCGAGTATTATTTAATATGAAAATAATAAATGGATCAGTCTAGCTATAAATATCAGGTAAAATGAGATATGAGAAGAGATATGATAAAAATGTATGATAACAAAAATGTTATACTACGACAAGTATACATTAAATAACAACAAAAATCATACAATATCTCAAGAAATCTCGAAGCACTAAAAAGAATGTCATATTCTTTGTTTTATTCACTAAACCACAAATATTGACAAACATATCACTGCCAATCGTAAAAGTGGTCGAAACATAAATTCACCAATACACAAATATTGATAAAGCTTATCAATGTAAATCACGAAAATTGGTGAAATACAAATTCTAGAAGTCGATTAATAGAAATCCAGAAATCACAAAAAAGGGGAAAGAGGCCTATCACTAGAACGGGAGCATGAAAATTCACAAACACGTGTATCACAAAACGGAAAGCTATTCCATGGTTGCTAACCATTAATTTTGAGCCGAGGCTCCACTAAAACGGTCCGAAGACCATGAGCCGAAGCTCCACTAAAACGGCCCAAAGACCATGGCTCGCTACCCCACCAAGCCGAAGCTCCACTAAAAACGGGGTTTAGTCTCCCTCGTAGACAAAGAGACATCGTACATTGCTAGTCTAAATCGCAAAATGACCATCATTGATCGATAAGTGTAAATTACACTAAGCTAGTAAATAAATGAGTTTAGCTTCATGTCCCATAACCACTAGCTTAACTTAATTATTTACGAACAAATTGTAGACTTCCACTCGAGGTTAAGTGTAAATTACACTAAGCTAGTAAATATACGAGTTTAGCTTCATGTCTCGTAACCACTATCTTAACTTAAATATTTACGAACAAATTGTAGATTTCCACTCGAAAATTATCACAAGAGATTCAATCGAACAAGTCCAAGAATTAACCGATGAAGTAAACACAAGCGTTTCATACCACTTGTTTTACTAAGCCGTTTAATTAGATTTCTCATACGAGTGAGGTAAAGGTTTCTATATACTAATAGATTGAAAAACGGTTTTAAATAAATGAGCTCTGTATTGAAAATAGAGTTGAAATCATCTTTGTGAAAGAGTTTGAATGTTTACTACTAGTATAGAAACCTTTGTGTTTTAAAGTGACAAAGCACAAAAATGATTGTAGAAACAATCAGTCACCAAAATTTAACGTTCAAAGACGTGAATTAAATCCAAAGAAATCGATTCCAAATCCATCCAAAATAGATATACCTAAAAATTCCATAATAGAAATCATCAAGGTCGATTACAAATGATAACAACAAATCGGAAAACCACGAATCGATAGAAATTGGAAATTAACACAAAATAGGCTATATAGGCAAATAGAAGCAGGTCAGTCGACTGACTGCAATTGGCCAGTCGACTGATCCAGAAACTTGAAATTTTCATTTCCTGTAGTCAGTCGACTGATTACAGAGGCCAGTCGACTGATTGCAGGAAACAAAGACTCCCTGTCTCTGTAAACATCCCTCGGAGCCATCATTGGCTACAGCCAGTCGACTGACAGCAAATGGTTAGTCGACTGACTGGGTGCTGGGCTGTTTTTTTCAGCGTATTCAGTAAAGAGCAAACTCTCCCAAATTGCAATCGAATGAGCAACGACGCTAGGGGTTTACACCAATCAGCAACCCGGCCCTATAGGCTCTTCAATGCATCACCAAAAACATGTTTAAACATCAAAGTTAGGATTTTTAAAGATTTGAACTCAAAACACCAAAAATTGGAATATTCACAAAATCAATCCAAGTCAAAATCAAATGCACATGAATAGATGTTAGGAATTCATACCTAACAATCAAAGATAATCATAGGCTTAGATGTGAGATTAAAATCTCACCTTTGAACCCAAAAACAATGAATGAGAAGCGTGAAGACAAATGGAAGAACAACCACTCTTCAACACAACCCAAGGAGCTTGAATCTAAGCTCAAAAGAAGATCATTTCCTAAATTAGGTTTAGGAATTTCTGCACTGAAGGTAGAATGAGTTGGAGAAGAAGAAGAGGATGCTTACCAATAGCTTCTCTTTGAATTTGGAGTTAGAGCTTGGATTTTGCAAATGAACCAGGGCTTGGAGTTTCTATTTCCCATTCCATTCCCCCGGTTTTGGTGAAGCTTGAGCATTAGGAAAAGTTATGAAGTAATGAAAAGGAGAGGGGGTGGAACTAGGGTCTAATGGGCTGAAACCAAACCAAAGCCCTAAGTGAAAAAGTAGAAAAATTCCTCTAACTCCAAACATATCGAAGTTTATACTCAAAAAGGTCGCAAACGTCATTTTGAACTCAATGAGGGCGGTCTCGAGTCCTAATTTAACTGTTTGCAAAAAGTAGCTTTCGGACACTAATCCGACTGACGATGAATTATTTTAAATAAAATATTTAAATATTCAATCGTAAGATATGCGGGTTGTTAAGGACTCTCCTCCTTAAAGAAATTGCGTCCTCGCAATCATAAGAAATAAATGAATCAAAAAGTAACAACCATAAAAGTATATCAACACAAAAGAAGAAATTTGGAATAAGAAGTTCACCTCAAAGAGCACGAGAAAGTAAGTCCGGATGTGTTCGCCGATGAATTCTCTGGATTCCTAAGAACAATCCTTAGGATTTGAGGACCATTGAACCTTCACAAGAGGGACATCTTTATTTCGAAGGCGTTTAACCTCCGATGCAATAATACGAATAGGATGTTGCTCATAAGTCAAATTAGGCGAAACTTCAATTTTCTGCAATAACACCGGACTCAAGAAAAAAAATTGGAATCCCCAAGGCATTTCCGTAGTTGAAGACGTGGGAAACGTCGTGA
The DNA here is from genome assembly GCA_030765085.1 of Allium cepa. Taxonomy (NCBI): domain Eukaryota; kingdom Viridiplantae; phylum Streptophyta; class Magnoliopsida; order Asparagales; family Amaryllidaceae; genus Allium; species Allium cepa. The sequence goes on along the minus strand of CM060941.1, from coordinate 1,042,274,765 downwards.
ATAGCAGAAAATTGAGCCGGTAATAGAAGGCGATAAGTCACAGAACTAGTGCATTCGGTGATGGGAAAGGGGCCAATATATCGAGGTGCTAAGTTTCCCAATCGACTGAAATGCACAACACCTTTCATAGGTGAAACACGAATAAACAACAAATCTCCCACAGAAAATTACAATTTCATTCTTCGGTTATCGGCATATGATTTTTGTCTACTATGAGCTTCTGTCATCCCATGACGAATAAGCTTAATCTTTTCGGTGGAACCTCGAATAAAATCTGGACCAAAATCCAGCTTCTCACCGGCGTCAAGCCAACAGGAAGGAGATCGGCATGGCCTTCCATAGAGTGCCTCGAAAGGTGCCATACCAATAACAGATTGGAAGCTATTATTATAGGAAAACTCAACAAGAGAAATATGATCTCCCCAACTTCCACCAAAAATCAAGAATACATGCGCAAAGAAGATCTTCAAGAGTTTGATTCACACGTTCGGTTTGTCCATCGAACTGAGGATGATAAGCGGTGCTAAAATGAAGCTTCGTTCCCAAAGCTTTTTGAAGACTCTTTCAAAATCCACTAGTAAACAATGGATCACGATCGCTAACAATAGAAGTAGGAACTCCATGTAATTTAATAATTTCTTTAATAAAAAGTTTGGCCAAAAGAGGTAGGTCTGATTGGACCGAACGGGAATAAAATAGGCGGATTTAGTAAGTCTATCAACTATCACCATAGGCTATCATGACCCAAATGAGAACGGGGAAGGCCGTCAATAAAGTCCATGGAAACATGCACTTCCAAATTGGAATGTCCAAAGGTTGCAATAACCCACCGGGCCTTTGATGTTTGACCTTAATGAGTTGGCAAGTCATGCAACACTTAACAAAGTTAGCAATTATCAAATTTCATCCCATCCCAATAATAAAGTCGCTCATATCCGCGTACATTTTACTACTACCGGGATGAATGGTAAATTTAGAACGATGAGAATCTTATAAAATATCTTTACGAAGATCATTAATATTTGGCGCGATAAGTCTACCAAATTTTCGAATACCGCCACGAGCATCAATATCAAAGTCTTTCAAACCTTCAATATCAATTTTATCCCTAAAATTCTGGCTAAGAAGAGCCAACTCGGGATCTAACCTTTGAGCTTCAATGATGCAGTCTATAAGAGAAGGATGAGCCTCAAGGCTACATAAAACAGGAGATGAACATAAATTGGATTCACGATCTCGAATCTCACAAGTGGACAAAGTCTCGAGATCATTCCATTCGGATATCATCATAGAAACAACCACTTGATGCTTACGACTAAGGGCATCGAAAACACGATTTTCCTTTTCGGGAGTATACAAAGAATATCAAGATCATAAGATGCAAGGAGTTCGAGCCAATGTTGTTGACGTAAATTGAGTTCCTTATGAGAAAATAATACTTCAAAGATCTATGAGCGGAATGGAGAACAAATTTCTCCCCCAAAAATAATGATGCCAAATTCTATAAGCGAAAACAATAGCCGCGAGCACTAGATCATGAGTGGCATATCTAGTCACGATAGGCTTTAATTGTTTAGAAATGTAAGTGATAGCACATTCTCTTTTGTAAGAGAACGACACCCAAACCAATACAACAAGCATCGGTATAAACATTAAAGTCTTGATTCCCCTGGGGAATTCACAAGAATAAGAGTATCGGGAAAGAGTTCTTTTGATTGATCCTCTTTCCCGAAAAGTTAAACTTCCAAAAATTATAATTAACTTTATGCAATCATTTTTCTAGAAAAATTTACATTTTACAAGTCACTTTATTGTGTATGACCGTCTCATCAATGCATTTAGGAAATTCCTATCAATAACGTTGATCAAGCGCATCGACCAGAACTCTTAAAGCACTCAATGGGCAATACAATCACCAAATCATTTTCTATATGATAAATAAGTCTCTTAAAAATTATAAGAGTATTCTTTGCTTGTTTCAAGAACAAAATCCAATTATATATATATATAATTTCTTCTTAAAAAGATTTGCAAATTTTTTAAATTGTTGTCTTTATCCAAAATCAATCAATACAAGAATGGAGTCATCAAGATATTCGTAGAATTACTCGATTCATAAAATGGATGAAATAAGCTGGACAACTTAATGACATAATATTTCATTCATAAGAATCATAACGAGTGCGGAATGCGGTAAGTGGAATGCTAACTTCCGCAACTCGTAGCTAATGAAAACCGGTGGCAAGGTCGGGCTGAAAAAGACCTTAACACCACTCAAAAGATTGCTTAGGTGACAATCCTAAGAGAAGCTCAAAAATACCGAAAAATTCCACAAACTACCCGAATGAGAAAAATAACGTTTTCCTCATCATGTGGGTTTAGAGAATAAAATGATGGCATTAAATTGGAATCGAGATCACAAAGAAAAATAGATCTCTACTTAACAGATTAAGAATGTCGAAGATGAATATTCCATTCGAAAAATAGGATATGGGCTTCGTAATGATTAAGCCAATCCTTTCACACAAATCAATTGCGAAGCCTAAGTAACGCATAACATGCAAATCGGCTCAGAAAGAAAAAAATCACATAAAATAATCTCGACATCAAAACAAAGCAAATTGAGTGTTGCGGATCCACCAACCAGATTCGAAATTCTCAAAGAAGTCATCAAGCCCAAAATGTTTTAAAGAAAAAGAATCAACAAGTTCTTTTGATATAAAAAAGTGAGATGAACCCATATCAACAAGAACTCGAAAGGATAATCATAAAACAAATGTAATCAAGGATTGAATGAGAAATACCTTGACCAAGAGAAGTGTCACAAGGGGCTTGCACAACTTTCAACTTTCCCTCTCTCCTACTTTTGAAGTTTGGGGCAAGAAGATAAATGATGACCCGAAATTTTGCAATAGCAGCAAGTAAGGGGATTCAGACACTTAATTACATAGTGTTCCTTAGAATTAAAATTGTAGCATCCTTCATGATTAGGGATTGGAGTCTTTGCTACCAAAGTAGTTTGCTCACTTTCTTATTGGGATAGGGCTTTTGAACTTAATATGCCTCTTCTTGGAAATCCCAATATCACTATCACCTCCCTTACCAACCTCTTCATGTCGAAGAGTGATATCCACAATCTGATTGAAAGGAACTTCAAGTTTCAAAGGTAAAATCTTTTCGGGGTTCTTACTCAAAGCAAAGATAAACCTTTGATTCTTTACGAGATCCAAAAGTTGTTAGGCAGACATAAATACGCCATCCAGAGAAGGACTACTGGATTGACTAGCTCTAGGACTGCCAGAACCAACCATTTCTCTTCTTTAAGAAAGAAAGGAAAGAAGAAAAAGGTTATTCTCGAAATAAATATCAAACAAACTTGATTGATAAAACAAGGAATCATAAAAGAAAATAGGATAGAACGGTACAAAGACTCGAATTAAATCCTAAAGTACGACTCCTAAGAAAGACTTAGGACAATGATCCTTGCTAGATTATTCTACATTGTTCCGAAGTTTCGCTCTGATGCCAAGCTGTGAAGCCCCACCTTTATGCTCACGCTAGCCAAGGACACTACGAAGTAATGCCGTCAACTAGCGCGAAGAATAAGGCTGTTGAGGAGCGACCATCCCTGTAATTGCTTTGTGCGAGCACCGATATGTCAGATAGAATAACATGCATTTCATTTCAGGAGGAAATCTGATATATCGAGACAAACTCAAAGTTACTACACAGTAGCTATATAATCTTCGGAAACAAATATAGAAATAAGTATAACACAAATCAGTCATAGATATCCATATCACAAAGGCGGAAAAAGATATAAATATATAACACTTAAAAGTATACATTAGAGTAGTGGTCAAACAAGATCCACAATAGCACAAAAGAATAGATACAAGTACTACACAAAAGAATATGTTTACATCAAAGAGTCTCTATCTCTAATGTAGATCAACAAAAACTACAAATCTAGTGTAGTTAGCCAAAAGTCAAATTATGGCTCCATATAAAGAGTCAAGCAGAAGCACCTGAAACATCTTGGTCTGACCCGAGTATTATTTAATAAGAAATAATAAACGGATCAGTCTAGCTATAAATATCAGGTAAAATGAGATATGAGAAGAGATATGATAAAAACGTATGATAAAAAAAATGTCATACTACGATAAGTATATATTAAATAACAACAAAAATCATACAATATCTCAAGAAATATCGAAGCACTAAAAAGAATGTCATATTCTTTGTTTTATTCACTAAACTACAAATATTGACAAACATATCACTGCCAATCGTAAAAGTGGTTGAAACAAAAATTCACCAATACACAAATATTGATAAAGCTTATCAATGTAAATCACGAAAATTGGTGAAACACAAATTTTAGAAGTCGATTAATAGAAATCTAGAAATCACAAAAAAGGGAAAAGAGGCCTATCACTAGAACAGGGGCATGAAAACTCACCAACACGTGTATCGCAAAACAGAAAGTTATTCCATGGTTGCTAACGATTAATTTTGAGCCGAGGCTCCACTAAAATGGCCCGAAGACCATGAGCCGAAGCTCCACTAAAACGGCCCGAAGACCATGGGTCGCTACCCCACCAAGCCGAAGCTCCACTAAAAACGGGGTTTAGTCTCCCTCGCAGACAAAGAGACATCGTACATTGCTAGTCTAAATCGCAAAATGATCATCATTGATCGATAAGTGTAAATTACACTAAGCTAGTAAATAAAGAGTTTAGCTTCATGTCCCATAACCACTAGCTTAACTTAATTATTTACGAACAAATTGTAGACTTCCACTCGAGGTTAAGTGTAAATTACACTAAGCTAGTAAATATATGAGTTTAGCTTCATGTCTCATAACCACTAGCTTAACTTAAATATTTACGAATAAGTTGTAGATTTCCACTCGAAAATTGTCACAAGAGATTCAATCGAACAAGTCCAAGAATTAACCTACGAAGTAAACGCAAGCGTTTCATACCACTTGTTTTACTAAGCCATTTAATTAGATTTCTCATAGGAGTGAGGTAAACGTTTGTATATACTAATAGATTGAAAAACGGTTTTAAATAAATGAGCTTTGTATTGAAAATAGAGTTGAAATCATCTTTGTGAAAGAGTTTGAATATTTACTACTAGTATAGAAACCTTTGTGTTTTAAAGTGACAAAGCACAAAAATGATTGTAGAAACAATCAATCACCAAAATTTAACGTTCAAAGACGTGAATTAATTCCAAAGAAATCGATTCCAAATCCATCCAAAATGGATATACCTAAAAATTCCATAATAGAAGTCATCAAGGTCGATAATAATGATAACAACAAATCGGAAAACCACGAATCGATAGAAATTTAAAATAGGCTAAATAGGCAAATAGAAGCAAGTCAGTCGACTGACTGTAATTGGCCGGTCGACTGATCCAGAAACTTGAAATTTTCATTTCCTGCAGTCAGTCGACTGATTATAGAGGCCAGTCGACTGATTGCCGGAAACAGAGACTCCATGTCTCTGTAAACAGCCCCCAGAGCCATCATTAGCTACAGCCAGTCGACTGACAGCAAATGGTCAGTCGACTAACTGGGTGCTGGGCTGTTTTTTCAGCATATTCAATAAAGATCAAACTCTCCCAAATTGCAATCGAATGAGCAACGACGCTAGGGTTTACGCCAATCAGCAACCCGGCCCCATAGGCTCTTCAATGCATCACCAAAAACATGTTTAAACATCAAAGTTAGGATTTTTAAAGATTTGAACTCAAAACACCAAAAATTGGAATATTCACAAAACCAATCCAAGTCAAAATCAAATGCACATGAATAAGTGTTAGGAATTCATACCTAATAATCAAAGATAATCAAAGGCTTAGATGTGAGATAAAAATCTCACCTTTGAACCCAAAAACAATAATGAGAAGCTTGAAGACAAAAGGAAGAACAACCACTCTTCAACACAACCCAAAAGCTCAAAAGAAGAACATTTCCTAAATTAGGTTTATGAATTTCTGAAATGAAGGTAGAATGAGTTGGAGAAGCAGAAGAGGATGCTTACCAATAGCTTCTCTTTGAATTTGGAGCTAGAGCTTGGATTTTACAAATGAACCAGGGCTTGGAGTTTCTATTTCCCATTCCATTCCCCCGGTTTTGGTGAAGCTTGAGCATTAGGAAAAGTTATGAAGTAATGAAAAGGAGAGGGGGGTGGAACTAGGGTCTAATGGGCTGAAACCAAACCAAAGCCCTAAGTGAAAAAGTAGAAAAATTCCTCTAACTCCAAACATATCGAAGTTTATACTCAAAAAGGTCGCAAACGTCATTTTAAACTCAATGAGAGCGGTCTCGAGTCCTAATTTGACTGTTTGCAAAAAGTAGCTTTCGGACACTAATCCGACTGACGATGAATTATTTTAAATAAAATATTTAAATATTCAATCGTAAGATATGTGGATTGTTACATATACATTCAACTAATATATACCTATGCAAGAGAACACTATAATATGTATATTGACCCAAACTCTGACCAGTGCAAGCTAGTGTAAACAGTTCAAATATATATACACTTTATGTTGACATATATACGAAAAATGTAAACATTACATATATTACTAATATAAAACTTTAAATATTTTTATAAAGCTGATATATACCAACTTACCTATATCTGTATACACAAAATATATTTATTCACAGTTTTTAGAAATAAATGCATATACATTAGGCTGCACAAAACTCACGCAAATCAATATGACTATGGTCTAAAAATCTATATACAGTTTATAAAATAATATAACTGGTATACAAACTTATATACAAGAGAAAAACAAACATATAATACTATATTTTATATGAAATATATATTAGCAACAATACTTAAAAACAACATATGACATCAAGAAACCAATACATACATTACTGCCTTCATATTAAATGTAATTTATGTATGCAAATATATATATATATATCATAAAACCCATATCTCTACTAAAAGGAAATAAATAAACCTATAAAGTAAAAACAGATACTATATATATGCCTATATCATCAAGTGTATATATATATATATATATATATATATATAAATATGAGAACAGGTATAGGAAAGTGATTAGATTACAACAAATACATTATTTTAAACATGTTATATTCAACTATGTAGCATTAAAATTTGTAAAATTATATATATATATATATATATATATAAGACTTAACCTATCATACAATTATATATACAAGATTTAAATTGACTAACCGACCCTATAAAACCTATATATATATATACTGTGGTTATAAGAACTAGCAAACTTTTCTCTAGAATTTCAAAACATACCCATATACATGTAATAGACGTAATACATAAGATATCAAGTATTAAAATACACACACACACTCAAATCAATATATATAACAAGTATAAATATGTATATGCAGACTTTTGAACCAATGCACAAACCCATCTATTCATGCAGGATTGAAACCGAGCAAAAGAAAATACGTATGCAGCAATATATATACTCATACATTTACTCATAAATCAAATATATACCTTTATTCAAACGAAAATAGTGCAGCTGCTAGATCGAGGAACAAGAGTTTGGAGTTGGCGGACGTTGCATAGGGTGGAGAGCGAGCGGAAGAGGCTGGTGAGAGGCAGATACAAGCGCACCTCAGGTGGAGTGGGCTCGGTTCTCAGTGAAGGCAGATGACTTCGGTTGCTGACGAGAGGAAGTAAGAGGAGAGAGGGGAAATGCTATGGTGGGAAACGAGGCGGTAGAGGGTGGCAGAATGTGGAGGACGTAGATGAGAATGCGAACTTCGGTGATGAGCTATCATGTGTCAATGAGAGGGAGGGAACGAGTGTAGCTGTAGAGAGTGGAAAAGTGAGGATTGCACAGTTATAATATACGTATTTTATTTATTTCTTTTTCTTCACTTTGAACCAAAACAAGAGACCTGTACATACCAAAATTTATCAATTTAAATTTGGCGATTGTTGAAATTTTGTAATATAATTTGAAAAGTTTCAAAATAAATAAATAATAAGTGATAATTTAAATGAATATAAATTTCAAATTTCTTTTGAGTTTAAAATTTGAAATATTAAAAGTTTTTTTAAATCATTTGGATTCAAATTTTATATATGCATATATATATATATATATGTGAATATATATGTATGTGTGCATATATGGGTGGATTTGAATTTATATATTGAATTTGATTTTAAATTTAAATTTAAATTTAAATGCTTTAGTAAAATATTTTGGATTTCAAAATAATGTGTATATAGGTAATTTATTTAATGCATAATTGGGTTAAAACTATTTTCTTTTAAATTTTATATATACAAATAAAAGAGAAATGCATTTTTTTAAAATTAAGAAGAAAAACATTTAAAATTATGTATATGTATTATTTATCTTATGCAAGGGACACATGGAGAGTAGGTAACATATGTATTAAAAAGTGTTTAAATTTATCAAATGAATCAACAAATGTAATTCATGTAGAAAGAATTAAAACAAGTGTCATTACCTTATTTTTTTATTTTCTGTAGGAATTCATAGAAAAGAAAATAAAAATTATATAAGCTAATTCATCTTCTTCTTCTTACTCTTTTATTCATTTCAAAAACCTGTGCAATCTTTACATCAGAAAAAGAAAATCATCAAGAACAAACATAACTTCTTCAACTTTGAAATCAAGAAACAAAATTTCCAGAAAAAAAAATCTGTAACAAATTCTCTTTCAATATCTCAAGCCAAAAAAAGGAATTCAAGGATAATTTCGAATCTTTAACATGTACTTTAGAATCAAGCAGGAGTCAACTTCAAAGATTAAAGGAGAATCAGGAAACAACATAAAAAGGAAAAAAAATAGCAAACACAAGATTTAAAGTGCAGACCAGAGATCTTCCTTCTCTTTGTTTCATTTAAAAACAAACTGTAAGTAACTTAAAATTTAATTTGTTGTTGAAAAATTTAAGTAAGGAAAATCCATCAAAGATTAAGCAAGTTCACACAAAATAGTTGCAGATAACAAACTCAAGATCAAGTTAAGAAAAGAAAAGCTGTACCAGGTTTTTGATTTTCAAATCCATACAGGAAAACTCTCTGCTAAATTACACAGATGAGTAAACTCTCTGATTAAAACATGAAATTGCTGTTATGAACTATATTAAAGGCTGAATGATAAAATATATGTTTGCATATGCATGTTTATACATAAAAATTGGAATGCATGTCTGTGTACATCAACAGGAACCCAGTTCCATGCCTACAGGTTCAAAACTTTGTAATTAAAAATAAAAATCTAAAAGCTCTATCTCAAGTTGTTTTTAGGCTTTGAGATCAAAAGAAAATATGTTTGAATGATCATGGCCTAAGTTTTAAAAATAAATGTTGATAAATTAAACAAAATTTTTTGTCTAGAAATGGAAAATTACAGGTAAACCCAACATGAACAGAAATCTCAAACACGATTCCAGATTTTGAATATATAAGTTGAATTGTCTTTGAAGTTGATGATATTTAAAAGTGAAATCAAATTTTTTATCAAGTATCCATTGAGAAAAAGAGGGATGAATGAAGTTGTCATTTTCTCGAACTTCTGGCGATCTATGGAGTTTGGGTGCCCGAAATCATGGTCGAGGCTTGCTGGAAGACTGTGGAGTTTAGGAAAAATATTGGATTAAATTTTGAATCGACATGGGTGTTGATTTTGATCGAGTTAGGGTTTAAGGTGTTAAACGAGTCAGGGTTAGAAACTGATCGCCGCGCCATCTGTAGGCCATCGGAAGTCATAGGACCGGGACCATCAGAAGCGTGGGAGGCTAGTGGAGCTTTGGATGGGGTGTCGCGAATTCTGATGATCAAAAGAGGGGGAGCGAGGCAATTGTTTGAGGCGCTTGTTCGTTCCAGTTTTGGGTCTGGGGACCCAAATACAAAATCGCGATTGTTTTGAAAATTTGAGTGTTTGAGAGGTACGGAAGCATCGTCGTGGACGTGTTGATGACCATAAATTCAACTGGAGGCGCCCGGAGGAGTTGGGCATGTGCACACAGTTGGAGTTGTGTCAGGGGCCAACAGATTGGGGAAGAAAGGAAAACTCGAAGTAAGCTTCGGGAAGTAGGGGTTGGGACTCGAGTATTGGCCCGAAGTGATTTGGGGTTATATGAGTTTTGTACTTAGACAAAAGAAATAGAAAAAAAATATAAAGCACGTGGGTAGTTTTTATGGATAACTCGAAGCAAGCAGTATAACGTTTCGGGAAAGACTCGAAATAGCCTTAGGGGGTCAACGTACAGGACAATTTTGCTCAAATAAAATAATAAAATTCAAAACTTTCAAACAATTTTAAACTCATGTTTTTAAATGATAATTTTGATTTGAGTTTAAAACAAATTAAAGTTAAGTAAGACATTTTTTTAAAAGTAATTTAATTTAATTTTGTCACATTATTTTATAAAATTAGTTATATAATGTAATTAAGAATGATGTTAAGATAAAATGCTATGCAAACCAATTTTGATCTCTCAAGACAATTTATGTGATAAATTTAAGTAAGTTTACAAGATAATCAAAATGGTTAACAAAGATAAGAAGGTTTATCTTTTAAATTTGATAAGTAATTTATGATTTACTTAAGTGATAAATGATTTGCTTAAAAATAAACTATTTAAATTAATTACTTAATATTTAAAGATTAATTAAGTAAATAATTAAGGTTAAGCAAATTGTAATAAATTAGTCTAATTAATTAAGGAATAATTAATTAATAAAAGTAATTAAGATTTAATTATTGAACAATTAAGGATTAATTAATTAGGGTAATTAATTAAGGAATGATTAACTAAAGAAGACGATTAAGATTTAATTAATTGTAATTAAGGATAACTAATCATTGATTAAAGATAATTAATGAAATTAATTATGTGATTAATTAATTTAAATCACACGATTGATTCATCTTAGTTGTAGATGATTGATAACTATTGTATGATGTGTACTGATAGATATCTCTAATTGTAATTGTGATGCTATGTGATATGAATTGCTTTGTGCTGAGCTGTGATTCTGTATATTTCTGTGTGAATATGAAAACCATTTGACCCGTAAAACGGCTTTTGAATTTCGATGCGACAGGGAAACCCACATCGAACCTGTGAATCTTTGTAAATGACATTTCCACATGTTTTTAAATTGACGCTCACTATTCGGTTTAGCCGGGAGAGGACCTTTGTGTCATATAACCCATTCTGAATAGTGATACGATAAAATGGATGAGCATTTGAAGACGATGGTGAAGACCGGATGTCTTCAAGAACGATAGGATAACCTGTCGAATGACTCTGCATTGAGTTTCTCCGGTATAGAGTTCTCCATATGTGATGGGGAGTCCGATCGGGAATGTGGATGCCCAAATTGCAAGGGTTTCTTTGCAGGTGCCTTCGGTTCTGTTCGAACCCGGAACTGACTTGTATGGATTGTATGTCTGACATTACATTTTGAGATATAAAGCAGATTTCTTTCGAATATATTTCTGTTGGTGGCGGAGAACTTATTCTCTTAGCTTAACACCCTCCTCTGAGACATATGAGCTCAGAGGTTATGTAGTTGAAGGTTATCAGTAATATACTCCCAACGTGGTAATGTGGCATGCTGAGTGATGCTGATCATTTGTTGATCAATGCAAGGCTTTTGTGAAAAGCGTAGCTTTGTGGACGAGACTTCGTCGAACCTCACAACCCGATAATGGTCGAAATAGGAAAGATGCAGCAAGGTTATTGGGGGTAGCGCCCCTTAGGGTATGTGCATTTCCTTCTGGATAGAAGTGGTATCATGGTATGGAGCCCAGATACTTAACTTATGTGGATATCACAAATATATTACTTTGTGATTGTTGTTGTTGGGTCCCCGGATAAAGGTTGGTTACAATCGGGGGATGGCATACTCGTGTAGTAGTTACCTAGTTACGGAGGTAACTCGGCCTTGTGTTGGCAGAGATCCGGTTAGGTTCTCGAGACGTCCCTCCAGAGGCGTACCCATGTGGCCCAGGAAGTTCCTTAGCCTGACCATTTGTTGGAAATCTAATTACCAATACGAACCCAGTAAGGTTTTACTTGTAGAACCTGCCATATAATATGGTAACTATAGTAGGCATACTATAATGGTACGTATGTCGGCTAAGATTAATATTATACTTTTGAAAATGTTTTCTACACTATACACTAATAATAATATCAAAGAGTTTTCTCGTATAAAGCATATTTGACTATCATAAGGAGAAATCTTCTACAAGTGTGTGATTGCATTGTGTGTGTGCCGGGAGGCCTTATGGTAGTTTCATTTTACAAAAGCATGAAAGGTTTCCTTTTAAAATCTTTTTTTATTCAAAGCCGCTATTTTTGTTTACTCATACCAGTCCCACGACAGACCCGGAGTTTATTGTTTCCTTTCTAAACTCTGGGTGTCCATAATTTCCATACGAGCAGCCTAGTAGCAGGTTTTTCGTGTTTTGGTGCTGGCTTGATTTTGAAGTCTTATGGTTTGGAGGCTATCGGTTTTTGAAGGCTTTTGACTTGGAGATATTTTGAAAGCTTTTGGATCTTAAGGTGCTTAATTTTTGGAAGTTCGCTATCGCTTCATTTCTTTAAAGACTTTCTTAGAATGCGATCACTTGTTGTTCTGTCGTGATGTTCTATTTTGAAGTTGTGTTATATGTATAAAAATACTCTGATGTTGGTGATGATGTTGTATCTGTAATATTGATGTATGGCAGTTTATTTTGTTTTCCATTGTTTATATTCATCTAATGTTGTTATAAGGTCCATCCGAACTGAAATTTGACGTTCGAATCTCCGGCAGTCGAATACAGGTGAGGTATTTGATGTCGATTTGTGAACGCTGAATTTCGGGTCGTGACAAGTGGTATCAGAGCTAAAGGTTGAGTAAGAAATTTAGGTACGGAGTATAACACATTAGGTGGCTCATTTGAGATAGGGTGAAGTATACCCTAGAATGAGTATAAACTGAGACCAAAACCCTAATTTTCTTGGTCTATTTCTTTTTAAACCGCTGATATTCCTTAAAATATCTCGTCCATATATCTAAATCAAGTTTCTTACTAATTACAGATAGTAAGAATGAGCGGGCGAAGAGGTAGAGCTAGGGTCAAGGAAATGCTACAACAGCTAGTCAAGTTCCCCCAACAGCAGAAGCAGCAATACCTACTCAGAATCAGCCGAATCTGGCTAATTTGTATAAAAGCTTCTCGACACTTGGTGGTAAGCCGTTCATTGGGAAGGAGTCAATTATTGAGGCTCAAGCTTGGATTAGATCGAGTGAAAGAATTTTTAAGGGGATAAAGTTAGAGGACGACCAAATGCGACTAATTGCTTATTGGCAACTCTAAGAAGAAGCCTTAGCCTGGTGGGAAACAGTCACTGTAGATGAACCAGATGAAGAGTTTACTTGGAGTCGATTTAAGGAAGTGTTTGAAAAGCGCTATATGCCACCGGCAGGAATTTACCGAATGTACCAAGAATTTATGGACTTAAAGCAAGGAAGCTTGTCATTTGAGGAGTACTTAAACAAGTTCAACGAACTATCCCATTTCGATCCAGAATTGGTGAACATGCCTCTAAAGAAAAATGAAAGGTTCATTCGTGGGATGAACAAGAAGTATCACGAAAGGATGAAAACACACATCAAATAATCTTTTTCTGATCTTATTGATATGGGGTATAGGTATGCCACCCTAGATATGCAGGAAATTCCAAGGGAAGGAGGAAATTCAAGTAATCAGAATTGGAAAAAAAGAAAGTTTGAGGGCAAAAAACCACATCAAGGCAAGGATAAGAAGAACAATCAAGGAAATCCGGCTAGAGATATAACTTGTTATAATTGCCAAGAAAAGGGCCACTATTCAAACAGCTGCAAAAACCCGAAGAAGCAAGTTAAGAAGGAACAACCTGTGAAGAATGTTCAAGGAGTTAGAGAGTGTTATTATTGTCAGAAGCCTGGACATGTAGTTAAAAATTGCCCGGTGATGAAGCAAGCACAGGTGGCAAATATTTATGCGATAAAGGAAGACCCTTCAACTTCGAGAGTAGATATAGGAAAAGGTGTTCTGGAAGGTAATCTTACTATTTATCATAAAGTTGTTAGAGTTTTGCTTAACACGAGCGCTACACATAGTTTTACCTCACAACAAGCTGTAAATGAATTAAAACTTAAACCTAATTTTGTCAATGAGCCCGTTTGTGTGAAAAACCCAATTGGTGGTCCTGCAAACCTTTGTCTACGATGTAGAGACATTCCTGTCTCGTATTCTTGTTACCAATTCCCTATCAGTCTCTTTGTTCTTGATTTTAATGAATTCGAAATTTTACTCGGAATGGATTGGCTAACAAAATACGAAGCCAAATTAGATTCTAACAATCGAACGATCTCGATCAAAAAAACCTTAGAAATTTTATTGAAATCTCTTATGAGGATCCGAGTCCAAAGAGAGATAAATTAATGTATACTTTGGGATATCCTGAACCCAGTCTGGAGTCTATACCTGTTGTTCGGGAATTTTTCGACATATTTGAAGAAGTAAAATCCTTACCTCCACACAGAGAATTAGAATTCAGAATTGACTTAGTACCCAATGCCCGTCCTGTCGTTCACGCAAGTCGTAGGATGGAACCCAGGGAAAGAATTGAATTAGTCAATCAAACTCGAGATTTGCTATATAAAGGATTGATTCGTGATTCGCCCTAGTGTTTCCGAATAGGGTTCAGCTGTCGTGTTTGTGGCTAAATCGGACGGATCTTTGAGATTGTGTGTAGATCACCGTGATCTCAATAAACAAACTCTTAAGAACAAATTCCCTTTAACTAGAATCGACGATCTATTCGATCAACTTCATGGCGCTTGATTCTTTTCTAAGATGGATTTAGCTCAGGGATTCCATCAGTTGCGAATAGCCAAGGATTGTGTTCATTTGACTGCCTTCAGGGGACCTAACATGTTCTACGAATGGTTAGTCATGCCTTTCGGACTAACCAACGCTCTCGCGTACTTCGTAGATTTAATGACCCGTGTGTTTCGAGAAGTATTGAACAAATTTTTCCTTATGTTTATTGATGATATCTTAATTTACTTCAAAAACGAAGAGGAGCATGCTGAACATCTCAGAATTATTTTGGAGATATTGAGGAGGAATATCCTATTCGCTAAATTTTCTAAATGTCACTTTTAGTTCAAAGAAGTCAGATTTCTCGATCATATTGTTAATGAAGAAGGGATTTTTGTTGATCCAAGCAAGATTTCTGCAATTCTAGACTGGAAGCGACCACTACTCCTAAAGAAGTTCGAAGTTTTCTTGGTTTAGCGTGATATTATAGAAAGTTTGTCCAGGATTTTTCTAAGTTGGCCAGTCCATTGACTAAGCTAACAATGAAGAATGCTAAATTCGATTGGACTCCAAAATGTGATGAAGCTTTTCAGGAATTGAAAAGGAGATTAACTACTGCTCCCGTTCTCGCTATCGTTAACGGGAACCAAGGGTTATCTGTCTATACCGATGCTTGTGGAGTTGGTTTGGGTGCGGTACTAATGCAAAATGGGAAAGTAATTTCCTACACGAGTAGACAATTACGCTCGTATGAGAGAAATTACCCAACACACGATTTGGAGCTTTTAGCTGTTATTTTCGCTTTGAAAATCTGGCGACACTATCTTCTGGGTAAGAACCTTTTTCAGCCTTCTTAACGATTTAAGAAATTTATCTTAACTAAATAAATATACTTAATGAACTCTCTTTGTTTTAGGTGAAAATTTTGAATTATTCACCGACCACAAATCTTTGAAATATCTCTTCACCCAGAAAGATTTAAATCTACGACAACAATGATGGTTAGAATTTCTAGCGTCATATGACCTAGATATTCTGTATACACCCGGGAAAGCCAATGTAGTTGCTGATGCTTTAAGTAGGAAGCATGCTATTCTTGCTCATCTTGTTGTCACTCCTACTCTCCTTTAGAAAATCACTAGCAAGAAAAATGAAGACAAATTTCTTCGAGATATTTATGGGAGAATTCTTTGAGGCGAAGATACCAGTTTTGAAACCAATCATAGTGGAGTTATTAGGCTGAAAGGCAGGTTGTGTGTGCCAGATATCCCAGAGTTAAAGCGTGAAGTTTTAGATGAATGTCACAAGTTTTTAACTCAGTATCCATCCAGGAGTTAATAAGATGTATAGAGATATCAAAGGAACTTTTTGGTGGAAGACAATGAAAAGAGATATATCTATATATGTAAGTCGCTGTGCTACTTGTCAACAAACTAAAAGCGATCAGAAGAAGATGGCGGGTTTACTCCAGCCTTTGGAGGTACCCAAGTGGAAACGGGATCAGGTATCGATGGATTTCATCGACAGGTTGCCCCACTCGGAAGGGGAAATGAAGCAATATGGGTTATTGTGGACCGTTTGACTAAAACGGCCCATTTCATTCCAGTGAAATCCACCCGGACAACAGCAAGTTTAGCTGAGCTATATATCAAAGAGATTGTCCATCTCCACGGTATACAGAGCAGTATAGTGAGTGATCGTGACCCGATTTTCACTAGTAGATTTTGAGAGGCGTTTCAAACCACATTGGGAACAAAACTAAATTTCAGCACTGCTTATCACCCATAGTCTGATGGGTAGACTGAAAGGATAAATCGAATATTAGAGGATCTTTTGCGAGCTTATATTCTCGACTTTCATGGTTCTTGGGAGGACTATTTACATTCGGTCGAATTTTCATATAACAATAGCTATCAAGCCAGTATCTAAATGGCTTCTTCTGAAGCTTTATATGGTTGTCTGTGTCGACCATCGGCATGCTGGATTGAATCCGGTGATAGACTCGTTCTTGGACCAGATATGATTAAAGAAGCCACTGAAAAAGTTGATTTTATTCGAAAGAAGTTAATAACCACTCAAAGTCGCCAGAAGAGTTATTATGACCGTAGAAGAAGAGCTTTGGAATTTCAAGTTGGAGATTCCATTTTCTTGAAAGTATCTCCAATGCAGGGTGTGTTAAGATTCGGGAAGACTAGTAAGCTGGCACCATGACACATAGGTCCTTTTCCTATTTTGGAAAGGATCGGTCCTCTAGCATATCGAGTGCAGTTACCTAACTGGTTATCTAGCGTACATGATGTATTTCACATTTCACATCTTCGAAAGTACGTGCACCATCAAGACAGTATTATCGAAGAGGTAGCTCAGTAGGTTCTCGAGATCACACCAAATTTGACAGTTAAAAGAGAACCAATAAAGATTGTGGATCGTGATGAAAAGCAATTAAGGAATAAAATTGTGAAACTAGTTAAAGTGCAGTGGAGCGGTGATCCAAAGGACTGTACTTAGGAGACAGAAGACTGTATGCAAAAGTCTTAACCCAATTGCAGAGTGGATATATCGGCTTAAACTGGTAAGCCATTTCTCTACCCTTTTCTGAATTCGTATATTCTTTGTTTGCTTTTCTCTCTCTTTCAAAATTTCGAGGACGAAATTTTCTTAAGGGGGGAAATCTGTAACATACCAAAATTTGTCAATTTAAATTTGGTAATTGTTGAACTTTTGTAATATAATTTGAAAAGTTCCAAAATAAATAAATAATAAGTGATAATTTAAAAGAACAAAAATTTCAAATTTCTTTTGAGTTTAAATGAATTTTTTTTTTAAAATCATTTGAATGTATATTTATATATATGTGTGTGTGCATATATGGGTAGATTTGAATTTATATATTGAATTTGATTTTTAATTTGAATTTAAATTTTATATTAAATGCTTCAGTAAAATATTTTGGATTTCAAAATAATGTGTATATAGGTAATTTATTTATTGCATAATTGGGTTAAAAATATTTTCTTTTAAATTTTATATATACAAATAAAAGAGAAATTTTTTTTTAAATTAAGAAGAAAAACATTTAAAAATTATGTATATGTATTATTTATCTCATGCAAGGGACACATGGAGAGTAGGTAACATATTTATTAACAAGTGTTTAAATTTAACAAATGAATCAACAAATGTAATTCATGTAGAAAGAATTAAAACAAGTGTCATTACCTCATTTTTTTTTATTTTCCTTAGGAATTCATAGAAAAGAAAATAAAAATTATATAAGCTAATTCATCTTCTTCTTCTTAATTTTTATTCATTTAAAAAACGTGTGCAATCTTTACATCAGAAAAAGAAAATCATCAAGAACAAACAAAACAACCTCAACTTTGAAATCAAGAAACAAAATTTCCAAAAAAAAAACCTGTAACAAATTCTCTTTCAATATCTCAAGCCAGAAAAAGGAATTCAAGGATAATTTCGAATCTTCAACAAGTACTTCAGAATCAAGAAGGAGTCAACCTCAAAGATTAAAGGAGAATCAGGAATCAACTTAAAAAGGGAAAAAAATTAGCAAACACAAGCTTTAAAGTGCAGACCATAGATCTTCCTTCTCTCTGTTTCATTTAAAAACAAACTGTAAGTAAATTAAATTTTAATTTGTTGTTAAAAAAATTAAGTAAGTAAAATCCATCAAAGATTAAGCAAGTTCATACAAAATTAGTTGCAGATAACAAACTCAAGATCAAGTTAAGAAAAGAAAAGCAGTTCCAGGTTTTTGATTTTCAAATCCAGACAGGAAAACTCTCTGCTAAATTACACAGGTGAATAAACTCTCTCATTAGAACATGAAACTGCTGTTGTGAACTATATTGAAGTCTGAATGATAAAATATATGTTTGCATATATATGTTTATACATAAAAATTGGAATGCATGTCTGTGTACATCAATAAGAACCCTGTTCCATGCCTACAGGTTCAAAACTCTGTAAAAAAAATTAAAAATAAAAATCCAAAAGCTCTATCTCAAGTTGTTGTTAGGCTTTGAGACCAAAAGAAAATATGTTTGAATGATCACGGCCTAAGTTTTAGAAATAAATATTGGTAAATTAAACAAAAATTTTTGTTTGGAAATGGAATATTATAGGTAAACCCAATATGAATAGAAATCTCATCAAACACGATTCCAGATTTTGAATATATAAGTTGAATTGTCTTTGAAGTTGATGATTTTTAAAAGTGAAATCAATTTTTTTTTTACCAAGTATCCATTGAGAAAAAAGAGGGATGAACGAAGTTGTCATTTTCTCCAAGTTCTGGCGATCTATGGAGTTTGGGTGCTCGAAATCGTGGTCGAGGCTTGCTGGAAGACTATGGAGTTTGGGAAAAATATTGGATTAAATTCTAAAACAACATGGGTGTTGATTTCGATCGAGTTAGGGTTTAAGGTGTTAAACGAGTCAGGGTTAGAACGTGATCGACGCGCCATCTGTAGGCCATCGGAAGTCATAGGACCGGGACCATCAGAAGCGTGGGAGGCTAGTGGAGCTTTGGATGGGGCGTCACGAATTCTGATGATCAGAAGAGGGGGAGCGAGGCAATTGTTTGAGACGCTTGTTCGTTCCAGTTTTGGGTCTGGGGACCCAAATACAAAATCGTGATTGTTTCAAAATTTTGAGTGTTTGAGAGGTTCGGGACTATCGTCGTGGACGTGTTGATGACCAGAAATTCAACTGGAGGCGGCCGGAGGAGTTGTGCATGTGCACACAGTTGGAGTTGTGTCAAGGGGCAGCAGATTGGGGTAGAAAAGGAAAACTCGAAGCAAGCTTCGGGAAGTAGGTGTTTGGACTCGAGTATTGGCCCGAAGTGATTTGGGGTTATATGAGTTTTGTACTTAGACAAAAAACATTGAAAAAAATATAATGCACATATTTTTTATGGATAACACGAAGCAAGCAGTATAATGTTTCGGGGAAGACTCGAAGTAGCTTCGGGGGGTCAGTGTACAGGACAGTTTTGCTCAAATAAAATAATAAAATTCAAAACTTTCAAACAATTTTAAACTCATGTTTTTAAATGATAATTTTGATTTGAGTTTAAAACATATTAAAGTTTAAGCAAGACATTTTTTAAAAATAATTTAATTTAATTTAATTTTGTCACATTATTTTATAAAATTAATTATATAATGTGATTAAGAATGATGTTAAGATAAAATGCTATGCAAACCAATTTTGATTTCTCAAGGCAATTTATGTGGTAAATTTAACTAAGTTTGCAAGATAATCAAAATGGTTAACAAAGATAAGAAGGATTATCTTTTAAATTTTGATAAGTAATTTATGATTTATTTAAGTCATAAATGATTTACTTAAAAATAAACTATTTAAATTAATTACTTAATATTTAAAGATTAATTAAGTAAATAATTAAGGTTAATCAAATTGTAATAAATTAAGATAATTAATTAAGGAATAATAAATAAATAAAAGTAATTAAGATTTAATTAACGAACAATTAAGGATTAATTAGGGTAATTAATTAAGGAATGGTTAATTAATGAAGATGATAAAGATTTAATTAATTTTAATTAAGGATAACTAATCATTGATTAAAGATAATTAATGAAATTAATTATGTGATTAATTAGTTTAAATCACATGATTGATTCATCTTAGTTGTAGATGATTGATAACTATTGTATGATGTGTACCGACTGATATCTCTGATTGTAATTGTGATGCTATGTGATATGAATTGCTTTGTGTTGAGCTGTGATTCTATATTTTTCTGTGTGAATATGAAAACCCTTTGGCCCGTAAAACGGCTTTTGAATTTCGATGCGACAGGGAGTCGGATTCCAGTTGGTTATCTAAAACCGACATCGAACCTGTGAATCTTTGTGAATGACATATCCACATGTTTTTAAATTGACGCTCACTATTCGGTTTAGCCGAGAGAGGACCTTTGTGTCGTATAACCCACTCCGAATAGTGATACGACGAAATGGATGAGCATTTGAAGACGGCGGTGAAGACCGGGTGTCTTCGAGAATGGTAGGATAACCTGTCGAATAACTCTGCACTGAGTTGCTCCGGTATAGAGTTCTCCATATGTGATGGGAATCCGATCGGGATTGTGGATGCTCGAATTGCAAGGGTTTCTTCGAAGGTGCCTTAGGTTCTGTTTGAACCCGGAACAGACTTGTATGGATTGTATGTCTGACACTACATTTTGAGATATAAAGCAGATTTCTTTCAAATACATTTCTGTTGGTGGCGGAGAACTTATTCTCTTAGCTTAACACCCTTCTCTGAGACGTACGAGCTCAAAGGTTATGTAGTTGAAGGTTATCAGTAATATACTCCCAACTTGGTAATGTGGCATGCTGAGTGCTGCTGATCATTTGTTGATCAAAGCATCGCTTTTGTGAAAAGCGTAGCTTTGTGGACGAGACTTCGTCCAACCTCACATCCCGGTAATGGTCGAAACGGGAAAGATGCAGCAAGGTTATTAGGGGTAGCGCCCCTTAGGGTATGTGCATTTCCTTCTGGATAGAAGTGGTATCATGGTATGGAGCCCAAATACATAGCTTATGTAGATATCGTAAATATATTACTTTTTGATTGTTGTTGTTGGGGCCCCAGATAAAGGTTGGTTACAACCAGCGGATGGCGTACTCGTGTAGTATTTACCTAGTTACGGAGGTAACCCGACCTTGTTTTAGCAGAGATCCGGTTAGGTTCTCGAGGCGTCCCTCCAGAGGCGTACCCATGTGGCCCAGGAAGTTCCTTAGCCTGACCATTTGTTGGAAATCCAATTACCAATACGAACCCAGTAAGGTTTTACTTGTAGAACCTGCCATCTAATATGGTAGCTATAGTAGGCATACTATAATGGTACGTATGCCGGCTAATATTAATATTATACTTTCGAAAATGTTTTCTACACTATGCACTAATAATAATATCAAAGAGTTTTCTCGTATAAAGCATATTTGACTATCATAAGGAGAAATCTTCCCCAAGTGTGCGATTGCATTGTGTGTGTGACAGGAGGCCTTATGCTAGTTTCATTTTCCAAAAGCATGAACGGTTTCCTTTTAAAATCTGTTTTATTCAAAGCCACTGTTTTTTTTACTCATACCAGTCCCACGACAGACCTGGAGTTTATTGTTTCCTTTCTAAACTATGGGTGCCCATAACTTCCACACGAGCAGCCTAGTGGCTGGTTTTTCGTATTTTGGTGCTGGCTGGATTTTGAAATCTTATGGTTTGGAGGCTATGGGTTGTTGAAGGCTTTTGACTTGGAGATAGTTTGAAAGCTTTTGGATCTCAAGGTGCTTGGTTTTTGGAAGTTCGCTATCGCTTCATTTCTTTGAAGACTTTCTTGGAATGCGATCACTTGTTGTTCTGTCGTGATGTTCTATTTTGAAGTTGTGTTATATGTATAAAAATACTCTGATGTTGGTGATGATGTTGTATCTGTAATATTGATGTATGGCAGTTCATTTTGTTTTCTGCTGTTTATATTCACCTGATGTTGTTATAAGCTCCATCCAGACTGAAATTTGACGTTCAAATCTCCGGCAGTCGAATACAGGTGAGGTATTTGATGCCGATTTGTGAACGCTGAATTTCGGGTCGTGACAAGGCCAAAAGAATGCCCCCAGAAATATATGACCATAGGAAATAGAAAGGTTTGCATATTAATTCCAGGGAATATATAAAGTCTAATGGCTATTGGATTAATAGGCGTTGGAATAAGAAAGGTAAGGGAAGCCAAAATGTTAAATGTTGAACCGATAAGAAAATCGTTTTCCTAATTTTGTGGTGCACCAAACCCCGAAACACAGTAGTGAATATACCATTGCGATCAGCACAATAAGATGATCAAAAAGGTATACAGTCATGAGTAGTACGATCATCCGATCAAGAGTCGATAATCAGTACCGAAAATGCTACTAATTTGTCATAAATAAGATAAACGAAGCATTTGCACTCCAAATTTGACGAAATGAAGAATGACGTCTCACTCAGAAGATGGTTTACTAATTTTCTATATAAAAATATTCAGGTTTGGAAAACATTTTATTATCATCTAATATTAACCAATTTGAATCAAAATAAAATTACAAAATAAATTTTCATATAATCTGATGAAATTTTACAGTTGCTATGTTTAAATAAACGTATTCCAAATATCAAAAAAAAAATTCAAAATTTTATTATTTAAAATTTCACAAAAGTTAAGCTAAATATATTATTAAAACAAATAAAACTATTAAAATTTACGGATTGTTACAAAATTAATTGTTTTATTTTATATATCAAATCTATTTTTCTTTTTAGTTGTTCTATTCTCCTACCTCGTTCCTTTTCGGGGACGAAAAGTTTTTAGTAGGGGAGAGTGTAACAACCCGGATATTCTAAAAAAATTTATATAACGTAATTAACTTAATTTTTGTGAAATTTTAAATAATTGAATTTGAAAATGAAAATTTGATATTTGGAATGCGTCTATTTAAACATAGCAAATGGTAAATTCTCATCAGAAAATATGAAATTTTATTTTATTGTGTAATTTTATTTAATTTAAATCAGTTAATATTAAATAAAAAATTTCCAAACCTGAATATTTTTATATAATAAATTTATAAATCATCTTCTGAGTGAGACGTCATATTTTGTTTCGTCAAATTTAGACTGTTATTGCTCCGTTTATCTTATTTTCACGTTTTAGCAGCATTTTCGATACCGAAAATCGAGTTTTGATAGGATGGTTGTATCACCGATATTGGTGTACCATTTTTTTGTCTCGTCGTGCTGATCTCCGTAGTATATTCATTTGTGCTTTTCTACACCGGTACGCGGTGAAATATGCGAAATGATTAACCGTATCGGGTTCATATTCGAGCTTTTGGGCTTCTTTGTGACTATTCAGTTATCCATTGGTTGAAACCGAGCAGCCATTTGTTTTTATTGTTTCATGAATTCAGTTACGTGGCATTTTCTATTTCCAATGGTCAATATATTCTGGTTGCTACAATCTTTCGCTCTTGTTCATTATATAAAATACACTTATCATTTGCATTCGTTTATCTCCTCTGAACCTGTTCATCTTCACCATTTTTCAAATCCACCTAGCCGCTCCACCATTTTTCTTCTTTTGCCTGTTATAACTGAACGCCATGCATCGCCTACCCTCATTTCCACACAAATCCAATACTCCGCTCCTTCCTTTTGCCAACCCTTCCACTTCCCGACCTAGTTATGCAACAACCACATCCGCTACTCTTCCTAACATCCATGCGGGCTTCAACAGTCCAAAACCCGACCCAAACATAGCCACATAGAGCCTCCCACTACTCGATCTATATCCCATCAATGTCAAACTTCAACCAACACCGTTTTCTGATGCTTGAGATCCTATTCGCCGGTGCTTCCCATGCCTCATGACCGGGTTTTCCTCTCTACCGAACAATGCCTCCACCTCCGACTAACCATCGGCTGCAACTCATCCATCTCTTTGACCATGCAGGCAAGCTTCATCAATTCAAATTCCACATGTATATATTTACTTATCATGCAAGGTCACATATCGGGCTATTGTAGCTGCATTTGTTAATAAAGATATACAGATTTTATATACGCGAGTTATATTCAAATTTATTTAGAAGTGTTCTTTAATAGTATAAATAGTTATATATATATGAAATGCTTGAAAAATTTATTTGGTGTATTTATATTAAGTATTTAAATTATTTTACTATAAATTTTTAATGTATTTACGTATTAGTTCACTTCCTATTTGCGTTTAAAGTATTTATAGAATTTGTTAAATAATAATCCAAGTAATATATGTAGTTTACAATATAATCTTATTGAAATCTGAGAGATTAAAATTTGTTGTTTTGAAATTTGATTTTTGAAATGATATGGGTATTTTGATCTATAAACTTTGTATAGACTTGTATATATAATATATAGGCAGTGTGATGCATATGTTATATACAGCCTGTTTGTTTTTTTAGGTTGTATGCAAACGGTCCGTTAGTATATATGGGTTACATAATTTATATATACAATATCTGTTGTGTTTAGATATACATCACAACCAGGTACGTATATTGATTTTTTTAAAATGATTTTAAATGAAATGTGTGTAGGTATGTGTGTGTGTGTGTGTATATATATATGTTTATATATTAGTACACACATACATACATACATATATGGATATAAGGGTTTGGTTTTCAGATTTGTATATGGAGATCTTAATTTATATGTGTTTAAAATTAAATATAGCTTGGAAATATATAAAGATTTTATTTTTAATGTACGTGTGAAAAAATTTAACGATCTTGAAATATATATGAATTTTGATTTTTGTCATAGGTATATATGTTTAAAATTAATACTGATTTTCAATATATCAATATATATTAAAAAGATTTTATTTTAATACCTATTTAAATTTTGATTTTGAAATATATAGCTATGTATATTGGTGTCATCGATCTCTAGCCTATTTTGACTTACATCTTCAACATCGAATTTATCGCAGCAATTCCTAGCTTGACGCTATCTCGCTAGTCGCAACTGTCTCTGTATCTGTGTCGGTGTCATCTCCTTCACCATTGTCATTCTATAGCCTCGAAAGTTGAGCGATCACTCACGATTAACATTCTTATATTTATAAAATTTGATTCGTTTGAAACGGAAATTGAAATATGTTGTTGCTAATTATTTAATTGCTATATATATGATATGCCATTTTCTGTAACTGTTCACCTTTGACATCTGACACATGATCTCTTATTTATATTTTATCTGTTACTGATGATATATGCCTTTTGTTGATATGTTATATTATTATCATCACTGTACTCACTCTGCAAGTTCCCTATCAATTTAGAATTCCCTATGGGTTGAAATGAAACATACCCAAACGGTCTTATAGAATAGAAGAAAATCATTATGGGTTGAAATGATAAACCCAAGTGATTTTCATTGAATTGAATTTTGGGATTGCGAGTTGAAATAATATATATCCGTAGATAACTAAATTGCAGATTGAAATGATAAATATCTGTTTCACTTGACCATACGATAGAAAATGATATACAAACACCTTTGGTCTATATATATATATATATATATATATATATATTGAAAATGATTTCCAAGGTTTTGAAAAGGAATATATGGTTTAATAAATGTTGCTTTTTTGAAAAAATGATATAAACGTTATTATATATATCTAAATTTTAGATTTTTTAAATTACATGTTTAGGAAATTTTAAAGTTATAAGTTAGTTTTGAAATTTGAAAATTTAAGAATTTGCTTATAATTTTACTATTTCAAAATATATATAAAATAGATTTAATATAAAATAAATTAAATAATAAGGTATAATTTAATAAAAATTTAATTTAATTTGTATGTAATATTTTTTAAGTAATTATTTAAAATTATATTTTAAAATAGATTTTTACAACAATTTGTATAATTTAATGTCGGAAAGATGAGTAGAAATTGATTTGAAAATTTATTTGTTTAAGGATTATACTTAAATAAAAATCGATTTGAAACTTATTGAATTTGAGATTTAAAGATATGATTTATAGCTTGATTTTGATTAAAGGTGATTAAATGAATATTTTCAAATTTAAATAAAGTTAAATCGGGATATTTAGTCTTATTTAAATTTGTAATTTGAAATTTTATTTTGAATGATTATTGGATTGATTAAATAATTACTTTGTGATTGATTGGGTGCAGCCTTGGATTTTTGGGAGTGTGGATCAAGGTGGGCGGTAGCTGCGGCTATGCGTTACCATCAGCCATGAAGTGTAATTGATATATCTACCCTAGCATTGCCTAGTTGTGCCGTGTAACCTATCTTATCGAGACCACTACAAGTTTGTTTTGTGTCATACCTATGGAGTTCTTCCTGATAGCTTATTGGTTTAGTGGAGTTTACAAAACTGTATAGACTACGACATTGTATAAAATATGCCAAGGGGGATATGGGTAACTCCTTAACGCTATTTTAATAGTTGTAATATGGTATTATGTGAAGAATATAGCAAGGCACAATGTATCTAAAATCATATGGATGCACATTGAGGAATAAATGAAAGTTAGCAGTTGAGTCAAATGTATCAGAATGAATAACATAGCATCAGTTTAGATATTCAAGCATAAAGAACCAATCAAGGCCCAAAAGCCCACGTATCCATATGCCGCCAAGTCCAATAATTCTGATAAATTCAAAAGATGTAATCGTCTTGTAGATAGATAAAAACTGGATGTATGAACTGAGATATGATATTCATTGTTTTCTTATTCAATATGTTTTTCATATAATAAATTTCATGGTATCAGAGCGATCCCGATCTAGGGTTTCAAAAACTTTTTGAAATTCAATTCTCCTTTCTTTTAATTTCTCTGTCTCAATCCATATCTTATCTCAATAATCATAGCGGAAACTAAAGGCATAGATGTAATATCAATGATGCCAAAGGTTACATATTGGAAATTGAATAGTTCAAACTATCTTGATTGGAGTAAGACAATTAAATTGTATCTTTGAAGCATGGATAAGAATGATCATCTGATTAAGGATCCTCCTCAATTTAATTCTGAAGATAAAGATAACCAGAATTGGCTTAGAGATGATGCTCGTCTATTCTTACAAATTCAAAACTCTATAGAGACTGAAGTGATTGGATTAGTTAATCATTGTGAAACTGTTGAAGAATTGATGAAGTATTTAGAATTCTTGTATTCAAGCAAGGGAAACTTAATTAAGATGTATAATGTATGTCAGGCATTCTATAGAGCAGAGAAAAAGGATATGAATCTCATGAATTATTTCATGTCGTTTAAGCAAACATATGAAGAATTTAATCTTCTTCTACCAATGAGCACTGATGTTAAAGTCTAGCAGAGACAAAGAGAACATATGGCTATTATGAGTTTCTGGCAGGTCTTCCATCTGAGTATGATAGTGCTAAATCAAAGATTCTTGCAAACACTGATGTAACGTCTTTACATGAAGTGTGTTGCCGTCTCCTTAGAACTGAAATCACACCATCTCCTGATATGAATAATAGTGCACTTGTTAGCAGTCATAGAAAGAATACACCAAGTAATCAGATTGATGGTTGGAAGTATAATGCACAACCTAATGCACAACTCTTGAGACCATCAACACAAGCATGGAGAGCACCAAACTCAAACAAAATTTGCAAGTATTGTAAGAAAATAGGTCATTTGATATCTAAATGTAGGAAACTACAATACAAGACTCAGGGAAATAATAATACTAACTCAAAGACTGTATTAATGACATCAGAAGAGTTTGATAATTACACTAAATTCCAAAAGTCTATGCATAATACTTCATCAGAATTTACAACAACCTCAGCAGCAACTTCAGTGTCTTCTATAGCCAACATAAGCAAAGCTACTCCAAACTGGATAATTGACTCAGGAGCAACAGATCATATGATAGGTAATCAAAATCTGTTTACAAATCTGAAGGTAAATAGAACCTCTCACAAGGTCACTTTAGCTGATGGATCACAGTCTTTAGTTGAAGGAACAGGTGAAGTTACACCAAACACTTCTATAACTATGAAATCATTTTTATACTTACCCTCTCTAACATTCAATTTACTATCTGTAAGTCAGATCACTCAGAACCTCAATTGCAATATTACTTTCTTCCCTAATCATTGTGTGTTTCAGGATCTAGTGACAAATCAGATTATTGGTAGAGGAAGTGAGTATGGTGGATTATATACTCTTGATACTTTTTCTCTCAAACCTATCAAACCTACTGCTTGTCTAAGTACAGATCCAACATTCAAACTACATTGCCAATTAGGTCATCTGTCTCTTTCTCTGTTCAAACAGTTATGCCCTCAATTTAGCAGCTTATCTTCAATAAATTATGAAGCATGCCAGTATGCAAAACACCAGAGAAGCACTTCTTATCCTAGAGTTAATAAACGTGCAAGTAAACCATTCTCTTTAATTCATTCTGACATTTGGGGGCCATCATCAACTGTATCGAAACCTGGTTTTAGATATTTTGTAACATTTGTTGATGATTACACTCGTATAACATGGTTGTTTCTTATGAAATGTAGATCCAAATTTTTTTCTATCTTTTGCAAATTCAATACTGAAATCAAAACTCAATTCAACGCCTCTATACAAACTTTACGTAGTGATAATGCAAAAGAGTATGTGTCTACTGAATTTAACAACTATCCTGCACAAAATGGTATCCTACATGAAACTTCATGTGTTGACACTCCTTCACAAAATGGTGTAGCTGAGATAAAGAATAGACACTTGTTAGAAACTGCTAGGGCTCTATTGTTTCAAATGAATGTACCAAAGGTGTTTTGGGCTGATGCAGTTTCAACTGCATGTTTTCTTATCAATAGAATGCCATCAACTGTTCTTAACAATGAAATTCCTTATCACGTTCTTCAACCAGACAAAATTCTATTTCCAATCAAACCTAGAGTATTTGGATGCACATGTTTTGTTAGAGATGTTAATCAGTAGTTGAGTAAACTTGATCATAAGTCCTTAAAATGCATCTTTGTTGGATATTCAAGACTTCAAAAAGGATACAGATGTTCCAAGTCTACAAAAATATATTGTGTCAATTGATGTGAATTTTATGGAGGACATACCCTTTTATCAAGATAAAATACCTTCTACTCAAGAGGACAATGAAGAGTTCTTAGTATATTCTACTATACCTAGTGTAACCCCTCAGGTTGACAACACAGATGATACACATTAGAGTGAAGAAGATCCAAGTCTGAACCTACCTACTGCAATAAGAAAAGAGAAAAGACAGTGTATGCATCCTATCTCTTCTTTTGTGTCTTACAAGAAGTTACCACCTTCATCTCATGTCTTTATCTCCAATCTTGACTCTATGTCAATACCTAAATCTATAAAGGTAGCCATAGCCTCACCACAGTGGTGTGAAGCAATGACGGAAGAAATTAAAGCTCTAGAACAAAATAAAACCTGGAACTTAGTTAAGCTACCACCAAATAAAAAAGTAATAGGATGCAAGTGGGTTTATTCTATCAAAATGGATGCTGATGGAACAGTGGCAAGACTGAAGGCCCGGTTAGTAGCAAAAGGCTATGCTCAAACATATGGGATTGATTACTCTGAAACATTCTCACCCGTGACTAAGATGACTTCAATTAGACTCTTTATCTCCTTGGCAGCACAATATAAGTGGAAACTTCATCAACTTGATACAAAAATGCATTCTTACATGGGGATCTCTCTGAAGAGGTATTCATGGAGTAGCCACCTGGGTTTGTCGCTCAAGTGGAGGAAAGTATGGTGTGCCAGCTTAATAAGGCACTGTATGGACTTAAGCAAAGTCCAAGAGCATGGTTTGGCAAGTTTAGCTTGGCTATGGAAAGATTTGGTATTCAAAGAAGTAAAACTGATCATTCAGTTTTCCATAGGACATCTGACAAAGGTATTATATTGCTAGTAGTGTATGTAGATGACATTGTTATTACTTGTAGTGATGATAGTGGTATTTGTGCTCTCAAACTCTTTATTCAGACTCAGTTTCATACCAAAGACCTCGGGGAACTAAAATATTTCTTGGGTATTGAAATTATGAGAAATGAGGATGAAATATGTCTTTCCCAAAGAAAATATATACTTGATTTACTTAATGAAACACGGAAACTAGCTGTTAAACCATGTAGTACTCCTATGATGCCTAACCAGAGCTTAAGTGATGGCGGAGAGCTATTCAGCAATCCAAAGAGATATTGACGTCTAGTAGGCAAACTCAATTATCTATGTGTTGCTAGACCTGATATAGCTTATTTTGTTAGTGTAATTAGTCAATTTATGGAAAAACCTATGGTTCATCATTGCGCAGCACTAGAAAAAATTCTATGCTATCTCAAAGGCACAGTAGGTCAGGGTCTGGTATACACTAATAATGGACATATGGAAATTGAGAGCTTTAGTGACGCTGCTGGGCAGGCTCTAAGACAGACAGAAGATCAACATCTGGTTTCTGTGTATTTGTTGGAGGAAACTTGGTAGCATGGAAAAGCAAGAAACAAACTGTTGTATCTCCAAGTGCAGAATCGAAATATAGGGCAATGGAAAATGCATTGTGAAATTATGTGGATAACTCATTTAGTAAATGAAGTTGGACTAAATCTGAGGCTACCAGCAAAGTTATGGTGTGATAATCAAGCTGCAATTCATATTGCATCAAATCCTGTGTTTCATGAGAGAACTAAGCATATTGAGGTAGACTGTCATTTTATTAGAAAAAAAATACAATAAGGAATATTTGAGACTCGATTTATTAGAACTAGAGAGCAAATTGCAGACTTGTTTACAAAAGCACCGAATGGATCTTGTATTGAATACTTTTGTGGCAAGTTGGGAATGAAAAATTTATACTCTCCAATTTGAGGGGGAGTGTAATCTGGTACTATGTGAAGAATATAGCAAGGCACAATGTATCTAAAATCATATGGATGCACATTGAGGAATAAATGAAAGTTAGCAGCTGAGTCAAATGTATCAGAATGAATAATATAGCATCAGTTTGGATATTCAAGCATAAAGAACCAATCAAGGCCCAAAAGCCCACGTATCCATATGCCGCCAAGTCCAATAATTCTGATAAATTCAAAAGATGTAATCGTCTTGTAGATAGATAAAAACTGGATGGATGAACTGAGATATGATATTCATTGTTTTGTTATTCAATATGTTTTTCATATAATAAATTTCAATAGTTTATCTTACTATAGACATTATTATAATAGCGTATATTACTACATAATAGATAGTTCCATAGATCCTTAGAGGATAGTAATCCCAAACATCCTTTGAGTTACTTGTATTTCAGTGGATATTTAACTTGAATTGGATTTATTGATATAAGAATGTTAATCCTAACTTGAGTGTTTTATGTTTTGCTTTATGCTCAGGTTAGACTGAGTGTCAAAGCATTCGAGACTCACCTTTGGAGTTTGGAGCTTCGCTTGGAGATTCATCTATATTTATTCAACTTTCAGCTATTCAGTTGACTTCAGTGATATATTCAGATTTTGTTATTTAACTATTGTGTTGAGGCTTCTATGTATTCAAATATCTGTTGTAACTTATTTCAAACTCTGATGTTTATATAGTAGCTTCATGAACTATTATTTATCTGTTCCGCTGCTTATTGTTATATTACTCTATGTCTGTGATTCTGTGATTGATTCATTTACTGTATATGCTGAGTTTTGCCAAATATAAATTAACAATCTGATTTTTTGAGCAATTCAATTTCGACATGTGGGGATGTGAATGGCATGAAATATCAGGATATTACACACCTTTGTTGAGTATGACCAAAAACAACATAAGAAATATCTAGAAGAAACATAATAAATGTACAGTATGCTTATTCATTCGGTGATGATATAACCTACGTATAAACTTGTGTTGCTCTTCTAGGATAAATGATATGGAAATCTGTGTAGATAGTTGATGATCTCCACCTTTATGTATTGCCAGCTTATCTCTAAAAGAACTAGAGTTTAGTTTATCGAAAATCTCAGTAAGAAGGTGAGTGTACTTATATGAGATAAATCAAAACTGTAACCACTTCAAAATTATATATGCGATCTATGCTTTGAAAGAGGTTTTTGATCTATTCGAGATGTTGGAAACTATGCGGAGATTCTTAATCTGTTTTAGATGCTCAAATCCATGTAGAGATTCATGATTTGTTTGAGATGCTAGGATGCATTTGGGGATTCACGTTTTGTTCGACTTGTGACTCATGTTTTGGGATGTTGAATATCACTTCACCATCGGTAATAACCAAAATTATTGGTAGGATGCATAGCCAAGGGTTTTAGTTAACCTATAAGGTCCTGGCAACTCCATCTAATGTTACCTATAGATATGCATGTGAGAGTGATGCATTTGTTGTCACGTGTTCGGGCATGGACCAGCTATGTATTTCCTATAGTACATTCCCTAGAGATGTACATGCTCGTAAGGATATCTCTGATCCTTGTGGAGGAGGATCATTCTTGATGTTCTAAGGGCACCTCCATGGAAAACCTACACAATTGTGCGAATGCACCTTAGCGGTTTTTGATTATATACATATTTATTGTTGTGGTGCACATGCAACTCAGCTATTTCTTACTTATATTTTACACCCTAGATGTTATCTATTATATCACAATATGTACCTATTAGATGATTGGCTCTTTTGAGGGGAATACCAATCCGGTGATTCGGTTGGTCTCAAAAGATGTTGTTATATGTCATACATTTTTGTTGAGTTTATCACACCATACTTTTGTCTGACCCATGGTTTTATTTTTCCCTTGTTTCCGTGATTGCTCTTTTAAGCAGTCCGAGGAAAGCAGGTTTTCGTTAATGTTCATTGGAGCTCTTGGAGAGGTGCCAGAAGATTACGTACCATGGTATTTATTTCTACTGCATTACTTTATGTGTGTGTATTAGCAATTATAAAGACAGGCTATTATAACTGGTCAGGATGACGATAGCACTTAGGATAGTAACTCTGAAATGCTATACATATTAGAGTAACTCTATATACTATCTGTTTATATTATATGTTATAATTCCATTGTGAGATTTTGATGTTTTGGTTTTCCTCTTTCTTGTTCTTATTCTTTTCATCGTTTTATTTTACCCTAACAATCAGCCTTTCGGGCACTTGGATGCTCAACACATGAATACCGTTGATGTATTAGTGTTGACATTCGAAGGTCGAAAAGGGTGGTCGTTACAAGTAGGTATTAGAGCTAAAGTTTAACTGAGAACCTTGGCTTTAGTTGGGTATAACTTATTAAGGATAGGGTAATGGAATGCCCTAGCATGAGTTGGATGTATTATATATATATATATATATATATATATATATATATATATGAGAGGGTGTAACGACCTAGAATTTCAATCATTCGAATTTGAAATATTTAATTGATTTAAAATATTGAAAAATTAATTTTATAAGTTAAATAACTTATATTTCAAACATAGCGATTTAATTAATAATTAAATTGTTTAATTTAATAATTGGAATTGTTTAAATAATTGAATCTTGAATTTAGTATAAATGGAAAAGATTTCAAAAGATGATTTAAATCCTATTTGAAAATAGGGACTAAACTTTTAAATTTGATTTAAAAATTACTCGATTTAATTAATATGTAAAAATAGCTTTTGAGATACTGTCTTGGATTTTGACGAAACTAGTTTCATCTGATCCGTAATAGTGAATTATTATATATTGTCGAATTTTGTGGCGATTGGACGCATCGTTTGGTCATGCAAGTTCGAAACGCGTAGAAATTAGTTAAGGAAATTTTAATTAATATAGTTTGATTTTGAAAAGCTATCTTCTGAATATGATGGAATTGGCTTTCGATATATATTACATTGGTTCAGAATAAGGATATAACATATAGAACGTCAGGTGGCACACTTCATTTGGAGTTCGAAATTTTCATGGATGAATGGTGCTTTGGAAAATTTTCTATATAAAGGTCATCAACCATTCTTTATTTGCAAACCCTAGCCCTAAAATATTCTCAACCACCATTAAAATAAAACCATCCAATGACTATCAATGTTCGAAGCCTCTAAGGGCCGAAATAGCCTTGGACTTCAAATAAAGGAAATTGAGCGCGACGATACGAAACTAATCTATGATTGGATCGGCAAATCGTCAACCGAGGCGACAACAATTGCTCACGTTCATCGTCGATTTTTTTTGGGTTCGCTGGTTATGTTCGCACGTGTGGAGGCACGTGGTGGTGCGTGGCAGTAGACGGTGGCAGGATGGCATGGCAGCGCGAGAGGCAATTATCAGCGTACGTTTTGCAGGCGATCGAGTTTTGTTCAATAGAAAACGAATAGGGTCGCACACCAGGGAAACGTGATGCAGAGGGAAGAAGGTTTAAGTTTAAATTAATCTAATTATGTAATTTATAATTTTAATTATATCAAAGTTCATTAATCCATATTTAATTCGTACAAGGTCCATTTCGAGCGTGACAAGTTGCACTACGTTCGTATTAGCGAATACTACGTTATAAAGTTGGATTGGACGAATTCGAATCTCATACGAATTTTAGGTTAAATTGAACAATCATTCAGCTTTAATCCAAGACAGAGCACTTTGGCAATTTCTGCTAGTTAACTCACCTCTCCAACCTGCTTATATTTTTATATAAGTGGGAATAATTTCATTTATGCTAATTGTTGCTTGTTTGGATGATATACTATATATATATATATATATATATTAGTTGGTTTGGATAAATTCTCACCTATTGGAGCGGATGAGACATTATACGTTTCCGTGTAAGCGTGGACCCTTTGTATACGATCACGCCTCGAGGCGGTTGAGTTTTATATTATTTTATTATATGTTGTATTTAATGCATGAGGACATGTTTGGGGATCCAATAGGAATCCTTACACTGTTGATTTTATTTTTCATATATTTTGATATATGATGTGATGGATGTTGTATTTGATGACATGGGTTGTTTTTTCTTATTTAGTGCTATGGTAGCACTGTGCCATATTTTTTATATTGTGAAACACTATAAAATAGTGATTTTGATTTGAAATGATTTTTAAAGTGATTTTGAAAGTATATATGATTTGATAATTTTTAAATTATTAAAAGGATTGGATTTGTTCTTAAAGAAATAAAAGTGATGGTTTTATAAAAGTATAGTTTGTGAAATATTCTTAAGTAGAGATTTTTGATTAGGTTTTATAAAGGATAAAGTGATATTTTATAACTAAAGCAATAGATTTATAATTGGGATAGAAATACTTTGTAAATGGTTTCGAAATTGATTTGGTAAATGGATATGTTAATGGATTTTATAAAATAAATTAGATTTATGAAGTAATGGATTTATAAATGGAATTTTATAGTAAAGTGAGTTTTTATAAAAGAATGGTTTATAAATAGAATTTTATAAATAAAGGGATTTTATAAAATAGAAGTTCTATAAAATCGAAAGGAGATTTATAAACATAGTTTTATAACTTTGAAAATGATTTATGTTGAGATTTAAATATGGATTTTTATATTAAGTAAATCTATTCAAATTTTTAAGAGTTAAATAATCTTCTAAAAGAAAGGTATGAAAGTAATGTTTTCAATAAAGTTAATGGATTTATAAAGTAATTCATCTTTTTAAAATAATGTCAGAAAGTAATAATTCCAAATGGAATTTAAATGGTTTTGAAAAATGTTTTAAAATGTGATATGTATCGAAAACATAGATTTCAACATTTATTGTTGTAAAAGATGTTTTTGGGAAAATACGGAAGGCATGATCTATAACACTGTTGTTATAGTAAATGATTTCCGAAAGGAAATGTTTTATATAGTATACGAGATTTATACATATATAATTAATCGATACCCAGTATTAATATTTTGGGTTGTCCTAACAGTGTTTTATGCAACATTCGTTTTGACCCATTAAAGCACGTTATGGAAAATATGAAGCTCTCCTAAAATGATTTGTAAATATACTTATACCATTGATATAAGTATATAGAAATATTTTCTAAGTGTTGAAAACGAGGTGGTTTGTAAATATACTTATACCATTGAGATACGTATATGGAAATGTTTTCCAATATCGAACGATTGACATAGTTTTGGGAATATATCTTTTTAAAGATAAATTTGAAGTAAATGTTTGGAAATTGATTTAATTAATAAAAGATTAATTAAACAGGCCTAGGGACTACTTATATGCTAGATATTGTTTTTTTGCTTTGATAGTTAAATAACCGACAATCAAAATTTAGGCATTTTTGTTCCTTGACTTTATGTGGGAACTGATTAGTCGTGCACTTAGCATGAAGCCAACTGTGTAGGCTTGATTATCATTTGGATTAAAAATGTTGATTCATGAAGTTTAGACTGTCTATGGTACTCCAATCTACTAGGCATCCTTCTTGGTTGAAGGATAACAAGTTTAGAGTTGGAAACGTGAGAAGCCTACGAGACTTGGTTTCTGTATGAGGTTAAGAAACTCTTTATCATGTTGGTCTGGAAAGACTCGGGTTGGGTTTATCCAAGAATCACTTTAGATCAATGTATGCATTCAAAAGTGCAGGTTTATGATTATGATTTTGTGGATGGATATTTTCATGACACAGGGCTACTTGCCACTAGTCCCTCGGGGTGAAACTTACCATATCATATATGTATGGTGGCAGTAGTGCTTCGTCATGAAAATCTACGATATGGAAGGACCTCTTGCTACTAATTCTAGGGGTAACTCTTGACAGGATGTGGTAGGAGAGTGCCTTCGGTTTTTCTGTTCTTGGAAAACATGTATGGATGGATGTCTGACATTGCACTTTTGAAATCACAACATTGACTTTTATAAACGTACATCTATTTGGTGATGAAGAAGGCAACTTCTCTTAGCTTGACACCCTTTTCTAAGACGTACGAGCTCAAATGTTGTATGTTTGTGAAAGTCAATAGTGATTGAAGGAATGGCAATGTGGAAAGTGTGCTACTACCTTAGGCCTTAACCCTTAGTAATGGCTTAAACAGGGTACGCCATGAAGCAATGTGGTTCACAACCATTAGGATATGTTCATCACCTTTCTAGATAACCCTCTATATATCAGGTATGTGGTGTATGGTATGTGACGTTTTAGATAGGTCGATAACGATTGGGGTGGCGACATAGTCGGTTCTATCCAGGCCATGTATGAGTGCCAAATAGGCATAGGCCGGTCTCACTAGATGTGGAGGATTGTTTGTATGCCCTCGGTACATTCCTCCAGAGATGTATTGTACGGAAGGTAGTCCCTTACCTGCCATTGTATGGAATCCATTCTCCCTACGTGCCAGCTATTTTGTTTACAGAGCCTAACATATCGGAATTTAATATGGTAATAATTCGGCTAAAATTAATTATTATTTGTATGCTAGACACTAGTATAATATCACAGGATTTGCTATGAAATGTTTTGGCTATTGTAAGGTAAAAACCCGACTATATTTATGTGTAGGCATGGTCTTACGAGTTACCTTTGTTTTTGATAAAGAATTTTTTTTATAACTTTAATATAAATTTGAGATGTATTTTCTCATGCTGGTTTACTAGATTGATCCAGGCGTTCTTCCTTTTCAATGCTCGGGTCAAACCAAGCATATTTACAGATTCAGATTTGGATGCTTTGGAACTTCAGCCTTCAATTGATGAGTGGAAGATCTTTAGGTTGTATTCCACATATTTGTTTATTTTCCACTGCGTTGTTGTTTGAATTATTAACATTTGTAAGGACATATTATTATAACTATCTAGGTTGATGATTAATCATTTGATTGTTGTACTCTGATTGGTGTACGTATGTTAAAGATTATAGTTTCTTTTTTGTAAATCTCATTGATATTATATATATGTTGCTCCACTGCGATTGGTGATTGTTGTACTCTGATCGGTTTTCCGGCACTTGAATTTCCAACACGTGAATACCAAGGATGTATTACTGTCGATTTTCAAGGGTTGAGAATCCACGTTCGTCACATTTGGTATCAAAGCTTGGGTTAGCAATATACCTAGACTTTGATGGGTACTCATTTTAGGTAGGGTCAGTAGCACTCTCGGATGAGTTTGAGCGTATTATAGATATAAGCACGTATTTGTTAGTGATATCAAAAAGTTTTATATTGTGTTGGTTGATCAATTGAGTGGATTATGAGTTCCAGTGGACACGTCTAGTTAACGTTATCAATTGAGATCTCTAAACACTCAAACATAGCAATTTGACATAATATTATTTTGAATATGGTAAATGAAATAATTTTACCTAAATTATATTTTATATATAAAGGAAAAAATTTTCAAAAATTATTATAGTTATATACAGTTTGTTGGCTGTTAGTGGATGATGATATTTTATTATTATCATTTGTTGTTTGTGTTCTAATAAAAGTTATTATTATAATGTAATCAAAGATAAGTAATTAAAAATGGTTTTATATAACCAAAGTGAAATTATAAATAAGGAAAATTTATAAGTATGATTTGAAATACAAAGAAATTATTTATAATATGATTTCAAGATGATTTGAAAACAATAATAATTGGGTGTTTTGCTAAAAACATAAGAAACTAAATTTTATAACTTATAAATTTTGAGAATAGTAAGTTAAATAAATTAAAGTTAAGTTAAATAAAATGAAATTTGACTTAGGAAAAGTTAAATGAAAATGTAACTGAATTTAATTTGAAATAAATTAATGGAATGAATACTTGAGTTATAAAACGAAATTCAACTTAAGTGACAAAATGAATTACATTGAGCTAACGTAGTAAGTTAGTGAATGAAATATGTTTTGGAATGTTGTTTGTTAAAATTGAATGTGAACTGAGTTGTAAAGTAAAAATAAACATAGTTGTGTTGTATAAAATGTTTAAAATAAACTAAAATAAAGAATTTTATGGAATGGTTATTTAAGTGTTATTAGTATAAAAGAAATATACTATGTGAAGAATTAAAGTAAATGTAAACAAACGTGAATTAAATAAAAGTGAAGAATGAATATAAATGTAAATGAAATTGATAGTTAATGAATTGAAGGATAATAATTGAATGTAAGACAATTGAAATTATTAGAATGTAAATTATTGGAATGTAAATTAATGGAACTTAAATCAATTGAATGTAAGTAAATTGAGTGTAAATTAATTGTAAGTAAATGAAAGTTTAAATTAAAAGTTGACATTGGAAAATGAAAATTGAAATTGTTATGAATTAATATAATGGATATCATTTGTCCGATGATTTCTTTTGTTACATGTTCTTCATTTGCATATGGATATTGTATTAGTATATGTTACATGTTGATATTACATTTCCTATACTTGTTCTCATTGGTTATTGAGTACTCAGTAAGTGTGGATTGCGTATGCTTCGCATTTGGAGGTCGCTTTCGTGCTATTTTGATTATATATTATTGCTAATAAATATAAAAGGTACATATATTGGATTACATATCGTACTTTTACACTTTTTCCCTATGGGATGGTTCATCCTCGAAGATGAGATGTATATTTGTGATTATATATATATATATATATATATATATATTGTGATTTTTTACGAGCGAACCGCGTATAGGAGACGCTGGCGAAATTTTCTGTATATTTAAGACGTTAGAATTTTTTGAGATTTTGGAAAAATTATAGATAACTAAAATTTAGATTTTGGTTTTATAATTTGGAATGGTATTAATAAGTAACTATGAATTGATTTGAAAGACTTAGAAATTTTCTAATCCATTTTAACTAATTGTTTTTGAAAAATTATTGAGTTTGTGACATTCTTCTTACCTGGTAATTTTGGGGACAAAATTCTTTTAAGTGGGGGAGTCTATAACGATTCAGAATTTTGGTCATTCGAATTTGAAATATTTAATTGATTTCAAATATTAAAAAATTAGTTTTATAAGTTAAATAACTTATATATCAAATATAGCGATTTAATTGGTAATTAAATTGTTTAATTTACTAAGTTTAAATAATTGAATCTTGAATTAATATGAACGAAAATGTTTTCAAAAGTCGATTTAAATTCTACTTGAATAAGAATGAGGATAGTAATCTTTTAACTTTGATTTAAAAGTGATTTAAATTTGAATTTGTAAATTACTCGTTTTAATTAGCGTGTTAAAGTTGCTTTTGAGGCACTGTCTCAGATTTCGAGGAAACAAGTTTAATCGGATCCGTAATAGTGAATTATTGTATGTTGTCGAATTCTGTGGCGATCAGACATACCGTTTGGTCGTGCGAGTTCGAAATGCGTAGAAATTAATTAAGGAAATTTTAATTAACATAATTTGATTTTGAAAAGATATCTTCTAAATATGATGGAATTGGCTTTCGATATATATTCTATTGTGTTAAGAATAGAGGTATAACATATAGAATGTTTGGCGGCACACTTCGTTTGGAGTTTTAAATTTTCACGGATGAATAGTGCTTTGGATAATTTTCTATATAAAGGCCATCAACCTTTCTTCATTTGCAAGCCCTAACCCTAAACTATTCTCAACTGCCATTAAAATAAAACCATCCAGCGGCCATCAACGATCGAAGCCTCTATGGGCCGAATTACCCTTCGACTTAAACTACAGAAACATAGAGCGTGACGGTACGAAGCTAGTCTACGGTTGGATCGGCGAATCGTCGATCGAGGCGACAACAATTGGCTCGCATTCAACGTTAGTTTTTTGGGTTCGCTGGGTTCATTCGCATGCGTGGAGGCGCATGGCAATGGCAGGGCGGTAAGATGGTGGGAGAGGTGATATCGGTGTTCACAGGAGATCGAGTTTTGTTCGATAAAAAAAGAATAGGGTCGCGTGCTTGGAAAACATGATGTAGAGGGAAGAAAGGTTTAAGTTTAAATTAATTTAGTTATGTTAATTATTATTTTAATTGTATCAGAATTCGTTAATCCATATTTAATTCGTACCAAGTCCGTTTTGAGCGCGACAAGTTGCGTTGCATTTGTACCAGTGAGCTCTACACTATCGATTTGGATTGGATGAATTCGAAGCTAATAGGAATTTTGGGTTAAATTGAACGACCGTTCAATTTAATCCAAACGGGAGCGCTTTGGCGATTTATGCAATTTTTGCAAGTTAACTCACCTCTCCGGCCTGCTTGTATTTTTATATAAGTGGAAATAATTTTATTATGCTAATTGTTGCTTGTTTAGATAATATACTATATATATTAGTTGGTTTGGAGATATTGCTGCCTATTGGAGTGGATGAAAAATTATACATTCCCGTGTAAGAGCGAATGACCATTTGTATATGAATCCCGCCTCAGAAAGATTGATTTTTATATTATTTGATTATATGCTGCATTTGATGGAGGGGGACAGGTTGAAATGATCCAATAGAATTCCTCACATTGTTGATTTTATTTTTCATATATTTTGATATATGATGTGATGGATGCCGTATTCGATGACATAGATATTTTTTGCTTGTTTAGTAGTATGGTAGCACTACGCCATATTCTTAGTATTTTGAAATGCTATAAAATAGTAATATTGATTTGACTTGACTTTTAAAGTGATTTTGGAAGTATATATGATTTAATAAATTTTAAGTTATCAAAAGGATTGGATTTGTTTTTAAAGAAAAAGAAGTTATGAGTTTTGATGTTATAAAAGTATAGTTTGTGAAATATTTTTAAGTAGAGATTTTTGGATTAGTTTTTACAAAAGAATCTATATAAAGTGATATTTTGTAAATAAAGAAATAGATTTATAATTGGGAATTAGAAATATGTTGTAAATGGTTTTGAAATTGATTTGGTAAATGGATTAGTAAATGGATATTATAAAATAAATTAGATTTATAAAGAAATGGATCTATAAATGGATTTTAACAGTAAAGTGAGTTTTAATAAAAGAATGATTTATAAATATAATTTTATAAATAAAGAGATTTTATAAAATGGAAGTTTTATAAAATTGAAAGGAGATTTATAAACATAGTTTTATAAATTTGGAAATGATTTACATTGAGATTTATATATGGATTTTTATATGAAGGAAATATATTCAAGGTTTTAAGAGTTAAATATTCTTCTAAAAGAAAGCTTTGAAAGTAACGTTTTCGATAAAGCTAATGGATTTAAAAAGTAATTCGTTTTTTAAAGTAATGTTTGAAAGTAAT
This sequence comes from Allium cepa, assembly GCA_030765085.1. NCBI lineage: Eukaryota > Viridiplantae > Streptophyta > Magnoliopsida > Asparagales > Amaryllidaceae > Allium > Allium cepa. The sequence continues at coordinate 1,042,232,036 of CM060941.1, read as the reverse complement.
AATTCCAAATTTGAATGGTTTTGAAAAATGTTTTAAAATGTGATACTTATTGAAAACATAGATTTTAACATTTATTGTTGTAATAGATGTTTTCGAGAAAGTATGGAAGGTATGGATTATTACACTATTGTTATAGTAAATGATTTCCGTAATGAAATATTTTATATAGTATACGAGATTTTTATACATACATACATACATACATATATATAATTAACTGAATCCATATACTAATGTTCTGGGTTGTCATAACGATGTTTTATGCAACATTCGTTTTGATCCAATAAAGCATGATTTGAAAAATACGAAGCTTTCCTAAAATGATTTGCAAATATACTTATACCATTGATATAAGTGTATAGAGACATTTTCTAAGTGTTGAAAAAGAGATGGTTTGTGAATATACTTATACCATTGAGATTAGTATATGGAAATGTTTTCCAATATAAAACAATTGAAACAATTTTGAAATTATATCTTTCCAAAGATAAATTTGATGTAAATGTTTGGAAATTAGTTTAATTAATAAAATATTAATTAAACGGGCCTAGTGACTACTTATGTGCTAGATATTGTTTATTGCTTTGATAGTTAAATAACCGACTATCAAAATTTGGCCATTTTTGTCCCTTGACTTGATGTGGGAACTGATAAGTCGTGCACTTAGCACGAAGCCGACTGTGTAGGCTTGATTTTCTTTTGGATTAAGAATGTTGATTCGACTAGTGCGGAGTGTCTATTGTACTACGGTCTACCGGGCTTCCTTCTTGACCAATTGATAGCAAGTTTAGAGTTGGAATCGTGATAAGTCTACAAGACTTGGTTTCCATATGAGGTAAAGAAACTCTTTATCGTGTTGGTCCGAAGAGACCGGTGTCGGATTTATCCGAGAACCACTTCGGACCAATGTATGCGTTCAAAAGTGCAGGTTTATGATTATGATTTTAAAGACGGAGATCTTCATGATGCAGGGCTACTTGCCACTAGTCCATCGGGGTGAAATTTACAATATCATATATGTATGCTGACAGTAGTGCTTCGTCATGGAAATATACAATATGCAAGGACTTCTCGCTACTAAGTCTAGGGATAACTTTCGACAGAATTTGATAGGAGAGTGTCTTCGCTTTGTCCTTTTCCTGGACAACTTGTATCGGTGGATGTCTGACATTGCATTTTTGAAATCACAACATTGACTTTTATGAACGTATATCTATTTGGTGGCGAAAAAGGCAACTTCCTACTAAGCTTAACACCCATCTATGAAACGTACAAACTTAGAGGTAGAGTGTTTGTAAAATTCAACAGTGGTTGAAGGAATGGTAATGTGGCATTTGAAGTGGATACGTGTTATGTTAAAAGTAATCACTACCTTAGGCCTTAACCCTCGGTAATGGCTTAAACAGGGTACCTCGCGAGGCTATATGGTTCGCAACCATTAGGATATGTTCATAACCTTTCTAGATAATCCTTTATATGTCGAGTATATGGTGTATGCTACGAGATGTCTGAGATAGGTCAAAAACGATTAGGGTGATGACATATTCAGTTCTATCCAGGCCATATATGAGTGCCAAATAGGGATACACCGGTCTCTCTAGATGCGGATGATTGTTTCTGTATCCTCAGTATCCTCTAGAGATGTACTGTATGGAAGGTAGTCCCTTACCTGCCATTGTATGGAATCCATTATCCCTACATTCTTGCCATTTTGTTTGTAGAGCCTAACATCCAGAATATAATATGGTAACAATTTCGGCTAAGATTAATTATTATTTGTATACTAGACACTAGTATAATATCATAGGATTGGATATGAAATGCTTTGGTTATCATTAGATAAAAACTCTTCCATCTTTATGTGTGGGCGTGATCCTACGAGATACCTTTGTTTTTTATAAAGAAAGTTTTCAGGTCGTATTCGACGTAAATGTTTATTTTCCGCTGCATTGTTTTTTAAATTATCAGCATTTATGAAGACAGGTTATTATAACTATCCAGGCTAATGATTGATGATTTGATTGTTGTACTTTGATTGATGTATGTATATTAAAGATTACAGTTTCTCTTTTGTAAAGCTCGTTGATATTATATATATATATGTCGTTCCGCTGCGATTGTGAGATTCTGTGTTTGTTTTTAGTTTCTCTTTCTTCTTCTTCTTCATCTATTCTCTTCTTCTCTCTTATTTCTTTCCGAAGATTGGTTTTTGGGCACTTGAATTTCCGGCACATGAATACTAAGGATGTATTAATGTCGCTTTTCGTGGGTTGAAAATCCTCGTTCGTCATAAAAGGTATATGCATATTTTATATATTAGTAATATATAAGTATAGGTTGATGTGTAGTCTGATTTATGTAGGGATTAATCATGTTTATTGTTATCCCTCATTTATTAGTTTAGTCATGCTTAGTCAGTTTATGAGTACATGTTGCTTTATAAGTAGTTTACTTTTTCACTACATGGGTTGAGTAGATAGTAATTATGGGGACATTAAAACAGACACCTTGTGAATTAAGTTTCACAATTTGACTACAAGGTGTTGGATGATAATATTGGATTTAAAAGTTAACTCTAATAAAGGATGTTTATTATAATATTAAAGAAAGGTAAGCTAGTTTGGAATAATTATTTTTGATAAGGTTTTATATAAGAAAGTGACTTTTTTTATAAATATGGTTTATAAAGTATGGTTTATAAATAAAAAAATTAAATGGGGAATTTGAGAAGGGGGAATTAATTTAAAGGATAAAAATTCGTGTATTTTTGGCCACAAGGACACGATCTCAATATTTTAACCATAAGGACAAACATTCATCTAAAATTTATTCAAAAGGACAAACATTCTTTCAAAATTATTCATAAGGACAAACATTCTTTCAAAACTGCTACTGAACTAAAAAATGATACCTAAAAACTGCTACCGGTAACTACAAACTGATACTTAAAAATGCTATCAATAACTAAAAACTGATACCTAAAGAAAGTTGTCCTTCAGGCTAAAATAATAAAGGTCTGTCCTTGAGGCTAAAATGCTGAAAATTTTTGTCCTTCGGAATAATTTCCTGATTTGAAAACTTAAAATCATGGTGTTTTGATAATTGTTTTTTGAGATTTTTTTGAGAAATTATAATAGTATTATTTAAAATTATTTATGAATAAAAATATTTTAAAAAGGACTTTGAAGGAGTTAGAAAGTATTGAACTCATTTATGTCGTTGTAAAATAATTCTGGTGAAGGCTGCAACATTATCGACGTTCACTTTCGAGTTTCTAAATGGGGAATGCTATCATAGTAGTTTGCTACAGGTTGTTTTGGTAAAATAGATTATGACTTCATTTTCTAAAGTACAATGTGATATACAAAAGTTATAAGTATATATTATTATTTTAAAATGATTTGAAATGAAACCAGCGTTTAGCTCTAATATTTTGTGTTAAGTTATTTTATGGATGCATGTATCCTATGCATTAGGACAGTTTGGTTTATGCACCATGTTAATAAAATGGAATCTTCGACAATTTTGGATAGTCAAAAACTTTCGAATTGATATAGAAATTGACGCTGGGTATTTTTTAAAAAATATAAAAGATGAGTTTTTTAACTCTTAAATCAAGAAGATAATAAGTTAAAACATGTTTAAAAATTTATTGAACGTTCTTTTTAAGTAAAAAGTATAGGATATTGTATATATACTCTTAGGATGTCGTAGAGTATTATGTTATGGAATGGTTTTTAAAAAAAATAAATAAGACCTGTCTTCATAAAATGGTTGAAAAGGTAAATAAAGTTGTATGAAATGTTTCATAAATGATTTTAATATTAAATGAAAAATAATTTATGTAAAACTAAATGTGAATTAAAAAGTAATTGATGTTGTGTAGAAACCATTGGAATAAAGTACGTAAGTTATACATGGATCATTTTATTTACATGACTGTTCTTGGTCTAGGATTCGAGTATATGGTTTCAAGGTGATTTACACCAATCCGAACAAGGATTTTTCGTTAGATTCTTGATGGGGAACACTTGATACAGATTCTTGATATGATTCTAAAGTTTTCTAGCATGGTATATGGCTATGTAAGGAGAACAGAGGTTTTTAATCAATAAACTTGATCGGAGTCTACAATAAAGAGGTCAAGTGATCTATACTAGTTTGGAAGTGAAATCTATGTGATCGATCAAGTGATCGGATTGATATCGAATAAAAATGGTTCATGTACATCGTATGGGTTTAACGACCTAGAATTTGACCACTTTAAAATATACTATTTAAACTGATTTTAAATGTAAAATGAGTAAGGTTATATGTCTCACATAATATTAGATAGGATTTGAAAAGAGAAATACACAAAAATAGTAATATTTGGCTATATCAACAAAAGTGACAAAATGCTGATTTTAGAAAAGTAAGTTTCAATGCCTAAATAAATTATTTTAATTTATTTATGAGTGTTTATATTTTTAAATAACATTATAAAAATTTATTTTTAAATTAGGTTTACATAAATAAGTAGTTTAACTAAAACGTCAAAATGTGACCGTAAAACATTTTGTCGAAAATCAACGTTATGTTGATTAAAAGTAGTCGTAACGTTGTCGCACCTTTATTTTCATATATAGTAATATATATTCAGATGTTTAACTATTTATTGATTCATTAATCAAGTTTACTTTTACTAAACATACTTAGAAAATTCTAGAATATAATTAAGAAAAAGTAAGCACAAAAAGACAAACATATCATTTCAAAGCAAAAAAGTAACCATCAAAACAAACCAAACAGAATTATTATATTCTTTACTTAATACTTAAGTGAAAATGACATAAATTAGTGATTTGAAATGTGATGTTAAATGTTGAAAAATAAGATTGCTTAAAATGTAAGTACGAATATTTTGGTCTTTTTACAAAATATTATTTTAATTCAAAACTTTATCTATAAATAAGCATCCACTTTCTCACTTTTTTTCACTTCTTCTTCTTATTCTTTTTTTTTCAAGCTTTTCTTCCACTCTCTAATGGCTTTTTCTCTTCTCTTTCCTTACTACTTTTCTTAAAATCAATTCAACTTCAAACACCACCAAACTTTTCCAAAGACCTTAGAATACCATTAAAACATGGTTTAGCATATAAGAATTAAAGAAATGATGGAGGAAGCGGTGGAATACGGCAAGGCTGAACCATATGGAGGAGAAGGAAGCAAGTTGGAAAGCTCCAGAGCAAGAAAAAGAGAAGGAAGTGCTACTGGAATTAAAAGGAAAGTCTACGAAAAAGTTTGGTGGAGTGGAACTAATCGTGAGTACTAAAATTTTAGTTTTATTTTAATAAAACTTAAGTTGGTAATACACATGTTAAATTAGGAATTAATATGTTGAATATTGGTTGATATTATGATTGATTATATGTTTGTGATATGGATGATAATTTGGTTCGATAAATGATAAGATAAATGGTTAGTAAGCATAGTAAATTAAATGAGAACTAAATCCATACAAATGTGTGTATGGAAATTATTTAGCCTCTTAAAGATTTCCAAAAATATCTGAAAAGATCGAAAATGATATTATAATAATATAATATTGTAATATGAAATGAAATGAAAAATGAGTTTGTAATGATAAAAATATTGTTTTAAATAAGTTAAAATAGTTTAAGTGTGATTTAAAACAAATTTAAAGTGTTTCAGACATTCACAAAATTGGTCAAAATCGAGCTCGTCGCGTAGCGGTAGTTCGTAAATTTTGACCCATAACTTCAAATTAATGTACAGAATGATTTATAAGTCAGACTTCTTCGAAATAAAATTCTTTGGTCCACAATGATAATAGTTTTCAAAGAAAGAAAGAAAATCAAGATTTCATTAAGTAGATTTTGAAATATGTCCAAAACAATTTTCTAAAAACATTGCGATTTTGCAGTTCGAAATCCGAAAGAGGATTTCTTTATAAATGAATGATTAAAGATATGAAATAAATTTGACGAATCTATTAAAATGGTTTAAAAGAGATATGGAATGGAAAATATGAATTTTCAAATATTAAAAAGTTGTTTAAATCAAATAAGCTTATATTGCACTTTCCACAGCACTTTTATGCTGCAAATTCTATAACCTTTTGAATATAGTTTTAAACTTAACAATTTTTTCCTATATATTTTGTTAATAATTTTAAAAGAATTATTAAGTATTTTAACGGTGAATTGAAAGTTTTAATTAGAGTTTGAATAAATGGTTAAGAGGAATTTTTTATACCACTTAAACAAAATGTAAAGAATATTGAATGTATTAACAAACTGAGCACGTAGAAATGACTAGTACATTTGTCCCGCCTGTGAGATCTGGAAAGACTAAACAAGGTGTTTAACTAAGGTTAGGGATTGAGCAAGCAGTGCCCTAAACTTACATGGCCTATGTTTTCTCTTTTTAGGCGAGGGGTGGAATAGATCGAAAGGAAAGCCCAAATGCTCTAAAAGATCATATTTAAGTTTTTTCCAAGATAAAAGAAAAGAAACAAATTATTTAAATGTTAATTAACCACTTAACATATTTTTATCGATGATTAGTGCGAAGGAACCGGGATCAGATTTGCATGATTCCCATCCGATGAACCGGGATTAGATTTGGGTGATTCATATTCGAAAATCACTTCAAACTAATTTTCGAAACCCCATATGAACTTTACATCTTTTTATCGAATATTGGTACGAAGGAATCGAGATTGGATTTGGGTGATTCCTATCCCAAAAAACCGAGATCGGATTTGGGTTATTCCTATCCGAAAACCCCATTAAACTAATTTTCAAAACAAAATGTATTGAAGACAAAGATCTTCATGATGTAGGATTTATTGCCATTAGTTCCTGGAGGTGAAATTTACCATATCTAAGGTGGCGGTTGTGCTCTATTATGAAAATCTTCGATTTGCAAGAATATGATTTGAAGTTAAGAAGGAAATCTTTGATTAAGATTTAATAAATGATTTGAGAATATTTTCCCTAAGTTAAAAGTTATAACTTGAATATAGAAAATATTTGATTAAGATTTAATGAATGATTAGGGAATATTTTCCCTAAGTTAAAAATTATAACTTGAATATAAGAAATTTTTGATTAAGTTTTAATGAATAATTTGGAAATCTTTTCCTAAGTAAATGAGAAAATGATTAGGATTTATTCCGAGATTTAAGAAATGATTAAATAAACCGAATGATTTAATGAATGAGGCTTAATGATTCCATACACTCTTGAAAAGAAAATGAAATAAATTGAAAAGAGTATATCTAAGAAAGATATTTGATTTAAATAAAAGATGAAGTAGTTAATTGATGATTGATATCCACCTATGAACTAAACATATTTTTATCGATAATTGGTTTCGAAGGAACCGGAGTCGGATTTGGGTAATTCCTATCCGATAACTACTTCGAACTAATGTATACATTCGAAAGTGAAGACTTTTAACATGCTCTGGGATGCTCCCATTATAGAGTTATTTATAGCAGTGGTGTCCTCGCAGTGGAGATTTTTTCAGATTGCAAGGGCTTCTCACCTAGTAATGGCCGAGGAAAGTGCCTTCGGTTTCGTTCAGTCCTAGAACGATCTTGTATAGATGAATTTCTGACATTACATTTCTAAGACATATGGTTTGACTTTTACAAAAATGTACATCTACTTGGTGGTGGAGAAGGCAACTTCTCTTAGTTTAACAACCTTCTCTGAGACATACGAGCTCAGAGGTTGTATGCTTGTGGGAGTCAAATAGTGATCAAAGGAATGACAATGTGGCATTCAAAGTGGAATCTGTTATGATCAAAGCATGGTTTTGCATGAAAAGCATAGCTTTGAAGAAATTAAGCGTATCCTCACTAGCCTCACATCTTGGAAGATGATATGGAATACTACGCGGTCTGACAGACATTCGAAATAAGTGAGTATATATGGTGGTGTCCAGTACGTTGGGCGCTTTGGAGGATACGTCCCTCAAGGCATTTATTGCGTCCATTTTGATAAAGTGGTCAGCTTGAGAGAAGCAGGGAGCTACCGGTTATCAGTGGCAGTATAGCAATTACAGTTCCAAGTGACTAGTTTGAGAAAAACGATTAAGGCACCGTGGGGACTATGTTTGTTATGCGTGGATCGAAGAAAAGGCCACTAGTTTCCTATCATGCTAGAAATCCAATCCCAATACGAGATTTACGGTTTTGATTGTAGCCCTAAAATAACTGTAATGACTTGCAAACATTTCAGCTACCCTCTTTGGGTATCATATATTATATTCGGTATATTTTGTTGATCCAGTCCGGATATATTTCCTTAGACTTAGTCTGGGTATTGATACCTTATTTGAATAAGTTTATTTGAAAAGTGTTTCAAACGATTGTCATTAAAAATAATATCAAGTGTATTTTGGTATAAAGTATTTTGGTTATCATAAGGTAAAAACATGTCCGTGTTTATGTGTTGGCGTGGTCTTATGAGACATCCTTCTTAAAGGTTTTGATAACAACGCCATGATTTATACATTTAAAATTTTGAGTATCTCACGCTGGTTTATCAAGCTAAATCTGGGTACTTTTAATACTCGAGTCAGAGTAGTTTCTGGTCGAGTTGAAAACGGTTGGAGTTTCCATAGGAGAGTTGGAGTTCTTCATCATTGTATGGACGTATTCTATTATTCACTACATCTATTTCATTTGTTTTAGTTTGACGTTTGTCAGCAATTGTAAGGACAAATGTTTATAACTGTCCAAGTTGAATTTAGATTAGAATCTGATATATGATTTAAAAGTTTTCCACTGTAAAGATATTTGTTAAATATTATAGATTATTCCATTTGCGTGAGATTCTACTCTATCTACTTTCTCCATTACCCTTCATGTTCCGTCTTTTCATGCAACTTGAGATGAACATGTATGATTTATTGTCGATTCAAATGGTATGGAAAAACGGGCCATTACAGTGGGCTTTGATATAGTTGAAAGCTACATTTTCTAGTGATTGTGAATACTGTTAAGTATAGTTATGTGATTGTCTCTTTTGGTAACTTGTGTTAGAATTTCGAGGCGAAATATTCTATGTGGGGGAGAATGTAACAACCTGAAATTTTGAACACTTCATATTTAAGTATTTAAATATTCGATTTAATATGAATAAATATGATTTTTTAACTTTATTAACCCTCTTTTAAGTAATAACTAATGATAAATTTTTTAAATTTGTTTACAAAAATAAATAGTTCGAAGAAAAATCGATAATGTGACCGAAAATCGACTTATCGATAAACGACTTTTTATTTATAAAAGTTGTTCAAACTATTTAACACTTGTATATCACCATATGAAGACATTTACAACCATTTAATTTCACTTTTGTTAATGAAATAAATTAACTAAAACTAAGAATAAACTAAGAGGACGAAGACCTTAATTTAAGTCATGATTTAAGGCTTAAAAAGGGGAGAGAATAAAAGAGAGGAAGGTGGGTGGAAGGATCCTCTTTTGGCTAGCCATGAAGGGTATTTGTGGTCATTTTCCATATCCCCTAGCTTCAATATACACATAGGCAACTTCAATCTAGAATCATTTTTAGTTTTTGCAAAATAAAAACAACCTCTCTTCATCCCTCTCTCTTTATAAACCCTAAATGAAAATAAATCCAAATCAACTCCAACTCTTACTAAACTCAAGCATAAGCCTTAGGATAACATAAAAACACCTCTGATCTACTCAAACCTTCAAGAAGTGAAGCACAACTCCCTTAGAAGCTAGAGCCATGAGCAAGTAAGGAGGAGCGGAGGCATGGCCAAAAGCATGAAGGTGAAGGTAGGAAGAATGGGTGCTTGCAAGGTTGTGGTAGGCTTGTGACTATTTTTGGAATGATTATGAGTGAGTTATCTCACCATATAAATGAATTTGAAGTTTATATTATTGTCGTTTAAACTATATTTATGTTGGTTGAATTATTTTTGTGACAATTATTTGATTTTTCTTTGGAAAGCAAATAACGTATGTAATTAATTATGTTTGGGCTTGTATGACTTCTATGGCTTGTTGGATATCCTTGAAACAAAGCATATAAGGTTTAGCAGCTGATTGATTTGAATCTGACTTTATTTAGTTATGGTTTTATAGCGATAGTCGCTATAAACGCACTTTGGAAATGCCTTATCTTCGGCATTTTCTATGAATTTTTCGTAGGAAGATCCTTAAGGGCTCTCACTAAAGTTATAATTTATTATGTGTTTATTATTTGCTGTAAAAAACTTGGATTTTATGAAGTTTGATAGCTTGTTGAAAATCGACGAAACATTAAACTGTGTAAAACTATAAATTTCTGAACCTGTTATAACACTCAAAGATGCCACTTTTAAAACACTGCTGTTTATGTTCTTAACTTTAAATGCATCAAAATTACTTCAAACTTAAGTATTTTTCTCCAATCTTTTTACAAGTCTTTTCTAACATATATAAAATTATTTTAAAAGTTGTTTGGAATTTTTATATATTTTTCATAATTAACAATGATTTTTTGTAGTAGAATGTTTGCTTTAAATAATGAATATAGGTTCTTTTTAGTTTTTAAATAAATTATAAAATATGTGTCTTTAATTGATATTTTTAGTAAGTGTCTTAAACCATATTATAAGTATTCTTAAGTATTTTTAAGTATATATAGTTTTTATAAAATTTGTTAAATATTTTATTAAAGCAAATATAAGGTTATGCAATATAATATCTTTTTAAATTATTTTATTATTAAATATTTTAGTTTATAAATAAATTAGTAGACGCGCGCACACACATATATATACAATTCTTAAAATGTTTTTAAACTATAAGCCCATGTTTTACAAAGTAGTTTAAAAGTGCATAGAGGCTTAAGCGTATGTGTATGTTTAACTTGTTTATGGAAATTCATTAATACAACACTTGACACAAAAAGCCGAGTAAGGCAGACTTTTCTATTTATGAGAATTAAGATTGATGTTCGAGTAGGGATGGAGGCGATAGTGCTCTAACTTACTGGCTTCACTCTTGACCGAGGAATAGTTAAGTTAGAATGTCGAAAACATGTTAAGTAAACGAACCCTGACTTCTATAAGCGAACGTTTTTAGGATTAGAAAACCAATTAATCTACTATCTAACTTGACTAAATAATATAAGCAAATGGATTTAGGTTGTAGTAAACAATGTTTAAGTAACTTTTGTTTTAACCCTTATTGAATATTATTAAAATTATAATTAGGAATATAGCTAAGATTATAATTATAATAATTAGGAGTATAATTAAAATTATAATTAGGAATATAATTAGGATTATAATTAGGGAAAGAATCGGGACTTTAATAAAAAATAGTTTAAGGTTAATTACAAGTGAATAGTTTTAGGTTTGTTTGACAATGTTTAAGTAATGCTTGCCTTAAACCCTTATAAATCTAACTAGATCTTTAAAAGTTTTTTTAAAAGATAACTAGTTAAAGTATGAAATGTTTTGGTTATTGTGACAATGTTTAAGTAACACTTGCCTTAAACCCATATAAATGTAATTAGATCTTTATAAGAGATTTTTTAAGATAAATGTTTTAAGTATGAAATGTTTGAGGTTGTTGTGATAACTTTTAAGTAACACTTATCTTAAATCCTTGTAAATATAATTAGATCTTTAGAAGAGATTTTTAAATATAAATGCTTAAAATATGAAATATATTGGGTTGTTGTGACAATATTTAGTTAACACTTGTTTTAAACTCTTATAAATGTAATTAACGTTGTGGGCATTTTCACCCACTACATAATGAATATGTGGAGTCAGGGGCAAAATCATCGTTGCTCTGGAATAGACTAAAACTAGTTTGGAGGCATTCTTGAGATCAAGATATCGACATAGGTCGAAACCGCATCTCAATTCGATCTGCGGATTGAGAGATATGATCATCTTAAGGTTTTCCCGCCACCGTCTCGTGGGGCCAATACTTAGACGCTCTACTGCAATTCAAGGTCGACAGTCCAATAGCAAGCCAGGATCCTCAAAGTGTGATGACCGAACCAAAACTTTGGTTCGGCACTTGCTTGGAGATGGGGCATGAAAATCTCGAGTCCACTTAGAGTCGGCGCGACGACCGAACCAAAAACTTGGTTTAGCCCTTGCTTGGAGTCGGGCCTTGAAAATCTAGAGTCTGCTTGGTTTCGGTTGGATTATCGAACTAAAACTTTAATTTGGCCCTTTCTTGGATTCGAGGCTTGAAAATCTCGAGTTTACTTCGAGTTGGCCCAATGATTGAACCAAAACATTGGTTCGACGCTTACTTGGAGTCGGGCCTTGAAAATCTGGAGTCTGCTTGGAGTCGGTTGGATTAGCGAATTAAATCTTTTGTTTCGCGCTTTCTTGGAGTCGGGGATAGAAAATCACGAGTCTGCTTGGAGTCCGCGCGATGACCGAACCAAAACTTTTGTTCGGCGCTTGCCTGGAGTCAGGCTTTGAAAATCTAGAGTCAGCTTGGAGTCAGTTAGATTACCAAACCAAAACTTTGTGTTGGATCATAAGTTTTGATTGCTAACAAAACACAACAATTCACGAATCTACGATTACGATAACATCCAGACTCATCGGCTCAATATATGGTTTGTATAGTTATATATTTTAACAAGAGTCATCAAATATGTATGTAAAGTCTAGTTAAGTGCTTTGTTAAAATCTTTCCTCAAGAATCATCATTCACATTCAAATAAACTTGCATGCATATTTTAATCAAAATCAAGTTTTCAAAAAATGCGTGGAGTGGGAATCGAACCCAGGTCACTAGTTTAAAAGGCAAGTACTCAAACTAAATGAGGTACTATAGTTTTTGCATAACAATAGAATTCAGTCAACTGAATACAGTCAGTCAGTCGACTGAATCTGTGCATTTTAACATATATGTGCATGTTCTTAAATTCAATCGACTGAATGAACTGAGCCAGTCAACTGAATTCTGCAACGGTAATTTTTTATGAAAAGACACTTCCTTTTTGAATAGCCTTCTTCCTCCCCAAGGGTTGCAACCGTTGTTATTCGCAGAGATCTCTTCGCCAGCAATTTCAACTCCTTAACTACTATATATATGCATGAATTTCAAGATCAAATCACTTCACTTACTTTCTTATACTTGAATCATATTTTCTGAATTAACTACTCTCTTGAATTCATACATTCATTGCTTACGTATTCATTTCCATATTCTTCAAGCAATTTGAAACTTCCTAATCTTCATGTACACACAACTACACACATCATACTTGAGGAAAAGATTATAGGAAGGGTGTACTACAAGTGGCAAATCCGTGTTATTAGAACACACAAGGTCAAAACATTCTTTTGTATTTTTTGAAGTCATATTTCACTGCTCAGACGTGTGAAGTCCTCTTCGGCTGTTAAGGCAAAATCTTGTTCTGCTGCTCAGGTCCCTATTCAGCTGCTCAGGGGTTGAATAGACCTGTTCCTCCGGGTTAAGTGAGGGTTGTTATTTTATTGAAATTCCAGAAGGAGTCTGGGACTGGACGTAGGACGGAGCTCCGAACCAGTATAAAAATCTCTGGTGTTATTTTTATTATACTATATTTATATTCCACACTACTAGCTATATAGCTATCATCATTATACTCTGCATTATTGTTATCCATGTTACACGATCTTCAGCGAACTTTAATTTGGTGTCAGAGCCTAGAATTCTATCGATCATCACAACATCATAGAATAATGGCAAGAAAACGATCTAGTCAAAATACAACATGCAAAATCCCTGTCAAAGCCACCAGTGAGGACTACAAAAAGGTACTTTTTAATTTATAAATTTCAGTAAAAGATAACAATGAATTATTTAGTAGAAGCAATAAGATTTCAAAGCTTAAATTTCTTATTTTAGAAATGATGAAATTAATCAAACTTGAAAATGAGAAATTGAAAATTGTGAAATTATATTTAGAAAATCAACAGGGTGTATTGAAAATTAGTTTCGAGGCTCTAAAAGATTTTCTAGACGAACAAAATACTATGTTTGAAAAAAAAAGAATTTTTTTCAAAAGAAATTAAGGATTTGAAAAGACAAAATGATTTATTACAATCATCTTTAGATAATTCAGAATCTCGAATTTTTCTTCTCGAAAATGAGAACTGTAAGTTAAAAAAGAGAATTCTGAATTAAACAAGCAAATTGATATTTTGAAAATAATGATACTTCTTTTAAAAATAATAATCGTGACTTTAAAGCTAAATTTAATAAACTTAGCACCGAAGTCACAAAATTTAATAAAGATCAAAACGGTTTAAACACAATTTTATCTAGTACTAGATCTTTATATGATAAAAGTGGTTTAGGATATAATAAAAATGATCGTAGAAATAGCACCGGATACGCTTTCATGTATAGTAAATATGTTAGTACTAGTAGTAGATTACGAGTAAAGTCTAAATCCAATTTTTATAGAAATTCAAATGCTGTTATGACCAATAATGTTTATAATTTCTCTAGAAGTACAAAATCAGTGACGGGAAATACGGATAAAAATTATCTAAATATTTGGGTTCCTATTAATTGGAAAAATAGAGAAAAATACATTGATGGTTATTTTGATATGGTAGTTAATAATAAAAATTATATTAATAAAGGTTCAATCACACCCAAATGGGTATGGTTTCCTAAAAATTAGGAAATTATAAAACCTTGGGTATCGCATGCTTTAAATGTTAATTTTTTTCTAATACCTTATACCATAAGTAGTAGTTATTTTGTTTTATATTGTTCTATGTTAACACTTAAGTGAAATATAATTTATATCATCTTATAAACTCCCCTTTTTGTCGATGATAAAGGGGGAGAAAGATATTGCTCTAACACTATTTGCATGAATAAACCATGCAAGCACAAATTCAGAGGGAGAAATCCATAGTACAATTACAGGAATATATTTAGCGAGAGAGATAAGATCAACAAAGCTTGTCAAAGATCGTTCGTAGCAAATGAAATTGTCATTATCAAAAAGGGGGAGAATGTTGGAACATTGGTTTTGATTGCCGACAAAACAAAATAGTTCACTAATCTATGACTACGATAACATCCAGACTCATCGCCTCAATATATGGTTTGTATAGTTATATATTTTAACAAGAGTCATCAAATGTGTATATAAAGTCTAGTTTAGTGCTTTGTTAAAATCTTTCCTCAAGAATCATTATTCACATTCAAATAAACTTGCATGCATATTTTAATCAAAATAAAGTTTTCAAAAAATGCATGGAGTGTGAATCAAACCCGGGTCACTAGTTTAGAAGGCAAGTACTCTAACCAAATGAGCTACTGTTTTTGCATAACAATAGAATTCGGTTGACCAAATACAAGCAATCAGTTGATTGAATCTGTGCATTTTAACATATATGTGCATGTTCTTAAATTCAGTCAATTGAATGACCTGAGTCAGTCGACTAAATTCTGCAACAGTCATTTTTTGTGAAAAGATACTTCCTTTTTGAATAGCCATCTTCCTCCCAAAGGGTTGCAGCCATTGCTATTCGTAGAGACCTCATCACCAGCAGTTGCAACTCCTTAACTACTATATATATGCTTGAATTTCAAGACCAAATCACTTCACTTATTGCTTATACTTGAATCATGTTTTCTAAATTAACTACTCTCTTGAATTCATACATTCATTGCTTACGTATTCATTTTCATATTGTTCAAGCAATTTGAAACTTCCTAATCTTCATATACACACAACTAACACATCATATTTGAGGAAAAGATTGTAGGAAGGGTGTACTACAAGTGACAAATCCGTGTTATTAGAACACACAAGGTCAAAACAATCTTTTGTATTTGTTGAAGTCCTGTTCTGCTACTTAGGCGTGTGAAGTCCTCTTCGCTTGCTGATGCAAAATTCTGTTCTGCTGCTCAGGTCCCTGTTCCTCTGCTCAGGGGTTGTATAGACATGTTCCTTCGGGTTAAGTGAGGGTTGTTGTTTTAGTGAAATTTCAGAAGGAGTCTGGGACTCGACGTAGGACGGAGCTCCGAACCAGTATAAAAATCTCTAGTGTTATTTTTATTATATTGCATTTACATTCCGCACTATTAACTATATTGCTATCATCATTATACTCTGCATTATTATATATCCATATTACATGATCCACAATGAACTTTCACTTTGGTTCGACGCTTGCTTGGATTTGGGACTTGAAAATCTCGAGTCTGCTTGGATCAGCCCAATAACCGAACCAAAATTTTGGTTCGGTGCTTGCTTGGAGTCAGGCCTTGAAAGTCTGGAGTTTGCTTTGAATCGGTTAGATTACTGAACCAAATCTTTGGTTCGGTGCTTGCTTGGAGTCGGGATTTGAAAATCTCGATTCTACTTGGAGTCGGTCCGGTGACCGAACCAATAATTCGGTTCGGTGCTTGCTTGGAGTCGGGCCTTGAAAATCTGGAGTCTGTTTAGAGTCAGTTGGATTACCGAACCAAAACTTTGGTTCAGTGCTTTCTTGGAGTCGGGGATTGAAAATCTTGAGTCTGTTTGGTGTCGATGCGATGACCGAACCAAAATTTTGGTCCGGTGCTTGCTTGGAGTTGGGCCTTGAAAATCTGGAGTCTGCTTGGAGTCGGTCCGATGACCGAACCAAAACTTTTGTTCGGCGGTTGCTTGGAGTCGGACTTTGAAAATATGGATTCTGCTTGGAGTTTGTCTATTGACCGAACCAAATCTTTGGTTCGCTAGTCACTTCAAGTTAGGCATGAGAAATTTAAGGGTTTACTTGGAGTCGGTTAGGAGTAATGTTGCATGGAGTTAGGTAAAGGTTTGCTTGGGGCTCAACCCGGGTATAACTGATCGAAAAAAAAGTTGGAAATTTTCATCATGGTACGACGATACTTGGGGGATTTCTTCATGATGTATCCGGGGTACTTGGAGGTGTATGGAGGTTCTGAAAGTGGAATAGCTTGACAATAATGCAAGGAAGGTTGAACCAAATCTTAGAGGAAGGAAGGTTGAACCAAATTCCAAATATTATATACTCAGCTGCCTCTCCTTGTATCTTCATTCTATAAATACCAAGCATGTGGCATCATAAAAAAAGGGATGCTAAAAAGCAAAGCTTTCATTAACAATGGTAGACAACTTCGAGAGGGAAAAATCTCAGTTCTAATAGTCTGTTTACTCGTATTCAAAGCTTGTACTTGTAACCAGAAATGAAAGGGATAATAAAAAGGAACAATGGACGTAGGCATATTCAGGTCGAACCACTATAAATTCATTGTCTTTTTACATTTATGTCGTTTACATATTTTTTATTGCAAATTACTGACTTTCTACCTCAAACATCCGCAACTAATTTTCATCAAACAATAGCTATATACTATAAACAATATTTACAGCTCTACAACAATGATTTGAGTGTGCCCATTTTTTATGCAAACATTTTGGTGCTTTCACTGAGAAATGAACTTTCCTTTTTTAAAAGAAAATTATACCTTTCTTGCTTTCCTTTTTATTTTGAAACCTGCTATTTTTAATCTTCTAACTAGAGATCATCGTTTCTTATCTTAGGAAACTCTCTCCCCTTTTCTAAGATCTGAAATCTATGTTTCTTTTCAGACCCACCCTAACTGTTTTACATAAAACAAAAAATCCTCCTTTTCTCTTCAGATCTGAACATCTATTTTACTACATAGAGAAATTCTCTTGTCCACCTTTTAGATCTTACTTTTACTGCCCGTAGACACTACTTATTAGCAAAAAATGTCATCTCTTAGGTCTCGAATCCTTAGATTTTACTTTTACTATTCCGAATCCACAAACCCATGTCTCTTGACCAAAAAGAAACATGTACCCATTCTATGGATCTAAAATCAAGCCACCTCTCTTTTCTCATTTGGAATCTAAGAATACGGTTTCTTGGCATAAGAAACTTCTTTTTTCCATGTTTACATCCGGATCATTATTTTTATTCACAAAAGAAAACCTATTTCTAATCTTGTGATCTAAAGTTGCATTTTTTAATAAAATTTATACTTTTTTCTTTCAGATCTAAAGTCACCGTCTCCTTGGCATGCGAGATTCTCTTTTTCTTACTTTACCAGTTCTAGATCATTGTTTCTTGGATTAAAATACTCTATATCTCCCAGATCCGAAACGGTTACTTTAGCAAAATCTATTTCTCTTTTCAGATCTGCAATCACTATTCCTTGAAGATAAAAAAATTCTATCTTTCATTTCTCTTATTTCAGATCTACGAACGCTGCTTCTTATCCAACAAGAAACATGTATTCACTTCTCAAATTTGAAACCACTACATCTCCTTTAGATCTACAAAAACTATTTCTCGACCGAAAAAGAAACGTATATTTATTTCTTAGATCTGTAATCGTTCTATTTTCTTTTTCTCATTTCAGATCAAAAAAAACTATTTTGACCAAAGGAAACAATTGGTCATTTTTCATATCTTAAATCAAATTTTATTCTCTTTCCATCGGAAGCATTCCTTCTTTAACATAAGAAAACTATCTTCCTCTTTTTTATAAGAGGAATCTATTCCTACAGTAAAATATAATGGTTCTAAGAAAATCCTTTTCTCCCTCCAAACTCAAAATCCTTTCTCCTGATCTAGATCATTATCTCTTTGAAATTAGAATTTTCTCTTTTTCTTTTTTCAAGTTTTTAATCACCGTTTCTTGAATTGAGAAGCTATACCTCCTATCTCAAGATTCTCTCTTTACTTCAAGAGTTGGACCATCAACCCTTTGAAGCTACAAAACCTCCCAATCTTTTGGAAAAGTGAATTATATCTCTCGAAAAGAACAAACTCTCTAGGAAGAAAAGGAGAACAACTTCCTGATATGCTGCCTAAAGTGAGAGAACTCCGCTACAAAGAATGCAACAGCTATCCAAATGTGAAAAAGAAGGAAGACTAGTCTAATAACTTCCCGGTACTAAAAATTATCGGGCGTAAATTCGACATGGTTGTAGTTGAAATTAGTAAACACTTCACCGCTTAACATAAAGCTTTGGTGGATAAATTCTTGATATGTTTAGTGCAGACAAAAGTATTTGACCTCAATGTCATACTACAAGGAAAGTGCCACTCTTGAGAACACGGTGGGCATTCCACATAACAAAATGAACCCCAAGCAAAGCCCTTTTTCCATCCAGCATCAAATCAAAGTACTACAATTAGGATCCCGTTGATGGATCGAAATATCACAACTTGAAGACTGAAGTCATGATGATTGAATTCTCAAAGTCTAAATATATTAAGAACGACACTTCGTCACTCCTATCACGTACGAAAGTATCATCAGTCTAATGCGTACCGGACACGATTCAAATAATGTCAATAGCTCTCCCTACCTAGGGATATGTTAAATAAATATGAAAAGAAAAGGAGACAAGACCAAGAGTTATTAGTCCACCCCCTAGGAAAACAAAAACTTTCGAGTGCCCACTAAAAACCTTTATAAGGGGCTAACTCGGCCCTCTAGACACTTGCCAAGGTCTCCACACATGTTGATAAACGGGAGGCGAAAAGGAGGTAATATATGATTACTTTTCTTTCATTCTAATAAATCTTAAGCTACTGCAGGGATTTACCATCTACTCTTGGATCTCCATCCTTGGAAAAGGTGAAGGAAGGATTCGTAAATCCATTGCATGTGCTGATCGTCCCGAGGGTGGACAAAAAATCAAACTAGCCCCTACAACTATGCATGAGCTCTCCTTTGGGTTAGCAAGGCACATAAAGATGAGAAAACATCATTGTCAAGAGTTCAGATAGATGGTCACCCAGGGAAGCTAGCATAGCTTGCAATGCAAATGCTATAGCAAAATTGAAGAGATACAATGAACTTGTGATTAGTAGTAAAACATCTATTTTCCTGTTGGGACAAAGTTCTATCTTCAAAGATTTCTCGGGATATCTTCTTACGAAGTTTCGATGTTTATACAGTGCAAATGCTATAGCAAAATTGAAGCAATAAGATAGGAAGTCTCGAATGATCAATGATCAGATAAAAGCCATCCATTTGAGTATGGTGTTACCTCAAAGGGTAAGGAAGAGGACGCGATGGAATCGACATCTGCCGAGAACTTAGATAACATAATAGTTTATACAGAAAAGCTTTGAAGGACGGAGCTCCAACAATTCTAACATATTTGGCCCGCATCAAAAAGGCGAGAGATATCTAGAACCACCACCACTACTCATCATATCACAATTCAACACGAATCAGCAATATATATAGTAAACCGCAAGGAAATCGCTGTCACCAATCAAGATACTAGCTTCACCACTCCATCATGATCCAGTAAACAAAAAAATGACAATTCAAATTGATTTAGAACTAAGGATAGTATGATGCACAATGGGGACATGCACTATAAGTCCACCAAACTAGCCGGAGTCAACTTGACAAAATGACTAGACCAATGATTGCTAGGAGGTAGCATTAAACTGCCAAACAAGAATCTTGGCCCAGTAAAACTCCCATTATAAAATTGAGTACTTACAGAAAATCCTTATGAGGAGCTCTCCGATCATACAATATGCTTGCATAAACATGTCATACGCATGACAATAGATGGTCCTACAAAGGAGGTACCCTAACAAACCTCTTCTTTCATTTTTATCTAACTCGGTTGTTGTCATTTCTGGATAATGCCATTGGCTCCTAGGTTCCATAGAGTCTTACAAAAAATATCAAGCGAGACTTCCTATCCAAGAGAACATCTTAACCCAGGCATAATACACAACCTAATACTTTGCGCTTCTTTCAAAGCGGCAGATTTGGTCTAAACTACTCTTTCCCTTTGACCAAGACAAGAGATTAATGCATTCACTTAACACATATGTAGTTATGTTCACTTAACACCTATGTTGTTATAACCACTACTGTTGAATATGCTAGTATATGATTTTTGTTTGATGATAATAAACATATATATATTCATTTAAATGTATTTTTTAATGTACTATTTTATTTTTCACATAATTAAATAAATATTTGCTAAATAAAATAAATAACACAGAATTTAAATTCAAACGGATATTTCATTCAAAAAAATATTTTATTACAATTTTGAATAGTATAAATTTGAGCTCTCAGTACATATATATAATCTTTGATTAAACACAATTTCGACTACATCACAATTTTCAATTTACATCTGCACCTCACTATATATCACTCATTCGCTCATATTTATCTTCAAATCTATTTCAAATTGAATCTAGCATCTGAGCGATCTGCAAAATAAACACAGAAGCATAAAAATTGAAAAAGAAGTATTTTTTCAATGTAAATAAAATGTGTATTTTTGAAAATATTATTTGCCTTGGTTATTTGGGTTGTTCTTCATCATTTATTTTGAATTCATCACACATGAATAGCTTGTGACGTACATAGTGTATCATTGTAAATGCCACAAGGTCATGCATACCGATATGCACTTGACAAAACTGTAGGGATAGGTGAGCACAAGGTCAAACCCAATCAAAAGCTAGGTTCAACTGAAGTGAAATACATATAAATTCGTGATATTAGCAAAAGGCCAAGCCCAAGCTATACGCTTGATTCAACACAGGTGCAATCCAAATTTACATGTTCAATAAAGTGGTCAAGACAACTAAAATAGACTTGAAAGTGGAGCCATGAAATAATGTCAACTAGAACAATTAACTAACTCAATGTACACTTGAAACCGGATTGGTCAGAGAAACCATAATGCAACGTGTAGACCAAACTTATATGCATGCATACAACTCAACAGTTCAGGTTCAACTCAACCTATACCAGACTACAAAGAAATCAAGTCCACAAAATACAATCAGATTAATGAAAACTCAGTGGGACATTTGCAAACTAGCTCGAAGCAACAACTCAGTGCAAACAAGTGCACAAGAATAAGGCCCGATACAATATGCATCATGTACATGAGGGCCAGAGCATAGATGAACATGAGCATCCGACACAGTCTCCACCAAAACAACAAAAAGACTTCAATTTCAACATTTTAGGTGTATGAAAGTAAGCGGTCGAAGTAATAGCAATGTAGTTCACATATATATGCAACCAGAGAACTTGAAGCTCAGTTGCAACCGAACAAAAGTGACAACTGAACGATTTCAACATCAACAATGCAAATCTGGATGAACTCATTTTTTTAAGACAGTCAGTGACACACACACATGTGCAGTGAAAGCCAGTGATCAAGCAACAGAGCAACTAACACATGTATATACACGTGCAGACTCAAGGAAATATTAAGTGAAACAAAGCAACATAATCAACTGGATGCAAGAACCAACGGCCTCAACAATAATTGATTCACATAACAATATAGATGAAATCAACTGAAACATCAACAAGGCAGTGGACAGAGCAGTGCATACCAATGAACAAAAACATGTAACATGAACAACTCCACATGAAATTAGACAAGACCAGCTTTCAAGTACACAAGACTCAAGTGTGCAACATACAACATGAATATATACATGAATGAATACATACACGTAATATATATATATATATATATATATGCAGTGAAACCAGAGGCAACAGTAAATAAATAGTCAATCTCTTCTTAAAGTCAAATGCCAACAAGTGATAAGAGAAACAAATTAAAATCAATGTTTTCGAAATCACAGAGTAATTTCCAAATGAATGAAGTTCTAGTTTTTTCACAAAAATCAAAGTAGTAGTTTCAAACTAAGGCAAAGAATCGCACGACTCAAATCAAAGTCGTGGTGATCATGGTAGTTGCAAGCACAATGAAAATGTCGTAGCAGTGATGACTGGAGCAAATTCAAATATATCAAGCAACATGTACGAAATTTAACGAGTCAAGATTAATCATGACCATTGAATCAAAATCATATGGCCAAGCAAGAATTAAGAAGAATTCAAATCAAAATAAATACGAATGAAATTATAGGAATTCGAATCCTATATAACCCATGTCATCATCGGCATGGAAAAGGCATTCAAGTTCAAGCAACAACAAAGAAGAATAATCAATAACTCGAATCGAATTGAGTTCAAAGCATGTCAACGTGAGAAACAAAGAAATTACATACCACGATTATCCAAATCGAACTCAAATTGAAGCTTTTGTGAACATATAAATTGATCGAAGAAAGGTTTCGAAGCATTATTTCTTATAAGCGGCAACTTCAACAATTTATCCCGAAGCCCTATTGTAACAACCCTGTTTTGGAGATTACCTGTATATATTAAATTATAACGGAAGTTATATTTTAATATTGTAAATTAAAATATAATTGGAAATTTTAAATTGTTTATTTGGAATGGACAATGAATTTTGTAAATAAAATGATAAAAATAAAGTTTGGAACTTTGTTTTTGTTTATTTGGGTAAAAATATGAGATTAAATATTGAATGGATAAGTATTTGGTTTAAATCAATTTAAATATTAGGTATTTATTAGTTTGGAGCTAATAAATTAATTAGGTGATGTATTTCAATTTTAAATTGTTGAAATATATCTAAAGTAATGAAAATAAAATTTTAAAAACTTTATTTTGAGAATTTGAGTAGAAAATAATCAAAGTGCAACTTCATTTGGGTAAATACAACAATGTTTGAAAACATTGTCAATATTAACCTTTTATTGATTTTAAAAAGAGGAAATTTGAAGAAATTATGCATTTTATTAAAATAAAAGATGAAATATTGTTTAAAAATAATATTTTGATGATTAAAATATGTTAAAATGATTTCTTGCAATTTTTTTTGAAAAGCAAGAGTAAAAACTCATTTTATTAACTTATGTAGAATTACAAGAGCAGTTACATGTTCACAAAAATATCACTCAAATACAACCAATTACAATGATAATAAAACAAACAATACAATCAGAAAATTATTACATAGACCAAACTGAATGACATGGGAATCCTATTGTGTATATCAATCCAGAAAGTAGCCCTCTGCATGAAGTAGAAACTGCCATGAACATTGTAACGACCCAGAATTTTCAGAAATTTAAAATTTGAATATTTAATTTATTTTAAATATTAATAAGTGAATTTATAAGTCAAATAAATTTTTATTTGAATTATTGGATTTAATTGAATAATTAAATCGATAATTTAATATGTTAAATTATGGAAATAATTGAAAATAGAGTTAAATATGATTGAAAATAATTTGGAAAATTTTATTTAATCATACTGGAGTTATAGAAATATTTTAGAACTTTTAAAATCGAATTAAAAGTTAATTTGTGAAAATTGAATATTTTAATATTTAATAATCGACTGTAAAATAGCCAATTTTTGAACAGTCTCAGAATTGAACGAAACCAGTTTCATTGGATCCGTAATAGTTAGTTATTACCGGATTTCAATTTTCGTGTCAATCGGAGCTATCGTTTGATCGTGGCAGCTCGAAACGCATCGATTTATTTTTAATTTAAATTTGGCGAGTCAAAATAGCCATTTTTCAAAAAGTCTCGGATTTCGACGAAACCAGTTTCATCGGATCCGTAATGTGATATTATTGTAAGGTTTCAAATTTCAAGTCAATTGGATTTACCGTTTGTCCGGTACGAATTAAAACGCCTAGAAATCGGTTTAAATCGGTTTAATTTAAATTGAACGTTTTCAGCCATAACTCGCACATACTTCCGAATTAGCTTCCGAAACTTGTTCCATTGTGTCCGGAACGCGGGATAAACCCTAGGTACGCTGGTTACGGCGCCTAAATCGGAGTTCGGAATTCCCGGGATGAATAGTGTTTACGCTTGCTCGTTCCTTATAAATAAGCCTCTACCCTTCATTTAAAAAAAAAAAAAAAAATACAAAACCCTAGCCATATTTGCAGCCGCCACCCTATTATAAACGGCCAGAAATTGTCGATTCTTTCTCCCTCAAATTCGCTCAATCCATTAATAATTACGAGAAGTTATCAACTACAAAGTTATAGAGCTTCGCAAGATCTTAAAATCCATACGGATATGATGTGGTTTGGAGCTATAGAATGGGAGTTATGGGGGGCCGACTGTTGATATTTGCGCACGCATTTCCATGCGTCAGGAGCAGCCGAGCTCCACCAGGGTCAGGCCGAAGATGAGGTTGGTGATGCTCTTCGATTTGCAACTCCCCGATCGAGATTTCATCGAGTATTGAACGAGCATAATTCAACCCTAGTTCTCAAGTTGGGTTCGGCCTCATGTTCAAAACCTGTAGCTTGCAACGTGAAAGAGGAGAAGATGAAAGGGACGGGCCTGATTTCTTGGCCTTGGAATGCACGGCTATGATCTAGCCTAGGTTTAAAATCATATATTTGTGTTGTAATTAGAGTATATAAATCGTGTACAAACTTCAATAATTCATAACTTTTTCATACGAGGTCGAAAAAATGCAAACCCAGTTGCGTTGGGATCGTATGGACGAGCACTACGCGATGGAGTTGGTTTGGAGTCGTTTGGAGTTAGTGAGAATTTCGGGTAAAATTAAACGCGCGTTTAATTTTATTCGAAATAAAAGCTAAAACGGAAATTAAAACCAAGGTGAGAACTTCTCACTCAATCGAATAGATTTCGATTTTTATTTTAAATAGTTAGATTTAAAATATTTGAATGCATGTTTGAATGATGACTGTAAATTATTGATTGTTAAAATAGACATTATGCGCCGTTAGTAAGCGGATGTTATTTATAAAAACATATACCGCGAATATTTCATAAACAGTGAAATTGGTATTATATATAATATCAATATATATATATTGGCATATGTATATATTGCAGTTGTTGATTTCCCGCATTTTTTGTTTAGCGGATGAGACCCTATTACGCCGTTATTAAGCGGATAATATTTAATAAGAACATATACCGCGATAATTTCGTACTGGAGCGAAATTGGTATTGTGCTAATGTTTTTGGATGCAGGAAACAGGTTGGAGGGATCCAACTGGATTCCTCAACAGTATTTATTTTATTTCAGATATTTTGATATTTGATGGATTATCATATCGATATATGATATCGTTGTAGTCGTGATTGACTATTTGGTGTGTAGCATCATTGGACCCAGATTTTGGGATTTTAAAATGTTTTTTTTTTTGTGATTTTTGAAAATATACTATATTTTTGGAATTGATCCATTATAAATAAATAAACGTTATCATTTTTAAAGTTATAAAAATTATGGTTTTTGTGAAATATAGTTAAAAAGATGATTTTTAGAAATACGATTAAAAGTCGATTTTTGAGAAATATGAACCAATGATTTTATAAAATAGTTTAAACTGGATTTTTGAGTTTATTATTAAAAGTTTGAAATATAAGATTTATAAAATTTGATTATTTTATAAATCAAGAGAACGGTGAAATTTTAAAGGAATTTAAAGACGTTTAAAAGAATAATATAAATTAATTTATATTAAGAGATTTATAAATGGATATTTATAAATTGAATTATGGACATTATAAAACGAGTTTTTATAAGTGTTTGAATGTAGTGAAAATGAATTTCCTAAATGAATGAAATTTATGAAATTATAAACTGTGAAGTTATAAATGAAATTTTATAAGCAATAGGTTTATAAAATTTATAAAGTTATCGAAAGAATGAATTTTGGATAAATAAACAATCTTATAAGTTAAGATTAATAATTTGGGAAGTTAAATGAACGATTTTGTAAAATAATCGTTTTATAAGTAATTAACTTATAATATGAACTTGTAGTTTATAATTGAGTTATAAACTGGAATAGTATAATAAAGGAATTTATAAAAAGGAAGTTTTATAAATAAATAGAAACGGAATTTATAAACGTTGTTTTATAAATCCGCAAATGACTTATTTTGATAAGTTAATTGTTATAACTTAGAGATAGAGTTATATTCACATTTTGAACAGTGAATAATCCTTTAAGTTAAAGTGAATAGAAATGATGAAATTTGTTAAGGTAGTATATTCACGTTTTTGAATAGTGAATAATACGTTAAAGAAATTGTTTTACATATGATGTTTTAAACAGAATTAAAACGATCTAACGATGTTTTAAATGTGTTGAGATTCGAAACCATAGATTTCAACATTTATTGTTGAAATAGACGTTTTCGAGAAATAAAAGGAAATGGTGGACTATAACACTGTTGTTATAGTAAATAATTTCCGAAAGGAAATGTTTAGAATAGTATTGGGATTTATATATCTATTTAATTTCGAATCCCTATACTAGTGATTTTGGGTTGTCGTAACGATGTTTTACGTAACATTCGTTTTGACCCAAATAAATATGTTTAAGAGAATGATTTTCTTAAAGAATGAAATATATACTTAATTCGATTTAAGTATATTGAATATTTTCCAAGGTTGAAAATAAAAAGATTTGTGAATTACTTATGAATAATAAGTATGGAAATGTTTTCAAATATGAAGTGAATATTTAGAATTTATCTTTTTGAAGATAAATTGAAATGGATTATTGAAATCGTATATGCACGAATATTTTGAAATATAAGTTCATTATGGAATTTATAAATGAAAAGGAGAATTGTTTTAAAAATAAATATTGATTTATTTTTGAAGTGTTGAAATTATATATATCTAGTAAAGATATTTTGGAAAATAAATAATTTGGAAAATTATTTGGAATCTGGTGATGTGTGCATATCCATTGATAGTTCAATAACCGACTATCAATATTTCCCTTTGAATGGGTATTTGATGTGATTTGATTGAATTTGAATGCCACACTTATTTTTGAATAAGCGCTCACTATTCGGGTTAACCGGGAAAGGACCATGGGGTCGTATAACCCACTCCGAATATGTGATACGTCGTTGTGAATCGCATTTGAAGATCGGTGTTGAAGACCGGTATTTGCGAAAGTGATAGGATGAACTATCGATTGACTCTGCACCGAGTTGCTCCGGTATTGAGTTCTCCATATGTGATGGTGAATCCGATCAGGATTGTGAATATCCGGATTGCAAGGACTTCTTTGTAAGTGCCTTCGGTTCTGTTCGATCCCGGAACAGACTTGTATGGATTGTATGCCTGACATTACAATTTGAGATATAAAGCCGATTTCTTTCAAATATATTTCTGTTGGTGGCGGAGAATTTATTCTTTGCTTAACACCCTTCTTTGAGACGTACGAGCTCAAAGGTTATATAGTTGAAGTTATCAGCGATATATTCCCAGTTTGGTAATGTGACATGCTGAGTGATGCTGAAATGATCATTGTGTTGATTATTGTGATAGGATCATTTATTTGATCGTCTATCTTAGTGATCATTGTGTTGATCATTTGTTGACCCAAAGCATGGCTTTTGTATAAAGTATGTTTTTGTGGACGTGAATTCGTCGAGCCTCACATCCCGGAAATGGTCAAAACAGGAAAGAAGCAGCAAGGTTATGAGGGGTAGCACCCTTTAGGATGTGTCCATTTCCTTCTGGAAAAGGGTGGTATCATGGTATGGAGCCCAGATACTTACTCATGTTGAAAACACTTTGTTATGATTGTGTGAATTGATTAGAGAGCGCTCTCGGAAAAAGGTCCCAAAGGACCGGGGGATGGCATATTCGGTCAGTTGTTGCTCAGTTAGGAGTAACCCGGCCTTGTGTTGGTTGAGATCCGGTTTGGTTCTCGGGGATGTCCATCCAGAGGCATTCTCATGTGGCAATGGGAAGTTCCTTGGCCTGATCATTTGTTGGAAATCCAAAGAAACAATACGAAACTTGTACGGTTTTAGTTGTATAACCTGCTATGGAATGTGGCGGTAACCTGCTATTGAACATAGTTAGCTATAGTAGGCATACGATAATGGTCGTATGTTGGCTAAGATTTATATTCTACTTTCGAAATAAATTTTTCCTACTCTATGCACTAATAATAATATCAAATGTTATTTTAAATGCGTATCAAGCATCTTTGGCTATCATAAGGAGAAATCTCCTCCGATTCTGCGTTTGCATGTGTGTGTGTGCGGGAGGCCTTATGGTAGTCTCATTTTTAAAAGCATTGCGAATTGATTAAAAATATTCCTCTTTTTGATTTTTAAAGTTAAATAAACTGTTTTGAGTTCTCACACCAGTCACATGACTGACTTGGAGTTTATTGTTTTCCTTCCTAAACTCTGGGTGCCCACCAATTTCCACACGGGCAGTTAAGAGTTAGGTTTATCAGGATATTCTGGATATTCTGGAGTTGCTGGAGGCAAGCTGGATGGCATGGCGTATTATTTATATAGTATTTCTTTTCCGCTGCACTGTTTGATGTTGTATGATGTTGTACACTCTGATGATATGATGTGATGTAATGAAATGTAATGTAATAACCGATATAGTTCTTTGTTTAAAGATTATTCATTTATTATTATATGTTGTTCCGCTGCGAATTGTGAGATTCTGTTGTTGTTCTGTTGTTTTCTGTCCGTTCTATTTTCAAATTCTCTTTTTCTATTTTTAAAATCCTTCTATCCTTTAATTTTTAAATTTCTGTTCTTCCTCTATTTCCTATCTTCTTCTCTCCTCCCTAATTTCTATCTTTTTCTCTTTTCTTTTCCTAAATTCTTTTTAAATAAAACCCTCAGTGTTCGGTTTTCCGTCGTTCGATTTCTCGGCAGTCGATAAAGTGAGTGTCGATGTCGAATTTTCGGAAGACGAAGAATCGTGTCCTGACAATGTGGTATCAGAGCTTATGGTTAAGCGACAACCATGGTTCTGTTGGGTATTACTCATTAGAGATAGAGTCAGCAGTACTCTAGAATGAGTTGAGTGTAATAATAGCTATGAGAGCGTATTTGTTAGTGAATATAAAATTGTTTTATATTGTGATGATTGGTTTATTGAGTGGCATATGAACTTTCGTCAGCGTGGTCCGCAAGACTATGCCGAAGGGGTTTCTAAACACTTGAATAGAACAATTCGGCACAATATTGTTTTAAATTGGGTAAATGAAATAATTTTACCTTAAGTATATTTTATATATAAAGAAATAATTTTCAAAAATTATTAAAGTGTATATAAGTAGATTGTTTAGTTGTTTGAATAATCTAAATAAAAGAAGAATTGTATAAGTAAAAGAATTATAAGCATTGAATTATAATTAAAGTGAATTACAATTGTGAAATAAACTTATATATATAAGGAGTGAAACTTTATGAATGTGAGTTGTGAATAAAAATGAATTTAAAGTTAAATGGAATATAACTTAAGGGTTGTTGAATTAAGTTGATTTTGGTATCGAAGTAAATAATCAAGTGGATTAAATGAATATGAACTTGAGGTATGTAATAAAATTCAACTTTGTAATTGAATTGAATGAATGGCTTGAATGTTTAATCAATTGAATGTAATTTAAGTTGATAAGGAATAATTAATGAAAGTGTTAATTCATTGAAATCTAATGCTATTGGAAGTTGTATAATTGAATGAAAATCAGTTTAATTAAACCAATTGAAAGTGATGGTGTTAAATCAAATTGAATGAATATAAGCAAAGGAATTTGGTTGTAATTAATATACATTGGTTGTTATATGATTGTTGATTGATTGCATATAATTCATTAAGTGGTAATGAAATTGAAAGCTATGTAATTGAATTCAAATTAGAAATAAATAAATTTGAATAAAATTGAATGTGAATTGGATTTAATTAGTAAATGTTAACTAATTGAATTGAGAATGAATGTTGATAAAATCCAATGTGAATGAATCAAATGTGATTTAAAGTGAAAACCAATTCATTGAAAATTAATGAGAATATGAATGAAAATTCATTTGATTATGGATGGTAGTTGGTTGATGTTTGCATTTGTTGTTTGGTTGCATTTGCTATGTGACATATATAGTTATTATGTTGCTATATGTTGTATATTGATATTATTATCTATATGCATGGTTCTCATGTTGTTTGTTAAGTGTTTAGTAGGTGCGGATCGCGTTTGCTTCGCATTTGGAGTTCGCTTTAGCGCTATATTAGCCGTATATGCTTGCTAATAAAATATAAGGTACATATCTCGGATTAAATATCGCACTTTTATACTTTTTTCCCTTCGGGATGCCTCATTACTTGATGAGATGTATATTTGTGATATATATACTGTCATTTTTTTTTCGGATCGAGCCGCGCAAAGGAGACTATGGCGAATTTTTCCGGAAATTTAAGGCGTTAGAAAAATTTTGAGAAAAATTGGGAAAATTTTTGAAAACTTTAAACTTTGATTTGGAATTGAAAGTTAAACAATAGTAGTTGTTTTTGAAAAGATAACTAAGTATGATTTGAAAATTTAGTAAAGATTTGTAAGGAATTTAATTATAAATTTTGGAAAGTTAATAAATTCTGTAACCTTTCTTACTTGTAATTTCGAGGACGAAATTCTTTTAAGGGGGAAAGATTGTAACGACCCAGAATTTTCAGAAATTTAAAATTTGAATATTTAATTTATTTTAAATATTAATAAGTGAATTTATAAGTCAAATAAATTTTTATTTGAATTATTGGATTTAATTGAATAATTAAATCGATAATTTAATATGTTAAATTATGGAAATAATTGAAAATAGAGTTAAATATGATTGAAAATAATTTGGAAAATTTTATTTAATCATACTGGAGTTATAGAAATATTTTAGAACTTTTAAAATCGAATTAAAAGTTAATTTGTGAAAATTGAATATTTTAATATTTAATAATCGACTGTAAAATAGCCAATTTTTGAACAGTCTCAGAATTGAACGAAACCAGTTTCATTGGATCCGTAATAGTTAGTTATTACCGGATTTCAATTTTCGTGTCAATCGGAGCTATCGTTTGATCGTGGCAGCTCGAAACGCATCGATTTATTTTTAATTTAAATTTGGCGAGTCAAAATAGCCATTTTTCAAAAAGTCTCGGATTTCGACGAAACCAGTTTCATCGGATCCGTAATGTGATATTATTGTAAGGTTTCAAATTTCAAGTCAATTGGATTTACCGTTTGTCCGGTACGAATTAAAACGCCTAGAAATCGGTTTAAATCGGTTTAATTTAAATTGAACGTTTTCAGCCATAACTCGCACATACTTCCGAATTAGCTTCCGAAACTTGTTCCATTGTGTCCGGAACGCGGGATAAACCCTAGGTACGCTGGTTACGGCGCCTAAATCGGAGTTCGGAATTCCCGGGATGAATAGTGTTTACGCTTGCTCGTTCCTTATAAATAAGCCTCTACCCTTCATTTAAAAAAAAAAAAAAAAAAATACAAAACCCTAGCCATATTTGCAGCCGCCACCCTATTATAAACGGCCAGAAATTGTCGATTCTTTCTCCCTCAAATTCGCTCAATCCATTAATAATTACGAGAAGTTATCAACTACAAAGTTATAGAGCTTCGCAAGATCTTAAAATCCATACGGATATGATGTGGTTTGGAGCTATAGAATGGGAGTTATGGGGGGCCGACTGTTGATATTTGCGCACGCATTTCCATGCGTCAGGAGCAGCCGAGCTCCACCAGGGTCAGGCCGAAGATGAGGTTGGTGATGCTCTTCGATTTGCAACTCCCCGATCGAGATTTCATCGAGTATTGAACGAGCATAATTCAACCCTAGTTCTCAAGTTGGGTTCGGCCTCATGTTCAAAACCTGTAGCTTGCAACGTGAAAGAGGAGAAGATGAAAGGGACGGGCCTGATTTCTTGGCCTTGGAATGCACGGCTATGATCTAGCCTAGGTTTAAAATCATATATTTGTGTTGTAATTAGAGTATATAAATCGTGTACAAACTTCAATAATTCATAACTTTTTCATACGAGGTCGAAAAAATGCAAACCCAGTTGCGTTGGGATCGTATGGACGAGCACTACGCGATGGAGTTGGTTTGGAGTCGTTTGGAGTTAGTGAGAATTTCGGGTAAAATTAAACGCGCGTTTAATTTTATTCGAAATAAAAGCTAAAACGGAAATTAAAACCAAGGTGAGAACTTCTCACTCAATCGAATAGATTTCGATTTTTATTTTAAATAGTTAGATTTAAAATATTTGAATGCATGTTTGAATGATGACTGTAAATTATTGATTGTTAAAATAGACATTATGCGCCGTTAGTAAGCGGATGTTATTTATAAAAACATATACCGCGAATATTTCATAAACAGTGAAATTGGTATTATATATAATATCAATATATATATATTGGCATATGTATATATTGCAGTTGTTGATTTCCCGCATTTTTTGTTTAGCGGATGAGACCCTATTACGCCGTTATTAAGCGGATAATATTTAATAAGAACATATACCGCGATAATTTCGTACTGGAGCGAAATTGGTATTGTGCTAATGTTTTTGGATGCAGGAAACAGGTTGGAGGGATCCAACTGGATTCCTCAACAGTATTTATTTTATTTCAGATATTTTGATATTTGATGGATTATCATATCGATATATGATATCGTTGTAGTCGTGATTGACTATTTGGTGTGTAGCATCATTGGACCCAGATTTTGGGATTTTAAAATGTTTTTTTTTTTGTGATTTTTGAAAATATACTATATTTTTGGAATTGATCCATTATAAATAAATAAACGTTATCATTTTTAAAGTTATAAAAATTATGGTTTTTGTGAAATATAGTTAAAAAGATGATTTTTAGAAATACGATTAAAAGTCGATTTTTGAGAAATATGAACCAATGATTTTATAAAATAGTTTAAACTGGATTTTTGAGTTTATTATTAAAAGTTTGAAATATAAGATTTATAAAATTTGATTATTTTATAAATCAAGAGAACGGTGAAATTTTAAAGGAATTTAAAGACGTTTAAAAGAATAATATAAATTAATTTATATTAAGAGATTTATAAATGGATATTTATAAATTGAATTATGGACATTATAAAACGAGTTTTTATAAGTGTTTGAATGTAGTGAAAATGAATTTCCTAAATGAATGAAATTTATGAAATTATAAACTGTGAAGTTATAAATGAAATTTTATAAGCAATAGGTTTATAAAATTTATAAAGTTATCGAAAGAATGAATTTTGGATAAATAAACAATCTTATAAGTTAAGATTAATAATTTGGGAAGTTAAATGAACGATTTTGTAAAATAATCGTTTTATAAGTAATTAACTTATAATATGAACTTGTAGTTTATAATTGAGTTATAAACTGGAATAGTATAATAAAGGAATTTATAAAAAGGAAGTTTTATAAATAAATAGAAACGGAATTTATAAACGTTGTTTTATAAATCCGCAAATGACTTATTTTGATAAGTTAATTGTTATAACTTAGAGATAGAGTTATATTCACATTTTGAACAGTGAATAATCCTTTAAGTTAAAGTGAATAGAAATGATGAAATTTGTTAAGGTAGTATATTCACGTTTTTGAATAGTGAATAATACGTTAAAGAAATTGTTTTACATATGATGTTTTAAACAGAATTAAAACGATCTAACGATGTTTTAAATGTGTTGAGATTCGAAACCATAGATTTCAACATTTATTGTTGAAATAGACGTTTTCGAGAAATAAAAGGAAATGGTGGACTATAACACTGTTGTTATAGTAAATAATTTCCGAAAGGAAATGTTTAGAATAGTATTGGGATTTATATATCTATTTAATTTCGAATCCCTATACTAGTGATTTTGGGTTGTCGTAACGATGTTTTACGTAACATTCGTTTTGACCCAAATAAATATGTTTAAGAGAATGATTTTCTTAAAGAATGAAATATATACTTAATTCGATTTAAGTATATTGAATATTTTCCAAGGTTGAAAATAAAAAGATTTGTGAATTACTTATGAATAATAAGTATGGAAATGTTTTCAAATATGAAGTGAATATTTAGAATTTATCTTTTTGAAGATAAATTGAAATGGATTATTGAAATCGTATATGCACGAATATTTTGAAATATAAGTTCATTATGGAATTTATAAATGAAAAGGAGAATTGTTTTAAAAATAAATATTGATTTATTTTTGAAGTGTTGAAATTATATATATCTAGTAAAGATATTTTGGAAAATAAATAATTTGGAAAATTATTTGGAATCTGGTGATGTGTGCATATCCATTGATAGTTCAATAACCGACTATCAATATTTCCCTTTGAATGGGTATTTGATGTGATTTGATTGAATTTGAATGCCACACTTATTTTTGAATAAGCGCTCACTATTCGGGTTAACCGGGAAAGGACCATGGGGTCGTATAACCCACTCCGAATATGTGATACGTCGTTGTGAATCGCATTTGAAGATCGGTGTTGAAGACCGGTATTTGCGAAAGTGATAGGATGAACTATCGATTGACTCTGCACCGAGTTGCTCCGGTATTGAGTTCTCCATATGTGATGGTGAATCCGATCAGGATTGTGAATATCCGGATTGCAAGGACTTCTTTGTAAGTGCCTTCGGTTCTGTTCGATCCCGGAACAGACTTGTATGGATTGTATGCCTGACATTACAATTTGAGATATAAAGCCGATTTCTTTCAAATATATTTCTGTTGGTGGCGGAGAATTTATTCTTTGCTTAACACCCTTCTTTGAGACGTACGAGCTCAAAGGTTATATAGTTGAAGTTATCAGCGATATATTCCCAGTTTGGTAATGTGACATGCTGAGTGATGCTGAAATGATCATTGTGTTGATTATTGTGATAGGATCATTTATTTGATCGTCTATCTTAGTGATCATTGTGTTGATCATTTGTTGACCCAAAGCATGGCTTTTGTATAAAGTATGTTTTTGTGGACGTGAATTCGTCGAGCCTCACATCCCGGAAATGGTCAAAACAGGAAAGAAGCAGCAAGGTTATGAGGGGTAGCACCCTTTAGGATGTGTCCATTTCCTTCTGGAAAAGGGTGGTATCATGGTATGGAGCCCAGATACTTACTCATGTTGAAAACACTTTGTTATGATTGTGTGAATTGATTAGAGAGCGCTCTCGGAAAAAGGTCCCAAAGGACCGGGGGATGGCATATTCGGTCAGTTGTTGCTCAGTTAGGAGTAACCCGGCCTTGTGTTGGTTGAGATCCGGTTTGGTTCTCGGGGATGTCCATCCAGAGGCATTCTCATGTGGCAATGGGAAGTTCCTTGGCCTGATCATTTGTTGGAAATCCAAAGAAACAATACGAAACTTGTACGGTTTTAGTTGTATAACCTGCTATGGAATGTGGCGGTAACCTGCTATTGAACATAGTTAGCTATAGTAGGCATACGATAATGGTCGTATGTTGGCTAAGATTTATATTCTACTTTCGAAATAAATTTTTCCTACTCTATGCACTAATAATAATATCAAATGTTATTTTAAATGCGTATCAAGCATCTTTGGCTATCATAAGGAGAAATCTCCTCCGATTCTGCGTTTGCATGTGTGTGTGTGCGGGAGGCCTTATGGTAGTCTCATTTTTAAAAGCATTGCGAATTGATTAAAAATATTCCTCTTTTTGATTTTTAAAGTTAAATAAACTGTTTTGAGTTCTCACACCAGTCACATGACTGACTTGGAGTTTATTGTTTTCCTTCCTAAACTCTGGGTGCCCACCAATTTCCACACGGGCAGTTAAGAGTTAGGTTTATCAGGATATTCTGGATATTCTGGAGTTGCTGGAGGCAAGCTGGATGGCATGGCGTATTATTTATATAGTATTTCTTTTCCGCTGCACTGTTTGATGTTGTATGATGTTGTACACTCTGATGATATGATGTGATGTAATGAAATGTAATGTAATAACCGATATAGTTCTTTGTTTAAAGATTATTCATTTATTATTATATGTTGTTCCGCTGCGAATTGTGAGATTCTGTTGTTGTTCTGTTGTTTTCTGTCCGTTCTATTTTCAAATTCTCTTTTTCTATTTTTAAAATCCTTCTATCCTTTAATTTTTAAATTTCTGTTCTTCCTCTATTTCCTATCTTCTTCTCTCCTCCCTAATTTCTATCTTTTTCTCTTTTCTTTTCCTAAATTCTTTTTAAATAAAACCCTCAGTGTTCGGTTTTCCGTCGTTCGATTTCTCGGCAGTCGATAAAGTGAGTGTCGATGTCGAATTTTCGGAAGACGAAGAATCGTGTCCTGACAAATATCAAATATGATTAGCTTTAATGTCTCTGAGAATGCTGCCATGAATCTGATTGTAGAGCTGTGCCAAATTCTTACATACAATACCGAAAACTCTATCATTCCTTTCAGACCATATTGCATATATCAATCTCTTAAGCAGTTTAAGCAACAACCTTGTCTTATGAGTCTTCCACCTTGTAGCTTTGAACACATTAAACCATTCCACCGAACTAACAGGTGATGGTTTATAAAAACCACCATTAGAAAGTAATCTGAACCAAATCTGATACACAAAGGTACAATCAAAAAACAAGTGAGTATTACTTTCAGTTTCTGATTTGCATAGAACACATATGTCATCTGAAATAATACCCAATTTACATAGTTTATCCTTGGTATTTAATGCATTAGCCATTACTTTCCATAACAGTAAATTTTCCTTTGCACTACCTCCAATATTCCATATTCTTGAATGCCATGGAAATTGATAACCATTCTGACATAGAGCATTATAAACAAGTCTAATGGAATGATGTTTACCCTTGTCAGACCAAATTAAAACATTGTCATTATTATTAATGTGATTGCCCGTGATGGCATTCCATAAATTCCTAAGTTGATAAGAACTAGAATATGGTAACACTATACCATCATCATGTAGAAACTCTTCAACCTTTGCTTGTTCAGGAATACCAGAGCTTCTTCTCAAGTTATAATCCACTACAGAACTTAAGATCAGCCCTTGTTTAGGCCATGGTGAATGCCAGAATGACAAATCCTTAATTAAAACATAATTACACTGTACAAGAGGAATGAAAGTCTCCCTAAGCTTGAGAATACATCTCCAACTTCAACTGCAGCTTTGTGGTATGGGCATAATCCAAAAATTCTTTTTACCAATAAGATTATTATTGACCCATTGAGACCATAAATTCCTTTCACATTCAAAGATTTTATTAAAATATACTGATATTGCAGCCTTATTCCAAAGAAAAATATTAGTAATACCAAGACCACCTTTCTTTTTGGATTCAAATAGTTTGCAAAAAGAAATAGGAATCATCTTTCTGGAAAAAGGATCACCATGCCAAAGAAATTTATTAAATGCATTAGAGATCATATTAATAAGCTTAACAGGAAGAATATAATGTCTAGTCCAATATGTTGTGATAGCCACTGCAATTGATTGGATGATAGTTAATCTACCAGCTTGTGACAGTTTATCCATTGGCCATAACTGAAGTCTTTCAATAATCCTCTCAAAAAGTGGTAAGCAATTCTGGTTAGTAATTCTAGAGCAAAAGATAGGCAAACCCAAGTAGAAAGTATTTTTAGATAACTCCTGTAGACCAGAGCACCTAATAATATCATTTTTCTGAATTGAATCTAAACCAGCAACTAATATATTAGACTTGTGAAGATTAATCTGAAGGCCAGTAATAGAATAGAAAATCTCTAGAGATGAAATTATACACTGTATATTGTGATAAGAAGGCTTAGTAAAAATGATAAGATCATCAGCAAAGAGAAGGTGGGTAATAATAGGTCATTTTCATTTGGGATGAAGTTGAAAATCTCCTTTAGCAACAAGACTCATCAAAATAGGATTAAGAAGTTCCATAACTATTATGAACAAGTAAGGAGAGATTGGATCACCTTGCCTAACACCTTGTATACTTTTAAAATAACCATACAGCCCACCCTCTCTAGAAATAGAAAACATAGGTGATGATATACAAGTGTAAATCCATGCTAAAAAAGGCTTTGGGAAATTCATTCTGGACATGATTGCTAAAATTGAATTCCAAGCAATAGAGTCAAATGCCTTTTTAATGTCAAGCTTTAACATGCACCTTGGAGAAATATGTTTCCTTTCATAACCATACAATAATTCTTGGGTTAAGAGAATATTATCACTTATTGATCTACCCTTAATATATGCAGCCTGATTGTTGGAGATGATAGATGGCAAGACTAATTGTAATCTATTAGCTAAAACCTTTGAAATTATTTTATAAATGATATTACAACATGAAATTGGTCTAAAATCAACAACAGAAGCTGGATTAACAGTCTTGGGTATAAGTGCAATAGCAGTGGTAGCAAGTCCAACAGGTAGTTTATTATGAAGAAAAAAAATATTGGATAGCCTTAATAATGTCAGACCCAATTATCTTCCAACTCTGTTGAATAAAATGTGCATTATAACCATCTGGACCTCCACAACTATCACTGTCCAAACTAAAGACTGCAGCTTCAATTTCAATATTAGAAATAGCACTGATCAGAGAATTGGATTGAAGGGTATTTAAGGTTGGAAGAGTAATATCATAGAGAGGTTTAATGTCAGGAATGAATTGATTGTTTGGAGCTAAATGGATGTAAAATACCTCACAAAGGCTTCATTAATACCATCAAAGGTTTCCACTAAATTTCCAAACATATCCTTTATCTGAAAAATGCCTTCACGATTCCTTTTAACTTTTAAGTAATTATGAAAATATTTAGTGTTCCTATCAGCCTCTTTATCCATTCTCAAATGAATTTTTTGCTTAAGTGATGATACTTCTTTTTGAATAACTTGGTCAAGAGAATTCTTTAATTGCAGTTCAGTGTGAAGTAAAGTAGTATCAAATGGTCTAGCACTCAGTTGCTCCTGTATCTTAATCAGCTGATTCCTTATTTGAGAAGAGAATTTAGAATCCTTACCAAAAATTGCTGAAGACCAACTCCTAAGACGAAATTTCAAAGCTTTCATCTTGAGTATGATATTTGTAAGTGGGTCCTTGCCAAACTGCATACTCCAAACCTGCTTCAAAATATCATAATATTCCACCTGCTTAGTCCAAAAATTAAAAAATTAAAAAGTATGTTTCCCTCCACAAAAATCATCAACTCCCCAATGAAAAATTAAAGGGTTATGATCAGATAAAGAAGGCTGACAAATGTTATAGAAAGATTTTGGCCAAAGATGAAGAAAAGAAAGATTTAGGAAAATATGATCAAGCTTACATAATGTTGGATTACCACTCCTATTACTATTAGACCAAGTAAAATCAGGACCAAAGTATTTAACAGGGATAAGATTGGATTGTATTAAAGCACTGTTTAGTGGAGAAATATCCTTAAGAGATAAAGGGCAGCCACCACTTTTATGATTACTTGCAAACATACAATTAAAATCACCACCAACAATCCAGGGAATAGAAGATGATTTTAAGGATGGAAGATAATCCAAGAATACCTGTCGCAGAACCGATGAGTTTTGAGCATATACAGAAGTAAGATGAAAGTTTGTATTGGAGGGTAAATGAATACAGTTATAATGAATATATTGATCAGAGGCACTAATTCTAGAAAGTTTAAAAAAATGTGGATTCCAAAGAGTGAGCAATCTGCCATAATTGGCTTCAATAAAGTTATTATCATGTAACCAAGATGGAGCAATCAAACGAATAGCCTTAACAGTTGAATTAATGTCAAGCTTAGTTTCTAAAACACACATCAAATGAATCCTTTTGATCTCAATAAGATTTTTAATCTCTAATTTCTTGCAATTTATTTGTCACGAAAGACATTTTTGTTTAAGTTATTGCATTAAAAATAGTGTTTTTACACTAAAATAGTGTAATTTGTAAAATATTGTCAAAAATAGGGTTTTATTTATAAAAATAACTTTATATTGTTGAAATAAATCTTATTTTGTAATAGTAACAATTTTAGTTACATACATCTGCTGTATAGATTTTTATTTGATTTTAAAATGTGAAAAGTGATATATATATATATATATATATAATGTTAAAATAGGATAAATATGTTCATAGCTTTATATTTTCACTAAGTATTTAAGTCTTGGGCTAATTGGGTAAGGATTTAGAACCCAAAACCCATTATCTAGAGATTCTGGTAAGAGGAAATTAACAGTTAGTTTATTTCTTCTTTCTTCTCAAAACATCCGTATACAGAACATAGAAAAAAGAGAAAATCAATGGCTTCCTTCATGTAAATCAATTTCCGCTCAAAATCTCTGCAAATTCAAGAATTGAATCAAGCAAATAGAGAGATTAGAAAAGGTAATCTTCACTAATACTCAAAGATTTCATCAAAATCTTAGAATTATGTATGAATTGTCTGTAACCAATTTTTGTATGTGCATGTCTTTGTTTTAGCTTTTACAGGTCTTGAAGCTCCAATTCTCCTTCAAAGTACGCTGCATGCTAGCAAAATCTTTGCTAAATCACCGAGGTGAGTGCAAGCTCACAAATTACCAGCTGAAAATGATAGTCTTGCGAATAATTTGTTTGAGATTTGAGCTGAAACGAATTTTATCGTAACTTTTTCGTTTCTTATCCAAATTCTATAATTTTAAATGTTTTGGAAACCTTAGATATAGAGCTATAAGTTTTCGTGTTTTGTGTTTTCTGAAATTTTGAAGTTTTCTTGATCAAAATTGTGCTTGTTTGTTGCTATCCCGAGAGAAAATTGACAGCAACAACAATCACAGGCCTGAGAATTATTTTGGCCATAACTTTTTCGTTCTTATCTGAATTCAATAATTTTAGATGTTTTGGAAGCATAGACACAGTGCTACGAATATCATGTTTTGAGTTTTCGAAAATTTTTAGGTTTGCTTGATCAAAATCGTGCTTGTTTGTTGCTGTTTAGAGAGCAAATCGACAGCAACAACAATCACAGGCCTGAGAATTTTTTTGGGAATAACTTTTTCATTTCTTGTCCAAATTCAATAATTTTGGATATTCCGAAAAGCATAGACACAAAGCTACAAGTATCCTGTTTTGTGTTCTTTGAAATTTTGATGTCTGCTTGATCAAAATCATGCTTGTTTATTGCTGTCTCGAGAGCAAATCGACAACAACAACAATCACAGTCCTGATAATTGTTTTGGCTATGAATCAATCGTTTCTTTACCAAAATCAATAATTTTGGATGTTCTAGAAAGTTAGACATAGAGCTACATGTTTCATGCTTTGAGTTTTGCATAATTTTGAAGTTATCTGGGTCAAAATGAAGTGTTTCTATTGCTATCCGAAGAGCAAAACTAACATTTGCTATGTGTTTGAATTCGAAATGGAATTAACCATAACTCTTTCGCTTCTTAACAAAATTCTGTAATTTCAGATGTTCTAGAAATCTTAGATCATGTACTACAAGTTTCGTGTTTTGAGTTTTATAAAATTTTGAAGTTTGCTTGGTGGAACTTATGTTTGTATGTTGCTGTTCTGAGTGCAAAATGACAGTAATAACAATCATCGACCTTAGAATTGTATTAGCTCGTTTTTGCTCTCATTCTTATTCGGTTTTGATGTTGTTTTTGAGATATTTTAAGAGCTACAATGCCTATTAGTAGGCTAACTATACTAGGCGAATTTGAAATTCAAATTTAAATGGAATT
Organism: Allium cepa; assembly: GCA_030765085.1. Lineage (NCBI taxonomy): Eukaryota > Viridiplantae > Streptophyta > Magnoliopsida > Asparagales > Amaryllidaceae > Allium > Allium cepa. The sequence goes on along the minus strand of CM060941.1, from coordinate 1,042,189,553 downwards.
TGAATTGATTTCGGGATAAATTTGAATTGAATTCAAGTTATCGGTTTTGAGATATCCTTATTAGTTTTTATTGTTTTCGAGAACGGTTTTCACTAAACGATTTTTGAAATATATGAACATTTCAAATTAGTATTACATAGTATTTTAAAATTATTTTTCTAAATAAAATATATTTATTTCCTATAATAAAGAAATTTCAAATATTGGTTTTAATAATCGTTTTCGAAAAATCGTTTTAAATTCCTGTTTTCCTCTAATAAAATTATTTTATAAATAAAAATACTTATTTTTATATATTTCTGACGTATGAGAAAGACAACTAAATGGTAAAGTAAAACATGTGGTGTGGGACACATGGATTTGTTTATCGCTTAATATCGGACTTATACGATCGAAATCCTTTTGATGAACTGTTTGAGACGATTTAAGATGTTATTAAATTTTTGGGTAGATCATATGGACCGAGAACTCCAATTTAGGAGTATATTCGATGAGACCATTTTTAGATGTATTTCTTGATCATCGATGAAATGAGGCGAATTAAGAGCTAGAAATTCCTAGTTGGAATTATGATTATAAATAACCATCTAGATTTTAGTTTTACTTGCCAATGAGATGAGGTAAGCTTCTTTATGATGATTTTATGATGTTGAGATGTATTATGATGGATTGTACTTGTCGATGAGATGAGACAAGTCACAATGTCACTAATACTCATTAATGTGATCAGGCGAGTAGGGTATTTTATTTACTCTCCGATGAGATGAGGTAGAGTATATTTTCATGATGTTAATGATGTTTTACTGGTGTGGCACCAACTAACGGCTAGTAAACCATTAGGTGCAAACATATGATTTGAGACGTATGTTAATGCCTTTTGGGTTCCTATCCAAGAAGTTGAGACACATTCACGATGTTTACTGGTACTATAGACCACGAGTACTCATTTCGAGTCATCATGATGTAGCTGCGACTCTGATCATCATGATGTTATTAACTCTGGTCTTTATGACTGGGAGTCATTATGATATTATAGACTATAGCCTTCAAGATGTTCACGATGTTATGATGTTACTTGACTCCAGTCATTGCGATGTTTATGGTACCAAATATTAGTACTAGTCACAATGTAAGCACGTGGAGTTTCTCCTAAAGATTTACATGTTTTGATTTCACCTTTTTATGAGGTTGTTATTATAGTCTTGAGTAAGACGAAGGCTTACATGTACTGATGGTTACATGGTGATTTAATTTATGATGTTTTGAACTCTTATCGAATTCCCTTAGTTGTGAGTTTGGATGATTTCATGATTTTATAGGATATTCTGGGTTTTGCTATTTTTGCGAGTTGAGATTGGGACTTATATACACTTATACCGATGAGGTGAGGTATAATTGAATTTAGAGATTCTTCTATATTTGATTTTTGGACCATCCTATTTGATAATGTTTTATGTTTTCCATCTTGGCAAGAGTTTGTATCGATATTTCCTCCTTTTGACTGGAAACCATGTAGACATTTTGGGATAGCGCCAATGATATGAGGCGAATGTTTATATTATTTGAGTATTATTACTGAATTTACCCCTTTTGAGGTCTTTGTATACTTAAGTGACATTGTTCACTTAAGTCTTGGGTTGTATTCTTTCTATTGCCTGTTCTCATTCGAAAAGAATTATCACCATATATCTTATGCTTCATATTATCGCCTATCCTCATTAACTGATTGTTTTAGCTAGACTGACCTGTGTATTTGGTACTTGGGTCAGACCAAGTTGTTTCAGGTTAGCTATCAGTTACGAATTTATCTTTGATGCATCTACTTGGATATCAGCCTAGCACTTTTGTGTAGTCTATATTTCTTTCTGCTTGACTCTAATATGTATTTGATTAGATGTATATAGTGTGGTCTCTGTACCACTTTTGTGTATCAGCTCGTATCATACTGGGACGTATTTGTGTATATGTATCTACATATATGATGATTACTGTTCTGTGATGTGATATGCATTCTATTATTGTATTTTGTTCTGATAGATCCAGTAGCCACCTGTAGTTTTGTATTAAGTATTTATTGGATATGTCGATCCACTTAAGTAGAAAAGAAAAAAACAAATAGCAATTGTCGACATATTCAATAGATATTTAAGACATGACTATAGATGGTCGCCCCTAACCAGCCCTATTCTCCGCATTAGCAGACAGAATTATCCAGTAATTCTCTTTGTTAAAGTACGTCTCGGGGTGGGGCATTACAGCTTGGTATCAGAGCTGAGTTCAGAACAAAGTATGATAAATACAGAACAAAAACACATATTATAGTTCATCTAAGTGTAATACAAGTGTTACAAATCTCTTAATCATCACGTCCTTTACCTTATCATGTCTTTTGGAGTAGATAATTTGGGATATGTCTAGGAATATATTTTATTCCGTAATATTTCCAAATATAATTGATGACATCTTATTTTTGAAGTAATCCTAATCGTGATTGTTTTGTTCAAATCCACTTTAATATGGGTGCTTGACACCTATCCGTATCGAAGTAGGTTGTTGATGATCTTTGATGTTCTTATCTTGTGATTTCTTTGAGGATTGCGAATCCTTATTGAGGGGATTCACAATATTTGGTATGATGTTTAAGGATTTTGGTATTTTCCTTATAGCTTATCTTTTCATGTGAATTAGCATGTTTTTTTCTATCTAGAGTTTGGAATGATTTGAGATGGGGTAGCTTGGGTATTTTCAAGTCGCATTTTGTGATCCGAAGGATCCTATATTTAATTATCCTAATTTTGGCTTATTTGTTATTTCTTGCTCTTCGGAATATTAATGATGATTTCGAAGTATCTATATTCACTATTGAGTTTCGAGATGTTGATGATATATCTCGAATTCCTATCATTGTGACTCTGTTGGTTTCTATAAGTCCATTCGGGTATGACACCCAATCGGGCAATCGAATATTATATTGATCTCATTCCTGGTTCTTAGCCTTTTAGTCATCCTTCCACGAGGATGCCCACTAAGGAAATGAGGCAATCCTTGGAATTTAATTGATATTTCCATTCTTACCTCTTTTATGATAACCTTTTTGGATACTCATTTATAGGCTTAGTAATATTACTTCACCCGAAGTAAAGATTTGCTAGTTGTGTTCTTCTTCTCATCCGAGAAGATATTTTACCCTCACCCTTATCTCTCGCTTATTCCTTATTCGATCTATTGGTGGTGCCAGGGTCTTTCTTTAGCTTGATCGTACAACGATTCTCATTAGCTACGAGCTACGGAGGATAGTGTTCTTTTACCGCATTCCATACTCGTTATGGGTTTTGGAATTGTTCGTTGTACCGTCAGGGATGACTAACTCTCCAACCTATTCCCTCAATATTATGAATTAAGTATATTCAAGGAAAATCTCAATGAGTTTCTTTTTGTGTTTTTGATTTTGTGTATCTGTAAAAAATTATGTTTTCAAATATTTCCAAAAATTAAAGATATATTTCTAAGAAAAATTGGAATCGGTTTTTGGGATAAATAAAGAACATTTTGAGAACTAAAGATGAGATACTTATTTTATAGAAGATTATTTTTGTGTTGGGTTGTCCATCAAGTGCTTTAAGAATTCTGTTCGATACGCCTAATCAACGTTATCGATAGGAATTTCCTAAACGCTGTGATGAGACAATCAGACATGATAAATTGAGTCTTAATGAGACTAAATTTGGTAATAAATTAAAAAGATTTGTGACTTAAATTTTATTCTGGATAACATTTGCAACCATTGAACCATAGTGGGATTGGATGAGTGGCAAGGTGGTTTTGATCATTTGGTCAAAAGATAGCCAATCGATAGGGTAATTTATTATTAACCAATGGCGAGGCAATGCAATTATGATAACTGAAATGTATAAGTTTGAATATAGTTATGTTTTATTGTTGAAATAATGAGATAATACTTTATTTAAAGTATAAATATTTATTAATTATTCTAAAATAAGTTGTACATGTTAAAGATGGAGTTCAATATGAGAATTTGGGTATTTGAAAGTAAAGGGTAGTAAATTTTATAATTTTACCTTAAGGATTTTTCAAATGAAATTATAAAATTCTTTTGAAAATTTAATTTTAGAATGAAAGGGAATATGAGTTTGAAATTATTTGTCATTTTATAAGAACTAGAGGAAGGAGTTTTGAAAATTTCCAAGTGTTGAAAATTGAGATTTTGAATTTAAAGGTAATGAGTTTTGGAACTTTAAAAAGTTTAATTGTAAACAAAAATTTAGATTATGGTTTTGAAGATAATGAATGTCGAATTTTAATTAATTTTGACTATAAATTAAAATTTATATCTATTGTGTTCCTCATGATTGTCTTGCCTTAGTGCAATGGACTAACGACTAGCATTTTGCGGTCGTTTGATATGGTGGTCTTTGAAGTAACCATCTCTCATCGAGTATTCTTACCTCAATGGTTGTTATCTTAGTATCAGTATGGCTCCTTCCGTAGTGACATACGAAAATTATCGGTTTGTTGTTGGAGTTCGGATAAAGCGATGCTAAATCACAACTCTATTCGAGAAACTTTTGTGAAATCAATCTCCTTTGACAGATTTTTGAGTAGCACCCCGTTATGTTTTGTTTCAAAAGTGAGATACTTTCAAAATCATGAGGAATTTCTCAAAGAAATTCAATGGTCCGCAAATCCTTGTATTTATACCTAGAAAAATCATTGAATTTACCGAGCAATTTTGTCATGGTCTTCTTTTGTCTTGAGTAGAGAGTGAGGAATTTTTGTCTTGTGCTTGTATATCCTTCCTTGGATTGATGAAATTAATATGTTGAATAGAAACTCTTTTCTAGAAATTGCGAGGACGTAATTTTGTTATGGGGGGAGTTTGTAACGACCTTGGTTTGGAGATTACTTGTATATATTAAATTATAATAGAAGTTATAATTTAATATTGTAAATTAAAATATAATTGAAATTTTAAACTGTTTACTTAGAATTAACAATGAATTTTGTAAATAAAATGAGAAAAATAAAGTTTGGAACTTTATTTTTGTTTATTTGGATATAAATACGGGATTAAATATTGAATGGATAAGTATTTGGTTTAAATAAATTGAAATATTGGGTATTTATTAGTTTGGAGCTAATAAATTAATTAGGTGATGTATTCAACGTTAAATTATTGAAATATATCTAAAGTAATGAAAATAAAGTTTTAAAAACTTTATTTTGAGAATTTGAGTAGAAAATAATCAAAGTGCAACTTTATTTGGGAAAATATAATAATATTGAAAAACATTGTCAATATTAACCTTTTATTAATTTTAAAAATAGGAAATTTGAAGAAATTATGCATTTTATTAAAATAAAAGATGAAATATTGTTTGAAAATAATATTTTGATGATTAAAAAGTGTTAGAATGATTTATTGCAATTTATTTGACACGAAAGAAATTTTGTTTTAAATTATTGCATTAAAAATAGTGTTTTTACACTAACATAGTGTAATTTGTAAAATATCATCAAAAATCGGGTTTTATTTATAAAAATAAATTTTTATTGTTGAAATAAATTTTATTTTGTTATGATAACAATTTTAGTTACATATATCTGCTGTATAGATTTTTATTTGACGTTAAAATGTGAAAAGTGATATATACAATGTTAAAATAGGATAAATATGTTCATCGCTTTATATTTTCACTAAATATTTAAGTCTTGGGCTAATTGGGTAAGGATTTAGAACCCAAAACCCATTATTTAGAGATTTCTGGTAAGAGGAAATTAACATTACTTTAATTTCTTCTTCGTTCTCAAAACATCCGTATACAGAACATAGAAAAAAATCAATGGATTCCTTCATATAAATCAATTTCCACTCAAAAATATCTGCAAATTCAAGAAGTAAATCAAGCAAATAGAGAGATTAGAAAAGGTAATCTCCATCGATACTCAAAGATTTCATCAAAAATCTTAGAATTAGGCACGAATTGTCTGTAACAAATTTCTTCTGATGTTCATGTCTTTGTTTTGGCTTTTCCATATCTTTGAAGATCCAATTCTCCTCCAAAGTTCGTTGCTTTCTATCAAATCTTTGCTAAATCGCTAAGGTGAGTGCAAGCCCACAAATTGCTGGCTGAAAATGATAATCTTGTGAATAATTTGTTATAAGTTTCATGTTTTGTATTTTCTTAAATTTTGATGTTTGTTTGATCAAAATCGTGCTTGTTTGTTGCTGTCTCAATAGAAAATGGACAGCAACAACAATCACATGCCAGAGAATTATTTTGGCCATACCTTTTATGTTTCTTATAAGAATTCAATAATTTCAGATGTCCTAGAAAGCGCAACGTAGTGCTAGAAGCTTTATGTTTTGAGATTTTGAAAATTTTGAGGTTTGCTTGATCAAAATCGTGCTTGTTCGTTGCTGTCCCGAGAGCAAATCGACAGGAACAACAATCACAGGCTTGAGAATTGATTTGGCCATAACTTTTTAATATCTTGTCCAAATTCAATAATTTTAGATGTTCCAGAAAGCTTAGACATAGAGATACAAGTTTCATGTTTTGTATTTTCTGAAATTTTGAAGTTTGCTTGATCAAAATCATGCTTGTTTGTTACTGCCCTAAGAGCAAATCGACAGCAACAACAATCACAGGCCTGAGAATTGTTTTGGCTGTAACTCCATCGTTTCTTTACCAAATTCAATAATATTGGATGTTGTAGAAAGCTTAACATAGAGTTACAAGTTTCTTGTTTTGATTTTCGTAGAATTTTGATATTATCTAGGTCAAAATTGAGTGTTTCTATTGCTATCTGGAGAGCAAAACTAACATTTGCTTTGTGTTTGAATCTCAAACGGAATTAATCATAACTCTTTCGTTTCTTAACAAAATGCAGTAGTATTAGATGTTCTGGAAAGCTTAGATCATTTACTATAAGTTTCATGTTTTGAGTTTTATAAAATATTGAAGTTTGCTTGGTCGAAATTATGTTTGTATGTTGCTGTTCCGAGTGCAAAATGAAAGTAATAATAATCGCCGACCTTAGAATTGTATTAGCTCATTTTTGCTCTCATTCTCTTTCGTTATTTATGTTGTTTTTGAGATATTTTGAGAGCTATGATGCCTATCAATAGGCTAACTATATTGGAAGAATTTGAAATCCAAATATAAATGGAATTTGAATTGATTTTGGGATAAATTTGAATTGAATTCATATTGAATTCAAGTTATCGGTTTTGAGATATCCTTCTTAGTTTTTGTTGTTTTCAAGAACGGTTTTCACTAAACCATTTTTGAAATATATGGACATTTCAAATTAGTATTACATGGTATTTTGAAATTATTTTTCTAAATAAAAATATATTTATTTCCTACAATAAAAAAATTTCAAATATTGGTTTTAATAATCGTTTTTGAAAAATCGTTTTAAATTCCTGTTTTCCTCTAATAAAATTATTTTATAAATGAAATTACTTATTTTTATAAATTTCGGACATACGAGAAAGACAATTAAATGGTAAAGTAAAACATGTGGTATGAGACACATGGATTTGCTTTATCGCTTAATATCGGACTTATACGATCGAAATACTTTCGATGAATTGTTTGAGACGATTTAAGATGTTATTAAACTTTTGGGTAGATTATATGGAACGAGAACTCCAATTTAGGATTATATTCGATGAAGAACCATTTTTAGATGTATTTCCTAATCGCCGATGAAATGAGGTGATTTAAGAGCTAGAAAATCATATTTGGAATTATGATTATAAATAACCATCTAGATGTTATTTTTACTTGCCGCTGAGATGAGGTAAGCTTCTTTATGATGACTTTACGATGTTTAGATGTATTATGATGGCTTTTACTTGTCGATGAGATGAGACAAGTCACGATGTCACTAGTACTCGTCAATGCGATGAGACGAGTAGGGTATTTTATTTACTTGCCGATGAGAAGAGGCAGAATATATTTTCATGATGTTTATGATGTTTTACTGATGTGGCACCAACTAAGGCTAGTAAACCGTTAGGTGCAAACATATGGTATGGGACGTACGTTAACGCCTATTTGCTTCCTATTCGAGAAGTTGAGACACATTCACGATGTTTACTAGTACTATAGACCACGACTACTCAATTGGAGTCATCAAGATGTAGTTGCGACTCTGATCATCATGATATTATTAACTCAGGTCTTTGTGACTGGGAGTCATTACGATATTGTAGACTATAGTCATCATGATGTTCATGATGTTATGATGTTACTTCACTCCACTCATCACAATGTTTATGATACCAAATATTAGTAATAGCCATGATGTAAGCACGTGCATTTTCTCCTAATGTTTTAGATGTTTTAATTTCACCTTTTTATGAGGATGTTATTATAGTCTTGAGTAAGATGAAGGCTTACTATTGATGGTTATATGGTGATTTAATTTATGATGTTTTGAACTCTTATTGAGTTCCTTGAGTTATGGGTTAGGATGATTTCATGATTTTATAGGATATTCTGGGTTTTGTCATTTTGGCGAGTTGCGATTGCACTTATACCGATGAGGTGTATAACTAAATTTTGAGATTATTCTATATTTGAGTTTTGGGTCATCCTATTTGATAATGTTTTATGTTTTCCATTTTGGCGAGAGTTTGTGTCGATGTTTCCTCATTTTGAGGAGATACGTTTCATGGAAATCTTGTAGATATTTTGGGATGATGCGGATAGGATTTCTTATTTTTATATTGTTTTCATTTTCTAATTTACTTTTAATCATTTGTAAATTTCTAGTTTTGTGACTAAGGGATGAACTATGGTGGTATAGTTCGAGAATTCGCAACTCAGTGGCTGAGTTGTGGCAAGGTTTTGAGCATAGAGTTAGGTTAGTCGATAGCCGGTGTCGTAAGTTTACGTGTGTAAGCGTCAGACTACTTAATTTCCAGTAGAAACCTTGGGGGGCAGCATGTAGGCAGGGTTTTGTTGAAGCTGGGTAAATTTGTTTTGTTCTGTTTTCGCTTTTTATATTCTGTTATTAAATGTGCAGTTATTATTCGACTATCACAAGTGCTGCAATTATTTTATATATTTCCTTATTAAATTTTTATAATTGATAGCATCACCCTATTCACCCTCCCTCTAGGGTAAAATTGATCCTACAAGTGGTATCGGAGCTTGGAACAAAAGCCCTTTTTTTTAAAATTTTCATTTTTCTGAAAACAATTTTTGTTTTGCAAATTTGAATTTTTTAAAATGGCTTCTCTTAATAATGCTTTTGCTGAGATTTGATCCAGTATTATTCATCCTATTTTTGACGGAAAAGATTATTTAAAGTGGAAATTAAAAATGGAATTTTATTTAAAATATGTTAATTTTAAATGTTAGGATATTACTGAAAATGGGTGTGATATAATAGATGAGAAAACTAGTTTGATTAATTCTCTTGTTATGCATATACTATATTCTTATATTAATCAAGATAATTTTGACTTTAGCTCTCATTGTGAAAATGCACAGGAAATTGGAATTCCTTTGATGCCACATATGGTGAAAAAGTCAACAACGACGAGAAATCCTCCATAATCGACTCAGTTAAAGAAATGTGCTTAAAAGGATTGGCAAATAGCGGCAATGATGAAGATTTAATAGCCGATGAGATAAGTGATTTTTCATTCAATGATTTAGTTCTCTTGTGCCAAAAATTAATTAAAAATAATAAAGCTCTTGAGTTGAAAAATAATAAGTTGGAAAGGAAACATGCCAAACTTCATCATGATTTGGAAAAAGAGCTTAAAAATATTAAGAAAAATTAAAGTTTTAACTGCAAAAGGTGTTTGGACCATGATAATGAATTTGCCCATTTTCATGAAAACTTTCAAAAGTTAGAAAACAAAATTTTAATGCAGGAGAAAAAAAACCAAGTTGATTTGTGAGAGGATTTGGATAGCTTTAAGAAGTCAGAAATTTCTAAATGTGCAATTTTTGAAAAGAAATTAAATGAAATCAACGAAAATTTATAAACTCTTGAAAAGGAAAACGTGATTTTGGGTAAATTTGAAATTATTCGATTAAATAATGAGTTTGAAAAGGAAATTGAAAAAACTAAGGATTTTGAAAAAATTGAATTTTAAAAACTCCAACTCTTTGAAACTGATATGCTTGAAATTGAGACTAAAATTAGAGAGCTTAAAAATGAAAATATCGACTTAAAATTAAAGAATTTTGAAACGAGAGATACCATTAGTTGTTGTTCGAAGCTAATAAATGGAAATATACTTTTACAATCCAAAGTTAACCAACTTGAGTTGATTACTTGAAACTTTTTCCCTAGAGAAAAATCATTTAATATGCTCCTAGAAAATCAACTCTTTATGAATAAAAGGAAAGAACTTAGATTTGAAAAAGTGTTGAAATATAAACAAACAACAAATAACACTGTCAAGCAGAAATATGTGATACCCAAATGTGTAGAGTGTGGAAATATCGGACATTGCAAGAATAATTGTCGAAATATATACAAACACAAAACCGTTAAATAAATATGGATTCCAAAAAGTACGAATATAAATGGTTTTGAAATTTAAACAGATTTGGATTCCCAAGGGTACAATTGTAAATGCTAGCGGTTTGTTATAGTCAAATTTGGGTACCAAAGATTTCAATAGATAATAATAGTGGTCCTACATCCTTAGTTAGACCAATTGCCTTCCCCAAAATTTAGACACACAAGTGGGCTAAGGAACAACTTTTATGGAGATAGATTTCGAGTTGTTCTAAGTGATTGATAAACTAAAATTTAAACGTTCCTTAGCCTATAAAGATTAGATGGAGATCGTCGCGTTTTGGTATCACAGAATAGAAGGGAAGTGAGGTATGATCTCTCAACTAAATTTTTGTTCACATATTGTTAATTATGTTTTGATCGACATTGCTGAAGTATTTCTAACATATCTTGACCATCTCAACTTTGATTTGTGAAATTCTTGAAGTTTTTTAAAAGCTAATCGATAATGCTACAACTTCATTGACTTTTGATTCATTTTGGAATGAAATGAAAAACGGCTTTGACAATTTTTTTGAATATGTGTTTTGTGCTCAATTTAGATACTTGTGCTTGCTATAAATGGACATGTTGAAATTTTAAGCGTTGAGAAGTATAGGTGTTTCTTATATATCACTACATATCACAACGAATATCTCAATTACAAGTGGTATCTTATATCATTTCATGTTGAAATCACTTTTGCAATTATTATATTGATTTTCAACTTGAAGTCATTTTCACAAAACCCCCTTATAGAAAATTGATTTTCACTTATTTTAATGATATCTATCTAATGATAACCTTGAGTCAAAGGGGAATTCAGATGCAGGTGACACTGGTAGTCTAGTTGACAGAAAAAGTATTAGTGGAACGAGTTTTATGTTAAGACATTCATGAGTAGCTTCACGTTTTCAAGGAAGATATCTGCATATGTTTCATTTCAAATGATTTTCAATTAGCAGACATTTTCTTATAAAACCCCTTCAAGAAAATAGTTTTTGTTGACCTTATTTCAGATTAGTCATTTTAGAAATTTTGATTTTATAATTATTTTTCGATTTGATCTTAAATGACTACATTAACTAATCTGACTCTCTACTGATTATCGAAAAGATAAATAGTGATTGAAAAAGTGATGAGTGTTGACATTAATCATATATTATAACTTGAGACAGTATATTTAGCAAATTTCTTTAGAAATTTGAACAAGAGTTATAAAAACATTTTGTTGGTAAAAATTCCATGGCCATCTCTATTGCTATCATATTTCTAATGACCATCACTCATCAAAATCCAATATAGTATGTCAATATGTGGTATTTTAAAAGGGAAATCATTCATTTTTCAATTTATTATATTTTTAGCAATAAAAACATCCAAAGTGTTTACTCTCATTTTAAAAGTCCTCACGATTATGCAAGGGTGAATTACTTGAAATTTTTGATTATGTGCTTTCATGCTCATTTAAAAGTCCTCATGGTTATGCATGTATGGAACACATATCAAAATTGATTATTTAAATAGACAAGTTGATTTTAATCCCATTTAAATGTCCTCACAGTTATACGTGGTTAGAAGATACTTGAATTCATTTTTTTAAATTTGGAACACTACTAATCTCATTTAAAAGTCATAGCTTTTATGCATGGCTAGTAGATATTCAAATTCCTGGTATAAATATATCACAAGTAAACACAGCTATATGGTGTTACATCATCCCTATCATTCTAAATTGGAATATGTGCCTAATAGAGTTTTTATGATTTTTATTTCATTTTTTACTGAAATAATATTTATAATCGATTGGGTATTAATGTTGTATTAATGTCTATCACTTTATCTCTATTTTTTCTAGCACTATTACCCTTTTGCAGATAACAAAAGGGGGAGAGAAAAGTTAATATTTTGAAAAATAAAAGTCAAATATTTTATTTTGTATTTTCTATACGCATCTAGGTTCATTTACATATTTTATTTATTTTCATGCGTATATGTAGGGGGAGTTTTGTTGTAGAGAGGGAGCATTCAAATAAGGGGAGCAAATTGAATGATAAATACATTTAATAAATTCAAAATCTTAAATATATGTTTGTTATCATCAAATGGAGGAGATTGTTGAATATGCTAGTGTATGATTTTTGTTTAATGATAATATATATATATATATATATATATATTCATTTAAATGTATTCGTTAATGTACTATTTTATTTTTCACATAATTAAATAAGTATTTGCTGAATAAAATAAATAACACAAAATTTAAATTCAAACGGATATTTTATTCAAACAAATATTTTATTACAATTGTGAATAGTATAACTTTGAGCTCTCACTATATACATAATTTTTTTTATTACAATGCAATTTTTATTACATCATAACTTTTAATTTACATTTACACCTCACTACATATCATTCATTCGCTCGTATTTATCTTTAACTCTATTCCAAATTGAATCATGCATCTAAGCACAAAATAAACAATGAAGCAGTAAAATTGAAAAAGAGATATTTTTTACAGTGTAAAATAAAATGTGTATTTTTGAAAATATTATTTGCCTCGGTTATTTGGTTTGTTCGTCATCATTTATTTTGAATTCATCGTACACGAACAGCTTGTGACATGCATAGTGTATCACTGTACATGCCACAAGGCCGTGCACACCGATATGCACTTGACAAAACTGCAGGGATAGGTAGGCACAAGGTCAAACCCAATCAAAAGCTATGTTCAACTGAAGTGAAATACAAATAAGTCACGATATTAGCACAAGGTCAAACCCAAGCTATAAGCTTGATTCAACACAGGTGCAATCCAAATGTACAAGTTCAATAAAATGGTCAAGACAACTAAAACAGACTCGAAAGTGGAGCTATGAAACAATGTCAACCAGAACAATGAACTAACTCAATGTACACTTGAAACCGGACTGGTCAGAGAAACCATAATGCAACATATAGACCAAACTTATATGCATGCATATAATTCAAAAGCCCAAGTTCAACTCAACCTATACCAGACTACAAAGAAATCAAGGCCACAAAATTCAATCATATAAATGAAGACTCGGTAGGACGTTTGCAAACTAGCTCGAAGCAACAACTCGGTGCAAACAAATGCACAAGACCAGATATAGTATGCATCATGTACATGAGGACCAGATACAGTATGCATCATGTATATGAAAGTAAGCGGTCGAAGCAACAGCAATGCAGTTTACATATGTATGCAACCAGAGAACTTGAAGTTCAGTGGAAATCGAACAGAAGTGACAACTGACTGGTCTCAACATCAACAATGCAAACCGAGATGAGCTCATTTTTTTAAGATAGCTGATACATATATATACATGTGTAGTGAAAGCCAGTGATTAAGCAGCAGAGCAACTAGCACATGTATATACACATTGCAGACTCAAGGAAATATGAAGTGCAACAAAGCAACACAATCAACTGGATGCAATGACCAACAGCCTTAACAGAAATTGATTCACATAACAATATAGATGAAATCAAGTGCAACATCAACACGGCAGTGGATAGAGCAGTGCAAACCAATGAACAAAAACATATAACATGAACAACTCCACATGAAATCAGGCAAGACCAGCTTTCAAAGTATACAATACTCAAGTCTACAACATACAACATGAATATATACATGCATGAACACACACACACACAATATATATATATATATATATATGTCTATATATATGCAGCGAAACCAGAGGCAATGGTAAATAAATAGTCAAGCACTTTTCAAAGTCAAATGCCAACAAGTCATAAGAGAAACAAATTCAAATCAAAGTTTCCGAAATCATAGAGAAATTTCCAAATGACCGAAGTTCTAGCTTTTTTTACAAAAATCAAAGTAGCAATTTCAAACTAAAGCAAAGAATCGAACGACTCGAATCAAAGCCGTGGTGACCAAGGTAATTACAAGTACATTGAAAAGTCATAGCAATGAAGATTGGAGAAAATTCAAATTTATCAAGCAACATGTACGAAGTGAACGAGTCAAGATTAATCACGAGCATTGAATCAAAATCATATGGCCAAGCAAGAATTATGAAGAATTCAAATCAAAATAAATATGAAAGAAATTATAGGAATTCGAATCCTATATAACCCATATCATCATTGGTATGGAAAAGGCATTTGAGTTCAAGCAACAACATAGAAGAATAAATCAATAACTCGAATCGAATTGAGTTCAAAGCATATCAACGTGAGGAACGAAGAAATTACATATCAGGATTATCCAAATCAAACTCGAATTGAAGCTGCTGTGAACATATAAATCGATCAAAGAAAGGTTTCGAAGCATTATTTCTTTTAAGCGGCGACTTCACCAATTTATCACGAAGCCCTAATTGAGGAACTAAGCAGCAATAATCGCAAACAAAAAGGATACGGGCCGAAGAATTAAATGTTTTGAAAAAGGGGGATGCTCTTTTAATTTTAGATTGGGTCAACATCTCTAAATACTTTGGGCCTTTTATTTTAGACTAGGGTTTCTTGTTTTTATATTGTTTTCATTTTGCAATTTACTTTTAATTTTTTCTAAATTTCTAGTTGTGTGACTAGACGGCGAACTACGGTGATGTAGTTCGAGAATTCACAACTCAGTGGCTGAGTTGTGGCAGGGTTTTGAGCATAGAGTTAGGTTAGTCGATAGCGGGTGTCGTGAGTTTATGTGTATAACTGTCTGACAATTTAACTTCTAGTAAAAACCTTAGAGGCGGCATGTAGGAAGGATTTTGCTGAAGCTGGGTAAATCTGTGTAATTCTATTTCTGCTTTTTATAATATGCTATTATCTGTGCTGCTATTATTCGACTATTATCAGTGCTGCAATTATTTTATATATTTCCGTATTAAATTTTTATAATTGATAGTATCACCCTATTCACCCTCCCCTCTAGGGTGAAATATATCCTATAACTACTTCTTTTGTGATTAGCAACCCAGATCACAAGCATGTGTTGGCAATAGTGAAAATAAGATAGCCATGAGCAAGGGCGCTTTCTTGAGCAGTTCACTGCTGATGACCGCCCCTTTCCCTGGCAATGACATACCAGTCGGGCATCCGAGCACAAATCTAACTTGAGTAATTCAAAGAATAAATGCATTCGAACTAGCATGGATTGACTCATGACAGGAGTTGCCCCAAGCCAATGGGCAGGTTGAAGTTGTTTAAAAATATTGCAAACACTAATTAAGGAAAAACAAGATAAATCCAAATAAGTGTGAGTTGACGAACTTCCACGGCACTGTGGGCCTACCAAGCCTCATACAAAACAGCAACATGACATATTCTATTTTCTCTAAGCATGCGGGGTTGAGGCCATGCTTCCGGTCAAAACAGTTGTCACTTCACATCATATGACATATTATAATCCAAAAGAAAATGAGGAGCTTATCAACATGTCTTTAGACCCGATTGAAGAAAGAAGTAATAACACTGCTCTCAAGACCGCCACACATATACGAAAAGTGGCAAAGCAATACAAATCTGAGGTAAAGCCCTAAGAGTTACAAGAGGGAGATATGGTTCTCAAGCAAGTCTTTCCCCATCCAGGCGCACTAGATCCAGTTTGGGAGGAATCATTTGTTATTCACAAAGATCTCCACAACGGAGCTTACATACCTTCGACAGTTGACAGAAAATGTGTTTGGGAAAGGAAGGAATCTCCAGCATCTCCGCCATTACTTCTCTCAGCTTGTAAAAAGCATGTATCACTTGATGAAATAAAAGAAAGACAGTGGACATAGACATAAACAGGCCGAACCACTATAAAATTGGATGTTTTGCTTGATCGTTTGTCTGATATTTGTCCTATTGCGATCAATCGCAAGCTCTCGCCGGCAGCAGTGAAAGCAAGATAGCCATGAACAATGGCACGAAAATATCCTAGGTAGTTCACAACTAACGATCGGCTCCCCATCCAGCAATGATACACCGACTATAAGCCACATATTAGGAACGATTATAGCCTAGGTAGTTTATCATTGGCGTATGGCTCGCCAACAACTACGAACTGATAATAAATCCCACGATTAAGGCATGGCAGCAGCCAGGGATAGTTCGTAGTTGACGATCGACATCCACGCTAGCCGGGCCATAGTTAATCGAATAATACTCACGATATAGGCCATAATGACTCAGGTAGTTACTCTATGTGAATCTCGGCTCTAAATCTTAAGAACGATAGTCGCAAAAATTACACTCCCTTGTAACATAGGTTGAGCTGACAAACCATATGTCAACAAAATCCACAATCAGGGCAAGTAACTTATATGCCACAAACCTTACGTACTAAAACTAGAAGCTTCTAATAATTTCTTTTAGTCTTATGGCATTACATATAGATATTATAAATATGAATTCCCTTCGACTAATCACAACAGGATATTCATTTGCTTCCACTCCACCAAAGGAAATGGAGCATCGACTCAACTCCGTCAGAGATAGCAGAACATCAATTCAACATTGCCCCGAGAATTATAATATCCCTTCCAGCTAATTTCTCTCAAGAAATTGTAAGGATTCTCCTAAAGTTGAGCACACTTGTGGAACCAGAGAAAAACTCAATGCAAAGGTATGGATAACTTTTGTAAGATAAGCTAAATTCGATAAAAGAATATTTGGGGGCATAGCACCACCTCACCCTTTGATTATACACATACACTGAAACTTAGCTTGGTAATAGCACATTGAATCATGACTTTAAGTTTACAAGTTTAAAACCTATTCATGATACAAGGCGGCACGTTGTGAGAACAACCAAGTGCACTGTACTGGAGGCAAACCCAGAGAAATAATGAGTGCTCATGGTTGACTTTTGACAACATCGCTAGAGGGTGCTTTGGAGGATGTGATGAGTATTTATGGACTGCCACTTCTCCCAAATTACTCTCTAAATCTTAGTAGTAGGGAATAATTTCAAATGATAAGGACCTCTCTAAATAGAAGTGATTCGATCTATAACCTTCCAAATGTAATTAATTTATATCAAAGTCTATTTTAACAAAAATAGCCTAATACCATTACCTAATAAATTAATCTCGAGGGCATGCGGGATGACTCTAACACATATCTATGGTAAAATTCCAAATAAAAGTGTTTTAATAGTCTATAACTAATTCTAAGGCAAAGATGAAAGTCCTTGACCACACTAGGCCCGAAAGGACCCTAAACTTGCAGGTAAAGTCAATAAAATAGGACGATCCTCTACCACCAAAGCTACAAGGACATTTCAATTAAAAGATTGATTCTACCTGATCAACAAGAAATAATAAACTGATACTAATCAATTTTCCAGTGTCTAAAGATTATTCCAACTAAACACCACATATTGGGGGCATCCAACGTCAGCACTTGGCATAACTCAAACTAGCAATAACGAATCACTCTTACCCACAATGGAGTATGCTTTCTAATCGAGCCATCCATAACTCACATTTTTCCACGACCATGACTTTGCATGAGAATAATGAAGTACTCCAAGTATGGATAATTCCTCGTAGTCCCTAGGCAGAAAAGCCAATGTCGCTCTCTCAAAGATTGGTTTAGTTATAGTCTTGCGTTAGTGCCAAACCAGAATTTTAACTCAGTCATAATTGCTAGACACCAAACACAAGCTTATGATTGGCATAGGCAGTGCACCAGATCATTGTTTCGACCTTGAACCATGCAACCTACCAACACTTTCGTCCCGACCCCTTTTTGCACCTCGGTCTGGCCTCTTTTCATGTACCAGACCAAGTGGTCGGGTATCATTTTCCACTATCGAACCAAATTGTTTCGGTCCAATAAACCCCATCAACCCAATTCCATGGTTCGGCTATCCTTGCTCCTTCACCAAGCTTCTCTATAATCCAACATGTATCCATCAAAACTTACCAGCAATCTAATATGTATAAGTACACTGAGGATTATCAAAACAAGCTATTGAAAAAGTTGGTAAAACTAATCATCACTTTACCAGACTGTATGTCGCACAAACCAATTACACCTTATCAAGTATGAGGAGTCCAACCAAAAATTTATATAATATATACATATCTTTGTACAAACGTCGAGGCAAAAGATACAAAACATGGGCTAGGGAAGTCATAACCGACATTCACTCGATAACACTTCTCATTTTCTCCTACATACAAAAACCCTTAAATAGAGATTCTTACTCTATCAAATTCATCAATGATTGATCTTGTCAAAGAACGCACAAGAGCGGAGAAAGGATTAGTAGAGAAATACACAAACTTGGCAATCGCATGAGATGGTCAGGATAGCTTGACTCAGCCACCAATGAACATAATCAGAGTACCACATCACAGATCCAAAGTCGACAATGCAAAGTATACATCAGTTGGTCACATACTATATGAAGCCTCGAAGTAGGAAATCGAAAGTCCAAGAAAAACAACATCCTGTTGGATGAAGACTAATCAATGACGGCTTCAAAATTTTAGCAAGTCCTCCTTAGAACGAACAAAGTACCACATCGAACTAGCGAAAGAAGATACATTGAAAAATTAGAGGTGAAGATAAGATATAGATATTCAAACATCAATATAACCATTGCATGACTAAGAAGGTAGTCTTGGATTAAACAATGCACACTTTGTATTCATGAAAGTATGCTTTGGGAAGCAAACATTATAGGCATTTTTGCCCAATGCAAGGTGAATATGAGGAGTTAGGGAAAATTGTCATTGTTCTGGAGCAAACTCAAACTACTTTGGAGGTATTCTCGAGATTAAGATACAGACATAGGTCGAAATAGCGTCTCAATCCGATCTATGGATTGAGAGATATGATCGTCTTATGGTTTGTCCACCACCGTCTCGTGGAGCCAATACCGAGGATCTCTATCGCATTTAAAGGTTGACAGTCCAACAATGAACCAAGATGTGACGACCCGAAAATCCATACTCTTTGAATCGACAATAAACCACACATGTCCGACGCAAAAAGCACAGACTGATGGAAAGTCAAGAGAAAGAAAAGAAGAGAGAAGAAGAGAAGAGAAGAAAGAGAGAAGATAGAACCAAACAGAACAATACAGAATCTCACATCGCAGCGGAAAATATATAATATCATATCAAAGATCTTTACAAAACAAAAACTGTATATATATACAAATCAATCAGAGTTCAACAATCAATCAGTAGGTATCAGCTTGAATAGTTATAATAACCTGTCCTTATAAATGCAGATAATTTAAACATCTAAGCACAATGGATAATTAATAATCAAAACAGATACGCGTAAACGAAATGAAGATCTCCTGCTCTCCTGCTGAAGCTCCAAAAGCATCAAATCTAGACTCGTAAATATACTCGGTCTGACCCAAGCATTGAAAAGCAAGAACGCCCGGATCAGTCTGTTAAACCAGCGTGAGAAACACACTCAACGGAATTTATTAAATTACCATACTTTTCCTTTATCAAAACAAAAGTATCTCGTAAGACAAGTTCACACATAAACACGGACATGTTTTTACCTTACGATAACTAAAACATATCATATCAAATCCTCTTATACTATAGTAGTGTCTACTATATACAAATAATATTAATCATAGCGGAAATTGTTACATTGATTAAATTCCAACATATAGCCCAATTGGGTAATACAATAAAAATGGCAAACACGTAGTGGAGTTTGTATTTCCATACAAATGACTAGGTGAAGGGAATACCTTCCGGCAGTACATCTTCAGAAGAATGTACCGAGAAACCATCACAAAGTTTCTCTACCAACGCAAGACCGGTCCACCTCTATAACTAGTTGGTACCGAATATGTCATCCTCCAGTCATTACCGACCTTACCGAGGGCCCTCTAGCATACAAACCACAATAATCAGATATACGACGTCATAGCGTGCAAAGATATATCTAGAAGAGGATGATCATATCCTACATGGGAATGATCCACTTAGCCTTGCCGCATCTAACCCTATTTTGGTCATTTTTGGTTGATGAGGCTAGAGGTAATGATTACCTTTCACAATCACATATCACATCACTCTGAATGCCACACGGCCATTTCCACTGACTACTAATTGCCTTCCACAAAAATACAACCCTTAAGCTCATACGTCTCAAGGAGGGTGTTAAGCTAAGAGAAGTTGCCTTCTCCTCCACCACTGATGTACGTTTGTAAAAACTAATGTACGTAATCTTTAGAAATGCAATGTCAGACAAACATCCATACAAGTTGTCCAGGAACAGGACAAACTGAAGGTACTTTCCTACCACATCCTGTTGGGAAATCTCTAGGATTAGTAGAGAATAGTCCTCGCATTGGATATTTCATAATGAAGAGACCACTGCTATTGGATGTATATGGGGATTTTAACCCCAAACGATCAACAAGCAGTCTCCCACTATGAAAATCCGGAATATCAATATCATCACAAGAAACCTCCACAATCGTCGCATATACGTTGGCTCGGATAAACCGATCCCGGCCTCTTCGCACCAACAACGCAAAAGCGTTTCTCAACCTCACACAGAAATTAAGTCTCATAGACTTATCACGTCTCCAACTTTCAACTTGCTATCCTCCGGGCCAAGAAGGAAGCTCGATAGATTGGAGTAATACTCCGCACTATACGAATCAACATGCTCAATACAAACGATAATCAAGCCTACACAGAAGGCTGCCTACTAAATGTAAATAGTTTCCACATCAAGTCGAGGAACTAAAATTTGGCAAAATTTGATAGTCGGTTATTAACTATCAAAGCAACAAACAAATATCTAACACTATATACAATCACTGGGCCCTTTTAATTAATTTCTTATTAATTAAATTACTTGCAAATATTCACTTTAAATTATCTTTAAAAAGATATATTCTCAAAATCATTTCAACATGGCAAAACATTTCCAAATAGTTATTTAATAATAAGTAGTTCACAATTCAATTTATATTTTCAACGCTTAGAAAATATCACATATACTTAAATCACGATTAAGTATATATTTTATTCTTTAAGGAAAAGATTATTTTAAAATATTTACTTGGGTCAAAACGAATGTTGCGTAAAACATCGTTACGACAACCCAAAATCAATAGTATAGGGATCCAAAAATAGGATAGATATATAAATCCCAATACTATACAAAACATTTTCTTTTGAAAATCATTTACTACAACAATAGTGTTATAGTCCATCATTTCCTTATTTCTCGAAAACGTCTATTTCAACAATGAATGTTGAAATCTATGGTTTCGATCCTTAACACATTTTAAAACCATCTTTAAGACATTTTATTCCATTTAAAATATCACTTCCTAAAAAATTCCTTTAATATATTACTCACTGTCCAAAATCGTGAATATAAATCATTTACCAAATTTAATATTATTTTAGCATTTAATTTAAAGGATAATTCACTGTCAAAAATCATGAATATAAATTCCTTTAAATACTCTTTTATATTTAACTTATCAAATCAATCGATTTCGGATTTATAAAACAATGTTTATTAATCACGTTTATATTTAACGAAAACTTCCATTTCTAAAATCCTTTTTATTAACCAATTCTATATATAGCTCATTTACATGCTAAAATCCAATTATAAGTTAATTATTTTAAACAATTTATTTCCAAAATCATTCTTTTTATAACTTCTTCCGTTATAAATCTATAAATCATATTTACTTATACAATCCATTTATAACCTCATTTTAAATCTTATAAAATTCCTTTATAATCCCATCATTTTGATTTATAAAATATCCATTTGTGTAAACTTAATTTTTTAATAATTTACAGATCATTATTAAAACATATATAACTCCAAAAATCATACTTAAGTGTTATTTCACAAAATTCATAATTTTTATAACAATAAAAACTATCGCATTTATTTTCTTAAATAAATTCATTTCTTAACAAGTCAAAAATTCACCAAAACGTATATTTTCAAAATTACTTTTTAAAAATCCTTTTTAATTCAAAATCATCACTTTAACATTTTTAGATTCCAAAATATAGGTCCAATGCAGCAACAACACTAAATACAACAATCACGGCATCCAAAATGTCATATATAATATGATAATAGCATATATCACAGTATCTGTAAATAAATCAATACCGATGAGGAATCCAGTTGGATCCCTGCAACCTGTCGTCTGCAACAAATATACATATTAGAATATGTGCACAATGTCTGCATCAAGGCAGACGCGCGTACAAAGGGTCATCAACTCATATATGGGAACGTATAGGGTCATCGGCTCCACTAGTCAGGTATATATCCAAATATCAATCAATATATCATATATCATCCAAACAATCATCAATCATCATATAATAAATTATTTCTCACTTATATAAAAACATCAGTGAGTCAAAAAGAGTGAGTTGTACTCACATTGCTTGTAGTCGTCGCGTTAGCGATTTATTTCTATTAAAATTAAACGAGCGTTTAATTTCAACCAAAATTTTCACCAGCTCAAATAAATCCCAATCCATCTCCATCATGTAGTTCTCATCAATACGTTTCCAACGCAATTCGTTTCGTGTGAAACGGACCTCGTATGACAAAGATATGCAATTTTAAATATTGTACGAATTTATATATAAAGCAATTTCATTTTTTTTTAAACGTTGCTTCAATCCAGGCCGTTGCTTCCCATAACCCAGATCTCGACCCTCCATGCTTTTCTTCTACCCCCAAGTGAATAAACACATGCAAGAACCTAAATAGACCATTCATCACTTACTAGCCGCGCCCTAAACGAACATCGAGAACACGATCAACTGCCGCAAATCGAAAGGCCATCGCATATTCTACCAACGCTGGAAGCATCATCATGCTCGGCTCTGAATCTTGCTCGATAAACAAGATTGAACGTTGGACGTTCAAACTACAATTGACGTTGATCGGCCTCGTTTTAGACGATCTTCACCGTTGGATCGAAAGATCTCGGTGTGCTTGACATATTCCTAATTGAAACTTTTTTGTAATTGTTGATAGATCGTGAGAAAAACTTGAAAGAACGAGGGAAGTTTCTGGCCATTGAAGATGTAATGGCGGCTAGGGCTTCATTGATTAGGGTTTTATGAAAATTGTTAAATATGATGGCCTTTTAAAGAAAATTACGCGACACTATTCATCCTGAAAATTTTCGAATTCGAAGCGTGCCGCTTGGCGTTTATAATGTTTTACAACTATTCCGAATGTAATGGAATATATATCGGGAGCCAATTCGATCGTATTTGGAAGATAGGTTTTCAAATCGACTATTTAAATTTAAAATTCACTTGAACGAATTCCTACGCGTTTTAGCTTGCCCTAGACAAACCTTAAATCCGATTGACACGAAATTTGAAATCTTACAATAATATAACATTACGGATCCGATGAAACAGGTTTCGTCGAAATCCGAGACTATTTGAAAATGGCTATTTTTATACGTCAATTAAATATTAAAATATTCAATTTCTACAAATTAACTTTTAATTCGGTTTTAAAAGTTCTCTAACATCATTCTAATTCAAATAGAATTTAATACAACTTTTAAAACATTTTTATTCATTTTAAATCCAAATTTCAATTATTTCTACAATTTCAAATATTAAATTATCAATTTAATTATCCAATTAAATCCAGATATTCGAAATATTATTTATTCAGCTTATAAAATTTACTTGTGAATATTTAAAATCAATTAAATATATGACTTTCAAATGTAGAAATTCTGGGTTGTTACATTCTCCCCCACTTAAAAGAATTTCGTCCTCGAAATTTCTAAGTAAGAAAAAGTTACAAAATCCATTAACTTTTCAAAACAGTTCGCTCAATTTCGATTTACCAAAATCACTTAAATGTTTAACTTTTCCAAAATCCAATAGTTAAACTTCTTACGAAAACTTTTCTAAGTTTTCAAGTCCATTCTTAGTTGTCTTCAAAACTAATTAATATCATTTAACTTTCAACTTAAAATCAAAATTTAGTTTTCACAAATTTTTCCAATTTTCCCAAAATTTTCTAACGCCTTAAATTTTCAAAAAAAACCGCCAGCGTCTCCTTTAGGCGGTTCGACCCCAAAAAAAATCTATATATATATATATATATATATATATATATATCACAAATATACATCTCATCATCAAGGATGAGGCATCCTGAGGGGAAAAAGTGTAAAAGTACGATATGTAATCCGAGATATGTACCTTATATATTATTAGCGAGCATATATGGCTAATATAGCGCGAAAGCGAGATCCAAATGCGAAGTAAGCGTCATCCGCACCTACTGAACACTCAACAAACAAATGAGAAAACATGTATATAAAAAGTAATATCAATATACAACATATACCAACAACTATATATGTCAATATAGCAAATGCCAGCAAAACAACAAACCCAACCAGCATACAACTATCATCCAACAAACCAATATCTATCCAATCATTCTATAATCAAATCAATATAAACTCATTTCCTCATTAACATTCATTGAATTGGTTTTCAATTTAATCACATTTGATTCATTAACATTGGATTTCTAACATTCATTTATCTGTATTCAATTAGTTTACATTCACTAATTTACATTCAAGTTAGTTCACTTTCAAATAAAACAAAATTCAATTTTATTTAGATTTACTTCACTTTCAATTTGAATTCGGTTATTTCACTATACCAAAAAGCTAGTTTTGCCACTCCTTCATCCGCCAAGTTGGATACGGTTTAAAGCCGTATCAAATTAGAAACGGCTAATAGCCGCATCTAATAAGTTTAAGACGGTTATAAGCCGTAGCAAATTTGATACGGCTATAAGCCGTATCTAATTTCGTGCCTGTTTTTGGCGCAAATTTTTCCCCTTAATACGCATGTCATAATTCACTTTTCCCCCCATTTAGATACGGTTCTTAGCCGTATCAAATTCGTGCAAATTTTTTGGTGCGAACTTTTTTCTGCCAAAACGCCCCAGATCTCGTTCCTTTTTTCCCCAAAACTATTTTGTTCCTGCTACCTAATTCGATTTTCTTTCCAAATCTAGATTTCTTTCTTCACAAACGTCGGCAACTCCAGCGCCGTTCGACAACCCTATAGGCTTCTGTGCTTTGCTCGTTCAGTTCACTGGTATGTTTTCATTTTTAAGTCTTCATTTTGTAAACGTGGATAAGTTGCTTTGCCTCAAAAGAGGATGATCAGTGCGGAAGATATCCAAGCAATGGATCATTGAAATCACCGTGAATATCCTCAGTTTGTTGGTCACCGATTCATTGAAATCACCGATGCACATAATATTTTTGTCAAAATATTTAATGATTTACTTAATTTTAGTTGGTTGAAACTAAATTTTAGCTAAGGAGTGTGATGGTTGTAGCGTATAAATTAGATGTTGAGTAAATTGGAGCTAGACAAAGTATGAAGACGAGGAAAATTACATCTACTTCCCTCAAAACATCTTGGTGTGGATCCATTTGATTATTGTACCTTCGGTCATATCCATTGTTTGAATATTAGATATTCTATCATTTTTCAAATACAAATATTTTATCATTTTTCAAATACCAAATATTTTATCATTTTCGTAGAGGTTATGACATGTTGATAATGTGATTTGTTTGCTGTAAGGAGTTGTAGTTTGCCAGTTGCTTGGAAGTGAGATGATGGTAGCAGAGATATGTATTCGTTGATATGGTTGTAGTGGCTATTGACATGGCAGTGAGGAAAGAAGTGATATGCATCTCTGACACTATGCAGGGTGACGAAAAATGAGGGAGGCAGGGATGTGTGGAGGTGGTTAGATGGTTTGAAGTGTATATGTGATATTTTCTGATGATTGATGTCGTATACACTAGGTTGGTCACTGAAATGGATGATGTTTGTATCGGTGAATCTTGGTGGGACTGGGTAATGGTTATGAGATGATAATGTAGTGATAGTGTTTGGCCAGAGAGCAATGAAAGCTGTTAAGATGTTTGTGTGATTTGGTGAATTGCAGAATGCTTGTATGATGTTGTGAATTTAAGTGGTTTGAGTGAGTTTAGTGATGTTGTGAGTGAAGTAGCTATGTTGTAGTTGACCGTTGAGACTGGAGGAGGTAGAATGGTGGAGTGATACAGGATTTGTTGAACTGCAGGATGGGCTGATGATTGTTGAGATAGTGGTGAATGGTGATTGTTTTAGATGAATGATGAGTTATGAATGCAACTCAGTAGCAGTTTTCGTGGAAATTCAGGTCAGGGGTATGTGCACAATGTTTGTGCACAGTGACAGCGGTGATATGATGTAGGGGTAGTTTGTTTTGAATGATGAATGGCAAGTAATATGCAGGGATGTATGTAAGCAGTGGATGTCAAGTATTATTGTATTCACTACCATCACAAATGAAGTGCAGAGTCATCTTAGATTTTGCGGATAGATTAAGACTAAATTAAGAGGAAAGACTGCAAGTAGAAAACTATGTTAAAGTTCAGGAAGATATCAGGATATCGATTTAACTTAGTGTCTTGCATAAATCAAAATCCTTATAATTTAATCTTAATCTCTCCAAAAATGATATGCCACTACTCTTAACAGCATTCTTTAATATAACATTTTGTGGATTATTTTAATCGTACACAGTCTTTATTCATCTAATGCTCTTGTTAACCTTAGTTGCATTCATTTTTTATGAATTTTTGACACGAAGTGCAGACTCAATGTACTCATACACTCAATTTAGAATGAATGATTCAATACCTGTACATAAAATCTTATTAGGTTGATGAACAAGCAATACTATATATGTTCATGCATTATTGCTGGAGAACAACAAATCAAACTCTGGATTTCTTCTTAGATATTTGCATGCTAATAATAAAGTTGTAGTTCCAATTCATGATGATTACCAAGGGACCATATGTTATTTGATAACGAAGGCTTTTTGTTAGAGAGGATAAAAAAATCAATGAGAATTGAAAATTTGTTGATTTTTGATTTTTTATATTTATGTCTTTGTTTCAAATTAAATTTGAAATATTAACATAAAAATCATGCATAATGTGTAACAGAAAAGGATAGATAAGGAGGGTATAGATTAGTAAATATTTACTATTTTTATGTCAATAAAAAATCATAAATTTTTTAATATTTTTGTACTCTTAAAAACTTTGTTCACTTTAGTGATTCCTTTATTTTCTTTTTCTTCACAATTAGTTATAGATAATGACCTTCTAATTATAAAGGTTGTTTATCTGGAAATGAAAATAGAAAGGAGAGTAAAAACTATATCAAAATGCAGGGTTGAAGTGCAGCTGAGATTTTGTTATGAATGCAAGGAACCATCAAAATGATACAACTTGAATGATCAAACAGTTTTAATACCATTTTGCTATTTGAGAGCTTACGGAGTTCATAAATTTAACATTTCAGTTTAAATGCAATCAATATGTTTATTTGTAGGATAGAAGTTGAAATGAAAGTAGGATTCAAAACTCATTTATTATGTCGATATGTGTTAGCACCAAAATTGGTCACTAACACCCTTAGAAAGATTGTGTAGAGAGATTAATGAAGAAGGTAAACTAAAACAGAGAGCGGAGTGTAAATTTAAATACAAAAAGTAAGAACCCCAAATTTATAGTGGTTCGGCGTAGTAGCCTACGTCCACTTTGAAGTTGATCTTTATTCTTTTCATTGATACTTGATTACAGATAAAATCCGCTTCTAAGTACTTGAATACAGTTGCAAGATACAAAGGAATAAGTCTGGAATGAGTCTTGAAAATGGCAGAGTCTCCCCAGTATTCTCTAAAATCTCCCCATTTTATGTGACGATGCCCCTCTATTTATAGGCGAAGGTGGGTTGGACTTCCCTGATGGGCCTGGTAGCTGAATATCTTGGCCCAAGTGGAGTGGTCTCTGTGCGCCAAACCAGTGAGGCCGAACGATCAAATGCCAAACGTACCCCTCTTTGCCGAACGATGTGAGGCCAGACACTATGAATGCTGAACAGTCCCCTTATGCCGAACAATCTCCTTTAGCCGAACGAGAAGAGGCCGGACACATTGAATGCCGTAGAGAGCACTTGTGCCGAATGATACTAGAAGCCGAATTAGTGTCTCGGCCGAACGATGGTTAGGCCGAACGAGATGAGGCCGAATGCTCTGAGTGCCGGACACGTCCTAATGCCGAACATGGTGTGGATGTCGAACGATACGGAATGTCAGATGACCCTACCATGCCAAACACCCAGCGATGTCAGACGTCACTTGTAGGCCGAACGTTCATGGATGCCGAACGTTTCTTGATGCCGGATGCTCCTAGATGCCGAGCGCTGTCCCATGCCGAACGGTCTTAATCCGAACATTCATTGATGCCGAATGTTCCATAGACGCCGAATGAGCTTGGACGTCGAGTGCTTCTTGGATGTCGGTCGTAACGTGATGCCGAACGATAATTTAACCGATCGATGAGGAGGCCGAGTACTAAGTTGCCTGGTCAATTCCCTAGGAAACACTGCCCCCCAAAGTGTATTACGTGACCAAACGTGATACATGTTGAATTACGTATCCTCCATGCTCCGCTTCGAGCCTTGGTTAAATCTTCTTGGAGGTGCCTTCTCGAGAATATCAGTGATGAAGGTGTGTGCCGAACGTGGTGTAAATGCCGAACGATGCATTCGAAACCGAACACTCCTTGTGTGCCGAGCGGCTTTGTGTGCCGAAGCCAAACGTTGCGGCTTTGACCAGTTCCACCGGCCATAGCCTCTTCGACTTCTTCTTCCTCCCTATAAAGACCGGCACCTCCCACCTTCTTCTCTTTTAACTTTTTTACCACCGCCGCTTTGTACTTGCTGACCGTTCCAATCAACAACCTTCAACAATTCATCAATCCCTTCCAAACTTCGATCTATTAATTAGGTATTTTCTCTTCTATCTAATTCCTCTCCATGATTAAACAGAAATTAGAGCCATAGTCGAAAAGGTTCGTGGATTCAAACTTTGATCTTTAGGGCTGAATGTTGGTAGGTAAGGAGAAATGATTAGAGATGAGCTTGGTAGGAATCTTTTGGGAGATGTGTGGTGGTTTGGTTTGGCATAGTTCCCTCATGACGACCGAGATTGGAGGAAGAAAGACTAGAAGAGGAGCAGGATATAGTTGGGATGCCGAAAGACATGGCCTAGCATGACTTGCCGAACGATCGGCCCTCGTCGTTCGGTGTGGATGGTGGAAGAGAGGAAAGGATTAAGGGTGGAGTGTCGAGCATTGGAGCTCGGCATAATTCTGGTTCGATGTGACTCACCACATGCCGAACGGTGGGATGGAAGGTTTGGGAGGAAGCACGAGTTAGAGGGGAGGATGATGTGTGTTGTCTCGGCCGAATGGAATTTTGGCCGATCGACACTTTGTCGAGCGCTAACTAATTCGAACGGTGGTTAGGCCGAACGAGAGCTTGGCCGAACAATCATAGATGCCAAACCATGTTAAGGCCGAACAACATAAATGTCGAACCATATAAGGCCGAACAAACAATTGCCTTGCCTAATCATATAACATAACAAGGACAGAAACTCCATCATACTAGCATATCGAACCGGTCTGAACTGATAACTTCCTAGTTTCAGTAGATATAAACTTGAACTCAAGTCGACATAATTGGATAACTGCTTTTAACATTTTTTGAATTTGAAACCGTAATCACCGTAAGACAGGCTTTTGGAGACGGTCAGCGACGACGGTCTTCGAAGTCGACGATTCGCAACTTAGTTTTATATCAGTAACCGTGTGACTTTCAATTTTTTAATGCTCACACATGATTGATCGCACTAGTTCACACTCACACACCACTTGGGGGGAAATATTTGTGTTGTTGATTCTAACGTCGAACCTTTTTCAAGTATAGCTCACACAGATGCTTAGCCAAATTCACTATTTATTGAAGATGTCGAAAAAATCCAGCTTCGCCACGATTTCTGACAGACCAGGGCCATCTTCTCGACAGGAAGTCGCAGACATCTCAAATCCATCAACCTCCCCTGCACATAGCTTAGCCCCCGATGCCCTGGAGGCATCGATCTTCTTGGACAACCCTGTCGATTCACAGGCTTCAAAAATCAATGAAGTTGCGCTCCGGCGAATATGCTCCATTCATGGAATACCTTTTGACGATGTGCTGGTTCCGTCAGGGCATGACCGGCCACACTTGCCCCCAGTTGGATACACAACGTACAATAAATTCATGTGCTGGGTTGGAAGTGTGCCACCGTTCAATTTGTTTCTTCGGGATGTGCTGCAATACATCGACATCGCCCCGTCGCAGTTGCACCCAAACAGTCACGCCTTCATCTGTGGCACTTACCTACTCTTCATGACCGTCTTCTCTAGGCCTCCCACTCCTAGCAACATCAGATATATTTATATGATCAAGAAGCGAAGAGATAGCCCCTCCTTTGTGTTCCTCGAACCGCATCACAAATGTCAGATTTTAACCGGGGCGTGGAGAAAGTTTTCCCTGTACAAACAGGAATGGTTCTATGTGCGTTGCCCCCTGGTTTCGCGAGGAGATGGGTCGAAGGAAGTAAGTCTTCTTCTTGGAACGATACTCACGTTTTGGCTGAAGCTATTCCTATTCTAACTCTTGTTTCATCTTCTCAGGTATCAATCCACGTCCCGACGGCCGCGGGTATTCTGAGGCCGTTGAAGCTATTAGAGCTCTTCCCGTCGAAGAACGAGACATCCGAACTCTTATCTCAAACGAGACACTATCGAGGTTCGGGTTTTTAGCAGAAGGTCGCCGGGTAAGTCTTCCCGAAGGCGTTACTGTACCCAGGCCGGTCTCTGGCAAAGGGAAAATAGTAGCTGAGTCGTCAGCACGCCACACCCCTGAGGTACAAGAAGAGGAGGAAATCAAGGAGGGTGAAACACCCAAAGCACAAGGTGAGAATTTGGGTCTAGCCCAAGATCCTATAGTTGAAGTGCACGATATCGAAACATCATCTTCTCCTTCACAGAGGAAAAAGGGATTGATGCACAAAATCAGAAAGGAGAAGGTTGTCGGAACTTCGAAGGTTACGCTTATCCCGACGGAGAAAGAGGCTTCTTCGCAGCATGTAGAAAGTTCTTTAAAGGGCTTATCGAACCTCTCTATTCCGGATGATCTTCTCAATTATGACTTTGACTATCCGAAGGCATTCAAACTTCATTCGCCCATCAGAGGCGACGCGGGCGCTCCGACCCAGAGTCAGGGAGAGAAAACTCCAATTAGCAAAGCGACTGGTCCGTTGGGGGGAAACACTGGGACACACACGAACACTTGCACTCCAATTTTTGCTTAGACTTTTGTCGTCACACTACTCTTTGCTAATTCGCTGTTATTTGAATTCTGTACAGGCGGTATGGGGCGTTCACATGGATTCGATTGCCTTCGCGGTTCGTCAGTTCTTCATCATTCCGGACGGGACTCGGGTTCCGGAAGGCGTCGAGATAAGGATGGTGACGGCAATAAAGACTATCATTCCCGAGACTCGTCGTCTCGGAGGAAAACTTATTATCAGCCAATATACCACCAGGACACATCTTCTCACGCGGAGCAAAGTAGAGACAAGCGTGGCCATAAGAGGTCGCAACATGATGCTCCCCGGGACCAACACTCTGGTTCTTCTTTCACTCGTCAGTCCTAAGATTCCTACAGGAAGGGCAAACTTTTAAATCCATCTCCTCCCGCTCCTGCAACGGACCCGTCAGTGCCGGAGTGGTTGGCCGAGCTTAAAGATAAATTTTCGAAAATCTACTTCGATGGCCTGAAATTCCTCCCGGCTATTCATCCTATTCCCGGACATGCCAAACAGAGCGCCCTTGCTTGTACGAATGACGTCTATGTTCAACATGACGAGTTTGTTCATCTGGCCGAAAAACTTTCTGAAGTTTCCGTGGAGTGCCAACATTAAATCGACCGCCTGAAGCTTGAGGCTATCCATGACAAGGATGTCATTAAAGCTCAGGACGAAGAAATGGCCACTTGCAAGTCTGAGCTCGAGGTCGCCCATCAGAGAGCTAAGGACACTGCTGAGGCCGTTACTCATCTGGAGTCAACTCATAAGAAAGAACTTGACGATGCGGTTCAACGGTGTGGGGCTTTGGCTCTAGAGAAGGACTCCGTTCAAAAGGAGAGGGACGCGCTCAGCCTTCGAGTCAAGGAACTTGAGGAGTAGCTTCGCAGGGAGAGCGAAGAGAAAACGACCGCCCAAGAGAGTCACAACGATACTGTGATGAGATCGTTGCCACTCGAATTTTGAAATAAAAACTTGAGGGCGAGCTTTCCAGGGTTGAGGCGTTAAAGGGTGAAGCCCTTGATGAGGGCAAGAAGATAGCATCCGTAGATATCGATTCGCGTCTCGAGGCGGCTAGAGAAGAGGGCAGGGAAGAGGTCAAGAGCATGTTTGACCCGCTAATTGCTGAATTCAACGCCCGCGTTCTCATGCATTGAGACTTGACTTTTTTGGGCGAGGGCTATCTTGAATCTTTAGCCGAGGCATGAGAGGCTCTGGTCGAAATCAGGAAGGCCGAGCACGGCACCGAAGAGATTGATGAGGGGGCGTTGATAAAAGAATACCTCAAGGGAAATAAGCCTTCGGACTTGTCGGCGGCCAAAGCTATCTATTGCGAAGGCTCCCCCTCAAAGAACGGGAAAGAAATTATTACCGGTCCATCCGGGGTCGTGCCTCCAGTTCATGTGCCTACCTAGACGGCCAGTCGGTCGATACTTGATCCTTTTGAATAGCACATTGGCTATGACCCGGAAGCTCCCGACCTGGAAGTTCATGTTTTGTCTCCTATCCCGGAGGGTGAGACCCCCGTGACGACTGGAAACCAGCCAGAATCTGGTAGGAAATTATTTTGCTTTAATATCCCAAGTGTTTCCCTGAAAGCTGTCGCATTCTAATACTTGCTTTTCTTGATTTTGCGCAGGTCGTTCCGATCCTGAACCCACTCCGAGGAGCGATGTCACCAACGAGGCGGGAAGGAAACAAGTGAGGCCTCTCTCGCAGGCGAGGCTCCCGGTCCTGATGCCTAGGTGATCGGGGCGCTTGACGAAGGCGAGTCTGATTCCTCCTCTGGGGGTTACGAAGTGGAAATCGCAGGCGCCTTTGAGCACACATCCGAGTTGAGCATGAAGGAGAGGCTTGAGAAGGAGAAAAAAGAGACGGCCAAGATCAAGGTCCAGCCTCAAACTGCGGATCCAGACGATCACTTGACCAAACCGTTGAAGATCATTCTCCCTGGCAGGTCTAAACCCATGAATGTCCCTCACACTTCTCCGGCTGTCACTCCTCCATCAAAGAAGGGCACCAAGGGTAAACGCGGAGTAGAGGGGTCGTCTGAGAAGACAACGGAGGCGAAGAAGGCGAGGAAGCATAAGAAGTAATCATTACTCTCGTTCAGCGAGAGTCAGTTTAGATTAGGCAAGTACTTTTGTTTTCTTAGTTCGTGTAAATAGACTTTTGACTCCGAGATTCAAAGGAGTTGTAATTGAAACTTACCTTTGATGAATAAAACTTGGTTTTTCTATCTCTCTATGGCTCTTTTCGTTCAATTTTTTTGCGCTTGTGATTCAAATCCAAGCTGTTGTGAATATAATAGATCTCTCGGTTCATTTTCACATAGCTTGGAAATTCTTCGAGAGCCGTTTGTTTTTTCTTTCACGCTCCAGGTACTTGGAGTATTTCCTAATACATGCGTCGAAGGCCTGGTGATTTCAAATCATACATATCCAGTCCGCGTTAAGGGGACCTGGCCATTTAAATCGTTCATACTTGAGCCCGCATTCTGGAGGCTTACAGTACTCCAGTCCACACTCCGGGGATTTGGAGATTTTTTATCGTTTATACTCGAGTCCGCACTCCGGGGACTTAGAGTAATCCAGTCTGCACTCCGAGGACTTGGAGATTTTAAATTGTTTATACTCGAGTCCGCCGAACCAGATGGAGTGGTTTCTGTGCGCCGAACCAGAGAGGCCGAACGACCAAATGCCGAGCCTCCCCCTTTCTGCCGAACGAGGTGAGGCCGGACACTCTCAACGCCGAACATCTATTTGAACCGAGTGACCTTGAATGACGAACGGCAGGTGATCATTGAACAAGATTTGTACCGGAAGGAATGACATGTTAAACAAGGTGTGGACGCCGAACGGTATAGTACGCCGGACGTACTTGGTATGCCGAACGATGTCTTTTGACCGAACGAAAGCTTGATCGAACGATGCCTTTGTCCGAACGATATCTTTGGCCGAGCGATGTCTAACACCG
This sequence comes from Allium cepa, assembly GCA_030765085.1. NCBI lineage: Eukaryota > Viridiplantae > Streptophyta > Magnoliopsida > Asparagales > Amaryllidaceae > Allium > Allium cepa. The sequence goes on along the minus strand of CM060941.1, from coordinate 1,042,154,711 downwards.
AGCGCTCTTTAGATGCTGAACGTTCCTTTGTGCTAAATGCTTCTTGGATGCCGGACGTAATGTGCTGCCGAATGAACCAGCTTAGCCGAATGATGGGGAGGCCGAGTGCTAGGTTGCCTAGTCAAATCTCCAGGAAACACTTGCCCCCCAAAGTGTATCGCGTGACCGAACACGATGCGCTTTGAACCATGAGTCCTTTATGTTTTGCTTTGAACCTGGGCCCATTACTCCTGGAGGTTGTTTTCCCATGAGTGCTCGTCGAGGTGGTGTGGGTCGAACAGTATTGTCGATGGCCAAACGTTCTACGTTAGACCGAATGGCTTCGCATACCGAAACCGGATAGTGCAGCCTTGACCGGTTACACCGGTCTCAGTCTCTTTAACTTCTTCTTCTCCCTATAAAACCTGGCCTCCTCCTTCTTCCTCCTCTTTTTCACTTTTACTTCCATTATTTTCCGAGAATTCGCAATTTACCTCTCTGGAATCTACCACGTCTTCCTTTAAAAAAGTTTAAACAATCTTCAATCCCAAAATTCATTGGTCCCCAAGCTCCCTCCACAATCTTCGGTAAGAAGCCTCTGATCCTTCTCGATTTAGGAGACATCAGATATTACTTTAACACATCGTGCATAGGCCAAGTAGGGAGACTGTGAATAGGGGTGACGAACTGTGGCTCGGTCGTGGTCTAGGGTTGTAACTTAGTATGAATATGCTCTTAGGTGGTTTCGAGGTGGATGGACCAGAGAAGATAAGGGTGGAAGGTGTATTGTAGCAGCATGGCATGATCTTTCGATGCCGAGTAGTCATACGGTGGCACGAGAATGAACTTAGTGCTCGGGCCTATAGGTTGACTGGGCTATAGTTCGGTATGATCTCCCCTTGTCGAACGAAATTGAAGTGGGTCAAATTCGAAAGGAAACAGGGAATGGAGGGGAGGCCGAATGGCAGCTATGCCGAACAATATTTCGTTCGAACAATACCTGGGTCAATCGATGGTTTGGCCGGACAAACTTAGGCCGGACAATGATTTGGCCGAGTGACAGTTTGGCCGCTCACAATTTAGGCCAAACGATAGTTTGGCCGGACGACAGTTAAGCCGAACGATAGTTTGGCCGGACTATAATTTGGCCGAACAACCTTTAGGCCGAGCCATGTTGAATGCCGAACCATCTTCTAGCTTAGGCCGAACACTTAAATTACCTTGCCTACTCATATAACAAAACAAGGACCAGGACTCCAGCATACCAGCATATCGAACTGATCCGGACTGATAACTTCCTAGCTTCAGTAGACATAAACCTGGACTTAAATCGACATAACCGGATAATTCTTCTAATACTTTCTGAATTCGAAACTGTAATCACTGTAAGACAGGCTTTTGGAAAGGGTCAGCGATGACGGTCTTCGAAGTCGACGATTCACAACTTAGTTTTATATCAGTAACTGTGTGACTTTCAATTTTTTAATTCTTACACATGATTGATCGCACTAGTTCACACACCACTTGGGGGGAAACATTTGTGTTGTTGATTCTAACGTCGAACATTTTTCAAGTATAGCTCACACAGGTGCTTAGCCAAATTCACTATTTATTGAAGACGTCGAAAAAATCCAGCTCCGCTACGATTTCTAACAGACCAGTGCCATCCTCTCAACAGGAAGTTGTAGACGTCTCAAATCCATCAACTTCCCCTGCACATAACTTAGCCCCCGATGCCCTGGAGGCATCGATCTTCTTGGACAACCCTGTCGATTCACAGGCTTCAAAAATCAATGAAGTTGCGCTCCGACGAATGTGCTCCATTCATGGAATGCCTTTTGACGACGTGCTGGTTCCGTCGGGGCACGACCGGCCACACTTGCCCCCAGTTGGATACACAGCGTGCAATAAATTCATGTGCTGGGTTGGAAGTGTGCCACCATTCAATTTGTTTCTTCGGGATGTGCTGCAATACATCGACATCGCACCGTCGCAATTGCACCTAAACGGTCATGCCTTCATCTATGGCACGTACCTACTCTTCATGACCGTCTTCTCTAGGCCTCCCACACCTGGCGACTTCTGATATATTTATATGATCAAGAAGCAGAGAGATAGCCCTTCCTTTGTGTTCCTCGAACCGCATCACAAATGCCAAATTTTAACCGGGACGTGGAGCAAGTTTTCCCTGTACAAACAGGAATGGTTCTATGTGTGTTGCCCCTGGTTTCGCAAGCAGATAGGTCGAAGGAAGTAACTCTTCTTATTGAAACGATACTCATGTTTTAGCCGAAGCTATTCCTATTCTAACTCTTGTTTCATCTTCTCAGGTATCAATCCACGTCCTGACGGCCATGGGTATTCTGAGGCCGTTGAAGCTATTAGAGCTCTTCCCGTCGAAGAACGAGACATCCGAACTCTTATCTCAAATGAGTCACTATCGAGGTCTGGATTGTTAGCAGAAGGTCGCCGGGTATGTCTTCCCGAAGGCGTTACTGTACCAAGGCCGGTCTCCGGCAAAGGGAAAAAATTAGCTGATACGTCAACGCGCCACACCCCTGAGGTATAAGAAGAGGGGGAAATCAAGGAGGGTGAAACACCCGAAGCACAAGGTGAGAATTTGGGTCCAGCCTAAGATCCTATAGTTGAAGTGCACGATATTGAAATGTCATCTTCTCCTTCACAGAGGAAAAAGGGATTGACGTACAAAATCCGAAAGGAGAAGGTTGGCGGGACTTCGAAGGTTACGCTTATCCCGACGAAGAAAGAGGCTTCTTCGCAGCACGTAGAAAGTTCTTTAAAGGGCATATCGAACCTCTATATTCTGGATGATCTGCTCAATTATGACTTTGACGATCCGGAGGCATTCAAACTTCATTCGCCCATCAGAGGCGACGCGGGCGCTCCGACCCAGAGTCAGGGGGAGAAAACTCCTATTAGTAAACCGACTGGTCCGTTGGGGGAAACACTAGGACACACACGAACACTTGCACTCCAATTTTCGCTTAGATTTTTGTCGTCACACTACTCTTTGCTAATTCGCTGTTATTTGAATTCTGTACAGGCGGAATGGGGCATTCACATGGATTCGATCGCCTTCGCGGTTCGTCGGTTCTTCATCATTCCGGACGGGACTCGGGTTTCGAAAGGCGTCGAGATAGGGACGGTGACGGCGATAAAGACTATATTCCTGGGACTCGTCGTCTCGAAGGAAAACTTATTATTGGCCAAAATACCACCAGGACACATCTTCTCACATGGAGCAAAGTGGAGACAAGCGCGACCATAAGAGGTCGCAACCTGATGCTCCCCGGGACCAACACTCTGATTCTTCTTCCACTCGTCAGTCCCGAGATTTCTACAGAAGGGGCGATCTTTCAAAGCCGTCTCCTCCCGCTCCTGCAACGGACCCGTCAGTGCCGGAGAGGCTGGCCGAGATTAAAGATAAATTCCCGAAGATCTACTTCGATGGCCTGAAATTCCTCCCGGCTATTCATCCTATTCCTGGACATGCTAAGCAGATCACCCTTGCCTGTACGAACGACGTCTATGTTCAACATGACGTGTTCGTTCACCTAGGTGAAAAACTTTTCGAAGTTTCTGTGGAGCGCCAACATGAAATCGATCGCCTGAAGCTTGAGGCTATCCATGACAAGAATATCATTAAAGGTCAGGATGAAGAAATTGCCACTTATAAGTCTTAGCTTGAGGTCGCCCATCAGAGCGCCAAGGATACTGCTGAGGCCGTTACTCATCTGGAATCAACTCATAAAAAAGAACTCGACGAGGCAGTTCAATGATATGGTGCTTTGGATTTAGAGAAAGACTCAGTTCAAAAGGAAAGGGACGCACTCAGCCTCCGAGTCAATGAGCTTGAAGAGCAGCTCTGCAGAGAAAGAGAAGAGAAAACGGCCGCTCAATAGGAGTCACAATGGTACTGTGAAGAAATCATTGCTACACGACTCTGAAAAGAAAAACTTGAGGCCGAGCTTTCCCGAGTTGAGGCGATAAAGAGTGAAGCCCGAGAAGAGGGCAAGAAGATAGCGTCCGTAGGTATCGATTCGCGTCTCGAGGCGGCTAGAGAAGAGGGCAGGGAAGAGGTCAAGAGCATGTTTGACCCGCTAATTTCTTAATTCAACACCTGTGTTCTCATGCATCGAGACTTGACTTTTTTGGGCGAGGGCTACCTTGGATCTTTAGCCAAGGCATGGGAGGCTCTGGTTGAAATCAGGAAGGCCGAGCGCGGCACCGAAGAGATTGATGAGGGGGCGTTGATAAAAGAATACCTCAAGGGAAATGAGCCTTCGGACTTGTTGGTGGCCAAAGCTATCTATTGCAAAGACTCCCCCTCAAAGAAAGGGAAAGAAATTATTACCGGTCCATCCGAGGCCGTGCCTCTAGTTCATGTGCCTATCCAGACGGCCAGTCGGCCGATACGTGATCCTTTTGAACAACACATTGGCTATGACCCGGAAGCTCCCGGCCTGGGCGTCCATGTTTTGTCTCTTATCCCGGAGGGTGAGACCCCCTTGACGGCTGAAAACCAGCCGGAATCTGGTAGGCGATTCTTTTGCTTTAACATCCCAAGTGTTTGCCTGAAAGCTGTCGCATTCTAATACTTGCTTTTCGTGATTTTGTGCAGGTCATTCCGATCCTGAACCCACCCCGAGGAGCGATGTCGCCAAGGAGGCGGGGAAGGAAACAAGTGAGGCCCCTCACGCAGGCGAGGCTCCCAGTCCTGATTCCCAGGTGATCGGGGCACTTGACGAAGGCAAGTTTGATTCCTCCTCTGGGGGTCACGAAGTAGAAATCACAGGCGCCTCTGAGCACACTTCCAAGTTGAGCATGAAGGAGAGGCTTGAGAAAGAGAAGGAAGAGACGACCAAGATCAAGGTCGAGCCTCAAACTGTGGATCCAGACGATCCCTTGACCAAACCGTTGAAGATCATTCTCCCCGACAGGCCCAAGCCCACGGACGTTCCTCATACTTCTTCGGTTGTTACTCCCTTATCAAAGAAGGGTACCAAGGGTAAACGTGGAGGAGAGGAGTCATCTGAGAAGACTTCGGAGGTGAAGAAGTCAAAGAGGCACAAGAAGTAATCATCCCGCTCGTTCGACGAGAGTTAGTTTAAGTTATGTAAGTATTTTCATCTACTTCCGTAGTCTTTGTAAACAAATTGTCGACTCCGAACTTTGGAAGGCTTGTAGTAGGAACTTTTCCTGAATAGAGTTTAGTCCCGTTTTCTGTCTTTACTAAAGATTCTTATTGTTCAGTTCTCCGTGTGATTGTGATTTGAATTCAAACTGTAGTGAATAACATAAACCTCTCGGTTCGTCTTTATATAGCTCGGAAATTCTTCGAGAGCCGCTTGTTTTTTCTTCCGTGCCCCAAGCACTTTCAACATTTTCTAGTATGCATTTTGAAGGCTCGATGTCTTCAAGTCATTTATATCTAGTCCGTCTTCAGTGGACCTGGTCATTTAAATCGTTTATACTTAAGTCCGCGCTCCGGGGACTTAGAATACTCCAGTCCGTATTCCGGGGACTTAGAGATTTTAAATCGTTTATACTCGAGTCCGCGCTCCTGGGACTTAGATTACTCCAGTCCGCACTCCGGGGACTTGGAGATTTTAAGTCATTTATACTCGAGTCCGTGCTCCGAGGACTTAGAGTACTCCAGTCCGCACTCCGGGGACTTGGAGATTTTTAGTCGTTTATACTCGAGTCCATGCTCCGAGGATTTAGAGTACTCCAGTCCGCACTCCGGGGACTTGGAGATTTTAAGTCATTTATACTCGAGCCCGCACTCCGGGGACTTAGAGTACTCCAGTCCGCACTCCGGGGACTTGGAGATTTTAAGTCATTTATACTCAAGTCCGCGCTTCGGGGACATAGAGTACTTCATCCGCACTCCGGGGACTTGGAGATTTCTATTCGTTTATAATCGAGTCCGCGCTCCGGGGACTTAGAGCACTCCAGTCCGCACTCCGGGGACTTGGAGATTTTAAGTCGTTTATACTCGAGTCCGTGCTCTGGGGACTTAGATTACTCCAGTCCGCACTCCGGAGACTTGGAGATTTTAAATCGTTTATACTCGAGTCTGCGCTTCGGGGACTTAGAGTACTCCAGTCCGCACTCCGAGGACTTGGAGATTTTAAGTCGTGGATACCCGAGTCCGCGCTCCGAGGACTTAGAGTACTCCAGTTCGCACTCCGGGGACTTGGAGATTTTAAGTCATTCATGCTCGAGTCTGCGCTCCGGGGACTTAGAGTACTCCAGTCCGCACTCCGGGGACTTGGAGATTTTAAGTCGTTTATACTCGAGTCCGTGCTCCGGAGACTTAGAGTACTCCAGTCCGCACTTCGGGGATTTGGAGATTTTAAGTCGTTTATAATCGAGTACGCTCTCCGGGGACTTAGAGTACTCCATTCCGCACTTCGGGGACTTGGAGATTTTAAATGTCCGTGCGTGTTCGCACGTTAGCCAGGATAACATAATTTTACTTGCCTGTCACAGGATCCTCATTTGCAGAGACATTAATAATTCATGGAAAAGATGGCTTCAAGCCTTTATTAATGAGAGCTAGCTAAATTGCCTTATTACATGCCAAGAATTAGAAATAAAAGCATACTGGAAATGAGTGCAACTAACACATGAAAGAAATAGACTAAGTATAATAATGCTGCAAGTGCTCGCTGTTCCATGCTCGGGGGAGTGTCGCACAATCGATGGTCGCTAGCTTGAAAGTTCCTTCTCCAAGCTTCCGTTCGATGACATATGGACCTTCCCATGCGGGATTCATATGAGACGGGATCGGGAAAACTCGTTTGAAAATGAGGTCTCTCACACTAAAAGTTCTTGGTCGGACCTTCTCATTATAATATTTAGCGACTCTATGTCCGTATGCGGCCGCTCTCAAATTGGCTTCTTCGCGTTTTTCATCAATGAGGTCCAACGATTCCAATAAGAGATTCTGGTTCGACTCGGGGTCGTAATAAGTTAACCGATGTGATGGGACCTCAAGTTCCACGGGTATGACAGCTTCCGTGCCATATGCCAATGCGAATGGAGTGTGGCCAGTCGTGGTTTTGTGGGTGGTCCTGTAGGCCCAAAGTGCCATTGGAAGTTCATCCACCCACCTGCCTCTAGCCTTTTCCAGACGTTTTTTCAATATGGACTTGATTATTTTGTTTATGGCTTCTACCTATCCATTCGCCTTTGGGTGAGTAACTGCTGCAAATTTCTTCTCAATGCCGTATTTCTGGCAAAATTCATTGAACTCCTTGCTCTCGAATTGAGTTCCATTGTTCGTAACGATGGTCCGTGGAAGGCCAAAACAGCATATGATATTTCGTACGACGAAATTAATAACCTTCTTGGCGGTTATTGTGGCCAGAGGCTCTGCTTCTGCCCATTTGGTAAAGTAGTCGACTGCAACTATTTCATATTTCGCTCCACCTTTGGCTAAGGGTAAAGGGCCTACTAGGTCAAACCCCCACATCGCAAATGGCCAGGGACTAACCAATTGTGTGAGTTCCGTTGGCGGAGCTCTAGGGATTTTTGCATATATCTGGCATTTGCCACATTTTCTCACATAGTCTGCAGCATCCCGATTGACAGTCGACCAATAGTATCCGCAACGGAGGATTTTCTTTGCTAACGTTTGCCCCTCATTGTGGTCACCGTACTGTCCCTCATGGACTTCCTTTAATACTTTATTTATCTCATCATGGGCCATGCACCGGAGTAAGGGGGTCGAGAATCCCCTCCGATACAATATCCCGTCATGTATTACATAACGCGAAGCCTTACGAAGGACTTGGTGTCTTTCGTTCCTCTTTTCAGGTAAATCCCCTTGTAGCAAGTACTGTCTGATCGGGGTCAACCATGATTCCTTCTCAGGTTCGGTTCCTAACACGAGATCTATCTCCATCGTCTCTATATTCAGAGCATGGAGGGTCTCAACAGGGAACAATCCCATTTGCTATGCATCGCCAGTGCTTGCGAATTTTGCCAATGAAACGGATTCCCTATTTTGTTCGCGTGGGACATGCGAGATGTCATAATATTCCAGATTCGCCAGCAGCTCTTGAACACGAGCAAGGTATGGAGCCAGTCTCTGTCCCTTCGCTTGATAGTCTCCCCGCACCTGATATACTACCAGTTGCGAGTCACAGAAGATTTCAATTGACTTCACTCCTAGTTCGTTAACAAGTCTCAGGCCAGCAATCAATGCTTCATATTCAGCTTCGTTATTCGTCGCTGCAAACTCAAGCTTCAAAGCGTAGCAAATTGATCGGTCTTTCGGAGTCACAAGGACTACGCCAGACCCCGAGCGACGGTCATTAGATGCACCATCGGTGTACATCTTCCATCGAACGGAAGGTATGACACTGTGACTGCTCGGTTCATCTGGCATAGTGAATTCAGCAATGAAGTCAGCTAGTGCTTGTACTTGTATGGCCCTTCGCGGCAGATAGGTAATATCGAACTGACTTAACTCAATATTCCACTTCAGCATCCTTCCGGAAGTTTTCGGTAGTTGGAGTACTTGTCGCAAGGGTTGGTCAGTGTAGACACCGATTGAGTGCGCCTGAAAGTAGGGGCGAAGCTTGCGTGATGCAATCACCAAGCAATAGGCTAGTTTCTCAATCTTTGGATAATTTCTTTCCACCCCTGTCAAGCGTTTACTGACATAGTAAACTGGCTTTTGAATCCGGTCTTCCTCGCGAACCAAGGCTGTACTGATAGCATGCTGGGATACTGCCAAGTATACATACAACGTTTCGTGGTCTATTGGCTTTGACAGTACAGGGGACTTTCTAAGTGCCTTACCAGAGCCCGAAATGCTTCCTCACAGTCGAATGTCCATTTGAAGTTTATCTTTCCTTTCTTTATAATGTCGAAAAAGGGAATACACTTTTCTGTAGCTCTAGATATGAATCGATTTAGCGCAGCCGCTTTTCCATTCAGGCTCTGCACTTGCTTTATGGTTCTGGGTACTTGTATATCTCGGATACCCTGGATCTTCTCCAGGTTAGCTTCGATTCCCCGTGCATTTATTTATAGCATTTTAGTTTATTTACTGTTATTTATGCGTTATTTACATCTTCTTCCTACGCTTTGGATTTCCTTCTGTTTTCAATTTTTTTATTTCTCCTTCTTCTTCGCATATGGATTAGAGTAGAATGTGAAACCCAAGAACTTTCCTGAAGCTACACCGAATGAACACTTCAGAGGATTAATCTTCATCCCGTAGTGTTTGAGTACATCGAACATCTCCGCTAAGTCTCGGATGTGGTCGTTTGACTGCCATGACTTCACAAGCATGTCATCCACATAGAATTCCATTGTTTTACCAATCTGATCTTTGAAAATTCGATTCACCAGACGCTGATAAGTTGCTCCCGCGTTCTTCAATCCAGAGGGCATTACTACATAGCAATACAGCCCGATGTTCATGACGAAACTGGTGTGTTCTTGGTCGGGAACATGCATTGGGATTTGATTATATCCAGAGTATGCATCCATAAAGGACAGTAACTCATGTCCGACTGTTGAATCGACCAGTTGGTCAATTCTTGGTAACGGAAAACTATCCTTCGGGCATGCTTTGTTTAAATTAGAGTAATCAATACAAGTTCTCCATTTCCCGTTTGCTTTCTTTACTAACACCGGGTTAGATACCCATTCAAGGTAGAAGGCGTCGCGGACGAACCCGTTGGCTTTGAGTTTGTCCACCTCTTCTTTAAAAGCTGCAGACCTCCTCGGGTCCATGCCTCTGCTTTTTTGTTTCACAGGTACATGCTTCAGGTCTATGTTCAACATATGACTCGCAATTGCAGGAGAGATCCCGCGCATATCAGAATGTGTCCAAGCGAAAACATCAAGATTTGCTCGGAGGAAGTCGGTGAGGTTCACGGCCACCACGGGGTCGAGTCGTGATCCAATTTTAAGAACTCATGATGGGTCGTTGTAGCTAACTGAGATATCAAAGGTTAGTTCAGCCGGTGCCGCATTTGTTTCCCTGGGTTCCCCATCATCATCTCTTGGATCTATGTCTCTATGGATCCAAGAATGCCGCCCGAGCCAGGGCTCGGGCGCTGGTTGTCAATCATCAGAACTTTGGATGCGGACAGAGCTGTCCACAACCTTTCCTTTCTCCCTACGTTGTGCCTCTCTGAGCTCAGCTAAATAGCATGCACGGCTGGTTGCCTGATTACCATGTACCACTCCAACCCCTTTGCCTGTTGGAAATTTTAACGTCAAACACCAAGGGGCCAAAGCCGCCCTAAATTCCGCCAGGGCAGGACGACCCAGAAATACGTTGTATAGGGAATCAACATCCAGTACTATGAATGGTAGGACGTGCACTCTTCTGCGTTCACCTTGTCCTAGTTCAACTGGTAACTCCACGTATCCCATTGCATCGGTCGCTGCGCCATTAAAGCCATGGATTCTGGCTTTGGATGGTTTCAAATCCTTGGTCTCCAGCTTCATTTGGTCGTATGGCTTCCGGAAGATGATGTTAACAGAACTTCCGCAATCAATTAGAATTCTCTTCACGAATGCCGGCCCGATGGTCTCATATATGACCATCGGGTCGATGGTAGGGGCCTCTACCTTATCTGCATCTCTACTCCTGAATATGATATCATCATTCATCGTGCGCTGCTGCTTTGCAGGTGTCCCATCCTCCACATTCGAACAACACTCATACTCCACATGTCTTAAAGAGTTAGCATATCGCTCCATCTCCTGCCAATTCTTATCCGCAGGATGAGGTCCGCCAGCAATCGTGTTAATAACCAATCTGCTCACGGTTCGAGTAGGTTGTTCTGGTTGGTGTGTGGCCGGCCCACGTCCAGGGTCCAATGTTTCTTGCCTCTCGTCCTGTGGGTCTTTGACAAATTCCTGTAGCTTTTTCTGTCTAATCAGCTTTTCTATAGCATCATGGAGGTGTCTGCACTCCTCCATGTTGTGCCCATAAGGCTCGTGAAAATGACAGTACTTCCTAGTCCGCTTCTGTTCTTCTGTCGATTCCTTTGGGCGTGGTTTTCTATACTGGAAAGTGTTGCAGGTTGATAGATAGATGTTCTCAAGAGATGCGTTCAATGGGGTGTATTCATTGTAGGATGGGATCCTTGATTTCCATCTCCCTGTTTCTTTTTTCTTTTTGGGATTTCCACCTCTGGATCCTTTAGACTACCCAGGCTTGTTCTGGACGTTAACTTGGGTTTTTCCAGAATTATCGCCGGTTTGCTTCACGGCGATGTTGCTCTTCACAGACTCCTGAACGGGTCCTGGTGCCTTGTCTCGTCTTGTCAGCTTCCTCCCTCCTTATGAACCGATGAGCTTTCGAATAAAAACATTCCAGCGTCGCTGGAGGCTTTCCCGCCAACCAATCTCCAAATTCAGAATCTGGATCCACTCCACGCATTACTGCCATCAAAATCGCGTGGTGATTAGGATTGCTCACCTCGGTAGCAGCAACATGAAACCTTCTCAAGTATGCTTTTAATGACTCTCCCGGAGCTTGGATTACGCTTGATAAGGACATCACGTCCTTTGGGCAAGTGGTGTGTATCCTGTATTGTTCTATGAATTTAACCGCTAATTCGTCAAAGCTGGATATAGATCGAGGTGGGAGTCGAGTAAACCATATGGTGGCAATTCTGGACAGAGTGATTGGAAAGCACCTACACTTGGTCGCGTCATTGGCTCTTGCAAAATCGATCATCCATCCATACCTCATCACATGTAGTCAAGGATCAGTCTTCCCTTCATAGGCTGGAATGGTGGGCATGCTGAACTTTCTTGGGTATTTAGCCTGTAGAATGGTATCCGTGAAGGGAGTATGACTCTTAGACACTCCCCAGTCTTCGTTAGTTAGACCTTGGTTCTCTTTCATCAACCGCCTGACCATAGCTGTCAAATCCGGAGTTTGTATGGAAGATGGGAGGTTGGGTTCCGTTCCACGGGACCGTGCAGGTTGATGTCTCGTCCGATTTGGGTCTTGGAGATTCGGGCGTCCGGTCTCTTCACGGGCTTGATTTCTACTAGATCGATCAGTGGCACCCACTTGTGTATCTTTATCCTTACGGCATCTACTCCTAGGAGGTTCATCGGCTGAAGTCGAACTATCATCTTCAGAGTAAGGGATAGGGCTACCTCCAGCATTCTGATGCTGCTGCTGAGTAAGCTGAGTTATGAGGTTAGTATTAGCTTGCATTTACTCATCAAGTTGCCTTCTACTTTCCTTAAGCTCTCTTATCAAGTCATTGAACTCTGCTCGGGAAACAACTTCCGCTGGGTTTTGGTTGGAGGACCCTGCGCCTCGAATCGCTTGCTGATTGCTAGTTCCCAGTTGTTGCACACTAGCGGTTTTGTGGGCATCTGCATTTTGAGAGGCCGATCTAGTTCGTGGTCTTCCCATGGTAGAGTTGTTGGTTGTAACTCTGAGTAGAATCAACAGATGCCTTATGAATGATTATGGATCTCCTTCGGGGGATTTATGCAATCCAGTAGCTGCAAAGTAGATCCTAATAGCCTGAGAATTCAGTTCTCAGTGAAAGCACCAAAATGTTAGCACCAAAATTGGTCACTAACACCCTTAGAAAGATTGTATAGAGAGATTAATGAAGAAAGTAAATTAAAACAGAGAGTAGAATGTAAATTTAAATGCAGAAAGTAAGAACACAAAATTTATAGTGGTTCGGCGTAGTAGCCTATGTCCACTTTGATCTTTTCATTAATACTTAATTATAGATACAATCCGCTTCTAAGTACTTGAATACAGTTGCAAGATACAAAGAAATAAGTCTGGAATGAGTCTTGATAATGGCAGAGTCTCCCCAGTATTCTCTAAAATCTCCCCATTTTCTGTGACCCTGCCCCTTTATTTATATGGTGGGCCTGGTAGCTGAATATCTTGTCCCAAGTAGAGTGGTCTCTGTGCGTCGAACCAGTGAGGCCGAACGATCAAATGCCGAACGTCCCAATGCCAAACGTACCCCTCTTTTCCGAACGAAGTGAGGCCGGACACTATGAATGCTGAACAGTCCCCTTATGCCGAACAATCTCCTTTGGCTGAACGAGATGAGGTCGAACACATTGAATGCCGTAGGGAGCACTTGTGCCGAACGATGCTAGAAGCCGAATCAGTGTCTCGTCCGAACGATGGTTAGGCCAAACGAGATGAGGCCGAACGCTTTGAGTGCCGGACACATCCTAATGCCGAACATGGTGCGGATGCCGAACGATACGGAATGTCAGATGACCCTACCATGCCGAATGCCCAGCGATGTCGGACGCCACCTGTAGGCCGAACGTTCATGGATGCCGAACGTTTCTTGATGCCGGATTGTCCTAGATGTCGAGCGTTGTCCCATGCCGAACGGTCTTAACATGCCGAACGTTCATTGATGCGGAACGTTCCATAGACGCCGAATGAGCTTGGACGCCGAGTGCTTCTTGGATGCCGGTCGTAACGTTATGCCGAACGATAATTTAACCGATCGATGGGGAGGCCGAGTATTGCCTGGTCAATTCCCCAGGAAACAATATTTATGATGTTATTAGAATGATATTTATAAAACTAGATGTAACTGAATGCATTTACCATGATCCCGTTATAAATATTAGGAATGAAGATTTTTTGTTCATGTGTTGTAGATGGTCAGTGTGTTAATATTAGGAATAAAATTGTTGTTAATGGTGCAAGCCAAGTCAGGAGAGGGGTAATGCATAGAAATTACTCCGGTGCTACAAAATAGCGCCGTTGTAATGGCAAAAATTTTGGAAACAGTTTGGTGCTAATGTTAACTTTTACAGAAATGCTATTTTTATAATTAAGAGTATCATAGAAAATAGTCTATATCAATGTACTTCACACATCTGAAAACATGACCCTTACCTTACAATGTGGGACTATTCTCTTCTCGTATTTTTAATAATTCATTTCAATTCAAAAAAATTCCAATAATTTCCCACTTGAATTTTTCAAAAAATTTCTTTTTGAGCCATTGGAATGAGGACCCATTGAAGGGCAAGTCTTATGTTCTGTTATATATGATATAGGAGGGAAGTATGTCTTTCATCATAGACAAACAATGGATAATTGAATCAGATCTAAGATCTACATACTATATAGAAGGGGTGTAGAAGTACATTAGTTTTGTTGAAGAAAACGGTGGTAAGAAAAGAGTGTATTTATGCCCTTGCACCCGATGCAAAAATATGAAGACGATCAAATTAGATGAAATTTATTTTCATTTGCTTAGATGGGGTATCATCCAATCATATACAGTATGGTATTTTCATGAGGAAAAAAGGCGGAGATGGAAAAACAACAACCAGTTAGTCATGACACAACTACTGATGAGTCTGAACATATTAGATGGAAGATCTGGTCAATGATGCAGATAGATTTCATCATTTTCAACCTACAAATCTGTTGCCCGATCATGCTAATGTTGGAAAGCAGTTTACTGATTATCCAGATTGGCAGGCCAATGAAAGTAAGAAGTATAAATCACTTTTTGGTAGCATAAAAGAGCCACTGTATCCTTCATGTTCAAAAGGGATTATGAAGCTGTATGCCATTGTGAAACTGAATAGCATGAAGACCCAATACCGCTTTTCAGATAATGGTGTGACTGCACTTCTCAAACTAATAAAGGAGTTACTCCCCGAAGGTAATACGATGCCGACAAAGTACTTCGACGTGAAGAAGATCATTAAGCAAGTTGGGATGAATTACAGACTTATGATGCATGCATCAATGAATGCATATTGTACTGGAAAGATGATGAGAACAAAGTTTCTTGTACAAATTGCAATGAACCTAGATATATGACATCACTAAACGAAGAGAGAAAATGCACCAAAGTACCTTGAAAGACATTAATACATTTTCCTTTAATTTCTAGATTGAAGAGACTGTATATTGTACCATGGATAGCAGATACAATGACCTGGCATGGTCGTGCCAAGTCTGATCCAACCATAATGTGTCATCTATGTGACACTTCTCAATGGAAAGCCATAGATTCTTTTGACCAAACTTTTGCTGCCGAGCCACGAAATGTCACACTTGGAATAGCAACAGATGGTTTCTGTCCATATGCTTCTCTCTCTAACCCATACAGTTGTTGGCCAGTAATTGTAGTACCATATAATCTTCCTCCGTCTATGTGCATGAAAAGGGAGTTCTCAATGTTAACATTGTTGATTTCTGGGTCAAAACAACCAGGAAAAAATATTGATGTTTATTTACAGCCGTTGATAGACGAGTTAAAGCAGTTATGGGAAGGAGTCGTTACATTTGACTCGTTACGTAAATCTGAGTTCACAATGATAGCTAGGGTGTTGTGGGCAATCCATGATCACCCGCTTTTGGGACTTTATCGAGATCTACAACTCACGGTTACTTTGCATGTCCTATTTATGGGGAAAACACTTGTTCTTATCATCTTCCTGAAAGTAAGAAGATGTGTTACATGGGACATCGAATGTTTCTTCCTAACGAACACAAGTTTCGATACGATAAGACAAATTTCAACAACGAACAAGAACTTCGTCGACCTAAATGGCCACTGACTGGTTTTCAAGTTGAAAAGAAAGTAGCGAATATCAAAATGAAAGTTGGTAAACAAAAATAAGAAATTGGTCGAAAACAGAAAAATTCAACCAATAAAGACATTGACAATATTTCTGGATGGTATAGGAGGTCTATCTTTTTTGATTTACCATATTGGAAATTAAATTTGATCCGACATAATATTGATGTTATGCATACGAAGAAGAATGTCACGGAGCATCTCATAAGCACCATTATGGACCATAAAGATAAGTTAAAAAATGGCATCAATGCATGCAAGGATTTGAAAATCATGGATATAAAACAAAAGTTGTGGGTGATGGAAGATCCTGAAACAAATAAAATAAGCATACCAACGGCAACTTTCACTTTGAACAAAGAAGAAAAGATATGGTTTTGCACTGTTTTGAAAAATCTGAAAGTGCCTAACAAATTCTCTTCTAGCTTCCACAACAATGTGAGCATCAATCCTCCTGAACTAAGAAATATGAAGTCACATGATTACCATGTCATAATGCAGCATTTGCTTCCGGTATTGCTTCAACATTCTTATCCACAACACAAGTATCTGTGAAATGCTGTTCATCGTATAAGTTTATTCTTTAACATTTTGTGTTCAAAGGTGATCAATAGGGAACATCTTTTAAAAGCAAAGGGTAACTTAGTAGAAGCAATGTGTGTTTTTGAAAAACATTTTCCACCTGCATTTTTTGATATCCGTGTCCACCTTATGGTTCATTTAGCCGATGAAGCATTGATTTGTGGCCCTGTCAGATATAGGTGGATGTATCCATTCGTACGGTAAATTTCTAATTTCAGTTATGTTCATCATTATTTCATATAAATAGATACCGTCTACAATATATAATTGATCATATTTATAGGTTGATGAAAACATATAAAGGATATGTGCGCAACAAAAGATACATTGAAGGGTGTATTGCAGAAGATATATCGTACAAGAAGTTAGTCTTTACTATATGGAATATACGCCAAACGGAGATGATGGCAATCACAAACATACCTGCGAAGCGTTTTTAGACGAGGACGATGAGTTTGCTGGTGAGATACCTCTGGATATGGTAAAGATATAACGTTAACCCAAGTGCAGTTTGAACAAGTGTGTAGATGGGTCCTTAATAAGTACGATGGATTGGATGAATGGAAGAAGTAAGTTCACGAACTTGTCCGGAATTTCAATTTTTTTAATTCATTTTATATATACATTTTGATATGTGTTTTCCGTAGGAGGTATAACTCATATGTGAAAAGTACTAGATTTCAACCTCGAGGCAGGGCTACCACCGTAGAAGTCGTTCAAAGTTTTAATCTATGGTTACGTAATGAGGTATAACATAGTCTTAAGTATTTCATGTGTTTATAAGTGTGCAATACACTTTTGTGATCATGCTTTTTTACTTATTTTGTTTTATGTACCTGTTAAAGATCATCGATGTTGATCCAACTCTGTGGCGGCTAATGCACGGGCCGAAGTTCATAACACATAGTTATATAAAGTACCAAGTGAATGGATTTTCATTTTCCACGAAAAAGTACGAAGACCGTATGGTAACACAAAATAGCGGTGTATGCATGAGAGCAATTACAAAATTTAGAGCGAGTGGTATGGATAAAAATTATAAGGAAGCAGAAACAACGTATTACGAAGTCATTCAACAGATACTTGAGTTGGATTACAATGACTTCAAACAAACAGTTTTTTATTGTGATTGGGTAAAGGTTAAGGATAAGGTCAATGCTTGCAAAATAGAGCCCATTTCAAACCTGATCATGGTAAATTTAGGGAAATTGAAGAACAAAAATAACGTGAATGACGAGCCATTTATTCTTGCATCAGAAGCGAGTCAAGTTTTCTTCTCAAAAGATTTAAAAAATAACGGATGGTCTGTGGTCTTGCATACACCAAAGCGGTTGACTACAAATGTGGATGACATTGAGTTCCCTGCCGTCTATCAATCAGCTTTTGAAGACAATGAAAAATTAGAAGACCTTACCAAATCCATACCTTAACTTATTAGTATTCGTACGTCACAAGATTATGTGTCTGTATATTTTTAATTGCACGATTGTGTGTGTATGGGTTTGAATATTTTATACATGGTTTTGATTTTCCTGGTTGTTTTGCAAGTTATAATTTGCAAAATCTCTGTATTCTTTTCTCCGTTATGATGTTATATTATATTTTGATCTTTTAAGGATTTGTTGGGTGATTAAGCACCAAGTTGTAGGAAGAAAGTCACAGAGTTTTGAGCATAGCTAAGGGTAGACATATATCCCTCGTGGTTTGTTTGTTGGTCACTAATTTCTTCTAGATTATATCTTACTCTACAATTCATATTGTTAGCCTTTGTATATTTATTTACTTTCTATCAAGCGCCTATTTCTTTTCTCAAAAAAAATGCAAAGTATTAGTCGGATCTATTGAATTCTCACTATGCTCAATATAATATACAAATTTTAGTAGGAAATGAGAAAAGGGAGATCTTATATTATGTGTGAAATGAAGTATTATATTCTTATGCAACGGTCTTTGTAATAAATGCACAGTATTTAGTGAATAGTACGCAAGAGTATCTAATTCCTACACTGGTCGAACTCTATCTTTGTGACTTTTATGAATATAGATCTTGAAGCATTGAATCATCAGTTTCTATTTTTGCCGTTTGTTTTACCCATTTGTATAACTCATATAATATACATATGGGTTACATGATTGATACAACTTTTGTTTTTTTCCATTATAACAGGCTATTTCTTATTACTTGGTGGGATCGCCTATGACATCAACATAAGTAGATTATCCATTGCTCTAATCCGTAAGCAATGCATACAAACTTCTTCCTTGATTATTGTTAATTGCACTGTGTTGTACCTCTTTCATGCATTATTGGATCTTAAGTTAAGACTGCATTTCATTTTCAAGAATCCTTTCATAGTCAGTTTATGCAATGCTTGTAGACAACATATTTTATAAAACTGTGATTATAATGCATTATTGGGCTTGGACTTGATTATGTATTAACTGCCTAAACATTTAGTCTTTCATCCGGTAAGTTTGTATGAAAACAGAACTTGAATGATATTCGTTTTTATTTAGTTGCTTTGTTTAACTGTTATATTAACTAAATACAATGAACTGTTGTTTCATAGTTAATTTAGTTAGTATTAGTTAATGAAATAACTAAATTTTGTTACAAGTAATTGCCAATTTAGTTTGTAACTAAATATTGTGGCAGTTATTGTTAATTGTTAAATGTTTATTTAGTTTGTAACTAAACATTTAAAATTAACTAAATTAAATTGGCAATTTAGTTATCATTTAACATTTTAGTTACAAGTAAATAACTCAGCTTGTTCACTGAAAGTTTATTTAGTTAGTTAGTTAGTTAATGAAATAACTAAATGATAACTAAATTGGCAATTTAGTTTGCAACTTATTTAGTTAATTGGCAATGATAACTAACTTATAACTAAATTTGACGACTATATGGTTCATTTAGTTTGTCGTCAAATTTGTAAGTTAAACAAACTGGCAATATTTAGTTTACCTGTGTGTCCTAAATGATAACTAACTAAATTGGTTCACTTGAACTAAATTTATAGTCAAATTTGGTTTATTTAGTTTATAGACTATATAGTTTAATGTCTATGAAACGCCCTCCTTTTAATAGGATAAATTACTGAAAGGCCCTCCTTTTTATGCTTGTACAATGGAAGGTAAATCAGGTTATCTAACTACGGCTTCTGGATCAACTTTCAATCGTGATTAACTGAAGGTAAATGACTGAAGGTTTTTTTATTTAGTTTCTTTGTTTAAGATTTTGGAAATTACTTTGGCTTTGAAGCTTCTTAAATATTTGATTGTTCTACAATAATGAAACTAGCTTTTGTAGATTTTTTGATACTTAGATTCATCACTTGCTGTACATCTTCACTTGCTGTGCAGGTTTGAACCAAAAGCAAAACAAAATTTCCATGTCAGAAAATCCAACATCTTAACATTCGTCATGTTCAGAGGCGAAGAAAGTTCATCAAAACTTACTTGGTATTACGGTCTCAGATAACGCTGGAAAAATCACTACTACGCTTGGTAAACTAGTAAGAGCTCATGTGCCGATATCATATATAAGTTGGGATAAAGTACCCGGAATATATAAGGACAACGTTTGGAACAAATTGGTGGTAAGTAAATATTTTTGTTTGGAACCAATTTAAACTAGAAAATAGCTGGTGCTGTTATGATCCTGATCTTCAATGATTTTACACTATTTAAGCAGTAACTAGGCATCTTGTTTGTGAAATAATGTGAAAAGTAATAATATGAGTTACCATGATCTTCAATGATTTTACACTATTCAAAAACTTCTGTCCACAATATCGACCTTCTTCTGTTATCCCCATGTTCATAGTTCCCTGTTCTGTTTCCATATTTCTCTCTCTGTATTTCATGATTTAATTAGTGTTCTCTTTCCCTACCGTAAAGATAAGGCTAATATCTTTCTAGACTTTATTTTATGTACGATAAACCTTGTATATTACTGTTTGTACCCTCCTCTTTTCATGTAATGTTCAGTTTTCATAAATATTACCATATTATCTTATCAAACTCAATCCACTATATGCAATCTGCAAACGGTTAACATTATATGATTTATATCTGCACTTTGAACATTATATCTATTTTAACCTCACTGTTTCTGTTATCTTCGCATAAATCTACTTCTACTGGAGTTGTAAACAGTCCCTAGCTGTTAACTGTTAAGCTATGTTGGTAATATGACTGTTACTCCTCTATTTTGCTCTGTCAACCATCTTAACAATGACTGTACGAATAGTATGTATACAACATCCAACTATAATCCTCAGTAGTCGATGTAGCTAATAACCTGCTGTAGTTAATATCCTTTTTATACAATTCTACCAGTTTCACCAAATGTAAACATTACTATCCTTTAATACTTATCTAAATTTGTACCTTTTCTTCTTTCTATTTCAACTACCCCTGTGCTTTCTAAAACTGCAATATGACTATATTAACAAAATAAAACAAAGGCGGTGATCCAATTTAAAACCTCAAAAAAATTCCCCTTCGCTTTACAAATTACCAAGCACTCATACACTTACAATGTGCGAAGACAGACTACACTACAACAGGCATTGCATATTACTTTAACACATCCAGCTTTACGTTCAACTGTTAATTATAACAACAGTGCTACAATATATTACTATATTATTTCTCTCTGCCTATCCATGAGCAGTTCATACTACCGACTGTCATCATTTTAATTTCATTATCAGAAGATGTACACTACATTGTATCGACGCTTGTACACTTACCTAACACATATCCACATATCTCATTAAGTATATTCATGGTAATTACCTTTATTTGACATTTTGTGAAGGTCAGGCAGTTTGAGTCTTTTTATGGACATGAAAATAATATGTATGTAATTTTGGTATTCACGAAATGTTCCAGTGAAACCCAACTGTATGTGTACTATTTTACAAAGTATTCATTTTCACTTTTCTTTCTGTATGAATTGAAGTATCTAAACTTTCAATAAACAAGCTGAGTTATTTTTGCAGAAAATTTGTGAGCTCGATCCTCTTTCAAAGGAAATATTTTTAAAGAGAATGGCCGAGGCTTTTAGGAGGTACAAGAAAAACCTAAGAGTAGTTTATTATGACACTTTCAAAAATGACGAAGAACGGTTGAAAAATTGTCTTCCTACAGTTGCTCAAGAAGATTGGGAACAGCTCATAAAAAATGAAGCAATGCCTGAAGCGAGCGGAAGAAGGAAGACATGCAAAAAGAACAGAGCATTACTCAGTTATGGTCACCATGCAGGACGTAAAAGTCACGCTAAAATAGAACAAGAAATGGTAATTTATATCCATTTTCATTCATATGCTTTAGTATTCATTGTATCTACATTCTACATACATACATCTACATGTGTACAAACATCAACTATTTTAATCAAATTTGTGCTTGTATTGCAGATCTCTGCTAGTCCATCAACAAATATCAGTCGTCGTCAAGTATGGGAGAAGACACACAGGAAAAAAGATGGTAGCATATCAGATGCCACTTCTTCATACTTTGTAAGTTAAACAAATACTAATCAGATGCTAAAATATGCATATGCCACTTCTTCATACTTATAACAAATACTAACTTGCATATTCTTTAAAATTCCTTATTCATATAAGTATTATCATATTTCAGGATCAAATTGCGAAAGAGAAGGAAAAGATCACTGATAGTGATGAAGAAAAATTGACAGTGGATGAAGACATCTTATCACAAGTGCTTGGTAAGGATGCAAGGGGTAGGAGCCGTGGTGTTGGGACCATTATACCAAAGACTAAAGTTAAGGCTTATGCCATTGCACAGAAACGACTCAGACATGTTCATGGAGAGCATGATGAGTTGAAAATGAGGGTGGGAAGTTTGGAGGGTACAGTGGGAAATTTGTCTGGGCAAATGGAGGTTCTGATCAACATGGTGGGAAACATCGAACAGGGAATTCGCGCACTGGTCAATTCTTCTGATGGAGGACGCGCCACACAATTCAATGCTCCTGAATTCGTTGCTTCGCAGTTCCAGAATTCGACCGATGTAGCGAACAATCAAAGATGTGAAATCCTCAACTCTGATTTAGACATAATATCAAAAGGTATTTATTACAAGATTTCTATTTTTAGTTGCTTTCGAGCAGATATTTTGTTGGATAGATTTAAACATATTTATTGCAACAGGTACTGTATGCCGAGATTCTACATCGTCCAAAATCCATGGGAAATCTGTACCACCCACACATGAAAAAGTTGTGTTGGACAACATACTGCTACCAGATGAGAGAACCAGCAAAATAAATCATCAATTTGCAGAGACCTTTGCTGAAGTTGGAGTGGGTGGGTATGTGTGCCATCCGAAGGGTCTTATTCAATTTCTTTAGACGTTGGAGTAGGTATATTTTCTGTTTATGTTAATATTTTACTATGTATTATTTTTTGAAACCTCTTCCACTATATACATGACATGTCACATGTATATTTTCTTCCTTTCCTAATTGGCACCATCTAAATATTTTTCCATTTCAAACTTGGTGTTAATTTTGTTAAATATCAGAAACCTACTATAGAAGGTTGTGAAGGATTTCTTCAACTTTCTCCTACTGTATGGGAATACCGACGTGTTTAGCTGTCATGTGTATAATTGAACCATATATTAATTTTTAGCTGAATAAGCAAAAATACCACATGTTTTTTTCATCTTCAGAAGTTAGAGGATTTAATCAAGAGGATTTTTCACTTATACATTTAATACTATACTTTTCAGCTTTTATGACATGGTTAGAAAAAACGGATATTATAAACGTACTGTGTAATTGACATGTATGCGATTTGTTTTAGTGCTTTAATATTGGTACTTATGTAGTATGAAAACAAGTAAGTTTGAATTATTGCATACAAAGTTACAAACAAAGTTTGTTAAATATTCTGTTAGCATTGCTTACAATCTTTGTATCAAAATGTAATGAGAATTGGTTCAAAACCTTGGATACCAGACTTTAGTGTCAAAGTTTGCACCACTGTGGTTCTTTCTCATAAATATTATAGCTTTTATTATATTATATTTTATCTTATTTGCAAATATAGACCATTTAATTATTTTACTTATTAAATTTTTATTTAATTAATTTGATGTACAGAAACAGAATGCTGCCCACAAATTTTAGAAATAGCGACTTGACTAACCTAATGTGTCCAGATGTCCAGAATAGTTATACACTTATTTTAGTGATATAACTATTTTATCTTTCTATTAATAAAGTTTGACAGTGCACATATGTTCATGTGCAGTTTAAGATAGAATGTGCAGTTATACACTTGCATAATACATACTAAATGTGCTACTAATTACTAAATGTGACAACATTAGTGGACTTACTTTGCTTATGCACTGTTATAGTTAGTCAAATAGTGGAATTATACACTATCGTGAAATTATAAATGTCGTCGAACACAAATCAATCGACGTTGGTAGTAGTAGTTCAGAGTAATTGGTACCAAACAATGAAAACTTGTATTTCACAGTGTGTAGTAAGAGGCACATCCTTTAAGGTTTATCATTAATCCATGGATTAGTGCATATCATAGTATTATTGCCATTGAATGTTACTCATTTGATGCATTTCAAGCTGTCAACTCTATGTTTAATAATATTCTTCATGGTGCTTGACATGTTGTCGTTATACTATAATTGCCAAAAAGTAGTGTGTTTGCAGTACTTGTTATTCATTTATTGTGACCATATATTATCTCTGAAGTGCAGTTGTCAAATTAACTTTAGGAATGTTGTAGTTCTAAGGTTTGGAAGCTTTCCAAACCTATATTACCTTCTGATTTAGGCATATATTGTTTAGTCCGTGCTATTTTGTGATATTTAGGAGTGTCGGAGTTGAAGTCGCGAGTTGTTTTGGTGGGTGGCGACTGCAGTTGAGGGCATAGTTGATTGTTTTCGGTGCGGGTTCATGGGGGAGATTGGGATGAAATTCGATTGCAGGTGATTGTTAGTGACAAAGTTTGAGGTTGTTCGATTAGGAATTATGGATGGCTTCGGCAACAGTGGTTGTTCGATTTCTTGCAGTGCAATTCGGTGATAGTGGCAAGGGTTTGTATGGAAGCTT
Organism: Allium cepa; assembly: GCA_030765085.1. Classification (NCBI taxonomy): domain Eukaryota; kingdom Viridiplantae; phylum Streptophyta; class Magnoliopsida; order Asparagales; family Amaryllidaceae; genus Allium; species Allium cepa. Next base: position 1,042,130,408 of record CM060941.1, on the reverse strand, counting down.
GTTGAGTTTCAATGGGATTGTGATGGTTTGTGCAATGTGAACGCAGTGAATACTAAAGTTGACAAAGGAAGATGAATATGTTCGGTTGCAATGTGAAGATGACTGCACTGTTGGAAGAAATGAAAGAAGTAGGGTGTGGTTTTGGAGGCTGATGGTCTATAGTTGTGGCTGGCAGGGATGTTGAGGCTACTGCACTGATGGTTGAATGAGCTACTGTAGTGGTGATAGAGAGGTAAGTGTGATGTTTTGCGAGTTGCTGCTGTTGTCGAGTGGTAGTAATGACTGTCAGGGGAGTCAGTGGCAAGGTGGTATGTGTATGGAGGTTGGTAGTGATGGTTTGCTTGTATGGCAGATGGGTGTGGTTAGGTGGAGATGAAGAGGTGACAATTGGTTGAGGGTTGGAATTTCTGCTGTGTGGTGAAGTATGGTACGCTGTGGGTTTAAATGGTGGATGGACAGGGGGATGTAGCAGTAGCAGATTTGAGAAGGGGTGACAATAACAGTTTTGGTAGATGTTTATTGTAGAAATGTGGGCGTGAAGTTTGGAATTTCAGTTAGATGAATGGTGTAACTGAAGTGTTGAACAAGGCAGTGGGAATTGGAGGAGTTTGGTGTAGCTTTTGACAGTATTGGATGTGGTGATTTTTGTATGTTGTTGGTGGAAGAAGTTGTGGTTGATGCTTTGTGAAGTAGTCTGGGTAGCAATGAAGTTGTAGTGATATGCTTAACCTATGTTTAATTTAATTTAATTTCTCATGAACAAATTTTAACCTATGTTACCTTCTGATTTAGGCATGTATAGTTATTGCATGTAACGACATAGTTTATAGGTATGCTTAACATAGTTTATAGTTATGCTTATATTTTGCAGTGAAAAAGGGATGGACTTGGTCACTTGAAGCTCAGGCTCAGCTATGGAAACTTGGAAATTTCAATCTCCAAACTATTTGTATTAAGTTATTAATGTGTTATTAAACTATGAATGTAATTAAATGATTTAAGAGACTATCTAAAATCTATAATCGTAAACTGTATGTATTAAGCTATTTGTATTAAGCTCAAGCTCAGACCATATGTTGAAATATGGTAGAATTGTAAACTATCTAAACTATGCACTGTTGGATTAATGTTGCTAGAATTGTAAACTATCAAAACTATGCGTGAGATCTTTGTTGTGCTTAATGTGCCTATATGTGCTGAATATGCGGTTAATCCCAAATCTAGAATTAGTATCAAATTAAACAGGTACGTAGGAGCAGGTCATTAGGTACGGCTTAAAAGCCGTATCTAACTAACAAGTTAGATACGGCCATCCGCCGTATCTAAATGACCTACAAGACGTGGTTCGAGGTTCACTTAGGTACGGCCTTAGGCCATATCTAATTGTTCTATTAAATACGGCTACAAGCCATATCTAATTCGACTATTAGATACGGCTTTTAGCCGTACCTAAATGGACAATTAGATACGGCTTTGAGCCGTATCTAATTCGACTATTAGATACGGATTTTAGCCATGCCTAAATGGACCATTAGATATGGCTTTGAGCCGTATAAAAACTATAAGCTCGCTAAATTTTGATACGGCTATAAGCCATATCTAATCTTATTAGATACGGCTAAAACCTATCAAATAGTCATTTATGGTGTAGTGTTTATAGCTTTCTATTTCATTAATTCAATTTCATTAACATTTAATGAATGTCTATTCAATCAACTAACAACCATCTAACAACCAATATATACTCAACATAACCAAATTTATTTACTTTACTTACATTCAATTTGGTTCCACACTTCGAATTTCAAATTGGTTTAACATTCAATTGACTTTCATTCAATTATTCAATTTCATTAGCTTTTAATGAATTAACACCTACATCCACTATTCCATATCAATTCATTTATATTCAATGATTAACAATCAATTCATATTCCATTATTTCAATTGCTAATTCAATCTACAAATAAAGTTGAATTTCTTTATATAACTCAAATTCATATTCATCACTTCATTTAATTAAGTCACATTATTAATTTACTTTCATACCAAAATCAGCTTCATTCAACATCACTTATGTCATATTTCATTTCAATTTCATTTACCTTCACTTTCACTATACAACTTAAGTTCATCTCTAATTTATTTCATTAACCTTTTACGAAAGTCAAATTTCATCTCACTATTCGAATTTATATTTTATTTTGCCTAACCAAATTGTTTAACCATTTTAACAATTGGTTTTACTTACATTTTCACATTTTATTAGTTATACAACTTAATTATCTAAACTTCCAAATTCATATTATATAATCACTTATCTCTTAAGTTTAATTTCAATTCCAATAAATTAACAAATCTGGTTCAAATCCAATTTATTCAACTTTTATTTAGTTAAATTTCAAATCATATATAAATTTCAAATTCATATAGAGGTAATGGATGTCCCTTGGGGGACATCCAGTAAAATTGCAAAAACTTCACAGTGGACGTAGGCAACACGCCGAACCACTATAAATCGCTTTTCTACGCATTTACTTTATTGTTATTTGGAGTTTTTGTTAGATAATCCTCATTTTCAATTTACATTCTTCATTATTATCTCTTCAAAGACTCCCGAAGAGTGTTGTGACCAATTTTGGTGCAAACACTTTGGTGCTTTCACTGAGAAAACCTAGATTTTCTCCTGCTCTTTGGATCTGTCATCGATGCCGGGTTGAATAAATCTAAGAGAGAGATCCAGATCATCAAGTCCAAGTTCCTTCCCTTCTATTAAGATTTGCACAAAGTCTAGGAAAGGAATTCAACCTTTAAGATGGTTAGCACAAGGACCACCTCTAACGCTATCAATCAAGAAGAACAGGATAGACAGAATCATGCGCCACTACCTCCATCTAATCAAGATGCTACTGGACACTCGGAACAATCAGGTCCGGTTACCCGACAGGAGTTGTAGTTGCTACTCCAAGAGCTGACCCAGAGTCGGCAACAACTAGCAGAACAGCTACGCGCTAACGCCGAGCCGATCAACCAGCTGGATCGCCAGAAGCGAAAGAGATCCAAGAGAGACCATGCTTCTCGCTCCTCCAGCGAAAGTTCTTCATCTTCTGATTATCATAATCGATCTCCACGACCCCAGCTAGAGGGGAGTCACATGCCAGCCGTTGGAGATCAACCAGCAATGACCGTTGGACAACTGAGAGTTGGTCCATCAGCCAGTTTCCAAACTGGACCCTCCTCCCGAGGAGGCACCGTTCCTCACCACACCATAGAATACCGCACCACTAACGTCGCTGTTGAACCAGGAGTCGATGCCCAAGATCAGTTGAACTTGGACCGTCGTCATCATGGATGTACTCCTGAACCATACGTCCTAGAGGACTACGAGCCAAGAAGGCAAGATTTGGACCGCCAACAGCGTCCGGTCCAACTCCAGGATGCGGGATTCAATCACATTCCAGCACGAGCCGCATAGAACATACAAATGCCGGATCTTCCGACCATGATACGTCAGATGATCCGTGAGAGCCAGGGTCTCACCAACGACGATTGGGGAATTTTCCGAAGTCACACTCCTTTTATGGATGACATTCTTACTGCTGAACCCCCACGGCGATTCAGGATGCCAACTCTACCCATGTACGAGGGAAACTCCGACCCCAACTAACATATTCTGAAATATGAGTGGTCGATGACCGCTGCCAGAGCTGACGATGTAGTGAAGTGTCGTAGTTTCCCCATATCCTTGAGGGGCATCGCTACCATGTGGTTTACTCGACTGCCACCTCGATCCATCTCTTCATTCGACCAGTTGGCCACAAAATTTGTTGAACAATTCTGCATGCACGTCGCAAGGCCAAAAGATGTCAACACTCTGTCTAGCGTCACCCAAGCTCCTGGATAGACGCTCAGACACTACTTAGAGAGATTCCATACTGCATGTGCGGAGATCAGCAATCCGAATGATAACTCCATCCTTATGGCGTTGACTAAGGGAATCGACCCCGATTCTGAGTTTGGCAACTGGTTGGCTGGAAAACCACCTGCATCATTGGACCGTTTCCACGCCAAGGCGGCTCAATTCCTGAGAAGGGAAGACGCGAAACAGTCTAGGAAGCAAACTGATGCAGAACCAAGCACGGAAGGGATCCAAAGCAATGTCGCAATCAAAAAGTCCGGTGAGAGCTCCGAAAAAGTTCAGTTGAACGTTAAAAACAAACAAATGCGGCGAAGAGAAAGCGTGAATCAAACTAGAAAACGAGATCAAAATCGTGGCCCACAGTGCAAAAATCCTATGTTTGACAGTTATACTCCTTTGAATACTTCACTGGAGAACTTGTATCTACAAACCTGTAATACAATTCAGTATCAAAAACCTACACCAAAACCGTCGTTAGAGAGGCAAATCCAGACGGGAAAATTTTGCAGGTTCAATTAAAGCTACAGGCACAATACGAACGAGTGTCGTCACTTACGAGATCTCGTTGAAAAATTGATCAAAGAAAGGAAGCTGGAACAGTTTATTCGGACGCCGCAGCCTGGAGAAGCGGGCCCACAGAATCAAAATAATGAACCCAATCGGCCGAGACAGGAGGACTCCACTTTTCCCTGTGGAAGATTGGTGATAAACGCCGTCAGTGGCAGACCTACTTTGTCAGGAGCCTGGAACGACGAGGATCTTCGTCACTGTTACACATGACAGGCTCTATTCAATCTATGAATACTTTGCAATTTCCTTTACATTTTGAAATTTGAATTTGTAATAAGGCACTGACTTTGCATGTTTTTCCATTCCAGTAATAAATTACTATCTCTTCAAGCTAGAGCTGTGATTCACCGAATGCAACATTCAACAATCACGACACACGAAGAGCTAAGTTCCACCGAACAATGGAATTTATTCAAATAGCGAGTGACTGTGATACGACCGACCACTCACTAGTGAAACCTCAGCTCGGGGGCAAGCCATCGCATCAAAGGCTGAACTGGACCGACACACGACAGTCCTACAACTAACTCCAAATTCCCAGAGTGCGAATTGGAGTATAAACATCAAATAAATCGTTCCCAGAGTGAGAACGCACTCCAAATTCCCAGAGTGTGAATTGGAGTATAAACATCAAACAAATCGTTCCCAGAGTGCGAACGGACTCCAAATTCCCAGAGTGCGAATTGGAGTATAAACATCAAATAAATCGTTCCCAGAGTGCGAACAGACTTCAAATTCCCAGAGTGCAAATTGGAGTATAAACATCAAATAAATCGTTCCCAGAGTGCGAACGGACTCCAAATTCCCAGAGTGTGAATTGGAGTATAAACATCAAACAAATCGTTCCCAGAGTGCGAACGGACTCAAAATTTCCAGAGTGCGAATTGGAGTATAAACATCAAATAAATCGTTCCCAGAGTGCGAACGGACTCCAAACTCCCAGAATGCGAATTGGAGTATAAACATCAAACAAATCGTTCCCAGAGTGCGAACGGACTCCAAATTCTGAGAGTGCGAATTGGAGCATAAACATCAAATAAATCGTTCCCAGAGTGCGAACGGATTCCAAACTCCCAAAATGCGAATTGGAGTATAAACATCAAATAAATCGTTCCCACAGTGTGAACGGACTCCAAATTCCCAGAGTGCGAATTGGAGTATAAACATCAAATCCATCGTTCCCAGAGTGCAAACGAATTCCTAAAAAGCCCAAATAGGTATGACTGACCATCTATCGGCTGACTCCAAGTTCCCAGAGTGCGAATTGGAGTATAAACATCAATTCCAGGTTCCCGGAGTGCGGACCAACCCATCAATGCAAACTCCAACTTCCCAGAGTGTGAATTGGAGTATAAACATCTATTCCAGGTTCCCAGAGTGCGAACCGACACATCAATGCCAACCTCAACTTCTCAAAGCGTGAATTGGAGTATAAAATTACAGGTTCCCGGAGTGCGAACCCAAACATACATGCTATCTCCAAATTCCCAGAGTGTGAATTAGAGCGCAAATACCAAGTCAAAGTTCTCGGAGTGCAAACCGAAATATCAATACTAACTTCAAGTTCCCAGAGCGTGAAGTGGGGTATAAACATCAATTCCAGGTTCCCGGAGCGCGAACTGTATTACAAACATCGATAACTCTCAAATTCCCAGAGTGCGAACCGGATTATCGATCACAAATTATCCTAAGTCTCCAGAGCGTGGACATATGCTTAAGGTTTGCAATAAGTGCAATCGACTACTGAAATACAAATGTTGTTCCCCGAGACTAGGGGAAAAAAAGCTAAGTGTTAATCACTAACCGCAGTGAAACGATGTCCGAAGTTCAACTCATTCATCAATCACGACACGTGATCAAGTTTTTCAGACTTGGCAAATAAAACGAACTCTACTTGACGGTAAAAACACCACAAGTGCACCGGACTGAAAGCCAAACACTGTAAATACTTAAGCACGAAAGAAATGAGAATTAAAACAAAGAAATTGAATTTTATTTCAAATAACTGTATGTGAAGATTCATGTACAAGTTCTTCCAAAAAATTCCTACTAGCAGGGGGCCAAGCCTGCATCTATACGTAGCTTATGAAAGGAAAATAAAAGTGACTTCCTAGCTGCCAAAAAAGCACTAGAGTGGATCGTCTACTTCTTCTTCTTCGGTTTCCTTTTCAACGCAGAACCACTGGAACCACTAGCAGTCTTCCGCTTCGACCCCGAACCCTTTGGCGGATCTTCTTCTGGCGAAGGCATGATATCGATATACTCCTCTGAACTTGAACTTAAAGGAATATTCTCTTCTGGAGGAGCCGGAGGAGTCGGGTCTACCACCGGGGGTGGAGTGGGCGCGCTGGTTCCGACTAGCGTGTCCCCAGAAGATGTCACCGCAAGAGGAGTGGGCCCGACCGCTGTCGTAACACTTTCAGAATTACCACCATATGCTGCCGCTTCCATCTCTGCATCAATTTGAGCGAGTATCTCAGCCTCACGAGCAGCACGAGACTCACGGTAGGTAGCGGTGGACTGTGACGATCCAATAGAAACGGGCGGGAACGAGCCGAGAACAAATGGCATGTCAGCAAAAGGGTCACTGTGTGTTGGCCCAAGAGTTCATTCATCATCTGTTCGTCGAAAGTAAACGAACCCCCCTGTGTCGTCTCTATCGACGCGACCGTAGTCGTGATAACCGCCTCAGTGGTGATGAGCTTTTGCACTTGACGCAACTCTTGACTTGCAGGAGGCGCTGTCGGCGCAACTTTGTTCACTGGACAAGAAAGAAAAGAAGTTATCAGAACAGCTTCAATACAAACACTTCAATTCAGACATATAGTAGATTTGTGTAGAGTACCTTCCTCAACTTGACTTATAGCTGACTGAACAGCTTCAGAAGAATGCTTCCTTATGGGAGATAAGCGTGGCTGCTCAGGGTCATAGCCTGGGACCAGTTGTGGCTCAGTCGCTGGCGTCGGCTCCGATCCAGATGAAGTAATCATCTCTGAACTTGTAGCTGGATGCACAACGCCAGACCCCTCACCAACTTCCAAGTGTTGGGTACCCAGTCTCTCTTTAGCATGAGAGATCGTGAAATCGTGGAGAACCTTCTTCTCATCATCAGTCAGTATACGGTTCTCCAACTCGAACTCATCAAAAACTTCGCCTGGATGTGATGTTTTCTCTTCTTCGACTAATAAATTACAGGCGTTGAACAAATGTGTCGGATAATCGTCAAGCCATGTCAAATTTCTGTGCCTCGGCACATTAGCATTATAAGTAATGAGAAGTTCTTCTATCTCTGTCTCTAGCTTAGTCTCTGCTTGATGAACTTTCTCATCGACTTCGGCTTCTGTCTCGCGGACCTTTTCCAAGGCCACATCCCTTTCTCTCCGAAATTGCACCGCCTGATCACACGCTTCCTGTGCGGAAACGTTAGCGGTGTCCCTCTCCTTCATAATCTCTGCAACTTTGGCCTTGAGCTGGTTTAGCTCTTTCAAGGCCGCATCCCGCTCGGCAGTTACGATGGTATTTCGGTGGCCCACGTTTTCCACCGTAGCGTAATGCTCACGCTTCATCCTATCCATCGCTGCCTGAGCTTCATCCGCTTTTCTGAGAGCTTCAATCTCCGACTTTCGAGAGGACTCGGCCTCACTGCCAAGCGCCTGAATAATGCGGTCTTTTGACCAAGTTCTTTTTCCAACTTCTCAATCGTAGCCGCTCGATCAAAGGCCACCTTTGACGCTTTCTTAGCGGTCTTCGACCATTCTTGATACTGAAAGAATACATCTGAGAGATAGTCATGCATCATAGGTGCAACTGTCGACGGTATCCTCTTTAGATGCGGGGGAAAAACAAACCCGTCAAAGAAAATTTCAGGAAATTCTTTCCTCGGTTAAGCAAGCCTAACCGCTCCTTCCCCCGAAGGCTCCGTCAATGTCTGCTCTGTTGACGGGGAGGCCGCAATCTCCATTCTGCGATGAGTATCTGACCTCGATGGTTGGGAAGACGGCTTGGGCCGTGAAGTTTTCGGAGGCCTCGAAACATGAACCGGAGGTGGTGCAGGAGCTCTAGGAGGTGGCGTGCGAGATCGAGACCGACGCCTATAATCTTTATCTCTGTTAGAAGGCTCATGATTCGAGCACCCATAGTCATAGTCTCTATCTCCTTCCCTCCTATACGCTTCATAATATTAAGAAGACTGGCGTTTCTTACGAAGGCTACCAAGCATCGAACCTCTACGAGGCATAATATCTACGAAGCAAAAACATAAAGCAAAATTAGTAATCTCTCACAGTGAACATATTACACTTAGAAATCGTGTAGTGTCGTGAAGTGTGAATGTAGGTGCAACCCCCCGACCAACCAGATGTGTCAACTGCACTAATGGGCAAAGACTCGCTCAAAACTAAGGCTTCTGAGAGTTCGTCCAATCCGACATCATGCTGCAAGGACACATCGTCCGGAATTGGAATATCGGCGAGCCCTTCAAAAAGATTCTCAGTTCTCGGGGGAGACATCTCCGAAATTCTAATTCCGGAGGCGGGTCGGACCGTGACAGCCGATTTCCATCTTCCCTCTTTAGATGGCTTAACAACGGCTGCCTTGCCTTTTCTTTGCTCTTCGATATCTGGGGCTACATCCACAGATTCTCCCAATGGGTTTTCGTCGTTATGAGTTCTCTCCGAGTCGGCCTCCTCAATTACGATAACTTTAGGTTTTCTTCGTTTGACTCGTTCTTTCGAGACAGTCCTTAAGACACCATCGAGCATTATGCTTTGTCTTCGTTCAATCAGTCCAAGAATCCTGAGATTCCTATCTGTCATAGCAACTGATATTCCTCTCTTCACTTGGGATTTCTTGAAAAACCCGAACTATCTCTTTGAAACGTTCACCTTCGGGTCGCTGAATCATGGCTGAAAAGGAAAAGAGATATGATTTCGACTTCAAATACATCAGTTTTATCAACTACCCGGAAAAATAGCAATACTCACGTCTGAATAGCCATCACCGACCAAACCCTGGGGGGCATCTGACATAAAACCATTCCATGCTGAAGTAGCTCAGTCTAGTCCAAGCCCCCGTGATCACTTGGCAATTTCTTACCGCCTCCTGGAATGTGAGATGGACTATCGGCCCGACTCTTGAAGTTAAACAAGTATCTGATCTCAATCGGGAGTGGCGGTCGATAGAGATATTCCATAAATGCAATGAACAAGCTATTGAGTGACGCATATCCGTTCGGATGCAGCTGAGACAGGGTGATCCTCAAAAATGACAATACTTCTCTTATATACTGGTTAAACGGAGGGAGTGTCCCAGCTATGCACGCATGGCGATTGAATGCGGTATATCCCTCCGGTGGATTGTGCGGTCTATCATTTGGCCCCGACAGTAGCACGTCATCCATCGACAAACCGTGCCTTAAACATATTCTTCCTAGCATGTCTTCCGAAATATTGGACGGGACAGAGTCTGATGGGTTATTAATGAAGGATGCATCAGGTAACTCGTCCGGAGTTGGACCGATAACTTCATTCTCAATCTCCGGTACTTCAATCACGGGAGGGACTGAACTCTGAGTTTCTTGCGGTTGCGAACTTGAAGTTTCCATAACTAGCTAACTCACAAGAAATCATCATTAGATGCTAAAAAGCCCGTGCATTCCCCGATGTAAAGTGCGTGAATGTGTCGTGCAGTGCTGTGCATTACTTGAGCAAATTCTATAGAATAAACTAAAATGCATGAACGACAAAACTCTGAAAATCAAACCGGAAATGACCGTCACCGCTGACCGTCAAAACCATGCCATCCAGACGTAAGCAATCGGTCCAAGTTAAAGTTCGTTATATTTTTGTTAAGTTACGGTTCCATCGGCGAGCTTCGAAAGGTAGTCCAATATGCAGTTCTACGGTCAAGTCATGCAAGATAGAAGCTCGTCGGAGTCAAATATTGTTATGTGCAAAAAATTCTCTGAATTCATCTAATTTCAACTTGGAATCGGTCACTGCAGTCCAAATTCATATCGACTCAGAGAAGTATCATCAACCATGATCGAATCGATACGGTTTGTATCGATCATTTTCGAATCGATACGTTTCGTATCGATCATGTTCGAATCGATATGTTTCGTATCGATCAGGTTCGACTCGATACGTTTCGTATCGATTTGGTTCGACTCGATACGTCTCGTGTCGATCCATTTTGAAATGATGCATTTCATATCGACCAAGGGCACACCATTTCGCATCAATCTGAGAACATTGGCTTCGCATCGATCGTCGGTCTCCTATTCGTATCGATACGAAACCGCATAATCTCCTTCGATTCGAAAACTCCACAACTCCTTCTTCTCCAAAGAGGCCTTAACTCCATGGTCGTGCTCCATCCCCAATCTTGCTCTTACGCCCAGAGCTTAAAACCATCGAAACCGATCGTAAAAGCAAGAAGGATGGATTGAGATTTCGAGTTTCATCGTTCTAAACACGATTCTATCCATTAATTACCTGTTTTTAATGTTTAATTTCAAAGGATTAAATGACTGAATCGATTCGAAGACGTGACAAACTGCTGTTCTCTCGAAAGCTTCGAGTCGATGCGATAACACAGAGAGTACAAGGCAACAGTAAAAGTAAAAAAGGTGAAAAATGGCTGAGTCCACACTATTTATATGAAGCCATAGAAGAACCGAGTCGATTCGCCTCCCAGTAACCTTGACCGGTCGCAACCAGTCAAAATACGAATCGGTTCGAAAGCTACATTCGAATCCATATGCCTGAGACCTTATCGATGCGAAGTTACCCTCACACTTCATCGATACGAAGTATACAACTAAGGCTGTGCTGAAGACATTGAACTCCATCGATGCGAAACGGACAGTGAGCACATCGACTCGAAGCCCTCGTTCACATCAACAAGTTCAAAACTCCATCCACTGCATATCGATACGAACAACTATTTCGTATCCATCAAAACCAATCGATACGAACAACGATTTCGTATCCATCAAAACCTATCGATACGAACAGATGTTTCTTATCCATCCAAACTCATCGATACGAGCAGATGTTTCGTATCCATCCAAGCTCATCGATACGAACTATCATTTCGTATCCATCATTTCGACTCGCATCGATATGAAAAACTACTTTTCAACCTTTTACATCGTTTCAGGAGAGGATCCATACAAGAGGATAGTCAAAAACAACCATCAAGCGTTGTTTCAACTCAAATTTCCAAATCGGTTCAGGAGAGAATCGATACGAAATTCAATAACAAACAAAACTGACAACAACTCGTGAACACACCACGTTAATGAGAGTCAAATTAACATATGTGCATATATGTCGGACTAATATTCGATTTTAAACATTCACAGGGATCGAATACTCGTCTTGTTATGATTACAACAACCAACAGCTAAACACTATTCTACAGCAATCAATTATATCAACGCAAGGTTACAACCTTCGACAAAAGAGCAATGATTGTTCAGAGAGAAATCGCAGCTTTTCAAAGCACGTCTTGTTTCCACAAGATGTACTTTGGGGGGCAAATGTTATCCCGCTTTTTGGCAAATCCGTGATACCAAATGATCGATCGGAAATAAAGGACAGTTCGTCTCAGAGATTGGTCATTCTTTGCTTCACTATGGATATCGCTGAATTTTGTTCGAGTCCAGATTGATCTACAATTGATAGGACATGACAAGCAAAGCCATAGAAGTCAACACCTCAAATTTCAAGTCAATCCGAGTTCATACGCTCGAGTTATGATCGAATCAATTTGAAGGGAAAAGCACCGGTTTCGTATCGATCACTTTCGTATCGATCAGGCTCTAGTGACTTCGTATCCATCAAAGTGCCGCCCTTCGTATCAATCAACTTCGAATCCATCAAAGTGTCTCGGTTCGTATCAATCAGTTTGAATCCATAGAAGTACCTCGATTCGACTCGGTCTCATTCGAATCCATCGGCAGATCACCCACTTCATATCGGTCAACTCCCATGAGTTTGTATCGATCAGGAGCGACCGTGTTCGAATCCATTGAGTTTGTATCGATGGATTTCATACCCATCGGCAGATGATGCACTTAGTAACGATCAGCCAAAGTCTTCTTCGTATCCACCATGGAAGCATCCCTTCGAATACATATGGTCAAAGCACTTCGTATCCATCAAATTACCCTGCTTCGTATCCATCAGTGATTCGTATCCACGAACAATTGCAGTTCGTATCTATGAATAAGGCATCATTCGAACCCATCGAGTCAACTAGCCTTGGTGACGTGTCATCCATCGATGCGAACGCACCGAGATATATGGAGTCAACGCGGTCAACTCGAAGTGAAAACCGGATCGAGTCGAAGACTGCGCTCCACGTCATCACAAAGGCGTGTGCCACCATCGATTCGAAACCATCGGTTCGAAGAGATGGATTCGAACCAAACAGCCACTCGAGGAACCCCATTTCATATCCACGATAACTCGAGATCTATTGATCCAAATGCTATGAAATTTTCACAGGAGCTTGCATGCATGATGAAGAACGTCTCCACCAAATTTCAACCCAATTGGACATCATCTTGATCGATACGAAATGACTTCATATCGATCACAGATCGACTCGAAACTTCCTGAGGTTGGTCACATGGGCCCACTCACGTGCCATAAAAAGTCTCCCGAGATTTGAGCGCGATCTCAGCCTCCTATGCCTATAAATAGAGCCCCAGAGCCAACAGAAAAGGGATCTTTTGACTCTCAAGCGCCCAGGCTCTGCCGGATTGAGATCTCCATCACCCTACATCATATTCTTGTTATAGCATTCGAATTTTCAGTTATAACCTGCTGTTAATCACTGTAACAACTTGTAATCATTGAAAGAGAATCAATAAAATTGCAAAAACTTCACAGTGGACGTAGGCAACACGTCGAACCACTATAAATCGCTTGTCTACGCATTTACTTTATTGTTATTTAGAGTTTTGTTAGATAATCCTCATTTTCAATTTACATTCTTCATTATTATCTCTTCAAAGACTCCCGAAGAGTGTTGTGACCAATTTTGGTGCAAACAATATTTATTATGCTAACTCGCATTTATTTCAACTTTACCAAAGCTATAATTTTATTCATATTATAAGGCCAAAACTCGTTTTACTTATTTTTATCAATTTTAACTTGAATTTGTAAATCAAATTTATTTATCAAACAAAACTTCAATTTCAATTTATTGTTGTTAGCAAATCCATCACACAGAAACTCGAAAATGATACTGATGATGCTGCAGTCATCACTATTATTATTTCCCAGCAACAGTAGTGAATTCAATGCTTTATATTCTTTTAAAAATATTTTTATTTATAAATCACATTTATAAATCTTACTTATATAATTTCACTATCTTACTTTACTTACATAAGATTCATTCCAAATTTACTCATCTTGTTTAGATTTATAATAATATAACCTCTTTTACTTTGAAAAATAACTTTACAGATAAACGGGATTCAAATTTCGCAAATTCTTAGTTAAATCCATTTTCATTTATAACAAACATTTATAAATATATTCAGGTTGTTTCATTTCTTATATATAAGATTATTTCACAATTGTAAATCACTTTAATTATAATTCCATAATTTATAATTCATTTGCTTATATAATTTATTCTTTTACGATTGTTGTTTTTTTTAGATTATTCAACCAGCTTTTATCAACTCATATATATTTACCTTTTCAAACAACCAAACAATCAATTTATATTCGCTTTAATAATTCTTGACAAATTATTTCCTTTATATATAAAATATAATCGATGTAAAATTATTTCATTTACCCAATTTAAAGTGATACTATGTCGACTTGCCTCGTTTAAGCGTTTGGAAACCCCTATCGATAACATGGCGTCCCACATACCGACCAGAATTCACAAACAGCTCAACGGATAAGCAAACGCAATATAAAACATTTTATATTCACTAACAAATACGCGCTATATATATATAATACACTCAAACTCAATCTAGGGTGCTACAGTCCCTATCTATACTCAGTACAGATCAAAGCTTAGGAATATACAAAATCTAAGCATTGATACCACATGTGACGACCCGAAATTCATACCCTTTGAATCAACAATAAACCACACATGTCCGACCCAAAAAACACAGGCTGACGAAAAGTCAAGAGAAAGAAAAGAAGAGAGAAGAAGTGAAGAGAGAAAGAGAGAAGATAGACCTAAACAGAACAATACAGAATCTCACATCGCAACGGAAAATATAATATCATGTCAATGATCTTTACTAAATATAAAATGTACATATACACACATCAATAAGAGTTCAACAATCAATCAATAGTTATCAGCCTGAAAAGTTATAATAACCTGTCCCTACAAATGTCGATAATTTAAACAACTAAGCACAGCGGATAATCAATAATCAAAACGGATACACGTATACGAAATGAAGATCTCCAGCTCTCCTGCTGAAGCTCCATAAGCATCAAATCTAGACCTATAAATATACTCGGTCTGACCCGATAATTGAAAGGGAAGAACGTCCGGATCAGTTTGGTAAACCAGCGTGAGAAACACACTCAACTGAATTTATAAAATTACCAAACTTTTCCTTTATCAAAACAAAAGTATCTTGTAAGACAAGTCCACACATAAACACGGACATATTTTTACCTTACGATAACTAAAACATATCATATCAAATCCTCTTATATTATAGTAGCGTCTACTATATACAAATAATATTAATCATAGCCGAAATTGTTACATTGATTAAATTCCAACATATAGCCCAATTGGGTAATACAATCAAAATGGAAAACATGCAATGGAGTTTGGATTTCCATACAAATGACCAGGTGAAGGGACTACCTTTCGGCAGTACATCTCTAGAAGAATGTATCAAGAAACCATCACAAAGTTTCTCTACCAACACAAGACTGGCCCACCTCTATAACTAGATGGTACCGAATATGTCATACTTCGGTCTTTACCGACCTTACCGGGGGCCCTCTAGCATACAAACCATAAATAATCAGATACACGACGTCATAGCATGCAAAGATATATCTAGAAGAGGATGATCATATCCTATTTGGGAATGACCCATTTAGCCTTGCCGCATCTAACCCTGTTTTGGTCATTTCCAGTTGATAAGGCTAGAGGTAACGATTACCTTTCACAATCACATATCGCATCACTTTGAATGCCACACGGCCATTTCCGTTGACTACTAATTGCCTTCCACAAAAATACAACCCTCAAGCTTATACGTCTCAAGGAGGGTGTTAAGCTAAGAGAAGTTGCCTTCTCCTCCACCACTGATGTACGTTTGTAAAAACCAATGTACGTAATCTTTAGAGATACAATGTCAGACAAACATCCATACAAGTTGTCCAGGAACTGGACAAACGAAGGTACTTTCCTACCACATCTTGTCGGGAAATCCCTAGGATTAGTAGCGAATAGTGCTCGCATTGGATATTTCATAATGAAGAGACCACTGCTACTGGATGTATATTGGGATTTTAACCCCAAACGATCAACAAGCAGTCCCCCACTATGAAAATCTAGAATATCAATATCATCACAAGCAACCTCCACAATCGTCGCATATACGTCGGTTCGTAGTGATTTTCGGATAAACCGATCCCGGTCTCTTCGCACCAACAACGCAAAAGCGTTTCTCAACCTCACATAGAAATTAAGTCTCATAGACTTATCACGTCTCCAACTTTCAACTTGCTATCCTCCGGGCCAAGAAGGAAGCTCGATAGATTGGAGTAATACTCCACACTATACGAATCAACATCCTCAACACAAACGATAATCAAGCCTACACAGAAGGCTACGTACTAAGTGTAAATAGTTCCCACATCAAGTCAAGGAACTAAAATTTGGCAAAGTTTGATAGTCGGTTATTTAACTATCAAAGCAAACAAACAAATATCTAACACCATATACAATCACTAGGCCCTTTCAATTAATCTCTTATTATTTAAATTACTTGCCGAATATTCACTTTAAATTATCTTTAAAAAGATATATTCTCAAAATCATTTCAACATGGGAAAACATTTCCAAATACTTATTTAATAATAAGTAACTCACAATTCAATTTATATTTTCAATACTTAGAAAATATCGTATATACTTTAATCACAATTAAGTATATATTTTTGTGACTCCCCACCTCTATACCCACGCTAGCCAAGGACACTACGGTGTAATGCAGTCAACTATCACGGAGAATAAGGCTGTTGAGGAGCGACCATCCGTGTAATGGCTTTGGGCGAGCACCGATATGTCAAATAAAATAATAACTTTTCATTTCATCTCAAGAGGAAATCCGACATACCGATACAAACACAAGACTACTATACAGTGGCTATAATATCTTTGGAAACAAATATAGAAATAAGCATAACATAAATCAGTCACAGAAGCTCATATCTCAAAGGAGAAACAGATATGAATATTGCATATAAAAGTGTACATCAGAGTAGTGGTCGAATAAGATCCACAATATCATAAAAGAATAGATACATGTGTAAGACAAAAGGATAAGTATACATCAAGGAGTCAATATCTCAAATGTATACAACAAAAACTACTAATCTAAAGTAGTTAGCCAAAAGTCAGATGATGGTCCGATAAGGAGTCAAGCAGAAGCACCTGTAAAATCTCAGTCTGACCCGAGTATTATTTAAGAAGAAAATAATAAACGGAT
Organism: Allium cepa; assembly: GCA_030765085.1. Lineage (NCBI taxonomy): Eukaryota > Viridiplantae > Streptophyta > Magnoliopsida > Asparagales > Amaryllidaceae > Allium > Allium cepa. Next base: position 1,042,113,183 of record CM060941.1, on the reverse strand, counting down.
CAGTCTAGCTATAATTATCAGATAAAATGAGATATAAGAAGAGATATAATAATAAAACGTATGATAACCAAAAATGTCATACTACGACAAGTATACATTAGAAAATCCACAAAAGTCATAAAATATCTCAAGAATCTCATAGCATCAAAAAGAATGTCATATTCTTTATTTAATTCACCAAGCCACAAAAAATGACATACATATCAATGCCAATTGTAAAAGTTGGTGAAACATAAATTCCAGAAATCAATAATTAGAAATCCAGAAATCATAAGAAAAGGATGGCCAATCCCAAACGGAACGCTATTCCATCGACCGAACATTGACGGACCTAAATAGAGACGCCCCATGCACAGTCAAACATCGACGCACCTAGATAGATAAGCCCCATGCATAAATAAACATCGACGCACCTAGAAAGATACTCCCCATGTAGTGTCTAACATCGATGCACCTAAAAAGATACACCCCATGCAAAGTCGAACATCGACGCACCTAGATAGATACGCCCCATGCATAGACGAACATCGACGCACCTAGAAAGATACGCCCCATGCCCCGACTTATTGAGCCAATTGCTCTATGAAGTCTAACATCGATGCACCTAGAAAGATACACCCCATGCATAAATAAATATCGACGCACCTAGATAGGTACGACCCTTGTATAAACAAACATCGACGCACCAAAATAGGTACGACCCATGGAAGAAATGAGACGAAGCTCAATAAAACGAGGAACATCATCCATGGGAACAAAGAGACATCGCACATTGCTAGTCTAAACCATAAAATGATCATCATCGAAAAGTGTCAATTACAGTAAGCTAGTAAATATATGAGTTTAGACACATGTCCCATAACCACTAGCTTAACTTAAATATTTATGAACAAATTGTAGATCTCCACTAGAAAGTTTGTCACAAGAGATTCAATCGAACAAGTCCAAGAATTAACCGATGAAGTAAACGCAAGCGTTTCATACCACTTGTTTTACTAAGTCGTTTAATTAGATTTATCATACGAATGAGGTAAAGGTTTGTATATAATAATAGACTGGAAAACGGTTTGAGAAACGAGCTTTGTAATAAAATAGTGTTGAAATAGTTTTGATGAAAGGGTTTTGATATTTACTACTAGTATAGAAAACCTTTATATTTTAAAGTGACAAATTACTAAAAATGATTGTAGAAATAATCAATCATCAAAATTCACATATGAAGACGTGAATCAAATCCAAAGAAATCGATACCAAATCCATCAAAATGGATATTTCCAAAAATCCATAAAAAGAAGTCATCAAAGTCAATAATAAGTGATAACAACTAACCGGATCAACAAAAATCGATAAACCTTGGGAATTTACTCAAAAGTAGCCAAAATAGACAAATTAAACAGTTCCAGACGTCTGGTAGGTGTGCCCAGACGTCTGGCCCTAGTATTTGGAAGTATATGTGTTTTCTCCCTTCTATTTTTAATTTCTGGGCCATTTTCAGACGTTTGAAATTTTCAACCAAACGTCTGAATTTGATTTCAGACGTCTGGATTTTGTTTCAGACGTCTGGATTTAGTCTTTGCCTTTTCCAGACCCCTTTCCAGACGTCTGGATTTTCCAACCAAATGCCTGGATTTGGTTTCAAACGTCTGAAATTAATTTTAGACGTCTGAAATTTCCTGCTAGGCAAAAAAAACAGCCTAGACCAAAAATGGCAAATCCAAACCAAAATGCAATCGAACGAGCGATAGATACTAGGGATTTATGCCAATCGGCAACCCAACCCTATAGGCTCTTCGATGCATCACCAAAAACATGTTCAAACATCAAAGATTGGATTTTTAAAGATTTGACTGCAAAACATCAAAAATTGGAATATTCACCAATTCAATCCAAATCGAAAGCAAATGAACATAAATAAGTGTTAGGAATGCTTACCTAACAACGAAGATAGATATAGACATAGATGTGAGATAAAGATCTCACCTTTAACCCAAAAACAAAGAAGAAGGAGCTCAATTTGCAAGGAGAAGACCAACCAATATCCACTTTAACTCAACAAGCTTCAATCTAAGATCAAAACAAGTATTTCCTAAATTTAGGTTTAGGAATTTCTGAGATTGAAGAGAGAAAGAGATAGAGAAGATGAAGAGGAGGCTTACCAATAGCTTCTATTTGATTTTGGAGCAAGAATTCAAGTTTGCAAGAAGAAACTAGGGCTTGAAATTTCTAATTCCTCTTCCTTTCCCCCCATTTTCAGTTTTAGCTTGAGTTTGAGGAGTAGGAATGAGTGAATGGAGAGGAGAGGGCCGAGTTAGGGTATTAACTTAGCTAGTGGGCTGAACCCAAACTCAAAACCCAATAGAAAAGGTAACAAAATTCGACTTACTCCAAACATATCGAAGCTTATACGCAAAAAGGTCGCAAACGTCATTTTGAACTCAATGGGAGTGGTCTCGAGTCCTAATTCGACTGTTTGCAAAAAGTAGGTTTTCGGACTAAAATCCGACGAATGGTGAAATATTTAAATAAAATATTTAAATATACAATCGATAAATATGCGGGTTGTTACAATTTTATTCTTTAAGGAAAATATTATTTTAAACATATTTACATGGGTCAAAACGAATATTGCGTAAAACATCATTACAACAACCCAAAATCAATGGTATAGGGATCCGAAAAAAGGATAGATATATAAATCCCAATACCATACAAAACATTTTCTTTCGAAAATCATTTACTACAACAACAACGGTGTTATAGTCCATCATTTCCTTATTTCTCGAAAACGTCTATTTCAACAATGAATGTTGAAATCTATGGTTTCGATCCTTAACACGTTTTAAAACCATCTTTAAGACATTTTATTCCATTTAAAATATCACTTCCCGAAACATTCCTTTAATATATAATTCACTGTCTAAAATCGTGAATATAAATCGTTTATCAAATTTAATATTATTTCAACATTTAATTTAAAGGATAATTCACAGTCAAAAATCATGAATATAAATTCCTTTAAATACTCTTCTATATTTAACTTATCAAATCAATCAACTTTGGATTTATAAAACAATGTTTATAAATCACGTTTATATTTAATGAAAACTTCCATTTCTAAAATCCTTTTTATTAACCAATTCTATATATAACTCATTTACATGCTAAAATCCAATTATAAATTAATTACTTTTAATCTATTTATTCCCAAAATCATTCTTTTTATAACCGCTTCCGTTCTAAATATATAAATCATATTTACTTATACAATCCATTTATATCCTTATTTTAACTCTTACAAAATTCCTTTATAATCCCATCATTTTGATTTATAAAATATCCATTTATGTAAACTTAATTTTTTTAATAATTTACAAATTATTATTGAAACTTATGTAACTCCAAAAATCATACTTAAGTGTTATTTCACAAAAATCATAATTTTTATAAAATAAAAATTGTCATATTTATTTACTTAAATAAATTCATTTCTCAAAAATTCAAAAATTCACCAAAACGTATATTTTCAAAATTACTTTTTGAAAATCCTTTTTAATTCAAAATCATCACTTTAACATTTTTAAATTACAAAAATATAGGCCTGCCGCAACAGCACTAAATACAGTAATCTCGGCATCCAAAATATCATATATAATATGATAATAGCATATATCACAATATCTGTAAATAAATCAATACCGATGAGGAATCCAGTTGGATCCCTCCAACCTGTCGCCTGCAACAAATATACATATTAGAATATGTGTACAATGTCCGCTTCAAGGAAGACGCGCGTACAAATGGCCATCCGCTCATACACGGGAACGTAGAGGGTCATCTGCTCCACTAGGCAGGTATATATCCAAATATCAATCAATATATTATATATCATCCAAATAATCATCAATCATCATATAATAAATTATTTCTCACTTAAATAAAAACATCAGTGAGTCAGAAAGAGTGAGTTGTACTCACATTGCATGTAGTCGTCGCGTTAGCGATTTATTCTGATTAAAATTAAACGAGCGTTTAATTTCAAACAAAATTTTCACTAGCTCAAATAAATCCCAACCTAACTCCATCATGTAGTGCTTGTCAATACGGTTCCAACAGAATTCGTTTCGTGCGAAACGGACCTCGTATGACAAAGATATGCAATTTTAAAGATTGTACGAATTTATATATAAAGCAATTTCATTTTTTTTAACCTTGCTTCAATCCAGGCCGTTGCTTCCCATAACCCAGATCTCGGCCCTCCATGCATTTCTTCTCCCCCCAATAAATGAACGCACGCAAGAACCCAAATAGACTGTTCATCACTTACTAGCCGCGCACTAAACGAACATCGAGAACACAATCAACTACCGCAAATCGAAAGGCCATCGCCTACTCTACCAACGTCGGAAGCATCATCATGCTCGGCTCTAAATCTTGCTCAAAAACAAGATTGAACGTTGGTTGTTCAAACTACAGTTGACATTGATCGGCCTCGTTTTAAACGTTCTCCACCGTTGGATCGAAAGATCTCGGTGTGCTTGACATTTTCCTAGTTGAAACTTTTTTGTAATTGTTGATGGATCGTGAGTAAAACGAGGAAGAATGAGGGAAGTTTCTGGCCACTTAAGATGTGATGGAGGCTAGGGTTTCATTGATTGGGGCTGATGAAAATTGTGAATTATGGTGGCCTTTTATAGAAAATTACGCGACACTATTCATCCCGAAAATTTTCGAACTCGAAACTAAGCGTGCCGCCTGGCATTTATAGTGTTTTACTCCTATTCCGAACGCAATGGAATATATTTTGGGAGTCAATTCGATCGTATTTGGAAGATAGGTTTTCAAATCGACTATTTAAATTTAAAATTCACTAAAACGAATTCCTATATGTTTTAGCTTGCCCCGGACAAACCGTAAATCCGATTGATACGAAATTTAAAGTCTTACAATAATATAACATTATGGATCCGATGAAATTGGTTTCGTCGAAATCCGAGACTGTTTGAAAAATGGCTATTTCTACACGTCAATTAAATATTAAAATATTCAATTTCTACAAATTAACTTTTAATTCGATTTTAAAAGTTCTCTAACATCATTCTAATTCAAATATAATTTAATACAACTTTATAAAACATTTTTATTCATTTTATATCCAAATTTCATTTATTTCTACAATTTCAAATATTAAATTATCAATTTAATTATCCAATTAAATCCAGATATTCGAAATATTATTTATTCAGCTTATAAAATTTACTTGTGAATATTTAAAATCAATTAAATATATGAATTTCAAATGACAGAAATTCTAGGTCGTTACACAAGATCCTTAGCATGATGATTGAACCAAAACTTTGGTTCGGCGCTTGTTTGGAGTCGGGGATTGAAAATCTCGAGTTTGCTTAGAGTCAGCCCGATGACCGAACCAAAACTTTGGTTCGGCACTTACTTGGAGTCGGGCCTTGAAAATCTGGAGTCCGCTTGGAGTCGATTGTATTACCGAACCAAATCTTTAGTTCAGCGCTTGCTTGGAGTCGGAATGTGAAAATCCAAAGTCTGCTTGGAGTCAGCCTGATGATCGAACCAAAACTTTGGTTCGGCACTTGCTTGGAGTCGGTCCTTGAAAATTTGGAGTCTTCTTGGAGTCGGTTGGATGACCAAACCAAAACTTTAGTTCGGCGCTGGCTTGGAGTCGAGGATTGAAAATCTCGAGTGTATTTGGAGTGGGTGCGATAACCGAACCAAAATTTTGGTTCGGCACTTGCTTAGAGTCAGGCCTTGAAAATCAAGAGTATGCTTGGAGTCGGTCCGCTGACGGAACCAAAACTTTTGTTCGGTAGCTGCTTGGAGTCAGGCATGAGAAATTTATGGGTTTACTTAGTGTAACGATCTCGAATTTTATTAAGTTTAAATTGATAATTAAATTTTATTTTTGAATAAAATTTGTGAAAATAATTGGTAATTAATATAAAATTTTAGTTAAATTTTAAATAATCGAGAATTAATTTGGATATTTGAAAATGAACATGTTTATAAAATAGATTGAAAAATTGAATTGGGATTTTGGATATGATCAAATTTGATATTAGATAATTAAACTTTAAAAGGAATTAAAATGAGTATTGATGTTAACCAAATACTTTAAATGGATTTATAGTTATATAAAATATGAGAAGTAAAATATAATACAAACAAATGTACTACAATAATAATTAATATATTTGTATTGACATACAAGACAAGTATTAATGTTGAAAACAAAACTGCATATACGTATTAAAATAGTATGAACTTGTAAATTGCAAAGCAAAGGAAATATGTATAAAATATCTACAACATAATAAAATACAGCACATCCTAGCATAGGCCAGGGACATGTATATAAGATTTTCTTTTATTTTAAAGTATTAATGTACAAATGGAGATCATCTCAGCCCCCATAAGGAAGAATAGCTCTGACCTATAAACAAAATAATATATGCATATAAACATGTCAGCCACCAATAGATTATCATCAGCCACAAACCCGAGTAAAAGAAGATAATTAAAGACTTAAACAAGTAAATTATAAGAGCTTAACAAAGAAAACAAATAAATATAAGTACAAAGCAAAGTTGCAGCCACCATAACATATCACTGCAGCCATACCTCTAGCATATCAAAACATCTTCTCAGCATATATAAAATACTATCACTTGTACAAAGCATTAAATGCAAGTATCTAGTGTATATTTATAAACAAATAACAAATACAACCTATACACCTCTTTCTATATATCAACTTCCTCACTTCTGTTCATTCCTTCAAGCTGAGCAAAACTAAAATGAATACTATTTCAAAACTTAAACCAACTTCAGTTTAAAACTTCAACTGGAACAACAATGCAATCAACTACAACTTGAACAACCATTTAATCAGACCAAACAGAGATCAAAGAAGCAAAGTTTCAATGGAAAATCAAAGCCAGGATCAAGTTCTGGAAAGCAAAAGAAAAAAAAACTAAACTAAAAAAAACCTGGTCTCCGCCTTCAACAAAACCAGGTGAGTAACTTTATTTTCTACAATCTAAGTATCTAATTGCTCGACTTAAGTACGAAGATAATCAAATTTGTGTTCATTTATTGATGATGTTTGCGTGGGTATTTATAAATTCACTTCTCTGTGTAATTGTGGAGTGGGATATCAGTATACTGGAACCCTGTTAAACCTCTCTGTATAAAAAAATTCAAACTCAGATATAATTCAAAGATCATTACTGCTCAATCTATTGATTGTTAGAACAAAACATATAAACAAAATATGTTTGGGTAAGTATAAAGTGGGTTTTAAAATTTATTTCATGCTAAATAAAGTGGTCTGCTCTGGAAAAGAACATAAGAACAGTAATACTTGAATTAAGTGACAAATTCAAACATCATGAATTATCGATTCAAGTTTACAAACTGTTTACTCAATCAAAAATAGGATTTTTAAAACTCAAATCACAATTTTTAGTTAAGCAGTGAAGTAGCAGTTTGGGTTTGATCGTTTTGGGCATTTTGGGTCGCCGTGGGTGATCCCATTGATCGGAGGGGATGAGTTTCCTCCTGGAGATGGAGGAGTGATCGGTGAAGCTAGGAAAAATATCGGAATGGTGGATAGTTCACCGTGGAGGCAGCGGTAGGCGTTTTTAGTTCGAAAACCTAATTTTGTCATGGGTTTCTATTTCATCTTGTTCGTCGTTGGTGGGCGACCGAGTTCGCCGTGGTTTGGGGGAATGGTGGAGGAGGCGATGACGAACAGATGGCCGGAATTTCAAACTCTCTGGTGGACGGGGCGGTGAGAAATTGGTGATGATAGGTTTGTAGAGGGAGGTCTGTTCGTGTGTTCCAGGTTAGGCCAAACCACTCGATTTCGATTTCGAGTTATTTTGTGGATTTTGTTGGTCGCGAATGGATCTGAGGATGATCGTTGATGTGAGGAGATTGTCGCCGTTGAACGGAGTCGGCTGCGATGATGGTGCACGTGCACTGTGCCCATTGAAATGCTGAGGAATTTTAGGTGGTGTGCAGGGAATTTTAACTCGGGTTTTACTCGAGTTATTCGAGTACTTGACTCGAAGCAATGGGGAGTCTGACTCGAAGCAAGTTTGTTAGCCTCGGGTTATTTTGTATGTTACAGGTTTTATGAAACCTGTCTGCAAATTTGAATTTTAAAGCAAATTTAAATGGAATTTGGATTTTAAATTAAAATTTCAAATCAAGGTTTTAAAAACAAATATTTATTTTGATTTTGATAAAATTCTTTTATAAAGGGTTTCTTAAATTTTAATGAGAAGTTAAATGATTGGTTTTAACTTGAATTTGCAAGTAAGAATATTGATGTATTTTGAAAGCTTAATTTTTAAAGAAAAAAAAATTAAGTAGATTAGTTTAAAAGCTTTCTCTTATATAAGTAATAAATGTTATTTACATTTATTTTAAAGAATTATAAATTGATTTTTTTAAATTAGATTAATGATTAAAAGAATAATCATTTTGAATTTTAAATTCAAAATGTAAATTTAATTTAAATTCAAAAGTGAAATGTTTTTCACTCTAATGTTAATGAAGTCATCAATAAGAAATGAATCATATTAGAGATAATTAAGGTATTAAATGATTCAATTAATAAGATAATTAAGGAATGATTTGTTTATCGAATTTATAAATTAATGACTTAGATTAATTTATAATTAGAGATTAATTTAAAAGTAATTAAAGAAATGCTATTAGTAAATGAAGATAATTAACTAGGAATTATTAAGAGATTAAATTAATGTGAATAATTTTGATAATTAATTAGATTAATTGAATAAGAAAATCAATTATAAATTGTAATTACTTAATGAAAGTAATAAAGGGGCAAATTACCAATTGTAATTGAATTTGAATATTTTGATTAACTTAATGATAAAGTTTAATTGGTAATTAATGATTAATGGTTATGAGGTGATTGCTTAATGAGAAGTAATTAAAAGTTTAATTACTTAAGATAATAAATTAAGAGGTTAATTTAATTAATATGATTAATTAAGAATAAATTAATTAATCAAAATGTTTGATAAATTAATTTATATCAAATGATTTGTAATTAATAAATCAGGATTAGATAATTAAATTCATAAGAAATTTATTTTACTTGGAAATAAATTGAATCGATTAGGATTAATCAATTTAATTAATCCTACTTATAAATGACAATTGAATGCTTAACCTTACTTATGAATGATTGTATTGTATGAGATGCCTTGAATTGATTATCCTATCTGATTTGTGATATTTTGTTCTATAGATTGAACTGTGTATATTTATTGCATCTGTATATTATCTGTGAATCTGTGAATGGACGATGAGCGTTATAGTTTATATCGCTTATCAACTATATTTCTTGTTTTTAATCTGTGATGATTGAATGATGTTGCACTATTGTGTTAAATCCCTGGACCACACCACACACACACAAATATGGATTTCACGAGGAAATCGATTAAGTCACAGATATTTTTGAAAATAGTTTTGAATTTGAATTTTTAAATTCAAATTGTCTGAAATGGAATTGGGTTTAAAGTGAAAAGCTTTTGAAAATGGAATTTCAAAGATGAAATTTATTTTGAACAACTTGATAAAGTTTGAAATTTAAATAATTTGATTTAAATTTAAATTCAAAATGTGTGATTGAATTCTATGATTTGAAACTAGGGACTAAAGATGTTATACCAGTTTATATGGGTTAAACTATTTTAAAGGAATTGATTTAGGAATTTGAATTTATATTCAAAGGCTTTAACTCGAGTAAATATAATTGGATTTTTCTGAAGCGAAAACTGTTTGTTTTTCGAATAATAAAAGCTTTCACATAAGTAATGAACTTCCAATTTGCGTTAAAAAGATTTCTGGTTTAAAATGGGAATGATTTCCAAATTATAGAAATGGTTTGAAAGCTATAAGTTAAATCTTTGATTTAAAGATTTAAGTGAATTAATCCAATTGAAATAGAAATTGTTTTGAAATCTATGAATGGATCTTTATGAAACGGGGGTGAACTTTATGAAATGAATCTTTTTTGTTTGAAAGATTAGAAATGGTAATTTGTTTAAACCATTTGAAGGAAAGTTTTGGGTAATAAGTTGTGACTTAATTGAAATCCCAATATCCATATGTTTTTGAAATATTGCGCTCACTATTCGGTTTAGCCGGGAGAGGACCTTTATGTCATATATCCCATTCCGAATATGTGATACGTCGTTGTGAATTGCATTTGAAGACCGGTGTTGAAGACCAGATATTTTTGAAAACGTAAGGAGAACTCGTCGAATGTCTTTGCATCGAAAAGCCCCGGTATAGAGACTCCATATGTGATGGGAAGTCCGATTGTAATTAGTGAATATCCGGATTGCAAGGGCTTCTTTGGAAGTGCCTTCGGTTCTGTTCGAGCCCGGAACAGACTTGTATGGATAGTATGTCTGACATTACAAATTGAGAAATAAAGCTGATTTCTTTCAAATATATTTCTGTTGGTGGCGGAGAATTTATTCTCTTAGCTTAACACCCTTCTCTGAGACGTACGAGCTCAGAGGTTATATAGTTGAAGGTTATCAGCAATATATTCCCAATTTGGTAATGTGACATGTTGAGTGTTGCTGTGAAATGATCATTGTGTTGATCATTTGTGATAGGATCATTTGTTTGATCGTTTATCTTTGTGATCATTTCTATGATCATTTGTTGACCCAAAGCATGGCTTTTGTATAAAGCGTGGCTTTGTGGACGAGACTTCGTCGAGCCTCACACCCCGGAATGGTCAACACAGGAAGGATGCGGCAAGGTTATGAGGGGTAGCTCCCTTTAGGGTTTGTGCATTTCCTTCTGGAAAAGGGTGGTATCATGGTATGGAGCCCGGATACTTACTCATGTTGAAACACTTTATTTATGATTGTGTGATGTTGATTATGAGCGCTCGGTTAAAGGTCCCAAAGGACCGGGGGATGGCATACTCATGTCAGTAGTTACCCAGTTAGGGGTAACCCGACCTTGTGTTGGCAGAGATCCGATTTGGTTCTCGGGGACGTCCTTCCAGAGGCGTTCTCATGTGGCAATGGGAAGTTCCTTGGCCTGACCATTTGTTGGAAATCCAAAGAAACAATACGATCTTGTACGGTTTTAGTTTTATAACCTGCCATGGAATGTGGCGGTAACCTGCTATTGAACATGGTAGCTATAGTAGGCATAAGTACGAAATGTCTATGCTGGCTAAGATTTATATCTTTATTTTCGAAATGATTTCTACTACACTATGCACTAGTAATAATAGCAAATGTTTCTTTTAATGCGTATCAAGCATCTTTGACTATCATAAGGAGAAATCTCCTTCGATTCTGCGTTTGCATTGTGTGTGTGTGCGGGAGGCCTTATGGTAGTCTCATTTTTAAAAGCATTGCGAATTGACTTTGAAAATCTTTTGTTGAATGTTTTAAAAGATAAACTGTTTTTGTTGCTCACACCAGTCCCACGACTGATCCGGAGTTTATTGTTTCTTTCCTAAACACTGGGTGCTCATTATTTTCTACACGAGCAGTCTAGAGTTGGGTTTTTCAGATAGTCAGATTAGTAGGTTATCTGGAGCTAGTTCAGTCTTTGGATCACACCGCACTTACTTATCTTTGTGCATCGTTATTGGGAGTTCGAGCTATAGCTGGATTGGTTCTTGGAGATGGATTTGCAGTTCTCGGAGTTCTCTTTTGAAGACTATCTTAGAGTTATATTGTTCCGCTGCTAGATGTCATCTATTTTTCTTTTCCGCTGCTATTTATTGTTTCATATCTCTGATGTATATTGATATCTATTGGATCATCTGTTGTATCAGATATTGTATCAAAGCTGTATATCAATGTATTATTCTTTTATTCCGTTGTATTATTTACTTAATGTTGTTATAAGCTCCGGCGAATCGGATTTGAACGGTCGAATCTATGGCATTCGAATACGATATGAAGTATGGATGTCGATTTTCGAGCGGGCAAAATCTGAGTCGTTACATTTGGTATCAGAGCTAAGGTGAAACTTTAGCTCAGGAGTATAACACATTAAGTAGCTCATTAGAGATAGGGTGAAGTATCCCTAGAATGAGTATAATCCCTAAGATTTCTGTTTGAACGCCTCAGTAAATTCTCTTACTATCCACTGATAGTGAGTATGAGTGCGAGAAGAGGACGAGATAGGGGACAGGAGAATACGACTATAATTGGTCAATACTCTGTAACGAAAGTGGAAACAATCTTTTTCTTCCCAAATTTCTTTGATTCGACTTCAAATTCTTTTGATTGCTTCGTACCAGTTGCAAAAAGAAGTTTCGGTGCGGTGATGGCCTATGAATCGTTGGAGGAAATCTTTACTTCATATTTCGTCAGTTTCTTATCAGCTTTTCGATTTAAACCTTAATGAGTATGAATTTGAAATTTGAAATTTGAAATTGGAAATTTTAAATGAATTGGAAATTTTAAATTGAGTTAAATTTGTTAATAGAATATGAAGGATAAATTGAATTGTATCGATAAAGCGATTTCGTTTAAAACCAAATTTTGAAATTCTGTTGTAATTTCTTGGGTTGGTCGAAGTCCGAAGAGGGACAAATTAGTATATACTCTGAGATATTCCGACTTGAATTTGGAATCCATATCTTGTATTTGAGAAATTGTAAAGATTGAGTCTACCTCTGTGTTGTTTTCGTGCCTGCGGAATTTCGAGGACGAAATTCTTTTTAAGGGGGAAGTCTGTAACGATCTCGAATTTTATTAAGTTTAAATTGATAATTAAATTTTATTTTTGAATAAAATTTGTGAAAATAATTGGTAATTAATATACAATTTTAGTTAAATTTTAAATAATCGAAAATTAATTTGGATATTTGAAAATGAACATGTTTATAAAATAGATTGAAAAATTGAATTGGGATTTTGGATATGATCAAATTTGATATTAGATAATTAAACTTTAAAAGGAATTAAAATGAGTATTGATGTTAAGCAAATACTTTAAATGAATTTATAGTTATATAAAATATGAGAAGTAAAATATAATACAAACAAATGTACTACAATAATAATAAATATATTTGTATTGACATACAAGACAAGTATTAATGTTGAAAACAAAACTGCATATACGTATTAAAATAGTATGAACTTGTAAATTGCAAAGCAAAGGAAATATGTATAAAATATCTACAACATAATAAAATACAGCACATCCTAGCATAGGCCAGGGACATGTATATAAGATTTTCTTTTATTTTAAAGTATTAATGTACAAAGGGAGATCATCTCAGTCCCCATAAGGAAGAATAGCTCTGACCTATAAACAAAATAATATATGCATATAAACATGTCAGCCACCAATAGATTATCATCAGCCACAAACCCGAGTAAAAGAAGATAATTAAAGACTTAAACAAGTAAATTATAAGAGCTTAACAAAGCAAACAAATAAATATAAGTACAAAGCAAAGTTGCAGCCACCATAACATATCACTGCAGCCATACCTCTAGCATATCAAAACATCTTCTCGGCATATATAAAATACTATCACTTGTACAAAGCATTAAATGCAAGTATCTAGTGTATATTTATAAACAAATAACAAATACAACCTATACACCTCTTTCTATATATCAACTTCCTCACTTCTGTTCATTCCTTCAAGCTGAGCAAAACTAAAATGAATACTATTTCAAAACTTAAACCAACTTCAATTTAAAACTTCAACTGGAACAACAATGCAATCAACTACAACTTGAACAACCATTTAATCAGACCAAACAGAGATCAAAGAAGCAAAGTTTCAATGGAAAATCAAAGCCAGGATCAAGTTCTGGAAAGCAAAAGAAAAAAAAATTAAACTAAAAAAAACCTGGTCTCCGCCTTCAACAAAACCAGGTGAGTAACTTTATTTTCTACAATCTAAGTATCTAGTTGCTTGACTTAAGTACAGAGATAATCAAATTTGTGTTCATTTATTGATGATGTTTGCGTGGGTATTTATAAATTCACTTCTCTGTGTAATTGTGGAGTGGGATATCAGTATACTGGAACCCTGTTAAACCTCTCTGTATAAAAAAATTCAAACTCAGGTATAATTCAAAGATCATTACTGCTCAATCTATTGATTGTTAGCACAAAACATATAAACAAAATATGTTTGGGTAAGTATAAAGTGGGTTTTAAAATTTATTTCATGCTAAATAAAGTGGTCTGCTCTGGAAAAGAACATAAGAACAGTAATACTTGAATTAAGTGACAAATTCAAACATCATGAATTATCGATTCAAGTTTACAAACTGTTTACTCAATCAAAAATAGGATTTTTAAAACTCAAATCACAATTTTTAGTTAAGCAGTGAAGTAGCAGTTTGGGTTTGATCGTTTTGGGCATTTTGGGTCGCCGTGGGTGATCCCATTGATCGGAGGGGATGAGTTTCCTCCTGGAGGTGGAGGAGTGATCGGTGAAGCTAGGAAAAATATCGGAATGGTGGATAGTTCACCGTGGAGGCAGCGGTAGGCGTTTTTAGTTCGAAAACCTAATTTTGTCATGGGTTTCTATTTCATCTTGTTCGTCGTTGGTGGGCGACCGAGTTCGCCGTGGTTTGGGGGAATGGTGGAGGAGGCGATGACGAACAGATGGCCGGAATTTCAAACTCTCTGGTGGACGGGGCGGTGAGAAATTGGTGATGATAGGTTTGTAGAGGGAGGTCTGTTCGTGTGTTCCAGGTTAGGCCAAACCACTCGATTTCGATTTCGAGTTATTTTGTGGATTTTGTTGGTCGCGAATGGATCTGAGGATGATCGTTGATGTGAGGAGATTGTCGCCGTTGAACGGAGTCGGCTGCGATGATGGTGCACGTGCACTGTGCCCATTGAAATGCTGAGGAATTTTAGGTGGTGTGCAGGGAATTTTAACTCGGGTTTTACTCGAGTTATTCGAGTACTTGACTCGAAGCAATGGGGAGTCTGACTCGAAGCAAGTTTGTTAGCCTCGGGTTATTTTGTATGTTACAGGTTTTATGAAACCTGTCTGCAAATTTGAATTTTAAAGCAAATTTAAATGGAATTTGGATTTTAAATTAAAATTTCAAATCAAGGTTTTAAAAACAAATATTTATTTTGATTTTGATAAAATTCTTTTATAAAGGGTTTCTTAAATTTTAATGAGAAGTTAAATGATTGGTTTTAACTTGAATTTGCAAGTAAGAATATTGATGTATTTTGAAAGCTTAATTTTTAAAGAAAAAAAAATTAAGTAGATTAGTTTAAAAGCTTTCTCTTATATAAGTAATAAATGTTATTTACATTTATTTTAAAGAATTATAAATTGATTTTTTTAAATTAGATTAATGATTAAAAGAATAATCATTTTGAATTTTAAATTCAAAATGTAAATTTAATTTAAATTCAAAAGTGAAATGTTTTTCACTCTAATGTTAATGAAGTCATCAATAAGAAATGAATCATATTAGAGATAATTAAGGTATTAAATGATTCAATTAATAAGATAATTAAGGAATGATTTGTTTATCGAATTTATAAATTAATGACTTAGATTAATTTATAATTAGAGATTAATTTAAAAGTAATTAAAGAAATGCTATTAGTAAATGAAGATAATTAACTAGGAATTATTAAGAGATTAAATTAATGTGAATAATTTTGATAATTAATTAGATTAATTGAATAAGAAAATCAATTATAAATTGTAATTACTTAATGAAAGTAATAAAGGGGCAAATTACCAATTGTAATTGAATTTGAATATTTTGATTAACTTAATGATAAAGTTTAATTGGTAATTAATGATTAATGGTTATGAGGTGATTGCTTAATGAGAAGTAATTAAAAGTTTAATTACTTAAGATAATAAATTAAGAGGTTAATTTAATTAATATGATTAATTAAGAATAAATTAATTAATCAAAATGTTTGATAAATTAATTTATATCAAATGATTTGTAATTAATAAATCAGGATTAGATAATTAAATTCATAAGAAATTTATTTTACTTGGAAATAAATTGAATCGATTAGGATTAATCAATTTAATTAATCCTACTTATAAATGACAATTGAATGCTTAACCTTACTTATGAATGATTGTATTGTATGAGATGCCTTGAATTGATTATCCTATCTGATTTGTGATATTTTGTTCTATAGATTGAACTGTGTATATTTATTGCATCTGTATATTATCTGTGAATCTGTGAATGGACGATGAGCGTTATAGTTTATATCGCTTATCAACTATATTTCTTGTTTTTAATCTGTGATGATTGAATGATGTTGCACTATTGTGTTAAATCCCTGGACCACACCACACACACACAAATATGGATTTCACGAGGAAATCGATTAAGTCACAGATATTTTTGAAAATAGTTTTGAATTTGAATTTTTAAATTCAAATTGTCTGAAATGGAATTGGGTTTAAAGTGAAAAGCTTTTGAAAATGGAATTTCAAAGATGAAATTTATTTTGAACAACTTGATAAAGTTTGAAATTTAAATAATTTGATTTAAATTTAAATTCAAAATGTGTGATTGAATTCTATGATTTGAAACTAGGGACTAAAGATGTTATACCAGTTTATATGGGTTAAACTATTTTAAAGGAATTGATTTAGGAATTTGAATTCATATTCAAAGGCTTTAACTCGAGTAAATATAATTGGATTTTTCTGAAACGAAAACTGTTTGTTTTTCGAATAATAAAAGCTTTCACATAAGTAATGAACTTCCAATTTGCGTTAAAAAGATTTCTGGTTTAAAATGGGAATGATTTCCAAATTATAGAAACGGTTTGAAAGCTATAAGTTAAATCTTTGATTTAAAGATTTAAGTGAATTAATCCAATTGAAATAGAAATTGTTTTGAAATCTATGAATGGATCTTTATGAAACGGGGGTGAACTTTATGAAATGAATCTTTTTTGTTTGAAAGATTAGAAATGGTAATTTGTTTAAACCATTTGAAGGAAAGTTTTGGGTAATAAGTTGTGACTTAATTGAAATCCCAATATCCATATGTTTTTGAAATATTGCGCTCACTATTCGGTTTAGCCGGGAGAGGACCATTGTGTCATATATCCCATTCCGACTATGTGATACGTCGTTATGAATTGCATTTGAAGACCGGTGTTGAAGACCAGATATTTTTGAAAACGTAAGGAGAACTCGTCGAATGTCTTTGCATCGAATGGCCCCGGTATAGAGACTCCATATGTGATGGGAAGTCCGATTGTAATTAGTGAATATCCGGATTGCAAGGGCTTCTTTGGAAGTGCCTTCGGTTCTGTTCGAGCCCGGAACAGACTTGTATGGATAGTATGTCTAACATTACAAATTGAGAAATAAAGCTGATTTCTTTCAAATATATTTCTGTTGGTGGCGGGGAATTTATTCTCTTAGCTTAACACCCTTCTCTGAGACGTACGAGCTCAGAGGTTATATAGTTGAAGGTTATCAGCAATATATTCCCAATTTGGTAATGTGACATGCTGAGTGTTGCTGTGAAATGATCATTGTGTTGATCATTTGTGATAGGATCATTTGTTTGATCGTTTATCTTTGTGATCATTTCTATGATCATTTGTTGACCCAAAGCATGGCTTTTGTATAAAGCGTGGCTTTGTGGACGAGACTTCGTCGAGCCTCACACCCCTGAATGGTCAAAACAGGAAGGATGCGGCAAGGTTATGAGGGGTAGCTCCCTTTAGGGTATGTGCATTTCCTTCTGGAAAAGGGTGGTATCATGGTATGGAGCCCAGATACTTACTCATGTTGAAACACTTCATTTATAATTGTGTGATGTTGATTACGAGCGCTCGGTTAAAGGTCCCAAAGGACCGGGGGATGGCATACTCGTGTCAGTAGTTACCCAGTTAGGGGTAACCCGGCCTTGTGTTGGCAGAGATCCGGTTTGGTACTCGGGGACGTCCTTCCAGAGGCGTTCTCATGTGGCAATGGGAAGTTCCTTGGCCTGACCATTTGTTGGAAATCCAAAGAAACAATACGATCTTGTACGGTTTTAGTTGTATAACCTGCCATGGAATGTGGCGGTAACCTACTATTGAACATGGTAGCTATAGTAGGCATAAGTGTGAAATGTCTATGCTGGCTAAGATTTATATCTTTATTTTCGAAATGATTTCTACTACACTATGCGCTAGTAATAATATCAAATGTTTCTTTTAATGCGTATCAAGCATCTTTGACTATCATAAGGAGAAATCTCCTCCGATTCTGCGTTTGCATTGTGTGTGTGTGCGGGAGGCCTTATGGTAGTCTCATTTTTAAAAGCATTGCGAATTGACTTTGAAAATCTTTTGTTGAATGTTTTAAAAGATAAACTGTTTTTGTTGCTCACACCAGTCCCACGACTGATCCGGAGTTTATTGTTTCTTTCCTAAACTCTGGGTGCTCATTATTTTCTACACGAGCAGTCTAGAGTTGGGTTTTTCAGATAGTCAGATTAGTAGGTTATCTGGAGCTAGTTCAGTCTTTGGATCACACCGCACTTACTTATCTTTGTGCATCGTTATTGGGAGTTCGAGCTATAGCTGGATTGGTTCTTGGAAATGGAGTTGTAGTTCTCGGAGTTCTCTTTTGAAGACTATCTTAGAGTTTTATTGTTCCGCTGCTAGATGTCACCTATTTTTCTTTTCCGCTGCTATTTATTGTATCATATCTCTGATGTATATTGATATCTATTGGATCATCTGTTGTATCAGATATTGTATCAAAGCTGTATATTAATGTATTATTCTTTTATTCCGCTGTATTATTTACTTAATGTTGTTATAAGCTCCGGCGAATCGGATTTGAACGGTCGAATCTATGGCATTCGAATACGATATGAAGTATGGATGTCGATTTTCGAGCGGGCAAAATCCGAGTCGTTACACTTAGAGTCGATTGGGAGTAATACTGCTTGGAGTAGGGTGAAGATTTTCTTGGGGCTCAATTCGGGTATAACTAATCTAAAAAAGTTGAAAATTTTCATCATGGTATGGTGATATTTCAGGGATTTCTTCATGACGCGTTCCGGGGTTCTTGGCGGTGTATGACGGTCGTCACAAGTGGAATAGCTTGACAATCATTCAAGGAAGGTTGAATCAAATCTTGGAGGAAGGAAGATTGAACTAAATTTCAAATACTATATACTCAGCTGTCTCTCCTCATTCTTCATTCTATAAATACCAAGCATATGGAATTATAAAAAAAGGGATGCTGAAAAGCGAAGCCTTCATCAATAATGGCGGACAACTTCGAAAGGAAAAAATTCTTAGTTCTAATAGCATGTTTACTCGTGTTCAAAGCTTGTGCTTGTAACCAGAAATGAAAGGGATAATAAAAGAGGAACAATGGACGTAGGCACATTCATGCCGAACCACTATAAATTCTGTGTCTTTTTACATTTAAGTCCATTACATATTCTTTATTGCAAATTACTGATTTTCTATCTTAAACATCCACAACTAATTTTTATAAAATAATAGCTATAAACTACAAACCATATTCACAGCTCTACAACAACGGTTTGAGTGTTTTCCCCTTTTTTGTGCAAACGATAAGATTTTTAAAAGAGATTTTATAGATAATTGTTTAAAGTATGAAATGTTTTGAGTTTATAATAAACAGTAACATCCCCCATTTTGAGGCTCGAAAATAAGCACTACCGATATCGTAGTCATCAATAGTATTATTCTTTAGTAACAAAACGTGGTTTTGTTAATCATATCTATAACATCAGATACACATCAATATGAATTTGTTTTTCAAACACATTTCATTAATAAACTTTCATTATGTTTTAGGAATAAAACTTTCACATTCGTTCATTATCACAATCGTTGCCCAAGTTATGAGAAAATCTAATAATTATAATATACTTCAAGAGCATCGTATAAAGATGCCACTTTATTTGGTCAGAGTATAATACTTGGTAGTTACAAATTTTATCATTATATCCACTTAAACATAGCATAAGCTTAAAACAACATAGCGGAAATAAAAACTCCTAATTTTAGCTAGATTACCTCCTGCACGTCTCCAGAAGCTTATTCGTCTAACTTGAAAATCCATACCGTGGACCTACTCAATTGAGTATCGAAGACTTTAGAGGAAAAAACAAAAACTTCAGGCCAGATAAAAAGTCTAGTATGAATAATAATATACCATCTCAAACCAAAACGGATATCTAGTGAGACCATGCCGCTTAGCGAAACGGGTTTTCCCCTTACTACTATTTTATCTAAATATGTCAATCAGAAATCTTGCACCTGCAACCACAATGGTTGGAATAATCATAACACGATCATATTCATGTATGCAACATGGGTAAGTATGGCTAATCTGTCCTCCTAGGGATATGCATACCCAAGGTTTACCCTTTCAAAAGGAGACTATCTGTCTCCAACCAAATGGACTATCTGCCTCAAATCATAGTTTTTATGAAATCACTATGAACCTATTACTTTTCACTAATAACATCTCTTCCAAACACATTTTTTGAGGGATCACTATGAACTTATTAGTTATCACTATTAACATCCCTCCAATCACAGTTTTCATGGGATCACTATGAACCTATAAGTTTCCACTAATAATATATCTCATATCATAGTTGTCATGGGATCACTGAACCTATTAGCTATCATTAATAACATCTTTCAAATCATATTCTTTTGATCAGTTCTGGGCATTCTAACATACTAGATCTATCTGGTCTCTTGGATGCAATTCTACTCACTTTAGAATTAAGTCTCACATACTCACTAATGGAACAACCTAACTGGTAATTCTGACCCTTATCCCAAAATGTAATGTTGGGTCATAATGATGTGAGCATGCCAATGATAATTATGCAATGTAACTGATCAACTAAAAACAAGAACATCATTGATTAACAATGCTCACTTAATAGTCATTGGCATCACAAATTACTTAATTTTAAGTAATAATTCTTTAAATCCATATAAAACTTTGACTAAAACACCATTTTATTTCCTTAAAAACATTTAACTTTATAGATGATTAATAATTTAAAAATCATTCTTTAAAATAAGGAAAACATAGTCCATTACTTAGCTAAAACCTTATGCCAAAACACCGCTATCTCTAAACAATCTTTAAATCATTTGATATCGAAAATGAGGTTGTTGAACCTCTAAATTAGGTTTCGACAGCAAGCAATTCTGATTTATAAAATATAAGGCCATAAGGCCGAAATCGATATACATAGTTTGTCACACCTATAAAACTTATCTTTGGGTTTGCATAGTGTAAGGATCACATGCCTAAAGAGTAAAGATGTCGAATCTGTAAGCTCACAACATACTTGCTACAAAAAAATTGTTGTCGGACATGTAGACTTACGGCGTCATTGCCATAAAACAATGGATATTGAAATTGTAAACACACGGCTTCTATGCCGCTTAGAATGGATGCCGGAAATAAATGGTGCCGCATTTTTAAAGTACACTTATAAGTTACGAAATCATAGAGTTGTAGAATCTCGACAACCAGAGTACCAAAATCTTGCATAACCTTGTGTCAAACTTCTACATGAATAGATACATTACATACCTATGAAGTAGATGTTGTATGTTTCTCTTTATATAGATGTCAATTTATAACTATGATATCTCATATAATCCAGGTATCGAATATAAACAGGGATTTGGACCCTCTAAGTTGAAGCTATGGCAATTATGTAAATAAACTTAAAACTTATTTATTTCTTTATAAAAACATTCCTTTTCACCAGCTCTTATCCCTTGTCAAATTTCTATTTGTTAATAAAATATTTTACCAATTTTTTTTTAGAAAACAACTGGAAGGATAGATTGCCTTCCCCAAAATAATTTTCAAACTTGTTTAGATTATATAATTATTTAAATGCTTTTCTAGCTTAACAAATCATTGAAAATCATAACCACTTGGGAACAATCCTCAAAATCACCAAAAATCAGAATTTACCTATTCTTTATCATATAAAATTTTTGGGACCAAAATAATTATTTAATTATTTTTAATAATTAAATCCCAAAACAAACACTTTTTCCACCTTAAGAAATTCATAAAATATTCATATTAACTTGAAATTTTTGAAATTAAAAATCCTTCTCCAAAATAATGTTTTACCCCTCATATTAGAAAATTAAATCAATTAGAGATCCAAAACTAGGTTTTTTGCCTTTAAAACATATTATAATAATTCTATAAAATTCCAATAAATCATTATTCAACCAACAATAATAAAGTCAATCATAGCATGACATATTATCATCAGTCAATTGGGAACTAATCCAAAATCCAAAAATCAACCATATATATATATATATATATATATATATATGAGATGGTTAACAATTATTCATCTTCGATTGGATAAGATATTGAGATTTGTTGTTGATTGATTTCCCTAAGATTTCCTTCTTAAATTCTTAAGCTTTATTCTTCTTTTCCTTTTGTTAATGGTATGCCTTAATTTGTGTTTTTTTTATGAATTTCAAAAATAAGAATGAATGAGTGGGAGGTGAGTTTTAGGGAATTAGTGGAGGGTAATTCCCATTATGCCCTTCCCATTAATTTTTCTTATTTTACGTTTTAGATCAACTTATTAATTGACTATGTAAGGCACGATCAATATTAGTTAACAAATCTCATTCTCCTTATCACAGCACATATTATTCTATTTAATCCATCTAATTAAATCTCTTGAATAATTTTATATAAAAATTAAGGGTATTAAAGGCTCCCCCTTTAAAAAAATTCGTCCTTGAAATTGCGATAAGGAAAACAACAAGCACATCAATCGTTCAAACATCTATAACATCACATAACAACAATACTAGCCTATCTGACTAGCAAAAAGTCTATATGACAAATATAAAACATATCATCAAAACAAATTATGATGAGTATCTTTAATCATGTCCTTTGTCTCCCAAGTTCAGTCTTTCTCATTATCACTCTAGCGGACGTTTACTATATTCACTGTCTTACTCCTTAACTTCTTTGCATCTCTTACTATAACACGAACTGGTCATCTAATAAAAGTCATATTTAGTTCCACTACCGAATCTTCCAGTGTAGTCGAAGTAATAGTAGTCTCTAGATCATGTACACACTTCCTAAGATGGAAAATATGGAAAAAATTATGGACTTTTGCCAAACTATTCGTTAACACTATATAGTAAGCAAGTTTTCAATTCTTTCTATGATAGGAAATGGACCTACATATCTCGGTGTCAATTGCTACCTTTCCAAACTATACATACCTTTCATTAATGATACCTTAACAAATGCATGGTCTCTAATATTTTAGACCAAAGATCACTACTGCTAACTCCAAATCATGAGTCATATATCTAACTTCATGTGGTCCAAGCTTTCGAGAAGCATAGGGAATCACTTTACCCTTTTGCATTAACACATCTCCTAATCCTATCTTACATGCATCCGTATACACCACCAAATCTTGATTTCCATCTATAACAACTAACACGCGTGCATTGGTCAATAAATGTTTTAGCTTTAAGAACGCTTCTTCACATTTGTCGGTCCAAACAAAATTTACATCCTTATTATTTTGGTCATAGGTGCTGCTGTGCGAGAGAAATCCTTGATTAATCTCTGATAATAACCGGCTAGTCCAAGAAACTTCTTATCTCGGTCACCATCTTAGGTCTTTTCCAATTCTATATAGCTTCAATCTTAGCTAGATCCATGAATTACCTATTTTATAAAACTACATGACCAAGGAACTTCACTTCTTTCTTCTAAAATGACATTCCAAAAACTTCATTTTCAATCGATGCCGCCTCAACGTTTCTAGCACTATTCTGAGATGAACTTCATGATCTTGTTCATTTTTAGAATAGGTAACGATCTGGATTTTTCGACGTTTGATTTGGAATACTTAAATGGTTTTAATATTTAATTTGAATTTATAAATTGTCTTTGAACATTAGATTTTGGTGTTTATTTATGAAATAAATTCAGAATTTAAATATAGCAATCTATTGGATAATTTAATTTTTGAATTTAATAATTGGAATTTGGTTAAATTATTGAGTCTTGGGTTTTAAGCTCGAAAATAATAATTTAAAGGCTTAACAAATTGATGATGATAATAATAATAATAAAGATAATAAAAGTTTTAAAATTTAATTAAAAGTGGTTGGTTCAATTTTAAAAATAGTTTGTTCAAATTGACATTTAAAAATAGCCATCCGAGGCATAGTCTCAAAATTTGATGAAACTAGTTCCATTCATTCTGCTATACTGTATTATTAGCGTATTTCAAATTTCGTAGTATTTGGAGTTAACTTTTGGTCGTACAGAATATAAACGCCTAGATATAATTTAGTCGAATTTAGTTTAAATAATTGATCCAAAAACCTATCTTCTCCATACAATCGAATTAGGACTTGAAACCATTTCCATTGCATCCAAAATAAGCGTATAACATTATAAATGCCTAGTGGCATGCCTCGATAAGAGTTTGAGATTTTGAGTTGCATTGATCGAGACATTTTAGAAATTAAAATTATTTTAATTATTAGTCAAACTTCTTTCAGCTGTGACATTATCTTGTCAATGTACCTTAGCCTAATTGACCATGCTACCCTACCTTCTTCAACACGTAGCCATTTTCTATTTAGATCACGAATATCCTCCCTCCTCCATTCGAATCGAATCAGTTCAACGAAGAGGAAGAAAATATCGACCGAAGTTTAAAACCAAAAGAAATTTCCTTAGTCGAATCAAAATCACGTCCCCTTCTTTATCTATTCGATTCACGAAGATAAACATGTCGTAATCGACTTCAACTTGAAAATCAAAATAAAAGGGAAATTCAATACTCGATTAAAATCGAGACAAGCTCGTTCGAGATTTTAGGACAAGCGATGCTCTAGAGGAGGGCGAAGGCGAAAGCTACAGCGAACGAAGGGTTGTGGCATCGAGATTGGGCAGGGCGTCTTCATCGTTGTGAATAGGTTGGGGTTGGAGTCGTCAAAGGCGAGATTGGGCTCGATGCCATTGAAGTTAGGGTCTGCCGCAGCCAAGCTTGCGTGGGGGAAGACGCGTTCGATGTGGAAGGAACGGGTGACTGGGAGGGAGGGCATTCGTATATGCCAATGGACGAGGGTTTGTGATAGTTGGATGAAGGCGATGATGGTTTGGGCTAAACATTTTTAACCTAGGTAATTTATTTTGAAACAGTTAATTATCAATTAGTTTAGTTACCGAAAAAAAGATTAGTTAACGTATGTGATAATTAGGATATAAATTACAGTGATTAGGCTACTTACATATAAATCAAATTTGAAAATGAATATTTATGATTTTTAAAATTTATTCATGTGTGGTCCGAATCACAAATCGATCACGCTAGATTCGTGGCTGCAACTTGTAAACAATAGAGTTAAAGTTTGAATGGATTGCAAATAAATCAATGTGAGAATTTCTCACTCATTTGGATTACCATATTTAAATTTAAAACGTTCAATTTAAATTATTGGATGCTTGATTGATTGATAAATTTATAATTTATCTATTGGATGACTATAAATATATAGTAGTTTATATATTAGTATTGGAGTGATATTCCTGCATATTATAGCCGGATGAGATCCTATACGCCCTGTATAATAGCGGGTGACCTTATATACTATGATATCCCCCTCGAAGTGGGATTGGTATTTTTATGTTGTGTTAACATGTATGGATGCAGGAAAACAGGTTAGAGGGATCTAACAGGATTCATCAAATTTATTGTTTAGTTTTCATATATATTGATATGTGATTAGTGTAAAATAATCTATTTTAGATTATTGTTGTGATTGAAATTATTGGATGCTATTGTAGCACTGGCCTAAATTTTGATAATTTAAAATTAAAATTTATGGAATTAAAAGGGAAATTGATATATATATATATATATATATATATATTAGAATTGGAGTTATTTCAAAGAAAAATTGAATTAGAAGAAAAAATATAATTGATTTTGGCTATACTTAACTATTGTGAATTAATAAATGAAGATTTTTAAAAAATGAATTATACAAGAGAATTTTCTAAATGATATCCTGAAAATATAAAAATGAGTTAAAATCAATATTTGAAATAGATTGGAAGTATAAATGGGAGTTATAAGAAAGAATTTATATAATGGAGTTAAAGAAATATGATTTGTTTATAAAAAGGTAAAAGCAAAAAAAAGGGTTATAAAATTTATAAACAATGTTTGTAATAAAGGAACTCGATATCAGGTAATAATTGGAATATAAATTCATATGGTGAATTTATATTAGAATATGGAAACAGGATTGAGAAAACTAGCAGATTCTATTTTTGAAATGAGAATGGTTAGGGAATGGACAATGAATCGATATGTTGTGAAATCAAGAGAAAGTTATAAACTAAAAATTGGGTATTGAGATTTTAAAAATATATTTTAAATTATAAGAAGTGAGATTGCTTTAAAAAGGAAAATTTTATTATTTTAAAACTATGGAATTTTAAACCAGTTGAGATTTAAATACTTCGGTAAGCAGATTTTCAAATGTTAAGTATTTATTTAATAAATTCTAACTTTTAAACAGCTTTGGAAATTTATTGTTCACCTACAATGAGTACAGATGTTATAGAAGTGTTTTAAATACTTCAAATAATAACTTAAACACATTTCGAATAAACTACCATTATTTAAAGAAATACTTATTATATGTATACCGTTTTGAAATAATTGCATATTTATTTGTAGATTCTCTCGATTAGTGTAAACAAGTTTTGAATTAAGGATGAGAATTTTACACGAGAAATCTAATAAATGGAATGTTACAGACTTAAGAGAATTTTCGATTTTAGATGCGATATCTTCGGAAAAGAATGTGAATTCATTTAAAGAAGTTAAAAATGGGTGGTTGGGACTATAAATAGATATAATCGATTTGGAAATCGTAAAGAGAATTTATTAAAATTTTCAAAGACTTATGATATAAGTTTAAAATATTTTCCATGTTAAATATTAAAATGATTTAGGGAAACTATACGTATAAGTATTTTCTTAAGTATTGAAAGGGAGGTTTTTGAAAATATTATAGTGGAAAATTAAGTATTGAAATAGTGAAATATCCTGTTATGGATACAAGTGTTGAAGTTGTTTTCAAATATAAAATATTGAAGAGATGAATATATATCCTTGGAAAGATGTTTTGAAATGATTATTCTGGAGATTTATAAAGTAAGGCCTAGAGTTGGTTATGGATGTTTTATTGATAGTTTAATAACTGATTATCAATAATTTTCCAATTTCGTTGATTATTTCAAAGAGACTAGGATTGGATTAAATTATTCGAAAACCACTTTGTTCCGATTTGTACGTTACGATTGAATACCGTAAAGATAATGAAGATGGTGATTCGGTTTGTCCAGACCCAGGACAACTTGTATGGACGAATGCTAACAGAACATCGCCATTGGAGGACGATGGGCATTCTAATTAAAATTATGTTCTTGAAAGGTAACGCTTAGTCTCGAGTGTCATCAACCGGGGAATGACTAAAACAGGGGAGATAAAGTAATGCTAAGTGGGTCGCACCCAAGTAAGGTAAGGTTACCCCTATCTAGAGTCCCTTTTATTCGGCTATATGGTGCAGTCTATACAGTTAAAGCGCTCCGCAGATTCGAAGCGGTGGAGGTGCAAAAAGTCATAGCGGAGATACAGCGAGGATATAGCGGATAGCTCTAAAATAGCATATAAAACTCATACTTAATGTTTTTACAAATATATAAATGGTAATTAAATGAAAAATTTTCATTCAATTGAAATGATTTTAAACAAAAACATGTGCGAATATACTTTAAATAAACGTAAAACTGTTATATAACATAATTGAATTTAGTAGAATATTAGAGTATTTTCATTTCTGAAAATATATTAAAAATTAAATCAAATAAATTAGTTTCATAATTTTTATAATGTATAAATGCAATTTTTTAATTCATTTTATTGAAGAAGATATAGCGGAAATATCAAAATATAGCGGGAATAACGGGATATAGCGGAAATAGCGGGGATTAAAGCAGAAAGGCTATATTTTGTGGCTATATGGAAAAATCGTAGCGGTAGAAATCCGCTATGAGATATTGCGGGGTTATAGCAGGGTAATAACGAGGCATTAACTACACAGGGTGTAGTTGTTGATCCCAACCGTAGGGTAATCTTATTCGGTCAATCCAGGTTAAGAGTAGGCCGGTCTTGTGTAGCAGGGGATCCCGAAGTAGTCCTCGGTGCATTCTTCTGGAAGTGTACTGTGGTGGGCTGTACCGCAGTGGCTCTGTCATTCGACGGAACGCATTCTCCAATAAGCGCCGTACGGTTTATATTGTGCCCAACTATGCTAGAATGTGAGATGCAAGCATTATAGCTATTTCTATTTACTTTATATAGACACTATAATAATATCATACGATTTTGATAAAAATGGTTTTGGTTACCTTAAGTTAAGAACCCATCGTGTTTATTTATGACATGGTCTTATGAGATACCTTTGTTTTCAAAGAATTTTGAAAAAGTTAATAATCCAAATTGAGTGTGTTTTTCTTACGCTGGTTTTTCAGACTGACTTTGGTGTTATTTATTTATAATGCTCGGGTCAAACCGAGTATTACAGATTTAAGCTAGGATGCTATGGAGCTCAGGAGACAAGCTGGTGGATTTCTGACGTACATCTTGTACTTGTTATTTCCATTATATGAGGACATGTTATTATAACTTTCTATTTTGTGTATTGATTGTTATGCTTTAATGATTGTAATTATAAAATGTTATAGATTCTTTTGTATAGAAATCTATTATTATATATTATATTTTGTTTCGCTGCGATTGTGAGATTCTGTGTTGTTTGTTTCTATTTCTTCTTCTATCTTTTTCTTCTTTACCCTAAAGATTCATATTTCCGTCCAATTTGAGTTGAGCTGAGGTGAAATATTGTCTGCTCAAAGGAGTACGGATTTGCGGGTCTTTACATTTGGTATCAGAGCTGAAGGTTATGCAAGAACCTTGGCTCTGGTGGGGATTACTCATTAGAGATGGAGACAGTAGTACTCTAGAATGAGTTTAGCATAATAATAGATATGAGCGCGTATTTTTAGTGAATATAAAACGGTTTTATATTGTGTTAAGTTATTGGTTGAGTGGTATATTAATTCTTGTCAAATTGCGAGATGCCACTAAATCGAAAGGAGTTTCTAAACACTTGAACGCGATAAACTGACACGGTATGGTTTTGAAGCAAGTAAATGAAGTAATTTTACCCAAATTATATTTTGATATAAAAGAAATAAGTTTTCTATAAATTATTATAGTAGTGTGTTTGGTTATTATTGTTATATAATCAAAACGAGATTATAAAATTGGAAATGGCTTATCAAAAACCAAAATTTAAAATGTTATAAGAATGAATTTTAAAAATGAACAAAACTAAAAACGAATTCAAGGCAGAATTTGAAAAATTAAATCCCGGAGATTTTTGGAACTGTTTTCCAAAGTATTTTGAAATAAATAATAGTATTATTATTTTGGAGATATTGTTGAATAGAAAATAGTTTTAAATGAATTTTGGAAGTAATATAGCACTGAACTCACTTCAGTCATTCGAAAATAATCCTGGTGATGACGATCGCATCATCAGTATTCATTTTCGAGTTTCTATGTGACGGATTGCTACCGAAATTGATTTGGTTCAGATTTGGGCAAACAGTTTTGTTAAAAAAATTCCGAAGGGAATTGTTTTGGGTAAAATCAGGTTGATTTTAAAATTCGAAGGAAGTGGTTTGTTAAACCAAAATGAGTTTATGTATATTTGATTTCAAAGTGATTTGAAATATATATATCAGGTGTTTGAATTCTTGAATTTAATATAAATATTTGGGAAAACATCAAAAATAAGCTTTTCGACTTTTAAGGTGAGAATGATTTTAAGGAAGTATGAAATTTGAGCTTTAAAAATAAATAAATTTTAACTTAAGTAAGTTAACATATATTGTGCAATTTGATTTAACTTAAGGAAAGTTAAATAAATTATTGGGAATTGAGATAATAATTGCCATATGAATAGAAATAAGGAAGTGGGCAAATTAGAAATTGGAATTGAATCCTTACTTGATTTAAATTTAAGGAATTAAAATAGAATTGTTTAGAGTGAATTTAACTTAAGTGTAAATAACTCGAATTTGGTTTTGAAATGTTAAATAAAAAGAAATTTGAATTTTAATAAAAGGGTGAACTGGATTTGAGTAATAAGGGATTGAATTAAAATATGGAATTGTGAATTACAAACTAACTATATAACCATATTGATGAATTTTAAATGAAATAAAATTCAAGTGAAAAATTGAATTGGAATAAATAAATTTCAATAGCTTATAAAAATTGAAATGAATTGAATAAAATTATACTTGGGCCATAAATGGATTTATAATCTCGAGAGAAAATTTTAATGTGAATGTGCTCGATTATAGAAATTATGGAAATAAGGAAAAAAATAAGTTGTTTGACTTATAAAATTGAAAAGTAAAATAGAAAACCCGAAATAAAAATGGTGCAATATTTAAAGGTGAAGAAATAAAGTCCAACTTGAATTATGAAATAAAATTGAACTAGAGTAAATTTATTGAAATGATTTTTGAAATAAAATCAGATATTGAATAAAAAGTGAAAATGAACTAATTAGATAATTAATTAGTTAATTGGATATTAAATGGATACTAACTGAGTTGAATAAATTTGAATTGTGAGTTAAAAATGGAATTTGGAAATGAAGCTTGAGTTATAAATAAAATTCGACTTAGATTGTAAGCGAATTAAATTAAATCGAAAACGTGTTGAATAAAATGGAATCTAATTGAAATGGTGATGACTCGAGTTATAAATAAATCCAATTTAAAGATGAATGAATTAAATATGGCCTTGGATATCATTGAAATAAATTCGAGAATAAATTGAGTATGGATTAGAAATTTGAAGTGGGTTAAATGAATGAACTAATTAAAATAGATTAGTAAACGGAATGGATTAGATTGTATAAAAATCAAACCAAAAATTTGAATTGGAATTTGTTTACAAGAAAAATAAACTTAAGTATGGGGTTGAAATGATTGAAGTAAATAAATAACTTAAGTTAATATTTAATAGAAGCTTGGCTTCGAGTAAGTAGTGAAATGGCCATTAAAGAAAAAAAATCATGGAATGTTTGAAGCTAAATGGATTTGAAAACAATGAAAGTGGAATTGAATGGAATTGAATTAAATATAAATTGATTCTAAATCAATTTAAAATAGCTGTAAGCTTAAGTAATTGTTTATTGGATAAATGTTACCGAATTGTCATAAGAAAATTGGTCGTTCGACGTAAACGGAAGTAAATAAAAATTCCGTGAATTAATAGAAGTGAATAAATTGGTTTTTAATCAATTTAGAGTGAATAATAATTTGTCTAGCATAAATGTAAATTGAATATAAGCAATTTGGTTGTAAATCATTTCGAATGGGATGAAATGGTATATGGATTGGTCGAAAGCAAATAGATTTATATTAGAACCTTATAATTGCTTAAAATACATGTTTAGTGTGATTGGTTATTGAAATTCAAGTGTTTTAGTTGTTTAAACAAACAAAATGCCATCAAATTTCATGTTTTGTGCTTACGTGTTTAAATTGAGTAAGCACAGGTACCTGGAGCTGTTTTGCTTGACTTTGATTGCGCGAATTGTGAAAATAAATAAGCCGCTTCCTTAAAAATGCTAAATAAGGTACGTTTTCAGATTAAATACTGTGAAAATATAAAATATTGTTATATGTTTTGTTTGTCAACCATGTGGGTCGATGTATATATATTTATCTCTCTTGTCATATTGCAAAAGGTCCTCCAAACAAAGAAGCCTCCGCCAAAAAAATTCGAAAATTTAGGGTGTTAAAAAATTTTTGGAATATTTTTGTTAGTGACAAATTGATTTCAAATTGTAATTGGAATGAAAGATTTAGGATTTAGGATTTAAAACTAATTGATTTGGGCGAAGCTAAAAGATTACAAAAGTGAATATCGAATTTTTACTAAGTGGGGTTTGGAAAAGTTAATGGGTTTGGAGTATTCTTCTGCCTTAGCAATTTCGAGGACGAAATTCCCTTAAGGAGGGGGAAAGATAACGACCCGGATTTTTCGACCTTTGATTTGGAATATTTAAATGGTTTTAAATATTTAATTTGAATTTTTAGATTGTATTTTAACATGAAAATTTAGTTTTCATTTATGAAATAAATTCAGAATTTAAATATCGCAATCTATTGGATAATTTAATTTTGAATTTAATAATTGGAATTTGGTTAAATTATTGAGTCTTGGGGTTTTAAGCTCGATAAATAATTTAAAGGCTTATAAAATTCATATTAATAATAATGAACATAATAAAAGTTTTAAAATTTAATTTAAAAGTGGTCGGTTCAATTTTAAAAATGGTTTGTTCAAATTGGCATTTAAAAATAGCCATTCGGGGTACAGTCTCAAAATTCGACGAAAATAGTTCCATTGCATCCATAATACTGTATTATTATCGAATTTCGAATTTCATAATGTTTGGATTTAAATTTGGTCGTACGAAATATAAATGCCTAGAAATAATTTACTCGAATTTAATTTAAATAATCGATCCAGAAAGCTATCTTCTCCATATGATTGAATTAGGACTTGAAACCTTTTCCATTGCATTCGGAATTGGGATATAACATTATAAATGCCTAGCAGCATGCCTCGATAGGAGTTCAAGATTTTAAGTTGCATTGATCGAGACATTTTGGAAATTAAAATTATTTTATTTATTAGTCAAACTTCTTTCAGCTGTGTTATTACCTTGTCACTATACCTTAGCCTAACTGAACATGCCACCCTACCTTCTTCAACACGCAGCCCTTTTCTATTTAAATCACGAATATCCTCCCTCCTCTATTCGAATCGAATCAGTTCAACGAAGAGAAAAAAGTATATCGATCGAAGTTTGAAACCAAAAGAAATTCCCTCAGTCAAATCAAAATCGCATCCCCCTCTTCATCTATTCAATTCATGAAAATAAACATGTCGTAATCGATTTCAACTTCAAAATAGAAAAAAGGGAAATCCAATACTCGATTAAAATCGAGACAAGCTCGTTCGAGGTTTTAGGGCATGCAATGTTCCAAAGGAGGGCGAGGGGGCGGGCAACGGCGAATGAAGGGTTGTGGCTTCGAGATTAGGCAGGGCGTCATCATCGTTGTGAATGGGTTGGGGTTGGAGTTGTTGGAGGCGAGGCGAGGCTCGATGGCAGTAAATTTTAGGTCTGTCGCAGTCGAGCTCGCGTGGCAGAAGACACGTTCGATGTGGGGGTAGTGGGCGACTAGGAGGGAGGGCATTTGTGTATGCCAATGGACAAGGGTTTGCGACAGTTGGATGAAGGAAGTGATGGTTTAGGCTAAACGATTTTAACCTAAGTAATTTATTTTGAAACAATTATTAATTTTGAAGTTATTTATCAGTTAGTTTAGTTATAGAAAAAAGGAGATTAGTTAACCTATATGATAATTAGGATATTAATTACAGTGATTAGGGTACTTACATATATAAATCATATTTCGAAAATGAATATTTATAAATTTTATAATTCATTCATGCGAGGTCTAAATAACAAATCGATCATGTTGGATTCGTGGCTGCAACATCTAAACAATAGAGTTAAAATTGGAATGGATTGCAAATAAATCAAGGTGAGAGTTTCTCGCTCGTTTGGATTACCATATTTAAATTTAAAACGTTTAAGTAAGAATTATTGGATGCTTGATTGATTGATAATTTTGTAATTTATCTGTTGGATGACTATATGTAGTAGTTTATATATTAGTATTGGAGTGATATTCCCGCACATTATAGTGGATAAGACCCAATACGCCCCATATAAGAGTGGATGAACCTATATACCGCGATATCCCTCTCGAAGTGGGAATGGTATTTTTATGTTGTATTAACATTTATGGATGCAGGATAACAGGTTGGAGGGATCCAACTGGATTCCTCAAATTTATTGTTAAGATTTCGTATATAGTGATATATGATTTGTGTAGAATAATTTATTTCAGATTATTGCTGTGATTGGAATTGTTGGATGCTATTATAGCATTGGCCTAAATTTGATAATTTAAAATTAAAATTTATAGAATTAAAAGGGAATTTGATATAAATATATATATATTGGAATTGGAGTTATTTTAATGAAAAATTGAGTTAGAAGAAAAAATGTAATTGATTTTGGCTATACTTAACTATTGCAAATTAATAAATGGAGATTTTTAAAAAATTAATTATACAAGAAAATTTTGTAAATGATATCCTGGAAATATAAAAAGGAGTTAAAATCAATATTTGAAATGGATTAGAGGTATAAATAGGAGTTATAAAAAAGAATTTATATAATGGAGTCAAATAAATAAGATTTGTTTATAGATAGATAAAAACAAAAAAGGTTATAAAATTTATAAACAATGTTTATAAATAAAGGAATTCAATATCAGGTGATAACTGGGATATAAATTCATAGGGTGAATTTGTATTAGGATATGGAAACAGGGTTGAGAAAAATAGTAGATTCTGTTTTTGAAATGAGAATGGTTAGGAAATCGACAATGAATTGATATGTTGTGAAATCGAGAGAAAGTAATAAACTAAAAATTGGTTATTGAGGTTTTAAAAATATATTTTAATTTATAAGAAGTGAGATTGTTTTAAAGAGGAAAATTTTATTATTTTAAAACTATGGAATTTTAAAACACTTGAGATTTAAATACTTCGGTAAGCAGATTTTCAAATGTTAAGTATTTATTAAATAAATTCTAACTTTTAAATTCGGCTTTGGAAATGTATTGTTCACCTAAAATGAGTATAGATGTTATAGAAATGTTTTAAATACTTTGAATAATAACTTAAACACATTTTAAATAAACTATTATTCTTTAAAGAAATACTCGTTATATATATCGTTTTGAAATGAATGCAAATTTATTTATAGATTCTCTCGAGAAGTGTAAATAAGTTTTGAATTAAGGATGAGATTTTTATAAGAGAAATCTTATATATGGAATGTTAGAGACTTAAGATAATTTTCGATTTTAGATGCGATAACTTCGAAAAATAAAGTGAATTCATTTAAAGAAGTTAAAAATGGGTGGTTGAGATTATAAATAGTTATATTCAGTTTGGAAATCGTAAGAAGAATTTATTAAAATTTTCGAAGACTTATTATATAAGTTTGAAATATTTTCCAAGTTAAATATTAAAATGATTTTGGAAAATTATACATATAAATATTATCCTAAGTATTGAAAGGGAGATTTTGGAAATATTTTAGTGGAAAATATTTCTAAGTATTGAAATGGTGAAATATCCTGTTGTGGATACAAGTGTTGAAATTGTTTTCAAATGTAGAATATTGAAGAGATTAATTATATATCTTTGGAAAGATGTTTTGAAATGAATATTCTAGAGATTTATAAAATAATGCCTAGTGTTACTTGTGGATGTTTTATTGATAGCTAAATAACTGACTATTAATCATTGGCCAATTTAATTGATCGTTTCGAAGAGACCGGGATAGGATTAAATTATCTGAAAACCACTTTGATCCGGTTTGAACATTAGGAATGAATACAGTGAAAATGATGAAGATGGTGATTCGGTTTGTTCAGACCCAAGACAACTTGTATGGACGAATGCTATCAGAACATCGTCATTGGAGGACGATGAGCATTCTATGTAAAATTGTGTTCTTGAAAGGTAACGCTTAGTCTCGAGCCTCATCAACTGGGGAATGACTAAAACAAGGGTGATGCAGCAAGGCTAAGTGGGTCGCACCCAAGTAGGGTAAGGTTACCCCTATCTAGAGTCCCTTTTTTTTAGTTGTGTGGTGTGGTTGCTGGTCCCAACTGTGGGGTAATCTTATTCGGTTTATCCAAGTTAGGGGTAGGCTGGTCTTGTGTAGCAGGGGATCCCGATGTGGTCCTCGATATATTGTTCTAGAAGTGTACTGTGGTGGGCGGTACCCCAATGGCTCGTTCATTTGATGGAATCCATTCTTCAATAAGCGTCGTACGGTTTTGATTATGTTCAACTACGCTGGAATGTGAGATGCAAGCATTTCAGCTATCTTCTATTTACTTTCTATGGACACTATAATAATATCAGATGATTTTGATAAAAACGGTTTTGGTTATCGTATGATAAAAACCTGTCATGTTTATTTGGGACGTGATCTTACGAGATACCTTTGTTTTCAAAGGATTTGAAAAGGTTAATAATTAAATTGAGTGTGTTTTTGTCACGCTTCTTTTCTAGACTGACTCGGGTGCTATTTATTTATAATGCTCGGGTTAGACCGAGTATTACATATTTAGGTTAGGATGTTATGGAGATTAGGAGATGAGCTGGCAAATTTCTGACGTATATCTCGTACTTGTTATTTCCGCTGTATGAGGATAGGTTATTATAACTATCTAGTTTGATGTATTGATTGTTGTACTCTGATGATTGTAATTATAAACTGTTACAGATTCTTTTGTATAAATATCTGTTATTATATATCCGCTATGATTGTGAGATTTTGTGTTGTTTATTTCTATTTCTTCTTCCACCTTTTTCTTCTTTTACCTAAAGATTCGTAGTTCCGTCCAATTTGAATTGAGCTAAGGTGAAATATTGTCGGCTCAAAGGAGTAAGGATTTGCGGGCCTTTACAGAGTATATCAAAATTTCATCTATAAACACCAATATAAATCTGTCCAAATGCTCTTGATATTTCTGATTCATCAAATCAACAAAGAAAGCAGGCGCATTGATTATTCCAAAGGGCATAACTAACCATTCATACGAATAGTATCCTATTCCAAAAGTCATTAATGGAATGTTATCCTCTGCTGCTCTTAATTGATGGAACCTTGTTGCTAAATCCAATTAGGAAAGTACCCTGGCTCCGCTCAAGCGATTAAAAAAATCATCTATTGTACGTAAAGGATGTCGATTTTTATCGTATTCTCATTCAACTTATGATAATCAATATACATCCTCAACGATCCATCTGATTTCATTATGAACTCCATGGCTGCTTCCTGAGGAGAATTGCTTGGCCTAATAAAATTATTTCCTTCTAAGTCTACCGACTGCATCTTTAACTCTTTCATCTCAATAGATGTCATTTTGCTAGGCGGTCTACTTATGCATTCAGCACCAGGTACAAGATCTATTCAAAAATCAATATCTCATCTTGGTAATAGCCTTGTAACTAGCTCAAATACATCTGCAAACTCTCTTACAACAAAAAACCCAATTCACTTCATCCTCACTTCCATTGTACCCAATATCGCACATATATCGAAACCCGCATTCTCTACTAATTACATAATTTTGTCACTACTATTAGGTTGTCTCAATATCATCTTGCTATCCTGGAAAAATATCCCAGCATCATATATGTTTAACCAATCCATACCAAAAAGAATCCTAAAACCCACAAAGTCAAACACATACAATTTGCAGGCAAAAGCATGACCTAATAACTCAACTTTTAAATGGTCACTTCTCATCCCAAGAGTGGCATAACATCCTATCAGATTTGCAACCCATAAGGAAGTAATAAGTTGTGATGATTCTAGATTTAACTTATCTACCAAACAATGAGAAATAAAATAATGTGATGCGCCAGTATCGAATAATACTTTAACTGGTATGTCATGAATCAAAAGCGTACCTCCCATCACAGACTTTCCTTTCTCTTATCCAGTCGGTCTAGAGGCTGATGGCTCCAAAGCAAAAAACTTTCCCTTCATTAGCCTTAGCCGGTTCTGGACATTCACACTTGTAATGCCCTATTTGGTTACAGTTGAAACACTTCACAATTTTTTTACAACCTTCTTTCTCTTACCGGTTTGACACTCATGAGCAAAGTGCTTTTTCTTTTTACAGTTGAAGCAAACAAGATCAGCTTTCCCTTTATTCGCAGCTCTACCCTTCAAAGCTCCTTCCTTCTGAAAGAACTTCTGTTTCTTGCTTTTATTTCCATGAGTCTCCGTTGGGTTATAGTAACGAACCATGCTTCGACCCTTTAAAATCAACACTAATACGTCCACTGTACTACATGTCGAACATTCAAGTGCCGAAAACACCGATCTGTTAGGGTAAAAGAAGAAGGTAAAAGATGAAAAAAACTGAACAAATAGAAAATCTCACGACCTAATAAAATAACATATAATATAATCAAGTTTTTACAAAATCTGAGACCTCTTTTTTTATTATACATATACATATCAAAGTTGGACAGTTATAACACATTTCCTTACAAAAGCAGACCACTACACATATCACATGCACAACGGAAGATATCCAAAATACGAGAGTGCATCCTGGATCTCCAACTCGACTTCATAGCTCTAAAGAATCTAAGCTAATTTGGAAAACATGCTCGGTCTGACCCGAGAATTATAAGGAAATAATTCCCAGGTCAGTCTGGAAAACCAGCGTGAGTAAAGTCAAATCATAAATTTTTTTATTGATTTATTAACTTTAAAAATCTTTTGAAATCAAAGGTATCTCGTAAGACCTCTCCGCACATAAACACGGACGGGTTTTTAGCTTATGATAACCAAAACACTTTTACAGAAAATCCAGTGATATTATAATAATGTCTAAGGGTCCAAAGTAGAATATTAAAATAGCTGGAATGCTTGCATCTCATGTTCCAACATATTCGGTATACAACCAAAACCATAAAGCTCGTATTGAGGAATGGATTTCAACTAATGACTGGGCTACTGTAGTACCACCTGTCACAGTACACCTCTAGAACAATGTACCGAGATCGTGCCTAACGACCTCTGCCAATACAGGACCGGCCTACCCCTTGTTGGATAGCATCCGAATATGTCATCACCTCAGTTGTTCCTAACCTTTATGGAGCTCCCTCATGCACAAATGAATCTGAAAACATGAATGGTCATCTAGAAAGGTGATAGCATACCCTTTGTGGGAGCTGCTGTAACAACCCGCATATTTATCAATTGTATATTTAAATATTTTATTTAAATATTTCATCGTTCATTGGATTTTAGTCCGAAAACCTACTTTTTGCAAACAGTCGAATTAGGACTCGAGACCCCTCCCATTGAGTTCAAAATGTTGTTTGCAACCTTTTTGAGTATAAGCTTCGATATGTTTGGAGTTAGTCAAGTTTTGCTACTTTTTCACTTTGGGTTTGAGTTTGGGTTTCAGCCCAATGTTCCACCTTAAGACTCTAGCTCCACTCCAACTCTTCATTACTTCATTTCATATTCCTAACACATCAAACTAAAGTAAAAATGGTGGAAGAGATTGGAAATGGAAATTCCTAAGCCCTAGCTTGCTTTGCAAATCCAACTTCTAGCTCCCAATTCAAGAGAACCCATTGGTAAGCATCTCCTTCATCTCCCCCAACTCATTCTCTCTTTGATTTCAGAAAATTCCTAAACCTAATTTGGGAAATATTTCTCTTTTAAGCTTAGAATCAAGCGTCTTGAGTTGGGATTGAAGGTGATTGTTCTTGCCATTGCTTTCGAGCTTCTTCTTCATTGATTTGGGTTCAAAGGTGAGATTTTTATCACACATCTTAGTCTATAATTATCTTCGATTGTTAGGTATGGATTCCTAACACTTATTCTTGTGCAATTGATTTTGGTTTGGATTGATTTTGTGTATATTCCAATTTTTGGTGTTTTGTCTAATTTATGAAAATCCTATTATGGATATTTGGACATTGATATTTGAGGCGTATCGAAGAGCCGTTCAGGCTGGGTTGTCGCTCGACGTAATTCCTTAGTCGTCGTCGCTCGATCGATCGCTTCCGGTATCCGTTTGGCCATTTTTGGTCTAGGTTCAGGGAATGCCCTGAACCCTTCATTCAGACATCTGAAACGTAACATTCAGACGTCTGAATATTGTTCTGGGAAGATTTTTATTCCCAAATTCAGACGTCTGAATATATGATTCAGATGTCTGATTTGGTTCATTTGGAACCAGAAAGGAAATAGGCTAAAAAGTGCCTATTTCAGATGTCTGATTTTAGGGATTCAGACGTCTGAATTCTGTTTTTGGAAAATATTTTATTTTCCAGATTCAGACGTCTGAATCCTTGATTTCAGACGTCTGAATCTGCACTCTTTTTGCCTATTTGCTTGAGAATTCCAATTTAAATCGATTTGTGATGATCCTATTTGTTGTTATCATTTATTATAACTTTGATGACTCCTTTTTAGGGATTTTTGAATATCCATTTCGATGGATTCTTTATCGGTTTCTTTGGATTTTATTCACGTCTTCGAATGTGAATTTTAGCGATTGATTGTTCTTACAATCTTCTTTGTGATTTGTCACTTTAAAAATATAAAGTTT
The DNA here is from genome assembly GCA_030765085.1 of Allium cepa. Classification (NCBI taxonomy): domain Eukaryota; kingdom Viridiplantae; phylum Streptophyta; class Magnoliopsida; order Asparagales; family Amaryllidaceae; genus Allium; species Allium cepa. The sequence continues at coordinate 1,042,072,613 of CM060941.1, read as the reverse complement.
TTCTATACTAGTAGTAAATATCAAAACTCTTTCTTCAAAAGATTTCAACACTATTTTATTACAAAGCTCGTTTTCTCAAACCGATTTCCAATCTATTAGTATATGCAAGCCTTTACCTCACTCGTATGAGAAATTGAATTAAATGGCTTAGTAAAATAAGTGGTATGAAACGCTTGTGTTTGCTTCGTCGGTTAACTCTTGGACTAGTTCGATTGAACCTTTTTGTGACAATTTCCTAGTGGAGATCTACAATTTGTTCGTAAATATTTAAGTTAAGCTAGTGGTTATGGGACATGAAGCTAAGCTCATATATTTACTAGCTTACTGTAATTGACACTTCTCTTTGATCATGACGATCATTTTATGTTTTAGACTAGCATTGTGCGATGTCTTTTTGACTTGGTTCATCGGATGTCACGCTGTACGACGTCGTTGTTCCCTTTGATTGTGATTTGGTTCCTCGGATGTCATGCTGTACGACGTCGTTGTTCCCTTTGATTGTGATTTGGTTCATCGGATGTCACGCTGTACGACGTCGTTGTTCCCTTTGATTGTGAGTTGGTTCATCGGATGTCACGCTGTACGACGTCATCGTTCCCTTTGATTGTGATTTGGTTCTTCGGATGTCACGCTGTACGACGTCGTTGTTCCCTTTTTATTGTGCTTGGGTTCATCGGATGTCACGCTGTACGACGTCGTTGTTCCCTTCTATTGTGTTTCTGGATCATCGGACGTCACGTTGTACGACGTCGATGCTCCGAATTATTTGATTTCTGGATTTCTTGTGTTGATTTCTGGAATTTATGTTTCACCAACTTTTACGATTGGCATTGATATATATGTCATTTATTGTGGCTCGGTGAAGGAAATTAGGAGTATGACATTCCTTTTTATCTTTGAGAAGATCTTTGTGATATTGATTAATCTCTTATTGATTTTTCAATTATTTATTTATCACAGCTTGGCATTGTGATTATTATACGTTTAGTCATATCTCTTATTTTATATCATTTCGTCTGATATTTATAGCTAGACTGATCCGTTTATTATTTTCTTCTTAAATAATACTCAGGTCAGACTGAGTTTTTACAGGTGCTTCTGCTTGACTCCTTATCGGACTATCATCTCGACTTTTGATTAACTACTTATATTAGCAGTTTTTGTTGTATACACTTGAGATATGGACTCATAGTTGTATTCTTTTGTATAGCACGTGTTGCTATCCTTTTGTATTATTATGGATCTTTTTGACCACTACTCTGATGAACACTTTTATGTGTTATATATATTCATATCTATTTCCGCCTTTGTGATATGAATTATCTGCGACTGATTTGTGTTATGTTTATTTCTATATTTGTTTCCAAAGATTATTATAGCCACTGTGTAGTAGCTTTGTGTTTGTATCGGTATGTCAGATTTCCTCTTGAAATTAAATGCATGTTATACTATCTGACATATCGGTGCTCGCGCAAAGCAATTACACGGATGGTCGCTCCTCAACAGCCTTATTCTCCGTGCTAGTTGACAGCATTACACCGTAGTGTTCTTGGCTAGCGTGGGTATAGAGATGGGGCGTCACAGCTTGGTATCAGAGCCAAACTTCGGAACAATATAGAATAATCTAGTAAGGATGATGTCCTAAGTCTTTCTTAGGAGTTGTGCCTTAGGATTTAATTCGAGTCTTCGTACCGTTCAATCCTATATTCTTTAAAGATTCCTTGTTTTATCTATCAAGATTGCTTGATATTTATTTTGAGAATAACTTTTTCCTCTTCTTTCTTTCTTTCTTAAAGAAGAGAAATGGTTAGACCAGGACGTCCCAACGCCGGTCAATCTAGTGCTACTCCTCAGGATGGAGTATTTATGTCTGCCCAGCAGCTTCTTGATCTAGTAAAGAACGCTCAAGCAGTCGGTCCCAATCCAGAGCCTACTCATCCTAGATCCGGTTTTGCATGCTTGTGCAGAGACTATACCGATTTGGGTGGAAGGCCATTCAAAGGATCCGAGAGTGTTATAGAAATTCAAGCTTGGCTCAAATCATGCGATCGTATCTTTTCTCGCATGAACCTTATTGATCTACATCGAGTCCAAATGGCTTCTAGCATGCTCCAAGAAAGAGCATTAGATTGGTATGAGCTTTTAATTTCTGAAATCGTTGAGGCGGATCTCACTTGGGAGCAATTCCGGGAAAGATTCGAATTGAAATTTGTGTCGGAGGCTGAAAAAGTAACTTTGGCCCGGCGTTTTATTGACCTTGTTCAAGGTGAATCTTCTGTGACAGACTATGTCGCATCTTTCGAATATCTTTCTAAATACGGGGTTGAGTATATTAATACCCCAATGAAGAAAAATAAAAGATTTGTCTATGGCTTGAATAAGAATCTTAAGAAGCCATTGCTTTTGAAACTTGAGGTTTCATTTGATCAGCTTATTGATATCGCTCTTCGTCTTGAAGAGGGCGATAGAAAAAGCGATATTAAAGTTGTGCGTGCCCAACAGAACTTCAACAACAACATGAAGAGGCCTATTAAATTCGAAGGCCCCAATCCCATCAAGAAAGGGAAGCAACAAACTCTGGTAGCAAAGTCTCATATCTCTAGTCGTGGACGATGCTACAATTGTGGTTCCACGGACCACTATGCAAGGGAGTGCCCGAAACCTCTCTTTTGCCGTTATTGCAAAGGTTCGGGTCATCTTATATCTACATGTCCCATTCTTCAAAGTAGGAGAGAGGGAGAGCTGAATATTGTGCAAGGTCCTGGTAACACTTCTCGTGGTCAAGGTATTTCTCATTCAATCCTTAATGACATTTGCTTTGTAATTATCTTGTTCGTGTTCCTTTTGATATGGGTTCCATCTCACTATTTTATATCAAGAGAACTTGTTGATTCTATTTCTTTAAGCACTTTGGGCTTGATGACTTCTTTGAGAATTGCGAATCCGGTTGGTGGATCCGCAACACTCAATTTGCTTTTTATTGATGTCGAAATTATTTTATGTGATTTTTCTTTCCGAGCCGATTTTCTTACTTAGCCTTCGGAATTGATTTGTGTTAAAGGATTGGCTTATTCATTATGAAGCCATATCCTTTGTCCCTAGTGGACTACTTATCTTCGACATTCTTAATCTGTTAAGCAGATTTCCATTTTTTTTTTCCTTTGTGATTTTGATTCCAACTTGATGGCATCATTTATTCTTTAAGCCCTTAAGATGAGAAAAATTTTATTTCTCTTATCTAAATAATTTGTGAAAATTTTCTGGTATTTTTTTGAGTTTGTCTTAGGATTATCACCTATCTCTTGGGTGGTGTTAAGGTCTTTCTAGTTCGACCTTGCCAACGATTTTCATTTGGCTACGAGTTGCGGGAGTTCGCATTCCACTTACCGCATTCCGCACTCGTTATGATTCTTATGAATGACTTATTATGTCATTCAGTTTGCCCATCTTGTTTCATCCATTTTATAAATCGAGTATTCTATGAATATGTCGATAATTCCATTCTTATATTTATTGATTTTGGATGAAAATAGAAATTTAAAATTTTGCAAATCTTTTTCATAAGATTTATTTATAAGTACATTTGGATTTTAATATTAAACGAGCAAAGAATATTCTCAAAACTTTTAAGAGATATTTTCATCATATAGAAGATAGGAGATGATTTTGTGATTGTATTGCCCATTGAGTGCTTTAAGAATTCTAGTCAATGCGCTTGATCAACGTTATCGATAGGAATTTCCTAAATGCTTTGATGAGACAGCCAGACACAATAAATTGACTTGTAAAAATGTAAAATTTTCTAGAAAGATTATTACATAAAGATAAATGTAATTTTGAAAGTTTTAACTTTTCAGGAAAGAAGATTATTTAAAAGAAATTCTTTCTTTTCGATACTCTTATTCTTGTGATTCCCAAGGGGAACCAAGACTTTATCTTTTGTACCAATGCTTATCGTATTGGTTTGGATGTCGTTCTCTTGCAAAAGACAACGTACTATCACTTTTGCTTCCAAATCATTAAAAGCCGATTGAGACTAGGTATGCCACTCATGATCTAGTGCTCGCGGCTATTGTTTTCGCTTTTAGAGTTTGGCATCATCATTTTTGGGGGAGAAATTTGTTCTCCACCTCGATCATAAAATCTTTGGAATATTTATTTTCTCATAAGGAACTTCATGTTTACTCGAGTTCCTGACATCTTATGATCTTGATATTCTTTTATTCTCGGAGGGGAAATCGTGTTTCCAATGCGTTTAGTCGTAGGCAACAAGTGGTTGATTCTTTGATGGTTGTTTAAATGGAATTATCTTTTTTATTAATTTCATCGGACGCTTCGATATACATCATTTTATTGAGCTTTATCTCATTTCTTTTACGGACTAGCGTCTGATGTTCTTTTATGGTGTTCGGTTCATCGGATGTACTGTTATTATACTACATCGATGTTCCGTCTTATCTGGATCAATGGATGTACCATTATTATACTACATCGTTGTTCCGGTTTATCGGTTCATTGGACGTACTATTTTTGTACTACGTCGGTGTTCCAAATTATTCGAGTCCTCATTTCTCGGGCGTACCGTTTTTGTATTACGACGATGCACTGGCTCAATTTTCTGCTATTCTTGACGTTTTCTACGTCTTTTAACTATGGAAATGCTATTAGGTTTCCTATTTTTATTCTTGAGCCCGGTGTTATTGAAGAAATTGAAGTTTCACCGGGTTTGACTTATGAGCAACATTCCATTTGCATCATTGCTTCGGAGGTTGAGCGCCTTCGGAATAAAGATGTTCTTCTTGTGAAAGTTCAATGGTTCGCAGATCCTAAGGATTGCTCTTGGGAATCCTGGGAATTCATCGAGCGATCCCGTTTAGGCTAACTCTTTCATGCTCCTTATGGTGAACTTCCTATTTCAAATTTTCTTTTGTGGTGATATGCTTCTGTGGTTGTTACTTCTTATTTTCTTCTTAAATATTGCGAGGACGCAATTTCTTTAAGGAGGGGAGTCTGTAACAACCCGCATATTTATCAATTGTGTATTTAAATATTTTATTTAAATATTTCATCGTTCATCGGATTTTAGTCCGAAAACCTACTTTTTGCAAACAGTCGAATTAGGACTCGAGATCCCTCCCATTGAGTTCAAAATGTCGTTTGCAACCTTTTTGAGTATAAGCTTCGATATGTTTGGAGTTAGTCAAGTTTTGCTACTTTTTCACTTTGGGTTTGAGTTTGAGTTTCAGCCCAATGTTCCACCTTAAGACTCTAGCTCCACTCCAACTCTTCATTACTTCATTTCATATTCCTAACACTTCAAGCTAAAGTAAAAATGGTGGAAGAGATTGGAAATGGAAATTCCTAAGCCCTAGCTTGCTTTGCAAATCCAACTTCTAGCTCCAAATTCAAGAGAACCCATTGGTAAGCATCTCATCTCCCCCAACTCATTCTCTCTTTGATTTCAGAAAATTCCTAAACCTAATTTGGGAAATATTTCTCTTTTAAGCTTAGAATCAAGCTTCTTAAGTTGGGATTGAAGGTGATTGTTCTTGCCATTGCTTTCGAGCTTCTTCTTCATTGATTTGGGTTCAAAGGTGAGATTTTTATCTCACATCTTAGTCTATAATTATCTTCGATTGTTAGGTATGAATTCCTTACACTTATTCTTGTGCAATTGATTTTGGTTTGGATTGATTTTGTGTATATTCCAATTTTTGATGTTTTGGTCTAATTTATGAAAATCCTATTATGGATATTTGGACATTGATATTTGAGGCGTATCGAAGAGCCGTTTAGGCTGGGTTGTCGCTCGACGTAATTCCTTAGTCGTCGTCGCTCGATCGATCGCTTCCGGTATCCGTTTGGCCATTTTTGGTCTAGGTTTAGGGAATGCCCTGAACCCTTCATTCAGACGTCCGAAACGTAACATTCAGACGTCTGAATATTGTTCTGGGAAGATTTCTATTCCCAGATTCAGACGTCTGAATATATGATTTCAGATGTCTGAATTGGTTCATTTGGAACCAGAAAGGAAATAGGCTAAAAAGTGCCTATTTCAGATGTCTGATTTTAGGGATTCAGACGTCTGAATTCTGTTTCTGGAAAATATTTTATTTTCCAAATTCAGACGTCTGAATCCTTGATTTCAGACGTCTGAATCCTTGATTTCAGACGTCTGAATCTGCATTCTTTTTGCCTATTTGCTTGAGAATTCCAATTCAAATCGATTTGTGATGATCCTATTTGTTGTTATCATTTATTATGGCTTTGATGACTCCTTTTTAGGGATTTTTGAATATCCATTTCGATGGATTTTTTATCGGTTTCTTTGGATTTTATTCACGTCTTCGAATGTGAATTGTAGTGATTGATTGTTCTTACAATCTTCTTTGTGATTTGTCACTTTAAAAATATAAAGGTTTTCTATACTAGTAGTAAATATCAAAACTCTTTCTTCAAAAGATTTCAACACTATTTTATTACAAAGCTCGTTTTCTCAAACCGATTTCCATTCTATTAGTATATACAAGCCTTTACCTCACTCGTATGAGAAATTGAATTTAACGGCTTAGTAAAACAAGTGGTATGAAACGCTTGCGTTTGCTTCGTCGGTTAACTCTTGGACTTGTTCGATTGAACCTTCTTGTGACAATTTCCTAGTGGAGATCTACAATTTGTTCGTAAATATTTAAGTTAAGCTAGTGGTTATGGAACATGAAGCTAAGCTCATATATTTACTAGCTTACTGTAATTGACACTTCTCTTTGATCATGACGATCATTTTATGTTTTAGACTAGCATTGTGCGATGTCTTTTTGACATGGTTCATCGGATGTCACGCTGTACGACGTCGTTGTTCCCTTTGATTGTGATTTGGTTCATCGGATGTCACGCTGTACGACGTCGTTGTTCCCTTTGATTGTGATTTGGTTCTTCGGATGTCACGCTGTACGACGTCGTTGTTCCCTTTTTATTGTGCTTGGGTTCATCGGATGTCACGCTGTACGACGTCGTTGTTCCCTTCTATTGTGTTTCTGGATCATCGGACGTCACGCTGTACGACGTCGATTCTCCGAATTATTTGATTTCTGGATTTGTTGTGTTGATTTCTGGAATTTATGTTTCACCAACATTTACGATTGGCATTGATATATATGTCATTTATTGTGGCTCGGTGAAGGAAATTAGGAGTATGACATTCCTTTTTATCTTTGAGAAGATCTTTGTGATATTGATTAATCTCTTATTGATTTTTCAATTATTTATTTATCACAGCTTGGCATTGTGATTATTATACGTTTAGTCATATCTCTTATTCTATATCATTTCATCTGATATTTATAGCTAGACTGATCCGTTTATTATTTTCTTCTTAAATAATACTCGGGTCAGACTGAGATTTTACAGTTGCTTCTGCTTGACTCCTTATCGGACTATCATCCCGACTTTTGGTTAACTACTTAGATTAGCAGTTTTTGTTGTATACACTTGAGATATGGACTCATAGTTGTATTCTTTTGTATAGCACGTGTTGCTATCCTTTTGTATTATTATGGATCTTTTTGACCACTACTCTGATGAACACTTTTATGTGTTATATATATTCATATCTATTTCCGCCTTTGTGATATGAATTATCTGCGACTGATTTGTGTTATGTTTATTTCTATATTTGTTTCCGAAGATTATTATAGCCACTATGTAGTAGCTTTGTGTTTGTATCGGTATGTCAGATTTCCTCTTGAAATTAAATGCATGTTATACTATCTGACATATCGGCGCTCGCGCAAAGCAATTACACGGATGGTCGCTCCTCAACATCCTTATTCTCCGTGCTAGTTGACAGCATTACACCGTAGTGTTCTTGGCTAGCGTGGGTATAGAGGTGGGGCGTCACAGCTGCCTACACCTAGCCCTGCTACATCTCCCCTATTTTAGTCATTTCAGTGGACGAGCTTGAGGCTATGTTTTACTTTTCACATATAGCACTTCCCTCTTAGAATGCTAGCACTGCCCTGTTGGCATCAATGCAATGCAAGCATTCATCCATACGAGTTCGTTCTAGGACTGAATGAAACCGAAGGCACTACTCCTATTACGTCCACTACGGGAATCCCTTCCAAGGATTAATAAGGGACATCCCTTGCACTTCAAACTCCATCTTCGATTCCATGCTCTTCAGATGTCTTCATTATGAAACGTTGAGGTGGATCGAAGTGGTTTTCGGATAACATATCTGATCCCGGTCTCTTCGAAACAACTTCGATAGTTTTCGGTAAACTGAACCCCGGTTCTTTAGGAAATAAACCGACAAACAAATAAGTGTGAAGTTCACCTCCTAACCATTTGAATGAACGGGTTTCCTTATCGTTTGTCCTAGGAGAACGGAACGAGTTTATACGTACAATATAGCACCACCGATGGTAATTGTACCATATAATTCCCACGTTTCTCTTAGATATTTTCAAAGTTACTTTGTGGGTCCAGATTTGGTAGTCGGTTATTTAACTATCACACAACAAACATCCAATCATGGTTTAATTTCAGTATAGATCTACTAAGCCTTTATTTATTAATCTTTAATTAATAAACCACTTTATAAAACTTGTCAAAAGATCCTTTCAAAACATTATTCCCAACACCTTGCATTTCCTTTATACTTGGAAAATATTCATATACTTATCTCAATGGTATAAGTATATTTACAAACCTTATAAGGTTTTCTTCTTTTCAAATCCCATATTAAATAATCAAACAAGTTTCCTTTTCAAAGGATCATCTCATATTTCAGTTAACTTATAACTTCTAAAATAAAGTTATAGCCCACTTTTATAAACCTAAAAGTTCGTTTGTAAAGCCTCTTTCCAAATCTCTGAAAAGATTTATAAATTTTCTTCCTATTTATAAACTTCTTATAAATATTTTAAAGAAATTTTTTATAAAATATCCTTTATAAAACATCATGTGTAATCACCTTTAAATAAACCTTTTGTTTAGGTAAACTCCTTTCTATAGACAAGTTATCATTTATGAATATCTTGATAAAATAATTATATAACTTGAAAAACCATTAATAAACCCTTTACCTCAAATTGATTGTAGAATTAAAATAAATTCAAAATCATATTATATAATTTCAAAACGAGGCTTAGAACTCCCAATGGTACTCATTTAAGTTACCATTCAATTTCAATCCCAATTTACTTCACAGTTATTTATATAGGTCAAGATATATATAAATACAACTCATATCCAAATCAATTATGAACTAACTAACACGTATATGTCCAAATCATAATAGCAGGATCGTAATTTTTCCTGCTATACAGATGTCCAAAAATATAATCATTGCATATAATACAATAGTGATTTATTCTACTAACATATATCTACATAATCAACAATCAATTTACAATAGAATGGGAATTTATTTTATTATTCTGTATCCACAACAATCAAACACTTACCCAATAACAGAACAGTGATTAATTCTGCTATTAGATGACCAAACAATACAATCAATCAACACTATAGCTTATTCATAGTCATTTGTCTATTTCATGGTATCAACACTTGAATTCTTGTATTCAAAACTATCCTTGGAACATAAGCTCCCTTTAAACGATTTGATTTTTAGAAAACCAGCATTTAAAACTCAAACCCTCATTTAAATTCAAGTTAATTTTTTATTAAATCATAATTAAAATTGATTAAATATTTATTTAACATAATTAATAATTAAGAAATAATTAAACCTTTAAATAATTAATTAACCCCTAATTAACTATTAATTAAACCCACGTTAACAATTTACTAACTATTAAATAATTAATAACCTTCATTAATAATTAAATATTAATTAATCTTAATTAGTTAATAAAATAATAATAGTAAAATAATTTTTAATTAAAACTTTAATAATAAATTAAACTTTAATTGATTAAAAGTTAATTAATAATTAAACTTTAACCAAATAAACATTTACTTAAAACTAATCCTTAATTAAGTAATAATTTAGTAAATAATTAACCTTTAACTTAATAATAATTAATTAAATAATTTAAACTACAATTAAATAATAAAAAATAATTAAAATTGAGTAAATAAAATCAATTACCCCTTGTAACCTAAGTAAGTCATTAATTAAAACTTCTTGATTAATAAATGATTAACTTACTTAATTAATATTAATATTAATTAATACTAATTACTTAACCTGATTACTTAATTAATTAATAAGTAATCTTTCTTAATTCACCGAGTAATTTTAATTAATAAACTTCTTAATTAAGTTAAAAATAACTTAAGTATCGCTAACTTGTTTTGAAAAGGATTTCCAAACATGTTTAAAAGAAAACTTAGAACTTGAAATTTTGAAAAATCCGAACTACTTCCATAGCGACTATCGCTGTGAATGTAATAACCTAGGATTCAATTCTAAGTTATCATCCCAAAACTCAAACTTTTCACTCTCATTTAATAAAGGAAGAAAATTTAAAACTTTAGTAAAATTTGAAAACAAATTTAAGAAAAACAAATCAAATCTTTACTAAAACAACAAGTATACGATTTAATTTTAACCGAATCTCAAGTCCACTTCACTTTTAGGATACTACCTTCTATATTCACACAATCACATATCCAAAATCACATACAAAACAAACTGATTCAATAGCACAATCAAATCCCAGCCTATATTGATCATCATTTAAACATATCCATTTAAGTGCTAATGCTAACCCATACATTAGCACTAATCAACATATTTCAAACATACCAAGATCCAATCATTTGTGACATAAATATAGCTTTAAAATCAACATAACATATAAGATAAAGTTCTTACCACATAAATTAGGAATTTACTCATCAAAATTTTTTAGAACTTGAAATACTTTAGCACTTCGAATGCTTGGAAAACCACGAATTCTTCTCGAAAATTGGTTATATTGCACTCAACTTTTGAATCCCTTTTCTCTCGAATTTTGTAAAAGTGGTCAAAAGAAAAAATTTATATTATTCTTTCCTCTATAATTTAAAAAAAGGAATTGCTCAAAAAGCTTAAATTTTGAGGAAGTTAGGGCCAAAACTGTGAGGGGTATTTTCGGACATCAAAATCTAAGTTCAAAAGCACTCTTACAAAAATAATTTTTTTTGAGCATCTAAACTCGAAATAATAAAAAGTGGTTCACTACAAAATTGTAAACGCTGGAAATACACATGAATTTAAAAAAAAATATGGTTTTGGAATTGTTTGAAAGAAGTTATGGCCGAAACCATTTCGGGTAAAAATATAGGAATTTGAAGGGAAAAGAAGGAGTTTGAAGCTAAGTTTAAAAAGTTTAAACTTGAAAATATAAAACTTTAAAATCCTAAGGAAGCCACTGAAATCCATTAGAGTCTAAAATTAAGAAGAAGAGAGATTGAGAAAGAAATAGAAATGAAAAAAATGAGAAAACCTATGGTTATTTATAAGCAAAAAATCTCACATCACGTTAACTTATTTATATATATATATATATATAATAATTTATAATAAATTTGTCTAGTCGCATCACTCCATTTATATATATATATATATATATAATTATTATGTGTTTTTACATCACTCTCTTTATAAATATAACATATATATATATATATATATAAATTATTGTGTGTGTCACATTAGTCTCTTTATATATATATAATTATTATGTGTCGTCACATCACTTGTTAAATTGAAATTAATTATAAGATAATGTTCTTGAGTATATTATTATCTAGTTAATTAACTCTTATATGTGTGTGTGTGTGTATAGTGCACAAAGACGAGCAACGTTTCCGACAACTTTCCGATGTCAAAAAGTTGAAATTCCTGAAAACGTTCTTCGGTCACATTTTCTATTTTTCTACGAACTATTTAATTTGGTAAACAAATTTTGAAAACAACTTTACAATTATTATTAATTGGTCAAAACGAGTTTTATTTATCTATAAAAATTCATCTAATATAAAATATAAAATTTCCTAGTTTAAGTGACCAAAACCCTAAGTCGTTACAATTATCCATTCCAAATGTCGAAAGCATTTCCTCATTTCTTATCGCTATCTCTACCAGTAAATTACATGCATCTTTGAGGTATGGCATTGCTTCTCTAGCGATCCCCGGCTTTAAACTCCAGATGAACTTCTTATTCCTCCTACTCACCGTGTTATGGCAGCATATCCATATCTAGACAACTCATAAAACTTAGTTGCATACTCCAAAACATACATTTCTCCTTACTCCAAATCTGCGAACTTTCCAAGCAAAGTTGACTTTGCTATCTTGGATAAGAACTTTTCCTAAAATCCCCTTCTAAAAGCAGCCCAAATCAATACCTCCACTGGGACTCCTATGGCCACACCGTTCCACATGTCCAAAGAAGCGCCTTGCAACTGCCAAAATTCCAACCTCCTTTTCTGGTCATCGTTCAAGCCTAAGTCAGCAAAAATTCTTTCACAGTGTAACTTCCAGATCTCAACTTCCATAACGTCTTCTGTTCTCATAAAAGACTTTCCTCCAAGACTGGTATAATCACAACTCAACTTGGCGTAGTTATTACCAACTGGCACTTCGGGATTAGCTCCTCGTGCATTAACATCATTACCTCCAACTAAACCAGCAACAACTCAATCTTACATCATAATGAAAAAATGGTACATACTCCCTATATCTGCTGGTGGAGTTCCATTACTAACGTTAGCGTTTGCATTTGCATTAGCATTTGCTTGTCGATCCAAATTCCTTCTAGCATTGGGCCGAACATTTCCATTAGTTGTGGTGCTTCTTCCACCTAAATTTTCTCTTTCATTTCTTGCTTCCATATCTTTCTTTCTCATAATCTGCATATGGGCCTTAATAAGATACAAAAGAATGACCTAAGAAATAATGGAGGATACATGATTACATATATAGCAAATACAAGTATGTTGTTATAGCATTATCTCATACCCCAATCTTATTCTGTGATTTATTCGGATTATGTTATCAAAATCTTTAATCTTTTAAATTTACACAAGCCTCGCTTTGATGCCAATGTCTAACACCCCCCCCCCCTCATTTTGAGACTATAAAATAAGCGCTATCGATGCTACAGTTGTCAATAGTATTATTCTTCGATGAAAAAATATGGTTATGTTAATCATATAAATAACATCAGAAGCACATGAATATGAAAAAATTTCAAACACATTTCACTAATCAAACTTTCATTACATTTCAGGAATAAAATTTTCACAATCATTGCATAATCACATTCGTTGCCAACATTCAAAGAAAATATAATATTACAAAATATTCCAAGAGCGACATATGAAGATGCCAACTTGGTTGATGAAAGTCTAATACTTGACAACTATAAATCTATCATTACAATCACTCAAACATAGAATAAGCTTAAAAAACACTACGGAAATAAAAACTCCTAATAACAGCTAGCTTGTCTCATGCACGTCTCCAAAGGCTTATTCATCTAACTTAAAATCCCTACTATCGACCTACTCAATTGAGCATCCATGAGTTTAGAGGGAAAAAAAAGCCTTCGGGTCAGATAAAAGGTCTGGAGTGAATAATAATATACCATCTCGAACCAAAGAAGATGTCTAGTGAGACCTCGCCACTTAGCGGAATGAGTTTTTCTCTCACTAGTATCTTATCCAAATATGTCAACCACAAATTTTTCACCTGCAATCATGGTGGTTAGAATAATCATAACATGATTATATTCATGTATGCGGCATGGGTAAGTTTGACTAATCTATCCTCCTAGGGATATGCACATCTAAAGTTTACCCTTCCGAAAATAGACTATCGGTCTCCAACGAAATGGACTATCTATCTCAATTCATAGTTTTCATAAAATCGCTATAAACCTATTGGTTTTCACTAATAACATCTCTTCCACTCATAGTTTCCATAGAATCACTATAAACCTATTAGTTATCACTAATCATATCTCTCCAATCATAATTTTCATGGGATCACTATGAACTTATTAGTTTCCACTAATAAAATATCTCATACTTTAGTTTTCATGAACCTATTAGTTATCACTAATAACATCTGTCAAATCATATTCTTTTGATCAGTTCTTGGCATCTTAACATACTAGATCTATCTGATCTCCTGGATGCAATTCTACTCACTATGGAGTAAAGTCTGGCCATACTCACTACTAGGACAACCTAACTAGTAATTCTACCCTCGATCCCAAAATGCATTATTGGTGTGATGTCCCGGGATTTTGGCAATACTTATTTAATAATTTCCATTTATAATTTATTTTCAAATATGTTATATTGATTTAAAAATTAAATTTAACCAAATATTATATATTCAAAGCTAATAATTAATCTAATTTAACAAATGTTATCTTTTCAAAAATTCAATAGTAATGATAATTTAATTTGAATGTTTATTCTTTTCAAATTATAATAATAATATTTAACTAATAATAATTGATCTTTTTAAGTTAATAAAAAAAATTCCATTTGTAATGTATATATGTATACATTTTAAAAGAAAATTGGTTCAATTTAAATTTATTAAAAATATTTTCAAATTATAATATATATGTTTATATATTGTGATTTTGGAGTTTTTTTTTAAAATTCAAATAATTTCTGAAACTAATATTTAAGATGTTCTATTTATAATGAATATTTATATTTGTATATATTTATTGCAAATAGAAAATTATGGATTAAACTTAAATAGAAAAATATGTTTTCAAAATTTTAATGTACATAAGTTTGTTATAGTGATTTGGGAATTTTTGATTTGGTTTAATAAATATGCTTTTCAAAAGCTATTTAAAATTAATGTTTATTTATAAAACACTTAAAGGAAGATTTATTTCTATTAAAAGAATGATAGCTTGAAATATAGTACATTGTTATAAAATTTAAATTGTTTTTTAAATTGATTTTCTGAAAATAAATTTGGTTTTTATCAATGTTAGTTATAATAACTTTAGTTTAAACTTTAAAATAAAATTTAAATAAATGTTTCTTCTTTTGAACTAATTTGTAGAAAAGTGAGTTTTAAAATAATTATAAATTTAACACAAAGTTAAATACATTTCATAAGTTATATATATAACATGAGTATTAAATTAGTAGTAATTAAGGTTTATTCATTTATAAACAAATAATTAAGGTTTAATTCATTTTTAAACAAGTAATTAATGTAATAATCACCTCTTAAAAACATTTGGCATCATAAGAAATTAGAAAGTACACTTGTTTACAAGATAATGAAGAGCTTGACATTTGTTAATACAATGGTTCATTCTTTAACAAGTGGCATCTTTATGTTTAAAAGGAAAGTTTTGTTTTAATTAAAAGTTAAAAATAAAATAAAAATTCAAAAGAAAAGATCTGTTGGTTTCTTATCTTCAAACTTCTTTAAATTTCTTCAACTAAATAAAAAAAATTTAAACTACAATCAAATCTGAAGCTTACAACCCTGATTCAAATTGCAACCTGAAATGGTTTCAAGACTCAACTAGAAATTAACATGCAATCAACATGCAAATGCACAAGAAAATTCAATGTTTTAACAGCAAGTTAAAATGCAGAAGCAAATTCAAATTCCAGAAGAAAAAAAATGCAGTAATAAAAGTCATTCTCTGCTCCTAATCTAGGTGAGTAAATTTCTATTTAAAAACAGCTTTGAATCTTTTATTTGTTGATCTGAGAAATGTTTAAATTTGTATCTATGCTTGCATGATGGATTTAATGATTGAGTATATGATTAATTAGCTGTTGGAAACCTGTAGCTATGAAGTTTTCTTTTTAAAAAATTCCGTTCTTTCATGTTCTATTTAAAGAAAAAATTTATCTTCTAAGTTGATCACTTATATTCAATGATTATTGAAGATAATTTAGTTACAACAAGAAAATCTTGTTATTAAAAATAAATATAAAGATTTATATTGAACAAAATACTGAAAATGATGAATTTACAGTGGAAAATCTAAATCTGATAAAAAACAAATTTAACGATTTAAATTTCTGTTCATATAATCGAAATGGTTGATCAAATTCATGAATTTTAAAATGAATATTGTAATTTTTATGATGGTGGTTGAAGAGAAATTGGGGTTTTTAGGGATTTGGGGTTTTGATCGACTTCATTTGATTGAAGTTGTGATGGAGGACGAGCTTTGGCATGGAGAAGGGTACGGTGATGGGTGATGTGGGAAAAATAGTGGTTGATTTTTATGGTGACGATGGTGGCCGTGGAAGGGGTTAATAGGGTTTTAGTGTTGTTTTCTGTAGGGGTCGGAATCATGGAGTTCTCGTCGTCGTGGATAAGTTTTGGTGGATCGCGAGTAGGGGAAGGGCTTGAGTGGTTTGTGGCGCATGTGTGGGCGTTGTAGTGGGACTTCCGACATTGGGGTTCGTCGTTGACGGCGAATTATGGGTTCGAGTTTCCATACGGTTTGTCGTCGCTGTAGCTATATTTTGGAGCAGTTGAGTTTTTGTCGATCTGGGAGTTTGGGGGGTTTATCGTGGTCAAAGGTGACTTGTGGGGTTCGTCGGAGTTGATCACCGTCGGCCGATACTATCATGCCGTGCACGAGCTTGGTTGGTGCATCGGTGGTTTCGTTTGGGAGGTTTGGTCATTGGGTTCCGCTGTGTTTGCTCGAGTATTAGGTCGTGATAGTATCGTGTGTGACTCGCAGTGGAAGGAGGGTGAGTCGCGTGTGTTTGGGTTTAGAGCTTTGGTTACAGGAATTTGTTCCTGTTCTTTTTTTTTAAAACTGCAAATTGTAATTGCTATAGCTAAAGCAAACTAAGATTATAAATGAAGTTTTAAATAGTTTAAAATGTTTAAATGTTTAAATTCAAAACTTTGTGTTTTAATAGGTTAAGTTAAATTTGTTTTTTTTTTAAAAATAGTTTGTTTGTTTAAAACCAGGTTTGAACTTTATAAAAATTGAAGTTTCAAAATTTAAAACAAAATTGATGTTTAAAACAAAGTGTTTAAGTTAGTACTATTAAGAATGGAATGTTGACTTTAAAGAAATTTTAGTTTTAAAGTTTGGATTTTATAATTTAAACTTTTGTTTAAAATAGATTGTTTTCATTTAGTTTTGTTAATGATATAAAAATGTTTTCAAATAAATTGTATTTGAAGTTATTTTAAAAATATGAATAGGTAAAGGAATTTAATAATGATAAATTAAAAGATAAATGTTTTTGTATAAACCAAATACAAGTTTTCGAGTTTAAATAATTAATTGATTTAAGTTAATAAAATGTTTGGTTTATTTTAATTAAGTTTATTTATAAGGGTAGTTAAAGTAAATTACTTAATGTACTTAAACAATTAATGTAAGTAATGAAATTAAGGTAAATTAGTTGAGTAATTAATTAAGTGTAATTAATTACTTAATTAAAAATTAATTAATCAAATTTAATTAATTAAGAAATAATTAGTTAATAAGTAATTAAGCAGTTAATTACTTAATCATTTTGAGAAATTATTTAAAATAATTACTTAATGAAGTAATTAAGGTAATTAATTACTCAGCGTAATTTATTAAGCTAAGTATGGTTGATTTTAGTTAATTAATTAAGTTTAATTAATTAAAAGGATTACTTAATGATGGGATTAAGTGTAATTACTTAAAGTAATTAAAGATGTGTAATTACCTAGTAAGTAATTAATGAATAATCGTTGAATGTAATTAATTAAGGAATTACTTGATGGATAGTAATTATAGAGGTATAATTATTTAGAAAAGTAATTAAGGGATAATTACTCAGTGTAATTAAAGAATTGATTAATGTAATTAATCAAAATGTTGGTTTAATTAGTAGAGTAATTAAGGAAGTTAATTACTGATTTTGATTAATCAGATTTGATTAATAATTGTAATTAAGTTTATAATTAATTATTAAATATAGTTATGAGAAAAATGGATTAATAAAGTAATTAGAGGGTCATTAATTTATGTAATTAATGAATAATTAATTGTTTAATTAATTTATAAATGTGATTAATTATAAGATAATTAATCAATGAAATGAGAAAGAAGTAATAATTAATTTATGTAATTAATTAAGAATTTTTGCAATTAATTATTGTTAATTAATTGATTAGAAATTAATTAAGATTAATTAATGATTAAAGATATTAATCTGTGTAATTAATTTAAAGGCTAATTACCTAGTGTAATTAAAGAATAATTAATCTAATTGATTAATTAAGAATATGATTAAAGGATAGTTAATCTGTAATTAAAGATTAATTAATTGGATTATGAAGATGATTGAAGAGTGATTAATTAATTAATTATAATTAATTAATGATTGTTTAAGCAGGATTAGTTGTTTAATTCTCAAGTAATTAATTTGATTTAAGATGATTAAATTAATTATAAAGGAATTAGTGATGCCTGTTTGTGTATGATTGTTTGTGGAATATCTGAATTGGTTGATATCTATTGGATGATATGTTATGATATTCTGAGATATGATATTTGATATATCAATGATAAATGTGTGATATTTATCTGTGGATGATGCTGTGTGAATTCAATATTTAAATTGGATTAATCTGTTAAACTTAAATCACATGGGCATTAAGATGGCATTTGGATTCGATGAGATTGGGATCGGGTTTCCAAATTTGGAATTTCGAAAACCATATCGATCCAAATTAAACGTTAGGTCGTGAATATCAAGTGAAGAGTGAAGACTCGAGATGTAAGGACTATTCGTCAGTATAACTATGGGGGTGATTCCGTGATGAGTTTGACGGAATAGTACTTTCAGGCTCGAGATGGTGATTCAGAGTGCAAGGGTTATCGTCGTTAACTCTGAGGGTGATTCCAATACGAGTGTAACGAGATAATGCCTTCGGTTTCGTTCAAACCCGGAACGAACTTGTATGGATTAAATGCTTTCAGAACATCGTCAGGAGGACGATGAGCATTCTAAGATAGATATGTTCTATAAGGTAATCGTAGCCTCAAGCCTCATCAACTGGGAATGGCTAAAACAGGGGAGGTGCAGCAAGGCTTCGTGGGTAGCCCCCACTGGAGAGCAAGATTTACCCCTGTCTAGAGTTCCCTTTATATTTCGGCTGTGTGTGGCGGTTGATCATGACAACTGCCGGGGTGGTCTTGTTCGGGACTGTCCAGTAAGGGATGGTTCCGGCTTTGTGTTGCAGGGGAGTGGGCGTACTCCTCGGTACGGTGATCTAGGCCACGTACTGTGACGGGCGGTACCCTAGTAGCCATGCCATTGTATGGAATCCAAAATCCAATAAGTACCTATACGGTTTTGATTGTGCCTAACTATGTTGGAATGTGAGATGTAAGCATTCCAGCTATTTCTGTATTTTATTTTGAAAACCCTAGACACTATTATAATATCACTGGATTTCCTATCAAATGTTTTGGTTAGCGTAAGGTAAAAACTTACCCATGTTTATTTGTGGGGAGTCTTACGTGATACCTTTGTTTTCAAAGGATTTTCTAAAGTTAAGCAACTTTAACCGTTTACTCACACCAGACCCCTGTCTGACCCGAGTGTTTATTTTCTGTTTTATTAAACTCTTGGGTACTCATATTAAGTATGATTAGTCAAGTGATTCTGGTTTTCTTTGACGAGTTCTGGAGGAGATATGGAGCAAGTGGCTTTAGCGTGTAGAAATATATAGAGTTTTCAGCTGTGTTTGTGTTGTTTCTGTTTCTGTGATGTACTTGAGTTGTAATATCTAGACAGGTGTTATAACTGTCTAGTTTGTTTGTATGAACTTTATACTCTGATGTTTGTGATACTATGTAATATTTTATATGATTAATATAATTTATTCGTTCCGCTGTGAGATTCTGATGTTGTGTGGTTCTTTCTTTTCAATCTTTGCTCTTTGCTATCCCTTTCTTTTTTCTTAATGATGCATCTTTCTGTGTTATGAAAGACGGTTCGTTACAATTGGGTCATAATGATGTGAGCATGCTAATGATAATCATGCAGTTTAATCGATCAAATGATAACTAGAACATATAACATCATTCATTAATATATGCTCACTCTGTAGTCATTGACATCACAAATAACTTAATTTAAGCAACAATTTTTTTTGACAAAATCCATATAAAACTTAGGCTAAACCACTGTTTTATTTTCTTGAAAACATTTATCATTAGAGATGATTAATAACTTAAAAATCATTATTTAACATAAGGAATACATATTCTATTACTTAGCCAAAACCTTGTGCTAAAACACGGCCATCTTTAAATAACCTTTAAATCATTGGGTGTCGAAAGTGAGATTGTTGGACCTCTAAATTAGGTTTTGAATACAAATAATTCTGATTTATAAAACATAAGGCCATAAGGCAGAAATTAGTAGTTGTTGAATTTCTAATATACATAGGTTGTCACACCAATAAAACTTAGCTTTTGGTTTGCATAGTGTAAGGCTTTCATGCCTAAAGAATAAAGATGATGGATTTATAAGTTTACAGCATCCTTGTCACAAAACAATAGTTGTCATAAATATAGACTTACGGCGTTATTGCTACAAAACAATAGATGCAAGAATTGTAAACACACAGCATCTATGCCGCTTAGAATGGATATCGAAAATAAAGGGTGTTGCATTTTAAATGAACCCGTTTGAATTACGAAATCATAAGGATGTCGAAGCTTAAAAACTAGATTTGCTGAAATTCTACATAACCTAGTGTTGAACTTCTACATGAACATATATATTACATACCTATGAAGTAGACATCGTATGTTTCACTTCATATAGATGTCGAATTTATAGCTACAATATCTCATATAATCTGGATATCGGCTATTAATAGGGATATCGACCCTCTAAGTTGATGCTATGACAATCCTTTAAATAAACTTAAAATTGATTTATTTCTTTATAAAGACATTTCTTTTCACCAAACCTTATCTGTTGACAAATTTCTATTGGTTGATAAAAAACTTTTCCAATTTTATTTTTCAGAAATGGCTGGAAGAATGGATTACCTTCCCTAAAATAATTTGCAAACCAGTTTAAATTGTATTATTTATTAATATTAATTGAAAGCTTTTCTAGCTTAATAAATCGTAGAAAATCATAACCACTTGGGGGAAACCCCTAAAAATCATCAAAAATCAAAATCTACCTATTCTTTCTCATATAAAAGTTTTAAGGCCAAAATAATTATTTAATTATTTTTAATAATTGATACCCCAAAAGAAATACCTTTTACACCTTAAGAAATACATAAAATATTCATATTACTTGAGAAATTTTGAAATTTAAAATCTATCTCCAAAATATTGTTTATACATCAT
Source organism: Allium cepa (assembly GCA_030765085.1). Lineage (NCBI taxonomy): Eukaryota > Viridiplantae > Streptophyta > Magnoliopsida > Asparagales > Amaryllidaceae > Allium > Allium cepa. The sequence continues at coordinate 1,042,051,269 of CM060941.1, read as the reverse complement.
AAAAGAAAATCAAATCGATTGGAGATTAAAAACTAGTTTTTTTTCCTTTAAAACCTACCGTAATAATTCCATAAAATTCCAGTAAATCATCATTCAACTGAAGAATGACAAAATCAATTATAACATGACATATTATCATTAGTCAATTTAGAATCAACCCAATTCGAAAATCAACCAAATAAAAATGAGATGGTTAACTATTATTCACCCTAGTTTGGATAAGAGATTGAGATTTGTTGTTGATTGATTTCCCTAAGCTTTTCACCTTGAATTCCTTACATTTCTTCTTCTTTTCCTCTGGTTAATAGCCGGCCTTGATTTGTATTATGTTTTGTGAATTTCAAACATGAGAATGAATGAGAGAGGGGAGAGTTTTAAGGAATAAACGAATGATAATTCCCATTATTTCCTTCTCATTAATTCTTTCTTATTCTATGTTTTAAATCAACCTTATTAATTGATTACTTAAGGCATAAACTGTATTAATTAACAAATCTCTTTCTCCTTATCATACCGTAGATTAATCTATTTAATTTATCTAATTAAATCTCCTAAATAACGTTGCACAAAAATTATGGGTATTACATAAACAAAGTTTTAATAATATTTGTTTTAAACTCTTAAATTATATTTGGAAGTGGAAAAATATTTTTAAATGATTATGAATATACTTAGATCTTTAATAATAGAATTTTAGTGAAAATAACAAATTTAGAAATCTTTTGGAATAAGATTGAAAAAGTATGTTTAAAATATAAAAGAGAGAAGAGGTTTATAGTAACAATGTCTAAGTAACATTTATTTTTATCCTCTTTGATTATATTTTGAAGTAAGTAAATCTTGTTAATTGATTTGTGAGTACGCTTATATCATCGAGATAAGTATATGACATTTTTTGATGTATTGAAAAAAGGTATAAATGAATATTAAATGGGAGAATACAAGTATATATCTTATATAAAGAGAAATTAAATATATATGCAAGTATATAAAGGAAGTTTTAACCAATTAGAGTTTAATCAATTTGGAGTTTAATTAATTTGAAATATAATTAATATATAAGTTTTAATTAATGAATGAACTTTTATTAAATAAAAAGGAATTTTCTAATAAATGAGGTTTAACTAATAGAGGGTTAATTAAAAAGGATTAGAAGTCATTTATGAGACTTAATCATTCTCTAATTAAAAGTGGTTTAATTATTAGGAAGTTTTAATTATTAAGGAGTATTAATTAATAAAAGAAGTTTTAATCAATAAAGGAAGATTTACTAATAAAGGGGTATCAATTAATAAAAGGAAGTTCTCATTGTTGTTGAATATGACTAAAAATTAACTTTAGAAAATATCTAGAAGAAACATGGGAATTATATAGTACGATTATTCACTCGATGACGATATAACCTATGTATAAATTTGTTTGGCTCTTTTAGGAGAAACGATTAGGATATCCATCTGGATAGGAGATGATCTCAACCCATATGTGCTTTCTGTTTATTTTTGAAAAAGTCGGGGTTGATTTTAATGAAAATATATCGATTGGTTTTGGAGCATCCGGTAAGCAGGTTAGTGTACTTATATGAGATGACTTAAAACCATAACCACTTTTAAGCCATATACGTTATTTATGCTTTGGAAGAGGTTTGTGATCTGTTCAAGATGTTGGAATCTACACAGGGATTTGTGATCTGTTCAAGATGCTCGAATCCATGTAGAGATTCGTGATCTGCTCGAGATGTTGGAATCCATTTAGGGATTCGTGTTCAGTTCGAGTTGTGGCTTATATGTTAGGATGTTGAACGTCACTTCATCATCGATAATGATAGAAACCAAAGGTAGGATACATAGCCAAGGGGTTTAGCTAACCCAAGGGTGCGGGCAACTCCATTTAGTGTTGCTTAAAGATATGCATGTAGGAGCAATGCCTTCAAAGCCATGTGTTTGATCGTGGACCAGCTAACTATTTCATATAGTACATTTCCTAGAGATGTACATTGCTTGGAAGGATATCTCTGATCCTTATGCAGAATGACTATTGTCGACGTACTAAGGGCACCTCCATGGAAAACTTACAAAATTATGCGAGTGTGCCTTAGAGGTTTTTAAGTGTATACCTAATTATTGTTGTGGTGCACTAGTGGCAATCTCCATCGATCCATCGGTGATAGCAAGAAATGCTTGATCTGCTTGCCTATGTATGTGTTGTTTTCTTAACTCTTGTACTTCACTGATATCCTTAGCTCTTGTACTTTATTGATTTTCTTATCTCTTTTACTTCGTTGTCGATTCTTGTTTTCTTCTTTGACTTCTTCATAACTTATCTTTTCTGTAATATCTTTATATATACTTTGCTAGTTCTTTGTTGAGATGACATCTTCAGCAATTGTTGTATTTTATATATCCGTTGTACATGCTAGATTTTCCAAAAAAAGAATTAGTACAATATATTTCATTGACATCATCAAAACTTTGGCTCAATTATATACATATATTGTACCATACTCAAACATATGTTTATAATTAATACATTTATTTTTTTGCTATACATGTGAATTTGTTACACGTGAATTTGTTACATGTATATGTAAGTATAATATATATGTATATACAATAGATAAAAATCCTAATATATATATATATATAGTTATATAGTTATACACATGTTTATATTATGTTATTTTATGTTATTGAACGTATGCATGATAAATTCAAAATTAGATATTTAGTTGAATTAATTAATATGATTAATTAACAAATGTAAATAAAGCTAAATGAAATAGGATTCTATTTAATAACTGGATTGGATCCAGTGAAATTGTAACGAATGGGATTTTTGACCCTTGAAAATCGACATCAATACGTTCACTATATAGCATGTCTAGCAATCGAGTGCCCGAAATACCAGAAAGGAAAAGAAGAAAGAGGTAGAAGAAAATAAAACAACAACACAAAATCTCACAAAACCAGCGGAAATATAAACCAAGTACCGGGATACGTCTCTGTCACCTAGCTCGTCTCATGAACTCTATAGCATCCTAACCTAAATCTATAATACTCGATCTGACCCGAGCATTATAATAAAATAACACCCGAGTCAATCTGGAAAACCAGCGTAAGAAAACACACTTAATTTGAATTATTAACATTATCAAAATCCTTAGAAAAATAAAGGTATCTTGTAAGACCACGTCACAAAAAATCATCTGATATTATAACAGTGTCTAAGTATGAATACTTATTCAAATAACTGAAATTGTTACATTAACTAAATTCCAGCATACTAGGCTCTACAACCAATACCGTAAAGGCACGTATTGGAGAATGGATTTTCATTTAAAGACAAGGCACTGTGGTACCACCTATCACGGTACACATCTAGAAAAATGTACCGAGGACCTCGCCGAGATCCCCTACATACACAAGACCGATTCTACCCCTAACCTGGGTAGTATAGAATATGCTATCACATTGGGTGTTCCTACCCTTATCGAGAGCCCTTTTTTCCATGCACCGACGTATCTATAATTAATAATATATCCGAGGGTATCAAGAAAGGTGATAGGCATAACCTAATTGGGTGCGACTCACTTAACCTTGCTACATTTCCCCTGATTTTTAGTCATTCCGGTTGATGAGGCTTAAGGTTACGATTACCTTTCAAGAACAATTTCACTTAGAATGCTCATCCTCCTCCAATGATGATGTTCTGAGAGCATTCGTCCATACAAGTTTTCCTAGGTCTGGACAAACCGAATCACCATCTTTACCATCTTCATGATATCCATTCATAATGCTCAAATCGGATAGAAGTGGTTTTCGGATAATTAAACCCGATCCCGGTCTCTTCGAAACGATCAACGAAATTGGCCAAATACTTGATAGTTGGTTATTTAACTATCAATATAACATCCATAAGCAGCCACTAGCCCCATATTATAATCTTTTCAAAATTTATTCCGGAAGTATCTTTATAAGATATATATTCAAATCCTGTCCAAGTTTCAATATTTGAGACAACTCAAATATTTATATCTGTATCAGGATATTTCAAAAAATCTCTTATTTCAACACTTAGAAAATATTTAAGAATATATTTTTCTAAACCCCTTACTTCCAATACTTGGGAAGGTTCCATTTATTTCTTTTTACTCAAAATCCTTCATAATTTATATTGTAAATTCCTTAACTCGATTATAACGAATTTTATAAGTTCCGAGGTTCCTTAATTAAATCTCAATATTCAAAAGTATATACTTATCTCAGCGAAATAAGTATATTCATAAACCATTTCCTTCAAAAGTATTTGAAAAACCTTTAAAATAAATATAGAAAGCACCACGCAGTATCAACCATGGATTCACGCTCAATGATTACGACTCTATCCCAGAGAAATCCAAACTTAACTACAGGCAATCTCTGCCTCCGATTTGGCCATGAAATTACACCATTACTTTTTGAAAACTTTATTTAATAATTAAATATACTTTTAAAACAAGTAAAATAATTAAATAACTTTGAAACAATAATTAACTCTGATTTACTAATAAAATTCCATTGATTTACAAGACTTGTCTATAAAACTTATTATCCATTTTGACAATTTAAAAATATTTAAATAACTTATTTTCTGAAATATTTTTAATACTTTAAATTACCTTGTTTAATAATTAAAATCATCTTTTTAAAACAAACTCAACTTCTTGATAAAAGTATATTTTTCAATTCGAGTATAACCAATCTAATATTTATAAATCTCTCTCAAATTACCACCAATCGATTTACGTCGCCACTTTATAAACCCGTTTTTAACATTTCCCGAAAGTAAAATCTATCATTTCTTTTTAAACCTATTTACCCATCTCATTATAAATTCTTACCGTGAATCTACATCTTCAATTTATCAAATGATAATCATTTCACTTTATTTATAAACATTGTTTATAAATCCCATAGTCTCAATTCCAGTTTATAATGGTTTCACATCACATCGATTTCTAAATTAAATTCCATTTATAATTCAATCGCTTAAATAACCCAACTATATTCCAAAACCACCCAAATCTCGACTTCACTTCTATTTCGTAATTTACATATCTTATTTAAGATCTTGAACAACCAATTTTATATTTATTTCCAAATCCCCTTCTATTCTCTCAATCAATTAAAAATCTTGATTTTTTAAACCTTTTATATTTAAACAAGTATCACTTATGAATTTTTATTTAAAATCCTTTATATACAATATCCCAAAATCTCTATTTACAATACCCAAAATAGTTAAGTACAAATTTAAAGTCAAACTATTTATTTTATCCGGATCAATTAATCCAAAACTCTATATAAATATTTTATTTCCAAAACCTTTTTAATTTATTTTCAAACTCATTACATATATTTATGGTATTTTAAAATACCAAAATCTAGACCAGTGCTACCATAACATTTAACAAATTCAAATCACAAATCTATCACGGATTATTCAAACATATCATATATCACTTATATGAAATTAAATTAAATATTTTTGAGAAATCCAGTTGGATCCTCCCAACCTATTTCCCTACAACCACAGAAGTTAAAACAGCATAAAAATACCAATCCCGCTTCGAGGCGGGATATCGTGGTAATATATGGTCATCTACTATTATGCGGTGCGCATAGGTCTCATCCGCTCTAATATGCGGGAATATTAATCCAACTACTAATATATATACTATTATATATATTTAACATCCAACGGATAAAAATTTATAAATTCAACCAGCACTCAATAATCAATTTTAACTATTTAAAAATTAATTCGTAATCCAAATGAGTGAGAATTTCTCACCTTGATTTTTAATTCGCCAAACCAAAAAAAAATTATAGCATGATATTTCCCGATACGATTCCAATGCTGCTTATATCATTCAACTTCAACCTAAAACAAATGGGTTAGTGATTTTATAAGATTTACAACATCTAATAGTATTTTTAATCACTAATTACAATTTAAGATCTTAATTACCAGTTTCTTCTTCCTAGAGAGGTTCGAACGCGATTTAACCTCTACTTTCGCTCGATTGAAACATCACCACATGTCTGCTATGCACTACTAGAGCTCCTCCCATGTAGCTAGAAGATGTGTATCGAGGAGCCCAACCTTCCAGTGCCATCAGACCCCCCCATCGATGATGATAAAATTTGAAGCTACCCCTAACATTAAACGCGAATCACCCCTGCAGTCGCGCCCTAGCACGTGCTCGTAGCCACCAAACATCGCGATCCCTAAATCCCACCGAAACTATTAGGGTTCGGCGCTCCACTTCCATGTTGGAAGCTCCACCTATCGAGGCCTCTAATGTGGAAAGCGACAGAGATCGAAGAAGAAGCTCGACTTCAAGAGTCGCGCGATTCAATTTTTTCTTGTTTGAATTTGATTATCGAACTGAAGGAAAAAAGAGGGACACACGATTTTGAATGAGGGAGAGAGGAAGTCGATTTCGGTTTTGTTTTCTGAAAGAAGAGGAAGAAGCATCACAACTTTTTTTTTTAAACAACAGGGAGGAGTTATGCGATTATAAAGGAAGGGGATGGCGAGTTTGAGCAATTTGATTTAAACTGGTTTTGAAGAGAAGTGGACGTGTATTTGAAATGGTATGGTGATAGGTAGGATTGCTGAAAATAAGTTTACGTAGGCTGATGTGAAAGGAATGGTCAAGTCAACATATAGCTATTATTTAAATTTTCAAATTATCTCGATTACGTAACTTAAAATTTCGAATCCTTATCGAGACATGCCGTCAGACGTCCATAATGTTATACCTTTCTTTCGAACGCAATGTAAAAAGTTTCGTCCTAATTCGATCATATGGAAAAGATAGCTTTTTGGAACTAATTATTATATTAAACTTTCGATATTAAATTCAACGTATTTCTATCACGTACGACCAAACAATAACTCTAAACGCTGCAAAATTTGAAATGCGATAATAATTCACTATTACGGATCCAATGGAACTGGTTTCGTCGAATTCGAGACTGTGCCTCGGATCGCTGTTTTAACGCGTCGATTAAATCGACGATTTCCAAAATTTACGAAATCCCTTGAAATTTTCATTTTTAAAATCTTATTAACTAAATTATAATTCCGAATCCAATATTTAAAACCATGTAAATATTCCAAATTAAACATCGATAAATACGGGTCGTAACATTCCTCTCCCTTAAAAGAATTTCAACCCTGAAATTGCAAAGGTAGGACGAATGATCCAAACCCAATAACTTATCCAAAACTCACTTAGTTAAAACTTGACATTCACTTTTCTAATCCTTTTGGTTTCATCCAACATTTAGTTTCCACTTCTGATTCAAAACCCTTTCTTTCAATTTTAATTTAAAAATCAATCCTTTTAAGTTAACTAAAATTTTCAAAAATTTTCTAACACCCTAAATTTCTGAAATTTTTTGGCAGATTCTCCATTGTACGGAGGACCTTTTGCAATATAACAAGAGAGATAAAAACATATACATTGACCAATATGGTCGAAAAATATTATATTTGTAGTTTTGTGGTATTTAATCCAAAAACGTACCTTATATTAACATTTTAAGCGAGTGACATATTTTATACACAGTTTGCATAACCAAAGTTAAGCAAAATAGCTCCATATACCTGTACTTACCCAATTTAAACACGTAAGCACCCAAAACATGAAATTTAATAACATTTCGTTATTTAAATAGTTAAAACACATAAGCTTCATAATACAATCATGCTAAACATATATTATAAGCAATCCGATACTAATTTAATTGCTTTCAATTGATTCATATTCAGTTCGAATGATTTACAAATTGATTTACTTGCATTCACTTCAAAGTTACACACATTATAATTATATTCATTCCAAATCATTATTCCAAGTCAATTTATTTACTTACCATTTGATCCACCAATTTTTTTCATTTACTTTCATTACTTCAAACGACAAATTTTTCCATACAATATGGTGATATTCCTCTTAATATGATAATCACATAATCCTATAAATCATTTACCATTGATTTTAAATCAACAAGTCAATTTCCATTGATTCTTATTCAATTATTCACAAAATCTTGTTTTCTCATCTTTTTTTATATTAAACGACTTTTCATTTTTCTGCCAACTCGCTTAATAGCCCATTTCATAATGTATTACTAAGGTTTATTATAACATTCCGTACCATTTCTTAAGTTAAGTTGTTTATTTCAAAACATTCGGCTATATAACTTAAAATTATTCTCATTGCAATCAAACTCTGTTTCCATTTAAATTAATTTTTATTCAATCCCATTTACTAATTAATTTAATTAGTTCATTCACTGAATCCAATTCAAAATTTAACTCCAAGCTCGAATTTATTTAAACAACATCCGCGACCATATTCAATTTATCCACTCTTAAATTGAATTTATTTATAACTGAAGTCATTGCTATTCAATCAAATTTCATTTTATTTGAACGCACTTCCAATTTAATTTAATTCGCTTATAATTAAGTTGAATTTCATTTACAACTCAAGTTCCATATTTAATTCCTATTTCAGTCCACAATCCATTTTATTTAGTCAAGTTAAATCCCATTCCCATATTCAACTGGTTGCATTTAACTAATTAACATTCAATCCATTTAATTTATTCATAAGCTCTTTTCATTAATTTTACTTCATTAATTCAATTCAAATCACAACCAATTAAATTATAATATTTAATTCATTCAACTTAACTTAAGTTGAATTTTATTTAATTTTATATCTCAATCCCAATCGATATCAATTCTAATTCAATCCAATTTTATTTAACTTGCCATAAGTTAAATTTCAATTCATACATTTCATATTAACTGCGACGACCCGGGTTCCTAACCCCAGAAAACCGTTTCATCTTGAAGAAAGAAAAGGATGAGAAAATAGAAAAGATAGAGAAGAAAGAACAACAACATCAGAATCTCACAGCGGAATGGAACAAAATATAATAGATCACATAACTATTACATAATTTTACATATATCAGAGTTATACAGATAATACATCACATACTAGACAGTTATAAACACCTGTCTAGTTAATACATCACAACTCAAACAAATAATCCCAAAGATACCAACACAGCGGAACTATACTTATATCTATAACGCTGAAGCCTCCTGTTCCATTGCTCCTCCAGAATTCGTCAAAGCTAACCTGAATCCCTTGGCTACCCGTAAAAATTTGGGTACCCGAGAGTTTATGAAAAACAAAAATAAACTCCGGGTCAGACATGGGTCTGGTATGAGTAACAGGTTAAAGTTGCTTAACTTTGAAAAACATTTGAAAATAAAAGGTATCACGTAAGACTTCCCACGAATAAATATGGTAAGTTTTTACCTTACGCTAACCAAAACATTTGATAGGAAATTCTATGATATTATAATAGGTCTAGGGTTTTCAAGTAAATAGAAAATAGCCGAAATTGTTGCATTCATTAAATTCCAGCTACTAGCCACCGAAGTGGGTAATACAATCAAAACCGTGGGCACTTATTGGATTGTGGATTCCATACAATGGCAGGGCTACTGGGGTACCGCCCGTCACAGTACGTGGCCTAGATCAACGTACCGAGGATCACTCCCGACCCCCTACAACACAAGGCCGGAACCATTCCTTACTGAACAGTCCCGAACAAGACAACCCCGACAGTTGGAGCTCACAACTGTCCATACAGCCGAATAAAAAGGGACATCTAGACAGGGGAAAATCTTGTCCTGCTTGGGCATGACCCACCTAACCTTGCTGCACCTCCCCTGTTTTAGCCATTCCCGTTTAATGAGGCTTGAGGCTACGATTACCTTTAGAGAACACATTTCTTAGAATGCTCATCGTCCACCTGACGATGTTTTGAAAGCATTCAATCCATACAAGTTCGTTCCGGGTTCGAACGAAACCGAAGGCATTATCTCGTTACACTCATTTTGGAATCATCCTAAGAGTTAACGACGATAACCCTTGCACTCTGAATCTTCATCTTCACTTCAGATTTACGACCTATCGTTAATTTAGAATCGATGTGGTTTTCGGATGTTCCAAATATGGAAAACCCGATCCCGGTCTCATCGAAATCCAAAACGTGTCTTTTAGGGCCAAGTTGTCTATTTAGTCTTAACAGTTTAATTCAAAATAATTCAATACACACACAGATAGATAATTCACAATATCATAATAGATAGTCAACATCAACATAAACAGATAATCAATATTATCACTACGAAAAGATAATGCATATTATCATCATAACAGATAATCCATACTTTCATCATACTTAAATCAAGCATCCATATTACACAGCATAAATATCACATATTCGAGATCTCAAATCATTCAAGGTAAACAATTTCATCCATCCATATATAAGCAATCATATCAGCCATAATTAATTTAAAATGAATTAAATTAATTACTTGCATCTCTAATTAATTTAAAGTAAATTAAATTAATTACTTCACCATTTAAAACTTGCTTAAACAATTATTAATCAATTTCCAATCAATTTTTAAATCATTCACTAATTATTCGTTTCAATTAATCACACTTGATTAATTAAAATTTAATTATATTCAAGTAATCATCCTTTAATTATTTTCACAAATTAATTGTCTTGTCTAAATATAGAAATTAACCTTAAATTACAACATTACATTACTTCTTAATTACACTAATTAATTACTCTTTAATTTCTTGTTATTGATTAATTAACCTAAATTTATCATCCCGTCATTAATTATATCAATTGATGATTTCTAATTACATTTTAATTAATTCCCTATTTAAATTAATTACCTTAAGTAATTAATCTTCAATTAAACCACATCTATTAATCACCTCTGATTAATACCATTCAGTAATTAACTACCTTTAATTACTCATCAAATAAATTAATTATTCCTTAATTAATTTAAATTAATCCCTTGATTAATTATGCAAAGTAATTATATTCCAATTACTTTCATTATTGAATCACCCCCAGTTAATTACATCCAGTAATTATCATCAATTAATTCCCTAAGTAATTATACTTATCACATCATCAAAATGGTTGTTTAAATCAATTAAACTTAATTAATTAACTTAAACAATTCATAGAATTAATTACAATGAGTAATTAATCCCTTAATTACTTCCGTTAAGTAATTATACTTAACAATTCACAATTGCTTATCTTAAATAAATAATTTAATTAATTATTAAAAATAAACCCATTAATTTATTATTTCATAATCTTAGTTAATGGCCCTGATTAACTAATTATAATTCTTTAATTACTTTCCTAAAGTAATTAACTAAAATTTATTATCAACTACATTTTTATTAATCTTAATAACTTATTAATTTTTTCTTACTTAATTCATTAATTGATTGCTAATCATTAATTTAAAATTAAACCAATGATTTCTTAATTACCAATTAATTTACCTTAAATTAATTAACTTATATCTTATTTGGACAAATTTAAACTCTTAATTTCTGAGTTAATTAATTCTAGTCATTAATTATCCACTTAGCTAATTTAATAACTACAAATCCTTAAGTCTTTAGAAACCCTTCTTCTATTTAATGATCAATTTATCATTAATAAGCTATTTAATCAATTTAATTTAAATTTACTTTTAAATTCATTTTAAATTTAAGATGAAATCAAATTAATCTTAACAATTCCAAACTCCTTTTATTTTACAACTTAGAGAATATTTATCTTAAAATAGAAAATTGAAAGAATTTAAAACACGATTTCATTTTGAATTCAAATCAAATTTAAAAATTCTCTTTATCATACAAATTTGTTTAAAACAAATTTTAAATTTAAAAATCTTTATTTATTTAAAGACTGAGATTCAAACTACGTTTTGAATCCAAACTTATCTTGGTTTAAAACTTTGTTTAAATACCTAACCTTTTCATTTAAAAACTCAGTTTTAAAAAATTTATAAAACTTACAGGTTTTAAACCCTGTAACCAAAATACTCGAGATAAACAAACATTTCTTCGAGCAAAACCCCACATTTCTTCGAGTCCGACACTCGAATAACTCGAGTGAAACTCGAGCAACGATTCCCCTTTTTAAAGTGGTTTCAAATAATTTAAAATTTTAAACTTTATTTTATTTTAAACTGAGATTCAAACTTCTTTTGAATTCTAACTCATTTTTTTAAATACCTATGTTAAACATTCATATTTCATTTTAAAACCCCAGTTTAAAGAATTTTGAACTTTACAGGTTTTAAAAACCTGTCACAACTTACCCAGTTTCCCCTCCCCTACACTACTCCGAGTCAACAACGAACATGCTTCGAGTCGCGTGCAGTAATTCCCGAGTCAAACCCTTACAAACTCGAGTACCCCTGCTTCACAAATCAATCCAGGCACAATCCAGTGCACCGTGCATATGCACGGTGCCGATGGTCGCCACTGGTCACCACCGATGATCGCTTCACACCGTCCATCACCCAACACCCCCTCACAAGCATCAACACGACGACTTCAACTCGAAAATCCAATTCGAGTATAATGAACAAACCTGAGAACAGCTCGGTCCACCACATCCAAACCTGTCGCCGCCTCTTCCACAATGCCTCGGCCACCAGAAAATCCCCTACTCCGGCTACGACTTCGACTACGACCCAACTACCATTCTCCAAAAAGTCGAAGCACTCGATCAACGTCACAGGTCACAGTGGTTGATTCACAGAACACGGTAGAAATTAGGGTTTAAAAGAAAAATCCCCTACCATGAATTCCCTGGTGAATTTTATCAACATCAACCATTTTTACACCAATCTCCACTCATACTTCTTCCTCCAGAAAGAAACCCGATTCCCATATCCACATAGATCACCTCAAAATCACAGATTCACATATCATATTCAACCCCGAACTATACCTTAATTACTAAACTAAAAATAGTTATTCTGGTTTTAAAAATCAAGTTTTTATTGTAATACTTGATTCATATGTCTGAAACTATGATTTATAAGAATTGAGTTTTCAACTTATTTAGTTTTCCACTGTTGTTCTATATTTTCCAGACTAATACAAACTGTTTTTCTTTAAACCAAATTTTAGACTCAAGTCTATGTTATAACAACATTATATGTTCAAAACTTATGACTTGTTAAAGCTTGAATTAAGAACAAAAGAAATTTTCTTATGTGAACTTAAACCTGAAATCAAAACAGAGAAAGATACACAGAAATGATTATCATATATCCATACCTTAACACAGAGATGTATTTGAAAAATATACTCACAAATAACTAAACTTCAGAGAGAACATATAGCAGAATAAGTATACTTACATATTTATAAATGTGATGTTACTCATCTGCTTTAGAGATGATGAACAGAGCATAGCTTGGTATTGAAAACAGTTTGAGCTTTTTAAAAACTGTAAACAGTTTTGCTCTTCCTCAGAATCATCCTTTCTTTTGTTTTGATGCCGTTTAGGTTTGTAAATAAAAACTTACTTATGTTTCTGGGTTTGCTTATGCCTTCAGAATGAGCTACAATAAGATGATATATTTATATATAAAAGAAAAGATTATAGGGGAAGATGTTCACTGGCATACATTGGTTAGGTGATTACTGGTATAGGCTATTTCCCACTGTTCAGAGATTTTATTTTGTTTTTATTAGTCAGATGTTTTACAAAAGGAGGGTGAAAATGCTTTATTAGATTTCGAATTGACTTAATTGTATGCTGAAATGAAAGTATTAAATGCCCTTTGTACTTTTTGTTTACTCTAGCTTACCTTATCTAATTAGTACATGTTGAAACTTAATTATGCAGATAATCTAAGCTTCCTATATAAGATTCTTACCTATTTCATACTTGTCTTATTCTTGCCTGGTTTGTATTTTCATATCTTAAGTACTTAATATTCTCTTTTACTTGCTTTGCATAATCACTTACAAGTTATACATTATTATTTTTCACATGCCTAGCTTGCCTTATATCCTATGTACATAAATATTTTGTTTTTTTTTTGCAGATTATCATTTTGCAGGCAACAAATATGACAAAGTCTGTTTTTATATTTCTTAACTTGTACTTGCATATATTCTTACCTGTATATGCTTTTATACTTAAGTGCAAAATGTTTTCCTTTGTCTAACTTATTAATTTTGATGTTGATAAAATTTTCTTTTATTTTTAAACTTAACTAAAACACTTAATTTGATGATTATTAAGTTATTTTCATACTTATGCTAATATCATAGATGTTTATGTATTTATACTCATTTTAATACCATACATTTAATTTATGTTTGTGTTTAATATATTTTAAGATTTGTTTTATTTTAAACATGTTTGAAAGATGTTATTTCAAATTTACAATCATAGCTTCTCATGTTTATGTATTCAAATAAATTTTGAAATAGTAATTTCTATCTATATTAAAATCCATTTGTAAGAATATTACATCATTAATATTGTTAAATATAACTCATGATTAAAGTAAAATAATTCACAAATGAATTTGTCTTCTTATTCAATACATTACTTATATATATATAAAAAACAAACCTTTTTATTTAAATTTAAACTTAAACTAAAATCAATTTTAAATAATTAAGTTTTTAGTTTGGGTATTAAAATCATATGGTTATTTATTTAGTAGCTTAATATCAAATTGAATCCAAGTTTTAGTTTATCAAAAATGTTAGAATAAGAAAACAGGCCTATATATATTAAATTTAAAACAAAGATTATCTTTTTATAATATATACAGATATGTATACATTACAAATATAAAATAATTTATTAGCCTTTAAAATAGATTATCAGTTTAAATATTTATTTTAAAGAAGATTATTACATTTAATTCAAATTTATTATTAACAATATGGTCAAATCAATTAAATTTTGACATAAATTATTAAATTGTTATTGTCAAAATTTCCGGGATATCACATTCCTCCCCCCTTAAAAGAATTTCGTCCCCGAAATTTAAAACAAAGGTAATTTAATAATTTAATTACAGATTTAATTTTTAAACACAGGCAGATATCAATCATATGCTAGCAACCATAGCAACCAATTCATCCAATCTACAAATCTAATTGTCTAGATAGAATTCTAAATAGAATTTTCTCGAGTTTTCCCCAAGTATAAATACTGGGATACTCGCTCTACAGAATCCAAACAATCAATATTACTAAGCTACTAAGTTCAACTCATCTGGATTTACAAAACAAAACAGGATATCAGACTACAGATAAGCCTGACTCAACAACCAAAACTCTCTGAACTGCTGACTTTACAATCAAAGATAGCTCATACACGTACTCTCTCAGAGATACGTGAAACACACCGACTTCCAGTTATCCAAACTGGCAATCCACTCCTAAAACCAAACACTTATCCAAAATCAAATCTCCGATTACGGACTCCAAATTTCTTCGTTTCTTATCCACAAAGCTCTTCGGACGATTCTGGGCTGCCTACATCCTTACTGATCAGCTCAACCCTTGCTGATTCTCCTTAGAAACAAATTGAACCAAAGACAATCCAACAAAATGATCTTTCTAAGATTGACTAAAACTCAGAACACAAACTCAATTCCAAAATTAGTAGACTGATCTTACTTCTCTCATCTGAAAAGATAATACAGATGCATTCCAATCTGGTCTTAAGATCCTGAAAAATTTCCAGTAGAACTCTCTAATCCAAAATACTGCAAATTCTAGTTATTTCCACTTTAAACCAGCTGCCACCATGCTTCCATTGTGCAACTCTAATCAGAGCAGGTGAAAATGCTGATGATGATTTCGAGGTCAAACTGGACAACATATCTTAGAACTATGGTTCAACAGATCCTTAAAAGAAATTTAGAAGTTCCTTCAAAACTCTAGCTGCTTCACTAACTCATTCTCCAGAAATCATCTTACTGAACCATCGGTATCACTCCTGGAATCCAGTCGATACCAAACTCTATCTCCAGATACGGACAAAATTCTATCTTCCTGAAGACATCCAGAAAAATCAGATAGCCCAAGAGAAATCAAACAATCGCAAGTCACTTTTGCGATCAATCTAGCCCACTACCAAAGAAAAACTGTTCTCTCTTTACCAAATAGAACAGCCTATGCTTAATTAGCCAACCCATCGAAGAAACGGAACCACACTGCTGTTTCTGAACTCCACTGCTGATGCAGAAGTTAAAAACATCCTTGTCAACACCAATGCCAAGAAATTCCTAACCCAGAGCTCTTCGAGAAACTCGGACCTCAAACCAACAGAAACATTATACTGAACTCAGCCCCCAACACCGAAACAAATACACTTCCTCAACTGATTCCAAAGAAACATCTTCGGAGGCTTC
The DNA here is from genome assembly GCA_030765085.1 of Allium cepa. Classification (NCBI taxonomy): domain Eukaryota; kingdom Viridiplantae; phylum Streptophyta; class Magnoliopsida; order Asparagales; family Amaryllidaceae; genus Allium; species Allium cepa. The sequence continues at coordinate 1,042,034,892 of CM060941.1, read as the reverse complement.
CATAGTCACTGTGTCTCATCACACAGCTACTACATCCAGAGGTAAGATATCCGGACTTGCTCATGCCAAACTGACGAGTCCAAACTCTAGCTCATCCAAACTTACGCTTCAAAAATGAACTCCGAACCTTAACAAGTTTTTTTTTCAGAGATCAATGAAATCCTTACACTATCCAAAGCTCACTCGAGACGGTAATAGGTCTACAGTCTCGACAAATACACTTCCAACCACAAATATTCATACACCAACCATTGGTAGTCGTGTTACACACACCACTACCCTATCTACCTTTATAACTTATATTGGATGACCCGGACAGGTAACCCAACAAATAGGTAGAAATAAATATAAATATATATTGCAAAATTACAAATACGCTCTCTCAAGAAAGAAATCACTCAAGAGCCTAGGTATTCACTCAACCTAGCGCTCTGATACCAACTGTGATGACCCGGGTTCTCAACCCCAGAAAACCGTTTCATCTTAAAGAAAGAAAGGGATGAGAAAATAGAAAAGATAGAGAAGAAAGAACAACAACATCAGAATCTCACAACGGAATGGAACAAAATATAATAGATCACATAACTATTACATAATTTTACATATATCAGAGTTATACAGATAATACATCACATACTAGACAGTTATAAACACCTGTCTAGTTAATACATCACAACTCAAACAAATAATCCCAAAGATACCAACACAGCGGAACTATACTTATATCTATAACGCTGAAGCCTCCTACTCCATTGCTCCTCCATAATTCATCAAAGCTAACCTGAATCCCTTGGCTACCCGTAAAAATTTGGGTACCCGAGAGTTTATGAAAAACAAAAATAAACTCCGGGTCAGACATGGGTCTGGTATGAGTAACAGGTTAAAGTTGCTTAACTTTGAAAAACATTTGAAAACAAAAGGTATCACGTAAGACTTCCCACGAATAAATATGGTAAGTTTTTACCTTACGCTAACCAAAACATTTGATAGGAAATTCTGTGATATTATAATAGGTCTAGGGTTTTCAAGTAAATAAAAAATAGCCGAATTGTTACATTCATTAAATTCCAGCTACTAGCCACCGAAGTGGGTAATACAATCAAAACCGTGGGAACTTATTGGATTGTGGATTCCATACAATGGCAGGGCTACAGGGGTACCGCCCGTCACAGTACGTGGCCTAGATCAACGTACCGAGGATCACTCCCGACCCCCTGCAACACAAGGCCGGAACCATTCCTTACTGAACAGTCCCGAACAAGACAACCCCGATAGTTGGAGCTCACAACTGTCCACACAGCCGAATAAAAAGGGACATCTAGACAGGGGAAAATCTTGTCCTGCTTGGGTATGACCCACCTAACCTTGCTGCACCTCCCCTGTTTTAGCCATTCCCGGTTGATGAGGCTTGAGGATACGATTACCTTTAGAGAACACATTTCTTAGAATACTCATCGTCCACTTGACGATGTTTTGAAAGCATTCAATCCATACAAGTTCGTTCCGGGTTCGAACGAAACCGAAGGCATTATCTCGTTACACTCATTTTGGAATCACCCTCAGAGTTAACGACGATAACCCTTGCACTCTGAATCTTCATCTTCACTTCAGATTTACGACCTATCGTTAATTTGGAATCGATGTGGTTTTCGGATGTTTCAAATATGGAAAACCCGATCCCGGTCTCATCGAAATCCAAAACGTGTCTTTTAGGGCCAAGTTGTCTATTTAGTCTTAACAGTTTAATTCAAAATAATTCAATACACACACAGATAGATAATTCACAATATCATAATAGATAGTCAACATCAACATAAACAGATAATCAATATTATCACTACGAACAGATAATGCATATTATCATCATAACAGATAATCCATACTTTCATCATACTTAAATCAAGCATCCATATTACACAGCATAAATATCACATATCCGAGATCTCAAATCATTCAAGGTAAACAATTTCATCCATCCATATATAAGCAATCATATCAGCCATAATTAATTTAAAATGAATTAAATTAATTACTTGCATCTCTAATTAATTTAAAATAAATTAAATTAATTACTTCCCCATTTAAAACTTGCTTACACAATTATTAATCAATTGTCAAATCATTCACTAATTATTCGTTTCAATTAATCACACTTGATTAATTAACATTTAATTATATTCAAGTAATCATCCTTTAATTATTTTCACAAATTAATTGTCTTGTCTAAATATAGAAATTAACCTTAAATTACAACATTACATTACTTCTTAATTACACTAATTAATTACTCTTTAATTTCTTATTATTGATTAATTAACCTAAATTTATCATCCCGTCATTAATTATATCAATTGATGATTTCTAATTACATTTTAATTAATTCCCTATCTAAATTAATTACCTTAAGTAATTAATCTTCAATTAAACCACATCTATTAATCAGCTCTGATTAATACCATTCAGTAATTAACTATCTTTAATTACTCATCAAATAAATTAATTATTCCTTAATTAATTTAAATTAATCCCTTGATTAATTATGCAAAGTAATTATATTCCAATTACTTTCATTATTGAATCACCCCCAGTTAATTACATCCAGTAATTATCATCAATTAATTCCCTAAGTAATTATACTTATCACATCATCAAAATGGTTGTTTAAATCAATTAAACTTAATTAATTAACTTAAACAATTCATAGAATTAATTACAATTAGTAATTAATCCCTTAATTACTTCCGTTAAGTAATTATACTTAACAATTCACAATTGCTTATCTTAAATAAATAATTTAATTAATTATTAAAAATAAACCCATTAATTTATTATTTCATAATCTTAGTTAATGACCCTGATTAACTAATTATAATTCTTTAATTACTTTCCTAAAGTAATTAACTAAAATTTATTATCAATTGCATTTTTATTAATCTTAATAACTTATTAATTTTTTCTTACTTAATTCATTAATTGATTGCTAATCATTAATTTAAAATTAAACCAATGATTTCTTAATTACCAATTAATTTACCTTAAATTAATTAACTTATATCTTATTTAGATAAATTTAAACTCTTAATTTCCGAGTTAATTAATTCTAGTCATTAATTATCCACTTAGTTAATTTAATAACTACAAATCCTTAAGTCTTTAGAAACCCTTCTTCTATTTAATGATCAATTTATCATTAATAAGCTATTTAATCAATTTAATTTAAATTTACTTTTAAATTCATTTTAAATTTAAGGTGAAATCAAATTAATCTTAACAATTCCAAACTCCTTTTATTTTACAACTTAAAGAATATTTATCTTAAAATAGAAAATTGAAAGAATTTAAAACACGATTTCATTTTGAATTCAAATCAAATTTAAAAATTCTCTTTATCATTCAAATTTGCTTAAAACAAATTTTAAATTTAAAAATCTTTATTTATTTAAAGACTGAGATTCAAACTACATTTTGAATCCAAACTTATCTTGGTTTAAAACTTTGTTTAAATACCTAACCTTTTCATTTAAAAACTCAGTTTTAAAAATTTTATAAAACTTACAGGTTTTAAACCCTGTAACTAAAATACCCGAGATAAACAAACATTTCTTCGAGCAAAACCCCACATTTCTTCGAGTCCGACACTCGAACACTCGAGTGAAACTCGAGCAACAATTCCCCTTTTTAAAGTGGTTTCAAATAATTTAAAATTTTAAACTTTATTTTATTTTAAACTGAGATTCAAACTTCTTTTGAATTCTAACTCATTTTTTTAAATACCTATGTTAAACATTCATATTTCATTTTAAAACCCCAGTTTAAAGAATTTTAAACTTTACAGGTTTTAAAAACCTGTCACAACTTACCCAGTTTCCCCTCCCCTACACTACTCCGAGTCAACAACGAACATGCTTCGAGTCGCGTGCAGTAATTCCCGAGTCAAACCCTTACAATCTCGAGTACCCCTGCTTCACAAATCAATCCAGGCACAATCCAGTGCACCGTGCATATGCACGGTGTCGATGGTCGCCACTGGTCACCACCGATGATCGCTTCACACCGTCCATCACCCAACACCCCCTCACAAGCATCAACACGACGACTTCAACTCGAAAATCCAATTCGAGTATAATGACCAAACCTGAGAACAGCTCGGTCCACCATATCCAAACCTGTCGCCGCCTCTTCCACAATGCCTCGGCCACCTGAAAATCCCCTACTCCGGCTACGACTTCGACTACGACCCAACTACCATTCTCCAAAAAGTCGAAGCACTCGATCAACGTCACAGGTCACAATGGTCGATTCACTGAACACGGTAGAAATTAGGGTTTAAAAGAAAAATCCCCTACCGTGAATTCCCTAGTGAATTTTATCAACATCAACCATTTTTACACCAATCTCCATTCATACTTCTTCCTCCAGAAAGAAACCCGATTCCCATATCCACATAGATCACCTCAAAATCACAGATTCACATATCATATTCAACCCCGAACTATACCTTAATTACTAAACTAAAAATAGTTATTCTGGTTTTAAAAATCAAGTTTTTATTGTAATATTTGATTCATATGTCTGAAACTATGATTTATAAGAATTGAGTTTTCAACTTATTTAGTTTTCCACTGTTGTTCTATATTTTCCAGACTAATACAAACTGTTTTTCTTTAAACCAAATTTTAGACTCAAGTCTATGTTATAACAACATTATATGTTCAAAACTTATGACTTGTTAAAGCTTGAATTAAGAACAAAAGAAATTTTCTTATGTGAACTTAAACCTGAAATCAAAACAGAGAAAGATACACAGAAATGATTATCATATATCCATACCTTAACACAGAGATGTATTTGAAAAATATACTCACAAATAACTAAACTTCAGAGAGAACATATAGTAGAATAAATATACTTACGTATTTATAAATGGGATGTTACTCACCTGCTTTAGAGAGGATGAACAGAGCATAGCTTGGTATTGAAAACAGTTCGAACTTTTTAAAAACTGTGAACAGTTTTGCTCTTCCTCTGAATCATCCTTTCTTTTGTTTTGATGCAGTTTAGGTTTGTAAATAAAAACTTACTTATGTTTCTGGTTTTGCTTATGCCTTCAGAATGAGCTACAATAATATGATATATTTATATATAAAAGAAAAGATTATAGGGGAAGATGTTCACTGGCATACATTGGTTAGGTGATTACTGGTATAGGCTATTTCCCACTGTTCAGAGATTTTATTTTGTTTTTATTAGTCAGATGTTTTACAAAAGGTGGGTGAAAATGCTTTATTAGATTTCGAATTGACTTAATTGTATGCTGAAATTAAAGTATTAAATGCCCTTTGTACTTTTTGTTTACTCTAGCTTACCTTATCTAATTAGTACATGTTGAAACTTAATTATGTAGATAATCTAAGCTTCCTATATAAGATTCTTACCTATTTCATACTTGTCTTATTCTTGCCTGGTTTGTATTTTCATATCTTAAGTACTTAATATTCTCTTTTACTTGCTTTGCATAATCACTTACAGGTTATACATTATTATTTGTCACATGCCTAGCTTGCCTTATATCCTATGTACATCACTTACAGGTTATAATCAATGTCTAGATCAAGCAATCAGATCAAGTTTTAAGTCTAGGAACTAGGATCAATTCAAAGACCAATAATCAAATTTTAGTTTAAATCAAAAGCATGCAACAACCATCGGGCAACAAATCAGTTCAAAAAAGTAAGCTTCAGATCAAAAGTCAGGTTCCAGATTCAATTATTAAAGTTCTCTGTTCTCTGTCTAGTTCAGGTGAGTAAATTTCTTCCCTAAGAAATTTGATCTGTGTTGTCTTTTGGTGTATGCATGAATTAGTGTTATGGAATGATTGCACATATGAAATTAATTGTTGCATGCATAGGAATACAAAAGAATGTTTGTATAGGTATGTGTACATATGCATTCAAACCTCTGTTGATAAAACAAACCAACCCTGTCTAGAAACAAAAATTATTTCTCCTTTTCTGATCTCCTTTAGCATATAACATTTAAAGAAAATTTGTTTATATTCATCAGATCCAGTTTATAAAAATAATTTCAAGAAATTATATTATGCCAATATTTCCAAATTAAGATATTACAATGATGGACTAAAATTGGTCATAAAATCAAATGATGTAATTTCACATTTTGATTTTATAACTTGATTTGTGATTGAAAATGATGGATTTTGGTGATAAATTTATGATTTTTAAAATTGAAATTATCGAGAATTTTCAAGTTGAATGAAAAGTACGTTTTCATCGAATTTCGATGATAGGCAAGGTAACGTTCATTGAGTTTGAACTAGGAAGAGGCTTGTATGTAGATGATTACGGGAAAAATGATCAAAACATTTAAAGATGACCGTGGTAGCCGGTCAGCGTCGATTTACAGTTTAACGTTTGGGTTTAGTCGACGTGGTTCATCGAGTTAGTGCGACTTCGTGGGTGGATCAGAAATGGTCGGAGGTGGTTGAAACCACGAGTCGTGTCGTGGAGCAGCTTTGGGTGGATGGGAGAGTTTTCTGGTGGCTGGGATAATCGGGGTTTATTTAATTGATGTAAGTAATTAGAGGTAATTAATTACTTAAAGATAATTACATAATTAAATGTAATTAATTAATGATTAAAGTTAATTAATCAAGTGATTAAATAGATAATTAGTTAAAGTAGTTAATTTGTTATGTAATTATATAAGTGATTAGGATAATTGCTTATTAATTAAGGATAATTAATTAAAGAATAATTAAATAATTAAGGATTAATTATTTAATGATTAAAGGTTGATTAAGTCATTAATTAAGGTTGATTAATAATTAAAAGTTAATTAATTTATTATTAAAGGTTAATTAATTAAAATAATTTGTAATTAATTAATGTTAATTAACCTGGATTTGTAATTAATCTGATTTAAATTAATCAGATGATCAATTAACCTCACTTGTGGGTGTTTGAATTGCATGGAATGCTTTGGATTGTTTAATATTTCTGATGTGTGATGCTCTGTTTTGATTTGAGCTATAATGAATGTAATTTATTTATCTGTAATAAATGGAATTTACTTATCAGTGATGAATTTATATTATCTATCTATGAATATGTGAATGAAGATAAATGTTATAAGATTATACCGCTTATCGATACTGATGTGCTTGAATCTGTAATAATTGATGATGTTGCACTATTGTGAAAAACCCTTGGACTACACCATACACACGCAAATATGGATTGCACGAGGAAATTGGTTAATCGCATATTTTTGAAATGGTTTTAAAGATTGAATTTTGAATCCAAAATAGTTTTGGAGATGGAATTGGGTTAAATATGAAAAGCTATTGAAAAGGGGTTTTGAAGGCAAAAGTTATTTTGAATATCTTGATAAAGTTTTGAAATTTAAATAATTGGATTTGAAATTGAATTCAAGATTTGAAATTGAATTCTATATTTGGGAATTATGGTTTAAAAAGGTTATACAAGTTATAAATGTGTTTATATGGATTTTAAACCATTTTAAAAGTATTGTTTTAGGTATTTGAATTTAACCTAAGTTTTATACTTGAAGGGCTTTAACTTGTGCAAATGTAATCGTATTTTCCGAAGCGAAAACTATTAGTTTTCAAACAATAATAGCTTTCATATAAAGAAAGGATTTCCAATTTTTGCTGAAAGGATTTCAAGTTTGAAATGAAAATAGTTTGAAAGCTATGAATGATTCTTTGTGAAAGATTGGTGAACTTTGTTAAGTGAATCTTTTTCTTTAAGGATTTGTAAATGGTAATTTGTTTTAAACGGTTTGAAGAAAGGTTTTGGGCTTTAAGTTTTAACTTAACTAAGATCCCAATATCCATATGTTTTTAATATTGCGCTCATTATTCGGTTTAGCCGGGAGAGGACCTTGTGTCTATAACCCATTCTGAATAATGATACGACGTTATGGATTGCATTTGAAGACCGGTGGTGATGACCGGATATGAAAGCGAAAGGATAACTCATCGAATGTCTCTACACCAACTGATCCCCGGTATAGAGATTTGATCACCCTTTTTGATGGGGAGTCCGTACGTGATTAGGGATTATCCAGATTTGCAAGGACTTCTTTGTGAAGTGCCTTCGGTTCTATTCGAACCCAGAATAGACTTGTATGGATGTGTGTCTGACGTTATATTTTGAGATGTAAAGCTGGTTTCTATAAATTTACATTTCTGTTTGGTGGCGGAGAATTTATTCTCTTAGCTTAACACCCTTCTCTGAGACGTACGAGCTTGGAGGTTATGTAGTTGATGGTTACTAGTGATACATTCCCAATTTGGTAATGTGGCATACAAAGTGCTGCTGATCATTTGTTGATCAAAGCAAGGCTTTGTGGACGAGACTGCATCAGGACCTCATACCCCGGAAATGGTCAAAACAGGAAGAATACAACAAGGTTATTAGGGGTCGCGCCCCTAGGTATGTCCATTTCTTCTGGATAGAGGTGGTATCATGGTATGGAGCCTAGATATTTAAGCTAGGTGGTTACTGAAAATACATTACTTTGTGGTTATTGGCGTCGAGCGCTCGGATAAAGGTTGGTTAGGTCGGGGATGGCATACTTGTAGGTTGTATTCCGGGCAGGGGTAACCCAGCCTTGTGTTAACAGAGATCCGGGTAGGTTCTCGGGGGGTCCCTCCAGAGGCGTACCCATGTGGCAATAGGAAGTTCCTTAGCCTGACTATCTATTGGAAATCCAATCACCAATATGTGCCTTGAACGGTTTTAGTTGTAGAACCTGCCATTTAACATGGTAGCTATAGTAGGCATACTGTAATGGTATGTATACTGGCTAAGATTAATATTATACTTGCAAAGGTTTTCCACTATGTACGAATAATAATATCAAAATGGTTTTCACGTATCAAGCATGTTTGACTATCATAAGGAGAAATCTCCTCCAACTCTACGTTTGCATGGTGTGTGCGGCGGGAGGCCTTATGGTAGTTTCATTTTCCAAAAAGCATTGCGGATTTCAATTTTAAAATCATTTGTTGTTTGTTTTTGTTTAAAATTGTTTTTGTTTGCTCACACCAGTCCCATGACTGACCTTGTTTAGTGCAACGTGATAGGGGGTTCTCGCTTCGCATTTTGTGGCGAACGGGAGACTCTTACCCCTACATGTCCCCGGGGAGGGGTTGGCTAACCGGGCAGGTTGAGAGTCGAAAGGCTGGCCGTAAAAGCAAGGTCAGGGTACCATTGTCTGCCACGATAGAGGGCATCCGCTATCGGACGGCCAAAGGCCTAGACCGTGACATTTTGGTATCAGAGCAAAAGGTTGAGTAAGAACTTTAGCTTTGGAGTATAACACATTAGGTAACTCATAAGAGATAGGGTGAAGTATACCCTAGAATGAGTATCCCTAAGATATCTTGTCTGTATGTCGCAGTAAATTCTCTTACTGTCCACTGATAGTGAGTATGAGTGCAAGAAGAAGATAGGGTAGGGGACAGGGAAATACGACTACATATGGTCAATACCTGCAATAACAGGGAACAATCTTTCTCGATCAGTTTCTTTTTGTTCGTCGTCTGATTCCAGTTCTTTCATGGCGATTCGAGAGAGAAGCTTTGGTATGGTGTGGCCCTGTGAATCGTTTTAGAAAAGGTTCTAGCTCCTATTTCGTATTCTAATCATCCTCCGTTTCCCTCAACTTTCTGTTTTAACTTTAATAAAGTTGGAATCTAAATTGAAACAATTGATAAACAAATGTGAAGTAAAAATTTGATTGTATCGATAAAACGATCTCAATCAAAACCAAAATTGAAATTTTTTGTGATTTCTTGTGTGAATCGAGGTCCGAAGACGGACAAGTTGGCGTATACTTTGGTATATTCCAACCTGGATTGAGTATCCATTGTTTGTTTTATTGGGTCCAGATATATTCTACGAAAAGTTAGTTAATCCTTCGAACTAACCAAAGCCCTTGTATATTTCGTAGAATAGATGACCCGAGTATCTTGGGTAGTACTGAATGAGTTATTTCTCATATTTGTTGATATTCTGATTTAGTAAGCCAAATGCAGAATAGATTTTCAGCGAACCATTCCTCTGTGTGTTCATCTGTTCCTTTTTATCGCCCTATCTGGCAAATTTCGAGGACGAAATTTTTTTAAGAGGGAATCTGTAACATTCCTGTTTTAAAATCAAATTTAAATTGGTAATTAATTTAATTTTTGAAATTAAATTGTGAATTAATTTGATATTTTTCAAATTAAATAGATATTTATTTGTTTATTAATATATATATATATGATTTTAAATAGAATTTCTAGTTGGAAATTTAAAAAAATTTGAATAATATATCTATTATAAATTTGATTGTGAATTAATTTGGATTTTTTTCAAATTTAATAAGAAATGTGCTTGTTTATTTATATAAATAGATTGTGATTTAAAAATTTGAATTTGAAATTTAAGAATAAATATCTTAGAAAATAAATTGGATTTAAAACTATGTTTTAAAATTAATAAGAATTTTTTTTCTAATTTTAATATATATATAGTTTGAAATTTGTGTTTCTAATTTAATATATATATTAATTTTCAAAAGTTGTTTAAAGTTAAGAATCTATATTTTAAAAGAAACTTATATATATATAATATGTGTTTATTTATTATGAATAATTAGTTTCAAAATCATTTTTAAGGTCATATAAAGGATAATAAAGAAAATGGTTTGTATATGTAATAAGAAATGTTACCTTAAGTTTAAATTTTAAATAAGATTTAAAATACATTTTCTTTTAAAATGAATAAATATAGTTTTGTATTTATAAGTTTAAAAATATAAACATATGCGAACATAAGAATTTAGTAATTTATAAAAAGAAAAAAATTTAAAACAAAATTTATAAACAAGGGGGTTTAAACCATAATTTGTAAATTAATTAAAGTAAGGGTATAGACACAGATTAATCATATATGTACATTTGTAATCCATGAAACAAGAAAATTTACAAGTGTAATAGTTTCGTTAATATAATTTAACAAGGGTCATGCTTGTTTTTATTTTTGAGGAAATTAAATAAAAATATGAAACAAGAATATGTAAACACGACATCTTCCTTTATCTCACTTCTTTGTGAAAATTCAAAGCAAAGAAAAAAAATCTGAAAGCAGAGCAAAAATCTGAAAACAAAGCAAACCAGATCAGTGCTATGAACCAGATAATAAGGCAACAATTTTTCAAAACTTCAAACCTACAAACAACTCAAAGATTGTCTCAACACCAAAACCAAAAGAACAACTTTAGACTTCAAGCTTTCAAGCCTGGAAATCAATATCTGGATCAAGCAATCAGATCCAGTTTTAAGTTTGGGAACTAGGATCAATTCAAAGACTAACGATCAAAGTTCAGTTTAAATCAAAAGCATGCAACAAACATCAGGCAACAAATCAGTTCAATAAAGTAAGCTTTAGATCAAAAGTCAGGTTCCATATTCAATTATTAAAGTTCTTTATTCTCTGTCTAGTTCAGGTGAGTAAATTTCTTCCCTAAGAATTTAATCAGTGTTGACTTTTGATGTATGCTTGAATTAGTGTTATGGAATGATTGCGCATGTGAAATCAATTGTTGCATGCATAGGAATACAAATGAATGTTTGTACAAGTCTGTGAACATATGCATTCAAACCTCTGCTGATAAAACAAACCAACCCAGTCTAGAAAAAAATTATTTCTTCTTCTCTAATCTCCTTTAGCACATAACATTTAAAGGAAATTTGTTTATATTCATCATATCCAATTTATAAAAATAATTTCAAGAAATTATATTAAGCCAATATTTCCAAATTTAGATATTACAGTGATGGACTAAAATTGGTCAGAAAATCAAGTGATGTAATTTCACATTTTGATATTATAAATTGATTTGTGATTGAAAATGATGGATTTTGGTGATAAATTTATGATTTTTAAAATAGAAATTATTGAGAATTTTCAAGTTGAATGAAAATTACGTTTTCATTGAATTCCGATGATAAGCAAGGTAATGTTCATTGAGTTTGAACTTGGAGGAGGCTTGTATGTAGATGATTATGGGAAAAATGATCAGAACATTTAAAGATGACCGTGGTGGCCGGTCAGCGTCGATTTAGAGTTTAACGTTTGGATTTAGTCGACGTGGTTCATCGAGTTAGTGCGACTTCGTGGGTGGATCGGAATTGGTCGGAGGTGGCTGAAACCACAAGTTGTGTTGTGGAGTAGCTCTGGGTGGATGGGCGAGTTTTCAGGTGGCTAGGATAATCGGAGCGAGGTGTTTTTGGTTGATCAAGTTGGGTTTCTAGATGGAGTTTGTTAGCTCGATTTTGATTCTTTGACGTATTCATCGATCTGGATGTTTGGATTGCTCGGCAAAGTCATCATTGACGTGTTGAGGATGGCGAGGTTGATCAGAGTAGTTCCGATCATTGGTGCATGTGCACGGTGACTATTGGCGAATCTAGGCTCGGGGAAGAAAAGGGTGATGTCTCGGGTTGGTATCAGGGACAATCTCGTGTTGACTCGAAGTTTGCTCCAGATTTTGAATGTTTGGCTCGAGAAAATTAAAAATAGGCTCGGGTTATTTCATTTTGGTTAAGTATGTAATTAACTAGGTTTTAAATCATAGTGAGTTTTAAAATTTGAAGCAATGTTGTATTAGATCTAAAAGTAAAAGAAAAAGTAAATTTGGTTAGTGAAATTTCAAAAATATATTAAGTAGTTTTCCAAAAGCAATAGAAAAGGAAGTTTTTAAGAACAAAGTTTTAAGGTAAATGTTTAGTAAAGATTCAAAGATGGAATGTCAAGTTAAATGTTTAAAAATTATCTTGTTTAAAAATAATTATAGGTTAATTATGAAATTAAGTCTTAAGTGTTTTCAAATGTAATAAAATAATGTAATTAAGGAATTAATTAAGAAGATAATTAAGAAGAGATGTTTTTAAAGTTAATTAACTTAAAGGTCTAAGTTAATTAATCAATGATGATTAATTACAAGTTTTATTAATAAAGATTTAAATAATAATTAAAGTAATTTAATTAAAATAAATGGTTTGTCTTTAATTAATTAGGGTTTATTTAATTAATGTAAGTAATTAGAGGTAATTAATTACTTAAAGATAATTACATAATTAAATGTAATAAATTAACGATTAAAGTTAATTAATCAAGTGATTAAATAGATAATTAGTCAAAGTAATTAATTTGTGATGCAATTATATAAGTGATTAGGGTAATCGCTTATTAATTAAGGATAATTAATTAAAGAATAATTAAATAATTAAGGATTAATTATTTAATGATTAAAGGTTGATTAATTTATTTATTAAGGTTGATTAATAATTAAAGGTTAATTAATTTATTATTAAAGGTTAATTAGTTAAAATAATTTGTAATTAATTAATGTTAATTAACTTGGGTTTGTAGTTAATCTGATTTAAATTAATCAGATGATCAATTAACCATACTTATGGATGTTTGAATTGCATGGAATGCTTTGGATTGTTTGATATTTCTGATGTGTGATGCTCTGTTTTGATTTCAACTGTAATGAATGTAATTTATTTATCTATGATAAATGGAATTTATTTATCTGTGATGAATTTATATTATCTATCTGTGAATATGTGAATAAAGATAAGCGTTATAAGATTATAGCGCTTATCGATATTGATGTGCTTGAATCTGTAATAATTGATGATGTTGCACTTTGTGTAAAACCCCTGGACTACACCATACACACAGAAATATGGATTGCACGAGGAAATTGGTTAAGTTACAGATTTTTGAAATGGTTTTAAAGATTGGATTTTGAATCCAAAATAGTTTTGGAGGTGGAATTAGATTAAATATGAAAAGCTTTTGAAAAGAGGTTTTGAAGACAAAAGTTGTTTTGAATAACTTGATAAAGTTTTGAAATTTAAATAATTTGATTTGAATTTGAATTCAAGATTTGAAATTGAATTCTATATTTGGGAATTATGGTTTAAAAAGGTTATACAAGTTATAGATGTGTTTATATGGGTTTTAAAACATTTTAAATGTATTATTTTGGGAATTTGGATTTAACCCAAGTTTTATACTTGAAGGGCTTTAACTTTTGCAAATGTAATCGGATTTTTCCGAAGCGAAAACTATTTGTTTTCAAATAATAATAGCTTTCATATAAAGAAAGGATTTCCAATTTGTGTTGAAAGGATTTCAAGTTTGAAATGAAAATAGTTTGAAAGATATGAATGAATCTTTATGAAAGACTGGTGAACTTTGTGAAGTGAATCTTTTTGTTTAATGATATGTAAATGGTAATTTTTTCTAAACCATTTGAAGAAAGATTTTTGGCTTTAAGTTGTGACTTAACTAAGATCCTAATATCCATATGTTTTAATATTGTGCTCATTATTCGGTTTAGCCGGGAGAGGACCTTGTGTCATATAACCCATTTCGAATAATGATACGACGTTATGGATTGCATTTGAAGACCGGTGGTGAAGGTCGGATATTTTTGAAAGCGAAAGGATAACTCGTCGAATGTATCTGCACCGCCTGATCCCCGGTATAGAGATTTGATCACCCTTTGTGATGGGGAGTCCGGACGTAATTAGGGATTATCCAGATTTGCAAGGACTTCTTTGTGAAGTGCCTTCGATTCTGTTCGAACCTGGAACAGACTTGTATGGATGTGTGTCTGACGTTACACTTTGAGATGTAAAGCTAGTTTCTGTCAAATATATTTCTGTTTGGTGGTGGAGAATTTATTCTCTTACCTTAACACCCTTCTCTGAGACATACGAGCTCGGAGGTTATGTAGTTGATGGTTACTAGTGATACATTCCCAATTTGGTAATGTGGCATATGAAGTGCTGCTGATTATTTGTTGATCGAAGCCAGTCTTTGCGTAAAGCATAGCTTTGTGGACGAGACTACATTAGGACCTCATACCCCGGAAATGGTCGAAACAGAAAGAATGCAGCAAGGTTATTAGGGGTCGCACCCCTTGGGTATGCCCATTTCTTCTGGATAGAGGTGGTATCATGGTATGGAGCCCAGATATTTAACCCAGGTGGTTACTACAAATACATTGCTTTGTGGTTGTTGGTGTCGAGCGCTTGCATAAAGGTTAGTTACGGCCGGGGATGGTGTACTTGTAGATGTTACTTCCGGGCAGGTGTAACCCGGCCTTGTGTTGGCAGAGATCCGTGCATGTTCTCGGGGGCGTCCCTCTAGAGGCGTACCCATGTGGCAATAGGAAGTTCTTTAGCCTGACCATTTGTTGGAAATTCAATCACCAATGTAGAACCTACCATTTAACATGGTAGCTATAGTAGGCATACTATAATGGTACGTATGCTGGCTAAGATTAATATTATACTTGCAAAGGTTTTCCACTATGCACTAATAATAATATCAAAATGGTTTTCGCGTATGGGATTTTCATTTTCCATTTATGGTAGTTTCATTTTCCAAAAAGCATTACGGATTTCAATTTTAAAATCTTTAGTTGTTTGTTTTTGTTCAAAACGGTTTTCGTTTGCTCACACCAGTCCCATGACTGACCTGGAGTTTATTATTCCCTTCCTAAACTCTGTGTGCCCACAATTTTCCACATGGGCGGTCTAGAGTTGGGATTTTCAGACAATCAGCTAGTAGATGTAGATTTCGGTAGCCTCCAGCTTTTTATTTTGAATCCTTTGGAGTCTTTGGATCTTGGCGATCACGTCGATGACTGGCCTTATTTAAGTGAACATGATGGTGGTTCGAGCTTCTGGATTGGATTCTTTTGAGATTTGGCAATGAAGTTTTATATTTTGGATTACCCTGTGGAAGACCTTTTGGTGCTATTGTGTTCCGCTGTTGTTGAAGTTATTTTGTTCCGCTGTATCTTGTATCTCTGATAATATTGATCAATTCTTGTTGTATCATTGTGTGTAATCAACTATTGTGTATCGATGATATTATTCTTTTTCTTCCGCTGTGTTGTTGAACTTAGTGTGCTATATGCTTCATGCGAATCGAATTTCAACGATTGAATCTGCGGCATTCGAGTACGAGTGAGGTACGGGTGTCGATTTTCGAACGCTGAAATTTAGGTCATGACAGCCACGTCACACATGAACACGACGGGTTTTTACCTTATGATAACCAAAACATTTTTTATCAAAATCGTCTGATATTATAATAGTGTCTATGTACAAATACTTATTCAAATAGCTGAAATTGTTACATCTATTAAGTTCCAGCATACTAGTCTCTACAACCAAAACCGTAAAAAATGTGTTGGAGAATGGATTTTCATACAATAACTAGGCACTGAGGTACCACCTATCATGGTACACATCTAGAAAAATATACCGAGAGCCTCGCCGGGATCCCCTATAACACAAGATCGGTTCTACCCCTAACTTAGATAGTATCGAACATGTTATCACTCCAGTTGTTCCCATCCTTATCGAGAGCTCTTTTTTCCATGCACCACCATATCTATAATTAATAATATATCCAAGGTATCTAGAAAGGCGATAGACATACCCTAATTGGATGCGACCCAGTTAGCCTTGTTGTATCTCTCCTGATTTCAGTCATTTCGGATAATGAGGCTTGAGGCTACGATTACCTTTCAAGAACAATTTCACTTAGAATGCTCATCGTCCTTCAATAACGATGTTTTGATAGCATATCCATACAAGTTGTCCTGTGTCTAGACAAACCGAATCACCATCTTCACGATGTCCATTCGTAACGCTCAAATCTGATCGAAGTGGTTTTTACATAATTAAATCTAATCCCGGTCTCTTCGAAACGATCAACGAAATTGGCCAAATACTTGAAAGTTGGTTACTTAACTATTAATCGAACATCCATAAGCAGCCACTAGGCCCATATTATAATTCTTCCAAAATTTATTCCCAAAATATCTTTATAAGATATATATTTAAATCCCTTCCAAGTTTCAATATTTGAGACAACTCAAATATCTATATCCATATCAGGATATTTCAAACCATCTTTTATTTCAACACTCGAAAAATATTTAAAATTATATTTTTCTAAACCCCTTACTTCCCAACACTTAGGAAAGTTCCATTTATTTTTTTTCTCAAAACCCTTCAAAATTTATATTGTAAATTCCTTAACTCGGTTATAACGAATTCTATAAGTTCCGAGGTTCCTTAATTAAATCTCTTTATTCAAAAGTATATACTTATCTCATCGAAATAAGTATATTTAAAAACTATTTGCTTCAAAAATATTTGAATAACCTTTTAAAATAAATATGGAAAGCACCATGCCGTATCAATCATGGATTTATAACTCAATGATTACATCTCTATCCCAGAGAAATCCAAAATTAACTACAGGAAATCTCTGCCTCCGATTTTGCCATGAAAGTATACTGTTACTTTCTGAAAACTTTATTTAATAATTAAATATACTTTTAAAACAATTAAAATAATTACATAACTTTGAAACAATAATTAATTCCGATTTATTAATAAAATTCTATCGATTTACAAGACTTGTCTATAAAAATTATAATTCATTTTGACAATTTAAAAAAATTTGAATAACTAATTTTCTGAAATATTTTTAAATACTTTTAAATTACCCGGTATAATAATTAAAAATCTTCTTTTTAAAGCAAACTTAACTTCTTAATAAAAGTATATTTTTCAATTCCAGTATAACCAATCTAATATTTATAAACCTCTCTCAATTTACCACCATTCGATTTACGTCTCGGCTTTCATAAATCCCTTTTTCACATTTCCCAAAAATAAAGCATATCGTTTCTTTTTAAACTGATTTACCCATCTCATTATAAATTCTTACCGTGAATCTACATCTTCAATGTATCAAATGATAATCATTTCACTTTATTTATAAACATTGTTTATAAATCCCATAGTGTTCATTCCAGTTTAAAACGGTTTCACATCATATCAATTTTTAAATTAAATTCCATTTATAATTTCATTTATCAAATGATAATCATTTAATTACAAAATAATTATGGTGTACAAATTTAAATTTCATAATAAGTAGTTGAATGGAGCATCATATTTCATAATCTAATTATAGTAACAACGGAAATAGTAGGAGCATTCCTTATATAACATGTCTTAGTAGATGCATTAAGTTATGAAAAATTTATTTCACAAACATACCAAATATTATTTATGAATAATAATAGTTTTTGGTAATGATTGAAAAAAGATATAGTTTTATTTCAATATGAATATTATGACGTTGTAAGGTAAAACTATAATAATGATGTTTATTGTCATAATAAAAGCGACGCATTAGAAAATACATAAGTATCTGATTTTTTTCAATTACTTCAGGACTAAACCACAATTTTGATAAATAATTCCTTAATATATGATTATAAATGATGGTATTAATGAATTGCATATCAAATGGTTAAGGGCAAAGCACCCATTCATTGAGTGCGACATTAGAGTTGGTGAACTCTTTGGATTGATGTATTTAGATGTATGCAATTGTAGATCTAATTGTAACGACCCGGAATTTTCGATTCCGAAAATTCCAGATAGTTAGGGAAAAGAAGAAAGAGATAGGAGAAAAAGAAGAAACAGAAACACCAACATCTCACATTCGCAGCGGATAAAATATAATAACAAATAATAACAGTTATACAAAGGAAAACTGTACTTATCAGATTACATTTTAATACATCAGAGTTACACAGATACATAAATACTGGACAGATACAACCATGTCCCAGATAACTACAATATATCGTAGCGGATACGCTCCTTATGTTTCTGCCATCTAGCTTGCCTTCTGAGCTCAAGAACGTCCTTACCTGAAAATCTGTAATACTCGGTCTGACTCGAGCATTACATCAAAGATGGTTTGAAACAAAATTCTAAATGTTGAATTTTAAATTTGGAATGTGATAACCCGGATTTTGAACAACGGTTAATTGGATAATTAACTAATTATAAACTATTGGGATACTGATTTTATTTGGATTAACAAATAAATTAGATAATTAAAGATGTCTGGATGTATATGTGTGAATTTGAAAACTATAGTAATAGTTGAATTAAAATAATGAATCTAATAGTAAATCGTTAAATGTATAAATAGATGTGTGTAAATCTATTATTTTTGAAATTTTAAATGTGTCCATATACATGTATACAAGTATGTATATGTATATATTGTGATTAAAGAGTAATTGTTTGAGTTCAATATGATAATTTGCAAAAGCTATTTAAAGTAAACTCTATATTTTCGAAACATGAGATGAACATTTAAATATACGATAAGCTTTAAAAGGGTTTAATAAAAAGGTTTAAATTCTTTTTTAAAGTTTATATATGATAAATATGGATTGTAAATATATTTATTAATATAAAAGCATATTAAACTAAATATAATAAAAATTAATATATATATATATATATATATATAAATACAAACTAAATGATAATCATAACATAAATCTTTATGAAAACATGTAAAAGCCATAAAATATACATATTTACAACTGTAAGTCAATCTTGTCATCAATTTAACATTTGTAAGAATAAAACTATGCATAGTAAACAAGTGTCAATTGTCTTTTATTTTCAAAAATAATAATTAAAATTGAAACAAAGTTTTATATATACATCACCATTTCTTCTTCTATTCTCTTTTCCTCATTTTCAAACTAAACAAAATAAAATGCAAACTATAAATCTAAAATACAAAATCAGAAAAGAAGTAGAATCTGTAAACAAAAGCAAAGGTGAAAATCAAGTTCAAATCATCTCCACAATCAAGATTTCAAATCAGCAATTCAAATTCAAATTCGAAACAGCAAGCAACCGCTTTTCAAGTACAACCTGAAGCAAACTAAGCTAGAAATCAATTCAACTCAGTTTCAAATTGGAAATAAGATCAAAATTAGGGAGCCTGTTCTCTGCTTTTACAAGACAAGTGAGTAAACTTGGAAAACTGATATATCTCAAATTAGCAGTGCAGTGATCTTCTAAGTATGAATTGGATGATGTTGTGCATGTTGATAAAAATGATTTTTAGTGTATATATATGTGTGTTAATATTTATATTCACGACCGGAACTCTCGAGGTTGCATTTTAAGGTGGATGCATGTCCGAGCTTTCGTCAGGGGTCGGTGGTGGTCGAATCAAGAGTCAAACGACGGCGAGGTAAGTCGTGTTGGTGGAAGGTCGTTTCTGGGTTTGGTTTTATGGTCGGGCTACTGGTCGAATTTCGGTCTGGAGGATCTTGGGCTTGGGTGAAGTGGCAGATCAGACCGAGTATTATAGATTTTCAGGTAAGGACGTTCTGGAGCTCAGAAGGCGAGCTGGATGGCAGAAACGTAAGGAATGTATCCTCTAAGATATATTGTAGTTATCTGGGACATGGTTGTATCTGTCCAGTGTTTGTGTATTTGTGTAACTTTGATGTATTAAAGTGTAATCTGATAAGTACAGTTTTCCTTTGTACAGCTGTTATTATTTGTTATTATATTTTATCCGTTGCGAATGTGAGATGTTGGTGTTTCTGTTTCTTCTTTGTCTCCTATCTCTTTCTTCTTTTCCCTAACTATGTGGAATTTTCGAAATCAAAAATTCTGGATCGTTACACTAATGGTATCAAAATGGTTCAAAATACTTCTCTAAATTCACAGATGAATTATCATAGAAACAATACGTATTGATGCAAAAGTTGTATATTTATGATAAGTTCATTGAGTATAAAACGGAAATAGAAAACGTAAATTGAATATAAAACAGAAATAGAAAATGTAATATCAAAGGAAATAATAGAATTCGATTTGACCAAATAAATCTGTATTGGAAAAGAGTTCCAAATGTGCCTAATAACGAATAAGATTTGATCTTAAAAGTTACTTCTCCTTATGACATAATGATGTATTGATAAGAAGTAATCAAACTTTGTTGGAAAGTACGATTGATGATGAGTGAAGTTGAGTTAATTTCTCTTTATAAGAATGTGTACTTTAGAGTAAGTACATAGGTTAAATTTATTTTCATCTAAAGCATAATTTTTGAGATTATACAAGATAAAATTTGATTAAAAATCCTTACACGTCCCAAGTCAAGGAGTTGACAAGTTGTGTGAGTCAAGAGGCTGCACATAATACTTGCTCATGAGGGATCTTTTGTGGATCATCCTAAAGGAGTTTGGGATCAATCGAACATTGGTTGACCATTTAATTTTATGAACATAAGTTATGGTAAACTCAAAGTTAAATCACTTTTATACATATATAAAGACAGTTCATAAAAATTTTATTAATACATATTCCGTTGTATTAAAAAAGCCTGTTGTTTTAAGATACGCCAACTTTATGATGAAGGAAATTATTTTAGACGTTATTGGTAGTAAAATGGCTTTGGATACAATCCAAACATAAAACTGATAACGTAGGATGAAATAAAATTTACTACGCCTAAACAGATTTAGCACATTAGAATGTCTACTAAGAATTATCGCACGTTAAAGAGAAATTATGAACTCCGTATCAATGTCGAGAAAAGAATTTCCTTAATTGTAAATTGGCCATTAAGAATATTAACTCAGTCATATGGCATAGTGTGTAAATCTGAAATGGATTCTATATAAACTACCAAAATATGATTTTGATAGTTATATCTAAATGGTTATGATCCATCAGCCAAAAATTGTCTTAAAAAAGAAGACCTATGTAGTTAGAATATAGTAAGCCATGTTAATAATAGTAACATTGTAAAGTTCAATAGTTGAAATTAACATAACAAATTTGTCATCCAACGTGCTCAAGTTAATTGGGATTTTACTCACAAAATTATCACTCAATATATTTTGAGTTTTTGTTATATGTTTGTGGAGACAAAAATTCTAATTAATGATCTGGAATATGTTGTTTGCTCATAACAACCAAAATGTCACCAAGTTTGTGAGTAGTGCTGAGTTTTGGGTTTTGAATAGGATCCAAGAAGTGATGCAAAAATATCATTCATCGGACATCAGAATTAAGAAACATTTTAACAGAAATTCAAAGTTTGAATTTCAGTCAAAATGCAAAGGAAGTGTGTTTTTTGTAAGAAAGAATTATAAAGGTACTAAAATATTTTTATAACTACAAGTAAACATCAAACTTATAATTGTTAGTGATGCACTTATGTCAAAATCATTCTAGTTCTGTTGTTTAAACCACGACATTGGATTTGAAAAGACATATTTTATAACTAATATAAAAGGATGTTGGGAGTGTCCCAAATGATATATACGGACACCATATAAAGTGTTTAATGTGGAGCATATGAGTTGGGTTCCTTATGCATTGGAAATAGGAATTATCACATATGCTATGTAGTCTAATATATAACACTTTAATTGTGTAATTGATACATTAAGAGAATATCAAATCCAAATTAAGATCATTAAGTGGTAGGTTAGAGTGTTCTTGAGTATTCGTGAAATATTAGAGAATTGTTTGCAGAAATAAAGAACTCCCTATGAAGAAGTATTCATACTCGAACTTCATAAGTGATGTTGAGTATAGTATCTCAATACTAAATTTGTTTGAAACCTTAGTTAAGGAGCTTTAAGTTAGAATTGTTCCAAATGAAAGGTCGCCTCTAATTCAAACAAAAGCTATGTACATCGACTTGAATAGTGCCTCAACAAAAGATGTGTGTGTGTGTATACACACATACATATAATGCATAATTTACGACCGCGCTAGGGATGGATCCAAATGTTAAGAATCACATAACATTTTTATGTGATAACAATGTTGTAATATAGATCGCGAAAGAACCTAGAGCTTACTAAAAGTCGAGAAACACTCCAAAAAGTTCCATATGATAAAGACAGTTTATTAGCATTAGAGAGAGTTGACTGACAAAGTAGATCGTTAAGATAATATAACATATTTGTTCATTAAAGGACTAGCTCAATCAATTTTGAGAAAACTGATCGGAAAAATGGGAATAAGATTCTACAATTGACCCCAAATGCAAATGTGAGATTGATAGAGTTACGGTCATGCCCTAAAGACAATTATGTAATTTCTTACATGTATCTAACTTTGTGACTAATCTTGTTCATAATAAAGGTATTGATTTCTATTATATACATCGTTATATAGTGACATAATTAATTAAGTAATCAATGTAAAGTATATAAATAAGAAAATCTTTAAATGAAATGTTATATGACTATAGTTACAAATAGTTGCAATCGTGAGTAATAAGTCACAATAATAAAATAACATTTTATTTTAAATATTCCTGGTCATGATGTTTTGAGAAAAGATATTACTACATCCATTGAGACCAAAGTATATAACACTCTCCAAAAATTGGGCCATGTATTACTCATGGGCACTGAGGGCCCCAAGAGGTTACGTACCGATACTTATTGAATAACTATGTAATGATCCACTCGAGAGTTTCATGTTAGTTAATTATAACCAAGGTCAAATTGGAGATTTCGAAGTGACGATGTTACACATTTTCCTTGACTAGAATACTATGGAACTTCATTGTAGATACTCCACTTTGATTATAGTTAAATTATAGCATAACGATCCATCAAATAACGATCCATCAAACAACCATGATTGGGTTTGAACTGAAGCATTGGAAGTAATAACATTATTCGATAGCGAATTCATTTCCTCAATTATAATATGTTAGTATCACGGTCAAATATAGTCAACTCAAAATCAAAGTCTTAATAGGGTGGTAGGGTTCATAGTAAATATGATTATTAAATCAAGGACTTTGTGTATGGAGTAACAATATATCGGAATTTCGACCAAAACCAAATTCTATAAGTCCTAAACTTATATAATGTTGATGAAGAGAATTGGTGTAAATAATAATTGCTAACAGACACCCCTTAAAAAAATGTGAAATTTGATTTTACCAATTGGTCTTTAACCGATGAATTCGATTAAGCTATCAATCTATTAGCTACGGTGATGTGTGAATGTTAGTATTTAATTATTCAAAATTAATTACCGACTGATTCACACTTCTAAGTCTCATAACTACATTTGTGAATTATTTGAAAAATCTACACCATTTAATTAGTTTATAAAACAATATAAATTAATTCGATTAATTAATATGTAAGAAATATTGATTATTATTAATTTATTTTATATTGTGGGGTTTCTTGTAATTATTTAAATGCACATTAAAAGTTATATTTGCGTGTATTGATATACGATATCGATATAATTTTAAATAGGCATTTAAATGAGAAATAATTGCTTGAAGGTAATTCAAAAATTTTGCATCGTGAAATTAGAAGGTAGGGCCGCCATACTTAGGAAAGTGAGAGGTGGAGTGGTTGACAATTAATAAGGGAATTGATTAGGGGAGTCTTAACTAGAGAACATGGGAAGGTTCCATTCTTTTAATAAAAGCAAATCCACTAATTTCATTCCCATTAGTTAATTTTATTTCTCTCTTTCTCTCATTTTCATGGCCGACCTCATCCTTTCCCTTCTGTAGAAAATATTCAATTCTAAAATTAAATTAAAGACATCAAATAAATAAAAGGAAACATAGTTCATCCTTCTCTTGAAAAAATGGGTGCAGAATCAACAATCTAAGGAGAGAATTACAAATCAAGGTGAAACTTTTTGGCTGGGTCTGAAGGTATTTTCTGAGTTCATTTTATTTTCTTAGAAGTAACCTAATCATTATAATTTTTATGAATGTATTATTACGTTGCTTTGTTTAAAAAATTGGTAAAACAGTTAAACAATTTTATTATAAGATTTGATTTATTTTGACATGATAAACCAAAACCAAAATTTTATACATACACACAATTCTTTTAATCATGAATCCATGTTTTTAAATTATTAGTAATAGTATTCTAAACATGATACACAATTTAATGATTCAATCGTTTCTGCTTAAATTTTCAATTAACACCAAAGTTAAGAGAATGTTGACATCTTATTTGATTTGATGCATGCAATTTTGATGTTGTATTGTTTGATTAAAAAAAATGGAAAAATACAAACACATACATACACTTATGTGCGTTCAAATTTGCAATATATCAAATAGTTTAATGTTATATAAATATTTTGGAATCAATTAGAAATTACCTTATATTAACAATTGTACATTTGTGTGACGACCCTGGATTTTTGGCACCATTTATTTTAATATATATTTAATTTAAATAAATAAAAAGTAGCTTGATCATCTTAAAATGAATATGATTTGGAAATATTTCCATTTACTTATATAAACTGTATTTTAAAAAAAGAAGAGTAATTTGAAAATTTAAAATAAATCTCAATAATATTTACAATAAATTGTTCTTATATAATTCAATTGAAATAAAATTTATCTTATATAATTTAATTAAAATACTTTACTTTGTTTATATTTAGAATAAAATAATACATATAGGTGATAATGTTTGAAATTAAAAATCTAATTCTAGCAATACAAATTATAAATGTAAAATATGAGTCAAATTTATGTATATGATTTAAATAAAATGCAAATGAATTATAAAATGAGAATAAATGTAAATATAACTTATGAATCTAATTCAAATATTAATGGCTAAAATAGAAAATAGAAAATATAAATAGATGATAATGTTCAATATAAATATAAATATAAATATTATATATAAGGCAAACACATGAATATAACTTAAAAATTGATAGTTAAAATACAAATGGAAATGAATATAAAAATAAGTATAAAATGTAACTAAATCATATTGTACATAATTTAAATATTGATAATCAAAGTTAAAATGAAAATAAAAATAAGAACTAAGTGTTAGTGTATGTTGCAACCTAAAACTGGGAAATTGTAAACCTGGTATGACATATACCAGATATACATTTTCTGTTTGAATATAAGCAAGAATTTATTTATTTAAAATATACATACAACATAACTTTAAAATTGTAAATAAAGCATAAAAATAAGTTTAAGTATAAAACAAAAGTTATATAGAATAGAATGAAATCTAGGCCAAAGTATAAATAAAATAATAAAACAATAAACATACACAAGAACATCTTCCTGCAAGATACAAAATAAAATATCTTCATTTCAAAGTCAAATGAAATTAGTATGCAAAAAAAATATTTATATCAAGATTTTCTTCATTCGCAAGCCTTTGACCTGCAATATGTCAGCAAAACAAATAATAATTATGTAAACATCTTTAGAAACCCAAGTACTAAATGTTATCAACTCAGCCTACCTCCAAATATGAAACAAAGTAACACAAGTCATATAACTTACCTGCAAGTAAATACCTTTACATAAATATCTATAGACAGCAAATATTTTAATAAGTATGCAAATTAATTAAGATACAAAACAAATATGAACAAATGAATAGCTTCATGTACAAGCCATGTTGGCCTGCAAAATGATAAGTAACAAACCAATATCTTTATGCATAGTACAACACAATTATATACAAATATCTATGAGTAGCTAAACATAATAAGTATGTAAACCTATTTGGTAAACAAGGCATTAAATTACCAATCTTCTCAGCCAACTTTTGTCAATTCAAGATATTTATAAAATCTAATCAATCAAAGAAGCTGCTGACCAGTTAAAGCCTCCCCATCCTGTTCTTTTATTATATATGTATATATCTTGCTACTTCAAGTTCGTTGAGAAAAAAAAAGAGAAACCATAGGAAACTAAAGCAAGAAAAACAATAAGGTTCAAGTTTAAATTAAGAAAAAAAAGATATACCAGGCAGTTTCAACTACAGGTTTCAAAAGGGAAAACAAGAAATTATCCTCTGTTCTGCAGTAATTTGAAGGTGAGTAAACTAAATTTTTAAAAGTTTTAAGCTAATTTAAATAGTTCAAATTTATCTGATGAACTGATTTGTATATGCTTCAGTTTGCATATGTTGAGATGCACTGTGTTTTCTGTAAATTGGTACAGGGTTCATATTTGAATCATTAACTTAAAGATATTCTTATTTGATCATTGATAAACTTTGATTCCCTTAGCAAACAAGATGCAAACTTAAACTAAGATTTCTAAAGGGTGATTACAATCATTTCATCAAGTACTTCACTGTAATATTGATGTACAGGTAGGTTAAGTGATCATTGATAATATTCGAATGTTGCAAAATGTTGATTCAAGATTGTATATTGAATATATACTGCAAATCAAAGTTTTTACAACAGAAATCAAGATTTATAGATTGATATTTAAATAGCAGTTTGTAAATAGACAAAATTTGTATTTTTGCAAATTCCTAGTTATTGATTCAAATTAAATTGTTGGAATTTGTTTTGGAGATAATTCGAACATACAAGATGTTGAGAAAAATGTCAGATAATTTTTCTAATTCATGAATTAATCAAACGAACGAAAAATAGGGTTTTAGTTTAGGTGTTGCATGTTCACTGTAAAATTTTGATCTCGGCATCATAGTGAGATCTAGCTTCCTGAGCTTCAAGGAGGGAGTTGTTACTTGGCGTGGGTGGTGTGGCTTAGCCTCTGGCGATGTGGGATTGCAGGACTGGGTGGTTTTCGGTGAGGTGCCGGTGTTTCGAGTTCAAGTTTCAGGTGATATTTTGATTTTGACCCTATTTCGAATTTCTGGGTTTCGATTGTGGGTGAGGAGGGGAATCGTGGTTTGTGGGTGCTGACGAGGGCCGCTGGAGGTGCGGCGAACCACCGTGCACATGAATGATGGCGTTGGGGTGGGGGTGTCGTGTCGGTGATGAAGTGAAGGGGTCTGCCTCGAGTCGCGCACGAGTGAGAATGGGGGAAACTTCGGGTTCACGTTCGTGTGTCCTGTGCGTAAATTTGTTTTCCTGATGCTTACTTATTTCGTTAAAACATAAGATTTAATTTAATTATAAAACAATAAAAGAAGAAAACAAAATAAGAAGAAAAAGGAACAGAGGAAGAAGAAGAGGGATGCACGGGAAGTGACGCGGGAAAAATAAGTTGGAGCTCGGGTTGTCACTCGAGAAACCTGGGCATATGACTCGGCCCAGTACTTTATGAATTAGCTTACTGTACTTTAAGCTATTTGTTTATAAAGATGAAGTATAAATCAAATTGTGTTGACAAGCTTTTACTGTGAGACTTGATTTCAAATTTATTAAGAAGTTTTACAAAAACGTAAGAGGGTTAGTTAATTAAAATTTGAAAGTGAACTAAAATTTGTAATTAATTTATAATGATTATTAAATTATTAGTTAAGATTAAATAAAAATTTGTGATTAAAGATTTTAATAATAATCTTGTGTAAACCCATTTGTAATTAAAGAATTTAATTAATCATTGGAAGTTAATAACTTAACGAATCATAGTTAACTAATTAAATAATT
Organism: Allium cepa; assembly: GCA_030765085.1. Lineage (NCBI taxonomy): Eukaryota > Viridiplantae > Streptophyta > Magnoliopsida > Asparagales > Amaryllidaceae > Allium > Allium cepa. The sequence goes on along the minus strand of CM060941.1, from coordinate 1,042,006,493 downwards.
AATTAAGGATTAAAAACGATTTAAGTTAATTAATAATTAATGATCAATTAAGCAATTTGTAATAATTAAATGTGTAATTGAGTTTTATAAATCAATAATTAAGGTTATTGATTAAAAATTAAGAATTAATTAATTAATAAGTGGATAATTAATAAGTAATTAATAAATTGAAATAAGTTAATTAATTAGTAATTAACTAAGCAAGAATAAAATATAGTTTATTCTTAAGCAAGTATATAAGTTTAAATAAAATCAAACTAAATGTTGATATGAATCGATAATTCTATTTGATTGCCTCTGATATTTATTTATATCCTTTGATGTTCTGTGATATTCTGGATATATCTGTGAAGACTGTGTATGATTTATCTGTGTTGAATTGCTATGTGAATTCGATTGTTGAATTTAAACTGTTTAAGTTAATTAGACAACTTGGCCCTTAAAATGGCGTTTGGATTTCGATGAGACCGGGATTGGGTATCCAATTGATATTCCGAAATCCACATCGATCCAATTTAAACGTTAGGTCGTGAATTCTGAAATGAATATCGAGATGGTGTTTTCAGAATGCAAGGGTTATCGTCGTTGACTCTAAGGGTGATTCCAAAATGAGTGTGACGGGATAATGCCTTCGGTTTCGTTCGAACTCAGAATGAACTTGTATGGATTGAATGCTTTCAGCACATCGTCAGGCGGACGATGAGCATTCTAAGTGATATGTTCTTTAAAGGTAATCGTAGCCTCAAGCCTCATCAACCGGGAATGGCTAAAACAGGGGAGATGCAGCAAGGTTAGGCAGGTCATGCCCAAGCAGGACAAGATATTTCCCCTGTCTAGATGTCCCTTTTTATTTCGGCTGTGTGGGCGGTTTCTAGCTACAACCGTGGGGTTTATCTTGTTCGGGACTGTTCAGTAAGGAATGGTTCGGCCTTGTGTTATAGGGGGTCGGGAGTGATCCTCGGTACGGTGATCTAGGCCCCGTACTGTGACGGGCGGTACCCTAGTAGCCCTGCCGTTGTTGGAAATCCATTTTCCCTACGAGACCCTACGGTTTTGATTTGTATTACCCACTTTTGTGGCTAGTAGCTGGAATTTAATGAATGTAACAATTTCGGCTATTTTCTATTTACTTGAAAACCCTAGACACGATTATAATATCACTGGATTTCCTATAAAATGTTTTGGTTAGCGTAAGGTAAAAACTTACCCGTATTTATTTGTGGGAAGTCTTACGTGATACCTTTATTTTCAAATGTTTTTCAAAGTTAAACAACTTTAAACCGTTTACTCATACCAGACCCATGTCTGACCCGGAGTTTATATTTTGTTTTTCATAAACTCTTGGGTACTCAAATTTTTATGAGTAGCCAAGTGATAGGTTTTGGACTTTGATTTCTGGAGGAGCTTGGAGCAGGAGTTTCCAGACGTATGTAGCTATCTATCTAGTTCCGCTGTGTTAGTTGATGTGTACTATATCTCTGATGTATATAGTGATGGATGTATGTATGGCTGTCATATGTATTGATATTGTATAACTCTGATATATGTAAAACTATGTAATAGTCATGTGTTATATTATATTTTGTTCCGTTCCGCTGTGAGATTCCGATGTTGTTATTCTTTCTTTTCAATTTCTATCCCTTTCTTTCTCAATGATGATACGTCTTTCTGGTAGTAGAAGGGCGGGTCGTCACAATTTGGTTACACATGTTTGTAGATATATACATTAATATTTTATATATTGTTAAAAACATGTAATTTGAAACCAATTAATTAATGAGAATTTATTTTGGCTTAGTCATTACACCGTGTGAGTGCCTATACATATATGTGTGTGTGTGTATGTGTATGTATGTATATATGTATATATGTATGTATGTATGTATGTATATGCAAAACATTTATGTTCATTTTATATTGTTAACGCATGTAACTATGAAATAAAATTTCTTTAAATTTATTTTCATTAAATAATTTAATATTGAGATATTAATATATACTGGTGAATTGCAAATAATACAATATATATATAGTAGGCATAAATCCCAATATCTACCCATGTGTGTGTATCTTATCTGCCTATGTGTATATATCAACGCTGTAACGACTCGTATGTTCAACTATTTTAAATTATTAAATTTAATGTAATTATTAAATAAGGATGGTTAAAAATAAAAATTCGTTGATTTTAAATGTAAATTATTGGATATGAAATTGGATAATTATTTTTGAAATAAACTAATTTTGAAGTTTTGGCGATAACGAGATTGAAATGAAATTATATATATTAACTAGGTTTATAATCAAAAACTAAAGTTGAATAATAATTGTAAATTATTTAGATATAAATAAAATGATGTTGATAAATAAAATATATTTGGAAGTTAATATTGATTTATAGGATTATTAAATTATTTAAAAATTTAATATTATAGGTTATTAGAATAATTGAATTCTGAATTTAATATAATTAAAATTGATGTCAGAAGTTAATTTAATTTTTATTTAAACAACAATGAAGATTGTTAATATTTAAAATTGGATTTAAAAGTGAATAACTACAAATTCGAATTTTATATTATAATCCAGACGTTAAAAATAGCCTTTCGAAGCACAGTCTTGAAATTGATAACATTGAATCCGTAATAGTGTATTATTATCGGATTTAAAATTTTGTAGCGTTTGGAGTTATCGTCTGGTCGTACGGGATGAAAACGCATTGAAATTTATATCGAAAATTCAATATAATAATTAGGTCCAAAAGCTATCTCCTCTGCACGATCGAATTAAGCTCCGAAACATGTTCCATTGTGTTCAGAATAGGGGTAAAACATTATGAACGCCAGCGGCATGCTTCGTTTGGAGTTCGTCCGGAAAAATTGTGAATAATCAAGATAATATAAAAATAATATAGTTATATGGGTATATATACACAGTATCGCACAGTAAACTCTAACATTCTTTACAACCGCGCCTCCACATATTTTAATGGCCGCGAGTGATTAATTCTTCCCTCCCTATGATCTCCTCATCCATTGGATATTATCAAAATCTTTCTAAACGAATATTGTAGAGCTAAGCGAGATCTCTCCATCCAACGGTGGATTTTCGTTATCATCGTCGTTCGAGGGAGAATTTTGGCCATGTCCATTCATCTTCGGGTCACGGTTTTTGGCTGATAGATGGAGCCGAGTTCTTAAGGGCTATGGGTGATGGTGCATGGCGACATGGGCTTTCTACTGAAGGTCGCCAATCATGCTCGAGTTCGTTGTAGAGGGAGCGGGCATCGAAATTCGTACGTGGTTCATGGGTAGGTTGCATGCGTTTTACTGGGGAAGAAGGAAGCATAGTGCAGCCAGATCTTGCTTGAGATGAAACGAATGGCCAGGATTTGTTTGGTATAAAAATTAAAAATAAATTAGTAATTTAATTGTATATTAAATTGTATAAACTTGTGAATATCATATCTTGGTCATACAAGGTTGGAATTGGATGAAACAAGTGGCGTCAGAACGGTGGCAACCGGCACTACGTCTTGGAACTGATTTGGAGTTGTTTGGAGCTAGTTAAAATTTTAGGTTAAATCGAATGTCGTTCGATTTGATTTAAAAATTAAAAACTCAAGATGAGTGTTTTTTAACGCTCACAACATACTAGAATATTTTTGTGCTAGTTAAACTGGTGTTATAAAGTGATATAAATTTTATTGGTTGTTGTTTGATAAATTTAATTGTCATTTAGATTGTCATTGATTAATTGTTAAAATTAAAATTGACAGTCCAATTGAAATTGGAGTTTAACTGCCAGTAAATTACCGGATATTGACAGCGATGAAATTTCTCATAATTATATTGTCTGTTTGTATGTTTGATTATGACGTATGCAAATTGATTGATATTTGGATGTTTGGATGCTATATATATATATATATATCATGTTATCACCTTGTATATTATTTACAGTGTATAAAACTATAAATTGAATTATTTCAAATAAATTAAGAAATAATATACCTATGACATTGAGATAGGGATTGAAATAATATATATCCATCACTGAAATTAAATTGAAACAATAGATCACTTGATCATAGGATAGAAAATTATATATGGGCAATGAATTGGTTAAATTGAATGTTTTAAAATTTTTGATTGAAATTATTTAAATGGTTTGATTTAAAAGAAATAAAAATCAAATTTACAGAAATCAAATTATTTTTAAACTTGAGCTCTGAATGTTGAAATTTATATTTGGTAATCGAAATTGGTTAAATAATCGAAGTTGAGATTTTGAAGTTATAATCGAAATATAATTTAAAATTTTGGAACTCGATTTGTTTTTAAAAGATTAAACTTTTATCCAAGCTTGAATATTACTAAGTAAAAATGATATAAAATGTCATTTTGAAATTGAGCTCGGAATTGACTTATGTTTGAAGGTTGGGATTATAAACTGAATATTGAAGGATAATTTGATATAAATGTTTTTAACTAATATTTGAAAATAGAGCTCGAAATCGATATAAATTGAAATTGAAATTGAATTAATTGGTTTGAAAGTGGAATTGAGTTAATTTGAAATTGAAGTTGAAATTGATTTGAATTGAAATCGAAATTGAATCGATTGAATGGAAATTGGAATTGATTGAGTTGGAAAATTGGAATTGAATCTGTTTGACTTTGAAACTATTTTCAAATTAATTATTTAATATAAAACTATTTAAAAGCTGTCTACTTAAATGTACAAAGTATTTTGGTTTTCCAAATTATTTTACTATATAAACATTTTAATACTTAACTATTTTATATTAAACTATTTTAACCATTTAAATTATTTTAACTATTTAAACCATTTTCACTATTTTTAATTATTTTAATTATTTATACTATTTTAAAAATATTTAAACTATTTTTAAAAATTCAAACTGGTAGGAAGGGGGAAATGTTTACACTAAAATCTTGGGTTTAAATACGAATGGGTTAAACTGAAGTTGTAGCCTAAATTGAAATTCGAAACGATTTTGGAATCGAAATCGAGATGTTAAGTCGTAAATGATTTTGAACCAAAATAGCATATTTTTGAGTAAGAATGATGATTTCTAAATGGATTTAATTTTGAAGCGAAGATGATATTTTAATATCATGTATAAACTGTTTTCGAAATATAAAGTACCAACCGGTGTGTAAAACGATGTTATGTTGTTAAATAGAGAGGACGCGGATATAGGCATGCTCTCTGTCGATGATGGAACCACTTTGACAACTGTGTATGTGGAGTGATGATCCAGAATGAAATGGTTGGATTTGGCGTCGTTTGTTGGATTTGAAGAAAGAGAACGATGAAGGATTAGCCTAGCACTTGTGCCAATTTGAAATGACTAAAACAATAGCCGTACCGGCCAAGTGGGTTAGCTACCCCGAGCGGACGCACTTCTTCGACATACCATCATTTAAATTTTGATTGATTGGTGTGCACCCTTCGAATTATGGGAGTGTTGGATGCGGTGGACGATCATAGCTACGATGCGTTACCACCAACCAGGAAGGGTAAACCAGTACTATCCTACCTTGGGCATTGCCTCACATGCCTTGTCATACTTTTATCCCTAAACAAAACTCCTATGATTTTGGTTTAGCGTTTTTGTATCACGGCACATCCCTATCCATCGACCGTTTAACTGGTGTTTTATATGCAAACTATACGACAATGCTTAAAAACGAATTAAGGGAGATTAATGCAAAGCCTTAATGCTAAGTGTAACAGTCCGCATTTTTTACGATTGTATATTTAAATGTTTTATTTAAATATAGCATTGTTAATCAGATTAAAGTCCGAAATGTCACTTTTTGCAAACAGTCGAATCAAGACCCGAGACCCCTTCCATTGCGTCCAAAATGGCGTTTACGACCTTTTTGAGTATAAACATCAATATGTTTAGAGTTGAGTATAATTTTGGTATTTTCATTTAGGGCTTTGGGTTTGGGTTTCAGCCCACTAACCTAAAAAATAACCTAACTCCACTCCTCTTCATTCATTTCACTCCTCATATCCTAACACTCTCAAGTTAAGGTAAAAATGGGGAAAAGAAGAGGAAATTAAAATTCCTAAGCCCTAATTCTCTTAGGAATTATCAGCTTCAAGTTAGAAATCAACGAGAAGCTTAGGTAAGCATCCTCTTCATCTTTTCCATCTCAATCCCTCTTTAGTTTTCAGTAATTCCTATAACCTAACTTAGGAAAAACTTTACCTTTGATAATAGATTGAAGATTCTAGAGGTGTTGTGGAATAGAGATCAATCTTTGCTTGTTCTAGAGCCTCTCATTTGTTGTTTTGGGGGTTAAAAGGTGAGTTTTTGAATTCACGTCTATGTCTATAACTTTGATAGTTGTTGGGTAGTAATTCCTAACATCTATTCCTTGTCCATTTTTCTTTGAATTGAATTGGTTTGATTAATGTTCCAATTTGGGTGTTTTGAAGTCAAAAGTCTTTAAAATTATATCTTTGATGTTTGAACATGTTTTTGGGATGCGTCGAAGAGCCTATAAGGCTGGGTTGTCGCTTGGCATAAATCCCTAGCCTCTGTTGCTCGTTCGATCACGTTCGGTTAGGTTTTTGTTTTGCCCTTCTTGGGGCTAAGCTGGAAATACTACATTTGACAGTTCAGTCGACTGAACTGTAAGGTCAGTCGACAGAACCTGGAACCAGAAAAATTCTAGTGCCAGTATCAGTCGACCGACCACAGAGTTCAGTCAATTGAACCTGGAAATCGAAAGTTTCTGGGTTTTGTATCAGTCGACTGACCTCTGTGTTCAGTCGACTGAACCTACTGTCTCAGCCAAATTGGCTTTTTTGTTGTGGATTTCCAATTTTTAATCAATTCTAGTGGATCCAATTAGTTTTTATCACTTTTGTTGACATTGATAATTTCTTTTTTGGGATTTTAGGGAATATCCATTTTGATGGATTCGGTATCGATTTCTATGGATTTGATTCATGTCTTCGTATGTGAATTTTTGGTTATTGATTGTTTTTACAATCATTTATGTGACTTGTCACTTTGAAATACAAAAGGTTTCTATACTAGTAGTAAATATTAAAAACCTTTCACAAAGATGATTTCAACTCTATTTTAAAACAAAGCTCATTTATAAAACTGTTTTCCAATCTATTAGCATATACAAACCTTTTCCTCATTCGCTCGAGAAATCCAAATTAAACGACTTAGCAAAACAAGTGGTATGAAATGCTTGCATTTACTTTGTAAGTTAATTCTTAGACTCGTTCGATTGAAACTCTTGCGAAAATTTTCGAGTAGGAATCTACAATTTGTTCGTAAATATTTAAGTTAAGCCGGTGGTTATGGGACATGAAGCTAAACTCATTTATTTATTAGCTTAATGTAATTTACACTTATCGATCAATGATGATCATTTTGTGATTTAGACTAGCGATGCACGATGTCTCTTTGTTTGTGTAGGGGACTAAACCCCGTTTGTGGAGTTTCGACTCAAAATTGATGGAGTAGCGACCCATGGTCTTCGGGCCGTTTGTGGAGCCTCGGCTCAAAATTGATGGTTAGCGACCATGTAATAGCTTCTGTTTGTGATGCACGTGTTGGTGATTTTCAAGCTCCCGTTTGTGATATGCCGCCCCCTTTGTGTTTTTTTGGATTTCTAATTGATGATTTCTAGAATGTTTCACCAATTTTTGTGATTTACATTGATAAGTTTTATCAATATTTATGGTTTGGTGAATATGTTAAAGAATATGACATTCTTTTTGGTGTTTGAGTATATACGAGATATTATATGATTTTTGTGTTATCTAATTGTCATAGTATGGCATTATTGTTATCATACGTTTTTGGCATGCCTTGTATCCTATCTCATTTTATATGATATTTATAGTTAGACTGATCTGTTTATTATTTACTTCTTAAATAATACTCGGGTCAGATCGAGGTGTCACAGGTGACTTAACTTCTTAGCGGGGACTACCTTCTGACTTTTGGCTAACTACATAGTTTAATTGTTTTTGTTTTATACATTCGAGATAGAGACTCCTTGATGTATACATATTCTTTTGTCTAGCAATTGTACCTATTCTTTTGTGATGTAGTGGATCTTGTATGACCATTACTATGATGTACACTATTATGTGATATATTCATATTTGTTTCTGCCTTCGTGATATGAAAATCTATGATTGAATTGTGCTATGCTTATTTCTATATTTGTTTCCATAGTCCACATAGCCACTGTGTAGTAGCTTTGAGTTTGTCCTTAATATGTCAGATTTCCTCTTAAAATGAAATGCTTGCTATACTATCTGACATATCGGTACTCGCACAAAGCAATTACACGGATGGTCGCTCCTCAACAGCCTTATTCTTCGTGCTAGTCGACGACATTACCTCATACTGTCCTTAGCTAGTGTGAGTATAGAGGTGGGGCGTCAGAGCTTGGTATCAGAGCAAAACTTTGGAACAATATAGAATATTATAGCAAGTATCATTGTCCTAAGTCTCTCTTAGGAATCATGCCATAGGATTTAATTCGAGTCATTGGACCCGTTCTATCCTATTTTCTTTTATGATGCCTTGTTTATCATGATTGTTTAATATTCATTACGAGAATTACCTTTTTCTTCTTCTTTCTTTCTTAAAGCAGAGAAATGGTTAGACCAGGCCATCCCAGCGCCGGTCAATCTAGTGCTACTCCTCAGGATGGAGTATTTATCCAACAGCTCTTGGATCTTGTAAAGAATGCTCATGCTGTCGGACCTATTCCAGAACCTAATCACCCTAAATCTGGGTTTGCACGCTTGTGCAGTGATTATACCAATTTGGGAGGAAAGCCATTCAAGGGTTCCGAAAGCGTCATAGAAGTCCAAGCTTGGCTTAGAACATGCGATTGCATCTTTTCTCGCATGAATCTTATTAATCTACATTGTGTCCAAGTGGCTTCTAATATGCTCCAAGAGAGAGCATTAGATTGGTATGAGCTTCTGATTTCAGATATTATTGAAGCGGATCTTACTTGGGAGCAATCTAGGGAAAGATTTGAATTGAAGTTTGTGTCGGAAGCTGAAAAGGTAACTTTAGCTCGGCGTTTTATTGACCTTGTTCAAATGAATCTTCCATGACAGATTATATCGCATATTTTGAATCTTTTTCAAAGTATGGGGTCGAGTATATTAATACCCCATTGAAGAAAAATCAGAGGTTTATTTATGGGTTGAATAAAAACCTCAAAAATCCATTACTACTAAAATTAGAAGTTTCTTTCGACCAGCTTGTTGATATCGCTCTTCGACTTGAAGATGCCGATAAAGAAAGTGATGTTGAAGTTATGGGTGTTAAACAGAATTTCAACAACAACAAGAATATGCCTATTAAATTCAACCCTAATTCCAACAAGAAAGGGAAACAAGCAACTTTAGTCACATAGATGCCTACCTTTAGTCGTTGGCAATGCTACAATTGTGGCTCTAAGGACCATTATGCAAATAAGTGTCCGAAGCCCCTTACTTGTCGTTATTGCAAAAGTTTGGATCATTGTATATCTGCATGTCCCAAACTTCAAAGCAAGAACGAGGGAAATCTAAATGTTGTGCAATCCCCTAGTAACACTTCTCATGGTCAAGGTATTTCTTATTTTATCCTTGATGGCATTACTATGTTTCGTGATCATCCCATTCGAGTTCTTATTTATACGGATGTATCCCATTCTTTTATATCAAAAGAGATTGTTGATACTTTTTCTTTGAATGTTATGGGATTGATGACTTCTTTGAGAATTGTGAATCCCGTTGGTGGATCCACAACACTTAGTTTACTTTGTGAAGATGTCGAGATTATTTTATGTGATTATGCGCTCTGAGCCGATTTGCATGTAATGCGTTATTTAGGTTTCGGAATGATTTTGGGAATGGATTGGCTTAATCGTTATGAAGCCCATATCCTATGTCCTGAGAGGACTATTCATCTTCGACATTCTCAATCTGTTAAGCAGATTTCTATTATTCTTAAAGATTCGGATTCCAATTTGGATTCCTTTGACATCGTTTCGTACTCGTTATGAATCTTATGAATGGTTTGTTATGCCATTTGGTTTAACGAATGCTCTAGCTTATTTCGTTGACCTTATGAATCGAGTTTTCAAAGACTTCCTCGATCGATTTGTTCCCATCTTTATAGATGATATTCTTGTCTATTCTAAAACTGAGGAAGAGCATGAAAAGCATCTTCGGATTGTGTTGGAAACTCTTAGGAACAATCAATTGAAAGCAAAATTTTCTAAGTGCTACTTTTGGCAGTCCTATGTGAAATTTCTCGGACATTTTATTTCTAAATCCGGGATTTCCGTGGATCCTTCAAAGATTGAAGCAATTCAAAAGTGGAAGAGACCGGAGAATGTGATGGAAATTCATAGCTTTCTTGGATTGGCAGGTTATTACCTTCGGTTCATAAAAGACTTTTCAAAAATTCCCGTGCCACTTACTAGTTTAACAAAGAAGGGAGTTAAGTACATTTGATCATACGAATGTGAAGCTTCTTTTCAAAGGTTAAAAGAACTCCTTTTCGATGCTCCTATTCTTGTGATTCCCAAAGGGAACCAAGACTCTATTGTTTATACTGATGCTAGTCGTGTTGGTTTGGGAGCCGTTCTCATGCAAAGGGAACGTGTTATTGCTTATGCTTTTAGGCAATTAAAGCCCGCCGAGACAAGATATTCCACTCATGATTTAGAGCTCGCGGCTATTGTTTTCGCCCTTAGAATTTTACGTCATTATCATTTGGGAGAGAAATTTGTTCCCTATACCGATCATAAATCTTTGAAGTATTTATTTTCTCAAAAGGAACTTAATTAGCGTCAACAACGTTGGCTCGAGTTCCTTACATCTTATGATCTTGATATTCTTTATATCCCGGAAAGGGAAATCGTGTTGCGATGCCCTTAGTCGTAAGTAACAAGTGGTTGTTTCTATGATGTTATCTGAATGGAATTATCTCGAGATTTTGTCCACTTATGAGATTCGAGATCGTGAATCCGATTCATTTCATCTCTTGTGTTATGTAGCCTTGAGGCTCATCCTTCTCTTTTAGACCGCATTTTGAGCTCAAAAGCATGATCCCGGATTGGCTCATCTTTTCCAAAATTGTCGGGATAGTAATTTAATGGTTTGAAAGACTTTGAAATTGATGTTCGTGGCGGCATTCGAAAATTTGGTAGATTTATCGTGCCAAATATTAATGATCTTCGTAAAGACATTTTAGAAGATTCTCATCGTTCTAAATTTACCATTCATCCCGGTAGTAGTAAAATGTACACGGATATGAAGGGACTTTATTATTGGGATGGAATGAAATCTAATATTGCTAACTTCATTAAGCGTTGCATGACTTGCCAACTCGTTAAGGCCGAGCATCAAAGGCACGATGGGTTATTGCAACCTTTGGACATTCCTATTTGGAAGTGTGATCAAGTCTCTGTAGACTTTATTGACGGTCTTCCCCATTCTCGTTTGGGTCATGACAGTTTATGGGTGATTGTAGATAGGCTTACAAGTCCGCACATTTTATTTCCGTTCAGTTCGATCGGACCGTACCTCTTTTAGCCTAACTTTATGTTAAAGAAATTGTTAAATTGCATGGAGTTCATACTTCTATTGTTAGTGATCGTGATCCATTGTTTACTAGTGGATTTTGGAAGAGTCTTCAAAAAGCTTTGGGAACGAAGCTAAATTTTAGCATCACTTATCATCTTCAGTCCGATGGACAAACGAGCGTGTGAATCAAACTCTTGAAGATCTTCTTCGAGCATGTATTCTTGATTTTGGTGGAAGTTGAGAAGATCATATTCCTCTTGTTGAGTTTTCCTATAATAATAGCTTCCAATCTAGTATTGGTACAGCACCTTTCGAGGCACTCTATGGAAGGCCATGCCGATCTCCTTCCTATTGGCTTGAGACCAGTGAGAAGTTGGTTTTAGATCCAGATTTTATTCGCAATTCCACAGAAAAGATTGACCTTATTCGTCATAGGATGAAAGAAGCTCAAAGTAGACAAAAATCCTATGCCGATAACCGAAGAAGGAAACTAGAATTTTCTGTGAAAGATTCTGTGTTTATCCGTGTTTCACCTATGAAGGGTGTTGTGCATTTCAGTCGATCGGAAAAATTAGCGCCTCGATATATTGGTCCATTTTCCATTACCGAACGTATTGGTTTCGTGGCTTATCGCCTTTTATTACTGGCACAATTTTCTGCTATTCATGATGTGTTTCACATTTCTCAACTACGGAAATGCCTTAGAGATTCCGATTCTATTCTTGAGCCCGGTGTTGTTGAAGAAATTGAAGTGTCGCCTAATTTGACTTATGAGCAATATCCTATTCGTATCTTTGCTACGGAGGTTAAACATCTTTGTAATAAAGATGTTTCTCGTGTGAAAGTTCAACGGTCCTCAAATCCTAAGGATTTCTCTTGGGAATCCAAAGAATTCATCGAGCGAATGCATCCGGACTTACACTCTCGTGCTCCTTAAAGGCGAACTTCTTATTTCAATTTTTCTTTTGTGTTGGCATGCTTTTATGGTTGTTACTCTTTGATTTCTTCTTAAGAATTGCGAGGACGCAATTTCTTTAAGGAGGCGAGTCTGTAACAACCTGCATATTTTACGATTGTATATTTAAATGTTTTATTTAAATATAGCATCGTTAGTCGGATTTAAATCCTAAAAGTTACTTTTTGCAAATAGTTGAATCATGACTCAAGACCCCTTCCATTGAGTCCAAATTGGCATTTATGACCTTTTTGAGTATAAACTTCGATATGTTTGGAGTTGAGTAGAATTTTGGTGTTTTCATTTATGGCTTTGGGTTTGGTTTCATCCCACTAACCTAACAAATAACCCAACTCCACTCCTTTTCATTCATTTCACTCCTTATATCGTAACACTCTCAAGATAAGGTAAAAATGGGGGAAAGAAGAGGAAATTAAAATTCCTAAGCCCTAATTCTCTTAGGAATTATCAACTTCAAGCTAGAAATCAAGGAGAAGCTTAGGTAAGCATCCTCTTCATCTTCTCCATCCCAATCCCTCATCAATTTTCAGTAATTCCTATAACCTAACTTAGGAAAAACTTTATCTTTGATAATGGATTAAAGATTCTAGAGGTGTTCTGGAAGAGAGATCGATCTTTGCTTGTTCTAGATCCTCTCATTTGTTGTTTTGGGGTTAAAGGTGAGTTTTTGAACTCACATCTATGTCTATATCTTTGATAGTTGTTGGGTAGTAATTCCTAACATCAATTTCTTGTCCATTTGCCTTTGAATTGAATTGGATTGATTAATGTCCCAATTTTGGTGTTTTGAAGTCAAAAATATTTAAAATCCTATCTTTGATGTTTGAACGTGTTTTTGGGATGTGTCGAAGAGCCTATAAGGGTGGGTTGTCCCTTGGCATAAATCCCTAATCTCCGTTGCTCGTTCGATCACGGTCGGTTAGGATTTTGTTTTGCCCTTCCTAGGGTAAGGCTGGAAATAATGCATTTGACAGTTCAATCGACTGAACTCTAAGGTCAGTCGACTGAACCTGGAACCAGAAAAATTCTAGTGCTAGTATCATTCGGTTGACCACAGAGTTCAGTCAACTGAACCTGTAAACCGAAAGTTTATGGGTCTGTATCAGTCGACCGACCTCTGTATTCAATCGACCGAACCTGCTATCCTAGCCAAATTGCCTTTTTTGGTGTGGATTTTCAATTTTTAATCGATTCTAGTGGATCTGATTAGTTGTTATCACTTTTGTTGACTTTGATAATTTCTTTTTCGAGATTTTTGGGAATATCCATTTTGATGGATTCGATATCGATTTCTATGGATTTGATTCACGTCTTCATATGTGAATTTTTGGTGATTGGTTGTTTTTACAATCATTTATGTGATTTGTCACTTGGAAATACAAAAGGTTTCTATACTAGTAGTAAATATTCAAACCCTTTCACAAAGATGATTTCAACTCTATTTTAAAACAAAGCTCGTTTATAAAATTGTTTTCTAATCTATTAGTATAAACAAGCCTTTTTCTCATTCGCTCGAGAAATCCAAATTAAACGACTTAGCAAAGCAAGTGGTATGAAATGCCTGCATTTACTTTTCAGCTAATTCTTAGACTCGTTCGACTGAAACTCTTGTGATGATTTTCGAGTGAGAATCTACAATTTGTTCGTAAATATTTAAGTTAGGCCAGTGGTTATGGGACATGAAGCTAAACTCATTTATTTACTAGCTTAGTGTAATTTACATTTATCGATCAATGATGATCGTTTTGTGATTTAGACTAGCGATGCGCGATGTCTCTTTGTTTGTGTAGGGGACTAAACCCTGTTTGTGGAGTTTCGAATCAAAATTAGTGGGGCAGCAACCCATGGTCTTCGAGCCGTTTGTGGAGCCTCGGCTCAAAATTGATGGTTAGCGACCATGGAATAGTGTTTCGTTTGTGATGCACGTGTTGGTGAGTTTTCATGCTCCCGTTTGTGATAGGCCTCTCCCTTTGTGTTTTTATGGATTTCTAATTGATGATTTCTAGATTTTGTGTTTCACCAATTTTTGTGATTTACATTGATAAGTTTTATCAATATTTTTGGTTTGGTGAATATGTTAAAGAATATGACGTTCATTTTGGCGTTTGAGTATATACGAGATATTGTATGATATTTTTGTTATCTAATGTATACTTGTCATATTACGGCATTATTGTTATCATACGTTTTTGGCACATCTCGCATCCTATCTCATTTTATATGATATTTATAGGTAGACTGATCCATTTATTATTTTCTTCTTAAATAATACTCAGGTCAGACCGAGGTGTTACAGGTGCTTCTACTTGACTTCTTAGCGGGGACTAGCTTCTGACTTTTGGCTAACTGCTTAGTTTAGTAGTTTTTGTTTTATACATTCGAGATAGAGACTCCTTGATGTATACATATTCTTTTGTCTAGCACTTGTACCTATTCTTTTGTGATGTAGTGGATCATGTATGACCATTATTATAATGTACACTATTATGTGATATATTCATATTTTTTTCCGCCTTCATGATATGAATATCTGTGACTGATTTGTGCTATATTTATTTCTATATTTGTTTCCTAAGTCCATATGGCCACTATGTAGTAGCTTAGAGTTCGTACTTGATATGTTGGATTTCCTCTTAAATGAAATGCTTGTTATACTATCTGACATATTGGTACTCGCACAAAGCAATTAGACGGATGTTCGCTCCTCAACAGCCTTGTTCTTCGTGCCAATCGACGGTATTACCCCGTAGTGTCCTTGGCTAGTGTGAGTATAGAGGTGGGGAGCCATAGCTTGGTATCAGAGCAAACTTCGAAACAATATAGAATATTATAGCAAGGATCATTGTCCTAAGTCTCTCTTAGGAATCGTGCCTTAGGATTTAATTCGAGTCGTTGGACCTGTTCTATCCTATTATCTTTTATGATGCCTTGTTTTATCAATCATGATTGTTTGATATTTATTTTGAGAATAACCTTTTTCTTCTTCTTTCTTTCTTTCTTAAAGAAGAGAAATGGTTAGACCAAGTCGTCCCAGTGTCGGTCAATCCAGTGCTACTCCTCGGGATGGAGTATTTATGTTTGTCCAACAGCTCTTGGATCTTGTAAAGAATGCTCAATCTGTCGTATCCATTCCAGAGCCTACTCACCCAAAATCTAGGTTTGCACGCTTGTTCGGTGATTATACCAATTTTTTTAAGAGGGCAAGGCTAGTTAACCCATATAGAGATTCCTTCAAAACACGGATGAGATGGAGGTGCGTGAGGCAGGAAATTCATGATACATGAAGCAGACAAAGGTGAAAATCCCTGAAGAATATAGGTCCTAGTAGAGTATAGGTCATCGATGAGCACTATAGGATTTCCCCAACTGATACGATGATCATGATGTAGCGAGGCTATGGATTCTTATGTGGTGTTGAGCAATAGATACTAGTAGGGATAGTATTGAAGTCCATTAGTAGACGATGTGGTATATATTTATACACACATACATACATATATATATATATATATATATATATATATATATACACACGGACGGTAGGTGGGAACGGTTCGTGTGCAGTGATGGAGTTGTATCGACTAATAATAAAATCTAGCATAAGAAGAAATGGTGAATAATCGGTATAAGCTAGTGTTATATATAAGATGTATAATTTACCAGTTATCAAAATGTTGTTCTGACCGCCTTAACATTACAACCCATAGGATTTAAAAGGGCTAGCACTGGTATTGTTCGATGCAGTTGTCTGGCAAATGCACTTGACGTTTGAGATGTTAATTCTTGGTCGGTGATTATAATGATCTATTATATCTACTTAATTTCTCTTTGAGTTATTACTTTTAGTGCTCTGATATAATTTCTCATTTGTAGGATAGAAAACCGACAATTTGTACTTTTAATGGACCTAGGTTTTTGGGTTTGCGAAAAATCTGGATCCACTGGAGGGCGGGTTGTTACATTTGGTATCGGAGTATAGGTTAGTCGATTCCTAAAGGACAAGGAAATGTAGAGTGGACGTATTTGTATTTTGTCTATAAACATAAATGAAGTATATGCTAAAATTCTTAGAATTCCTTCTATAGAGTAGTTACATATGGAGTATCCCTAAACTAGATGATACATGACTCCCTATTTGGGCCTTAATAGCCCAACGATTGTTGATCCTCATTTTGATTGTAGATTGATGATGTATAATAGGTCTAGATAAAGGGAAAATAAGGACCCATATGTTATAGACAGTGGAAGAAGGAGAAGCTTTTGAAGAAAAGTGTGAAATGGTTGCTCTGAATTAATGATTGGATTTTTGGATTTGGAAAGAAGGATGTCTTAAGAGAATGGTTATAATTCCACTTTGAGTCCAACCCAATAATCAGGAATTTTTGAAAAATGAGAAAAATTATAAATTGTATACTTTAACAGGACATTTAATGGAAAAGTGGATAAACATTGGATTTTTAAAAAATAAGTAACATAATAGTTTTGTAGGAAATTTCCTTTTGAAAAGAGTGATAAAACAATATAGCTCGTGAATCATTTTATGCAATGAAAGTTTTTAGGATATTAAATAGTTTTACGGGTGGACAGTATGAGTGGTATATAAATAGGAATAAGGTGAATGGTATAGAAAAGAAGACTTAGGGTCTTTAAAAAAATTAAACTGCAAGTGGCTGCACTGCGATAGTTTTATTAAAAAAGATGGTAAATTAAGGGAAAAACAAATGGAATTAGTGTAATTTGGGTTGAAAAATTTACTAATACTAAATTAGGAAGTATAAATGAAAGGGAGGTTTGACTTATTGTAATTAGGTCGGGATATGACATATTTATTTCATCGAAATGAAAAGAAATAACAAAATAAGTTTCTATGAATTAACCGAGTTACAAATAAAGGTGTTTCATTTAAAATAATAAGGAATGTAAATGCAAAGGAAGAGATGTACAAAATATCAAAAATTCTGTATTTTGTACAGTCTATTTAAGTAAAGAAATAAAATAAAATTCCTTATAATTTCACACAAAACACGAATCCTCTGTTAAGTGTTTCATACAGAATTATAGCATTAACAATTCCTCTTAGAGGAAAAGTAGCTCCAATGTATTAAAATATATGATCCTTAAGTATAATAAAAGTGTAGTAATTAGAAGTAGTGTCACTAGATTATGTTAAAAAACAATGCTAGTAATCTAAATTGAAAATAGGAAATAAAATGACGAACAAAGGAAAATGGACATTTTCCATTATTATATGCATTTAATTTAAGTATAGCTTAAAAGTCCCCTTTTTCTTATAGCAAAGACTTTGCCCAATATTGGATGATTGGGAGGGTAGGAGATGTAAGGAAAATAATAGGATGATAATTGTCCTCATTTACTCTAGTTTTTATAAATTAAAAGCTATGGAAGATGTTTTAGAAACATTGTAAATTATATTTGTGAAAGGAATAGTTTGGTGAAAATAAATAAGTTTTTAAAAGACAAACTTAATCAATGGACTAGAAGTCCCAAATTTTTAATAAGAGTGAGAATGTTCTTTAAAAGAAAATGTTGATTTGATTTTAAACTTAGAATTATTAACATTCCCTTTTAAGTTTAGTGAATAAGTTAAATTCAAAAATCTTAATATGTAAGTTTAGAAAATAGTTAAAACACCAGGTAATTTTTTTTGAGTTTAATAGAAGTTTCTAAGTAGCACTTTTAAATGCAAGAGTTTGGGATTAATTATTTCAAGAAGTTTTGAAGTTTTAGTTTTTGAAAAAAAATTGTGATAAAGACCGAACTAGAATTTTAATATGGAGTAAATAGGAATTAGTGCCAAGTTAAGATGGGGAAAAAAGTAAGGCTATGAAGCAGATAATAATGACTACTTTTGCTATAGTAAGAAGAAGTCCCTATAGAGTGTAAGGACACTAGAAAAAACTAGAAAAGAGCATAGGAATGTTATTTTGATATGTTTGTAAACAATAAAGAAATATTAAAGTACATCTCTATAAGTTTAGGATATGCTTGTAGGAGGCTTATGGGTAAAGAAAATATCAAGGATTGAGAACACTATCAAAGGAATGGGATTAAGAGGAGATAGTAACAGATGGTAATGAGATGAAAAGCACACATGGAGGATAATGGTAGACTTAAACCGGGGAAACAAGATAGGGATTGGAAGGTTATTTCCCCAAGCTTAGTTTTCATTTAATATAAAGATTTCATAGGTTGTATTTCTTATCTACTACTGTAAGAAAAGATATAGTTATTCCATAATTGTGTACGGAATAAAGAGATGAATAGATCTTATTTATCATAAGTAATAAAGGAGTGATAAGATATGAAGGTTGTTATAGAGGGATGGCCTGCTAGAAAGGTCCGTTCTAGTAGTAGTTAGTGGTGTTGTGTTTTTCCTTCCGGTGTTAGTTTTTCTTTTCGTGGTTTGCAAGCATTAGTTCTTCCTATGAATTGTATACGTTCAGGGAAATGTCGTTCTTACGTGTTTCTAGGTGGACCGCTATAATTTGGGCAAGCGATAAAAAAGGAATTTCAGAGAAAGCCACTTAATTAATGTGAGGGAAAAGAAAATAGCTGAAATTGGAAGTTAAGTAATAAATTAAGAAAATTAATTTAACTAACTACTAAATAAGAGCAATGAAAATGTAGATTCTAAAAAGAATTGAAACTTTTCGAAAAGTAAATTTCGACAAGTGAAGGACAGTGGAGGAATGTTCAGTAGCTACGGGTCAATGTCTGTAACACCCGCTTTTTAAATAATTAAAGAACCAAAATAAATATAATCAATAAAAATGAGCGTTTTTGGAATTGTCGGATTATGGCCTCAAAACTTATACTATTGTGTTCGTGGTGATTTTCTGATTAATTTATGTATATAATATGCCTCGAACGGAGTTCGTATGAAAAATGTAATAGCCCATAATTTTGTAAGTATTTTTAATTTAATTTTATTTGAAAACTTTGACTTTTAAATCTTTTAAAAATTGAATTTTAGAATGTTCCAAAGTAAGTTTGGAATTTATTTGTAATTTATTTTCCAAATATAATAAAATAAACATTTTCTGAAATTTTTATACTTTGGTCAACAGAAAGTCAAAGTTTGACCACAGTTGAAAATTTTAAATTTGAATTTTCAAATTCTAATCTTTTTCTTTGAAACTGCATTTTATTTTAATATTGGTTCTGTTTTCGTTTCGAAAAATTCTGATTTATTCTTTTTAAATTAGATAAAATCCAGTGTTTTACACGCAATGATTTTCTATATTTTATTTTCCATTTTTCCTATGTTTATTTCTCTAATTTTATTTCCTATTTTAATTTGTACAAACTTTGATTATATTTATTTGATTTTTGATTGGTTTTATTTTTAATAATAGCTTAGAAATTTCAAGAGACATTGGTTACTCGTTCTTGTTCTCTGCCTTTTCCTCTTCCCTTGCCTTTTCATTTTCTTTTTTGTTCTAACCGACCACTTTATGGCCCAAAGCCGTGCATTTTGTAAACCATAACCGCCATATCATTTTACAAATTGCGTACAAAGTTTCTCATCTCCTCATTTTATTCATTTGAGAAAAAAAATACAAGATCCAAAGTCATGACTTCTCCTTCTTCCTTCTTTCCATTTTCTTTTGTTTTTCTACAAGCTATGCTCGGCCACACCTCTCCTAGCCAACCTCACCACCACTCCACCACCACCAGGTCGACCACCACCACCACCTCCATCACCCCATACCATAGCCGTGATCACCATAGGTCAAAACCCCATCACCACTCCATGATTTAAGCCTAGCCGAGCCACATATGCACCACTTCTCCTAATTGCCTTGGCCACCACCCACACCATCACATGTCGTGACCATCCCCTACCTCTTGCCATGCCTTATAACCTGACTTAACCAAATCTTATCAAAGGCCGAGCCACTTGAAATCATGGCCGAACCAAAAGGACCCAAACCCCTTGCCTCTTTTGCCTTCCTAGTGTTGTAAATTCCACCTCTTCAATTTCCAAGCCATAGTCGTGCATTCTTGCTCCTTTAGCCAAGCCTACATGTCTTAGAAATCATCTTGGTCGAGCATACATTATGTGGTCTAGACCATTGAGACATAGCCGAGCCCATTTGTGGGTTAGAGCAAAGGTTGTGCCACTTTTATCTCATATTTTCCATTGTTTTAATTTCTATTCTTTTGTATTGAAATATTCTTATATATGTTGTATTTATTTGCATATAAGATTTGGATATGACTCTTAATGCACTCAAAAATATAGTCTGCTTTGTTATGCCTTTTCATGCTTTGCAGAGTTCAGATTGTGTTTTGAATTTGTTTTCTAGCTTTTAAAAGGTGAGTTTATCACTCTCGACATACTTACTTTTATAATTGTGAAATGATGACAAGTGAATATGTAATGACTGATATGTTATATTCATATATGCCTGTGATATGTTTATATGATGTTAAATGCTATTTATATATCCGTTACATCATCTGTTATGATGTTGTATGCTATACTGTTATTTATTTCCTGCTTATCACACTACAAGTTCCCTATCACTATGGATTGAAATGATACATGCCCAAACGGACTTTAGAATAAGGAAAATCATTATGGCTGAAATGATAGGCTCGAGTGATTTTTATTTTATTTATTTTACTTGGGATTGCAGGTTTGAAATGGTAGAACCCGGATTTTTCTTTTTAGATTACGAATTGAAATAATACACATCCGTACCACTTGACCTAGATTAGAAAATATTATACAGGCCCATGGTTAATATTTTTAAAATAATATTTTCTTAAAAATTTATTAAGTATTCTGCATTTTTAGAGTATATGAAATTTTAACTTAAAATTTTGATTCAATGGTTTAAAATATAAAGAGATATTGGCTTTCAACAAGTTAAAATTTATAAGTTGATGATTGGTTTAAATTGTAATTTACAAATTTTTATTTGGTTTTAAATGGGAATTTAAAGATCTTTATTGTGATAAATAACTTAAAAATTAAAGTTGGTTAATATGGAATTTTAAAAATCAATCCCGGTAATCGCAATCAATTTTTAGTTTGAAATGAATATGGTTTGTACAATAAATAATGTATTTTGTATTGATAAAATGAAATGCAATTTTGATTGGACTTTTGTAATAAAATTTATTTAAATTCGAATCATAGTTATTTGATGTCCAAATGAATTGATTTATAAAGAAAATTTGATTGTATATTAACTATGATAAAATATTATATTTATGAAGTGGATATGTTTAGAAAATGAAAATCATGTTTTAAATGGAAAGGTATTTTTGAAATATGACTTAACTTAAAAATTGGGAGGGTTTTTAAATGGAAATTTTAAGTTAAGTAAATAAATGGAATTTAGTTTACATATGGAATGGGCATTTTAAAATAAAGTATTAAGTTAATTGAAAAATAAAAGTTAAGAAAACAGTGTACTTTTGACTTAATAAATGGATTACGGTAATTTGGATATTTATTGATAAAAATTTTATTTTATTAAATCATAAGTTAAATGATATCCAAATGAATATTTTCTAAAGCGTGAAATATGAGTTTTATAAGTTAAAATGGCTGAAAATTGAAATTTTAATGTGGCTGAAACATTAGTATAAAATCTAGAATTTTATTGGTAGCACTTCAAAAATACTGTGGTTTTAGGATAGCATTTACTAAGTGCTATCAATTCTGAAACTTAACTAGGTTCTGAAATAACTAAACACCTATTACAGCACTTTATAAGTGCTATTGTTTCTGAATTTGAACTATTTCTGAAAATAACTAAGTAACTACTGCAACACTTTATAAATGCAGTTGTTTCTGAACTGAATTGTTTTGAATAACTAAACACCCACTACAGCATTTTATAAGTGCTGCTATTTCTGAAATTGAGCTGTCTTGAAATAATAACTAATTACCTAACGTAGCACTTTATAAGTGATGTTGTTTTTGAAATTGAGCTGTTTTGAAATAATAACTAATTACCTAATGTAGCACTTTATAAGTGCTGCTGTTTTTGAAGTCGACAATGTTTTTGAAATTTTATAATTAAATTAATGAACTTAAAAATGCTATAACTTTGGTAATGAATATTATTTATGATTTTAAGTGGTATGATTTCCAAATGAAAACGTTCTAAATTGTTATGATTTCAAAGTATTATGGTTTCAAGGTGTTTGGTCTCAGAAGTGTTATAACTTTGGGAGTACTATGGTTTTGGAAATGAATTTATTTGAAATTGAATTTATTTAAGAATTGTCTTTAAATATGGTGATTTGAAACTCATTGAAATTGATGATTTAAGAATATGATTTTATAACCCGGTCTCGGTTTAAGGTGATTTTAAAGGGAATATTTCAAGTTTAAATAAATTGAAAGAAATATTCAGTAATTTGAAATTTGATTGTATTCAAATGATAACATTTGACTTGGTTTTGAAATGGAAATATTATATTATTGAATTTGTGTTGAAATGGAAGTGATATATTATTGAAGTGGTTCTAAAATGGAAATGATACTGTTGTGTTATGGTTTTGAAATGGGTATGATATTTTGGTTTTAAAAGTATATACTATTTTGAAATAAATGATATGATTATGAAATGGATATGCTATTTTGGTTTTGAAAGTATAAATGATTTTGAAATAAATATCCATAGGTTATAATAACGGTTGGTTGTTAAAGAGACCGAGATCGGATATGTGCATACTCTCTGTCGATACCGAAAATCACTTTAACAACCGTGTACGTGGTGGAGATGCCAGAATGAAGAAGGTTGGTGGCGACGTTCTATTGGGGTATGTACTTGGACCTGACTCCCGTGAGTTGGCATAAAGTGGCTAAAACAGGAGCAATCGATGGGCCAGTGAGATAGCTCCTCTTATTAGACACACTCTTTCGATGCCATTCTATTATTTTGTGATTGATTGGGGCCCTTTGATTTTTGGAGGTGTGGCTCGAGGTGGGCGGTAGCTGCGCGCTACGCGTCACCACCAGCCCCGAAGCGTAATTGGTATATCTATCCTGGCATTGCCTAGTTGTGCCATGTCACCTACCCTAGCGCACCTTGTACGATTTTGATTTGTGTCGTACCTATGGAGTATCCTCTGGTAGCCTCCCGATCAGGAGGTATTACGGTACTGTATAGACTATTGGCACTATTTATGTGCTAAAGTTGAAAATGTAAAGCCTTAACACTATTTTAAAGTAAATTTATTTTACTACTAGACACTATTATAATAGTGTATATTACTACATAGTAAATAGTTTAACGGATCCTTAGAGGATGGGCGGTCCCAAGCATCCTTTAAGTTACTTGTACATTTATATTACAGTTCACTTGAGTTGGTTTACATTGTATAAGTATGTATGTCCTGACTCGAGTGTCTTGTGTGTTTGCTTTACGCTCGGGTCAGACTGAGTGATTCAGCATTCGAGACTCATCTTAGAAGTTGGAGCTTGCTTGAAGATCCAGCTATCTGTTTCGCTTTCAGTTATCCAGTTGATTCCAGCGTTGTATTCTGATTGTACTTGATTATCATATTGAGACTTCTATTGTATCTTGTTATTTCTGTTGTATCTTATTTAACTCTGGTGTATATAGTAGCTTCATGAACTACTATCTCTTTTCTTCCGTTGCATTATATTACTCTATGTCTTTGATTTGTGATTTATTTATTTATTGCATATTCTGAGTTTTGCCAAATTTAAATTAACAATTCGGTATTTTGAGCTATTCAAGCCAGACATTGCGGTTTTATTGTCGATTTAAATGGTCCAAAATAGCGGGTCGTTATAGTTGGTATCAGAGCTTTGGCTCTAGGCAAAACTTAGCATATATGGTAAATTTATTTATAGAATCACTTTCATTCGAGTGTGAATCTCTTCCCTTTTGTCCCTGTTTCCTTTGAATTTCGGAATGTTCCCTCGATTACGAAATTCGTTCTTGTCCTCCACTATTCATCTTCTTTTGATTTTGGAGTATCCCATAACTCCACTACGAATGATGTTTCTAATGATCGGTGGTCTCACCAATCTTTAATGACTTGTAAAAGGGTGAAAACTCCTTTACAATGGCATTGATTCACGAAAGATTTATATATATATCCTCGGTTTAGATGCTAGTATCTCTTGTTGTCTCGAATTCTACCTCTTAAGATCGTATGTAGATTTGCCTTAGAATTCCATATCGAATGTTAATGTTGAGTTGGATTTTGGATCAATTCGTCTGATCAACGCTATCGATAGGATCTCCAAAACACTTGAACAGAGCAAACCGACACGATAGTTTTCAAATTTAGTAAATGAAATAAATTTTGTACAAGCATATTGTATATGTATATAAGTATAATTTTTTGAATTTTGATAGTTAATTGAATTGGATGTTGACAAATAATATTTGACTTTGTATACAGCTTGTAACCATTAGCTTTTGTTTCATATATAAATAATTGAACTATAAACATGGCTATAAATTAATTTGGAAATTTAAATAAATTTAAAAAACGAACTGAGAATTTAATTTTCGACGATTTCGAACCTTAGTTTTAAAGTTTTAAAAAGGGGACTATTTAAAGTATCTTCCAAATGAAAAAAAAATTCAAAGAATTTTAAATGTTTAAATCAGTGCTCTTTTCTTTGTCGCTGAAAAACAATTTCGGTGATGACTGCAGCATCTTCGACATTCATTTTCGAGTTTCAAAGTGAAGAGACCATTCTGTAGTTTTGCTACAGTCTTGCTTTGGAGAATTCAGTTGATTTGAATTTTTAAAATATGACTTCGTTTATAATATATATATATATATATATATATATGATTTCTAACTTGATTGGATATGTATTATGTATATATTTATGTATCTCTAAATTGTTTGGAGTTAATCGGAAATTTAACTCCTAAAATTTTAGCTTAAAGGATGATTTCAATTATAAAATGAAACCAAAATTTTGAATAAATATGTGAACTTGAATAATTGAATTGGGAAAAAATTTATTTGTATAATCTTCAATTGCATTCCAATATAACTTGCCTAAATTATTAAAAGTTAACAATGTAATTGGATAATATACAATATAAAAAGGATTTTATAAATAAAATTTTAGTGTTCATAATAAATGGTATACACTTAAATTTTAGTTATAAAAGATTAATAAAGGTAAATAGAATAAGAGTTAATTGAATAATTTAAAATATAAAATAATGTTAAGGGAATTTATAAATAAATTGGAGTAGTTATAATAAAATGTAAATATACTTAATATATGTGATTGGATATATTAAGTGGAATAAAGTTAACAATGATTTTGAATAAAGAAAGACTTAAATTTATTGAATATATTATGAGTATAATAAATGGTTTTCAAATCCATAAATTTTAGAAATTATTAATTGGATGATAAGATAATGAAATTAGAAATAGTTAAAATTTATTTAACTCGGGTGAAATCAAATAGACGAAATTAATACTTAACTTAAGTTGAAATTTTCATGGTTTTTAATTTATCGTCTTATTTTGTTTTCCAATCTCTTTTTTTTCGGATGTTCCTATTCTCCTACATCCTAAAGCGGGAAACTGAATTCCGAATTAATCTTATCGCTGAAGTTTGTACTATAGTTCTTTCTCCCAGAAGAACTTATCTTCACCTGTCAATTTTGGAAACATTCCAAGAATCTTTGGTACTCATTTGAATCTAAGCACTGCTTACCATCCATAAACCATCGATCAAACGAAAAGGGTGAATCAGATTCTAGAGGATCTTCTTCGTACTTGTGTTCTTGATTTATGGAGGATCTTGGAAAGATCGTTCCATCTTGTTGAATTTACCTATAACGACAATTATCAGGTATAATTTTAATATTCTTCTCATCTTGCCTTAATCCTACCTCATTCTATCTTGTTTTCCTTGTTCTCCCTATCTCGTTCCTTTTCGAGGAAGAAAAGTTTTGAGTGGGGAAGAGTGTCACGTCCCATAATTTTGTAAGTATTTTTAATTTACTTCATTTGAAAACTTTGATTTTTAAATCTTTTAAAAATTGAATTTTTAGAATTTTCTAAAGTGAGTTTGGAATTCATTTGTAATTTATTTTCCAAATACAATAAAACAAACATTTTTTGAAATTTTTATATTTTGGTCAACTGAAAGTCAAAGTTTGACCACAGTTGAAAATTTTAATTTTGAATTTTTAAATTCTAATCTTTTTATTTGAAACTGTATTTTATTTTAATATTGGTTCTGTTTTTCGTTTCGACAAATTCTGATTTATACTTTTTAAATTAGATAAAATCCAGTGTTTTACATGCAATGATTTTCTATATTTTATTTTCTATTTTTCCTATGTTTATTTCCCTATATTTTATTTCCTATTTTAATTAGTATAAACTTTGATTATATTTATTTGATTTTTGATTGGTTTTATTTTTAATAATAGCTTAGAAATTTCAAGAGACATAGGTTACTTGTTCTTATTCTTTGCCTTTTCCTTTTCCCTTGCCTTTTCATTTTCTCTTTTGTTCTAGCCGACCACTTATGGCCCATAGCCGTGCTTTTTGTAAACCCTAGCCGCCATATCAATTTAAAATCACGTACAAAGTTTCTTATCTCCTCATTTTATTCATTTGCGGAAAAATACAAGATCTGAAGTCATGGCTTCTCCTCATTCCTTCTTTCCATCTTTTTTTTCCTCTACAAGCTATGCTTTTCCACACCTCTCCTAGCCGACCTCAACACCAATCCACCACCACCATGCTGACCATCACCACCTCCTCCATCACCCCATGCCATAGTTGTGACCACCATAGGTCAGAACCCCATCACCACTCCATGATTTAAGCCTAGCCGAGCCACATATACACCACTTCTCCTAATTGCTTCGGCCACCACCCACACCATCACTTCCATCACATGCCATGACCATCCCCTACCTCTTGTCATGCATTATGACCTAACTTGACCAGATCTTAGCCCAGGCCGAGCCACTTGAAACCATGGCCGAACCAATGGGACCCAAACCCCTAGCCTCTTTTGCCTTCCTAGTGTTGTAACTTCCACCCTTCAATTTCCCAGCCATAGCCGTGCATTCTTTCCCCTTTAGTCGAGCCTACATGTCTTAGAAATCATCTTGGCCGAGCATACATGATGTGGTCTAGCCCATTGAGACATAGCCGAGCCCACTTGTGGGTTAAAGCAAAGGTTGTGTCACTTTTATCTCATATTTTCCATTTTTTTAATTTCTATTCTTTTTTCTTGAAATATATTCTTATACATGTTGTATTTGATTGCATACAAGATTTGGATCTGACTCTTCATTCACTCAAAAATATAGTCGTGCTTTGTCGTGTTGAATATGCGAGTATATGATTTTTGTTTGATGATAATAAACATATATAAATATATATATATATATATATAAATATAAATATATATATATATATATTCATTTAAATGTATTTGTTAATATACTATTTTACTTTCATAGATTAAATAAATATTTGATGAATAAAATAAATAACATAGAATTTGAATTCAAACGGATATTTTATTCAGACAAATATTTATTACAATTTTTGAATAGTACAAATTTCAAGCTCTCGCTATATATATACAATTTCAATTACAATACAAATTTTATTACATTACAATTCATATTTCATTTGACATCACTACATATCACTCATTCACTCAACTCGTATTTATCTTCAACTTTATTCCAATGTGAATCCAGCATCTGAGCAATCTGCAAAAATATACATTGACGCAGTAAAATTGAAAATAAAATATTTTTGCAGTATAAAATGAAATGTGAATTTTGAAAATAATATTTGCCTCAATTATTTGGGTTGTTTGTCATCATTTAAATTTGAATTCATCATACACAAACAGCTTGTGACATGCACAGTGTATCACTGTATATGCCATAAGGCCGTGCACACCGATATATACATTTGATAAAATTACAGGGACGGGTGAGCACAAGGTCAAACCCAAATCAAAGTCGGGTTCAACTCAAGTGAAATCAAAAACGAGCACAAGGTCAAACCCGTGCTTTAAAGCTGGATTCAACACAGGTGTAATTCCAAAAATCAAGATGAAGTTCAAGTGAAAACAAAAATGAAAAGGTGATGGCCACAAGAATAAAATATAGCTGGTCAGATATGGAACCAGAGTTACAGTTTCAAGTTCATCAACCAAGTTTAATATCCAACAAAAGTATAGCCTCAATAATGAAGAGCAAATGAAGATTCAAATATCAATGCCACTGCCTCAACAGTCAAAGTATCATATATACAAATGTGCTCAAGACAACCAAGCTAAATATGCTAACCAGAAGTACACATAAAGCTTATAGTGCAACAGGTCAGGGAAGCAAGCATGTGCACCAAAAACCAAATAAGAGCTAAACTACAAATGCATTTGCAACTGAAAATGTAGCTCAAAGTAAAACCAAAGTGTCAGCAACCACCAGATGAAGCAGTTAAATATAGAGCCATATGTGCATAAGCTAGGCTACTACATAGTGCAGCAGAAATCATCATTAATGGATTAATATACAACTGCACTTAGACTACAAGTGCATCGAACCATAATACAGTGAACTACAGAAATCCAGGAACACAACTGACTTGATACAAACCAAATAGAAATGAAGACTGTGTGCTAAAAGATCAGAAACAATGCAAGTGCAGACTCAAGTGGTACAAGACCGAACCAGACACAATACAATAGAGGGTGCAACTCAATACAACAAGTTACAGCATAACGCAAATGCTCAAAGCAACTTAAAGTCAGTGATACCATATCACAATGTGCACAGAACTGTAATCAGATGAACCAAAACTATGACACAAGACCACAAATCCAAACCAAGTTCAACAGTCAAAGCATCATCAACAAAGTAATACAATAGTTCAGTGAACAAGTGAAGCATCTTTGTTTATATGTGTAAATATATGTATAGCAAGTTCAAGCTGCAGGTCAAAGACATAATGGCCGAAGTAAGTACACAAAGGAAATGCAAAGCCAACATCAAAGCATTCACCAGCTCAATATGCTATGCACAAGAACCAAGGTTAGAGGCGACCTCAAATGATCATGTGACAGTGTATGCAAACTGCCCAAATGTATATGAAACTTCATCAAACCAGATAATACAAACTATGACACGAAAGCACAATCTAGGCAAAACTGGATCATCACCAAACCAGGCTACACAATGAACAACTACCAGAGACCATCGCACTTGTATACACATATACAAGCAACTAAAGTGCAGCCACAAATGCAAACTAACTCGGTGGCTCAACAACATCTATATGTACAGTTACAATGAGCACATCATCTACCCGGTAACCATCAAGTGAACGAAGTGCACATGAATGCACAATGAAAATTCACAAACAAGTCAAGTATGCTACCGGATGCAAATGACCAGAGGATATAAACACAAATGGCCAGATTCGAAAAATAAACACTGTCAAACAAAGTCAAAGCCAATACCAAAAGCAAAGTCATAAATTCACACAGATGAATCAAAGTGGCCGAAGTCAACCACAATCAGAACCAAGGAATTTCATAAATCCAAGTAGAAATTTATCAAAACAAACTTCAGCTACAATATGTATACATATAGTCAGTGCCGAAGTCATAAAGAAAATGGTCAACATCAAGCATCAGTATCAACTGGCCGATGTCAACAGAGTGTCGAACAAGTTCGTATTTTCACAAAATCAAGTGATCGAAGTCAAATGCAAATCAAGCCATGGCAGCCACGAAATCAAACAAGCTGTGACAGCCAAGAAATGAAACCGTGTCAACCAAGCGAAATATATACAAATTGGAACAAGTCAGTAATCATCTCAAGCATCCAAACGAAGACCAACCGGCCGAGAAAATCAATTGACAAATTCAAACAAATATATATGAACAAGAAAATAGGGATTCAAACCCTATATAAACAGTATCATCATCGGCTTTCAAATCATCGAGTTCAAGTATGAAAAAACATTAAAGCACAAAAGCATAAATTACATACCTAAGCAAAAATTGAACTCGTCGAAGCAGCCGAAGTGAGCAACGAGGAAACGATCGATCAAAGCTACACGCGAATAACCATTTAATCGATCAATTTAAAGTCGGCACTTCAAAAAGTCCTAATTTTTAGAAACGAATGAGGCTAATATTTTTCACAAGGAACGGCCGCCATTTTCACAAAAGAAAGGAACGGAGCATATAAAAGAGGAAATGGGCCTATAAAGAAATATAAGGAATTGGGCCGGCTTCTATAATTTATTTGGGCTATTATATTTAAAATTAGGTTTTATTTATTTCATTGTTTAAAAGTGTTTTTAATTTCACTTTAAACTGTTGTAATTACTAGTCGTGTGACTAGAGGACAAACTACATAGCGTAGTTTGAGAATTTGCAACTCAATGGCTGAGTTGTGGCAGGATTTTTAGTGTAGAAATAAGGCTAGTCGATAGCGGGTGTCGCGAGTTTACATGTGTAAGCGTCTGACTGCTTAATTTCTAGTAAAAACCTTGGGGGTAGCACGCAGGTAGGGTCTTGCCGAAGCTGGGTAAATTCTGTTCTATGTCTGCATTTGTTATTCTGCTATTATCTGTGCTGCTATTATTTTGATATATTTATGTTGAAATAATTTTATAAGCTTCCACAATAATTTTTATAATTAATAGCATCACCTTATTCACCCTCCCTCCTCTAGGGTGAAATCGATCCTACAAGTGGTATTAGAGCTAGGAATAGAAGTCAGCTTTTGTTTTTAAAAATTTGATTTTTTTTCAACACTACAACAAAAATACCATATTACAACGCCTATTTTACAACGGGCACTAGTTGCCCGTTGTAATAGAAGGCTATTACAACGGTCCATCTAGGACCGTTGTAATAGATGCCTTATACAATGCCCTTTTCACAACGAGCAATGACTGCCCGTTGTAATAGAATGCTATTAAACCGGTCCATTCATGCCTGTTGTAATAGGTGTCAATTTTACAATGGGTTAAAAGTGCCCATTGTAATAGATATCAGTTTTCAGCTTTATTACTATGGTTTCAGCCCGTTGTAATATAGGTTCTGTTACAACGGTTTTCGGCCCGTTGTAATACAATCCTATTACAACGGTTTTCGCTCCATTCTTTTAATTTTGGCTCCAACCTAAAAATTTTGGCTCCAACCTGAAATTTATCCATCTTCAGCCCGTTCCTCCTCTTTCCAGGTTAATTCCACAATCCCAAAAATCTCAAAGTACAAAAAAAACCGAAGAAAGAAAAATCTCCAAAAATCTAGATCCGATAATTACAATTTACAATGGCCATTCATGCCACCCTCAATCGCTTCCCGATTGATTCAAAAACCTTAGAATCATCTTCAATTCCATGGGGAATCAAAATCTCACCCTTCTCCGCCGATGAACGTGGATCGTTGCCGGCGTACGGCGTCGATGGTCATCTTCTCCTCGATGCGAGAATTGCTGGGGTTACTTCAATTCTGTATGCGAGCTTGAGCAGTGGGCGTGGACTTGTGCTTTATGTGGAAGTCTTAATGGATTCACTAGTAGAGCTGTGAACAAGTGTAACGACGATTTTGTAGCCGAGCTGAATTCTTCGTTTGTTGATCTTAAGATTCCTGGTAATCTATATGTATCAATTTTTCATGGTAATCTATATGTATAAATTTCTCAGTTTGTGGCCGAGCTGAATTCTTCGTTTGTAGACTAGTGCTTTATGTGGAAGTCTTAATGGATTCACTAGTAGAGCCGTGAACAAGTATAACGGCGATTCTCAGTTTGTAGCCGAGCTGAATTCTTCGTTTTTTGATCTTGAGATTCCTGGTAATCTATATGTTTTCAAGGTAAAAGAGTCTCAATATAACTAAAAAGTCATGGTGTTTGCTAATCTATATGTATCAATTTTTCAATTAATTTGACCTTCATCGATACTTTATTAAGTTAACTCTCAAACTTCTTATGTTGCAGGTGCGTTGAGTGTTTCTTGTTTAATGTCTTTGCTTCTGCCCCAAAGCAAATTCCTCCTCAACAAACAACAATCAGTGGTTGTCCCTCTTCATTACAGGAAACAGTCCTTCGACGAAAGCTTGGGGCTTCTTTGGACTTCAGTCTATTCTCCGCCTTTTGCTACAGACGCTTTGATCTTAGATTCGAACGTGCCGGCCTATCATCAGTCTGCAATGTTGCCAAGCGACCCTGTAACAATTTTGGAGCCCGATTCTCTTATCATCACAAATTTAGCTGTTTCCCTGGTAACTAGCAGTTCGAGTGACAAACCAAGACGTCCTTCGTGCCTGTCAGGAAGCACATAACCAACCTTGAAAAGCTTTGAAATCTAAACATACAACATGTTTAATGCTTTGTGCGACCAAAATCTTGAGTCTGCTGACATTAGAGCAGATGCTGTCAAGGCAAATTTAAATGAAAATGTTTCAACTCTGTTTGGGTCAGCGGTGGTTAATATGGGTTTGGAGTTTACCGAGGTTAACAATGCAGGTTGTCGGGGCATGGCCTCTGAAGTGGTAGCAGGTATCGGGATGTTAGGTGATGATGGAGGTCTGGCTACCGAATCAGAATGTCCTACAGTGTGCATTGATGGCTTAGTTATGCTTCTTGAAGCTAACGGTGAGAGTGAAATCTCAGAAAAGAACTGAGACACAGGAATGAATAATTTGGGCAGTGCGAATTCTTATGAAGGAGTAAACGATATTCATGATGCAAAGATGGAAAATTATTGTGATGGAGAGAACAACGTGGACAAGATTTTTGATAATGGCAGAGCTACGTGTGATATTCCTTGTGATAGGCTTCAGCTTAATACAAGTGATGGATTACACACTTCAAATATTGCTCATAATTATGATACATCATTATGCATTAATTCTTGTGATGAAATATGGGTAACCAGGTTAATACGGATGCAAATGCAAGACTGTGATGCACTATGGTGTGCATAGGGGTATGAGTTGCTGTAAGAAATGGAAATGACTGGAATGTTATTTGTTGAAGTGGAATGTTTGTGATGTAGTGGCGTTGTGAATATGTTATAGTGTAGTGGTTGTTGAAGGTGATTGTAATGGTAGATTGTAGGTGAATCGGAGGGGTGAATTTATGACAGTAGTAAGGTGTTGTGGCCGTTGACAGTTGTGATTGGAGATTGTCCCAGTGGTATGGTGAAGGGGTTGGAACTGATGTTACTGTCTGGTGGTTTGAATGACAATGGTGATGTGGGGGAGCGGTGATATATGAAGTGACAGAGGAAGTTTTGAAAGAGTAGCGATGTGAATGGTGACAGATGATGTAGTTTATGGCCAGAATTTGGGGTTTTGGTTTAATGGTTAAAGAAGTTTGTATTGCTTCTAGGTTGGCGAGTTTACGAGGTTGATGATGTTGAAGTGGTGAAGGGACGGTGCTTGAAAGAGAGGAAGATTATATGGATAAAAGCAAGAAGAAAAACAAAAGGGAAAGAGAAAGAAAGCGTGAAAAGAGAAAGCGACAATCAAAGAAAGATGAGTTCGTTGACAAAAGCTTTATGCTTATGTGTTAATGTTTTATGTATTTGGTTGTTATGAAACTAGTTGTCATGTGTATATTAGAACTATGTCGATGTAAACTTATCTAACATTTTGGAATGTGTTGGAATTTTATGACTCTAGCTTTTGTCTTTTCGTATGTGATTTTGGTTGTTTTATGATAATATTTATTACTCGTTAAATTATTCATTATTGGTATGGATGTACTGCATGGATGTTGCTGTAATTTTTTTTTAAATTTGCATTTATTTTGCAACGGTCATTGCCCGTTGTAATATCATGTATTACAACGGGCATTGCCCGTTGTAAAAAAGTGTATTACAACGCGCATTGCCCGTTGTAAAAAAAGTGTATTACAACGGGCATTGCCCGTTGTAAAATATGATCAACCTATTACAACGAGGCTAATACAACGGGCTCATGCCCATTGTGAAATCCATATAACAATGGGCATTGCCGTTTGTAAAATGGCTGTTTTGTTATAGTGCAAAAATCAATTTTTGTTTTAAGAAGTTGAAATTTTAAAATGGCTACTTTTAATAATGCTTTTGATGAGGGTCAGTCCATAGTTAGACCACTAATGTTCAATGATGAATATGCCTATTGGAAAAATAGAATGAGAATTTTTCTGAAAACTATTGACGCTTGGAATATTGTTGAGACGGGTTATAGTGCATCAACTATAATTGTAGATAATCAGGAAATAGATAAACCGATGGATCAATGGACTGAACTAGAAAATAAATTTCAAAATGCTAATGTTAAAGCTATGAATTCTACCATATGTTCATTGGATCAATTTGAATTTAATCGTGTCTCACATTGTCTAACTGCACAGGAAATATGGCACACACTCGAAGTGACTCACGAAGAAACGTCTCAAGTCAAAGAATCTCGCCTTGCCATGCTAAGCGGCGAATACGAGAATTTCACAATGGCCAAGGAAGAAAATGTCAAAGAGATGTACGGACGACTTTCCAATATTGTATACAAATCAAAAGCTCTTGGAAAATCATACACGGAGTTGCAAATAGTTCGAAAAATTCTCAGAGTCCTTCCACGGAATTTTGAAGCAAAAGTCACAGCTATTCAAGAATCAAAGGATTTGAAACAAATCAAGGCGGAAGAGCCCATTGGAAATCTCACCACTTATGAGCTAGAAATGAAATTCAAGGAAGAGCGTGAAGGAGGTGACACTCGAAAGAAATCAATAGCTCTCAAAAATGAAGATGATAATGATGATGATGATGGTGAAGCTGAATTAGCACTATTAATAAAAAGATTCAAAAAGTGGAATCGCAAAAATGTCAATCTGACCAAAAATCATCAAGTAAAGAGCAGAATAAACAAAGTTCTAGAAAATTCAGAAAAACAAGAGATCATCTGCCACAAGTGTAATAAACCAGGCCATATCAAGCCAGATTGTCCTCAAAAACGACCCAATCAAGAAAAGAAACTGAAGAGGAGAAGTTTTGCAGCTACTTGGGATGAAATCGATGAAGATGAAAGTGATAGCACCGGTAGTGAGAGTGAAAGAGCAAATTTGTGTCTTCATGGTGAAATAACTGACAGTGATGATGACGAGCCAAGTGAGGTATTAAAACTTACTCATTCAGAATTACTTATATATTTCCACGAAGTAAATGGCTGTTTTGAACGACTTAGGGAGAAGTATGCCAAACTTGAACCACAAAAGGATACTTTGATAGATTTAAATAAACAACTTGACCAATTAGTTAAAACCTATCAAAGTAGGATCCCTAAGTATGATAAGTGTCCAACATTCGAAGAAGAAATTAAAAAATCAGAAATCAAAATTGGATCGCTTGAAAATGAAATTTTAATTTTGAAAGAGAGTGAAAATACTAGAAGAGAAAATTCTATTAAAAAGTACACACAATTATTAAACAAAAATGAATCTCTCAAAGCACAAGTCCAACAACTGTCAACAACTTTAGATAAATTTTCCAAAAGTGAAAAATCGTTGAATATGCTTGTAGGGAAACAAACTGTTAATACAGTTAGACAAGGACTTGGATATAATCAAACTAAAAATGTTAGGAGTGAATTTAATCAAGTCAATTCAATGTGCACAATTTGTAGAAAAATTGGACACAATCAAAATAATTGTTGGCATAGACCCAAACACATAAAAACCATTCCAATTTGGGTTACAAAAGGCACAAATATAAAATCTCTCAAAGTTAAACAAATCTGGGTGACGAAAGGAACATATATAAATAGTTTTGGGTCTCCACAAAATTATTTTTCAAAATATTCCACCACTAACAATCATGGACCTATAAAAACAAATAGGTCACAAAAATCTTTTATCGTGTAGGCAGGCTAAGGAACAACAATAGTGTTATCAGGATTCTGTCTGTTCTAGAAACACAACGGGCGACAAAGCAAAGTTCCTTAGCCTAGTACAAAGGTGACAGAATCACAATGGACAACAATGAAAAATTATCGTAAAGGTAAAACAGGTAATGGTATATTTTAAACGATATATTAAATGTGATAATGTGCACCGTAATCAGAATTAAATCAGCCAATAATGTGATGATGAAATAGTGATGATTTTGATTCTGACCTATTCAAAATTGTTGGCCAATTAAATTCTTATGCCAAGAACACTATAAAAATCTCTAGAGTCTTTGAATTACTTCATATATATTAGTTTGGATTAATAATATTGTTTTATTAGATGATAATACATTTGGTTATTTTACGGCTGACTCTATGTTCACGGTTTTTGATTATTTACACGGCTTCAATTAAAATTCAAGAGAATTTCATTTAAAAAGTTGTTAAAAATGATTTTGAGATTTTTGTTGCACAACTCATGATCTGGTCTGTAACATTTAATTAATGATAATTTTGAGCGAAAGAGAAATTCAGATGCAGATTACACTGGTAATCTAGTTGATAGAAAAATTACTAGTGGAACGTGATTTATGACATTTAGTAACTGCATCGTTTTTCAAAAAAAATATCTGCATATTTTTCATTTCAAATAATTTTCAAATAGCAGAAATTTTTCTCAAAAAACCCTTTTAGAAAATCATTTTTGATCTTGTTTTCAGATTGGTCATTTTTAGAAAAATTGATTTTATAATTATTTTTGAATTTAATTTTTAAATTATAACATTGACTAATTTGACTTCCTACTAATTATCGAAAAGATAAATAGTGATTGAAAAAGTGATGAATGTTGATATTTATCATCTATTATGACTCAAGACGATATAATTAGTAAATTTCTTTAGAAATTTAAAACAAGAGTTATAAACCTTTTTGTTGGTAAAAATTCCATGACCATCTCTATTTCTATCATATTTCTAACAACCATCACTCATCAAAATTCAATATAGCTTGTCGATATGTGGTACTTTAAACAGGAATTATTCATTTTTCATTTTATAATTAAATAATAATAATATAATAGTAAAATAAAATAAAATAAATCCAAAGTATTCACTCTCATTTAAAATTCCTCACGATTATGCATGGGTGAATTACTTGGAATTTGTTATGTGCTTCCATGCCCATTTAAAAGTCCTCACGGTTATGTATGTATGAAACACATATCAAAATTGATTTTTTTTTTTAAAAACAAAAAACAAGTTGATTCTAATCCCATTTAAAAGTCCTCATGGTTATGCGTGGTTAGAAGATACTTGAGTTCATTTTTTAAAATAAAATTGGAATACTACTAATCTCATTTAAAAGTCCTAGTGGTTATGCATGGTTGGTAGATATTCAAATTCCTGATATAAATATACCACAAATAGACACAACTGTATGGTTTTATATGATGACATCATTCCCATCATTCTAAAAGTGGAATATGCGCCTAACAGAGTATTTATGATTTTTGTTTGATTTTTTATTGAAATTTAATATTTATATTCTATTAAGTTTTAATGTTGGATTGATATCTATCACTTTATCTCCATTTTTCTAACACTATTACTCTTTTGCTGATAACAAAAGGGGGAGAGAAAAGTTAAGATTTTGTCAAATAAAATCAAGCAAAGGTCAAATATTTTCCATTTGCATCTAGGCTCATTTGCATATTTTTAATTGTATGCATATATGAAAGGGAAGCTTCTTGTAGAGAGGAAGCATTTAAATAGGGGGAGCAAATAGAGTATATCAATGATCAAATACATTTAACATATTCAAAATCTTAAATATATGTTTGTTATCATCAAAAGGGAGAGATTGTTGAATATGCGAGTATATGATTTTTGTTTGATGGTAATAAACATATATATATATATATATATATATTCATTTAAATATATTTAACAAATATACTATTTAATTTTCACAGATTAAATAAATATTTGATGAATAAAATAAATAACACGGAATTTGAATTCAAACGGATATTTTATTCAAACAAATATTTATTACAATTTTTGAGTAGTACAAATTTCAAGCTCTCACTATATATATATACATAATTTCAATTACAATACAAATTTGATTACATTACAATTCACATTTACATTTGACCTCACTACATATCACTCATTCACTCAACTCGTATTTATCTTCAACTTCATTCCAATGTGAATCCAACATCTGAGCAATCTACAAAATTATACATTGACGAAGTAAAATTGAAAATAAAATATTTTTGCAGTATAAAATAAAATGTGAATTTTGAAAATAATATTTGCCTCAGTTATTCGGGTTGTTCGTCATCATTTAAATTTGAATTCATCATACACGAACAGCATGTGACATGCACAGTGTATCACTGTACATGCCATAAGGCCATGCACACCGATATATACACTTGATAAAATTACAGGGATGGGTGAGCACAAGGTCAAACCCAAATCAAAGTCGGGTTCAACTCAAGTGAAATCACAAACGAGCATAATGTCAAACCCGAGCTTTAAAGCTGGATTCAATACAGGTGTAATTCCAAAAATCAAGATGAAGTTCAAGTGAAAACAAAAATGAAAAGGTGACGGGCACAAGAACAAAATGTAGCTGGTCAGATATGGAACCAGAGTTACAGTTTCAAGTTCATCAACCAAGTTCAATATCCAACAAAAGTATAGCCTCAATAACGAAGAGAAAATGAAGATTCAAATATCAATGCCACTGCCTCAACAGTCAAAGTATCATATATACAAATGTGCTCAAGACAACCAAGCTAAATATGCTAACCAGAAGTACACATGAAGCTTATAGTGCAACAGGTCAGGGAAGCAAACATGTGCACCAAAAACTAAACAAGAGCTAAACTACAAATGCACTTACAACTGAAAATGTAGCTCAAAGTAAAACCAAAGTGTCAGCAACCACCAGATGAAGCAGTTAAATATAGAACCATATGTGCACAAGCTAGGCTACTACATAGTGCAGCAGAAATCATCAATAATGGATTAATATACAACTGCACTTAGACTACAAGTGCATCGAACCACAATACAGTGAACTACAGAAATCTAGGAACACAACTGACTTGATACAAACCAAACAAAAATGAAGACTGTGTGCCAAAAGGTCAGTAACAATGCAAGTGCAGACTCAAGTGGTACATGACCGAACCAGACACAATACAACAGAGGATGCAACTCAATACAACAAGTTACAGCATAACACAAATGCTCAAAGCAACTCAAAGTCAGTGATACCAGATCACAATGTGCACAGAACTGTAATCAGATGAACCAAAACTATGACACAAGACCACAAATCCAAACCAAGTTCAACAGTCAAAGCATCATCAACAACGTAATACAATAGTTCAGTGAACAAGTGAAGCATCTTTGTTTATATGTGTAAATATATGTATAGCAAGTTCAAGCTGTAGGTCAAAGACATAATGGCCGAAGTAAGTACACAAAGGAAATGCAAAGCCAACATCAAAGCATTCACCAGCTCAATATGCTATGCACAAGAACCAAGGTTAGAGGCAACCTCAAATGATCATGTGACAGTGTATGCAAACTGCCCAAATGTATATGAAACTTCATCAAACCAGAGAATACAAACTATGACACAAAAGCATAATCTAGGCAAAACTGGATCACCACCAAACCACGCTACAAAATGAACAACTACTAAAGACCATCGCACTTGTATACACATATACAAGCAACTGAAGTGCAGCCACAAATGCAAACTAACTCTGTGGCTCGACAACATCTATATGTACAGTTACAATGAGCACAGCATCTACCCAGTAACCATCAAGTGAACGAAGTGCACATGAATGCACAATGAAAATTCACAACCAAGTCAAGTATGCTACAGGACGCAAATGACCAGAGGCAATGAACACAAATGGCCATAGTCAAAAAATAAACACTGTCAAACAAAGTCAAAGCCAATACCAAAAGCAAAGTCATAAATTCATATTGAAGAATCAAAGTGGCCGAAGTCAACCACAATCAGAACCAAGGAATGTCATAAATCCAAGTAGAAATTTATCAAAACAAACTTCAGCTACAAAATGTATACATATAGTCCGTGCCGAAGTCATAAAGAAAATGGTCAACATCAAGAATCAGTATCAACTGGCCGATGTCAACAGAGTGTCGAACAAGTTCGTATTTTCACAAAATCAAGTAACCGAAGTCAAATGCAAATCAAGCCGTGGTGGCCACGAAATCAAACAAGCCGTGATCGCCAAGAAACGAAACCGTGTCAACCAAGCGAAATATATACAAATTGGAACAAGTTAGTAATCATCTCAAGCATCCAAACGAAGATCAACCGGCCGAGCAAATCAATTGAAAAATTCAAACAAATATATACGAACAAGAAAATAGGGATTAGAACCCTATATAAACAGTATCATCATCGGCTTTCAAATCATCGAGTTCAAGTACGAAAAAACATTAAAGCACAAAAGCATAAATTACATACCGAAGCAAAAATTGAACTCTTCGAAGCAGCCGAAGTGAGCAACGAGGAAACGACCGATCAAAGCCACACGCAAATAACCATTTAATCGATCAATTTAAAGTCGACACTTCAAAAAGCCCTAACTTTTAGAAACGAACGAGGCTAATATTTTTCACAAGGAACAGCCGCCATTTTCATAAAAGAAAGGAACGGAGCATATAAAAGAGGAACCGAGCCGATAAAGAAATATAAGAAATTGGGCCGGCTTCTATAATTTATTTGGGATGTTATATTTAAAATTAGGGTTTATTTATTTCATTGTTTAAAAGTGTTTTTAATTTCTTTTTAAACCGTTGTAATTACTGGTCGTGTGACTAGGGGACAAACTACGTGGCATAGTTTGAGAATTCGCAACTCAGTGGCTGAGTTGTGGCAGGTTTTTGAGCGTAGAGCCTTAGGCTAGTCGATAGCGGGTGTCGCGAGTTTATGTGCGTAAGCGTCTAACTGCTTAATTTCTAGTTTGAAGGAAGCACGTAAGCAGGGTTTTTCCAAAGTTGGGTAAATTCTATGTCGTTCTATTTCTGCATTTGTTATTCTGCTATTATCTATGCTGCCATTATTTTGATATATTTATGTTGAAATAATTTTATAAGCTTCTGCAATAATTTTTATAATTAATAGCATCACCCTATTCACCCCCCTCCCTCTAGGGTGAAACCGATCCTACATGTCGTGCCTTTTCGTGCTTTGCGAATTTCAGATTGTGTTTTGAATTTGTTTTCTAGCTTTTAAAAGGTGAGTTTATCACTCTCGACATACATACTTTTATAATTGTGAAATGATGACAAGTGAATATGTAATAA
The DNA here is from genome assembly GCA_030765085.1 of Allium cepa. Lineage (NCBI taxonomy): Eukaryota > Viridiplantae > Streptophyta > Magnoliopsida > Asparagales > Amaryllidaceae > Allium > Allium cepa. Next base: position 1,041,964,603 of record CM060941.1, on the reverse strand, counting down.
CTGATATGTTATGTTCATATGTGCCTGTGATATGTTTATATGATGTTAAATGCTATTTATATATCTGTTACATCATCTGTTATGATATTATATACTATACTGTTATTTATTTTCAGTTTATAACACTGCAAGTTCCCTATCACAATAGGTTGAAATGATACATGCATGAACGGACTTTAGAATAAGGAAAATCATTTTGGGCTGAAATGATAGGCTCGAGTGATTTTTATTTTATTTATTTTACTTGGGATTACGAGTTTGAAATGACAGAACCCGGATTTTTCTTTTTTGATTACGGATTCAAATGATACACATCCATACCACTTAACCTAGGTTAGAAAATATTATACAAGCCCATGGTTGATATTTTTAAAATAATATTTTCCTAAAAATTTATTAAGTATGTTGGATTTTTAGAATATATGAAATTTTAACTTAAAATTTTGATTTAAGGGTTCAAAATATAAAGAGATATTGGCTTTTCACAAGTTAAATTTTATAAGTTGATAATTGGTTTAAATTATAATTTAAATAATTATTTGGTTTTAAAAGGGAATTTAAAGATCTTTATTGTGATAGATAACTTAATAATTAAAGTTGATTAATATGGAATTTTAAAAATCTAACCTGGTAATTGCAATCAATTTTTAGTTTGAAATGAATATGGTTTGTATAATAAATAATGTATTTTGAATTGATAAAATGAAATGCAGTTTCGATTGGACTTTTGTAATAAAATTTATTTAAATTGGAATCATAGTTATTTGATGTCTAAATGAATGGATTTATAAAGAAAATTTGATTGTACATTAACTATGATAAAATATTTTATTTATGAAGTGGATATGTTTAGAAAATGAATAATCATGTTTTAAATGGAAAGGTGTTTTTGAAATATGTCTTAACATAAAATTTGGGAATTGGGTTTTTAAATGGAAATTTTAAGTTAGGTAAATAAATGGAATTTAGTTCGTATATGGAATGGGTATTTTAAAATAAAGTATTAAGTTAATTGAAAAATAAAAGATAAGAAAATAGTGTACTTTTGACTAAATAAATGAATTATAGTAATTTGGATATTTATTGATAAAAATTTTATTTTATTAAATCATAAGTTAAATGATATCCAAATGGATATTTTCTGAAGCGTGAAATATGATTCTTAAAGTTAAAATGGCTAAAAATTGAAATTTTAATGCGGCTGAAATGTTAGTATAAAATCTGGAATTTTATTGGTAGCACTTCAGAAATGCTGTGGTTTTAGGATAGCATTTGCTAAGTGCTATCAATTCGGAAACTTAACTAGGTTCTGAAATACTAAACACCTATTACAGCACTTTATAAGTGTTGCTGTTTCTGAATTTGAACTATTTCTGAAAATAACTAAATATCTACTATAGCACTTTATAAATACAGTTGTATCTGAACTGAACTGTTTTGAATAACTAAACACCTACTACAGCACTTTATAAGTGCTGTTGTTTCAAAAATTGAGCTGTTTTGAAATAGTAACTAATTGCCTACCGTAGCACTTTATAAGTGCTGTTGTTTTTGAAATTGAGTTGTTTTGAAATAATAGCTAATTACCTATCGTAGCACTTTATAGTGTTGTTGTTTTTGAATTTGACAGTGTTTTTGAAATTTTATAATTGAATGAATGAACTTAAAAATGCTATAACTTTGGTGATGAATATTATTTAAAGGTGTTATGATTTTAAGTGGTATGATTTCCAAATGATAAAATTCTAAATTGTTATGATTTTCAAAGTATTATGGTTTCAAAGTGTTTGATCTCAGAAGTGTTATAGCTTTGGAAGTACTATGGTTTTGGAAATGAATTTATTTGAAATTGAATTTATTTAATAATTGTCTTTAAATATGGTGATTTGAAACTCATTGAAATTGATGATTTAAGAATATGATTTTATAACCTGGTCTTTGTTTAAGGTGATTTTAAAGGAAATATTTCAAGTTTAAATAAACTGAAAGAAATATTCAGTTATTTGAAATTTGGTTGTATTTAAATGATAACATTTGACTCGGTTTTGAAATGGAACTAATATATCATTGAATTTATGTTGAAATGGAAGTGATATATTATTGATGTGGTTTTGAAATGGGTATGATATTTTGGTTTTGAAAGTATATACTATTTTGAAATAAATGATATGATTTTGAAATGGATATGCTATTTTAGTTTTGAAAGTATAAATGATTTTGAAATAAAAATCCATGGGTTATAATGCCGGTTGGTTGTTGAAGAGACCGGGATCAGATATGGGGATACTCTCTGTCGCTGTCGAAAATCACTTTAACAACCGTGTACGCAGAGGAGATGTCAGAATGAAGTAGGATGGTGGCGACGTTCTATTGAGGTATGTACATGGACCCGACTCCCGTGAGTTGGCATAAGGTGGCGAAAACAGGAGCGATCGATGGGCCAGTGAGGTAGCTCCTCTTATCAGACACACTCCTTCGATACCATTCTACTATTCTGTGATTGATTGGGGCCCTTTGATTTTTAGGGGTGTGGCTCGAGGTGGACGGTAGCTGCGCGCTACGCGTCACCACCATCCCGAAAGCGTAATTGGTATATATATCCTGGCATTGCGTAGTTATGTCATGTCACCTACCCTAGCGCACCTTGTACGAGTTTGATTTATGTCGTACCTATGGAGTATCCTCTGGTAGCCTCCCGATCAGGAAGTATGACGGTAGTGTATAGATTATTGGCACTATTTATATGTTAAGGTGGAAAATGTAAAGCCTTAACGCTATTTTAAAGTAAATTTATTTACTACAAGACACTATTACAATAGCGCATATTACTACATAGTAAATAGTTTAACGGATCTTTAAAGGATGGGCGGTCTCAAGCATCCTTTTAGTTACTTGTACATATATATTACAGTTCACTTGAGTTGTTTACATTGTATAAGTATGTATGTCCTGACTTGAGTGTCTTTTGTATTTGCTTTACGCTTGGGTCAAACTGAGTGATTCAGCATTCGAGACTCACCTTAGAAGTTGGAGCTTGCTTGAAGATCCAGCTATCTGTTTCGCTTTCAATTATTCAGTTAATTCCAGTGTTGTATTCTGATTGTACTTGATTATCATATTGAGACTTCTGTTGTATGTGATTATTTCTGTTGTACCTTATTTAACTCTAATGTATATAGTAGCTTCATGAACTACTATCTCTTTTCTTCCGCTGCATTATATTACACTGCGTCTATGATCTGTGATTTATTTATTTACTGCATATTCCGAGTTTTGCCAAATTTAAATTAACAATTCGGTATTTTGAGCTATTCAAGTCAGACACTGCGGTTTTATTGTCGATTTGAATGGTCCAAAATAACGGGTCGTTACAAAAAACTTATTGACGTTTGAAGTTCTGTATCGAAAAATAATAATACATGTAAATGTGTGTGAATATATTTATTTCTAAATATATGTACATATAAATTCCATAAATAACGCCTATTTGAATTTCAAAATAGATGCGCGTCATAAAAGAAACTAATTGACATCAGCTATTAGAGAAAATTAATTAACATTAGTAGACAATGTTAATCAAAATAGAAATTAAAGGAAATTAATTTACATTAATTAGCAGCGTTTGAATTTCAAAATAAACATGTGTTATAATGGGAATTAATTTGCAATTGATGGAAATTAATCTATTAAATAATAGTATAGCAGAAGAATTTAAAGCTCTATCATCAATTTTAGGAATTCTCTCTCCTCTCCTTAATTCTCTCTAGATATTTTATTTTACCTCCTCACGATTTATTGTCGTTATAACTATTACAATATTTTTTATCGTTCTCTCTTCTATAATTAAAAGTTATACTAATTTTAACAATTATTTATAGATTCTTTTCAAGTTTTTTCTGTTATTTTACATCTAAGTCCATAAATATTAAATTTAATTAGCTAATCTTAAATTTGAGCTTTAAAATAAATACAATTAACAAATATTCATTAATTGATCTAATAAATTTTTAAAAATGACAGTTCAATATGTGTGCGACATTCATATTGACAAAATGGTAAAACTAATTTTTCATTCAAGTCCATATAGTTTTAAATTTCTATAATTATATACAAACTATTACAATGTTCTACTGATATTCTCTTTTATCATTTTGCATTTGCAGCTCAACATTCAATAATTTTAACAATCATTTACTGATTTCTCCTAAGTTTTCTTATATTATTTTACATTCATGTCCATATATTTGAATTTATTAAACTGATCTTGAATTTAATTTTTTTTTAACTAAATCCAATTAACAAATATTTATTTATTGATCTAATAAATCATAAAAAATGATAATTTAATGTGTGTACTGTATTTGTACTGATATAAATGGTAAAACTATATTTTTATTCAAGTCCATATAATTTAACATTTTCACAATCATATACAAAATTATCTTTGATACTTTTACATTTTTCTACATTTAAGTTCATAAAATTTCTTTCTTTCTAAAATTAGTTATTTAATACAAAGAAAAATATAGATAATTTTTTTCTTTCTAAAGTTGGTATTTCATTACAAACAAATATATACAAAAAAAATATTTTCAAAATTAATACATCATTACAAACATATATAACGTTCTTCCTTCATTAAATTGGTACATCAAATGGACTTTTATCATTATTAAATTATATTTTGTGAAGAATAACATTACGATTAATAATAAGTTATAAATGTTTGTATTCTGTAATATTGCAAAATGAATAAATATTTTCAATCAGTACGTTTTTTGTCCAAAATGTTACAATTCGATTATTTATATTCGTAATCCGAGTTAATCTTGGACAAAAATTATACTGTATTTTGATTAGAAATAGTTTCTTTCATATTAACATAAATGTTAAAAAAATGAAATGTTTATTATAAAATAAAAATAGTAAGGTAATGGAACAATGGATTAAAAATTATTTTTTTACATAATTAAAATGACAACGTGATTTGTAATGTTTTGGGTTTTATTTTCACTTAATATTTCTTTTAGTAGTTAAATAAATATTTTTTATCACTCTAAAAATATCAAATAATTATTTTGATATATATGTGCTGTAAGAACTGTAAATGCATACATATACATCGAGTCCTTGGTATTACACTTTTATTTTTAGGTATTTGACATCATTTCTCAAGTAATATTTGAAATTTAATGTATACATCATTTAACTTTAGTCAAATTATCAAAACCTAAATGTCAATTTCATATACATGTACATAAATATTTATTTAAGAAATTTTATAAAAATATTAATTTCAAATTTTATTAAGAATACCTATTTTCATTTATTTGATTGATAAATAATGAATCCTAAAAATAATAAATCGATATATAACTTATTTTAATCAACAAAAATGATAATTTAATTTTTATTCAAATATAAAAATATACGAATTTCATAACAAAAATACAGCTATAGATATAGTAATTTCAATTTATAACTCATTTATCCTAACAAAATTCATCATATATTATATAATAAATTATATTCTTTAAAAATAGTTATAATATTATTTTTCTACAACATACCGTGTGCAATGCACGGGTTACACACTAGTTAGAATGAATAGGCAACGGCCAAAAGTTAACGTTTAACAATTTGATTTTCGCGCAATCTCAAGCGTTGTTTTCTGGATCCAATGATTCGCAGCGAGCCTGTGATGTGGTTGCACCAGATTTAACCCAAAAATACAACGGTCCGAGATTCCAAAACTCCACTATAAATAGGACCCTAGGCCTATCTATTTTCTCACAATCATATTTTCTCTAGATTGGGTTCATTGCCTGAGGCTGGACCATAATAGAAAATATTTCTAAGGAGAAAATCTTCTTAATAAAAATATTTGACACCTTAGAAGAGGATCTCGGAAGGCCATGGAGTAAAGCTAAGGATGATAGGTGAATGGATTTAAATTATGTATTTCCCGTTAAATATTTTAATTCAGCATTTATTTCAGTAATTAGTTCTTTTAATTAGTTATGTTAAAACTGTAAATTTTATATGAGAACTTATATTTAATCCTTATTTATATGGAGAAGAAAGAAAGAAATCCAATTGCATATAAATAATGTTAGGCTTAATGGTTATAGAGAAATGCATAAGCCTAAAAGTAAGAAATTTACAGTAAATTAGTAAATTATGCTAAAAGGGAGAATTAAAAGGAGATAATTTAATAACTTGATTAGGAAGTTAGTGATTGTAACGACTCGAATTTTTCATCCTTTTAAAAATATTAGACTTATTTATTTTTGAATAAAAGATTTTAGAAACGAAAATTTAAGATGTTGCAAAAACAAATAAAAATGAGTGAATTTAAAAGATGATGGTAATAGAAATAGGATAATAAACGTTTACATCTAATATGAAACATATCGCGCGTTTTTTTGTAGTGAAATAAATGTTTTAATGAAAATAAAAGAATATTTTGAGAAAAATAAAATGTACGTTTCTATCCCTTAAGTAGAATAAAAATAAAAAAATAAAAGAAATTTTGGGTTAGGCGATAATATTTTACGGTCATTGTAAACAGTCGTAATTCGATATGTAATTTATTTTAACACGTAAACTCAAAATTTCAATAAATTGAAGTTGTATAATTAAACGTGTTTTTTGTAAGTCTAATCTATGAATTCAGATTTCAAATTTTGTGAAAATTTATGTCGTTCAAATTTAAGCCGAACCCGGTTAATAGACTTAAAGACAAAATATCATTTTTCGATGTTTAAATATTTTTACATAGAAAATATCAAAAAAATTATCTGATTTGAATGGCGAAGTTTGTTCCATTCAATTTTGATCTTTCTAGCTTCATTTATCAAGAATTGTCGTTGTCGTTGTCGTCCAATCTCGAAGCGATAACAGCGGCGACAGACAAGATTTCGCTACGAACGTCGTAGCACAGATTTGATTGCATCGCTGGATTTATCTCATCGCGCTGGTCTCTACGGTATATTTATTTTCGTGTTTTGTCTTCCGTTGCGAAACGCTAAATGGTTAAGATAGCGGTCTAGTTGGGTATTTTTCCCATACCCGTTTCTTTTCACTTCTGTTCAAAAAAATTCCTCAGCCGAACTACATTTTGTGAGCCGTCTTCGTAATAAATGCTACATTTAATGATCTGCCATGCACTCTTCCTCTATTGTTTATATGCGCAAATTCTTCTGCTCCATCTCATTTTCTTGGTTTCTGAAATTATTTTCTTAATAGAAAATATAAGCGTATGTATACATCTCCACGTAACTCTCCTCCCATTTTTATTTTACTTCCCTTCCTCACCACCCACTCCATCTAGACTTCTGCCTTTTCATTGACAATCAACAGAGAAATGAATGCATCTCACCCCTTCTATTTATTTTCCCACTCCATCTTATTTTCATTTCGCTTCAGCAAACGTTCCTGACTCGTCCACGCTCACCGCCTTCCACCTCCGACCAGCCGCCTCACGTTCCAGTCAAACCCACACCTTGCTGCTCCACACGAACCCGAACCCCACCGGCGAATTTTCCAATGAACCCACCAGAACTCCACCAGTTCACTACTTCACCCGCCACCATCCTGTTTCACTTTTTTTGATCTCCGCATTTGTACAATGCTTTAGTACAATAGCCATTTAGTTCAGTTTCGAAGCCCGGTGCTCTGTTGAGTAGCAGCAAACTTTAGCAAGCAGCGGCTAGTGCGTGTGTGCATGTCCGTATCCATATCGCCGTGTCCCTGCCTGATTATCTAATCCGCGAAGGTGAGTGTATAGCTTACGACATTTATTTTTTTACAAGTAAATTTAGTTTAAATTAGCCAAGTTATAAATTAGTTTAGTTTGAAAAAAAAAATGAGGTTGTTAAACAAGAGGTAGTAGCTTTTGATTCTTTTGGCCCTGTGAAATTTTGTTCGGGCGTCCTGAATGTTTGTGCGAGTACTTGAATGCATGGCCTTGAGAAGCAAATGAAGGAGCAGGCATGAAAACATGAGGAAAATATCACGCGTGCAGGCAAGAAAATCGAGAGGAGAGGATGTGTCCATGAGGTGGAAAACATGCGATTAGCAGGCGCATGTATTTTTGATGAATGACGTGGGAAGCCTAGAATGAAATAACGTGAGCAAGAGGCATGTGCGTGCGTGTAGACTTTGTGGGTTTAGGAAGTTATGGGGACGTGAGTAGCTTGTAGGCATTGGTAGTGTGTAAATGCAATTATGTATATGCATTCATGCACGCGTGAACATGTCATTTAGTTTTTTTTTTTTTTTTCCTCTCTCATATAGATCAACGTAGGAACGCATGAAAGAGGACACGCATGAAAGAAAAAAAATAGAAAAGAAAGTAAATGAAACACGCATGAAATTTCCATAACAATGACATTTTTTGATTTCCTCTTTTACTCTATATCATATGTGTGGTGTGCATGCATGTGAGTATGTCGGGTTTTGCGTTGGATGTATGGGTACAGGCCAAGTTTATGCACTGGCATCAAAACGTGAAGATGGAGGAAGGAAGAAAATGGTGCTTGGGCTATTGCTTTTTGGTAGGGAAGAAGGTATTGGGCAGTGAGATGGAAGAATTGAAAGGAGTCAGGTGTGTTTTGATGTTTAAGGAGAAATGACTTTGCCTTGCATTTTTGAATAAGGATTTGGGCCTTGGGCATGCACGGTTGGTTAAAGTTTATTTACGTTGATTAGTCTAGTTAATCTGTTATGTTAAAATGTTTCAGACTCTAAAATAATAATAATAATAACAGTAACAATAACTCGTCCATACAACGTCCGTTTTACCCGTCGTCTTCGACGTTAGATTCGTATTGACGATTAGAACGAGCTAGTGTATTTTATTAACACGTTTATAAAGATATAAAATATTGATAAAATATTAATGATGATTTTTTAGCAGAACAAATCCTCATTCTGCTATTATAAATTGTGTAAATTTATTTTTATTTGACAATTGATCTATTTGATATGAATAGTTAATTATTTAATAGATGCATTACTGTTTATTATTGTTGTTGATTGATTGTTTGGTTGTTTGAATTACGCACGACAAATTTATGAGCACTGATTATCAATTATGATTATGGACATTGTTCGACCAGTTTATGAGCAATTAACCATTCATATGCATGAGCTGGGTAGAAAGCAATTGTATGCTAACACCTTGTGATTTATTTCATGATTTGACTAAAAGGTGTTTAGCGATAATATTGGTTTATTTAATTACTACATTAGTTATATTAATTTAACATTTAAAGTTTGAACTGAAATTTAACAAAGTTGTTTTAGTGATGTTTTTTATTAAAAGGATTTGTTGTGAAACGTCTTACGTAGTATGTGAAAATAAATGATTTTGTTAATAAGTATGTGACTTTAAAGATTTATTTAAAGAGTGGTTTAGAAAAGTATTTGTTGAATAAAGGGAATTTGGAGAACTTAAATCTTAGTGGATTTGAAACTGATTTCAAATGGTTTCTTTAGAAATTAAGTTGGGTATTGGTCCAAGAGATTATTTTCGAAATTGAGTATATTACTAATAAGTTTAATATGAATTCGTAAATCGAATGTGAAAATTGAACTCAAACTTTAATTTGATTGCTTCATACGAAGTCGATGCAAATTTATTTAGTCTCTTAAACTTCTGTGCATATATTGTTTGATTTGAATTTACTTGCATAAAAGAATATAGTCCCGACTCAAGTGTATTGTCTTTTCATTACGCTCGGGTTAGACCGAGCTTTTCAGTTACTCTGGAAGACGAAGACGGTGATTGGAAGACCGTACTTACTATTATTATTCCGTTGCATTATAGGGATATGTTCAGTTAAAATGTATAGCTTTGATAATATTGAAATGGAATCAAATGTATATTGATAAACAGCTTTGTAATTATGTTATTATTATATTTTTATCCTTCCGCTGTGAGAATCTATATATTGTTCTTTCTCTTCTTCTTTTCTTCTCTTGATAGTTCGTCTTTTTGAACGATTCGGTTCGGATATATAAGGTTTAACGTCGACTTGAATTGATCAAAAAGGCGGGTCGTCGCAGTGATAGAATAGTTGGTTGGTTTAGAAATGAGAGTAACTTTTCATACTTTAATATTATAATAATAACTATAGACATAATTGCAAGAACAAAAGAAAAAAAAGGAATTAGTGTAAAATAAAGATATTTCTATATTTTGCATTATCCAATAATTAAAGAAACAATAAAAGAAATATCTTGCAATTACAAGTTATTTTTATAGCATTATTTAGTATTAAAATTTGAAAATGGATCTTTAGCACAGTTTTTGTAACCAACCAAATAGAATAGAACTACTTCCTAGAATAGAAGAGAATAACGTGAAACGTTAAAGAAATTGAAGAAGAGAAGTAATCTAGTTAATTATTTGACAAGACTGGAGATAACATATAAAAAAGTGACTAGATCTGTATTTACTGCGCAGATAGTAGAACAGAAAGTAAAACAGTAATTATGTGTGACAATCTGCCTTTTCGACCCTCGAAAATCGACATAAATACGCTCATTGTATAGCATGTCGAACGATCGAGTGCCGGAAAGACATATTGTTGAGGGGAGAGAAAGTAGGTAGAAGAAAGAAAAAACTAAAAAAAATAGAATCTCACAGCGGAATGAATAATATATAATATAAATAGATCTTTACACAAATCAAAGCTGTAATATACATATCTCACATCAGAGTGCACAAACTAATAGTCACTAGACTGGACAGTTATAACAACCTGCCCTCACAATTGCTGATAACTTCAACAAAACACTATGGTGGAATAAAATCAAATACGAGCAATACGTCTTCACTATCCAGCTCATCTCCTGAGCTCCATAGCATCTTACCATGTATCTGTAACACTTGGTCTGACCCGAGCATTATAATAAAATAACACCCGAGTCAGTTTGGAAAACCAGCGTGAGAAAACACACTCAATTTGAATTATTAAGTTATCAAAATCCTTTGAAAAAGTAAAGGTATCTCGTAAGACCACGCCACAAATAAACACTAGTTTTTACCTTACGATAACCAAAACATTTCATATCAAAATCCTCTGATAATATAATAGTGTCTAAATATAAATACTTATTCAAATAGCATAAATGCTTACATCTCAAGTTTCAGCATGGTTGGGTACAATCAAAGCCGTACGGCGCTTATTGGAGAATGAATTCCATACAAATGACTAGACACTGGGGTATCACCTTTCACAGTACACGTCAAGAAACAATGTACCGAAGACCACGTCGGGATCCCCTACAACACAAGACCGGACTATCCCTAACCTGGGTAGATCGAATATGCTATCACCCCGGGTGTTTCCATCCTTTTCCAAGCTTCTTTCATGTATCGAAATAATAATATCCGAGAGTATCTAGAAAGGTGATAAACATACTCTAATTGGGTGCGACACACTTAGCCTTGCTGCATCTTCGCTGCTTTCAGTCATTCCCGGTTAATGAGGCTAGAGGCTATGATTAAATTTTTAAGGAATTTTCACTTAGAATGCTCATTGTTCTCTAATGACAATGTACTGATAGCATTCATCCATACAAGTCCGTTCTGGGTCCGAATAGAACCGAAGGCACTATTCCTACTAATCCATTTTGGAATCATCCTCGGGATTAGTAGCGATTAGCCCTTGCACTTCACTACTCCATCTTCGACTCCATGCCCTTGTTTTCCCTTCGAAAACGTACTCGTTGGATCGAAGTGGTTTTCGAATAACTTAACCGATCCCGGTCTCTTCGAAAACAACGTTTGATTTTTTTGGTAAACTCAACCCCGATTCTTTAGGAAATAAACAGACGAAGATAAGATCGAAAATCGCCTTCTAACCGTTAGCAGACGGATTTCCTTATTATCGTTCTAGAAGAACGAAACGAGTTTATATGTATAGTATAACACCTCGAATGGTAAATGTACCATATAATTCCTGTGTTTTCCCATAGATATTCCCAAAGTTATATTTTGAGTTCAGATTTGATAGTCGGTTATTTAACTATCAATAAACGATCATTCAACTAAAAATTTTATTTCCATTGAAAACATCAAGTCTTATTTAATTTAAATTTTAAATAAATTAAATCTCTTAATCCAAAAGTATGTACTTATCTTATCGAATTCAGTATATTCACAAACTATCCTTTTCAAAATATTGAAACCCTTTTTCAAAATAATATAGAAAGTACCATTGCGGTATCAACCATGGAATCTCAGCTCAATGGTTACGTCTCTATCGCAGAGAAATCCAAAACTCAACTGTAGGTACTCAGTGCCTTCGATTATGCCATGAAGCATACCATTACCTTCCGAAAACATTGTTTAATAATTGTCTCAAAATATTGCTTATAGATTTATAAAACAAATTTCCAAGTTTGATCTAGGCAAATATACTTAAATAAAAGCTATTATACAAAGCCATATTAATATTTAATAATTTATCTTTTTTAAAATAATAATGTTGACTAATTATTAAATAGTAATAAATCTTTAACAATCATTATAAGGTAACTAATTAATAATTAAACATACTTTAAACAATTTTATATAATTAATTGACTAATTTCTGGAATATCTTTAACCCTTTAAAAATTACCTAGTTAATAACTAAAAAAATCCTCTTTTTAAAACAAGCCCAATTTCTCGATAACAATATAACCCTTAATGTCATTTAGAATTTACAACATTTTTTCTATCCCTTAAATCCATTATAAATAGATTTCTAAATTAAATTCGATTTATAAATCGATATATCCCAAAACCACCCAAATCTTGATTGTAAAACCTTTCATATTTAAACAAGTACCACTTAAGAATTTATTATTTAAAATCCTTTTATATGTTTTATTCCAAAATCTCTATTTACAATATCCCGAAATAGTTAAGTACAAATTCAAGACTATTGTTTAATCAAATCTAACCCAAAATTCCAATTGGTGCTTATGGAAAGAGAGAAATGCACTCATTTTCAACAAACCTACAAGTAATATTGATGAGATATGTAATCGAATTGCTTATATATTTTCTATCTGGACAGGTTCTTCACGTATATGGCCCTCCACTTGAGTTCTACCATTCAAGGATAATGCTCTAGCTGATTGACTCATTGCATTAGTAGTAGGTTGACATGTCTTTTGCATATCTTAGCTCTTGTGTAATTATCGACTGGGCTTTGTAAGTAGTTTACGTTGGGTTGTGGAACTCTTCCTTGGCCATCGACCAGGCCTGTTGGTCGAACCTTATTACTATATTAGCCTTATTTTAACCAGCTCCGTTACCGTCAAAAATTAACCCAAAATTCCATATAAATATTTTACTTCAAAAATCCCTTAAATAATCCCTTTCAAATTCAAATCATATATTTTTGGTATTTAAAAATACTAAAAATCTAGGCCAAAACTATCATAGCATCCAATCAATTCAAATCACACAATAATCTATCACTGGTTATTCTAACAAAACATATATCACTATATATGAAATTAATTTCAACATTTTTGAGGAATCCAGTTGGATTTCTCCAAACCGTTTCCCTACATCCATAGATGTTAATACAGTATAAAAATATCAATTCCGCTTCGAGGTAGAATATTGCGGTGTACAGGGTCATCCACTATTATGAGGGGCGCATAGGGTCTCATCCACTCCAATCGACGGGAAATATATCCAAGTACTAATATATACTACTATATATATATATATATTATAACATCCAACATATGATAAAAATAATCAAATCAACTAACCAATCAATGATTAATTTTAACTGTTTAAAATTAATGCCAATCATCTAAATCAGTCGGATTTACTCACCTTGAGTTTTAAATTCGCCAAACGTTCCAATTTTAAACTAAATCGAACAAGTTCGATTTAACCTAAAATTTTAGCTAGCTCTGATCGACTCCAAATTTGTTCTAGAGTGTAGTGTTCGTTTCCATGGTTCCGTCGCCGCTTATTTCGTCCAATTTCGACCTCTTATGACAAGGATATGAATTTTTAAAGTTTTAAATATAAATGAATTTCTCTTCTTTTTTTAAATCTAAATGAGATCCGGTCGCATGTGTTGCTTCAGGAAAATCAAGGCCTCTCTTTTCTTCTCTTCTCCTACACTTTTGTCCTCAGGTTCTTCGAATCCATAGCCGTCGTTTTAGGTTGATCGTCGCTCCTCCATCGATGAACTGGAGCTCGATCAGAGGATGTCAAACAAAGCACCTACTCCCCCTCGACCCCCGGCTAGAGATTGCATGCCCCAAGCCTTGCCAACGACGTGAAAATATCCATCGAACGGCGCACGAACGCGGCCCTCCCTCTCTTTCTACGCTGTGCTAAAACCCATCATGACCATTGATCGAGAAGATCTCTCCCTGCTCTATAATATTGTAGTTGAAGATTCTTTCTAAAAGTTGATGGGTAAGGAGAATTTAGAAGAAGAAGACGAGAGCATTTTAGCCATTAAATTCAAGTGGAGGCGACAGCATGAAAAATCAGCTAGGGCTAGGGTCAAACGTGTGTGTGTGTGTATAGATATATATACACACATACACATACTAATATTATTTTACTATTATTTTCCAAATTCACATGCCTTTCCGGACGAACTCCAATCTAGACGTGCCACATGGGGTTTATAATGTTTTACCCCTATTTTGAACACATTGGAATATGTTTCAAGGCCTAATTCGATCGTACGTGAAAGATAGCTTTTCGAATCGAATTAAAATATTAAATTTTCGACATTTATTCTAACGCGTTTCTATTCCGTACGACCAAACGGTAACTTCAAATGCTACAAAATTTGAAATCCAATAATAATATACTATTACGGATCCAATGGAACTATTTTCGTCAAATTCCGAGACTGTGTCTTGGAAGGTTATTTCAATGCGTGGATTAAACCGAGCGATTTTCAAAATTAATGGAATTTCTTGAAATTTCAATTTTAAAAATTTAGCAACTCACTTATAATTCAAATAGAATTTATATTCATATTAGAAATCATTTTGAATCATATTAAATCAAAATTCGATTATTCAAATTATTTACATATATATATTAAATTTCACTATTAAATTAATATATAAAATTCCAAATTTTAATTTTTTGACTTTTAATTCCATTCAAAAGTCCACTATCACCACACTAATTCAAACAGAGTTTAAATCAAATTATAAGTTATTTCACATTTAACTCCAAATTCGCCTATTTACCCAATTTCAAATATTAAATTTCTACTCACTGAACCCGTTAATCGCCATACTTTAAATTCTAAACCCTTTCTCTAATTCAACAAAAATCTTCATATTCAAAATCATTTAATAATTCAAATTCAACATTTAAAAATAAATTAAACATTCAAAAACAAACGACCAAAATTCCGAGTTGTTACATAATGATAAGTAATTTGTGACGGTTGGACGTAGTCCCAAGCTAAGACTCTTATATAAAAAAAGAGAACTAAAGAGAATTTAGTATTATAATAAAAGAAGACAGACTTAATAGAAAGGAGACACTTGCAATTACATTGATAACATGTAGGTTATAAAAGAAAGAAAAGGATATAAAGGTAACAATTTCAAATATAATTGTAACACATAGGTTATAATTAAAAGAAAGAAATAGAAGAGGCTTATTTTATCAAATTAGATCTTGAATTAAGTTAATAAGCAAAATAATAGAAGTGGCCCGTACCGCCAGCATTCTCTTTCACGTCTAGGACTGATGGTCTCACACTGAGATGGGGCTGAGTTTATTGATTAGGGTAAATAAGTAGCCAACATAATAAGAAAAATAAACTAAATACATAATAAAAGATTAGACATAGGATCTAATAGAATGGTAAGATGCATTTGGAGCAGCCGAAAGGATGAAGGGCCTAACGTAGCAGTTCATCACAAATTTTTCAGCGCAGAAAGAGGACATCCAACTTAGTTAGTTTAGGCTAGAAGGAAGCACGAGACATTAACGGGACGTGACGGTACTCTAGGATGGCCCTCTGGGGTAGGCCTAACAAAGCTGCACCCCGGAGGCAGGTCTATAGGTGTTCCACTAAGAGAGTATGCCTTGACTGCTTTTGGATTGCTGGCCTAATGAAGCGGACCTTTAAAGGTAATCAAATGGTTGATGATGGAGTAGGATATTCATATGACACCATACTCTGACTTGTGAGTAGGTTTTTAGTAGGCAAGACCCAAAAGGATAGTCTCATGCGGAGATCAAGCCATCATCAATCAAGAGCGAGTTCGGGATAGACTAGAGTTAAACCAATAGGCCAATGATTCTTTCACTATTGAGGCATTGGATGAGGGGCGCAAACAATTGGATGTTTAGATTGTTTGCAGTAGGGCACAACCACTTAGCTCTTTAGAGGTCTTTAGATTAGTTAAGAGGTGACTGCGTGGGGCCATAACCACGATGAGAAAAGAGATAGACCAAGTAAAATATTTGTATTATTGTAACATCCCGCCTTTTTGGACGCTTTAAGCAGACACACGTTCCATCTCAAACCATACAGAAGGGCGGATTATTATTGGGGTAAATAAGAAAAAGCAGAGAGAAAAAAGTAAAACAGAATCTTGCAGTGTAATGACAAAATATAATAATCAAATAACAGTTCATGAAGCTGTTTACAAAACATTTGATTATACTTATACAACACAAAATCAAAGTTATACATACCAGAGAATAATTAATAATAATGCAGCGGAATAGCATGATGCAGTGGAATTATATAGTAAATAGTAGTACACATCTTTGACTTCGTTCTTTGGAATAAGTCTTCAAATCCTGAAATGCTCAGGCTGACCCGAGCAAATTGAAAAGACAAAACACTCGAGTTAGAACTAAAAGATCTTATGTAAGTTAAATCAACGGAAATAAATATAAGTGGAATGGCGTTAGAGATGTTTACGGGGTTTGACATCTCCTATCAAGTGTCTAACGTGAGTACAGTAACTTAAGAGATGTTTAGGATTCACATCTCCTAAGGATCCGTTAAACTATCTACTATGTAGTACAATACACTATTATAATATGTCTACAATAAAGTAAACTATTAAAATAGCGTTAAGGCGTTACACATATCCTCCTTAACACATTTTATAATGTCAATAGTCTATATAGTACCGTGACTCCCCGTAAACTAGGGCTGCTAGAGGATACCCTATAGGTATGACATAAAACAAACTCGTAAAATGCACGCTAGGGTAGGTGACACGGTATAATTAGGCAATGCCAGGGTAGATACACCAATTGCGCATCCGG
The DNA here is from genome assembly GCA_030765085.1 of Allium cepa. NCBI lineage: Eukaryota > Viridiplantae > Streptophyta > Magnoliopsida > Asparagales > Amaryllidaceae > Allium > Allium cepa. The sequence goes on along the minus strand of CM060941.1, from coordinate 1,041,947,304 downwards.
ACTGTTGGTAACACATAGCCGCAACTATCGCCCAACTCGAACACACTTCCAAGTAAAAAATGAAGGGTGGCCACCAAATAAATCAAAAGTCGGAATATAGTATCAATGGAATGTGTCCGATCGGAGGGGCTACCTCACTTGGCCCGGAATCGCTCAAATTTTAGTCACCTTATGCTAACTCACGGGAGTTAGGTCCACGTAAATATACTTTTAGGATCGTCGCCACCATCCTACTTCATTCTAGAATCTCCACCGCGTACACAGTTGTCAAAGTGGTTTTCGATATTGGTAGAGAGTATGACAACATCCGATCCCGGTCTCTTTGATAACCAATCTCTTATTACACACCGGATGGTTCTTTTACATTTCCAAAATCATTTCATAATTGATATCAAAATATCATATTCAATTCAAACCATATCACATTCGAAATCATTACTTACTTTCGAAATCATATTCGCCTTTGAAATCATAGTTCGATAATTATATTTCCTTTCAAATTTGAATTCATAATTTATATCGAAATATCGTATTCTCAAAACTATATCACTTTCAAATCATCATCGTTTCCAAAATCATGATTTCTTTCAAAAATCATACCTCCAAAATTGGAAAAATCCTTATTCCAAAATCATCATATTCAATTAGTTATAACTTTTAAATCCCAATTTAAGTTATGACATCATTAACCATATTCACTTTAAAAATTGAGAAATTTGAATATAAACCCATCCATTTTACTTGGTTTGGAATTTGGAAGAAAATAGTTTAAATAGTTATAAATAATTAATATAGATTTAAAATAGATTAAATATAATTAAAAAATATTAAATAGCTTTAAAGTAGACTAATTAGATTTAAAATAAATTAAAATAGTCTAATTAGTTTAGAATAAATTAAATTGGTTTAAATAGATTAAAATAATTCATATAGTTAATATTAGTTAAATAGTCCAATAAATTTGAAAATCTTAATAATTAGAAAATTTTAAAATAATATATTTTTAAAACAGTTTATATTAAAATATGAGTTTGAAATTAATACCAAATTAAACTATTTATTTCATTTCGACACATTTGGACCATTTCAAATTCCTAAATCGACAAACCCAATTTCAAACCTTCAATTTTCCAAGTTTTAGTAAACTATTGAATTTCATATCGTTTAAATCTATGTTCAAATATCAATTCGGATTACTCCATTTCTAAAATATTTCAAAGTTATTTTCAACAAATTCAATAACTCAATTTCGATAGAATTTCATTTATACTTAAAAGTTTAACTTCAAACTTCCCATTTAATTTCTTAAAGCAATTCCTTTTAAACCATTTCACATTTCATCATAAACTTGATTTCCCAATAATACTTCAATTTCTATAAATCAAATTTTCATTTCAAACATCATTTAATTAAATCAAGAAATTTAAGGATTTTAAAATCATTTAGTTTAACCAATCCGGTATCTGTATATAATTCTCTACCCTAGGGTCAAGTAATATGGATATTTATCATTTCAATTCGCAATTTAAAATTTTACGGTTATGTATCATTTCAAACCGCAATCCCGAATAAAATAATAAAAAATCACAATGAACTTGCAGTTTATAACGATATAAAGTAAAGCATCCATTCAATCAATATCAACAATCCACATCCATCACAATCATCATCCAAAACAGTCAATAAATATCAATATAGAACTGATCATCGGTAACAGGTATTTACTAGCAGTTTATATTCAATAATAAATTAAATAACGATATAATTCAAATAAACTGAGATGATGATTAAAATATACCAAACAGTCATAAATAAATTCCTAAGCACATCACGAATTTAATTTAACAAACATAAGAAATATTAGAAGATGTGAGTGGGTTAAAACACTCACCTTTGAATTTAAATTCAAAATAAGCCCAAAGTTTGAACTATCTCGGAATTCATCCAAACCAGCGTCAAAATGTCTGGAATTTCAAAACGATCCTAGCGGAATAAACCATGCATGAATCGAACCTTATATGCAAAAGTTATGTCGATTAGAGTATACGAAAATTTAAGTTAAATTAAAAAATAAACCACAGGAAAACGCCACGTCACTGTTCGTTTCCCTGGAACCCTAACACAGACGCGATTCGTTAAGCAACACAAGAACCCAAAACAATGCCACGGTCGCTGTGACGACCCACAATTTTGAATATTCGAAATTGAAATATTTAATTGATTTTAAATATTTGAAAGTTAGTTTAAATTGAATTTTAAATATCAGTTTGTTTGGGTAACTAAATTATTTAATTTAATAAATGGAATTGGATAAAATATTGAATCTTGATTTTTACGCTGGTTAAAAATAATTTGAAGGCTTGAAAATTTTATATTGATAATACTAAAAGTAATAGAACTTTTAAAATTGAATTTGAAAGTGATCTGTTCAGTTTTGAACTTATATCGTTTAAATCGATATTTAAAAATAGCCTTCCGAGGCACAGTCTCAGAATTCGATGAAACCAGTTCCAGTGGATCCTAATATTGTATTATTATCAAATTTCAATTTCCGTAGCATTCGGAGTTGTCGTGTGATCGTACGGTAAACAAACGCGCGAAAATCTACATCGAAAATTCAATTCAATAACAAGAGGTTATCTTCTTCATACGATCGAATTTGGACTCGAAACCTTTTCCATTACGTTCGGAATATGTGTTTAACATTATAAACGCCTAGCGGCGCACCTCGATTGGAGATCGAGATTTTAGACTTTATTTTCTAAATGATTTAAATTTAAAATTTAAATTTGAAATTAACATATATATATTTAATATAATGTTTTCTCAAGATAAACTATACACGTTTCATCTCCTTTCATACTTGGCAATTTCTTTTGACACGTGTTGAAGAAGAAAGTGCCGAGCGTTTTAAAACGAAAACGAAATCTTTTCAAATTAAAATCTCGTCCTCCTTCCTCTTCTTCAGTTCATCTGGAACGACAAAAAAAAATGGCGGAAATGAAGTAAATCAGGAATAGCCATGCCCTCCTCTTTATTTCCAAATCAAAATTGTTCAAGCCTAATGTTATGGCTGCCTCTTCATTTTCGTTTTCGTCGAAGCCGAATTCAATTCAAGCTCGGAGGGGAGATGTTGTGGGTCGCGCTGGTGAGGAGGCGCTTTCGAGCATGCTCGAGGCTAGCGGCAGGTCGTGAGCAAGCAAGGCGAAGGGGGAAATCAAACGGGTCGTAGGCGCGACGGTGAGAAGGTGGGGCGTGACTCGACGTTGACGAGGTGCGGCGCGCGCGATTCGCAAGGGCAGCATGTCGTTCGAGGCTGCGGATTCGATGTCTCAGTCAAGCGGCAGCTATTGTTTTGCGCTCGAGCCAGCAGTGGTCAGCGATGCGTGGTTTTACCATTGCCTGGAGGTTGTCTTTGCAGAGGTATTTATTCTGCTAAAATTTAATAACTTATGTGAATATAACATAGGAAACGAAAGAAAGAAAAAAGAAATCATCAGTTTGAATAAAATTGTTAGTTAATTAAATATACATGCATGTAGAAAACAGTACATAGTATATATATATATAAAAGATTTTGGGAGTATAAGAATTTACTTAAAAAAGGGGATTTTTAAATATAAGTTATTTTATATATTTATATATATGAAGTTTCAAAAGAAAATAAATGTATATTTTTAATTTACCAATTTATTAATATATTAAGGAAATAATTTGTTTAACTGGTTAAGCAATTATTTTGGTTACTAAAGATAATTTGTTAAAGTAAATCAGTTTTAAACCAAATCATTAGTTAATTAAAATTAATAAATAATAATTGATTATTCGATTATTTCGAATATTAATAAATTGTATAAATGTTTATACAAGGTCAAAATCGTGAAGAAATAGTCGAGATGGAAATGGATTGCAAAACAAAAAGCAAAGGTGAGATCTTCTCACTCAATTGAATTGATTTGTTTAATTTAAATAGTTAAATTTAAGTTGTTGGATATGCTTGGATGAATTGGATAATTTATCTGTTGGATAATATTATATATATATATATATATATATATATATATATATATATATATATATTAGAGTGATTGATTTCTTGCATTATATAGCGGATGAGACCCTATGTGCCGCATAATAGCGAATGAGATGATACAATCCCATATACCGCAATATTCCATCTCGAAGTGGAATTGGTATTTAATTATTGTGCTAACATCTGTGTTTGCAGGGAAACATGTCGGAGAGATTCAACTGGATTCCTCAAATTGTTGAATTTATTTTTATATGTTGTGATGTGATTTATTGATAATCTGTGAATGATTGTATTGGTGATTGAAATCATTGAAGGCTATGGTTTGGCTGAACATATTTTTGGTATCGTAGAATACCAGAAATATATAATTGGATTTTTTGTAAATTAAAGTACAAAAATTTAAGTAAAGTAAATTTTAGAGAATTGGATAAATTTAAAAAAAGGAATTTTAAAAGGGTAGAGATTGATTTTTGAAATCCTATTGAATAAATTCCAACTATGGGGAAAAGAATTTTATAAATGGATTTTGAGTAATATTGTTTAAAAGTTAAAGAATTTATTTAAAATTCGGATTTTAAATAGTTTGAGAGAAATAAAGGAATTTATTTTAAAAGGTAGTAAAGTTTTGAAAATCAATTTGGAATTTGATTTGGTGTTTGAAAGTAAATTTTGGGAAATCGATTTGAAAATTGTATATCAGTGGATATTTGGAAATTTAAATTCATGATGGAACTTATAATGGAATGGGTACTTGTTTTAAAAATAAATAGTGGTCTATTTTTAAAGGTGTAAAAGGAAAGTGTATTTTTCCTGCAAAGCCGAATATGTTTTCAAAGTAGCTTTCAAATGTAAACTAAAAGTTCTAGAGTTGGTTTTAAAATAAAAATGTTTTTGGAGAAACTATTTTCTTAAATTGTTTTTAAAATTTCAAAGTAAAGATTTATTAAGTTAATTATAGAAATGATTAATTTAAAGATTTAATTGATATTTGATTTCGAAAATGGTTATTTAAATAGTTATACTTTATCTAATAATTTTATTTTTAAGTTTGGACTTGAGTTTTATATGAGATATTGGTATAAAATTTCATAACTAATAGTTTAAATAAGTACTTTAAAATAGTTTTTATTTTAAATGTTTCCAAATATATATTTTTGGATAAGTGATTTAAATTACTTTAAAGTATTAGGACTCGGCAAATTTTTCAGTGGATATAAACAATATTTATAAATTTATTCCGCGTGAGGAATGTGATTTGAAATTTGTTTTCAAAAGGTTGAAGTGTGAAAATATATCTTGCAAAGATATTTTGAAATAAATAATTTGGAAAAATTATTTAAATTTGATGGTTGTCGTGAATGTTGTTTGATAGTTAAATAACCGACTATCAATATTGGCCTTTGAAACGGCACTTGAATTTGTTTTTAAAATAAGCACTCATTATTCGGTTAAGCCGGGAGAGGACTTTATGTCATAAAACCCATTCTGAATAAATAATACGATGAAATGAGATTGCATTTGAAGATGATGTTGAAGATCGGGTATTTTCGAAAACGAAAGGATTACCTGTCGAATGTCTTTGCACCTAGTTGCTCCGGTATAGAGATTTATATCACCCTTGGTGATGGGGAGTCCGGACGTGATTAGTGAACATCCAGATTTGCAAGGGCTTCTTTCCTTAATTGGAGGAAGTGCCTTCGGTTCCATTCAAACCTAGGATGGACTTGTATGGATGTATGTCTGACATTACACTTTGAGATATAAAGCTGGTTTCTATCAAATTCATTTCTATTGGTGGCGGAAAATTTATTCTCTTAGCTCAACACCCTTCTATGAGACGTACGAGCTTAGAGGTTATGTAGTTGATATTTACTAGTGATATATTCGCAAATTGGTAATGTGGCATGCTAAGAGTTGATCATTTGTTGATCGAAGCACAGCTTTTGTGAAAAGCGTAGCTTCGTGGACGAGACTTCGTCGAACCTCACACCCCAAAAATGGTTGAAGCAGGAAAAGATGCAGCAAGGTTACGGGGGTCGCGCCCCTCAGGGTATGTGTATTTCCTTCTAGATAAAAAATGGTGTCTGGTATGGAGCCCGGATATTTATCTTGTGTGGATAAAAAAGTGTATTCTGGTATGGAGCCTAGATTATTTACTTATGTGGTTGTTGATTGTTGAGGCGCCTCGGTAAAGGTCGGTGTAGACCGGGGGGTGGCATACTCGTGACAGTTAGTTACCTAGTTACAAAGTTAACTCGGCCTTGTGTTGGCGGAGAGCTAGTTAAGTTCTCGGGGCATCCCTCCAGAGGCGTACCCATTTGTTGAAGGAAGTTCCTTAGCCTTTACCATTTGTTGGAAATCCAAACAAAACAATACGAGCCCTTTACGATTGCAGTTGTATAACCTGCCACCTCAGGTGGTAGCTATAATAGGCATAATATAATGGTACTAATGCTGGCTAAGATTAACATTATACTTTTGAAATATTTTCCGCGCTATGCACTAATAATAATATCAAAAAGATTTTGCGTATCAAACATGTTTGACTATCATAAGGAGAAATCTCCCCCAAATGTGCGATTGCATTGTGTATGTGGCGGAAGGCCTTATGGTAGTTTCATTTTCCATAAAGCATGAACGTGTTTCTTTTACTTTTCTTTTTATGCCAATAACTGTTTTAAGATCTCACACCAATCCCGTGAATGACCTGGAGTTTATTGTTGCCTTTCCAAACTCTGGATGCCCATAATTTTCCACATGGGCAGCCTAGAGTCAGGTTATCAGTAGTTTTGGAGCAAAGTCAAAAAAGTATGCTATGGAGATCAGGAGACAAGCTGGATGGCGAGACATATCCCTTATATTATGTAGTATCTGCTGCGTTTGGGTTGTTGCAAGTTCAGTTTTCATATGGACAAGTTGTCATAAATGCCTAGTGCCATGTTTTATTGTTGAAATACTCTGATAGTGTAATGTATAAACGTATATAGTCCTTTTGTTTAAAGATTATTCATTTATCTATTATATATTATTCCGCTGCGAATGTGAGGTTCTGATATTGTTTCTGTTTTCTTCTTCTACCTTCTTCTTCTTTAACCCTAACGATTTGGTTTTTCGGCATTCGATTGTTCGGCATTTAATACAGTGGACATATTGATGTCGATTTTCGGGCCTTGAAAAAGTCAGTCGTTACAGTCGCCGCCTAATACTGCCCCTTCAATCCCATCTGTGAAAATTGACCATCACCATTCGAATGACAAGCCCACTCCGACCCCGCGCCGAGGTTGTGGCCACCACTGGTCACCTCTGGCCAACTCGCCGTAGGGGCCCTTCTTTGGCAAATTCTGGCAAAACAAGGCATGATAAACCCAACCAACCATACCAATCGACCGCCCCTTGTCTCTTTTACACACACAAACTTCCCGATCAACCAAACAAGGAAGATCCATTGTTGATCGAGAATATGGCCTATGAACGGTGGAAGTTCAACTTGAATTTCAGGACAACGATGCGTCGAATCGAAAAACGAATAGCACCAGAAGATTACGCTCTTCGAGGGCTTCAAGACGATATATATTTTGATAGGATTTGGAGGAGTTTGAAATTTTGATTAGGTTTTGATTTGAAATTGCAATTGGAAATTTGATTTTGTCTGCCATTGGAATGAGGAGGAGCAAATGAAATTGTACGTGCAGACAGATGAGCATAAGAAACAATTAGGGTTTATAACGAGATATTTATAGGCAGGTCAAAATAGAAATGAATGAGCTCGATTGGTTTTCAAGTTTGAACGATAAACGACCCAAAATTGATGTTTTCAAATATTTTAAACTCAACGGAATAGATTTCAAGTCCTACTTCCATCGTATGAAGAAGTTATGCTAAAATTGGTTCATTTCAAATTGATTCCAATTGATTGCAATTAAATTGATTTCTAGGCGTTTCGAGCTCGTACGATCAAACGACAGGTCTGATTGTTACGAAACTTGAAATCCTACAATGGTTCACTGTTAAAGTTCCGATGAAACTGGTTTCGTCGGAATCCGAGTCAGTTGCCAAAATGGCTATATTTCAGTTTAAATCAATTTATAATTAATCAATTAAATCACCTTTTCAATTTCAATTCTACAGTGGACCAATTTTATCATTTTTGACTTCTTAAACAATTACAATAATTTAAACAACTTAGATATGATCATTCAAAGTTAATTAATTTACCAATTATCGTATTTAATTTCAATTTCAGTAAGTTCATTAATTATCAATTGAAATTCCAATAAATCCATTTATTTGATTTTTAAATCTTGCTCTTCCATAAATTGTATCTCATGGGTACAATTAATTATTGGTTTATATCTTAGCACGTTAATATTCTCAAATTTTATCTTAATTTCATTTAATTACAATTGATTTCTAATTTCAATTCAACTAACTAAATAAACAGGTAACTCATAATAATTGTAACCCTTTAACTTTTAATCGCCCTTGTAAGGGTTTATAGTTTACAATCAACTATTATAATTACTTACATAATATTGATTCTACTCAATTACCATTTATTGTATTATTTCATTAATTAGTTCCATAATTACATTTGCTTTCATATATTCAATTTATAACCAAGTATGATCTTTACATCATTTCATTTATTGGGATTTAATTTCAATTGTTAATAATTAGCTTAAATTAACATTCTTACAATTCATTTTGGTTATTACATGGTTATTAAATTACCAATTTATATTTCTTTCAATATTTAATTACCAAAATCTTGTTAAATTAACTATTTTTAATTATCAAAAATTACGGGTTGTTACACTCTCCCCTACCTAAAACTTTTCGTCCTCGAAAAGGAAAACAAGAAAAAGAAAAAATTAAGCAATCAATATATCTTATTCAAAATATTTAATTTATAAACAAATAAATTTACAAAATTAATTAGTTTAAATGAAATATATCCATTTACAATCATTAAATCCTTTTATACTCAAACTAGTAAATTTGGAAAACGTTTCTCGAAATTTTCTAAGTCCAAAATTTACGAAAAATTTCGACAGAGTCTTCTTTGTACTGAGAGGATCGGGAGAAAATATAATATCAAAATATAACAATATATATCATATATTTTAAGATAATATATCCCAACAGCGGGAAAAATAATACAAAATCTCTAGAAAACCACAATCTGAAAACGTACATATTTGTCGGACAAACAACGCTAAATTTATGAAACCAAAAGTAGCAGTTATTGCTTCCATAACCTGTATTTCACTTATATAATCCAAACGAGTTAATAATTATATAAAATTAAATATTTTAAAGTTGCTTCAATTAATAACAAAACAAATCAATATAATACAACAACAATCACTTGCAATTAGAAGCATACAATCATCATATGAAATCAAAGTAATCAATCATTCATCCATAATAAGCAAAACAAATGGTTTGTTCGGGTTTAGAAACTTTTAATCACCTAGAATGACAAATAAACTACTAAGTGCACCATTTACTCGATATTCTTAGGTCAAACTCAATAGATTAATCATACATCTTAAAAAATTAGAAGTATCATATCCCAAACAACTCATAAACCAAACAAACAATAATCTACATTGTACTTGAGTTATTCTTATTAAAAAAATTTCACAACATTTACAATTTTTATTTTTATTTTAATTCATGCAAGGATTGTTTCTTTAACTTACATTTATCTCTTACAAAATTTTATTCTCATTCATTCATTTAGTGTTTATTTCATTTATTTTTCTTTATTACTTACAAACATTCATTTTCATTTATCCATATCATGTCAATTTATTTTTATTTCATTGCATTCATTCATTCATTTATTACTTAATTTCATTTGTTTACATTCATTTGTTTACAGTATTCATGTTCAACTCCATTACTTAGCATATCAATTCATTAACTTAAGTTTGTAATTATTTACTTACAATTCTTACTCTCTATCACATTTTAATATAGTAACATTTGAATTATACTTAAGTTTATAACAACTACAATATCAAATTCTTATTTATTAAAGAATTTTATTGAATACTTTCATTACTTTAAGTTTTACTTGTATAAAATTACATTACATTTTCTTATTAAACATTTCAACTTTTTATATTTTGATAAGTTATATATGTCTTTAAGAATGCAATTGAAAGTTACACAAGTTTGACTTACTTCTTTTAATAATTTAATGTTCAATAATCATATCTTTTGTTTTATAGGTTACAAATTTCAACTTTCTTGTAATTTCATTTATAACCTAGCATTTAATCTCTTATTTCATTTAGAGGTTCCAATTATTAATTAGTGAAATTCCATTTCATTAATTAAAATCTCTAATTCATAGAAATTTAAGAACTAAATGTTGGGTTTTGTTTCAAATCATTTAAAATAATATATCATATCTTTTATATGTATCAAATCATATTTGAAAATAAAATTTATATTTATTTATCAAAACAAATATGTAGTAAACAACTACAACGGTCTTCCCACTTCGAAACTCGAAAATGAATGTCGATGATGCGTGCACGCATCACTGAAATTATTTTGTAGCGGTAGAGAGGGGAGTATAGAACTTATTCCTTTCTAAAATTTCTTTAAAACAGCTCTTTCAAATAATATTAAACAGTTAAATCAGAAAATATTTTCAAATATTATTATTATATTCCAAAATCATTCGAAAGAAATTTTCGAAAGCACCGGAACTTAAATTCTAAATTTCAAATTTTCATTTATTTTATTTTCAAATCTTATTTCCAACCAATATTTATAATTTCACTACCTAATAACAAATATATTACAACCAAATATATATCATTTATAAAATTTATTATTTTATGTACAAAATATAACAAGTAAAATTATTTCATTTACCTATATTTCAAAACAAATATTGTGTCGGTCTGTCCTATTAAGTGTTTAGAAATCTCTATCGATGTCATAACGTCCTATGCACCAACCAGAATTTATAAATACAAAACGGAACAAATTAATACAATATAACAATCTTTTATAACACTAACAAATATGCTTTCTCATATATACTCTCAACGACTCATTTTAGGGTATTACTACCCTATTAATAAAAGAGTCAAACCCCACAATGCTAAGGTTTTCGCTAAACCAAAACTCTAATACCAACTATAACATCTCGCCTTTTTGGACGCTTTAAATAGACACATGTGCCAACTCAAATCATACAGAAGGGTGGATTGTTATTGGGGTAAATAAGAAAAAGCAAAGAGAAAAAAACAAAACAGAATCTTGCAGCGGAATGAAAAAATATAATAATCAAATAACAGTTCATAAAGCTGTTTACAAAATATTTGATTATACTTATACAACACAAAATCAAAGTTACACATACCAGAGAATAATTAATAATAATGCAGTGGAATAGTATGATGCAATGGAATAATATAGTAAATAGTTGTATACATCTTCGTCTTCGTTCTCCGGAATAAGTCTTCAAATCCTGAAATGCTCAGGTCGACCAGAGCAAATTGAAAAGACAAAACACTCGAGTCAGAACTAAAAGATCTTATGTAAGTTAAATCAACGGAAATAAATACGAATGGAACGGCGTTAGAGATGTTTGCGGGGTTTGACATCTCCTATCCAGTGTCTAACATAAGTGCAGTAACTTAAGAGATGTTAAGGATTCACATCTTCTAAGGATCCGTTAAACTATCTACTTTATAGTACAATACGCTATTATAATATGTCTATAGTAAAGTAAACTATTAAAATAGCGTTAAGGCGTTATCTATATTCCCCTTAACACATTTTATAATGTCAATAGTCTATATAATACCGTGACTCCCCGTAAACCGTTGCCGCTAGAGGATATCCCATAGGTACGACATAAAACAAACTCGTAGAAGGCATGCTAGGGTAGGTGTGACGCCCCACCTCTATGCTCACAATAACAAAGAGTATTAAAAGGAAACACTGTCTGTTATTACAAAGAATAAGGCTGGATAGGAGCGGTCATCCGTAGTTAGGCCTTACACTAGTATTGGTTACCTCGATAGGAGTGATATTTTCTCATCTCTTTGTTTGTTTACTCCCATCGACATATCCAATTTCAGTATAAAACGAACTACGATGGTTCCTTATAGTTCAGGACACATATATAATAATAAAACAGATAAGTTAAACACAGAACACAGAAATATAAAATCACACATATATAACTGAAGTCAGTTACAATACATGTGATACTATACATATGATACAACTACAACTGTCGACACTTGAAGTTACATATACAAGTACATTACTGTAAATAATATACATGAATACATCCCATCCTATAAAATGACTATGACAACTCCAAAAGATATGAAGAAACTTCATAGCTCAAGCAGCAACCCAAAGCAAGATATCAACAAGCTGTAATAACTCGGTCTGACCCGAGTATTAATTCCAAAGAAAATAATACGCTGGTCAGTCTAATTCAAACTTAGTTACTAATGCACGGAAGCAATAATAATTAAATAATCAAATAGATAACAGTCTCAATAAATCTCGTATATCCAATCCTTCATAAGAGAATCGGATAACGGTAGAAATAATATGTAACAGCAATAAACAGCAAATCAACAAAGCCAAATCATCAACAAAGATAAATAAAAGGCTTATCAATGAAGATAATTTGTAAACAACAGAATTGTCTAAACAGCAATTAACAACAAAATCTAATTATTAAATAAATAATTAGAACACATAATCTAATTATCCAATAGATAATTAGATAGCAACAAAATAATCAAATCAACTCAAATCAAAATACAATTTCAAAATATTGAATTGAACACACTAAATAATTCAAGCAATTGAAATTATCAATAAAAGCCAATACTGTGTGGCTGCAGTACACGCTCGCATGCACTGCCTCGCCACCACAGTATGATGTCATCACAACTCCAGATATTAACAGCAAGTCGAAACTGCAAAGGTCAAGTCACTGCCATTATGACTCAACACAACTGCAAGGCCAAACCAAAGCTAACAGTAATACCAAGAAATCAAACAAGATCGGTCTGGGAAATAATGAATGACCTATAAGTTCACACCACTGCCCAAATGTATCATGAAATTCAATTGTGCAAATGAAAGTATCAGTTTTGAAGCAAAACTCAAACCAGAGGCAATTGGCTATGAACAAATACATGAAGGTCACAGTGAAGTATGACAGCAGCTCCCATACTTCAGAAACAAACATATGTACCAACAAACTCAATACAACACAAAAGTTCTCAAATTTAACATGACAACAAACATCAGTGTACGAGGGTAATGAAAACATACATATACTTGAACCAGCATAAGCAAGTGAACTGCAAGGGTCGACCAAACAATACAGTTCCATCATAACGAACCCAAATTTTGAATTAAGCAATGCAGACAACAGGGGCTTAAACACATATGTACAAAGTCAGTGACAATGCCGAACGTTATCACCAGACCAGCCATGATCAGAGAGGAGCAGAAGCAATTGAACGAAGTGCACATGCATGCACAGTGCAAACAACAACACCAAGTAAGGGGCAACAAGAGAAACAGTGAAGCAACAATGGTGCAACAACATACATATATGATCACACATGTATGCAACAGTGAATTAAAGAGGATAGCTATCTCGAGCAACAGCAAGTATACGTGTACATGAAGACAGCAGATACCACTGAAATGCAACTATATCAAACATGATACGGTGAACTACAGGATGAACAGGTATGCAAATGAATGCAACATGAACCAACAGTGTGAAAAAGGCTCGAACTCATGTCAGTACACCAAAGATATGGCAACACAGCAACAAAGACCAACAATGGCACACTAGAATAACTCGAGTACAACAATGTACCAAAGACTACACAGTGCAAACTATAACAGACGCCGTGCAGACCACCACAAGTGATAAGGTGTACACATGAATGCCTTCATATGTATAAAATCAAATGCAAGCCAACATCAAAGACACAGCAGAATCAAAGTGAACAAACAGTGGACAATGCAACAACATGCAAAAGTAATCATCACAAGGAGGCAAAATCAAAATCATGGCAAAGCCAACAGGTGAAATAGAACAAGTGCTACCAGAGGCCGAGAACAATATAGCCCAAAGTCGAACAAAATTACCATCGTCAAAATCATTTCAAAATCGAAGACAACAAGAACAAAATCAATTCAAATCCTGGCATTCGATCAAAATTAAATGGCCTGAACGAAGCAATCAACAGATACAAGTAATTCCAGATGAACGAAAACCAAAATCAGGTGTCAAAGAATTCAACACCGTGATAGCCAATAAATCAAGCAACGAAAGTCACAATATACGAAATTGAATTAGATGTGAGTGAAAAATCACTCACCTTTGTCGAAGAGCACGAATTGGAATCGAAGCCGAGATCTTCCCCCCCCCCCAACGAATCGAAGCAGAACGACTCAATCAAGCGGCTGATCGACAGAGCAAGGAAGTCGGCATCTTCAAATTACCAAAACCCTAATTTCTGAAGAAAGAAGAACGAGCCACCATTTTCGTTTTCTTTCGTTTTAGTTTGGGCTTGCGATGCAAAAAAAATGAAAGGAGGAGGAACGGTCTTCGCTTCTGATATAACACAGCCCGAAAAATATAAAAATAAAAATGGGCTAAAATTTTATTTAAAGCCCACTTAACCCGTAACGACTTTTTAAAAGAATCACAACCTGATTAAAATTCCCAATAGCAGTTAGCTAGCAAAATTAATCGTCATTTGACGATAATTACCTGATGCAAAACCCCGGGTTGTTACAGTAGGTGACACGGCACAACTAGGCAATGCTAGGGTAGATATACCAATTATGCATCCGGACTGTTGGTAACGCATAGTCGCAACTACCGCCCGACTCGAAACACACTCCCGAGTAAAAATCAAAGGGTGGCCACCAAATAAATTAAAAGTCAGAATATAGTATCGATGGAATGTGTCCGATCGGAGGGGCTACCTGTGATAATCTGGATTTGTGGACATTTGATAAGTGGATAATTAACTGGTTTACTCAGTAGAACAGATAAAATTATGATATTTGGAAAATATAAATAAATTTGAAACTATAATAAATATTGAAATTTAAATATCTAGAAATAATAAATTTTATAGTAAATTAACATATATATAAATAGGTATACGCAAAACTCCATAATGTTGAAAATCTTAAGTGTATACATATATATGAATTCATTGTGAAATAGTAAACATATTAATATAATAATTTAATGTGGCAAAATTTATCTTTTCAAAAGAAAATAAGAATGATTTTTCTAATCATATATATATATATAGAAATATATATATTGAATTGGAAATTTTGTTTTGAAATTAATATAATAATTTTCAAGATTTATTTAAAGTTGAGTTCTGTACTTTTAATTCTAAAATAGTATCTATGTATATACTTATAAATTTAAGAAAAAAATATTTTAGTCTAAAGTAAGATTTGGTAAAGGTACATGTATTTCTTTAAAAAGTTATACTTGAGATAAATGTAGCTTGTAAATATATAAAGATTTAAAACAAACATGTATAAATATATTGCATAGATTTAAGTAATTAATATATTTAAAACATAGCACATATGTAAATAATATATACATAAACTTATAACTAATTTCTAAACAAGGGTTTAAACATAATTTTTAATTTATTTAAGTGAGGGTTTAAAACATAAATTTTTTTGTTATTGACATTTGTGAAATAATAACTACATGCATAAACACTTGTAAAATGATTATAACATAAAGAAAATAAGTGGCATAAGTCTCTTTTAAATTGAGATAAATAATATTATGTTAAAAAAACTTGATTTCAGTTCAAACTAAAACATTTCTCTCCAAAAACCTGAAATGAAAATCAAAGTGAATCAAAAAGAAACATCAAAACAGATTCAAACATTTGCAACTCAAGACCTGAAACAAGATTAGTTTTCAACTTGTAAACAACTCAAAGATCGTCTCAACAATCAAGCAAGCTAAGATCAGAATCAAATACAAGTTTCAGAAAACAAAAGCATTTCCAAATCATCATCAAAACTAAAAATCAGGAGAGCCTGTTCTCTGCTTTTACAAAACAAGTGAGTAAACAAAGTTTATTCTGTTAAAAATCTAGTTGCATGCAGTAATTATTTGGAATAAAGTATAATAATGGTTTGCATGATTGTTTAATTTAAATTGTACGTATATATATCTGGATATATGGATGTGCATGTTTGAACACAAAATGTTGGCTCTGTTTTAGTTGTACAGGTTTTAAAACCTTGACCAAAAATTCAATATCTCTTCACTTGATCCTTTCTAGACCTTGATGTGTAAATACAACTTGTTAGTAATGTTCGGATGTAAATTATGAAAATGTTTTTAGGAAGAAATGGAAGATGGTTTTAATATAAGGGGAAAATTTCAGTAGAGTTCAAATTATATCAAGAATTCGACCTCAACAATTTGTTGTCTCAAGTATATAATTTGATTTGTCCTAGAAAACTATGATTCTTAAAAGAAAAATCATAAATTTTAAGTTTGTAAATCGTGTGATGTTACGAGTTGAATGTGGATTGTATTCTGGACATTTTCTGGTGATCGAAGAAGTTTGGGTGGTCGGGATCATGGTTGGTGATAGCGGAGGAATTTTCGAGTTTGGCAAAAATGTTAAGTGAATTTTTAGTTCAGCGTGGCGGTGACAATTTGTCGGAGTAGGTTTAAGATTGTTTTGGGTCAAGGTTGGGAAATTGGTTGTTACGTCGTCGTCGAAGCACCGAAGTTCACCGGTCATGGGGAAAATGAAATGGGGTCTTCGGTGAACCCATAGGCGGAGTATCGTAGTTTCTAGTGGTCAGAGGAGTTGGGTCATGGAGGTTCTGGTCGATAGATTTTGTACCAGTTAGTTCCAGATTTTTTCATTTTCGTTTGTGGCTTTACTCTAGAATTTGGTGGTTGGAATTGAAAGGGAAGGCCGTGAGCGACATGTCGAAGGTGATCTTGGAGGCTGGATCGTCGCCGATGATTGGTGCAGGTGTACGATGTGTCAGTGGTATCAGTTTTTGCTTGTGAAGTTTTCTTCGGGTTTGTCTCGGGGAAAAGGGAGGATGGGCTCGAGGTTTGATTCGAGTACATGAGTGTTGAAAATATAATAGTTTTAAAAATCTAAACAAGATTTAAAGAAAAAAAAGAAAGGGAGAAGGAAGCTCGGGGAAAAGGGGGTGAAAACTCGGGTACTTGTTAGAGTAAACCTAGGATTTTCTCAGGTAGAATGACTATGCTTCAAATGTTTAAAGATAACATAATTAAGCTTTTATTAATTCACTTAAATCATTATTTTAAATAAAGGTGTTTATTTAAATGTTGATTTAATTAAGTTGATTCTTAAAATTTATTTTAAAAAAACTTAATTAATAATGTGATTAAATTAAGAATTAAATGTGTTTAATCATTAATTAAAAGTTTTAAGTTAAGTTATAGGTTAATGATAATTAATTTCAAAGTAATTAAATTCTGATGATGATTAAGAAAGTGATTAAGATAAATGAATTATCTCTTTATTAATTAAGGTTGCGTGATTGGATTCATTAATTGGTTAATTAATTGATTATTAATTAAGGATTAATTAATTAAGGGTAATTAGTTAATGTAATTAATTTAAGGAAAGGCTTATAACTAAGTAAAGTTAATTGAGCAAGATTAAAGGTAATAAATTTAATCAGGGGATTAAATTAAATTAATTAAGAATTGTTTGACTATAAATCTTGCCTATATATGATAAACTTGAATTGAATACCTTAGTTTTTTCTGAATATCTCTGATATTGAGTTGTGATGTATTGTGATATGATATGATGGGCTGAACTGTGATATTTTGAGTTATCTGTCGATAATTGATTTGCTGTGAGAATATGAGAACCTATATTTAAAATTGAATTATATCCACTTAAACAACTGAAATTAAGATAACATTGAATTCAAAGAAACCGGGGTCGGGTATCAGTAAATACCCAAAACCACTTCGATTAGTAATTTTCAATAATTCTTTATAAATTTGATGTGTGGAATCAAATAGGCTGCAATGGAATAAATAATGTAAACTCGGTCATTAAATCTGAGTTATGATACTTAGATATGATTGTAAAATGTGTATTTGACTATGGTAAGTTAAGAACTCATTGTGAGGCACGAGTTATCTGGGTTTAAAATAAGTTTTATGTCTTAGTATTTCATATTTTATGGGCTTACTCACACTGGTTTCCAGCCTGACCCGGGTGTTACTTTGATGTAATACTCGAGTCAGACCGAGTATTACAACTTTCCACGTTAGGATGTTCTGGAGCTCAGGAGGCGAGCTGGATGGCAGGACGTATGGAGTGTTCTGCTGTGTATATTATTGTTCGTATTTCTGGGACAAGTTAATTTTAGCCGTCCAGTTTTGTGTTATGAATGTAACTCTGATATATTGAATGTAATTTAATTGTTACAGTTTTCCTTTGTATAACTGCTATTATTTGATATTATATTTTGCCGCTGCGAATGTGAGAATCTGTGATTTGTTTCTGTTTCTTCTTCTACCTCTGTTCTTCTTTACCCTAACAATCTGGGATTTCTGGCGTTCGGATGCTTGGCACTTCTACTGTGAACGTATTAGTGTCGAATTTGCGAGATCGAAAATTCTGGGTCGTTACTTTATCACTTGGCTCGAAATTGCTCATGTTTTAGCCATCTTATGCTAACTCACGGGAGTTTGGTCCATGTAAATATACCTTTAGGATCGTCGCCATAATCCTACTTCATTCTGAAATCTCCACCGCATGCACAGTTGTCAAAGTGGTTTTGGTATTGGCAGAGAGTATGACAACATCCGATCCCGGTCTCTTTGACAACCAATTGCTTATTACACACCGGATGGTTCGTTTACAATTCCAAAATCATTTCATAATTGATATCAAAATATCATATTCAATTTAAACCATATCACATTCGAAATCATTACTTACTTTCGAAATCATATTCGCCTTTGAAATCATAGTTTGATAATTATATTTCCTTTCAAAGTCGAATTCATAATTTATATCGAAATATTGTATTCTCAAAACTATATCACTTTTAAATCATTATCATTTCAAATATCATGATTTCTTTCAAAAGTCATACCTTCAAAATAGGAAAAATCCATACTCCAAAATCATCATATTCAATTAGTTATAACTTTTAAATCCCAACTTAGGTTATGACATCATTAACTATATTCACTTTAAAATCTAGAAATTAGAATATAAACCCATCTATTTTACTTGGTTTGGAATTTGGAAGAAAATAGTTTAAATAGTTATAAATAACTAATATATATTTAAAATAGATTAAATATAATTAAAATAGATTAAATAGCTTTAAAATAGACTAATTATATGTAAAATAAATTAAAATGGTCTAACTAGTTTAGAATAAATTAAATTGGTTTAAACAGATTAAAATAATTCATATAGTTAATATTAGTTAAATAGTCCAATAAATTTGAAAATATTTATAATTAGAAATTTTTAAAATAATATATTTTTAAAACAGTTTATATTAAAATATGAGTTTGAAATTAATATCAAATTAAACTATTCATTTCATTTCAACACATTTGGACCATTTCAAATTCCCAAATCGATAAACCCAATTTCAAACCTTCAATTTTTGCACATTTCAGTATACTGTAGAATTTCATAGCGTTAAATACATGTTCAAATATCAATTCGGATTACTCCAATTCCAAAATATTTCAAAGTTATTTTCAACAAATTCAATAACTCGATTTCGATAGAATTTCATTTATACTTAAAAGTTTAACTTCAAACTTCCTATTTAATTTCTTAAAGCAATTCCTTTTAACCATTTCACATTTCATCATAAACTTGATTTCCCAATAATACTTCAATTTCTATAAATCAAATTTTCATTTCAAACATCATTTAATTAAATCCAAAACTTTAAGGATTTTAAAATTATTTAATTTAACCAATCTGGTATCCTTATATAATTCTCTATCCTAGGGTCAAGTGATACAGATATTTATCATTTCATTCCGCAATTTAAAATTTTACGATTATATATCATTTCAAACCGCAATTCCGAAATAAAATAATAAAAATGCATAATGAACTTGCAGTTTATAACGATATAAAATAAAACATCCATTCAACCAATATCAACAATCCACATCCATCACAATCATCATCCAGAATAATCAATAAATATCAATATGGAACTGATCATCGAATAACAGGTACATACTGGCAGTTTATATTCAATAATAAATTAAATAACGATTTAATTCAAATAAACCGAGATGTTGATTAAAATATACCAAACAGTCATATATAAATTTCTAATTACATCATAAATTTAATTTAACAAACATAAGAAATTTTAGAAGTTGTGAGTGGGTTAAAACAACTCACCTTTAAATTTAAATTTAAAATAAGCCCAAAATTTGAACGCTCTCAGAATTCGTCCAAACAAGCATCAAAATGTCTGAAATTTCAATACGATCCTAATGGAACAAACCGCATATGAATTGAACCTCATATACAAAAGTTATGTCGATTAGAATATACGAAAATTTAAGTTAAATTAAAAATAAAAAAAGAACCACGGGAAAATGCCACGTCACCGTTCGTTTCCTTGGAACCCTAGCTGACATGTGATTCGTTCAGCAGCACAAGAACCTAAAACAATGCCACAGCCGCCGCCTAACACGGCCGCTTCAATCCCATCTGTGCAAATCGACCATCACCATTTGAACGACAAGCCCACGCCGACCCCACGCCGAGGTTGCGGCCACCACCGATCGCCTCTGGCCTACCCGCCGTCATGGCCCTTGCTTGGCAAATTCTGGCAAAACAAGGCACGACAAAACCTAATCGTACCAATCGACTGCCCCTTGTCTCCTCTACACGCACGAACTTCCCGATCGACCAAACAACGAAGATCCACTGTTGATCGAGCATGTGGCTTATGAACGACCGAAGTTCAACTTGAATTTCAGGACAAATGATTCGCCGTATCGAAAAACGAATAGCGCCAGAAGGTTACGCTCTTCAAGGGCTTCAAAACGGTATATAGTTTGATAGGATTTGGAGGAGTTTGAAATTTTGATTTGGTTTTGATTTAAAATTGCAATTGGAAATTAGGTTTTGTCTGCCATTGGAATGAGAAGGAGAAAAATGGAACTGTACGTACAGAAAGACGAGCATAAGAAATAATTAGGGTTTATAATGAGGTATTTATAGGCAGCTCAAAATAGAAATGAATGGGCTCGATTGGTTTTCAAGTTTGAACGATAAATGACCCAAAAAGCCCGTTAGCCTCCGGAACGAGAATGGATAATTCTGTATATCAAAATAGATGTTTTCAAATATTTTAAATCCAAAGGAACAGATTTCAAGTCCTAATTCCATCGTATGAAGAAGTTATGCTAAAATTGGTTTATTTCAAATTGATTCCAACTGATTTCTATTAAATTGATTTCTGGGCGTTTCAAGCTCGTACGATCAAATGATAGGTCCGATCGTTACGAAACTTGAAATTCGACAACGGTTCACTATTATAGATCCGATTAAACTGGTTTCGTCGAAATCCGAGTCAATTGCCAAAATGGCTATATTTCAGTTAATTAAATAAATTTATAATTAATTAAATCAATTTTCCAATTTCTATTCTACAATGGACCAATTTTATCATTTTTGACTTCTTAAACAATTACAATAATTTAAACAACTTATATATCAATTCAAAGTAAATTAATTTACCAATTACCGTATTTAATTTCAATTTCAGTAAATTCATTAATTATCGATTGAAATTCCAATAAATCCGTTTATTTGATTTTTAAATCTTGTTATTCCATAAATTGTCATCTCATGGGTACAATTAACATTGGTTTATATCTTAGCACGTTAATATTCTCAAATTTTATCTTAATTTCATTTAGTTACAATTGATTTCTAATTTCAATTCAACTAACTAAATAAACAGGTAACTCATAATAATTGTTACCTTTAACTTTTAATCACCCTTATATGGGTCTATTATTTATAATCAACTATTATAATTACTTACATAATATTGATTCTACTCAATTAACATTTATTGTATTATTTAATTAATTAATTCCATAATTACATTTGTTTTCATATATACAATTTATAACCAAGTATGATCTTTACATTATTTCATTTATTGAGATTTAATTTCACTTGTTAATAATTAGGTTAACTTAACATTCTTACAATTCATTTTGGTTATTACATCATCATTAAATTATCAATTTCTATTTCTTTCAATATTTAATTACCAAAATCTTATTAAATTAACTATTTTTAATTATCAAAAATTAAGGGTTGTTACAATTATAGGCCTAATGAACCGTTCTTTACAGATATAGAAAATCCTCAACTGAGTTCCGTACAAGGTAGACCTTGTTGGCGGGATTCAGGGAGTAGATAGAACGATTACGTGTAGTCCTCTAGGTACGCACTAGGTGGTACATTGTGGATGTCCGAGCATTAATATAGGCTTATGCGAATGCAGTTTTACGTTTTCATAGTAGAGGACGAAACATCTGTATTGTAGGCCTCATGAAGCTATCCTTTATAGATGTAGTTACAAAACAATGGAGTCCTTTTCGAGGAGGATACGGAAAGTATCATGGGTAATACCTAGGACCGATACGGTCATTGGGCATATATATATATATATATATATATATATATATATATATATATATATATATTAGGTATTATGTTTTAATCTACTAGGGAGTAGATGGGTACGATTCACGCATAGAGGCGAGAGTATTATAAACCTAGTAAACCTAATATATAAAAAAAGGAAATAAAACGGTATATATAGAATTAAGCTTAGAAGTGTATAATTTGTCCATTCATCAGAACTTTAGTTCTGACCCCCTCCTCATAACATCCCATATGTTAGGTAGATGGCAGAGACTTTGCAGCTTTGAGAACTTGTTTAGAAAGTGTTATTATCTTGGTGAGTATTTACTTACTATCATATTTTAGTCAGTTCCGCTATGAGATATTTATTTGAGCTCTGATATATTGTCTTTATATATTTGCAGGATACCAGATACCCAACTCGAGCTTCGGTGGGCTTGGATTTTAGCATCTTTACGAAGATCCGAACCCACTGGTATTCGGGTTGTTATAATATCATTGCACCTTAAAGGCTAAAATTAATAATTGAACTTGGTTACTGGTTGATACTCTAAAAGAAAAGTTTTTAAGAACTTAAAATTCACGATGCAATTAAATGAAGTCCGTTAGGGACAATGGATTGTTGGTTAAACCCTTATATCAGAAATGTGGAGAATTATTTATAAAATGTAATTATATATATAAATATATATATTGAAAAATAAAAATGTATTTATGAAAGTTTTCATTATAAATAATGACTTTTTGAAGAAAAATTTTTTTATAAAAAAAACTAAGGATTTTGAGTTTTAGAAACGTTGAAATACCGCACGCTGACATTAGGGAACGGGTGGTAAGCTAATTAGTGTAAATTGTACTGCGTAGTAATAGTTGCAGTAAAATGGATACGGTTAGCGATAAGGAAACCGTTTTCCTGATGGAGTATTTTCCCTTGTATACCTTGTCGATGGATGAAATTTTTTAAAAGGATGATTTTAAAATAGCAATGTTTTTGAAATTTAAAAATAAATGTTACTTGTGAAAATTGTACTTGGGAAAGTAGGAAAATGATTGGAGGCAAAGGAGTAGATCCCAAGGTACAGTGGGAAGAGCTTACACGAGAGAATGATTGAAATGTGGAATTCTCCATCTAGACCCTTTCCAAGCATAAGAAAATAGGTTTAGAAAACTAATTTTTTCTAAATTGGATGTTAGTAATGTTGTGCTAGGAATTTGGATGGTGGGATTGGATGAAAAATTGATTGAACTATGCTTCTATTTACAGGAGCACAAGAAAATTTGGATGAAAAATCATTTTTAATTTTTCACAAAGTTGCATTCATGTAGAACTGTCAGTATATTTAAGATGTTTGCATTATGTTTTCGAAAATTATTTAAAAAGGAATCACATATAGGAGATGCCAAATAGAAATTATTGTTCATGCACATCATGTGTATTGTGATGCACTGTGCACATGTATATGAATTGTTGCAAAATTGGTTGTACACTAATTGATTTTTAGTGTAATGGATGTGCGATGGTTTACATGATCGAACCTTTCGGGGAGAATGTAACACCCCGCATTTTATGTTAATTAATTAATAAAAAATAAACAGTGAAGGGTGTAATTTTTGAAAATGTTAGAAATTGGCAACGAAACTTGCACTATTGTGTTCATGGTGATTTTCTGATCAATTTTCATATATAAACTTTTCCGATCGGAGTTCAAACGAAAAGGTTATCAATGTTTGGATTTTTATAGCTAAATATATATATATATATATATGTTTAATCACATGATTTAAAATTAATTAACAATTAATTAACGGCGTTAAACTTAGTTGTTACTTAACGTTTAAGAATTATAAATAAGGGATAAGATAACATAGATTAACATTAATTGGATATTAAAGGTAAGAAATCAACGTAAAAAGAGAACGCACCAAATTCACCAAACCAGCACTGCCCTGGTCGATAGTGACCATGCCTCGATGACTGACCTAGGGGCTTGAATGGTCGACTCGTGACTTTTGAATATAATAGTGAGATTTGGCCATATGGCTCAGATCTAATACAATTACATCCGACGGTTAGCGCTGATTTGAAACTTTATAAATTAGAACCTAGTGCTTCACTTCCAAATCATTATTTTTCTAATAAGCGCGGAAGCTCTGCCATTTACCTTTCTCCTTAAAAATTTCTAAATACACAGAATTAGATCTAGATTGCACGGATACACTTGGAGAAGAATAGAAAAAATAGGAAATAAGTTAAAATCAAGTTACTACATCGAAGGTAAACTTTAGGTCTGATTCTAGTTAATAAATCTAAATCTCTTTTCTCTAGTTTAAAATTTAGTAGATTGGTTTAAATGTTATTTATGGATCCGAATAGGAAGTCAAAAGTGGAAAATACAGATAACATGGTTAAGATCTGGATTAGATCTAAAGATTTGGAAGCACTAATGTGACGACGCGAAAATCCATACCGTTTGAATCGACAATAATCCAAACATGTCCGACCCAAAAAGCACAGACTGACGGAAAGCCAAGAGAAAGAAAAGAAGAGAGAAGAAGAGAAGAGAAGAAAGAGAGAAGATAGAACCAAACAGAACAATACAGAATCTCACATCGCAGTGAAAAATATATAATATCATATCAATGATCTTTACAAAACAAAAACTGTATATATACACACATCAATCAGAGTTCAACAATCAATCAATAGTTATCAGCCTGAACAGTTATAATAACTTGTCCTTACAAATGCTGATGATATATAACAAAAAACAAAGCAACAATGCAGCGGATAATCAAACAAAACAGATACGTGTATACGAAATGAAGATCTCCAACTTTCCTACTGAAGCTCCAAAAGTATCAAATCATAACCTGTAAATATACTCGGTCTGGCCCAAGCAATGAAAGGGAATAACGTCCGGACCAGTCTGCTAAACCAGTGTGAGAAACACACTCAACTGAATTTATTGAATTACCAAAACTTTTTCTTAGTCAAAACAAAAGAATCTCTTAAGACAAGTCCACACATAAACACGGACATGTTTTTACCTTACGATAAATGAAACATTTCATATCAAACTCATGTGATATTATACTAGTGTCTAGTGTACAAATAATATTCAAAATAGCCGAAATTATTACCATTATTAAATTCCAGCATACTGGGCTCTATAAATAAAATGGCAGGAACGTAGTGGAGTTTGGATTTCCATACAAATGACCAGGTGAAGTGACTACCTTCCGGCAGTACATCTCTAAAAGAATGTAAAGAGAAACCATCACAAAGTTTCTCTATCAACACAAGACTGGCCCACCTCTTACCGAATATGTCATCATCCGGTCGTTACCGACCTTTACCGAGGGCCCTCTAGCATACAAACCACAATAATCAGATACACGACATCGTAGCGTGCAAAGATATATCTAGAAGAGGATGATCATATCCTACACGGGAATGACCCACTTAGCTTTGCTACATCTAACCACGTTTTGGTCATTTCCGGTTGATGAGGCCTGACAAGGTAACGATTGCCCTTCACTATCACATATCACATCACTTTGAATGCCACACGACCATTTCCGTTGACTACTAATTGCCTTCCACAAAAATACAACCCTTAAGCTCATACGTCACAAGGAGGGTGTTAAGCTAAGAAAAGTTGCCTTCTCCGCCACCACCGATGTACGTTTATAAAAACCAATGTACGTAATCTTTAGAAATGCAATGTCAGACAAACATCCATACAAGTTGTCCAGGAACAGCACAAACCGAAGATACTTTCCTACCACATCTTGTTGGGAAATCTCTAAGATTAGTAGCGAATAGTCCTCGCATTAGATATTTCATAATGAAGAGACCACAACTACTGGATGTATATTGGGAATTTAACCCCAAACGATCAGCAAGCATGCCCCCACTATAAAACTCCAAAAATATCAATATCATCAATAACCTGCATAATCGTTGCATATACGCTGGTTCGAAGTGGTTTTCAGATAAATCTGATCCCGGTCTCTTCGCACCAACAACGCAAAAGCGTTTCTCAACCTCACACAGAAACTAAGTCTCATAGATTTATCACGTCTCCAACTTTCAACTTGCTATCCTTCGGACCAAGAAGGAAGCTCGATAGGTTGGAGTAATACTCCGCACTATACTAATCAACATCCTCAACACAAACGATAATCAAGCCTACACAGAAGGCTACGTACTAAGTGTACGACTAATAGTTTCCACATCAAGTCGAGGAACTAAAAATTTGGCCAAGTCTGATAATCGGTTATTTAACTATCAAAACAAACAAACAAACATTCAACACCACAACAATCACTAGGCCTTTTTAATTAGTCTTCTATTCATTAAATCATTTGCCAAATATTCACTTCAAATTATCTTTAAAAAAGATATATTCTCAAAATCATTTCAACATTGGAAAAAATTTCCAAATACTTATTTAATAATAAGTAATTCACAATTCAACTTATATTTTCAACACTTAGAAAATATTTCATAGACTTAAATCAGGATTAAGTATATATTTTATTCTTTAAGGAAAACATTCTCTTTAAACAAATTTATTTGGGTCGAAACGAATGTTGCGTAAAACATCGTTACGACAACGCAAAATCAATAGTATAGGGATTCAAAAATAAGATAGATATATAAATCCCATTACTATACAAAAACATTTTCTTTCGAAAATCATTTACTAAAACAACAATGTTATAGTCCATCATTTCCTTATACTTTTTGAAAACGTCTATTTCAACAATGAATGTTGAAATCTATGGTTTCGATACTTAACACATTTTAAAACATCTTCAAATCATTTAACTCCATTTTAAAATATCACTTTCCAAAACATTTCTTTAATATATTATTCACCGTCCAAAATCATGAATATAAATCGTTTACCAAATTTAATATTATTTCAACGTTTAATTTAAAGGATAATTCACTGCCAAAAATCGTGAATAAAATTCCTTTAAATAAACTTCTATTTTTAATTCACAAATTCAATTGATTTCACATTTATAAAACAATATTTATAAATTCACAATTATATTTTATAAAAACTTCAAGTTATAAAATTCCTTTATTAACCAATTCTATATATATTTCAATTGCATGCAAAAATCCAATTTATAAGTTAATTGCTTATAAATTCATTTATTTACAAATTCATCCTTTATAACTTCGTCGATTATAAACCTGTAAATCTCATTTGCCAATAAAACTCATTTATAACTTCATTTTAACATTTACAAATCTCCTTTACAATTTCATCATTTCGATTTATAAAAATCCAATTTTATAAATCTTATATATATAAACCTTTTATAATAAATTCAAAAATCACCATTTAAACTATTTTATAAAAAAATCAACTTCATATTTCCAAAAATCACATTTCGACTATATTTATCAAAAAACCATAATTTCAATTATATTTCACAAATATCATAATTTTTATAACGATAAAAATTATAACATTTATTTATTTAAAATAAATCAATTCCAAAATTCAATAAAACGTATACTTTCAAAATCACTTGAAAATCCTTTTAAATTTGGCTTTAACATTTTAAAATTCGAAAAATAGGCCCAATTCTGCAACAACACTAAATACAATAATCATGACATCCAAAACATCATATATCATATGATAACAAAATATATCACAATACCTTTAAATAAATCAATATTGGTGAGGAATCTAGTTGGATCCATCCAAGCTGTCACCTGTAACAAATATATATATTAGAATATGTGTACAATGTCCGCTTCAAGGCAGACGCGTGTACAAAGGGTCATCCGCTCATACACGGGAACGTATAGGGCCATCTGCTCCACTAGGCAGGTATATATATATATCCAAATACCAATCAATATATCGTATATCATACAAACAATCATCAATCATCATATAATAAATTATTTCTCACTTATATAAAAATATCAATGAGTCAGAAAGAGTGAGTTGTACTCACATTGATTCCAATCGCAGTTTCAGTGTTTTAATCCGAATAAAATTACCCAAAATTCGCACTAGCTCCAATCAACTCCAAATCGGCTCTAAAATGTAGTGCCCGTCTATACGAACCCAATGCAATTTGTTTCATCAATTTTCGACCTCATATGACAAAGTTACGACATTTTTAATATCACACGAATTATATAAATTAATTTAAACATTTATTTTAAACCTTGATAATTTTCTGGCCATTAGATTTGAAACCCTAGATCAAGGCCACGTGATTTTGCTTCTCCTTCTTCCAAGTTATTCGAACGCAACCAAACACATTAGCCACCGATCTTGTTTGAATTTTCTCTTCAACATCGTCGACTTTGAAGACGATCGGGCCTTGCCAGACGAGCGTCCACCACTTGCTCCACCATTGGGCGAGATCACGTGCAGCTCGGCCATCTATGTGCCTCAAAAAACGAGCATGAAGGCAGCACAAACGTGACGCCCTTGCCTCCTCCTCGCCACACCAAACTCGATCACCACCGTCCGGATTGAAGATCGTGTCGAGCTCTATAATTCTCCTTTTGGAAGTTTTGCGTAATTATTTACAGATTGAAAGATATTAGAGAAGAAAATTTCGAGCTTCCATGGCCATTGAAAATCAAGTGGCGGCCTGCCCTAGTTTATTCAGGGTTTGTGCAAAATGAAAATTAAGTTGGCCTTTTATAGAAAATATTCGTGCCCTTTTCATCCGAGATTTTTCCAAACTCGAGACGAAGCATGCCACCTGGGTTTATAATGTTTTACCCATATTCCGAACGCAATGGAATATATATCGGAAGCCAATTCGATTGTATTTGGAAGATAGATTTTCAAATAGACTATTTAAATTTAAAATTCACTTAAACGATTTTCTATGCGTTTTAGCTTGCCCCGTACAAACCGTAAATCTGATTGACACGAACTTGAAATCATACAATAATTTAACATTACGGATCCAATGAAATTAGTTTCGTCGAAATCCGAGACTGTTTGAAAAATGGCTATTTTTACACGTCAATTATATATTAAAATATTCAATTTCTAGAATTTAAATTTTAATTCGATTTTAAAATTCTCTAACATTATTCAAAATATTTATAAATCATTTTTATTTACATTAAGTTCAATTTTCTATTATTTACACAATTTCAAATAATACATTAACAATCTAATTATCCAATTAAATCATTATATTCGAAATATTATTTATTCAGCTTATAAATTTAACTTTTAAACATTTAAAATTCATTAAATATACGAATTTCAAATGACAGAAATCCTAGGTCATTACATTCTCCCTTACTTGAAAGAATTTCGTCCTCGAAATTACCAAGTAAGAAAAAGTCAAAAAATCCATTAACTTTTCAAAACAAATCGTTCAATTTAGATTTACCAAAATCACTTAAATGTTTAACTTTCCCAAAATCATTTAGTTAAACTTCTTGTAAAACTTTACTAAGTTTTCAAATCCATATATAGCTATCTTTTCAAAACCCACTATATCGTTTAACTTTTAACTTAAAATCAAAACTTAGTTTTCACAAATTTTTCCAATTTTCCCAATAAAATCTGACGCCTTAAATTTTCAAAAAAATTCGCCAGCGTCTCCTTTGCGCGGTTCGATCGTAGTAGGATCACAACACATATATATCACAAACATACATCTCATCTTCGAGGATAAGGCATCCCGAAGGGAAAAAAGTGTAAAAGTACGATATGTAATCCGAGATATGTACCTTATATATTATTAGCGAGCATATACGGCTAATATAGCGCGAAAGCGAGCTCCAAAAGCGAAGAAAGCGCCATACGCACCTACTAAACACTCAACAAACAAATGAGAAACATGTATGTAGAAAGTAATATCAATATACAACATATATCAATACAACAACTATATACGCCAATATAGCAATGCAATCAAAACAACAAATCCAACCATCAAACAACTATCATCCAACTAACATCCAACAAACCATATCTATCCAATATATCCATAACTGAATCAATATAAATTCAATTCTTACTAATATTCAATGAATTGATTTTCAATTTAATCACATTTGATTCATTAATGTCGGATTTTACTGACATTCATTTAGTTTACATTCACTAATCACATTCAAATTTGTTCACTTCCAATTCAAATCAAATTCAATTCTATTTAAATTCACTTAACTTCCCATTTAAATTCAATTATTTAGCTTCAATTTTATTAATTCAGTTTCATATGAATTTTTATTCGATCAACTAACAACCATCTAAAAACTAATGCATAACCAACATTACCAAATTAATTTAATTTACTTCGTTTACCTTCAATTTGGTTTAACACTTTTAATTTAAATTGGTTTAATATACAATTTGGATTGAATTCTAGTATTCGATATAATCATATTTTTACACAACACTTCCAATATTATTATTAATTCACAACTTCTTAACTTAAGTTTTATCCAATTCTTAGCAACAACATTTCAATGCTAATTCATTTTACCACTAAAGTTAATTTCTTTATATAATTCAATTTCACATTCAATTAATTTACTTTGATACCAAAATCAACTTCATTAATATTTACTTTCACTATACAACTTAAGTTCACTACTAATTTTAATTCAAATTCTATTTTATTTAACTTTACTTAAGTCAAATTTCATTCTTCTATTCAAATTCAGATTTTGTTTTGCTTAACAAAATTGTTTAACCATTTTAACAATTGGTTTTACTTACCTTATCTCATTTTATAAGTTATACAACTTATTTATTCATAATTCCGTGAACATCTACCTAAGTTCACTTCCATTCACTAAACTCATACTTTATAATTTCAAATCCTGGTTATATAATCACTTACCTTTAAGTTTAATTTCCGTTTCAATAACTTATATAATCCAGTTAAAATAAAATTCAATTTATTTAACTTTCCTTTATTTAAATTTCAAATTATATAATTCATTATGCTAACTCATATTTATTTCAACTTTACCAAAGCTAAAATTTTATTATCTTATATTATAAGTCCAAAACTTATTTTACTTATATTTATCAATTACAACATGGATTGTAAATCAAATTTTCTTATTACAACAAAACTTCAATTTCAATTTACTATTGGTAGCAAATCAATCACATAGAAACTCGAAAATGATACTGATGATGCTGCAGTCATCACCCTTATTATTTTCCAGCAACGGTAGTGAATTCAATGCTTTTATATTCTTTTAAAAAATTCCTTTTCATATTTATAAATCACATTCATAAATCTTTCACTTATATAATTTCACTATTTCACTTTACTTACACAAGATCATTTCAAGTTCTTTTATCTTATTAAGATTTATAATAATATAATCTCTTTAACTTTGAAAAATAACTTCCAAAATAAATGGGATTCAAATTTTCAAATTCTTAGTTTAAATCCATTTTCATTTATAACACATATTGTTTCATTTCTTATATATAAGATCATTTCACATGTGCAAATCTTATTTAATTATAATTCCATACTTATAATTCTTTGCTTATATAATTTATTCTCTTACAATTATTATTTTTATTTAGATTATTCAAACAACCTTTATTTATTTACATTTTAAACAACCAAACAATTCAATTTATATACACTTTATTAATTTCTGAAAAATTATTTCTTTATATACAAAATAAAATCGAGGTAGAATTATTTCAATTACCCAATTTAAAATAATACTACGTCGACTTGCCTCGTTTAAGTATTTGAAAATCCCCATCGATAACATGACGTCCCACATACCGACCAGAATTCACAAACAGCTCAACGGATAAGCAAACACAATATAAAACATTTTATATTCATTGGCAAATACGTGCTCATATATATAATACACACAAACTCAATCTAGGGTGCTACTTTCCTATCTATACTGAGTACATATCAAAGCTTAGGAATATACAAAATCTAAGCTCTGATACCAAATGTGACGACCCGAAAATCCGTACCCTTTGAATCGACAATAATCCACACATGTCGTGACCCAAAAAGCACAGACTGACGGAAAATCGAGAGAAAGAAAAGAAGAGAGAAGAAGAGAAGAGAAGAAAAAGAGAAGATAGAACCAAACAGAACAATACAGAATCTTACATCGCAGCCGAAAATATATAATATCATATCAATGATCTTTACAAAACAGAAACTGTATATATATATATATATACACACACACACACATCAGTCAAAGTTCAACAATCAATCAATAGTTATCAGCCTGAACAGTTATAATAACCTGTCCTTACAAATGTTGATAATATACAACAACAAACAAAGCAATAATGCAGCGGATAATCAAACAAAACAGATACGTGTATACGAAATGAATATCTCTAGCTCTCCTGCTGAAGCTCCAAAAGCATCAAATCATAACCTGTAAATATACTCGGTCTGACCCGAGCATTGAAACGGAAGAACGCCCGGATCAGTCTGGTAGACCAGCGTGAGAAACACACTCAACTGAATTTATTAAATTACCAAAAAAATTCCTTAGTCAAAACAAAAGTATCTCGTAAGACAAGTCCACACATAAACACAGACATGTTTTTACCTTACGATAACTAAAACATTTCATATCAAACTCATGTGATATTATACTAGTGTCTAGTATACAAATAATATTCAAAATAGCCGAAATTGTTGCCATTATTAAATTCCAGCATACTAGGCTCTACAAATAAAATGGCAGAAACGCAGTGGAGTTTGGATTTCCATACAAATGACCAGGTGAAGGGATTACCTTCTGGCAGTACATCTTTAGAAGAATGTACCGAGAAACCATCACAAAATTTCTCTACCAACACAAGACTGGCCCACCTCTATAACTAGATGGTACCGAATATGTCATCCTCCGGTCGTTACTGACCTTTACCTAGGGCCCTCTAGCATATAAACCATAATAATCAGATACATGATGTCATATCGTGCAAAGATATATCCAAAAGAGGATGATCATATCCTACTTGAGAATGACCTACTTAGCCTTGCTGCATCTAATCCGGTTTTGGTCACTTCTGGTTGATGAGGCCTGATGAGGTAACGATTACCTTTCATAATCACATATCACATCACTTTGAATGCCACACGGCCATTTCCGTTGACTACTAATTGCCTTCCATAAAAATACAACGCTTAAGCTCATACGTCTCAAGGAAGGTGTTAAGCTAAGAGAAGTTGCCTTCTCCGCCACCACTGTTATACGTTTGTAAAAACCAATGTGCGTAATCTTTAGAAATGCAATGTTAGACAAACATCCATATAAGTTGTCCAGGAATAGGACAAACCGAAGGTACTTTCCTACTACATCCTGTCGGGAAATCCCTAGGATTAGTAGCGAATAGTCCTCGCATTAGATATTTCATAATGAAGAGACCACTGCTACTGGATGTATATTGGGATTTTAACCCCAAACGATCAAAAAGCAGTCCCCCACTATGAAACTCCAAAAATATCAATATTATCAATAACCTGCACAATCGTCGCATTCACGTTGGTTCGAAGTGATTTTCAGATAAATCTGATCCCGGTCTCTACGCACCAACAACGCAAAAGCGTTTCTCAACCTCACACAGAAGCTAAATCTCATAGACTTATCACATGTCCAACTTTCAACTTGCTATCTTTCGGGCCAAGAAGGAAGCTCCATGGATTGGAGTAATACTCCACACTATACGAATCAACATCCTAAACACAAACGATAATCAAGCCTACACAGAAGGCTACGTACTAAGTGTACGACTAAATAGTTCCCACATCAAGTCGAGGAACTAAAAATTTGGCCAAGTCTGATAGTCGGTTATTTAACTATCAAAACAAACAAACAAATATTCAGCACCATAACAATCACTAGGCCTTTTTAATTAATCTTCTATTCATTAAATCATTTGCCAAATATTCACTTCAAATTATCTTTAAAAAGGATATATTCTCAAAATCATTTCAACATTGGAAAACATTTCCAAATACTTAATTAATAATAAGTAATTCACAATTCAATTTATATTTTCAACACTTAGAAAATATTTCATAGACTTAAATTAGGATTAATTATATATATTATTCTTTAAGGAAAACATTCCCATTAAACACATTTGGGTCAAAACGAATGTTTCGTAAAACATCGTTACGACAATCCAAAATCAATAGTATAGGGATTCAAAAATAAGATAGATGTATAAATCCCAATACTATACAAAAACATTTTCTTTCAAAAATCATTTACTAAAACAACAATGTTATAGTCCATCATTTCCTTATACTTTTTGAAAACGTCTATTTCAACAATGAATATTGAAATCTATGGTTTCGATACTTAACACATTTTAAAATATCTACAAACCATTTAACTCCATTTTAAAATATCACTTTCAAAAACATTTCTTTAATATATTATTCACTGTCCAAAATCGTGAATATATATCGTTTACCCAATTTAATATTATTTCAACATTTAATTTAAAGGATAATTCACTGTCAAAAATCATGAATAAAATTCCTTTAAATAAACTTCTATATTTAATTTATCAAATTCAATTGATTTCACATTTATAAAATAATGTTTATAAATTCACAAATATATTTTATAAAAACTTCAGGTTATAAAATTCCTTTATTAACCAATTCTATATATATTTCATTTGCATGCAAAAATCCAATTTATAAGTTAATTGCTTATAAATTCATTTGTTTACAAATTCATTCCTTTTTAACTTCGTCAATTATAAACCTGCAAATCTCATTTACCAATAAAACTCATTTATAACTTCATTTTAACATTTACAAATCTCCTTTACAATTTCATCATTTTGACTTATAAAAATCCAATTTTATAAATCTTATATATAAACCTTTTATAATAAATTCAAAAATCACCATTTAAACTATTTTATAAAAAAAATAAACTTCATATTTCCAAAAATCACATTTCGACTATATTTCTCAAAAAACCATAATTTCAATTATATTTCACAAATATCATAATTTTTATAACGATAAAAATTATAACATTTATTTATTTAAAATAAATCAATTCCAAAATTCAATAAAACGTGCACTTTCAAAATCACTTGAAATCCTTTTAAATTTGAAAATCATCACTTTAACATTTTACAATTCGAAAAATAGGCCCAATGCTGCAACAGCACTAAATACAACAATCACGGCATCCAAAACGTCATATATCATATGATAACAGAATATATCACAATATCTGTAAATAAATCAATACTAGTGAGAAATCCACTTGGATCCCTCCAACCTATCACCTGCAACAAATATACATATTAGAATATGTGTACAATGTCCGCTTCAAGGCAGACGCGCGTACAAAGGGTCATCCGCTCATATACGGAAACGTATAGGGTCATCTGCTCCACTAGACAGGTATATATATCCAAATACCAATCAATATATTACATATCATCCAAACAATCATCAATCATCATATAATAAATTATTTCTCACTTATATAAAAATATCAGTGAGTCAGAAAGAGTGAGTTGTACTCACATTGATTTTAATCGCAGTTTTAGTGTTTTATTCCGAATAAAATTAAATTAACATTCAATTTTACCTAAAATTCACACTAGCTCCAATCAACTCCAATCTGGCTCTAAAATGTAGTGCTCGTCCATACGAACGAAACGCAATTCATTTCGTTAATTTTCGACCTCGTATGACAAAGTTACGACATTTTTAATATCACACGAATTATATAAATTAATTTACACATTTATTTTAAACCTTGATAATTTTCTGGCCATTAGATTTGAAACCCTAGATCTAGGCCACGTGATTTTGCTTCTCCTTCTTCTAGGTTATTTGAACGCTACCGAACCCATTAGCCACCGATCTTGTTTGAATTTTCGCTTCAACACCGTCGACTTTGAAGACGATCGGGCTTCGCTAGACGAACGTCCACCACTTGCTCCACCACTGGCCGAGATCACATGCAGCTCGGTCATCTATGTGCCTCGAAAAACGAGCACGAAGGCAGCACAAACGTGGCGCCCTTGCCTCCTCCTCGCCACACCAAACTCGATCACCACAGTCCAGATTGAAGATCGTGTCGAGCTCTATAATTCTCGTTTAGGAAGTTTTGCATAATTGTTTGCGGATTGGAAGATATTGGAGAAGAAAATTTCAAGCTTCCATGGCCATTGAAAATCAAGTGGCGGTCTGTCCTAGTTTATTTAGGGTTTGTGAAAAATGAAAATTAAGTTGGCCTTTATATAAAATATTTGTGCACTATTCATCCGAGATTTTTTCGAACTCGAAATGATGCGTGCCGCCTGACGTTTATAAAGTTTTACCCCTATTTCTAACGCAATGGAGTATATATTGGAAGCCAATTCGATCGTATTTGGAAGATAGGTTTTCAAACCGATTATTTAAACTTAAAATTCACTTAAACGATTTTCTATGCGTGTTAGCTTCCCCCGGACAAACCGTAGATCTGATTGACATGAAATTTGAAATCTTATAATAATTTAATATTACGGATCCAATGAAACTGGTTTTGTCGAAATCCGAGACTATTTGAAAAATGACTATTTTTACACGTCGATTAAATATTAAACTATTCAATTTCTAGAATTTAACTTTTAATTCGATTTTAAGAGTTCTCTAGCATTATTCAAAATAAAATAAGATTTAATTCAACTTTATAAATCATTTTTATTCGCATTAAATTCAATTTTCTATTATTTGCACAATTTCAAATATTACATTGACAATTTAATTATCCAATTAAATCATTATATTCGAAATATTATTCATTCAGCTGATAAACTTAACTTTTAAACATTTAAAATTAATTAAATATACGAATTTCAAATGACAGAAATTCTAGGTCGTTACAACTAATAAAAGGATGAGTGGGAATATTATACAGTTTTATTCGATACTATATTATATCGTTGCAAACATATTCCTATATGCATGGGAATTAAATTTAAGTTGTAAATAAATTATAATTGTGAAAAGTTGAAGATATGAAACTTGCCTATGTAAATACATAAAGATTAGTTTTATAATTACATAATGACTAGATTTAATTTTGTAGTTGCGAAATGATTAGATTTAATTAGTATTTTTACAACATTTGAAATGAATAAAATCATAATGAATGCGTAATGATTAGCAACTTGTTTTTGTTTTGTCGGACATAAATTAAGTTGAAATAAACTCCATTCTATTATTTGGGGTTTTTGTGATATTTTAACATTTGAACTTGGATTGTTACAGGTAAATTTTCGCATATTATCAAGTTCAAATTAAATAAAAGTGTGACGTTTGAAATAACAAGGAATGCACATGCGAAAATAAAAGGAAAGAGATGTATAAAACAAGGAAAAATCTCCATATTTTATACCATCTATTTAAAGAAAAATAAAAAGGCAATTTCTTGTAATTAAAAACCCCTCACAAACATCTCTTGTTTTGATAAGATACGAAAATTTACTACACTAACATATATTAATAGAAGTTTGGTTCCAATATATTAAATGTAGTAAATCACAAAAGCTAAACATTAAGTCGTGAATAAAGTACAGACACCAATTAAAATGAAAGAAAGAGGCTTTGAGAAATAGGCAAGAAAAAGAATAGAGAATGGAATAGTAATAGAAATGTTAGTTGAAATCATTAAATAAAAAGGCAACGATATTAAAGAATTGAAAAAGAAGCAGTAAATGAATTTGAAGAAGAAAAGATGAAGTGCATAGTAAAATATGACATATAGTCAACTATAAGAGTTATAGAGGCAATGAAAGAAAGAATGAAAGAATGAGAACATATAAACATAAAATATATGTTATAAGTAGCCACGGATATGTGTTTACGACGGGTGTGGATGGTTATAATTTAATATATAAATTATAGAAAAAAATGGCATTGAGAGTCATTAGAATAGGTTGAAGTGTGAAATCATATTCAACTGTAGGAGCCGTGGAGAGTATACGCTTGCGTATAGATGAATGGATACCCTCAAGTTATGTTAGTGCTTGGAAACGGAACCTCCGTAATTGTAGGCACCGAACGGACCTTTTGCAGATGGTGAGACTGTACAAGCACGGTAGAGTAGTTTACTTCAAATTTTTTTAAAGAAGGATATTGCCTTGATTAAACTAGGCAATCTAAATGGACGATGGGCGGGAGTGGACTTATGCAATAGGGAGCGCAGGGCTGGCATCTGTGGGTATCAACATAAGGGGTAGGCGTTTCATATTTAGCAAGCTTGTCATTAGTTCCTTGCAATCAATGGGAAGAACATGTTGCATCCAACTAATCTCTTCCGCCTACCAGGATTGATTTAGTTGGGTTATTCACCGCCACAGTTGTTTGTTAAATTGTTTGATATGGCAAGGCTAGTTTACTCATATAGAGATTTCTTCAAAACACGAACGGGGTGGAGGTACGTGGGGCAGGAAATCCACGATACATGAAGAAGACAAAGGTGAAAATCCCCGAAGAACATAGTACCTAATGGTGTAAAGGTCGTCGGTGAGCACTATAGCATTTCCTCGGTTGATACGATGATCATGATGCAGCGAGATGATGGGTCCTTACGAGGTGCTGAGCGATAGATACTAGTGGGAATAGTATCGAGGTCCATTAGTTGATGGTGACACACACACACACACACGCCGGAGGTAGATGTGAACGGTTCGTACGCAGCGATGGAGCCATAGCGACTAATAATAAAATCTAGCATAACAAGAAATGTTGAACAACGGATATAAGCTAGTATTATGTATAAGATATATAATTTACCAGTCACCAAAACGTTGTTCTGACCCCCTCATTACAACCCATAGGATTTAGAAGGGCAGGTACTGATATTGTTTGGAGCAGTTGTCTAGCTAAGTCACTTGATATTTGAGATGTCAATTCTAGGTCAGTGATTATTATGATCTATTATATTTACTTATTTCTACTATGAGTTATTACCATTAGTGCTCTAATATAATTTTTCTTTTGTATGATACCAAACCAACGATCCTGTTTTAGTGGACCTAGGTTTTAGGGTTTGCGAAAAATCTGGACCCACTGAAGTGCGGGTTGTTACAAACTATGATCCAAATACGAAAGAAAATTAAAAGCTTCCCATTTCACTTGTTGTGGATCGGCTCTGTTTGCTCACTATTCAATTGAGAATTCATATCCTTAGCTATATGAGGTTAGCATCACAATCAACTATGGTTAATTTAAAAGTCATAAACATCATTATTGAACCAAGGACTTTGTTTGTGAACTATCTAGTTGAATGTGGATATTACAGGATTTTCGACCAATACCGAACTCCATATATCCTAAAGTGATATAGCATTGATAAAGAGAATGTGTGTAAATTATTGTTACTAAAACATACCGCTTAAGAAAATGTAAAATTGGACTTTATCGATAATGATCTGTAACTGATGAATTCAGCCAAACTATTACATCACTAGCTAAAGTAACGTGTGAACATTAATATTTGAATTGTTCAATATTAATCGTTGTCTGAATTTACACATGTGAGTCACACACCTTAAATCTACTCAGTCTCCGAAATACTACTCAATTTAATTAGTTAATGGTTATAAATTAATTAATATTAACACTACAAGAAAATATGTTATTGATAACGCAATTTAATAGCGCATTTATTCTAAGCGTTATTATTTAGCATTTTGATTTGTTATGTACTTGGTTAATTTGTACTGTAGCTATGTAACGCAGGTCCCAAAATTTTCGACTCCCTCCAAAAACACTTAACCATTTCGTCTCCCTCCCAAAATGAAGAAAGCCCTAATCCACGTTCTACTCTATTTCCATCTCCATTTCGTCTCCCTCGCTTAGCAGTTGAGAAGTCGACGATGCCAACAACCCTAATCTCCAATTTCCGACTTCAATTTCGCTCAGGAACAAACTCGAAGGTATATTATCAAACGTGTTAACTTATAATCGATTTTTCTGTTCATCTATCTCTGAACTAATTGATTCTTCTTTATTCATACGATTGTTAGTTGAACTAGTTTGTTGAATCAGTTTGTTGAGTTTGAATTCATAATTTAACCCATTTGCTGAGTTTGAATCAAGGTTTAAGGAACTCATAATTTTGTTTAATTCATAATTGAACCAGTTTGTTGACTAAATGATTGTTAGTTGAACCAGTTTGTTGAGTTTGAATTCAAGGTTTAAGGAATTCATAATTTTGTTTAATGCTGCAAGAGCTCTTAAAGATGTTGTTTTTGTCCTATATATTTTACTTTCTATGTTTTATTTTAAATCTTGGTATATTTTGTTATGGTAGATGATATCACTTTTACTAATATTGAACCTAGTTTTAAGGTTAAAATCACCATTGCTGATTCTTAATTTCATATAGCCATTTGTCCTCTGTTTTTTAGCTTATCAAGTTTAAATAGTTTTCAAGCATAATACATGTTCGAACTTTATTTATGAGTCTTTAATCATAATGTATATAAGTACATCATTGGTTGTACCCATCCAAGCTACAAGTATGGCATCTGCTTAATGGCATGTTTCAAAGCTAGTGCATAGATAAACATGGATCCATTTTCTAGCTGGAGTTGGTAGGCACGGTGACTTTGGGTTTTTATTGTTTAGTGTTTATACTAGCTAGTATGGCATGTGCCTTGTTTATTGTTTAGTGTTTTTTATTGTCTAGGAGCGAGGTAACCAGGGAAAAAACTATGATATTGCCTTGTTTATACGGAATGCTTAATGTTTGAACATGCATTAAATATGTGGTATGTGAATGTTCTAGGAGTTTTAAAAGAGAACTAATTAATTGAAGTACGACCTGGAATGGTATGTATTCATTGATTATAGTTTGCAGTGCCTGTAGTACTTATTGGAGTTGGTACAACTATGGAGTTTTAAATGTGTGTTGGAAACTGAATTGTGAGCCCTTAAGCTATATGCATATCAACTGAACATGGCTAGATTGCCGTCGTACAAAGTTGATGCACACCTGAGACAATTTATGCTAGGTTGTGTATCTGAATATCTACAGTCTTAATAAATTATAACAGGGCGGTCTAGTCCACTATTGTTTATATCTTATGTTTTTTATCACTTGATTATTTTTAATTATGTATTTTTTCCACTGTAGTTTCGGTTGGTTAGTGGCAGCAGTTGCCTATCCAGAACTGGTTTTCCTGAAGTGCACTTGTAAGTACATTTCTTTTTAGTTTATTATAATTGGATTGAGTGTTTTCTAAGTAATTGAGGGTTTAGAGTTCGTTTTCAGTAAGCCTGCAAAGTTTGTTTTTGCTAAGATATTTTTGACTAGTTTGAGTAGTTATCTGATTTTGTCACCCTTTAGTATTCCTAAAAGTGAACTTAAATACTGGTCCATATATACACATAGAATTTGAAGTTTTGCACTTCATAAATTTTTATATCTGTTTTTGGATAGCTGTAATGGCCGGTAATCTTCATTGTAGAGAGGGTTTAGTAATCAAATTTTATTACTAATACCATTTGAAGTCTGTACTTAATTTTATCATTAATAATCATTGCTTTGTAACGTAGCTTCCGTGGTTGAAAGAGCGGATATTTGTTACTTATGTAGCTCTAGTTTTGTTAAAACACTACTTATGTAGCTCAACCAAAAT
Organism: Allium cepa; assembly: GCA_030765085.1. Lineage (NCBI taxonomy): Eukaryota > Viridiplantae > Streptophyta > Magnoliopsida > Asparagales > Amaryllidaceae > Allium > Allium cepa. The sequence continues at coordinate 1,041,904,843 of CM060941.1, read as the reverse complement.
TTAAACAGATTGGGTGAATCTCCATATCCATACAACTTCATTGCTCCATCTGTCCATTATTTTCAGCAAGTAATTTCCTTTATGTTATATACCTGATTATTTCAGTAAGAAATCCAATTTGGTCTTTGAAGTATTATACTTCATAGAATTTTTTTAATTAATAAATGCTTCAACTTGGGTTTTAAATACATAATTAGAAATAACATCTATAATTTATAAATGCTGCCTAGTATAATCAATTACTACACTATATTAAAATGAATTTGATTCAGGAAGTTGGTGCCATCCTTGTTCGTTAACTAAGTTTTATAAAAATTAAATAAATGTATAAAAATTAACTACGTTCTTGATTAGTTGTTGTTTCTTTGTTCCTGTCCATTTTATTGAGTGGATCAGCGTTGATTAGGGCTTGGGTATAAAATAGCTTGCAACTGTGCCATGCTTCCTTTATACTCTTGTATTGATCTCTAATCACGTGGATTATTAACAAGTTGTAGGTATAAAGTGTTATTTCTTTCTCTAATGCCCTCGTAAAGTAGCATGATGCTCATTCTATTGTTATACCAACTTTTTAGACTTTATTGTATGTTTTTCGGTTTTGTAATAGAACTGGAATTGCATTTCCATCATCTTTTGTATTACTCTGTATATAACCTCTTGATAAACTGCTTGGAACTTTTATGCATTGTTATGCTTGAAAGATTTATGTTTATTTACCATCATACCAAAGAATAGATCAACTAATATTGGGAAACATCACTTGTAGAGTGGTTAGTAGAGTTATTGAAACCTGATTAAATTTGTTAACATACTCAAAATTCTCAGATAGTCAATTTTGCTTTGTAAACTATAATTTAATCCCCCTTTCCATGAAAAGAAAATTCTGTTTGTACCAATTTCTTTCAAATCAATGGCATTTATACAAGGCTGAAAGTTAGTGCCAGCTAATGGCTGGTTTGTTCTGGAGTTTTTTTCGTCATTATACAATATGCAATTGAATCTCCTACTACTACCCATGGCATGTTAATATTTTTGGCTTCTTATTTTAGGCAATTCCATAGGCTAATTCTCTCAAAATCATGGTGCGTTACATAAATAACAGTGTTCATTATCTTTATTCCCCTTTTATTTTCAACTTAGCAAGTGATATGCTGATCTGGTTTGGCTAGTACTTGGCTGTTCTAGATTTTAGAATTCCAAACTACTATAATTCTACCACGTGGATCTAAAATATTACTGTAAACATATGCTTAGTTTTGGTTAATGTATTTACAGAAAGAAAGTATATTGTTTAAGGAAGTATATGCTTTACTAGACCCAAAAAAAGTTAAAGTTGTAAGTGACAAAATGTTCAACATCTTGTTTACTTGCGAGAGAATTTGAGCTGCTAGAAGCAGTAGGGCTCAACTTACTCTTCTTGAAATTCTTTGACCATGTTCTGAGTTGTGATGCATATTTATCCCAAAGTGGATTATCAATCACAGCAGAATTTTTAATAGCTTTAAACCCAAAATCCTTTTCATCACTTCTTTTCTTTCGAGTTATCCTATGTTTATTAGCAGTTGTTTCTTGCAGGTTCAGTTTCCAGTTGTGAATTGACAATTTGCATTCCTGCGTCATGCGCCTGTTCCATCTCTGATGGCTTGCTTCCCCTATTGATCTGGAACTGTATGTTGCTGAGTTGCTTCAACTTGTTTTTGGTGTGCAACTACCATGCTAGAAGGATGAGTAAGTTCCGTGTTTGAAATTTGAGCTTGCATATGAGATTCGTTATGTTGGGCATTCACTTTGATACCATTCACCATATTATTCTGTTGTTTGTTGTAATATAACACTTGGATTGTGAGCTTCATCATGTGTATTGCTGCCTTGCCAAACTAAGTTAAACTTTGTTTCTTTGTTTGTTGTCATGCTCAGTGTAAGATACTCCATTACATTTCATCCAACTAAGTTAAACTTTAATGCAAAAAATCAATAATTCTTGGTTGTAGCAAATGTGATATCTATATAAATTGCCTGTACTAGCTTTATTTGTTTTCTTTAAATATTCGTCCGATGCCTAATAGCAATATTACTATGATTTATTGTTCCCTATTCTAATCATCTATTTGCTATTTGTAGTTATCCAAAGAGCACCTCATACTATCAATAATGCAGGCTTTATCAGAAGGTCTTTGTGGGGTTTGGTTAAGAGTTGTCAAAAGGAGGCAGAAATTTTTTCAATGCCGTAGGCAAACATTCTTAATGACCATTTTGATGACAGGATGAAAAGTAAGCTTAATTCTTAAGTTATGTCATTTACCATTATGCTAAGTTTCTATTTTATCAAATGGAACTTTGTAATTTTGTATATGGTATGTGTTAATCCTAAAAGATTCAGAACAAAAGTGAAAAAAAGTTATTGAGTTTCACTCTTATTATTCAATGAAATAAAATAGGTCTTTATATAGACCTTTACAACTACTTCAACTTGACCGAATCAATAGCAACTAATACATAAACAAACTCATACTTCAACTATTGCAAACTAGGAGGACTTGTACAAGAGGGTACGGTGCATGCTCTGAATTGTAAGCTTGTACAAGACAATGTTGTTATTACTAAGCATGTACCTGTACATAAATTTTCATCCTTTGATGAGAATTCAGTATCTAAAACTAATGTTGATGCAGTGTGATTTAGTGAAATTTCATGGGGTTAATTCCTCAATGTTAAGACTTAAGATCATAATTATTACTGGTGGATATAAATTAAATGAGTCGGTTTGCTTATTACTTGAGGTTGGAGTAGTAATTGTGAAATTAGTAAAATTGATTTTTGTGGGGAATATTGATAAGTGATTTTTCCCTTCATTAAATACATTGATATATGAACTGCTAGGTTATTTAGATATAAAGGAATTTTGTAGAAGTGTAGATAGAGTGAATTCAAATGATTCGAGTCAGTTACCTTTTATTCTTCTTGAATCTATGAATGCAGATTCCAATTATATTTTTACAGTTAATATGTATTTGCCTGTTAAGAATGATATGGCAATTTCTCCTGTATATGAAGTTGATGCTAATTCTGTGACAAAACAAAAACTGGATCATGAATTTGGAAATGTTAATGACAGTCACCATGTACAGGTTCGCATTCGTCTATTTTAAAGCAGATTATTGAATATGTTTCTAATAATGTAATAGCAGTTTTTTATGTGCAAGCATCTGAGAATGTGCATGTACGTATAAATGTTGAATTCATGAACCATATTTCTGTATATATATATGAACAAACCAGTTATAATGCAATTACTTAATACTCTATCTGAGCATGAATCAGAGCATTTTCTAGAAAACTCGATCAGTTCTGGTGAATCTGTGAATGCAGATACCAGTGATCATTTGAATGAAATGGCAATTACTCAAATATGTGATGTTGATGCTAAATTTATGATAAATCAAAATTTGGAACATGAACTTGGAAGTGTTCATGATAGTGACCATGTACAGGCAAAAAATGTTATGTATTATCTATCATTAATTATGTATCGTTCTTAATGTAATTATTTATCTTATTTGCAGCTGTGTGAAAGAAGAAGATGCTAAAGTTGTAATCTTCATTTTAATGCAAACTATCAAATATGTACTAGTTTTTTTTTGTTAAACTATGCTACTATTTTTTGGGGTGTGCTTAAAATATTTGCTACTACGTTTTGATGTGTATGAATGTTTGGTATGTTTAATGTAATGTGTTACATCTCTATATTTATTATCTTTTATGATTATTATTATGCTTTTTGATATTGGTATTTAATACTGCAGTTTATTAGTAGGATGTAGAAAATTTTTGAATTGTGAAATTAAATTATAGCACGTCAAAACCGCTATAATATTTAATAGCGCCTAATGGCCGCTATCAAATCTGTTAGTATTAAAGATGCAGACCATAAAAATCGCTATGGTATTACAAAAAGCGCTATATATAATGATGAATAATAGGTCAGTAAGCGCTATAAAATAAGATACTATAGCAGAGTACAAGTGCTATTGTAGCTGACTTTTTATAGCGGCATATTGGAGTTGTGACAAGTCACCGTCTACAATAACCTGTTCGAATACAGCGCTAAAAATCCGCTATTAAAACTTTCTATAGCGCAATATTAGTGCTATCTTAGAAAAACAAAAAGCATTCTGTGGCTAATAACCAATTTCACAGTGGGCTAATAGCGTTGTGATATTAATCAATAACGCCTATTTTGCCGCTATAAAAATAAATAACATAGCGCAATATTTGAGCTATGTAATTTACAATTTTTATAGCGTTTTTTTTGTGCTATCTAATGTTGGTTGTTTTTAATCACATGTCGTTATACAGCGTTTATCGAACCGCTATAATATCCTTTAACAGCGTTTTTCGGGCGCTATCGTAGGGTCTTTTTGTTGTAGTATATTCAAAGAAATATTAATTATGAGTATATTTAGTAGTTGGAGTGTTTTTAGCAAGTGTGATAGCTTTTAGAAATGTTATAAGTTCTTTTAGCAATTATATATAATTCTTATATGTACATGCATCGATATACGATACGAATTATATTTAATTAATTAAATATGAAATGAATAATTGCAAAACAATGTGGATTGCCACATCAACAAGGTAGACATCCATGCTTTGTAGGAGAGCATGTTTTGGTAAGTGCAAATGAGAGATAAGTGGGTAGATATTTGTTCAAATTATCTCCTTATCTACCCCTATTAATACACTACTACACTTCATTCATTTTTTGGGTTGTCCTCTTCTTGATCCCTAGCTGCCTATCTCAAGCATTATTTCAGAGCCCCATTTCCTCTTCATCATTCAAATACAAACCATTCAAATCCAAGGTGGTCATACGGTGAAGGTTGCAACTTCGGGTTGCGATTTCAGAGATTTAGGATACTCCATTAATCAAAGTGTGTCAAATAGGCTTTATCTTAATCCAGGTATTCTTTTATATTTCATATTATTATTATATGCTCATATCACCATTTATATATATTAACGTTGCCTTATTATGTTTTAAAATTAATTTTAATATTCTAAAATTAATTAAATGTTTTAATATAATCAAATGCAACGATTTAAATTATAAAAATTTTAAAAAAATTGGTTTCAACTATATATAATTTTATTACGTATACAATATTTTATTGAATATAAAATATATTTTTAATATTTTGATTATTCGTTTTGAATATAATCATGTTAGATTATAAAATACATCAATTTTAAATTTTAAATATATATATATATATATATATATATATTATTAAATCAAAATTCATTTCGGCCAATTTTTTTTTAAATGAAAATTTGTGTCAAAAGATACTTTATTTATATATATATATATATATATATTATTCTCAAATACATTAATTTCAAATTTAAGATTAATATATATATACGTATGTATATGTATATGTATATGTATATGTATATGTATGTATGTACATATTTATTTATTTATTAAATTAAAATTATTCTAGGATGTTTTGTCTTAAAAAATATTTTGGCCGTAAGTGTGTGTGGATATACGTATATATGTATTATAATAATACAAATATATTCAAAATGTTTTTATTTAAAATATCTTTTAAAATTAATAAAATATGTTTCAGTTATATAAATTTCAATTTAATACACACGTACACTCTCGATACATAGTCCACTTAAAGATATCTTATAAATTTGAATTATTACATTAACTTGGATCTAATATTTTAATAGATATTCGCCTAGTAAAAATAAGATATTTTAAAATATGTTAATTTTAAATCTGAATTTGAAAACTTTGACCTAGTTAAATTGTATACGATAATTTTATAACGCCAAAATTAGTCGTTTTATTAAATATAAGTTTTCAAAATATACATATATACAAACATACATACATAAAATAATTTGAATAAGGCAATGAACACACACACGCACACACGGATGTATTAAACCATGTTGATATTTATTATATTGTAATGTTATACTATATATCACATCCGTATGTCATCATATTTATCCGAATATATTAGATATATTCATAAATGTACACTAAATATATTTATTTAATAAATATGATTAATTGAATAAAATATAAAACATTTACCAATAAAATATGATTTTATTCAATAATTAGATTGAATTTAATGTTAGCAGTAGATTTCAATGGCCCATTAAAATCCAATTTACACATTTCACATGCTGCCGACTAGGCTAAATCCAATAACACTTACCTAGGAATCGATGGCCCAATTACAAATTGGAAAAAGGCTTAATGGAGGCTCAAATGTACTCTGTTAGAATCCAGATCAAAAGCAGCCGAAGGTGAACCAAAAAGACCGTCTCAAGATGTTGATGAAAGGACTTGAGCAAGCCAAAGGGAACAAATTTTAAAGTTGTTCAAGAAAGAGGCAGAGGCGTTTAAAATGAAAGGGACAACCAAATAGTAAGGATTCAAACTAGAGTTGACTTAGGCGCTCAAAACCAAATCCTTCCTAGTTGAAACTTGGCCCAATAAAGCACTCAAGTGGAAACCCATAGGTGAGATGAAACTGGGAGGTACAGATACGATCAAAGGCGTAAGAGGCATATTCCATGGTAGTAGATATGTAAGAGAAACATCCTCGGAGAGTGAACTAGGACGTTGCGAAATAGACCACCATGCTTGAAGAAACCAATCCATAACAAAATAGAATTTCTCGTAAATGAAGTACGGGCAAAAGCATAATGTCCTTTATTAGGGATGAAGAAGTCAATTATTGGAAAGACACCTAGACTTGTAAGGAGAAGATATGCTCGTAAAGATTCAGATTTTGACGATAGTTACTCGATCCTTTTACTATCCTAAGTTACCAATTATGATGATAATATTTATCAATTACACGAATTACACTGCCAAAGATTTATGACTTTATGTAAAATTCTAGTTATGGTGATAGTAACCATTCCTATAGAAGAATACGATCCTTTCTAGAGTAGTATTTCACTTCACGAGTCTCGAAAAATCCTCAACTATGGTCGTAACATGAACTAATATCACATGATTGATTATAATCAAAGTAAGCTCTCCACTCATGAGATTCACAGTTCTCTCAAATAAAAAGACTACTACACATTGTCATATGAACTCTTTTATTTAATTTAGATCCAATAAGCTATTGAAGATTCTTGGTTGGTTGTTTAGTGATCATTATGAATGACTACAAGTACATAACCTCTTGATGCCCCCAAACAGTGAAGAATAAATCACTGTATGTTGTATGAATACATTACGTACACTAGTCTTGTCGATATATTGATATCTTGTTCTCCAAATACCGAGTGGCCAGGTACATTCAAGAATATGTGTGTACGTTTTTTTACGATCCAATGATCAAAGTACGAGCTCATTCTTAACTACGATCGATTAAATAATTTTTTTTTTGAAATGATACTTAGATACATGTTACCGGGACAACATATCACAACTCACATGTCAATAAGTGTTCGAATCACGCTACGCAAATTTCGAACTTGTGACATCTCGCACCAAAGTCGAATCACTTAACCACAAGGACAATGGTGTTTGTCTCGATTCAACGTTATGTTCTTACGGACTTTCACTTATATATTATAACGTACTTTTAATATTATGCATATTTACTTATAATAAAACCAAAATCATACTCTATGTCAAATAAGATTTCACATAAGAGGTAAACTACATTATCAAATTAAATAATTGCCACTAGAAAATACCCTTAACTCTGTCAGAAACCTATCACACCGATGGATCATACACGAAGCTTCTCTAAGTCTCCTCTTCACAAGCTATATGCTATGATGTTCACGTACTTTAAATCATTTGCTTTCCATGTCTAAATTTTGAGGTCTTATACAAGCCTCATTAAGTTGAATTATGATCCAACATGAAGCTTGTCCAAAACTTTGTAGTTGTTGATCGAATTAGGGTTTTAATCAATGACGTCAAAATTATGGTCTTGTAAAGGTGATTTGAGGCAAAGAGGCTTTATTATTGGATACAAATTTTGATGTAGAGTCAATGATGACAATTGAAGGCGCTATTTGTAACCGCCACAAAGTTCATCCAAGCTGGTATTGGATCGATTGTGTAACTATTCGCACTATAAATAATTACACTGTAAATAATTGAAATGCAGATGCATTTTATTTGGAGACGTCGGTGTTTCTAGTAAAATTCTCATATACTTTGCTGTGGAAGTGTAAAACTTCCACTTATTTTTGTATGGCTGAACAACAATAATTTTGTATGATGTATTAAGTCCACTTAACTCAATATAAATATTAGACTTGATAATAATTGAGGACAAAATTCACAAAATCAAATTCGACATCATTTTAAATAGCTATTTTATACCTATGAAAAGGAAGATTTAATATATATGATTTTTAAGGGAGGAATGTAAGATCAAAATTACTAATAAAAGAACTAGAACCTAAATATCACCACAATTTGATAAACACGGAGTAGGATCACCTGCATTTTATGGAAGTAGGGATGCTATTTTCTATGGGAAACGCCACATATAGATGCTTAAAATGTCCATATTTGCTAATACGCAAGCAACAATGTGTGTACCCAACACAAAAACATACCCTGCTTTGTTAATTACCATCGTGTACTAACTATACACTGCAGAGGAGAGATGGCAACAACGTTGAACCATACAAGTGCAGACCCAGCGACTGCAGGGAGTTTTTTTAAAGAGTGCTAATAATTTGTACTGTATTCATTTAATTAACATAGTTTGGAAGAATGCACTGGAATAAAAGCAACACGTTTCTAAGTACGTTACACAGATGAAAACCAATACATATCCTTCTGAAAATTTATACAATTTATTCCAATAAAAAAAGGTCAAGATTTTTATATGCGCATATTTGCCTCTTAACCAAAATCAAAAATCTTCTTTTAAAATTCGATCATGTATTTCAGTAAATGTCAACACATCAGATCCCCACAACCTGAACAAAGAAAAAAAAAACATACATTATTTTTCTAACATAGAAACTCAAAAAAATTGTTATACTGACCAACAGTCAATTCCCAGTGCATTTGCACCACCCTTGTCTGCCACCTCATCATCTCCAATGTGAATTGCTTTATCTGCCCTAACGCCAATTTGATCTAATTTGTACTCATAAAAACTCTAGATGTAAATACGAATTAATTATAATATACTTTTCACTGCAAGCTACGTTAAATAAATACCTAGGGCAGATTTGAAAATTCCAGCTGCTGGCTTTTCATATCCAACCTCTGAAGATATGATAATTGCATCAAACCTGTTCACCCATTTCGGTGACATTGTTCAACAACAAATCAAAACGAAAATTTTAGAAATCGAGTCGCTTTTTTAAGAATAACATAAATCTACTCTTGTAACTAAAATTGTTTCTTTATTTTCAGTTTATTTCTACCAACTATAAGTTGACGAAAAAAACTATGTTAGAATCAATCTAAGTTACAAAGTTGTTTTCAGCTCAATACAAACAAATACAAAAGTATTTCATACTTCATAGATACAGATTACCGGTGTATATTTTCAGAAGAAAAAGAAAATACATTAAAGTGAAGCCAGAATGCAAAGTTGGTCACGAACTTACAAACGTGCAACATCAAGGTCATTCAATAGCTTACGCAAACGATCGTCGAAGTTAGAAACAACTGCCATTTTCACTGCATTTGATTTGGGTATAATAACACTTTCAGTAAAGAAAACGTATTGATAATCATGTAAAGAAAGATAGCAAAAACTTGGGTCAAATCACCTCCAGCATCATTAAGAAGACTCAGTGTCTCATGTGCTTTATCGGGTAGGTGCCATGCATCTCCGTGAGCAAAGTGCTAGAAGATAAAAAGAAAGGCATTATTTAATTTATCCATGTCCAAGCTTAAAATAAACAGAACAAATGGTGCACAATCTTCATCAGGGAAAAAGGAACGTAGATCACCAATGTGAAGCTAACGGTGTTTTAATAAATTATACAGAAAATAGACTTGTAAAACACAGCACTATGCGAGTGAAATTAAGGAAATAAAAAACCAAACAAGCTGCAGAGTGAATTACAAAATCCAACAGAAATATAAAAAGAAAAAAACAAATGCAATTTTTCTGCGAAAGGAAATTTGTTTGTTCTTAGCTGTGAAACAGAGTGTTGTATAAACACATGATAGTGTTGAAATCTTAAATTCAAATTCCGAAGGCAAATAAACTAACATACACATATAGATTTTGTCAAAATCTCTCTTAATTTAGAATGCAAAATGCTGCAACAAAGTTCATTTCAAGGGAATACCATGCATTCGGTTTTGTACTTGCAAAACAATTTTGGTACTATACAATTACTATCAAACAAAAATAATAATTCTCGGTAGTACTTATTACATGATCGGAGGGATTGTTCTGGGCAAGGCCGATGGATGCACGTGTGGTACATCACATCATACGTGTCATGAGGATATAACTGAAGCAAATGACACGTTATAATCAAAATATAACCGAAAAATATTGAAATTGACACGTTATAATCAAAATTAACCTCAATATAATCAAAATTGACTTGCAATATAATCAAAGTTGGATTACTGTATTATTAAACATTGACTACTATTGATATCCATATGCTATAAATGTCTTGCAATCATGCAATGTATCGGAATTTTTATTGCAATGCATAATAATTTGGTTTGTATTTATTATAAACTTACATGCATTATCTGTACTATAAATTGGTTTGCACTGCACTGAAAACTAAGTTGCATTGAATAAAATTATCATGCATTATAAACCCCTAGTGGATTCAAAATTTTCATCCTAAAACCCATTTAGCACTATAAAAAATTAGTTAATAAACAAATATAAGTGTACAGTATACGCATGTTTCATCCTTCTGAGCAGATAACTACTTTGACAAAAACATTTCAGGACCAGTCCTTAGCATATATGCAAGCAAAGCCTACATATATGCCCCAATGTTTTTGTAAATATTTAAGGCCCATTTTTAAAATAGTAATTTATCATATCAAATTATCAAAATGTTGTTTATATGGCTGTGCTTTAATATTTTTATGCAAAGTTTTGAACTACAATGAGAATATTATCCTGCTCACAACTATTTTATTAATCTTAAATTATACATTAACACGCATGCACAAATATTTTTGTAAAGACTGACATTACACACACGTGTGTGTGTGTGTATCAAATTTTGTACATGTATTTTATGAAATTTTTGACAACTAAACTCATTCATGAACGAAAGTTTATAATATATATTTATATTAATATAAAGAAATTACCACAAAAGAGAAATCATATGCCAGTGTCCGTTGGTCCAGTGATAAGACAACTGGTATGCGTTGTTAAAGGTCTTGAATTCATGCTGCCAAGTATAAATATCAACCCGTCCAGCACCAATGTCTCAGTGGTTAGACGCTTTGGCTATGGTCATGAGATCACGGATCCGAATTCTGTGTAGCGCGTGATTCGAACCATTGGACATATGTTGGCTTGTAGTATGTTATATACTATCTAAGACTCGTAGTACAACTATGTACTACCACCTAAGTACCCAATTTTTTAAAAAGAAAAAGAAAAAAGATTTTTTTTTTAAGATATGGAAAAACTGATGCGTCCCTAAAATAATGTTAATATTTATTAACAACAAAAATCATCAATCAACATTTTATTTTTATTTAAATGGATGGATATATAGGAAAGCTATGGTTTTTATGTCAATACCATAAACAACTAAAAAAAAAAAATCATGTGCACAGATTGACTCGACGAAATGCTCAACAGTTTGTTTTGATAATTCTGAGGTTAACAGTTGCCCATCTGAATTGTGTGCTGGTTTCTCAAGCATTATATCTGAAGGAAAAAACAAAGCTTCGTAAATAGCCAGTAAAGTAATATACTTGAAAATGGGATCACCTCGTAAACTTCCTCAAAATAGTCACCCCGTGAACATCCTGTTGCTTCAGAGACAACAAGCCTCCAAAATTCCCTGCCATCACCCTATCATCATGGAAAAAAAAAAGAATGGTTATCATATGGACAATATATCGAACTCAATTCCACAACCATAAAATAGATGACAATAATTCCTTTTTATCGGGATTATCACGGCAATTGATTCACCACGTAACAATGTGTGATGTGGATGAAGAGAAAAATAAACCCTTTAACTCCAATGTTTTGCCAAATTTTCTTTTCTACACCCAAAATTTGCTAATGGGTCAACAAGATGAATAAATGACAAAGTTAACCATAATTAAGTACGAATGATCCATTAGTTTGAAAAATGTATATCATTCATGCTCAGAAGATGATATTTGCTCATCGAACTAGAGAAGCAAAAAAATTACTTAACGCGCATTGTTCCTAAAGCTCAATATAAACAATTATTGTTGTTGTTTCAAAGCATCATCCTCACATTGTCCAAAAGGTATATAATGTAATCTTCTTCAATATTCTCTCCAAACTTTATCAAAGATAGGATAAGCATTCCCTGTTAGAATTTTGAAAAAATCACCGTTTTCTCTGAACAAAAATGTGCACGTTCCTTCCATAAAATGTCGCAAATTGTAAACCAATTCCCTCTTTTCATATTTATAAAATTGTTGCCCAAAATGTTGTTCAAATAGTTTTTGTAAATTTTTGCTCAATCAAAATCTTCCAGCCATTAGTCACTGAAACAAAACCCAGCTAGAGGCTCAATTTAAAACTGAAAACACGCTGATGCCAACAGAATCGAAACCCTGCAGCAACCTGCAACACTTGTATTGTACCAAAAACAGTTATTGAAAAACCCAACTAGAGGCACAATTTAAAACTGAAAAAACGCTAGTGTTAACAGAATCAAAAAGCCAACTAGATGTTTACTCAATCTCAATCTACCAGCCATTAGAGTCACTGAAACAAAACCCAACTAGAGGCTCAATTTAAATCTGAAAATACGCTAATATTAACAGAATCAACACCTACTGCAATCTGTTAGGGTTTTTTTTCTAGGATCTCTACACAATTGGATTTTAAAAGAGATAAGAAGTGAAGAAACACAATGACAAATAAATTCATCCGAACAAAATCTTTATTAATATATCAAATGATTACCAGAGAAAGCCTAAAAATTGAAAAGATATTTCAATCCTCAAAACCTCAAAAAATAGTTTACTTTTTTTACACATCTAATGAAGCATATACATGTCTATTTATAATATAATAGTCTTGATAAAATGTCTTCTTTAATCCGCCGTAGATTATTTCCATCTCCCTAAATCATTCCCATGTAAATAATTCTTTGTCTTGTTTAATGCAATAAAATGGACAATTAATCACTCTTTAAAATCTACAAAATTTATAAAAGAGAATGTATTTGAGTCACATATTTGAGTCACAATTCCACCTTGACTCAAATATCTCAATAATCTACTAAAATATGTAATATTGCATCACCAAAATATAACAATATCTATCTTGATACGATATTCCATAAATGTCATCCAATTATAACCTTAAAGTTCAAATAATCTCCAATATTACTATGAAAACAAATATCTCCATTTCGAAAACTGACTAACCCCAAACCGCTTAATTATGCATGCCCCAATGAGAACATGCATATTATCAATAAATCAGAATTGTTTATATATAATACCATAATGGCCTTTAAGCGGTCTTTGCGACTTTCCGTTGCTGGCTCCACCTTGATTCTGACAAATTTGCCTCTTCAACCTCATTTTGAGAAGTACCTTCACTCTACATCGTTTTTCCAAACAATTCGTATACGTTGTTGCCTTCCCTTTTTTCCACAACACCTCCCTGTTACACTTTCAAATTCTTGTAACTCAACCTCGAGTCGAAAAATTGCAGTCTTTTACCTCAAACTGTCCTACAGAAACAATATTTTTCGTAATTTCTGAGATGTGTCTAACTCATGTAAGCTTCATCATCCTTCCATCATGCATTTTCAATCTAATTGAACATATCTCTTTAACATGCAAGTCTCCACCATAGACAGATTCCACCATAGCATTTTGCTTTACATAATCGATAAACGCATCCTTTTGATTGCATTTGTGGAAGCAAGCACCTGAATCAAGCATGCAATTTTTTCTTACATTTATCCAAACATGGAAGGTGAAGCCTTGGCGCAACGATTAAGTCACCCGCATGATAATCTGGACTTTCATATTCGAGTTCAGAAACAGTCTTTTCACAATGCGAGAGAAAGGTTGCGTACATTATCGATCTCCTCAGAGCCCGCTATCGTGCTGGAGCTTCGTGCATTGAGTTCCGCCACCTTTATCCACACATACGATGTCACTAAATTCGTTACCAAAATGCATCTCACAATGGCTATTATCTTTTTGTTCCTTTTGGTCTTCTTCCAATGTCTTCGTCCTCTTCTTTTCTTTTTAAGCTTACTGCAAATCTCAGTTGATAATCAGGTTTTACACAATAATAGCAGATTAAAATTCTATCCATGTTTGATTTATTTGATCGTCCTTCCATGTTTGGTCGATTACCCCTCCTTGCAAACCTCTCCAATTAGATTTTAAATTTCCTCTTTTCCCTTATCTTTTTCTTCCATTAGATTCATCCCCTGCATCTCCTCATTAAGTAGGCTACTAACCACCGATCTCATTGCAACAACTTCATCCGAATTTGAGTTGTTCAATGCAACCACAAAAGTTTCTCAACTCTTCTGTAATGAACTCATTAACATCAAGACATGTGTCCCATCATCCACTTTGAAATTTACGATCGCCAATCGATTTACAATTGTCTGAAAATCATTGAGATGCTCTCCAATTGATTCACATTCCTTAAGATTCAGATTTATCAATCTTCTCATTAGAAATGTTTTGTTTGTTACAGAGTTCTTTGCATAAATTCCTTCCAATTTTCAAAAGCAAATGTTTCGTTGGCAACAATATAAAATATCGTACTTTTTTAAAAATGCCGAATAGCAGCTGCAGCCTTTCTGTCCAAAATTTCTCACTTTGTCTCGGATATATATTACTATGTTTTTCCTCTTTATTCTCCAATGGTTGGTGAAGATCACTGATATGTAGAAAGTCCTCCATCTTCGCATTCCATAGCCTCCAATTTCTCTTCTCCATGATCAAACTCTCTTCAAAAATATTGGATAGTGTGCTATGATACAATCTGTTATGGTTTTCCATAGATCCCTACACAATTATATTTTAGAAGAAAAAAGAAGTGAAGAAAAACAACAACAAACAAATTCATCGAGACAGTACCTTTATTAATTCACCAAATGATTACAAAATAAAGCCTAAATTTTGAGAAGATATCTCAATCCCCAAAATTCCAGAAAATAATTTTTTCTCACACATGTGATAAACCATACACATGTCTATTTATAATTGTCTTGATAGAATGTCTCTTTTAATCAGCCGTTGATTATTTCCATCTCCCTAAATCATTCCCATGTAGATGATTCTTTGTCTTATCTAATACAATAAAATGGGCAATTAATCACTCTTTAAAATCTACAAAATCTATAAAAAGAGGCAATGTATTTGAGTCATAATTCCACGTTGGCTCAAATACCTCCAAAACCTACTAAAATATGGAATATTGTAGCACTAGAATCTCTCCATTGACTCACATCCCTTAAAGTACTTTTAATAGCACTATTTTGTTTGCATGGCTTCACACCATCGGCTCTGATATCACTTGTCATGTGACGACCCACATTTCGGAAGGTTTAAATCGAAAATAATCCATACATGTCCGACTTAAACAATCCGGAACGTAGATAATCAATGGGGTTAAGTAAGAAAAATAAGAAAAGAAGAAATCAAAAAACAGAATTGCACAGCAGAAACGATAAAATATAATAAACAAATAAACAATTCATGAAGCTGTTTACTACACATTTGATTATAATCTACACACATTTATCAGAGATGTATATATATTCATCAGGAATAAATAGTCAATACAGCAGAATAGCATGATGCAAGGGATAACTGTAACGACCCGGATTTTTCGACGTTGATTTAGAATGAATAAAAATTTGTTTAGCATAAATGTAAATTGAATATAAGCAATTTGGTTGTAAAATCATTTCGAATGGAATGAAATAGTGTATGGATTGGATGAAAGAAATTAAATAAGTTTCGGAACCATATAATTGCTTATAAATAAATTGTGTAGCATGCATTAGTTATGAAACTTATGTGTTTAACTATTTGAATAAGTAAAATGTTATTAAATTTCATGTATTTGTTACTTACGTGTTTAAATTAAGTATAGGTACCTGGTGGCTGTCGGGCAAAATTCGGGTTGCATAATTGCTTATGAAGTAAAACTTGCTTGCTTAAAAAGGCTTAAAAATGCTAAAGTAAGGTACGTTTTCGGATTAAATGCTGCAAAATATAAATATTGATATATATTTTTTGTTTTCCAACCGTGTGGGTCGATGTATATATATTTATCTCTCTTGTCATATTGCAAAAGGCTCTTCGTACAAGGGAGATTCTGCCAAAAATTTCGAAAATTTAGGGTACTAGAAAAATTTTGAAATTTTTTTTGTTAACGACAAACTGATTTCAAATTGAAATTGAAATAAGAGATTTTGGAGTTAGAATTAAAAACTAATTGTTTTTGTAAAGGCTAAAAGATTAGAAAAGTGAATATCAAGTTTTCACTAAGTGGGTTTTTGGATAAATTAATGGGTTTTGAGCATTTTTTTGCCTTAGCAATTTCGGAGACGAAATCATTTTAAGGGGGAAGGAATGTAATGACCTGGATTTTTCGACGTTGATTTGGAATATTTAAATTATTTTAAATATTGAATTTGAATTATAGTTTGATTTTGAATATGGAAAATTTGGGTTTTATTTATAAAATAAATTCAGAACTTAAATATAGTGATTTATTGAATAATTTAATTGTTGAATTTTACAATTGAGTATGAGTTAAATTATTGTATCTTGAGTTTTAAGCTCGATAAAAATAATTTAAAGGCTTGTAAAATTTATACTTATAATAACGAAGATAACAAAAGTTTCAAAATTGAATTTAAAACTGGTCTATTCAATTTTAAAAACAGTTGTTCAAATTGACATTTAAAAATAGCTTTCCAAGGCAGTCTCGAAATTCGACAAAACCAGTTCTATTGGATCCACAATTGTGTATTATTATCGGATTTCAAATTTCGTAGCCTTCGGAGTTATCGTTCTGTCGAACGGGATGTAAACGCGTTGAAATTAATATCGAAATTTAATATAATAATTTGGTCAAAAAAGCTATCTTCTCCATACGGTCGAATTAGGACTCGAAACATTTTCCATTGCATTCGGAATAGGGGTATAACATTATAAATGTCTAGTGGCACACCTCGATAGGGATTCGAGATTTCGAGTTACGTTAATCGAGACGTTTTAAAATTTAAATAAATAATTGTCTGGTCAAACATTCACATCAGTTTTATTTTCTCCATTTCAAATCACTGTACCATTACCTACTCAAACACGCTTCTATCCCTACGTTAAATCACGTATTTTTCCCATTTTCCCTTCATTTCAAATCGCAGAAGAAAAAAAATAAACGAAGTAAAAATTGGACAAACAGGCCGCCTTCTCCTTATACCTCAAACCGTGAATCCCTCTCTTTCTTCTGTTTCAATTCGGCATCAACGAAATCGAATTATCTCCTCTGTAAATCACGTTACTTCCTTTGAAATAAATCGTGTCTCCTTCTTCTGTAAAAAATAAAATAAAAATAAAAATTTCAGCAAAGCAAGACCTGAACGAGCTCGCGTTGATGGCGGAAGCGGAGAGATCGAATATAGCGGCACGATGGAGTAGCAGTGGGAGCGCCTAGAGGACGAACTTCGATCTAGAATTTAGCACGTTGATTGACGAAGTGGGAAACGTAGCTTTGTCGTGAGAGTCTTGTCGTTGAGCGCGAGCCGAAGGGGGAGGGTGATGGCAATATCTGAGATGGAGAGGCGCGGTCGTGTTGAGGTAATGGTTGCCATGAATTTAATGGGAGATCGACTTCTGCGATCTGATGGGGATATCTGGCGGCAAGCAGGTGGCGCACGAGATGGTGGTCGCGATGGCAGAGAGGAGGTGGTTTTCTCGTTTAAGGTTGTGGAGCTCGTGCACGAGCTGCAGGCGTTGGTGGTGATCGACAGCGAGGCGGGCGATGGTCGTTCATGTGAAAGGATATGAAGGAGGGCAAATCATGAGTCTGTAGCGTGAATTAGGAAAGGTAAGGCTGTCTTTTTTAAAAAAGAATTTGTTAACTATGTTAATTAGAATATTAGTTGCAGTAATTAGGATATATATAGATATATATCTATGTAAATCATATTATGGTAATGAATATTTACAAATTGTATAATTCATTCATGCGAAGTCCAAATCACGAAATCGATCACGTTGGATTCGTGATGGCGTAGGCTACGAAATAATATTGGATCGATTAGCAATTCGGAAAATCAATGTGAGAAAAACTCACTCATTTGGATTACCCAAATTTAAAATTTAAAATTGTTGAAATTAAATTATGGATGCTAGTTGAATTTATAAAATTTATTGTCTGTTGAATGATGTAATATACATAGTAGTATGTATATATATATATATATATTAGTATTTGGAGTGATGTTCCCGCATACTTTAGTGGATGAGACCCTATGCGCCCCGCATAATAGCGGATGACCCTATATACCGCGATATCCCCCTCGAAGTGAGATTGGTATTTTTATATGTTGTATTAACATCTGTAGATGCAAGGGAAACAGATTGGAAGGATCCACCTGGATTCCTCAAATTTTTTATTTTTTATTTTTCATATATAGTGATATATGATTTGTGTAGAATGACATATTATAGATTATTGTAATGATTGAAATTATTGGATGCTATTGTAGCACTGGCCTGAATTTTGATAATTTAAATACTATAAATATATTTTTAAAATTTATGGAAGTGAAGGGAATTTGATAATAAAAATATATATTGAAATTGGAATTATTTTAAAGAAATTGAATTAGAATAAAAAAATTATATATTTGACTATTGTGGATTAGTAAATGGAGATTTAAAAAAATGAATTATATAAAAAAATTAATAATGATTTTCTACAAATATAAAAGGAGTTAAAGTCAATATTAAAATAGATTGGAAATATAAATTCATAGGGAAATTTATATTAAAATATGTAAAACAGGTTTGGGAAAAATAATAGATTCTATTTTTGAAATGAGAATGGTTAGAAAATCAACAATAAATCGATATGTTGTGAAATCCAGAGGAAGTTATAAAGTAAATTGGTTATTAAGATTTTAAAATATATTTTAAACTTTAAGAAGTGAGTTTGTTTTAAGGGAAATTTTATGGAATTTTAAACTAGTTGAGATTGAAATACTACGGTGAGCAGATTTTTCAAATATTAAGTATTTAATTTATCAAATTTTAACTTTTAAAAACCAGCTTTGGAATTTATTTGTTTAACTAAAAATGAGTTATTAACGTTATAAAAGTGTTTTCGTTATTTTAAATAATTACTTGAACATGTTTAAAATAAATTTTAAATCTTTTAGATACTTATAATATATATATATATAGTTTAAAAGTAAATTGAAAATTTTATTTTTATAAATTCTCTCGAGATTCAAAAACAGAGGCTTATAAAAGGATATGATTTTAAGGAGAGAAAATTTATTGTGATTCCGGAGGTTTTTGGGATAAGTTACGGAACAGTCCTCTGAAACGTTAATTTTGAAAGGATTTTGGAAAATAAGACTTGTAATATTTTCCTAAGTATAGAATATGAAAATATTTCTAAGTGTTGAGATGTGAGAAGTGTCCTGTTACGGATTTAAGTATTTGAAAAATTGTTTTCAAATGTTGAAAGAAATTGATATGCCTTTAAAGATATTTTGAAAGTATATATTTTGGAAAAAAATTATATTAAGGCCAGATGATTGCTTATGGATATTTATTTGATAGTTAAATAACTGACTATCAATATTGGTCAATTTCGTTAATCGTTTCGAAGAGACCGAAAGCGGATTTAATTATCCAAAAACCACTTGGATCCGGTTCGAAGGTAACGAATGGATACCGTGAAGAGGATGAATACGGTGATTCGGTTTGTCCAGACCCAGGATAACTTGTATAGACGAATGCTATCAGAACATCGTCATTGGAGGACGATGAGCATTTTAAGTAAGTGTTTTTGAAAGGTAACGCTTAGCATCGAACCTCATCAACCGGGAATGACTAAAACATGAAAAATGCAGCAAGGCTAAGTAGTCGCACCCAAGTAGGGTATGTTATCACCTTTCTAGATGTCCTCAGAAAACCCACTTAATATGGATATAGTTGTGCATGGAAGGAGCGCTCGGTGGTAAGGGCGAAAACACCTGAGGTGATAACATATTCGGTCTATCCAGGTCAGGGGTAAACCGGTCTTGTGTAGCAGGGGATCCCGACGTGGTCCTCGGCAAGGTTATCAAAACGGGATTCAAATTGTAAATCATAATGTTCAAATTTTAGATCGAAATGGGATTTCAATCGTAAATCATAAATTCAAAAGTTTTATATTTTAAGATTTGTACACACTTTGAAATTGATTATGACGTTTTAAATTTTACATCTAAAGATTCTAAACTTAAAAATTAGTTTTTTCTCTTGTTTCACTTTAATTTTGTTTAGAAAACACTAGAATCGAAACTGTGGACTCAAATAAGCATATTGAATATATAAGTATGTATTGAATGATTTTTCTCAACTGCGGTTTTAAATGAGTTTGAATAGGAATCTAAATCGAATCGGAACAGGACAGATCCGATTCAAAACGGGATTTAAATCGTAAGATTTTTGATAACAATGGTCATCGGTACATTATTCTAGAGGTGTATTGTAGTGGACGGTAGCCTAATGGCCCAGTCATTCGTTGGAATCTATTCTTCAATACGAGCTTACGGTTTTGTTTGTAGAGCCTAGTATGCTGGAATTTAATTAATGTAACAATTTCAGCTATTTGAATAAGTACTTGTATTTAGACACCATTATGATATCATTGGATTTTCTATAAAAATATTTTGGTTGTCGTAAGGTAAAAACCCGTCGTGTTTATGTGACGCGGTCTTACGAGATACCTTTGTTTTTCAAAGGATTTGATAACTCTAATAATTCAAATTGAGTGTGTTTCTCACGCTGGTTTTCCAGACTGACTCAGATGTTACTTTATTATAATGCTCGGGTCAGACCGAGTATTATAGATTCAGGATAGGGTGCTATGGAGCTCAGGAGACGAGCTGGATGACAAGACGTATTTCCATAGATTTGTATTTCCTTGTATGAGGACAAGTTACTATAACTGTTGAGATTGATGTATTGAATGTTGTACTCTGATGATTGTAAGTATAAAACAGTTACGGATTTTTTTGTATATAAAAATCTTTTATTATATATTATATTTTGTTCCGCTGCGATTTTGAGATTCTGTGTTTATTGTTCTATTTTCTTCTATCTCTTTCTTCTTCTTTACTCTAGTTATTCGCTCTTTTTTACAATGTGGGTTGAAATGAGTGATTTATTGTCAACTCAAAGGGTAGGGAACTGCGGGTCTCTACAATAATAGTAGTAGTAATATTCCAAAACTCGGTCTTCGTCCTCCGAAGAATAGTCTTCAATACGTTGAAAAAACTCAGGACTGACTCGAGCGTAATGAAAAGACAAAACACTCGAGTCGGGACTAAAAATACTCTTATGTAAGTCAAATTAATATCACAAATATGAGTGCAATAGCTTATGAGATGTTGCGAGATTTTCCATCTCTTAAGGATCCGTTAAAATATTTATATATAATAGCATACGCTATAATAGATAATGTCTATCAGTAAAATAAATACCAAAATATTGTTAAGGCTTTACATTATCCCTCTTATCCCTCTCAACACCTTGAATAGGGATAAATATGACAAAGCACGTGAGCAATGCCCAAGATAGAATTCTACCAGTTTACTCTTTCTGGCTGGTCGTAAGTCATCCATGGCCGACCGCTACAGTCAATCCAACCGACAAAAGGTGCACCCATCGAATATGAAATCACAGTAGTAATACGAGAAATCAACGTCGCTAGAGGTAGCTACCTCAATGACTAGACATAAGCTCTTGTTTTAGTCATTTTAATTATGACATGAGTGACAAGGCTATCCATCATCGTTTTCTTACTTCATTCCAGTAAACGTTGCCAATTCAACCACTACATTATCGATATCATCCACCGCGTACACGATTGTCAAAGTAGTTCCAATATTGACAGAGAGTATGCCAATAAGAGGACCCGACCTCTTTAACAATCAATCATCATTTTACACACCGGTAGGTACTTTTATATTTCGAAAACAATTCGTACGTGATATCAAAATATCATAATCGCTTCAAAAAATCAAATCCATTTCGAAATCATCATATTCGCTTCAAAAAAAATCATAATTTACTTCAAAATGTCAATTCAATTCAATATATCAATTTCATTTCAAAATTTAATTCGAATTTCAATTTAGGTTATAACTTAACTTCAACCCAATTCGCATCTAAATACAAGATTTAAATATAAACATTTCACCCTTTGACCAGTTTGAATTTTAAAAAATAATTTAAATAGTTTTAAAATAATTAAAATATTTAATAAAAAATAGTTTGAGTAATAAAAATAGTTTATATAGTAAAATAGTTTGAAAATTCAAAATAATTTGAATATTTAAGAATATAGATTTTAAACCGTTTATACTAAAGTAATTCATTTAAAAATAGTTTCAAAGTCAAATCGGTTCAATTCCAAATTTTCCAATTCAAATCAGTTCTAATTTCCATTTCGATTTTAATCGATTCAGTTTCAATTTCAAGTCGAATTTACTTCGATTCCAAATTAATTTAAATACCAATTTCAAATTAATTTCAATTCCAATTCCAAACTAATTTCAACTCCAATTCCAAATTAATTTAAAATTCCAATTCCAAATTAATTTAAATTCCAAATTTTAGACCATTCTGATTTATATCAATTTTAAGTCCATTTTCAAAATGTCGATTCGAAACACTTACATCAGCTTTTTCTTCAATGTGCAATTAAAAATCCAAATCTTTTAATATAATTGAATTCCGAGCTCAATTTCGAAATATCATTTTGTATCACTTTTGCTTAGCAATATTCAAGGTTCGAATAAAAATCCAATCTTTAAAACAAATCGGTTTCTGAAATTCAAATCATATTTCGATTATAACTTTAAAATCTCAAATTCGATTATTTAAACAATTTCATTTATCAAATTCAAATTTCAACATTTCAAGCTCCAGCTCGAAAATAATTCGATTCCATAAATTCAATTTTTATTTCTTAAAATGTAATCATTTAAATAATTACAAATCAATTTTTTTTTTTTAAATCGTTTAATTTAACTAATTCGGTGTCCGTATATAATTCTCTATCATATAGCCAAGTGAATAAATTATTCCAATTTAATTCCAAGGATGGATATATACCATTTCAATTCAAAATAAATGTCATAGGTATATATCATTTCAACCTATTTCTTAATTTATTCGAAATAATTCAATTTACAGTTTTATATACTGTAAATAATATACAGGATGTCAAAACAAATAAACATGCAAAATATCAACCAATAGCATCCATCACAACCAATCATCCAACAGTCAATAAAATTCTCAACAATTTCATAATTATCAATTTCGGGTATTTTACGGGCAATTAAATTCTAATTCAATTTAACTGTCAATTCAAATTCTATCAATTGATTCAGATGTCAATTTAAATGTCAATTAAACTTATCAAACTACAACCAATAATTTCATATCACTTCACGATATAATTTAACTAATCATAAAATTATTTCAGTCAATTGTAAGCATATAAATACTCACCTTTCTATTTGAAACTGAAAATATTTTCAGCTTCAAATAAATTTCAATTCCATTCCAAGTCGAAGACAACCTCGATACGATCCCACCGCAATTTTTCTCGCCCGAATCAGACCTCGTATGCATGAGATGCGATTTTATTAATATAACGATTAAATAAAAACTTAATTACTTATTTAAGAAAATCAATCAGAGCTTTGCCTAATCCCCTACTCCCAGGCACGAAGTCGCGACCTCATCTTCCTCCTTCGTCCGTCTTTTTTATAATGAATTGCAGTCGACTTCCACTCTATAGCCGCGTCCAGCACCATGGCACACCACCGCCAATCATCACCGCAGCCTCGCCAGCCATCGCGCCACGCTCCACTACATCCAAACGAAGCCACATTCCTACCATCGTGCGCGAACCATGCCTGAGCACCATCATCGATCTCGCGCTCCTCAACCTTGACTCGCGATTTGCCTACGCACCTCCGCCTCGACCTGACACCATCGCCTGCTCTTAATTGAAGCCGAGCCCTTAAAAACGCGATCGATTCTTTTTTTATTCGAGCGATCGACAGTTTTTTCTGTTTGCTCGATTTGAATCTGAAATGGGAGAAAGGGGTAGAGGGACACGAATATATGCGGCCATGTATGAAAGTTTTAGAGAGGAATAGAAATATCTATTATTTAATTAGTAAATATCTCGCCCACGAGACCACAACCGGTTGGCAAGCCTAATTTTTTACCTCCATTCCGAACACAATGAAACTAGTCTCGAGGCCTAATACGATTGTATGCAAAAGATAGTTTTTCAAATCGAATTATTTTAATTGAATTCTGAAATTAGTTTCTACGCGTTTCAAGCTTGCACGGCCCAATGACAAGTCCAATCGCTATGAAACTTTAAATTCTACAATAATTCACTCTTATGGATCCGATGAAACTAGTTTCGTCGAAATCCAAGATAGTGGCCAAAATGGCTACTTTTACTCGTTAATTTAAAACGAGCAATTTCCAAAAATTATTTATTCACTTTTAATTCAATCTTAAAGTTAAAAATCTTCATTGTCATTAAAATAGAATTTAAATAAATTTCCGATATCATTTTCATTCATATTAAATCCAGAATGTCATTATTTAAATAATTGCAACATAAATTTAAACAATTTAATTACCCAGTACATCAATGCTAATAATTTATTAAATTTTATTTTTTAACCATTTTTATTCAATAATTATATCTAATCCTATAATTTAAAACAGTTAAAAATACGGGTCGTTACATGTCATGTAATGGCGGTCGGACCAAGCTCCTCAACTCCAGGACGTGCTTACGCATATGACTTGACACGCACTTTATTATAACAAAAGAAATCTCCAATGTTATATGTTTATCAACTCATATTTATACATCACTTCTCCGAATTATTTAGCGATGTGAGACTACTCCAATTTCAAACCGTCGTTCCTTCTTGTCACATATGAGACAACCCTAACAATTCAACTTGCGACATTTATCATACCAACCGTATGGAGGTTTTGCCTACTGCGGTAGTGGAGTGATGCTAAATCAAATAGTCTAAAACCAATTTTAGACTGGCCTACAATCTAGGAGGAAGTATTTTCTATGATAACATAACCTCTCATCCATCCGCAATGTTTTTGACTTTTCCTATCCCTTAAATTTCTTTAAATGTTAGGCTTCAATTATTTTGTTTTAGTACCCACCAATTAGCTTTTCATATTCCACGCTCCACCCAAATTCTGAAACCCTAACCTCAAAACAGTGCTTGTGGGTTTGATTCTCTATAAAATCAATGTTTTTCGCCGTCATTATAATTTACTTGACACATAAGTAATAAGGCATGATAATGTTTTAAATCTTCACTCATGGTTGGGATCTCGTTTCTGGTAATTTTTTTGATCTTCGTTCCTTGATTCTAGTTTTGTTTTAATCAATAATCCATGCGTGCGACTGAATTAAATGTTGGTTCGATTAGAGTACGTCATCTTTGAATTCTTTTTTATTGATAGGCAAATTCGATATGTATTCTCATCTTCAATTAGCTTATTGTATCATGAACATTAGAAGTGTTACAACAGTAATTAACATGAATGATTTTGCTAATTTGGTAATGAAGTAGACTTGCTCAATCCATCTAGGAATCTAAAGATGATGGGTTATCTTAAAAACTGGGTGTATAAGTCATAATTTTTTAAGTAATTAGTTCAAGAGTTAGTGGAAAAATATGAAGCTAAGCAGATCAAGTTAGTGTTGTCAAAATGGTTTGGGTACCTGATTTGCTTTTCATGTTTTTTACTTGCTTAATAGACATCTTCTCCACTATCTTAACAATGGTCTTGTTTATTCTTAGTTAGCTAGTTTATTAATTTTATTAAATATAATAGTAACTAAATGCCTTTATCAATTGTACGGAGAAAAATTACCACGGTATCTTTCAATATTATTCGCCAAACTATTTATGTTGTAATTTGAAATTTTAATCTAACCAGTTTACTGTTAAACGGGTTAGTAACCGTAGGCCACTGATAATCAATTTAGGTTTTGTGCTCGATTCCCAAATACCCCTGTAATAAGTTTTTCTAGGAAGTGGATTTGTACAAGAAAAATCAAATGAATTCAAGTTTTCTTATTTGTTCTTATTCAAATGAAATCAGGTTTTTTTCAATGAGGTCGTGCTTGATAGTTCATCACTTCTTATCATTTCTACATGTTTTATCAATGTCATGTACATTATTGACCGTAAAGCTCATGTTACTTTATTATTATATTATTTTGATTGTATATTATCATAATTTCTTGAAATGTTTGAATTTTGAAAAATGTGGGCAATTTCATATTGTTTCTCTTTGTAAAATTACGTTTTTAACTGTTTGGTTAGTTTATATAGTATCATTACAATCTGCATCACAGATTGGATGAAACGACCATTGACTAACATTAAAACATAGATATGAGAAGTATTAGAAGATATGGAAATATAATATAACAAATTATGGTCACGCTTCATAACTATTTTATTGAGAATAAGCACAAAAACAGAAAAGTGAATTCAAATAATATAATTTGTGTCATATGACTGATATTCGAATAAAAATATCTAACTTTTCAAATAATTATGATTTGTTTTCCACTAACTAGAAAAGAAATTATGAACTGTTGTTGGAAATTTTAATTGAATCTTTTTCGTAACGCGTTTAGAATTATTTTTTCCCAAGCAATTTAGTTTTTTATATTCTTTGGATTTGAAAGATATTATTGATTTGTCAATGTTCCTTCACCTAACCTTTTCTTTGTATAAGTGTCATAAATCAACAATTACTCTATGCTTATTATACACATTCCACTGTTTTGGGATGGCATCAAAGCATTCTTTTGTTGCTAAGCTTGCACCAGTTATGATATTGATCACTTTACCTATCAAAATTTTGGAGCCAGTTATGATATTGATCACTTTACCTATCAAAATTTTGGAGCAAGTGAACAAATAACACCTGCTACAAGACAGATGATGGCTTGCTGACAAGAAAAGTTATGGTTTGCATATATTTTACTGGCACTGTCGAGTTGTTAATATAATATCCTATGACTTACACGATGTTTAAGAAATGCATATTAAGAAACTTTGCTTCTTTATATCAATCTTATGCTGTCTATTAGATATTGTTCTCTTTATATCGTTCCCATTGCAAATTCCACCTTTTTTTCGCTTGGAACAGTTTTTATTTATTTCTAATAGCCTTAATTTGCGCTTTTACAACTGAACAAGATAACGATAGTTGGCTTACATGATCTAAATCTATGAAATTTCTCCATTCGCTTAATTAGGAATTGTATATTATTTGACATATACTTGATAATCGTGTGCAAATAAAGCTAAAACTGACGTGATGTTTAATTTCAAGTATAAATATCTTTGCTAAAATAAAGCTACATTAGCTTTTAAATTCAACTACTTGGATAGTACCATCCATGCGTCAAAGGATCCTTGTTTCAAACTAGCATCTATGCATCTGCCTGTTTCCGAAGTAAACTACTAAAAGACAAAATAGTATGCATTATAGAAGTTGATATTGCTAACGAAGGACTTAGAAGGAAATATCTAGAACAAGCAGCACATATGTGCATATTCAAACATGACATTCTGTTCTTCTGGAAGTTATTTACATTACTTGCAATTTGCTTTAATTAATTGCATTTTGATTTGTTTGACTTCTAAATCTACTTAATAACCTTTGAAGTATCTTCTCGCATAGAATTTGGTATTTAAAAACTATCAAGTGATCACAACCTAAAGATCATGTCTTGAATTTTGCAATGTGTGCGCTAAATGGATCCTAAATGATAAACTAGCAATTTGGAGTTAATGTTAAACATTTTCTACTACATTGTAAGCATTTGTGTAAATCAAAGATAAGAGAAAAATAGGTCTAAAGTGATTAGCACACATATGCATATTGATATTCAAACATGACATTCTGTTCTTCTGGAAGCTATTTATTGCAATTTGCTTTAATTAATTATACTTTGATTGTTTTGACTTTTAAATCTACAAAATAACCTTTGAAGTATCTTCTCACACAGAATTTGGTGTTTAAAAACTAACAACTGATCACAACCTAAAGATCATGTCTTGAATTTTGCAATGTGTGCGCTAAATGGATCCTAAATGATAAACTAGCAATTTGGAGTTAATGTTGAACATTTTCTACTACATTGAAAGCATTTGTGTAAATTTATCAATAATTAGAGAAAAATAGGTCTAAAGTGATTAAGCTGTAAAACCAAGATCAATGAATTATAGACGGTAAGGTTTTAAAAAGTGAGCCTAGCTTATTGGGGGAACCTCATTAAAAATAGGATTTATGGTACCCCAAATTATAATTGAACTACCTCAAACCCTTGACTAATCTGAAGGGTTTAGATTTATTTATTTATTTTTTAATATTCAGTTCATGTGGTAGATATGGTTGATAAATTTTGGTTTGGAATGTGGTTAAACTTGTTCAATGTTGAACATAAATACAAAAGAATGTATCTTTTGCATGGGGGAATTCACGACAATAAGTTAGGGATTCCTTAAGATATACAGAAAAACTAGTTTGTAATATTAATGTTTGCTTTACCATATCAACATCTTCTTAGGCCAAGCAGGTTACACAGTTCTTTTGTTGCTTTTGGTAGTACATTATGTGCTGATATGTAAGAAAGCTACATGTGAATATTGCTTTCTTCACACAATTTGCTACAAGTTCTCTGCTAAATCTTTATTTTTTATTAATTTAGTGTGAAGGGCGTCAAATTATTATCTGCTATAGAAACATTTGACTCTTATACTTGGTGCATTATTTCCGTTCACATATGGTAATACCGCAATAGTCTCATGTATTTGAGATGTGAACTTTGCTGATGTGTGTGTATAGTAAAGCTTTGCCAAATATGAAGGATCAACATTATATGTTGCATAACTCTGTCATGTGTACATGTATATGCCACTATACTTCAGCATAAAACATGCAAATGCAAAGATAGGTGATAATCGATATACAAAGGAAACTGTGGGGGGGGGGGGGGGGGGGGGATGTTGTTTAAAAGCATGAGTTCTATTTAGCTTCCTTCTGTTTTCCGTTTTATTCGATCAAAGTAATGTCCATAATATCCCAAATATACACCGACAGAGAGGGTATTATCTGATAAGTAACAAAGGATAAAATCCTATATAAAAAATTAAATATCTGTATGAAAAGAATTTTTGGACCATGACGATTAGGAGGGTATGTATAGAATAATTCGAAATGTTCTTTTAGTATGGATTGAAATAACTATTATATTCAAATTTTTCTATTATGTTGGCCAACACATGTATGTAAGTGATCATTTCCCGAGATAAATAAATCAAAAATTACTTTGCAATATTAGCATTTAGGGACCTCCATATATTTGTTCTATGGACATCCATTCATTGCCATAAAATCTATGAAAATGAGAATATGCTAACATGTATTTTGATAAAAATTTGATATACAAGTGCAACTATCTTGAGCGAATTCTTTCATCATCATTTGCATATTTAAGTTCATCAAACTTTACTAGATTTTTTAGAGCAAAAGCAAGCAATGGATTGTAGCGAGAACTATGGAGATGAAATGATGTATGGATTTAGAATTCACCTAACAGATGAAAAGCTAGTTAGATTTTATCTCAGTAGAGAAATTTAGCAAAAATCTTGTTGTACAGAACTGATTAGATGGTTGAATATCTATAAATGTCTTCTTTTCAACATAGTTGATATCATCATCTACTTATTATTATTATTGAGGTAATTATATTATATATTTCGAATATTTGATCTATCGTCAGCATTTTGACATAGCCAAGTAATTAAGGCGCAAAAAGACGCCAAGCTTGTGCCTTAGGCTTTTTTGCGTCTTGAGCCTTTTATGCGTCTTTTATATAATCTCGCATTTCTTCTGCTCTAAAAAAACTACACTATAAATTACCATTAAAAACGATAATTTTAATGTTAAAACAATCTTTTTGCAAATAAGAAAGCACTAGCCACTAGATACAAAATCATAAATGATAACCTTGAACAAAACGATGTCAAATTTAAGTCTACAACACAAAAAACATAGAAATTACAACAAAACGCTAAAAGGCATAAAGATGGTCAAGTTCAAGTGTTCAACACGAAATTTGAAATTTAATTCAACTTCTAATCACTAATATCCAATTTTAATTTAACTTTAAATTCAAACTATAAATTAAAATCAAATTAACATTAGTTGAACTTTAAACTAAAATCAAATTAAAAGTAGCAAAATTTTAAACTAAGATTAAAATTAACCAATTTTTAAATTCAAATTCAAATTAACTAAATTTGAAATTAAATTAAGTTAACATTAACTAAACTTTAAATTTAAATTAATGAAACTTTAAATTAAATTAGAATTGACCAAACTTAAAATTCAAATCAACTAAAATTAATATCAGTATTAAATTAACATTACCTAAACTTTAAATTAAAATTAACTAAACTTTAAATTAAATTTAAAATTAAAGTTAAAATTAAACTAATTACTTTGACTTAAATTTAACTGAATTAAAAGTTTAAATTTAACTTAACTTTTTTTAACTTAAATTAAAATTGACCAGACTTAAAATTCAAATCAACTAAAATTAAAATCAGTATTAAATTAACATTACCTAAACTTTAAATTAAAGCGGTTGGGATCAGCAACCGCACCACTAAGCCGAAATAAAAGAGACATCTAGACAGGAATGACCTTATTTGGGACTATCCAGTAAGCGGTAGTCTGGACCTTGTGTTGCAGGGGATCGGGCGTGGTCTTCGGTATACTGATCTAGACCAGGTACTGTGACAGGTGGTACCCCAGTGCCTAATCATTAGTTGGAATTCATTCTTCCTACGAGCTCTTTACGAGTTTTGTTTGTATCACCCACTCTGTGGCTAGTAGCTGGAATTTAATAGATGTAACAATTTCGGCTATTTTATAAGTATTTGTATATAGACCCTGTTATAATATCAGGGGATTTCTATAAAAAGTGTTTTAGTTATCGTAAGATAAAAATCCGACATGTTTATTTGTGGCGTGGTCTTACGAGATGATTTTGTTTTCAAAAGGATTTTTGAAACTTTAATAATCAATTTGAGTGCATTATTATCAGCTGGTATTGCAGACTGACTCGGGTGTTATTTCATTATAATGTTCGGATCAGACCGAGTATTATATGTTCAGGACAAGATGCTTTGGAGCAGGAGAGGAGCTGGAGTCCAAGACGTATCATCCGTACTTATATATATCCGTTGCTGTGATTGTATAGAATTGTCTGACTGGTAAATGTTGTTTATATGAGATACTCTGATGATATATTGTATAAAACAGATATAGCTTTCATTTTTTGTAAAGAGCTGACATTATATGTTATATTTTATTCCGCTGTGATGGTTAGATTCTGATATTGTTTAGTTTCTTCTTCTTCTATCTCTTCTTCTTTAACCCTAATGGTTCGTATTTCTATTCCACTTGAGTTAATTGATATATAATAGTGTTGACTCAAGGGGTACGGATTTGCGGGTCGTTACACTTGGCAAACTTTAAATTAAATTTAAAATTAAAGTTAAAATTAAACTAATTACTTTGACTTAAATTTAACTTGATTAAAAGTTAAATTTAACTTAATTTTAAAATTAAATTTAACTTTTTAAAACTAATTACTACTAACTTAAATTTCCTTAACTTAGTTAAATACGTAAGAAAAAAAATAGTATCTGAGTTGAGAAGATGAGGCAAATAGAGCAATATCCGTGACGACGACGCTGGGCAGGAGTTTGCGTCGGTGGCGGCTTGGAGCAACAATGACGATGGCTTGGAGCTCGATTTGTGGTAGGAGTTTTTTTTACTGTAGTTGAAGTTAAAATTACTTAAGTTTCAACTTAATTTATTAAAGTCACTTAAGTTTTAACTTAATTGAGGATTGAGAACCAAACCCTAATTGAGGCACGTTTTTTATGCGACTTGGAGCTTCGCCGCCTTAGAAAAAAACGTACTTTTTGGGCGCCTTTAATGGCTCGAGCACCTCGGCTTTCAAAAAGACGCAACTGCTGAGTCTAAGACTTTCTGCGCCTTAATAATACTGGATATTGTTAACCGGCGTTTTGGCCCGGTTACAAAGCGGCAGTCGAAGACATTATTATTAGCACTAGACAAGATTCTGTCCTCGAAAAGCCTGGAGGTGTTAGCAAGTTGTCAGGCCCATTAGAAAGACGTTCGGCATAAAGCGACGTTCGGTATTGAATATCGTTCGACACCTAAAGCACGTTCGGCAACTAGAACGTTCGGCATGCAGGGTTGTACTCGGCACGAATGAGCACTCGGCACGTTTGAACGTTCGGCTGTCAAAGGGTTGTACTCGGCCTGCTCTTCACTCGGCATATCCTTTCACTCGACATCCACGCCTCACACGGCAAACCCTTCACACGGCAAGCCTTTCACTCGGCATGCTCCTTATCTGGCACACAAGTTCCACTCGGCATATCTTCCACTCGGCATGTCTTCCACTCGGCATCCCAACATCGTTCGGCCCGCTTCCTCCATTCAACAGAGAGACCCATCGACCTGGAAAGGAAGGCACGGCATGCCGACCGTTCGGCCTGTTTCACTCGGCATGCAGAGCGTCCGGCCTCACTTCGTTCGGCACGCAGAGCGTCCGGCCTCACTTCATTCGGCATAAAGATAAAGGTTCGGCATTTGGTCGTTCGGCCTATTTGGGTCGGCACATAGGGCTTACTCCATTTGGACCGAGTTATTCAGCTACCAAGCCCACCAGGGAAGTCCAACCCATCTTCGTCTATAAATAGAGGGACAGGAGCACAGTGAAAAGGACCTTTTTTCCGGGAATACTGGGGAGACTCTGCCATTTTCTCTGCTTTTCTCTTTTCAATTCAAACTTGTATCCAAGTGAATGATTTACGGATTGTATCTGTATTCAAGTAATTGAGAAAGCAATAAAGATTAAGCTCAAAGTGGATGTAGGCAGTTACGCCGAACCACTATAAATCTGGTGTTCTCGTTTTTGTTATTCTTGAATCATTGAATTACACTATTTTTCAGTCCTAATTCACTCTCTTCATTAATCTCTCTACATAACTCTACTCAAGGGTGTTAGTGACCAATTTTGGTGCTAACAGATATACAAATCGATGTTGTGGTTATAGCGTTCCACCAATAATGAAAGTTACACCATACTGCATCTTCAATAAGAGTTGTTAGATTAAAAGTTTGTTGTGGGCACATATATTAAAATGCATAATGCTATTATAATTAGGATATAAATAAGTGGTATTTACAATTTGTTGAGGGGCCAAATTGTAAATATTACATAACTGATTTTAGTCCGTTATAAAACGATCTGGTCTCCGAAAAACAGTACGTACTTTTGTTTTCACTTCTTCTCCGTCAGAGAGAAACGCAGACAGAAAGTAGAAACTGTATTCTTGTAAGATCAGATTCTTCATACAAATTGATTCAATGGATTCCGGTACGCTTCCGCTAATCACCTTTTGTTTATCGTTTTGATCTCTTAAATTCATTAGGGTTAATTAGGGCTGAATTGAAATTCTCATCAATTGGTATCAGAGCAGTCCTAAATTGATTCTTGAGAATTTACTTCAGTATTTGATATCGACTGCCTGAAAATGTGTGTTGCTTAAGTGTTTATGATAATCCAATGCCAGAAATATAATTTAATTAGCATAATTGCTATTGAAACATAATTCATTGCCTGGAACATGGGTAGCCTAAGCCTGAGGACTTACGGCACTTACATAGTGGAAAATGTGGACTTATTGCCTACTTAGTTTTCAAAGCCTCATGAAAATCTCAATTAAAATTTCCATTAAAAAAAACTTGTTCACTGTTTACTGTTACCCTTTAAAGGAACAGAAAGACAGAATTACTTAGAATGACCTCATTATCAACTCTTATATTTTTCATACTATTCATTTTGTCCTTTTATTTTTATTTTTTGGTCAAAATATCACCTAGCAATTTGCACAATAAAAGATAGCAGATGTTCTTTTATTCATCTGAATCTTTAAGATTTTGGATTGAATGATGTGAATAATATCGTTGACTTGAAGTTTTGAACCACCAGATTAGGATGAATGAGTGCACGAATTTCACTTTTTAAAATTAAGGTGCATATATTTTGCTAAAATGGACCAAATGTGAAGTTGATATCTTGGTTTACTAAAATGCATAAGAGTGATGATGTGTTTCCATGCAAGTTGCAGAATAAAATATTGAACCATCAAGCAACTGTTATCTGCATGTGCATGCTTCAAGTACATGAATTCCAATAATGAAATGTATTTTGCATACGCATGCTTTCAGCGTGCAAAAGTTGACAGGATTGATCTACGAATGTTTTGACTTTTTCCTCGCTTTAAATGGTACAAACAAAATTATCACAGCAGCATAATTTTTTTTAGCATGGCTTACTTAGGTTTTGATATGGTTAGGCTATATATATATATATATATATATATATATATAATAATGATAATAATATATTCAAATATGGTTTCTGATTTTCTTAAGGATATTTTATATTTTAAATAGTTTAATTAAAACAAAATATCGCCAAAGCGATCACTTCTGTGTAGATTATTCTAATTAAAATATCAAAATAATTGTGTGTATGTAGTTCATGCATCTATTAACGAGCCCAAAGGTGAATTAATATTTGACCGAATTTCATACATATTTGTGGTGATAAATATGTGACAATTATAAGGTATGTTATGTGAGCAATATCGTTTGATTGCTACAACAAGAGTACCGCTTACAGTTAATATTATTGTCCAAAGACTTGATATTAATGGTGTGTTTGGTATCTTGAGATGTGATTAACCATTATTTGAATTTATTGTTTTATATGAATTCGTTAAAGGCATGTAATTTATATAATTGTATTCGTTTTCTGTTTCAGCTGTTGCCATTGTATCTGCTAACCTTAATTCAGTACCGGTCCTTAATGGTAATAACTTTAAGGACTGGAAGGAGAACATATTAATTGTTCTTGGTTGCATGGATCTGAACCTTGCATTAAGGATGGATCGGCATGCTTCTCTTACAGATGCTGGTACCTCCGAGGAAAGGAGAATTTTTGAGAAATGAGACCGTTCAAATCGCATGAGTCTTATGATCATTAAACGGGGCATATACCTGAGGCTTTTAGGGGTGCGGTATCCGAAGAAATTACCGATGCCACGGATTTCCTTGCTGAAATTGAGAAACGCTTTACCAAAAGCGATAAGACGGAAACAAGTACTCTTTTGAAGAAACTTATTTCCATAAGATTCAAACGCAAGGAAAACATAAGGGAGTACATTATGAAAATAGCTTACATTGCTTCAAAATTAAATACACTAAAGCTTGAGCTTTCGGATGACTTGCTTGTGCATTTAGTGCTTATCTCGCTTCCTCCACAATTTAGTCAATTTAAGGTCAGTTGCAACTGTCAAAAGGAGAAGTGCACTCTCAATGAGCTCATTTTATATTGTGTACAAGAGGAAGAAAGGCTGAAGCAAGATAAGACTGAGAGTGCTCATTTGGCAAGCACCTCTAAAGCAAAGGGCAAGAAAAGAAAATTTAAAAATGAAGCTGCTAAGGATCCAGATCAAAAGAAACAACAAAAGGAAAAAAGACGGTTGTTTCTTTTGTCACAAACCTAAACATATGAAGGAATGTACCAAATATCATGCATGGCGTGAAAAGAAATGTATGTTTGTTACTTTGGTCTGTTCTGAAGTTAATTTATCTTCAGTACCTAGAAACACTTGGTGGATAGAATCTGGTGCTACCACTCACATAAGTGTTTCTATGCAGGGTTGCCTGAGCTACCGAAAGCCAAGTGATGGTGAAAGACACATCTTTGTGGACGATGGACAATCGGTAGAAGTAGAAGCGATTGGACATTTTAGATTGTTGTTAGGAACTGGTTTTTATTTGGATTTAAAAGACACTTTTGTTGTACCATCATTTAGACGGAATTTGGTTTATGTTTCTGTGTTGGACAAATTTGGATATTGTTGTTCTTTTGGAAACAATCAGTTTACTTTGTCTTTGAATTCAAATATTGTTGGAACTGGTTATTTAAATGCGTAGGACAATCTTTATTTGTTGGAAACAGTTGCATCCTATAATGAAACCTTGCATGTAGAATCACGTGGTACTAAACGTAAATTAAATAAAGAAAATTTAGCATCTTTATGGCATAAGCGTTTAGGTCATATCTCAAAAGGTAGAGTTGAGCGCTTAGTATCTGATGGTATTTTAGAATCTCTTGACTTCGCAAACTTTAATGTTTGTGTAGATTGCATCAAGGGAAAACATACCAAAACTAAAAGATTGGGTGCTAATAGATCTTCAGACGTCTTAGAATTAATTCATACAGATATTTGTGGACCTTTCCCTACGGCATCTTGGAATGGTCAACAATATTTCATATCATTCATAGACGATTACTCACGTTATGGCTACCAATATCTAATTCATGAAAAATCACAGTCACTGGATGTGTTCAAAGCTTATAAAGTTGAAGTTGAAAATCAACTCAACAAAAGAATTAAAAGTGTCAGATCAGATCGTGGTGGTGAGTATTACGGTCGATATGATGGTTCAGGTGAACAACGTCCGGGACCGTTTGCTAGATTCCTAGAGGAATGTGGTATTGTCCTACAGTACACCATGCCAGGATCACCTAGCATGAATGGTGTTGCTGAAAGACGAAACCGAACTCTTAAGGATATGGTAAGGAGTATGATTGCTCATTCCACCTTACCTGATTCTCTCTGGGAAGAAGCATTAAAGACAGCAGCTTATATTCTCAATAGAGTACCAACTAAAGCAGCTGCAAAAACACCTTATGAACTTTGGACAGGTCGAAAGCCTAGTCTAAAGCATTTTCACATTTGGGGTTGTCCAGCTGAGGCAATGCCGTATAGGCCACATGAAAAGAAGCTGAATTCCAAAACAGTGAGCAGCTACTTTATTGGTTATTCTGAGCGTTCTAGGGGCTATAAGTTTTATGATCTCATAGCTAAGAATATTTTTGAGACGGAAAATGCGGTATTCTTTGAAGATATTGAGTTTGGGGGGAGAAATAAAGTTAAAGACATTTCTTTTGAGGAGGAATTGGATTCAAACCCAGTTCCTATCATCACTTTTGACAATGTTATACAGTTGCCTACACCAATCATTGATCAAGAAGTGATTTCGGAACCTCAACAAGACAATGCTATACAACCCCTTATTCAGAATGAAGCTATTGTTTCAGAAGAACAAACTCAACAACCTCAAGAACCTGTGTCATTAAGAAGGTCCATGAGAGAAAGGAGAAGTGTTATTTCAGATGATTATATTGTATTTCTCCAAGAACAAGAGAACGATAATGGAATGATGGAAGATGACCCAATCAACTTTTATCATGCCATGAAAAGTTCCAACTCTCAAAAGTTGATAGATGCCATGAATGAAAAGTATAAGTCCGTGCAAGACAATAAAGTTTGAGAATTTGTCCCATTACCAGAAGATGCAAAACCAATTGGTTGTAAATGGATATTTAAAATCAAGAGGGATGCAAAGGGTAATGTGGAGAGGTATAAGGCACGTCTTGTAGCAAAAGGCTATATCAAAAGGAAGGTATCGATTTTATAGACTTTCTCTCTAGTTTCATCGAAAGACTCTTTTAGACAATTATGGCCTTGTTGCTCATTTTGATCTTGAGTTACATCAGATGGATGTTAAGACGGCGTTTCTCAATGGAGACATTGATGAGACAATTTATATGGTACAACTAGAAACTTTGTGTCGGGAGATCCAAAGAATATGGTTTGCAAATTAACAAAATCCATTTATGGACTTAAGCAAGCTTCTCGTCAATGGTACCACAAATTCCATCAAGTAATCATCTCGTTTGGTTTTGAGACGAATATTGTTGATGATTGTGTGTATCACAAGTTCAGTGGAAGTAAACATATATTCCTGGTTCTATATGTCGATGACATCTTGCTTGTCATTAATGATATAGGCTTATTGCACGAAATCAAAAAATTTCTAAACATTTTGAGATGAAAGATCTTGGGGACGCCTCTTTTGTATTAGGTATTCAGATACTTCGAGATCGATCTCGGGGTATTCTTGGATTATTACAAAAGAGCTATATTGATAAGGTACTCAAAAGGTTTGGCATGCAAGATTGTGGATCAGGAGATACCCCTGTTGCTAAATGAGATAAATTCAGTCTTAGTCAGTGCCCTAAAAGCAATCTTGAAATTCAAGAAATGCAAAAGATTCCCTATGCTTCAGCCGTTGGGAGTCTAATGTATGCTCAAGTATGTACACGTCCAGATATTGCATACATTGTTGGGATGTTAGGCAGATACTTAAGCAACTCTGATATAGACCATTGGAAAGCAGCCAAGAGGGTTATGAGGTATCTTCAGAGAACAAAAGGTTACATGCTCACTTATAGAAAATCAGATCATTTGGAAGTCGTAGGGTATTCTGATTCTGATTTTGCTGGATGCCAAGATAGCAGAAAGTCTACATGAGGCTATATTTATCTATTGGTTGGAGGAGCTATATCTTGGAAAAGTGTTAAACACACACTTGTAACTTCTTCCACTATGGAAGCAGAATTTGTAGCATGTTATGAGGCATCAAACCATGGAATATGGCTACGCAACTTTATCATTGGGCTGCGCATTTTGAAAAATGTAGAAAGACCGCTGAAGTTATATTTTGATAATAAATCAGCGGTGCTATATTCTAATAATAACAAAAGCTCAACTAAGTCAAAGCATATTGACATAAAATTCTTAGTTGTGAAAGAAAGAGTGCAGAGTGGACATATATCTATAGAGCATATTGGAACAAACTTCATGATAGCGGATCCGCTCACAAAAGGTTTACCGCCCAAGGTCTTTCATGAGCACACTGCTCATATGGGTGTTGTATTACTGGTGGATGTTATGATTTAGTAGGAGTTTGTATTTTTATGTTTTATATTTGCCTTGAGACATTTATGTATTTGGTTTTCTGATCAGAATAAAGTATTCAGTTCATTCACTCTGTCTACAATTTTAATTCTGACCTCACTTAAGTTTAAAAATGATCAGTTGAAAATAGACATGTTTTGTTCATATTACATGTAATTTTCATGCTACGTATTCATGATTAATCTATGTCATTTGACTATATATATGTATGTGACCATTGATGAGTTTAATCATGATTAATATGGCAAAGACTACTATGGTCCTATATAGATATGGTTGATGGACAAGATTGTTGAAAATTACCTTTATTTAATAGCAAATTTTAAGCTCATAAGGTTGTACATTTATAAAGAAACATATGTTGCCCAAGTAGGAGATTGTTACATTAAAAGTTTGTTGTGGGCACATATGTTAAAATGTATAATGCTATTATAATTGGGGTATAAAAAATTGTATTTTCAATTTGTTGAGGGGCCAAATTGTAAATATTACATAACTGATTTTAGTCCGTTATAAAACAATCTGGTTCCCGAGAAACAGTACGTACTTTTGTTTTCTCTTCTTCCCCGTCAGAGAGAAACGCGGACAGAAAGTAGAAACTATATTCTTGTAAGACCAGATTCTTCATACAAATTGATTCAATGGATTCTGATACGCTTCCGCTAATCACCTTTTGTTTATCGTTTTGATCTCCCTTGAATTGATTAGGGTTAATTAGGGCTGAATTGAAATTCTCATCAGAAGTATCTTATGAATACAGTTTCTTTACATATTTGAGTATATACAAATATTTTTGCCTTAAAATTACATTACCAAACAGTCGGTTCCTTCACTGTTGCACGGTTGTACTAGTCTATCATACAAAAAACTTATTCTATTTCAAACTAAGAGCAAAATTTTGCATACATAATAACCTTTTTCTGTCTCAAACTAAGAGCAAAAGTTTGTATACATAATCGTCTATTTGTCGAAAGAATAAGCTTGAAGCTCACGTCTACTGCAGCTTCAGGTTTTCATTATTAGCTAATTACTCAACTTATCTTCAGTCGTCTCTTGATTGATTTGTACCATCTAACATGTCATATTGTGTTTGTGTCGCGAATTCCAACAAGTTTATTGTCTGGATATCTGGTAAGTTTTGGATAGGCTAAATTAACACTACAATAACTCTTATCAAACAAACAAAATCACTGGATTTAGAACCAAGTAAACCTGATAACGAAGCTTCTTAGGCCAAGGAGCTTTAAAAGCCCTCTTGAATCCTTGCTTTATTTCACTCTCATTCAATCTCAATCCTGCCAAACATAGTTTTTTTCCAAATCATAAACAAAACAGAACAAAACAATGCAATAACAACAAATTTCCACAAAATCTTATGATAAAAGTACCATATTTATTGGCAATTGTCGCATAGGTTTGCTCGACAGGTTCATTGAGCTGGAGCAAAGTGCCACCAGCATCCAATAGCAACCCATCGTATATTCTGCGCCGTGACGAACCTGTTACTTCAAAAGGAGAAGTGGTATTTAAGTGATCGTGATAACGTGTGCCGAAATGAAATGAGAGCTACACTGAAAAGTAAAATTACCAACTGAGAACGAAGAAGAAGAATTGGATTTGGTTTTGAGGAGAGAAAGGGGCTTCGCTGCTGACAATTTTGAGTTAATAACGTTTCTCATGTCCATTAATAGTTCAAGTCATCAAGAAGGTTTCATTTCTGGCGATGATATCAAGACGGCCAATTCTCCTTTTTATTGCTATTGACCATCCCAGTTTCCTCCCGTGGCCTCATATACCTCAAAATAGTCTCCTCTTTCTAAAGCTATTTATTTTTCTCTCTAAATCAAGTGGCACCCGATCAACTACAAAGGACCGAAATATTGTTCGGCCACCTTCGACCACCTTCGACTGTTTTCCATGAATATGGTTCGGTGGCCAACGGCCGTGCGGTGTTAAACCATCGAAAAACTACCGATACAAACGGTTGTTTATAACCGAATGAAGGAATATGATATTGATGGTCAGAAGCACATACAAAAAATTCGTTTCTATTCTATAATGATGGTCAGAAGAGGAAATTGGGGTACCAATAGTAGCACACTTTATATACCAATTCCACACCTCCGAGAATTTATCAAAAATCCAAAATGGTTGGAAGGTTTGCAGTTGTCTATAGTTTCAAAAGTGTATATTTTCACCATCAATAATCGTAGCGTTTTTGATTGGTTTACATGAAGTATTAGTTATAGTCGGTCAATACATGCTTGCGAGTATAACATACACTGATTTTAAGAGTTTTCTACTAAAATAACATTATAC
This sequence comes from Allium cepa, assembly GCA_030765085.1. Lineage (NCBI taxonomy): Eukaryota > Viridiplantae > Streptophyta > Magnoliopsida > Asparagales > Amaryllidaceae > Allium > Allium cepa. Next base: position 1,041,862,951 of record CM060941.1, on the reverse strand, counting down.
ACACACACACCAGTACGTTTGACATGTCCGTTGGACGTGTGCAAAGAAACCAGAAGCAATTTTATTTATCATGAATTAATGGTCACATGCATAAACAAAGGCCTCCTTGCTTATAAATATTTGCAGCCGTAATTCGATAACTTAGATCTTATCTCTTTCTTAATGAGAAAATTTAAATTAAAGAACTTTTGTAAAATCATTCTTCTCAAGTTTCAAAATACACAATCGTTCCTTCTCAAAAACATGTTATAAAATAACTCCTATTTTAAAACTCTCTGCAAATAACTGCATAGAAATCGACAAAATTTTAAAATTTCCAGATCGTAATTTTTTACAAAGTAAAAAACTTCATTTAAAAATATTCTTATTGATAAATACAATGGAACCTCCTATGGATGTGCTTAGAAAACAATTAGCAAAGTCTTTTTTAGTTCAAAAGTTTTCATGAACCACCATGAGCATCGAATTATATGAAGCCATGAAGCTATTGAAAAACGCTTCTAGATATGTAACATGTACTATGCAATGTATACTGAAAATTTGATGTAACAATGATAATGATAATAATAATAATAAGCTCAAACAGAAGAAAATTCATAAAAATGCAATGACAAAGAGCTTCAATACTACTATAAATATTTCACATGTGAGCAAAGAGATATATGGTTAGAAGACATGATCTTATAGAAAATTGCAACAAAAAACCAACATGTCATCCATAAATGCACGAATCATTAGAAAAAAAGGTAAAAGGCTTTGGTATAACAAAATTACATGAAACTAATTTAACTACAATGCCTTTGAAACTGCAACTTGATGCATTTGGAACTGATCTTACATAGCATGTAGCAACATGAATCTCTTCTTTCCTTAGCTGTTATTGTATTAGCTGCTCATGCTCATTTACATAATTTTTTGACGCCATGTATCGATGATTGCAACAGACCTTTCCAACAATGTCCTTGCTTTAAGCATACAAATTTTTTTCTATCGCATCCTTCTTAACATGACCTACATGAAATGATGTTGTTTTTGCTAAAAAAGGACATTGCTACTTTTGATTGGCAAGCGCAGTGAACAAATTGAAGCTCGGATTTAAATCACAACACATTTTATACAATAATTATATAGAAAAGGTAATATGAATCACAATATAAATTCTCAACGAATAACACACACTACAGATTATGTACGTAAAAAGTAGAACTTGAGATTAACTATCAGCAATAGTGTAAAATTTACATATTCTGAATTCCTGCTCAAAATGGTACTTTGAACGTGCCATTTCCAATTATTATTATCATAAAAGATCTCAGAACATGATAAGATGAGTAAATTTATCTTACTTGAATAGTTTATCAGGAACATTTCTACATGGTATGACCACATTAAAGGGAAAAATGGATTTTACTGTTACATAATATAACGATTAAAAAAATGCGTAGTTTCATCTCATGAGGAAGGAGGCTCTAATACGTAATCTTCGACTTGAGCAATCATATTAACATACAGTTCCTATTGCAAACACACCAAGAAGGAAAAAATGAAATTCATCTCTTAGGACAGTGTGTATATGTGTGTCTTTATATTAAAACACACAGACGATAGTTAAATGATGGGCTTATAGCATAATCCCCAGTCGTTGTAGCAAGTCCCTTGATGTAGACATTGCCAGAGTTGGATTTTTGTTCACGGTTAATCATCATACACAATGGTAAAAAAATATACATCGACAGATTCGAAATTTTAAAGAGTAATTAAAACGTCTTGCACCTGCAACGCTACAATCGAATTTGATAAATTAAACTTTTTCTCGAATTGCTAATAGAATTGGTCAAACACGAAGTTTCCTAGTTGCAATTAAAGCGTGCGTTATTTTTTTCGACTACATGACCTTTTTACCTTGAACCGATTTGTTGTTTGTGTTGTAATTCAAGAAGAATTAGGAAAAGAGGGAAATGGTTAAAGACGTGGGTGGCTATGAAGCCGTCAACAAAACCTACATGTAAGAGAATGGCAAGAATACCCTTCTCCTAGCACCTTCCATGTATGTTTTGTGTTGTGGGCATTTTTGTAAATTCCAAAGCTTCAAATAGAGGTATCCCTATTATATATAGATACACACACATATATATACATATATACGTATATATGTACATATATATACATACACACACACATATATATCTTTATATTTATTCGTTAGTTTTGTGAAGACTTATTTCTTAATATGATTAGTTGGAATATAATTGAAGAAGAAAAAAGTTATAACCCCGTAACACCCCAATTTGATGAATTGAAATTTGTCTTTAAAATTGCATTACATCAATTTTCACTGGTTTTATAATCAACGATAACAAATGTGAAAAAACTTACAAGCAAGAGTTATGACAACTCCAGAAATACAGAGTCGTCTAAAGCCAGTCAAAATAGGTAAGAAAAAACTCTCAAAGCAGAGCCTTACCATTCTACTCTTGTTCTCTTCTTCCTTTGCTACCTTTCCCTCACCTCATCACATCTGACTTCCTCTTCTAGCCTGCCGCAACCCATCAACCAAAACGCACCCAAAACCAACCATCATCAGATCTCCAGCTTGCCGCAACTCAGTATTAGATCTACAATCACATACGTCGAATTCGCAACCCCTCCTACCTCATCAATCACCCAGATATGAACCTGAATCCACTAACACTATTGATCCAACCTAACTCATCCAACTCGTTTCACAACACCAAACTCGAACCTGACTCCAGACAACCACTCCACTCGCGCACAACCATGAATCACGAACCCAAATCGGCCACCTGAACCTCCACACAATACTAGACTTTGTCAAGGATGGATGAAATCTATCGGTCTTTGAACTTAATTCGGGATTGACGACGACGAACAATTTCAGGTGATTGATAATGACGACGTAAGGATGGGGAAAAGATGTAATGGTTGTAGAAGAAGGGTAAGCACGGAATTAAAAAGTGGAAGACAATTTGAAAAAAAGTGAGGCGTGAAAGACGAAAGGTTGAGTGCAAATAGAATTAGCCTATCGAAATTTCCGTCATAGTGCTTGGGCGTCATGTCTTAGCAAAGGGCATCACGACTGATGTTTCACTGCCGATTGCGGTGCTCTTAAGCCAAAAGGGCAGTGCCCTTAGCATGATACTTAACTTATGTGATGTTTAAGTGGCATTTGCTTTGTGAAAGAATAAAAACCCTTAAATTTTATTGAAAAAACGATATGTTAAAACATCTTATTACTCGTGGTTATAAAAAAAAAATCTTATTTCTTAATTATAATCAAGGACACGATAACAACTGCTGTAGGAATATTTGCTCTATAGTTATCAGCTGATTTCCGAGTAAAAAAAATATGTGTATTTTTGATGTGGAAAGCAACACTTTTTGCTTTTGATGTGCAATTTTAAAATTCCAATTTTTTTATGATGTTCTATGAAGATAATTATATTAGTCTTTGTTGTATTCTTTAAGTACCCCACTAAATAAAAACCTAAAAAAGGTTATTTTGCTCTTATGAAAATAACACTTATGTTTATGTGTGTTGTATTTATAACAGATTTAAAACAACACTATGATTTGAGTGTTGTATTTACAATTATTGTTTAAATCTTTTCAAACCGATCAATTGGACTATAAAATTATTATATTCGAAGTTACGATTCTAAAGATTTAGGATTTTACACTTTGGGCCAAATGATTGTAACTGGGTGAACCCACTTGTCTGTTAATATAAACAAAGCTTTGAAACCCTAAAGAGCAAATTTCCAATTCAAAACACATCTCAGTCCCCGAATTATGTTCGGAGGTGATTAGTCTTTAATCCCAAATCATGTTAGAAAATTTTGATCCCAAACCATACAAACTACATACTAAATTGAATATCTCAAGAAGACAAAGCATGCTTATCAATAAGACTTTCATAATGGTCGGTAATGGGTTTGGAAGTTGGTGGTGCTGGAACAGGTGGAGAGCGGTCAAGATAGGAGATGGGAGTTGTGTCTTCGTGTTTGTCTGATTTGATGAGTATAATGGTGGCTCTCGATGGTGGTACAAGTCAATGACGCGATCGGAACAACCTAATCTAGGATTTCAGCCAGGTTGGCGGCATTAAAGCCAGTCAATGCTGGAGTGATGCGAGGATGGCACGGTAGCAAGATTGTTCTAAAGGCGAGTCCGGCTTAGCCAACAGTGGCGTGAAGTGGTCAAAGTGACGCTTGACTTAGCTGGGTTGGGATTAAAAGAGACGAAGTGTTAGCATTGAGTGCACTTTTAAATTTTAGTCCCTTTAATATTTGCAAATTAAACCATGTTTCTATAATTGCTATAACTTTTGCATATTATCTCTGATTCATGCATGATTTATGGTGTTGAGATCATGGTGAGATTACAGACATTCTGGCATACAGTTTTTTTGAATTTGGAGAGAATATGTGAAAGTGCATTAGTGGAACTCAAAAGCAGTAAGGTATTTATCATTTGAATAATTATATTTATGTTGACATCATGTATGCTAGTAAAACCCTGACATGGAACATCTATGTTTGACATTATATGTTTACATTGTCGATTAGTAGTTAATGTTGACATGGTTGTAGTATAACATTTATTGGATTGTATATTGATTAGATTGTCATATTGATAGATAATGGTATATTAAATTATTACAATATTGGAGTAATGTTGTTGGGTTGTGATAACTATAATATAATTATATTTTAGTTTACTAAATGTTAAACAAAATTGTGGAGTAATTATTATCTATAGTTTTGAGACAAATAATAGTCAGCACATAATTTAATTCAAGTGTAAAGCTAATTAAAAAAACATATGGGATTATTAATAGATTTAGAGTAATATTTACGAATAATATATTTGAAATGGTTTTTAAAGTAAAAAATAAAGAATAGAGTAATATCACAATACAATGGAGCTTTTCGCATCTGGTTTTGTCAGAACCAAAGATATGACTATTTTGCTCCTTCCAAATTGCCTATATGGATGTTGAAATGGCTACGCTGGCTTTATTTGCTTTTGCACTTGTAATTGAATTTGTTTGTAATATTATTTATCCTTGGGTGTAAGGTAATAATTTCTATTTGCTTGGCTGGCTATTTCAATTTCAACCTGAGAACTAGAATTGGAAGAACAAGTAATCCCTATTTTCTGGATGATTATTGCAAAGAACACAATCGGAATCAACTGCTATACATTTTTGTAAAAGTCTATCTTTATTTAATAATGTATTTGTCATGGCTTTGTAGAGACGCACCGCCATTTTAGCACAATGATTTTGTCGTAAACTTTGCACATCCTAATTTTTTCAAATTTGGTTCTTAATTAATTCCGAACTAAATAAAGGAGTATTTCCCACTTTGGTTCAAGTTTCATGTCTAGTAGTCTACATTTATGCCCTCATAGATTTTTATTCTCTGAATGTTTTCTCTGGCAACCCCAAAAAACCTAAACTGTCCATATGATATTCATCTTCATTTAAAATGTCTTCCACTAATGTGTGTCTACCTCTAAATCGAACTAGAATGTCATATCCCAACTTTTCAACTAACCTACTTCCTTGTATCCTTGGTTCAAAGCAAATTAAGGTAGTGTTAGCACCAAAATTGGTCACTAACACCCTTAGAAAGATTGTGTAGAGAGATTAATGAAGAAAGTAAATTAAAACAGAGAACAATATATAAATTTTATTGCAGAGGGCAAGAACACCAAATTTATAGTGATTCGACGTAACTGCCTACGTCCACTTTGAAGTTTATTTCTATTGATTTCCTTGATAGTTGATTACAGATACAATTTGTTTCCAATTACTTGAATACAATTGCAAAGTAAAAGATTAAGTCTTGAATGAGTGTTGAATGCAGCAGAGTTTCCCAACGTTCCCAAAAAATCCCCTTTTTCACTGTGCCCCTGCCTCTCTATTTATAGACGAAGATGGGTTGGACTTCCCTGGTGGGTCTGGTAGCTGAATACCTCGGCCCAAATGGGGTGAGCTCTGTATTCCGAACCATATACGGTGAATGGCCAAATGCCGAACCGTAGTCTTCATGCCATACGATGTGAGGTATTGAGTGGAAAGAGTAGGCCGAACGATATCCTTTTGTCGATCGAAGTGGGGTGCCCGAGTGGGTCTGCCGTGCCAAACGTCCAGAGATGCCGAACGTCACTTGATGCCGAACGCTCTTGCCTGCCGAGCGTCATTTGATGCCGAACGCTCTCTAGATGCCGAGCGTTCCTGGATTGTCGAACGCTCCTGGATGCCTAGCGCTCCTGGATGACATATGGGATGCCGGACGGTTCTGCCATGCCGAACGTCTCTTTATGCCGAACGTCCCTGGATTACCGAACATCCCTGGATGTTGAGGGTCCATGGATGTCGAGCGCTTTCAGATGCCGAACGGTATGTAGATGCCGAACGACCAATAAATAGCCGAACAGTGTGCTAATGCCGAGTGCTTCTTGAATGCCGAGCGCCCCTGACTGCCGAGCGCTCTCGAATGCCCAACAGTCTCGGGATGCCGAACAAGATTCAGGCCGAACTTTCATGGATGCCGAACCTTCATGGATGCCGAACCTTCATGGATGCCGAGCATTCCATGTATGCCGAACGTTTAGAACGCCGAGTACCAAGTTGCCTGGTCATCCAGGAAACACTTGCCCCCCAAAGTGTATCGCGTGAACGAACGCGATATGCTTTGAACTACGAATCCTTTGTGCTTCGCTTCGAACCTTGGCCCATCACCCTTGGAGGTTGTTTTCCTATGAGTACTTGATGAAGTGGTGTGTGCCGAGCGTAACGCGAATGCCGAACAATACGGCCGAAGTCGAACGCTCCACGTGTGCCGAACGGCGTTGTATGCCGAAGCCGAACGATGCGGCTTTGACCGGTTCCACCAGCCATAGCCTCTTCGACTTCTTCTTCTTCCCTATAAAGGCCAGCGTCTTCCTCCTTCTCTTTTCACTTTTTTTTACCTCCGCTATCTCGTACTTGCAAATTTCACCTGTTAACAACCATTCCTTCCCAATCCATTCGGCACTGTTTAAAGTTGTTCCCTTAACACAAGATTTCTCCAAGTCTCGATCTACTAGCTAGGTAATGATCCCTTTATCTAAGTCTTTTCCCCAAATGAATGGGTTTTAACACGAGGCCCGAGTCTGTAAATTTGAACTGTAGTGGATAGGTGTTGCGCGGATGGAGGAATCGAAGTTCGATAGGATATTTCCTTGGGCTAGATAGTATGGATGGAGAGAGAAGTAGCCTGCGTCGAGTATATGGGGGAGATGTTGGGAGGTGTATTGTGGTTCTGCATGGTTCTCTTATGTCGAACGAGATTGGAGGAGAAAAAAGGATGGAGGAGGAGTGCGAAGTGGCTAGGATGCCGAATGTCATGCTCTGGTATGACTCGCCGAACGACCCATTCTGGTGGTTCGGTGTGGATGGAGGAAGAGAGGAAAAAAATAAAACCGTGGTTAAGGGAGGATTGCTGAGCGTTGGGGCTCGGCGTAGTCTGGTTCGACGTGTCTCACCACATGCCGAACAGTGGGTTGGGGTTAGGAAGGAAGCATGAGTTAGATGGGATGCCGAGTGTTGTTTCGGCCGAACAGAATCTTGGACGAACGACACTTTGCCGAGCGCTACCTAGATCGAACGTTAGTTAGGCCGAACGAAAGTTTGACTGAACAATATTCAGGCCGAACGGTAGCTGGTCGACGCTTGGCCGATCGATACTTAGGTCAAACAACTTTTAGGCCAAGCCATTATGAATGCCGCACCACCCCTTAGCTTAGGCCGAACACTTGTTTACCTTGCCTAATCATACAACAAAACAAGGACAAGGACTCCAGCATACTAGCATATCGAACTGATCCGGACTAATAACCTCCTAGTTTCAATAGACACGAACCTGAACTTAAATCGACATAATCGGATAACTTCTTCTAACCATTTCTGAATCCAAAATAGTAGACACCGTAAGGCAGGCTTTTGGAGACGGTCAGCGATGACGGTCTTCGAAGGCGATGATTCGGAGCTCAGTTTTATACCAGTAACCCCGTGACTTTCAATTTTTTAGCGCTTACACACAAATGATCACACTAGTTCACAACCACACGAAGGGAATTCTTGTGTTGTTAATTCTGACGTCGATTTTTTTTCAAGTATAGCTCAAACAAGTGCTCTTGTCAAACTCGATATTTATCGGAGATGTCTAAGAAATCTAGCTCCGCCACGATTTCTGACAGACCGAGACCATCCTCTCGACAGGAAGTCGCAGATGTCTCAAATCCATCAACCTCCCCTGCACATAACTTAGCCCCCGATGCCCTGGAGGCATCGATTTTCTTGGACAACCCTGTCGATTCACAGGCTTCAAAAATCAATGAAGTTGCGCTCCGGCGAATATGTTCCATCCATGGAATACCTTTTGACGACATGTCGGTTCCATCGGGGCACGATCAACCACACCTGCCCCCGGTTGGATACACACGTGTAATACATTCATGTGCTGGGTTGGCAGCGTGCCACCGTTCAATTTATTTCTTCGGGACGTGCTGCAATACATCGACATCGCCCCGTCGCAGCTGCACCCAAACGGTCACGCCTTCATCTATGGCACTTACATACTCTTCATGACTGTCTTCTCTAGGCCTCCAACTCCTAGCGACATCAGATATATTTATATGATTAAGAAGCGGAGAGATTGCCCCTCCTTTGTGTTCCTCGAGCTGCACCACAAATGCCAAATTTTAACTGGGGTGTGGAGCAAGTTTTCCCTGTACAAACAGGAATGGTTCTATGTGCGCTGCCCCCTGGTTTCGCGAGGAGATGGGTTGAAGGAAGTAAGTCTTCTTCTTGGAACGATACTCATGTTTTGGTCGAGGCTATGCCTTTTCTAACTCTTGTTTCATCTTCTCAGGTATCAATCCACGTCCTGACGGCCGTAGATATTCTGAGGCCGTTGTAGCTATTAGAGCTCTTCCCGCCGAAGAACGAGACATCCGAACTCTCATTTCAAATGAGTCACTATCGCGGTTCGGACTGTTAGCAGAAGGTCGTCGGGTAAGCCTTCCCGAGGGCGTCTCTATACCCAAGCCCGCATCCGATAAAGGGAAAAAATTAGCCGAGTCGTCATCGCGCCACACCCCTGATGTACAGGAAGAGGGGGAAATTAAAGAGAATGAACCACCCGAAGCACAAGGTGAGAATTTGGGTCCCGCTCAAGATCCTACAGTCGAAGTGCACGATATCGAAACGTCATCTTCTCCTTCAAAGAGGAAAAAAGGGATTGACGTACAAGAGTAGAAAGGAAAAGGTTGGCGGAACTTCGAAAGTTACGCTTATTCCAACGGAGAAAGAGACCTCTTCACAACACGTAGAAAGTTCTTTAAAGGGCCTATCGAACCTCTCCATTCCGGATGATCTGCTCAATTACGACTTTGACGATCCGGAGGCATTTAAGCTTCATTCGCCCATCAGAGGCAATGCGGGCGTTCTAACCCAAAGTCAGGGAAAGAAAACTCCTATTAGCAAAGCAACTGGTCCGTCGAGGGGAAACACTAGGACACACACGAACACTTGCACTTCAATTTGCACTTAGATTTTTGTCGTCACGCTATTCTTTGCTAATTCGTTGTTATTTGAATTCTATACATGTGACATGGAGCGCTCACATGGATTCGATCGTCTTCGTGGTTCGTCTATTTTTTATCAGTCCGGACGGGACTCGGGTTCCGGGAGACGTCGAGATAAAGATGGTGACGGCGATAAAGACCATCGTTCCCGGGACTTGTCATCTTGGAGGAAAACTTACTATCAGCCAAAATACCACCAAGATACCTCCTCTCACCCGGAGCAAAGTAAAGACAAGCGCGGCCATAAGAGGCCGCAATCTGATGCTCCCCGGGACCAACAATCTGATTCCTCTTCCACTAGGCAGTCCCGAGATTCTCACAGGAGAGGCGAACTTTCAAGGCCGTCTCCTCCCGCTCATGCAACAGACCCACCGGTATCGAAGAGGCTGGCCGAGCTTAAAGACAAATTTCCAAAAATCTGCTTCGACAGCCTGAAATTCCTCCCGGCGATTCATCCTATCCCCGGACACGTCAAACAGAGTGTCATCGCCTGTACAAACGACGTCTATGTTCAACACGACGCGTTTGTTCATTTGGCTGAAAAACTTTTTGAAGTCTCCGTGGAGCGCCAACATGAAATCGATCATCTGAAGCTTAAGGATATCCACGACAAAGATATCGTTAAAGCTCAAGACGAAGTGATTGCAACTTACAAGTCTGAACTTGAGGTCGCCCATCAGAGCGTCAAGGACACTGCTGAGGTCGTCACTTGTCTGGAATCAACTCATAAGAAAGAACTCGACGAGGCGGTTCAACGATGCAGGGCTTTGGCTCTAGAGAAGGACTCGGTTCAAAAGGAGAGGGACACATTCAGCCTCTGAGTCAAGGAACTTGAGGAGCAGCCTTGCAGGGAGAAGGAAGAGAAAATGGCCGCCCAAGAAGAGTCACAACGATACTGTGACGAGATCTTTGCCACTCAACTTTTAAAAGAAAAACTTGAGGGCGAGCTTTCCAAGGTTGAGGCGTTAAAGAGTGAAGCCCGTGAAGAGGGCAAGAAGATGGTGTCCATGGATATCGACTCGCGTCTCGAGGCGGCTAGGGAAGAAGGCAGGGAAGAGGTCAAAAGCATATTTGACCCGTTAATCGCTGAATTCAACGCCCGCGTTCTCATGCACCAAGACTTGACTTTTTTGGGCGAGGGCTATCTTGAATCCTTAGCTGAGGCATGGGAGGCCTTGATAGAAATCAGGAAGGCCGAGCACGACACCAAAGAGATTGATGAGGGGGCCTTGATAAAAGAATTTCTCAAAGGAAATGAGCCTTCGGACTTGTCGGTGGCCAAAGCTATTTATTGCAAAGGCTCCCCCTCAAAGAAAGGGAAAGAAGTTATTACCGGTCCATCCGGGGTCATGCCTCCAGCTCATGTGCCTATCCAATCGACCGATCGGCCGATACTCAATCCATTTGAGCAGCATATTGGTTATAATCCGAAGGACCCTAGCCTTGGTGTCCATATTCTGTCTCCCATTCCAGAGGGTGGGACCCCCTTGACGGTTGAGAGCTTGCCGGAACCTGGTAGATTACCCTTCATTTTAAGATTCCAGAAGTCGTCATTCTTTATGAAGGACTATGTATTCTAATGCTCTTTTTTTTTGATTTTGTGTAGGCCGTTCTGATCTCAATCTCACTCCGAGGAGCGATGTTGCCAAGGAGGTGGGGAAGGAAACAAGTGAGGCCCCTCATGTAGGAGAGGCTCCCGGTCCAGACGCCTAAGTGATCGGAGCGCTTGATGAAGATAAATCTGAGGCTTCCTCTCCCATTGAAGGGAGTTATGAAGTTGAAATTACAGGCTTCTCCGAGCACACATCCGAGCTGAGCATGAAGGAGAGGCTTGAGAAAGAGAAGGAAGAAACGACCAAGATCAAGGTCGAACCTCAAGCTGTGGACCCCGACGATCCTTTGAATAAGCCGTTGAAGGTCATTCTCCCTGGCAGGTCCAAACCCATGGATGTCCCTCATACTTCTTCGGCTGTCACTCCTCCATCAAAGAAGGGTACCAAGGGTAAACCCGGAGGAGAGGAGTTGTCTGAGAAGACAACGAAGGTGAAGAAGGCGAAGAAGCACAAGAAGTAATCATTACCCTCGTTCAACGAGAGTTAGTTTAGATTATGCAAGTACTTTTGTTTTCTTAGTTTGTGTAAATAAACTTTTGATTCCGAGCTTCAAAGGAGTTGTAATGGGAACTTATCTTCGATGAATAAAACTTAGTTTTCCTGTCTTTCCGTGGCTCTTATCGTTCAATTTTCTTTGTGATTGTGATTCAAATCCAAGCTGTTGTGAATATAATAGACCTCTCGGTTCATCTTCATATAGCTCGAAAATTCTTTGAGAGCCGTCTGTTTTTTTCTTCCGCGCTCCAAGCACTTAGAATATTTTCTAATACATGCGCCGAAGGCTCGATGACTTCAAGTCATTTATATCCAGTCCGCCTTCAGCGGACCTTGTCATTTAAATCGTTTATACTTGAGTCCGCATTCTGAGGACTTAGAGTACTTCAGTCCGCACTCCAGGGACTTGGAGATTTTGAAGCATTTATACTTGAGTCCGCGCTCCGGGGACTTAAAGTACTCCAGTCCGCACTTCGGGGACTCGGAGATTTTAAGTCGTTTATACTCGAATCCGCGTTCTGGGGACTTAGAGTACTCCAGTCCGCACTCTGGGGACTTGGAGATTTTGAGTCGTTTATACTCAAGTCTGCACTCCAGGGACTTAGAGTACTCCAGTCCGCACTCCGGCGACTTGGAGATTTTAAATCGTTTATACTCGAGTTCACACTCCGAGGACTTAGAGTACTCTAGTCCGCACTACGAAGGCTTGGAGATTTTGAGTCGTTTATACTCGAGTCCACGCTCCGGGGACTTAGAGTACTCAAGTCCGCACTCCGGGGACTTGGAGATTTTGAGTCGTTTATACTCGAGTCCGTACTCCGGGAACTTAGAGTACTCCAGTCCGCACTCCGTGGACTTGGAGATTTTAAGTCGTTTATACTCGAGTCCGCACTCCAGGGACTCGGAGATTTTAAGTCATTTATACTCGAGTCCGCGCTTTGGGGACTTAGAGTACTCCAGTCCACACTCCGGGGACTTGGAGATTTTAAGTCGTTTATACTCGAGTCCGCGCTCCGGGGACTTAGAGTACTCCAGTCCACACTCCGGGACTTGGAGATTTTAAGTCGTTTATACTCGAGTCCGCGCTCCAGGGACTTAGAGTACTCCAATCCGCACTCCGAGGACTTGGAGATTTTAAGTCGTTTATACTCGAGTTCGCGCTCCGGGGACTTAGAGTACTCCAGTCCGCACTCCGGAGACTTGGAGATTTTGAGTCGTTTATACGTGTTCGTACGTCAGCCAGAATATACGGTTTCGTTTTCTTGTCACAGGATCATCATACGCAGAAACATTAGTCATTTATGGAAAAGATGGCTTCAAGCCTTTATTAATGAGAGCAAGTTGAATTGTCTTACTACATGTCAAGAACTAGAAATAAAAGCGTACTGGACATAAATGCAACTAATACATGAAAAAAAATAGACTAAGTATAATAATGCCGCAAGTGCTCGCTGTTCCAGGCTCGGGGGAGTGTCGCACCATCGACGGTCGCTAGCTTGAAAGTTCCTTCTCCAAGCTTCCGTTCGATGACGTATGGACCTTCCCATGCAGGATTCATATGAGATGGGATCGAAAAAACTCATTTCAAAACGAGGTCTCCCACACCAAAAATTCTCGGTCGGACCTTTTCGTTGTAATATTTGGCGACTTTATGTATGTATGTGGTCGCTCTCAAGTTGGCTTCTTCGCTTTTTTGTCAATGAAGTCCAATGATTCCAATAAAAGATTCTGGTTCGACTCGGGGTGGTAATGAGTTACCCGATGTGATGGAACTTCAAGTTCCATGGGTATGATGGCTTCCGTGCCATATGCCAATGCGAATGGAGTGTGGCCAGTCGCGTCTTGTGGGTGGTCCTGTAGGCCCAAAGCGCCATCGGAAGTTCATCAACCCACTTACCTCTAACCTTTTCCAGACGATTTTTCAATATGGACTTGATTATCTTATTTACGGCTTCCACTTGTCCGTTGGCTTTCGGGTGAGTAACCGCTGCAAACTTCTTCTCAATGCCGTATTTCTGACAAAAATCTTTGAACTCCTTGCTCTCGAATTGAGTTCCATTATCGGTAATGATGGTCCGTGGAAGGCCAAAATGGCATATGATATTTCGTACGATGAAATTAATAACCTTCTTGGTGGTTATTGTGGCCAGAGGCTCTGCTTCTGCCCATTTGGTGAAGTAGTCGACCGCAACTATTGCATATTTCGCTCCACCTTTGGATATGGGTAAAGAGCCGGCTAGGTCAATCCCCCACATTGCAAATGGCCAGGGACTAACCATCTGCGTGAGTTCCGTCGGCGGAGCTCTTAGGATTTTTGCATATATCTAGCATTTGTCACATTTTCTCACATAGTCTACGACATCCCGATTCACAGTTGGCCAATAGTATCCATAACGGAGGACTTTCTTCGCTAATGCCTGCCCCCTAGTATGGTCACCGCACTCTCCCTCATAGACTTCCTTCAGGACTCGTTTTATCTCATCATGGGCAATGCATCGGAGTAATGTGGTTGAGAATCCCCTTTGATACATTATTCCGTCCTGTATTACATAACGAGAAGCCTTAGGAAGGACTTGTCGTCTTTCGCTCCTTTCTTCGGGTAAGATCTCGAATAGCAAGTACTGCCTGATTGGGGTCATCCATGATTCGTTCTCGATTTCTGTTTCTAACGCGAAATCTACCTCCATCATATCTATACTCGGGGCGTGGAGGGTCTCAACAGGAAATAATTCCATTTGATGTGCATTGCCAGTGCTTGCGAATTTTGCCAATGAATCGGCTGCTCTGTTTTGCTCACGCGGGACATGTGAAATATCATAGTACTTGAGATTCGCTAGCAGCTCCTGAATTCGGACTAAATATGGGGCAAGCCTCTGCCCCCTTGCTTGGTAGTCTCCTCGCACTTGGTACACCACCAGCTGAGAGTCGCTAAAGATTTCAACCGATTTTACTCCCAGTTCTTTAATAAGTCTTAAGCCGACGATCAACGCTTCATATTCGGCTTCATTATTCGTCGCCGTGAATTTGTGCTTCAAAGCGTAGCAAACCGATCGGTTTTCAGGAGTTACAGAAATATGCCAACCCCCTAACAACGGTCATTAGATGCCCCATCAGTGTACATCTTCCATCGAACGGGAGGTATGACATTATGATCGTTTGATTCGTCTGTCATAGTGAATTCAGCAATGAAGTCAGCTTGTGCCTGTCCTTGTATGGCCCTTCGTGGCAGGTAGGTAATGTCGAACTGACTTAGCTCAATATTACATTTTAACATCCTTTCGGAAGTTTCCGGTCTTTGGAGTATCTTTCGCAAAGGTTGATCAGTATAAACACTGATTAAGAATGCCTGAAAATACGGACGAAGCTTGCGTGATGCAATCACCAAGCTCTTTGGATAAGTTCTTTCTGCCCCCGTCAAGCGTTTACTGACATAGTAAACTGGCTTCTGAACCCGGTCTTCCTCCCGAAATAGGGCTATGCTGATAGCGTGCTGGGATACAGCCAAGTATACGTACAACATTTCGTGGTATATTGGTTTTGACAATATCGGGGGACTTTCCAAGTGCCTTACAAGAGCTCGGAATGCTTCCTCACAGTTGGATGTCCACTCGAAATTCCTCTTTCCTTTCTTTATGACATCGAAGAAAGGAATACACTTGTCTGTGGCCTTGGATATGAATCGGCTCAGCACGACCACCTTTCCATTCAAGCTTTGCACCTGTTTTATGGTTATGGGCACATGTATATCTCGGATAGCCTGAATCTTCTTCTGGTTAGCCTCAATTCCCCACGCATTCACAATGAAACCCAGAAACTTTCCTGACGCTACGCCGAACGTACACTTCAAAGGATTGATCTTCATTCCATAATGCCTGAGTATGTCAAACATTTCCGCTAAGTCTCGGATGTGGTCGTTTGACTGCCGTGACTTCACGAGCATGTCATCCACGTAACTTCCATCGTTTTACCAATTTGGTCTTTGAACATCCGGTTTACCAGACGATGATAAGTTGCTCCCGCGTTTTTCAATCCAAAGGGCATCACTACATAGCAATACAACCCAACGTTTGTGACAAAACTGGTATGTTTTTTATCTGGGAGGTGCATCGGGATTTGGTTAGATCCAGAGTATGCATCCATGAATGATAGTAACTCATGTCCGGCAGTTGAATCGACCAGTTGGTCAATCCTCAGCAACGGGAAACTGTCCTTCGGGCATGCTTTGTTTAAATCAGAATAATCAACACAAGTTCTCCACTTTCCATTCGCTTTCTTTACCAGCACCGGGTTAGATACCCATTCAGGATAGAGGGCGTCGCGGACGAATCCATTGGCTTTGAGTTTGTCCACCTCCTCTTTGAGAGCTGCGGACCTCTCTGGGTCCATAGCTCTCCTTTTCTGTTTTACAGGAACGTACTTAGGGTCTATGTTCAACATATAACTCGCAACTTTTGGAGAAATCCCGCACATATCAGAGTGAGTCCAAGCGAAAACATCAAGATTCGCTCGGAGGAAGTCAGTGAGGTTCTCGGCCACCACGGGGTCGAGTTGTGATCCAATTTTAAGAGTTCGTGACGGGTCATCCCGGCTGACTGGGATGTCAATTGTGAGTTCAGCCGGTGCTGCATTGGTTTCCCTGGGTCCCCCATCATCGTCTCTCGGATCTATGTCTCTATAGATCCGAGAATGTTGCCCGAGCCAGGGCTCGAGCGCTACTTGTCAATTATCAAAATTTTGGATGCAGACGAAGTTGTCCACAACCTTTCCTTTCTCTATACGCTGAGCCTCTCTCAGCTCAGCCACATAGCATGCGCGTCCGGTCGCCTGATCGCCGTGTACCACTCCAACACCACTGTCTGTGGGAAATTTCAACGTCAGACACCAAGGGGCCAATGCTTCCCTAAATTCTTCCAAGGCTGGACGTCCTAGAAATACATTATATGGAGAGTCAACATCCAACCCTATGAATGGTAGGATTCACACCCTCCTACGCTCGCCTTGCCCCAGTTCAACTGGTAACTCCACATATCCCACTGCATCCGTTGCTGCGCCGTTAAAGCCATGGATTCTGGCATTGGATGGTTTCAAATCCTTAGCCTTTAGCTTCATTTGGATTACGCTTAATAAGGACATCACATCCTTTGGACGAGTGGTGTGTATCCTGAACTGTTCTATGAATTTCATTGCCAATTCGTCGAAGCTGGATATAGACCGCGGGGGAAGTCGAGTAAACCACATGGTGGCAATTCCGGACAGAGTGATTGGGAAGCACCTACACTTGGTCTCATCATTAGCTCTTCCAGAATCCATCATCCATCCTTACCTCATCACATGATGCCTACGATCCGTCTTCCCTTCATAGGCCGGGATAGTTGGCATATTGAACTTCTTGGGGTACTCAGCCTGCAGGATACAATCCGTAAAGAGAGTATGGCTTCTGGTTACTCCCCAATCTTCATTGGTCAAGCCTTGGTTCTCTCGCATCAACTGCCTGACCATAGTTGTCAAGTCCGGAGTTTGTATGGAGGATGGAAGGTTGGTTTCCGTTCCACGGGACCGTGCGGGTTGGTGTCTCGCCTGATTTGGGTCTTGGAGGTTTGGGTGTCCGGTCACTTCGCATGCTTGATTCCCAACGCCTGTCTGGGAACCTTCATCCTTACGTCGTCTACACCTAGGAGGTTCGTTAGCTGAGGTTGAGCTATCAGATTCAGAATAAGGGGCAGGGTTACCTCCAGCATTCTGGCGCTGTTGCTGAGCGAGCTGAGTCATGAGGTTAGTGTTGGCTTGAATCTGCTCGGCAAGTTGCCTTCTACTTTCCTTGAGTTCTCTTATCAAGTCGTTGAACTCCGTTCGGGAAACGACTTCCGCTTGGTTTTGGGTGGAGGGCCCTGCACCTCTGGTTGTTTGTTGATTTCCAAGTCCAACTTGTTGTACGCTAGCAGTTTCATGGACATCTGCGTTGTGGGAGGCCGATCTGGTTCGTGGTATCCCCATAGTAGAGTTGTTGGTTGTAACTCTGAATAGAATCAACAAATGCCTTGTGAATGTCCTTGGATCTTCTCCGGGGGATTTATGCAATCCAGCAGCTACAAAGCAGATCCTAACAGCCTGAGAATTCAATTCTCAGTGAAAGCACCAAAATGTTAGCACCAAAATTGGTCACTAACACCCTTAGAAAGATTATGTAAAGAGATTAATGAAGAAAGTAAATTAAAATAGAGAACGATATATAAATTTTAATGCAGAGGGCAAGAACACCAAATTTATAGTGGCTCGGCGTAACTGCCTACGTCCACTTTGAAGTTGATTTCTATTGATTTCCTTGATAGTTGATAACAGATACAATCCATTTCCAATTACTTGAATAAAATTGCAAAGTAAAAGATTAAGTCTTGAATGAGTGTTGAATGCAGCAGAGTTTCCCCAGCGTTCCCAAAAAACTCCCCCTTTTCACTGTGCCTCTGCCTCTCTATTTATAGACGAAGATGGGTTGGACTTCCTTGGTGGGCCTGGTAGCTGAATACCTTGGCCCAAATGGGGTGAGCTATGTATGTCGAACCATATACGCCGAACGGCCAAATGCCGAACCGTAGTCTTCATGTCGAACGATGTGAGGTATTGAGTGGAAAGAGTAGGCCGAACGATATCCTTATGCCGATCGAAGTGGGGTGCCCGAGTGGGTCTGTCGTGCCGAACGTCCAGAGATTCCAAACGTCACTTGATGCCAAATTCTCTTGCCTACCGAGCGTCATTTGATGCCGAACGCTCTCTAGATGTCGAGCGTTCTTGAATTGCCGAGCACTCCTGGATGCCGAGCGCTCCTGGATGACATATGGGATGTCGGATGGTTCTGCCACGCCGAACGTCTCTTTATGCCGAATGTCCCTGGATTGCCGAACAACCCTGGATGTCGAGCATCCCTGGATGTTGAGAGCTCCTGGATGCTGAGTGCTCCCAGATGCCGAACGGTATGTAGATGCCGAACGACCAATAAATAGCCGAACAATGTGCTAATGCCGAGTGCCTCTTGAATGCCGAGCGCCCCTGACTGCCGAGCGCTCTCGAATGTCGAACGGTCTCGGGATGCCGAACAAGATTCAGGCCGAACCTTCATGGATGCCGAACCTTCGTGGATGCCGAGCGTTCCTTGTATGCCGAACATTTAGAACGCCGAGTACCAAGTTGCCTGGTCAAATCTCCAGGAAACAGGCAGCTTTCTCATTTATTATTCTTCTATCAAGGCATTTTAGAGCATTTTCCTAATTCTGAGTAGATACTTCCATATGCCAAAGTCCTCATTCCTTGCACTCATGTTCTAGAAGGATTGGTCCCTGATGTATTTATAGTGAATCTACTTGACCTGGATCCCCTCTTTGTTGATAACTCTCTATATTAACTTAATTCCCATTGTTTTATTTATCTCCACAATATCTCTTAAACCAAGCCCTCCTTCTTCTTTCCATTTACAAATTATGCTCTAAGGAATTTTATTTATTTTTCCTTTCTTGGAGAAGTTTGAGTGAATTTTCACAACTTAGTTGATGGTAGCTTTTGGTAGGGGAATGCTTACATTCAGAACTACACTATCGGATAAATAAAGGATTACAAGCTCCAATATACCTGCAATACTTAGTAGATGGCTTTCCCATCCTTGAATCTTGTTTTTAATTCTCATTACCATGGTATCAAGATACAACTTTAACAATCTGCCATCCGTGATATTTCGACCCACGTCTAAAAATGGCACTATCATTGGGATGTCGTTGACGGTGGAACATTTTGAAGTAATATATATAACACAGATTAAAGAGCTATCTACAATATTCTACACTTTCTAAAACTCACAGTGGAAGGAATAAAATAATTGAAGAATACCATAATTCCAGATAAATAAAATAAGGTGTAGCTAATAATCTTTGGCTACAAAATATTCCTAAACACAAAAAATAAGTAAAGATTCTAAGTATTTAGAAAAATATTAAATAACCGATAGGTAAATAATAGATAAATAAATACGCATCTCCTTCACACCATTGCGCCTCCAAATAACCACTAATCCTCTCTATCAACCTACTAGATTATAATTAAAAAGAAGAAAAAGATAGAGGGGGTTAGACAAATGTCTGACGAGTGAAACGCATTATGTAAGTGTATGAAACTAAAAAGTTAGTAAAAAACAATTATGTTTGAAAATTATACCTTAATCCATGTCACATGCACCCGACAAGTCAGTTAAACATAATATAATACTATACTGACATCGTATGCTAAGGTCTCGCTAAAATTTATTCCATGCCATATCCTTTGTAGATGATTAACACAAAGTCCCAACTAACTATCGCAAAATCATGCACCGAGAACTCAGCTTCTCAGACTATCGTATATTGAGGAGTTCTCTCTCCGGACTATTGTATATTGAGGACTTGGCTTCTTGGACTATCGTATAATAAGGACTTGGCTCTTTAGACTATCATTTATTGACGCCTTAGCTCCTCGGACTATCGTATATCGAGGACTCTCCTTGGATTGTCGTATATTGAGGACTCAACTCCTTGGACTATCATATCTCTAGATACAAACCATTTATAACGAACATGTCCACCAAGATAATTTTCCAAAGTATGTCAACCAGTAGAAACCGTATACTAAAACATGTCTCGTCTCGTCATAATCCTGATGCTGCGAACCGCGCGTGAAACAGAGTCTGTATGCAAGAGATACAAGCATTTAAAGATGATAGGCATTTTTCGTAATCCTTATTTATTTTTAATATATTTTTCGAAATATTGTATACATCTATATTGTATGCATCTTCTTCCTGCACTCTACTACATCACATCTTGCATTCCAAACTTCGACGCCATTTCTCGAACTTGTCATAGCCGCCACATCTGATCATGTGTCGATGATATGACATCGGAACCTTACTCCCCACACCGTTGTTGTCCTGAAGTTGCCCTCTGTCTCCTCTCCATCCTCCTTAAATAGACCATCATCGATGACCACAATTACTCCAATTCTAGTGAACTCTGATGCAATTGACCCATCCGACACCAGCATGGCAACTTAGGCGACCTCCTTTTCACATCTAATTGACCCAATCGACGACGAACACTACCGGTTTTTCGTCGAGAACTACAATATTGATATATAATATGTCTAGTTTGGAACACTTTTATATTTCGCACTTTAAATGTGAGAGAGATTAACTTTGTCTAAGTACAATTGATAAAAATTCACTATTTCAATTATCTAATCATGGCATAGTACATCCTAATCTTCTATATATAGAAAAACCAATTTTTAATTTTAAATTACAACACTTATAATTTGGTTTAAAATCATAAGGGATGAATTACTATGTCCTATCAATATAGACTAAGATAAGAAGAGTTCCACTCGTTGATTAGTTATGCATCCCCTTCGATTTGATGTAGATCGTTCCTCTTCATCGCCGCCCAGAATTTACACACCTTTAAAACTGCAAATTCCTAGATAGTTTTTGTCACAGCCCGCATCTCACTTAACGTAGATGTTTTCCCCAACTTAGTCACCTCTGTCTCATGGGCCAGGCCAAGGTGTGGGGTTTTGTTCCTCAAAAGGCCTCGACGTTATTATGGGATGAAGGCTTTGGTATATAAGCACCCGCTTCATAATATTTTTCCATGATGTGGGGCTATTATTCCCATTTTTAAGGGCTGTTATGATCTCCCCCTTTAGAGCCCAACGCCCCCGTTGGCTCATGAACACAACCCAGGCATCACGGCTGTAATACATACAGACCACAATTCCAGTTGGGTATGGCTTTGATACCATTGTAACACCCGCCCTCACTTAACGCAGATATTATCCCCAAATTAGTCACCTCCGCCTTATGGGCCAAGTCAAGGTGTGGGGTTTTGTTCCTCAAAAGGCGTCGACGTTATTATGGTATGAAGGCTTTGGTATATAAGCACCCGCTTTGTAATATTTTTCCACGATGTGGGACTATTATTCCCATTTTGAAGGGGTGTTACAGTTTTGATTCATTTACACAGGTCTCTTTGTGGTGAATGATTTCATACGTTAATTTATTAAATTTGGATTCGATTTGGAGAATTTGTAATTAGTTTAGGGATTACGGTTTAGAAGTGGAGAAAAGATTTTTAAAGTAAAAGAAATAAAGTTAGAGATCTATTTATATTACAACGACCCGTAATTTTTGATAATTAAATTTAGTTAATTTAGTTAGATTTTATAATTTAATTTGGAAAGAAATAAAAACTTTATAATTTAATATTGAAATGAACGCTAAAATGAAATATAGAAATGGTAATTAAAACTAATTATTAAAAAATTGAATAAGATTCTAATAAACGAAGTAGTGAAAGGGTTATACCTGATTATAAATTGAATATGAGAAAATAAAAATAAGTATTGAAGTAATTGATGAAATAACACATTGTTAACAGTAATTGAATGTAAATTAAGGTAATGATGTTAATGTTATTCATAATAGGACAAATTGTAGAATTAAAAGAATGGAAGTAAGGATTTATCATTTTATTAGGATTTGAACTATAATAATTAGATTAATTGCAATTAAATGAAATTAAATATCTAAATATTACGTTAATTGAAATTAGATGGAATTTGAGGATATTAATGTAATAGATCATGAATCCAATCTTAATTTCATCCATTTGACAACAATGAATTGAATAATAGAGTGAAAAGTAAATTAAATGGAATTATTGGAAATTAAATTTATAATTTCCGAATTTAATGAATTTGAAATTTAAACATTGAAATTTGTGGAATATCCCATAATAAATTAACATGGAAATTTGTTTAAAGAATTCTTAATTTACAAGTAATCCTGAATGATAAAATTGGTAAATAATTAAATTTGAATTGAAGAAGTGATTAATTAATTTAATATTAAATTATTTAACTAATTGGAAAATAGTCATTTTTACCATTGACTCGGATTTCGATGAAACCAGTTTCATCGGATTCGAAATGGTGAATTATTGTAGGATTTCAAGTTTCGTATCGATCGGACTTGTCATTTGATCGTATGGGCTTGAAATGCCTAGAAATCAATTAAATTAGAATCAATTGAAATTAATTTGAAATAACTTGATTTTAGCATAACTTCTTCATACGAGGGAATTTGGACTTGAAACCTATTTCATTGATTTTAAAATATTTTAAAACATCTATTTTGATATATGGGTTGACCCATTTTCGTTCCGGAGTCGAACGGATTTTTCGGGCCATTATCGTTCAACTTTCCAAACCAATCAGCCCATTCGTTCTATTGTGTTCTGCCTATATATATATATATATATATATATATATCGTTATAAACCCTAGCCTATTTCTTATTTCATTATTTTGTACATATAATTCCAGTTGCTCCACCTCATTCCAATAGCAGTCAGAACCAAAATTCCAATTGCAATTTCAAATAAAATTCAAAGCCAAAAATTCAAACTCCTCAAAAAAATTAGAAAAATTATATATTGAATATTTCGACTATACGAATCTACGTTAAGTGTTCTTTTTCATAATTGATGCTCGAATCAACGGCAAATCATGGTCAAACCCTCGAATTTTCGAAACCCTAAGCCAATTTGGGGCTTTTTGATTTGGGCTCTAATCGATGAAATTGGAATATGGGTTTTGAAGAGTGCAGCATGAGGAGTCGATTGGTGGTAGTGCGGCTGTTCAATTTTGGCCGGAGGTGATGGTATTTTCCGAGTTAGGTTTGTGGAGGGGCGGCGGCGGCGGCTGGAGAGTTAGGCGACATCGTGGGTAGCGTTGGAAGCGGCTTGACGAGTAGATGGTGAAGGCATGGCTTGATCTCGGCAAGGCGGCAGGTAACGACGGCGATTGGTGGTTAAAGGTGACAGCTTGGTTACGATCGTGATTTTTGGCGTGTGTTAGGGTTTGCCGCTTCTTTGAGAGGCGACGTGCTGCACGTGTAAGGCTCTGATTTGTTTTCTTTTATTTTAATATAAATTGAATTTTAAATGTTCTAATCTACATAATTTTTACATACGAGGTCGAATTTACGCACGTTTTTTTGCATTGGGGTCGTATTTGAATTCCAGGCATTCTGACGCTGGTTTGGACGAATTCTGAGACTGTTGAAAATTTGGGTTTAAACTGGTCAATGTAAATTCAAAAGGTGAGTGTTTTAACCCCTCACAACTTCTAAATTTTCTTACGTTTGTTAAATTGATTTATGATGTGATTTGAAATTTATTTATGACTGTGTGGCACATTTTTAATCATCATCTCGGTTAAATTGAATTCATTAGATTAAATTGTTATTTAATTTATTATTGCATATAAACTGCCAGTTAAATTGTTATTTAATTTATTATTGACTATAACTGCCAGTAAATACCTGTTATTTATTTTCTATTATATATTGATGTTATTGGTTAAATTAGATGATGATTATGATAAATGGTTGATGATTGATATTGGATGAATGGATGTTGTATTTTATATTGTTATAAACGATAAGTTGTTATGGATTTTATTTTATTCAGGATTGCGGTTTGAAATGGTATACAGCCGTATTTTTATTTGAAATTGCGGATTGAAATTATAAATATCTGTATCACTTGAGCATAGGATAGAAAATTATATACAGACACCGTGGGTCTATATATATAAATATTTTGAAAAAGATTTCTATGGTTTTGACAAGATATATATATATATATATATATATATATAGGGTTTTATTGGATATTGAAATTATTCTATAAGTTCTAAATTAAAGAGGATTTAAAAATTGATTTGGAAATGTATTTAATTAAGAAATGTTTTAGATATATCGATTTGAAACTTATTGTCTTTAAGATTTAAGGATATGATTTTTATAACTTGATTTTGGTTTAAGGTGAATTAAATGAATATTTCAAGTATGAATAAATTGAAGGAAATGTTTAGTTAATTGTAATTTGAGTTTTATTTAAATAATAATGGATTTATTATGTAAATATTTCAAAACTAGATAATAGAAAATTGAATTTGATATATATATATATATATGTATGTATATGTATGTATGTATATATATGAAATTATCAAATTTAATTTTGAAATTGTTGAATACTTAAAGTTTGAAATAAATTGAATTTGAAATGGTTTATTCTGTGGATCAAATTTATTATGAAATTGATAAAATTTGGAAAAATTTATTTGGAAACTGAATTGAATTGAAATTTATGATTCAGGATTTGGTTAAATTAAATCTAGAAATTCGAGTTGTTTTGGAATTGACGTGTGAAATTTAAGAAGCTATTTTATTATATAAAGTATTCCAATATTTAAACCATTAAGGGGTGAAGTTATGTTTTCAAAGTTGTGAATTTCAAAGTATTATGATTTGAAAGTGTTATACTTTAAGTGTTTTGATTTTGAAGTGTTATAACGTTGAAAGTGCTATGATTTTTGGAAAGGGTATATTTGAAATAAAATGATATTTTAGTGATTTGAGTTTTAATAAAATTATATCATATTGGTTTGGTTTTGAAATGGAAATGATATCGTATTTATATGGTTTTAAAATGGATATTTTATTCTGGTTTTGAAGTATAAATTATTTTGGAATGACTGCGGTGTTATAATAACGTTTGGTTGTTGAAGAGACCGGGATCGGAAGTTGTCATACTCTCTACCAACTCCGAAAACCACTTTAACAACCGTGTACGCGGTGGAGATTTCAAAATGAAGTAGGATGGTGTCAATGTTCTAAGGTATATACACGGACCCGGCTCCTGTGAGTTAGCATAAGGTGGCTAAAACAGGAGCGATTCTCGGCCAAGGGGGTAGCCCCTCTTATCGGACACACTCCTTCAATATTATACTCGGACTTTTGGATCGATTCGGTGGCCACTTTTGATTTTTGATTTTGGGGGTGTGGCTCGAGGTGGGCGGTAGTAGCTGCTACGCATTACCACCAGCCCGGATGCGTAATTGGTATATCTACCCTGGCATTGCCTTTTGTGCCGTGGCACCTACCCTAGCGCTCCTTGTACGAGTTTGGTTTTCTCTCGTAGCCCGTGGAGTATTTAGGGTAGTCTCTCGCTTTGGAGATGCGTCGATAGTGGATGGACTACTGGGACTATTACGTGTTAAGGTGGAAAATGTGGAAAATGTAAAGCCTTAACACTATTTAAAAGTAAGTTTATTTTACTGTAGACATTATTATAATAGCGAAATATTACTACATAATAAATAGTTTAACGGATCCTTAGGAGATGTGAATCCCGAGTATCTCTTAAGTTACTGCACTCACGTTTGACACTGGATAGGAGATGTCAAATCCTGTAAACATCTCTGACGCCGTTCCACTCATGTTTATTTCTGTTGATTTAACTTACATAAGATTTTTTAGTTCTGATTCGAGTGTTTGTCTTTTCAATTCGCTCGGATCAGTCTGAGCATTTCAGGACTTGAAGACCTTATTTCTGTAGGACGAAGACGGAGATTGTATTATTACTATTTATTATTATTTCACTGCATCACATTGTTCCGCTGCATTGTTATTTATTTTTCTCTGGTATGTGTAACTCTGCTTTTGTATTGTATAAGTATAATCAAATGTTTTGTAAACAGCTTCATGAACTGTTGTTTGATTATTATACTTTGTCATTCCGCTGCGAGATTCTGTTTTATTTTCTTTCTTTCTCTGTTTTTCTTATTTACCCCAATGACAATCCATCCTTATGTATGGTTTGAGTCTGACGTGTGTGTGGTTTGTCGTCGATTTAAACCATACAAAAAGGCTAGATGTTACATATATGCTGAAAACAATCATATATGGGCTGAAATTTCGTAATCAACATATTGCGAAAACATCACTGGGTTTAACCCTCTTTAATTTTTGATCTGTTTTGTTAAATTCGACAATTTGTATATGTTTTCTGACTATAAACGATATTCTGGACGCACTGGGAAAGGTCTCGAAGCCTAATTTCAGCTTTTATAAAAAAATATATATACTATTTTGCCCTCTATGTAAAAATTCTAGTGTACAAACATACAAAACAAACATAGCTACATTTATCTTGCATCTACATTAAAACACAAGAAAAAACACAACTAAGAGTGTATAATACATATAATAGATAAAAATAAAATGTTACGGCGTAAGATGAGTGAAAATGCAACTAAATCGACCTCCTATATGAATGCATATGTAGTGACAACCAAGAATGTATTCAAACATTATGTATATATACAAAATTCTAAATGCATCTACATCCCTTCATCTATATGCCACAACCATATCGAAAAGGAAGTAAGTTGAAATGTCCATAAACAAGCAATAAGTAAGTGCATAACAAGGAAAGCAATAAATAGTGTATACATGTACACAAACATAATCTTTTAACCTAAGTTAGAACACGCATAAATATAAATATCTAATACAGTAAGAACCAAACTAGTATAACTTAAATAAGGAAACCATAACAATCAAAACATGTCACAAGGATGTGCATACAAATAAATGCTAGCATCCACGTATCAATACCTACGTCAAGTAGCTAGCTAGAGCAACCATACAAATAACTAAATGAGCAAACTTACCTACAAACTAATTGAAAAGGAACTTATTGGAAGAGTGCTCGTTATGGGAAACTCGAATTCTCTCCTCGAGTTCCCAAGTACTCCCATCCAAACGTTTTCCCCCTATACTTAGACTAGTTCCATTTCTCCATTTTTTATGTCATATCACATCAAACTCTAAGATGTGAATAGCCTATAAAGTGTTCTAGACTCTTCCTCTACGTTCACCTTATCAAGCTGAGTAAGCTTTATCAGAACTGCTAAATCATCAACTTGTGTTCACAAATGCGATAAACTAAATGTTTATGGACACTCGTCAACTTTTCAAGAAGCCCCACTCAAACGTGTTGACTCCCTTATTCTCTATAAAATCAGGAAAGGTCCAACAACTGATGGTTCTAACTTTCCTACACAACATATATCAATTAGGAGTCCTTATTCTACACTACACCACCCATTGTGAACTCTACATATGCCTAACCTATGCAGTTTCCACTCCTTTGCATACCATTTCAACTTTCATTGAGGTGTCTATAATCATATAAATGCAATTGTAACTTTAATTTAAACAGATTGCACTACTGGCATATTTCCATTGTTATATATCTTGCAACCTACTGCGTAACTTACCTCTTCATCCTTGATCAGTAGAAATTCCTCTTTGTATCATGGTGTGACGATCCACATTTCGGAAGGTTTAAATCGAAAATAATCCACACATATCCAACTTAAATAATTCAGAACATAGATAATTAATAGGGTTAATTAAGAAAAATAAGAAAAAAAGGAAAAAACAAACACGGAATCTTGCAACGGAATGACAATATATAATAATCAAATAAACAGGTCATGAAGCTGTTTATATTATACATTTGATTATAATTTATACAACATTCATCGAGCTATATATACAATAAGCATAAATAGAATAATGCAGCAGACAACATGATGCGTGAATAATAATAGTAATAATATACCAAATCTTTTTCATCGTCCTCCAGAGAATAATCTTCAATGCACTAAAAAACTCAAGACTGACCCGAGCGTAATGAAAAGACAAAACATTCGAGTTATGACTAAAATATATTTATGTAAGTCAAATCGATGTCACATAATATGGGTGTAATAGCGTCAGAGATGTTTATGGGATTTCACATCTCCTATTCAGTGTATAACGTTCGTGCAATAACTCAAGAGATGTTATAGGATTTTCCATCTCTTAAGGATCCATCAAAATATCTATATGTAGTAGAATACACTACATATATAATGTCTAATCAATAAAATAAATATATTTTTTAGCGTTAAGGTTTTACATTAATCCTCCTTAACGTGTTTTTAACCATTGTCATACAGTATGCATATAACGCCTCAGTGGAACATCGGGGGATAGGGATGTGCCATGATACGACAACACTAAACCCAAATCGTAGTGGTCTCATATAGGGATAAAAGTTTGACAAGGCACATGAGGCAATGCCTAAGGTAGGATATTACCAGTTCGGATCGCAGGGCTGGTGGTAACGCATCGTAGCCACGACTACCCACCATGTACATCCATCCCATATCGAGTCAAAGGGAGGCTATCCCAAAATCAAGATACACCAATCGAAACCAATAACAAGAGTAATAATATGGACCAAGTCCAAGAAAATCGAAGAACAGATGTCCACTAGGGGCAGCTAGCCCGCTTGGTCCTGTCAAGCCGTCCTGTTTTAGTCATTTCAAATTGGCACAAGTGCCGAGGTCTATCCATCATCGTTCTCTTTTTTTAAATCCAGCAAACAGCGCCAAATCCAACCACTTCGTTCTAGAGTCCCCTCCATATATATAATTGTTAAAGTGGCTCCAATATTGACAAAGAGCATGCCAATAAGTGGCTCCGGTCTCTTTAACAACCAAACGTCGTTTTACACACCGGTTGTACTTTTACATTTCGAAACGATTCATACTTGATATCAAAATATCGTATTCGCTTCAAAACCAATTTCATTTTAAAATAGCATATTTACTTCAAAATATGTCAATTCCCACTTGAAAGTCATTTTCACTTAAAAATTTGATTTGAATTACAATTTGGGTTATAACTTCATTTTAAACCAGTTCGCATTTAAATCCATAATTTAAATATAAACAATACCTACTTTGACCAGTTTGAATTTTTTAAAAATAGTTTGAATGCTTTTAAAATAGTGTAAATAGTTAGAACTGTTTAATATAAAATAGTTTGAGTATTGAAAATGGTTTATATAGTAAAATAGCTCGAAAAATCAAAATAATTTGAATATTTAAGATGTAACGCCCCACCTCTATGCTCACAATAACAAAGAGTATTAAAAGAAATACTGTCCGTTATTACGAAGAATAAGGCTGGATAGGAGCGGCCATCCGTAGTTAGGCCTTACACTAGTATTGGTTATCTCGATAGGAGTGGTATATATTTTTATTTTTCATCTCTTATTTATTTACTCCCATCAACATATCCAATTCCAGTATAAAACGAACTACGATGGTTCATAATAGTTTAGGACAATAGATATAATAATAACACAGATAATATAAATGCGGAACACAGATAAAACAAAAATGTCTCATATATATAATAACTGATGTCAGTTACAATACATGTGATACAAAACATATGATACAACTACAACTGTCGACTCAGGAAGTTATATACACAAGTACATTATCGTGAATAATATACATGAATATACAACATTTTATATTGTGACAACATCTACTCCAAATGATATAAAGAAACTTCATAGCTCTAGCAGCAAACCAAAGCAAGATATCTACAACCTATAATAACTCGGTCTGACCCGAGTATTACATTCAAAAGAAAATAATACACGGGTCAGTCTAATTCAAACTCAGTTATTAATGTGCAGAAGCAATAATAATTAAATAATCAAATAGACGACAGTCCCAATAAATTTACCTATCCGATTCTTAAATAAAGAAATCGGATAACAATAAATATAACACATAACAGTGTTAAACAACAAATCATCATAATCAATCATCAACAAAGATAAGTGAAAAGAATTTCAATGAAGATAATTTAGAAAAACATCAGAATTGCCTAATCGGTAATTAACAACAAAATCTAATTATTAAATAAATAATTAGAAACTCATAATCTAATTATCAAATAGATAATTAGACAACAACAAAATGTTTAAATTAAACCAAATCAAAATACCATTCAAACAATTGAAATATCCATTTAAAATGCCAACTCGGGTAGGGCTGCAGTACACGCACGCGTGTACTGCCTCACCACTACAACATGCATTACACAAAAGATCAACGCATCAAAAGCAAAAAAAATACCAATAAAATTAATACCGTGTGGCTGCAGTTCACGCTTGCGTGCACTGCCTTGCCACTACAGTGATGATGTACACAATGAAAATTCACAGACGAACACAAGGTCAAACCCAAGCGTTTAAGCTGGATTCAACTCAAGTGTAGTCAGAAAACAATCCATTTGCATCAATGCAATGCAAAACAACAAAGGCAACTGCAACCAAAAACTGCAGTCACCACAAGGTCACAAGTGTACAACCATTCCAGTCAGGTAGCACAAAGAATGGCCAGAAACAAATATGAAGACCACAAGTGTACAACCATTCCAGTCAGGTAGCACAAAGAATCCAAACTTATATGCAATTAAATAGTGCAGTGATGAAAATGCGGCGATCTATAGCAGTTCAAGTTCCAAAATGTCAAGTGAAGGTGACATCAGTGGTACAGTGGACCACCCTGAAACCAAACCAACATGCATATACAATTGTAACTAGGCAGTACACATAGAAATGCAAAAGCAAATAGATCAAATGACAATGCAACTCATTTCTCAATGCAATAGAATAACTGGAGTACAAATGAAGGTGCGAAATAAACTGCATCAGAGAAATGACATGAACACTGCGTGCTACAGGCTAGCTCAAGTGCAAATGGAGATGCAAAGCAAACTGCATCAGAGAATGATATGAACAATGCATGCTACATGTTACAAATTATCAATGTGCAGTCGTTCAATTACGTGCAGCACAAAGAGCAGAGGCAACAAAGATCAGGCAACATGATAACATCAAGTGATGCAACATCGCATAATCAACGTAATCAAATTCAATTAACAGTGGACAATGTAAATAGTGCAACTTGACTAACAGGTTCAGGTAGACAGTGAACCATGCACAACAAGTATGCAGCTGTGAAATTGGATCGAGCCGGTGCAGACACAAGGGGTTTAAGGCTGAACCTACATCAACAACAAGTGAAACACAATGCACAAAGCAAAAGTGAAACAGAGTAAACTGCAGTAGCTCGAAACATCAATCCAATTGTCAAATCCAATGCTATCAGGAGTCAAGGACGAAGATAGCATAAAGTCATGGAATCAAATAAACCAAGCCAAGTGACCGAAGTCAACAGTTCATATCAAAGAAACAGATCAAAACAGGTGCACAAATGTACACAAAATCAACATGGCGCATGAATGAATCAACAACAAAGCGAATTACCAGACAAAGAAATGCTGAAGTCACAAACAACCAGAGATTTCTCAAGTCAAAGACCTGAGTGTAGTGTGCAAAGACAGATTATCAGGAGATATACAAACATGTGCAAATACAATAAGACAACACATAACTAGAACAATGGTCAACCACATATGCATACACACATACGAATATATGTATGCATATATATACAGATAAGTTACCCAAACAAGTTCGAACTACATCAAGAGCCGAAGCCATAGTTAAAATGTCGAAGACATTATCAAATCCGAGCAGAAGTAAATTTACAATTTCATGTCAATGCCAGAAATTCACGAAATCAAAGATTGTCAAAAATCCCAAAATGGCTGAAGTCAACAATTGACAGAGAATCAACTAAGTCAGAATTTAAAACCCAACCATCAACACAAAATCAAACGCGAGCAGCGCTGAGTTCGAATTTAAGATGTGAGTGTAAATTACTCACCTCAATCTGAAGCAAACACGAACACAACAAGCAGCCGAGCGGAGTTCTACGAGATGAATGATCGACAAAGCAACTGAAAGCGGCTTCTTCGAAAATCAAAAGCCCTAATTTTTTCACAGCGGAATGAACGAGAACGAGAACGAGCAAGCCGCCATTTCTTGTTTTCTTTCGTATGTTTTTTTTTTCAATTTAGGGTTACGAATGAAAAGGGAAAAAGGGGGGAAGGGTAATACACGAGATAACACGGCACGAAAACCCATGGGCCAATATTCAATATTTAAAGCCCAACAACACTTAACCTTTTTTTTTAGACGAATTACAAATGGATTTTCACTCGATTGAAAACTTCATTTAGCGATTAGCTAGCTCAATAATTGTTTTATGATGATTATAAATTAAAAGCAAAACCCCGGGTTGTTACAGACTCCCCTCCTTATAAAAATTGCGTCCCCGCAATTTTCATAATTGAAGTTGTCCATAACAATTATTTTTCTAACATAAACTGGTTAAGCTAGAAAAATAAAGGTCTAGAACACAAACGCCAAAGAAGTCTTTTAATTTCATAAAAGAAATTCATAAATTCTCAACAAAATCTAAATCTCAAGTAGATAATCAGAAAACAACAAAACTGAATAAAAGCAATTATCAGCAATATTCAATATCGATTAGATAATTAGAATACAGAAATCACAAAGCAGCAATATCTAATTATCGATACGATAATTGGAAAACAGCAAAATCTAATTATCAACAAAGATAATTAGAAAACACAAATCGCAAATCGCAAAACTGCAATTATCTAGTTATCAACCAGATAATTTAAAAAAAATAATTATCTAATCACCAAAAACGATAATCCGAATTTTAAAATCAACAAATATTCGATTATCAAAAACGATAATCAAAATCAACAAATATCCGATTATCAAAAACGATAATCAGAAGCAACAAATATTCGATTATCAAAAACGATAATCAAAATCAACAAATATCCGATTATCAAAAACGATAATCAGAAGCAACAAATATTCAATTATCAAAAACGATAATCAAAATCAACGAATATCCGATTACCAAAAATGATAATCAAAATCAACAAATATCTGATTATCAAAAACGATAATCAGAAGCAACAAATATTCGATTATCAAAAACGATAATCAAAATCAACAAATATCCGATTATCAAAAATGATAATCAGAAGCAACAAATATTCGATTATCAAAAACGATAATCAAAATCAATAATATTCGAATATCAAAAATGATAATCAGAAGCAACAAATATTCGATTATCAAAAACGATAATCAAAATCAACAAATATCCGATTATCAAAAATGATAATCAAAATCAACAAATATCCGATTATCAAAAAAGATAATCAGAAGCAATAAATATTCGATTATCAAAAACGATAATCAAAATCAAAAAATATCCGATTATCAAAAACGATAATCAGAAGCAACAAATATTCGATTATCAAAAACGATAATCAAAATCAACAAATATCCGATTATCAAAAATGATAATCAGAAGCAACAAATATTCGATTATCAAAAACGATAATCAGAATCAACAAATATCCGATTATCAAAAACGATAATCAAAAGCAACAAATATTCGATTATCAAAAACGATAATCAAAATCAACAAATATCCGATTATCAAAAACGATAATCAAAAGCAACAAATATTCGATTATCAAAAACGATTATCAAAATCAACAAATATCCGATTATCAAAAACGATAATCAGAAGCAACAAATATTCGATTATCAAAAACGATAATCAAAATCAACAAATATCCGATTATCAAAAACGATAATCAGAACTCATATCAATAAATATCTAATCATCACAAGCGATAATCAGAAACAACAAATATCCGATTATCAGAAACGATAATCAAAACTCATATCAAAAAATATCCAATTACCACAAGCGATAATCAGAAACAACAAATATCCGATTATCAAAAACGATAATCAGAACTCATATCAACAAATATCCAATTACCTGCAGATAATTGGAAACAACAAATATCTAAAAATCAATTAAGATGATCTAGAAAATCAATATAAAAGGTGGATCGATCCAAACAAATGGCGAGTTTTAGCTACGCCGCACGTGCATCTCATATGGCCGAAGCCTACCAAGTACCGTCATCATAATTTTGGCGCCCATCATATGACCCGAAGGTCCAACATATGACCCGAAGGTCTGGTACTGGTATTTGACCCGAAGGTCCTCATATGACCCGAAGGTCCATCATAGTGGCTCGAAAGCACACGAAAATCATCAAATATTTCGATTAACGAGTCTGGAATTAACCAAAATAGCAAACACACATGTCCCATAACCACGAGTTTTACTAAATCGTTTAATTCTCTTCATCGTTTCCTTGAAAGTGTAAAATCATCAAACAACAAATATTTCAATTAACGAGTCCGGAATTAACCAAAATAGCAAACGCACATGTCGCATAACCACGTGTTTTACTAAATTGTTTAAATCTCTTCATCGTTTCCTTGAAAGTGTAAAATTGTGTATTCCAAAAATAACATTTCACATTCTCAAACGGACAAGTCCGGAATTAAGCGAATCAGTAAAAGAAAGGGGGTCATAATCCTCGATTTTCCTGAAACATTTAAATCGCTTCCTCATTCCTTTGAAATTGCAAACTGAAAAACTTCTAAAAAAAATTTCGTTTATTTTATAAAAGTAATAATTTACATTCTCAAACGAACAAGTCCGAAATTAAGCGAATCAGTAAAAGAAAGGGTTCATAGTCCTCGATTTTGCTGAATCGTTTAAATCGCTTCCTCATTCTTTTGAAAGCGCAAACTATAAAAATTTTGAAAAACAATTTTATTTTTAAAATTATTTGTAAATCCGTGATAAAAACAGCAACATTAGTGACCATTTCGACAAAGAAATTTCACTTCTCAAAGCACCGTAGAAACGGATCTCAAAATCAGCATTGCAGGATAACCGCTTGAAAATCAACTTTAAAATATGACGGTCACTGAAGTCAAAGCGAAAGTGATTTTTAAACGTCAAAATCTCCTTAAAATAATTTGCATCAAAATATAACACCAGTGAATTTTCATTCATTAAAAATGTCAACAAAACACCGTGCTTCAAAGATTTAGCATTGGTGTAAAAATACCGTCATAAAAATAACGGCAACAAAATACGTTTAGAACCAAACACCGGTTCAACGTAAAAATAATGCAGTAACGTGCAACATAAATTTGCACGTATACCGCAAAATGAATAGAGAAATCATTCGAATATATCTTCAATGAAAATAATTCAAAACAGCAAAAATCTCAACAAATTCACATAACTACAATCGCTTCGGATCCTCAATCGGATTCGAAATTTTCAAAGAAAACAAATTAAACACAGCTATGTCAGCAACAAATGAAATTTATTTCAATTTCATATTTTGATTTTTAAATCAAAAAGGATATCAGCTGTACTCAGCGAAGACAGTCTCACTGTTTCCGCTGCGCATTCTGATAAACAGAACACAAATCAATCAATCATCAAAACACAACTTCACTTTTATTTTTAAATAAGGAAATTTAAAAATTTCTCCTAATTTCAAAACTTTAGTTTTGACTCAAAGCACAAATAAAACATCGACTAATAGTTGTAACACATGTTCCTTCTAAGTTATGTTTTATATTATATCCATAAACCCCAAGCTCTGATACCAACTGTAACGCCCCACCTCTATGCTCACAATAACAAAGAGTATTAAAAGAAATACTTTCCGTTATTACGAAGAATAAGGCTGGATAGGAGCGGCCATCCGTAGTTAGGCCTTACACTAGAATTGGTTATCTCGATAGGAGTGGTATATATTTTTATTTTTCATCTCTTATTTATTTACTCCCATCAACATATCCAATTCCAGTATAAAACGAACTACGATGGTTCATAATAGTTTAGGACAATAGATATAATAATAACACATATAATATAAATGTGGAACACAGATAAAACCAAAATGTTTCATATATATAATAACTGATGTCAGTTACAATACATGTGATACAATACATATGATACAACTACAACTGTCGACTCAGGAAGTTATATACACAAGTATATTATCGTGAATAATATACATGAATATACAACATCTTATACCGTGACAACATCTACTACAAATGATATAAAGAAACTTCGTAGCTCTAGCAGCAACCCAAAACAAGATATCTACAACCTGTAATAAATCGGTCTGACTCGAGTATTACATTCAAAAGAAAATAATACACGGGTCAGTCTAATTCAAACTCAGTTATTAATGCGCAGAATCAATAATAATTAAATAATCAAATGGACGACAGTCTCAATAAATTTACCTATCCGATTCTTAAATAAAGAAATCGGATAACGATAAATATAACGCATAACAGTGTTAAACAACAAATCAGCATAATCAATCATCAACAAAGATAAATGAAAAGAATTTCAATGAAGATAATTTAGAAAAACATCAGAATTGCCTAATCGGCAATTAACAACAAAATATAATTACTAAATAAATAATTAGAAACTCATAATCCAATTATCAAATAGATAATTAGACAACAACAAAATGTTTAAATTAAACCAAATCAAAACACCATTCAAACCATTGAAATATCCATTTAAAATGCCAATTCGGGTAGGGCTGCAGTACATGCACGTGTGTACCGCCACGCCACTACAACATGCATTACACAAAAGATCAACGCATCAAAAGCAAAAGAAATACCAATAAAATCAATACCGTGTGGCTGCAGTTCACGCTTGCGTGCACTGCCTTGCCACTACAGTGATGATGTACACAATGAAAATTCACAAACGAACACAAGGTCAAACCCAAGCGTTTAAGCTGGATTCAACTCAAGTGTAGTCAGAAAACAATCCATTTGCATCAATGCAATGCAAAACAACAAGGGCAACTGCAACCAAAAACTGCAGTCACCACAAGGTCACAAGTGTACAACCATTCCAGTCAGGTAGCACAAAGAATGGCCAGAAACAAATATGAAGACCACAAGTGTACAACCATTCCAGTCAGGTAGCACAAAGTATCTGAACTTATATGTAGTTAAATAGTGCAGTGATGAAAATGCAACGATCTGCAGCAGTTCAAGTTCCAAAATGTCAAGTGAAGGTGACATCAGTGGTACAGTGGACCACCCTAAAACCAAACCAACATGCATATACAACTGTAACTAGACAGTACACATAGGAATGCAAAATCAAATAGATCAAATGACAATGCAACTCATTTCTCAATGCAATAGAATAACTGGAGTACAAATGAAGGTGCGAAATAAATTGCATCAGAGAAATGACATGAACATTGCGTGCTACAGGATAGCTCGAGTGCAAATGGAGATGCAAAGAAAACTGCATTAGAGAATGATATGAACAATGCATGCTACATGTTACAAATTATCAATGTGCAGTCGTTCAATTACGTGCAGCACAAAGAGCAGAGCAGCAAAGATCAGGCAACATGATAACATCAAGTGATGCAACATCACATAATCAACGTAATCCAATTCAATTAACAGTGGACAATGTAAACAGTGCAACTCGACTAACTGGTTTAGGTAGACAGTGAACCATGCACAGCAAGTATGCAGGCCGAACCCACATCAACAACAAGTGAAACACAATGCACAAAGCAAAAATGAAACATAGTAAACTGCAGTAGCTCGAAACATCAATCCAATTGTCAAATCCAATGCTATCAGGAGTCAAGGACGAAGATAGCATAAATTCATGGAATCAAATAAACCAAGTGACCGAAGTCAACAGTTCATATCAAAGAAACAGATCAAAACAGGTGCACAAATGTACACAAAATCAACATGGCGCATGAATGAATCAACAGCAAAGCGAAATATCAGACAAAGAAATGCTGAAGTCACAAACAACCAGAGATTTCTCAAGTCAAAGACCTGAGTGCAGTGTGCAAAGATAGATTATCAGGAGATATACAAACATGTGCAAATACAATAAGACAACACATAACTCGAACAATGGTCAACAACATATGCATACACACATACGAATATATGTATGCATATATATATATATATATACACACACACACACACACACACACACACACACACACACACACACAGATAAGTCACCCAAACAAGTTCGAACTACATCAAGAGCCGAAGCCACAGTTAAAATGTCGAAGACATTATCAAATCCGAGCAGAAGTAAATTTACAATTTCATGTCAATGCCAGAAATTCACGAAATCAAAGATTGTCAAAAATCCCAAAATGGCCGAAGTCAACAATTGACAGAGAATCATCTAAGTCAGAATTTAAAACCCAACCTTCAACACAAAATCAAATGCAAGCAGCACTGAGTTCGAATTTAAGATGTGAGTGTAAATTACTCACCTCGATCTGAAGCAAACACGAACATAACAAGCAGCCGAGCGGAGTTCTACGAGACGAATAATCGACAAAGCAACTGAAAGCGGCTTCTTTGAAAATCAAAAGTCCTAATTTTTTCACAGCGGAATGAACGAGAACGAGAACGAGTAAGCCGCCATTTCTTGTTTTCTTTCGTATGTTTTTTTTTCAATTTAGGGTTACGGATGAAAAGGGAAAAGGGGGGAAACGGGTAATACACGAGATAACACGGCACGAAAACCCATGGGCCAATATTCAATATTTAAAGCCCAACAACACTTAACCCTTTTTTTAGATGAGTTACAAAAGAATTTTCACTCGATTGAAAACTTCAATTAGCGGTTTGCTAGCTCAATAATCATTTTATGATGATTATAAATTAACAGCAAAACCCCGGGTTGTTACATAAGAAGATAGATTTTAAATAGTTTATATTAAAATAATTTATTTGAAAATAGTTTCAAGGTTAAACCTATTCAATTTCAAATCTTATAATTCAAATCCATTTCAATTTAAATCGATTCAATCCCAATTTCAATTTGAATTAACTTCGATTCCAATTTTATTTCAAATCGATTTCTATTTCAATTTCAAATTAATTCAACGTCGATTTCAATTCCAATCAATTTCAATTCAATTCCAATTTGAATTAGTTTTAATTCAATTCTCAATTTTAAAACGTTTCAATTAATATAAATTTGAGTTCGATTTTAGAATATCGATTTAAATCAAATTCAACTTCAACATTCAATTTAAGGTTCAAATCTTCAAAAAAAAATCAACTTCGAGCCCAAAATTGGAAATATCCATTTAAATGCTTTTACTTAGTAATGTTTCAAAGTTCGAATAAAGTCCAATCTTTTAAAACAAATCAATTTTCAAAATTCAAATCATATTCGATTATAAATTCAAAATCTCAACTTGGATTATTTAAGCAATTACTGTTACCAAATTAAATTTCAACATTTCGAGCTCAAGTTCGAAAATAATCCGATTTCCATAAATTCGATTTTTATTTCTTTAGATCAAAATCATTGAAATAATTTCAAATGAAAATTTTTAAAATCATTTAAGTTAACCAATCTGGTGTCCGTATATAATTTTATATTCTATGGCCAAGTGATCAGTTATTTCAGTTTAATTTTATGGTTGGATATCTATCATTTCAATTCAAAATAAATGTCATAGGTATATGTCATTTCAACCTATTTCTTCATTTATTAGAAATAATTCTAATGATAGTTTTATATACTGTCAAATAATTTACAGGGTGATAACATGATGCATAAAAATAAGTAATCATTCAATCATCCAAATATCAACCACTTTGCATCCATCACAATCAATCATCCAAACAATCAAAATAGCACAACAATTAATTGGATATCAATAATCGAAAGTTTACTTGTAATTTAATTCCAATTCAATTTAACCATCAATTCAAATTTTTATCAGTTAATTCAAATGTCAAATTAAATGTCAATTTAATTTATAAACAACAATCAACAAATTCAAATCACTTCATAATTTCAAATTTGACTGACATAAAAGTAATCTAGTACTTCGTGGGCATTATAAAACACTCACCGTTTTTATTTGAAACTAAAAAAAAATTAGCTTCAAATAAATTCCAATTTGGCTCCATAACGTAGGCGATGTCGATACAAATCAACCATAATTAGTTTCGCCCGAATCGGACCTCGTACGTAAAAGATACGATTTTATTAATATAACGATAAATAGAACTAAAATAACTAAACTAAATAAAAAACAAACTTAACTTCACCTTCTCCATCTTTGAACGCACACAGTATCTCCATCCTCCCAGGACAAACCGCCATTGCTGCTTTGTTTTATAACAGACCGATGAATCGCCCACGCCTATGTTGTCGGACCGCGATTGCCACCACCGCATGTACACGCGCCATGTGCCTTGACCACCGCTTCCTCCATCTCCCAGTAGCGATTCATCTTTTATTATTATTATTATTATTATTATTATTATTATTATTTTGAACTGAACGGTCGAACGAACATCGCAAAGCCCCACCGCCGCGCCCAGCCTCCACCATCACGCCCGTCGCCTCAGCGACTCGCCACCACCAACGCTCCCTCGAAGTTCAAGAACCCAGAGTCGCAAATGAGAATTGCACCCATCACGTACCACACGCCCTCCATCGCCACAGCTGGCCCTTCGCTACTCGCCATTGTTCGAGTGTTTTGTTTTATTTTTATTTTTTTCATTTTTTTCTTTTCGTTCTTTTCGGCCGAGTGATTTAAAAAGGAAGAAGGAGAAAGGGGATGGGTATGGGCAGCCATATAGGTCGGCGTGGAGTACAAAATGCAGGGGAGAGAAATATATATATAATATCAGAAAATATCTAAACAAATGCCCATGAAAAATTCCAAACTCCAAATGAAGCGTGTCGCTTTGCGTTTTTAATGTTTTACCCTCATTCCGAACGCAATGGAACTAGTCTCGATGTCCAATTAGATCGTATTCAGAAGATAGCTTTTAAAATCAATTTATTTTAATTAAATTCCGAAATTAAATTCTATGCGTTTCAAGCTCTCACGGTCAAACGACAAGTCCGATCGTCGCTAGGAAACTTGAAATTCTACAATAATTCACTATTACGATCTAATGGAACTTGTTTCGTCGAAATCCGAGATAGTGGCCAAAATGGTTATTTTTACTTGTTAATTAAAGTGAGTAGTTTACAAAATTAATTTAATCACCTTTAAATTCAATTTTAAATGTTAGCAATCTTCATTCATACTTAAATAAAATTTAAATTAATTTTTGATACCATTTTCATTCACATTAATTCAAGATTCAATTATTTAAATAATTCCAATATTAAATTTATACAATCTAATTATTCAATAAATCGATATTAATAAATCATTAAATTTCAAATAAATTTTAGTTATCAACAATTATTTTAATTTCATCTAAATAATTCAGTATTTATTCTTCAACTCCAGTTATTGATTATAAACATGGTCAATACATAGAATTTCATTTCAGTACCTGTTATTGCCAAAATCTTAAAATTTGGTTATTTCAAAATTTCATTCAAATTCATTTTCCATAACTTACATAAATAAAACATTAAATTTTATTTCCAACCATTTTTATTCAATAATCATATTAAATTTATTAATTTAAAATGATTAAAAATACGGGTTGTTACATTCTCTCCCACTTAAAACTTTTCGTCCTAAAAAAAGGACGGAATTTAATACTTGATATATTTTATTTAAAATGATTAACTTATAAAACATTAAAATCTTATTTACAAAACCATTACTACTCTCTCTCGCCACACCACTTCAATATCGGTTTTATGGAAATTACAACTTTTATATAAAACAAGTTATAAAATTTTCAAAGCCTCAAAAATTTTCTAACAGCCGGATTTATGGAAAATTTCAACAGAGTCTCCTTTGCGAGGCTCGATCCGAATTTTTTTACAATACAATATATATAACCCAAATATATATATATATATATATATATATATATATATATATATATATATCAAATATACATCTTATCTCAATGATGAGGCATTCCGTAGGGAAAAATATTAAAGTGCGGTATGTAATCCGAGATACATACCTTATTATTATTAATACGAGTGAGTTTGCTCATATTAAGCAAGCAAAAGCAAATATAAATCCGCGTATATGTCCAAACGATCTTCGTATGTACCTATCTCAACTAAATTTGATATTAGTCACTTACAAAAGAATATAGAAACATGTACGAGTTTAATATAACCATATAACGTGAACTTTGAATCCAAATCACAAATACAAGCATGAATATATAACCATAACAATCATATGCAATCAAAACAGTTAAAACATTGATTTACAACAAAAGAAACCATTCAATCATCAATAT
This sequence comes from Allium cepa, assembly GCA_030765085.1. NCBI lineage: Eukaryota > Viridiplantae > Streptophyta > Magnoliopsida > Asparagales > Amaryllidaceae > Allium > Allium cepa. The sequence goes on along the minus strand of CM060941.1, from coordinate 1,041,820,251 downwards.
TCATCCAACTAATTCAGTTAATTCATAACCATGTTATTTTACATTATCCAATGTCAATATTTAATTATATACTTCATTTCTTATTAACATTTAATTTTTATTAACATTTAATTGGTTTACTCCCAATTTATTCACATCTATTTATTCACATTCAATTTATTCAATTCAATTTGTTAAATTCAAACCATTTCACTTTTTGTTTAACATATTTCATATAAATTCATTTATGGACCATTTATAAAATTATCCCATCTAACTTTGTTTATGTTAAATATTATTTTATTACCGCTTAGTATAATCTATTTAATACTAATATCATTTATAAATCATTTCATAAACCATTGAGTTTATTATTATAAAATGCAGCTCATGTTTATTTATTTTTCTTCATAACTTATGTTCAATATTAATTCTTTGATTCACTTCATTAGTTTATTTCATTATTCATATCATTAACTTAAGTAAATTTTATTTTATAACTCAAATTCATATTCATAAAATTTTCTATTCTTCAATCAATTTTATTCAACTTAAGTTAACTTCATCTTATAATTCATTTTATTAACTTATTCCATATTAAATTAGTTAACTTTCAATTTTATTAAAACTCATTCTATTTGCATTTAATTTATTTACATCCAATTTAAATTTAATTTAATTACTCGTATTAATTTTAACTCATTTATTTTTATTTAATTTCTTTTACAACCAAATTTCATTTTATTTTATTATTCAAGTTGTATTCATTTTATTAATTCATTTTATAGCTTAAGTGGAATTATTCACTTTACTAATTCATCTAGTTTATTTCAAATCCAATTCAATTCATTTAATCTTTATTAAGTTAAATTTTATTTCATTTAATCCATTTTTCGGTTTATTCAACTTTATTTAAGTTATACTTTTTTTCTTTCCTTATCATTTATATTCAACAAACATAAAATTTATTTTTAGCTTAATATTTCTCAAATTTATAAGTTATACAAACTTATTCACTTAAAATTTCATTTTATTATTTTATCTAATTCATTTCGAATACAATTCATTTTTATTTAAGCTTTCTTGAGATAAACTATATTTTATTTACTTCATTTTGACTAACTTAATTTATTGAACATTTCTCAGGTTAGTTCTTTTACTTTATACCTCGGGTTCAAATTTTCCTTTTGTTTGCTTAACCAAAATGTTTAACCATTTTAAAATTTAGTTTTACTTCCTTGTTCAAATTTATAAGTTAATAAACTTATTTCTTATATATACCATTTTCAATTTTTAAGTTCAAATCTATTTTCATTTATTTATTAAATCATACTTGAAATATTTTTTACAATCAAAACTTGTTTTAACCAAAAATAAATTTCTTCCGGTAGCAATTCCCACTCAAAAACTCGAAAATGAATACTAGCAATGTTGCAGCCACCCTCAGACTTATTTTCCAGTGACTAAAGCGAGTTCAATGCTTTTATTTCTTTCACAAAATCCTTTCAAAATATATTTCTAGTTAAAACTTTTCCAAATAATATTATTATTAATTTTTGATGGCTTTGAAAACAAATTTGAAAGCAACAGGTTTTTAAATTCAAAATTTCTCAGCTATTAAATTCTTTCTATTTATAAACTAAATACTTATACAAATTTCATTACCTTATTACGAAATATTTCATTAATTAAAAACTTTGTTATTTTAAACAATTCTTATTGTAATTGACTTCAATTCAATTAATTATCGAACACTTCGTGAACTGGAGTTCACAATGTATTCGTATTTATTTTAATTCAACCAATAATCAATGATAACTAAATATTACCATCTTCTAAGAACTAACATTCATTAATAATTATTATGTATATAATATAGATTAGATAAAATTATTGCATTTACCCGATTTTAAACAATATTATGTCGACTTGCCTTGTTTAAGTGTTTAAAAACTCTTATCGATAACATGGTGTCCCACGCACCGACCAGAATTTATAAAAAACTCAACGGGTAAGTAAACACAACATAAAACATTTTATGACACTAACAAGTACACTGTGATGACCCGAAATTTTTAGGCAATTGCAATTTGAATATTTAATTGATTTTAAATATTTAAAAGTTTAATTTATAACTTGAGTTCAAATATCACCATTTATTGGGTAATTTAATTATTAAATTAAATAATTCGAAGTTGGGTAGAATGTTGAATATGGAGTTTTAAGCCTGTTAAAAATACTTTGAAGGCTTGTAAAATTTATACTGATAATACTAAAGATAGTAGAAGTGTTAAAATTGAATTTGGAAGTGCTTTGTTAAGTTTTGAAATTTTATCGTTTAAATTGATATTTAAAAATAGCCTTCTGAGGCACAGTCTCGGATTTTGATGAAACCAGTTCCATTGGGTCCGTAATATTGTATTATTATATTTCGTAGCATTTGGAGTGGTTGTGTGAGCGTACGATATATAAACGCGTTGAAATTTATATCGAATTCAATATAATAACTGCTTCAAAAAACTATCTTCTCCATACGATCGAATTAAGACTCGAAACCTTTTCCATTGCGTTCGAAATAGGGGTATAACATTATAAACGCCTGGCGGCATGCCTCGATAGGATGTCAAAGATTTTAAGCTATGTAAATCGAGACAATTTCGATTTGAATTTGAATTAATTTATATTTATATCCTGGTCAAACATCAGTTGAAATTCCTTCACATCAGTTGTCTCTTTATCCACTTCAGGCTACTGTAGCAAGTTGAGTGGATCACGTAAACATCTTTTCCTTGTTCCCCTTCCAGCTGATAACACACAAACTTCCTCTTCAATTTTCTAACGCCAGCAGTTTAAGAAAAATAAAATAAATGGCCGAGCGTGGTTCCTCATCTCAAATTCAATTTCTCCTCCTCCATCATTTTCTATGCCGAACTCCTCCTTCATATCACGTTAAAATACAAATTGAAATTGAATCACCTCTCCTTCAAAAATCGAACAGAAAAAAAAAGAAAAAGACAAGGAAAACCTTAATCAAAACCGGTCGAGCCCTTCCCACTTGAAATTGAATTGAGGGGAGCCGCGACTTGGAGTCGCGCGCGCTCACGTTCGCGCTCGCGTAGAGATAGCAACCATGCGAGGTGGCGCCGTGGAGGGAGAGTGGCGGCGAAGAGGTCAATCGAGTGCATGCGAGCTTGGATTCAAAGGGTCGAGGGTAGCTCAATTTTGAGCTTGAGGACGTCGGAGGCGCATGCGATTTGTCGCGACCTGATGGAGGTACGACGTCGGTGGTCTCGAAGTGGAAGCTTTGCGACCATGTGCAGGCGGCAGTGGGGTTTGCGAAGGAGGGAGCATGACTTCGAGCATCTCAAGTGGCTCTCGAGTCCTGGGACGAGTCAGTAAGGTTTTGTTTTACAGTTAATCTAATTTGATTCCTGAATCTGGGTTGTTGAAAAAAAAATATAATAAAAATATATATATATGTACATATTTACAGTATAAATTTTTTAGTAAGGTTTAAAAAGAAATTTCGTTTTAATCTGTATGTATATATATGTAGGTTAAGGAAAAGAAAAATTTTAACGGTAATGTAAAGTTTCTTTTTTAAGTATATATATACACAGTTTACATATTTCGAAATTTAATAATAATATATATAGATAGATATATTGGTATGCAATAAAGCAGCAAAGCTTATATAAGATTTGAAAAGAAGAAAATAATAAAAATAGGGATTTTAAAATGTTGAAAGTTATATAAAAATCAGATTTCTAACCCATATAGATTATTTTTATAGGTGTAATTACAAAGAAAATAAATATACACATTTTCATTTACCAGTTTATTTCAAATAATTTATTTAGGTGATTAATTTGTTAAATTAAATTATTTGTTTAAAACCAAATTATTAGTTTAAATTAAATAAGTAAGTAGTAATTAACTGTTCAGACAATTGAAATATTAATAAATCATATAATATTTATACAAGGTCAAAAATTGAGAAGGAAGCAAGCTGGATTTGGGAATGGTGCTAACAAAAATCAAAGGTGAGTTAACCTCACTTATCTGGCTTGTTCTTTAAATTTAAACAGTTAAATTTAAAATATTTGGTTGATTGGTTGAATTTATTAGATGTGGTATATTATATAGTATATATATATAGTATATATTGGAATGATTGATCTCCCGCATTATATAGCGGATATAGCGGATGAGACCCTATGCGCCACATAATAGCGGATGATATTTTATTAATCCCATATACTGCGATATTCCACCTCGAAGTGGAATTGGTATTTTATATTGTGCTAACATCTGTGGATGCAGGGAAACAGGTTGGAGGGATCCAACTGGATCCCTCAACATTTATTTAAATTATTTAATATTCTTTTTTGTGATTATTTGATATTCTATGATGAATTATATTGGAATATTGGATGTTATGGTTTGCTTGAATATATTTCGGCACACTGAGTTATCAAGATATATAAATTGGATTTTTGGAAAGACAATAAAAGAGTGGAGTTTTAAGTAAAATAATTATAGCAAATTTGAATAAATTAAGAATGAATTGAAAAGAAATGGAAGTGATATTAAAATACTAATGAATAATTTCGAGAATGAAAAAAAAGGATTTTGAATAAACAGAAATTAATGAATTGTAAACTTAAGTGATATCATTTAAAGGAATAAAGAATTATTTTAAAATTCAAGGTTTAAATTTATTTAAAAGGATAAAGAAGTAATTTGGGAAATCTAAAATTGGTATTTTCAGTTAAAAGTATTTTAAATCATAATTAAGGAATAAAATTTGAAGCTAATGGATTTTGGAATAAATGGAGTAAATTGAAAATCAATTTGGGAATTTATTTAAGTGTGTAAAACCAAGATTTTTTAAAGGAGAATGTGGCCATGAAATTTATAAATTGGGTTTATAAAAGCAAAGTAATATATCAGTGGATATTTGGAAAAAAATAAATTCACGATGGGAAGTTATTAAAGGAATAGGAAAATTTGTTTAAAAATAAATAGTGATTTATTTTTAAAGAATGTGAAGAGAAGTATATCTCCCTGGATAGCCAAGTACGTTTTCAAAGTAAATTTTTAAATATAAGATAAAAGTTTTAATGTTGTTTTAAAAATCATGTTTTAGAAAATTTATTATCGCTAAATGTTTAAATTCGAAAGTAAGTATTTTTCAAATCTATTATCGTAGTAATTATTTAAAGGTGACTTAGTATTTTGTTTTAACGGAGAAAATCTAGTTTTATATTTTATAAAGTAACCTTATTTTAAACATTTCTAAAGTATTATTTTTAATAAAGTATTAAAGTAGTTTTTTCTAAATTTAAATGTTAAAGCATATTTTACAATAAAGTGTTTTTAAATTATTTTAAAAATCTAAAGTTTTGTGCTTGGTGATTTCAGTGGAAATAGAAATTTGTACGTTTTCGTGGAAAACGAGTTTGGATTCGAAGATGGAGCAGTGAAGTGCAAGGGCTAGTCGCTACTAATCCTAAGGATTAATCCAAAATGGATGTCGTAGGAATAGTGCCTGCGGTTCCGTTCGAACCCGGGACAGACTTGTATGGATGAATGTTTTCAGAACATCGTCAGGTGGACGATGAGCATTCTAAGTGAAAGTTCCAAAAGGTAACGCTTAACCTCAAGCCTCATCAAGCGGGAATGACTGAAAATCAGGGGTTATGCAGCAAGGCTAGGTAGGTAGCAACCACTTCAGCGTAAGGTCATCCCTGTCAAGATGTCCCTTTTTATTTCGGCTTAGTGGTGCGGTTGCTGATTACAACCGTGGGGTGATCTTACTCGGGATTATCCAGTAAGGGATAGTCCCGGTCTTGTGTTGCAGGGGGTCGGGAGTGATCCTCGGTACAGTGATCCAGGCCACGTACCGTGACAGGTGGTACCCCGGTGCCTAGTCATTAGTTGGAAATCAATTTTCCCTACGCGCCTTTTACGAGTTATGTCTGTATTATCCACTTTGTGGCTAGTAGTTGGAATTTAATAATGTAACAATTTCAGCTATTTTAATAAATATTTGTATATAGATCCTATTATAATATCAGAGGATTTTAGTAAAAAAATGTTTTAGCTATCGTAAGGAAAAAACCCGGCATGTTTATTTGTGGCATGGTATTACGAGATGCTTTTGTTTACAAAAGAATTTTGAAACTTTAACAATCAATTTGAGTGTGGTTTTCTCACGCTGGTATTCCAGACTAACTCGGGTGTTATTTAACTATAATGCTCGGGTCAGACCGAGTATTATAGGATACATGATATGATGCTGCGGAGCTCAGGAGACGAGCTGGATGGCGATACGTATTTCCGTACTTGATTATTGTTCCGCTGTGTATCCAGTTGTATGTTATAAATGTTGAACTCTGATGATGTACTCTGATGATGTATGTATAAACAATATAGTATTTGTTTTTGGTGTAAAGATCTGTGATTATCTATTATATTTTATTCCGCTGCGATGGTTAGATTCTGATGTTGTTTCCTATCTTCTTCTTCTACCTCTTCTTCTTTAACCCCAAATGGTTCGCATTTCCGTTCATCTTGAGTTGATTGATGGAGAATAGTGTTGACTCAAGGGGTATGGATTTGCGGGTCGTTACAGTTGGTATCAGAGCTTAGGTTGGTGATAACCTTGGCTCTGGTGGGAATTACTCATTAAATAGAGTCCGTAGTACTCTAGAATGAGTTTGAGTGTATTAATAGATATTAGCGCCTATTTGTTAGTGAATATAAAATTATTTTTATATTGTGTTGATTTATCGGTTGAGTGTTTATGGATTCCGGTCGATATGTGGGACGACATGTTATCGATAGGAGTTTCTAAACTCTTAAACAAGATAAATCGATACAATATTGTTTTAAATAGGGTAAATGAAATAATTTTTACCCAAATTATTTTCATATATAAAGGGAATAATTTTTCATGAATTATTATAGTTATATATGGATGCTTGGTTGTTAGGGATGATAATATTAAATTATTATCATTAATGTGTAAAATTTGATAAGAAATTGAGATAATAACCAAAGATTAAGGAATAAATTAATAAATAAATAGGATTTGTAAATGTGATTTATAATTTTGATAAGGAATTGAAATCATTAAAAAAAACTAGAAACAAATTCATATACAAATTAAATTTTAAATATAAACTATAAAAGTGAATTATAGTATGATTAAAAATTAAAATAAGATAAGATTTCAAAGTAATGTTTGAATATAAATTTAAAGGATTTGGAATTTGGAAATTTATATTCCTTTGAATTTGAAAATGATTCTCAAAAAGTAGGGAAAAATAATATATATTTGAGAAATATTTTTGAATCGGATTTGAAATCTACAGAGATTTGGAATTTAAAAATATTTGAAGGGATTTTAAAGTGATAAAGCATTGAACTCTTTTCGGTCGCTGGAAAATAATTCCGATGATGATTGCGACATCATCGGTGTTCATTTTCGAGTTTCCAAGAGGGGCATTGCTACCTGGATGTTTTGGATTAATGTTTGTTTGTGAAATTTGGTTTGATTTTTTTTGAAAATGCAAAGGAATAGGTTGGTTTAGATATATATGTTTTCAAAATTGAATGTGGAACCTTTTTAGTAATGAGTTTGAACGTGTAAGCAATAGGGAATTGAAACTGAATGTTGAACTTAAGTTTGAATGGGAATTTTTTTTGGTTAAGTTGGACTAAATAAAACAAAGTTTTGAGACTAAAATTAGTAAGTAACTGATTGATTTATATGGTATGCAAATGAAATGAAATTGAATATTGGATAATATTTGTTTTAAAATTGTGTAAAATAAAGTGCAGAATTAGTTCAAATGGACTAAAAATAATTAATGTTTGGAAATTAAATTTATTGGTTGAAAATGAATTTGTGAGTGAATATTAATAAGTGAGTAGCTTATAAAAATTTAAAAAGGAAATAAATAAGCCGAAATAAAGTATTGGTATTCTGGAAATGAAATAAATAAAAAAAAATGCAAACTTGGAATATAAAGTAAGATTTAACTCAAGGAAATTAAATAAATGATTTTGAAGTTAAATGAAAAAAAATCAACTATGGGATTATAAATTAAATGGACTTATTATTGATAAAATTCAATAATGGAAAAAAGAATAAACTAATCGAATAAATTAGTAAAATGGTTGGGATTTGATCAAAGGAAAATCAAATTAAAGATTTAAATGGAAGTTGGTTGAATAAAACAAACTTAAGTTATTAGGTGGAATAGTTTGAAGAAAATAAATAACTTAAGTAAATGGTGAGATGGTTATTTATTATATTGGTTGTCGAGTTAATAAAATGGTTTGGAATCAAACATTTGGATATGAAAGAAAATGCAACGAAAGGATTGTGAATAAAATTAAAATGGAACGGAATCAAGTGTAAATTGAGTTGGAATCAATTTAAAGTGGTTATAAAGCTTAAGTAATTATTTATTCACATTAATATTGTTGAATTGCATAAGAAAATGAGTCGTTCGATGTAAACGAGATTAGATAAAATCTATGGGTTATTAGGAGTGAAATAGGATGATTTTGAAATCAACTAGAATGAATTAAATATAAGCGTGTAAGTTGTAAATCACTTAAACGGAATGAAATGGTTTGAGAATTGGTTGTAAGCAATTGTAATAACCGTCGGAATCTTATATGTGCTTATGGAAGTTATATAACGTGCATTATATGTGAAATTTATGCGTTAGCTATTGAAAGTAAGTGAAATGTTAATAAATTGCATATATTTAGTACTTAAATGTTTGAATTGAGTAAGTACTGGTACCTGAAGGCCGTTTGGCAGGATTTTGGTTGCGCTAATTGCTAAATAATAAGCCGCTTGCTTAAAAAGCGCTAAATAAAGGTACGCCAACGCAATAAAATTAGGAAATATGAACTGTTTTTGTTTTTCCGACCGGGTGGGTCGATGTATATATATTTATATTTTTTTTCAAATTACAAAAGTTCCTCCGTACAAAGGAGACTCTGCCAAAAAAATTCGAAAATTTTGGGAGCTAGAAATTTTGTTGAAAATTTTGGGAAAATTTTAGTTAGCGACAAAACGATTTCAGATTGGAAATTGAAATAAATTAGGGAATAAAACTATTTTAAAATAATGATATGAATCAGTATAAATGGAAGATAAAATTCAATATTATGAATTGAAGATAAATTGAATTCATATGAAAATGGGAGAACCAATTTGAATAAAAGTAGATATAAACTGAAGTGGCGAAGTGAAAATAAATATAGGAAGCGTATAAAATACTTATATTGAACTAAGAAGAAATGGTGAAATTCTTAAGCAATATGGGTGTCGGGAAAATATATTGAATAAGCATTTGAGTGAAGGTTTAATAAACATATATGTACATCATACGGCATGAATGAATATATATTGACATTTTGTAAGGAAGTCAATAAAATGTTTTGAATGTTGTGATTGGATATTATTGCTAAGTAGGATATGCAGATATTATAAAGGGAAAGAAGAGTTGGTTTTGATTTCAGATGATAAATTTGAATTGGTCGACAGAAAGGTATGTGTTTAAATTTCTATATGAAATTTGATTGGGTTTTTGATCTAGCCACTTGGCTTTTGTTTTCTTTTGAATTTGGGAGCTCGTAGAGGCATTTTGTAGTTGTACCGAGCTAGCCGCGCAAAGGAGACGCTGCGAAATTTTTCGGAAATTTAGAGAGTTAGAAATTTTTTGACAAAATTTTGATAATTCAAAATTTGGTTTTAAATTGAAACTTGAATGATTGAGCAAATAGTATTGGTTGCAAACTATGAGGGAGTTTAGGAAATTAATAAGAGTGTAGTGTCTTTTAAATGACAAGGTTGTTTGGTTTGATGTTAAACAGTTTGGTTTTGGAAAATAGTAATGGGTATTGGATCATTCTTCCTAACAAGTAATTTCGGGGATGAAATTCTTTTAAGGAGGGAGGAATGTGATGAACCGAAATTTTTAGGAAATTTCAATTTGAATATTTAATTGATTTTAAATATTTAAAACTTTAATTTTTAACTTGAGTCAAATATCACCATTTATTGGGTAATTTAATTATTAAATTAAATAATTTGAAGTTGGGTAGAATGTTGAATATGGAGTTTTAAGCCTGTTAAAAATACTTTGAAGGCTTGTAAAATTTATACTGATAATACTAAAGATAGTAGAAGTGTTAAAATTGAATTTGGAAGTGCTTTGTTAAGTTTTGAAATTTTATCGTTTAAATTGATATTTAAAAATAGCCTTCCGAGGTCCAGTCTCGGATTTTGACGAAACCAATTCCATTGGGTCCATAATATTGTATTATTATCGGATTCCAAATTTCATAGCATTTGAAGTGGTTGTGTGAGCGTACGATATATAAACGCGTTGAAATTTATATCGAATTCAATATAATAACTGCTTCAAAAAAAGCTATCTTCTCCATACGATCGAATTAAGACTCAGAACCTTTTCCATTGCCTTCGGAATAGGGGTATAACATTATAAACGCCCGACGGCGTGCCTCGAAAGGATGTCAAAGAGTTTAAGCTACGTAAATCGAGATAATTTCGATTTGAATTTGAATTAATTTATATTTATATCCTGGTCAAACATCAGTTGAAATTCCTTCACATCAGTTGTTTCTTTATTCACTTCAGGCTACTGTAGCAAGTTGAGTGGATCACGTAAACATCTTTTCCTTGTTCCCCTTCCAGCTGATAACACGCAAACTTCCTCTTTAATTTTCTAACGCAAGCAGTTTAAGAAAAATAAAATAAATGGCCGAGCGTGGTTTCTCATCTCAAATTCGATTTCTCTTACTCCATCATTTTCTATGCCGAACTCCTCCTTCATCTCACGTTAAAACACAAATTGAAATTGAATCGCCTCACCTTTAAAAATCGAACAGAAAAAATAGAAAAAGGCAAGGAAAACCTAAATCAAAAACCAGCCGAGCCCTTTCCACTTGAAATCGAATTGATGGGAGGCACGGTCTGGAGTCGCACGCGCTCACGTTCGCGCTTGCGTAGAGGCAGTGACCACGCGAGGTGGCAGCGTGGAGGGAGAGTGGCGGCGTAGAGGTCAATCGAGTGCAGGCGAGCTTGGATTCAAAGGGTCGAGGGTAGCTCGATTTTGAGCTTGAGGACATCGGAGGCGCGTGCGATTTGTCGCGACCTGATGGAGGCACGGCGTCGGCGGTCTCGAGATGGAAGCTTTGCGACCACGTGTAAGTGGCAGTGGGGTTTACGAAGGAGGGAGCACGACTTCGAGCATCTCAAGTGGCTCTCGAGTCCTGGTACGAGTCAGTAAGGTTTTGTTTTACAGTTAATTTAATTTGATTCCTAAATCTGGGTTGTTGAAAGAAAAAAGTATATAACAAAAATAAAATATATATGTACATATTTACAGTATAAATTTTTTAGTAAGGTTTAAAAAGAAATTCTGTTTTAATCTATATGTATATATATGTAGGTTAAGGAAAAGAAAAATTTTAACGGTAATGTAAAGTTTCATTTTTAAGTATATATATATACACAGTTTACATATTTTGAAATTTAATAATAATATATATAGATAGATATATGGGTATGCAATAAAGCAGCAAAGCTTATATAATATTTGAAAAGAAGAAAATAATAAAAATAGGGATTTTAAAATGTTGAAAGTTATATAAAAATCAGATTTTTAACCCAAAAGAAAAAAAACACATTGTCATTTACCAGTTTATTTCAAACAATTTATTTAAGTGATTAATTTGTTAAATTAAATTATTTGTTTAAAACCAAATTATTAGTTTAAATTAAATAAATAAGTGGTAATTAACTGTTTGGACAATTCAAATATTAATAAATCATATAATATTTATGGAAGGTCAAAAATTGAGAATGAAGCAAGCTGGATTTGGGAATGGATGCTAACAAAAATCAAAGGTGAGTTAACCTCACTCATCTGGCTTGTTCTTTAAATTTAAACAGTTAAATTTAAAATATTTGGTTGATTGGTTGAATTTATTGGATGTGGTATATTATATAGTGTATATATATATATATAGTATATATTGGAATGATTGATTTCCCGCATTATATAGCGGATGAGACCCTATGCACCGCATAATAGCAGATGATATTTTATTAATCCCATATACCGCGATATTCCACCTCGAAGTGGAATTAGTATTTTATATTGTGCTAACATCTGTGGATGTAGGGAAACAGGTTGGAGGGATCCAACTGGATCCCTCAACATTTATTTAAATTATTTAATATTCTCTGTTGTGATTATTTGATATTCTATGATGAATTATATTGGAATATTGGATGCTATGGTTTGCTTGAATATATTTCGGTACACTGAGTTATCAAGATATATAAATTGGATTTTCGGAAAGACAATAAAAGAGTGGAGTTTTAAGTAAAACAATTATAGCGAATTTGAATAAATTAAGAACGAATTGAAAAGAAATGGAAGTGATATTAAAATAATAATGAATAATTTCAGGAATGAAAAAAAAGGATTTTGAATAAACAGAAATTAATGAATTGTAAACTTAAGTGATATCATTTAAAGGAATAAAAAATTATTTTAAAATTCAAGGTTTAAATTTATTTAAAAGGATAAAGAAGTAATTTAGGAAATCTAAAATTGGTATTTTCAGTTAAAAATATTTTAAATCATAATTAAGGAATAAAATCTGAAGTTAATGGATTTTGGAATAAATGGAGTAAATTGGAAATCAATTTGGGAATTGATTTAAGTGTGTAAAACCGGGATTTTTTAAAGGAGAATGTGGCCATGAAATTTATAAACTGGATTTATAAAAGCAATGTAATATATCAGTGGATATTTGGAAAAAAATAAATTCACGATGGGAAGTTATTAAAGGAATGGGAAAATTTATTTAAAAATAAATAGTGATTTATTTTTAAAGAATGTGAAGAGAAGTATATTTCCCTGGATAGCCAAGTACGTTTTCAAAGTAAATTTTTAAATATAAGATAAAAGTTTTAATGTTGTTTTAAAAAGCATGTTTTAGAAAGTTTATTATCGCTAAATGTTTAAATTCTAAAGTAAGTATTTTTCAAATCTATTATCGTAGTAATTATTTAAAGGTGACTTAGTATTTTGTTTTAAAGGAGAAAATCTAGTTTTATATTTATAAAGTAACCTTATTTTAAATATTTCTAAAGTATTATTTTTAATAAAGTATTAAAGTAGTTTTTTCTAAATTTAAATGTTAAAGCATATTTTACAATAAAGTGTTTTTAAATTATTTTAAAAATCTAAAGTTTTGTGCTTGGTGATTTCAGTGGAAATAGAAAATATTTGGGAAATTTATTCTGTAAAAGGAAGATAGTTTAAAACTGTTTCCAAAACAATTCGAAAATTGGAAATATATCTTGCGAAGATAGTTTGAGATAAAAAAATAATTTGGGAAATTATTTATTTTGTGATGGATGTTTGTGAATGTTAATTGATAGTTAAATCACCGACTATCAATATTGGACAATGCGTTGATCGTTTCGAAGAGACCGGGATCGGGATTAATTTCTCGAAAATCACTTCGATCCAGTTTGTATGTTTTCGTGGAAAACAAGTTTGGATTCGAAGATGGAGCTGTGAAGTGCAAGGGCTAGTCGCTACTAATCCTAAGGATTATTTCGAAATGGATGTAGTAGGAATAGTGCCTTCGGTTCCGTTTGAACCCGGGATGGACTTGTATGGATGAATGCTTTCAGAACATCGTCGGGTGGACGATGAGCATTCTAAGTGAAACGTTCTAAAAGGTGAGTTAGCCTCATGCCTCATCAACCGGGAATGACTGAAAATTAGGAGTTATGCAGCAAGGCTAGGTTGGTAGCACCCACTTCAAGGTGAGGTCATCCCTGTCTAGATGTCCCTTTTTATTTTGGCTTAGTGGTGCGGTTGCTGCTCACAACCGTGGGGTGATATTACTCGGGATTATCCAGTAAGGGATAGGTATGGTCTTGAGTTGCAGGGGGTTGGGAGGGATCCTCGGTACAGTGATCTAGGCCACGTACCGTGACAGGTGGTACCCCGGTGCCTAGTCATTAGTTGGAAATCCATTTTTCTTATGCGCCTTTTACGAGTTTTGTTTGTATTACCCACTTTGTGGATAGTAGCTGGAATTTAATAATGTAACAATTTCAGCTATTTTAATAAGTATTTATATATAGACCCTATTATAATATCAGAGGATTTTAGTAAAAAAATGTTTTAGCTATCGTAAGGTAAAAACCCGGCATGTTTATTTGTGGCGTGGTCTTATGAGATGATTTTGTTTTTAAAAGAATTTTGAAACTTTAATAATCAATTTGAGTGTGGTTTTCTCACGCTGGTATTCCAGACTGACTCGGGTGTTATTTAACTATAACGCTTGGGTCAGACCGAGTATTATAGGATACAGGATATGATGTTGTGGAGCTCAGGAGACGAGCTGGATGGCGATACGTATTTCCGTACTTGATTATTGTTCCGCTGTGTATCCAGTTGTATGTTATAAATGTTGAACTCTGATGATGTACTCTGATGATGTATGTATAAACAGATATAATATTTGTTTTTGGTGTAAAGATCTGTGATTGTCTATTATATTTTATTCCGCCGCGATGGTTAGATTCCGATGTTGTTTCCTATCTTCTTCTTCTACCTCTTCTTCTTTAACCCTAAATGGTTCGCATTTCCGTTCATCTTGATTTGATTGATGGAGAATAGTGTTGACTCAAGGGGTACGGATTTGCGGGTCGTTACATACACCCTCACATATATATAAACTCAAACAACTTATTCAAGGGTATTACTACCTTATCTCTAATGAGTCAAACCCCATAAAGCTAAGGTTATCGCTAAACCAAAGCTCTGATACCAACTGTGATGATCTACATTTCAAGAGGTTTAAATCGACAATAATCCACACATGTCCAACTTAAACAATTCCGAACATCGATAATCAATGAGGTTAATTAAGAAAAATAAGAAAAGAAGAAAACAAACACAGAATCTCGCAACGGAATAACGAAATATAATAACCAAATAAACAGTTCATAAAGCTGTTTGTAGTATACATTTGATTATAAATTATACAACATTTATTAGAGTTATATATACAATAGGATAAATAAAATAATGTAGCAGACAACATGATATAGGAATAATAATAGTAATAATATACCAAAACTTCGTCCTCCAAAGAATAATCTTCAATGCACTGAAAAACTCAAGACTAATCCGAGCATAATGTAAAGACAAAACATTCGAGTCAGAACTAAAATATCCTGATGTGAGTTAAATCGATATCACATAACATGAGTGTGATAGCTTCAGATATGTTTACATGATTTCACATCTCCTTTCAATTGTATAACATGCGTACAATAACTCAAGAGATGTTACGGGATTTTCCATCTCTTAAGGATCCATCAAAATATTTATATGTAGTAGAATACACTACATATATAATGTCTAATCAGTAAAATAAATATTTTTCTTAGCGTTAGGGCTTTAAATTAATCCGGCTTAACGCATTTTTAAGCATTTTCATACAGTTTGCATATAACGCCCTAGTAGAACATCGGGGGATAGGGATGCACCATGATACGATGACACTAAACCAAAATTATAGTGGTCTCGTATAAGAATAAAAGTATGACAAGGCATATGAGGAAATGTCTAAGGTAGGATACTACAAGTTCGGGTCGTAGGGCTGTTGGTAACGTATCGTAGCCACGACCGCCCACCATGTACATCCATCCCATATTAAGTCAAAGGAAGGCTATCCCAAAATCAAGGTGCAACAATCGAAACAAACAACAAGAGTAATAATATGGATCAAGTCTAATAAAATCGAAGAATAGATGTCCGCTAGGGGTAGCTAGCCCGCTTGGCCCTGTCAAGCCGTCATGTTTTAGTCATTTCAAATTGGCACAAGTGCCGGGGTCTATACATCATCGTTCTCTTTATTCAAATACAGCAAACGACGCTAAATCCAACCACTTTGTTATGGAGTCTCCTCCGCATATACAATTGATAAGTGGTTCCAATATTGACATAGAGTATGCCAATAAGTTGCCTTGGTCTCTTTATCAACCAAATGTCGTTTTACACACCGATTGGTAATTTTACATTTTGAAACAATTCGTACCTGATATCAAAATATCATATTCGCTTCAAAATCAATTTCATTTCGAAATATCATATTTACTTCAAAATGTCATTTCCCACTTGAAAGTCATTTTCTCTTTAAAATTCAATTTGAATTACAATTTGGGTTATAACTTCATTTTAACCTAATTTGCATTTAAATCCATGATTTAAATATAAACAATTCCCAATCTGACTAGTTTGAATTTTAAAAAATAGTTTGAATGGTTTTAAAATAGTTAGAACAGTTTAATATGAAATAGTTTGAATATTGAAAATGGTTTATATCGTAAAATAGCTTGAAAAATCAAAACAATTTGAATATTTAAGAACATAGATTTTAAATAGTTTATACTAAAACAACTTATTTGAAAATAGTTTCAAGGTCAAACTGATTCAATTCCAAATCTTCCATTTCAAATCCATTTCGATTTTGATTTCAATTTAAATTGATTCAATCCCAATTTCAATTCGAATTAACTTCGATTCCAAATTTAATTCAAATCGTTTTCCGTTTTGATTTCAAATTAATTCAATGTCGATTTCAATTCCAATCAATTTCAATTCAATTCCAATTTGAATTAATTTCAATTTAAAACCATTTTGACTTATATAAATTCGCCTTCGATTTTAGAATATCGATTTAAATCATTTAAATCAAATTCAACTTCAACGTTCAATTTAAGGTTCAAATCTTCAAAAAAATTTGAATTGTGAGCCCAAAATTTGAAATATCCATTTAATTGCTTTTACTTAGTTATGTTTCAAAGTTCGAGTAGAATTCCAGTCTTTTAAAACAAATCAATTTTCGAAATTCAAGTCATATTTTGATTATGACTTCAAAATCTCAACTTCGATTATTTAAACAATTCCTGTTACCAAATTTAAATTTCAACAACTCGAGCTCAAGTTCGAAAATAATTTGATTTCCATAAATTTGATTTTTATTTCTTTAGATCAAAATCATTTAAATCATTTAATTTAACCAATCTGGTGTTCGTATATTATTTTCTATGATATGACTAAGTAATCGGTTGTTTTAATTTAATTTCAGGGATGTATACATATCATTTCAATCCGAAATAAATGTCATAGGTGTATATCATTTCAATATATTTCTTAGTTTATTCGAAATAATTCCAATAACAGTTTTATATACTATCAAGTAATTTACAGGGTGGTAACAGTATGTATAAAAATAAATAATCATTCAATCATCCAAATATCAACCAATTTGCATCCATCACAATCAATCATCCAAACAGTCAAAAGATCACAACAATTAACTGGATATCAATAATCGAGAGTTTACCAGTAATTTGATTCCAATTCAATTTAACTGTCAATTCAAATGTCTATCAGTTAATTCAGATGTCAAATTAAATGTCAATTAAATATATCAACAACAATGAATAAATTCAAATCAATTCATAATTTCAAATTTGACTAACATAAAAGTAATCTAGTACTTCGTGAACGTTATAAAAAACGCACCCTTTTTATTTGAAATTGAAAAAAATTCAGCTTCAAATAAACTCCAATTCGATTCCATATAGTAGACGACGTCGATATGAATCCACTGCAATTCGTTTTGCCCGAATCGGACCTCGTTCGCAAAAGATACGATTTTATTAATATATGTTAATTAGAACCAAAATATCTAAATTAAATTAAAAAAACCTAATTTCACCTTCTCCATCTTTGAACATGCACAGTATCTCCATCCTCCCACCGCTGCTTATTTTATATATATAATAGATCAAAGAATCGCCCAAGCTTAAGTCGCCGGACCTCGATCGCCACCACCGCGTGTACGTGAGCCACGTACCTTCACGGCCACTTCCTCCATTTCCCAATCGCGATTCATCTTTATTATTATTATTATTATTATTATTATTATTATTATTTTTCAAACTGAAAGGTTGAACGAACGTCGCACAGCTCCACCGCCGCGCCCACCCACCAGTGCACCGCCTTCGCCTCAGCGACCTGCCACCACCAGCGCATCCCTCGAAGTTCAGGAACCCAAGTCTCGAACGAGAATTGTGCCCATTGCGTACGACACGCCCTCCATCGCCACAGCTGGCCCTTCGCCGCTCGCCATTGTTCGAGTGATTTGCATTATTTTATTTTATTCATTTTTTTCTTTTCTGTAGAGTGATTTGAAAATGGAAGAGGGAAAAAGGGGATGGGCACGGGCAGACATATAGGTCGGCGTGGAGTACAAAATGTAGGGGAGAGAAATATATATATGTATATATATACACACAATATTAGAAAATATCTAACCATAACCCCACGAAAAATTCCAAACTCCAAATGACGTGTGCCACCTAGCGTTCCTATTGTTTTATCCATGTTCCGAACACAATAGAACTAATCATGAGGCCAAATTCTATCGTATCAAACGGTAGCTTTTCAAAATCAACTTATTTTAATTAAATTCTGAAATTAAATTTTATGCGTTTCAAGCTCGCGCAGCTAAGCGACAAGTCTGATTGCTATAAAACTTGAAATCCAATAATAATTCATTATTATGGATCCGATGAAACTGATTTCGTTGAAATCCGAGATACTGGTCAAAATTGCTATTTTTACTCATTAATTAGGATGAGTAATTTCCAAAATTTATTTAATCACCTTTAAATTTAATTTTAAATGTTAATGATATTCGTTCATACTTAAATAAAATTTAAATCAATTTTTTATACCATTTTCATTCACATTAATTCAAGATTCAATTATTTAAATAATTTCAATATTAAATTTAGACAATCTAATTATTCAATAAATCGATATTAATAAATCTATAAATTTCAAATAAATTTTAGCTATCAACAATTATTTTTTCATCTAAATAGTTCAATATTTATTCTTCAACTCCAGTTATTGATTATAAACACCATAATGCATAGAATTGCCAAAAATCTTTAAAATTGGTTATTTCAAAATTTCATTCGAGTTCATTTTCTATAACTTACATAATAAAACATTAAATTTTTATTTCTAACCATTTTTATTCAATAATCATATTGAATCAATTAATTTAAAATAGGTAAAAATATGAGTCGTTACACGCAGTACATTTATCACCATTTGGAGGAATAATCATCCTAGAGTAATGATATTCACCGGGTACCTCGTCCATCACTAGCCACTAGCACACCTAACCTTCTATCCATCTTTTTCCTTTCTTCACAATAAATGGAATAGTGTTCCAGATGAGTAGATTTCTCATCTTTCTCTAACTGTTGAAAAATACTAAGCTTCTTCTTTAATTCCATGGGCACGACAATATGATAAAGAAGGTGTCTCCCCACTAAGTTTACTAACATGTTGGATTCTTAGGTAAACCCCTACTCCATCACCATTTAATTATGGACATCATAGACGAACGATGCCTAACTTTGGTGAACACAATATTACATCAAATAAAAAGCTAAATAAAAAACTAAACATAACTAACAACAAACCTAATAAGTCATAAATATAAGTATCTAGGCGCCACTTTGTACTATCCTAAAATCAACCCAGTAATTCCTATAATATATACTCATAGACTCTTCACTTATTTTTTCACGTGCATCGGGCATCGAAAGTAGGTTATGTATAAAAAGTCACTATTTCATAAATTTATAAGAAAGTTCATTCAATCCTATTGATGACTGAAAAGAACTAACCTTACCTCTTTGTCAATTTTTCTTCCAAATCACCAAATATCACCTTCCTTAAAATCGCCTTCATACCTTAGTACATGTGAGTCAAGACATTTAATTCATGTTTTGAAATCATATAGTACTTGATACTTTGAAAATAATATTAACTTCACATGCGTGTGAAGTCCTATAAACTAACATATGGGTAGAGTACCGTTATGTACATTTCGACACTTAAAAAACACTTTACATATAATTCCTTAATGGTATCTCTCTAATATAGAGTCCTCATTAAATCATTTCCAAAGTGTAACTAAGAATGCAAATCAATCTTGATTAGTGCCTCGCTATACTAACTGGAAATATAACTCCTAGTCACCAAATAGCATAACCTCCACAAGCTGCATGAACTTTATATAGGAACATGGGAAAATGGATCGATGTCCTAACATTGTGAACATAATGTTTAGCACCAGCCACATTTAATCACTCATACATGATATCAAGATCACACCTTAATGGTACATACCTAAAATGTTAAAACCATGACCTAAACGGAAATGATTCCCCTCTTTGGTTGGTTTATACATAATCATAACTCAAGGGAAGCATACTCAAGTATTGCATAGCACAACAACAACCCAAGAGCATCTACCTTTAAATTATAACTAATACTTCGGTGTACCACAAACCAAAACAAACACATGTGTTGTAAGCCTAACCGATACCACTGTATAACAACACTCTCCATAAACAAGTATAGTCGTACTTTATCATCTACTGTTCCATACAACAAACTTCTAGGGGGAACTTCAGACTTAACAATGCTCTCAGGCTTCACAACATCTTATGCGAGTGTATCCCAGCCCTTAACATCAACATATTTCCATTTGATTTAATGTCTCTTTTCTATAACTCTATTGCAAAATATTTTGGCTTATGATTGTCTCGCTTTAATATAAATAAATTTTATCCAAATCTCATCTCTTAAGTTGTCTTATTATAAGATCCAAAGACTTAAACCATATTTTGGGTAAAATGACATGAATTGGCATTTGCTCGTTATTGTTACAAAAAAATCAATTTGATACCCTATCTTTCCAACTCAAGCATTGATTGAAAAAGCCACCAAATCTCTATTCTAATTTTCCTTTGCCTAAATCTTCCAACGCTTCCCAAATCCATTACGTTCAATACTAGAAGTCCTTAGCACATTTTCATATTGACTATTCTAGCTAATTCACTATAATTAATTCAAACTTTATACATTTGCAATTATTTTCCATCCCCATCCAAATTTCAAGTGAAAATATCATTAACTCTTTTTCAGTTCAGTTTTTAAATAAAAAATCATTAATTTCTAATTTCATTTTTCATAATATTAGAAAATTTCTAAAACTATAAAGTTGCCTGCTGATTTTTAATAAACTTTAAAAAATCATAATTTTTTCTTCAAATTAAATTCTACTTAAATAAACTTTAAAAATGTTTTACTATAGACATTTCCTGTCAAACCACAAACCAAATCTATTTCAATTTAATCAATTCATATGTATTCTTATGTCTGCCTATTAAACAATTTATATAATTTCAATTTCCAAAGTTAATTTCTTTTCGACAATTCTCAAAATAATTTAACTTTCGTAGCTCGATTCATTATTATTTTACCAATTCAATAGCTTAGGTTATTTTCTTAAGCACTCATACTTCATTTTTACAAAATTATTTCATATAATTTATAAACATTTTATAACATATATAAGTGTATATATCATTTTATTTATAATTAGAAAATTTATATATCATTTTTACAAGAACCTTTGTCCAAGTGGTTAATTTTTCGGCTATGGTGCAAGATGTCACAAGTTTAAAACTTGCTTTCGAACGTTTATTCGACATGAGATATGTTGTCCTAATGATTTGTTGTATATAAAGTACCAGTTCAAAAAAAAAAAATTCCAACATCTCTAAACAATACATCATGTATATACATAAAAATGTATTTTTAAAATTCAGTTGTGGCTACCAACTATTTTTATATCGAATCCTGAAATAATTTCCAAAATTTTAAATCATTTGTTAATGTGTAGTTTCAAGAGTTTATACCACAAACCCTTCAATTTTAATTCAAAAATACATACATATTAAAATAGCGAAATTCCATAGTTTTAAAATAATATTTTCTTGTATCCTTTTTTATTTTTAATTTAAATTCTATCCAAAGAGGTTTAATTCAATTGTGAAAAATAGATATGTAAAATGTATCTTTTTAATTTTACTTTTATATAAATAAGAAATTTTCACAAAAGTGTAAAGAAAATGTAATTTTTTCCTCAAAGTATGACAGAAATATTTATAAAATAAAAGGCATTCAAAAGAGCGTTTTCGTTAGTTTTTATTTTAATTTTAAAAGTTTCATTTTCAAAGCACACATTAAACTATAAGTGCATCAATGTGCTTTATATTAAAAAAATTATAAAAGTAAAAGATTTAAAATACTCATGGAAAATTACCTTTTGTTAAAATTTTCCCATGTTCAAAGTTTAAATAAGGGGTTGCTAGTTCAATACATTAAACAAACCTTCCATATTTTTACAAAATTCTCAAACATTAATATTTTTTATTTTTTTAGGAAAACCTTTCAAATTATTAAGTACTTTAATTGAAGTGGCTCATAGCTTACACAAGCTTAACTAGGTCATGCAACCTAACAAGGCTTCAAGTGCCTCCATTACCCTTTATCGACATCACGCTTATTTTCTATGGACTCATGGGTACTACTTTTCTTGTTATTCATCCTTAGTTCCATAATTTACTTTACTACATTGATATAGAGACCCTCTATTAATAGTTCTTTATGAGGTAAATAATAACAAATGCGATGAAATTACTTTTTACCTCCAATTTTTTTAATCTTAACATGTATTTAACTCATAGTTGTTTACTTCTATAAAGGATAAGCCAACAACCTACCTCTACGAGTCAAAATATATAGGGTGTAGTGTGTGTACATGTGAGCATGTAAATATACATACAAATAATAGAATATTGCAAATACGCTCTCTCATATACCATAATTAGGTAGGAACCGCCTAACCCAAGCTTTTATACCAAATATAACATCCCGCTATCAACAACATACCAACCCATGTCTATAAATGGCATTGTCATCATGGAATTGTCATCATGAATTCCATTGACGGTGAAATGTTTTGAAGTAATTTATATAACATAGATCATAGAGCTATCTGCAATATTCTACACTTTTTAAAACTCATAACAGCAGGAATATAATATAAAAGGCCATAATCCCAAATGAATAAAGGAAGATATCGTGTTCGGTTATAAAATATCCCTAGACACTAAAAATAAATAAAGAGTCTAAAAGCTGGGAAAATAACAAATAGATGGTAGATAGATAGTAGATAAATAAATACACGTCTCCGTCACACCATCACATCTCCAAGTCACCACTAATCGTCTCTATAGACCTATCATAGTATAACTAAAAAAAGAAAAAAGATAAAGGGTTCAGACGCATGTCTGTTGGGTGAAACACATCATATAAGTGTATAATACTAACAAGCTAGTATAACAACACTTATGTTCTAAAACATGCCTTAACACATGCCACATGCTACCAATAAGTCAGTTAAACATAATATAATACTACATCACATGCTAATGTCTCACTAAAATTTATTCTATGCCTAATCATTTACAGACGATTAAAGAAGTTATGATGTTACAAAGTTTATACGATTTTAATATATATATATATATATATATATATATATTTACAATTTTCTTTTTAATTTTAAACCCTACATCAATCTGAGCCGTTAGATTTTCTTGATGAAAATATATCCGTGCGCCCTTTTCTTCTCCTCTTCGTTCATTCGATTGCATGAAACCCAATTAGCCGCCAATCTTTTTTGAATTTTTGCGATCACCTCGAGCAACTATCCATTCGAAGCCCGTTGCGAATGCCACCATCGGCTACGAGCACGGCAAGCTCAGTCATGCCATTGCCTCGATAAACGCATGCAAACATCGACCATTCAAACTAAAATTGCCATCACGACGTTGCTTGAAAACTCATCATTGTTGTTGATCTCGCTTAGCTCTAAAATTCTCGTGTTGAAGGTTTCTTGAATTGGTTGATGGATTGGAAGAGATTAAGGGGAGAAGAATCGAACAATTTCGGCCTTCAAAATATAATGGTGGCTGTGAAATCCTAGCTAGGGCTTAAGTGGAAAAACAAAGTTATGAAGTCCTTTTATTGAAAGTTTGCGACACTATTCATCCCAAAAAATTTCGAACTCCAAACGAAGCGTGCCGCTTAACATTATAATATTTTACCCCTATTCCGAATGCAATGGTATATATAGAAAGCCAATTAGATCATATTTGGAAGATAGCTTTTCGAATCAACTATTTAAATTTAAAATTTGCTTAAATGGAATTCTACGCGTTTTAGCTTGCCACGGCTAAACCGTAAATCTGATTGATACGAAATTTGAAATTCTACAATAATATAACATTATGGATCCAATAAAATCGATTTCGTCAAAATCTGCGACTGTATGAAAAATGGCTATTTTTACATGTTATTTAAATATTTAAATATTCAATTTCTATAAATTAACTTTTAATTCAACTTTAAAAGTTAGGTAACATCATTCTAATTCAAATAGAATTTAGTTCAGCTTTACAAATCATTTTCATTCACGTTAAATTCAAATTCCAATTATTTGAGCAATTTCAAATATTAAATTAATTATTTATTTATCTAATTAAATCACGGTATTTGAAATATAAGTTATCCAGCTTATAAAATTAACTTGTGAATATTTAAAATAAATTAAATATATGAATTTCAAATGATTGAAATTTTGGGTCGTTACAGGACGGTCGTTGCAGCGTTGCGTTACCACCAGCCTAGCGACTCGAACAGGTAGCATACAACCTTAGGCATTGCCTCACGTGCCTTTTCACACTTTTATCCTTATACATAACCACTACGACTTTGGTTTAGTGTTGTCGTATCATAGTGCATCCCTATCAACCGACGTTCTACTGGTTATGTTATATACAAACTATACGACAATGCTTAAAAACGCATTAAGGGGGATTAATGTAAAACCTTAATGCTAGGAAAAATACTTATTTTATTGATTAGACATTACATATATAGCGTATTCTACTATATATAGATATTTTGACGGATCCTTATGAGATGGAAAATCCCGTAACATCTCTTAAGTTATTGCATGCATGTTGTACACTGGATAGGAGATGTAAAACCCTGTAAACATCTCTGACGCTATTACACTCCTTTTATATGTCATATTGATTTAACTTACATGAGAATATTTTAGTTCTAACTCGAATGTATTATTTTACTTTATGCTCGGGTCAGCTCTGAGTTTTTAGTGTATTGAAGACCATATTATTCTGGAGGGCGAAGATGAAGATTTGGTATATTATATTACTAGTATTATTCCACCGCATTGTTTGTTCCACTACATTATTCTATTGTTCTGTTGTATATATAACTCTGATACATTTTGTAAAATTTTAATCAAATGTATAATATAAACAGCTTTATGAACTGTTTATTTAGTTATTAGTCATTCCGCTATGAGATTCTAATCTTGTTTTCTTCTTTTCTTCTTTTTCTTAATCAACCTCATCGATTATCTATGTTTTAGATCGTTTTGGGTTGGACATGTATAGTTTATTATCGATTTAAAGCTTTCGAAATGCAGGTCGTCACATGGTATGCCAGAGGGACAGTAGGACACTCATGCGCACATGTACTTCACAGCACTATTTTCACTTGTCGTTTGTCCATATTCACCGAGTCTAACTAGTTTCTATTTCCTTTGCAGGATCCGTGGAGATAAACAAGTACTTACCAACCTGTAGAGAAGAAAGCCGACCAAGCTCAGAGGCCACGTTCGAGTTCGTATTATCAAGGAAGTAGTCGAGATTATGAGTTAGGCCATCGCTCTAGTCGCGATAGAGATGATCGGGATAGAAGTAATTACGACAAAGATTGCTCATCACATGACTCTACTTCCAAACATCACCCTAGATTTAGATCATCTCCTTCTAGAGGTCCAGACAAGGCTCCTGATTATCGCGATGACATCCCATCAGGTGATGCTTCTCGAGTTCCACCTCCAAATTCTATTGCTGCGCAACATATGGTGCCATCTAACTCTATTCGGTCCTCCAACCACAGGCGCTATAAGAATGACCTTAAAACCTCACATCACAGGCCTAGCAAGGAGACTGTTGAATCTCTAGTCATCATAGTAGAGCAATAACTTACGGCCGAAGCTCGTATGGTCTGAAGGAGAAATTTCCAAAGGTTTGCTTTGATGGGCTCATTTTTGTGCCCAATTTAAAAATTGTTCAAGTTGACATCTAACAAAGGACTATTGTTTGCATGGCTGACATTCACAACCAATACAATGAATTGGCTTGAGTATCCGAAAGATCTCCATAGTCTCGAGGGAGAGGTAACTGGCAATTGAAAATCAAAAATTTATTGAGGCCGATAATAATAGAATAATCTCTAATCTTGATGCTAAGGTCGAGAAACTAAGAACTCCCTAAGCCGAAGCTAGAAAGGAAGCTGAGGAGGCTATTAAAGCACTTGAGGAAGAGAGGACCGAGCATCAGGATGATATGGAAAAAGCCTATCACTAAAATCATGATACGAAAATAGGGAGAGATACCGCAAACAGGAGTGCGACTGATTTGAAAACTAAACTGGAGCGCGAAACAAAGGAAAAAGGCGAGGCACTCTAACAAGCTCATGACAACTTTGAAGAGCTAGTCACTACCGAGGAAGAGAGGGATAAAGTGCTTGAATGAGCCAAGGTTATGGATGCTCTTGTGAAAAGAGAAGTTGAAATTATGGAATGGAGGACGGAGAAGCGGGTTATGGAGAGATTGGAGCCATTACTTACCCAACATAACGCAAATGTGCTCTAATTCTGAAATCTAGAGTGGTTTCAGGATGATTATCCTAGACTCCTCGCATGTGCTTGGAAGCGAGTTATTGAGGAAGAAAAGATCTTTCTCCAAGGTGGCGAGGTGGATCTGGAGCAGCTAGAGAAAAGATCTTAAAGGGAGAGGAGCCAAAGATTTTGAAGGATGACTTACTTATCCTTCACCCGAATCGAGCCATGACTATGCAGAAAGATTTAAGCGAAGGCTCAGGGTCGATGCCACATGATGCTATTGTTAGTCAAGCAATTTGGAAGCAGGCTACTTCAAAATCCACGACTGATCGTGGTAATGACCCTGAGAGCCCCAAGATTCCTAGGCCTACTATGTTATCTCTTATCCTTGAAGGGAACTCTGGCGGCACTCCGGTCCATACAAGACTGCAACTGGAGAAGGTATCTCATTAATTTCTCTGTATTTCAAGGGGTTCACGTGTCGTCGATCAACATCACTAATCTCTCTTTCTTTTTTTATCTCAAGTTTCAGGTTAGCCTTTAATCGTCTCGCTTCTTGCTAAGGACTCTTAGCTAGGGTGACAAGCATCTATATGGAATCGGTAATGTTATCACTTTAATAACGATCTCTAATGTGCCGGCTGAAGAGACTTGATGAGCAAATGATTGCCACTTTGGTGGACAAAGAGAGTAGTTGGACTCAAGAAGCTTAGATTGATGAAGATATTGTAATTGCTAAAGTCTCCAAGTCCTTATTGGATCGCATCATGAGCCAGCTTGAACAAGAACTGAGGACAGATATCCTCCTTACCATGAAGATTAAGCAGGAGAAGATGGAAGTCATCCCCCCTCTATTCATCGCCTTTCCTGGGCATACTATCTATACCCCAGTCTACATTCCTCTACCCGGAAGTGCTCAAAGCGTGCATGTTGGGTCATCTCAAAGCACTCCACCCAAGGGAAAAGGAAGTGGGGAACAATAAGAAAACAACAGAAAGAATCCAGTGCCTTCTTCTACGGAGAAGAAAGAGATGAAAGAAAGAAAGTAGAGGCTCAAGAAGTGATTGTTGTCTTTTTTGTGCCTTCTAATTATATATCAATACCTAGGCTTTTATAGTTCCTTGCTTTTTTTTGCTTGGCCAGTGTAATGAAGGTTTGGTCCACTTTTGCTTTTTGTTCCTAATGTAAAGAACATTTATACTTAGCTTCTCAGATTTCATGTGAATAACAAAGGTTCATGTATCGTCCATTCTTTGTTAGGTTTGTCTAAGTACTTAAGAAATACACTTTCCATTCAATGTGCTTATGATTTATTTCTTTATATTGATTGTTTATCGGACTAATTCGCTAGCTTATTCCTTGGTTTACTAGCCTTTCACCGCTCTAGTGAACGTAAGGTAATCGTTGAAGTACCAAAATCTGGGCATTGGTTGACCTAGGATCAATGATTTAAGCACCCTTTACCAGGATGATATTTTCCAATCACGCCAAACTCTGGGCACTTTTTAAGTTAAATACATAAGATTGTAGGTCGTACATCCTTATCCAGGATGTTTACTTCCTATTGTGCCTAACTCTGGGCATCAGTTCAAAGTTCATAGGTAAGTTTCCACCTTATGCCGATATGGATCTTTTTTTTTCCTACTCCTGGAAATATGTCTAGGGTTGGATGGTCTTATCACATTCATTTTGGTTTATAATCCTGCCCCTAATCCAGGGACAAGAGTAGAGTAACTGTCGTATCACGTTCATATTGATTTATACTCCTGCCCTTAATCCAAAGGGAAGAGTTAGCATACGAACGATCATATCACGTTCCGTTTGAGTTTATACTCCTGCCCCCAATTTGGAGGCAAGAGTTTGTGTATGGATGATCACGTTACATTCGATTTGAGTTCATACTTGTGCCCCAATCCATAGGCAAGAGTTGGGGTATGAACGGTCGTATCACATGCGGTTTAAGTTTATACTCCTACTTCTATTTTGGGAGCAAGTGTTAGGGTATGCACAGTCGTATCACATCCGGTTTAAGTTTATACTCCTACACCGGGAGCAAGATTTAGGGTACGGATGATTGTATTATATCTATTTTAAATTTATACTCATACTCCTAATCTAGGAGCGAGAGATAGGGTACGAACGGTCTTATCATATTCGGTTTAAGTTTATACTCTTGCTCCTACTCCAGAAGAAAGAGTTATTGTACGGACAATCGTATCACATCCATTTAGTTTATACTCCTACCTCCAATCTGAAGGCAATAGTTAGCACACAGACAGACATGTCACGTCCAGTTTGAGTTTATACTCCAGCCCTCAATATGAAAGCAAGCATTGGTTTACGGATAGTCACATCACATCCAGTTTAATTTTATACTCCCGTCCCCGATCCGAGGACGAGAGTTGGCTGGTATCAATCTTCAGACACTAAGAAGGACTTTGAGGATCCGATCGTGGACCAAGGAATTTTTGCCAGCACCTATCTTCGGGTACTTATATACCAACATTAATCATATGCGGATTCATTCGAGTCATTCAAATCAAAACTCTTACGTAATGGAAAGACAAAGTCTTAGACTTAGAAAGCCATTTTATTTTGTAAAAGATGGGAAATGACAGGTTCTGTCTTGGACCTTCCCAGCACCATCGAGGCAAAGTCGGTTCTTAGAAGGTTGGGGATCGAATGTAACCGTTGACCCGGTACTTTGGACCTCCCCGATGCTGTTGGAGCAACACCGGTTCTCAAAAGTTTAGGGAGCAAAGTTCCGAGCATATCAAGCTCTAGGCAAGGCATAAGTGTTTTGTCAAACTCTTGGCATGAACTTGAGAGTGGATGGTTGATGCACATCTACTCTGGATCCATTTTTACCACCAAGTCAAGGACAAGAGCTAGCTAGCGAATGGTCGAATCATGCTCGCCTTAGTAAAAATCCATAGGTCTGGTCATGGGCTATAGAGATTTGGTTAGCATCTACATTAATGGCGTCCGTCGCTCTGGCGAAATCTATATGTCATTTATACTTCGTGATATTACGCTGGGGTCAGTCTTTACTGTATAGGCCGACATAGTCAGCATATTGATATTCCTTATAAAGAATCGCTTCAGTGAAGGGATTTCGACTCAGGGAGGTACCCTAGTTGTCGTTGGTCTGGCCCTAGCTTTTTCTTGTAAGCCATCGTACCATTTCATTCAACTATGGCTCCTGGAAGCATGCTGGTCGGTGGTTGTCATAATCTACCCGTGGGTCCGGCTCGGTAAGCGACCTTAGGCTAAGCTATGATGCCTTGGTTCTCCAGCCTCTTGGAGGACCATTTGGCTAGCAATTCTATGTTCACTCCTTCGCGGCAATTCAACAGCAACTGGCTGATTTCCAATGCCCTAGTCAGTCACAGTGCATCTGGATTGTACTCTGTCTCCAGCCTAAAGATCTAATCCATGGTGAGTGGGTTTGGTACCATGCCCTATGCCTTGGTGTTTAATGCTCATCGAGATCACAAAAAATTGGTAGAATCATAGGAAAGGAATTTGAACCAGTCCCTTGGCATTATCAGTAGTGAGCGGAAGGAGTGGGTGTCAATTTAGATGAAGATTTGGGCATCGATACCAAGCCCCCTATCTGGGGGTCAATACCTATCCCATACTTGATGAAATTCAGCATATGGGAACGATATTGATCCCTAAGTGGGGGATCGGTACATATCCTGTACTTAGTCAAATTAAGCATGTAGGGTTGGAATTGATCCCTAGGTGGGGGATTGGTACTTAACCCACACTTAGTGATTTTAGGATGATTTGCCTCCACTTCTGTGATTGTGGCCAGATGATGTGGAACTCTATAGTCTGAATATGGAGGAGTCTACTCCCTCCTAGTCCTCCTACGATGGAAATCCAACTGGTACATCAGGTTTCTCTTTTGTAGAATCTGTTGCTTTAGCATACATGGCTATCTTGCAGATTTTTCATCATTCTATCTAGGTCGATCATGATGATTATGTCAAAGGGATTCTAGACATCATGGCTTCTTAGTGCATGCCTTCATCCAAAATGTTTAGGTCGGCATTTTCTGCCTCATCGACGACTGTTGAGGTAGTGACAGCTTTGTCTTTCCTAAGACCCATTAGTAAGAGCTTCCTATAGACTTTGCTCAAATCTTAGCAGCATGGAACTAGCTGAGAAGAATTTATATCTCTTCCCTGGTAGGGCCAAGGTAGAAAGCTTACAACAGATCTTTGAAAGTCTAAGTTGTAGAATCAGAAGGTAGAGAAACTGGATCTATCTCTTAGATATAGGAAATCCAATAATAGCTGATGGATCCAAACGACCTGAGTTCATCTCTCAATGAAAGCACCAAAATGTTTGAACCAAAAATGGTCACAAACAACCTAAAGAGTAAGAGAGTAGAGATTAAATGAAGAAAACAGGTGAAACGTGAGTAAAAACAAGCATACACAAATTTATAGTGGTTCGACAATCTTGGCCTACATCCACTTGAATGATTTTATTGCATTTACACTAGTTTTTGTGATTACAAGTAGGAGGGTTCGGTAGGGATCCCAGAGTACAATGGAGTTTGTCTGTAGCAGCGGCGTAAAGATCCCTAGAATGAACCATGCCCTCGGTACTTATAGGGGTAAACGACTAAATATCTCATTGATATTTCACCTATAGATCCTTACAATGAAGAAGAAGTCCTCCAAAAAATCTCAACCCCATATTCTCTATAATTGGGGATCTGAACTGATCCCTTTAGAGGGAGGGAATCGATACTGATCCCTATATATGTAGTATATGGTCTTGTGACTTCTTCCGCTGGTTTGTCTTGATGTTGGCTTCATGTTTCAAGGTTATTTTACATAGTCACCTAGGTGTTTTTTGGTCCACGTGATGGCTCCTTAGAAGGCTGAATTGCTACTTTAGACTATATATGGAGATTGTCAAAACGACGCATTGGAACTCCATAATAACACTTGAATCAGGCTATATGTGATAGAGAAGAGTTCCATAGGAGTGGGGGCCACTTTGGGAGCACCCATAAGGATCGGTACCGATCCTTTTTGTAGGCTGAAGCACTTAGTGAATTCTAGCATGTTGTTTTCCTTATTTTGTTCAACCGACTTCTCATAGTCTTGTTTGTATTTGGTTTTTGGACCCTAAGATTATCTCTCTAGGATACTTGCCTTGATAATCGTCGAGCGTAACTTGTCCAATAAGTCTAAATATAGCCGGACCGAAAGGCCGGATAACACATGTGGTATAGTATGTTGCCAGAGTAAAGGAGGCTAAACAAACTATTACTTTCTTAAATGTTCCATAGTGGAAGTGGGAGCATATATCAATGGGTTTTATATTGCTAGGAATAGAAATGGAATGAGGGCACATAGTTGATCTTTTGAGCAAAGAAGCACATTTCGTTCTATTATGCAGTACAAAAACAACAACATAATTGGCCACATTATATATGGGAGAGTGGCTAGATTACATGTAGTTTCAATGAAGATATTTATTGATAGAGATCCTCTTTTTTACTAGTGATTTTTATAGAAGCCTTCAAGATGTTTTAGGTACAAAGTTGTCTCAACACTTCATATCAACCACAGAAAGATGGATAAATCAATAAGGTGAATAATGTGTTGGAAGATCTGTTGATAGCATGCATTCTTGATTTTGAAGGAGATTATGGGGATCGTTTACCATTAGTAGAGTTACTCATAATAAAAGCTATTCGTCGAGCATAGGCATGGCATCATTCAAAACCTTCTATGGAAGTTCATGCAAATCCCTATCCTATTGAAGGAAAACGACTAATAAATTTATACTTGGACCTAATATAATTAGACACTTTTGAGAAAGTAGAGCTAATACAAAAAAGAATAAGACTGCACAGGTTAGGAAAAAGTTATTTGTTGATATGAGGTGGATGAAGTTGGAGTTCATAGTAGGTGACATGGTATTCATAAAGGTCTCACCACTAAAGCACATTATGGTAATTAGTAGTTCAAGAAACTTAGCGGTACGTTTTGTTGGGCTTTTTCTGGTATTAAAGAGAGCAGGGAGTTGACTTACAGAGTAGCTCTTCCTAAAAAGTTGGTGTGTGTTCATAGTGTTTTTAGTATGTCACATCTATTGAAATGTATTCATGATTCAATGATCATAGTCGATCCAAATAAGCTAGAAGAAATAGAAGTGGAGTTGGAATCTATATCATCCGTGGGTCTATTCGCGTAGTAGAGCATGACATGAAGAGACTTGTGATGCTAGACCCACGTTGACAAAGAGTATTATGGAGTAATACTATCTGTTAATGCAGAGAATAAAGTTGGTTAAGAGCGACCATCCGTAAGCTTTGTCTTAAATAAGTATTGAATATATCGATTGGGTGCTTTAATAAAAAAAATTCCTTTTACCTTTCTCAAGTGGATCGACATACTCAATAAATGTTTAACACAAAACTACGGTGACTAATGGATCTATCAGAACAATACGCATAATAATACATAGATTGCAGATCACAGAACAATAATACATAAGTATATGATAAAGATACAACAGGAGTATAGCATACGAGTACAACATAGTCTCGGTTCTTATGAACTATATACATCGAGTCACCAAAAGAATATAATACATCGAAGTACGCCAAATATACATCAAAGTGATACACCAAACAAAACTCTAATACATGCACTACACACAAGAAGACACTAGGGTAGTCCACATGTGGAAGAAAAGGCAAGATGAGCATCAAATACAGGGACTAACCTGAAACAACTCGGTCTGACCCGAGTATATAAAATATACGGGCCAGTCTAGCTTAAAAAAACTGATTAGCACAAGAGAGATGAAGTATAGGGGTAAACGATAATATTTATTATTGAAAGAGAAGAAGCAACATCAAATATATATCAACTACTTCATATGAGATAATATCACTAAAATACATCATATGGAAGTTTCTCGAAAGAGGCATAATCAACAACAACATCAATTAATCACAAATAATCGCCTCATATCGTTGGCGTATACAACAACCAATATAATGGCATCCATAACATCATAACTCCTAAATAGGTAAACAAAAATCTCAAAAAAAGCCCAAAGGATGGAAACCACAAATCACAATATGTAGAACTCGTTTAAGAGTTCAAATTAATAGGAATGAAATCACCATAAATAAACAACATGATGACGCTCAGGCTATATAATCAAACCAACATCGACAACCATGGTGAAAACATTCATAAATCATCTAAATTCTAGAAATTAACGGAAAGAAATCTAGAACAGCAACAATGTAAAGAATAGGACCCAACAGTCCAAAAATTAGCCCAACAGCTATTAATGTAGAAAGGACCCAACAGACCAATAAGTGGCCTAACGGCCCGCCAAGTACTATTTATAGGTGACCCAACAGTCTCAAATAGGACCCAACAGTCCATGATTAGCCCAACATCTATATATGTATATAGGATCCAATAGTCCAAGTACTGGAAATAATAACCCGAAGGTCCAATATAAAGTGTCCCCAACTTCTAGATAGTAACCATATCAGCGACAACAGTGTGTCCTATACCACAGGTTCTCACTTAACCGTTTACTATAAGATAGTTAGTTTTGCTCTCGTGTATGAATTCAATCGAAGAAATACAAAATTAACCGAAAAAGTAAATGCATGTGTTCTATACCTCATGTTTTACTAAATCGTTTAAATCTCTTCCTTATTCGCTCAAAGAGTGCAAAATGTGTGCTTTATATAGAAAATACTTTGCTTCGAGAAAACTAGTTTTTAAAACAATTTTTGAAATCGTATGGAAATCATGGCTTTGAAATTCTCTTTATTATAGAGAGTATATATATATTAAATAGATTAAAATATAATTATAAATATTGCAAAATATTTATTTCGAAAGCTATTTTAGAGTAAAAATCATTTCAAAATTGTTTTAGAAAACATGTGCTCGAAAACAAAAGAAATCGCCGAAAATGCCATAAAATCGGCATATGAAATTATCTCAAAAACCCATCAATCTGAAGTATGGATCAAAAATAATGTTATCTTACCTATTGATAAGTTTAACTGCTTCAAAACACTCTAAAATATTGCAAGAATTGATCATACCATTCACTGGAATAAGTAGAATGAGCAAAACAGTGCGCAGGAACAAAAAGAAATCGACCTAGACAATAAACCATACATGGATCGACACTTCTTTTGCTCAGGTCGAACCTACGAAGGCTTGGGTCGACCTATGAATAGCTTAGGTCGACCTTAGGGTCGATCCCCAATGTTTCTGGGTCGACCTGAAGGTCGGAAATTCTACAGGCTTTCTGCCTGTTTCATTTGCAACTTCGAGCACCGATTTTAGGTGCTTCTAAAATAATTCAAGCTATGAGATTTGACATGCACATATAACTAAACTTGATCTATGATTCGAAAAAGATTTAACTCAATTTAGGCATAAAACCATAGAGATATGGGTTCACAAAGTTGAACCTAGAGGGGGGTTTCAATGTAAACTAAAGATTTCAATCTACAGTTTATAGTAAATCAAAATAACAAAGTAAACTGAAACCAGATTTTTATAGGCAGCTTATTTTTCTTGAAATGTGAGTTACTACTCACCTTGATATGATTTTAGTGATTTAAATTAGCAAGGTGTTGTCTTTTGGCCTTGAAAAAGCTTCAGATACCTATAGTTTAAGAAGAAACAGACGTGCAACATAAAGAGAAAGTTACAGTAAACCAAAAACTTCTCAAACCAAGAATTTGATGAAATAATATTATGGTTTGAATGGATTACCTGTGTTAATCTCTTGAATTCATAAATTTTTCCCTTTAATTTTGTATAATTTGGAGCTAGGTTTGAATAATTAAGAGGAGGTTGCTATTTTTTTTCCTTTTCTCACTGTTTTACAAAGGAAGCCAGAAACGGAAAGAAGAAATGAACGTACACCATCCTCTTATGACCAATCTAGAGAATGGTTTTAGGCTTGAACCAATTAACCAATAGCCTAAAAGATAATACTTAGTTAAAATTTAACTAAATTAATTTATGTTAACATTTTATTTCACCATTTTACACATATTCACATTATTTAACCAAATAATTATCATAACTTTATGTTTCATGTTTACAAAAATGTTTTACAACATACAAAACTTAGTTTTAGCATTTAAAACTATTTTCCATCATTAAATTTTTATTTTTATTTAAATACTTCAATTTACATTATTAATTACATAAAACAATATTTTTAACACCAAAATTTCCACAATAATCATTTTCTTGTCTAATTAAATATAGAAAACTTTATTAACATTATTTTTACATCCAAATATTATTTTTAACCAATATTCCACATTTTTATACAATATTTTCCATACTTAATTTTTAACACATCATTAAAATGAACAAAAATCACCGTTTGGTAATAATCTCCTAAATTATAGCATTTTGTCAAATTAAAACCATATAATGCTCATTTTACCCCAAATTAACATAATAAAGTTTTTAAAACTTTATTTCAACGTTATTTATTTATTTACAGCAAATGATATTGAATTAAATTCTTTTACTTCACTTGTTTAATTAATTTACCACCAAAACATAATATTCCTTTAATCTCGATTTATTACCAAGTGGTACCCCGTATATAAATATCATAATAGGTATCTTGGAGATCCAAACCATCTTAATTCTATTTTATTTTGCCAAAATCCATTATTTATTTAAAATAAACAATTTTAACAAATTTCATATCTCCAATTTATTTTATTCATATATTATTAAATTATAACCACCGTTATAATTTAATTTCATAGGTAAAATCTAATTAGGGTTTTTGCAGACTCCCTCCCTTTTAAGAATTGCATCCTTGCAATTCCTAAAGGAGAGCTATATTCAACATGATTTATTTCATCTAACAAAGGAAAATAGATAGCTTGAGTTTAAAATTCTCACCCTCAATTCAAGAAGATAGAAAATGAAGATAAGGTTGCTCGATAAATTTTCTAGTTTTCCAAGTATAATCATTGGAATTAGCAGACCATTAAATCTTCATGAGCGATACATCCTTATTTCGAAGGCGTTTCACCTCCGAAGCAAGAACACGGACTGAATGTTGCACAATAGATAAATTAGGTGAGATCTCAAGCTCTTGCAAACAAGGAGAATCAATAACAGAATCTGAATCACAAAGGCACTTCCGAAGCTAAGAGACGTGGAACATGTCATGAACACCAGAAAACTGGACTAGAAGTAATACTCTATAAGCAAACTGGGTCAATACGCTCACTAATAGGAAATGTCCTATATTAAGGAGCCAACTTCCCTGGACCAACTGAGACACATTATCCCTCTCAATGGAAAAACTCGAAGGAACATAAGATCACCAACAGAGAATTTTAGAGGCCCGCATAGGATTTCTGTCTGTTCCGTGCCTTTATCATTCTTTGACAAATGAGATCGAACTTTCAACAGCTTCACTAATAGAGTTAGGACTTAGCACAACTTTACCCCGGACTCCAACCAACAAGATGGTAATCGACAAGACCTTCCGTATAAAGCTATAAAAGGAGCCATACCGATATTAGATTGACAATGACTGTGGTAATAAAGCTCAACAAGCGGTAGGTGGTCTCCCTAAATACCACAAAAATCATACAACTGCATAAATGCAAGTCACTAAATAATTGCACTAAGGCAAGTCAAACCCAAAGAATGGATTTTATAATTTCTTTTACTAATCAATTGTTCTCAGAGTTTTTGAATCCATTATCTTCATAAATAAATCTCAAATTTCAACACTTGAAAGTTATCAAAGCTTCTTACTTAAATTTTAATTTAATCTCATTACTCTTTATTAAAAGTAAATAAAGTTTGAGTTGTTTAGTTCTCTAATTCTACCATAAATATACTATAGTTTATAACATATTTTTCCACATTAATAATCAGTCTCAAAACAATTTCATACAAAACTTGAAAAGCACAATTATTATTATTAGACCCTTCATCGATGGCTAATTACACATAGCCATCTTCCTCGTCCATTTGGTACTATTATGGACTTTGAGTCTTACATAACTCATTTAGAAGATATTAAAACTACTCAAAACCCATAAAAAAAATTCCAAATTATTTCTCAAAATTTTCTAATTGTTAAAAATTTCCTAAAAAATCGATGGAGTCTCCCTTGTATGGAGGGCCATTTACAACATTACAAAAATAATTTACATAATATACATTGACCATTAGGTCGGAAACACAATATATATCAACATTTAATACTTAAAAACTTAATCCGAAAACATACTTTCTTTTTAGTATTTTAAAGTGAGCTAGTTTAATCCTATATATGATCATTTTGCTCAAAATAAAGTTCAACTATCCACTTTCACTAGTGCTTAACTCAAATAGATCATATTAGGTTACATTCATAAAATATGAAGCACTACATTTGATTATTAAGGGAAACAAATCATTTTATTCTACTTCAGACATGCTGTAATCAGATTTTGAAATAGTAAACCTCAAAATCTGAGAAACTTATAAATTGAAATTGCTCTACTAAGTCTATTCTTTCCATTAATATAAAGATCATAAAAATCGGACATATGGTTTGAAAGTTATGCTAAATTTACATTCAGCTTAAATCTCAAATTTTTTAATAATATGACAGAGATGTCCATCCATTTTCAAATCCATTTTAGACTGAATAAAATGCAAAATCTTCCAAAGTGGTAAAGAGAAGATTTATAGATTATTGAGAGCACTTTCATTTACAAAAAGATTGAGCTCATTTGGAGTTTAAAATCTCAAGTAATCACTGTTTTAGTACAACACTTTTTCAAATGAAATTTCAGCTTTTAAAATCAATTTAAATTTTGAAATTCCCAAATCATTCTAATTCCAAACCACATTTTCTAAACAAGCTTTTTATGCTAAATCATTTATCACATGATTCTCTTTTCCAAAAAACTAAGATATTCAAAATTATAATTAACTTCAAGTAATCATCTTTTAAAAGAAACAATTCACTAATTTGAAACACTTTTATCACTTTGCATGATCAAGTTTTTCAAACAATTAGCTTTGAAGACTCATTCCGAATGAGATAACTAATCTCTTCCATTATGAAGAGAGAAATATTCATCCTAAAATAATTTTTGGAGTTACATATTAATTTTTTTTAAATTATTTTCACTATTTAAAATGATTGTATCTCATGCCTTATTCATTTATTATACGTTGCACTTCTTAATATAGCATTTTATAATAAATCAACCATTCGAATTCACATTTCCTCTTATCACAAAATTAATGAAACGGCTCGCAAATCCATACCCCTTAAGTCAACACTATTTCCAACACATAAACTCAAGGTGAACGGAAATACGAACCATTTGGGTTAAAGAAGAAGAGGTAGAAGAAAAAGTGGAAAACAACATCAGAATATAACCATCGCAGCGGAGTAAAATATAATAGATAATAACAGATCTTTACACAAAGGAAACTATATCTGTTTTATATATATACATCATCAGAATACATCATCAGAGTTCAACAACATCAATAACATACAACTGGACAGTCATATAAACTTATCCTCAAAACTGAATACACAGTGGAACAATAATCAAGTACGGAAGTACGTATCGCCATCTAGCTCTTCTCCCGAGCTTCACAGCATCACCCGAGCATTATAGTTAAATAACACCTGAGTCAGTCTGGAATACCAGCGTGAGAAATCACTCAAATTGATTATTAAAGTTTCAAAATCCTTTGAAATCAAAAGCATCTCGTAAGACCACGCCACAAATAAACATGTCGGGTTTTTACGTTACGATAGCCAAAACACTTTTTATTGAAATCCTTTGATATTATAAAAGTGTCTATAGAAAGTAAAATAGAATCTTGCTGAAATGCTTGCATCTCACGTTTCAGCAATAGTTGGGCACAATCAAAACCATACAGGCGCGTAGGGAGAATGGATTTCCAACTAATGACTAGGCACTGGGGTACCACCTGTCACAGTACGTGGCCTAGATCACCGTACCGAGAATTATCCCCAATCCCCTGCAACACAAGACCGGGACTACCCTTTACTGGATAATCCCGAGTAAAATCACCCCACGGTTGGGATCAGCAATCGCACCACTAAGCCGAATAAAGGGACATCTAGACAGAGATGACCTCGCCCTAATGGGCGCTACCCACTTGGCCTTGCTGCATAACCCCTGATTTTCAGTCATTCCTGGTTGATGAGGCTCGTGGCTAAGCGTTACCTTTGTAGAATATATCACTTAGAATGCCCACCGTCCCATGACGATGTTCCCAAAGCATTCATCCATATAAGTCCGTCCCGGGTTCGAATGGAACCGAAGGCACTACTTCTACTACATCCATTTTGGAATCATCCTCAGGATTAGTAGCGACTAGCCCTTTCAATTCACTGCTCCATCTTCGACTCCAAACTCGTTTTCCCCACGAAAACGTACAAACCGGATCGAAGTGGTTTTCGAGAAATAAACCCCGATCTCGGTCTCTTCAAAACGATCAACGCATTGGCCAATATTGATAGTCGGTTATTTAACTATCAATTAACATTCACAACAACCATCAACGTAAATAATTTCTCCAAATTATTTATTAACCTCAAAATATCTTTGCAAGATATATTTCCGCTTTCAAACCTTATTGAAAACAGTTTTCAAACCATCTTTCTTTTACAGAATAAGTTTCCCAAATATTTTCTATTCCCACTAAAATCACCAAGTACAAACACTTTAGATTTTAAAATAATTTAAAACACTTCATTATAAAATATCCTTTAAGACCTTTAAGTTAAAACTACTTAAATACTTATTCAAAAATATATACTTTAAGAATATTTAAAATAAAGCTACTTTATAAAATATAAAACTAGATTTCTCCTTTGAAACAAAATACCAAGTCACCTTTAAATAATTACTACGATAATAGATTTGAAAAAATACCGACTATAGGATTTAAACATTTGGAAATAATAAAATTT
Organism: Allium cepa; assembly: GCA_030765085.1. Lineage (NCBI taxonomy): Eukaryota > Viridiplantae > Streptophyta > Magnoliopsida > Asparagales > Amaryllidaceae > Allium > Allium cepa. Next base: position 1,041,779,418 of record CM060941.1, on the reverse strand, counting down.
CTAAAACATATTCTTTTTAAAACAACATTAAAGCCTTTAACTTATATTTAAAATTTACTTTGAAAACGTACTTGGCTATCCAAGGAAATATACTTCTCTTCACATCCTTTAAAAATAAATCACTATTTATTTTCAAACAAATTTTCTCATTCCCTTAATAATTTCCACCGTGAATTTACTCTTCCAAATATCCACTGATATATTACTTCACTTTTATAAACCCAGTTTATAAATTCCTTAGTATCATTTCCCTTTTAAAGTTCCAACTTCAACCACTTAAATCAATTTTCAACTTAATTTCCAATTTACTTCACTTTTATATAAATTTCCTTACTTACTCATTTTTTTTTCAAAACCCATTGACTTCAGATTTTTATTTCTTCATTATGATTTAAAATCTTTTAACTGAAATACCAATTTCATATTTTTCAAATTTCTTCTTTATCCTTTCAAATAAATTCAAACCTTGAAGTTTAAAATAATTCCTTTATTCCTTGAAATAATATCACTTGAGTTTAAAAAATAAAATCACTTATTCCCATTTATACAAAATCTCATTTCCCGCACTTGGAATTTTATTTATCAGAATTCACAAATCACTTTTTATTCTTTTCCAATTCATTCTTAATTTATTCAAATTTCAATGATTATTTTACTAAAAAATTTACTCTTTTATTTTCTTTTCAAAAATCTAATTCTATATATTTTGATAACTCGGTGTACCGAAATATATTCAAGCAAACCATAGCATTCAATATTCCAATTATTAATATAATTCATCATAGAATATCAAATATTCATAACACAAAATATTAAACAATCTAAATAATTTTGAGGAATCCAGTTGGATCCCTCCAACCTGTTTCCCTACATCCACAGATGTTAGCACAATATAAAATACAAATTCCACTTCGAGGTGGAATATCGCGGTGTATGCGTTTTAAATATAATATCATCCGCTATTATGTGGCGCATAGGGTCTCATCCGCTATATAATGCGGGAAATCAATCACTCCAATATATACTATATATACTACTATATAATATAGCACATCCAATCAAATCAATCAATCAACCAATTTTTTTAAATTTAACCATTTAAATTTAAATAAAAATCCATAAGAGTGAGATTGACTCACCTTTGATTTTATTTGCAATCCAATCCAAATCAGCTTGTTTTCTTCACGATTTCAGACCTTGAATAAATAGTATACGATTTATTAACATTTTAAATAATCGAATAGTCAATTATCCTTTTTGATAAATTTTATTAATTAATAATTTTAATTCAAACTAATTTTCCTTTAAAATCCTTTAGTAGCTAAAATAATTAAATAAGTTTATTAAACAAGTTAATCATCTTAATCTTTCTTTTTTTAAATAAACTAGTTTTGAAAATAAGTATGTGGATGTATATATATAGACTTATATATCTTTCTTTTCCTGCTTTAATATGTATATCTCTGTAAAAAATGTAAAAATCTGGCATTAAAATTTCTTCTCTTTTTTTCTTCTCTCTGTAAATACTCCTTACTGTTATAAATTCCTGTTTCCTAATGTTTATTAAATCAAATAAAAATTTAAAACCGGATATATACCTCACGGTTAGCTCGAGAACCACACCACCAGACCACAACGAACCCACTAAGAACCGAGTTGCCTCCATTGAGCCTACCATTGCCTTCCACCATCCCTCGCATCCCTCCATTAGCGTTACTCTTCACTGCTACCAGGTGACCCAGTCGCGAATCCCAAAACCACCCGAACATCGAGCGTCGATGCTTCCACGAACACAATGACCGACCCACGTCCCCCCTCGAACCCTAAAACAACCGTGCTCGCCTCCCTATCGTGATGCCTCATGCTGCCTCGACCGTGACTTCGAGCTCTAGGCGAACTCCACCCGCCTACATCCAAGGCCGAGTCTCCTTCAATCGTGACCCTCCTCGAGCTTTTGAACGGCAAGACTCGATTTGCGGCGTGAAAAAAAAACGAACGAATCTCGTCTGTTTCATCCCAAATCAGATTTGCATTGAACCGATGGGGAAAAGATGCGATATGAACAAAGTAGATTTTGAATTTGAGGAAGCCCGAAGAGAAATTGCAAGCTAGACCTTTTTTTTGTGCGATTTGAAATTTTGGGGAAAGCTCGACTGTATATAAAAAGAAGAAGGGGAAGCGTGCTCTGGAATGTTGCGTGATGGAATAGGGGACACGATGTTTAAAAAAAGTGGAACAGTCGTGCAAAATTTTCAGGCTACAGTGCCTTAAAAAAAGAAAAAGCTGCAGAAAAAAAGGTTTGATGTGAATAATTTTTCAAGTGATGGTGATTAGTATTTAGAATTATATATATTATTAAATTCAAATTGTCTCAATTTACGTAGTCTAAAATTTTCGAACTCCTAAAGAGGCATGCCGCTAGGCGTTTATATGTTATACCCATATTCCGAACGCGATGGAAAAGGTTTCGAGTCTTAATTCAATCGTATGGAGAAGATAGCTTTTTGAACCCAGTTATTATATTAAATTTTGATTTAATTTTCGGCGTGTTTACTTATCGTATGGACAAACGATCACTCCAAACACTGCGAAAATTGAAATCTGATAATAATACTATATTACGGATCCAATGGAACTAGTTTCGTCGAAATCCGAGACTGTGCCTCGGAAGGCTATTTTTGAACATCAATTTAAACGATGTATTTTTAAAATTGAACAAAGTACTATTAAATTTAGTTTTACCCCATCTATTACTTTCAGTATCATCAATATAAATTTTATAAGCCTTTGAAATATTTTTGATAGGCTAATAACTCAAGATTAAATATTTTACTCAATGTTCAATTATTGAATTGAATAATTATATTATTCAACAAATTGCTGTATCTACCTTCTGGATAGATAAATCGAAGTTTTCCATATTCAAAACCAATTTATAATTCAATTTATATACTTAAAACCATTTAAATATTCCAGATTCAACGCTGAAAAATCCACGTCGTTACATTCCTCCCCCCTTAAAAGGATTTCGTCCCCGAAATTACTAGTTAGGAAGAATGGTCCAATACCCATTTACTTTTTCCCAAAACCAAACAATTCCAACAATTCTCAAAACAATCTTTTTATTAAAGACACATTAACCCTTTTTCTAGCTTCCCAAACTTATACATAAGTTCCAATAATATTATTTATTTAACAATTCAAATTTGAATTTAAATCCAAATTTTGAATTATCAAAATTTTCTATAATTTTTTCTAACTCCCTAAATTTCCGAAAAATTTCGCCAGCGTCTCCTTTGCGCGGCTAGCTCGGTACAACTACAAAATGCCTCTACGGGCTCCCAAATTCCAAAAGAAAACAAAAGGCCAAGTGGCTAGATCAAAACCCAATCAAATTTCATACAGAAATTTAAACACATACCTTTTTAGTCGGGCAATTCAAATTTATCTTCTGAAATCAAAACCAATTTTCCTTTCCCTTTATAATACCTGCATATCCTACTTAGCAATAATATCCAATCATAGCTTTTAAAATCATTTTATACATTTCCTTACATAAGTTTCATATCTACTTCTATTCGAATTAGTTTTTCCATTTCCATATGAATTCAATTTATCTTCAACTCTGAATATTGAATTTTATCTTCCATTTATAACTGATTCATATCATTATTTTAAATTTGTTTCATCCACTAATTTATTTCAAATTCCAATTTGAAATCATTTTGTCGCTAACAAAATTTTTCCAAAAATTTTCTGACTTCCAAAATTTTCGAACTTTTTTGCCAGAGTCTCCTTTGTACAGAGAAGCTTTTGCAATTTGACAAGAGATATAAATATATATACATCGACCCATATGGCCAGAAAAACAAAAACAGTTCATATTTCCTATTTTTATTGCGTAGGCATACCTTTATTTAGCATTTTTAAGCAAGCTGCTTATTATTTTAGCAACTAGCACATCCAAATCCAGCCAAACGGCTTCCCGGCACTTGTACTTACTCAATTCAAATATGTAAGTGCCAAAATCATGTAACTTAACAGCATTTTACATATTTAACTAGTAAACATATGAGTTACTATAAGTAATGCAGGTTAAACAATATTTATAAGCAACTTATAGGGTTCCGACATAAATTTTAATTGTTTACAACCAATTCATATACAACTTCATTCAATTTAAATGGTTTACAACTCAATTGCTTACATTCAATTTATTTTTAATCCCAACAAGCTCATATTCAACTCAATTGATTTCAAAATCAATTTTATTTCACTTCTATCAATTCATAGAATTTTATTTAATCTCGTTTTCGTCAAACGACAATTTATTTCTACGCAATTCGGCTATATTTATGTGAATAAATAATTACTTAAGCTCATATCCATTTCAAATTGATTCTAACTCAATTTATATTTAATTCCTTCCATTTTAATTCATTCACAACTATTTATTTAGCTCGACACATTCCATGCTTGTATACTACTAATCATTCCCAAATCAATTCAACCCAAGCTTTTATTTAATGGTCTACCCTTCCTACTCAAATTCGAGCTTCTCATTATTCTTAACTTAAGTTAATTTACTTAAATTTATTCCAACTTCAAACTTAAGTTCACTTCCATTTAATTTGATTCTCATCAAATCAAATTCCATTTAATTCAGTTAGCCCATCCATTTTATTTTAATTCACCTTCTCAATTTATCAAAATAATATCCAAGCACATTATTAATTCATTTATACTCGAATTGGATTTTATTTGCAACTCAAATCACTTCGATTATAAGCCAATTCCATTTTATTTTTACAACATCTCCACTTATTTCAATGCATTATCAATCCAAGTCGAATTCTATTTATAATTCGAGTTATTTTCACACTTCACCATTAACTTACAATCCATTTTATTTAACCGAGTTAAATTTTATTAACATACTCTATCAAATAATTTATTTAGCTAAATAGCTTACTTCTAACTTTTAAATCGATATTCGATTTAATACAAAAATCACTTCATTATAATTTTCCCGAGTTCATTTTTTTTTTATAATTCTAGTTTGGATTTTCTTTCATTTTTCAAAATTCCAACACTTTTATTTCGGCTTATTTATTCCCTTTTTACATTTTTGTAAGCAGCTCACTTATTAATATTCATACTTCTCCATCCATTTACAGTCAATCACATTCACATTTCACTTTTAACTAGGGATTATATTTTTATTTCAATGCTTTTCAATTCTTTTATAAGCTTCTAGTTTAAACTTATTTATTTAAGTAAGAATTTTATTCCATTCAATATTATCTATAACTCAACTGAATTTATTTCAATTCAAATTTTATTTAACTTAACTTCAGTTAAATCTAGCATCATACCATTCTCTTTAATCCACTCAATCCACTTGAATTTAAATTAAGTAAGAACTTACTTCAAATCTAGCTCATTATTATTAACTTTGCTTAAGTTAATTTAATTCTAATTAATTTTATTTCTCAATCCAAATTTAATTTTTATTTAACTTTTTCACTTTAAATTTTAATTCCAACATTCAAAGTTCATATTTTCCCTCCTTATTTAAAAATCATCTCAACTTTACAAGTTTATGACTTACCTCATCAGGATTTTCAATTCAAATAAGGATTTAGGATTTCAAACACCCGACTTTTGGTTCAAATCATTTTAAAACCACCATTATCCAAAAATCACATTTCTTAAATTTTTTTAAACCAATCCTAGTTTTTATTCCCAACAAATTCCCTTTGAAATTTCAAAAAATAAACTAGTTCTTCTGAACAAATCAATTTGGCAGCAATCCATCACTTAGAAACTCGAAAGTGAACATCGATGATGCTGCAGTCATCACCGAAGTTATTTCCCGGCGACTGAAGTGAGTTCAGTGCTATATCCCTTTCCAAAATTTATTTGAAACAATTTCCTTCCAGAAATACTTTTATAATAATAGTGCTATTATTTGTCTTCAAAACATTTAGAAAAACACTTCCAAAATCTCCGGGGTTTTAAATTTACAGACTTGATTTAAATCAAATTTTAACTATAATTCATTTGTATATTTATGCTCATACCAATTTCCATTTGATTATCCGAGTCATTCCTATTTTTATAATCTTATTTGTTTAAAATATTATCGTCCAAACAACCAAGTTATATAAAAATTTAAGAAAATATTTCTTTTATATCAAAATATATTTTGGGTAAAATTATGCCATTCACCCACCTTTAAAACAATACTGCGTCAATTTACCGTGTTAGGTGTTTATAAACTCTTCTCGAAAAGCTGCCAACTTACCCGATCAGAATTCGTATTCCACTCAACCAGTAATCAACACAATATAAAACAATTTGTATTCACTAACAAATACACGCTCATATCTATTAATACGCCCAAACTCATTCTAGAGTACTACGGACTCTATTTTCAATGAGTAATCCCCACCAGAGCCAAGGTTATCACCAACCTAAGCTCTGATACCAAATGAAACGGCCCGCAAATCCGTACCCCTTATGTCAACACTATTTCCAACGCATAAACTCAAGGTGAACGGAAATACGAACCATTTGGATTAAAGAAGAAGAGGTAGAAGAAAAAGTTGAAAACAACATCAGAATATAACCATCGCAGCGGAATAAAATATAATAGATAATAACAAATCTTTACACAAAGGAAAACTATATCTGTTTTATATATATACATCATCAGAATACATCATCAGAGTTCAACAACATCAATAACATACAACTGGACAGTCATACAAACTTATCCTCAAAACTGAATACACAGTGGAACAATAATCAAGTACGGAAGTACGTATCGCCATCCAGCTCTTCTCCTGAGCTTCACAGCATCACCCGAGCATTATAGTTAAATAACACCCGAGTCAGTCTGGAATACCAGCATGAGAAATCACTCAAATTGATTATTAAAGTTTCAAAATCCTTTGAAATCAAAAGCATCTCGTAAGACCACGCCACAAATAAACATGTCGGGTTTTTACCTTACGATAGCCAAAACACTTTTTATTAAAATCCTTTGATATTATAAAAGTGTCTATAGAAAGTAAAATAGAATCTAGATGAAATGCTTGCATCTCACGTTTCAGCAATAGTTGGGCATAATCAAAACCATACAGGCACGTAGGGAGAATGGATTTCCAACTAATGACTAGGCACTAGGGTACCACCTGTCATAGTACATGGCCTAGATCACCATACCGAGGATTATCCCCAATCCCCTACAACACAAGGCCGGGACTACCCCTTACTGGATAATCCCGAGTAAAATCACCCTACGGTTGGGATCGGCAATCGCACCACTAAGCCGAATAAAGGGACATCTAGACAGGGATGACCTCACCCTAATGGGTGCTACCCACCTAGCCTTGTTGCATAACCCCTGATTTTCAGTCATTCCTGGTTGATGAGGCTCGAGGCTAAGTTACCTTTATAGAATATATCACTTAGAATGCCCACCGTCCACTGACGATGTACCAAAAGCATTCATCAATACAAGTCCGTCCCGGGTTCGAACGGAACCGAAGGCACTGTTCCTACTACATCCATTTTGGAATCATCCTCAGGATTAGTAGAGACTAGCCCTTACACTTCACTGCTCCATCTTCGACTCCGAACTCGTTTTCCCTATGAAAACGTACAAACCGGATCGAAGTGGTTTTCGAGAAATAAATCCCGATCTCGGTCTCTTCGAAACGATCAACGCATTGGCCAATATTGATAGTCGGTTATTTAACTATCAATTAACATTCACAACAACCATCAACATAAATAATTTCTCCAAATTATTTATTAACCTCAAAATATCTTCCCAAGATATATTTCCGCTTTCAAACCTTTTTGAAAACAGTTTTCAAACCATCTTCCTTTTACAGAATAAGTTTCCTAGATATTTTCTATTCCCACTAAAATCACCAAACACTTTAGATTTTAAAATAATTTAAAACACTTCATTATAAAATATCCTTTAAGACCTTTAAGTTAAACTACTTAAATACTTATTCAAAAATATATACTTTAAGAATATTTAAAATAAAGCTACTTTATAAAATATAAAACTAGATTTCTCCTTTAAAACAAAATACCAAGTCACCTTTAAATAATTACTACGATAATAGATTTGGAAAATTACTGACTATAGGATTTAAACATTTAGAAATAATAAAATTTCTAAAACATATTTTTTTAAAACAACATTAAAGCCTTTAACTTATATTTAAAAATTTACTTTGAAAACGTACTTGGCTATCCAGGGAAATATACTTCTCTTCACATCCTTTAAAAATAAATCACTATTTATTTTCAAACAAAATTTCTCATTCCCTTAATAATTTCCACCGTGAATTTACTCTTCCAAATATTCACTGATATATTACTTCACTTTTATAAACCCACTTTATAAATTCCTTAGTCTCATTTCCCTTTTAAAGTTCCAACTTCAACCACTTAAATCAATTTTCAAATTGATTTCCAATTTACTTCACTTTTATATAAATTTCCTTATTTACTCATTTTTTTTTCAAAACCCATTGACTTTAGATTTTTATTTCTTCATTATGATTTAAAATCTTTTAACTGAAAATACCAATTTCATATTTTCCAAATTTCTTCTTTATCCTTTCAAATAAATTCAAACCTTGAAATTTAAAATAAATCCTTTATTCCTTGAAATAATATCACTTGAGTTTAAAAATAAAATCACTTATTCCCATTTATACAAAATCTCATTTCCCACACTTGGAATTTTATTTATCAGAATTCACAAATCACTTTTTATTCTTTTCCAATTCATTCTTAATTTATTCAAATTTCTATGATTATTTTACTAAAATTTTTTTCTTTTATTTTCTTTTCAAAAATCTAATTCTGTATATTTTGATAACTCAGTGTACCGAAATATATTCAAGCAAACCATAACATTCAATATTCCAATTATCAATATAATTCATCACAGAATATCAAATATTCATAACACGGAATATTAAACAATCTAAATAATTTTAAGGAATCCAGTTGGATCCCTCCAACCTATTCCCTATATCCACAGATGTTAGCACAATATAAAATACAAATTCCAGTTCGAGGTGGAATATCGCGGTATATGGGTTTTAAATATAATATCATCCGCTATTACGCGACACATAGGGTCTCATCCGCTATATAATGCGGGAAATCAATCACTCCAATATATACTATATATACTACTATATAATATAGCACATCCAATCAAATCAATCAATCAACCAATTTTTTTTAAATTTAACCATTTAAATTTAAATAAAAATCCAGAAGAGTGAGATTAACTCACCTTTGATTTTATTTGCAATCCAATCCAAACCAGCTTGTTTTCTTCACGATTTCAGACCTTGAATAAACAGTATATGATTTATTAACATTTTAAATAATCGAATAGTCAATTATCCTTTTTGATAAATCTTATTAATTAATAATTTTAATTCAAACTAATTTTCCTTTAAATTCCTTTAGTAGCTAAAATAATTAAATAAGTTCATTAAACAAGTTAATCATCTTAATCCTTTTTTAAAAAAGTAAACTAGTTTTGAAAATAAGTATGTGGATGTATATATATAGACTTATATATCTTTCTTTTCCTGCTTTAATATGTATATCTCTGTAAAAAAAAAAGTAAAAATCTGGCTTTAAAATTTCTTCTCTTTTTTTTTCCTTCTCTCTGTAAATGCTCCTTATTGTTATAAATTCATGTTTCCTAATGTTTATTAAATCAAATAAAAATTTAAAACCAGCTATGTACCTCACTACTTGCTTGAGAACCACACCACCAGACCACGACGAATCCACCAAGAACCGAGCTGCCTCCATCGAGCCTGCCATCGCCTTCCACCATCCCTCGCATCCCTCCATTCGCGTTACTCTTCACTGCTACCAGGCGACCCAGTTGCGAATCCCAAAACCACCCAAACATCGAGCGACGATGCTTCGACGAACACAGTGACCGACCCACGTCCCCCCTCGGACCCTAAAACAACCGTGCTCGCCTCCCTAACGTGATGCCTCATGCTGCCTCGACCGTGACTTCGAGTCCTAGGCGAACTCCACCCACCTACATCCAAGGCCGAGTCTCCTTCAATCGTGACCCACCTCGAGCTTTTGAACGACAAGATTCGATTTGCGGCGTGAAAAAAACGAACGAATCTCGTCTATTTCATTCCAAATCAGATTTGCATTGAACCGATGGGGAAAAGAAGCCATATGAACAAAGTAGATTTCGAATTTGAGGAAGCCCGAAGAGAAATTGCAAGCCAGACCTTTTTTTTGTGCGATTTGAAATTTTGGGGAAAGCTCGACTGTTTATAAAAAGAAGAAGGGGAAGCGTGCTCTAGAATGTTGCGTGATGGAAGAGGGGACACGATGTTTAAAAAAAGTGGAACAGTCGTGCAAATTTTTCAGGCTACAGTGCCTTAAAAAAAGAAAAAGTTGCAAAAAAAGTTTGAAGTGAATAAATTTTCAATTGATGGTGATTAGTATTTAAAATTATATATATTATTAAATTCAAATTGTCTCGATTTACACAGTCTAAAATTTTCGAACTTCTAACGAGGCGTGCCGCCAGGCGTTTGTAATGTTATACCCATATTCCAAACGCGATGGAAAATATTTCGAGTCTTAATTCAATCGTATGGAGAAGATAGTTTTTTGAACCCAATTATTATATTAAATTTCGATTTAATTTTCGGCGCGTTTATTTACCATACGGCCAAACGATCACTCCAAACACTGCGAAAATTGAAATCCGATAATAATACAATATTACGGATCCAATGGAACTAGTTTCGTCGAAATCCAAGACTGTGTCTCGGAAGGCTATTTTTGAATATCAATTTAAACAATGTATTTTTAAAATTGAACAAACTACTGTTAAATTTAGTTTTACCCCATCTATTACTTTCAGTATTATCAATATAAATTTTATAAGCCTTTGAAATATTTTTGACAAGCTTATAACTCAAGATTAAATATTTTACTCAATCTTCAATTATTGAATTGAATGATTATATTATTCAACAAATTGCTGTATCTACCTTCCGAATAGATAAATACAAGTTTTCCATATTCAAAACCAATTTATAATTCAAAATCTATACTTAAAACCATTTAAATATTCCAGATTCAATGCTGAAAAATCCGGGTCGTTACAATTAAATTTTCATCTTATTATCAACATAAAACTAGATAAGATTGATAGTTAACTTAAGCTTGTTTTCAAAAGAATTATACAAAATCATACCAACAAATTTTTTATACTATCAAAATTTAAAAACAAATTTTGCTCACAAATTCATGTTAAAAGTCTAAAATTAGCATTTCTTCATTTTCTTTAAGATAGAGCTTTATACCTTACCATCTATTATTATTCAAACAACCAAGTGTCAAAACAAATCTTCGTGGTCATCATTTATCACTTTGTACTAAAATATCCTGTCAATTGATATTTTAATTTTCTAACCAATGTATTTTCTTATCTTGAATACATCATTTTATTAATCAATGCATCACATGATATTTTCTTCCAATTAAGATATCTCCTTAATTATAATTATTTACTCTTCTTACTAAGATTACCATATGATATCATTATTTAGATTCCTATAGGATACTTACATAACCAATTAAAAGCATAACTATATTCAATTTCACAAATACCAAATAATATAATGGCATTACCTCGCCATTCATTTATAGTGAATGACTTTATCAACTGGCTGTAGAGTTGACCAAATGGTCAAAACTGCCTCACCACTGATCTCAACAATCAATAAAGTTTGATGGCCGCATTTTTCATCTAAAATAACAAATTAATACTCCATCTTGTATTAATTTATTTTCAAACTTTTATTTAGTACACCTCAATTTACTATGTCTGGTTGTCTCATCTTAGTGTTTAGGAAATTCCTATCGATAACGTTGATTAGGTGCATCAACCAGAATTCTTAAAGCACTCAATGGGCAATTCAACACAAAATCGTTTTCTATATGATAAATATGCCTCTTAAATAATTTTACAAAATATCTTTTATTTGCCTCAATAAACAAAATCTAATTATACATATAAGTATATCTTCTATTAGAAAGATTTGCAATTTAAATGGTTGCTTTCACTCATCACCATATTTTTTCAAAAGCGCTTTTAATAATCCTAATTCTTACAAACAATCACCTTTGTAATGCATCCATATAATTCTCACACATTCGTCCATATAACAAACCGACAGCTGTTGGGCTAATCATGGACCCAACAGCTGATGGTCGGTCGACCTAGGGCATAGTTAGGTCGACCCCTTGGTCGACCTAGCCCGATATATATATATTCTTTTCTTTTTATTTTGTTTCTAGCTCATATTAGCTCGGATTCTGACGTTCTATATATGAAAATTAACCAGAAAATTACTACGGACACAACGATGCAACTCCCGTGGCTCGATTCTAATAGTTTCACAAATTTATTTTACTATTTCATTAATTCGTTAATCAATTATTAAAGCTTAATTTTTAGGTTGTTACATTCTCCCCTCCTTAAGGGATTTCGTCCCCGAAATCTCTGAGGATAGAAGAATGAACTAAATGTTTTCATCCAAGTTCTACAACCAGCTACTCAATCATCACCCATTCATCAATTGTCCTTAAGTTTTTCTACTGCGATTTATGATACTTATGCAATTAGTGTAGTGTCGATATCCCTAACTAATGCAAAAGATTAGGCGGTCCACTGATTCAATTGACCTCCTTTTATGCAATTATGTCCGTGCCATGTATCCAAATGAATGCATAAATTGCTAATAATAACTGATTATTCTATATGTGTGCTACACACATCATCCAAATGCAACAATCATGTGAAAATCAACCATTTATAGCAATCATGGAAAATACAATAAAATGCGCACACATCCATATGCATATGCTCTAGTGTCCTAGTTAGATCGATTCCTAAAGGAAAATGTGCCTAGTGTAAGTATATGTGTCCACAGCATCCACTAGCAAACACTTGCAACCACCAGCATACATCATTTATAACATGTTCTATTAACATGTTCACATCAAATCCTACCATCCATAGGTTAAGTCCTAAGTTCTACCCTCCCAAAGGATGATAAAGGAAAGAACCTATTCAAAACTAAAGATGAAAGTAGGAAATTCAAAATTTACTATCAAAGAGACGTGGATATGAGATATAAATTTTCTCCTAATTAAATTAATCTTCTCCGAAATCTCCTTAACATTGTCGGAACCAAGGTAGTCCCTCTATAGACTTTATCCAACACGAAAGCAACTTGCGTTGTCTTCCACAAAGAGCTTTGAAAGGTGCAACTCCAATGCTAGCTTGAAAACTACTATCATATGGGAATTCCACTAAAGGAGGATGCTTCTCCCAAGTTTCTCAAAATCAAGTGTACTCATTCTCAACCATGCATGTCTTACTGTCTTACTAATTTCACTTTACTGCTCTCCTTTAGTCTGCACACATGAATCAACTTTCTAGGTACTTGCTAGTGTCCTACACACTCCATGGGCACTTCTATCATTACTTCTAAAATTAATCACTGCTATAGCCTTGCACTTTTTTTGTTACACCTAGGACATGATTCCTATCTAATCTGCATTTAGGAATTTGATTCGGTGTTTATAGTTCCATTTTAAAAAATTAAGGTTTCTAAATTTTTAAAACATCAAATCCCAAATCTTTGTCTTTAAAAGTGTTATCTTTAAGTTTCTATTAAATTCAAAAATACTAGGATACTTGAAATATTATCTTTCAAGACTTGCATCTTCACAGCTTTTTGAATTTACATTATTTCCTAAACCTAGACGGAAAAACTTTTAAGTCCAAAACTTATTCCTCGTTTTCTTTTAAAGATTTTTACAGCTTTCTATAAAAATTTTGATTTTCAAATTTTAGTTTTATTAATTTTTTTCATTTCCAAAAATTTATTTACTTTCTCACTAAACCATTATCCTTTTAAAATACCTTTAAAATATCTTTATGTGTTTTCAAAACATCTTCTTATTACATCTAACAATTTTATACCTAAATGTTTTGGAACTACTTTCTCTTGTGAGAAACTATTAATGGTAGAACCTTATATTAATCCTTTAAAAGAGGATTTTATGTTTATGTGAGATTACGAGGAACTTATTTTATATTTTTTGAAATAGGCTATACAAAATATGGTGCTTCTCATACCTTATATACCTCTTTCACGTATTCCTTATAACTTGTACAAAACATCTTTATTTATAATCTGGTTTCATTGAAAATTTTATCATTATTCATTTCGTTCCAATAGATTAAAGTATTTTTAATTTATATTCTCTTACCATAGACAATTTCTATGAAATTTACTAGTTTCCTAATATTTAACTTACACTTTTATTTTCAGAAATACTCATTTTCAGAACTGTTTTTGATATATCCATAATTAGAAAACATTTCCTCATACTTATTTAAATATTTAATGTGCTTACAAACCACTTTACTTCTATACTTGAAAATTTTCTTCAAAACACATTTTTATGTGGGTCAAAACAGATGTTGCATAAAACATTGTTACTACAACCCAAAAATACTAGTGTATGGATTAAATTAAAATAAATATTAATAAATCTCATATACTATGTAAAAATATTTCCTTTGAAAGTCACTTACTATAACAATAGTGCTATAGTCTATGCTTCCTTTAGTTTTCATGACAATATCTATTACAACAATAAATGTTGTAACTTACGTTTTCGATACTCAATAACATCTAGGTTTTTATATTAAAAATGTTTGTTTATCTACAAAGAAACTAGCAAGCTATAATTCTTCAAAAAGAATCTTACTTTTGTCTTACAAAAACCAATTTGAATTTCATACCATTTTTCAAAAATCCCATATTCATTTTCTAAAAGACAATCAGCTTTCTAATTTCAACCATTCCCTTTTATTGGGATAAACATAAAGTAGGTTTTCCTTCTTACCACCTTAAGAGTACTCTACCTAAATTAAAGCCTTTTATTACTTTTCCTCTTATATGCTTATATTTATTTGAGGTATTACGGATAAATCCATTTACATGAACATTTATGATATCTGCAATTATCTATACATGGATTTTCTTCTTTTCTTATCAACTGCATCTACTGTACATTTCCAATCTTTGCATACCACTCTTTGGATTTCCATAATCCGAACCTAAGTGCATAAAACCATCTCTCAAACTCCTACATGTGTAGACCTTCTATATTCCTCGAGAAATGCTTCTTTATGCCAAAAGTGATACTTCAAGGAATTTTCTTTAACTGAAGAATGCGAGGTGTATGAAGAACCTCCTTGAGATGAACAGCATGCTCCTCCATACTCTTGGAAAAAACTAATATGTCGGCCATGAATACCACCACAAATTTATTTAGGACATCTCTAAAAACATGGCTTACCAAATCTACAAAATTGGTTGGGGCATTAGTTAGCCCAAAAGGCATAACCATCCACTCAAAGAATCTATCGGCGGTCCTAAATGTGGTCTTATCAACACTGTTATCAACGACCATAAGCAGATGAAATCCAGTGGCTAAATCATGCTGAGAGAATACTACAGAGCCAATTAACTGGTTAAAAAGGTCATCTATCCTAGGGAGTGGATATCAGTTTTTCTTCACGTGCTTATTCAATTCTCTATAGTCCTTAGTAGCAAAAACGACCGGCGCTCCCCACTCCGATATGCTCCTTCTTATAAATCCTTTCTCCAAAAGCTCATGGATCTTCTTGCTCATTTCTTTCCTCTCCCTAGGTGCCATGTGCCTCATGGGTAATGCTACTGGCTTAGCATTATCAGTCAAATAAATCCTGAAGTCAATCTTTCTCTTAGGGGGTAGTCCCCTAACCTCTTCAAAGACGTTTGGAAAATCTGATGAATCGAGGGAATAAAGGAAGCTCAACATAACTTATCCTTATGGGTTGCAAGAAACCTCGAGCGTCCCGGCACTGCATACTTCTAGTCTAACGACTCTCCTCTTGCAATCTAATATAGCTCCATATATAGATAGCCAATCCATTCTTAAAATCGTCCCATACCCCGAAAATCCCAAAACATAGTCGTCACAGTCAAATTTTACGCCTAGGATAAAAATTTTCAAACCCCTACAAACCATAGACAAGTGTGACACACCTTATATGGAGTTTGAAACAAAAATGTGGTCAACTGCTAAAGAGATGTCTAAGTGCTAACAATCCACTGAAAACTCATAATGAAAGGGTGTGATGCTTCAAAATCGAAAAGAGTTTGAATGTAAAATCAAAAATAGAAATCAAACCTTCTACAGTGACTTTCTTACCTCTCTATGGTCTGCTGCTAGAAGGTGCTACATCCAAAGCATGAATCTGTGCTACAGTTGCTCCCTGCCCCATCTTCTATGGACAAAACTTATTAAGCTGACCGGGTTGTCCTGAACTATCACACTTATTTACCTTCCCTCTCTTGCAGTCTTTTTCATAATGTCCACTTTTCTTGATCGCCTATGAGGTCCTTCTTCTTTCCGCTTGTCCATATCTTTCTCACCCTTCCACCACTACTTCTTAGAGCTTGTAGGAACCTCTTTAAGCTCTCCTTTCAGCTGCCAAGATGTAGGCTGAACTCTCTATCGGTCCTCTAAATCTAATAGCCTAAACCTTTGCTCTATATCCTCCACCCTAGCTCATGTCTTCTCAAAATCCTTTGTGCCAGAAAACATCCTGCATCTTAGACTAGCGAATTTCTTGCATAGCTTAGAAAAATTGGCTACTGTGGGTGGATTAAAGGGATCTCCACCTACCGATGTTGTATTGGGCGCTTGCCCTTGCACCTCTGGTACCGTAACTCTACGAACCAGTCAGCCATATAATGCAAAGAAAAGGAAACTTAGGCTTGAAAGAATTAAAAGAAGGTTGAAGCATGGATTTCTAAAAAATACTTCTAATTTGAAGATATGTTACTTAAAATAGGTTGCTTTTGGAAAAATACTTTATTTTTAAAACAAGTTTTTAGGAATGTTGTAACCTTAGATTCTATTACCAAGTGTAACACCCCACAGCCCTTAGTATACCAAAAAGGACACACTTAAAGAGTGGTGTGTTGTAGGTATAACTAAAGCTAGCATAGACTAAGGTTCACAAGACAAAATAAATAGATAATAAAGTAGCGGAAGTAATTAAAAACAATAAGTGATTTTAAAAATTAATATTTCATAAATACTTCAGACAAACCACATATGTTCCAAATACCAATTACAATTGTCTTACAAAAATAAAATCTCAGTCTTATTAGAAAAACCAGAGTACAAACATAAATTTTCCCTCAATATAGTGCCAGTACAATAAAAGAACAAAACGCTGGAAATAAAAAGAAGGAATACATGATAGGGTCCTCAAGTCTCCAAGAAGTTGCGATCTTTCTTCATTGCCCCTGATGCCTAATGGAAGGGGGGAAAGAGAAAATATAGGAGTGGGTCAGACTAAAAGTCTGGTGAATGATAGTAATTACTAGAATCTTTAAGCAAAGTAAAAGTAATAGACCTTACAACAGTTCTAGTATATATAAAAGAAACAAAGAAAATAGAGGGAACGAATACAAATTAACTTAATTGATTAACTTTGATTGTTTGCATTTTTCTTTGATAGCTGCTTTGATTAGGCTGAATTCCTAATCCTATAATTAGGTTGAAATCCTAATTCTACCCTTTGATCGGCATGTTACTCCATGGACCTTACTATGGACTAGATGCTATATAACTCCCTACGCATAAATGGTGTCTACAAATGACACACAAAGTATCTACCGTGGACTAGACGTTATATAGCTCCAAACACAGAAGGCAATGGTGACTACGAAAGGCACACATACTAAGCACTTGGAACTCATAACGATTACCGAGCACCCGAATGGAAGTCGCACGTGTAACCGCCACCATTCTCATGTTATCTGTTGCTCCACCTATTGGGTCTTCTTATTACCTCAAGCTCTAGCATAAGCGCGCCCTCATCCCACTTCAGGCTAATGTGAGATCACCATGTCCATAGAAATAATAAAGGAAATGTTGTTGGTATTGGCCCGTCATCCAAACAATATCTAGTCGCACCCCTTGCCCAAATCCCCATGATTTGGACTTCTACTTATTGACTAATTACTACCATTGTTAGCATAAGCATGCCCCTCGTCTCACTTTAGGGTTATGTGAAACACCGTGTCCATAGAAATACTAAGGGAATGCTTTTTGGTACATGCCCATCTTTAATTCTTGCTTATTAAGATAAATTATTTAAATAAGTCTTTACTTTTATTCTTATTATCCATGCTTATTAATTTATCCTAAGTCTTAAAATAAGCCTCATTCTATTCTATTTCTCAATATGACCTATATTATAATCTTGCTTATTACTTAACCCAAGGTCTAAGTGTAAAATAAGCTTCTTTCATCTTATACTCTTTTTAGTTATAATTCTAAGTTATAACTAGGTCAATTATCTTTAGTTAGTCAAATTCTAGCATTAATACCATAATTAGGCTCAAATTCAGTCTTAATTCCAGTTTTATTACAGTCTTTACAATTTACATCTTATCTTCCGTTATTTCAACATTCTTATAATTTTAATCCGTATTCGCGTTTAATCTATTCTAATCCATACGTAAAGAAGTAGAAGAAATAAAAGAATACTGAAAATAAAAGAAAATCCAAAGCATTGAAAAAGATATAAATAACGCATAAATAAAAGTAAATAAATTAAAATACTGTAAATAAACTATATTTAAATATAAAAGCTATAATTAACAGAAATAAGTTAAAATCAACTGAAAAGAATAGCTAAAAGAATATATTGAAAATAATTCTAAAAACTGTAAATAAACTACTAGAAAGGTCATTTCAAAAATCGTAATTAAACTACAACTATTGGAAACCCTATTATTTTGAATTACATAATATCTAAATAATTACAATCACTCACCTGTGGTCCTAAGCTCTTCCCTTTTGGTCTTTCCGGATCCACTTGAGGGTATTAAAATATTTTTACTAAAAAGATTTTCCCTTTGGAAAACTATTTATTTTAGGGTCCTTCCTAAAAAGATGAACCCAAGCAGAGAAAATTTAGAACGAGAAAAAGTTTTAAGCATAGGGTTCTATTTATAGGTGTAGAAGTGGATCTCGGACTATTAGATCTAGGGATTGAATATGATGCAACCACATCATAGGCTGAATATGAGCCATCGAATGGAAGCACGAAGGGAGCAGATAAGGCTAAAGAATGAAAATAACATGTCTGAAAACCTCTGGAATGAAGAAAAATTTCTTCGTTCCATACCCATAGGCGGGTCGACTGGGCGGTCGACCGCCCCTCCCCCTAGGTCGACCGGCCGGTCGACCTAAGGCGTAGTTAGGTCGGCCCCTTGGTCGACCTAGATATATATATATATATATATATATATATATATATATATTCTTGTTTATTTTGTTTCTAGCTCATATTAGCTTGGATTCTTACATTCTATATATCGAAATTGACCAAAAAAACCATAGACACAACAGCGCAACTACCGTGGCTCGATTCTAATAGTTTCACAAAGTTATTTTGTTATTTCATTTATTCGTTAATCAATTATTTTAGCTTAATTTTCATTTTGTTATAATATTATTAAATGATTTTATGAATTAAAAATAAACACAAAAGGATTAAATCATATAATAAATATTTTATGTTTTATAAAAAAAATCATACCTAAAAACTTTCAACAATGGTAAATAAATAAAAAATTTCGAATATTATTATATATGTAAAATTACTATTATTTAATTCAAAATTGATTATACAAACAAAATGTATGCATGTACATATTTATTGATAATGTAAAATTTTATATGATATAAAATATACATTATGGTTTCAAAAATGACTAAATCATTTTCTATTAATTCCGTGTAGTTTTAGCTATTTGTAAGTTTCTAATTAATAAATTATTCGAAACCAAAAATTAAATTTTACAAGAAAAGGAATTTTTTTTATTCTCTAGCCAAAAGAAGAAATATGTATATATTTAATTATAAATATTTATTATATATATAATTATAACTGTTTTTATGTTTATATGTAATATACATTTAAATATATATATATATATATATTCAGTTTGGATTTCATGTTATAAATATTCTAAGTTATTTTTACAAAAAAGTATTTGAAATAATTTTATAATTTAATTATATTTATATTTGTGTGTATATAATATATTTATATTTATATTTATATTTATATACGTATATGTATTTTAATAAATGCTAAGTGTAAATAATTTATGACCAATATTTCATAGTAATTATATAATTATATTTTACACACATACACACACTACATTTTGATGCGCGCACACACACAAATACACACACACACACACATACATAAACACACGTTTAGACAATTTATTTGTATACACGAGGGATAACACTTCCATTGTAGTGTAAATCCCAACATTTATACACGGGCGTGCCAAACCACATACATATTATTATGTTGCACGAACACTTACGTAAATATGTGTATATGATACACATATTTAAAATATAATATAAATTACATAAAATAAAATTTTATTTATAAATTTAAATAAAATATTAGTTTTATCCAATGGAAAATTCTGAAAAGCTCTAAACAAATAAGACTACATAGGCCCATTAAAGATCCAATACGAGTTTTTTTTTGAAATTTGCCAAATTCCTCCACTGTGGGATGGCCCAGTTCCAACGGTCCATTCAATATATTGATAGTACTAAACATAACATTCTTAGCTTGAGGAATATCAATATCTAAGGAGTATGCAAGTAATATATTAATATACAAATGGTATATAGGAAAACTGTCATATTAAAGATTCAATCTTTAATGTATTTAATCGAGTGATATCGACTTATGGAATAATCTGTTCCTGATGAAATGCCCTCATGATTCAAGTGTCAAGCATATCCAAATCAAGGTATACGTACTACACGTATGTATTTATTCCTTAAAATCTATTCTGGGTTTCTTATAGGTCCATCTTTATTATACATTATATAAGTTTGTTCTTGCATAACATTTTATAATCTAATTAACTTATATAATAATCTCATGCATTACATTATATTAATTTTATTAATTAAAGTTTATTTAGTTAATTTAATTAATTAATCAATTAACACTTTACTTTATTTTATTTTATTCAATTAAATGTTTTAAATTGAACATGTGTACTATAACATTAACATTCAAAATTTAATTAATATACATGTATTGATTATTAATTTATTTATTTAACTACATAGTTTTAATTAATTAAATTTTATTTTGAAAATTATTTATACATAACTCTCCTTAAACACTTTAAGTTAATATAACATATGTTAATATATAAGTTATTTAATTTATTAATCTAATTAATGTTTAAATAATTTTCAAAATTAAATTAATAAGTTTTTCAAAATTATTTTGAAAGTTTATTTATAACATCTATAAAATTTTACTTATTTTTATTATAACAATTTAAATTTAAAATTTTATTTTAATTTCAAAATAGATTTTGAAAATTAGCCCAAGGCCCAAATTCAAACTGGACCTTTTACATCAAGGATAACCTTTGGCTTTACTTTACGTTTTGGACCAGGCTAGTAGCTAAGTAGGGCAGGATGCCTGATTACCCAAACCCAACCTAAAAACTACTTTCCTAGACACCCTACTAAATGGGTAACTAAATTAGTTGGCCATAATACTACAAATTTAGACTGCATATATTAGGCTCCGATACCATTGTTGGATCTAAGCATGCACGCGGCGGGATAAATGGATGAATTTCAATTTTTTTTTCCATTTTGGATCTTATTGGGCCTATGAAGTCTAAATTGATTTAGATCCAATCTAACTAAATTTTAAACAAAATCTTTTATTTTATTTAACTGATTAATAGAAAAGTATTATTTGTTATTGGTTTATAATTTCATAATAAAAAATAGGCAAATTCTATTGCAACACGATTTTTTACTTAGTAGCCCCCTGAAATTTACTAAAGCCAGTATACCCACAAAATGACTTAGGAGCCCCCCACACTTTCCAAAACTACCCTTTCTTTCTGCTATCGCGTAAAACATTTCTCCAAACCCGTATCTTCTTCCTCTTGGCTCCGCATCTTCCACTTCAGATCGAGCGGCATCCTCTTCCAGCGATCCACCGCTTCCAGCATCTTCAGATCGAGCGGCGCGCTTCCTACAAACCACGTATATCGATGTAAGTATTTCAGCCTGTTTAATCGATTTACTTGTGATTAAACAAACCATGTATATCGAGCATTGAATCAGTAAGTATGATGTGTATTTGTTGTTTAAACCATGTATACACATTTATGAATCGAATGTACTGATTAAGTCCAAAAACAAGCCTGTATGGATAGAATCGAGTTGCTACTGAGTTGATTACTGATTAGAGCATTGAATCGATTGATTTCAAAATCGAGCATTTAATTGGTTTCAGCAAAACAATATTTTTTTGGGAAAAATTACAAACCACGCAGGGAAACTGTGTGGAAAAAATTGTTTCCACGCATGATCTTTACGTGGAAATAAAGCCTACCACACTCGCTTATGCGAGGTGAACTGAATTAGAAGTGATGAGCTCAGGTTACCACGCAGCAGAACAGCGTGGAAAAATTAGTAACCACGTATGGGTTATGCGTGGTTGTTATTTTTTCCACGTAAAGTCCCTGCGTGGTTATTATTTTTTCCACGCAAATTTTTTACGTGGTTATTCTTTTTTCACGTATTGACAGTGCGTGGTAGCCTGGAGCTTTAAAAAAAATGAGAATTACCATTTACCATTCCATTTACCATTCGCTTCTTGGCCTTTTAATTCATAACGAGTAATTTTTTTTTTGTCGTGCTTATTTACAGATGGGTCGAGTGTCGATGACGGCTTTCGAAAGAAAACGAAGAACTGAGAAAGGAGCCGAAGGTACAAGTGCAGACAAGAACGATAATAGGGATGAGGGTGGCACAACCGAGTATGAGATTGATACAAGGCAAGGTGAAGAGTAGCAAGAAGAAGAAGATGTTGGAGATGAGGAACATGGAGATGGTTCGGATTCATCGGGAGAAGATGAAGATGAAGATGACACAGGGGCCGAGACAGAGACAGATCAAGATGATGAGGTAGAAGCTGAAGATGAAGAAGCTGTAAACGAGAAAGGTGGTCCTAAAAGCACTGATGTGATTAGAGAGTTTGATACTCATGTTGCTTATATGATATGGACTGGGCAGGTATGTGGCTATTATTTTAAACGATCAATTTATTACTTCTTTTATTAAATATAAATTTTATTTGTGTAGGAACGACCACTGCTCACCTGTGTCAACCATGCACAAAAGGTATCGGAGTGGAGGATTCCGGATAATGCTACTAGATTCAAAGCCATCATTGACTTGTCTGACTTATCTTCTATTGTTAGCACTTGCTATAAGAGTGTTAACAGGAATCTGATATCAGCTTTCGTAGAACGATGGTATCCTGAGACTAATACCTTCCATTTACCATTTGGTGAGATGACTATTACTTTTGACGACGTAGCCTCTTTATTACACATACCAGTCGAAGGTAAACTTATACAGAGTAATTCATATGAAATGGAACAAGCGGTTAGTATTATTTCTAAGTACCTTGGTCTTTCTAAAGCACAAGCTAGGTTGGAAATGAATGAGAGGGTTGGATATAAACTAAGTTTGTCTACGTTATATGGTATATTTGAAGATGTGAGCGATGAGTGGACTGATCAGTCAATTAGACGTGCCACTCGTGCTTATCTTTTATTTTTGGTTGGCAACACACTGTTTGCTGACAAAAGCAAGTCTCATGTGCACATATCGCTACTGGATCCACTAAAAAATTTGGACATTGTCAACACTTACTCTTGGGGTTCAGCAACAGTTGCTTTTCTCTACAGGCAGCTTGGATTAGCGACTCATATGGGTATGAAACAGATTGCAGGATTTCTTTGTTTACTTGAGTCATGGATATTTGAGCACTTTCCATGCTTTCATCCTTCCACCAATCTGTACTACGAGAGTTTACCCCGTGCTGCTCGATGGAATCCATCTACAGATTGTGGTGCATCAGTAATCGATCTTCGTATATTCCTTGATACTATTCAAATTGAACAGGTTATTATCTTCATTCGGTACTTTTATAATAACAGTAGTTATGATTAGATGCATGTTATGAGTAACAGTTTATTTGCTAAAACTAATTTTGATTTGTTACATATTTGAATAGGTTATTTTTTATCCTTACGTCTGTGCACGACACTATCATCCATTTCACGCTATATCTTGGTATAGTGGTTGCATTCTCTGCCTAAATGTTGTGGAGCCATATCATCCTGATAGAGTACTTAGACAGTTTGGTAGAGTTCAGAACATTCCTACGGCTCCTATTCCTCCCGTAGCAACAACTGCACGTCGAGGTTCAACTTCGACTACATACACTCGGGTGCGTTATCAATTTTTGGAAAGTATATGGGAGAATTGGTATAACCATGTGATTGCAGAAGGGCGTAGATCAATACCACTCAATCAGTCTATGTCGAGTTGCACTGATGATTATACGGAGTGGTATAGGGATCATAGTGTCTTACGGGTTCACAATCCTATATACTTACCTGCTGATGTAATGGTTGGAGCTTCACATTTTCAACCTACCTATAACCAACTGTACTCAGTATGTTTCAGTTTGCTTCACTATATCATTTCAGTTTATATTATGCTTCATTTAACTTTATTTTTTTTCAGACTCTTCATGATGTGCATGGTCTTTTGAATGAAGCTAACCCTCAACTTGATAGTGTCCGAGCTGTTGTTGCACGCTACATCCAACATCAAGTTTAGTGCCCAAGTTTAGATTGTTTTGTATTTTGGTTGTTGTATGTAGTGAAATGAATATGTTATCTTATTTTGTAGTTGAACGGTTGTGATATGTACGGATTATTCGAATGCTAATGGTATATTTTGCTGATTTTTGGACTTAATTTACGCTGTGTATTTGACTGTTAATGGTTATGGTATATTCATGATGTGCATTTGTTGTTTAAATTGTTATAAGCTATTGTATAATGGATCAATTTTTTATTTCTGTTACCATAACGCACTGACAAGACGACGTTTGAAAACAAACCACGCAAAAAGCCAACGTGGATCACTTAACAACATCGTATGAACAATACGTGGATACAACACAAACCACGTTTGAAGCAAACTTGGTTTGTTGCTTAACCACTCAGAGTTAATTTGAAGTAATTTTTTTGAGTTTCCGTTTTTCTTGTCGCACCGACAAGACGTGGTTTGTTAAAAACATCACAAGGGTATTACGTGGACTTTTCATTAACCATGTGAACTTCGTACGTGGAAACAACTCAAACCTCGTTTAGCTTTTACGTAGTTTTTCTTCAAACCACGTACTGTTCCTGCGTTATTGTAACAGAAAGTCAAAAAAAAATTACCAACCAAACATTCGCTAACTTTCTAAACAAACTACATTCAATAACTTTCCAAACAAAGTATATGCACTAAATTTTCAGACAACGTTTTGCAAACAAACTATAAACTACAGTCACTAACTTTTCAAACAAAGTACATTCACTTCATTTCCAATTTGCAAATGCATTTCTTTCATCCCAAGCTTGTCTTCTATCGTTGTAAATATACTCCCATTTACTGGCATCCGTATCACGAGCTGTGTACCATTTTGAATAAATTGGAGGAACCGGGTGTTTGGGCTCTAGTTTTACCTATAAGACATGAGTCATGAGCCATGAGGTATGAAAAGAAATGAAATTATTTTGAATTTTATTAATCTATAAGTTGTTTACCTGAACAAAATGATCTTGGTTAACGAAAGCTATTGCAATTTCCATACGCTATATAGGTTGTGGGACTTTTCCTTTCAATGGAGGTATTGTCAATACAAGTCTTTCGCTAATGGTGAATACTACAACGTTATACCTAGTTGCAATAATATAACCAACATCGGGCATAGACATCCACTTTTCCACCGGCGCAAACCCTTCATCTTCATGCTTAAGGCTTTTGAGAAGATTTGTACTTCTACCATTCTCTATGAAAACACGATCGTATAAACTCTGATTTTCATATAATTCTTCATATAACTCTCTCCTTATTTGGCTCCAACTTGATTCCCCCAAACCAAGCAAAGCAGCCACACATCGATACCCACAGTTACCGTCCGATCTAACGTCGATAATATCAGTGACAAAAGCCTTCAACTCCAATGGTATTTGATGCACATAAGTTCTCATGCCTTTACTTAGTTCTTCCAACTGAAAAAAAATGTTATCGTAACTAAGTACGTAACTTATATTCAAATGCGTGTTCAAATAAAATGTATTATACATACTTTTTTCGGCTTACGAATAGGAAGTTTATCGATACGAGCCTTTTTTGAAGTACACGAACTTTGAGAGTAAACACTTTCGACGAGCTCAAATGCCGAAGGCGTCCTTTTAGTTGAAGTATTAGCACGTTTTTTGCTCTCTCCTCCACGTGTCTTTATTTTGCTTTTTGGAGATGCGAGAGAGGACGTACGTGGTTCAACAACTTCCAACATCTTATAAATTTGCATTTGGTAAGGAGTTTCCATCTTTTTCACATCGTTTAATAGCATTTCCATTTTTTCTACTATCCCCACATCTTTCTTTCCACTTATTTCTACTAGATGAAGTATTGTCCAATGAACATCAACCATGTCAAGCGATATTGCGGTACCAGGCCCAAGATGTGCCAACTCGTGAGCACAAGGCAATCCATGTGTTCTATGAACGACACATCCGCATAACAATTCTTCCTCGCCAACATCTTGTATTCTCTGTATTTCTGAATGTATCAAATCAAGTGCTTTGATAGAAACGAAGCCTCGTAAATTTCTGAACTCCCGTATATGAAATATGTGTTTTACTTTTGTTAAACTTTTCTCAAATGATGCTTTGAGTTCAGTAAACGAGAGTTCCAAGAGTGAATGCATCTTCGTCCAAGCTTGTTCGAAATTACATTGACAACTGGCTAAATGTTTTTTAACTTTGAATGCGCGGACTCGGCCCTGCATATGACACATGCATACGAGTTATATAACAGTAATTACTTTGTTTAATAAATATTAACATGATTATTAAACAAAATTACCGATTAGAAGTATAATTTCCAAAATGCTTGTAGTCATCTGTCCACGCTTGAACAAATCGGTCTTTGTATGTATCCAACCATGTCTCGTGAATATACTTCAACAGTGAAGTATGATTCTCATACTTTTCATGCAACACTTGTAGATTCTCATTGTAAGCGCTTAAATTTTTTGAACACACAAGTTCATTCCAATCAAATAAAAATGACTTCTTCTCCTCAAGCTCCATTCCTTTCACTCTTTTTTGCATAAAAGTTAGAACATTGTTTTTAATGTGCCATGTGCATAACATATGTGCAGAATTTGGAAAAACAACACCGATAGCATTAACTAGTGTTGTTTCCCTATCAGAAATGAAGACTGATGGCAATTCCACTTCACAATCAATCAAAACAGATTTCAACCGTTCTAAGGCCCATGTATAATTTTCCTCGGTTTCAGAAACTAAATACGCAATCGCAATACAAAATGTAAGATCTGTACAAGTAACACCAACAATCTCAAGTAAAGGCATTTTATACCTATTGGTTTTATACGTGCAGTCTAGTATGATAACTCGAGAAAATGTACGTAAAAAATCCAAACTGGTAGGATGCGTCCAAAATATATCTTGAATAATATCTGTTCCATCTAATGTCTTACGGTGCCATTCAAAGTAATGAAACTCTTTCAATTTACTAAGCAAATATTGAACTTGTGAACGCCCTGCCCGCTCAATAGAATTTTGTGCTCGTATAAAATTATAAATTGTTTTGATGGTGGTACAATTTGTAGGATCATTTCTTTTAATGGTGTGTAAAATTTCTTTTGCTTTTACCATGTTTCTGTGCATCTCAACAACTAATTTGGTCTCATCTTTATTTAGTCGACCAATATACGAATGACCTTCCTCATTTTTTAACTCTGAATGATTGTGAACACCATTCACAACATGCAATCTCCAATCATCTAGAGTATGGAGTTTCTCACCTTTAAGTCTAAACGGACAATTGCATTTTTTTGTACCAGTCATTCGAAGGTTCTTCGGGCTTATCTCTTTTCGCTTCTTATACACACCGCTCCATTCACAGGCAAACATAATTCTTGGTTTTTTGCTTGAAGCACCAGTATCTGATTTCAATATTATGATAACGAAACCAAGTTGTTTTCCAGTATCACGAACCCAATCAATCAACTTTTGTCGAGAAGGAAATATCTGCATTAACAATGTTAAATAAAATGTCGGTAATATAGATTTATTCGAAAGAAATGCAAATTAAACTTACGTCATAAGTCGTGAACTCGTTAGAATAATCAACCACTATATCTTCGCTTATTTGTTCATCACTGGAATATGGTTTAATCTGCATAAACCAAGTGTCGAACGATGAAAAAGGTAAAACAGAAAGAAAAAAAACAAACTACCACGCAACATTAACACGTGGTAAACCACGTATATATGTTACGTGGATTACAGATAAACCACGTATGACTTCTTCGTGGATACAGAATAAATCACGTAAACATTTACGTGGATTTCAGATAAACCACGTAAGACTTGTTCGTGGATATATGTGGATCCTAGTGTGGTCTCTACGTGAATTTGTTACATTCCACAAAATCGAGTGTTTACGATTTGCTTTCAAAAAACTGTGCTAACTTTTCAAAAAAACCCCAAAACCCCAATTACCTGCTGTGGTTGCGATAATGATTGAATATCTTCTTCATTCTCCATTCGCTAGTACAGAAATATGAGTAATTTTTTTATATTGATTTGTTAATTAGAGTTTTTGAATTAACTGGTTTGCACTGACGAAAATGACTGATAGAAAGAAGAGAAGAATGTACGTAATTGATGAAGGGTATTTTTGTCTTCTTAATTTTATTAAAATTAAGGGGGCTACTAATCAATTTAGTGGGTTGCAACGGAATTTGCCTAAAAAATAATGGCGATGTCTGCTTTCTTATTCTTGCCTTGTTCTTCTTTTCTCTCCAATTTAGTTCTTAAATTCAATTTCAATCCCAACCCTAATTTTAGAAATCCTTTTTGCATGTACACTTAAGTTATTTAGGATTTATAGTACCCACCCTCTAAAATTTTCAATCGGAGTTCAAAATTCAAGAACTGGGTTAATTCCAAAAAGGGAAGAGGATTTGTTTTCGATGCGGAGATCTTTCCTATTTGGCCAAAGGTTGTCGAGACCCGGTTAGATGTTTTTGCTATGGTATTTTTGGTCATAAAAAAGAAAAATATTCGATGAAATTCAATTCTAGTCCAAGTGAAAAAAGAAACCTATCGATCACTGACCATGGCTTCCTTTTGTTTTAAGAGGTATGAAGCTTAAGATAATCTTATTGGGCCATCTCTGGATCCAAAGGAGTGAAGGAATCAAGTTCTTGGACGATTTGTTCAAGCATTTTGATGTGATTAATGCGGTCAATATTGGTTGAAATTATAAAAAGAAATTGGGTGACCTGATGATGATAGACATCAAAAATCTGAGTTGAATGGTCGAAATTTCAATGATAACTTTAGGAATTCTGTTTTGGCTTCGGATTGGGAGGATTCTAATGTTGATTTTATGCTAGTTTTAAAATTAAGTGATGGGGTTTGGCATGTATCTGCTGATGTAATTTTAAAAGTTCTTGATGATGTTAGTAGGAAGGCGTTGAATTCTTATTATCCTTTGTAGTTTGACCCTGAAGTTTTGCAATATGGTTTGACATTTCATTCTTTAGAATTTGGTAGTCTAATGTTTGATGCAAGAAGTGGAGCTAACTCATTGAGTCATTCTAGAGGTGTTATTTTGATGCATGAGAGGGTTAATGGATTTGTTCCTAATCTTAATAAAAAAATGCAAATTTTTGGAGAGTTTTGAGATAGAAACTTCAAATTGCTTTGATTTTCTAAGGGATTTAGGAGAAGATTCTGCTCTATCTCACATAGTAGTGGCTAATGGGGGGTTTGGCCGATTTTTTGAATGCTAACAAGGTTGTTGTGAATAATGTCTTTCTTGAAGAAGTAGATAGGATTGTTCAGAGTGATATTACTAGTGTTTTCTCCCTTCTTCGACCGAGTCTTTAGTGCATGATGTTATTTCAAGCAATATAATGTCTGTAGTGTTGATTCAGATATTTGCCCGGTAGAGGAGTCGTTGGTGTATTTGATCCTATATGTTTGGCTCAGGCTAATGAGTTCTCTGTTATGGAGAATAGGACAGTTTCATTTGGTTTTTTGGATGGGGTCATGGCACACCAAGTTGCTGGCTTTACCAGAGACATAGGGCATATGGTTATCTCATTTAATTGGACTAATTTTTCTATTTTGGTATGCGGTTTGGATGGGGTTGTGGATGTAATGCGCATGTATTTCTCTAGCTCTTATGTAAGTGTGGTTGGTGTGCATGATGTTTGTACATGTACAGATAAATGTGTGCACAATTGTTCGGTTTTGTTTCAAAATCATTTGTTGGAGCTTAGGTTTTGAATATCACATGAATTAGAGTTTCCTATGGTGGGTTGGTTTTATATATGGGTTCAGCTGCTCTCATTTGTTGATGGGGTCGTGTTGTTCATAAAAGATGTTATATAGGAGTTGATTTATGATCATGCTTCTTTGTATACTGATTTGAAGGTGTGGTTGGAGTGTATATTCACATGTGCAGGAGCATGTTGGGGTGTCCAGTTTTGTTTCAAAATTTCATGAAGAAGTTTGGGTCTCGGGTTTCAGGTGACCTAGATTGTATTTCAGATATGGGTAGGTTTCTTTATTGGGTTCAATTTGTTGATAGTGTTGCGATGAAAGATGTTAAGGGGGGTTTGAATCAAATTATTGTGTTTTCTGACCTGAAGCTATAGTGGGAATATATTATTTCACATGCTGGGGTTGCTTATCAGTCTTTTCATGGTAGGGGTGGAAGCCTAAATGGTTTGAATATTAATGATTGCGGGACCATTCTAGAAACTTGTAGCATTTCTGGTCGGAACCCACATTCTAGCAGTAGTCTAAAAATAAGGTAAAGGGTTAGAAAGGCTAGTCTTGGGTGCAGTAGTTTGACTGAGCATAGATTGGTTAGAATGAGTGCATATCTTCTCAGGGTGGATTCTAGAGCATCCATAGCTCTAGCTCAGGTGTGGAGTCTCTTATGGGCAGTACTTGTTGCATATGAATAATTTATCTACTACTTATATGCATTTCTTAGAAAAAAAATTCAGGTTTAATTTTTGATGATATCCAGTTAAATGTTGGCTATATTAAAAGTAAGGAAGTAGAATGAATTAGATTGCTCGGATTTTGAGATTAATTAGTTGGAATGTATGCGAATTACATGATCAGGGAGTTGTGGTAAAATTAAATCTTTTTCAAAGATAATTATAATAATTCAGTTTTACTTTAAGAATCTAAAATTTAAACCAAAATTTGGAAAAGGTTTGAATAACATTAAAAATAGGTTTAAAAGGATATTAAATCAACAATTTCTAAGGAAATTAAAACTATAAAAATATAGATTCCTAAAACAAATAATGATTTGATTTGGAATAAATATATTAGATCATTCATGGAAATTGTTCATTATAATGATAATTATATTTTCAAAGGGAACTCTGAAACCTATTGGGTTTGGCTGCCTAAGATTTAACCTTAGGACCCTAACGGAGGAAATGAGTACCAATATTATTCTTTATTTTTTGCAGGTACTACTTAAAAAGAAAGGAAAATGGATATTGGACAGCGGCTGCTCTAAATACATAACTGGCAATAAAGATATGCTAACCAACATTATCTACTCGAATGGAGGATCATTCACATTTGGAGATAACTCCAAAGGCTATATCATCAGCAAAGGCGATGTCAGCAGCAACAATACCTCTAATTTACCTCTCACTACTGAAGTTTTATTAGTTAAAAATTTAAAACATAATTTATAAGTATAAGTCAATTATGCGGTAAAGGTTTTGATATATCGTTTTCAAAAAATAAATGCAACATTACTAATAAAAATCAAGAGTTAATCATTGAAGGTATACGAGATTGAAATATTTATATTTTTAAATATGAATATAAATAATAACTCTAATATGCGTCTGGTAGCAAAAGGAAATGATTCTTGGCTATGGCACAAACGATTTTGTCATATAAATATTAAAACTGAATAAATTAGCCAAAAATAAACT
The DNA here is from genome assembly GCA_030765085.1 of Allium cepa. Taxonomy (NCBI): domain Eukaryota; kingdom Viridiplantae; phylum Streptophyta; class Magnoliopsida; order Asparagales; family Amaryllidaceae; genus Allium; species Allium cepa. The sequence goes on along the minus strand of CM060941.1, from coordinate 1,041,746,990 downwards.
AGTAAACTGTTTACCCGATATAAAATTCAAAGTTGACAACATTTGTGATGCATGTCAATTAGGAAAATTAACGAAATCTTCTTTTAAATCTAAGAAAGTAATTGTAACATCCCGCCTTTTTGCACGATTTAAACAGACACACGTGCCAATTCAAACCATACGTAAGGGCGGATTGTTATGGGATAAATAAGAAAACAGAGAAAGAAACAGAATCTCACAGCGGAAGGATAAAATATAATAATCAAATATACAGTTCATAAATCTGTTTACAAAAACCTTTGATTTATTTATACAATACATATCAGAGTACACATACCATATACAATGCAGCGGAACAATATGAGTGTAGTGAAACCATATTATATATAGTAATAATAATAAAATCTTCGTTCTTCCTCCGGAAATAAAATCTTCAATCCTGAAACGCTCGGACTGACCCGAACGAATTTGGAAAGACAAAAACACTCGAGTCAGAACTAAAAGATCTTATGTGAGTTAAATTAACAGAAATAAATATGAGTACAGTAACTTAAGAGATGCTCGGGATTTACATCTCCTAAGGATCCGTTAAACTATTTACTATGTAGTATATTGCGCTATTATAATAGTGTCCAATTGTAAAATAAACTTACTTTTAAATAGCGTTAAGGACTTACATTTTCCACCTTAACACATTTATATATTCCCATAGTCTATACAGTACCGTAATCTCCCCCGTAATGGGCGTCGTCAGAGGGCACTCCATAGGTATGGTACAAAACAAAATCGTATAAGGCGCACTAGGGTAGGTGACACAGCACAACTAGGCAATGCCAGGGTAGATATACCAATTACGCTTCCGGGCCGATGGAAACGCGCAGCGCGCAGCTGCCGCCCACCTCGGACAAACTCCCCACATCAAAGAAATCAAAAGTGAAGGTGGCCACCGAAAATCCAAAGTCTGAGTATAGTATCGAAGGGAAGTGTCCGATCAGAGGTGCTACCTCATTAACCCGTCGATCGCTCCTGTTTTAGCCACCTTATGCCAACTCACGGGAGTTGGGTCCACGTACTTACCTTACAGGAAACGCCGCCACCAACCTACTTCATTCTGGAATCTCCACCGCGTACACGGTTAGTCAAAGTGGTTTTCGGTATCGACAGAGAGTATGTCCATCTCTGATCCCGGTCTCTTTGCCAACCAATCGTTATTATAACACCGCGGTCATTTAAAAATAATAATTATTCTTTTAAAACCATAATAAAATATCCATTTAAAACCATATAAATACGATATCATTTATTCTTAAAACCCCAAATCAATACGATATCATTTTATTTTCAATATATATTCTTTTCAAAACCATAGGGTTTTCCAAAATAAAATATTTAGAAATCAAAACTCTTGAATATAATATTTCCAAATTATACTACCTTGACAATCATAACTTTGAAACAAGTTTCCATCTCTTAAGTGGTTAAATATCAAACTACTTTTATAAAACAAAATAGCTTCTTTAGATTTCACAAATCAAATTCAAATATCGATTTAAACTTCCAAATACCATTTCAATTCTTATGTTCCAAAACTTTAATTATTTCACCAGTTCAAAAAAACAAACTCATTTAAAAATCCCATATATATTAAATTCAATTACTTATTATTTAGACTTGAAATCTTTACTTAATGAATTCAATATAATTTAAGAAAACCTTTAACTTCACATAACTGGAAAAAATCTTTCAGTTTATTTTATAATCATTTAAATAATCCTGATATTCATTCATTTAAATCATTCTTCACAAAAATCAAGTTATAAAATCATATCCTTTAAAAATTCTAACTTTTTATTAAATTTCCAATTTAACTTAATATTCATCTTCAAATCTTATTCTCTTTTAAGTCATTTAAAACTCCAGAAATTTAATTTTAAATAAATTCTTAATCCTATTGATCTTGAAAATCAACTAAATTTTATACTTCAAATCAAATTCACACAAAGCTTAAAAAAAACCGAAAATTACTATATATATATAAATAACCAAATCAATATCCTATAAACCATATATATAGCTTTACAACACCATGAAAATCATTTCAAAATAATTATATATATATATATATATACACATACCGCGGTGCCTGTATAAAATTTTCTACCCTATGGTCAAGTGATACGGATGTTTATCATTTCAATCCGCAATTTAAAAATAAAATTGCGGTTGTATATCATTTCAAACCGCAATCCCGAATGAATGAAATGCATAGCAACTTGCAATTAATAAAATTAATCATCCATTCATCCATCAAATCATACATCCATTTATCACAGTCATCATCTAATTTCAAACAATCATCAATACATAACAGGTGATAAATAATGGTATCAATTATCAGTTTATACTCAAAATAAATTTAATAACTGTTAATTGGCAGTTTATATGAAAAATAAAGGTAAATTTAACTGGCAGTTAATATGAAATAAAAATTTAACATAACTATGACTAGCAGTTAATATGCAATTAAATAAATTCTAACTGTCAAATTTATGCAATAAATAAAATTAATTAACAGCTATATTAAATGAATACGATTTATCAGAGATAATGAATAAAACATGCCAAACAGTCATAAATAAATTTCTACTCATATCTAAAATTAATTTAACAAACACAAGAAATTTTAGAAATTGTGAGTGGGTCAAAACACTCACCTTTTGAATTTAAATCGAATTTAAATTCAATTTAAACTCAAAAATTCGACGGTCTTCGAATTGGTCCAAACCATCGTCAACAGATCTGGAATTTAATTACGATCCTAACAAAAAAAATCTCGCGTGAATCGGACTACGTATGAGAAAGTTATTCGAAAATTTCGATTGAAACAAAAATTAAATAAAACAAAATAAACAAATATACCCCATCACCATGCCACGTCACAGGCCACGTCCTTCTTCTCAAATTCGAGCACGCTACAGCACCAATAAAAAAAACGGACAGTACCAACAGATTACGCTCTTCGAGAATTATGACATATAATTTTTCTGGAATTTTTAGAGGAGTTTGAAATATATTTTTTTTAATTTTTTTTTATAGTTTGGACTGTAATTGGATCTAGAAATTTTGCAGCCATTGGAAGAGAAGAAGTTGAAGAAAAGAATACACAGAGAGAAATGAAGATAGATGGAGGCTAGGGTTTACACAGCCTATAAATAAACAAAGTGAAATAGGATAGGTGGGCATGAATCATAAACGCGCAAAACGGTTGTTGGCCCACCAGAATATTTTATATTAATTGGATACGTTACGGATTAGTAAATAAATTAATTTCTTCCTCAGACATTTACATTGAATTTTAAACGTATTTACAAATGTAAATTTAGATGCTTCATTTATAAGTTTCAATATAAATTCACAATTTCATTAAATTCCAAATTCATAGATAAGTTTCCATTTTCAACTAAATTTCTAAATTACCGTAATAATTATCTTAGATTTTTAGTCATTCTCAATAGATTTAACCATTGTAAATTGACTAAGTCTTCATACTATAAAAATCCACATTTTTATGTATATATACATTTTAATTCCCTACTAAAATATTTTATTTATATTTCGCAATTACTTCCAATCCATTTTTTTTGGCATCGCACTGTTACTTAAATAAATAGCCTATACCAACACTAATTATCATTAATTTGAAAACGGGTTACCAAATTTTGGATTTTATTAATAATTATTATTTATTACTTCATTGTTTATTCAAATTTAGACAATTTAAGATGTTTCTTAAATGCTGAGTGCATTATTAACTTCAGCGTAAAACTTCAATTTTATTTTATCTACAAATTATAAATTAACTTTGCAGAAATCCTTTAGTTGACCTTTCATTTAATTATCCTATCTATTGGTATCTCATAGATGGGAATTCCTAAAACATCTCCGAATTCCAACTTTAATTTCAATCACATAAAATGTTCTATTCAGTTTCCAATAAATTCAATAAATTCAAATTATCATGTTCTAAATCCAAATGAATCCATATGTCCTGCCTTCCATTCTTTTAATCTAACTAATTATCATATTCTGAATAAAGTTTACGTTATTTCCACCTATAAGCTACAAATAACAACGAATGTTGCATTTGATTTAGATTCTAAATAAATTGATGGGTAATAATTAATAATTCTCACTATTGGCCGATTTATTCTCATTCATGCTTAAATTACCACCAAACAATCATTAAATTTACCTATCTTTTATTGATTCCATAAAATCTATTTGCCCTGAGTTAGTTACTGCATTTATCAAATTCCAATTTCGCAATCACCTTAAATACATAAATTGGTATTGCATTAACATTTAAATTTATTAGCTTATGTCAACACTATTAACATTAATTGCAATGTATTACCAATTTTAGTCACTACCCTAACTACTAACTCATATTAACCTACATTATTCCCAAGAATTTCATTGGTTTTTCTTATATTAAATTTATCAACCATATTAATTAAGGTTTTTTAAAAACAATTAATAAAATTCCCTTTAATATATATGACTTAGCAATCTATTAAGCATGGTATTATATTTCACGTAAATGTACATTTAATTACATTTATTACAATGTTATCCAAATAAATTGAATGACCTAAGTATATAACTCCTAATATCCACCCATCTTGCCTTAATCCCAAATAACATACAAATTAAACTACCCTTAATTTCAATTAACCCTATCATTACTTTTTATATTCCAAACAAATAAATTAATAATAGGTTAATTGAATCAGATTTACAATCCAACTTTAATTATTTGCAAATTTTGTCAGTTTGGACCACTTGGTAAATTCAGAATCCTTTAACAACTTCCTACATTAATTTATTTTTGAATAATCCCAAAATTTTCAATATTAAAGTACAAATCCAATTTATCAAAAATTAAAACTTGAATTTCAAGGAATTTATTTATTTAGGTTTAGATCCCGTTATTCACTAAAATTGGTTGGTATTTATTTCATTCGCCTCTTTAGTTGTACGTAAATTTCGCATAAATACACCTAAAATTTCATTTAATTCCAACTTCTTCCTAATTTCCATTTCTACGTCTTAACACACTCTATATTAAACTTCTAGACATTGTATTACTTATCATATTAATGTAACCTTTATTTAGTGTATTAACATTTATTTCAATTCAAATTCTATCAACCAATTAAACATGTAACCTATTACTATTGCTTACAAATCAAAATATTGCACCCATTGTCATCTTCTGAATGGAATTAGTCTTTATTTCAAAACTTATCTAAATTTACATTGAGACCATATTTAATCCTCTTCGATAATATTAATCCTCAATTTATTAAATGGAATCAATATATCTTACATAACATGTTTTACGCATAAATTTTTAATTAATATTATTTCAACTTATTCCCCATATTCTCAATAATTACCTAACATAAATCTACGCTTATTTTATTCTACGTTCACACTTCCGTTACTCTCAAATCAATAAGTAACGTTCATATAAATAAATATTATGTCAGTTTCCTATTTATTGCGATATTTTTATTTATTTATTACTGCATAACTTTACTTATTTTCTTCCCATCACTTTAAAATTAATCGTTAAAGTAACGCTTATCAATACGCATCAAATTATTTACCAAATTAAAAGGTTTTGATTTTTTTAACAAATTAATTGACAGATTAATTAGGTAATGTATACGAATTGTTATTATACCCATAAATTTATACTTAACTAATTAAATGCCTTACCTATATTCTCTATCTTCCCATTATATTCAGGTACAATACTTACACCAATTTTTATTGAAAAATTTATTCATATTACAAACAAAGGCTTAAATTACCATTGTTAAATTAGCGTTCAATATATATTTATCACCTTTTATTATTTCTACTAAATTTTTATTACAAAATTCTATTAAATAAATTAAATCGTCGAAATTTACGGGTCGTTACACTCTCCCCACTCAAAACTTTTCGTCCCTGAAAAGGAAAAAGAAGGGAAAAGAAGGATTTAGAATCTACATATCTTATTCAAAACATTACCTTATAAACAATTAAATTTACAATATCTGTTACTTTTCTTAAAATATACAAATTTACAACATTATCTTTTTATACTTAAATTTATTAGAGTTTGGAGAACATTTCAAAATATTTCTAAGTCCAAAATTTAAATATCTAAGTAGTTCCAATCACTAATCATCCAAATTAATACAACAACCATCAATTTCCTCGAACAGCATACGTACAATTACAAAACAACCATACAATCACACAATCAAATAGTTGTTTGGGTTCAAACTTGAAATTGTACGGAATGAAAAATAACTATCAAGTGCATCATTTACTCAACAGTCTTAGATGGAACAAAATAGATTATTTATTCATCCAACAACTTCAAATTTCCTTACCCAACCAACCATAAATCAAACAATAACAATTCAAACCAGCAACCAAACTAACTTATTATAAATTTCATGCTTTAGTTGTTTGATTTCCCTTTTTGTTTATATAGTGATTTTTTTCTCATTCACATTTACTTATTAAAGGTTTGCTCATTCATTTTTACTTATTACTTACAATTACTCAATTCCATTAACTCGGGTCATGCTGGTTCCTTATATTTTGTTATAATTATTCATTCATTTATAATAGCATGTCCTTATTTATTTACTTTAATTCCTTAAGTTTTATAATCATCTATCTATCATGCTTACCTTTATTTATATTTACTTGGTAAAATTTCAATTATATCTTAAGTTATTGAATACAGCAAATTCATTGAATGCTTCATTACCTACTATTACTTGTACAAATTTTTACTACATTTCTTATTAAACATTTTAACTTTTTATATTTGGTAAGTTATATATGTTAAAGAAAATGCAAATGAACTTATACAAATTTTATCTCATCTTTTAATTAAATTTAATGTTCAACAATATTACTCTTTATCTCATATGTTACAAATTTCAAATTTCCCTTTATAGCTTTGCATTAAATCTCTTACCTAAATTAGAGGTTTCAATTTATTAATAACTTACCTTTTATTTCACTACAATAATAATAACTTACCTTTTATTTCACTACAATAATTTAAACAATTAATTAATGGAAATTTAAGAATTAAATACCGGGTTAAATTTCAAATTATTTTGAAATATTAGATAAATATATTCTTCTAACTTATGTACCTCTAATTTTATTTAAAACAATTAAAAATTTATATCTTTTTCGAAAATGAATTTGCAGTAGAACTACTACAGTGGCATTTCCCCTTTATAACTCGAAAATGAAAGTCGATGATGCAGCCGCCATCACCGAAATTATTTTCCAGCGACAGAGAGGAAAGTACAAAACTTATTTTCTCAAAAATCTTCTTTAAAACGATTCTTCCGAATTATGTTAAATATTTATATCAGAAAATACTTATAAACAAAATTATTAATATATTTCAAAATCATTCAAAAGAAAAACCTCGGACTTAAGTTCTAAATTTCCAAATTTCATATATCTTATTTTTCAATCTTATTTCTATTATTATTTACACTTTATTGCCTAACAATCAATCTATTGCAGCCAAATATAAATATCAATTGAAATTTTTTATTTTATATATAAAAATATAATAGGAATTTTTTTTCATTCACCTATATTAAAAACAAATATTATGTCGGTCTGTCCTATTAAGTGTTTAGAAATCCCTATTGATGTCATAGCGTCCCATGCACCAACCAGAATTTATAAATACGAAACGGAACAAATTAACACAATATTCAAACCTTTTTATAACACTAACAAATACGCTCTCTCATATATACACTCAGTGACTCCCATAGGGTATTACTACCCTATTAATAAAGAGTCAAACCCCACAAAGCCAAGATTTATCGCTAAACCAAAGCTCTGATACCAACTGTAACATCCTGCCTTTTTGCACGATTTAAACAGACACACGTGCCAATTCAAACCATACGGCGGATTGTTATGGGATAAATAAGAAAACAGAGAAAGAAACAGAATCTCACAGCGGAAGGATAAAATATAATAATCAAATATACAGTTCATAAATCTGTTTACAAAAACCTTTGATTTATTTATACAATACATATCAGAGTACACATACCATATAACAATGCAGCAGAACAATATAAGTGTAGTGAAACCATATTATCTATAGTAATAATAATAAAATCTTCGTCTTCTTCCTCCGGAAATAAAATCTTCAATCCTGAAACGCTCGGACTGACCCGAGCGAATTTGAAAAGACAAAAACACTCGAGTCAGAACTAAAAGATCTTATGTGAGTTAAATTAACAGAAATAAATATGAGTACAGTAACTCAAGAGATGCTCGGGATTTACATCTCCTAAGGATCCGTTAAACTATTTACTATGTAGTATATTGCGCTATTATAATAGTGTCTAATTGTAAAATAAACTTACTTTTAAATAGCGTTAAGGCTTTACATTTTCCACCTTAACACATTTATATATTCCCATAGTCTATACAGTACCGTAATCTCCCCCGTAATGGGCGTCGTCAGAGGGCACTCCATAGGTATGGTACAAAACAAAATCGTATAAGGCGCGCTAGGGTAGGTGACACGGCACAACTAGGCAATGCCAGGGTAGATATACCAATTACGCTTCCGGGCCGATGGAAACGCGCAGCGCGCAGCTGCCGCCCACCTCGGACGAACTCCCCACATCAAAGAAATCAAAAGTGAAGGTGGCCACCGAAAATCCAAAGTCTGAGTATAGTATCGAAGGGAAGTGTCCGATCAGAGGTGCTACCTCATTAACCCGTCGATCGCTCCTGTTTTAGCCACCTTATGCCAACTCACGGGAGTTGGGTCCACGTACTTACCTTACAGGAAACGCCGCCACCAACCTACTTCATTCTGGAATCTCCACCGCGTACACGGTTAGTCAAAGTGGTTTTGTGTATCGACAGAGAGTATGTCCATATCTGATCCCGGTCTCTTTGCCAACCAATCGTTATTATAACACCGCAGTCATTTAAAAATAATAATTATTCTTTTAAAACCATAATAAAATATCCATTTAAAACCCATATAAATACGATATCATTTATTCTTAAAACCCCAAATCAATACGATATCATTTTATTTTCCAATATATATTCTTTTCAAAACCATAGGGTTTTCCAAAATAAAATATTTAGAAATCAAAACTCTTGAATATAATATTTCCAAATTATACTACCTTGACAATCATAACTTTGAAACAAGTTTCCATCTCTTAAGTGGTTAAATATCAAACTACTTTTATAAAACAAAATAGCTTCTTTAGATATCACAAATCAAATTCAAATATTGATTTAAACTTCCAAATACCATTTCAATTCTTATGTTCCAAAGCTTTAATTATTTCGCCATTTCAAAAAAACAAACTCATTTAAAAATCCCATATATATTAAATTCAATTACTTATTATTTAGACTTGAAATCTTTACTTAATGAATTCAATATAATTTAAGAAAACTTTTAACTTCACATAATTGGAAAAAATCTTTCAATTTATTTTATATTCATTTAAATAATCCTGATATTCATTCATTTAAATCATTCTACACAAAACTCAAGTTATAAAATCATATCCTTTAAAAATTCTAACTTTTTATTAAATTTCCAATTTAACTTAATATTCATCTTCAAATCTTATTCTCTTTTAAGTCATTTAAAACTCCAGAAATTTAATTTTAAATAAATTCTTAATCCTATTGATCTCGAAAATCAACAAAATTTTATACTTCAAATCAAATTCATACAAAGCTTAAAAAACCGAAAATTACTATATATATATAAATAACCAAATCAATATCCCATAAACCATATATATAGCTTTACAACACCATGAAAATCATTTCAAAATAATTATATATATATATATATATATATATATACCGCGGTGCCTGTATAAAATTTTCTACCCTATGGTCAAGTGATACAGATGTTTATCATTTCAATCCGCAATTTAAAAATAAAAATGCGGTTGTATATCATTTCAAACCGCAATACCGAATGAATGAAATGCATAGCAACTTGCAATTAATAAAATTAATCATCCATTCATCCATCAAATCATACATCCATTTATCACAGTCATCATCTAATTTCAAACAATCATCAATACATAACAGGTGATAAATAATAGTATCAATTATCAGTTTATACTCAAAATAAATTTAATAACTGTTAATTGGCAGTTTATATGCAAAAATTAACGTAAATTTAACTGGCAGTTAATATGAAATAAAAATTTAACATAACTATGACTGGCAGTTAATATGCAATTAAATAAATTCTAACTGTCAAATTTATGCAATAAATAAAGTTAATTAACAGTTATATTAAATGAATGCGATTTATCAGAGATAATGAATAAAACATGCCAAACAGTCATAAATAAATTTCTACTCATATCTAAAATTAATTTAACAAACACAAGAAATTTTAAAAATTGTGAGTGGGTTAAAACACTCACCTTTTGAATCTAAATCGAATTTAAATTCAATTTAAACTCAAAAATTCGACGGTCTCCGAACTGGTCCAAACCAGCGTCAACATATCTGGAATTTAATTACGATCCTAACAAAAAAAAATATCGCGTGAATCAGACTACGTATGAGAAAGTTATTCGAAAATTTCGATTGAAACAAAAATTAAATAAAACAAAATAAACAAATATACCCCATCACCACGCCACGTCACAGGCCACATCCTTCTTCTCAAATTCGAGCACGCTACAGCACCAATCAAAAAAAAATGGACAGTACCAACAGATTACTCTCTTCGAGAATTATGACATATAATTTTTCTAGAATTTTTAGAGGAGTTTGAAATATATATATATATATATATATTTATATTTTGGACTGTAATTGGATCTAGAAATTTTGTAGCCATTGGAAGAGAAGAAGTTGAAGAAAAGAACACATAGAGAGAAATGAAGATAGATGGAGGCTAGGGTTTACACAGCCTATAAATAGACAAAGTGAAATAGGATAGGTGGGCACGAATCATAAACGCGCAAAACGGTTGTTGGCCCACCAGAATATTTTATATTAATTAGATACGTTACGGATTACTAAATAAATTAATTTCTTCCTCAGACATTTACATTGAATTTTAAACGTATTTACAAATGTAAATTTAGATGCTTCATTTATAAGTTTCAATATAAATTCACAATTTCATTAAATTCCAAATTCATAGATAAGTTTCCATTTTCAACTAAATTTCTAAATTACCGTAATAATTATCTTAGATTTTTATTCATTCTCAATAGATTTAACTATTGTGAATTGACTAAGTTTTCATACTATAAAAATCCACATTTCTATGTATATATACATTTGAATTCCCTACTAAAATATTTTATTTATATTTCACAATTACTTCCAATCCATTTTTTTTTGGCATCGCACTGTTACTTAAATAAATAGCCTATACCAACACTAATTATCATTAATTTGAAAACGGGTTACCAAATTTTGGATTTTATTAATAATTATTATTTATTACTTCATTGTTTATTCAAATTTAGACAATTTAAGATGTTTCTTAAATGCTGAGTACATTATTAACTTCAGCGTAAAACTTCAATTTTATTTTATCTACAAATTATAAATTAACTTTGCAGAAATCCTTTAGTTGACCTTTCATTTAATTATCCTATCTATTGGTATCCCATAGATGGGAATTCCTAAAACATCTCCGAATTCCAACTTTAATTTCAATCACATAAAATGTTCTATTCAGTTTCCAATAAATTCAATAAATTCAATAAATTCAAATTATCATGTTCTAAATCCAAATGAATCCATATATCCTTCCTTCCATTCTTTTAATCTAACTAATTATCATATTCTGAATAAAGTTTACGTTATTTCCACCTATAAGCTACAAATAACAACGAATGTTGCATTTGATTTAGATTCTAAATAAATTGATGGGTAATAATTAATAATTCTCACTATTGCCCGATTTATTCCCATTCATGCTTAAATTACCACCAAACAATCATTAAATTTACCTATCTTTTATTGATTCCATAAAATCTATTTGCCCTGAGTTAGTTACTGCATTTATCAAATTCCAATTTCGCAATCACCTTAAATACATAAATTGGTATTGCATTAACATTTAAATTTATTAGCTTATGTCAACACTATTAACATTAATTGCAATGTATTACCAATTTTAGTCACTACCCTAACTACTAACTCATATTAACCTACATTATTCCCAAGAATTTCATTGGTTTTTCTTATATTAAATTTATCAACCATGTTAATTAAGGTTTTTTAAAAACAATTAATAAAATTCCCTTTAATATATACAACTTAGCAATCTATTAAGAATGGTATTATATTTCACGTAAATGTACATTTAATTACATTTATTACAATGTTATCCAAATAAATTGAATGATCTAAGTATATAACTCCTAATATCCACCCATCTTGCCTTAATCCCAAATAACATACAAATTAAACTACCCTTAATTTCAATTAACCCTATCATTACTTTTTATATTCCAAACAAATAAATTAATAATAGGTTAATTGAATCAGATTTACAATCCAACTTTAATTATTTGCAAATTTTGTCAGTTTGGACCACTTGGTAAATTCAGAATCCTTTAACAACTTCCTACATTAATTTATTTTTGAATAATCCCAAAATTTTCAATATTAAAGTACAAATCCAATTTATCAAAAATTAAAACTTGAATTTCAAGGAATTTATTTATTTAGGTTTAGATCCCGTTATTCACTAAAATTGGTTGGTATTTATTTCATTCGCTTCTTTGGTTGTACGTAAATTTCCCATAAATACACCTAAAATTTCATTTAATTCCAACTTCTTCCTAATTTCCATTTCTACGTCTTAACACACTCTATATTAAACTTGTAGACATTGTATTACTTATCATATTAATGTAACCTTTATTTAGTGTATTAACATTTATTTCAATTCAAATTCTATCAACCAATTAAACATGTAACCTATTACTATTGCTTACAAATCAAAATATTGCACCCATTGTCATCTTCTGAATGGAATTAGTCTTTATTTCAAAACTTATCTAAATTTACATTGAGACCATATTTAATCCTCTTCGATAATATTAATCCTCAATTTATTAAATGGAATCAATATATCTTACATAACATGTTTTACGCATAAATTTTTAATTAATATTATTTCAACTTATTCCCCATATTCTCAATAATTACCTAACATAAATCTACGCTTATTTTATTCTACGTTCACACTTCTGTTACTCTCAAATCAATAAGTAACGTTCATATAAATAAATGTTATGTCAGTTTCCTATTTATTGCGATATTTTTATTTATTTATTACTGCATAACTTTACTTATTTTCTTCCCATCACTTTAAAATTAATCGTTAAAGTAACGCTTATCAATACGCATCAAATTATTTACCAAATTAAAAGGTTTTGATATTTTTAACAAATTAATTGACAGATTAATTAGGTAATGTATACGAATTGTTATTATACCCATAAATTTACACTTAACTAATTAAATGCCTTACCTATATTCTCTATCTTCCCATTATATTCAGGTACAATACTTACACCAATTTTTATTGAAAAATTTATTCATATTACAAACAAAGGCTTAAATTACCATTGTTAAATTAGCGTTCAATATATATTTATCACCTTTTATTATTTCTACTAAATTTTTATTACAAAATTCTATTAAACAAATTAAATCGTCGAAATTTACGGGTCGTTACAGTAATATCTACAGAACAACCACTTGAACTATTACATATGGATCTTTTTGGACCTACTTAGATTCAATCAATCAATCATAATAGATATATGTTTGTTTTTGTAGATGATTTTTCTAGATATACATGGACTATATTCATGAAAAATAAAAGTGATACTTTTGAGAACTTTAAAAATTTGTCAAAATAATTGAAAATATTAAAGATTTAAAAAATAAAAATATTAGAAGTGATCATGGAGGAGAATTCGAAAATGAAGCTTTTGAACAATTTTGTAGTAAGAAAGGAATTAATCACAATTTTTCTTTTCATAGAACACCACAACAAAATGGAGTTATAGAAAGGAAAAATAGAACATTACTGGAATATGATCGTCTTAAGAAATATTTAATAGACTTTGGTTTTGAGATTAGAAAGGTTGATCAAACTTTATTTATTAAAAAGACTAAAAATGATATTTTAATTATTCAAATATATGTAGATGATATTAATTTTGGGTCAACTAATGAAAAATTATGTCAGGAATTTTCAACTATAATGACTAATGGATTTGAAATGTCACATATGGGAGAATTATCATATTTTCTTGGATTACAAATAAAATAATTAGAAAATGGAATTTTTATTAATCAAGAAAAATATTGTAATAATCTATTTAAACGATTTGGTATGGAAAACACTGCAGCCAAACCAACTTCGATGAGTACTACTCAATAATACATCTCGACAGAGATGAAGAAGGAAAAAGTGTCGACCCAAAACAATATCATGATATGATTGGATCATTACTATACTTAACTGCTAGTAGACCTAGTATAATGATGAGTGTTTGTTTATGTGCTCGATTTGAAGCAGATCCTAAAGAATCACATATGCGATCAGTAAAATACATTATTCTTAAGCAAAACCAAAGATTTTGGACTACTTTATCCAAAAAATGTCCTTTCAAATTAGTATCATATAGTGATGCTGATTTTGGAGGAAGTCGGACGGATAGAAAGAGTACGAGTGGGATGTGTCACTTTGTTGGACGTTCCTTAGTCTTTTGGTTTAGCAAGAAACAAAACTATGTTTCCTTATCGACGTGTGAAGCAGAATATATATTTGCTGCTTTAGCTTGTGCTCAAGTCGTCTATATGCCAAAAACACTAAAAGATTTCGATGTACATTTTAATAAATCAATAATATATTGTGATAATACTCGTGCAATAAATCTTTCTAAAAATCCAGTAAATCACTCACGAACTGAACATATTAATATACGACATCATTTTCTTCGTGATTGTATTGAAAAGGATTTAATAAATTTAGAAAATCAACTAGCTGATATTTTCACTAAACCATTAAATGAAAATATATTTATAGAACTAAGAAGAGAACTTGGAATAATTTCAATAAAAGAATTATAATAATATTTATTAATAAAAAGGCAAAAACATGAAAAATAAAATATACGATTTCTAACCATTACAGGATTCGAACTCCATCTATTCTTAAATTTCTAATATCTATAGCCACTTGAGCTATGGGTGTTTCTTGTCACAACGTAGAATCCACTTTTTGTTAAAAACAAAATTTGCGAAATTCATAAATATTGAAGCTGACAGGTATTGAACTATGGTCTCTCTGCTGGAAGTCTCATATGTCTATCAGTTTGGTAGTTATTTTTTCTTGTTTAGTAGTAAAAAAACCAGCTCATCCTATATTAAATTAGCTCGAAATTCTGTTAACCATACATTTTCAAATCATTTTCCTACCTTAAATCATTAACTTATTTATATATGGTCTAAAACTAATTTCATATTTCGACCCTAGAAAATACAGGTTTCTACTTCTATATATACATGAATTTCATTAACGTGAAATGTTGCATACACTTTTCAAATAAAATTTAAATACAAGCTTCATATATTTTATTGTCACATCGTAATGGTGTCGCAATCCTCAAATAACTCACACCTCTCCTACGTAACACCTTCCTCGGATAGCTCCGACCATCGATCACCTACTCCAACACCGGAATATAAACCGGTACGTAAGTGGGAAAGCTATCATACCGGTTGTACACTGGATAATTAGAAGGGAAAACAAGCTGCGTTCATCTTGCCATCGACTAAAGAGAAGATTGACAGTATTCATCACTACCAACAACAACAAATGGACCTACGACGTGAATTATATTTCGAACAAAAAGTTATGGCAAGGCGCTTAAATTTTTGGGAACAAATTACAGTCAAATTTTGCAACTCTAAATCGATAGATGCATATGAACCATTAATAAATCCGTGTTCATCGCTCGACCCATCAGTTGGATATGAAATCCGTAGGATCCTTCTCCACGATACTCTCCTCGAACTCCAAACTCATGGGATCGTAAATTCAGTCAATCACCAGCGAACACATCATCAAAGAAGGATGATAAGGAGAAATCTAAGACTCCAAAGAAATCACCTTAAAAATAAATCATATTCGTTGATGATCACTTTATTTTTGAAATTTTATTATTAATTCATATCTTCGTATAATCATCAATAAATATATAAATGTAATTTTCAATTGGTATTATATTTTGTAAATCATTATTATATTATGTTATGAAATCATCGTATAAAATAAACATAGTTGCATTGCAATATAAAGCAAGCATAAGTCACTAACAGAAGTCAGTCGACTGGACCAAAATGTCTAGTCGACTGAACTCATTTCCAGAGCAAAAAGCTTTACGAAAAGGGTTCAGTCGATTGAACTTTTTAATTCAGTCGACCGAACGACGTAATAGAGACAAAAAACCCTAGTTTATAACCATTCATGTTCTTTTTATTTCATAAACTCTTTCAAACTCAAAACATTCAAAACCCGAAAACATTCCAAAGCATTCCTAAATCAAAAATTCTCCAAATCATTCAATATCATGGCTCCTAGACTCAGAAAAGACAACGAAGAGCAACCTCAACCTCTCTAGAACCTATTGATATGCAAATTGGTCAATGGCTTTACAATCATGTAGCGGTTGAATAGTGGAACAACATAAAGGAATCAAGACTTCTAGAAGGATCGTTTGTGGTTTACCCTGACTTCAACGCATGTGGAATTCAAGATTTGGCAAGAAGAAGTCGTTTAGAATCGCTATTAGACCTCAATCTGAACATGGTAAAAATTAATCACGCTATGGTGAAATTATTTCTTGCTAATCTCAATCTAGATCACCAAACTCCACGAAATAGAGATAATTGTGTTTAGAGTCTAGTTTGTGGACGACAGGTATTTTTCTCTTTAGCAAGAATAGAACATATACTTCACACTTCGGTAGATGGAATACCATTGGAAGACTTGAAATGCGATATCAATATTCGAGACGAGATAAGCCATCGTTTCCTTGAAGATAATATGAGAGAATTAAAATCTATTTCACTATGACCAACAACAAGAATTTTGCATCGTACCTTAATGAAAACAATACTTCCAAGAATAAGATCATATGAATTGGTATACTAGGAGAACTATAGAGCATTGTACGCTATATATGGAAATGTTCAAATAAATTGGCCGAAACTTATTCTTGATGAACTTCTAGTCTCCAATCAAGGTAAACTAAATATAATCTACCATGGAGAATACATTATGAGATTTCTTATGTACCTTCAAGTGCCAATACCCTCGGACACTTCAATTTTTAAAACTCTTAGTAGTTGCACGATAAGCCTCATGAAATTACCCCCAAGACTCCTCCGTATTATGACATTCCAAGATTGGAAAAACCGTCCCCAAGAACATCAAGAAAAAGCACCACCGCAGAGGAAAAGTGATGGAAATTCGAACCACTACACTTCCCAAGGAACACGTGAAGCAATCGATCATATAGCTCGCAATCAAGTGATATTACATTCACGTGTCAAAATCCTCGACAAGAAAATTGATAGGAAGTTCAATAAGATAAAGAGCTTCTTTCGCATATTATGGGAAGCTATCTCTTGCACCGCTAGTTCATTTTACTCATCCAGAAAACAACTGGCATTGGAATTTACGTGGACAACATCGGATGAGGAAACAGACAGTGACATGGACAAAGATAAGGGGAGGAGGCAAATAATTCCCGGAGATGACGAAGAAGAATCTGATGAATGATATGGAAAATGGAAGTGAAAATTTGATTTTTGGTAAGTTTTTTTTGTGAAAAACTATGATATGCTTTATGATGTTATGTCTGTGACATTATGACCAAACGTTTGTGCTTTCGTGATGTTTGTATACGTAAAACAATGTCTGTGATGTGATATGTTCGTGAATGTTTATCCGATAATGTTTATATTCATATTTGTCATGATTCATAATGTCTCATTCTACAAATATTTGTTAGTACTCTGTGATTATTGAATTAAGTATTCCTTTTTGTCGATGACAAAGAAGGAGAAATTTGTGTACTAACTTTTGTGCAGGAATAGAAAAGTCGCCACACATTCAGGGGAAGGAATATATAATCTAAGTTATATATTTCCATATATAAAGAATCGTCACAATCGGTTGTCATCAATCAAAAAGGGGGGAACGTTGAATCATGAGTTTTGATTCATGACAAGCTTCAACGATCAACGATGTGATTAGATGATCAAAGCGACAAAAAAAGAGAAACTATACACACGTGGTGAACTACAATGGAAACTAGACTTCAAATCTAAGTACGCTATAAAAATCTTTATTGTTTGAGTCATGGTTATAGTTTATAATTGTTAAAATCACTCCTCAAGTAGTTTACACACACTATACAAAATTTATATATATATATATATATATAGAATAGAATAGTGTGCACAAGTGCTCATTGTGCAAAAAAGCGTAGTTCAGTCGACTGGACTGATTTCACCAGTCGACTGAATCTGTGTTCTTTGCACAGACATGCACACGTGCACACCACTTTGAATATTCAGCCAACTAGATATTTTTGACCAGTCGACTGACCGTACGCAACTGCCATATTTCCTGAAGAGTTGCTTCTCTTTGCGAAGAGTAACGATCCAATTCGAACAGTTATAGATGCAACTCTTGATTGAAACTCTTCGTGAACAGTAGCAAGCTTATATACTATATATATAGATCTAAATCCAATCATCCAAATTTACTTCAATCTATTCTATTCTCTAATCTATATTTCTTAACTATATCTCCGCATTCTAAAAGCTTTCTAATCAAAGATATATTGCTTGAATCTCGGAGTTAATTATTATATACTTCAATTCAAAGTAATATCTTTCTTTCTAATCTTCACACACAATATATACTTGAGAATTTGATTATAGGAAGGGTGTACCATCAAAGACAAATCAGTATTATCGAACACAAAGTGTCAACAACTTTATCAAAATTATAGAAGTCCTGTAGTTTGTATCAGGCAGAAAAGTCCTCTTCGGCCGCTGAGGTAGAAAAATCATGTTCGGTTGCTCAGGTGTTGTATACCTATTCCTCCGGGTTAAGTGAGGGGCTTTTGAGAGAAATTCCAGAGGGAAGTCTGAGACTGGATATAAAACGGGAAGTTCAAACCAGTATAAAAACTCCTGGTGTGCTTGTTCTTATTTACTTTACTATTATTATCTGTTTTTGCATTTAGATTATAATACATTATATATTACACGATCCTAAGTATTAGCTATATGACATACGTACTTACATATATTAACTACTGTTGCAAAAATAATATCGCTTGTACACTTTTAAAACCCGATTTCGTTAAGGCTTTTGATTCAATTGTTTGGATTTTTTATCAAAGATGCATTAACGGCTAGGGGTTTGAGTGAAAAGGGATAGGATGGATTATTTCACTGCTAAAAATAGGTAATCCTAGTATTATAGTTAATGGTATATTAGGAAATAAAACTCAATTAAAACGTGGACTTAGACAAGGGGATCCATTGTCACCTTTATTATTCAATTTAGGTACCGATGTTTTTTCTAGAATGATTAAAGTAGCTACTAGTAATAGAATACTAGATAGTATAGGTAACGAGATCACCAATACTGGCCTTAGTGTTTTACAACTTGTAGATGATCCTATGATTTTTGCATCCCATTTTCCTACATATATTACTACGCTTAAATTTTTTATATAGTTTTGAACTTCTTTCTGGCTTAAAGATTAACTTTGACAAAAGCTTAGTTTTTTTTGAAATGATACTTTATATACAACATGTCACTGGAAAAACGTATCACATGTCATTAAACATTCAAATCACGCTACGCAAGTTTCGAACTTATGACCTCTCACACCAAAGTCGAATCACTTAACCACTTGGACAATGGTGCTTCAAAAGCTCAATTTTAGTATTAAATGATGCAGACAATATCGAAAACCAAATTGCACACACATTAAATTGTAAAACACTTAAATTTCCTATAGAATATTTAAGTTTTTTTAATTAGATCACAAAAACTTAAACATGATGATTGGAATACCATTATAGATAAAATTAACAAAATATTGTCCAAATGGAATGGTAACTTTTTATCGAGAGTCGGTAGGATTGTTCTTCTAAATTCAGCTTTATTTGCATTACCAATTTATTGGTTGTCGTTTTATCGATTTTCTAAACGGATAATAGACAAATTTGACAAATTTAGGACAGACATTTTATCGAGTGGTGACAATCCAAATAGTAGCTTTAAATGTCCTGTAAATTGGGAAATAGTTTACGAGTCTAAAAAAGAGGAAGGTTTAGAAATTATAAATTTACATAATTTAAATGTATACCTTTTAGGTAAATGGATACGAAAATTTAATAATAGTAATGAAAATATGTTATGGAGAGAATTAATATCGAACCAATGGTATGGAGGTACTTTTAGTTTGTATCATTCATTTACAAATAGTACAAACACCATATCTCATTTCTAGAAATCAATAATTTTAAATTTTGTTATATATAATTTAGGAACTAATAATATTGTACATTTTGCTAACAACACTCATTTTGGCATGAATGTTGGTTACTAGTTATTCCACTTAAATTGAAATTTAAAGATTTATATGAAATTTGCAATTTTAAAAATGTACCAATTTCTGATATTAATAGGCCTAATTTAAACATTTCCTGAGAATTTAGTTTTAATCGTATGTTAACGGAAAATACTTTACATAATTTGCTTTATTCTGTGCTAAATTAGAATTATATACAATTGATAATAAAAAAGATATTAAAACATGTTGTCGGGATACTAATAAGAAATACAAATCTCAATCATTTTATAAATTCATAAATTTTTCAGGAACAAAATTGAAATTATTTAAATACAATTGAAAAATAAATGCTCTATCTAAAGCTAAGGTGCACATGTGGTTAAGTTTAATACAATAGAATTTAAAAAAAAGGAAATTATTTAATGATAAAAAATGTTTTTTTGTAATAATAAAAATGAAGGATATTATGCACTTATACTTTAAATGTAATATCACTAGATTTATTCTTGTACATATTCTAACTTTATTTGATTTTAATATAAGTTATACACATATTAATTAGAGTTACATTAGAATAATATTAGATTTTATTATAAGGGTCATAATATATTTCTACTTGCAACGACCCACCTTTTTGAACAGTTTAAATCGACAATAAACTACACATGTCTAATTCAAACCATTCAAAAGGGAGGATTTTTAAAGGGGTAAATAAGGAAATAAAAGAAAAGAAAGAAAAACAAAACATAGAATCTCGTAGCGGATTGATAAAATATAATAATCAAATAAACAGTTCATGAAGCTGTTTTACAAATAACATTTGATTACACTTTACAATACAAATCAGAGTTATATAGCAGGAATAAACAAATAATACAGCGGAATAGTTATAATAAATAGCAATAATATACTAAATCTTTGTCTTCATCCTCTAGAAAATAGTCTTCAATTCACTGAAAAGCTCAGACTGACCCGAGCGTAAAGGAAAATAGTACACTCGAGTCAGAATAAAATTCTTGTGCAATTAAATCAAAATAGATGAAATAAGAAATGCATATAACTACAATTTTGAAGGTTCAAATTTTTTGGAAAATTCATTGTTTCCATATTCAAAATACAATAGATTTCACAATAGATCCATTCTAGTAACTTACAAATTTACAAAAAATTCCCAATTATCTATAGTTTAATAGATTTAATTTATAAAAATGTTCCAAAGTTTCAACATTCAATTTTATGGAAACTTCCCAATATTTCAAAATTTAATTTTGAAAACTTTCAAATAAGGCAAGATAGTTTATTTCTAAAAAATCATTTTTATGGTTCAAATAGTTAATCTAAACATACTAATTTTTCTCATGTAAATATATGAAATTCATGGGTTTTATATCTTTATTCGGTGTTCAAATAATCAATATGAAAATTTATATGATTACAATAAACTATAAGGTGATAATAAGGATATATCAAAATAGATGAACAAATACACGTTCAATCACAATAGCATCCATCACAACATACAATCAACATTCAGATCGACCAATTCAACAAATCAACCAATTCAATAACATGTCACAATAATTATTAGTTATCACATGTCGGAGTTTAGTTATTCAAATTAAGTATCAATAAAAATTCCAAACCAACTGTTATCCACCTTTTAGCAAAGCCGTGATACCAAAAGATTGACTGAAAACCAAAGACAGTCCTCCTAGGTTGCCAGTTATGCACAGGTTCACCATGGATATCGACGAGTTTTGTCCAAGTCCGGATCAGGCCATAATTGGTTTGACACGACGAGCAAAGCCGTATAAACCAGCATTTCAAATTTCAAGTCGATCGGAGTCCGCATGCTCAAGATATGATCGATGCCGTTTAAGGAAATCGGCCTTCACTTCGTATCCACCTAGTTCGCATCGATCCAGGGAGGCCCTATCCATATCCATCAAATCCATGTTTGAATCGATACATTCGAATCCATCTGATCTACACTGTTCGTATCCATCATGGAGCCGTTGTTCGCATCCTTCAGTTGGCCTTTGTTCGAATCCACCGTCACTAATTAGTTCATATCCAGAGGTGGTTGTCACTTCGTATCGATCATTTCTTCATGCACTTCGTATCGATCACTATCCACATACTCCGTATTGATCAGCTATTGATCGGTACGAAACACATTAATGAACCTTTTCTGATCGATACGAAAAAGATAGAGACCATCGATACGAAGCAAGCATCCACTTATCGACACGAAGCATAGAACGTGTCAGGTCGATACGAACAATATGGCCTAGATCGATGCAAACAGACTCACATCACTCGATACGAACAAGGCACAACATGGGAAGACTCGATCGACTTGGCATGAAACATGGATCGGGCCAAATAATTAGCGCCATGTCAACACTACAGGCACGTGCCTGGATCAATTCGAACATATCGTTGCGAACCAGTATCGGTACGAAGAAAACGCCATACGAAAAGTTCGAACTTGCATCGATCATATCTCACAACCTACAAGTCCAGATGCTATGAAATTTTCATAGGAGCTTACGTACAAGCTAAAGAAGGTTCACGCCATATTTCGACTCCATTGGACAAAATCTTGATCGATACGAATCACGTTCATATCGATCACGGATCAAGTCAAAATCTCCTAGGATCGATCGCGTAGGCTCCCTCACGTGCCAGAAGAAGTCTCATGAGATTTGAGCGAGACATCTGCAGCCTACGCCTATAAATAGAGCCCCAGGTCCTACAGAAGAAGAATCTTTTTGACTCTTTGATGTCCAAACTTTGCCCAAACTAATTTTACACTTCAAGCCAACTGCTGTACTCGAATTTGAACACTGTAATCCACTATAATCAATTGTAATCAGTAAGGAAACATCAATAAAGTGATCAACTTCAAAGTGGACGTAGGCCGGATTTCCAAACCACTATAAACTCTGTGTTCTTTACTGCTTTCTTCTGAATTTTCTGAGTGTTCTTCATCTTTAATTCTCTACATATTTGCTATCTATGATCTGTGATTGTGAATTGGTGCTTTCATCGATAATTGGGTGTTTGTGAATAGTTTTGACGCAAACATGTTGGCGCTTTCACCGAAAATGCTAATTCAGGGATTCTGTTACTTGGAAGTTGAATTTGAAGGCTTAAGGATTCAGATATGAAAAGCTATGACAAGGCAATCAAGTAGAAGGCAAAGAGAAGAAAGGAGTCAGCATGAGGGGAGTCAGAAGGCTTCCTCGGGAGCGAACCTAGCCTCGGTCTTCATCACCAGGGATGAGATGGAGATGATGATGGGAGCTATGCATGAAGAGCTTCTGAAAAGACAGGATAGGATGGTACAAAATTTACTTTGAGGAACTGGACAAACCAGGGTGCAGAATCAAGCTAATGCAGCCACAAGAGATGCTGGAGACAAGGATTGGGAGCACAGAGCAACTAGAATTCAGAATGGGGCAAGACCATCTGACACAGCCCCAGAACTAAGGGGCGCTTACCCGGAACATGTAGACCCAATCCCACGAAGAATACCAAGAGGAGCTGCGCAATATGGCCTTCATAGAGAAATGAATGCTCATTCAGGGGGTAGATCCCAGGGATCCCTGAACTCAAGGGGCAAAGCAGAAGCAACATACAAGGGCTACAACTTGACAACAGTGACAGATTGGTAGAGATGGTCAGACAAGCCATAAGAGGCGGATTAGTGAATAGAGATCTAGAGGATGTGAATAGAAGTCCCTTTAATCCTACGATCAGGCAAGCCATGAATCCACCAGAATTCAAGTTACCAACATTGGAAATGTATTATGGGAGGATGGATTCTGTGGTTCATCTGATGAAGTATATGAGGCATATGGAAGTGTCGGGGGCATCAGAAGAGGTCATGGCCCCATGCTTCCTATTGTACTCGGCAGACGTTGCAGCGCTATGGTTTCGACAACTGAAGAGTGGCTCCATTGGAACATGGACCGATTTGACTAAAAGGTTTATGAGGCAATTCAGGGTTCACATTTCGAGACCTAAGAATGTGATGAGTTTGGCAGCACTGAAGCAAAGAACCGGGGAACCTTTGAGGAGCTTTCTGACGCGATTCAATGCAGCATCGGTGGATCGACCAGATCCGTCCATGGTTTTGATGGCAGCCGTATCTGGCATAGCTGACGGCACAGAATTTAAGAATTCGTTAACAAGGGATCCCCCTATGGATCTAGGAGAATTTTATCATAAGGCCGAAGGATTTAACGATTAAAGGATGCAAATGCTGAAAGAGAGGAAGGAGAAGGAATCGATGTTTATGCAGTTAAGGGCGAAAATCCTCCTGAAAAAGGTGTAGGAACTGGTAAAGGGAAACGAAAGGCTGAGGATAACGGTGATGGATCAACACGACCACGAAAGGAACCAAGATTCACCTCATATACAGAGCTGAATGAGACTTTGGAGCAAATCTACCAGGATACCGGAGGCAGATTCCTTATCGAAAGCCAATTAGGAGGGATCCGACTAGCGATGAGAGAAGATCAGACAAATATTGCTTATTCCACGAGCTGAATGGTCATAACACGAACGATTGCAGGCACTTAAAGGATGGGGTTGAGGGACATATTCGAAACGGTTTGATATCGTAGTATGTGAGAAGGAGAACAACAACGGTGGAACGAGAGCAGCCACCACCTACATCAAATGGGAACGGCTCAGGATATGGGCGTCATCTTATCATCAGTTGATTGAAATAATGACGAACGAATGGCAAACTCCACACTAACATGATTAAGTCATTTACACATGCATCGAACCACGAACGATCCTCAGGCATGCTTTGATACGACTACTAATCACATTGGTATAGGTGTTTGCACTTTGACGTCTCTGTATTGTTTTTGTTTTCCATTTCTTATGTTTGGACTTGTTTTCGTTAGACCTTTCTGTTGAATGACATATTTTGAATGTAAATCTGCTATTTGTGATTCTATAATGGCTAAGCCATTTACATATGTACGGGGTCACGAAAGGTCCTTAGGCATGCTCTGAGATGGCGATAAACCGCCATAACAAACAGTTCAAAAACTCAGTCGAATGTGAAATCTGACATTAATGATACTAGTCCCCTCCGTGCACATACCACTTGCCTCGAACAGCACTCGGACCAGCATACTACAGAATCTATAGAAGTGACTAACTAGAAAGTTGTTGTAAATTCTTTTCTCTCCACTTTCACAAAAAGAATCACTTAAAAAGCTTCTGTCAAGAGGAAGTTATGGTCAAAACAAACAGAGGTGTTTTCTGAGTTGAAAATCTGTGTTCAAATATACAACGAAAAAATTTGAGTTTTTTGCATAGGAAATTAAGAAATTTGAAGAACTGATCTAAATGGAAGTTTAAGATACTAGAAAAATAAATGGTTTTAAATAAAGAAACACATAATTTGGTTAATTTCTGAAGGAGATATGATTGCTACAATATGAGTTATTTTCGTTCAAAATTGGACCCGAGAAAGGACTTGAAAAAATGGAGTTTTAGATATAGAAATATTCGAAATAGGAAGAAGAGTTCAACAACAAAGTAGTTGCCATTGAAATTATACATGGTTTCAATTTTTTGTTTTGATTTGGAGTAGTTTAGTGGAATATAAAAGCCATGGAAATAAGGGGAAGAAAGGGGGAAAACGGAAGGGAAAAAGAGAAAGAAAAGAAGAGGAAAGAAGAGGAAAGGTAGGGCTTTGGCTATGGATTGTGGGTGGTGATGGAGGTGGGTGGCGGTAAGAGGAGCGACGTAAGCTACGATTTTAAAGGAGGAAGAATGGAATTTGATTTGGAGATTTAGGAGTTTTTAAGTTTGGAGTTTTCTGTAGATTTGAGGAAGAAGAAGAGTAAGCAGAAAGTTTCTCAAATGAGGATTTTTTTGTGCGTTCTTGGTTTTAGTCAGATAGGAAAATTGAAAGTCAAAATGTGAGAACAGGAAGGAACCAAAGTCTCTTAGGTTTCCTAGGGTCTCTTGGTTTACTAAGAAGCCTATTAGTCTAAAACAAACCCAATAAAACTTAACCAAAAAAACGAACACAAATATATACTGTGAATGAAAGAAATAAGCCATGGGTTATTTAATAATTAGGAAATTAAGGTGGAGAGACAAAAATAAATGTCACCTTATATTTTGAAAGCTTCAGGCATTAATAATGCATAAAGAAATATACGTAGAAATGGAAAAGTTTGCAAACCAAAGGAAAGTGAAATTTTGTATACGCGAAAACGAGGTGGTAAGAATTAAATACAAACTAAAAGTCTAGGCTCAGGTATTAAACAGAAGGAGAAATGAACAGATCAAGTATTAATAATGAAATAACTATTTTAAAACGTACATGCAACAATTAATAACAAAAGAAATGAAGGGACCATGTACATCGCACAACCCTTTCGAAATTCAATTGGTGAAACGTAACCAAATTAACTTCATTAACTCAAATAATATTCAAATTTGTACGCATTTAGTTTTTTTAATCTATGCATAATAAATAAAAGTACTTACCCTAAAATGAAAATGTTCAATTTGATTTTCCCAAAATTATCTTTTATTTCCATTAAAATAACCTTTCTGTTTGACACAAAAGGTGCGTTATTTTTATTAAATCTTTTAATTGCAACCGACGTTTTCTTCCCTTCTAATTGAAATATTTCAATTACATTAATTGCAATTACATACAAAGTTAAATTTTAAAACAGACAACTAAAATGGATGAAAAATATAATAATTATTTCCTTTATTCATTTAAACACATTTATAAATTTTTTGTTTATATAGTAGAGAAATAAATAACTTACTTAAATAAATTATTTTTCTGCTCTTGTAATCCATCTATATGCTAAAACACAATTCAAATATGCAAATGTTTCTTCCTTTAAATCAATCATTCTATTCTTTATTTTAATGAAATTAAACCTGCATTCACAAATAAAGCATTCATTTTATTTGATATAAATGTTCTTTTCATTAAATCAACTTTCCTTATATTTTTCACAAAACATAAGCTACGATTAATTACACCTATTAATTTACAATTTGGTGTACTCTCTACCATTAACCGAAATTATTCAATTACATTAATTTCAATTGTTTATAAAGATGAATTTTAAAATGCACAAAATAAATGTAATGAAAAATAGAAAAATTATTTCCTATCTAATAGTAATTTAGACATATTATACACTATTGGATACAAATATGAATTATACATTTCTTACCAAATAATAGTTTCTCATCGCGACAATCAGTCTTTAAGCTACCAAACATTTCAAATAAATAAACATATGATTTCTTCTTTAATAAAGAAACATTTATTTTTCTTTATTAACATTTATTATTCCAATCAATTAAAAATTTACAATTGTTCACTCAAACCAATGTTATTAAAATACACACTAGCATTTGTTATCATCCTTACATTATTTCAAACATGTTTCATTAGTAGAAATTTTACTTAAGCTCATAACTTATATTATAATTTAATTTGTATCAGTAAAATCTTAATTTTTTTGGTTTTTTAACAATTTTATTAAAAAATCTTATTTAATTTAATACTTTTACATGTTTAAAAATACGGGTCGTTACACCCTCCCCCACTCAAAACTTTTCATCCTCGAAAAGATACAAGAAGTAATCCAAAATTTGTTATATTTTATTTAAAACAATCAATTTATAAACAATTAACCCTACATATTAAGGTTTAATAAAATTTGAAAATAACTCAAATTCTACAAAGATTTTCTAAGTCTTAAATTTTTGAAAAAAATTTCGGCAGAGTCTCCTTTGCGCGGATACGTCCGAAAAATATTGATACCGATAATTTCAATATATATGTATGTATGTATTTGAATAATAAAACATCCCAAACCACAGGAAAATGGTATAATATCGCTATAAAACCGTAATCCGAGAACGTACCTATTTGTTGGACAAATAACATTTAATTTTTGAAACCAAAAGCAGTGGCTATTGCTTCCATAAACCTGTATTTCACTTATATAATAAAAAATAGTGAGAATTTTATTCAAGAGAAATATTTAGTTGTTGCAATCAATAGCAAAAAAAAAAACAGCACAACATAACAATAGTTACTTGAACAATACCATACAATCATCATATGCAACCAAAGTAACCAATCATACATCCATAGCAACCAAAACCAATGGTTTGTTTAGTTTAGAAACTTTTAATAGTGCAAGGTGAAAAATAAACTATCAAGTGTATCCTACGCTCAACAGCCTTAGATAATTACTTAATAGATTATCAATACAACGTTAAACAATTAGAAGTATCAATTTTCGAACATCCATAAGCCAAGACTACTAAAAATTTCAAATATTATTTACGTTTATTCAATTGGTTTTTCTTTCTTCATCGTTTACCATTCCATTCCTTTATTTATATAAAGGTCAATCACTTACATCATTTTTTTTCCATTAAGGATTTAAGTCATTGATGAATCATTTCATAAAATATTACTTAAGCTCCCACTACCTTACCTAAGTTTATAAGTTAATTCTGTTATAGAATAAAAAATTTTGGTATTCGCCCTTGAAGAGTATATAAAAATTCAATTAAAACATTTAGCCTCATTCACTTGGTAAAATGTAAGATATATTTCAAACATCCTCATAGCATTATATAAAGATTTTTCAAAAGTCCAAAACAATGTTAGAAATTTATATTAAAACATTATAATAAGCTTTAAAATAAAGTTTCTTAAATCCGATAATTCATTAGACTCGTTATTTTTAAAATAAGAATAATTTCAAGATTATTAACTGAAACTAATAGTCTACTCCAATCTTACATTAAATTTCTAAATCAAAGTATAAAATTTCATATCTTCATAATTAATTTTACATACTTGTTTAAAAATGGAAATTCAAATCATGGAAAAGCACTTATTTGGTTTAATACAAAAATTCAAACAGTAATTAAACCGATAAACTTACTATTAGTACTTTGAAATTAAGTAAATATTCCAAACTATACTTCCAGATAGAGATTCAATTTTTTTTCAAGTATACTACTATAAATAAACTTCGCAAATCAATTTTTTTCCATTTAAATAATATCTTTAAATTATACATTCAAAGAAACTTATATAAGTTTTACTTGGAATATTCATTTGAAAGCTTTATTTGCAAATCAATCATCTTTAATACTTTAATACTTTTCAAAAAAATTCATTTGTAAATTTCTTGCTTCATTTATAAATACCATTCAAATATTTAAATAACACCTTTATAAATATATGTAAACTATTTGAAAATAATTATTTACATCATTACTTATATTTACAAAGAAGCTATTGAAAACATTAATCCATTATTTTTAAATTTATAAATTTTATCTTAAGATACTTTTCAAACATTATTAATAAATCAATAATCATTTACTTTAAATATGTTTTACTTAATTAATAACTTCTAAAATATTACAACACTAATAATTAACTATTAAACCATGTTGTATATATATAAACAATATTTAAGCATTTTAAAGTATTTAGAAATGTCAAAAATGACCAAACTATCTTTTATATAATACTTTATCAAAATACTTTTATAACTCGATGTCTTAACAAGTTTATCCTCGTTCTTGCAGACTGGCCATGCGTTGATCAGGCGCAAGGCTAGAATTCTCCAAGTACTTAGTAGACCTGTTTCAACACCCAGTGAAAAATACTTAAAAATAGGTATGAGAATTACCTCTCAAAATCCAATGTCAAATGATGATAATACGATAGCAGTGGCCCGCTGCTGATCCAGTATTTACGCAATGGACACAAAACTTTCCAGAAGATCCTTCTACCTTCCGGATTCCAGAAAAAATATTGTAGACAGTTCGTAAACAAGGGACCATCGACCCATGCTGCAGTGGTACGCTGCTGATTTAATGATTTCCCCGGAAGATCCATCAACAATAGATCCTAGGATCGAAAGCGTCTCTATAGGGTAAACTAAAGAACCAACTACTCTGGAAAAAAAATCAAGGAACTCATGAGTTTAAATCCGGACAACCATATCAGTTCGAATCCATTTCTGAATTCACCCATGTCCATTAGGGTTTATCGGTCGAATCCATTCCTGGATTCCCCAAGTCCATCTGGGTCGAACCATATCATACTATACTTCTTCGTAGAGGGTACTTCTCCATACCTTTTACTTTAAAATTTTAACATACCATATATAATACCCTTTCAAAATCATAGCTTCAAATATCGCACTTATATAAATTCCATTGTATATAAGATTTCATTTTCAAATAAAGTACTTTCCAAAATCAATAATCTCAAATATATCAAATATTCTTATATAAATTCCGTTATATATAAGATTTATCTATTTAGATCGAATACCTTCCAAAATCAATAGTTTTCAAAATCACCGTATACTTATAAAAAGTCCATCTTATACAAGAATCAAATTTTTTCCAAAATCAATTTCTCTGTATGAAAAGCCATATGGGATTGAACATATTTTCTTTATAAAAGGTTTTGAATTTAGAATAGGTTTGTATATAAAATCGTTTTGTGAAACATTTTTGTATATAAAATAGTTGTATAAAAGTGTTTGTAAAATAGTTTTGTAAATAAAATAGTTTGTAAAACGGTTTTGTAAATAAAATGATTTTGTAAATAAAATAGAATAAGATAGTTTGTATAAGAAAAATAAAAGAAAATAGTTTTGTAAAATGGTTTTAAATTAATAGGAGTTTTTCATACAAGAAAAATTCCAATTTAAATTACAGAGATATCCAACCAACAACTTTCAATTTCAGTGTCAAAGCATATCAATAATATTAGAACATAAGATTTACATATGTCATCATTTCGTAAAATCACATTCGATCGCTCGCTCGATTACACAAGTTCGCTTTCGAACTAGTATTTTTCATTCGACTTCCCTAAACCGGACTTCGCTAAGGTTTCTTGACTAGAAACCATCATTCTCCTTGCATAGCCATATATCATGATAAAGAATTCTAGAATCAAAACAAAAAATCCATATCACATATTCGCCATCAAGGATCGAATGAAAAATACTAACACAAAGTGGTGTAATTCGCATAAAACTTGTGTACTCAAATCTGGATCAAATTAATTTTGCAAATAAAATTATATACATACAACTTATATAATTATTCCAATTTGTTTCATCACAATTACTTTGATATCCCAGAAATTTGGCAATATAAATTTAATATTCTGTGTTAAAAATTAAATTGATTTGATAATTTTTGATAATAAATTTTGAGTTGATTTAATAATCTTCTTTTAATAAATATTTTAATTGGAAGATTTTATCTTTTTATAGCAAATAAATTGTTCTCTATTTATAATATATATAATTGTATATATTGTAAATATATAAGCTTTGATTTGGAATTTAGTAAATGAATCAATTTTCTAATTCTAATTTATATTTGGTAAATTGGAAATTTGATTTAAAATTTTAACACTTAACTTTTCAAAGCAATTTAATGAATATCTATATGGTTTGTAAATATTAAAGATAAATCTTATTTGTTTTAAAATTATATTCAATTAGCTTAAATATGAATTTGAATTAGATTAACATAAAAACTTTGTTTTATTTTTCTTTTTTAAAATATTGCTTAAAATTATATGTAAGAATTAAAATATAATTTACATATGATCATAATTTATTGAGTAACAGAAGTAAATTATAATCTCTTTTATAAATTATTTAAAATTGGTTAAATTTGTTATTTTCATATAATAATTATAATACTTAGTTCTTATGAACCTAAATAGATTTTTATAAAAATAGGTTTTGTTATTTTTAAATTTAATGGTAGTATATATGTATCTATATATAACTTGATTTTTAAATTAGGTTTTATAATTTAATTTGAATTTGATGTTGTGAAATTTAAAAGAATAAATACTTAATTTTTTTTAAATAAGATTATATTTATAATTTGTTGTTTCATTTCTTTTAATTAAAAAAAGGGAGAATTTATTTATATATACATAAAAAAAGAAATAAAATAAGTTAAAGTTTTTATAAACAATTTGAATTAAATTAAAATACTCTTAAATTACATGTGTAAGTTTCTCTTAACATCTTAATGACATGTGTTAAGCATAGAATAAACATTTTGACAAATGTTAAAACTAAGAAACAAGTGTCCTATTAATTTTCTTCTTCTTTTAATTTAATGAAATCAAAAAAAATTCTTATATAAACACATCTCCTCTGAAATCATTTTTTCCTTTCTATTCTTCTTTTTCAAACTTGAGAAAACCTTCAGTTGGAAATCTGAAAATCTTCTTCTTCAAATCAAAAGCCAAGACAATAAAAATCTGCAAACTTCTTCTTCAAAACAGAAACTCTGTTCATTCATAATTCCTGTAAATTTCCCCTCAAAACCAAAACCATCTGAAACCATCCTCAAACTTGAAATGCAAATCTTAAACCAGTAGCCTCTTCAAAACATTAAATGCCTGAAATCAATCCTGCAACTCAAAAAACCTGCATGCATCTGTAGATCTCCTCAAATTCTGTTTTAAATCAACCATGACTGCAATATCCTTCATTTCTGTTTGAAGCAACCAGCCTGCATTTTTTCTTTCTCTGGAAACAAGCATGCAATTGTAAATCTGGAAGCATGCATCAGGGAGCAAGCAATGCAGTAAATCAAGATTTAAAGTCTTTAAAAAGCAAACTTGCAACTGAATTTTTAAGATCTTAAGTACTGTAGCAATTTGAAGCTTTCAAATTTAAGCACCTTTCAGGTTAAAGTTTTCAAAGGCTCTGCTCATAAAATTTTCAAGGTGAGTAACATTTTTATTTAAGCTAATTTAAGTAAATATAGTTGTTGATTGTTTCCTGAGATATAACATGATTTGTGTGTGGATGAATATGATGAAATTCTTTGAATATATGTATGGGTTTTAATGAATGTCTGCTTGCTGTTGAAATGTGGTTTTTGGGCCTGTTCTAGAATTCAGATTTAAATCCAGATCAAAATCATGATCTCGTGATTCAAATCTTTGTTAAGGATTGGTTTTCAAACAGAATATAGTTGAGTCATATAAGTTTAAAGTTCAAATTTTATAAAAAGAAAAAGAAAAACCGGTAATGTCTCCGAAACATAAATGCTATAGAACAAACTTTTGAAAGTAAGAATTTAAGCACCCAGATTCTTTGATTTAAGATTATCAACGGGTTACATAAACAAAGACATGAATTTTAAAACTAAAATTAGGATTTTGAGTTCGTATTTGATTAGTATTTCTGGTTTAACCAGAAATGGTGTTTTGGGATGGAACTGTCAACCTAGAAGGTCGGGGTGGCCAGGGTTTTCTTTAGAGATGAAGTGATGATCGAGTATTCAGGGAAAATTATTGGAAAATGGATTAATGCAGTGAGGCAGTGGTGATTTGGGATTAAGGATTTTAACCCTAGTTTTCTATGGCTCAGAAGAATTGATCGCCGCGAACCCTGGAAATGATCGAGTGCTTCCAGATTCAAATGGGTGATTGATGGGGTGTGGAAGAGTTCGTGGCCGGAGGTGAAGCCACTCTGGTGATCAGCGGTGAGAGAATTTGGTGATTTCCAGTTTCGACATGGTTCCAGTTTTTGAGCTTGAAAGCTCGATTGTGATTTTGGGGTTCTGCGGATGGTTTGATGGTCGGGAATGTGTTGGAGGATGGTCGCTGACGTGCGCATGTGGTCGCGAGAGGTTGGAGTTTGTTTCAGCGGTGGTGCAGGTGCACGGTGATCATGGGTGTCAGCTGTTTTGGGAAAGATGATTGTTCGAGTTTGTTTCGGGTTGAATTGTGTTTTTTCTCGAAGCTGTAGGTCATTAGACTCGGAGGCAACGTGATGTGGGCTCGGGTATTTTGGTTGATACAGGTTTATGTTTAAACCTGTCAGTACTTGGTTTGAATGTTTTCAAATAGGAACGTTACTCGAGTTACTCGAGTTTATTTTAGTGTTTGTTCGAGCTAGAATAGATTTGGCTCGAATAATTAAATTGTAGCTCGAGTTAGTTTTGTTCATGGTTAGAAAACGTGTTTTGTTTTCAAATTTAAACTAAAATTTAAAGTGTCAAGCAAGGATTTAAAATAAGTTTTAAATCTATTTTTTTTAATTATGGATTCAAGTTTAATTTGAATATTAAGATGGAAATGAATTAGTTTTTAAAATCAAATTTGTTTTAAAATAACTTTAAAGGGGTTTATTGTTTAAAAATGTTTTTAAAGAAATTTGAATTTAAATTGGAAATTGAAATGTAAAGAAATGTTTTAAACAAAGTTTAAACTGATTCAAATCTGGATTTGAATCTTTGTTTCAAAATAGAATCAAGTTTTTATAAATTTAAGTATTTAACCAATTTGAATGATAAGGTAAAATTTTAAATGTTTGAATTTAAAAAGGGATTTGTTTTAAACTCTTGTAAAATTCCTTTTATAAGAGAAAGCATTATTTATCATGTGATTTTAAAGGTTTTAAATTGATTTTAAAACTTGTTGAAGTTAAATTATAATTCAATGATTTGTAATTCATTTAATTATTAGGGTAATTAAATGAATAATTAATTTATTTAATTAATGAAATGAATAATTACTTAAAGTAGTTAAGGGTTTTAAACTTAAAAGTTTAAGATTAAATAACATGTAATTTACGAATCATTAATTAAACAAGATTAGATTTTAATTAATGATTAGTAATTAATTAATCAACTAATAAAGGATTAATTAAGTTATAGTTAACACTTAATTAATTGAATAATTAGGGATTAATTAAATGGTTATTAATGGTTAATTAATAATGATTAAAATAAGTTAATTACTTTAGAAAAATAATTAATGAATTGTTAATAGTTAATGAGGTTATTAACTAAGGATTATTTAATAATTAATTAATGTGATTAATTTTTATAATTAATTAGATTAATTAATTTAAAGATAATCATTTGTGTAAATTGTTAAGTATAATTACTTATGGAAGTAATTAAGGAATTAATTACTAATTGTAATTAAGTGAGTTTAATTTGATTATATTAAGTTAATTAATTCAGTTTAATTAATTTAAATAATCATTTGATGATTTGTGGAGTATAATCACTTAATGTAATTAAACGAAGAGAAATTACTTAGGGAAGTAATTTATGGGTAGTTACTATATGTAATTAATTGAAGGTGATTTGTTGATGAAAGTAATTTGAGTATAATTACTTTGTGAATTAATCAAGGGATTAATTAGAAATAATTAATTAAGAAGTAATTAATTTATTTGGTGAAGTAATTAAGGGTAGTTAATTACTGAATGGGGTTAATCAAGGGTGATTAACAATTATGGTTTAATAAAGATTAATTACCTAAAGTAATTAATAAAAAAAGAAAATATGATTAGAAATCATTAATTATTATAATTAATGATGTAATTAAGAAGGGATTATTTGGAAATAATTAATAAATGAAGGAATTAGTTAATGTAATTAATTAAGAAGTAATGTAATTAATTTATAGTTAATTAATAAAGGAAGTAATTAAAGAGTAATTACTGTATTTGGTTAAGTATAATTAATTTGAGAAATTAGTTAGTGGATAATTACTTGAATGTAATTAAAGGTTAATTAATCGAGGATGATTAATTAAAATGAATAATTGATTGATGATTAATTAATTGATTGATAATTAATAATGTAAGCAAGATTTATATTGATGAAGTAATTAATTTAATTCACTTTAAATTAATTAGAAGTGATGTAATTAATTTAATTCATTTTAAATTAATTATATTTGGTGTGATTATTAATCATTGCTTATATGGATGGATGATATTGTTTGCCTTGAATGATTTGAATCTCAGTTATGAGATAAGTAATGTTGAATGATATGGATGCATTAGTTGCATTGTGATGATGATTTGGATTACCTTTTGATAATGATAATATGAATTATCTGTTGTGATGATAATGTTGATTATCTATTGTGGTATGTGTATTATCTATCTGTGTATATAGATAATTGAATTGTTTTAAACCTTTAAAACAACTTGGCCTTAAAAGACACGCTTTGGATTTCGATGAGTCCGGGATCGGTTTTCCATATTTGGATATCCAAAAACCACATCGATCCAAATTAACGATAGGTCGTGAATCTCATGTGAAGAGTGAAGACTCGAGGTGTAAGGACTATTCGTCAGTATAACTCTGAGGGTGATTCCGAGATGAGTTTGACAGAATAGTACTTTCAGATTCGAGATTCAGAGTGCAAGGGTTATTGTCGTTAACTCTGAGGGTGATTCCAAAATGAGTGCAACGAGATAATGCCTTCGGTTTCATTCGAACCCGGAACGAATTTGTATGGATTGAATGCTTTCAGAGTCAGGTGGACGATGAGCATTCTAAGAGATGTGTTCTCTAAAGGTAATCGTAGCCTTAAGCCTCATCAACCGGGAATGGCTAAAACAGGGGAGGTGCAACAAGGCTAAGTGGGTCATGCCCAAGTAGGACGAGATTTTCCCCTGTCTAGAGGTCCCTTTTTATTTTGGCTGTGTGGGCGGTTGGAACGTACGCCAACTACAGGGTTGTCTTGTTCGGGACTGTCCAGTAAGGGATGGTTCCGGTCTTGTGGTGCAGGAGATTGGGAGTGAACCTCGGTACGTTGATCTAGGCCACGTACTGTGACGGGCGGTATCTCGGTAGCCCTGCCATTGATGGAATCCAAAATCCTATATGTGCCAACGTTTTTTTTTGTATTACCCACTTTTGTGGCTAGTAGCTGGAATTTAATGAATATAACAATTTCGACTATTTCATATTTACTTGAAAACCCTAGACCTATTATAATATCACCGGATTTCCTATCAAATGTTTTGGTTAGCGTAAGGTAATTTTTTTTCCATGTTTATGTGTGGGAAGTCTTACGTGATACCTTTCTTTTCAAAGGTTTTTCAAAGTTAAGCAACTTTAACCTGTTACTCACACCAGACCCATGTCTGACCCATAGTTTGTCTTCTGTTTTCTTAAACTCTTGGGTACTCAAATTTTTACGAGTAGCCAAGGGATTCAGGTTAGCTTTGACGAAATGTGGAGGAGCAAAAGAGCAGGAGGCTTCTGCGATAGAGATATAATTTATGCTGTGTGTCTCTGTGTTGGTATCTTTTTGTTGAGTTGTATTGAGTTGTATAACTAGACAGGTGTTTATAACTGTCTAGTATGTGATGAAAATTCTGTGTAACTCTGATTAGTGTAGTATACTGTGTAATATTATGTTATTAATATAATTTATTCGTTCCGCTGTTGAGATTATGATGTTGTTTCTTCTTTCTTCCCTTTCTTTTCTCTTTTCTATCCCTTTCTTTCTTCAATATGATGCGATTTTCTGTGGTAAGAAAGTCGGGTCATCACAGTTGGTATCAGAGCGCTAGGTTGAGTGAATACCTAGGCTTTGAAGTGATTTCTTTCTTGAGAGAGCATATTTGTAATTTTAAATATATATATATATATATATATATATATATATATATATATATATTCTACCTATTTGTTGGGTCACCCGTACAGGTTTTCCAATATAATTATAAAGGTAGATAAGGTAGTAGGGTGTGTAACACGACTACTACCAATAGTCGGAGTTCGAGTGTTGAGGTTGGAAGTGTATCTGTCAAGACTGTAGACCTAATACCGTCTCGAGTGAGTTGTGTAGAGTGTAGAGGTTTCATCGATCTCTGAAGGTAACCTGTAAAGGTTCGGAGTTCATCTTTGAAGTTGGATGAGTAGAGTTTGGATCTATCGGCTAGGCAGAAGAAAATAATGGTATCTTGATACCTCAGGAATTAGTAGCTATGTGATGAAACGCAGTGACTATGGATGTCTCCGAAGATTTTTCTTTGAAACAAGTTTAGGAAGTATGTCTGCTTCGATGTTGTGGCTGGGTTCAGCAGGATGTTTCTGTCTGGTTTGAGGTCCGACTTTCTCGAAAAGCTTTGGATTAGGAAGTCTTTGGCGTCGGTGTTAGCAGTGCAGCTCGGAGTATTCTGTGTGCCAGCAAGAAGGTCTTCTGATTAGCAGTTTTTCTGAAGTGGAGTTCAGAAGCAGCAAAATAGACCCGTTTCTTCGATGGATTGGCTAGATAAGCGTAAGCTGTTCTGATTTGGTAAAGAGAGAACAGTTTTCTGTGGATATTGGAATGGTTGATCGCAAAAGTGACTTGCGATAGTTTGAGTGTTCTCTTGAGTTATCAGAAGCACTACTACAAAACAGGCCATTTGCATCGCCTCATTTGAATCGGTTGAAGTAAAAACTGATGCAAATAGAACTATTTGCATCAGTTCTGTCTTAATAACCGATGCAATTGGTACGTAGAAAGCAATAGGTAATAAAAAATCAAATTTGCATCAGTTGTCACCAACAACCGATGCAAATACGTCGATGCAAATAGTTGTAGTTGCATCGGTTTTAAAGTTAACCGATGCAACTAAATTAATTTGCATCCTTTCCTTGCGCACTTTCGCTAATTCCCGCCACCCTAATTTTTTTGCCGCCTCTTACTTTCCAATTCGTTTCCAATATTTCACCTGCCTCCAAAAAAAAAACCCTACACCTTAACCAAATCCATTCGTTTCCATTATCTTCTCTGCTATTATTTTTTCGTTCTCTAAAACGAACTAAATTTTTTCGTTCTCTAAAACAAACTAAATTCCCAGTTCAAATTTTTCTTTCTGTTTCAATATCTCAAATCTCGAAGTCGATTGCCTGATGAAGTTACTATTGCAGGCGATTTCGTAAGTGGTTGTTCGATTGCCTGATGAAGTTGCTGAGGTAGAGGCGACTTCGATTTGGGGATTGGTTGCAGCGAAGTATGGCGAGGCGATTGCAGATGGCAGAACTGTGGGAGTGGAGTTTAGGTGATTCAAACGTGGGTGTGTTCTGGTGGTTTGGGGATGGTGACGGGTTGTTTACGTAGGTCGCGACTACATGTTCCTGCCTTTGGTTGGTATTATTGTTGATGTTTGTTGTACATGCTGCATTTAAAAAGTTTATTACCGAAAAAATGGAATTCCATGTTTCCTTCTATTTCTTTTGATTTTCACCTGTTGAAATTTCGGGGTTAACGGTAAGGAACACAAAACACGTTGGTCATTCCATACCATTCCATTAACAATCGAAAGAAACGGAAAATGTTTCGGTTGGTAGAGAAACTTTCTGTACCCATCCCTAGTAAAGACGGTTCTATTGAAAAGAAGATCGTGAAATATAATTTATTTGTTGTAAAAAATATAGTGGAAGGATACGCATTCTTCTCTTTAGTTATAAATATTGTGACTACCATCTTAACTCTCAGGACTTGTATAGTTCAGGACTTATCAGTGAAGTGGAAATGATAGTGGTCTAGTGATATCATCAATTATGACATAATGCGGTACTTTTGTCCATGAAATAGCAATATGTGAATTGCTAGGTTTGTTTCAATCACATAAGTTGGCTCCCATATTTCAGTTTGGTGCTTCCTCCACTTTCTTTATGTATAATTTATTTATTATTCGTTTTAATACTTCTCTTTTTACTATTTTTGATTTACAGGCAATGTTCTTAGTGTATAAGCAGTGCCAAAATCTACGCTGCAGGTAATTTACTCTCACACAATTTAAACTCTTCTTTATTCATCTTCACGAGTAAAAGAAAACCTAAAACTGTTCAGATTTAATACATCTTGTATATGAATATTGGGTTAATACCAGATAGCATCTTATACTCTCATGCTAGTTTGATTTGATTGAATCTGCCTTAAGCCACATTCGTACATTTACTTGGTATCTGCCGTGTTCTGTCTGAGCATCGCAACATTATCAAATGTCTTTGGAAATTTCACCTAGATGAGAATGAACCATTTGGTATAACAGCTACCTATATTGAAAAGTTTATTTAAGTGTTGTTAGTGTCATATGTTGTTGGTGTCATCTTCCTCTTTGAATTGAAATTTAAGTGTTGTATATCCATATGTTTGCATTATTGAATGATGATGGCAGCAGGGTTATTGAACAGGACTTGAACTTTAAGTTGTTGCCAGTTCCTTATTGTGGGGTAGGTTTGGTTGTTGCTGCTAGTTTATTTCCTTATTGTGGGACCTTTTACACATATATGTATGTGTATGTATGGATTGCTTTTCAATGTTTTTCTTTTTCTTGTTATCGAATGATAGTGTTTTTTTTTCTCATGTATTGTGGCCTAGGTAAATCTTTGAAAGGGTACTGGAAATGTGACAGCTTGGCCTTGAACTAATTTAACATTAAATGGTTATAATAAGTACCCCAAGAAGAAGGGAAGAAACCCTATAAAGTTGCACTGCCAATAAGCTAGGAAATCCCATCCCATGTGCACTTTATAAATTTAAGGGACTTTATTCAATGAAATTATAAGTAAAACAAAAGGACTTGTCTTTCAACAGCTGTGTATGCTTTATTTGTGCAAGTGGAGTAATAATAGCAAATAGACATAATTGCGTTTTGCTTATAGATTTAGCTTTCCATTTCGAAAGTCTTAATAAATGCCAACACAAGAGCCTTGGGAGATTTTGAGGGGCCACAACTTCATTTTTTTTGTATTCCACCTTATCTTAGTCAGCCTTTTCTGTATTTTTTAAGGTTTTTCCTTTTATAGATGGGTTTTTGGTCACAGTAAGTCGATTCATAGGCATGGAAAAAACTGATGCTATATTTGTAATAAAAAATGGTTATGGTATCAAATCAAAATTCGACACTGAAATGATTAAATGAATCAGTGGTTATCTACTTATTTATTCAATTATTACTATTAGTTTACGGTAAATGTTATTTATTCAACCAAGAAACTAATTTAGATTATGTTTATGATGTGTTAAGTGACGATTATATGGTGATAGCTATTGATTTCTTTTTTATTCTTCTTTTTCATTTTTACACAAAATTCGGTAGTGTTTTTCTAAGTATACAATCGGTTTCTATGTTTACGTGGGTCGCGACTGCAGTCACCAGTTCCAAAATATAAAGACTGGTTTTTTTGGGTCTTTGGTTTGCCTTTTGTTAGTGACGGGAAAAGTTCAGTTTTTAATTTTCGGTCCCGATTTAGATGTTTTTTTGGTAGTGTACTGCAATCTTGCATTTGATTAACCAATACTACAGAAATTCGATACAGAAATAAGTAAAGACATAGTATTGGTTGGAAAAACATACTATTATCATCTTCTATTGGAGTGACTTCTGCACCAGCTGAAAAGAAAGATGATTAAACTGGTGGAAGTTAAAGTACATTTGAAGAGAAAGACGGTAAAAATTGTGCTACGTAACTGTGAGACATATTAAACATATGGATTGCTGCATCAGAAGGAATAATAAAGGAGTAAAAAATAGAAATTAGCTTGGATTGTCATGCACTTAATAATGAAGTTATCCAATATATAAATATTAAGTTTATTTCCGTTTTTCAGCACTTGAATTTTCCTGAAATTGTAAACGTCTATTATTTATAGCTGGCTCATTGAAATTAAATGCAACTAATAGAGAACATTGTACATTGTAAACGGTTGATGGTTTAGTTTAAAAAAATAATCAGGGTACATGATTGTAAAAGGATCGGAGACCAAATGGTGAGTCCATGTTTTATTTTGTACATATGATAAGACTTGAGTGCGTGTATGCGTATAAATACATGCATACATACATAGCCTACATATTAAGTCTTTGCAGTTATTATTTCTTAGTTTGATGCATAATCTTTGTTTTAAAGTTTTTTATTTACTTAATCATGGCATTTGTAACTAGAACAAGGTATGCCTCTCTTCATAAGTTAATAATGCTGTAATTTAATTCCATTTTGTGCAGAATTTTGACATGATGTCAATTATTGAAACTTTAAATGGATATGCATCTAAAGAGATCAGTAAGTTGTTAAAAGATTCTGATAATAGTCATCATTCTGCAATAGTTCATAACTCTGTAACCAAAGTGCTTATTCAGATATTAACATTCGTGCTTATTGATGATACATATATAGGTTGTTTTAGCAGCACAGTCATTTTGCTTCAGTGGACAAGTTATTGGGCATAAATATTTTGAGGTAATAACAATCATATCCATATTTTTCTACCTGTATAACATGTAAGTTTGTTGTATGTGATAATAAATTCATTAGAGAGAGTTAGTAATAACAGTCATTTTGCTTACAGTGAAGGCAAGGTGGCGGTGTTTGTATAGAGAGAGGAAGAGGTGAAGCACTGATGATGGTCACAGTATGGTGATCTGAAGTGAAGTGAACTGAAGTGGTGACTGGTGTGGATAGTTTGATGTCTGTAGATATATTTTTATGAGCAGTGATGAAGCAGGGGGATGCCTGTGCAGTGATGAAGGTAGTATGATTGAAGTGGGTTGGGAATTAGTGGTTGTTGAAGGAGGGATATATTTATTTGCAGGGGAAGTTGCAATTGAACTTGCAATGGCAGTTAGGTGATGAATGAAGTGTATGTAGGTGGTGCTGTTGCAGTGATATTTGGTGAAGGCAATGTCGTTTTAGGTTGTGATGAGGAGGCTGCTGGTTGCAGTGATGTATGGAGGAGGTGTTTGCAGTGAGTTAGGGATATTGCAGGCTTGTATGGAGTGGCAGCAGGGAGGAAACAGGCGTGTTTGTAGGCAGAATGAAGTTGAAGTAGTTATTGCTGGATGATGGGTTGGTAGTTGGATGCAGGATGAGGAGGTAAGGGTAATGGGTTTTATATGGAGTGGTTGTAGTAGTGATGAAGCTGCTGTAGGAGGTTCAGCCAGAGGTGATTGATGATGGATTTGTAAGTGATGGAGTTTATTTTGATGAAGATGATTCTGTGGTTGTGGGTAGTTTTGACAGTGTGGATGGTAACCAAGAGAGAGCAAGTTTGAGTGTTGTAGCAGATGGTTGTTGGAGTTGATGAAGTGGTTTGTTTGTAGTTGGTAGAGGAAGGAAGGATGTGTGGCAGAGGAGGAAGTGGGCAATGAAATAGAAACAAAAACACAACATGGAGAATAAAATGAACACGGAGAATAAAATGAACCGAGATTGTAGAAATTGTATCAATAGCGAATTGGACAATGAAAGGAGACAAAATGCTATGCACAAAAATATGTTGTTATTTTTAACTAGAACAGTGCAAATAAGATATGGGTATTACTTTCATGCATTTCTATGCACATTTGGGTTGAATATGTTGTGTAATAATGAGATTTTTCCTTGCAAATAATGAAATTGTTCATGTTTCTAGTTCGCGGGTTGTTTTGTCAGGCTTGTGGCGTTTGGATTATATATATATATATAGTCTATTTGAGTACTGTAATAATAGTTTCTGAGGGATTAGTTTGCCTCGGT
The DNA here is from genome assembly GCA_030765085.1 of Allium cepa. NCBI lineage: Eukaryota > Viridiplantae > Streptophyta > Magnoliopsida > Asparagales > Amaryllidaceae > Allium > Allium cepa. The sequence goes on along the minus strand of CM060941.1, from coordinate 1,041,702,849 downwards.
TGTTATAAAAAACCGATGCAATAGAGGGATTAGTTTGCATCGGTTTTCAACAACAACCTATGCAACAAGTTCCTTTGTTGCATCGGTTTTCATTACAACCGATGCAACATGGGGGCTGTGTTCAAGCAACCAACCATGATATTTTTCATCAGTTGTTAGTAACAACCGATGCAAAAAGGACCTTTTTGCATCGGTTTCAGAACTGATGCAAAAGCGTTAAGCCTGTTGCATCGGTTGCATATGCATCGGTTGCTGAACTGATGCAAAAGGGGGGTAAACAACCGATGCAAATGGCCTGTTTTGTAGTAGTGAGGTTTGTCCGCATCTGGAGGTTGAGTTTTCTTATCGACTGGATTCCAGGAGTGCTATCGGTGCTTCAGTTTAGTAGAAGGATGACTTCTTGATCAAGGGTTGGTCAAGCAGCTTAGGATCAGGTGGGACATCTGAGTTTTCTTTTATGGATCTGTTGAACCATATTTTTGAGATGTTTTGTCCAGTTTGTGCTCGAGTTTTTCATCTATTCCAGATCAGAGTTGTGCAGCGGAAGCAGTTTGGGAGTGCTTTTGTTTTGAATTTTCCGGATAGGAGAAGTAATTTAGTCTTCTGATGTTTGTGGAGTAGAGTTGGTATTCTTGGTTTTGGATTGATCTTGAGGAGATCATTATGTTGGGTTGTTTTGGTCCAGTTTGTTTCTAGGGACATCAGCGAAGGTTAAGCCGATTCAGGAGAGGTGAAGGCAGCCCAGGATCGTCAGAAGTATTTTGTGGATAAGAGACGAAGGAATTTGGATTCCGGAGTCAGAGATTTGATTTTGGATAAGTTTTCTCCAATCTAAGGAGCTATAAGATTGAGTAAGACTGGGTAAGTCAGCTCCGAAGTGTTTTGGATCTTTTCTGTATCCTTGTGAGGATTGGTGTTTAATTTTCAAGGTTGAATTGCCAGTTTGGATAACTGGGATTCGATGTGTTTCACGTATCTCTGAGGGAGTACGTGTATGATTTATCTCTGGTTGTGGAACCAGCATTTCAGGAAGATGTGATTGTTGAGTCAGACTTGTCTGTAGTCTGATATGCTGTCTAGTTTTGTAGATCTAGGTGGATAGGAGCTCTGTAGCTTAGTAGTATAGATTGCTTGGGTTCTGTAGAGCGAGCATCCCGATATTTTTACTTGTGAAACTCTAGAAAATCCTGTCCAGAATTTTGTCTGGATAATTAGATTTGTTTGTTTGAATGAATTGGTTGCTATGGTTGTAAGCATATGATTAATATATGCTTGTGTTTTAAAATAAAATCTTAAGATAGATTATTAAATTACCTTTGCTTTTAAATTTCGGGGACGAAATTCTTTTAAGAGGGGAGGAATGCGATATCCCGGAAATTTGGCAATATAAATTTAATAATCTGTGTTAAAAATTAAATCGATTTGATAATTTTTGATAATAATTTTTGAGTTGATTTAATAATCTTCTTTTAATAAATATTTAAATTGGATGATTTTTTCTTTTTAAAGCAAATAAATTGTTTTCTATTTATAATATATAATTGTATATATTGTAAATATATAAGCTTTGATTTGGAATTTAGTAAATGAATCAATTTTCTAATTCTAATTTATATTTGGTAAATTGGAAATTTGATTTAAAGTTTTAGCATTTAACTTTTCAAAGCAATTTAATGAATATCTATATGGTTTGTAAATATTAAAGATAAATCTTATTTGTTTTAAAATTATATTTAATTAGCATAAATATGAATTTGAATTAGATTAACATAAAAACTTTGTTTTATTTTTCTTTTTAAAAATATTGCTTAAAATTATATGTAAGAATTAAAATACAATTTACGTATGATCTTAATTTATTGAGTAATAGAAGTAAATTATAATCTCTTTTATAAATTATTTAAAATTAGTTAAATTTGTTATTTTCAAATAATAATTATAATACTTAGTTCTTATGAACATAAATAGATTTTTATAAAAATAGGTTTTGTTATTTTTAAATTTAATGGTAGTATATATGCATTTATATATAACTTGATTTTTAAATTAGGTTTTATAATTTAATTTAAATTTGAATTTGATGTTGTGAAATTTAAAAGAATAAATACTTAAATTTTTTAAATAAGCTTATATTTATAATTTGTTGTTTCATTTCTTTTTAATTAAAAAAGGGGAGAATTTATTTATATATACATAAAAGAAAGAAATAAAATAAGTCAAAGTTTTTATAAACAATTTAAATTAAATTAAAATACTATTAAATTACACGTGTAAGTTTCTCTTAACATATTAATGACATGTGTTAAGCATAGAATAAACATTTTGACAAATGTTAAAACTAAGAAACAAGTGTCCTATTAATTTTCTTCTTCTTTTAATTTAATGAAATCAAAAAAAAATTCTTATATAAACACATCTCCTCTAAAATCATTTTTTCTTTTCTATTCTTCTTTTTCAAACTTGAGAAAACCTTCAGCTGGAAATCTGAAAATCTTCTTCTTCAAATCAAAAGCCAAGACAATAAAAATCTGCAAACTTCTTCTTCAAAACATAAACTCTGTTCAATCATAATTCCTATAAATTTCCCCTCAAAACCAAAACCATCTGAAACCATCCTCAAACTTGAAATGCAAATCTTAAAACAGTAGCCTCTTCAAAACATTAAATGCCTGGAATCAATCCTGCAACTCAAAAGACCTGCATGCATCTGCAGATCTCCTCAAATTCTGTTTTAAATCAACCATGCCTGCAATATCCTTCATTTCTGTTTGAAGCAACCAGCCTGCATTTTTTCTTTCTCTGGAAACAAGCATGCAATTGTAAATCTGGAAGCATGCATCAGGGAGCAAGCAATGCAGTAAATCAAGATTTAAAGTCTTTAAAAAGCAAACTTGCAACTGAATTTTTAAGATCTTAAGTACTGCAGCAATTTGAAGCTTTCAAATTTAAGCATCTTTCAGGTTAAAGTTTTCAAAGGCTCTGCTCATCAAATTTTCAAGGTGAGTAACATTTTTATTTAATCTAATTTAAGTAAATATAGTTGTTGATTGTTTCTTGAGATATAACATGATTTGTGTGTGGATGAGTATGATGAAATTCTTTGAATATATGTATGGGTTTTTATGAATGTCTGCTTGCTGTTGAAATGTGGTTTTTGGGCCTGTTCTAGAATTCAGATTTAAATCCAGATCAAAATCATGATCTCATGATTCAAATCTTTGTTAAGGATTAGTTTTCAAACAGAATATAGTTGAGTAATATAAGTTCGAAGTTCAAATTTTATAAAAAGAAAAAGAAAAACCTATAATGTCTCTGAAACATAAAACTACAGAACAAACTTTTGAAATTAAGAATTTAAGCACTCAGATTCTTTGATTTAAGATTATCAACGGGTTACATAAACAAAGACATGAATTTTAAAACTAAAATTAGGATTTTTAGTTTGTATTTGATTGAGTATTTCTGGTTTAACCAGAAATGGTGTTTTGGGTGGAACTGTCAACCTAGAAGGTCGGGGTGGCCAGGGTTTTATTTGGAGATGAAGTGATGATCGAGTATTCCGGGAAAATTATTGGAAAATTGATTAATGCAGTGAGGCAGTGGTGATTTGGGATTAAGGATTTTTACCCTAGTTTTCTGTGGCTCAGAAGAATTGATCGCCGCGAACCCTGGAAATGATCGAGTGTTTCCAGATTCAAATAGGTGATTGATGGGGTGTGAAAGAGTTCGTGGCCAGAGGTGAAGCCACTCTGGTGATCAGCGGTGAGATAATTTGGTGATTTCCAGTTTCGACATGGTTCTAGTTTTTGAGCTTGAAAGCTCGATTGTGATTTTGGGGTTCTACAAAGGGTTTGATGGTCGGGAATGTGTTGGAGGATGGTCGCTGACGTGCGCATGTGGTCGCGAGAGGTTGGAGTTTGTTTCAGTAGTGGTGCAGGTGCACGGTGATCATGGGTGTCAGCTGTTTTGGGAAAGATGATTGTTCGAGTTTGTTTCGGGTTGAATTGTGTTTTTGCTCGAAGCTATAGGTCATTGGACTCGGAGGCAACGTGATGTGGGCTCGGGTATTTTGGTTGATACAGATTTATGTTTAAACCTGTCAGTACTTGGTTTAAATGTTTTCAAATAGGAAGGTTACTCGAGTTAGTCGAGTTTATTTTAGTGTTTGTTTGAGCTAGAATAGGTTCGGCTCGAATAATTAAATTGTAGCTCGAGTTAGTTTTGTTCATGGTTAGAAAACGTGTTTTGTTCTCAAATTTAAACTGAAATTTAAAGTGTTAAGCAAGGATTTAAAATAAGTTTTAAATCTATTTTTTTTAATTATGGATTCAAGTTTAATTTGAATATTAAGATGGAAATGAATTAGTTTTTAAAATCAAATTTGTTTTAAAGTCTTTAAAGGGGTTTATTGTTTAAAAATGTTTTTAAAGAAATTTGAATTTAAATTGGAAATTGAAATGTAAAGAAATGTTTTAAACAAAGTTTAAACTGATTCAAATCTGGATTTGAACCTTCGTTTCAAAATAGATTTAAGTTTTTATGAATTTAAGTATTTGACAAATTTGAATGATAAGGTAAAATTTTAAATGTTTGAATTTAAAAAGGGATTTGTTTTAAACTCTTGTAAAATTTCTTTTATAAGAGAAAGCATTATTTATCATGTAATTTTAAAGGTTTTAAATTGATTTTAAAACTTGTTGAAGTTAAATTATAATTCAATGATTTGTAATTCATTTAATTATTAGGGTAATTAAATGGATAATTAATTTATTTAATTAATGAAATGAATAATTACTTAAAGTAATTAAGGGTTTTAAACTTAAAAGTTTAAGATTAAATAACTTGTAATTTACGAATCATTAATTAAATAAGATTAGATTTTAATTAATGATTAGTAATTAATTAATCAAGTAATAAAGGATTAATTAAGTTATAGTTAACACTTAATTAATTGAATAATTAAGGATTAATTAAATGGTTATTAATGGTTAATTAATAATGATTAAAATAAGTTAATTACTTTAGAAAAATAATTAATGAATTGTTAATGGTTAATGAGGTTGTTAACTAAGGATTATTTAATAATTAATTAATGTGATTAATTTTTATAATTAATTAGATTAATTAATTTAAATATAATCATTTGTGTAAATTGTTAAGTATAATTACTTATGCAAGTAATTAAGGAATTAATTACTAATTGTAATTAATTGAGTTTAATTTGATTAGATTAAGTTAATTAATTCAGTTTAATTAATTTAAATAATCATTTGATGATTTGTGGAGTACAATTACTTAATGTAACTAAATGAAGAGAAATTACTTAGGGAAGTAATTTATGGGTAATTACTGTATGTAATTAATTGAAGGTGATTTGTTGATGAAAGTAATTTGAGTATAATTACTTTGTGAATTAATCAAGGGATTAATTAGAAATAATTAATTAAGAAGTAATTAATTTATTTGGTGAAGTAATTAAGGGTAGTTAATTACTGAATGGGGTTAATCAAGGGTGATTAACAATTATGGTTTAATAAAGATTAATTACCTAATGTAATTAATAAAAAAAGAAAATATAATTAGAAATCATTCATTATTATAATTAATGATATAATTAAGAAGGGATTATTTGGAAATAATTAATAAATGAAGGAATTAATTATTGCAACTAATTAAGAAGTAATGTAATTAATTTATAGTTAATTAATTAAGGAAGTAATTAAAGATTAATTACTGTATTTGGTTAAGTATAATTAATTTGAGAAATTAGTTAGTGGATAATTACTTGAATGTAATTAAAGGTTAATTAATCAAGGATGATTAATTAAAATGAACAATTGATTGATGATTAATTAATTGATTGATAATTAATTAATGATAATGTAAGCAAGATTTATATTGATGAAGTAATTAATTTAATTCACTTTAAATTAATTAGAAGTGATGTAATTAATTTAATTCATTTTAAATTAATTATATTTGGTGTGATTATTAATCATTGCTTATATGGATGGATGATATTGTTTGCCTTGAATGATTTGAATCTCAGTTATGCGATAAGTAATGTTGAATGATATGGATGCATTAGTTGCATTGTGATGATGATTTGGATTACCTTTTGATAATAATAATATGGATTATCTGTTGTGATGATAATGCTGATTATCTATTGTGGTATGTGCATTATCTATCTGTGTATATAGATAATTGAATTGTTTTAAACCTTTAAAACAACTTGGCCTTAAAAGACACGCTTTGGATTTCGATGAGACTGGGATCGGGTTTCCATACTTGGATATCCGAAAACCACATCGATCCAAATTAACGATAGGTCGTGAATCTCATGCGAAGAGTGAAGACTCAAGGTGTAAGGACTATACGTCAGTATAACTCTAAGGGTGATTCCGAGATGAGTTTGACATAATAGTACTTTCAGATTCGAGATTCTGAGTGCAAGGGTTATTGTCGTCAACTCTGAGGGTGATTCCAAAATGAGTGTAACGAGATAATGCCTTCGGTTTCGTTCGAACCCGGAACGAACTTGTATGGATTGAATGCTTTCAGAACATCGTCAGGTGAACGATGAGCATTCTAAGAGATGTGTTCTCTAAAGGTAATCGTAGCCTCAAGCCTCATCAACCGGGAATGGCTAAAACAGGGGAGGTGCAGCAAGGCTAAGTGGGTCATGCCCAAGTAGGATGAGATTTTCCCCTGTCTAGAGGTACCTTTTTATTTCGGCTGTGTGGGCGGTTGGAATGTACGCCAACTGCGGGGTTGTCTTGTTCGGGACTGTCCAGTAAGGGATGGTTTCGGTCTTGTGTTGCAGGGGATTGGGAGTGATCCTCGGTACATTGATCTAAGCCACATACTGTGACGGGCGGTACCCCGGTAGCCCTGCCATTGATGGAATCCAAAATCCAATAAGTGCCAACAGTTTTGATTGTATTACCCACTTTTGTAGCTAGTAGCTGGAATTTAATGAATGTAACAATTTCGGCTATTTCATATTTACTTGAAAACCCTAGGCCTATTATAATATCACCGGATTTCCTATCAAATATTTTGGTTAGCGTAAGGTAAAAACTTTTCCATGTTTATATGTGGGAAGTCTTACGTGATACCTTTCTTTTCAAAGGTTTTTCAAAGTTAAGCAACTTTAACCTGTTACTCACACTAGACCCATGTCTGACCCAGAGTTTATCTTCTGTTTTCTTAAACTCTTGGGTACTCAAATTTTTACGAGTAGCCAAGGGATTCAGGTTAGCTTTGACGAAATGTGGAGGAGCAATGGACCAGGAGGCTTCTGCGATATAGAGATATAGTTTCCGCTGTGTGTTCTCTGTGTTGGTATCTTTTTGTTGAGTTATATTGAGCTGTATAACTAGACAGGTGTTTATAACTGTCTAGTATGTGATGAACATTCTGTGTAACTCTAATTAGTGTTGTATACTATGTAATATTATGTTATTAATATAATTTATTCGTTCCGCTGTTGAGATTCTGATGTTGTTTCTTCTTTCTTCTCTTTCTTTCTTCAAGATGATGCGATTTTCTATGGTAAGAAAGTCGGGTCGTCACAATTACATTTCAATTAAATTCACTTTTAATGTCATTGATTAACACAAATGTCACTTCATACTTTAATATTTGTTTCACCGAATTTCTCCATTTAATGTAAAATATTAATATATTCATTCTCATAATATTGCTTATATATCTCTTCAATTTAAATTACATTCATTTCACAAGTAATTTTTCTCATTTATTACTACATTTAATTGCAAACCATTTCATAAGGAATTGTCTTAAGTTTGTAACCAGTTTATAAATACTTAATTCCTTTTTATAAGACACCGTTCGAGTTTAAAGTTATCACAATTTTATTTATTACCGTTTATTGCACATCCATTTATTTCATAACAATTTATCAATCGTGGCTTTATAACTATTTCACTTTTAATTCATATTTTCTTATCCCATTTAGTTTCATCTCTTCCTTTCAATTTATTTATGACACATTTCATAAAATGTTAATTTTAGTTTGTAAACATATTTTTCCAACTTAATGTCATTTACAACATTTCCTTAATCACAATTTCAATTTAAACATCCCAAGGATTAAAGTTCACCCTTGTATATTATTACAATATATGCCAAGAATGTATACCACAATTCTATTCATTTACTAAACATAGTTATAACAAATTAAACCTTGTTTCACTTGCTTTGAAATTAAGGTTATCAAATTCAACTTCATAATTCAACACAATTTCTAAGTTTCAACTATTCGTTTGATGAGAAATAAAAAGGAATATCGAAAATTCGCGTGGCTGAAGCTAAAGCAGCTACTTTCTATCTATCTCTTGACTCGAAATGGGAGCAGGTTTGAAAAAGGATAGGTTTTGATTATTCAAAATATCCAAATATTCCATTTCATTTCAATAGTTGAAACTACCGGTCGACAAACAACAAAATTCAGAACAATATTTCAATTTCATGAACAAATATCCTGATTATTCATTTTATTCTCTTTAATACACCAGTATTAAACTAGTGTTTATTCCATTAATTCAATCAATAATAATTAGCCAATGCTTATAAACTAATAAAAACTCAACTAATCGATAGTAAATGATAATAACTAAATATTACCATTTCATAAATCAAACACATTACAAATAAATATATTAGTCATAAAAATTTATTCCTTTGTATATAGCATATAATATTAGGAAAAATAATTTCATTTCAAAACTTATAGAAAACACTTTTATAACACTAACAAATACGCGCTCTTGTATATACACTTAGACAACTCATTCTAGAGTATCACTATCCTATCTCTAATGATTTAACTACGTGCTCTCGTATATACACTTACAACTCATTTTAGAGTATCACTATCCTATCTCTAATGAGTTAACCCGAACAGGCTAAGGTATGTCTAAACCAAAGATTTAATACCAACTGTAACGACCCACCTTTTTGGACGGTTTAAATCGACAATAAACTACACATATCTAATTCAAACTATTCAAAAAGGAGGATTGTTAATGGGGTAAATAAGAAAATAAAAGAAAAGGAGGAAAAAATAAAACACAGAATCTCACAGCGGAATGACAAAATATAATAATAAAATAAATAGTTCATGAAGCTGTTTTTACAAATAACATTTGCTTACACTTTACAATTCAAACCAGAGTTATACATACATCAAAAATAAAAAATATATGCAGCGGAACACAGAATGTAGTGGAATAATAAATAACAATAATATATTGAATCTTCATCTTTGTCCTCCAGAAAATAGTCTTCAATACGCTGAAAAGCTCAGACTGACCCGAGCGTAATGAAAAGACAAAACACTCGAGTCAGAACTAAAAGATCTTATGTAAGTCAAATCAAAATAAATAAAATAGAAATACTAGTGCAATGGTTTCATAGATGTTACGGGATTTTCATCTCCAATCAAGTGTACAACGTGAATATAATTATTTAAAAGGTTTTAAATAATTCAGAATATCAATCTTAATCATCCAACTAAAACAAATCCAAAGTTTAACTTAAACCTTTTAAATAATTCAATTGCAATGCATAATCCAAATTCAAGAATTTATAAATATATACATTTATATATCATTTCAACCAGTATCTAAAATTAAAATTTTCAAATCAATGAAAACCGCTCGGGTTTATCATTTCAACCCAAAACGATTAATCTATAAGACCATTCGGGTATGTACCATTTCAACCCATAGTGATAACAGAGATATAAGCATAAATAAATATCCAATCATCCAAAATTTCAACCAATAACATCAACCACAATCAACATCCAAATTAGAAAATAAATCACAATAATTAATTGGTTATCATTATTAGGTGTTTAACTAAAAATTATATTCAATATTAGTTAGATGGCTATAAAATTCAACATTAATTCAAATTTAATCTAAATGACAAATTAAAACACCAAACAGAAATTAATAAACTTCTAATCACATCATAAGTCTAATTTAACCAATATAAGATAATTTAGTAGTTGTGAGTGGGTTAAAATACTCACCTTTGATTTGTCGACGATTAAAATCCAATTAAATCCCAAATTTGAACAGCGGACAAACCAGAAACTAGGTCATCTTTAAGAAAATATACATACCAGCATATTACTGAATCTTAAAAGTGACTATCTAGAAAGTTGTTGCAAATTCTTTTCTCTCCACTTTCAAAAAAAGAATCACTTAAGAAGCTTCTGTCAAGAGTAAGTTATGGTCAAAACAAACAGAGATGTATTCTGAGTTGAAAATCTGCGTTTACGTATACTACGAAAAGATTTTTCTTTTTTGCATAGAAAATTAAGGAATTTGAAGAACTGATCAAAATAAAAGTTTAAGATACTAGAAAAATAAATGGATTGAAAAAAAGAAACACATAATTTGGTTAATTTCTGAAGGAGATATGATTGATACAATGTGGGGTATTTTCGTTCAAAACTGGACCCGAGAAAGGACTTGAAAAATGGAGTTTTAGATATAGAAATATTCGAAATAGGACGAAGAGTTCAACAAAAAAGTAGTTGCCATTGAAATTATACACGGTTTCAAAAAAACAATTTTGATTTGGAGTAGTTTAGTGGAATATAGAAGCCATGGAAATAAGGGGAAGGAAGAGGGAGAAGGGGAGGGAAAAAGAGAAAGAAAAGAAGAGGAAGGTGGGGCTTTGGCTATGGGTTGTGGGTGGTGATGGAGGTGGGTGGTGGTAAGAGGAGCGAGGTAAGCTACGATTTTGAAGGAGGAAGGATGGAATTTTATTTGGAGATTTATGAGTTTTGAAGTTTGGAGTTTTCTATAGATTTGAGGTAGAAGAAGAAGAGTAAGCAGAAAGTTTCTCAAATGAGGATTTTTTTGTACGTATTTGGTTTTAGTCGGATAGAAAAATAGAAGTTCAAAATGTGAGAAAAGGAAGGAACCAAAGTCTCTTAGGTTTCCTAGGGTCTCTTGGTTTACTAAGGACCCCATTAGTCTAAAACAAACTCAATAAAACTTAACAAAAAAAACGAACATAAATATATACTATAAATGAAAGAAATATGCTGCAGGTTATTTAATAATTAGGAAATTAAGGTGGAGAGACAAAAATAAATGTCACCTTTTATTTTGAATGCTTCAGGCATTAATAATGCAAAAAGAAATGTACGTAGAAATGGAAAAGTTTGCAAACCAAAGGAAAGTGAAATTTTGTATACGCGAAAACGAGGTGGTAAGAACTAAATACAAACTAAAAGTCTAGGCTTAGGTATTAAACAGAAGGAAAAATGAACAGATCAAGTATTAATAATGAAATAACTATTTTAAAATGTATATGCAACAATTAATAACAAAAGAAATGAAGGGACCACGTATATCACACAACCCTTTTGAAATTCAATTGGTGAAACGTAACCAAAGTAATTTCATTAACTCAAATAATATTCAAATTTGTACGCGTTCAATTTTTTATCTATGCATAATAAATAAAAGTACTTACCCTAAAATGAAAATGTTCAATTTGGTTTTCCCAAAATGATCTTTTATTTACATTAAAACATCCTTTTTGTTTGACACAAAAGGTGCATTATTTTTATTAAATCTATTAATTGCAATCGACATTTTCTTCCCTTCTAATTGAAATATTTCAATTACATTAATTGCAGTTACTTACAAAGTTAAATTTCAAAAAAGACAACTAAAATGGATGAAAAATATAATAACTGTATCCTTTATTCATTCAAACACGTTTATAAGTTTGTTGTTTATATAGCAGAGAAATAAATAACTTACTTATATAAATTATTTTTCTACCCTTGTAATCCATCTGTATGCTAAAAACAGTTCAAATATGCGTATGTTTCTTCCTTTAAATCTATCATTCTATTCTTTATTTTAATGAAATTAAATATGCATTCATAAATGAAGCATTCATTTTATTTGATATAAATGTTATTTTCATTAAATCAACTTTCCTTATATTTTCACAAAACATAAGCTATGATTAATTACACCTATTAATTTACAATTAGGTGTACTCTCTACCATTAACTGAAATTATTCAGTTACATTAATTTCAATCGTTTACAAAGATGAATTTCAAAATGGAAAAAATAAATGTAATGAAAAATAGAACAATTATTTTCTATCTAATAGAAATTTAAACATATTATACACTATTGGATACAAATAGGAATTATGCATTTCTTAACAAATAATAGTTTGTCGTCGCGACAATCAATCTTTAAGCTACCAAACATTTCAAATAAATAAACATATGATTTCTTCTTTAATAAAAAAACATTTATTTTTCTTTATTAACATTTATTATTCCAATCATTTAAAAATTTACAATTGTTCACTCAAACCAATGTTATTAAAATACACACTAGCATTTGTTATCATCCTTACATTATTTCAAAATGTTTCATTAGTAGAAATTTTACTTAAGCTCATAACTTGTATTATAATTTAATTTGTATCAGCAAAATCTTAATATTTTTGTTTTTTTAACAATTTTACTAAAAATCTTATCTAGTTTAATACTTTTAAATGTTTAAAAATACGAGTCGTTACAACCTTATATATAAAGTCCGTCTTATATAAGAATCGAAATTTTTCCAAAATCAATTATGCTGCATGCAGAGCCACATGGGATAGAATATCTTTGCTTTATAAAAGGTTTTGAATTTAGAATCATTTTCTATATAAAATAGTTTTCCATATAAAATAGTTTTGTAAAATAATTTGTAAATAAAATAGTTTGTAAGATAGTCTTGTATATAAAGTAATTTGTAGAATAGTTTTGTAAATGAAATAGAATAAAATAGTTTATATAAGAAAATAAAAGAAAATAATTTTGAAAAATGGTTTTAAATTAATAGTAATTATGCATAAAAGAAATTTCCAATTTAAATTACAAAGATATCCAACCCAACAACTTTCAATTTCATCATCAAAGTATATCGATAATATTAGAACATAAGAGTACACATGTCATCATTTTGCAAAATTATATTTGATCACTCGTTCGATCACACAAGTTCACTTTCGAACTAGTATTGTCCATTCAACTTCCCAAATGAGGATTTCGATGCGGTTTCTTGACTAGAAGCCATTATTCTCCTTGCATGGCCATATACTATGATATAGAATTCTAGAATCGAACCAAAATTCCATATCAAATATTGTCCATCAAGAATCGTATGAAAAACCCTAACACAAAATGGTGCAATTCACCTCGAACTTGTGTACTCAAATCTAGATCAAATTAATTATGTGAATAAACAATATACGTACAACTTACGTATCTATTCCAACTTGTTTCATCACAATTTTATTTTTAATTTAACTTCATTATAATTCTCACTGGTTAACATAAATACCACTTCATACTTTAATATTGGTTTCATAGAATTTCTCTAATTGACACAAAACATTAATATATCCATTCTCATAATATTGCTTATATTTCTCTTCAATTTAAATTACATTCATTTCACATGTAATATTTCTCAATTAATACTATATTTGTTTTCAAATCTTTTCATAAGGAATTTTCTTAAGTTCATAATCAATTTATAAAAGTTTAATTCCTTTTTATACGACAAGGTTCGAGTTAAAGTTATCATAACTTTAATCATAACTATTTATTGCCACATCCATTTATGTCATAAACAATTTACAAGTTATGACTTTATTTATAGTCAATTCACTTAGTTCATATTTGTTCATCCAATTAGTATGCAAGTTTACTTTCAAATTTATTTATAACACATTTCGTAAATTTTAATCAAGTTTATAATCACCTTTTCAATTTAATCTCATTCACAACTTTTCCTTAATCACAATTTCAATTTAAACATTTCAAAGCTTAAAGTTCACACTCGTATATTACTACATTACATGCTAAGAAGGAATACAACAATTCTATTCATTTATAAATATAAATATAACAAATTAAACCTTATTTCACTTGCTTTCAAATTAAGGTTATCGATTTCAACTGCATAATTTAACACAACTACTAAGTTTCAACTCATATTTTAATTCATAAGTTTCAACAATCCAAAATATCCAGATATTCCCTTTTATTACAATAGTTGAAACTACCAATCAATAAAACAACAAGATTCACATAAAAAAACATTTCAATTTCATAACCAAATATCCAAATTATTCACTTTATTCTCTTTAACACACCATTATTAAACTAGTGTTTAATTCGTAAATTCAATCAACAATAACAACCAATGCTTATAAACTGACTAAATACAACCAATTCATAATAAATGATAATAATTAAATATTACCATTTCATAAAATAAACACATTACAAATAACTATAATGGTTATAAAATTTTATTCCTTATATATAGCATATAACATCAGGAAAATTATTCCATTTCAAAACTTATATAAACCCTTTTTTATAACACTAACAATTACATGATCTCGTATATATACACTCAAACAAACTCATTCTAGGATATTGCTACCCTATCTCTAATGAGTTAACTACAACAGGCTAAGTTATGTCTAAACCAAAGCTCAGATAACAACTGTAACGACCCACCTTTTTGGACGGTTTAAATTGACAATAAACCACACATGTCTAATTCAAACCATACAAAATGGAGGATTGTTAATGGGGTAAATAAAAAAATAAAAAAATAAAGAAAAATAAAATACAGAATCTCTTAATGGATTGATAAAATATAATAATCAAATAAACATTTCATGAAGCTGTTTTACAAATAACATTTGATTACACTTTACAATACAAATTAGAGTTATATAGCAGGAATAAAAAATAATGCAGCGAAATAGTTAAAATAAATAGCAATAATATACTGAATCTTCGTCTTCATCCTTCAGAAAATAGCCTTCAATTCATTGAAAAGCTCAAAATGACTTGAGCGTAAAGGAAAATAATACGCTCGAGTCAGAACTAAAATTCTTATGCAAATTAAATCAAAATAGATGAAATAAGGAATGCATATAACTATAGTTTTGAAGGTTTAAATTTTATGGAAAAGTTATTATTTCCATATTCAAAATACAATAGATTTCACAATAGATCCATTCTAATAACTTACAAATTTACAGAAAAAATCCCAATTAAATTTCATAGTTCAAATGTTTTGGTTTATAAAAATGTTCCAAAGTTTCAACATTCAATTTTATGGAAATTTCCCAATATTTAAAAATTTAATTTTAAAAACTTTCAAATAAGGTAATGACGGTTTATTTCTAAAAAATCATTTTTTTGGTTCAAATAGTAAATCTAAACATACTAAGTTTTTTCTTATGTAAATATATTAAATTCATGGGTTTTATATCTTTATTCAGTGTTCAAATAATCAATATGAAAATTTATATGATTACAATAAACTATAGGATGATAACAAGGATATATCAAAATAAATGAACAAATACACATTCAATCACAATAGCATCCATCACAACATACAATCAACATTCAGAGCAACCAATTCAACAAATCAACCAATTCAATAACATGTCATAATAATTATTAGTTATCACATATTGGAGTTTAGGTATTCAAATTAAATATCAATTAAAATTCCAAACCAACAATCAAAAATTTATCATTAAATGACCTGGTTTAACTTGCAATAAAATTTTACTATTTCATGAGTGGGTTTAAACACTCACGTTATGGATTTTCCTTTTCTATTCGGGTTTGGATCCGCTACTACTTCTTCCTTTTGATTTGTTTCCTTGCTATCATAATCTTCTCTTTTTTTTAAAAGTTTTGGAAGAGACAGGGAAGTTTTATAGATCTAGATTTGAAGGAAAGGATTTAGAAAAAGAAGAATGTCTAGGAAAGAAGAAAAATTTAAAGAAAATGAAGAATTGAAAAAGAAAATGAAGCATTGAAAAAGAAGAGGAGTACTTGAGAAAAAAAGAATAAGAAAACAGAAGCTTTGGAAAAAAAAGAGATTTGAAGAGGAACAAAAAATGAAGAAGGAGGAAAATGAAGAGAGAGAAAAAAAATGAGATGGAAGTTTGTTTGGAGAAATGAAGCTACAAAAGATGAGATTTGAAAAATAAAATGAGGCTACAGGAATGAAGATGGAAACAAATGAAAAGCTAATAAGGTATGTATAAATAAACTAGAAATTTGAAAAAAAATATGAACAGCCCTAAAATGGTAGTATTGAAAGAGGTGAAGTAAAATAAAAAATATATGAATAAAGATAAAAAAATCTTCAGTTCTTTAATATGAAGCTTCAGAAGAAAGAGTTGCTAATGAAAGGAAGCTACAAGAACTAATAACGTATAAACAAAAATAAACTTCAAAAACGGAGAATAGTAAATACTAATTAGATGGCATGAATATTGATTTAGACGTTCACACTAAAAATGGAAAAAAGAAAATAAAGAAAACTTCTAGTAAAGTACTTGAAAGGAGCAAACGAACAAATGAGAAATAGATGAAAAGAATGAGGCAATTATTAATCAGAAATAAATCAAATGAGGCTATTATTAATTAATAAGAAATGAATGAGTAGTCTAATAATTAAATTGATGCTCTAATGGAGGCTACGTGAGAACTTGAATTAAAAAAGAGAGAATGCGACGTGATAGTAAATGTAAAGGAAATGAAGGGACCATCTATATCCTATAAGCAAATATTTGAGGTCCAAATTCCAAAACTTACTCCCATTAATTCATATCAATAAACCCAAATATACACATATTTATATCATTTAATTCCATATTAAAACATTCATTTTATGTTAATAAATGTGCATATTCCATTAACGCAGTCAATCAATTAACAATCAATCAATCAATTAGTCAACCAATCAACCTATGTATTTATTTATGTTACTCAAACCAATTTTATTAATTAATGAATATATATCTATCTGTGCACCATAAAAATGATTTACTTTACCTTTTTAATTATTCTAACGGTCACATTAATGCAACCAATTTACAAGTTTTAACCATATATAAAATGAAAAAATAAATATATGTGAACTTATGTAACTAATGTACAACTGTTAATACAAAGTAAATCTAATTGATTCAACAACATTTACACAAACATGAACCCTTTGATATATTTAAATTTTTTAATATTAATGTGTGTGTATATATGGATTATTGTAAAACTCATTTTTTTTCCAAAATCATACTTATTCAAAATGAAAGTTTTATTTTTATACGTGTCAAAACATGCAATTTTCTTAATTAAAATATTCATTCCATATTGACACAAAATGCAAGTTCCTATATTAACTCATTCATTACACTTTCATTTATATAATTAAAACATTTTAATTAATCCAATTCTAATTCATTTCATTGCTAATTTCAAACAAATTCTAATTATAAAACATGTTTCTTTTCATATATACCAAATCAAACATGTTTTATAAAATTTCGTATACAACAAAATTTAAACACTATTTACAAAGTAAATGTTTTATCTTATTGAAAATCAACTTCTCAAAAATGCATTTCAAATTACAACTTATGTTATTCTTTCACTAAAACATTCACTCCATCCTTTATTCAAATTCAACATTCGTTATTCCAATTAGAGACAAAAATCCAATTTATTCTTTTCAAATCAAAGCTTAAATTTCATTAAAATGTTTATCTTAATTTAATTTAAAATGTAAGTTCTTGTGTTGAACTTACCAATTACAACGCACTTGACTTTTCTTTGCAATTAAAGGATTACAACTACACTTATTGCAGTTTATATTCAATATTAGATTTCAAAGAATTCTCATTATACCACAACTGTTTTCTGTTCATTTCATATATTCCAACATTTATTTCTTAAATTATTCTATTCTTATATTAACATATATTATTTCAATCAATGGAACTTACTTTCAAACAATTATTAAAATAAATTGAAATTACACTAAAATAGTAATCAATTACATTAAATCACATTATTAAATTATATTCTAATTGTTTTCTCACTAACAAATCATAAATTTCTAATTTCATAAAACGTTAAATCCAAAAATCTTATTAAATTCAATATTCTAATTATCGGAGAAAAATACGGGTCGTTACACTACTGACCACTATTTGCACAATTACATGTTTGTATATTTGGTTTGAAAGGAACCAACGAGTATCAAATAATATTAATATTGGTTTGGATATTTTAGTATATGTAATTTATCATTTTAGATTTTAATTGGATTTCAAATCCTAATTATAAATTAAATAAAAATTTAAGTGTTGAAGAATTTCTTTGAAAAAAAATCTCGTATTGTGTTTCTAAAGAACAAAAACAATCCATATAATAAGAATAGTTTAAGACTAAATTTAATTCCCGTGGATAATCTGACTAGGGCTACATTTAGTTCTTCGTCTTTTTTTTAATATTAGTATTTTAGTTAATTTTTTAGTTCATTTGTTTGTCTTATGTTTGATACATTCTTTATTAGGATATTAGTCTTTACTAGGATATTATGTGATATGTTTGATTTATACTTTTTATTGTTCTTGCATAGTGTAACGTCCCCTTTTTTAAATCAAATTTAAATTGGTAATTTATTTAATCTTTTAAATTAAACTATGAATTAATTTGGTATTTTCCAAATTTAAATAAATATTTGTTGGTTTATTTATAAATAAATATATATAAATATATGATTTTAAATAGAATTTCTAATTAAAAATTCAGAAATAAATGTTTTGAATAACATATTGGATTTGAAACTTAAATATAAGTATTTTTTAAATAAATTGGATTTAAAACTTTATATTTTGGAAAATATGGAAACTTTTTTAATTATAATAAATATAAATATATGTATTTTGAAAATTTTATTTGAATTTAGTGCAGTAAATTTTCAAAAGATATTTGGAAGTAAAACACTATATTTTAATAATAGAAAAGAATTTATTTTGTATTTATAATATGATGATTTGAAAGTTATATTTTGAAAGTGATATAAATAAATTTACAAAAGCTATTTAAAAAGTTAAAATCAAATATAATCTTTTGAAAAATTAATAAGATTTGAATAAAGTATTTAAAAAGGAAAATCAATTACAAAAAAGTTGAAAATATATATGTATATGTGATTAAGTTAGTTAGTCATTAAAACATTTTCTTTATACTTGAAATAAAATTTAGTTTTGTATACATTTAAAATAAATAGAAAATGTATTACATAATTTACAAAAATTGATGAATCAAGGATTAATTTTTTTTATAAACTAATTAAAGATTAGGGGTTTAAACATAATTTTTAAATTATGTAAATGAGGGTTTAAAACATAAAACTATGGTTTATGAAATTTGTAAAATAAAGGAAATATGAAGTAACAAATGTAAACCTTTCTCTTAATAATTAAACAAGTGTAAAGATTTTTTTTAAATTTAATTGACAAGTATTAGCAGAAAATTACAAGTGGCAATTGATCAAATTAAAGGTTGATAAAAGAAAAAATTAAAACAAAGAGTATATGCATATATATCTTTCTCATTTCTATTCAAAGTTGGTAAAACACAAACCAAAAAATAAAAATTCAAAACAATGGCTTCTTCTCAAACCTGAAACTGTTAATCATCTCAAAATAAAACAAACCCAAATCAATAGCTTGATTCAACTATAACCTGATTCAAGATGCAAAATCATCTCAGAAATCAAATAGGCCAAAACCTGGGAAAACAGAAAAAGGAAATCAAAGAATAAGATCAAACAACAAAAGCCTGAAATAAGCATAGATTCAATAAATTCATGTAGCAAAGCAAATATAAAGATCAATTCAAGGCTTCAAACTAAAAATCCAAGATCAGATCAGGAATCAAAACAATTCCATATTTTCAGAAATTCAAACATTTCAAGCTCAAACATTTTTCCAGGCTCTGTTCATCATGACAAGTGAGCAAACCTTACCCTTTCGACTTTAATATGGCTATATTTTAATTTGATGAGATAACTGATTGAAGTATGAATATTTTGTGAATATGTTTATCTGAATATTGGCTGTGATTGCATGTTGTAAATATCAGATGCCTATGTAGATATGAGCTTCTGTACATATTCATCTTTTCCATCGAAGAATAATAGGACCCAAAATTTATAAATAAATTCATATCTTCACATTCAATTGAATTCAATCTATGGTCTCTAAGGAAGATATGTTTGTATCAATATAACATCATTTTTTAAAATATTATTAAGTAAAATAAATGAGTAGGATTGTTGGAAACCAGGAATATTAGTGATAAATGAATTCAAGTAGAAGTTTTGATTTTGAAAATTTCAAGCTTTGATCATATGAACTTATTCGTATTTCAAAAATATGAATTTGGAAAGAAAAATCATAATTTTTAAGATTGGGATGGCCAAGATTTTTCGAGTTGAATAGAAAACATGTTTTTGTCAATATCTGAGGAACGATGACGAATTGAATGTCGAAGTTGATGGTGAAGGAGGCTGGGAGTCTGTGGATCATAGGAAAAATAATTGAAGCATTTATAGGTTGCCGTGGTGGTCGACTGGTGAAGATGTAGGGTTTAAAAGCTAGGTTAGGTCAGTGATAATTCTCGAGCTTGTACGCCGCTGTGGATGGTGTTGAAACTTCATCTACAACGTTTCATACTTACCATATTTTGACTACGACAACTATATACGTTGGTTTTATATACTAACTTGTTTTTGCAGGAATATTTACAAGACCGGATTCAAATAAGCTTCATGCTATACGTATGTTTTGTATTAAGTCTTTGTCTAGAGTTAAAATGATGTCAAAATATCTCCTTTTGGATATATATGACGACACGTGCACATACACACATTTCTAGAGCATATTTGCATTTTCTGGTCAAATTCAGACGTCTGAATTGACCATTTCATACGTCTGAATCTGGAATCAAAGATGATTTCTTAGACAATATTCAGACGTCTGAATTGGTATCTTCAGACGTCTGAATCAGGTCAAAAAAGACCTATTTTCCTTCTGATTTGCACGTGAACGATTTCAGAAGTCTGAACTCTATTTTTCAGACGTCTAAATTCCTATAACGACTATATTTTTGAACAGACATTTCTCTTCCATAAAGAGATACTACTTTTGATCAACAGGTATGACCATATATTTTCATGATAACTATCCACGAACAATTGCATCTTTTTATAATCTATATAAACATGTTAGAATCATCGGTTTGATTCACGAAAATCGATCTAGCTCTTTCTATTCTTAATCTACTTTAATTCTAACACTCTCATGCGTTCAAGTTCATACAAAATCATTTATTTACTTCCATATTCTTCACACACACACACACATATATCAAAAGGAGAAGATTATAGGAAGGTTGTACAATCAAGAGACAGATCTGTGTTATCAAGAATACACTATGCCAAATACTCTCTGTATAAGTTGAAGTCCTGTTCTGCTGTTCAGGCCAGTGAAGTCCTCTTCGGCTGTTGAGGCATCAAAATCCTGTTCTGTTGTTCAGGTGTTGTAAACCTGTTCATTCGAGTTAAGTGAGGATTGTTGTTCGTGAAATTTCAGAAAGGAGTCTGGGACTGGTTGTAGAATGGAAAGTTCGAACCAATATAAAATTCTCTGTGTGCTTGTTTTTTATTTTATTCACTTTACTCTATTATCTATCTTAGTTTTATACTTTCGTTGTTTTACACTATTCCATATTATACGATCCATACAAACTTTCATTTGGTATCAGAGCAGGTTTCATACAACTGTTATACAGTTATCTGATATCTTGATAATATGGAAAACAATACCAGCACTACCACTAGCATAGTCACTAACTTCAGTTTTATTGAAGGTCAATCCACTGCACGACCACCTCTACTCAATGGTTTAAACTATAATTATTGGGCTACACGAATGCGTATTTATATGCAAGCTAATAGTTTTGAATCATGGAATATAACACAATCTGAATATGAAATTCCCACTACTGAATTTTCTACTTGGACTGCTGCACAAAGAACAGATGCTACTGCTAATGTCAAAGCTATGAATATGTTATTTTTTGATTTAGATAGAAATGAATTTAACTGTGTTAGCATGTGCACAACTGCTTATGAAATATGGAGAACACTTAAAGATACTCACAAAGGAACTAACAAGGTTAAAAAAATCAAAATATCCATGCTCAAGAGTCAATTTCAAAACTTTAGGATGAAGCAAGATGAATCTATAAATGATATGTACTCTAGATTTCAAGATATATATCATTCATTAATAGGACTTGGAGAAAAGTATTCTGACTTCGATATTGTTTCAAAAATCCTTAACTCTTTAACGGATGAATGGGAAAGAAAGGTCTTGGCAATTGAAGAAGCTAATGATCTCTCTACCATGAAACCAGAAGAGTTAACAGGAAATCTAATGTCCTATGAAGTAAATTTACAGGCCAAGAGAGTACAAGCTCATGATAAAAAGAATATGTCATTTCATGTAGAAAAAGAAGGATCAGACTCAGATGAAGAAGACTTAGCATTCATTGCTAAAAACTTCAAAAAATTCTTAAAATGCAGAAAGGGAAACCAGAATAATGGAAAAAGAAGTAATAAGCCATTAACCTCCATACTTGAATGCTTTAATTGTCACAAAAAAGGTCATATGCAAAAAGACTTCCCAGATCAGAGGAAAAGAAATTACAACAAAAAGGATAAAAAGAAAAAAGCATTTTCAGTAACATGGGATGACTCAGATTCTTCTTCCTTAGAAAATAGCAGCAATGACAACGAAAATGAACAAGCCAATGTTTGCTTCATGGCCACATAAAATGAGGTTAGTAATTTTACATTTGATGACATGATTGAAATTAATTCAGAACTTCTTGATACCTTAAAAAGTATCAAAAGAAAATATAAAGAGGCTCTAGAAAATCAGAGAAAAGAAGAATTCGAGAGAGATATGCTTAATGATGAAAAGAAAATATTAGAAGAAGAACTTGGAAAACTTCAACATACCTTCTCTAATGATAACTCTCAACTTACTTTATTGAGTCAAGAAAGTGAAACTCAAAAGAAAAGAATGATTATCTTATCTCTAAAAATCATGAGCTAAAAATTAACATCAAAATGATAGAATTAGATAATACTTGCCTCAAAACCAAGTTAGATAATATTACAAGAAATGTTTCTAACTTTAATAAAGGTCGAGAAACTCTATCAAAAATTATTGAAAATCCTCAATCCACTTCTAGTAAAAAGGGACTAGGATACCCTAAGGAATCAAAGGCTCCATCTAAAAAGGAAATTAGGAGAAATATTTCTAATCCCACTACTCGTCCAAAAAGGAATACTAACTCAAAAACCATAAAAATATAGGTTCCTAAAACAAACAATAATTTAATTAGGAATAAATATATAAATACCTTCTTGGAAACTGTTCATAAAAATAAAAATTATATTTTTAAGGGGGACACTGAACCCACTTGGGTTTGGTTTCCTAAGACCTAACTCTTAGGACCCTATCACAAAGTGGGTACCAATGTCATTATTATTTTTTGCAGGGCCCACTTAAAAAGAGAATAAAATAGATACTCGACAATGGTTGCTCAAAACATATGACTGGAGACAAAAATATGCTATCAAACATTTCTTACTCAGATGGAGGCTCTATCACTTTTGGAGACAGTTCCAAAGGATATATCATCGGAAAAGGCGACGCCAATAATGTCGGTACATCTAATTTACCTCTTATTTCCAATGTTTTACTAGTCAAAAATTCAAAACACAATATTTTAAGTATCAGCCAGTTATGTGATAAAGGATTCAAAATCTCTTTTTCTGAAGATAAATGTAGCATTTTTGATAAAAATCAAAATCTTATATTTGAAGGAAATAGAGACAGAAATATCTATATTCTGAATATGAAAATCAATCACAATTCAAACATGTGTTTAATAGCTAATGAAAATGATCCTTGGCTATGGCACAAAAGATTCTGTCATATCAACTTCAAAACTATAAACAAGCTTTCTAAAAATGGTTTAGTCAGAGGTTTACCAAAAATGAACTTCAAAGTCAATCATATTTGTGATGCATGTCAATTAGAAAAATTAACCAAATCATCTTTTAAATCTAAGAAAGTTATTTCTACATTACAACCACTTGAATTACTACATATTGATCTATTTGGGCCAACCCAAGTTCAATCCTTAAACAACAATAGATATGTATTTGTAATAGTAGATGACTTTTCTAGATATACTTGGACCATTTTTATGAAAAATAAAAGTGATACGTTTGAGCATTTTAAAGTTTTTGTCAAATGAATCCAAAATTTAAAAAGTTTAAAAATAAAGAACATAAGAAGTAATCATGGAGGAGAATTTGAAAACGAAGTTTTTGACCATTTTTGTAAAAAGAAAGGAATTTTTCGTTCCCTAGAACTCCACAACAATGGAATAGTAGAACATAAAAACATAACTTTACAAGAATGTGTAAGAACTTTGTTAAATGGAAGCACTCTTCCAAAACATTTTTGGGCAGATGCTGTTGAAATTGCTTGTTATATTTTGAATCGTGTTTCTATTCGACCTCTCACAAAAAACACCTCTTATGAACTTTTTACTGGAAGAAAACCAAAGATATCTTATTTCAAAGTTTTTGGTTCAAAATGTTTTATACCAAAGATCAGCATGGAAAATTCGATGCGAAATCCAACGAAGGAATCTTTCTAGGATATTCAGATCATAGCAAAGCTTATCGGATATTTAATAAAAAATCAAATACCGTGGAAGAAACTTTACATGTATCTTTGGATGGAAATTGTCAACAAAAAAAGAGTATAAAAGATGATAAGATTTTCTGGATAACATCACAAATGCGGAAACTACAAATCTTGAAAATGATGAAAACATTATTCATAATAATAATAAGGAATTAAGATCTCCACCAAAAATATTATAGGATCATCCCGTTCAAAATATTATCGGAGAAATTAATTCAAACGTACGAACTAGAAGTCAACTAAATCAAATGGGCGATGTAGCATTCCTTTCCAATATCGAACCAAAGAATCCCAAAGAAGCTTCCATAGACGACTACTGGACATTACAATGCAAGAAGAGCTAAATCAGTTTGAACGAAATGAAGTTTGGGAGCTAATTCCTAGACCAAGTAATCAAACTGTTATTAGAACGAAATGGGTCTACAAGAACAAAGCAGATGAACAAGGCAACATTACTAGAAATAAAGCAAGGTTAGTTGCACAAGGATACAATCAAGAAGGAATTGACTACGAAGAAACATTTGCTCCGGTCGCAAGACTAGAAGCAATACGGATCTTAATGGCCTATGCATTTTTTCACAATTTCAAACTTTATCAAATGGACGTTAAAAGTGCCTTTCTGAATGGTTATATAAAAGAAAATGTATATGTTGAACAACCTCCCTTATTTATTCACGAGAAATTTCCTGATCATGTTTACAAACTTAAGAAAGCTCTATATGGTTTAAAACAAGCACCACGTGCTTGGTATGATTGACTAAAGACCTATCTAATTTCTTCGGAATTCCAAATTGGGAAAGTTGATCAAACATTTTTCATTAAACATTCGAAAAGGGATATTTTAATAGTTCAAATTTATGTTGATGATATCATTTTTGGTTCTACCAATGACAACTTATGTCAGGACTTCTCCAAAATAATGACCAAGGAATTTGAAATGTCTCACATAGGAGAGCTAACATATTTTCTTGGTTTACAAATTAAACAACTTCAAAACAGCATCTTCATTAATCAAGAAAAATATTATGATAACATAATCAAACGATTCGAAATGGAAAACACTTCTGCCAAATCGACTCTAATAAGTACAACTACACATCTTGAAAAAGATGAAAGTGGAAAAAGTGTTGGCCAAAAATTATACCGAAGTATGATTGGATCATTACTATATTTAATGGCAAGTCGACCTGACATAATGATGAGTGTCTGTTTGTGTGCTAGATTTCAGGCCAACCCAAAGGAATCGCATTTAAGAGCCGTGAAACGTATATTACGTTATCTCACTAAAACCAAGGATTTCGGTCTATTCTATCCAAAAGAATGTTCACTTGAGTTAGTTTCATATAGTGATGCTGATTTCGGTGGATCTCGAACAGATCAAAAAAGCACAAGTGGTACGTGCCATTTTATTGGAAAATCACTAATGTCTTGGTTTAGTAAGAAATAAAACTGTGTTTCTCTCTCTACATGTGAAACAGAATATATTTCTGCTGCTTTGGCTTGTGCTCAAGTAATCTATATGCAACCGACACTTAGAGATTTCAATATAAACTTAACCAATTCAACTATATATTGTGACAATTCTACTGCTATTAACTTGTTTAAAAATCCTGTCAATAATTCATGAACAAAGCATATTGATATTCATCATCATTTTCTTCATGATAATGTTGAAAAAGGAACAATGAATTTGGATTTTGTTTCTTCTGGAAATCAGTTGGCTTATATTTTTACAAAACCTCTTTTAGAAAATGTTTTTATCAAACTTAGATGAGAGCTTGGTATCGTCTCGCTTAAAAATTTATGAAATCTTTCTATGGGCTATTGATGTCTCTGGTTAACTTACCACATCAGTACTCCTATCTCTTAACATATAAAACAAACTCTTTTAATTAGAACCTCTTATTTCCTTTGTTTTAAATCTGTGTATATTATTGTTTCAAACATCTCAACCACCACTTATTAGCTTACATTCTATTTTTAAACTTTTAAATATCCTTTATAAACTCATTCCGTTTTCTTTTTTTTTAACAAAAGCTTTATTACTATGGATTTCAACTTGCTTATTCTCCTATTCACCATGGCTTAAACAACAATAACTCTGAAAACTCACCTTCATCATATTCTATGTCTTCCTTAGAAATATTGCCTACTCCAACACCACGTGAACCTGCTAGACCTAATCCTTCATATGAACCATCTGGTTATACTCCAGAAAGGAAGAAATCTCGACGATTTCTTTTCTTCGTTTCTCCATCAACTAAAGAAAAAATAGCCGAGATTCTTCATTAATAGAAAGAACAATTGGATTTGCAATGTTACGAACATAAGGTTAATGCCAAAAGACTTAGTTTCATCGAACAAGTGGCATTAAAATTCTACGGTACATCTCCAAAGAAAGATGTAGTTCAACCTTCAACTTCGAATCCATGGGAGCCTAGTCCACTGCGTCCTCCTGTTTCTCCAAACTCTTGGGAACGTCAACCCTATTGGTCTCCATTGCAACCATACACAAAGATAACCAAGATTGAACCAAAAGATTGCAAGACTCCCAGTGATTCGAACTAATGCTTTCATTTATTTTTATTTGTTTTGAATAATCATAATTATATTCTACATATCATTCAAATATTAATAAATTTATTTTTATTTTTTATTTTATGGTCTGAAGTGTGTTTTGACACACTTTTCAGACGTCTGAAATGGATATTTCAGACGTCTGAATATTGTCTTAGAAGTAAATCTTTCTTCAGATTCAGACGTTTGAATATAGGCCCAAATGAACTAAAAACTTTCTGACTCAATTTTCTTCATTTCAGACGTCTAAAATGAGTATTTCATACGTCTGAAATCACCTGGCTATTCAAATTTGAATTGCTTTTTGCACGTTTTCCTATGAAACTAACCCTTTTTCAACTGTCCCTACCTTTTTTCTTCCTTATTCTTCATCTTTTTTAGCTTATTCCTCTATTAAAAATCAAAACTTTCTTCCATATATTCACTAATGGCTCCAAAAAAAAGATCAAGGCCATCTACTTCGTCTTCTATCCCAAACGTCAATCAATGGCTATGGAGTGAGCAAGCAAGACAACGTTTTGCACAAAGGAGTAGATCTAAGTTCTTTCCAGGTGCTTTCATGAAATTTGAAGAATTCAAGGCTTATCGGATTCAACAAATTGTAAGATCAAATGGGTTAGAATCTCTTGTCTCTTATGCGGCTAATAATGCCAAAATAAATCATCTTTTGGTTAATCTATTTTATGCTATATGAATTTGGACCATCACACTCCTCACAATCGTGTTGATTGCATTTGGATATTAGTTTGTGGTATTAGAATTTATCTACCCCTTGCTTGACTTAGTGATATACTTCAATGTCCATCAACGGGGACCGACTTGGATGAAATTGATGTTTCTTTAAACTTGCATGATAGAGACGAGGTCTCACACCAATTTTTGAATGATGACATAACTAGACTTACCTCCATTCAACTCCGCCCACAAGCTCGTATCCTCCACAAAGTTTTGATTCGCTATGTTATTCCCCGGACAGGAAGTTATGAAGTTGTTAACAAAAGAAACTTCCAAGCCCTTTATGCTATCTATTTCGGTCAATACATCAATTGGGCTTAAGTGATTTTGGAAGAATTCACGGATGTTAATCGTCGAAGGCATTATAAGACCTTTCATTATGGTGCTTATATAATGAAGATTCTCCAAAACTTTAGCATTTCTTTTCCTGATTCCGAACTCACAGCGACCAAAGAGCTTGGATCAAAGACATTGAGTCTTATGGGTTTGCCAAAATGACCGAGAAGTTTGGCACATATTTCATTTCAAGAATGGGTTGCCAACCGTGATCAAAACCAACCCCAACCTCGTCAACATGATCAACCTATTGCTCCATCCTCTGAAGAAGAAGACGAAGATGAAATAGTGGTCCTTTCTCCCGACACTATCTCAAGGAATGCTTTGGTCACTCTCTCCCAAAACCAAGCTAATCTTAGAACCTGAATGGTCAATCACGAAAAGAAAACTGAAAATCTCTTTAATTCCATTCGTGGCTTTCTCAACAAAATTTGGGAACGTATTGGATGCTCCACCTCATCATCTACCAAAGCTTTCAACCCCGCTCCATTTCAATGGTCATCAAGCTCGGGGAACAACAATGGTAATGAAGATGATGATGATGATGATGAAGGCAGTGATTCAAGCCTAGGTTTTAAATTCCTTTGGTATTAACTAGTTTATTTTGAACCCTTTCGTAGTTTACTTCTCTATTTCTATATAAACTCCTATACTATCTGCTGGTATCGTATTTTGTTTTGAATACTCTGCTCTGCTTTGTCATATATTCGTACTTTCCTTTTTGCGATGCCAAAGGGGGAGAAGGAGTTGATATAGTCTATTTATTCTAACTTGCTTTTTGACAGGGGAAGCTTATAAAAAAGGGGAAAAATATATTACTCGTATAATGTTTATATAGTTGTCATCGTCAAAAAGGGGGAGAATGTTGAAACTTCGTCTACAACGTTTCATACTTACCATATTTTGACTACGACAACTATATACGTTGGTTTTATATACTAACTTGTTTTTGCAGGAATATTTACAAAACCGGATTCAAATAAGCTTCATGTTATACATATGTTTTATATTGAGTCTTTTTCTAGAGTTAAAACGATGTTAAAATATCTCCTTTTGGATATATATGACGACACATGCACATACACACATTTCTAGAGCATATTTGCATTTTCTGGTGAAATTCAGACGTCTGAATTGACCATTTTAGACATCTGAATCTGGAATCAAAAATGATGTCCCAGACAATATTCAGACGTCTGAATTGGTATCTTCAGATGTCTGAATCAAGTCAAAAAAGACCTATTTGCTTTCTGATTTGCACATGAACGATTTCAAAAGTCTGAACTCTATTTTTCAGACGTCTGAATTCTTATAACAGCTATATTTCTGAACAGACATTTCTCTTCCATAATGAGATACGAATTTTAATCAACAGGTATGACCATATATTTTAATGATAACTATCCACGAACAATTTCACCTTTTTATAATCTATATAAACATGTTAGAATCATCAGTTTGATTCATGAAAATCGATCTAACTCTTTCTATTCTTAATCTACTTTGATTCTAACACCCTTATGCATTCAAGTACATACAAAATCATTCATTTACTTCCATATTCTTCACACACACACACACACAGATATATATATCAAAAGGAGAAGATTATAGGAAGGTTGTACTATCAAGAGACAAATCTGTGTTATCAAGAACACATTGTGTCAAAAACTCTCTGTATAAGTTGAAGTCCTGTTCTGTTGTTCAGTCGAGTGAAGCGCTCTTCGACTGTTGAGGCATCAAAATCATGTTATCCTGTTCAAGTGTTGTAAACCTATTCCTCCGTGTTAAGTGAGGATTTTTGTTAGTGAAATTCTAGAAAGGAGTCTGAGACTGGACGTAGAACGGGAAGTTCGAATTAGTATAAAAATCTCTAGCGTGCTTGTTTTTTATTTTATATACTTTACTCTATTATCTGTCTTCAGTTTTATACTTCCGCTCTGCTTGTTTTACACTATTCCATTATACCATCCATGCAAACTTTTACATGGATCGGGGTGGACCGGTGCAGGGGGATAGAGGTCGGAGGTCGAGACGAGGCTCCAGTCGTGGTTGCGTAGCGTCAGGTGGTTGGGATCATCGGGGAGAAGGAAATTTGTCGACGGCGATGGGTTTCAGTTTTGGGTTCACAGACTCCTTTTCATTCTCGTGTTCGATTCAAGATTTTGATGGTCGCAATAGGGTAGGGGGCCAACGTCGACTTGTCAACGACTTGAGACTTGGTCGGATATGGCCAGTCTGGTCGTGCACGTGCACACTTGTAGTTTAGGTGTCTAGCAATCATGGAGTCGGGGAAGAGGCGTTGCATTCGGGTTCGTCTCGAAGTAAACAATGATTTTCTAGGGGAAAATGAAGAATAGGGTTGGCATGGGAAAACCAGAAGGGGGGGGCTCGAGTGGGAATCGGGTTAGACCAGAAGCCAGATTTTAAACAGTTTTTATATAGTTTTTATAAAAATAAGTTTTAAATTTAAATTGAATTTAGTTTAAATTATTATATGATAATGTTTTAAATTATTTGATTAAAAGAAGTTAAATGTTTATTATATTAAACTACATGATTTAATTACGTAAGATTAATTTTAAAGATAAATTGTTTTTAAATATGTTAATGTTAATAATAGAGATAATGGTTTATAATAAATGATATTTTGAATTGTAACTAACTTGAAGATATTAAGTTAATTTATATGAGATTTTAAAGATAAAGTGGTTTATCTTGAAATAGTAATTTTTATTATCAATTAACTTATAAAGGGATTAAGTTAAATTGTATGATTTTGTTAATTTGTTT
The DNA here is from genome assembly GCA_030765085.1 of Allium cepa. NCBI lineage: Eukaryota > Viridiplantae > Streptophyta > Magnoliopsida > Asparagales > Amaryllidaceae > Allium > Allium cepa. Next base: position 1,041,671,644 of record CM060941.1, on the reverse strand, counting down.
CAAAGGTTATTTAAAATAATAATTATGAAGTTAAATAAGATAAATGGTTTATCTTAAGATAGTTGGAGTTTAAATTAGTTAAAGGATCTTTATTGACTAATAAAGAATAATTACTTAATGAGGATAATTAAAAGATTAATCACTTAATGTAATTAATTAAAGGTTTATTTACTTAATTATTTAAAGGATAATTAGTTAAATGATTAATTAATTAAGGTAATTAATTTAAGGATGGTTAATTTAATTAAGGATAATTAATTTAATGATAATTAATTAAGGGTTAATTAATTTATTAATTATTCAATTAAGGTAATTAATTTAAAGGATAATTAAATAATTAAAGGTTAATTATTTAATGATTAAAGGTTGATTTATTTACTAATCAAGGTTGATTAATTGATAATTAAAGGTTAATTAATTTATTATTAATGGTTAATTAATGAATGATTAAAGAATAATTAGTCAAAATGATTTGTAATTGATTAATATTAATTAACCAGGATTGGTAGTTTATTCATAAGTAATTAATCTGATTTACATTAATTAGATGATTAATTAACCTTACTCATGAATGTTTGAATTGTATTAAATGTTTGAAATTGTTTGATATCTCTGTTGTGTGATGCTTTGTGATATGAATTGTTTTGATTTGATCTGTAATGAATGTAATTTATCTATCTGTGATGAAATTATATTATTTATCTGTGAACAGAAGATAAGCGTTATAGATTATACCGCTTATCTTTACTGCTGTGATTGAATCTGTGATGATTAATGATGTTGCACTACTGTATAAAACCCCTAGACTACACCATACACGCACAAATATGGATTGCATAAGGAAACTGGTTAAGCCACAGATTTTTGAAATAGTTTTAAAGTTGAATTTTGAATCCAAATGATTTTGAAAATGGGATTGGGTTAAATGTGAAAAGATTTTGAAAAAGAGTTTTGAAGATAAAATTTATTTTGAATAACTTGATAAAGTTTTGAAATTTGATTAATTTAATTTGAATTTGAATTCAAGATTTGAAATTGAATTCTATGTTTGGAAATTATGGTTTAAAAAGGGTATACAAATTATAAATGTGTTTATATGGGTTTTAAACCATTTTAAAAGTATTATTTTTGGGAATTTGAATTTAACCCAAGTTTTATACTTTAAGGGCTTTAACTTGCGCAAATGTAATCGGATCTTTCCGAAATGAAAAGGGTTATTTTTCAAATAATAGTAGCTTTCATATAAAGAAAGGATTTCCAATTTTTTGAAAGATTTCAAGTTTGAAATGGAATTGAAATAGTTTTGAAAACTATGAATGAATCTTTGTGAAAGATGGTTGAACCTTGTTTTGAAATTTAAGAGGATCTTAAAGGTGTATCTTTTGTATAAAAGATTTGAAATGGAATTATTTCAAAAGCTATGAAGGAATCTTTGTGAAATACTCGGTGAACTTTTTTTTCAAACAAAAGAGGATCTCAAAGATAGATCTTTTGTTTAAATAGTGTGAATGAATCTTTGTGAAAGATTGGTGAACTTTGTGAAGTAAATCTTTTTGTTTAAAAGATAAAAATAGTAATTTGTTTGAACCATTTGAAGGAAAGATATTGGATAATAAGTTGTGACTTAACTGAGATCCCAATATCCATATGCTTTTTAAATATCGCTTCATTGTTCGGTTTAGCCGGGAGAGGACCTTGTGTCATATAACCCATTCCGAATAATGATACGTCGTAAATGGATAGAATTTAAAGACTAGTGGTGAAGACCGGGTATTTTCGAGAACGAAAGGATAACCCATCGAATGTCTCTGCACTGAGTCGCGTCGGTATAGAGATCTCCATATGTGATGGGAAGTCCGATTGGGATTGTGAATACTTGTATTGCAAGGGCTTCTTTTGATGTGCCTTCGGTTCTATTTGAATACAGAACAGACTTGTATGGATGCGTGTCTGACATTACACTTTAAGATGTAAAGCTGGTTTCTATCAAATACATTTCTGTCTGGTGACGGAGAATTTATTCTCTTATCTTAACACCCTTCTCTGAGACGTACGAGCACATAGGTTATGTAGTTGATGGTTACTAGTGATACATTCCCAATTTGGTATGTGACATACGAAGTGCTGCTGATCATTCGTTGATCAAAGCATGGCTTTGTGAAAAGTGTAGCTTTGTGGATGAGACTGCATCAGGACCTCACTCCCCGGAAATGGTCGAAATAGGAAATATGCGGCATGGTTATCAGGGGTCGCGCCCCTAGGGTATGTCCATTCCATCTGGAAAAGGGTGGTATCATGGTATGGAGCCCAGATACTTAAGTCATGTGGACACTGCAAATTTATTACTTTGTGGTTACTTTGTTGTTGAGAGCTCTCAGTTAAAGGTCGCAAACGACCAGGAATGGCATACTTGTAGGTGTTATTTCCGGACAGGGGTAACCCGGCCTTGTGTTGGTAGAGAACCGGGTAGGTTCTCGGGGTCGTTCCTCCCGAGGCGTACCCATGTGGCAATAAGAAGTTCCTTAGCCTGACCATTTGTTGGAAATCCAATCACCAATACGCGTCCAGTACGGTTTTATTATAGAACCTACCATCTAATATGGTAGCTATAGCAGGCATACTATAATGGTACGTATGCTGGCTAAGATTAATATTATACTTGCAAATGTTTTCCACTATGCACTAATAATAATATCAAAATGGTTTTTGCGTATCAAGTATGTTTGACTATCATAAGGAGAAATATCCTCCAATTCTGCATTTGCATGGTGTGTGCGGCGGGAGGCATTATGGTAGTTTCATTTTCAAAAAAAATCATTGCGGATTTCAATTTTAAATTCTTTTGTTTTGCTTTTGTTAGAGATAAAATGTTTTTATTTTGGTCATGCCCGTCCCATGACAGACCTGGAGTTTATTGTTCCCTTCCTAAACTCTGGGCGCCCACAATTTTCCACACGGACAGTCTGGAGTTGGGTTTTTCAGATAATCAAATAGTAGGTGTAGATTCGATAGCCTTCGAAGTCTTTGGTTTGGTAGCATTTGAAAATCTTCTTCAGTCTTTGGTCTTTGAAGTTTTTGGTTTAGTAATCGCATTAGGATGGTGTTTGTTTCACTTCAGCATTGATGATGGTTCGAGCTTTCGATTTGGAGCTTGGAGTCTTTGGAGCTTCGGCTTTAGTGATGGAGTTATTGGGATTTCTATCCTTCTACCTTTTGAAAATAATATTGGTGTTCCTCTGTCGAAGATTATCTTTCGCTGTTATATTTTAGCTCTGATTTCCATTGATATTCAGCTATAATCAAATGTTGTATATCAATAATATTATTCATTTCTTTTTCTGTGTTGTTGTACTTAATGTGTTATAAGCTCCCGCGAACCAGATTCAGCGTTTGAATCTATGGCATTTGAGTACAAGTAAAGTACGGTGCCGATTTTCGAAGGTCGAGTCAGGGTCATTACAGTGGTATTAGAGCTAAAGGTTGAACTTCAGCTTTTGGAGTATAACACACTCGATAACTCATTAGAGATAGGGTGAAGTATACCGTAGAATGAGTATATCCCTAAGAAATCCGTCTATATGCCTCGGTAACTTCTCTTACTATTCACCGATAATAAGTATGAGTGCAAGAAGAGGACGAGGTAGGGGACAGGGGAGTACCACTACAAATTGTCAACCCCTGCAACAATGGAAGCAACTTTCTCTAATCTCTTTGTTGATCATCCGATTTCGATTCTTTGATGATTTCTTCGTGGCAGCTTTGAGAAGAAGTTTTGGTATGAAGGTGGCACTGCGAATCGTGTAGATAAATTCCTATCTCGTATTCTCGTTATTAGCCTTTTATTTTAAACTTTAATGAATTAGGAACTTTAAATTGAAATAAATTGGTTAACTAAAGATAAAGTTAAAATTGATTTGTATCGATAAAACGATTTCAATTAAAACCAAATTTGAAATCCTATTATGATTTCTTTGAGAGTCAAAGTACGAAGATGGACGAGCTAATGTATTTTTTGGGATATTCCAACCTAAAGTGAGTATCTGACTGTCTATTCTTTTGGATCTAGATACATTTTATGAATGGTTAGTTGCCCTTCGAGCTAACCAACGCCCCTGCATATTTCGTAAACCGGATGGCCCGAGTATCTTGTGAGATACGGAATGAGTTCATTCTCGTATCTATTATTGATTTTTCTGATTTGGTAAGCCAAATGCAGAATAGATATTCAGTTTAATCTGGAAAGATATTTCTCTATCTTTCTTCTATCTTCGTTGTCTCCCTGTCTGGCAAATTTCGGGAACGAAATTTTCTTAAGGGGGGAATCTAAACATCCCTATTTTTAAATCAAATTTAAATTGGTAATTTATTTAATCTTTTAAATTAAATTATGAATTAATTAGGTATTTTCCAAATTTAAATAAATATTTCTTTGTTTATTAATATAAATATATATAGAAATTTGATTTTAAATAGAATTTCTAATTGGAAATTCAGAAATAAATGTTTTGAATAACATATTGGATTTGAAACTCAAATATAAGTATTTTTAAAATAAATTGGATTCAAAACTTTATATTTTGGAAATTATAGAAACTTATTTTTTTAATTATAAATACAAATATATGTATTTTGAAAATTTTATTTGAATTTAGTATAGTAAATTTTCAAAAGTTATTTGGAAGTAGAACTCTATATTATAATAATAGAAAAGAATTTATTTTGTATTTATAATATGATGATTTGAAAGTTATATTTTGAAATTGATATAAATAAATTTTGCAAAAGCTATTTAAAAAGTTAAAATCAAATATATACATATCTTTTGAAAAATTAATAACATTTGAATAAAGTATTTAAAAAGGAAAAGTAATTATAAAAAATTTGAAAATATATATGTATATGTGATTAAGTTAGTTAATCGTTAAAACATTTTCTTTATACTTGAAATAAAATTTAGTTTTGTATACATTTAAAATAAACAGAAAATGTAATACATAATTTATACAAATTGTTAAATCAAGGATTAAAACAAAATTTATAAACTATTAAAGCTTACGGGTTTAAACATAATTTTTAAATTATTTAAAATGAGGGTTTAAAACATAAAACTATGCTTCATGACATTTGTAAAATAAAGGAAATATGAAGTAACAAATATAAACATTTCTCTTAATAATTAAACAAGCGTAAAGATTTTTTTAAAATTTAATTGACAAGTGTTAGTAGAAAATTACAAGTGGCAATTGATCAAATTCAAGGTTGATAAAAGAAAAAACTAAAACAAAGAGTATATGCATATGTATCTTTCTCATTTTTTTTCAAAGTTTATAAAACACAAACCAAAAAATAAAAATTCAAAACAAAGGCTTCTTCTCAAACTTGAAACTGTTAATCATCTCAAAATAAAACAAACCCAAATCAATAGCTTAATTCAATTGCAACCTGATTCAAGATGCAAAATCATCTTAGAAATCAAATAAGCCAAAACTTGGGAAAACAGAAAAAGGAAATTAAAGAATAAGATCAAACAACAAAAGCCCTAAACAAGCATAGATTCAGCAAATTCACGTAGCAAAGCAAATACAAAGATCAATTCAAGGCTTCAAGCTGAAAATCCAAGATCAGATCAGGAATCAAAACAATTCCAGGTTTTTAGAAATTCAAAAATTTCAAGCTCAAACATTTTTCCAGGCTCTATTCATCATGACAGGTGAGCAAACCTTACCCTTTTGACTTTAGTATGGCTATATTTTAATTTGATGAGATAAATGGTTGAAGTATGAATATTGTGTGAATATGTTTATTTGAATATTGGATGTGATTGCATGTTGTAAATATCAGATGCCTGTGTAGATATGAGCTTCTGTACATATTCATCTTCTCTGTCTAGGAATAACAGGACCCAAAATTTATAAATAAATTCATATCTTCACATTCGATTGAATTCAAGCTATGGTCTCAAAGGAATATATGTTTTTATCAATATAACATCATTTTTAAAAATATTATTAAGTAAAATAAATGAGTAGGATTGCTGGAGACCAGGAATATCAGTGATAAATGAATTCAAGTCGAAGTTTAGATTTTGAAAATTTTAAGCTTTGATCATATGAACTTATTCGTATTTCAAAAGTAAGAATTTAGAAAGAAAAATCATAATTTTTAAGATTGGGATGGCCGAGATTTTTCGAGTTGAACAGAAAACATGTTTCCGCCAATGTCTGACGAACGACGACGAATTGAATGTCGAAGTTGATGTGAAGGAGGCTGGGGGTCTGTGGATCATAGGAAAATAATTGAAGCAATTATCGGTTGCCGTGGTGGTCGATTGGTGACGATGTAGGGTTTAAAAGCTCGGTTTGGTCAGTGATAATTATCGAGTTTGTACGTCGCCGTGGATGGATCGGAGCGGGCCAGTGCAGGGGGATAGAGGCTGGAGGTCGAGACGAGGCTCCAGTCGTGGTTGCATGGTGTCAGGTGGTTGGGATCATCGGGGAGAAGGAGATTTGTCGACGGCGATGGGTTCCGGTTTTAGGTTCACAGGATCCTTTTCATTCTCGTGTTCGATTCGAGATTTTGATGGTCGCAATTGGGTAGGGGGATAACGTCGACTTGTCGACGATCTGAGACTTGGCCGAAGATGGCCAATCTGGCAATGCACATGCACACTTGTAGTTTAGGTGTCTGGGAATCATGGAGTCGGGGAAAAGGGGTTGCATTCGGGTTCGTCTCGAAGTAAACAATGATTTTCTGAGGGAAAACGAAGAATAGGGTTGGCATAGGAAAAATAGAAGGGGGCTCGAGTGGGAATCGGGTTAGACCCGAAGCCAGATTTTAAACAGTTTTTATATAGTTTTTATAAAAATAAGTTTTAAATTTAAATTGAATTTAATTTAAATTATTATATGATAATGTTTTAAATTATTTGATTAAAAGAAGTTAAATGTTTATTACATTAAACTACATGATTTAGTAAGTAAGATTAATTTTAAAGATAAATTGTTTTTAAATGTGTTAATGTTAATTAAGTAAGTAATAGAGATAATGGTTTATCATAAATGATATTTTGAATTGTAATTAACTTGAAGATATTAAGTTAATTTATATGAGATTTTAAAGATAAAATGGTTTATCTTGAAATAATAATTTTTTTTATTAATTAACTTAAAAAGGGTTTAAGTTAAATTGTATGATTTTGTTAATTTGTTTCAAAGGTTATTTAAAATAATAATTATGAAGTTAAATAAGATAAATAGTTTATCTTAAGATAATTGGAGTTTAAATTAATTAAAGGATATTTATTGACTAATAAAGGATAATTACTTAATGAGGATTATTAAAAGATTAATTACTTAATGTAATTAATTAAAGGTTTATTTACTTAATTATTTAAAGGATATTTAATTATGTGATTAATTAATTAAGGTAATTAATTTAAGGATGATTAATTTATTTAAGGATAATTAATTTAATGATAATTAATTAAGGGTTAGTTAATTTATTAATTAGTTAATTATGGGTAATTAATTTAAAGGATAATTAAATAATTAAAGGATAATTATTTAATGATTAAAGGTTGATCTATTTATTAATCAAGGTTGATTAATTGATAATTAAAGGTTAATTAATTTATTATTAATGGTTAATTAATAAATGATTAAAGAATAATTAATCAAAATGATTTGTAATTAATTAATATTAATTAACCAGGATTAGTAGTTTATTCATAAGTAATTAATCTGATTTAAATTAATCAGATGATTAATTAACCGATGTTTGAATTGTATGTTTGAAATTGTTTGATATCTCTGCTGTATGATGCTTTGTGATATGAATTGTTTTGATTTGAGCTGTAATGAATGTAATTTATTTATCTATGATGAAATTATATTATTTATCTGTGAATGGAAGATAAGTGTTATATATTATACCGCTTATCGTTACTGTGTGATTGAATCTGTGATGATTAATGGTGTTGCACTATAGTGTAAAACCCCTGGACTGTGAGAAATGCGGATTACGGATCTTAAGGCTTGAATTAACACTAGAGGGGAGTGAATAGAGTTTAAAGGAATTACTAATTCTTTTTGAGTTTATATTAATTTGAATACAAATGTATGGAATATTCAGACACAGATATAATCATAGAATCAAACATAGATGCAAATATAAAGTAAAAGCAATAAAGGAAAGAACACGCCAGATTTTATACTGGTTCGGAGTTACCCTACATCCATTCCCGCAACACAAGTACAGATTTCCTTTCAAAATTAATTTTACAATTACACCCTCGATTTCAAGGCCACGAGGTACACCATTCCAAATTCACAATCCTTTGGGTAGAGATACTTGATTTTATGTGCAACAAGTTCACCTAATTGATTTCTCAGGCTATAATCACACCTTTTCTTGCTTGATTGATTTCACAAGCTACAATCATACCTTTTCTCACCCAATTTATTTCAAAGAAGCATATAACTCTGAATAGCACTGGAATCTTGTTGAGATAGTGATAGAGAATCAAACCAGAGATGATCTTGCTAGATTCAATGATGATTTTGGCAAAGTAATGGTAAAAATGTATATAAACAAATATGGAAGAAGAAGAGAAGTGAAATTAGAGAATATAAATTCGTTTAAAACAGCCCCTATTTATTGTAGAACAACAAACATGTCCATTCGTGAAAGGACATGACGAATAGACACTTCCTTTGAAATTCAAATTTTGAAATAAACTGCCACATTGTCGACAAGGGTATTTTGGGGTTGTCGACAGGCCTATGTAATTTTTGTTAATTTGTTTTTCTTTGAAAATAACTTCTATCTTGTATTAAAACTACTTTATACTTTATAAATATACTTAACTATAGTTAAAATACATAAATAAGTATAGAGAATAATATTTTGGTATATATAAAATTTTACTATAATTTTATATTTAAATCTAAGTATTAATATTAAAAGTTAAATATATTATAAGTAAAAGATAGTTTAAAACCAAGGATAATTTGATTTTGAAAATAAATATTATTTTGAGGCTAAATGTATTTAAAAACAGGATGGATGTTTTTGATTCTTTTAAAAGGAAGATTTTGAAATCATTTTGAAAACAAGATATAATTTTGTATAATATTTGAATAAAATTTAGTGGATACAAAACAATGTTCCACTAGATTTTTTGTAGGTTCCATCCTACTTAGGGTTCCATCCCTTTAATGAGCTCAAAGTGGATTCCATTCTAAGAATAAAATGGATTTTAAGATGTCAGTGCTTTTCTGGGAGTTTTAACAAAATTCCTAACTAAATTACTTATTATTGAAATCTTGAACTCTTGATAATCTTGATGCTCATGAGTCTTCAATCTTGATATCTCCGGTCTTGAATCTCTATATTGTACATTCTTCATTCTTGGTACCTGCATGGTTAAATCCTGCATATACATATATATATATATCTAAACTATAATGTTAGTGTTTATATTTTATAATGTTATTCTAGGGTTGTTATCATCAAAACCACCTTCTCGGGGACTAGCAATCTCCTCCTTTTTGATGATGACAACCTTTGTTTATAAAATGTTACTTCTATCCTAATAACCCCCCCTAAAACTAATAACTCCCCCTTAATCGATCCCTAACTATCCTATTTTATACTTCTCCCCTTTTGTCATCAACAAAAACTAACTCCAAACTATATAACTCCCCTTTAATCTAATACTATATGACATGTGATTATAATGATAGTGTTATCATAAATAATCAACACTTAATTCTAAAACTAAAACTTAGTCCTTAATTACTAACTATCCTAACTAAGAATTCATATATGATAATACTTATAATAGTGATAATATGAGAATTCAAATATAAGAACACAAATCATTTATCAATTATATATTGTTATATTTACATTTGCGTAGAAAACATAAGTAAGATCATATAACGATAAGAAAGAGAGAAAAGAAACTAATGTGTATTTATACATATTATGTTTTGCACACCAATTATCAATCCACACCAAACCAAATAAAATCAAATCAATCCAAGCAATCAATTAAAATCAAACAAAGCAATAAAATAAAATCAAATATTACGAGTAACTTCCACCCATCCTTCTTCTCCAAATATAGGGTCTGCTTTAATGGCATCCTAATTTTCATTTTCATTGGTGAGAGAGACTGGAGGATGTGCTTCATTATCATCTTTGTGCAAGGAGGAAATCATCCATCACATCGCATCGAAATGCTTTTCTTGCTCCTTGATCATCTGCATTTTACTCAACTCTAAGTGTCTCTGGTTACGAAGAATGAAAGAAAGAATATTTTTGAAAGAGTTAAGGGTTTCTTCAAGATTCTCGATCAAACTATGAATTGGATTGGCCATATTTGAGTTTGTGAGAAGAAATAGAGATAAAGTAGATAAGAAATAATTTTGAGTGATGAATTCTAGAAGAAATATGTGTTTAAAGGTATAGAAATTCGTTTGAAATGAATAGACACAAGGTAGTTATTCAAATTTCAAATTTAAAGTGAAAAGTCATATCTGACCAGTACTTGTCGACATGGTCTATGAGGGGTTGTCGATAGGGGTTAGTTAATTTTGATGACTCACTTTGATTTTGTGAATAATTGTGTGTGTGTATATATATTTATATAATATACTAACATTTATTCTGGAGATATGATAAGCTGGATAACAGAAAAGTAATTCAATTTCATTTCATAATAGAACAATACAATGATTAAACATTAAGAACAACACGAACATTCAAATCAAAACAAACCAAAACCAATACAACATGACATGAAAAGGTAGAATTAGTTAGAGGATGACGAAGATGAAGATAATCCAAGCTTCTTGCTGACTTTGGAGAAAAACTTGTTCATCTTAGATGACATTTTATCCAATTTCTTACTAACGGATCGTTTAAGTGTCCGTTGATTCTCAACAATGATCTTTTGATTTTTGAGTAAGGTTTTTTGGTTGGATTAGAGGGATAATAAATACTTTCCAAGGATGTTTCACTTTCTTCTTCTTCTTCTTCTATTTCCATTTCATCCCCTTCTTCTTCTTCTTCCTCCTCTTTCATCTCCTCATGAGCCAAACGCTCTTCCTTTTCTGCAAGAGTTTCATATGGTTGAAAAACATATGGAATTTTCATAAGAGAAATATTTGAGTGATTAAAAACTTTTCTTGAAACAAATTCTTCTCCTTTGAAATCTACTCCAAAGTAATTAAAAATTCGAATGAGATAGATTCCATGATACAAAGATAGATTCCATGATACAAAGTGTTTTCACCAATTTCAAGATTTTTGGGACGAAATTCATCCAAAATAACTTGCGCCCAATTAGTATCATAATTTCCAAAAATAGCAAAAAGTGCTTTGCAAACTTTTGAAGTTGGATTGTTAAAACTCCCCGATCTTGGCGTCAAAGTATGTTGTAAAAGAAGACTAACAATTCTAGCTTTTGGTCGAAAGTTTCGATTTATGAATTCAAAGTTATCATTTCCTTCGAAAATGTGATGAAATGCCTCACGATCATTTTAATCAATATTAAAACTAGAAAGATCCATTCCCGTGCTCTTGTAATTGAGAATGGTACCCAAAATATCACAATTTAAAATGATTCTAGTGCCTTCGACACTACTTCAAATTTCATCATCATTTCCATTATAAAATCCACGATTGAGATTTGCATAGAAAATTTTAACAAGATTTAGAGAACAAAAAAAATCATTTTGTGAAGCATCAACAAGACTAAGAACTTGGTTGTTTGCAAAAAGAGAATCAATTTCATAAGTAGAGAAATCTTGAAATAAAGCAAACTTCCCAGGATGGACTTTTCCATAGTTAGCATAGTTGATATATGCTTTAATAGCCTCCGGATCATTGAAAAGTTGCTCTTTTATCTTTCTGGAAATTCTCATTGTGGAAGGGTTACTTGAAGAAGCCATTAGAGTAGAGAGTAGAGAGCTTGATATTTTGAAATAAGAGTTTGAGTTTGAAAATGAAAGTGAAAAGTTGTGATAAGAGATAGAAATAAATAGATTCTCAAGGGACATGTTCTCTGTTCAAAAGGTGACTTTTCAGAGACTTGAATGAAGTGAAAAGATGGAGGGAAATTCAACATTTGAATTCAAATTTTGAATTTTGAATTTCTATACCGTTGTCGACAACATGGTGGGGATCTTGTCGACAGGTATCTCTGAATTTTCATGATTTATTTCTCTTAATGTTTGCGCAAAAAATGGACAAACACCTCAAAGTCGTATGATTTAGTTGATTTTATGTTGTTTTCAATGATTTGGGTGAGTTATGCAAATAAGTAAAAAACAGGGGCTAAATTGTAAAAAGACACGCAGATTTATAGTGGTTTGGCCAGAACGTGCCTACGTCCACTTTATATGTTATTCTCTCTTTTCTTTCAGATTATAAGTACAAGGCTTTGTATACAAGTATATGAAAGTTGTTTGAAAGTTCCTTCCGTGCTTGAGCTCTCAAACTTGTCTGCCATTGTTGTACCCCTGCCCCTCTATTTATAGAGTGAGGCTGTGGGCAGGGGTCTTGGATGTATATAGCTGCTGATGGGCCTGGGCTGAATCAATCTGGTCTGGCATATCTGGTTCGGCGAAGCTTGGTTCGGCCGTGGCTGAGTGGAGTTTGATTCGGTTGTAAGTGAAGTGGCCTTGGTTCGGCGATGTGTGGAGGGGGTTGGTTCGGCATGGGTTGGTGTGGCCTTGGACCGGTGAAGCTTGGTCCGTTGGTATGCTGAGAGGCTTTGGTTCGGTATTGAGTTGGCTCGGTGGTGAGTGTTGGTTCGGCAGGAGGTTGGCTCGGTGGTGAGTGGGTTGTCCGGTGGCATGTGAAGTAGGTTGGTTCGGTGGCATGTCGTTCGGTGGAGCATGGAAGAGAGGTTGGTCCGGTAGCGATGGGATGTGGTTCGGTAGTGGCCTGTGCACCGGATGAGCTTGGGTACCGGATGAAATGGAACAAATGGAGTGGGCAAACCCAGATGGAACCGATGCTTCTTGGTCTCGAGATCTCCTGGGTGAGAATTCACCCAACATTTACCCCCCAAAGTGGGGCATATGCCTGTATATGTCGCGCTTTGTTTTAGATTATTCAGCCTAGGCACTTTCATTCGGCCCCAAGTGTCGGATCTGTTGGTCCGGTCGTATCTGTGCTCGCCTATAAGTAGGGACCTAGGTCCTTCGTTCAACCTCCATCATATGAGACAGCCGAACCACATAAGTGCCGAATCATTTTTAGTGCCGAATCGTCTTAGTGCCGAATCAACTTGGAGCCGAATCAGGTGCGTTCTTTTCGCCGAATGAGGTTTGAAAATTTATTATCGAGTAGATCTTATGCTGAATGAACACTTGTATTGGGGATGCCGAATGCGATATGCCGAATGAACCGTTGTGTTGGGAATGCCGAATGTGATATGCCGAATGAACCGCTGTGTTAGGAATCATGAGTGTGATCCCGGCCTTACATACACTTGCTTGCTTATATTTCCATACTCCTTGTTCTAACAACATGTCTTTTGCTTTTGTGTATGCAGATAAAATGTCTCAAAAAGTGGAAACCCGATCCGAAAAACGGAAGTCCAAGGACAGAGCAGAGTCCTCCATAGTGCCCCCAGTTCGGGCCGAACGTCCTGGGCCTGCTCCGAGATCGCTAGTAGATGGGTATGGCCCCCAGGAGCTCTTGAATTCCCCGCCCGATTGTTTTCCTAGCTCCCTCAGGGAGGAGCAGCTTGATGTCATCTCTCGTTCCTTTGGGATTGACAGGGCTCGCATGCTGTTGCCGGGAGAGGGGGTCATGCCATATGACCCTCCTGAAGGATATTTTGCTTACAGTAGATACCACTGTATGTGTGGGGCCATTCCTCCAATCAATGCATGGATAGTCAGCTTCCTTACCTATCTGAAGGTGGCCCCTCTCCAGCTCCAGCCCAACTCCTACGCTATTCTGGTGTGCTTATTCGTTATCTTCCAGAGGAGGTATGGGCGCCCTCCTTCTAACCGGGAAATTCGATACTTGTATAATCTGAGAGGCTACAAGAAGGGGTCTCCGTATGTTAGTTTAGAAGCGGTCGTGCCCTTCAAACCGGTCTTGGACTTATACTCAAAGTTCACCATGTTTAAGAAAGAATGGTTTTTTATTAGGGATGATTCTGTCTCCTTCCGCCTCTTCACTTCTGGCTGTAAGTTGAACTTTATTTACAGTTTCTTTGTTCCGACTGCAGTGCTCCTTCTGATATGCTTCAATTTCTTGCTAGCGACAGGTGGCTTTGTAGTCGTAGAGAGTGATTCCCTGGTCCAGATGGCTGCGGAAATAAAGGCCATTTCGGGACGGGACAGGACGGCTTCTTTCCTGATCTGGAATGCTACTCTCCTGGAGCACAACTTGATCATGCCACACCAATCCGTGGTTAAGCAGAGAGACTCGGCTGAGGAGAAGGCTGCCAAAGCCAAGGAAGGGGCCATGGTGAAGAGTGGCAAGAGGGAACCTTTGTAACAACCCAGTATTTTACATTAGTTGATTATCGTCACTAAAACGATTAATTGGGTGTTAATTGCTATTTGACGTTTTAAATCGAGTTGAAATTCGTTTAAAAATTTGCTAAGTGTAGTTTGGGCATTTTGAATCCAGTTTAAATTCTTTTGAAATTCCATAAGGGGTGTGGGATTTCTATACGATTTTTTGGCCCACGTTTTCATTATTTGATGCCGTGAAAAATTCATACCCTTTCCTCTTTTTATCGCGAACCCTAAAACCGAAATCACGAAAGTTATAAAATAAAAAAATAAAAAAAAAATGGTGGCCGTTTCTTTTCTTCCTCATCGTCTCAGTATTAGGGCTTCGTGAAATTGAAATCGCCAATTGCCGCTGCTTCAATTCGTCGACAAGGTGAGTGATCCTCTTCACTCACATCTAATTCCACTCGTATTCGACTGTTTAGTTTTGTTTGAACTTCGATATTTTTTTTGATGGTTTCAATTCACCCACGGCTTCGATTTTTGTGACTTCAGTCACTTGATTTTGGGGACTTCTGTCTGATGGACCATACTATGCTTCAACTTGATTTTTATTGAAGTTGATTTGGTTCGATTTTGGGCGCTGACTTGTTTAATCTTCGGTCTTGAATCTTCTCTGTGCACACCTGTTTTACTGCCATCGTTTAGGAGATAATTTTCAACCTTGTTCTTGTGCACTTGTATGCATTACATCCGGACTTGTTTATCTAGTCTTTGAGGCTGCTCCTTTGTTCAGTGATTATTTATGCCCACTGATATAAATTATGTTGTATTTTCATATTTGTGCACGGGTGTTGCTTGGTGTTGGTCAGTGGTTCAAGTGCTGGAATGTGCACCCTTTTTACTTGGATTCTTGTTGATTTAAGTTTAAAAGTTTTGGACTTTTGTATCTTTAGTTATGTGTACTGATTTGGAATTTGCAGTTACTACTGCCTCTGTATCTTTAACTGGTTTTGTTGTAATTGGTCCCGAGTTTGAGTCAGGGTTCTCACTGACTTCGATTCACTGTTGATTCCACTTGCACTATCTCTGATCTTTTCCGATTCGTATATATTTTGTGATGCTTGATTACTGGATTTTCACAGCATCAATTTTGAACTCTGCTGTGACGATCTCTTACTGGACACTTGACTTTGTTTAGGCGATTCCATAATTTGGTTATTTTTGTATCATACTCGACTATGGTCATTTGTTTTCAAAATGCAGCTTGATGCTTGCATCCCTCTTGCTGTTTACTGATTACCGGAGTCAGTGGTTGATGCATTGTGGTGTCTGGTATTTGATTATATGATATTGTGATGATTTGCATTGTGCTTATGTCCACTGATGCATCGAGTCTGCAATTATTGTTTCACTGTGACTTTGGTCATTTGAATTGAGTATGTTGATTTATGTAAATATTTTGGACTGCCACTATTGTATACGTATGTGTTCATATGTATATATTAGTGTGCGTTTCCTTTTTACTCTCGCACTTGGTTGAACTTGAAATTGTGTTGTTCATCTGGGTATTCTGCCTAGTGAGATCTAATTTCCATGCTGCATCACCTCTGATCATACACACTGTGTATCATTTGCATGGTGTATTTGCTCCCCTTTCGGTTTCAAGTATTCGAATACATTTGGGTTTTTGAGTTCTTCACTGCACTATTTTATCCAAGCGAATTTAGTTGTATTTCATGTATATGATGCAATGGTTGTTGAGGCATTGCCATATATATTTTATCCTTCATAGGGTCTTCAGGTCTGTCTGCACTAGTGCTTTGACCCTGACTTGCTGTTGTTCCGTTATATGGGTTTGCATCTGAGTTTTGGTTGCAGTTTCATTTACATAAACTTTTGCACTTGTTGCCTATTTCTGGGTGGGGTAGTTTGCACTATGTAGTATCATGTTACCAGACTTGAGATAGTTTCACACAGACTTCATTACATGTTGGTCTTCACTTTACCATATTGTCACTGTATATTGCTGCGAGTCAATTTCACTGTGTTGGCTTGTTATATGCTGTTACATTTCCTCACTCATGTATGTATAGAGGTGTATTTTGTCTTGAGTCTTGTCTCAGGCCATTCTTTGGTCTCTGACATTGTTAATTCACTATTTGGTTGTTCTGGTCATTTTGTAGCTTTCTTGCAGTTATGTTGTGACTGCACTTGAGCCTTGTTGTACTTCATATAGGCACTGGGTATTAGTTGCATCCATGTTTTTACTTTGAGCGTTGCAGTTTTACTTGTTGTCTTCGTATTGCGACTGTTTTGAGTTGGTTCCATTGTTTCTCATTGTTGCTTGGATATTGAACTGCTTTATGCTTGAAGTCGTAGCCTGTACACCTGCCCCGTGTTGAATCCAGCTAATAGTTCGGGTTTGACCTTGTGCCGTTTGTGTACATCATTACTGTTGTGGCAGGGCAGTGCACGCAAGCGTGAACTGCAGCCACACGGAATTGAGTTTTTGGGTACATTATCACTGTAGTGGCAAGGCAGTGCACGCAAGCGTGGACTGCAGCCACACGGTACGGCTTTTATGTTATTCTATCTTGCTTTGATTTATTTGATCTTTTGCATATTCCATATGCTGTAGTGGCGAGGCAGTGCACGCGTGCGTGTACTGCAGCCCTACTCGACTTAATATTTTAATTGATATTTCAATGGTTTGAACTGTTTTGTTTATTTCAATTCAATATTCTGAATTGCATTCTGATTTGGTTTAATTACTGTCGTCTATTCATTATTTAATTATTATTGCTTCTGTGCACTAATAACTGAGTTTGAATTAGACTGACTCGAGTATTATTTTCTTTTGAATCTAATACTCGGGTCAGACCGAGTATTTCAGGTTGTAGATATTCTGCTTTGGGATGCTGCTAGAGCTATGAAGTTCTTTCATATCTTTTGGAGTAGTCGTCGTTATTTGTGGTAGTCTGTAAAATTGTATAGGAAGATATGTGTTCATGTATATTAAATACGTTAATGTACTTGTATATGTAACTTCCTTAGTCGACTGTTGTAGTTGTATCATATGTACCGTGTGAATGTATTGTAACTGACATCAGTTATTATATATATATATATATATATATATGAGACTTTCTGTTTCATCTGTGTTCCGCATCTATATTATCTGTGTTGATATTTTATATTTACTGTTCTAAACTATTATGAACCATCGTAGTTCGTTTTATACTGGAATTGGGGTATTTCGATGGGAGAAAATAAATCGGAGATGAAAAATGAAAGAATATATATATATATATATATATATATATATATATATATATCACTCCTATCGAGATAACCAATACTAGTGTAAGGCCTAACTATTGATGGTCGCTCCTAAACAGCCTTATTCTCCGTGCTAGTTGACAGCACTACACCGTAGTGTTCTTGGCTAGCGTGGGTATAGAGGTGGGGCGTCACAGCTTGGTATCAGAGCCTGGAGTTTAGAACAAATATAAAACATAACTTAGATAGTACATGTGTTACAACTGTTTGTCGACGTTTTATCTCTCATATTTGCAAATGATTATCTTTGATTGTTAGGTATGAATTCCTAACGCTTATTCATATGCATTTGATTTTGATTCTTGTGCTTTCGGCTTTGATTTGATTTAGCCGATGATTGATTTTGTTCGAATCTCAGCGATTCCGAACTTGATATTTTATGTTTTCCTCGGCTTGATTTCCATTCGACTTCGGTCACTTTGTTTTGAGAAATTTCTAAATTCTTGATTTCCAAGACTCTGACTTGGTTTGCCGTTGAGTCCTTTGATGATGATGTTGAATCGTTTTGTACTCTATTATGGCCATTAATTGTTGACTTCGGCATTGACTTGATTTTTATTTTTGTTGAAGTCATTTATGCATTTATGCTCGTTTTGTTTCGTTATTCCATTTGTCAATCGATTCTTCTTTTCCGATTAGTTGTTGTCATCTTTGTCGACTTTGAAAACTTCTATTTTTGGAATTTTTGGATATTCCTACTTTTATGGATTTAGAATCGAATTCTTTGGATTTTATTCACATCTACGAATGTGAATTTTGGTGAATTGATTTGGTTTCCAAATTTAATCGATTTTTGATTATTTCCCGATTTGTTGCTATCATTTATTAGCAACTTTAATAACATTTTCTTCGGAACTTTTGTGAACATACCTTTTGATGGATACAGTATCGATTTCTTTGGATTCTATTCACATATTTGCATGTGAATTCTTGTGATTGATTGTTTCTACAATCATTTTTGTGATTTGTCACTTTAAAAATATAAATGTTTCAATACTAGTAGTAAATATCAAAACTCTTTTATCAAAATGTTTTCAACTCTATTTTCAATATCAAAATCCTTTCCTAAACCGTTTTCCAATCTATTAGTATATACAAACCTTTATTTCACTCGTATGAGAAATCTAATTAAACGGCTTAGCAAAACAAGTGGTATGAAACACTTGCGTTTACTTCGTCGGTTAATTTTTGGACTTGTTCGATTGAACCACTTGTGACATTTTTCTAGTGAAGATCTACAATTTGTTCGTAAATATTTAAGTTAAGCTAGTGGTTATGGGACATGAAGCTAAACTTTTATATTCACTAGCTTAGTGTAATTGACACTTCTCGTTGATCTTGATGATCGCTTTATGAATTAGACTAGCAATTGCGCGATGTCTCTTTCATTGCAAGGTTAGACTAGACACCACTTGTGTGATTCCACTCACGCATGCCTTTTTGCTTTTTGGTTAGCCTTGACCTCAATCTGTGTGATTCCATTCACACATGCTTGGTGTAATTGACACTCCTCGTTGATCATGATGATCGTTCTGATGGTCAGACTAGACACCACTTGTGTGATTCCATTCACATACCTTTCTGCTTTTTAGTTAGTCTTGACCTCAATCTGTGTGATTCCACTCACACATGTGGGGTAGCTCCCCATGGTCTTCGGACCGTCATGTGATAGGCCTCTTTCCCTTTTTCTGTGATTTCTAGATTCCTTATGTTGATTTCTGGAAATTTTATGCTTCACCTATTTTTGTGCATTGGTGAATTCATATGTTATTAATTTCTCATGAGTACAAATTTGGGGTATGATACCTCTTTGGATCTTTGAGAAGATTCTTGTAATATTGATTATCTCTTATCGGTTGATCTCCTGTTGATCATTATTTGCATACTTATAGTTGTATGTCAGTATGGGTATTTCATATTTATGCCATACCTCTTATCGGTTGATCTCCCGTTGATCATTATTTACTTACTTATAGTAGCATGTCATTATGGATATTTTATGTTATGCCATATCTTTTATTGTATGTCATACTCTCCTTCGAGTTTTCATACTCCGTTCGAGATTTCATACTCCCGTTCGAGTTCTCATACTCTTATCTTGTGATTTCTGGATTTCTTGTGTAGATTTCTAGAATTTGTGCTTCACCAATTTTCGTGATTTCTATTGATAAGTTTTATCAATTCTTGTGCATTGGTGAATTCGTGTGTTATTGACTTGTTATGAATACAAGTTTAGGGTATGATACCCCTTTCTATCTTTGAGAAGATTCTTGTGACATTTTTGATGAACGAAAATTCATTGGTATGATATTTTGATACCAATTATTTCGATGAAATTTTGACGTATGTCGAAGTTGCTACTGTCATTGCTATTTTAATCACGTGTTTTAAAAAAAAAAATTTGTTATTCTTCAAAATATTTCAAAATATAAATCAAAATTGTTTTTAAAATTTTTACGATTTGCGCTTTCAAAAGAATGAGGAAGCGAATTAAACGTTTCAAAAAAATCGAGGACTATGACCCCTTTCTTTTACTGATTCGCTTAATTCCGGACTTGTCCGTTTGAGAACGTAAAATGTTATTTATTTAAAATACACCATTTTGCACTTTCAAGGAAACGATGAAGTGAATTAAACGATTTAGTAAAACTCGTGGTTATGGGTCATGTGCGTTTGCTATTTCGGTTAATTTCGGACTTGTTAATTGAAAATCTGTGATTTCTGATTATCGTTTGTGATAATCAGATATTTGCTGTTTCTGATTATCGCTTGTGATAATCAGATATTTGAGATTTAATTATCGCTTGTGATAATTAGATATTTGAGATTTAATTATCGCTTGTGATAATTAAATATTTGTGGTTTAAGATTGATTATCGTTTTTGAATAATCGAATATTTGTGATTTGAGATTTCTGAATTATCTATTGATAATTAGATTTTGTTGATAATTTGTGAATTTCTTTTATGAAATTAAAAGATTTCTTTGGCGTTTATATTGTACTATGCCGGTGTACCGACTCAATTTTTCTGCTATTCATGACGTTTTCCACGTCTTCCAATTACGGAAATGCCTTAGGGATTTTCGATTTTTATTCTTGGGCAACCTTCTATTCACGTCATTGCTTCGGGAGTTTAGCACCTTCGAAATAACGATGTTTTTCTCGTGAAAGTTCAGCGGATCTCAAATTCTACGGATTTCACTTTGGAATCCAGAAAATTCATCGAGCAAACAGGTTCAGGCTCTCTCTCTCTCGTGCTCTATATGTTGAACTTCCTATTTTCAAATTTCTTCATTTTTGGGTGATATGCTTTTATGGTTGTTACCTTTTGTCCATTTATTCCTTATGATTGCGAGGACGCAATTTCTTTAAGGAGAGGAGTCTGTAACAACCCAGTATTTTACATTAGTTGATTATCGTCACTAAAATGATTAATTGGGTGTTAATTGCTATTTGACGTTTTAAATCGAGTTGAAATTCGTTTAAAAATTCGCTAAGTGTAGTTTGGGCATTTTGAATCCAGTTTAAATTCTTTTGAAATTCCATAAGAGGTGTGGGCTTTCTATACGATTTTTTGGCCCACGATTTCATTATTTGATGCCGTGAAAAATTCATACCCTTTCCTCTTTTTATTGCGAACCCTAAAACCGAAATCACGAAAGTTATAAAATAAAATTAAAAAAATGGTGGCCGTTTCTTTTCTTCCTCATCGTCTCAGTATTAGGGCTTCGTGAAATTGAAATCGCCAATTGCCGCTGCTTCAATTCGTCGACAAGGTGAGTGATCCTCTTCACTCACATCTAATTCCACTCGTATTCGACTGTTTAGTTTTGTTTGAACTTCGATATTTTTTTTGATGGTTTCAATTCACCCACGGCTTCGATTTTTGTGACTTCAGTCACTTGATTTTGGGGACTTTTGTCTGATGTACCATACTATGCTTCAACTTGATTTTTATTGAAGTTGATTTGGTTCGATTTTGGGCGTTGACTTGTTTAATCTTCGGTCTTGAATCTTCTCTGTGCACACCTGTTTTACTGCCTTCGTTTAGGAGATAATTTTCAACCTTGTTCTTGTGCACTTGTATGCATTACATCTGGACTTGTTTATCTAGTCTTTGAGGCTGCTCCTTTGTTCAGTGATTATTTATGCCCACTGATATAAATTATGTTGTATTTTCATATTTGTGCACGGGTGTTGTTGGTGTTGGTCAGTGGTTCAAGTGCTGGAATGTGCACCCTTTTTACTTGGATTCTTGTTGATTTAAGTTTAAAAGTTTTGGACTTTTGTATCTTTAGTTATGTGTACTGATTTGGAATTTGCAGTTACTACTGCCTCTGTATCTTTAACTGGTTTTGTTGTAATTGGTCCCGAGTTTGAGTCAGGGTTCTCACTGACTTCGATTCACTGTTGATTCCACTTGCACTATCTCTGATCTTTTTCGATTCGTATATATTTTGTGATGCTTGATTACTGGATTTTCACAGCATCAATTTTGAACTCTGCTGTGACGATCTCTTACTGGACACTTGACTTTGTTTAGGCGATTCCATAATTTGGTTATTTTTGTATCATACTCGACTATGGTCATTTGTTTTCAAAATGCAGCTTGATGCTTGCATCCCTCTTGCTGTTTACTGATTACCGGAGTCAGTGGTTGATGCATTGTGGTGTCTGGTATTTGATTATATGATATTGTGATGATTTGCATTGTGCTTATGTCCACTGATGCATCGAGTCTGCAATTATTGTTTCACTGTGACTTTGGTCATTTGAATTGAGTATGTTGATTTATGTAAATATTTTGGACTGCCACTATTGTATACGTATGTGTTCATATGTATATATTAGTGTGCATTTCCTTTTTACTCTCGCACTTGGTTGAACTTGAAATTGTGTTGTTCATCTGGGTATTTTGCCTAGTGAGATCTAATTTCCATGCTGCATCACCTCTGATCATACACACTGTGTATCATTTGCATGGTGTATTTGCTCCCCTTTCGGTTTCAAGTATTCGAATACATTTGGGTTTTTGAGTTCTTCACTGCACTATTTTATCCAAGCGAATTTAGTTGTATTTCATGTATATGATGCAATGGTTGTTGAGGCATTGCCATTTATATTTTATCCTTCATAGGGTCTTCAGGTCTGTCTGCACTAGTGCTTTGATCCTGACTTGCTGTTGTTCCGTTATATGGGTTTGCATCTGAGTTTTGGTTGCAGTTTCATTTACATAAACTTTTGCACTTGTTGCCTATTTCTGGGTGGGGTAGTTTGCACTATGTAGTATCATGTTACCAGACTTGAGATAGTTTCACACAGACTTCATTACATGTTGGTCTTCACTTTACCATATTGTCATTGTATATTGCTGCGAGTCAATTTCATTGTGTTGGCTTGTTATATGCTGTTACATTTCCTCACTCATGTATGTATAGAGGTGTATTTTGTCTTGAGTCTTGTCTCAGGCCATTCTTTGGTCTCTGACATTGTTAATTCACTATTTGGTTGTTCTGGTCATTTTGTAGCTTTCTTGCAGTTATGTTGTGACTGCACTTGAGCCTTGTTGTACTTCATATAGGCACTGGGTATTAGTTGCATCCATGTTTTTACTTTGAGCGTTGCAGTTTTACTTGTTGTCTTCGTATTGCGACTGTTTTGAGTTGGTTCCATTGTTTCTCATTGTTGCTTGGATATTGAACTGCTTTATGCTTGAAGTCGTAACCTGTACACCTGCCCCGTGTTGAATCCAGCTAATAGTTCGGGTTTGACCTTGTGCCGTTTGTGTACATCATTACTGTTGTGGCAGGGCAGTGCACGCAAGCGTGAACTGCAGCCACACGGAATTGAGTTTTTGGGTACATTATCACTGTAGTGGCAAGGCAGTGCACGCAAGCGTGAACTGCAGCCACACGGTACGGCTTTTATGTTATTCTATCTTGCTTTGATTTATTTGATCTTTTGCATATTCCATATGCTGTAGTGGCGAGGCAGTGCACGCGTGCGTGTACTGCAGCCCTACTCGACTTAATATTTTAATTGATATTTCAATGGTTTGAACTGTTTTGTTTATTTCAATTCAATATTATGAATTGCATTCTGATTTGGTTTAATTACTGTCGTCTATTCATTATTTAATTATTATTGCTTCTATGCACTAATAACTGAGTTTGAATTAGACTGGCTCGAGTATTATTTTCTTTTGAATCTAATACTCGGGTCAGACCGAGTATTTCAGGTTGTAGATATTCTGCTTTGGGATGCTGCTAGAGCTATGAAGTTCTTTCATATCTTTTGGAGTAGTCGTCGTTATTTGTGGTAGTCTGTAAAATTGTATAGGAAGATATGTGTTCATGTATATTAAATACGTTAATGTACTTGTATATGTAACTTCCTTAGTCGACTGTTGTAGTTGTATCATATGTACCGTGTGAATGTATTGTAACTGACATCAGTTATTATATATATATATATGAGACTTTCTGTTTCATCTGTGTTCCGCATCTATATTATCTGTGTTGATATTTTATATTTACTGTACTAAACTATTATGAACCATCGTAGTTCGTTTTATACTGGAATTGGGGTATTTCGATGGGAGAAAATAAATCAGAGATGAAAAATGAAAGAATATATATATATATATATATATATATATATATATATCACTCCTATCGAGATAACCAATACTAGTGTAAGGCCTAACTATTGATGGTCGCTCCTAAACAGCCTTATTCTCCGTGCTAGTTGACAGCACTACACCGTAGTGTTCTTGGCTAGCGTGGTATAGAGGTGGGGCGTCACAACCTTTTACAAAGCCTCTCGTTGTTGGGGGCAAGAAGCTCAAGAAGTCCGACGGTCCCTCTCCTAGTACTTGCCCACTTGCCCCGGAAGAGGAAGATGTGGAGGAAGATAGAGGTGAAGGTGAAGGAGGAGATGGACAAAGCGATAGTGGCGTTGGTGCCTTAACCTCCGGGCAAGCGGGAGAGATTCATGAGTGGACGGATGATGCTTTCCGTCAAGCTTTTGGGGAGTCGGAGGAAGGATCGTCTTTGGTTGAGAAGGCAAAGGGGGTTGACAAGACTGGGGCTGGCGCCGATCCATTTTCTGAGGGTTCTTCAGCTAAGGCGATTCCAGCGATTCAAGGTGAACTTTTGACTTCTGCAGACCCCATTTATGATAGGGACTTAGGAATATTTTATGGTTCGCTCCCGTCCTGGACTGAGATTCAGGACTTATTGCAGTATCCTACTCCTTCGCAGGGTTTGTATAATAGATGTGTCTTCTCACTCTTTTTAACTTAACATATTTCTCGAATTATGGACCATTGTATGTTCGTAACACTTGGCTTTTATTCCAGGAGCAGGTAGGGCGACCAAGTCATCAGATATTCGGCACCGCCTCGAACAGTATAAGCTACTCAAAGCTTCTGCCAAACCAAAGCCGCCAACTAGCCGTTCTGGGGATGTAGTTAGATATCGCCCTCTTCTTGGAGTTATTGAGGAAGATATGCAAAAGAGGAAGAGGGGCCGATCTTCGCTTGAACCTTCTCCTGGCCCCCAGCCTCCAGTTCAGCCCATTCATGATATTACCGAAGAGGATACTGAGTTTGTGCCTTCCCCCCATCCGTCCGAAAATCCAACCGTCACTCCGATAGACCGTCATGGTTTGGATCGCAACCCCTTTGCCGGCCACCCGGATCTAGAACCGAGTTTTCAGGTTATTTCTTTTGACGAGGTCACGGGTGAGCATCTTCTTCCCCGCAATCCCATGGTACGGGTGCTTGATGAGGCTAAGTCGTTAGACCTCGATTTGCTTACTACTCGGATTGTGACCATGGGGAATGAGGCCAAGGCAAGTATCGATCGGGTGGCTGAGGAAACCAAGAGGTTAATGGAGCATCATGCTCGACTGGCCAGGGGTGGGGAGGAAATCGGAAGTGCTAACATCCGATTGCGGCTACAGGTTTCTGATCAGGCCAAGCAGCTTGCCGATCAGGCTATCCAGATATCCCAGCATGAGGCGGCCACCCGACGACTAAAGAAAATCATGGAGGAGGCTAGCAAGGATGAGTTGCGAAAGGTGGAGGCCGCCTGCAAGGAGCGGATTGACATAGCCATTGCTACGGTGGACGAGGTTCGGAGGGCGGATCTCGAGCAAATAGAGGAGTTATATGGGAGGCTTGAGGCCGCAGAGCTTGCTCAGGCCAGGCTAAAGGAAGAGATGGAGGAAATGAGGAGGTCTCTCCAGGCTGACCGTTTGAGATATCGATCGGAGAGGGACGTTGTCGTCGCCATGTTGTTGTCCTCCGAGGCCCGGGTGAGGGAGTTTGAGGAGAATGAGGGGATGATGGATGAGATGTTGCAGGATATGTACTTCCATACCTGGAAGCAGGGTAATCTATCATGGATGGATGATTATCCCCGGGTGATTGCTAGGATATATCTTCGGGCTTTGGAGGAGGCTAAGGCCGATGCGGATAAGGAAGGTGGAGCGGCATTCAGGATGGACATGGTAACCGCCCAGTTCTCAAAGGAGGAGAAGGTAGCGGTGAAGGAGGGGATGCGGCTACTTGCTGCGGAGGAAGCCGGTGTGCAGTTGGGGGATGAGGACCAAGAAGCGGGTGCTGGTGAGTTCCCCCTATTTTAGCTTTTTCATGACTTGATCGTCCGTTGTTGGTTTAATGGATTCCTCTTCTGAATTGGACAGGTGGGACTTCCGATCAACATGCTGGGAGCTCCGACCCTGCGGCTAAGTAGGCTTGGAGAGTTGGTAGGATGAGGGCGAAGCGTGGACGCAACTGGTTCCTTGTCCGGATTCGGCCACCTTTTGATTTCTTTTTATTGCTGTTTATGTTAGTCCAAAACATTTATGTGACTGTAATAATATTGTTTATGATGAATGACTTAATGTAATTTCATAACATAAGCTGATTCCTTTATGTTGGAATGTTATCGCTATTTTGTTGTGCTGTGTAAGTGATGTAACTATGCATTTTTCTAGTGACTTGACTGTGCCTGATGCCAAGTTTTTTGCTTAAAGTATAATTTTCTCATTTTGCAACGTAAATATGATGTGTGAATATGAACTGCAGCTATGCATTAATGTATAAAAGTAGAAGGTACCACCCTTCATGTTTCGGCTGTGGACGACAACTTTGTGTGCCCTGTAAGACTAAGCACGGAATGCTGTTTAGTGTCTCGTCATCCGATTGTAAGTTTCCGTTCCCATTAGCGAGCGTTCCCTATTTCATGTCCTATACTTTCAAGCACCGTTACGGAGAATAGGAGAAAAGTCTTAAATGAAATGGAAATATAGGAAAAGTAAAACTTCCAGTCACGGAAGGCCGTCGATGTGCTTAAGTTCGTGGCAAACGGGTTTTGTAGTCACTTTCCCTAGCTGTGGGTCTTGGAGACATTTGTCACCCATATTACGCCTCTGCGGGGAGTTTTCTTTTTTACCATAGACGCACTTAAGACACATCGGAGCCGATCGCGCACAGTAACTACCCGGGCCATTATGGCCCGTAATCGCGGGTATTATCCGATTTACTGTGGCCGGCTAGCGTGGGGGCCGATCGTCAACTGTGAACTGCCCCTGGCTGGCCACACCTTATGTTGGGGCTTATGATCGGTTCACAGTTGCCGGCGAGCCGAATCGCTGTAATGAGCTGCCATGGCATAATCGGCCTTCTCGGTGGCTTATACTCGGCTTATTACAGTCGGCTTTAAGGGCCGAGGCAAACAATGAGTTAACTCGCGGTAGAGGGATACCAGAGCAAAGTGTCTCATTGGCGAGGGCATAGGATCGTAGCGTACCTGTTAGATTTTGTCCAGGTGGAGTTGTGTTGTGAAGCTCTGAATTGAAATGTAATCTGCAAAGGATTTTGTTCAACAGCAAAGGATAAAGCTTAACAAGTAGCCAAGATATAAAGGAACAAGTTAACAAGAGCCAAGTTTTTTAAAGTGGTTCGGCACGAAAATGCCTACGTCCACTGATTCTCTCTGTTAATTCACTTCATATGGGCAGTACAAGTTAAGAAAAGTATCGACGGAGGTGTCGGATGTTCCATGCCCTCTGGAACACCTCTCCGTCCACTGTTGACAAAATATAAGCTCCGTTGTGGAGATCTTTATGAATTACATATGGTCCGTCCCAGATGGGGTCCAGTGCCCCGGGGCGCGGAAAGATTCGCTTGAGGACAAGATCTCCTTCTTGTAAGCTGCGATGTTTGACTTTGGAGTTGTATAGTGCTGCCACTTTTTGTTTGTGAGCTGCTGCTTTGAGTGCTGCATCATTTCTTCTCTCCTCAATCAGATCCAAAGACATGAGGAGGATCTCTTCGTTCTCTTCCGGGTTGTAGTGGATCCTACGGTGAGAGGGCACTATAGTTTCAACTGGGAGCATAGCCTCCGATCCGTATGCCAAAGAGAAGGGAGTATGTCCTGTTGAAGTTCTGTAAGATGTGCGATAGGCCCAAAGTGCCGTAGGAAGTTCGTCCACCCAAGCGCCTTTCGACTTTTCAAGTTTCTTCTTGATTAAGGTTTTGAGGATCTTGTTGATAGCTTCGACTTGGCCGTTTGCTTGGGGATAAGCCACGGATGAGAAGCTTTTGTGAATCCCGTGCTCTTGGCACCAGTTGGCGAATTCTTCGCTGTCAAATTGAAGTCCGTTGTCTGATATGATCTTGAGTGGGACTCCGTACCTGCACAGAATATTTTTGATCAAGAAGTTGATAACTTTTGCCGAAGATATTTTATTTAGAGGTTCCGCCTCCACCCATTTGGTGAAATAGTCAACTGCCACTATAGCATATTTGGCTCCGCCTCGGCCCGTTGGCAGTTCTCCAATCAAGTCAATTCCCCATACTGTAAAGGGCCAAGGGATGGTCATTTGAGTAATCTCATTTGTGGGTAGTCGAGGAATCTTGGCAAATTTCTGACATCTTTCGCATCTCTTGACGAAGTCCAAGGCATTTTTGTTAAAAGTGGGCCAGAAATACCCATATCGGAGTATCTTTTTTGCTAGGGTCTGCCCTCCGGTGTGGTCTCCACAGCTTCCCTGATGGATATTGGATAGAATTTCCCTGGCTTCTCTCCCAGCAACGCACCTCAGTAAGGGGTTAGAGAAGCCGCGCCGATAGAGGATTCCTTCTTGCATTGTGTAGCGGGAGGCTTTCCTTAGAATTTTCTTAATTTCATTTCGCCCGTCGGGTAGGGTGCCGTTTTGTAAGTATTCTCGGATAGGGGTCATCCATGTTTCTCTTCGGTTGCAGCTATCAGATTTACTTGCTCGAAACTCGGGGTTAGTAGCCTTGAGACAGTTATCGTTCCAGAAGTGGTATCATCTCCCATGCTAGCTTGCTTTGCCAGCTCGTCGGCCTCTTGATTTTCTTCTCGAGGAATGTGTTTGATCGAGTAGTGATCCAATTGATTGAGCAGCCGCTTGGTCTTTTTCAGATATGCCGTGAGCCGCTCTCCTCGAGTCTGGAACTCCCCTAGTATTTGATTTATGATGAGTTGCGAATCACTGTGAATACATAAGGAACTGACTCCGATCTCCAGGGCGAGCTCTAATCCGGCTATTACTGCTTCATATTCGGCCTCATTGTTGGTGGCAGCGAATTCCAGCCTTAGTGAATAACGCAGCTTTCTTCCCCTGGGAGTGACGATCACAGCGCCTGGCCCCGAGCCTTGTTCGTTCGATGCTCCATCCACAAAGAGATTCCATTTGACGTCTTCTGACACCTCGGATTGCTCCCTACCTTCACCGGTGGTGAATTCGGCAATGAAATCGGCCATAGCTTGTCCCTTGATGGCGGTGCGGGGATGGTAGGTGATATCATATTGACTCAATTCAATGCACCATTTAAGTAACCGCCCAGAAGTATCGGGACGATGAAGTACTTGCCTTAGTGGTTGATCGGTTAGAACTCGGATGGAATGAGACTGGAAGTAGTGTCGCAGTTTCCGTGACGTGATTAGTAAGCAGTATGCTAGCTTCTCAAGTTTAGGATATCTGGCTTCTGCCCCCGTAAACCTCTTACTTACGAAGTATACGGGCCGTTGCGTGCGGTTGTCTTCTCTCACCAACGCGGCGCTTAGGGCATGTGGTGACACAGCAAGGTATAGGTATAGTTCTTCGCCTTCATTAGGAGTTGAGAGTACTGGTGGCCGCTGGAGGTGTTCGATTAGGTTAAGGAAAGCTGTTGAACACTCATCGGTCCATTCGAATTTTCCTTTGTCTTTCTTCAGGGCTTCGAAGAAAGGAAAGCATTTGTTAGTTGCTTTAGAGATGAATCGGCTTAGGGCGGCCACCTTCCCGTTTAGGCTTTGCATCTCTTTTCGAGTGGATGGTATCTTGATATCTTGCAAGGCTCGGACTTGCTCGGGGTTTGCTTCGATCCCTCTGGCATGGACGATGAATCCCAAGAACTTTCCTGATGACACTCCGAAGGAGCACTTTAGAGGGTTCAGCTTCATTCCATATTGGCGAAGTACTTGAAACATCTCGTCCAGGTGGTTTATATGGTCGCTGGCTTTCCTCGATTTTACCAGCATGTCATCCACATAAACTTCCATAGTTCGTCCTATCAGTTCTGCAAACATCTTGTTGACGAGGCGCTGATAAGTAGCTCCGGTGTTTTTAAGTCCAAACGGCATTACCTTGTAGCAGTACAATTCTCGGTCAGTGATGAAGCTAGTGTGGTCTTGATCGGGGGCGTGCATAGGGATCTGGTTATATCCTGAGTATGCGTCCATAAAGGATAAGAGTTCGTGTCCGGTAGTGCTGTCCACGAGTTGGTCGATTCGGGTGAGTGGGAAGCAATCTTTCGGGAAAGCGTCATTTAAGTTGGAGAAATCGATGCATGTTCGCCACTTCCCATTAGCTTTCTTTACCAGTACCGGGTTGGCGATCCATTCCAGATAGATGGCTTCACGTATGAAGTCATTGGCAAGTAAGTTCTTTACTTCTTCCTCGAGGGCTGCTGACCGTTCTACCCCCATACTTCTCTTCTTTTGCTTTACCGGTACCTTGGTAGGATCGATGTTTAGTGCGTAGCATGCTATGTCCGGGGAGATTCCAGTCATATCAGCGTGCGTGCATGCAAATACATCCATGTTGTGGCGAAGAAAATCAATGAGTTGATTCTTTAATTCTCTTTTTAACTGAGATCCGACTCTCAGCAGTTTACTGGGGTCGTGTTTGTCTACAGATACGAATTCCATAGCCTCTGCAGGCTCGGCGGTGGCCTCCTCCTCTTTGTCCCTGGGGTCTAATTCATTTAAAGGATCACTGGTATACCGAAGAGGAGGGGCTTTCTTTAGTTGCTATGCTTCCAAGCTTTTCATGCAGAGAATAGTCTCTGCATTTTTCCCTTTATCTCTCCTGCGATTATTGCGAAGTTCGGTTACATAGCAGTCCCGAGCTGCGTCTTGATCCCCTTCTACCTCTCCCACTCCGTTATCCGTTGGGAACTTCATCTTCAGGCACCATGGGTCAAGGACAATTTGTAAGTCAGACAAGGCCGGTCTTCCTAAAAAGGCATTGTAGGCCGAGTGGTTGTCTATTAGCACGAATGTTTGTTTCCGAACGGCGGAGCGGGGATGACTTCCCAATTCAACAAAGAGATCCAATTGTCCGAGGGGCATCTTTGCTTCTCCAGTGAAACCGTGCAGCAGTTTGTTGCAGGGAGACACGTCCTTCATTGACAGCTTCATTTTGTCGAAAGCATGCTTGAACAGAATATTCACTGAGCTTCCAGTGTCTACTAGGATTCGAAAAACTTCAGCTGGGCCGAACCAGGCAGAGATGACCATAGGATCCATATGAGGGTATTGCCTTCCTTCTAGGTCGCGCCCACTGAATGTGATGTCATTATTTTCCTTTCGCTTCGGGTGACGTTCTTCCATAACAGAATTGACGCAGTCTCCATCGTTTCTGAGTGAGTTTCCATATCTTTCCATTTCTGCCCAGCTCTTGTCGGCGATGGGTGGCCCTCCTAATATTGTATGGACTACTATCTTCTCTTGGCTGGAACCGCTGGTGTTGCGATTTCCTCCGCCTGTCTCTGGGTGGAGCTGCCCTGGGTTTTCCTTGGTAGGAGCTGGGGTCCTGTCCCCTTACATAGCGTTCTAATCTCTTCCTTCTGATGTGTTCTTCGATTAGGTCGCGGAGGTGGCGACATTCATTGGTATCATGTCATAAGATTCGTGGAAACGACAGAACTTTCCGGACTGGATTGCGCGATCTGACTCTTTCTTGTACGGGGGCGCTTGTATGTAAGTTCGTCCTGGGTGGCCAGGAAGATGTTCTCGACTGTTTCATTCAAGGGAGTGTAAGCGTCAAATCTCGGTCCTGGTCGGTACAAGCGCTTTTCTCCCTTCTTGCCCCCTGCATCGTCTCTGGAGTCGTTTCTTCGAATGTCCTTCGCTGCGGCGGGGGCGTTTCCATGAGCCGTCTTAGTCTGTGGTCCTGTCTGCCTTTCAGTGGCGGCCTCTTCGAGTCTCATGTACTTCCCAGCTTCATGGAAGAAATCGGGCAAGGTAGCTGGTTTTTCTTTAGTTAGTCTTCTAGCAAACTTGGTATCTGGGTGCACACCACTACAGAGGGCCATTAGGGTGAGTTTCTCATCGGCATTCTGAACTGCGGCCGCTGCGGCATTGAACGGTGTTAGATGTTGTTGCAATGTCTCTCCGGATTTTTGTTTGACAGTAGATAGAGAATAAGCATCCTTGGGTTATTCCACATGAATGCGGAACTGGCTAATGAACTTTTCTTTCAACATCTCCCATGAGCTGATAGATCCATGGGGTAGAGGGCAGAACCAGGATGTAGCTAGGTCTGCTAGGAATAACGGAAAGCATTTACACAACACTCCTTCCGTTGCTCCGCTCATGAGCATATGCTGTGTGTATCTCTGCAAGTGTACAACGGGGTCGAAAGTTCCCTTGTACGGTTCCATCGTCGGCATTTTCCACTCTCGGGGGGTGATGGCGATTTCAATATCGCGGGTGAAAGGGCTGGTTACCCTAGCACCTATCCCACGATCTCTTTGGTCCCGTTGGACGCATTCCCTGAATAATCGTGCCATTCTTTCATCAGAATTTGGAGCGGACAAAAATGAGCTTGGTTCTTCCCTGCGGGATCAATCTCGTCCAGATGACCTGTAGGGATGGTATAGTCTATCACTTCTGACGTTATCCGGTGGCTGTCTTTGGCTGCTCGGATGCATGCTAGGACCAGCTACAGTTGACCCCTGCCTTGATCTTCCCCTATGGGGTTCTGTTTCGAGCATTTCCATGGGGTCAACTTCAGGCTGGGTTCTAGCTCGGCTCCGTTCAGCGGGGTTTCTATGATTAGGTGGCATTACTGGCTCAGCTACATCCGACCCTCGCCTGGTGCCTCCTCCATTGGGTTCGGTTCCAAGCGCTTCCTCGAGTCGGAGTTCGGGCTGAGTCCGGGCGCGGCCCCTATCATTGTTGTTCCTGTTGATAGCTTCTTCGAAGAGGGAAGACCTTTGTTGTCTCCGAGATCCTCCAGATTGAGACTCACCCCATGATTCAGTGTTGCGGTTGGATTCTTCGGCATCCCTCAAGCGTGACATGAGTTGGTTCACCAAAGCTTCTTGTTGGGATGCGAAGCGGTTAGTCACTTCAACCACAACTCTGTCTAGATCTGCCCTAGTGATTGTTGCCAGTTGTTCCGCGACAGGGGCTGTTTGAATTGCCTGATCTACATTTGGCACTGCTGTCGTAGTGGGTTGGTTCTCTTGATCTGGATCCACTGGATTTGGAGCGCTGCTGGTTGCAATGTTCTTTCCCTTGTTAGCGTCTTTTCTCGGCCTGGAAGTCATGTTTCCTAGGCAATGAAGGGTGCTATTGGGAAAGAAGGTTGAATGAGGGAAGCTGAAGCTTCGAGTCCCAAGTTTCTCAGTGAAAGCACCAAAAATGTTTGCACAAAAAATGGACAAACAGCTCAAAGTCGTATGATTTAGTTGATTTTATGTTGTTTTCAATGATTTGGGTGAGTTATGCAAATAAGTAAAAAAACAGGGGCTAAATTGTAAAAAGACACGCAGATTTATAGTGGTTCGGCCAGAACGTGCCTACGTCCACTTTATATGTTATTCTCTCTTTTCTTTCAGATTACAAGTACAAGGCTTTGTATACAAGTATATGAAAGTTGTTTGAAATTTCCTTCCGTGCTTGAGCTCTCAAACTTGTCTGCCATTGTTGTACCCCTGCCCCTCTATTTATAGAGTGAGGCTGTGGGCAGGGGTCTTGGATGTATATAGCTGCTGATGGGCCTGGGCTGAAGCAATCTGGTCTGGCATATCTGGTTCGGCAAAGCTTGGTTCGGCCGTGGCTGAGTGGAGTTTGATTCGGTTGTGAGTGAAGTGGCCTTGGTTCGGTGATGTGTGGAGGGGGTTGGTTCGGCATGGGTTGGTGTGGCCTTGGACCGGTGAAGCTTGGTCCGGTGGTTTGCTGAGAGCCTTTGGTTCGGTGTTGAGTTGGCTCGATGGTGAGTGTTGGTTCCGCAGGAGGTTGGCTCGATGGTGAGTGGTTGGTCCGGTGGCATGTGAAGTAGGTTGGTTCAGTGGCATGTCGTTTGGTGGAGCATGGAAGAGAGGTTGGTCCGGTAGCGATGGGATGTGGTTCGGTAGTGGCCTGTGCACCGGATGAGCTTGGATACCGGATGAAATGGAACGAATGGAGTGGGCAAACCCAGATGGAACCGATGCTTCTTGGTCTCGAGATCTCCTGGGTGAGAATTCACCCAACACTTAAGTATTTTAATATATATATATATATATATATATATATATATATTATTTTTAATGTCTATATATATCTGGAATGTTACTAGAATTATAGTATATTCCATAAAATATTATGATAAAAATAAAAATAATAGTAAAAAAATGATAAAAATTTTAAAATTCAAACAACACACCAATTCAAAATCAACCAATCAAGCATCCAATTCTAAGCATGTAATTTCAACCAATGTATTGTAAACGTGTACCTTTTTCTGAGTCCGTTTCTCTGAATTCGTCGGAGTCGTGAACTGCCGTGAAACACATATTTGAATTATCTGTCTTCTGATCATCATCGCTTGAGGAAGAGTCTGAGTCATCTAGAGTAGCAGTAAATGCATATTTTCATTTCTTTGCAGAATCATTGTTTGTAGGAAGATTTTTCCTATCTGGATGCAGACAGTCACTTCTGATATGGCCTGGTTCGTCACAGTTGAAACATTTGATATAGTTTGACACTACATTCTGATTACCAGAGTTCTTATAGTTGTTTCTCTTGAGATTATTCATCTTTCTGTATTTCAAGGATTTCCAAAAGTTCTTGGCCATAAAGGCTATCTCTTCATCATTATCACTGATTGAGTCTGATCCATCGGTCAGTGCATTGAATGCAATTGATTTCTTTTCAGATGCTTTGCTTTCTCTTCTTCCAATCATTTGGACTTCAAATGACATTAGATTTTCAATTAATTCTTCTATCTTTAAGGTACCGATGTCATTTGTCTCTTCGATCGCAAGTGTCTTTTGAACTCATTCTGGAGTAAGAGAATTTAGATTTTTCTGACTTGATCTTCTTCCGAAAATTCCTTTCCCAAGGATATTAGAGAATGCACAATATTTTGAAATATACTATACGTATCTGAAATAGACTCATTAGAATTCATTTTAAATAATTGAAATTGATTTGTGAGAATGAAAATTTTGGTCTGTTTAACTTTGTCTGTTCCTTCGTGATTAATTTGCAAAGTTTTCCAGATTTCATATGCAGACTTACAAACTAACACACTATTAAATTCATTTCTATCAAGTGAAAAAAACAGAATATTCATAGCTTTAGAGTTTTTTTGTGCAACGGTCTTTTGCTCAGCAGTCGACAGTGCAAAATCATTTGTGGGTTCAAAATATTCAGTCTGTGTGATATTCCAAGTGTCTAGTCCTACAGATTGTAAATATATTTTCATCCTACATGCCCAATATGCATAGTTACCGCCATTAAAAAGTGATGGTCTGACAGTAGACTGACCTTCTACAAATGAACTAGTAACAGGGATAATAACCAGTGTTGGTAGTATTAACAGTACCAGTGTTGGTAGCCAATTTGAAAGTTTTTCAAAATTCAGATTATGAAACTTTGAAAACCTTGCTCTGATACCAAATGTGAGAAATGCGGATTACGGATCTTAAGACTAGAATTAACACTAGAGGGGGTGAATAGTGTTTAAAGAAATTACTAATTCTTTTTGAGTTTATATTAATTTGAACACAAATGTATGCAATATTCAGACACAGATATGATCACAGAATCAAACATATATGCAAATACAAAGTAAAAGCAATAAAGTAAAGAACACACCGGATTTCATACTGATTCGGAGTTACCCTACATCTAATCCCGCAACACAAGTACGGATTTCCTTTCAAAATCAATTTTTACAATTACACCCTAGATTTCAAGGCCAAGGTACACCACTTCAGATTCACAATCCTCTGGATAGAGATACTTGATTTTACGGGCAACAAGTTCACCCAATTGATTTCCCAGGCTACAATCACACATTTTCTCGCTTGATTGATTTCACAGGCTACAATCATACCTTTTCTCACTCAATTTATTACAAAGAAGTCTATAACTCTAAATAGCACTTGAATCTTGTTAAGATAGTGATAGAGAATCAAACTAGAGATGAGCTAGTTAGA
The DNA here is from genome assembly GCA_030765085.1 of Allium cepa. Lineage (NCBI taxonomy): Eukaryota > Viridiplantae > Streptophyta > Magnoliopsida > Asparagales > Amaryllidaceae > Allium > Allium cepa. The sequence continues at coordinate 1,041,635,079 of CM060941.1, read as the reverse complement.
TTCAATGGTGATTTTGGCAGAGTAATGGTAAAAATGTATATAAACAAATGTGGAAGAAGAGGAGGAGTGAAATCAGAGAGTATAAATTCGTTTAAAACAGCCCCTATTTATAGTAAGACAACAACCATGTCCATTCATGAAAGGATATGACGAATAGACACTTCCTTCGAAATTCAAATTTTTGAAATAAACTGCCACGCCGTCGACAAGGGTATTTTGGGGTTGTCGATGGGCCTATGTAATTTTTGGTAATTTGTTTTTCTTTGAAAATAATTTCTATCTTGTATTAAAACGATTTTATACTTTATAAATATACTTAACTATAGTTAAAATACATAAATAAGTATAGAGAATAATATTTTGGTATATATAAAATTTTACTATAATTTTATATTTAAATATAAGTATAAATATTAAAAGTTAAAAGTTAAATATATTATAATTAAAAGATAGTTTAAAACCAAGGATAATTTGATTTTGAAAATAAAGATTATTTTGAGGCTAAAAGTATTTAAAAACAGGATAGATGTTTTTGATTCTTTTAAAAGGAAGATTTTGAAATCATTTTGAAAACAATATATAATTTTGTAAAACATTTGAATAAAAGTTAGTGGATACAAAACAATGTTCCACTAGATTTTTTCTAGATTCCATCCTACTTAGGGTTCCATCTCTTTAACGGGCTCGAAGTGGATTCCATTCCACGAATAAAATGGATTTTAAGATGTCAGTGCTTTTCTAGGTGTTTTAACAAATTTCCTAACTAAATTACTTATTATTAAAATCTTGAACTCTTGATAATCTTGATACTCATGAGCCTTCAATCTTGATATCTTCCGTCTTGAATCTCTATACTATACAGTCTTCATTCTTGGTACCTACATGGTTAAATCCTACATATTCATATATATCTGAACTATAATGTTAGCATTTATATTTTATAATCTTATTCTAAGGTTGTTGTCATCAAAACCATCTTATCAGCGACTAACACGGACTACACCACACACACACAAATATGGATTGCATGAGGAAATTGGTTAAGTCATAGATTTTTGAAATAGTTTTAAAGTTGGATTTTGAATCCAAATGATTTTGAAAATGGGATTAGGTTAAATATGAGAAGCTTTTGAAAAATATTTTTGAAGATATAAGTTATTTTGAATAACTTGATAAAGATTTGAAATTTGATTAATTTAATCTGAATTTGAATTCAAGATTTGAAATTGAATTCTATGTTTGGAAATTATGGTTTAAAAAGGGTATACAAGTTATAAATGTGTTTATATGGGTTTTAAACCATTTTAAAAGTATTGTTTTTGGGAATTTGAATTTAACCTAAGTTTTATACTCGAAGGGCGTTAACTTGTGCAAATGTAATCGAATCTTTCCAAAATGAAAAGCGTTATTTTTCAAATAATAATAGCTTTCATATAAAAAATGGATTTCCAATTTTTTGAAATATTTCAAGTTTGAAATGGAATTGAAATAGTTTAAAAACTATGAATGAATCTTTTTGAAAGATGGTTGAACCTTGTTTTGAAATTTGAGAGGATCTTAAAGGTGTATCTTTTGTATAAAAGATTTGAAATGGAATTATTTCAAAAGCTATGAAGGAATCTTTATGAAATATTTGGTGAACTTTTGACGCAGCGGAAATAACAAACTTGACGGGCTAATAATGTTTCGATAACAATTGACGCAAACTTTCTTCCTCACGAAATGAATTCGTGTCAAGTAAACCGGGTAGAACGATAAATGCCCAAATCCGTTGATCTCTCGAGATACCGGATTCTAGCTATCTTCAACACGTTGATCGCGTACGATTGCGCATTAGAAGATCTACGATTCTTCGACGTTGATCTCGCGCACGAGATTCCGTGAATCGGCTTCAAATTCGTTGATTCGAGCGCACTCGAATATCCGAAGATGGAAGAAGGAGATCACACTCAACTTCAAAAAAAGTGGCAAAAAGCACACAAACAAATTTTATTCAAAAATCAACTCCTTTTACAACTGGCAACACACCCCTATTTATAGGAATTTACAACACAACCCAGCCGACCTAACACACGACGACCTACGACCTAGCATCAGCGACTCACGACCTAACATCAGCGTCACAAGGAAATTACAACATAACAACATACACGACTCAACAACAAACAACATCACGCGACTTAATATAATACATATCGCGCGACTTAACAAAATACAACATTACGCGACTTAACACCATGCGGCCTTAGATGCATGAGCGACTTAAGGAAGCAGCTTCGGTGAGAACGCGACATAACTGAAGCGACCTAAAGACATAAGCTTCACGCGACCTAAAGTAAATGAGCGACCTAAGGAATCTACGCTGAATAGGTTGAATGGTTAACTCGTTAGGTCGCGGCTCAGATTGATTGGTTAACTCGTTAGATCGCTCGGACAACTTATCATAGGTCGCTAGATCTTCCACTGCGTAAATCGCATACCTCGCTAGGTCGCTGGTTGGCATACGATTGAAGGTAGGTCGCTGATAGCATGAGCGACTTAAGGTGGTCGACTTAAGGAATGAGCGACCTAACGCATAACTTGCTATGTCGTTCAAGGTATAGTGCGCTGCATCATCCTCCCTTGGTTGAAAAGAATTCGACCTCGAATTCACACTTTCCTCTTCTTCGACATACTCATTCTCATGATATGAGATCAAGTGTTTGACGTTGAAACATCAGCAGTATGGATATGATCCGGCACTCTCAACTGATAATCATTCTCATTAATCTTCCTTAGGCCTTCCAAAGGACCAATCTTTCTAGCAGCTAATTTGTTGTAAGCACCAATAGGAAATCGATCCTGAGTCAATACTGCATATACAAAATCTCCTTCTTTGAATTCAACATTTCACCGTTTACTATCTGCGGATTGCTTATATTTCTCATTCGCCTTAAGCAGTCGCTCTTGCACAACCTTGTGAGATTCTTGCAATTCATTCACTAAATCACTAGCCCGTTTGATCACTCCTTTCTGTTGTGGTATTACAGATAAATCCAATGGTCCTTTAGGAATAGTTGAATAAACAACCTGAAATGGACTGAACCCAGTGCTACGATTAACTGCATGGTTGTGTGCAAACTCAGCTTGACATAGCTTGGAATCCCAATTCTTCAAATTATCATTCATGAGGCATCGCAATAGATTACCTAGGGATCTGTTCACAACTTCTGTCTGTCCATTCGTCTGTGGATGATAAGCACTACTAAATTTCAGCTTTGTCCCGACCATTCTCCATAAACTCATCCAAAAATGACTCAGAAAACGAGTGTCTCTATCTGATACGATAGATTCAGACGACCCATGAAGACGATAGATCTCTTTGAAGTATAACTATGCAACATTAACTGCATCTGCCGTCTTCTTGCATGCAATAAAATGTACCATTTTTGAAAAATGATCAACCACCACATAGATAGATTCATTGCCACGTTGCGTTCTCGGCAAACCTAACACGAAGTCCATGCTAACATCCACCCATGGCTTAGTAGGTATAGGTAACGGCAAATATAAACCTGCATTTGTCGCGGTTCCCTTTGAAACCTGACAAACATGGCACCTCTGAACAAACTTTTCAACTTCTTTTCTCATTGACGGCCAAAAATAAGACTTTGCGATCAACTGCATACACTACTAGAACTAGTGTATTCCAACGCCCAATTTCCAACGGCCTCCAACGGCATTTCCAAGGCTTCCAACGGCTCGTTGGATCTTGACGTAACCGTTTGAAGCCGTTGGAAAATTTCCTGCGTATTTTCCAGAGACCGATCTTCAGCTCATTCCATCCTCTTCTCTTCACAACTTTTCCCCCAATTCCACCATTCCACCACCTCCAATCTTCAGCTGCCGGCCCAAACACCATCCTAACCACCTCCAACGCCATCTAGAAGCTGCTCCTGCCCATCTCCACCCTTCTAGCTCTCCAAATCGGTAATTTTGCTAAACCTATAATTTAGGTTTTTTTTGATTTAGGGTTTAATTCGAATGTTGATTGATTCCTACTTGTTAGTGTATGCATATTACATCATGTTATCCCCTAATTGCAACTATTATACCATAATGAACAAGTTATTATAACCGATTGAAAATTTTGTAATTTAGGATATTGCATTATAGTTTATGTTGATTTGGTTAGTATATTAAACGTATGTGCGTGATAAAGTTTATTGCATTTGAAAGCCGTTAGAATGGATATTGCATTTGTGCGAACACGAGTTTTGTATTTGTGTGAATACATGAATTGATTTAGTGTGTAAATGAATTTGTAATAAATGAATTTTGTGTACAAATTTTGTGTATAAATGAATTTAGTTCTTATGTAATAAAACGGTAAAATATAAACCAATGTTAATTAAACAAGTTATATATTTAAATTTAATATAAACAAATATTTAAATCCTTAGATATATTTGGCCTCGTCTGACAAGTGTTGTATATGATCGTTTTAGGGATATTCGTTTTTCCCATAAAACGGACAACTCTAATCATCTGATACATCATTTGTCAGATTTGTCCCTGTATTGGACAAGTTACAAACACTATAAAGTAATTATATTCCGTCAATCATATCACTTTAAACGGTTCACAAAATTTCGACGGCATTTCCTTTACGTTCCTTGTGTACACGCATTTGTGTACGATACAAGGAACACGGGGGAAATGCTGCCGAAATTTTGTGAATCGTTTAAAATGATATGATTTACGGAATATTATTACTATTGTGTTTGTAATGGGAAGTAGGATGACCGACCATCAAAGAAAGACACATAAGTGGCAATGAAACAATAGTTGCTTATTTAAAATAAAGTTTGTGAAATTAGCAGTTTGCGGCCGTTGGAAGCCGTTAGAAAATTTCCTGCAAAATATAAAATGAATGATTTATAACATTTTTACTCTATCATAAGTTTTCTAGTAGGGAAACATGGTCAATTACTTTAATGATCGGAGCCGTTGGAAGCCGAGTCTGAATCAGAAAACGATGAGGACGACTGAGTAATATCCGGTAACTTTTAAAAGTATTCACATTACATTGATCTCTGATTAATAATGCATTTATCCAATTTATACAATTTTAATGACAATAAGTGTATACTCACACATTCAACACATACACAATATGACACATTTGTAGCATATTGTATTACATTTTTTAATGGTTCATCATATGATGATTATTATGAATTGTATATGCATGTATACATGGCAGGTATATATATTATATCCGGTTCCGGTTCTGGTTCTGGGTCTCGGCGACGTGGCTCTTCACGCCATATTGGAGAGAGTAGTGGTGAGCCACCTGCTCGGCCACTTGTTTACTTGCAGCCTAAGGCTGATGAGACGTAAGTATCATAATTAACAAGCATAGCATTTTATTTTTTTAATTGTACATGATATATCTACAATTGTCTAAAGTTCAATTTTATATTTAACGCAGTGGATTTGAGTTGGAGCCATCCAAAGTGGTTCTGAACATTTCGAAGCAGGCGTACATGGCTAGGATGACCGATTGCTAGCCCAAGTGGGGCAAGATCCCCGACGACGTGAGAGAGACGATTTGGCAAGATTTTCTGGTAAGTTTATACCGCTTTACAAGATGATTAATTAAATACAAATAAATAATTAGTAATATTTTCTCATTATACAGGGCGCCATAGATTTGCAAGAGCCTGACGTCAATTTAGTTCAGCGACGCTGGAACTCCAGGATCGCGAAGAACTATAGGAAGACTATGTCAGAGATTAAAAAAGTAGGAAAGAAGCCCAAGTGGATGAGCGCGACTGTATGAGAGAAGTGGGTTGAGTGGTGGAACTCAGAGGAGTTCAAGGTAAATCTACAATAAATCTTAACAATTTTTTACCGTTTAATAAATAATTAATCATTGTAAATTTGCAGGAGGAGTCAGCTAGGAACTCGGCAAACAGGAGCAGGAATCCTGTATCACACCGTGGAGGCTCCAAATCTTTCCAACATCACCGCGAAGATTTGATAAATTTATCTATTATCACATTTGTATATTGACCAGTTCAGTAATTAGTTATGTACAGTTAAATTATCCAAATTATCAATTGCAGGAACGAGCTCGTGGAGGCTCTGTTGGCTTAGTGGACGTGTTTGCTCAAACCCACACGTCTAGGCAAGTAGATGAGGCTGGCAATATCATATATCAGTGGGGTGATCAAGGTAGGGCGACCGAGGCATATGTATGCATTTTTTAATTTCTAATACTTACACCGATAAGTTTATTAATTTCTAGCTATGCAAAATAATTACATGCTACTATTTTTCAACTGAAATTGTTTTTTTTTTAATTATAGTCGAGGTTGCAGGAGGCACAGGCTTATGCGTTTCAGCAGTCTGGTCGTGATGCGCTGATACAGGAGGAGCAGGATAACAATTTTACCGCTGTTATGGATCCGGCGCAACGGAGTAGACGTTTTGGCTTCGGGAACCTAACGTTTTACATATGTACAAAAAATCAGCGTTTAGATATATAATGTTATAATATTTTATATGCTGAGACAACCCTTTTGCTATTATTTCTATTTGCAGGCTCGACAAGCTCAAAAAGGCCAAGACAAAGAAGAAATCAAGGAGCTTAGAGCTATGGTTGAGCAGCTACGGGAGGAGAATCGTCTACGAGCCATCCAGGTGGAGCAGCTGGATCAAAAGCTTGCGCAGTATTTGCAGAATCATGGTACCCTTCCTTCGTCGTCTGGTGCTTCTGGAGGTGACGAGGATCCTTGAGGAGGTATGTTTTTGAGTATTTGTGTTTGAACAATGTATATATTGACTTGGAGATGTTTTGATGTTGATGGTGATGTTGTATATATTGGTACAGAGTGAGTGAGAAATATTTTGATGGTATGTACATGGTTTATCAACATTTGTTGATGGTATGTACGTTGATGGTATATTTTGTGATGTTTGATCGGTTTGGTTTGTTTATATTGGTGTTTTATTGATTTATGTGTGTTGTTTGTATTGATATTGATATATTTGTGTGTAATTGATTGGAAATGGAATGGAAATTGTAACGACCCGGAAAATTTTAACAATTTTAATTGATTCTATAACGTATTTAATTGAATATTTGTGAAATCTTGTAATAATTGAATTTTTAAATAAAATGTTTATATATTTAGAATACGTATATTTAAATATAGCAGATTGTAAATTTTCAAATAATTTTATGGAAGTTTATCTAATTGAGAAAACGTGATGTCCAATTCAAGCTATTAATTGCTTTAATTGATTTCTGAATCAGTGCGTAACGGTTTCTTTTTACTACGGTTAAAGATTTCTATTGCTTAATACTTTTCCAATCCAGGTAGACTTTTCCATTCGTAACCATTAATAAATTTGAGATCATCGACCTTGCTTTTATTATTCCTTGTAGTTTCGTGCACTGACTTTACCTTTCCCACTACCCATAATTTTCTCTATACGTTTCTTTTGCAATTGAAGCGTATATTTATATTTATGGTGGTGCGTTTATTCTGGTCTCTCTTTATTTTTGTTTTTAACGCTTGAAAGAATCTCAAATCATCAAGCTAGTAGCATCCGTTCCTTCCCTCGCTTTCATAAGGCCTATAATATATAAACCACTTGTTTATAGATCCGAACACAACTTTGTCATCAAAATTTAATGTGCCTTCCTCTCCCTATTATTTCGGTTCCAACCTTCCTAATAAATGGCTTTAATAAATTTTGGCTAAATTATAGCTACGGACTTTTCAAATTTCTTTCATTTTATATTTATTTCCAATTCCTTCATTGCTTCAAAAATTTTGAACGTGCCTAATCATCTCAGCATGTATATATAATGTAAGCCTACCTTTCCTTGGAAAGCTATTGCTCACAAAAATTTCCTGATTTCTTTCCTTTTATCCATTTTTATATCCTTGACTTTCAAAACTCATTATGTGTTGTACAAACAAACAAAAATTTATTGTCTTAAGTGTATAGCTAAATCAACTATTGACCGTTACAATTACTTTTATTTTTATATTCATTTCAATTTATTACTTAAATAACGTTTTGATGAATTAATGGACAGCTTTACGTTTCTTTTGCTTTTGAAAACTTTATATTTATAGTGTACGTTTCTTTTGCATTTCAAAAATTTGAAACATGCTGCCCCATTTAAGCCATTAATTGTTTTAATTATTTTTCTTAATCAACATATAAACGTTTCTTTTTATTATTCCAGGATTTACATCCATACTTTAATCTATGTTGTTCCATTTATTTCATTTGAAATCTAAATTTATTTACCATTCATTTATACGCCTCTTTCTCTTCCCTCTTTTACCTCTTCGTTTCCGTGTTTCTAGGAATATATATATATATAGTATAGCATAGATTGCATCTTCTTTTCCCTCTGTAGGCTATTCGTTGCCCTCAAATTAATATTAAAAGAGGGGAGAGCTTTGTAAATATTATATAAAGTCATATAGCACGTTCACATATCAGATGCAGACCTACCTTTATATTTAAGAAACTAGCATTTTCTCTGTTGCCTGAAGAATGCCCTTCGCCATGTCATGTTGCTTGAATCACGCATGCATTCTTCCTTTAAAAATCGCCTGTTCTCATCTCTCCTCCATCTTTTCTTATTTCTTCCAAACCTGAGCATGAGCTCTCTCTTTTCCTTGGCCTGCCTCCTCCCCATAGCTGCATGCATTAGTTGGCAAAACATTTCCTCTCTGGTTTTTAAAAGTAAGTACGCATTTTATTTGATATAAGTCTATTTTATATATTAAGAACAGTATAGATTGTGCATAAGTTTTGTTTTATATGTTTACTGCAACTATGTGGATTTTGAATTCCCTAACAGTAGAACTTTAAAAATAATAATATATTTCATAATAGTATATATATGATAATTGTTATATTTATAAACGTGTATATAAATATTTATTTATACTGTATTATGTATATTATTTTAAGATTTTACGGTATATAGTTTTTTACTTTTGTTAGCATATAGTTATCGTACGGCTTTTAGATACGTATGTTTTACTAACTAGTTGATAAGTTATATATATATATATATATATACGCATTTTATTTTACTATCGATAGCTTACGGTATATATGGTATAAGTTTGGCAGCCTTCTATTAATATACGTATTTTTATATGTTTTATATATTTGGTTATAACAGTTTCAACTATAATAAAATTATTTTATTAGCTTTCATATGTTAGATATATAAAATATAGTATTTCAATTTTCATTACTGTTTTGGTATATATATTATATAAAATTGGTGGGTACAAGTTTGATAGGTCAATTTATAATATATATGTTTTTATGATTGTTTTAGTATTTTAGAGTCTACCGTACTATATTTTATTTTATTTTCAACAATTTACATAAGTTATATTTAAACGTAGGTATATATATAAATTTTCTATGGTAGTTTTACAGTATAAGTTATATCAATATTTTATAATTTCAACAGTATATGCTTTCAAAAATTTATTTCATGTCAGCCTTAAGGTTGTTTGCACTGACTGATATACGTTGGATTATTTTTTTTAAGGGATGTGTATTTTGATTTCAAGTATAGTCATATGTATAGTCATATACAAATTGGTAGAGGAAATGTTATATAGTATATATATGGTTATATTAATATAGTCGGTCTGCACACCTATGTATATATATTAACCGAGGCATGCATATTTTGTTGCATATTTTATAAACTGTGTCTGCATATGTTGGCTAGTTGTATATAAGCTCACTTATCCTATTTATCTTCCTTGATCCAATTCTGATTTGAATTCGTCTATTCCTATTATCAGCTTTGATCATTGAACCGTGTCCATCTAGCTATGTTTTGGAATTCGGATCTGGATTTCATAACTCACTTCTTTTTCTCTGGCCTCGAAAGGTGAGAAATCACTCACGATTAACATTCTTTTATTTACTAAATTTGATTTCAATTGAGACGACAATTGAAATATGAGGCTGTAGTTATTTAAATTGTTATATATGCTATTATCTGTAACTATTCACTTATGGGATATGACACCATATCCTATTGTTTATATATTTATTTTGATGATATATGCCTGTTGTTATTATTATTTACATATCTGTTATCACTCTGCAAGTTCCCTGTTAGTATAGAAATCACTATGGGTTGAAATGATACATACCCGAACAGACTTTAGAATAGGAGAGAATCGTTATGGGTTGAAATGATAAACCCAAGCGATTTTCATTTAATTAAATTGGGATTACGGGTGGAAATGCTATCCACCCGTATACGTTTAGTGTACGGATTGAAATAATAAATATCCGTAACACTTGACCATATGATAAGAAATATATACAGACATCGTTGGTCTATGTATATATAAATATTTTGAAATTTAATCCATTGTTTTGGAAAGAAATATATGGTCTTATTAAATGTTAATCCTTAAATTTTTTTTATATATAAAGGGTAATGATATATAGATTTAATAATATTTAATTTAGTCAAAATTTGATTTAATACATAAATTATGCTAAATATTTATGTAAATTTTATTCCAAAAGTATTCTGCAATTTACTAAGATTGGGAGATAAATGTGGGTTTATCTAACAGGAAATTATTGTCAAGGACAAAATTTCACAGCTTTTTAGCCTCAAGGACAGACCTTCGATATTTTATCCTGAAGGACAACTTTCTGTAGGTATCAGTTTTTACTTTTTAGGTATCAGTTTGTAGTTATCGGTAGCAGTTTTTAGGTATCAGTTTTTACCTCGGTATCAGTTTTGTTGTCCTTATGAATAATTTTAGAAAATGTTTGTCCTTCTGAATAATTTTTAGAAGAATATTTGTCCTTGTGGTAAAAATGTTGAGGTCGTGTCCTTGGGGCAAAAAATATAGAAATTTTTGTCCTTTAAATTAATTACCCCTTTATCTAAATGGTATTTAGATAAGGATTTATTCAATTAAATCAATTTGAAATTTTTGAATGGGAAATTTAAGGGTATGATTTTGTAACTGGATTTTTATTTAAGTGATTTAATGAATATTTCACGTTTAAATAAATTAAAGAAAATATTGAGTAAAATGTAATTTAAGGTTACTTAAATGAGATTGTATCTAATGAGGGATTATTTTAAGACTAGATAATAATGAGGTTAAATCGAGATCTATATGGAACTATTAAATTGAACATTTAATTAAATATTAAAGCTTTGAACTATATTGAAATTTAAATGGTTTATTTTGAGATTCGGATATGTATTTGAAATCAGTATAGTTGAATTTATTATTTAGAAACTAAATTGATTAAAAAGTTAGTTTGAAACGTTGAATACTTAAAGTTTTGAAATATATTGAACATAAAGGGTATTTTGTGATTTCAAATCCGAATTTGAGATCGATAAAATTGAAGTGGTTATTTTAGAAATTGAGTTGAATTTAAATTAACAAAATTGAGATTGAAATAGATTTAAATGGGGTGGTCGGGTTGATGTTAAACGATTTGTTACGTTGAGGGAATTGAAATTTCTTTACTGTACAAATTATTTAATATATAAAAATACTATTTGGGAAGTATAGAGATATTTGAAGTGAAAATGATATTTGGTTTTGAAGTATAAATTAAGTTGAAAAGACTACGGTGTTATAGTGTATATTTCTATCTTTTAGATAGTTCCATGGACCCTTAGAGGATGGTTATCCCAAACATCCTCTAAGTTAATTATATTTCAGTTGATATTTCACTTGAGTTAGATTTATAGATATAAGAATGTTAATCCTGACTCGAGTGTTTTGTGTTTTGCTTTACGCTCGGGTCAGACTGAGAGATACAGCATTTGAGACTCATCTTCGAAGTTGGAGCTTTGCTTGAAGATCCAGCTATCTATCCCTTCAGTCATCCAGTTGATTGGTTCAGAGAAGCCATCTGTTGCATTAGAGACTTCATGGCATTTGAACTATTCGGTTGTATTTTATTTCTAACTCTGAGGTATATAGTAGCTTCATGAACTACTGTTCTTTATCTATTCCGTTGCATTGTATTACTCAGTGTAAGTGATCTATGATTGATTTATTTACTGTATATTTTAAGTTTTGCCAAATTTTATTAACAATTCGGTATTTTGAATTATTCAAGTCGGACATGTACGGTTTTATTGTCGATTTGAATGGTCCAAAATAGCGGGTCGTTACAGTTGGTATCAGAGCTTTGGCTCTAGGCAAAACTTAGCATATATGGTAAATTTATTTACAGAATCACTTTCGCTCGAGTTGAATATCTTCCTTTTGACTAGATTTCCTTTGAATTTTGGAATGTCCCTCGGTTCCGAAATTCATTCTTGTCTCTCCCTATTTATATTCGTTTGATTCTGGAGTATCCCATAACTCCACGGAATGAATTGAAAAGGGGGTGAAAACTCCTTTACAATTGGCATTGATTCACCGGAGATTTCTGTATCCTCGGTTTATGATGCTGCTATATCTTGGTATGCCGAATTCTATCTCTGGCAATCGAATGTCGATTTGCTTTAGAATTCCGCATCAATTATTCCTGAAGTCACGGTTGACCCGGTTAAGGTCGCCCGAGATTTATTGAAGTATATCCATCTTCTATTTTGTAATTTGATTTTCTCAACCTTGTTTGAGCCTATCTTTGAATCAGGATTCTATTGATTAGAATTCCTCTAAATTAAATCTCTATCTTTGTTTTGAAATCCATTCTTGAATCATCCTTTGAAAATCGGGTTTGTTGTATTTTAAAATTGTTTTATACAAAATTATTATTTTGATAACTATGATTTTATTCTATATATAAAAGTGAAAATGTTTTCGATAAGGATTATATACCTATATATAAAATGAATAAGAAATGTTATTCTATATATAAATTTTTTGAAAGGATTGGAAATTTTGAAAATTTGTAAGAAAGTGATTTATATAAAAAGGATTTATAACTGAAGGGTTAAATTTGAAATTCGAGAATTGAATTCCGATATTTTGAAATTGGTTTTAAGATTTTGGAAAAATATATAAAAATAATACGATTTAAAAGTATTTTTCCGAATAAGAAATGTTTCAAATGGGTTCAAATGAATTCCAATAATTTTGAAGAAATTTCAAAGAAGTTTTCAAGAAAATAGAAGTCCAGAACTCACTTATGTCGCTGGAGGATAATTTCGGTGATGAGTGCACGCATCATCGACATTGATTTTCGAGTTTTAGAGTGGGGGAGAGGCCACTTTAATAGCTTCGCTATGCGAGTGATTTTGTAAAACCGTTTTTTATTTCAAATTCCAAAGTATAATTTGATATTTTCGAAAGATATATGCATATATTTGAAACAATTTAAAGTGAGACCGGTGTTCAGTCCTCGAGTTTTCAATTTGACTAGTAATAACTCAATATGAAAAAAATAAATTGATTTCCAACTCTTAGATTTGAAATTTGATTTCATCGACTATTTTGAAGGTTCGAGCACTTCCAAATCATGGTTTAAAAGTTTTAAACTAAGAAATTTCGAAAAGTATAATTTTTTTGATAAAGCATATAAGTTTAGTTTTGAAGAGTATGACTTAAGTAAGTTTGAAACCTTTTGTTAAGTAAGTGAATATGACTATTTTTAATTATACTAATATGGAATTTAGTTTTGAAATGTTTTGGAAAAAAAAATTAATTTCAAATAATGGTTTTCAGAAAGGAAATTGGATATTTCTAATAGAAATAGATAGTTTAAAAGTTTTAAAGTGATGATTATAAATTTGGAAATCATTTTGAGTATAATTGATTTTGAGAAAATATTTGGTTTTGAAATTAAATTGAAATTAAAAACCAGTACTTATATGGTGATTTTGGAAATGAATTTGTTTGACTTGAATTATTTTAATTTGGAAACTGGGATAATTTTCTAAACCTATTATTTTGGGAACTTTGAAATTTAGATACTTAATTTGGAAGAAAATTTGGTGAAATCCTATATGATTTTGAAACTGAATTGATATTGAAATGATTTGAAATTGAGAACCTTATATTGTTAAGCACTTGATTTGGGAGTGGTCGAACTTATATAAAATGGATTTGTATAAGTATGAAGTGATTTGAAATCTATTGATTTGAAAGGTACTCAATTTGGAAAGAGAATTTTTTTATAAATCGAAGTCTATATAAGTATGATTTGATATACTATTGATTTGGAAAGTATTCGATTTGAAAATGGAATCTTATATATATATATGGATTTTATATAAGTATGATATTTGAAAGTATTTGAAAAGGTACTATATGATATATATTTTCGAAGTAAAGATATGGAAAGTGCCTTCTGCTTGATATCCGCTTTGTGGCCACATCGTGGATTCATTCTATCGATATTATTCTCTCTGATTTTTGGTTTTCCGGATGAAATACTCGAGTGTTTCCCACCGTGGCGTAACCCATGGTTTTTTTTCTCTCGTGACTGCATAGCGCAACTGCCTGGCTGAGTCTTGCCTAGGGGTACGGATTGTTTCCTGGGGGATCCAGGAGTAACCATTGTGTATCCTGCAATCTGTGTAGGTCGCGAATAGTAGCGCAAGTGCCTGGCTGAGTCTTGCCTAGGGGTACGGATTGTTTCCTGGGGGATCCAGGCGTAACCATTGTGTATCCTGCACTCTACTAGTCATCATGGCGTAACTCGCAGGGATGAGAAAGCTTACGGATATGGATTTTTTCCTGGGAGACCCAGGCGTAACCATTGTGTATCTGCGAACCATGGTCGGACAAAGGTTTTGGTTTGGTTGTTTGTTTGGATTGTACTTTCCATATCTATTTTTAAAAACGTTTTTCAAGTATTTTCACTGGGTGTTGAAACAGGTCTACTAAGTACTTGAAGAATTCTAGCTTTGCGCCTGATCAACACATGGCCAGAGTCTGCAAGAACGAGGATAAACTTGTTAAAACATTGAGTTATAAAAATATTTTCGAAAGAAAGATTTATTTCGATATAAACGTATTATTATAAAGGTATTTATTATAAAAGTATTTTTCCCAACAAAGAAATTTTGTATTAATATTTGAAATTAAAATTCTTATGGTTTGAAATAAATTATTCGTGCCCGATTCTATTCTTTTGAATCTACCTCATCTGTTCGGCTTCATTTTTCACCTATATTCCGTTTTCGGAATCTACCTTCCTTTCCTTTATGAATAAATCTTTTAAATATTGCTTATTTGTATACTACATTGTTTTATATAAAATTTTAGTGTTATAAATATTTTTGAAGTTATAAATTAAATAAAACATCTTTAAAGAAAATGATTATTAATTTATTGATAATATTTGAAAGGTATCTTGAGATAAAATAAAAATTTCATAAATTTTGGATTTAATATTTTCAATAGTCTTTGTAAATAGAAGTAATAATGTAAATAATTGTTTGCAAAGGAGTTTAAGAAGTATTAAATATTAAAGAAAAATTAATTTCAAATGAAATTTTCAAATAAATATTTTAAATAAAATTTATATAGTTTTAAAATTTATTGTTTATCTTGGCTTTCAATCTATTTTTTTTCTGGTTGTTTTATTCTCCTACCTCCTTCCTTTTCGGGGACGAAATGTTTTGAGTGGGGGAGAGTGTAACGACCCGGAAAATTTTAACAATTTTAATTGATTCTATAACGTATTTAATTGAATATTTGTGAAATCTTGTAATAATTGAATTTTTAAATAAAATGTTTATATATTTAGAATACGTATATTTAAATATAGCAGATTGTAAATTTTCAAATAATTTTATGGAAGTTTATTTAATTGAGAAAACGTGCTGTCCAATTCAAGCTATTAATTGCTTTAATTGATTTCTGAATCAGTGCGTAACGGTTTCTTTTTACTACCGTTAAAGATTTCTATTGCTTAATACTTTTCCAATCCAGGTAGACTTTTCCATTCGTAACCATTAATAAATTTGAGATCATCGACCTTGCTTTTATTATTCCTTGTAGTTTTGTGCACTAACTTTACCTTTCCCACTACCCATAATTTTCTCTATACGTTTCTTTTGCAATTGAAGCGTATATTTATATTTATGGTGGTGCGTTTATTCTGGTCTCTCTTTATTTTTGTTTTTAACGCTTGAAAGAATCTCAAATCATCAAGCTAGTAGCATCCGTTCCTTCCCTCGCTTTCATAAGGCCTATAATATATAAACCACTTGTTTATAGATCCAAACACAACTTTGTCATCAAAATTTAATGTGCCTTCCTCTCCCTATTATTTCGGTTCCAACCTTCCTAGTAAATGGCTTTAATAAATTTTGGCTAAATTATAGCTACGGACTTTTCAAATTTCTTTCATTTTATATTTATTTCCAATTCCTTCATTGCTTCAAAAAATTTGAACGTGCCTAATCATCTCAGCATGTATATATAATGTAAGCCTACCTTTCCTTGGAAAGCTATTGCTCACAAAAATTTCCTGATTTCTTTCCTTTTATCCATTTTTATATCCTTGACTTTCAAAACTCATTATGTGTTGTACAAACAAACAAAAATTTATTGCCTTAAGTGTATAGCTAAATCAACTATTGACCGTTACAATTACTTTTATTTTTATATTCATTTCAATTTATTACTTAAATAACGTTTTGATGAATTAATGGACAACTTTATGTTTCTTTTGCTTTTGAAAACTTTATATTTATAGTGTACGTTTCTTTTGCATTTCAAAAATTTGAAACATGCTGCCCCATTTAAGCCATTAATTGTTTTAATTATTTTTCTTAATCAACATATAAACGTTTCTTTTTATTATTCCAGGATTTACATCCATACTTTAATCTCTGCTGTTCCATTTATTTCATTTGAAATCTAAATTTATTTACCATTCATTTATACGCCTCTTTCTCTTCCCTCTTTTACCTCTTCGTTTCCGTGTTTCTAGGAATATATATATATATAGTATAGCATAGATTGCATCTTCTTTTCCCTCTGTAGGCTATTCGTTGCCCTCAAATTAATATTAAAAGAGGAGAGAGCTTTGTAAATATTATATAAAGTCATATAGCACGTTCACAGATCAGATGCAGACCTACCTTTATATTTAAGAAACTAGCATTTTCTCTGTTGCCTGAAGAATTCCCTTCGCCATGTCATGTTGCTTGAATCACGCATGCATTCTTCCTTTAAAAATCGCCTGTTCTCATCTCTCCTCCATCTTTTCTTATTTCTTCCAAACCTGAGCATGAGCTCTCTCTTTTCCTTGGCCTGCCTCCTCCCCATGGCTGCATGCATTAGCTGGCAAAATATTTCCTCTCTGGTTTTTAAAGTAAGTACGCATTTTATTTGATATAAGTCTATTTTATATATTAAGAACAGTATAGATTGTGCATAAGTTTTGTTTTATATGTTTACTGCAACTATGTGGATTTTGAATTCCCTAACAGTTGAACTTTAAAAATAATAATATATTTCATAATAGTATATATATGATAATTGTTATATTTATAAACGTGTATATAAATATTTATTTATACTGTATTATGTATATTATTTTAAGATTTTACGGTATATAGTTTTTTACTTTTGTTAGCATATAGTTATCGTACGACTTTTAGATACGTATGTTTTACTAACTAGTTGATAAGTTAAATATATATATATATATATATATATATATATATATATACGCATTTTATTTTACTATCGATAGCTTACGGTATATATGGTATAAGTTTGGCAGCCTTCTATTAATATACGTATTTTTATATGTTTTATATATTTGGTTATAACAGTTTCAACTATAATAAAATTATTTTATTAGCTTTCATATGTTAGATATATAAAATATAGTATTTCAATTTTCATTACTGTTTTGGTATATATATTATATAAAATTGGTAGGTACAAGTTTGATAGGTCAATTTATAATATATATGTTTTTATGATTGTTTTAGTATTTTAGAGTCTACCGTACTATATTTTATTTTATTTTCAACAATTTACATAAGTTATATTTAAACGTAGGTATATATATAAATTTTCTATGGTAGTTTTACAGTATAATTTATATCAATATTTTATAATTTCAACAGTATATGCTTTCAAAAGTTTATTTCATGTCAGCCTTAAGGTTGTTTGCACTGACTGATATACGTTGGATTTTTTTTTTAAGGGATGTGTATTTTGATTTCAAGTATAGTCATATGTATAGTCATATACAAATTGGTAGAGGAAATGTTATATAGTATATATATGGTTATATTAATATAGTCGGTCTGCACACCTATGTATATATATTAACCGAGGCATGCATATTTTGTTGCATATTTTATAAACTGTGTCTGCATATGTTGGCTAGTTGTATATAAGCTCACTTATCCTATTTATCTTCCTTGATCCAATTCTGATTTGAATTCGTCTATTCCTATTATCAGCTTTGATCATTGAACCGTGTCCATCTAGCTATGTTTTGGAATTCGGATCTGGATTTCATAACTCACTTCTTTTTCTCTGGCCTCGAAAGGTGAGAAATCACTCACGATTAACATTCTTTTATTTACTAAATTTGATTTCAATTGAGACGACAATTGAAATATGAGGCTGTAGTTATTTAAATTGTTATATATGCTATTATCTGTAACTATTCACTTATGGGATATGACACTATATCCTATTGTTTATATATTTATTTTGATGATATATGCCTGTTGTTATTATTATTTACATATCTGTTATCACTCTGCAAGTTCCCTGTTAGTATAGAAATCACTATGGGTTGAAATGATACATACCCGAACAGACTTTAGAATAGGAGAAAATCGTTATGGGTTGAAATGATAAACCCAAGCGATTTTCATTTAATTGAATTGGGATTACGGGTTGAAATGCTATCCACCCGTATACATTTAGTGTACGGATTGAAATGATAAATATCCGTAACACTTGACCATATGATAAGACATATATACAGACATCGTTGGTCCATATATATATAAATATTTTGAAATTTAATCCATTGTTTTGGAAAGAAATATATGGTCTTATTAAATGTTAATCCTTAAATTTTTTTTATATATAAAGGGTAATGATATATAGATTTAATAATATTTAATTTAGTCAAAATTTGATTTAATACATAAATTATGCTAAATATTTATGTAAATTTTATTCCAAAAGTATTCTGCAATTTACTAAGATTGGGAGATAAATGTGGGTTTATCTAAATGGTATTTAAATAAGAATTTATTCAATTAAATTAATTTGAAATTTTTGAATGGGAAATTTAAGGGTATGATTTTGTAACTGGATTTTTATTTAAGTGATTTAATGAATATTTCACGTTTAAATAAATTAAAGAAAATATTGAGCAAAATGTAATTTAAGGTTACTTAAATGATATTGTATCTAATGAGGGATTATTTTAAGTCTAGATAATAATAAGGTTAAATCGAGATCTATATGGAACTATTAAATTGAACATTTAATTAAATATTAAAGCTTTGAACTATATTGGGATTTAAATGGTTTATTTTGAGATTCGGATATGTATTTGAAATCAGTATAGTTGAATTTATTATTTAGAAACTAAATTGATTAAAAAGTTAGTTTGAAACGTTGAATACTTAAAGTTTTGAAATATATTGAACATAAAGGGTATTTTGTGATTTCAAATCCGAATTTGAGATCGATAAAATTGAAGTGGTTATTTTAGAAATTGAGTTGAATTTAAATTAATAAATTGAGATTGAAATAGATTTAAATGGGGTGGTCGGGTTGATGTTAAACGATTTGTTAAGTTGAGAGAATTGAAATTTCTTTACTGTACAAATTATTTAATATATAAAAATACTATTTAGGAAGTATAGAGATATTTGAAGTGAAAATGATATTTGGTTTTGAAGTATAAATTAAGTTGAAAAGACTACGGTGTTATAGTGTATATTTCTATCTTTTAGATAGTTCCATGGACCCTTAGAGGATGGTTATCCCAAACATCCTCTAAGTTAATTATATTTCAGTTGATATTTCACTTGAGTTAGATTTATAGATATAAGAATGTTAATCCTGACTCGAGTGTTTTGTGTTTTGCTTTATGCTCGGGTCAGACTGAGAGATACAGCATTCGAGACTCATCTTCGAAGTTGGAGCTTTGCTTGAAGATCCAGCTATCTATCCCTTCAGTCATCCAGTTGATTGGTTCAGAGAAGCCATCTGTTGCATTGGAGACTTCATGGCATTTGAACTATTCGTTTGTATTTTATTTCTAACTCTGAGGTATATAGTAGCTTCATGAACTACTATTCTTTATCTATTCCGCTGCATTTTATTACTCTGTGTAAGTGATCTATGATTGATTTATTTACTGTATATTTTAAGTTTTGCCAAATTTTATTAACAATTCGGTATTTTGAATTATTCAAGTCGGACATGTACGGTTTTATTGTCGATTTGAATGGTCCAAAATAGCGGGTCGTTACAGAAATGGTGTGGGTGGAAGGTAAATAGGCTTGCTGTTTTACAGCAAAATAAACCCAGTATTTCCAACGGCTTCCAACGGCTTATTGGCCATTTTATTGTAACGGCGTCTAACGAATTCTAACGGCTCGTAGCCGTTAGCGGCCGTTGGAAATGGTCCGTTGGATCCGTTGGAAAGCATTGGAAGGCGTGGGATTTATTCCAACGGCTATTCCAACGGCTTCCAACGGCCGCCAACGGCTAGGAGCCATTGGAATAGCCGTATTATCTTGTAGTGATAGTACGGTCGCGACCCACATGTCCTTCCTCATGCAATTCTTTGGTAATCTTCATTCGAAGACTGCAATCTAGAATGCATAACTGATTTCCTCTGAACAGAAAACCATCAACCAGCATATATCCATCCATGCTTCCCTGTTTGACTTTGTCTAGGATCTTGGAGAAATAAGAATCTGATGTAAGCAAATCTAGAAGTAAATCAAAACCCATCACCTCTACTCGCATGGTTGTCGGTAAAGTATTTCTCCGACTCAATGCATATGCGACGCGATTAGTTACTCCAGACTTATGCTTCACAACGAATGTAAATTGCTGCAAATAAGCTATCCACGATGCATGCCTAGCTGCAATTTTATCCTGCCCTTGTAAATGCTTCAATGCTTCATGGTCCGTATACAAAACAAATTCTTTATGGAACAAGTAGTGTCTCCAATGCTTCACAGATTGCGCAATAGCATAAAACTCCACATCATAAGTATTGTATCTCATCTTTGCTCCAGAAAGTTTTTCACTGAAATATGCAATTGGACGACCCTTCTGACTCAACACTCCTCCTATTCCAACTTTCGATGCATCCGTGTGTAATTCAAATAGTAATTGAAAATCCGGCAACACTAGAATTGGTGCTGAGGTTAAAAGTTCTTTGATTCCTCAAAAGCAAATCCTGCCTCTTTCGTCCATGAGAACTTCTTTCCCTTCATACAATCAGTAACATGAGCCATCACACTGCTAAAGTGTGGGATAAATCTTCGATAAAATGAAGCTAACCCATGGAAACTTCTGACTTTTGTTATAGTCTTGGGCTGTGGCCAATCTCTGATCGCTGCAACTTTACTTCGGTCCACTTGAATCCCCTTCTTGGACACGACATAACCTAGAAATAAAACACTTGGCATCATGAACACGCATTTCTTCGTCGCTGCATAGAACTTTTCCTGACGAAGAATAATTAACACCTTCCGCAAGTGTTGAATATGCTCCTCTGTGCTCGCACTATAGATCAAGATATCATCAAAATAAACAACAACAAACTTTCCAATGTAAGGTCTGAAAATTTGATTCATCACCCTCATAAATGTACTCGGTGCATTCGATAGACCAAACGGCATGACCAGCCATTCATACAATCCTTCTCGAGTCTTGAATGCTGTCTTCCATTCATCACCTGGTCTAATACGAATCTGATGATAACCACTCTTAAGATCAATCTTTGAAAAGATTACAGATCCACTAAGTTGATCTAATAGATCATCAAGTCTTGGCATAGGAAATCTGTATCTGACAGTTATTTTGTTGAGCGTCCTGCATCTGTACACATCTTCCATGAACCATCTTTCTTCGGCACTAACAAAGTTGGTACAGCACAAGGACTGAGACTTTCTCGAACACGCCCTTGTTCAAGCAACTCTTCAACCTGTCTTCTCAATTCTTCATGCTCCTTTGGACTCATCCGATAATGTGGCCTATGCGGTAGAACAACACCTGGCACTAAATCAATCTGATGTTGTATATCTCTCAGCGGCGGTAATTCCTTGGGCAATTCTGTAGGAAAGACATCTTCAAATTCATTCAACACTGGTCTAACCTTCTCAGGAATTTCAACATCTTCACTTGCTTCATACCCAATCAACATAAACATTTCAGGACTATCCTTCACTTCTTCAACAAATTCTTTCGAAGATAATAGACTAGTTGATTCCACCTTCTTCTCTGTTTTGCTTTCACTTTGCTCGCGCTTCTTAGGAACCAAAGTAATTTGAGCACCTTCGAACATGAAACTATAGCTTTTGGTGCGACCATTATGTTGTACAGCTCTATCATATTGCCGTGGTCTTCCCAATAGTAAGTGACAAACATCCATGTCAACAACATCACACCATATATCATCTTTATACTTCTTCCCAATAGAAAATGTAACAAAAGCTCATCTTCCCACTTTCACTTCTCCACCTTTCTTCAACCATGCCAGTTTGTAAGGTCTAGGATGTTT
The DNA here is from genome assembly GCA_030765085.1 of Allium cepa. Classification (NCBI taxonomy): domain Eukaryota; kingdom Viridiplantae; phylum Streptophyta; class Magnoliopsida; order Asparagales; family Amaryllidaceae; genus Allium; species Allium cepa. The sequence goes on along the minus strand of CM060941.1, from coordinate 1,041,612,339 downwards.
TTCAGTCTTCAAGCTTAACTTCGTAACGGCTTCTTCAGAAATAATGTTATCACAACTTCCCGCATCAATAACAAACCGACAAACATTTCCCAAAATAGTACATGTAGACTGAAAAATATTGCTCCTCAGCCAACTAGAATCATTCTCTTGCTTTGGCGTTAAACAAGACCTCTTCATCATCAAATTACATCCTTCATCTCCTGACACAACTTCTTCATCATCATCAAACTTCGATGGTTGAGAATGGTCAACTTCAGCTTCCTCATTCTCATACTCACATTCGTCTGCAACCATTGCTCTCTTCTTTGGCTTCATACATTCATTACTTTTATGGCCAAACTCTTGACAATTGTAGCACTTGATACTGTCATTGACCTTTGCTTTAGCGGCTTCTTTGACCAGTGGTTTACTGACTGCCTTGGAAACGTTAGCGCTGCTACTAGCACCCTTATTCTGATTGTTAGAACTTGTAAACACACCACCTCCTCGTCTCCCTTGTTTCTCCCAAGCTAAGGCTTTCTGATGTGCTTCAGCAACAGACATTGGACTAAACATATTCACCATGTCTTGAATTTGCATTCGTAACCCACCAATATATCTAGCCGTTAGCTGTTCCTCTGTCTCCATAATATCATTTCTGGCAATCAATTGATAGAATTCATCTGCATAATCATTCACCGTCCTCGTCCCTTGTCTCAAGTTCTGCAAAAGTTGATACATAAGAGATTGATAATTGTACGGCAAGAAAGTTGCTTTCATCATCTTCTCATCTTCTCCCAAGTAACAACTTTAGATTTTCCCATTCTCTCCCGTGTTAGTTTAGTTTGCTGCCACCATGTCATAGCTCTTCCCCTCAGCCTTGTAGCAACTAACTGAACTCTGCGATTCTCTGGCACTTCTTTGAATTCCAAAATTTATTCAACATTAGACAACCAATCAAGAAATTCGTCTGCTTGCATACCACCCTTGAATTCGGGAATTTCCATCCTCATACCTGATTCCCATTTACGATCATTTTCTGAATCAAGATATCGATTCCGCACTTGGTCTCGATCTCGATAATGAATACTTCCACTATCACCATATTCCTCAAAATCATATGTATGTCGATATCGATCTCGACCGTCTACATCTCGACGACTATGCATGTCCCTTCTATCATGTCTTTCAGCATCACGATATGGATCATCTTCAAATCCACGATGAGTTCTTCTCTCTTCACCTTGATACTCCCGGTGTTCTCTTCTCATAGAAACTGATGATTCTCTTCTATCTCGATAAGATTGGGGTGATATTCTCCTTTCTCCGGAAACTGATGGTGAAACTCTGTTTCCACTATGGTTCGAAACTGGTGAAGTTCTCCTTTGATTGTGAGTCACATCTTTCATCAACTTCTCTAACTTTCCAATACCTTCATCAAACTTTTCATTGATACGCTGCTCCATCTGTTCAGCTTCTTATCTTCTATACACATCTTCAACATTTTGAAATCGATTAGCACGTCTCGGAGGCATGATCTTCAAACAATCTCTTTTCCCTGACTTAGCTCAAACTTGCTTTAACTCGGCTCTAACTTGGTTCGGCTTCGACCAAACTGAACGAACTGATATGAATGCACAGGTTTGAACTGAATTGATTCGGCCTTGGATCTGATATGGCTTCGACTTAGCTCTGCAAGCTCTTCAAGCTCCGATACCAATCTTGACGTGCTAATAATGTTTCGATAACAATTGACGCAAACTTTCTTCCTCACGAAATGAATTCGTGTCAAGTAAACCGGGTAAAACGATAAATGCCCAAATCCGTTGATCTCTCGAGATACCGGATTCTAGCTATCTTCAACACGTTGATTGCGCACGATTCCGCGTTAGAAGATCTACGATTCTTCGACGTTGATCTCGTGCACAAGGTTCCATGAATCGACTTCAAATTCGTTGATTCAAGCGCACTCGAATATCCGAAGATGGAAGAAGAAGGAGATCACACTCAACTTCAACAAAAGTGGAAAAAAGCACACAAACAAATTTTGATCAAAAATCAACTCCTTTTACAACTGGCAACACACCCCTATTTATAGGAATTTACAACACAACCCAGCCGACCTAACACACGACGACCTAGCATCAGCGACTCACGACCTAACATCAGCGTCACAAGGAAATTACAACATAACAACATACACGACTTAACAACAAACAACATCACGCGACTTAACATAATACATATCACGCGACTTAACAAAATACAACATTACGCGACTTAACACCATGCGGCCTTGGATGCATGAGTGACTTAAGGAAGCGGCATCAGTGAGAACGCGACATAACTGAAGCGACCTAAAGACATAAACTTCACGCGACCTAAAGTAAATGAGCGACCTAAGGAATCAACGCTGCATAGGTTGAATGGTTAACTCGTTAGGTCGCGGCTCAGATTGATTGGTTAACTCGTTAGATCGCTCGGACGACTTATCATAGGTCGCTGGATCATCTTCCACTGCGTAAATCGCATACCTCGATAGGTTGTTGGTTGGCATACGATTGAAGGTAGGTCGCTGATAGCATGAGCGACTTAAGGTGGTCGACTTAAGGAATGAACGACCTAACGCATAACTTGCTATGTCGTTCAAGGTTATTTCCGTTGCGTCAATACGGTTTTAGTCTGACCATATAGTAAGTTCCTTAGTCTAACCATTTATTGGAAATCCAATCACCAATACGCGTCCTGTACGGTTTTAGTTGTAGAACCTGCCATCTAATATGGTAGCTATAGTATGCATACTATAATGGTATGTATGCAGGCTGTGATTAATATCATACTTGCAAATGTTTTCCACTATGCACCAATAATAATATCAAAATGGTTTTCGCATGTCAAGCATGTTTGACTATCATAAGGAGAAATCTCCTTCAATTCTACGTTTGCATGGTGTGTGCGGCAGAAGGCCTTATGGTAGCTTCATTTTCAAAAAAAAGCATTACGGATTTCAATTTCAATTTCTTTTGTTTTACTTTTGTTAAAGATAAACTGTTTTTGTTTTGCTCATGCCAGTCCCATGACTGACCTGGGGTTTATTGTTCCCTTTCTAAACTCTGGGTGCCCATAATTTTCCACACGGGCAGTCTGGAGTTGGGTTTTTCAGATAATCAAATAGTAGGTGTAGATTTGATAGCCTTCGAAGTCTTTGGTTTGGTACCATTTGGAAATCTTCTTCAGTCTTTGGTCTTTGAAGTTTTTGGTTTGGCAATCGCATTGGGATGGTGTTTGTTTCACTTCATTATTGATGATGGTTCGAGCTTTCGATTTGGAGCTTGGAGTCTTTGGAGCTTTGGCTTTAGTGATGGAGTTGTTGGGATTTCTATCCTTCTTCCTTTTGAAAATAATATTGGCGTTCCTCTATCGAAGATTATCTTTCGCTGTTATATTTTAGCTCTGATTTGTATTGATATTCAGCTGTAATCAAAAATTGTATATCAATAATATTATTCATTTCTTCCGCTTTGTTGTTGTACTTAATGTGTTATAAGCTCTGGCGAACTAGATTTGGCATTTGAATATGCAGTATTTGAGTACAAGTGAAGTACGGGTGCCGATTTTCAAAGGTCAAGTCAGGGTCGTTACGCATAGTGTCAATTATAATTCATTTATACTTTTATTGTTCATCGTATTTTTAATAGATTCATTTGACATGTTACATTTCATTTAAAGCAAGATATGTTTGTTTAATAGCATTTGTTTATCACATTTAATGAAAAGATTGTGTTATTATTAAAATTACAAAAAAAATTGTCTTTTGTTTTTTCATCAATGGTCTTCAAAACATAAGTCTGAATGTGTTGGAGTCTTATTTCGTTCATGCATTCAGGCATTTAATCTTAGTTTCCCTTAGTTTTCATGCAGTTTTGTTATACATAAGTCCTCAATTTTATTCAGTTTGATGGTTTTTAGGCATAAAGTTTGACGTAATCGGTTGCTTTTTTCATATGATTACTTCATTTTCCATGCAGATTTCAATGTTACTTAGGACTCTATTTGCAAATACATGTTTTATGATACATCTTACAGTGGCCATAATTTTCTTAGGGCATTGGATCACTTATAAATGTTTTGGTTATTTTTTTAAATCATTTAGGTTTATGTTAAATTTAATTACATAAGATTTCAAGTACACATTCATGTTTCGGAAGGATTTAAAAATGTGAATGAATATATAGTATTTCTTATTGTACGTATGTGTGATTCATGTTCACTATTCCAGTTTGTTTGTTCCATCAGTAACAATGCTTCCGTATTCATGTTCCATCAGTAACAACATTGTAAAGTACCTTCTTTATTTGAATCTTCTGTTCACACAATATCTTGCTGGCAGTATATGTGTTTAGTTGTTTAATTCTTAATTGAAAGTTCAATTTTTAAGTCCATGACTCTATATGACTAGCAAAATTAAGAATTAAATATGTGACGGCCCGCACTCGGCACCCTCTGAGTCCAATAATAAACCACACATGTCCGACCCAAAACGCAACAATTACAGATGATCATGAGAAAGAAAAGAGAGGATGAGAAGAAAGAGAGAAGAAAGAAGAAGAAAAGAGAAGAAGAAGCGAGAAGTAGAACCAACACAATACAGAATCTCACATCGCAACGGAATAACATATAATCTAGATCAACAATATTTACAAAGAGAAACTGTAATATACATAAATCAATATCAAAGTACACGATGAATAATCATTAGCTTGGACAGTTATAATAACTAGTCCTCACAAATGCTAATAATTTAAAATAACAACAATCAATAGTAGCGGAAAAATAAACTGATACATGTATACGACATGAAGATCTCCAACTCGCTTGTTAAAGCTCCAAAAGCACCAAATCTAAACCTGTAAATATACTCGGTCTGACCTAAGCATTGAAAGGAAAGAATGCCCGGATCAGTTTGGTAAACCAGCGTGAGAAAACACACTCAATTAAATTTATAAAGCTATCAAAACTTTTCCTTTATCAAAACAAATGGTATCTCGTAAGACCACATCTACACATAAATATAGACAGGTTTTCCCTTACGATAACCAAAACCTTTTCATATTAAATCACGTTATATTATAATAGTGTCTATTAGACAAAAAATAATCAACATAGCTGAAATTGGTACCATTATTAAATTCCAGAAATACTAGGCTCTACAAAACAAATGGCAGGCATGTAGTGGATTTTGGATTCCATACAAATGACTAGGCAAATGGACTACCTTTTCGAGACAACACAGTACACCTCTAGAGGGATGTACCTAGGGAGCAGATGCTGCCCGCCTAAACAACCACAAGACCAGCCTAACCATACCTGTATGGTATCGAATATGTCATCACTCCGGTCGTTACCGACCTTTATCCGTGGCCATAAGCATACATCAACAATAATCAAATACATGACATCATAGCGTGTAAAGATATATCTAGAAGAGTGATGACATCTCCTAATTGAGAGTGACCCACTTAGCATTGTTATTTCTATCCCTGTTTCAGTCATTTTTCGGGGAGTGAGGACAAAAGAGGTATCGATTTTTTTTAACATATCACGTATCACAACATCTTTGAATATCACATTGCCATTTCCGTTGACTACTAATTGTCTTCCACAAAAATACAACCCTTGAGCTCGTACATTTCAAGGAAGGTGTTAAGCTAAGAGAAGTTGCATTCTCCGCCACCACATGATGTAGGTTTGTAAAAATCAATGTACGTAATCTTAGGAATGCAATGTCGGACACTCATCCATACAAGTTGTCCAGGAACTGGACAAATCGAATGTACTTTTCTACCACATCCTGTCGAAAAATCCCTAGGATTAGTAGCGAATAGTCATTGCAATGGATATTTCATAACGAAGAGACTACTGCTACTATATGTATATTCGGATTTTAACCCTAAACAATCAATAAGCAGTCTTTCACTATGAAAATCCTAAATATCAATATCATCGACCAACCTGCACAATCGTGGTATAAATATTGGTTCGAAGTGGTTTTCAGATAAATCTGATCCTGCTCTCTTCACACCATCAATGCAAAAGCGTTTCTCAACCTCACATAGAAACTAAGTCTCATAGACTTATCATGTCTCTAACTTCAACTTGCTATCCTTCAGCCAAGAAGGAAGCTCGATTGATTGGAGTAATCACTCTGCACTACATGAATCATCATTCTCAACACAAATGATAATCAATCCTACACAGTCAGTTACATACTAAGTGTACGACTAATTAGTTTCCACATCAGATTGAGGAACTAAAGTGGCCAATTTTATAGTTGGTTATTTAACTATCAAAGCAACAAACCAAAATCTAGCACATAAGTAGTCACTGGGCCTGATTTTTATTAATCGTTTATAAATCAAATCACTTTCCAATTATTCACTTCAAAATATCTTTAAAAAGATAATATTCAAAACCATTTCACTTATTGGATATTTGGAAAACATTTTCATATACTTATTTTAATAATAAGTAAATTTACAAATCATTTTATTTTCAAAACATTTAAATTCACTTTTATAATATCACTTTTCAAAACATTTATTTTATTTAAAGGATTATTCACTATCCAAAGTCGTGAATATAATTCTTTTATCTAATTCATTACTTCTACACGTTTAATTAAAGAGTTATTTACTATCCAAAATTGTGAATATAGTTCCTTTAATAAACTTGCATATTTAACTTATCAAATGAATTTGATTTCAAATTTATAAAATAATGTTTATTAATTCCATTTATATTTTACAAACTTCCATATACAAAATTCCTTTACTAACAAATTCCACTTATATCTCATTTATATGTCAAAATCCAATTATAAGTTAATTTACTTATGAATCTCTTATTTACAATTTCATTCTTTTCAAATCTTATTATTTATAAAATCAATTATAAATTCATTTCTAAATTTTACTGCAAATCCATATACAAATACAATTATAATTCCATTTCTAATATTTATAAAACACTTTTATAATTCGATTACTTTCATTTATAAAATATCAATTTTATAAATCTTATATTTATATATATAAACCATTTGTAATAAATTCAAAAATCTCAATTTAACTTATTTTACAAAATAGTTAACTCCATATTTCAAAATTCATAGTTTGCTTATATTTCACAAAGCCATAATTTTTACAGCTTAAAAGTTATAACTTTTATTTGTTTAAAATAAATCATTTTTTAACAATTCAAAATTTATATATTTTCGAAATCACCATGAAATCCTTTTTTTTAAACTGAAATCATCATTTTTAATATTTTCAATTCCCAAAATATGGCCCAATGCTACAACAGCACTAAACAAGGTCATTCACATCAATTATATCAATCATGGCATTCAAATATCAGATATCGCATGATAACAGCATATAACAATATCTAAAATAAAAATCAACAATGGTGAGGAATCCAGTTGGATTCATCCAACCTGTAACCTACAACAAATATACATATGAGAAAATATGTATAATGTCCACTTTGCGGCAGATGCTCATACAAAGGGTCATCCGCTTGTACATGGGAACGTATAGGGTCTCATCCGCTAAAATATGTGGAAATATATCCAAACCAATTTATATATATATATGATATATCATATCTCATCCAAAAAATCACCAATCATCATAAATAAAATTTATTCTCACTTGTATAAAAATGTAACGAGTCAGAAAGAGTGAGTTGTACTCACTTTGGTTGTAGTCGTCACAATAGTGGTTTATTCCGATTAAAATTAAGCAGTCGTTTAATTTTAACCAAAATTTTTCCTAGCTCAAATAAATCCCAATCCAATTCCACAGTGCTCGTCAATACGAACCCAACGCAATTTGTTTTGTGTGAAACGGACCTCGTAAGAAGAAGTTATGATATTTTAAACATAACGACTTCGTATAAATAATTAATTGCAAAATAAATTTATAATTAACCTAAAGCAAATCATGGACGTCCCTTCCTTTCTTCTCCATTGCGATTTTCTTCTTCACACAACCAAGCTTTCATGGCCGCTACCAAACCCATTTGCACGCGTTCCATTTTTGATTGTCGATCCACCATCTCGCGGCCAGACTTTGCTCAGACACTACTATCGCGTGTGCCAATGTGAGGTCCTCCACTTGCCACCGACCGTTCCCCCAAATCACCACCATCATCACGAAATTCGTGTTTGAAGTCACAATGAGCGTGAGCAAAATTGCACCTCATTTATAGAAAATTTTCGCGCACTATTCATCCGAAAAATTTTCGAACTCCAATCGAAGTGTGCCGCCTAGCGTTTATAATGTTTTACCCCTATTTCGAACACAATGGAATATATATCGGAGGCCAATTTCATTGTATTTGGAAAGTAGGTTTTCAAGTCGAATTATTTTAATTAAAATTACTTAAATAAATTTCTATGCATCTCAGCTTCACACGACCAAACCATAAGTCCGATTGACACGAATTTGAAATCTTATAATAATATAACATTACGGATCCAATGAAACTGGTTTGAGACTGTGTCAAAAATGACTATTTTTACATGTTAATTGAATATTAAAATTTTCAATTTCTATAAATTAACTTTTAATTCAATTTTAAAAGTTTACTAACTATATTCTAACTCAAATAGAATTTAAAACAACTTTATAAATCATTTCCACTCACATTAAATTCAAATTCCAATTATTTCTCCAATTTCAAATATTAAATTAACTAATTTAAATATCCAAATAAATTGCTATACATATTTGAAATATAAGTTATCCAACTTATAAAATTTACTTTTGAATATTTAAAATCAATTAAATATTCTAAATTTTAACGACCATAAATCTGGATCATTACAAAATACCTAACACTACTAAATTTTAAAATATTAACGACAAATATGTTTGCCTCTATCAGTTAAACTAGAGGCAATAAAATTAGCTATTCTTCCTCTAAAAGAATGAGAGGCAAATTAGTATTTGCCTCTATAAACAAAGTCTCTAATGACAAATAGGGGCAAATTGTACAATAATTTTGCCTCTACCACTTTTCCTGCCATGTAGGATTAGAAAATACAAAAAACCTGTGGAGGTACTAATAAGTGCCCCTATTATCACTTATATTATTAAAAAAAATTAAATCACTAAAACTCAAATTAACCCGTGTAACTATATATTAAATAAATTATAAATATTTAATTATACAGCTAACATAAATTATCAAGAAAGAAACATTAACCAAAGCAAACAATTCAAATACAAAACAATACCAGAAAACATTACATGCTCAAGACAGTCCAAGACCTTGTTAGAAACAGAGTATGATTCAATTAGGCAGGCTCAAATCCAGCTTCATGTTCCAGCGATTTTTAACACCTACGAAGTTGCATCATGAACCCCGAACTCAAATCACACCAAATTCACCATCCACTGTATATATTCCAGACCCTACAATCTCAGGTTTCATCCCCAAAAACGACGAGCAAATTTACTCCAGTCACAGCCATAGGCAGCAAAGTGCAAGAAATTTCAATGGCAAGGGAAGAGCAAAGAGCATGAATATGCATCGTAACCATAAAACTTTTTGTCGCATCAGTTATCCGGCTTGGATGCCTTTTAGCAAAATATATGAATACGATATTCAGAGCTCAAGTCTACAGGCCAATTTCCACTTTTTTGAATAACCAATGCCCGACCAGACAAACTATACTACAGCCATCGTAGCCACCACGTCATGGCCAAAATCAACCTCTCGGTCGACATTATAGTCAAAAACAATGATGATACGTCTTCCTTTGAATATTTACTCTTACTTCTTCAGCTGCATCTTATTATTATAGCAGATTTAAGGGTCCATGCTCCCAATAGCTCAGTCTCAGAACACTACTATGTCTTGAATTCCAGGATATTGCTTCAAGCCATGCATTGGATGATATTATTCCAATCCATCCACTTCCCAGTTCCAGCGATGCAGGAATGTACATATTCATGAAGTTTGTTTAGCCAACAAACAACTGCTCAAGTAGATTTCTTGCTTGATGACCTGAAACAAGCTATCTTGCTTAAACATACATGTAGTGTATTAAAATATTCATCTACTAAACTTTTGAAACTATTTTTGAACTTATTTCCTGATACTTACATTGGTAAAGATATTTTCTACTTATTCACATTTCACATACAATCACCTAGTAAATATGGAGTTTATTTTTTTATTTATATATTTCACATGCAAATCCACCTAGTAAATAAAGAGTTGAATTCTTGAAATTTGGAACAGACCTGGAACATTTAATTTTTATTATGCGAAGGCTTTTTCTTCTATCTACAATGATGTTTGGGAAAGAAGAGTACACAAAGTGTTATCAAAAGAGACATATGTATTATCTTAACGTTTCATATTTAGACTATCAAAGTACAATTCATAAGCAAACAATAACAATACCAAATTATCAACATAAGAAAGGTATATTATAATATGAGATAATTTTTGAAAAACTGATACTAGTAAAATACAGTTTGATGGTCACATGATTTTGTAGCACTGAGTCGATTTTATATTTGAGCTCCTCATAGATATTAAATTTCAAAACACCTGTATTTAAGGTTTTAAACATAAGGTGTAACCGTTCAAGGGTAGAAAATAACGACCTATGCAGAAACATTTCTCCATAGTACTGCAATAAAACGGGAATTTAAACTTTTAATTCTATCAAATATAATAGTCCAATTCATTGAAAGTCCCACATAGCTATTTACCTTAGAACTAAATAAAGGTCTGACTTGTTATGTAGCTTTATATATTTATTATCATAATTTGAGTCTCTTTGGTTTGACGATCATTAAGCCAAATTCTTCAAAATATAGAGAAGCGACCAAAGCAGGAAACCAAAAGTTACCTTAACTTCATTATCATCTTGATTCTTGAAACGGACCGATCAAGATTTGATCTGTATGTAGCATTATGCTAATGCGTTTGAGTCTCTTTGGATTGACAATCAGTGAATCAAATACTTTAAAATACAGAAAAGTAACCAAATACCTAATACTCTTCATTTTCTCTTTCCATAATCATTGATTTTGTGCTTACGTGCATTTAAGATATTCCAAAATAGATTCTTTACTTTCTTGTCTTAAATTTAGAGTCTATGGTCCTACAAATTCAAGATTTTAATTAACAAACATAAACATGTACACGAGGATCGACTGTAGCAATCCATGTGTACAAACAATGCAAACATTATGCTTGAAATTGTCTCATCCGTCACATTGTCCAAGTCAAGTGTTGAGATTTTTTGATCTAATATCACAATATTGTTTGAATGAAGAGTTTGATATGTAAAATCCAAATTATAGTTATGCTTAGCCTTTTCTTTGATTTTTTTTATATGCTAAGTTAACTATAGAGATGACCTTAATTTCCTTATTCTATTTAATTGTGTTTAACCTTAGTTTTCCCCTGTATAATTGCTTTTTAGCTAACGAGTATTTGGATTCATAAATGCCTAATACTCATTAATTTCACATTCAAAATACATCTAAAATTTATCTAAACCTTGGCTCTGTATTCCGCAGAATGTTATAGTAATTGCTTAATACTCCAAAATGAATAGACTACACAAACATAGTTCACTAATGCAGCTATGTAGCAGTTCGTCAACTAAGAATATTACATATTCGTTCATGCACTATGCGTCCATGTTAAAAAATAAACTCCGAATTTCAGTTAAAATCAAACTTTGATACCTTTTGTAACTAAGATGTTTAAAAAAATACTCCAAGGAGTGGAGTTTACGGAAACCTCTCAGGCTAAAGGGAGAAAGTGGATGTGATTTTTAGAAGCAGTATACAGTGTAAAAGACTAATCAATAAACATGTACTCAACATTCATTAACACATATCGTATCATGTACAAAAAAAAAATTCTAAGAGAAAGAGACAATTACAAAAAAAGAAACTAAATGGAGTAAAACTAACCATTTGACTTCGTTCTTTCTTAAATCTCACTTCATTTCCTAAGTTGAGTTCCAGTAGTCCCTTGTAGGTGTGATGTACATTTTTTTGCTTCAACATAAACTTCTGGAACGAGCTCTTCAACAAACGAAAACCACATCGTCTGACCAGAACCAAATTGTATGTTTGTATTTGATGAACTATCATCCTTATCAGCTGAACAAAGCTTTACTTGTAAGAGATCGCTGGCACCATAGTTGAAAACATTGGCAATTACTTCCACCAATCTACCAGTTTCCTGAAAAAGGATAACATGTAATTTCATGATAATAATATATAGTCAGTAGTTGTAGGAGGGTGAAATCTATATTTATATAAGCCTAATGAGTGGTCACTGCTTACTAAATCACTTTCTACTAATTCTCTACACAATTACTTTTCCACTGCAAAAACTACATAAGTTACATTTCTTTTGTTTGAAGTGAATTACTCAATTTGGTTATAAAATATTTTATAACAATGATAAAAAATGTAGATTTTTTTTAAATGCTCATATTAGGCGATTATTGACCATCAGTGAAATCAATGTATCTTATGGTTCGTATAGTGATTATTGTTCATTACAAAAAAGTTTAATTTTTGTTAAAAAAGATTAAAATGATGAAGGAAAAGAAAATGAGAGTACCAAATATGTAGTTAATTCTTTTAAGTCTAGAATAGTAATTGGAACATGCGCCAAAATTCAAGATAATTTGACGCATGACATTAGAGTGAAATTGTCAAAAGGATTTAAATAGGTATACACTTTAATCCATTGTAGTTTGGTATGATTTGGTCAATTTAATGTGCCTTGTTTTAATTTAGGTCAATTATGTGTTATACATTGATTACTCTATCGTTATACTGTACAATATTACCATACTATACTGCTAATATGACTAAGATAGATAATGTGAGAGATTACCGACCTTTTACATTTTAAGAAAGCATGGTACCGGAGTCACAATTTTCACATCATACTACAACCAAAATCCATGAAAACAATTGAATCCAATATAATTTCACATATAGTCAATGTACATTCACAACAGCAAACATGAATTGGTTTGGTTCAACTTGAGATTTTATAAGCTAAGTTTCAACTATACTATTTAACAATATTGTCTGCCAATATCTTACATATTCTTTTTTTCTGTTTTATCACTTCCACATCCTAATTGTAATAAAGGTTACCAAGAACCAATATAGAAAATAGAACAATGCAAAGTTTTTCCAAACTATGCACCTGAAGAGCAGTTATGCAAACAAGCTGGTCACGTGCCAAGTTTGTTAGTGTGAAGCCAAAATCCTTCTTACGTCCAGGATTTGTTGGTTGAGAAATCCTATCTAGAAAAACTATATCAAGTTAGAATGCAATGATCAGTACCACTGGTAAAAAAAATGAACATTTATCATATTTCACATACGCTGGAAAAAAATACAAGCTACCTAAATTATTACATTTTCATCTACTATTAAAAGTGCATATAAAAGTTTTTTTTTTTTTTTGAAATGGTACTTACACTTCACTGGGACAACATATCACATGTCAATAAACGTTCGAATCACGCTACGCAAGTTTCGAATTTGTGACCATTCGCACCAAAGCCGAATCACTTAATCACTACAACAATGGTGCTTGTCATATAAAAAAATAAAAGTTAAATTATCAATCACAATACCAATCATATTTCTTTACAAGATCACTCAAATCATTCCTATACTCGTGGTTTAGTATTTTTTTCTTTTTTCTTTTACAGATCTTATTTGCTTTTTCATCTAAAAATATTATTTTTCAGTGTTGCTGCCAAACTAGCAGCTAAAATAACGTAAAAGGTAGCAACAAATTCTTCTATTTCTTTAATGGTTGAAATACAATTTTGTAAATTCTTCATTTTTCTTCTGTACGTTAACATTGATCTACTTCCTTTTGAAGAAGTTTCCTTATTATGATCAAAGAGATGATAAGCCATCCACCACTGCCTACAACAGCTGCTTGGAACAAATTCCGTTATATACACATAAATTGGTTTAACTACATACATAACTTAGATACACACATTTATGTTCACACATTTATGTTCACACTTTTGTGTGTGTGGAAAAAAAGATCACAGAGTTGCACCTTCAAATAAATCAATATCAATCTCAAGAGCATCTTCAAATAAATCAATATGGCTGAATTTTTCTAACTTATGAGCTAACAACTTTGTGTGCTAAAACATCATAACTCTGTATATAGCAGTAACAGAATGTGAAATTATCAATTGCAATACCAATCATTCAAATCATTTTTGGAAAAAGTAAACAGATTGCAAATGAATAATTAGTGTAAATTAAAAATCACAGAACCACTTCAGAAAAATGTCACAAACCTTCATCTCTAAAGTCTTGTAATTTTCACTGTATGACCAGAGCTGGCCTAAAGGTATTTAATGCCCTAGACGAATAATTTTTTGTTGTTGCCCCATTTCTTGAAAAAAATAGTACTTTAATATGTAAAAACAAAATGAAATTCTATTATAAATTTAAAATTGAGCACAACCATGACTGAAATTGTGCACAACCATATAAAGTAAACAATATCCACAAAACCTCTATTACGATTTACGACCCAGTAGTCTGATGATATCTCTTTACCAATTTAAACCCTGACAAACTTTCTTAATTCACAACCCTAATTGGAATAGTTAGTAAAATTCAATAAGCAACCCAAATATATAACCCAATATGACCTCAAGAAATTTAGAATATCAATCTATTTAATTACACTCGATGATAGAATATTTTTTTTCATTTTCAAAGCTCACAGAATTACTCTCTACCACAAACATCTTGCTTTTCATTATGTTCCAAAAAAACCTTTTGGTTTCATATAGTGTTTCTTCAATTCCTCATCATTAATATTAATAAATTTTAAATTTAGCAAAAAAACCAGCAGTTCCTTCATAAAGTTAAATTGCTCAAATGGATCTCTAAGTAAAGTTAAAACTTGTTTTATTACATAAAGAAAATAAGTATCTCAACCACAATATTATGTAACTCGATTACAGTTTAATTTAACTAGTCACATTTTGATGAACTCACTTTAGTTTAGCCCAAATGCCAATTACAATCACAATTCAATCAACTCAGTTACTAATTATTTGAATTTAACAAACTACGAGATCGATATATTGAATAAAAGGATTTATGTTTTAAAGGTTATTCAATCACAAAATAAATGAAATATCCATAATTCATTCACAAGATAAATTAATATTTTTCAAAAACTAACTATGAAGGGATTCCATGTTTTCATTAACAGAAATTAGAAATCTACTTCTGATTCATAAATTGGTTTACAGTAATTCAATAACAGATTTCACTGTTTTTAATAATAATATTTGAAAACACAATCAATTAACCAAAGACTTACACGGTTTAAGGAGAAAGCGGTACTCACGACTCAGTAGTCATTCGAAATCAACAATTAGGGCAAATCAATCAAGGTAGAACTGTAGCAGTTAACACCAACATGCATGAGGCGAGAAGGTATAGGCAGCACTAAGCAGGCGTAATTGTTGAGTGGAGTATCCTGAGGTTGCGCGATAGTGGAAGACTGCTGTGCGTGAGGTCGAAGGATGAGAAGCTCGATATTTTTTGCTGGCCCAGTAGCTCGCGTTGCCGGCCTGCTTACGACTTTAACGGATGGAGTCAATTTAATCGTTGCTTCCCCAAATCAACGATAGACGCATCCTAAATCAACAACATCCAACATTAATCAGCGATTGCTACCCACAAATCAATGATCGATACCACTGCCACTGTAGTTTTTAGTGGAGGTGATGGCGGCGTCCATTAAATAAAATGGGTTTTAGGGTTTGAAGGTGGAAGTAATAAAGATAATCCAAGAGGAATTAGGATTTTTAGTTCGGTAACGGTGCAATATTCGCCCTTAATTGAGCATTAAATTATAACAAAATAAGATATGCAGTAGGGACACTTTAGAATGCCTTTATTTAGTATCAGCGGAGACATTTTTTACATCTGCCTCTAGTTCATTCCTATTAGAGGCTCTTTGTTTTTTTTGCCTCCAACGGACAGCCCCTAATACCCTTTAATTTGGTAGTGTAAGGAAACTTACAACCCTAGCTTTTAAAGTGAACTAGACATTGCATGTGGTATGCAAGTTTGTTTTCTTGGTTTGCCTCGCTAATTAAAACTAGACGTACGACTTGAAAGGATAGAATTCAATGCATAAGGCTATCTTGCTATGCAACACTAGTATGTATCATTTGATATTAGTCCCTACTTATAATTGATATCCCAGAAGGCTTGATTTGCAATTAGAAGGTGTAGATTTATTTGGTTCAAAACAGAACGCAACAGTCTGTTTGCCTTGCAACAGAACGCAATACGTTAGAACAACAATCAGCAACACAATAAAGTGTTAGAAAATTAGAAAACTGTTGCAATGCAACAATGGTATTTTGCAACAGAAAGCAACGAGAGTACCAAAGTTCATCGGAGGCTTGTCGTGACAATCGCCTTAAGACTTTATCAGAAGTCTCCCAGGGTACAACCGACGGAACCGCGCGAGACTGTAACGAGCACGTCGGTCTGAGATGATGAGGGCAACAGAAATAAACTGACTGAAGAAAAGTATATCGGGGAGGAAGAAGATGTAAAATCAGTGAGTGATTTGATCAGGATCCATCATTGATTTATAGTTGCTGAATGGTCATGGCTGCGTCCGTTCAAAACATATCCGTTCCCTTTCTTCTTCCAACGGGTCGCACCCGTATTCAGTTTAAATTCAAACCGACCGTGCCCGTATCTGTAGCCAAATAAAACCTGCCGAAAATTGCAGTGTTTTCTGTAGCAAAAATAAGATTTCATAGTAGGCCCAAGCCCGGCCGGTTCGGTACGGGACGGGCGGGCGGCGTGCGCGCGCGTGTGTTCATCAAATTTGGGTTCTTCCCCTCGCACAAAATTACCTGACCCTAAGGGCCAATATAGGGAATGAGGATCCTATATATATACACGATTTAATCTTTCATTTTGCCAATGTGGGACTAAAGCATATTTCATTCATCTCTTTAGAATTGTCAACAATCCCCCACATGAATGACAATATACTTTTCCTCCACACAAAGTGGAATATCTCAGACTACGTATGGAATAATGCTTTTTGAAGGATAAGTAGATGTTTCACTTTGAACTTTCCTTTGTTAACACTTATCGGATATACTTGGCTAATCGGTGAATTATTTCATCTTGAACCGTTTGCCGTTATTGTATAACCAGACAATAAGATTAACAAAGCATTGTTTCCCTTCTCATCCAATCTCTTGGTTGTGTTCATTTCGGTCCTGAACAAATTTGGTTCTGCGAGTGTATATAGAGAATTTAAGCCTTTCATATTCTCATAGAGCCGACCCAGCTCACACTAACATAGGTGATCGCAACCATAAGGAGTATCCTACATATACCCCACTTGTTATTTTACAAGATATGGTCATTATTAAAAAGCATAGCTTTAACCTTTTAATACTTCTGTAGGCATGCATTTATGTTTTGCACCATAGGAATGGACTATGTTCAGAAAATGCATTACGTCTTGAGTTATTCAGAATTGGTTTGCCTATTGATCCTAGTCCGTGGGATCTCCAGTCGCTAGGATAGGTTTCCGTATAAGATAACTCTTCTTGGTTTAGGCTTTTAAACCCATTCCCCTCGATGCGCAGTCTATTTTCTCTCTTGATAACCCTTTTGTAAATGGATCCGCTAAGTTATCATTTGTTCTTACATAATCAATGGAGATAGTTCAATTGGAGAGTAACTGCCTAACTGTGTTATGGCGTCGACGAATGTGTCGTGATTTGCCATTATACATAAAGTTTTTCGCTCTACTTAGCGCAGCTTGATTGTCGTAGTGAATACATATGGCCGTTACAGGTTTAGGCCATAAAGGAATATCTTCTAAGAAACGACGAAGCCATTCTGCTTCTTCTCCTACTTTGTCTAATGCAATGAACTCTGATTCCATAGTGGATCGAGCTATGCATGTTTGCTTCGTTGATTTCCATGATACTGCTGCTCCTGCAAGAGTGAAGACATAACCACTTGTGGATTTTGATTCCTCTGAATCTGCAATCCAGTTTGCATCACTGTATCCTTCTAGAACAGCTGGATATTTTCCGTAATGCAAGGAATAATTTGTGGTATTCTTCAAGTATCCCAACACTCTCATTAGTGCTTTCCAGTGTACCTTCCCTGGATTACTTGTATACCAGCTTAGTCGACTTACTGCATAAGCTATATCTGGTCTCGTGCAATTCATGAAATACATTAGACATCCTATTACACGGGAATATTCTAGTTGCATTACACTTTCTTTAGAGTTTTTATGCAGTACTTCCGATGGATTAAAAGGTGTTCTTACTCCTTTAATTCCATAATGTTGGAATTTCTCAATTATTTTGTCTACATAATGTGACTGAGATAATTGTATTCCATTAGGCGTTCTTATTATTTTGATTCCCAAAATAATGTCAGCAACTCCTAAATCTTTCATATCAAAATTGTTGATAAGCAATTTCTTTATGGTCTCTATAACTTTAATGTTAGGACCAAAGATTAGCATATCGTCCACGTATAAACAAACAAACACGTATGATTGTCCAACTTGTTTACAATAAACACATTTGTCACACTCATTTATACGAAAACCATTTCTCATCATGACACCGTCAAATTTTGCGTGCCATTGTTTTGGAGCTTGTTTGAGTCCGTATAGTGATTTTACCAATTTACAGACTTTGTTTTCATTTCCCTTGGATACAAATCCTTCGGGTTGCTCCATGTAGATTTCCTCATCGAGATCTCCATTTAAGAATGCTGTCTTTACATCCATTTGATGAATTTCTAGATTATAGATGGATGCAATTGCTATTAGCATTCTTATTGAGGTTATTCGTGTAACTGGTGAATATGTGTCAAAAAAGTCTATACCTTTTTTTTGACGACATCCTTTGGCTACTAATCTGGCTTTGTATTTATCAATAGAGCCATCTGGTTTCATTTTCTTCTTGAAAATCCATTTGCAGCCAATAGGTTTTATTCCAGGTGGAATGTCAACAATTTTCCAAATTTTATTACTTAGGATTGAATCGATCTCACTTTGAATTGCTTCTTTCCAACATGAAGATTCAGAAGATGACATGGCTTCCTTGTACGTTTGAGGTTCGTATTCTAACACATATGTGTAAAAATCCGAACCAAATGATTTAGAAGTTCTAGCCCTTACACTTCTTCTTGGTTCTACTTCATCACTTTCACGATGAGTTTCATCTTCATGTGGGCTATTTGATTCTTCTCGTGTCCTTATAGGGACATTATTCCCTTCATTCTTTTTGTGTGGAAACACTTCTTCAAAGAATGATGCATCTCTTGATTCCATGATTGTATTTACATGAATATCAGGTATATCAGACTTGAATACCAAAAATCTATATGCACTACTATTTTGGGCTGGTCCTAAATAGTAACAATCTACAGTTTTTGGTCCAAGTTTGACCTTCTTTGGAGGCGGGATATGAACTTTTGCTAAACACCCCCATACTTTGAGGTATTTGAAACTTGGTAGATGTCCTTTCCATAATTTATATGGAATTTTCCCCGTTTTACTATGAGGAACTTTATTTAATATGTGATTAGACATATTTAAAGCTTCCCCCCACAAGTTTGTTGGTAGGCCAGAGGTTAAGAGCATGGCATTAATCATATCTTTTAATGTTCTATTCTTTCTCTCGGCTATACCATTTTGTTGTGGCGAATATGGTGCTGATGTTTGATGAATTATTCCATTTTCTGCATAGAATTGTTCAAACGGCGACTCATATTCTCCACCTCGATCAGACCTCACTATCTTGATCTTTTTATTTAGTTGATTTTCTACTTCAGCCTTATATTTTATAAACGATGTAATTGCTTCATCTTTACTATTTAAAAGATATATGTAGCAATATCGTGTATAATCATCAATAAATGTGATAAAATACTTTTTCCCACCTCTTGTAGGTAAGTTTTTGAAATCACATAAGTCAGTATGAATCATTTGTAACGGTTCAGTACTTCTATCAACAGTATGAAATGGTTTCTTAACCATTTTTGCTTCTACACATGTCTCACATTTGTATTTTTATCTACTTGAAATTGTGAAATTAAATCCAGATTTGCAAGTTTTTTCATATTTTGAAAGTTTATGTGTCCTAATTTTCATGCCATAATAGAGCATCATACTCGACAACATAAAAAACTTCCTTTTTATTCATTTCAGAATTACAATATACATTATTGTTGCCAATTACGGCTACATTAGCCTTAAATAGGCCATCACACAAGTATCCTCTCCCTATATAGATTCCAGTCTTAGACAGAACAACTTTATCTGATTCGAAGACCATTCGGAAGCCTTTCTTCGAGAGTACAGGTCCAGAGATCAAGTTCTTGCGAATGTCTGGAACATGAAGCACATCATTCAGCGTAATAGTCTTACCAGATGTGAACTTGAGAATCACTTTCTCGCTTCCCTCAATCATTGACACTGCAGAGTTGCCCATGTACAACTTTTCTTCATGATCGAGTTTGTTGTAAGTGGAGAACATGGACTTTTCAGAACATACGTGTCGTGTAGCACCTGTGTCAAACCACTACTGAGAAGGATTCTGAACTAGATTGCATTCCTACACAACTCCAGAAAAGTTAGACTCATCGATGTCCATGTTTTCCACCACATTTGATTCAGAATTATTCTGTTTCTTGTGCCTGCAATCCTTTGCTTGATGTCCACTCTTGCCACAAACCCAACACTGCCCATTGAACTTCTTGTGCCTGTTGGGGTTTCCTTTTTTCTTTGCCCCTTCTGCAACAAAAGCCTCTTCATTTTTTGGTTTAGTGACTCCATGATTATCTGCCTCGATCTTCAATCTGACGATGAGGTCTTGTAAGGATATCTCCTTCTTCTTGTGCTTCAAATAATTGCGGTAGTCCTTCCAAGATGGTGGTAGCTTTGCAGTGATTTCTTCAACCAGGAAAGATTCACCAACTTCGTGACCTTGTACTTGCAATTCATGGATAATAATCTGAAGTTCATGCAATTGCGTAATTACAGATTTTGAATCCATCATCTTGTAGTCCATGAACTTGTCAACTATGAATTTCTTCAGGCTGACGTTTTGCGTTTTGTACTTTGCATTAAGCGCATTCCAGAGAGCTTTTGCAGTTTTTGTTGGCTGATACACCTTGTACAAAACCTTATCCAAGCAGTTTATGATGTAATTCCTGCACAAGAAATCCGAGGGCCTCCATGCATCAATTGCAGAAATGTCATTTGTTGAATTGGCATTGCCTGGCGTAGGCGGCACCGGTTCATCTTCATCAAGATACTTCTGCAGACCAAGGGTTGTGAGATAAAAGAGCATCTGACTCTGCCATGTCAGAAAATCATCTCCGTCTCCCTTGAATGGGTCTGGCTTGTTTAAGTTCACTGTCTTGATCGACATCTGTTTTGCTACCATCTCTATTTCAACCAAAACAGGAAAGTCTTAAGATGTAGATTTATTTGGTTCAAAACAGAACGCAACAGTCTGTCTGCGTTGCAACAGAACGCAATACGTTAGAACAACAATCAGCAACACAATAAAGTGTTAGAAAATTAGAAAACTGTTGCAATGCAACAATGGTATTTTGCAACAGAAAGCAACGAGAGTACCAAAGTTCGTCGGAGGCTTGTCGTGACAATCGCCTTAAGACTTTAGCAGAAGTCTCCCAGGGTACAACCGACGGAACCGCGCGAGACTGTAACGAGCACGTCAGTCTGAGACACTACAAGAAAGGCTTCGATTAGCGACGAAGGGGGGCGACGGCTAAAAAAAACGGCCGTCGCTAGCCGTCGCAAATCGAAATATACAGATCCTGGCCGAGAGCTCAGATTTCATATTCCTCCTTCCCCAAATTTTTCCTCCTTCCCCAACTCCGTCGCCCCCCGTCACCCCAACCGGCTCCCAACCCTTCAAAGCCTCCAAATCACCCAAATTTGTGTCGGTATGCTCCTAATCTCTTGTTTGAATGTAAATTTGATGTTTTTAGGTTTAGTTTAAACCCTAATTCAATTATGATTTGTTGTAAAATTTATATTTGTTGTTAATTTGAGTATTAGTAGTGTTGTTAAATTAGGTATTAGTAGTGTTGTATGTTGATTTGGTAGATTAATTAGTTTATTATCATGAACTTGAATTAAGTACATATTAATTATTTCATCATGATGAAGTTGAATAAATGGTTGATGTAGATAATTAGTGTTGGCGATTAACATGGTTAGTTGTTTTAGGTGAAAAAATAGTGTATATTAATGATTAACTTGGTTATTGATAAATGTACATGAAAGTATTTCATAGTTTATGAAATTGATAAATTACAAATTTAAGTTGTTAAGTAAATTTAAATTGACAAATTTTTATTTAATAATTAGTTTTTTATTGTTCTCTAATTATCTATTCGATAATTAGAATTTGTTGTTTTCTAATTATATTCATTGATAATTGTTTTATTTACCCTGTTGATTGAGCGACGGCTAGCGACGATTAGCGATTGCCATTTTGATAATTTTAGCGATGAATCGCGACGGCTAACGACGGACAAAATGCAAAAGGTTGTATATATTGTAAAAAATAAAGTTTGTACAAAACATTAAAAAATGAATATGAGAACATTAAAAATTCTGCAAATATATAATTTATTTGAAAAAAATTAAGAAATGGCTTTAAAAACAACTGATATTGTACTAAAATCGATTTTGTAAAGAAATTAAGAAATGAATATAACAACAACAAATAGTCACATAAAATCTATGCCGTTAAAAAAATAATAAAGAAATTAATATTGAAGTAAAATTGTTAATTGAATGTTGAACTAAAATTTAAATACACAAATTTTTGAAATAAAATATAAATAGTTGAAACATTGTCAAAATTTGAAAAGAACGGTAATATTTGATAAAATTTAAAGAAATTTCTTTATCCCTTAGATTGTCTTTGGCCCCGTCTGGCAAGTGTTGTATATGATCGTTATATGGATGTTCGTTTTGTAACGGAATGGACATTTATATTCATCTGATACAATATTTATCGGATTTGTCCCTGTATTGGACAAGTTACAAAAACAATAAAGTAATTACATATTATAAATCAATTCATTTTA
Organism: Allium cepa; assembly: GCA_030765085.1. NCBI lineage: Eukaryota > Viridiplantae > Streptophyta > Magnoliopsida > Asparagales > Amaryllidaceae > Allium > Allium cepa. The sequence continues at coordinate 1,041,589,093 of CM060941.1, read as the reverse complement.
AACGGTTACAAAATTTCGACAGTACTTCCTTTACGTTCCCTGTGTACACGCATTTGTGTACGATACAGGGAACATAAGGGAAGTGCTGCTGAAATTTTGTTGAACCGTTTAATCTGAAATGATTTATAAAATATAATTACATTATTGTGTTTGTAATGGGAAGTAGGATGACTGACCACCGAAGTGAAAATCAAAATACCCAAAAATAAAAAAATAAAGTGAAGTTTATATTTTGATTTTCCTGGAACGATGAACTTTTTACAATGGAGAATGGTTGTAAATTAATCATTTAAATTGTCTAACATACATTTTCAAATCAGGAAAAATGTTCAATTATTTTCTCGACCGTACGTGGATGTATGAAGTCAGAACTGGAAAGAAAGGATCAATAAAGCAACTTTTCTACAACGGTGTACAGGAATTTATTAGATTTGCTAAATCTAATAACCGAAACTATACAGAAATTCGTTGCCCGTGTAGTAAGTGCCAACATTTGAAGCATTGGAAACCGGATATAGTTGAAGTACATTTGTATCAATATGGTTTCGTGCCTGATTATTATTTCTGGGATCGTCATGGAGAACTTGTTGAACCTACACCTAATACTGAAGTTTTAGAGGACGGTAATATGATGACGAATCCGATAGAAAATATGGTGGATGATGCAGCACGATCAATGCTTCCTACAACGGAAGCTGTAGATGAAGACGAAAATGTCGAAGAAGAACCGACTGCGGGAGCTAAAAAAATATACGATTTGTTGGATTCTGCTTAGAGGCCGTTGTGGGACGGATGTAAAAGCGGAACCGAACTTTCAGTAACCATCGAATACATAACTATGAAATCAAAATTCATCCTTACGGAAGCTGCATTTACAGCAGTTGTACAAGCTGCAAAACGACACATGCCACCCAACAATCTGATGTGCGATAGTCATTATAAAGTAAAAAAATTGATGTCCGCTTTCGGTCTACCGTACGAGAAGATAGATGCATGTGTGAAAGGTTGCATGTTGTATTAGAAAGATGACGTCGACCTCAGAAAATGCAAAATATGTAACGAAGAAAGATACAAACCAAGAAAGAAGAAAGGGAAAGAAGTCCCGTACAAGAGAATGCATTATTTACCCATCACTCTCAGACTTCAAAGATTATATGCGTCTTCTGCTACGGCCTGTCATACGCGATGGCATAGTGTGAGAACAGCGGAAGAAGGAACTTTGATACATCCATCCGACGGTGAAGCATGGAAACATTTCAATAAGGCTTATCCCGCATTTGCTGCGGAAAGTCGTAATGTCAGACTTGGTTTATGTACGGATGGATTTTCACAATTTTCACAGTTTGGTAGTAAATATTCATCCTGGCCAATTATCTTTACTCCGTATAATTTACCTCCATGGATGTGTATGAAAACACCATATATGTTTCTCACCACTGTCGTTCCCGGCCCTCGTGATCCAACTCAAGGAATTGATGTTTATTTACAACCATTGATCGAAGAGTTGAAGAAACTGTGGAATGATGGAGTTGAAACTTACGATGTATCAACGAATTTTTTTTTCCGGTTATTCGCTTCTTTGTTATGGACGATTAATGATTTTCCTGCATACGGGATGCTTTCTGGTTGGAGTACGGCCGGTCGTCTAGCATTCCCTTATTGTATGGAAGAAATACAAGCATTTTCGTTACGATATGGGAAGAAAGTTTCGTGGTTTGATTGTCATCGGTGTTTTCTTCATCCCAATCATAGTTTTAGAAGAGATAAGAAAATTTTCATAGCTAACAGAGAAGAGAATCTGAAACCACCTAAGGTTTGGTCATGCGAGGAAATATACGAAATTGTAAGAGACTATCCAAAGATACATGAAACTGGAGTCCAGACTGAAATCCCAGGAAAGTCAGACATTCATAATTGGTGCAAACAAAGCATATTTTGGGAGTTACCATATTGGAAAGATCTCTTACTCCGACATAATATTGACGTGATGCACAACGAAAAGAACGTGTTTGATAATCTGTTTAATACAATTTTGAATGTAAAGGGCAAAACCAAGGACGATTTGAATTCGAGGCTTGATATAGCAAACTATTGTAAGCGCCCGGAACTTCATATGAAGCCTAATGACAATAAAAAACCGAAAGCATGCTATGAGCTAGACAATAAGCAAGTAAAAGTCGTGCTAAAGTGGGTGGAAGAATTAAGATTTCCCGATGGGATTTCTTCCAATCTTCGTAGATGTGTTGACTTCAAAAATAGTAAATTGAGTGGGATGAAAAGTCACGATTGTCATATCATGATGGAATATTTACTCCCCGTGGCTTTCAAAGAACTGTTTCTCGTAAAAGTATGGAACGTCATAACAGAGTTATGTTTATTTTATAAACAGCTATGTTCGACAACATTAAAGGTGGACCGTATATGTAAACTTGAAGTAGAAATACCCATATTGCTATGAAAACTGGAGAAATACTTCCGCCTGTTTCTTTAACGTAATGGAGCATTTACCTATTCATCTTCCATCCGAAGCACTTCTTCGAGGTCCTGTGCAATATGGATGGATGTATCCATTTGAGAGGTAAATTAACATATGCAATGTTCATGTCAATTTCAAATTTAAATTTGTATATCTAAATATGTAATAAATATCTTAATAGGTACTTGAATCATCTGAAGAAGAAGATTCGACAAAAAGCCCGAGTTGAGGGTTCGATATGCAAATCGTATCTTGAAGAAGAAGCCTCATTTTTTTTCTCTCACTACTTCAAGGACGATGTGAACTTATCGTTTGTAACTGCTCCTCGAAATGAGGAATTCGTTGAACAAAATTCTTCTCAAACAATGTTATCTGTTTTTAGACAACATGGTAGACCTGGTGGAAAATGTATGGAAATATGGTTGGACGATAGAGACCACCATGTAGCGCACACGTATGTTCTTTTAAATTGTGTCGAAGTCGTACCATTTGTCAGGTAATAGTTAATTCACTTGTAATTTACTTGTACGTACATAATAATAATAACACATATTACATATATGCAGTATCTACGAATCACTGTATCCATCTGGCGATCTCAGTAAAGAATTTGCCAAATGGTTTTTGAACTATGTTTATGAGCCAAGAAACTGTGTCGTTGATGAAGGCTTAAGACATCTTGCGATTGGACCGAAAAGAAATGTGAAGACTTATCCAATATTTTTCGTCAACGGGTTTAAGTTCAACACAAAAGATTACGGTGCTGAAAAATTAACATATAACAGCGGGGTATTTGTCAAAGGCAGTGATGATCCAGATGAGCATTTAAAAGATTTTTACGGCGTCTTAACACAGATTCTAGAATTGACATATTATGTTGAACCTTTAGAAAAGATTTTTTTATTTAAGTGCAATTGGTTCAGTAACGTTCCTGGTTCCGGAATCACCGTGCATAAAGAGTACAAACTTATTGAAATAAGGCATACATCACACTACTATAAATACGATCCTTTTGAGTTAGCCAAGCAAGCGTTACAAGTTTATTTTGCTTTGTATCCATCTTTGAAAAAAGATAAAGCGGATTGGTCCGCTGTTTTCAAAACGAAACCAAGGTTTACGATTGATGGAAATAATATTCCAGATGAAGCAGCATATCAAGCCGATCTTGAATCAAATACAGAAATAATAACAACTGATGATATTGATGTAGGGCCTTTGAATGATGAATCGAATGTCCTATTTGATGCATTTGAAAGTACCGAAGAAAATGAGATAGAATACGAGACTGAATCTGAATCAGAAAACGATGAAGACTGATCGTTATTGATATAATTGTTATGTGATAGTGATTGAAACATTCGATGTAATAGTAAATTTCTATAATTGTTCTGTGATGATCATTTAGTTAATTTTTATCCATGTTTTGTACTAGTAAATTTTTATAATTGTTCTGTGAAAGTGATTGAAACATGCTATGTAGTAGTGAATTTCTATTATGGTTCTGTGATGATTATTTATATAATTTTTATCCATGTTTTGTACTAGTAAATTTTTATAATTGTTTCTGTGAAAGTGATTGAAACATGATATGTAGTAGTGAATTTGTATAATTGTTCTGTGATGATAATGTTTTTCTATAGCAGATATGTCTGACAGGAGACGGAGTGGAGGTGGTGGTGGCACGCCATCCCCATCTCCCGGTGCAGGTGGTAGTGGCACTGCACCGGACTTACTCCGATTGCAGAAGTTGTTCCTAGAAGTGCTGTGTAAGTATCAATTTTATTTAAAGTATAAGTTTTAAAATCCACTAAACATGTATATCATAACTTTTGCAGTGGCTTTGAGGTGGAGCCATCAGATTATATTTTACAGGTTTCGAGGAAGGCTTTTCAGAGCCGGATGCATGGCTGTTGGCCTCGCTGGGACGACATCCCCCCTCATGTCAAGAACGCCATACAAGCGGATTTACTTGTAAGCAGTAGTTTGAATTTCAGTTGTAAATTAATATAATCTTTATAACTTAAAATTTACAGACTGCAGTCCGCGTCGACCCTGATGACTTGGACATTTTTTTAAATCACTGGAACAAACGAATGAGAAAAAATTATAGGGATACATTGTCCAAGGCCAAAAATTCAGGGAAAAAGCCAAACTGGATGGGCGAGGGTGTATGGAATGATTTTCTTCAGTTTTGGGACAGTCCGGCAGTAAAAGTAAGTAATATTTGTTTGCTTTGTTATTTAAATCTAATATAAATCTCGCAAGATATATACGTGATAATTTATCTTAATTTGTAGGAGCTATCTGCGCGGAACCGGGTAAACAGGAATAAAAATCCTGCATTGCACCGTGGTGGCTCCAAATCCTTTCAGGAGCATAAGAGAGAGCTGGTAATTAAATTTATAAACCGTGTTTACATTTTATTACAATATTTTATAATCAGATTGCAATAATATTTATATATTTTCAGGCCGCGAGATACAACCGCGAGCCCACTATGGCCGAGCTGTTCAAGGCCACACATGCCTTGGAGAGGACCGACGAAGAGGGCAATGTTTCGTACGAGTGGACGGATGACAAATCATAATCCGTAATGGTAAATTAATTTACTGTTAATAACAATATTTTGTCTTATTTTATTTTCAAAATTTTGAAATTCGGTTTTTATCGTGTAAAACAATTGTTTGTAATCGCAGGAGAGGTACAAAGCAGAGCGGGCTCGTGTAGCACAGTCCACTGGTCGGGAAGAGCTTACGTTAGAGGAGGAGAACCATATTTGGGATGCTATTATTGACCCGCCTTCTCGGACCAGTCGACGGTATAGCTATGGAAATGTGGAGGTAAATTTTGACATGTACTAATATATAAATTTAATCATGCATATGAATAGTTTAACAATTTTAATAATATTATATATATATATACTAATATATAAATAATTATGAATTATTTTATAGGCCATGAGAATGCAGAGTGCATACAGGAGGTCGCAGCAAGAGGCGGAGATTGCTCAGTTGAGGGCGACAGTTGAAGAAATAAATGATTGGAGGAAGAGTTTATTTGAGCAACAGCTGGATGAGCGGATTGCGGCCTATTTGCAACAGCATGGGAGGATGCCTGGAGAGGACGACAGCGATGGCGAGGAGTAGGTATGTTTGTTTGCTGATAGTTTGGTATATACACATTTTGGTTGGTATGGTGTATATATATTTCAGGATATTATGTACATATATTTTGATGACTTCTGGTTGATGGATTTGGTTGGATATTATGTATATATATGTCGGGATATTATGTAGAAATTTCGGTTTACTATTTACATATTCCGATTATTGGATTTGAAAATGAGATTTGGTTGGATTTTATATTGTTTGAATGTATAGTTATGTTATATGATGGATATATGATGGATATATGATGGTTATACTTGATGACTATAGTGTATAGTGGTTGTTTGGTTCAGATTGGTTGAGGTGTATATGGGCTGTGCATGTGCATTGAAAATTTACCCAGTTTTGCGACGTCTAGCGACGGCCAAATTGCACAGATTAGCGACGGCTAGCGACGGCCAAATGGTGCAGGTTAGCGATGGCGAGCTACGACTAGCGACGGCATTTAGACGTTGGAAAATTTTCCACGTGGCACATTTGCAGTCGCTAGCCGTCGCTATTTTGGTGACGGAGCCGTCGCTAAAGCCGTCGCTACACTATTGGGCGACGACGGCTTTTAGCGACGGCTAGCGACGGTCGGCGACGGCTAAAAGCCGTCGCTAACTGGTGCCGTTCTTGTAGTGAGATGATGAGGGAAACAGAAATAAACTGACTGAAGAAAAGTATATCGGGGAGGAAGAAGATGTAAAATCAGTGAGTGATTTGATCAGGATCCATCATTGATTTATAGTTGCTGAACGGTCACGGTTGCATCCGTTCAAAACATATCCGTTCCCTTTCTTCTTCCAACGGGTCGCACCCGTATTCAGTTTAAATTCAAACGGGCCGCGCTCGTATATGTAGCCAAATAAAACCTGCCGAAAATTGCAGTGTTTTCTGTAGCAAAAATAAGATTTAAGCCCAAGCCTGGTACAAGCAAACGGCGTGCGCGCGCATGTGTTCATTAGATTTGGGTTCTTCCCCTCCCACAAAATTACCTAACTCTAAGGGTCAATATAGGGAATGGGAATCCTATATATATACACGATTTAATTTTTCATTTTGCCAATGTGGGACTAAAGCATATTTCATTCATCTCTTTAGAATTGTCAACAGAAGGGTTATGGATTACACAGTAATTTGATATCTTTTTCTGGTGCATTTTTGTTGTGTATTCATTATTCACTCACGTTTCCACACACATGGTTGTTTAGTGATTTATGACTAAATGTACGAGACTGGACAACTGAATACTCCTTGTGATGAAAACTGATTTCACACTTCTATGGGCTAAAATATACATTGTATTGGATTAATTCAAAATTTTATACATCTGGCATTCCTTTGATCCTTTTTGTTAAAATCGTTTTGCATATATGTTACAATTCTTCTTGGCAAAACAGTATCATCTATAAAAGTAAAACCTTTTCTGTTTGAGTGATTTTTTAGTATGTTATAATGGAATCATGTGTGTAAGGTTTATGTATAAATAACAAGTAAAACACTAGCCTCATGCTTGCAAGTTCAGTGGATTACTATTTAAGTAAGAAGCATTTACAAGCAAAGAAATATTAAGAAATGACTGGGCTTATAACTAAATGTAAAGTTTACAACGTAGATGCCTAGTTGATTTTGCATTTTTTATGAGTTGCAAGTGTACATCACTTGATCTGCTAACGTGCATGCTTATTTCTGGTATGTAATATTTGATAGTCTCATGTATTAAATAAACAGTCAAACACCAGTCTCATGCTATAATTACATTTCACATTCAAATGTAATAATTTCCTATACTTTTTCGTTAATGTTCTTGTTCATTTGCTTGCTTTATGCTTATTATTTTTATTAAGATAGTGTTAAATATATTTGTTGTTTGTCCTTTATCTTTCATTTTTAGATTAGTATATTTTTATTTTGCATATATATATATAAGTGTATAAATATATATTTGTACATATTTATACACACACATATATGTGTATTGTGGTGATTTTTTTTGTATAGTTTCTTAGCAAGTTCAGGCATGCGTACTGGCTTGGATGGATTCATTGGATTTTGTGGACTTGATAGTTATTTTTATTATTTTTCTGGTTTTTGGTTGTATTTTTATATTGGATCTTAGTTCTGTAGGTGTGGAGTTATTTTTTATTTTTTTTATATTATTGTATAGGGGTTTCACTACCTATTAAGCATGTAGGCAATTCCATTTTTTACCTTAGAATAAAATTACACGAGTGCTCTCCTCTAATCATGGATCGCTCACCTTTGTCAAAAAAAATAAAGGTATTATTTGTTCATATAAGTGATATATAATGTGTACATCTGTACCAAATATGCATATATGTGTACATGCATGTGCAACATATAATGTGTACATGGTTTAGTATGCCTACATCTAAGTGTTTGGATTTACACCACAACGGACACATTAGCCTCTTTATATACGTGTATGTTGACTATTATTAAAATCAGTATAATTTATAATAAACTAAGAATAATCATGTATAAATATATTTTAAATATATAATACAAATTCAAATGTTAATACTAAAATTAGCTAAAGAAATATTCAAATTTAAGATCATTTCTTGATTTAAAATAATATCTCATTTGAATTTAATACATTAAAAATAAATACATACATATACGAATTAAAAATAGAATTTTTATTTTTATTTTGAAATTACATAAATATATTCGAATATATATATATATATATATATATATATAATACCAATTTATACATAAAAAATTATATAATAAAAGACAAAATTGAATTTTTTTTAACTTTATTTTCGACCAAATAATGCTTTGACAAAATTATTTTTTCTAAATTTTAATTCTGTGCAATTTTGAAAATTGAATTTTTTTTTCAAATTCATTTCCATGTGGAAATGTTGGAAAAAAGTTATTTCAAAACTTATTATATAAGATGCATATATATATATAAACACATATATATTTATATAAGTTAATATAATCAAAACTTAGATATATATATATATATCCATTATATATATATATATATATAATTTTTGCGAAAAAACATGTATAACAAAATTTATCATAAAATATTATACATATATTTGTGATGAACTTACAGCTAATTTAAATTTAAAAAAGTTTAGAATTATTTTAAAATATTATAACTTTTAAAAAAATGTTTTTCGTTTATGTCATAGCCAGCGCAAAGTTATAATAAAAAAAATTCGCACATACAAATACACACACCATTGACTTGATAGCAAGTAGATATATGAATTCATGATATTGTAAATGCTTATCTACCTACATAAAATGATATAAAGTTCAAATATAATTGAATATATAAATAGCTAAATAATACATAATTGTTGCTTTTTTGATGCACCTTGAATGTCGAATCAAACTGCGTCTATAGATTTGATTAACCACTTCAAGAATATGCAATAGGCTAGAAGTAATCACCACATCTTAAGCTAGAATAATTTGATTTAATTTTTTTGGAAAAATGAAGGGGAGGTGCCCTATAATTTTCGACTGGAATTAATGGAGGTGGGGACTCAAAAAGATCATATCAAATGAGGGGTAAGTGGTGTTTAAGTAAACAATAGAGAGGAGGGAAAAGCGGAAATCTAAATCTCCTTGTTTTTGCCTCTTCTTTATCCTAATTCAAAAACAATTTTTTCATTCAAAAACAATTTTTGCATTCAAAAATCACCCTTCCCTACACTATATGGTCATCCATGTTATAAGGTTATATAGGCCATTAAAACTTCCAAACCCAATTATTATTAATATAATTTAAATCTAATTAAAACCTTTATCGATATCATATATCGATACGTACATATATGCCTTTTACGTTTACACTTTATTAAGTACTAATTCAAATAAATTAGATAAAATTCAATAATTAATATTTCATAAATATTAACTAATTTATGACAATTATAATTTGATTAAATCGTGTGGTGTTTTGTAGTATTCAACATCGGTTGTGTGACTCATGGGTGTAAATTCAGTCGACGATTAATATTGAACAATTCGAATATTAAAGTTGATATGTCATTGTAGCCAGTGGTGTGACAGTTTTGCTAAATTTATCGCTTGCATGATTTAGATAAAATTTAATTTTACTATTTTAAGCAATCCCCAGTACGACAATTATTTACACTAACTCGTTAAAACTATATCACATTAGGATTTATGAAATTTGATACTGGTCAAAATTACAATATCATCCACATTCAAATTGTACAGTCCAAACACAAAGTCCTTGGTTCAATAAAAACAGTCATCATTAACCTATCTACATTGGCCTGAGACTTTGACTTTGAGTTGACTGTAGTTGATAGTGATACTAAACTCATATAAGCGAGATGATAAATTCTCTATTGAATAGTGTTTCACTTCAAATGTTTCAACCCAGACCCAACTATAGTCGTTTGATGGACGTCGTTCCATGATTTAACTATAATAAAAGTAGAGTGTTTATGTTGAAGTTGAACTGTATTCTCAAGTCAAAAGGACCGTGTAATATCGTCGCTTCAATATTTTCTATTTGGCCTTAGTTATATTAAACAACTTAAAACTATTGAGTGAGTTATTACATAGTTATCCAATAACTACCCATACATAACCCTTGGTGCTTTTAACAACTATGAGCAATACATTGTCCAGTAATTGGAAAGCATTACGTGCTCTACTCTCGATGAATGTATCAATATCCAATCTTGGTGCATCTTGACTATGAATATTAGAAACGATATGGTTATTTTCATTATGATAAATTTCTTATGATTACAACACATTGTATTTACTATCGCAAAATATATCACTTATTGATTTTTTTATTAAATATACTCAAATTAAATAAATGATTAATATAACACATTATGTCAAGTATATAATTGAAAGAAAAACACCTTTTATTTTGAATGATATTTTATTACAAAGTTAATAATTTACAATAAATTATAGAATTGTCCTAAAGGCACATCCTTAAATCTGTCACCCAATACATAGATGTCATACTGAAAAGGTTCGGCATGGAGAATTTCAAAAGCAGAAATGTTCCGACACAATCTTGAATTGTCCTTTCTAAGTAGGGCATTCCTAAAACTGATGAGGAGAAAAAGCATACGAAGATGATACTTAATACATCGGCAATTGGTTCTATAATGTACGCCATGCTTTGTACTAGACCGGATGTGGAATATACATTAGGACGCATAAGCGGATACGAGTCTAATCCTGGAGAAAAATAAAGGGCTTTCGTAAAATGTATACTAAAGCATAGAAGAAATACAGGGACTTATTCCTTATATATGGGAATGGATACCTCCTTATGAAGGGGTATACAGACTCTAGCGATTAGAGTGATATCAACAATAGTAAGTCGGTGCCAACTTATATCTTTACATTAAACAGTGGAGCCATTAGTTATAAAAGTTCAAACATGAAACGGTAGCTGATTCTGCGATGGAGAATCAATACATTGCCCTCAACGAAGCAGCTAAGGAAGTGGTCTATATGTGCAAATTTATGGGTGAGCTAGGATGATTCCTGACATGGAGAACCCGATGGCATTGTTTTGTGGCAACAATGCAACGATGAAGAGCACAAAGGAGCTAAGAGCACATAAGAAATTGAGACATATTCTTTGAAAGTCCTACCTGATTAGAGAATTTGTTGAGAATAAAGAGGTTGTGATTCAAAGAGTATATACAATGGACAATATAGAAGATCCATTCATGAAGTAACTTTCTCGGTCAGTTCTTATTAAACTAATCGAAGGGATAGGATTGAGATCCGACAAATGGCCTCAAGTGCAAGTGGAAGAATGATAAAGTTAGGGGTATGCCCTGGAGAAAATTTTGTAATTTATTGTAAATTATTAACTCTGTAATAATATCTTATTCAAAATAAAGGTGTTTTTTTTCTACTATATACTTAGCATAATGTGTTAAATTAATTACTTATTTCATTTAAGTACATTTAAAAGAAAATTCATAAATGATATATTTTTTATAGTAGTTACAATGTGTTATGATCATGAGCAATTTATCACAATATAATAAACATATCATTTTAAATATTCATAATCAAGATGTGTTGATACTGGATATTGATACATCAGCTGAGACCATAGTGCGTAACACTCTTCAAATGTCACGTAGTATATTACTTATGGCTACTGAAGGCACTAAGGTGTTACGTATTGATAGTTATTGGATAACTATGAAATGACTCATTCAATAGCTTTATGTTAGTTAATATAACTAAGGTCAAATAAAAAATATCGAAGTGACAGTATTACATGGTTTTATTGACTTGATAATATGTTGAATTGCACTATGGACACTTCACTTTGATTATAGTTAAATCGTGGAATGATATCCACCAAATGACTACCATTGGGTCTGAATTGAAACATTGGAAGTGAAACATTCTTTAATAGAGAATTCGTCTCATCGTTTATACGAGGTTATTATCATGGTCAATTGTAGTCAATTCAAAGTCAAAGCCTCTGGTTAGAACAGTTCGTTTAATATTAATTTTTGTTGTTAAACAAGGACATACTGTATAGATTGTACAAATTGAATGTGGACAATATTAGAATTTTTACCATTACTAAATTCCATAAGTCCTAATGTGTTATAGTTTTGACATAGAGAATTGCTAAATAATTATCAGTACTAGGGACCACTTAAAATAGTAAAAATTCAATTTTACCAAAACTATGAAAGTGATAAATTCGACCAAACTATAACACAACTAGCAAAAGTGACACATGAATGTTAATATTCGAATTTTTCGATATTAATTGCTAATTGAGTTTATACCTATGAGTTACATAAGCGCAATGTCGAATGCTCCAAGTACCACCTAACTTAATCAAATTATAATTGTTATAAATTAATTAAATTAATTAATATTTGTGAAATATTAATTATAAAATTTTATTAGATTTATTTGAATTGGTACTGAAAATGGTATGTGTATAAAAGTTATATATATATATATATACACGTATCGATATACGATATCGATGTACGTTTGAATTGGATTTAAAATGTGAATTACTGATATGATTTGAAAATGCAAATAGGCCCATTAGCCTATTGAGATAGCTAGACAAACATGGGGGTTATGAGAGTGTGATATTTTGATATGTAGGTTTGAATTGGTGGAGAAAGAAATCGTAAAAGATGAGATCTAGATCCTATTTTTTCTCTCCTCACCTTTTCTTATATAAACCCTACACTCTCCTTATTTTAGATTTTTTACTTTCTTTAGCTTTTATACTTTCTCTTAGGCCACAAGCTTCATAGCCATCTCCCCCGCCATTTTCAAACCATATACAAAATTAAATCAAATGAAATCAAAGGTGTGTAGATCTGTTTGGTTACTAGCAATTTCTAGAAGGAATAAAATCAGATTCTAGGAGTTCATTTGATTCAGCATTCATTGTGTTACAACTAGGTCACAACCGAGGTAACTTTTAATTTATATTAATTTTATACATGTGATCATATATGCTATCGTACATAAATAGGTTAGAATTATACCATGAATTCGTATATGTATTTGTTATCATTTTAAACATGAATTTGTTATAATGTGTGTGTGTGTGTATTCATATATGTGACATTCTTGATGACTGTCACCGTTCTAAGTATACCATTCATCCTGGTAGTAGTAAGATGTATGCGGATATGCGTCGTCTTTATTATTGGGAAGGCATGAAGCGCGATGTGGCGAGTTATGTGAGTAATTGCATAATTTGTCAGCGTATTAAGGCCGAACATCAGCGTCCTTCAGGTCTTCTTCAGCCTTTAGAGATTCCATTGTGGAAATGAGATCAGATTTCTATGGATTTCATTGACGGCCTACCTCGTTCGAGATCAGGCCATTCTAGTATCTGGGTTATTGTTGATCGCCTCACTAAGTCTGCTCATTTTGTCCCTATTAAGTCTAATAGGACTGCTTTGCATTTGGCTAAGTTGTATATCAAGGAAATCGTGAGACTTCACGGTGTTCCTATTTCTATTGTGAGTGATCGTGATCCTTTATTCACGAGTCATTTTTGGAAGAGTCTTCAGCAAGCTTTGGGAACAAAGCTTAATTTTAGCACAGTTTATCATCCGCAGTCTGACGGACAGACTGAACGGGTGAATCGTATCTTGGAAGATCTTCTCCATATTTGTATTTTTGATTTTGGTGGTTGTTGGGAGGATCATCTACCTCTTGTAGAGTTCTCCTACAACGATAGTTTTCAATCTAGTATCGGTATGGCTCCTTTCGAAGCCCTATACGGAAGACCATGTCGATCACCTTCTTGTTGGTTGGAATCTGGGGAGAAACTTATTCCTGGTCTAGATTTTGTTCGTGATTCTTCCGTGAAAATTGATCTTATTCGGTTGAGAATGAAAGAGGCACAGAGCCGCCAGAAGTCCTATGCTGACAACCGTAGGAAGCCTCTCGAATTCTCAGTTGGTTATCTTGTCTTTGTTCGTGTTTCTCCTTTGAAAGGGGTTATGCGTTTCAGTACGACTAGAAAATTGGCTCCTCGCTTTATAGGACCATTTTCTATTACTGAACGTATTGGCCCTGTGGCTTATAGAGTTTCACTTCCTGCTCATTTATCTGGCATTCATGACGTGTTTCACGTCTCTCAACTTCGGAAGTGTCTTCGGGAGTCGGATTCTGTTATTACTTCTCCTGATTTGTTAGAGCTTGAGGTCTCACCGGACTTATCTATTGTACAGCAACCTATTCGCGTACTTGACACGGAGGTGCGACACCTTCGAAACAAGGACGTGCGCTCGTTAAAGTTCAATGGTCCGCTAACCCCAATGACTGTACTTGGGAAACCAGGGAGTATATCGAGTGATCTTATCCGGGTTTTCTATCTTTGCTTGGCAATGGTGAGAATATCTTTTTATCTCAAACTTATTTCCCTTTCTTTTGATGTTGCATATATGTAGTTGTTACAAATATCGTCTCTAGGAATTGCGGGAACGTAATTTTATAAGGATGGGAGATCTGTAACAACCCGCATATTTAACGATTTTATATTTAAATGTTTTATTTAAATATAGTGTCGTTAGTCGGATTTTTAGGTCTGAAATGTTACTTTTTGCAAACGGACGAATTAGGACTCGAAACCACCTCCATTGGTTCCAAAATGACGTTTGCGATCTTTTTGAGTATAAGCTTTGATATGTTTGGAGTAAGTTGAATTTTGCAACTTTTTCTAGTTGGGTTTTGGGTTGGGTTCAGCCAATTTGTCAGTTTAATAACCTAACTCAGCCCATCTCTTTTCATTCACTCATTTTCACCTTCAAACTCAACTTAAAACTGAAAATGGTGGAAGGGAAGAGGAAATAGAAATTGCAAGCCCTAGTTTTCTTGCAAACTTGAATTCTTGCTCCAAAATCAAAGTGAATCTATTGGTAAGCTTCTTCTTCATCTTCCCCAACTCTTCTCCTCTTTAATTTCAGAAAGTTTCCTAAACCTAACTTAGAAAATATGTGTTTTATTCTTAGATTGAAGCTTGTAGAGTTGAAGTGAAGAGTAGTTAGTCTCCTTCCTGTGTTTGAGCTTCTTCTTCTTTGTTTTGAGATAAAAGGTGAGATTTTTATCTCACATCTATGCATATATATATATATATATCCTTGTTTGTGTGTAAAAAGATGAGTTTTGAACTCACATCTACTTCTCTTGATATCATGGGTGATGGGTATGAATTCCTATTACTTATTCATATGCATTTTTTTTTGATTGGATTGGTTTTATGAATATTCCAATTCTTGAGTTTCAAAGTCAAATTTTTATGAACATTCTCTTATGGATGTTTTGATCTTGTTTTGGTGATGAATTGAGGTGCTTATAGGGCCGGGTAGCCGCTAGGCGTAAACCCCTAGCGTCTGTGCTCGTCCGATTGAAAGTTGGGAAGTTTGCTCATCATTTGGGATAGGCTGGAAACAGCCCAAGTTGCAGCTCCGGCCGACCGAGCCCTGTAGTCGACCGACCGACCTGCTACCCCGAGCATTTTTTCTTCTGGCCAGCCGACCGAGCCCTATAGCCGACCGACCGACCTGATGCTGTTTTGCCAATTTTTGCTTGTTTGTGTGTTTTCCAAATTTTATCGATTCAAGTTGGTTCTTAGTGGTTGTCATTGCATCTTTGGCTTTGATAACTTATTTTTAACTTCATTCACGGGTTTTTCATAAATAATTCCTCTAAATCGTATTAAAAGCTCGTTTCTCCGAATAATAAGTTCTATTTAAACACACACGATTTCGCACTTCGAGCGGAGTGGAAAGGAGATTAAATGATTAGGTAAAACACGGACCATGCATCCATGCGTTTATCTTTTCGATTAATCCCCGACCTATTCGATTGATCGTTTTGGCCTTTTGGTCTGGTTTACCGATGAGACGAGGTAAACTTTGTAATGCTTTGAGTGTGAAATTAACTAACGGATAGTAAACCGTTTAGTGCGAACGAGTGGTTATGGGACTCACGTTACCACTTTTCGGATTTCTTTTTGAGAGTTATGACACATTCTTCCAGTTAGTGGTGTCCAGTACTGGGCCTCCGGACCTTGACCACTACGTTTTGTTGCCTTCGGGTGTGTTGCCTTCGGGTGTATTGCCTTCGGGTGTGTTGCCTTCGGGTTTGCACCTTCAGGTTTGTTGCCTTCGGGTATGTTGCCTTCGGGTATGTTGCCTTCGAGTTTGTACCTTCGGGTTTGTGCCTTCAGGTTTGTTGCCCTATTGTATCGCTTTCGGAGTTAGGTCTTTATGAGCCGCTCGAGTGATATTTGGGTTTGGAGTCTTCGGGCACATGGATCCTTGTTTATACAGTACTGAGCACGTGCAAATTTTATGATGTTTCATTGATATGTATATTCCCCTGGTATCGCCCTTCGGTGTTGGTCTTTTTGAGCCGCATGATGAGTAGCGATTGCCTTGTGGAACTTGTGTTACCTTCATTGGTATTTTTATTTGCCTTTATGGCTTGTTTTGGGATATTCCTATCCTTTGTTTCTCTGAGTTGCCGATGATATGAGGCTTGTTATGACATGATTCATCTTTTGTTAGATGATTGTGTTATCTCTTTTAGAGATATTTGTTATACATTGTGACCTTGCAGGTTATTGTTGTTCAGTTTATCTAACTGATTTGTTTAGCTAAACTGACCCGTGTATTTTATACTCGGGTCAGACCGAGATGTTTCAGGTTAGGTGCTTTTGGACTTAGCCTATTTTGCTTCCGCATGGACTATTCAGCTTGTTCCTTTTTGTTAAAGATTTTTGTGTAGTCCTTCTTATTGTAACTCTGATATATGTATTATTTTGAATTCGTCTGTATATTGTGGTTTGCTATACCACTTGACGTGTATCAGTTTGTAAACTCTGTTATGTATCAATATATGTGTATATGATGATCTACTGTTCTGTGATGTATATTACATTTGAGTTGTTATATTCTGTTCTGATAGATCCTCCAACCACCTATTGTTTTGTTTTTAAGTATTCATTGGGTATGTCGACCTGATTGGTATGTTTATTGTCGATGTATTCAATAGATAGTTAAAGCAAGGGTATAGATGGTCGCTCCTAACCAGCCTTATTCTCCATGTTAGTTGACGGCATTACCCTGTAGTGTCCTTGGCTAGCGTGGGTATAGAGGTGGGGCGTCACATTTTCTAAAATAAAATTGTGTACGAAAATGAAAAAAAATCAGCTTTGATCTCCTTACAGAAATTATAAATTAAAAAAATTAATCCTTACAGATTAATCTTTAATAATAAAATAAAATTTTGATTTGGTCAAAAAATTTATGGTCGAATATGAATACATTTATATTTTTTAGTTTATGTATAAATTATATAATATTATTTGTATTTACGTATAAATTGGGGTTTTAAATAATTTATGACATTTACATATAATATTTTATGCAATTTCAAAAAGAATTATGTATATACATATAATATATAACTGTAAAATTAAAACTAAGTTATACAAATTTTAAAAGGATATCTTAAATCTGGATCTAATTTCAAATTTGAATTTAAAGATTTAAATTTTGAATTTTAAGTGGTTTTATATTTGAATTTATATATAATTGTTTTACATATATATATATATATATATATATATATATATATATATATATATATATACTTTTATTCTTATATATGCACACATAAATAAGTATATTTTATATTATATTAATAATATATAACAACAGACATCCAATATATATATAAAGAAGCTAATGTGTCTTTTTTGATGTTAATCGTAGAACTTAGATACACGCATGTTAAACCATGCACACATTATATGTCTCACGTGCATGTATACGTTTATGTGTACTAGATACACAAGTACACATTATATATGACTTGCATTAATAAATAAAATCTTTATAATAATAAATTAAGTAAAATAATAATTTATTCAAAATTATTTAGATTAGTCTAAACTAATTTAGACTTATAGGCCCATTAAGATCCCATTTTTTTAAAAAAATATAGAAATTCACTCATTAGAACGCTACATGCTGGCCTAAATCCAACAGAAACTTTGGTACTTTGTTTTATAGGAATAAAAGGGTTGTTTTTTTATTCTTCTTGGAGCAAGCTAGTACTCTTCATGAATTCTAAATCACATATGTATATAATCATTCCAAGTTTTCTCACTTATGTTCGAATCTATCGTTATTTAGAGAGTAGTGGTTCACATTACTCCTTTCTAGGCATCTTATCAATTCATTGTTGGTATCCTTACTATGGTATGTTTCTATCTAGTTTTTGTCAGGAATATCTTGACAAATTTTCACCACACAGAAACCAATAGCATAAGGAACATGCACTTTCAAACTTTCAGATTCAATGATTAGTGTTTCCATATTGACAATAATGAAAGCACTATAATGTTTACTTTTTCTTTGAGCGATGGTATATAACGAGAATGAGTATGCTCTCATGAACATGAGAAAAGACTGAACCAGTAAGAGAAAGATTATTTTAAAAAATGGAAAAGCATGGTCCAAAGAAAATTTTACCCTAATACCATGTCAAGTTTGAAAGTGAGAGTAGATAAAACATAATAAAAATAATTTGTTTTATCATTTATTCATTATACAATCCACGTATATACAAAAAAGGTTATATCCTTGCTTATTATGATCTTTACTTAATATGATCCTTAATCATTTCATAGTGAAAACAAATCAATTAATTATAACTTAAGACCTTTTCATATTGTGAAAATAAAAAAATAAAAAAGATATTAATAATGAAATAAATATTGCTTTAATAACATATGTTAAGAATTGAAAAACAAACACAAACAACTTCAAGAAGAATATAAATTTTTATAGAGCATAGAGAATATTTAGATCTTCCTTTAGCCATGGGGAAAAAATCAAAATCCACCAAAAATCTCCTTAGAAATTCCGAATAAAGAAAATTTTAGCAGGCCACCATACCTATACCACACTCCTTAGTCCTTACATCAGAAAGCCACAAGGTGGTTTAATTATTGATGAAGATGGTTTCCAATAGGTTCAAACTGAAGCCAGCAAAATAAATGATTTTATGAAGAGGGTTCAGGAGTTGCCACCGGCACCTATTAGTAAGGACAACATGGAGGAATAGAGATCAAAGAGACCAAAATCCTTAATATAATGGCGTTAGAAGAACCGATACTTTTGCTAATAGGAGCATGGCTACCGTCTCACTGAACTGGGTACAGGGGACAAAATCTAAGGCTGATATTGTTGAGAAGGAACCAACGAGGAAGAATGCAATCTTGAATACATATCCCAATCAAAATCAATAACAAAAAGTACGGAGTGGTAAAGGAGGCAGTGTGCAAAAGACCATAGGAATGTTGGAATAACTATGTTTTTACTTATTTTGTAGGGGATAGCCATATTTTTTTGTATTTCAAATCATAATTAAGAGAGTATAGAAACCAACTGGCGATTTTGAAGCGTACTCAAGAGAGAATTGATTCTTCCTTGTAAAGTTTAAAGAATTAAAAGATTGTGACAAAATTTTAAAAAATGGGGCATTTTTCTATGACAGCAGACTAATCATCATGAGGAGCTGGTCAAATACATTAAAATTAGATAGGGACTTTCTTACATTGATGCCAATATGGATCGGATTACTTGGTGTAAACCAAAAGTTATGGGATCATAAGGTGTATAGTGCCAGGAGGGTATAATAGAAAGATCCATGAAACTTGATGCAACCACTACCATGGAGACGAGATTGAATTATGCTATTATTCGGGTGAGGGTGACTACAAATGCAGAATTACCAGAAGAAATATCACTAACATTTTGTACTAAAGAAATATTGTCCAAAAAGTAGAGTATGAATGCGTGCTTTTAAAATGTGAAGTATATGTGTGCTTTTGGAATAAAAAGGAGCAATGTAGTGCAAAAAAAGCTTGGGTACCAAAGAATGGTAGCCAAGAAAATTAACTTAATCCTAAAGGAATTTGAAAAGTACAGGAGAATCATCGAACGTAAATTTCCAATCCAATCAAAATAATAGCCAACTAGAAAAGCATTTAAGTACAAATCGTCAGTTCAACCAAGAATGTATCATTACCAATAAAGAAAATGGCCACAAAGGCACTAATATAAATTAAGAAAGTAATGGTCCGCAACAACTCACAGAATAAGTAGAATTGAGGATAGGATGGGCATCAACATAGAGTTGCCTCGCATTCCTGGTCAAAATTCTATAGCTCTACTACAAAACATAAAGAATAAAGGGGTTAGACGAATGTAAAGTGAGAAAGCAATTTTTAAGCAGAAGTATGCGTTAGACAATCCAAAGTGGGATGCAATGACAAACATGGTTAAAGCAAATGGCAAGCATGCAAAAAAAGAACCAAATGTGCTTCAGTGGTAGATATGAGAACTAGAACTTTCCTTTTAAATACAAATCATATATTTGTAGTATGGAATGTGAGAGAGATGAACTCCCTATCAAAACAAATTGACATATTAGATATGTTAAGAGTATATAAACCAACAATTATTGCATTAAAAGAAAATAAGATGAATGATCAAAATACCGAGAAATTTTGCTTTAGACTACCTGATAATTGAAAATACGTAAATAATAATGAGTGTGGAGGTAAGGGCGGAATATTACCAATTTGGAACCGGAATATTTGGGAAAGGAAAAATACGAATAAGGATTTTCAATACATAGACTGTACTTTAAGTAATGTAGGGGATATCAAGACACATTACTGGCATATATGATAGCAACTTTGCAAATGAAAGAAACGATTTATGGAATAAACTTAAAAAATACTAGTAAATATAAACTGCCATGGTTAATAGTTGGGAATTTAATACTGTAATGCATTCATTTGAGAAGTTTGGAGGTAATATTATACCTCAAAGCAAATTGGATAAAATAAATAAAATTTTAGTAGAAACTAGGCTAAGAAAATGAGTAATTAATGATAATAATTATACTTGGAGATCGACGATGCATAAAAATATCCACTTTAAATAGAAATAATATCAATTAATAAAGAATCATTTGAAAAATTTCCAAAGTTTATGTGTTGTACTTTAGAACAAAACACAAGAGACCATACCCATATATTGACTAGGCTATTATTATATAATAGGGAAAATGTCAATGATAAGAAAAGCATTCCATTTAGATACAAAAATGGATGGGTTTTATAATGAGTATAATGAGGTAATGGAAAAATATTTAGACTTTTCATGTTATGGTACAAGTCATCAATATGTTTTTGAAAAATACTAAACAGTTTCTTAAAAATTGGAACAAAACAAAATAGCTAATTAAAGAACCATCGAAAAGTCAAGACGTGTGGGGAAAATGTTACAGAACTTAACAGATGAAAACTAAGATGAAAAGTTAGAGTTTTTTGCTAGTTAAAGTAATTTACCTAGAAAATTATATATCAATAAAATAATTTTTAAAAAAGGCAAAAGTTGACAGGTTGACATAGGGGGTGACTGTACAAAAAAAAAAAATTATGTGAAAATGAATAGTAGAAAACATATTAATAATATAGGAAATGTATTTGACATTGATGGTAACTCCATAAATGAATTTAATAAAATTGCAAAAGAGATAGTGAAATATTTTACAAATTTGTATAACTCTGATCAAGTAGAAATACAATTATCTAATATAATATGCAAAATAAATTAAACCATATAGCAAAGAAGGTTCTGTTAGCATAATTTGTAGATGAGGATATTAAATATATCATTTTTAATGCTAGAGATAATAAAATCCAAAGACTAGATGGTATTGACGCTAAATTTTATGAAGTACATTTGGAAAAGATTAAAGACCAAATGCTCAAAGTAGAAGAGGGTTTTCAATGGAGGGAGAATACTAAAAAGTATAAATCATACTATTATCATGGTAATTTTAAAGAATAAGAATCCTTCCAATTTAGGAGATTCTTGGCCAATATCATGTTGTAATTTTATGTATAAAATAATACCAACATCACTAAGTAATGGGATAAAGGATTTTTTTTACCATTTTAAATGTCTGAAAATCAAAGTGTGTTTTCGTTCTAGGAAGGTTAATATATGAAAAAAAATTATTAGCACATGAAATGGTAAGAAATTTTAATAATAAATTAGAAGATAGTGTATGTTTAAAAATAGATTTACAAAAGGCATATGATAGAGTTAACATGAAATTTATACATCATATTATGATAAGTATGGGTTTTCCTAACAAATTTTGTGATCTAGTGTTCGATTGTATTAATACCCAAAAATCTTCTATCTTCATACAAGGTAAGCCAGTGGGGTATATACAAAGTAACAAGGGTATTAGGCAAGAAGACTCACCATATTTGTACACTATAATAATGGAATATTTTTCAGTTCTAACTGAAATGGAAGTAACTAAGAATAACATCACCTATTAATAAAACCCACCCATGTATAACATCTCTAATTTATGCAGATGATTTGATGTTATTTGTTAAAGCCAATAATTCTAATGCACTTGCTACTAAAGGTATTTTGCATGTTTAAATAAGCATGTAGTGTTACAAATTAATGAATATAAGAGTAACGCATATTTCGACAAACATAGAAAATACAAAAAAGAAGTGTCGAAAACACTAAAATGGTTGAAGGAACATTAACAATCAAATATTTGGGACAGTCAATTATCATAAATCAGATTAAAGACAGTGATTGTGCAGTGTTGTAGAGAAAAATTAAATAGAGGATGGAAACATGGTCAAGTAAACTACTATTCATAGCAGGCGGAATTGAATTAATCAAAACAGCAATATATGCAATAATTCTATACTGGCTATAAACCATGGATTGAAATTCTGGCGGAATTCCGGTTATTCCGGTGATTCCGTTCCGGTTCCGCTCATAGCCGGAACGGAATACGGTCAAAATTCTGGTTCCGCTCTGAATTCCGGATTTGCTTTTCAAATATTGAAAAATACTTATAAAAATTAAAAAATACAACAAATATATAATAATTAAAAAAAATAAAACAAATTAATCGGGAAAATAAATAATGGAGAAGAAATCATGTAGTTTCATAAAAAAAATTGTTATACTTTTGTTCATTTACATCGAATCATAGTAAAAAATTCAAATTTTTTAAAATTGATCAAAGTTTTAAAATCTCAAATGAATAATACAGAATCTTACATAATGAATTTTTAATTAAAGTATGTGTTTTATATGTAATGTAGAAAATATACTATAAATTTACGACGGTATTGGATATTTATTAGCGCATATAGCAAATTAAAGCAAAAAAAGTACATGAGTTAGAAAACCGGAATTAAAACGGAACTTTCGGAATTTCCAGAACGGAGCCGGAAAATTTTAAATTACCAATGGCCGGAACGAAAACGAAAAAGGGAATTTCGAACCTTGCTATAAACTTGTCATATCCGTGCAGCATCAGTGAAGAAACTAGAAAGGAGATGTGCTAAATTTATCTGGAGAAGGGGATACCATAAGATGAGTTGGGAAAAACTTTGTAGGCTAAAAAGAGAGTGGGGAGTATTGGAATAAAGAACATGAATGATTAAAGCCTAACTTGCCATAAAACCTTGTTGGAGATTCATCAATAATGAATCGATGTGGGCAAAAAAAATGAATAATAAGTATCTTAAAATAGGCAACTTCTAGTGCATCATACCAAAAAATAATCAATCAAATACCTAGAAACAAATTTTGAAATGTAGAGATAAAGGAAAATTGCTTATGGTGAGAAATTTCGAAAAAAGGCAACGAGAAAATTCCGTGGTTTGGTCCTTAGTTTAAACTTGACTCTTTTATAGATATGTTAGGATGAAACAATCTTTTAAAATTTGGAGGGACTGATGCTACAACTTCTGTGATTATCAAAGAGCATCAATGGCAACCACATCTATATCTTGTCACTAATCCGCACAAAGAATTCATAAGTAAAATGCCAATTGAAAGCAGTGCACAAAATAATAATTAGCAATGGAGTACAAACAAAAATGGAAAATTCCCTTTTAAAAAACATGGGAACATATCAAAAACAAACAACCTACGGTAGATTGGTATAGGTGTATTTGGAACAAAGTCAATTGTTTCCAAATGACATAATGTATATACTTTGCAGTCATTGGAAAACTACCAACAAGAAACATAACCAGCAAATGGAGCAAACTGAGAATATACGATACTCATTATGTGATGCAAGACTAGAAACCATTGAGCACTTATTTTTTAATTGTAGCTATTCATAATACATATGGGATCTAGCAACAAAAAATTGTGTTTAAAAATAGCAGTAGCATGAAATTAAAAGAAGTACAACAAATCTTAACAAATTTCAAATCGAAGTCATCAGAGAGAGATCAAGCTCATATCATACTAACAACACCAGCATACCACATTTGGAAAGAAATGCCGGAGTTCATAATAATAAGAAAGAAGCAAAGAGCTGAGATAGATCCTAACTGGACACCAAAAGCGGCATAATGTTGAAAAAAAATCGAAAAATTGGGTGAAGAACCAAATCAGGTTCAAATATTTATGTAAGTAGTGGACTGTAGAAGCATGACGTAAAAACATAAAGAATTACTTATGTCAACCTAGAGCTAATCTGAACAACAGTGAGCAGTGGCATAACTTTATAGTTGAAGAAATGTTAAATTCAAGTCTTCATCGAGATCAACCCGCAACACAAAACAAAACAAGTGTGTAACAACCAAGCTTTATTTGCTAGAGTTTTAATTGAGAAAGGCAGCAGTATAGTGCTTAGGAAGGAAGAAAAGGTTGATGTTTGTCTTCAGGAAGAAGCTACAAGCAAGGTTTTCAGGCAGCGTTCATCAGGGACAGCCAAGGGATTGCCGGAGCTGATGGCTGAAGGTTGCAGGAGGGTGTCGGATGCACCAGCAATGAAAGACACGGCCATAAAAGAAAAATATTGAAATGTATCAGTGTGTACACGTGTGTGCAGGCTATGCACGTGCACAATATATACATCTCATATTCAAATTATTGATGGTAGTACCTTTTGTATAATGTGTTGTTGAATAATTAAGTCCAGTTGTGGGCTTTTAGATTGGGTCAAATCTTGTCAGTTGGGTCAGTTCGAACTGTGTATGATGGCTTGGTTATTGAGCATTCAAGCGGTGGCTGAGTGTTGTGGTGATGTATAAATATGAAGGAACCATTGTTGTAATAGCAGTTCAGAGGGAAAAAAGAAATGAAATCGGTTCCTTATTCATTTTTCCAGTTCGCAGTGCCTTCTTTATTTTCAGTTTACATTCAAGTTTAGTTCTTCACTTTTCCAGTTGCAATTTCAGTTCAGTTCTGTTATACTTTGTTGCTTGTACTTAGTTCTGAAAATTTACATTTCATTATCTTATTAGTTCTTGCTTAATATTGCTTGTAATCCATTCCTGCCATTTACATTTCCTGTTACTTCTTTAGTTTGATCATTTTCTTGAAAATTACAATCTCCGGTATTTGTTCTTTCATGCGCTCTATTGTTGTTTTCATGCTACTGCAAATTACAATTCATTTGCCATAACAAATCTTAAGTTTGATCCTCTTTTCCATGCTCTTTCTTCCATTTTTTACTTTATTTCAATAACCTGCATCTTCAATTCCAGTCAGTTCTTGTTATCATGCAATTACATTTGTCTGTTCTCTATTTTGTTGCAAATACGTAGTTAAAAATCTTGTTAATTTCTTATATTCCTTCATCTGTTCGTTTCTCTTGCAATTCATATCAATTCAGTTGTTTGTCATTTGCCTTAATACAACTGTATTTTCCTGTTCTTGAATTGTCATTTATTTTCCTTGAGAGCACATATATCATTTTGCACGTGCACCAGTGCAATTTTCTTCCTGTCATTCTCAGATCTCATCATCTTCCTCCAAGTTGACCTATCCATTCGCCATGGCTAAGAACTCAGATCGACCGGGCCCTTCCAATTTAGTATCAAAGCAATGTCGGAGGTAAACATTAACCCTACGTTCGATCCTGAGCATGCCCTTAATTGAAACCAAGATCCTTCCTTAATCCAAAATCCATATAATGCTTGGCTTCGACAATAAGAAATCAATAACCGCACCACGTATTCGTTGAGGAACTTAGAAATCACTGCTTGAAATTTGCAACAAACCACCCAAAATCTTGAATACACTGTCCAGAATTTAGATAAGAAATTTGATCAATCAACTCTGGATCTCCACCAAGTTTGAAGGAGTACATAATATGTTAACTGCTTTTGTTAATGAATATTGCCAAACCAAGAATCAATTTCCACAAAACCCACCAGCAGCACCTCAGAATCCTACACTTGTTCAACCTTATCCACCTCCTCCACAACAGCCCCCACAACCCCCATATCCACCACCAAGAACCTTTAATCAATAACCCATAGCCCCTGTAATACCTCCAAGAAATGCCCCACCATTCAACACCCCTCCAAGATACCCTCAAGAATTATTACCACCACAACAACCAAAGATCAGTACCCAGACTACCCAATAAGAAAGTTGGACTTTCCCACTTATTCAGCTGAAGATGTAGTTGCGGACTGGTTGAGACAAAAAATACTTCAGATTCCATTATACCGAGGAGCATCAGTGGGTGGAAATTTGATCTTTTGCCTTGAAGAAGGAAGCTTTACAATGGTACCACTGGTACGCTAATAATGTGATCAATCATGATTTGTGGCCAGTTATTAAAGAAGATATTTTGTTAGATTTAATCTTAAGGAGATAGAGAGGCCCTATGAAACATTATCCAAGCTCAAACAAAATACAATAGTTAGGTCCTATTTGAGTAGATTTGAACAGTTGCAAGTTGTTATAGAAACTCTGCCACCAAAATTCCTTCTTGATCGATTCATTGCAGGGTTAAAGGAAGAGATTAGATATGATATACTTACATCAAAGCCAATTGATTTCAGAGAAGCGGCACCTCTTGCAAAAATGTTTTAGAGTAAATGCCTTCAAACCAAAAAAATTAAGTACCTTATCACTAGCCCCACAGTTACCAAAAATAGCCAACCATTACAACCCAGATCATTGCAAGACTCTACTTCCCACTTTTCCTATAACCAACTTAATAACTCCAAAGACACTCAGTTAGAAGCCTTAGTAAAGAGTAGAGGACTCACTGCTAGTTAGATTAGAGATGAGAAGGCAGAATCTCTGTTATAGATGTAAAGAGAAATGGTCAAGAGACCACAAGTGTAAGACCCCTCAGGTTTATGTATTGGAAGGGGCGATACCCTTGCAAGAGGAGGGAGACTCCAATGTTGATAATATATCCAATCCAGAATCTGATATCCAAGTTAAAGAAACATTATCTATTACTCTGCAATCTTTGTGTGGAATTCCTGCATTGTCCACAATCAAAGTTAAGGGGAGTATTCAAGGTAAACCAGTTCAGATTTTAATTAACTCTGGATCAACCCATAAATTTATTAATGAGAGTTTGGCAAGGAAACTAAGGTTAAAAATTGATGAATCGAAAGTGTTTGAAGTAATGGTAGCCAATGGAGGGAAACTGGCTGGATCAGGGGTGTGTAGTGATGTTATACTCAAATCCTAGGGGTGTACTATGATAGTAGATTTACTTCTGTTCCCTTTAGATGACTGTCAAGTGGTGCTGGGAGCACAATGGATGAAAAGTTTGGGTAAGATTACACTTAACTTGGAGAAGCTGCAAGTTAAATTTGTTTACAATGACAAGCCTTATGTATGGCAAAGCTTAAAGCAAGAAGAGTTAAAAATTATCAATAAGAAGAAACTGAATAAGCAGTGTGTACATGGGCAAGTGGCAATGATTATGCTATCAAATTGTTTCCCCAGAAAACTTTACCCCACCAGAGATAAAACAATATCCAGTGATCACCTGCCCTACTCCAAAACTTCCACCACCAAGACCACATCTACCTAAGACCTTATAGACAGTCATACCACATTAAAATGAGATGGAAAAGATTGTTCCGGATATGTTAGAATTTGGAATTTTTAGGCCAAGCCATAGTTCCTATGTATCACCTGTTGTTATGGTGAGGAAGAGAGATGGTACATGGAGATTGTGTATTGACTATAGAAGTCTAAATGCTTAGACAATCAAGAACAAGTTTCCTATACCATTGATTGAAGATCTGTTTGATGAGCTGCATGGATCCCAATATTATTCTAAACTAGACTTCAGATCAGGGTATCATCAGATCAGGATGCAAGAGGCTGACATTCATAAAACTACTTTTAAGACCCATGATGGCCACTATGAGTTTGTATTGGTGCCATTTGGGTTAGCAATTGCCCTTCTACTTTTCAATCTCTTATGGATGACGCATTCAAACCTTGTTTGAGGAAATTTTTATTAGTATTTTTTGATGATATGATTGTTTATAGCAAGAAATGGACTGACATATTACACATCTTGAGATAGCTTTCTACATTTTACAGCATTATGCTTTGGTGATCAAGCTCTCCAAATATCAGTTTGCTAAACACTCCATAGATTACCTGGGGCATGTTATCTCAATTGAAGGCATTTCTATTGATCCCGGCAAGGTGCAAGCAGTGCGTGATTGACCATTACTACAGAACTTGAAGGTTTTGAGGGGATTTTTAGGA
Source organism: Allium cepa (assembly GCA_030765085.1). Taxonomy (NCBI): domain Eukaryota; kingdom Viridiplantae; phylum Streptophyta; class Magnoliopsida; order Asparagales; family Amaryllidaceae; genus Allium; species Allium cepa. The sequence goes on along the minus strand of CM060941.1, from coordinate 1,041,560,306 downwards.
CTTACAGGTTATTACCGCAAGTTTATTAAGGGGTATGGAGTAATTGCTCAGCCACTGACTAAAATGTTAAAGAATCATGCATTTATATGGAGGAGTGATGAAACAAGGAAGGCTTTTGAACAGTTAAAGCAATGCTTGGTATCACCTTTAATTTTAGCCATGCCTGATTTTAATCAATTTCTTATGTTGGAATGTGATGCCAGTGGTCAAGGGATAGGAGCAGTTCTTGTTGAATTTTGGCGACACTATATGGAAATTGTTAGAGGTCGGAAGGAGCTTCATAACGGAGGAAACGGTTCGCAAATCGGAGTTCGAAGGTGAAAGTTATAAGAGAAAAGGTGAAGAAGGCGAAGTTGGGACAGAACCCATTTTCAGACGTCTGACCCATTTTTCAGACGTCTGATTTGGAACAAAAGTGCTTCCAGAGCACTTTGTCAGACATCTGACCAAATGGGTTAGACGTCTGAACTGGAGCAAAGACATTCCAGTGGGTTAGGCCAGACGTCCGACCTTCTGGTCAGACGTTTGAAACGGCTTTCGTCTGTTTTCTCTCACACGGACTTGGGTGAAAATTTTGTGATATCTACAGGGGCAATTTTGGAATATCGCCTAGGGTTTCTATTCTCCTATATAAGCTAGCCTCAGGTCTCAGATCTGTATGCGTGCAAGCAACCGCAAGAGATTAGCCTCCATCAAATTAGGGTTTATCAAAACCTAATTTTCTTCAATTCTCTTCTCCACAAATTCAATTCTAATTAGAATTTGATCATTGTATTCAATCTCTTGTACTCTTCTCATCAATATTAATAAAAGCTCTCTCTTAAAGTGGATGTACACTAACACAACGTTAGTGGAACCATTATAAATCGCCGTGTGATTTTTTTTCGTTATTGCTTTGATTTCTATATTGCTTATTTGAAATTGTGATTGCTTTTGGATTGATTGAGATTGGAAGTGAGTTGTTGATTAGTTGTTTTTACACTTCTTACCATGATTCCGTCTTCCGCTGTGCTTGTGGGGTTTCGATTTGAGTGGTCTCGTGTTGGAATCTCGCACCAACATTTGGTATCGGAGCATTGGTGTTGGTAGGTGGTTGTAGAAATGCTTGAATTAAGTAGTAACTCTAGTAGTTCCTCACTGGGTAATCCAAGTGGTGTAGCTCCTTATGTACGTGGCTCATACGCAGCTTCAGGATCACAATTGATAATAGACAAGTGGAATGACGATAATGATTTTGAAAAATGGCAATGGAAGATGAAAGCGGTTCTAAGGAGGAATCGGGTGCATCGGGTAGTGTTTGATACACATTTGTTGCCAGTGGACACCTCAGATGTTGAGAGAGAGGAGATGGAAGAGTGGGCATTCACTACACTTCAACTTGCTATGGGAGAGAATGTTATCTCTGAAATTAGTGGTGAGACAACCGCTAAGGGTATTTGGGACAAGTTGGAGGAATTATATATGAAGAAGTCACTAACAAATCATTTGATCTTGTTGCGAACGTTCTTCACCTACAAGATGAAGGAAGGTACTTCGCTAAAGAAACACTTAAACTTTTTTGATGATTTGCTAATGAAGATGAAGGCGGTAGATTTGAAGATTGAGGAAGAGCAAAAGACAATGATATTGTTGTGTTCGTTGCCAGATCGCTATACAGGTTTCTCAAATAGTTTGATCTATAGCCGGGATACATTGATTCTTGATGATGTCAAGATGGGTCTTCTTAGCGAGAAGTTGCGGGATCAAATGAAGGAGTTAGGTGATGGAAGGAGTGGTGCTAGTAATGGTCATGGTTTATTTCTGGAGAATGAGAGGTATGCGAAGAAGGAGAACCGGGGGCGTTCTAAATCTAGGAACCCCAGTTGGAGAGGAAAGTCGAAGGAAAGAAAAGGCAAGTGCTATATTTGTGGGAATCCCGGTCATTGGAAGAATGAGTGTCCGGACAAGGAGAAAGTAAAGAAGGAAGTAGCATCTTCATCAGGAGCGGTGGAGAGTGCACTTGGTGAGGGAGAAGTAGATGTTTTGTCGGCGGTAGCATCGGATATTTCGAGTAGCGATTGGGTGCTCGATTCTGGGGCGTCTTATCATATGACGTCAAATAGAAATTGTTTTTCTTCTTACATCGACAAAGAAGGAAATTCAATTGTTATGGGAAATGGTGCTATTTTCAAGTCGAAAGGCATTGGTTCCGTGAAAATTCGGATGTTTGACGGAGTGGTTCGTACTCTCACTAATGTGCGCTACGTTCTGGGACTTAGGAAGTCTCTTATCTCTTCAGGGCATCTGGATTCTTTAGGTTGTAAGATCACTATTGAGAGTGATAGCTTGCGGATTTCGAAGGGTGCGCTTGTGGTGATGAAGGGTGCAAGGACTCATGGTATTTATTTGCTTCAGGGAGTGACTGTAGAAGGTGAAACTTGTATAGGAGTTGATAGTTCTTGTGGCTTGGATGCGACTAGGCTGTGGCATTTGAGGTTGGGTCATGTCTCGGAGAGGAGTTTAGATGTTCTTCGGAAGAGAGAGATGATCGATGGAGAAAGTTTCAAAAAGTTAGAGTTTTGAGAAGAATGCGTCATGGGGAAGCAAACTAAAGTTTCATTCAGTGAGGGAAAGCATGATTCAAGAAGGGTTCTTGAGTATGTTCACACAGATGTTTGAGGATCGGCACCTGTAGCTTCTTTAGGTGGAGCTCGCTATTATATTTCTTTTATAGATGACTTTTCTAGGAAAGTTTGGGTGTATGTAATGAAGGCCAAGTCGGAGGCATTTGCAAAGTTCAAAGCGTGGAAAGCACTTGTTGAGAATGAGAGTGGAAAGTCTTTGAAGGTTCTAAGGTCTGACAATGGCGGAGAGTATGTTTCCGGAGAATTTCTGAAGTATTGCAAGCATCATGGTATTCGGAGGCATTTTACTACACTTGAAGATCTACAATCAAATGGTGCTGCGGAGAGAATGAATCGTACTCTACTTGAGAAATCGTTGCTTGAGATTGACATCGGGTTTGGCGAAGGGATTTTGGACTGAAGCTTTGTCAACCGCAGTGCACAATATTAATCGAATTCCATGCCTAGCTATTGGTAACAAAATTTCGGAGGAAGTGTGGAAGAGAAAGAGCATTGACTTGAGTTATCTTCGTGTGTTTGGCAGTCCGGTTTATGTGCATGATCCGGGAAATGATAAGCTTGAACCAAAAGCCTTCAAGGGGATTTTGCTTGGCTATACGGACGGTGTAAAAGGCTATCAGATTTGGAATCCGAAAACAAAGAAAGTAGTGAATTCTCGCCATGTTACTTTTGATGAGTCGGCGGCGTTCAAGGAGAAAGTGGGCTCATCGGATGTTCCGGATTAGGTTCATGATGAATCAAAGGAGAAGGAAATTATTTACACATTTTGTCCAAGGAATAGAGAGAGTAGAGTAGTAGGAGATGCTTGTGAGGTAGTAGCGGTTGATGTTACATCACATAGTCCACAGGTTTTCTCTAGTAGTATTAGTGATGTGCAAGATTCTAGAGAAGATTTGGTTCAAGGTGGAACCGAATTGGGTGATGGTATTGCTACTCGGGTTGGTCGTCGTACTATAAGACCACTCGAAAGATATGGTGGTTGGAACTATCTTATCTTTTGTGATAATTTGGACTATGCTCTTCATGTAGTCCAAGATGAGCCGATGGACCTTGATGATGTCGTGAAGACGAGTGATAGATCGAAATGGATTTGTGCCATGGAGGAAGAGATGCAATCATTGTTGAAGAATCAAACTTGGGATTTGGTTCCATTTCCTAAAGGAAACAGTGCTATTGGGTGCAGATGGATATACAAGGTGAAGGACGATGGAATATACAAAGCTATGCTAGTGGCTAAGGGGTTTGCACAAAGGAAGGGAAAGGAGTATGATGAGATATTCGCACCGGTTGTGCGCCATACTTCTATCCCGATATTACTTGCTATTGTTGCTACTCTCGACTTGGAGTTGGAGCAACTTGATGTGAAGACCACCTTCTTGCATGGGGACTTGGATGAAGACATCTACATGGAGCAACCGGAAGGTTTTGTTGTGGATGATAAGTCAAATTTGGTTTGCAAATTGAAGAAATCGCTATATGGTTTAAAGCAATCACCTAGACAATGGTACAAGAGGTTTGATCATTTCATGCTTGAAAATGGTTTTGAGAGAAGCATCAAAGATGCTTGTGTTTAGTTCATGATTGTTGGGTGTATTTACTCTTGTATGTGGACGACATGCTCATTGTTCCAAGGATAAGAATGAAATCAACAATCTAAAACTGAGTTTGAAATCGGAGTTCGAAATGAAGGATCTTGGAGAATCAAGAAGGATATTGGGCATGGAAATTGTAAGAGATCGAAAGCATTTTGAGTTGAAACTAACTCAAAAGGAGTACATTGAGAAAGTGCTTTGTCGGTTTAGCATGGAAAATACAAAGGCGTCAAATACACCTTTACCTTTGCACACGAAGCTTTCGAGTAAAGGATCACCTATCTTAAAGGAAGACAAGACATATATGGCAAAGTTGCCATATGCTAGTGCGGTTGGAAGTCTAATGTATGCTATGGTGTGTACAAGTCCCGATATTACAAATGCTGTCGGGATGGTTAGTCGATACATGGCTAATCCGAGAAAATCGCATTGGAAGCTGTGAAGCTTATATTAAGATATCTTAGATGCACATCATCTGTTTGCACAAAAAATGGGCAAACACCTCCAAGTCGTATTATTTAGTTGATTATATGTGATTTTCAGTGATTTTAGATGAGTATGTAAATATGAAAGAAGTAGGGGCTGAAATGTAAAAGACACACAGATTTATAGTGGTTCGGCCAGAATGTGCCTACGTCCACTTTATATGTTATTATCTTCTTTCTTTCAGATTACAGGTACAATGCTTCGTATATCAGTATATGAAAGTAGTTTGAAAGTTCCTTCCTTGCTTGAGCTCTCAAACTTGTCTGCCATTGTTGTACCCCTGCCCCTCTATTTATAGAATGAGGTAGGGGGCAGGGGTCTTGGAAGTATATAACTGCTGGTGGGCCCGGGCTGAAGCGATCTGGACTGGCAGTTGTCTGGTTCGGCGGAGGACATTCGGCATGGAGCTTGGTCCGGTGGTAGGCGTGGTCCGGCAACGAGTGTGGACCGGTGATTATTTGGTTCGGTTGTGAAGATGGTCCGGTAGATAAGTGGTTCGGTGGTAGCATGGGAGTTGATTCGGTAGTGGGGTGATGGTTGGTTCGGAGGAGTATGGTGGACCGGTATGGCTGGTCCGGTAGTAGTAGGGGATGTTTGGTTCGGTTACCGGATGGGCATGCCGAATGGCACTTGTGATTTGCCCGAATATGGTTGGTCCGGCTACCGGATGGACATGCCGAATGGAGTCATGGGGCCGAATGGGGATGGACTTCTAGCTTTGTGTTTGTCGAACGAGGTGGAGGTTGCGAGCTCGGGTAAAACTGTGACTTCTTGGTCTCGAGAGCTTCTGGGTGAGAATTCGCCCAACATTTGCCCCCCAAAGTGGGGCACGTGCTTGCACGTGTCGCGCTTTGTTTCCTGGTGATAGAAAGGCTTGTTTCGTAACGCCATGGGCTGGACGTTCGTATCCTGCGGATGTCCTGCAAAGGAATTTACAGTTTTAGTGTGGTTTCAAATAACGACCGTTCGTGGTTGGAATATTTGAGATGAAGTGAACTGTGTCGCTCGGGACGAGCAAGTGTGCCCCGAAGGGGCTTAGCATCGTCGATGCCAGGTTTACGTTAGAGTGGGTTCCTGGGTCGTTTGCCAAGGTGGTTTATCGCCAGCTCAGAGCATGCCTAGGGATCGTTCGCGACCCCGTACATGTGTAAGTAGCTTAGCCATTTCATAATAATTATCAAATATCCATATGACCGATGGGCTTAAGAATGCGTGTCAAAGTGTAAATTCCCACGATGGTAGGGTTAATAACCATTCAGAGCGTGCCTGTGGACCATTCGAGGTCGCGTACACGTGTAAACGATTTAATCCACGTCGGTGAGCATTTTACGACTTATTCATCGTTATCATAATCTTATTTTATTAGTTAGTTCTGGGGTTCGGTACTTATCTGAGGGAGGCGCTTTGCACGCCACTAGTTCCTGGTCTTGATCGGTAGAGAGAGAATTTCATTCGGTTTTTGGTTGGTCCGGCTATTCACATTCGGCTTCTGGTGGTCCGGTATTATTGGTCCGGTTGGGCGAGTCGTTTGGTTCGGTGGTTGTGAGTTCGCCTATATATAGAGGCCGTACCCCCCTTGTTTTTCTTCACCGAACCAACAAGCGCCGAATCAATCTATTGCCGAACCAAGTGTTTTGCCGAACCAACCTTATACCGGACCAGGTATACACTTATTGTCGAATACACACGTACGTCTTCGTTTCACCGAATGGGACTACGGCCTTGGGGCCGAATGCCTTGCGTACCGAATGCCCCTGATACAGTACCACCGAATGAACATGATGACCGAATGAGATGGAAAACCGAATGAACATGATGACCGAATGAACTTGATGACCGAATGAGATGGAAACCGAATGAACACGATGACCTTGAAAACTTTAGTTTGCGAATGAAATCCCACACTTGCACGCACTTGTTTGTTTACTTTTCTATGTTCCCTGTTCTAATGCCTTGCTTTCCTTGTGTTGCAGAAAATGTCTCGCAAAGCGGAAACACGATCGGATAGAAAGAAGTCTAGAGGCACAGGAGAGCCTTCTTCTTCCTTGCCCCCAGTCCAACCAGGATCCGGGCAACACCGACCTATTCCGAGGTCTCTAGTGGACGGATATGGTCCACAGGAACTTTTGGTCTCTCCCCCGGATTGCTTTCCTAGCTCCCTAAAGGAGGAGCAACTTGACGTCATATCCCGTTCCTTCGGGATAGATAGGGCTCTTATGCTGCTGCCGGGAGATGGAGTGATGCCATATAATCCTTCCGAGGGCTACTTCGCTTTTAGCAGATACCATTGCATGTGCGGCGCTATCCCCCCTATCAACGCTTGGATAGTAAGCTTCACCACATATTTGAAGGTGGCTCCCTTCCAGCTTCAGCCTAACTCATATGCTATCCTGGTGAGCCTCTTTGTTATCTTCCAGAGGAGGTACGGGCGTCCTCCTTCTAACCGGGAAATCCGATACTTGTACAACCTGAGAGGCTATAAGAAGGGGTCTCCGTATATTAGTCTGGAGGCGGCCGTACCCTTCAAACCAGTTCTGGACTTGTATTCCAAGTTCACCATGTTCAAGAAGGAGTGGTTCTTCGTCAAGGACGATGCTGTTTCTTTCCGCCTTTTCACTTCCGGCTGTAAGATTGATTTCATTTATATTTTTCATGTGTTTTGACTGTAGTGCTTTTTCTGACATGCTTCTATTTCTGGCTAGCGACAGGTGGTACTGCAGTCGTGGAGGACGATTCCTTAGTGCGAATGGCTGCTGAATTAAAGGCTATTCCGGCACGGGACCGGTCGGCCTCTTTCTTGATCAGGAACGCAACCCTCTTGGAGTATAACTTGATCTTACCGCGCCAGTCCGTAGTTAAGCAAAGGGATACGGCTGAGGAGAGGGCTGCTAAAGCTAAGGAGGGGGCTACAGTAAAGAGCGGTAAGAGGGAGCCTTTCGCAGAGCGTCCCGTGGTCGGGGGGAAGAAACTGAAGAAGTCCGATGGCCCTTCTCCAAGTACTTGCCCGACTGTCCCGGAGGAGGAAGGTGTAGAAGAGGAAGAAGGAGGCGAAGTTGGAGAAGGGTCGGAGGGTGGAGGAGATGGCGACGGTCAAGGTGGTAGTGGTGTTGCTGCTCTAACCTCTGAACAAGACCTCGAACTGGATGAGGCTCTCCGTCGGGCCTTCGGGGAGTCGGAGGGAGAGTCGGAAACGGAGAAGGGAACGGAGAAGGCAAAGGAAACCGGCAAAGCTGTGGCTGGCACTGACCCATCCTCTAAGGGTTCCTCAGCTAGGGTGATTCCGGCGATGCAAGGTGAACTTTTGTCTTCTGCCGATTCTATTTTCGATAAGGACTTAGAAATTTTTTACGGTTCACTTCCGTCCTGGAATGAGATCCAGGACTTATTGCAGTATCCCACTCCTCCGCCGGGTTTGTATAATAGATGTGTCTCCTCACTTTTCTTTCTTTTTAACTTAGCACATTTTTTGAATTGCGGATTATTGTATGTTCGTAACACTTGTTCTTTATTCCAGGGGCAGGCCAGGCGGGTAAAACGTCGGATGTTCGACACCGCCTTGAACAATTTAAGTCGAGGAGAGCTTCCGCGAAACCTTCTACTGATCGCACTGGGGACGTAGTCAAGTACCGCCCTCTTCTTGGGGTCATCGAAGAGGGCATTCAGAAAAGGAAGCGGAGCCGTTCCTTATTTGAGTCTTCTTCTGCTTCGCAGCTTCCTACTCTGCCTCCCCCTACTCAGCCTCCTCGTGATACTACGGAGGAGAGCACGGAGCCCTGCCCCCCTCCTCCTCCTTCCAAGAGTTCTACTGTCATTCATATAAGGCGTCCCGATGTGCCTCGCCCCGTGCCTCGTGACCCTTTTGCCGGCCATCCTGATTTAGACCCAAGTTTTCGGGACATTTCATTCGATGAGACCACGGGCGAGCACCTCCTTCCCCGCAACCCCATGGTAAGAGTGCTGGACGAGGCCAAATCTTTAGATCTTGATTTACTTACTACACGGGTAGTCACCATGGGGGATGAGGCCAAGGCTAATATCGACCGGGTGGCCGCAGAGACCAAGAAGTTAATGGAGCATCATGCTAAGTTGGTCAAGGCCGGGGAAGAGATCGGGAGTGCTAACATTCGGTTGAGGTTAAAGGTTGCCGATCAGGCCAAGCAACTCGCCGACCAAGCCATCCAGATTTCCCAGCATGAGGAAGCCTCCAAGCGTCTGAAAGAGACCATGGAGAAGGCCAGTAGGGCGGAATTACGGAAGATGGAGGTCGCTTGCAGGGAACGGATTAACATAGCTATCGCAACGGTGGATGAGGTTCGAAATGCGGATCTCGAGCGGGTAGAGGAGTTGTCAGGGAGGCTCGAGGCTGCGGAGATGGCTCAGGCCGAGTTGAAGGAGGAGATGGAGGAGATGAGGAGGTCCCTCAAGTTGAAGGAAGAGGAAATGAGGAGGTCACTCCAGGCTGACTGCTTGAGATACCAATCAGAGAGGGACGTCGCCATCGCCAAGTTGCAAGCTTCCGAGGCCCGGGTAAGGGAGTTTGAGGAAAACGAGGGGATGATGGATGAGATGTTGCAGGATATGTACTTCCACACTTGGAAGGAGGGCGGCTTGTCTTGGATGGACGATTACCCTCGGGTCATGGCCAAGGTGTATCTCCAGGCTTTAGAGGAGGCCAGGGTGAATGCGGGTAAGGAAGGCGGAGAGGCTTTCAACTTGAGTGCGGTTACTGCTCAGTTCTCAAAGGAGAAGCAAGCGGCGGTGAAGGAGGGGATGCGGCTACTCGCTGCAGAGGAAGCGGGCGTGCAGTTGGATGGTGAGGATCAAGCGGCGGATGCTGGTGAGTTATTCTTTTCCCTTTCTTTTCTTTTCGTGTTTTCATAACTTGATCGTTCGTTTAATGAATTCCTCTTCTGATCTGGACAGGTGGGACTTCAGATCCACATGCTGGGGGCTCTGATCCTGCGGCTAAGTAGGCTGGGGGAGTTGGTGATGGAGTGTGGATGCATCTGCCATCTTTTTGTTTCTTTTTTATCACTGTTCATGTTAGTCTTTGATATGCAACTGTAATAAAATTATTTGCAAAGAATAACTTCGTGTGATCTTATAATATAAGCTGATTTTGTCATGTTTAAATGTTGTTGCTATCTTTATGTGCTGTGTGAGAAGTATAATTATGTATATGCCTGTGATTCCAGTTGTGTTTGATGTTAAGTTTTTGCTTGAAATATAATTTCACGTTTTGCAATGTCAGTGTATGAATAAGCTATAGTTACGCATTTATGTACAAGAGAAGAGAGTACTGCCCTTTATGCTTTATTCGCAGGCGGTAGCTTTGAGTGTCTTGTGTAACTGTTTACGGGTATAGCTGAGCGCCCTGCCACCCAGTACGCAGGCTTAGAGCCTCATGAGTGAATGCTTCCTATTTGGTTTCCTGTACTTTAGAGTTTGTTATACAGGATAGGAGAAAAATATTTAAATGAAATGGAAATATAGTAAAAGTAAAACTTCCAGTCACGGAAGGCCGTCGATGTGCTTAAGTTCGTGGCAAACGGGTTTTGTAGTCACTTTCCCTAGCTGTGGGTCTTGGAGACATTTGTCACCCATCTTACGCCTCCGCGGGGAGTTTTCTTTTTTACCACAGCCGCACTTAAGACACATCGGAGCCGAGATCGCGCACGGTAACTACCCGAACCATTATGGTCCGTAATCGTGGGTATTATTCGATTTACCGTGGCCGGCTAGCGTGGGTGCCGTTGGCCGTGAACTACCCCTGGCTGGCCACACCTTATGTTGGGGCTTAAAGTAGGTTCACAGTTACCGACGAGCCGAACGCCGTAATGAGCTGCCATCGGCTATAGTCGGCCTTTATGATGACTTATAATCGGCTCATTACAGTTGGCTTTGAGGGCAGGCGCGCAATGAGTTAACCCGCAGCAGAGGGATGCTGGAGCAAAAGAGTCTCATTGGCGAGTGCATAGAATCGTAGCGTACCTGTTAGGCCTAGTCCAGATGAGGCCGCGGTGCGTCTTGAGTGGAGATGCCATAGGATTTTGTTCAACAGAAAGGGATGAAACTTAACAAGTAGCCAAGACATAAAGGAACAAGTTAAAAAGAGACAAGATTTTTTAAAGTGGTTCGGCACGAAAATGCCTACGTCCACTGATTCTCTTTGTTAATTCACTTCATATGGGCAGTACAAGTTAAGAAAAGTATCGACGGAGGTGTCGGATGTTCCATGCCCTCTGGAACACCTCTCCGTCCACTGTTGACAAAATGTAAGCTCCGTTGTGGAGATCTTTGTGAATTACATATGGTCCGTCCCAGATGGGGTCCAGTGCCCCGGGGCGCGGAAAGATTCGCCTGAGGACAAGATCTCCTTCTTGTAAGCTGCGATGCTTGACTTTGGAATTGTATAGTGCTGCCACTTTTTGTTTGTGAGCTGCTGCTTTGAGTGCTGCATCGTTTCTCCTTTCCTCAATCAGTTCCAAAGACATGAGGAGGAGTTCTTCGTTTTCTTCTGGGTTGTAGTGGATCCTACGGTGGGAAGGCACAATAGTCTCAACTGGGAGCATTGCCTCCGATCCATATGCCAAAGAGAAAGGAGTATGTCCCGTTGATGTTCTGAAAGATGTGCGGTATGCCCATAGTGCCGTAGGAAGTTCGTCCACCCAAGCGCCTTTTGACTTTTCAAGTTTCTTCTTGATTAGGGTTTTGAGAATTTTGTTGACAGCTTCAACTTGTCCGTTTGCCTGAGGGTAAGCTACTGATGAGAAGCTTTTATGAATTCCATGCTCTTGGCACCAGTCGGCAAATTCTTCGCTGTCAAATTGGAGTCCGTTGTCTGATACGATCTTGAGGGGGACTCCATACCTGCACAGAATGTTTTTGATCAAGAAGTTGATAACTTTTGCTGAAGATATTTTATTTAAAGGTTCCGCTTCCACCCATTTGGTGAAATAATCGACTGCCACTATAGCATATTTGGCTCCGCCTCGGCCCGTTGGCAGTTCGCCAATTAAGTCAATTCCCCATACAGCAAAGGGCCAAGGGCTGGTCATTTGAGTAATTTCGTTTGTGGGCAGTCGAGGGATCTTGGCAAACTTCTGACATCTGTCACATTTCTTAACGAAGTCTAGGGCATCTTTGTTTAGCGTGGGCCAGTAATATCCATATCGGAGTATCTTTCTTGCCAAAGTCTGTCCTCCAGTGTGATCTCCGCATCCTCCCTGATGGATGTTTGTTAATATCTCCTTGGCTTCCCTTCCGGCGACGCATCTTAATAGGGGGCTAGAGAAGCCACGCCGGTAGAGGATGCCTTCTTGTATTGTGTAGTGGGGAACTTTTCTCAAGATCTTCTTAGCTTCGTCACGCCTGTCGGGTAGTATGCCATCTTGCAAATATTTCCGGATAGGAGTCATCCAGGTTCCTTCTTCGATTGCAGTTATCAGATTCGCTTGTTCGAAACTCGGGGCAAGCTGCCTTGAGATTGCTAGTGCTCCGGAAATGGTGCTGTCCTTCATACTAGCTTGCTTTGCAAGTTCGTCTGCCTCTTGGTTTTCTTCTCGAGGAATGTGTTTGATTAGATAATGGTCCAATCGATCGAGCAGCAGTCTGGTTTTCTTTAGGTATGCTGTGAGTCGTTCTCCTCGAGTCTGGAATTCTCCTAGTACCTGGTTTACGATAAGCTGAGAATCACTATGAATACATAAGGAATTGATTCCAATTTCTAGGGCCAGTTCCAATCCCGCTATTACTGCTTCATATTCAGCATCGTTGTTAGTGGCCGTGAACTCCAATCTTAATGCATAGTACAACTTTCTTCCCCTGGGGGTGACGATCACAATACCTGCCCCCGAGCCTTGTTCGTTTAATGCTCCGTCTACAAAGAGGTTCCATTTGATGTTTTTTGCTACTTCGGATTGTTCCTTGCCTTCGTTGGTAGTGAATTCGGCAATGAAATCAGCCATGGCTTGTCCTTTGATAGCGGTGTGGGGGTGGTAGGTGACATCATACTGACTTAGTTCGATGCACCATTTGAGGAGTCGCCCAGAAGTGTCAGGACGATGGAGCACTTGTCTTAATGGTTGATCGGTTAGAACCCTGATGGAGTGAGACTGGAAGTAGTGTCGCAGTTTTCGTGACGCGATCAATAAACAATATGCTAACTTCTCAAGTTTAGGATATCTGGCTTCTGCCCCCGTAAATCTCTTGCTTACAAAGTAAACCGGGCGTTGTGTGCGGTCTTCTTCTCTTACCAAGGCGGCGCTTAGAGCATGAGATGATACAGCGAGGTATAGGTATAACACTTCACCTTCATTTGGAGTTGAAAGTACTGGTGGTCTCTGAAGGTGTTCGATTAGGTTGAGGAAGGCTTTTAAGCATTCGTCGGTCCACTCGAACCTCCCTGTGTCTTTCTTGAGTGCTTCGAAGAAAGGGACACACTTGTCAGTTGCCTTGGAAATGAATCTGCTTAGGGCGGCCACCTTTCCGTTTAGGCTCTGCATTTCTTTTCGAGTGGAAGGTATCCTTATTTCTTTTAAAGCCCGGACTTGTTCAGGGTTTGCTTCGATTCCTCTGGCGTGGACGATGAATCCTAAGAATTTTCCCGATGAAACTCCGAAGGAGCATTTTAGAGGATTCAGCTTCATTCCATACCGGCGAAGTACCTGAAACATATCGTCCAGATGGCTTACATGGTCGTTGGCTTTCCTGGACTTTACCAACATGTCATCCACATATACTTCCATAGTTCGTCCTATCAGTCCTGCGAACATTTTGTTGACGAGGCGTTGATAGGTAGCTCCAGCATTTTTGAGTCCAAAAGGCATGACTTTGTAACAATATAATCCGCGGTCGGTGATGAAGCTAGTGTGGTCCTGATCGGGAGCGTGCATGGGGATCTGGTTATATCCGGAGTATGCGTCCATAAAAGATAGGAGTTCGTGCCCAGCTGTGCTGTCTACGAGTTGGTCAATTCGGGGAAGTGGGAAGCAGTCTTTCGGGCAAGCGTCATTCAGATTGGAGAAGTCAATACATGTTCGCCACTTTCCATTGGCCTTTTTTACTAGCACTGGGTTAGCGATCCATTCTGGGTAGATGGCTTCCCGTATGAAGCCATTAGCAAGTAGATTTTTTACTTCCTCATCAAGGGCTGCTGATCGCTCTGCTCCCATGCTCCTCTTTTTCTGCTTTACTGGTACCTTGGTGGGATCGATGTTCAACATGTGGCATGCTATGTCTGGGGAGATTCCTGTCATATCGGCATGGGTCCACGCAAATACATCTAAGTTGTGGCGGAGAAAGTCAATGAGTTGATCCTTCAATTCCGTTTTCAGCTGAGATCCGATTTTTAATAGTCTACTTGAATCATGCTTATCTACCGATACTAATTCCATAGCCTCTGCAGGCTCGGCGGTAGCCTCCTCCTCTTTATCTCTGGGGTCTAGTTCATTGAAGGGATCGCTTGTGTATCGAAGAGGAGGGGCTTTCTTTAGTTGCTATGCCTCCAAGCTTTTCATGCAGAGAATAGTCTCTGCATCTTTTCCTTTATTCTTTCTGCGGTTATTGCGAAGTTCAGTTACGTAGCAGTCTCGGGCGGCATCTTGATCTCCTTCTACTTCTCCTACTCCGTTGTCTGTTGGAAATTTCATTTTCAGGCACCAAGGGGCTAATACAATCTGAAAGTCAGACAAGGCTGGTCTTCCCAAGAAAGCGTTGTAAGCCGAGTGGTTTTCTATTAGTACGAACGTTTGTTTTCGCACAACGGAGCGGGGATGACTTCCTATTTCGACGAAGAGGTCAAGTTGCCCGAGGGGCATTTTTGCATCTCCAGTGAAACCGTGCAGTGGTTTGTCACAGGGGGATACATCCTTCATTGATAACTTCATTTTGTCGAAAGCATGTTTGAACAGGATATTTACGGAGCTTCCTGTGTCTATTAGAATCCGAAAAACTTTAGCTGGACCAAACCAGGCAGAGATGACCATGGGATCCATATGTGGGTACTGTCTTCCTTCCAAATCATGCCTACTGAATACAATGTCATTGTTTTCTTTTCGTTTCGGGTGGCGTTCCTCCGTAATGGAGTTAACATATCCTTCGGCATTTCTAAGCGACTTGCCGTACCTTTCCATCTCTGCCCAACCTCTGTCGGCAATGTGTGGTCCTCCTGAGATGGTAAGGACTACTATCTTCTCTTGACTAGAGCCACTGGTGTTGTGATTGTTGCGATTCCCTCCGCCTACTTCTGGGAGGGTTTGCTTTGAGTTCTCATTGGCAGGAGTTGGATTCCTGTTCTGACTTTTCACATAACGTTCCAGTCTTCTTCTTCTAATGTGTTCTTCGATCAAGTCCCGAAGATGGTGGCATTCATTGGTGTCATGTCCGTAGGATTCGTGGAAGCGACAGAACTTTCCGGACTTGAGTGCGTTATCTGATTCTTTCTTGTGCGGGGGGCGCTTGTATCCGAGTTCGCCCTGAGTGGCTAGGTAGATGTTTTCGATTGTTTCATTCAAAGGAGTGTAGGAGTCAAATCTTGGCCCTGGTCGATATTGGCGCTTCTCAACCTTTCTGCCCCCAGCATTGTCTCTAGATTCATTTCTTCGAGCGTCCTTAGCTGCAGTGGGAACCTTGTCCTGAATTATCTTGCCTTGTTGCCCTGGCTGCCTCTCCGTAGCAGCGTCTTCAAGTCTCATATACTTTCCAGCTTCATGGAAGAAATCAGGCAAGGTAGCTGGTTTTTCCTTAGTTAATCTTCTGGCAAACTTGGTGTCTGGATGTACACCACTACAGAGGGCCATTAGAGTGAGTTTTTCATCGGCATCTTGAACTGCTGCCGCTGCGGCGTTGAACCGTGTTAGATATTGTTGCAGCGTCTCTCCGGATTTCTGTTTGGCATTGGATAGAGAATAAGCATCCCTGGGTTGTTCCACATGGATGCGGAACTGGCTAATAAACCTTTCTTTTAACATCTCCCATGAGCTGATGGATCCTTGGGGTAGATGGCAGAACCAGGAGGTAGCTAGATCTGATAGGAATAGCGGAAAGCATTTACATAATACTCCTTCTGTTGCTCCACTCATGAGCATATGCTGGGTGTATCTCTGCAGGTGTACGATGGGGTCGGAAGTTCCTTTGTAAGGTTCCATGGTTGGCATTTTCCATTCCCGGGGAGTGATGGCAGTTTCGATATTTCGGGTAAAGGGACTAGTGACCCTAGCGCCTATTCCCCGGTCCCTTTGCTCCCGTTGGACACATTCTCTGAATAATCGTGCCATTCGCTCGTCAGAACTTGGAGCGGACAAAAATGAGCTCGGTTCTTCCCTGCGGGATCTATCTCGTCCAGATGACCTGTAGGGATGGTACAGTCTATCACCTCTAGCATTATCCAGTGGTTGTCTTTGGCTGCTTGGATGCACGCTAGGACCAGCTACAGTTGCCCCCTGCCTTGATCTTCCCCTGTGGGGTTCTGTTTCGAGCACATCCATGGGGTCAACTTCGGGCTGGGTTCTAGCTCGGCTCCGTTCAGCGGGGTTTCTATGATTAGGTGGCATGACTGGCTCAGCTACATCCGACCCTCGCCTGGTGCCTCCCCCGCTAGGTTCGGTTCCAAGGGCTTCCTCGAGTCGGAATTCGGGCTGAGTCCGGGCGCGGCCCCTATCATCGTTTTTCCTGTTGATAGCTTGTTCGAAGAGTGAAGACCTTTGTTGCCTCCGGGATCCTCCGGATTGGGATTCACCCCATGATTCAGTGTTGCGGTTGGACTCTTCAGCATCCCTTAAGCGTGTCATGAGTTGGTCCACCAAAGTTTCTTGTTGGGATGTGAAGCGGTTAGTTACTTCAGCCACAACCCTGTCCAGATCTGCCCTAGTGATTGGTTGTTCCGTTGCGGGACCAGTTGGATTTTCCTGATTTTCATCTGGTACTGCTGTTGAAGTGGGCTGATCTGTGATTGCTGGATCTGGAAGGCTGCTAGTTGCGATATTCTTTCCTTTGTTAACATCCCTTCTCTGTTTGGAAGGCATGATTTCTAAGCAACGAGTGATGTTGTTAGGAAGAAGGTTGAGTGGGAGAAGATGAAGCTTGAGTTCTACTCTCAGTGAAAGCACCAAAAATGTTTGCACAAAAAATGGGTAAACACCTCCAAGTCGTATTATTTAGTTGATTATATGTGATTTTCAGTGATTTTAGATGAGTATGTAAATATGAAAGAAGTAGGGGCTGAAATGTAAAAGACACACAGATTTATAGTGGTTCGGCCAGAATGTGCCTACGTCCACTTTATATGTTATTATCTTCTTTCTTTCAGATTACAGGTACAATGCTTCGTATATCAGTATATGAAAGTAGTTTGAAAGTTCCTTCCTTGCTTGAGCTCTCAAACTTGTCTGCCATTGTTGTACCCCTGCCCCTCTATTTATAGAATGAGGTAGGGGGCAGGGGTCTTGGAAGTATATAACTGCTGGTGGGCCCGGGCTGAAGCGATCTGGACTGGCAGTTGTCTGGTTCGGCGGAGGACATTCGGCATGGAGCTTGGTCCGGTGGTAGGCGTGGTCCGGCAACGAGTGTGGACCGGTGATTATTTGGTTCGGTTGTGAAGATGGTCCGGTAGATAAGTGGTTCGGTGGTAGCATGGGAGTTGATTCGGTAGTGGGGTGATGGTTGGTTCGGAGGAGTATGGTGGACCGGTATGGCTGGTCCGGTAGTAGTAGGGGATGTTTGGTTCGGTTACCGGATGGGCATGCCGAATGGCACTTGTGATTTGCCCGAATATGGTTGGTCCGGCTACCGGATGGACATGCCGAATGGAGTCATGGGCCGAATGGGGATGGACTTCTAGCTTTGTGTTTGTCGAACGAGGTGGAGGTTGCGAGCTCGGGTAAAACTGTGACTTCTTGGTCTCAAGAGCTTCTGGGTGAGAATTCGCCCAACATCATCTTATGGTCTTTTTTTTTGCGGTAGTAAGGCGATGGATTGCAAGTTGGTTGGTTATTGTGATTCGGACTACGCCGGTGATAGGGATCGAAGAAAATCAACTTCCGGATATGTCTTCACACTTAGGGGTATAACCATAAGTTGGAGATCTAGATTGCAGACCATAGTTGCTTTATCCACTACGAAGGCGGAGTTGATAGCCGCAGTGGAGGCGGCAAAGGAGGCACTCTATTTGAAGCGATTATTGTGTGACTTGGATTCGGGCATGATAGTATTGATGTTCGATGTGATAGCCAGAGTGCTATTCACTTGGCAGAGAATTTGGCGTTTAGCTCACGGACTAAGCGTATTGAGGTGAGAGAGACATTTCTAGTAGCCATGGATGAAGATAACCAAATATATCTTCGGAAAGTGCACATAAAGGATAACGCGGCGGATATGTTCACTAAGGCATTGTCGGTTGGAAAGTTCGAGTATTGCTCGAACTTGATTCACTGGGAGAAGTGCTAGGTGCCACGGGGTGGCACGGTTAAGAGGGGAGCTTGGTGGTAGATGAGGAAGAGTATCGGTGAGAGATTGAAGTTCTATATTCTTGGTAAGTGATAGTCTTGGGTGAGATAGCTTAGGATTTGGATGTTTTCAACATTTCATTAGCGGGCGGGGGCTCTGCCTGAGCTTGTTGGTGGAGTGCAATGGGCGGTGGTTTTGCCGGAACTCATTGGGAAATCATTCATGTTTGGTTGAAGGTAGAAGAAGTGATAGTTGGTGCTATCGGTTGTCGTTGATGGTATAATACCATTAGAATTGAAGATAGATATAGTGTCGAGGTGGAGTGTTGAATTTTGGCGATATTATATGGGTATTTGTAGAGGTCGGAAGTAGCTTCGTAACGGAGGAAATGGTTCGCAAATCCGAGTTCGAAGGTGGAAGTTATAAGAGAAAAGGTGAAGAAGGCGAAGTTGGGACAGAACCCATTTTCAGACGTCTGACCCATTTTTCAGACGTCTGATTTGAGACAAAAGTGCTTCCAAAGGACTCTGTCAGACGTCTGACCAAATGGGTCAGACGTCTGAACTGGAGCAAAGGCACTCTAGTGGGTTAGGCCAGACGTCTGACCTTCCGGTCAGACGTATAAAACAGCTTTCGTCTATTTTCTCTCACACGGACTTGGGTGAAAATTTGTGATATCTGCAGGGGCAATTTTGGAATATTGCCTAAGGTTTCTATTCTCCTATATAAGCTAGCCTCAGGTCTCAGATCTGTATGCGTGCAAGCAACCGCAGGAGATTAGCCTCCACCAAATTAGGGTTTATCAAAACCTAATTTTCTTCAGTTCTCTTCTCCACAAATTCAATTCTAATTAGAATTTGATCATTGTATTCAATCTCTTGTACTCTTCTCATCAATATTAATAAAAGCCCTCTCTTAAAGTGTATGTACACTAACACAACATTAGTGGAACCACTATAAATCACTATGTGATTTATTTTTCGTTATTGCTTTGATTTCTATATTGCTTGTTTTGGGATTGTGATTGCTTTTGGATTGATTGAGATTGGAAGTGAGTTGTTGATTGGTTGTTTTTACACTTCTTACCATGATTCCGTCTTTCACTGTGCTTGTGGGGTTTCGATTTGAGTAGTCTCGTGTTGAAATCTCGCACCAACAGTTCTAACCCAAAATAAGAAGCCTATAGCCTTTTTGAGTAAAGCCCTTCATGGTAGGAATATGACTTTATCCACTTATGAAAGGGAGCTTCTTTCTATGGTTATAGCTACTAAAAGATGGTCACAGCTTGTGATTAAAACTGATCACCGAAGTTTAAAGCATTTGTTGACACAGCAAATACATATTGGAGTGTAAGGAAAATGGTTGGCTAAACTCTATGGGTTTGATTACAAAGTAGAATATAAAAGTGCTGAAGGGAATAAAGTGGTTGATGCATTATCGAGAAGAGGAGAAGCAAGTGTGAACAGAGAACAGTTACAAGCCATCTCAATTGTGCTGACACCTTGGCTTCAGAAGCTAATGGAAACTTTACATAACTCTACCCGGTACCAATGGCGAATAACAAAGGTGCAAGGAAAGAAGTCGCCAGAAAACAAATATAAAAGTATTGATGACCTGTGTTTCAAAACGGAAAATTTTTAGTAGATCATCACGTATCCCAGTTAACGCAATTCCTCATTAAGTATCCCAGTTAACGCAATTCCTCATTAAGTAGCATCACTCTGCACCATTAGGTGGACACTCTAGAGTTAAGGTCACAGTGCAAAGGTTGAAGCAAGTATTTTATTGGAAGAAAATGAAAAAACATGTGGAGGGCTTTGTCAAGTCTTGTGATGAATGTCAGAGAAATAAACATGAATATGTATCGGTTCCTGGACTGTTGCAACCCCTCCCTATACCTAAAAGGAATTGGACTGACATCTCTATGGACTTCATTACTTGTTTGCCGAGAAGCCAAAGATATACAGCGATATTTGTTGTAGTTGATAGGTTGAGTAAGTATGCACATTTCCTTCCACTCCATCATCCTTACACTGCAAAAGTGGTAGCTTCGGTTTTTTTCCATGGTGTATTCAAATTGCATTGAATACCAAAATCTATTGTGAGTGATCGAGACAAAATATTTACTAGCAACTTTTGGTAAGAGCTCTTTAAACTTCAAGGCATCTCCCTCAAACTTAGCTCATCTTACCACCCTTAATGTGATGGCCAAACTGGAGTGGTAAACAAGATTTTAGAAGGTTATTTGCGGTGTTATGTGTGCCACAAGCCCCATGAATGATCTAAATGGTTGGCATTGGCTGAGTATTGGTATAACACCACATGGAAGACCCCTACTAAAAACACACCTTACAAGATTGTGTACGACATTGCTCCCCCTACTCTATTGTCTTACATACCTAATACTTCCAAGGTTGAACAGGTAGAGAAGGAACTATTTACTCGAGACATTGTGTTACAATTCCTTAAAGACAGTTTGAAAATGGCTTAAGAAAGAATGAAGAAATATGCAGACTTGAAGAGTACTGGCAGGCAGATTGAAGTTGGTGATTGGGTTTTCTTGAAGTTGCAACCTTATAAACAAATCATAGCATGAAATAACATAAACTTTCTCCTAAATGTTACGGTCCCTATAAGGTGTTGGAGAAGATTGGGGTGGTAGCATACATTTGTAGCTCCTTGTAAATGCCAAAATTCACAATGTATTTCATGTTTCCCAATTAAAGAAAAGAATAGATGATGGTGTAGTCATACAAGAGGATATTCCCAGCATTATAGAAACGATTGTTGAGCAACCAGAGAATATTTTAGACCGAAGAATGATTCCAAGAAACAATGATGTGGTGGTGCAAATTTTAGTTAAGTGGAAGGATAAGCTGGAGGAAGAAGCTACATGGGAAGACTATTGGCCATTAATTAGGAGATTTCCTACACTAGACCTTGAGACAAGGTCTCTTCTTGAAGTGAAAGGTAGATGTTGTTGTGACTTTTCTATTGATTAGAAAAGCACAAATTTTAATTAATTCTGCAAGCGTACAGGCGTGTAGTATGCAGGTCGAATACAGGGAATTGTATTTTAAAACAATTGAAATCCATAGTTAAATCTTAGGCGTGTTAAACAAATTCGACGGTGAATTTGAACAGAAAATAAAAACAATAATATACTCCGAATCAATTCCGAAACTAATCGAAATTGCAACCAAAATATAAAATTGTAAAAATCAGAACAGAAATTGAAATTGCATAAAAGAAAATAATAGAGAAAACAACTGAAATATTTATTAACTAACTGAAAGGAGTGCAAAAAATAACTAAGAACAAGAATAAATAAATTGCTAAATCTAATCAACAATCCTAAGTATTCTGTTCGAAAATAAAAACACTGCTGAATTTAAAATTAAACTTGAAGAAGAGTGATGGGGGTAAGAGATGATTTTCCATCTGCATTGCTCTCTCTATTTAAAGACTTCAGCCTCCACAAATAACCCTACTATTTAGGTCCTTGTGCTTGATATTTGGAGAAAAGTAAGGCCACCTCACTTTGAATTGGTCTTTGCTTTGTTATTTGATTAACAAGTGGCCTTGCTTTGAAAGATTTTCAGGCTAAACTTTGAAAGTGTATTTTCAATATTTGCATTTGCTTTCTCGCATGAATAGTACACATGTTGGTGACGTGAGATGCATTTCTTCATGAACGATATGTACTTTCTCTTCGAATTATTCGGTACTCATGTTGCACTTTTTTTTCGTGTCATTTGAACCATTGGATGGCACACCCGATTAATTTCAACGTGGCACTTTGGAATCTATAATCTGCAAAACCACAACAAAATACTCGTATAATACCGCTTTATTAAAATAAAAATATATGAAACAAACGGTTTAAAATGCAGAAAAATACGTTCATCAAATACCCCCACACTAGAACTTTATTCGTCCTCGAATAAGCAAGAAAATAAAACTAACTAGATCCTTTTTCGTAGGAAACACGATTGCATTGAGCGTATGCAACAAGCCGTTAAACCTCTAGATGTACCTAGTAGGACGAGTGGTGTCTCGTGAGGGTTTTCAGCGGATACTACCCACAAAATCCAAATGCAGTATGTGATGATTCTAATGTACTACATGAATGCAAAATTTTAAACAAATGGAGACTCGATTTATTTCAGAATAATTGCAACAAAATAATGTATATCAGTTTTAGTCAACTTTAAAAAAAATTCGTTCCTCAGTAAACACAAATTTCAATATAACTCAAGTTTTCGTACATTAGATTCTAGTTTGGCCAGTTGTTTCGGTCGATAACATAGTGCAGCCATGAAATAAATTCTTCACCGTCAATCATTGTTTTTTTGCAAAATGGTATTTTTCATTTCCATTCGTATAACAAGCCAAATCTACAAAGTCAAGAAGTGTTTCGGCTTCAAAGCTTAGTCTCTCTTTACTAATATTTTTTTTTTACACCTAACTTTTGGACCAAGGTATACCACCCATGCACTGCCTCACGGGCTTACGTGAAAGTTGGGACAGAGCTTGGCGGATTGTGCAAACCGACGCTGACTATGTCAGAAAAGGTCGATAATCCTTAGGTGGTTATTTATTTAATTATTTATACACCTAACTCAAAATGCTGAGGCCAGATATACCATCCATGCACTGCCTTGCGGGCTTACGTGAGAAGAGTATAGAGCGTGGCGAGTGCACACACTTTCATAAGTGTGCACACCTATTGACTCTAGGTGTTTCTTATTATATATATATATATATATATATGAATTAACTAAAGAGATTTATGCAAATCAACTTAGCACCACTTAACTTCAATGATTTGAAATGTCAACGCATGTACTTTAAATCTGCCACTTTTTTTTAACCAAAGACTACGGTTTAGAAAGGATTTCATAACCATCACCTACGAATCCCCCTATATGCTAACCTCGCTATTATCGCTTGTAATTCAACTTTTCATTATATTTCACATTTGAAATTAGTGATTCACAAAAAATTTCATCAATTGACTTCAACTGCTTACTTACTTTGTCTTGACTAACTAAAAATAAATCGAAGTCCTGAAAATAATGGGAAATGAGAAAAAAATTGAAAGTAAATTTGAAAACAAATAATGAGATGGTTTCTTTTTATATGATGCCACACTATGAAATATGAACAAACAGAATGAGACCCACACTGGTATGAGACATTGTCCCAACTGTCAAATGGAATGCAAATGCAAAACAGAAAAATAAAATAAAAAATATACATCCTGATATGTACAAGATAGTGAGTGGCTTATGCCGAGTAGTTAGGTTCATGGAGATCCACGAACTCGTCGTCCTCGTGTTGTTCAAACTCTAGAAATGGCTTCAAACACTGTCCATTGACCTTTGAAATGGAACTGTCCCTAGGATCTTCAATTTCAACTACACCATAAGGGTATACTGTTTTCATAATATATGGACCTGTCCATCGAGATCTCAATTTGCCCGGAAATAAATGAAGTTTGGAACTATATAAGAGAACTTTCTAACCTACTTCGAATGTCTTACGAAGTATGGATCTGTCATGATAAAATTTAGTTTTCTCTTTATAAATCTTTGCATTTTCATACGCTTAATTTCTTAGTTCTTCTAATTCTGACAATTGTAATTTACGATGCGATCCGGCTTTTTCTATGTCAAAATTGTATTTGATTGCCCAAAGTGCGCGGTGCTCGAGCTCAACGGGTAAATGGCATGCTTTTCCAAAGACTAATCGGTATGGTGACATTCCTAGATTGGTTTTATAAGCTGTGCGAAATGCCCAAAGGGCGTCTATCAATTTAGATGACCAATCTTTTCTGTTGGAGTTAACCGTCTTTTCAAGAATTTGTTTAATTTGTCTATTGGAAATCTCGACTTGACCGTTAGTCTGTGGATGATATGGAGTAGATAGTTTATGAGTGATAGAGTATTTCTTAAGAAGAGATTCAAAAGCACGATTACAAAAATGAGAACCGTTATCACTTATAATGGCTCGAGGTGTGCCAAAACGGGAAAATATGTGTTCTTTCAAAAATTTGACAACAACTTTATTGTCATTCGTTCTGGTGGGAATGGCCTCAACCCATTTAGACACGTAATCTACTGCAAGTAGGATGTAGAGATTTCCAAAAGAATTAGGAAAAGGACCCATGAAATCGATGCCCCAAACATCAAAGATTTCGATGATAAGGATTGGGTTTACGGGCATCAAGTTACGTTTGGAAATACGACCTGTTTGTTGACATCTAGCGCATTTGGAGCAAAATTGGTGGGCATCATGAAAAAGAGAAGGCTAATAAAAACCGCATCGTAACACCTTGGCGGCAGTTTTCTTTACTCCAAAATGTCCTCCACATGCTTGATTATGTGAAAAATAGAGGATGCTACGGAATTCATGTTCAGGTACACATCTACATATGATTTGATCAGTGCAATATTTGAAGAGATAAGGATCGTCCCAGTAAAAGTTTCGAACATCGTAGAGAAATTTTTGTTTATCTTGTTTTGACCAATGGGAAGGTGTTTCATTTGTGACAAGATAATTTATGATGTCCGCGTACCATGGTGCATTGGAGAGGGAAAGAATTTGTTCATCGGGAAAATGATCATTGATTTGAGAGTTATCGAAGTTTTCATGAACAATACGAGAAACATGATCAGCTACGACATTTTCAGAACCCTTTTTATCCCGTATTTCTAGGTCAAACTCTTGAAGAAGGAGGATCCAATGGATTAATCGGGGTTTGGCATCCTTTTTTGTGAGTAAATACCGCAAGGCGGCATGATCAGTGTAAACTATGACCTTAGAACCTACGAGATATGATCTAAACTTATCAAGGGCAAAGATAACTGCTAAAAACTCTTTTTCTATGGTTGAGTAATTCAATTGAGCTTCATTAAGAGTTTTGCTAGCATAATAGATGGCTCGAGGAAGTTTATCGATTCGTTGACCTAAGATGGCTCCAATGGCATAATCAGAAGCGTCACACATTAATTCGAAAGGCAAAGTCCAATTTGGAGGTTGGATGATAGGTGCAGTGGTCAAGATTGATTTGAGGGTTTCAAAAGACGTTTTACATTCATTGGAAAATTCAAATTTAACGTCTTTAGCCAGAAGATTCGAAAGAGGTTCCTTTACGGACCTAGGAGGAGGAAGGCCAACAATAAGATCAACTTTAGATTTGTCAACTTCTAGGCCATTTTTAGAGACAACATGACGTAAGACTATTCCTCGCTTAACCATAAAATGACATTTTTCCCAATTAAGAACAAGAGGTCTCCTTACATCGCTTTAATACACGTTCTAAACGAAAGAGGCATTGATCAAAAGATGACCCATAGATTGAAAAATCGTCCATGAATATTTCTAAGAAATCCTCCACCATATCAGAAAATATACTCATCATACATCTCTGAAAGGTAGCGGGAGCATTACAAAGACCGAAGGGCATGCGACGATAAGCGAAAGTTCCGAAGGGACATGTGAACGTCGTTTTGTGTTCGTCCTCTAGGGCAATTGGAATTTGATTATAGCCGGAGTAACCATCAAGAAAACAATAATATTCATGACCGGCTAAGCGTTCGAGCATTTGATCAATGAAAGGGAGGGGAAAATGATCTTTTCTAGTTGCTGCATTGAGTTTTCGATAGTCCATGCAAACGCGCCATTTTGTTTTGACCTTTGTCGGAACAAGTTCGTTATTCTCATTTGTGGTCACAGTGATTCCAGATTTCTTTGGTACAACTTGTACCGGACTTACCCAAGTACTGTCAGAGATAGGGTATATAATGTTATTGTCTAAACATTTGATAATTTCTTCCTTTACCACTTCTCTCATATTAGAGCTTAATCGCCTTTGAGCTTCGCGGGTGGGTTTAGCCTCGTCGACTAAATGTATTCGATGTTCGATGATTGATGGACTAATTCTCTTAATGTCAGCGATTACCTATCCTAATGCCTCTTTATTTTCCCTTAAAATTTTCAAAAGTTGTTCTTCTTGGTCCTTAAGGAGATCGGATGCCAAGATTACAGGGAAATTTTCAAAAGAATCTAAGTATGTGTACTTAAGATTGTTTGGAAGAGGTTTGAGATCTAATTTAGGGCGTTCTTCTTTTGAGGCTTCGGTAGACATCAACTGATTGAATTCTAGTGAATTATGAAAAGAGCAGAGCATATCATTTAATTCATAAATGTATTCATCTTCATGGAAGTTGGAACTAAAATGATCTAGGCACATGTTAAGAGACTCCGTAGTATCACTAAAATCATTTTCCACAATTGTTTGGATCATGTCAACTTCTTCTGTTTCAAGATCCCTTGGTTGTCTGTTAAGATTGAAGATATTTAGTTCAATGGTTAGGTGCCCAAAGGAAAGTCGGAGTTGACCATTCCTACAATTTATGATAGCATTTGATGTTGCTAAAAATTGACGACCTAATATCAAAGGAGTCTGACCGTTAGGATTTGAGACAGGTGCAGTCTCTAGGACTATAAAATCGACTAGGAAATAGAATTGATCGATTTGTATCAAAACATCTTCAACTGTGTCCAATGGTTTTTTGACAGATCGATCAGCTAGTTGAATTGTGATGTTTATAGGTTTTAATTCCCCTAGTCCAAGTTGACAATACACAGTATAAGGCAAAAGATTCACACTTGCTCCAAGATCGAGTAAGGCATGACTAATATGAGTGTTACCTATTTTACAGCCGATTGTAGGACAACCGGGGTCCTTAAACTTGATTGGGGAGGGATATGACAGAACAGAGCTAGTGTTTGCAGTTAGAAATGCAGTCTTAGGAACGTTAGTGGCACGTTTTTGAGTACATAGCTCTTTCAGACATTTGGCATATAGAGGAATTTGCTCGATGGTATCAAGAAGTGGAATATTGATTCGAACTTGTTTAAAGATTTCAAGAATTTGGTCAAAATTAGCGGGCTTCTTCTTTTTGTTGAGCCTATGGGGAAATGAAGCAATGGGTTTATAGACTCGTTCGGAAGTTTTTTCATTCGAAGAAGAAGGTGTTATATTAGAGGGTGAAGATAAAGGCGCTGAAATGTTGGGGTTGCCAACATCAGAAAGCGAAGAGTGGTCGGGATTGCCGACCTTGGATGAAGAATTAGAGTTGTTTGGATTGACAACAGTGGGTGTTGACTGAGTTTCAAAATTTTGAACAAGGGAAGACTTAAGAAGGACATCGGGGTTGCCGACATGGTTGTCCACCTTCTTTCCAGACCTTAATGTGGTGACAGCATTAACCGGATTTACATCTTCGTCCTCACAAAGATTTACTCCTCGAGAGTTATACTTTGGATTCACTTCGGTTTGACTAGGCAATTTACCTTTCTCATTGATTTTCATGAGATCCTTCATCATTATCGACATTTGTTCATTTTGTTTGGTGATTTGCTCAACTCTTGCATCTTGGTTAGTGATTTGTCCATTTTGTTTAGAGAGTTGTTTTTCCAATCGAGCAATTTCTTGTGAAAGCTGAGAAGGTTGGGTTGATGGATTGAAATTAGGATGCCTGTATGGTTGATTCGAAGGTTTTGTTTGACGAGTTGGTTGTGAATTTTGAGCATTAGATGTTGGGGATCGATAATTCGGATTTGGTATCATCAGATACATATGCGATGGATTAGCCACATTGTTAGGATTTGACCACGAAAAATTTGGATGATGCTTCCAGTTAGGGTTGCATGTGGATGAATAAGGACTGCTTTGAGCTATAGCATTGATTTGGTCTTGTGTGTAGTAATGGGGTAGTCCTTCTCCTTCTTGAGGAGTTTGGGCATCTATAGGAAGATGTGATGGGTCAATGGCATGTGTTTCTCTATTTGGAGCACGAATTAGAACACGAATTGTTTCCCATTGCATATCCTTTTTCGAATATTCTTCTAAAAATTCCCAAGCTTCCTCGTCTGTTTTTGCCATGAATTCTCCTCCGCATATTGATTCGAGTTGGGATCTTGTTTGATAGTTAAGCCCTTCATAAACGATTTGGCACAAAATGTGTTTAGGGATTGCATGATGTAGGTAACTATATAACAATTGATTGAACCTTTCAAAATATTTTGAAAAAGTTTCTCCTTCATTTTGAGAGAATTGGTTGATTTCAGTTCGAATTTTAAGAGTTTCGTGGAAATGAAAAAACTTTTTCAAAAATATAGTAACGAAATTGTCCCAACTCTTAATTGAATTTTTAGGAAGAGAATTAAGCCATCCTTTTGCACTTTCTAGAAGCGCGAATGGAATAAGTCTTAGCTTGATGGATTCATTAGAAAGTTGTTGCATTTTGGTTGTAGAAGCGTATAATTAAAATTCACTAAGAAATTCATAAGCATTTTCAGACCCAGTGAGTTTCGGTACCCCTTGAATAAAAGAATGTTTTAGCTCGAAATTATTTCCTTCGGCAGGTGGAAATGAAATAACCGAAGACGGAACAATCCGTGTTGGATAGCATCGGTCTTTAAGGGATAATGGTCGGTTCTCATGAAATTCATTATTTCCAACATGTGATTTAGGTGATAATTTTGGTGAATTGTGGTGTGAACTGTGATGTGAACCGTGTTGTGAACCGTGATTGCTCATATTTTTTTGATTTGAAATTTCCGTTGATTTGTTTAATGAAATATTTTGGCTTTCTAAACGGTTAAAATTATTTCTTACCCAAATGCTCATAAACAAATCAAGGTGTAGCAGCCAAAAGTAAATTTAAATAGTTTTCAGTTGGGTACCTGTAGAGTAGAAAATTACTTACAGAGGGGTATGGCAGTCCGTCCAGTGCAACTGAGCAGTGCTAGTGATTCAAACTCCACAGTTTGCGGTTGCTATGTTGTTGCTACCTGTCAGATATCTAAGAGCTGATATCCTTAGAAAAAAACGAAACTGCAACCGTGTGTTGTTGAGGCAATTGAAGCACTGCCAACAAAGCGTGAAGCAAGTGAAAAAAAGAACAAAACGTGCAACGAGTAATGCTTTAAAAAAAATACGTACAGCAAATGATGGATGAAAAGAACGAATGTAAATTGAATGCAAAAGAACGTAAAAGCGTAAGTAAAATATAACGTGAGATACTAAAATAAGAGTAATATGAGCTGCGTATGTGAAATGCAACCGACTGATATGCAACGAACATAAGGAATCTAAACAGCAAAAATATGCAGCAAATGAAGTCCTGTTCGCGTTATGGAGAACACATTGTGTCAAAAGGAGAAGATTATAGGAAGATCATACTATCAAGAGACAAATTCATATTATTGAGAACACATTGTGTCAAATACGCTCGTATAAGTTGAAGTCCTGTTCTGTTGTTCAAGAGAGTGAAGTCCTCTTCGGCTGTTGAGGCGTCGAAATCATGTTCTGTTATTCAGGTCTTGTAGACCTGTTCCTTCGGGTTAAGTGAGGATTGTTGTTAGTGAAATTCCAAAAGGGGTCTGGAACTGGACGTAGAACGGGAAGTTCGAACCATTATAAAAATTTCTGGTGTGCTTGTTTTATTTTACTTATTTTCCTTACTATTGTATCTTTGTTTATGCTGCACTAGTTTAATATAATTCCATATAGCACGATCCACATCGTATTTTTTCATTTGGTATCAGAGCATGGCATCTTATGACCGTTACACAGTTATCTGATATCTTGCTAATATGGAAAACAACACCAGCACTACCACTAACATTGTCACTAAAACTAGTTTTATTGAATGTCAATCTACTGCACGACCTCCACTATTCAATGGTATGAATTACAACTATTGGGCAACACGAATGCGTATTTATATACAAGCCAGTAGTTTTGACACATGGAATGTTACGCAAGCAGAATATACCGCCCCTACTACTGAATATACTACATGGACAGCTGCACAAAAACAAGATGCTTCTGCTAATGCTAAAGCTATGAATATGTTGTTTTGTGCATTAAATAAAAATGAATTTAACTGAGTTCGTATATGTAACACTGCATATGAAATATGGAGAGCACTTAAAGTGACTCATGAAGGTACTAACAAGGTTAAACAGAGTAAAATATCTATGCTTAAGAATCAATTTCAAAATTTAGGATGAAGCAAGATGAATCTATAAATGATATGTACTCCAGATTTCAAGATATTCATCATTCTTTGCTAGGACTAGGAGAAATATACTCCGATTTTGATATTATTTCAAAAATCCTTAACTCTTTAACGGATGAATGGGAAAGAAAAGTCTTAGCTATTGAAGAAGCTAATGATCTTTCTACCATGAAACCAGAAGATTTGATAGGAAATTTAATGTCCTATGAAGTGAATTTGCAGGCTAAAAGAGTGCTAGTACAAGACAAAAAGAATATGGCATTTCATGCAGAAAAAGAAGAATCAGACTCGGATGAAGAAGACTTAGCATTCATTGCTAAAAAATTAAAAAGGTTTTTGAAGTACAAAAAAGAAAATCGAAACAACGGAAAAAGAAACTTCAATAACAATGCAATTAAGCCATCTTCATCTATAATAGAATGCTTTAATTGCCACAAGAAGGGGCACATGCAAAGGGATTGTCCAGAACAAAAGAAAACATATCACAATAAGAATCGAAAGGACAAGTTTAAAAGAAAAGCATTTTCAGTAACATGGGATGAGTCGGATTCTTCTTCTTCAGAAAGCAACAATGATAGTGAAAAAGAACAAGCAAATATTTGTTTCATGGCTACAGAGAATGAGGTAAATGATCTTACTTTTGATGATATGAATGAAATTAATTGGGAACTTCTTGATATCTTAAAAAGTATCAAAAGAAAATATAAAGAAGCTCTAGAAAATCAGAGAAAAACAGAATTCGAAAGAGATATGCTTAATGATGAAAAGAAAATATTAGAAGAAGAACTTGGAAAACTTCAAGATACCTTCTCTAATGATAACTTTCAACTTACTTTATTGAGTCAAGAAATTGAAACTCAAAAAGAAAAGAATGACTCTCTAGTCTCTGAAAATCATGAGCTAAAAACTAAGATCAAAATGATAGAATTAGATAATACTTGCCCCAAAACCAAGTTAGATAATATTACTAGAAATGTTTCTAACTTTAATAAAGGTCGAGAAACTTTATCCAATATTCTTGAAAATTCTCAATCTACTTCTAATAAAAAGGGACTATGATACACTAAGACTTCATCTAAAAAGGAAATTAGGAGAAATATTTTTAATCCTACTACTCGTCCAAAAAGGAATAATAGTTCAAAAACCATAAAAATATGGGTTCCTAGAACAAACAATAGTTTGATTAGGAATAAATATATAAATACCTTTTTGGAAATGTTCATATAAATAAAAATTATATTTTTAAGGGGGATACTGAATCTACTTGGGTTTGGTTTCCTAAGACCTAGCTCTTAGGACCTTATCACAAAGTGGGTACCAATGTTGTTGTTGTTTTCTGCAGGACCCACTTAAAAAGAGAGGAAAATGGATACTCGACAGCGGTTGCGCAAAACATATGACTGGAGACAAAAATATGTTAACAAACATTATTTACTCAGATGGAGGCTCTATCACTTTTGGAAACAATTCCAAAGGATATATCATTGGAAAAGGCGACGTCAGCAATGTCGGTACATCTAATTTACCTCTTATTTCTAATGTTTTACTAGTCAAAAATTTAAAACACAATCTTTTAAGTATCAGTCAATTATGTGACAAAGGATTCAAAATTTCTTTTTCTGAAGATAAGTGTAGCATTTTTGATAAAAAAACAAAATCTTATATTTGAAGGAAATAGAGACAGAAATATCTATATTCTGAATATGAAAATCAATCACAATTCAGATATGTGTTTAATAGCTAATGAAAATGATCCTTGGCTATAGCACAAAAGGTTCTGTCATATCAACTTCAAAACAATAAACAAGCTTTCTATAAATATTTAGTCAGAGGATTACCAAAAATGAACTTCAAAGTCAATCATATTTGTGATGCATGTCAATTAGAAAAATTAACCAAATCATCTTTTAAATCTAAGAAAGTTATTTCTACTTTACAACCACTTGAATTACTACACATGGACCAATTTGGGCCAACCCAAGTTCAATCCTTAAACCACAATAGATATGTGTTTGTAATAGTAGATGATTTTTCTAGATACACTTGGACCATTTTTATGAAAAATAAAAATGATACGTTTGAGCATTTAAATTTTTGTCAAACAAATCCAAAATTTAAAAGGTTTGAAGATAAAGAACATAAGAAGTGATCACGGAGGAGAATTTGAAAATGAAGTTTTTGACCGTTTTTGTAAAAAGAAAGGAATTTTTCATAATTTTTCATTCCCTAGAACTCCACAACAAAATGGAGTTATAAAATGTAAAAACAGAACTTTACAAGAATGTGCACGAACCTTGTTAAATGGAAGCACTCTTCCGAAACATTTTTGGGCAGAAGCTGTTGCCACTGCTTGTTATGTTTTGAATCGTATTTCTATTCGACCTCTCACGAAAAACACTTCTTATGAACTTTTTACAGGAAGAAAACCAAAGATTTCTTATTTCAAAGTTTTTGGTTCAAAATGTTTTATATTAAATATAAAAGATCAGCTTGGAAAATTCGATGCGAAATCCAATGAAGGAATCTTTCTAGGATATTCAGATCGTAGCAAAGCTTATCGCATATTTAATAAAAGATCAAATACTGTTGAAGAAACGTTACACGTGTCTTTCGATGAAAAATTTCAACAAAAACCAAGTATAGAAGATGATGAAGATTTTCCGGATAACATCATAAATACAGAAACTACAAATCTTGAAAATGATGAAAACATTGTTTATAATAATAATGATGAATTAAGATCTCCATCAAAAATATTATGTGATCATCCTATTCAAAATATTATCGGAGAAATTAATTCAAACGTACGAACTAGAAGTCAACTAAATCAAATGGGCCACGTAGCATTCCTTTCAACTATCGGACCAAAGAATCCAAAAGAAGCTTCCACAGACGACTACTGGATAATTGCAATGCAAGAAGAGCTAAATCAGTTTGAACGCAATAAAGTTTGGGAATTAGTTCCTAGACCAAGTGATCAAACTGTTATTGGAACAAAATGGGTCTACAAGAACAAGGCAGATGAACAAGGTAACATTACTAGAAATAAATCGAGGTTAGTTGCACAAGGATACAATCAAGAAGAAGGAATTGACTATGAAGAAATGTTTGCTCCAGTTGCAAGACTAGAAGCAATATGGATTTTAATGGCTTATGCATGTTTTCACAATTTCAAACTTTATCAAATGGACGTTAAAAGTGCCTTTCTGAATGGTTATATAAAAGAAAAAGTGTATGTTGAACAACCTCCCTTATTTATTCATGAGAAATTTCCTAATCATGTTTATAAACTTAAGAAAGCTCTTTACGGTTTAAAACAAGCACCACATGCTTGGCATGATCGACTAAAGACATATCTAATTTATTTGGAATTTAATATTGGGAAAGTTGATCAAACACTTTTTATTAAAGATTCAAAAAGAGATATTTTAATAGTTCAAATTTATGTTGATGATATCATTTTTGGTTCTACTAATGACAAGTTATGTCAGGACTTCTCCGAAATAATAACCAAGGAATTTGAAATGTCTCGCATGGGAGAACTAACATATTTTCTTAGTTTGCAAATTAAACAACTTCAAAATGGCATCTTCATTAATCAAGAAAAATATAGTGATAATTTAATCAAACAATTCGGAATGGAAAATACTTCTGCCAAACCAACTCCAATGAGTACAACAACACATCTTGAAAAAAGATGACAGTGGCAAAAGTGTTGAGCAAAAATTATATCAAAGTATGATTGGATCATTACTATATTTAACGGCTAGTCGACCTGACATAATGATGAGTATCTGTTTGTGTGCTAGATTTCAAGCCAATCCAAAAGAATCACATTTAAGAGCAGTGAAACGTATATTACGTTATCTCACTAACACCAAGGATTTTGGTCTATTCTATCCTAAAGAATGTCCATTCGAGTTAGTTTAAAATAGCGATGCTGACTTCGGTGGTTCTCGAACAGATCGAAAAAGCACAAGTGGTACGTGCCATTTTATTGGAAAATCACTCGTATCTTGGTTTAATAAGAAACAAAACTGTGTTTCTCTTTCTACATGTGAAGTAGAATATATTTCTGCTGCTTTGGCTTGTATTCAAGTAATCTATATGCCACAAACACTTAAAAATGTCAATATAAACTTAACAAATTCAACTATATATTATGACAATTCTAGTGCTATTAACTTGTCTAAAATCCTGTCAATTATTCACGAACAAAACATATTGACATTCGTCATCATTTTCTTCGTGGCGATGTTGAAAAAGGAATAATAAATTTGGATTTTATTTCTTCTGAAAATTAGTTGGCTGATATTTTTACAAAACCTCTTTTAGAAAATGTTTTTATCAAACTCAGACGAGAACTTGGTATCGTCTCTCTTAAAAATCTATGATATCTTTTATGAGATATTAATATTTTTGCTTATCTTTTCACTTCAAAACTCTTATCTCTTAGGTAACTAATACTAACTTTCATTTTCAACCTCTTGTTTTCTTAACCTTTAAAGTGTCCATATTACTGGTCAAAGCATTTCAGCCACAATTTATTTTAACTAAAATTCTATTTCTAAAACTTTTTACTTCCATTTATACACACAAATTCTGTTTTTCTTTTTACCAAAAGAACTATTACAATGGAATTCAACATGATTTTTCTCCTTCTCTCCATGGCATCAAACAACAATTATGACTCAGACAATTCTCCCTCATCTTATTCTACATCTTCTATAGAAATATTGGCTACTCCAACACCACATGAACCGGCTAGACCTCATCCTACATACGAACCATTTGGTTATACTCCAGTAAAGAAGAAATCTTGATGATTTCTTTTCTTCGGTTCTCCATCCACAAAAGAAAAAATAGCCAACATTCATCATTACCAGAAAGAACAATTGGATTTTCAACGAGAGATGTATTACGAACAGAAAGTTAATGCCAAACGACTTAGTTTCATTGAACAAGTGACATTAAAATTCTACGGTACATCTCTAAAGAAAGATGTAGTTCAACTTTCAACTTCGAATCCATGGGAGCCGAGTCCACAGCGTCCTCCAGTTTCTTCAAACTCTTGGGCAACCATATTGGTCTCCATTGCGACCATACACGGAGATAACCAAGATCGAACCGGAAGAGTGCAAGACTTCAAGTAATTCGGACAAATGATTTCATTTATCTATATTTGTTGTTGAATGATCATATTTGTATACTATAAATCATTCAAATATTCATATAATCCTTTTCTTTTGTCCATTTTAAAAAAAAAAAGAAAGTCTCTGAAATACATTTTCATATATATTTCAGACATCTGAAATAGTTGTTTCAGATGTCTGAATATTGTAGAAGAAGATTTTTTTTCTTCGGATTCAAACATCCGAATCAATAATATTAGACATATGAAAATAACCTATAATACACTATTTTATTTCTAACTCGATTTACTACGATTCAGATGTCTGAATTTTTTATTTCAGACGTCTGAACTCTGCTGGCTTTTCATTTTTAAATTGCTTTTGCATGATTTTCAAGGTAACTACCCCTTTATTCAACTCCTTTCTTTCTTTTATCTTCATTCTTCATCTTCTTCTTTCAGCTTTTTCCCCATTAAAAATCAAATCTTTCTTCATCATATTCATAAATGTCTCTAAAATCAAAAAGATCAAGGCCATCTACTTCATCATCTACCCCAAACATCGATCAGTGGCTATGGAATGAGCAAGCAAGGCAACGTTTTGCTCAAATGAGTAGATCTAATTTCTTTCCAGGTGCTTTCATAAAATTTAAAGAATTCGAAGCTTATCGGATTCAGCAAGTTGTAAGAGCAAATGAGTTAGAATCGCTTGTTTCTTTTGCTTCAAATAATATCAAAATTAATTATCTTTTGGTTAAATTGTTCTATGCAAATATGAATTTGGACCATCATACTCCTCATAATCGCAACGATTGTATTTGGACATTAGTATGTGGAGTTAAAATCTATCTATCACTTGCTAGACTTGGTGAAATCCTTCAATGTCCATCAACGGGGACTGATTTGGATGAGATTGATGTTTCTTTGAACTTGGATGACAGAGACGAGGTCTCGCATCAATTCTTGAATGATGATATTACTAGACTAACTTCTATTCAACTCCGCCCACAAGAGATTCAACAGAGCTTTGATTCGATCCGTTATTCCACGGATAGGGAGTTATGAAGTAGTTAATAAAAGAAATTTCCAAGCCCTATATGTTATCTACTCCAATCAACCAATCAATTGGGCTCAAGTGATTTTGGAAGAATTTATGGATGTTAATCGTCGAAGACGATATAAGACCTTTCATTATGGTGCTTATACAATGAAGATTCTCCAAAAATTTAACATTCCTTTTCCTGATTCCAAATTCACAGCAATCAAAGAACTTGGGTCAAAGACATTGGATCTTATGGGTTTGCCAAAACAACCAGGAAGTTTGGCATATATCTCTCTTCAAGAATGGGTTGCCAACCGTGATCAAAACCAACCCCAACCTCGTCATCATGTTCCACATGCTCAACCAATTGCTCCTCCCTCCGAAGACGAAGATAAATGATGATATAGTAATTCTTTCTCCCGATTCAAGCTCAAGGAATGCTTTAGTCACACTTTCCCAAAACCAAGCAAAGCTTCAAACTCGATGGTAAATCTTGAAAAGAAGACTGAAAAACTTTTTAATTCCATTCGCAGCTTTCTAAACAAAATTTGGTAACGTATTGGTTGCTCCACCTCATCATCTACCGAAGTTTTCAACCCCGCTCCATTTCAATGGTCATCAAGCTCGGGGAACAATAATGGTGAAGATGAAGATGACGACGACGACGATGATGATGATGTAGGAAGTGACTCAAGTCCTAGATTTTGAAGTCCTTTGATGTTATTCAATTTGTTTTGAACTATTTCGTTGTTTGTTATTTCTATTTTCTGTCATAAACTCCTTAATTAGTTGCTGATTTGTAGTTTGTTTTAATTCAAGTCCAATTTGCTTTTTCTGTTGTTCATTTGATTTCCTTTTTGCGATGTCAAAGGGGGAGAAGGAGTTGATATTGTCTATCTATTCTATCTTGTTTTTTTTGGCGGGGGAGCTTTTAAATAGGGAGATTATATGTGTGTGTATATATATCTCGTATTATATAGTTGTCATCGTCAAAAAGGGAGAGAATGTTGATATCTCATTTACGACGCTTCATACTTATTTTGACTACGACAACTATATACGTTGATTTTCTATACTAACTTGTTTTTGCAGGAATATCTACAAGACCGGATTCAAATGCACTTCATGCTGCATATATGTTGTATTGAGTCGTTGTTTAGAATTGAAATGATGTTAAAATCTCTTCTTTATATATATATATATATATATATATATATATATATATCGACACGTACACATACACACATGCACAGAGCAAAGCTGAATTTTCAGGTCAAATTCAGACGTTTGAATTGACCAATTCAGACATCTGAATCTGCAACCAAATTTAAAATTTTATATAATATTCAGACGTCTGAATCTCCAATTCAGACGTCTGAATCTGGTCAAAAATGACCTATTTTCTTTTTTTTTGCACGTTAACAATTTCAGAAGTCTGAATTCTAATTTTCAGACGACTGAACTTTTACAACTGCTATATTTTTGAATGGACATTTCTTTTCTATAAAGAGATACAACTTTTTATTAATGGATATGTCCATATACTTTCATGATAACTATTCAAGAATGATTGTACCTCTTTATACTCTATATAAACAAGTTAGAATTATCTGTTTTAATAATCTAATCGATCTAACTCCTTTTATTCTTATACTACTCTGATTCTAACACTTTTGTGCTTCCAAATTTGTACGGAATCATTCATTTACTTCCATATTCTTTATATATATATATATATATCAAAAGGAGAAGATTATACGAAGACTGTACTACCAAGAGACAAATTCGTGTTATTGAGAACACACTGTGTCAAATACACTCTGTATAAGTTGAAGTCCTGTTCTGCTGTTCATGTGAGTGAAGTCCTCTTCGGCTGTTGAGGCATCGAAATCCTGTTCTGTTGCTCAGGTGTTATAAACATGTTCCTCCGTGTTAAGTGAGGATTGTTGTTAGTGAAATTCCAAAAGGAGTCTGGGACTAGACGTAGAATGAGAAGTTCAAACCAGTAAAAAAAATTCTAGTGTGCTTGTTTTATTTTACTTATTTTCCTTACTATTGTATCTTTGTTTATTTCTGCACTAGTTTAATATAATTCCATATAGCATGATCCGCACCGTATTTTTTCAAAATACTGTGTCAAGCCCTTACATACACATGTAGAATTTTAAGCATGTGTCCTTTCGATTATACATGCGTCTCCTTCTTCCTCTAATAATCATATCCGAGCAATTTTATAAAAAAATAATATACAAATCAAAACAAAAGAAGAAATCAAATTCTCAGAGAAAAAAAATAAATGGCCGTTGTTCGATGAAAATCACGAGCCTACAGTCTTTCCCTTTTCAGTTCGAACGACCTTCCTCCCTCCTTTATAAATTCTTCCTCAAATCGAGCATGGCCGCAACTGATGTGAAGCAAATCAATTTCAACTTTCATCAAAGCCTGGGACGCGAAGGCTGGCGGCAACTGGGGTAGTTCTCGTGTTTTGCGAGATGGGGTCTCACGCGTGTGGATAAGAGCTCTGAGCAATCGCGATTGTCGAGGGAGGAGGCGCGTTATGGAGAATCGAGTTTGTGCTTGGACTGTCGATCGAGTTTAGGTTGCAATTTGAAGGCAAGGTTGCGGCTCTGGCAATGGTAGCAAAGGTAAGGGTAGGTTATTTATTTTATTTTTTATTAAGTTTATTAAATATATATCGGAAAGAAAAAGTAATCATTTACAGTAAGGATATTTTCCCTCGATTTAAATTTATATATATGTGTGTGTGTGTGTGTGTATACATATACGGAAAATATATACATGAGATATAATTCTGTTTTTAAATTTAACAAATATAGATATATATATATATATAGTAATTCACATACATATGGGTTGAAAGGAATTTTATTTTAGAATTTAATGTATATATATAGATAAAACGGAAAATGTAGATAAATAAGGTTTGGAAATATTGAAAATTTATATAAAATTTGATTTTGAAATTTATAAATTATTTTTATACATATAGTTTCAAAGGAGAATGAATATACAAATATACCTATTTTCATTTACTGGTTTGTTTTAAAAATAATATATCATGGAGATAAAACTTATCTAACTATTTTGGTCACTAAAAAATAATTTACAAGAAGAAAATTGGTTTAAAATAAATTATTAGTTAATTAAATTATAAAATGGCAATTAATTGTTCGATTTGTTCGAATATTTATAAACCATATAATGTTTGTACAAGGTCTAAAATCGTGGAGAATCAAGTCGGTATGGATCGGATTGCAAATTAATAATAAAATGTGAGTTAATCTCACTCATTTGGATTGCCATTTAAATTTTATATGGTTAAATTTAAATTATTTGTTGAATGATTGAATAGACTGGATGTGATATTATATATATATATATATATATTGGAGTGATTGATTTCCCGCATTATATAGCAGATGAGACCCTATGCACCCCGCATAATAGCGGATGATCCCTTGTATCGCGATATCCTCCTCGAAGTGTGATTGATATTTTGTATTATGCTAACATCTTTGGATGCAGGAAAACAGGTTGGAGGGATCCAACTGGATTCCTCAAAGCATTGAATTTATTTTATATTCAGTAATGTGATTTATGTGATAATTTGTGATGAATTATATTGATTTTATTGGGAATTGAAATTATTAAATGCTATGGCTTGGTGGAATATATATTGGTATTTGAGAAAATGAAATATATATTAAGTTTGGATTTTTTTAAAAGGAAATGAAAAGGGAATTTTTTTTTTAGTAAACTAATTATAGTGAGTTCAAATAAATTAAAGGAATGAATTTGGGAAAGGAATAATGGTTGATTTTAAATCCTATATAATAAATTCAAGGATGGAAAAAATAGGGATTTTGAATAAATGGGAAAAAAGGATTTTATTTAAAATAAGGACTTCAACAATATTGTTTTATAAGTATGAAATAAAAGGAGAATTTTGAAATTGGTACTTTCGATTTAAATAAGAATTTAAATCATAAATATAGAAGTGAATATGGAATTAATGGGTTTTGAAATAAATTTGGATGAGTAAAGGAATTTATTTTAAAATGAAGTTGGTTTTGGAAATCGATTTGGAAGTATAAATTCAGAATGGGAATTTATAAGGGAATGGTGATTTGTTTAAAAATAAATAGTGGCTTGCTTTTAAAGGTGTTGAAAGGAAAGTGTATTTTCTTGAAAAGCCAAGTATATTTTCAAAGAAGATTTCAAATTATAAGTTAAAGTTTTAAAGTTGTTTTTCAAAAATGTTTTTAGAGAAATTATTATTTAGTTTTAAAAATAAATATTTATTAAGTTAATTATATAGGTAAAATTATTTTATTAATGGTTAACAAGTATTATGATTTAAAAGGTAATTATTTAATAATTATACCTTATAGAATAATTTTTATTTTAGTTTTGGCTTAAGTTTTACATGAGAAGTCATTATAAAATTTCATAACTAGTATTTTAAATAAAGTGTTTTACATAGTTTTTATTTTAAATGTTTTAAAGTATATATTTTTGTATAAAGTGATTTAAATAATTTTTAAATTTAAGTATTAAGACTTGGTGATTTTCAAGGGAAATAAAACAATTGGGTGGAATTTATTCCGTGGGAGAAAAAGTGATTCGAAACTATTTTCAAGGATTGAAGTGTAGAAAATATCTTGCGAAGATATTTGAAATAAATAATTTGGAAAATTATTAAAACTTGATGGTTGTTTGTGGGTGTTAATTGATAGTTAAATAACCGACGATCAATATTGGCCAATGCGTTGATCGTTTCGAAGAGATCGGGATCAGAATTAATTTTTCGAAAACCACAACGATCTGGTTTGAACGTTTTCACGAGGAAGACAAGAGTTTGGAGTCGAAGATGGAGCAGTGAAGTGAAAGGGCTAATGGCTACTAATCTTGAGAGTGATTCCAAAATAGGATGTAGTAACAGTAGTGCCTTCGGTTCCGTTCGGACCCGGAACGGACTTGTATGGACGAATGCTTTCAAAACATCATCAGGAGGACGGTGAGCATTCTAAGTGTATGTGTGCTAAAAAAGTAACACATAGCCTCGAGCCTCATCAACTGGTAATGGCTAAAACAGGGGAGATGCACACTAGGCTAAGTGGCTAGCAACCAATTAGGGTAAGGTCATCCCTGTCTAGATGTCCCTTTTTTCGGCTGTATGAGCGGTTGTTGATCCCAACCGCGGGGTGATCTTATTCGGACTATCCAGTAAGGGGTGGCTTCGGTCTTGTGTAGCAGGGGATCAGGGTGGATCCTCGGTACGGTGATCTAGACAATGTACTGTGACGGACGGTACCCTAGTAGCCCTGCCATTGATGGAAATCCAATCACCAATATGTACCTTCGGACTTGTTTGTATACCTATTATGCTGGAATTTAATGAATGTACCAATTTTGGCTATTTGAATAAGTATTTCTATATAGACACTACTATGATATCAGAAGATTTGATAATAAATGTTTTGGTTATCGTAAGGTAAAAACCCGAAATGTTTATTTGTGGTGTGGTCTTACGAGATACCTTTGATTTTAAAGGATATTAAAAACTTTAGTAATCCAATTGAGTGTGTTTTCTCATGCTGGTTTTCTAGGCTGATTCGGGTATTATTTTATTATAATGCTCGGGTCAGACCGAGTATTATAGAATACATGATAGGATGCAGTGGAGCTCAGAAGATGAGCTGGATGGCAAAGCGTATCACATGTATTTGATGAATATTCCGCGCATGTATAATTTACTGCATAGGCAGTTTTTGTGAGGCCAGATTATGATAACCGTCCATTTGTGTGCTATGTATTTTTTTGTACTCTGATGACATAATGTATAAAACTGATATAGTTTTTTTGGTTTAAAGATCAGTCATTTATCTATTATATATTGTTCCGTTGCGATTGTGAGATTCTGATATTGTTTTCTATTTCTTCTTCTACCTCCTTCTTCTTAAACCCTAATGGCTCGGTTTTCGGCATTCTATTGTTCGGCATTTAATACAGTGGACGTATTGATGTTGATTTTCGGACGTCGAAAAATCGGGTCGTTACAGTTGGTATCAGAGATGAAGGTTAAGCGAGAACGTTGGCTCTGGTGGGGATTACTCAGTAAAAATAGAGTCTGTGGTACTCTAGAATGAGTTTGAGTGTGTTAATAGATATGAGAGAATATTTGATAGTGTATAAAAAAATTGTTTTTATATTTTATTGACTTATCGGTTGAGTGTTTATAGATTTTGGTCGATATGTGGGATGCCATGTCATCGATAGGGCTTTCTAAACTCATAAACAAGATAAACCAACACAGGATTGTTTTAAAATAGGGTAAATAAAATAATTTCACCAAAATTATTTTTGTATATAAAAGAAATAATTTTCGTAAATTATTATAGTATATGGTTGCTTGGTTGTTAGGAAGTGATGATATTAAATTATTATCATTGTTGTGTAAAAATTGAACTAGGATTAAAATTATAACCAAAGGTTAAGGAAATAAATTCAGTTAATGTGATTTATAAATTGAAAAAAGATGCCAAAGTAATTTTTGAATAGGGATTAAAAGGATTTGGAATTCGAAATTTTAGAAATTAAATTCCTTTGGATTTGAAAATGGTTTTCAAAGGTTTTGGAGGAATAATAGTAGGTATTATTCGGAAATGTTTTTGAATTGGATATGAAATATGGTGAGATTTGGAATTTAAAAATATTTGAAAAATGTTTTTGAAAGGATAAAAGAACTAAACTCTTTTCGACTGCTGGAAAATAACTTTGGTGATGACTGCAGCATCATCGATGTTCATTTTCGAGTTTTCAAGAGAGTAATTGCTACTAAAATGTTTTAATTGGAGTTGTTTGCAAAACTAGGATTGGTTTTAAAATTCAAAAGATAAATTTGCAGATGAATTGTGTATATATTTGATTTCAAAAATGATTTTGAAATGTTGAAAAATCGTTTAAACTCTGGAATCTTAATTAAAGATGTTTATGGTACATAAATAAGTTTGATAACTTATAGGAATTTGAAATTTGTTGGAATAAGATTCAGCTTGAAAAGAGTTAAATAAAAGTTAGTGTGAAAACCAAATAAGTTGGAGGTAAGCTAATTAACTGAAGTGAATTAAAAGAAGTTAGCAAATGGAATTCAAATAAGTAGAAAATTTATGGAAGTTTAAAAACTTGAATTGGATTGGAATGTAAATTGAATCTAGTTAAATAAAAGTGAAGTTGAGGAAACGAATCTAAGAAAGCTAAATGGAAAGGGTTATTGGAATAAAAATATTTAGTTGGAAATAAAATTAGCAAGTAAACTAATTAATTAAGTAGGTAAGCAAATGATTTGGAAGTGAATATTGGATGCTATTTAATTTAAATTATGTTAAGTAAAGTGGAATTGGAAAATATAGTTTGGGTGGAATAAAAGAACAAAGTTCTAAGAATTCAAAATTATTGGAAATTGAAATAAATTAGTAAATGGAACTAATTCAAAGTAATGATATGGATCAGATATGAATGGAAGATAGTCGATAGAACTCAATATTTAAAAATGGAAGGTAAATTAAATTTAAATGGAATTGGAAATGCAAGGTGAATAAAATTGGACATAAAAACTAAGGTGATGAATTGGAAATGAATAGAAGAAGTTATAAAAGTATTTTAACAGACTTAAGATAGAAAATGGTGCAATTCCTAAGTAAATTTTTGAATTGAGAAATCTACTAAGTTAATATTTGAAGGAAGACTTAATAAAAGGTTAGGTGGAAAGAACATTGTGAATAAGTGAATAGAAATCGAAATAAATCTGAATAAAAGAGAATTGATATAGTTAATAATCAATTGAGATAAATACGTAGGATGTACGTATATTATTTTATTCTCATAACGATTTGATCTAGATTCGAG
Organism: Allium cepa; assembly: GCA_030765085.1. Lineage (NCBI taxonomy): Eukaryota > Viridiplantae > Streptophyta > Magnoliopsida > Asparagales > Amaryllidaceae > Allium > Allium cepa. Next base: position 1,041,515,961 of record CM060941.1, on the reverse strand, counting down.
CATAGAATTTTGAGACGGTTATACCGATCCGAGTTGGGATTTTTCACTCGATTTTCGACGGCGAACCCTGGATATGGATTTTAATTGATTCTGGAAATCTATATCATAGTTTGTGACTATGCAAGAAGAATGATGGTTTCTGATCAAGAAACTAGATCTGAGTCCGCACTAGGGAGTCGGGTGAACGATATTAGTTTGGAAATGAAATTGTGTGATCGAGTGAGCGATCAGATTTGATATTGTGTATGGATGATATGTGTATATCACACGGGTTTGAATGAAATAAATATTGAAACTTTTGTAAAAAAATGTATAAAATGATTTTGAAATCTGTAATTGGATGTTATTGCTAAGTAGGATATACATGTGTTTTAAAGGCAAAAGGAAACTGGTGTTTTTGATTTCTGAAGATAAATATTAACTGCCTGACTAAAAGGTATGTATTTAAATTTCTGTATGAAATTTGATGGTTTTCTGGTCTAGCTCCTTGGCCTTTTGATTTCTTTTGAAATATGGGGGCCCGTAGTGGCATTTTGTAGTTGTATCGATCTAGCCGCGCAGAGGAGATGCTGGCGGAATTTTTCGAAAATATAGAGAGTTAGAATTTTTTGAGAAATTCGGGTAATTTAAATTTTGAATGGTTGAATAAGTAACGATTGATTGTTATTTATGGTTGAGTTGGAAAGTTAGTAAGAGGATTAGTGTGTCTCTAATAAAAAGGTTGTTTTGAAAAGTTGTTAAAAACTGTTTGGCTTTGGGAAAATAGATAACGGGTTATGGGTCATTCTTCCTAACTAGTAATTTCAGTGACGAAATTCTTTTAAGGGGGGAGGAACGTGACGTCCAGGAATTTTTGGATATTTAAAATTGGAATATTTAATTGATTTTAAATATTTGAAAGTTAGGTGGTGATGTGGGTTTGGTTGTGGCGGATGATGCCGGTCGATGCTCTTCTAATGCTTGTTTATATGTCTCTGAGAATTTTGTTCCACTTTACAGTGATGAATTTTTGGTTGCGTCCAAGTCTATTGCATCTCCGGTATTGTCCACTGTTGAGGATCGTCCTGCTCAGTCTGCTCCTACGCCAGCTTGCCCCAAATCTTGGTCTTCTTTATTCAATTCACTGCCACGAAACGTGGGAGATTACAAACCTATTGATTTTGAAATTGTCGAAGAGAATGGAGTGAAAATCCCTCCTCCAATCGTTATCCAAGCCGGTGTTGACTTTTGGTCTGAATATTTGGTTGGTTTCTTTTTAGAACCAAATCATCGTCTTCGTGATCCATCCTCGGTTTTACGTAAGGCTTGGAAGCTGCGTGGTAATTTGCAAGTTAAGATGATTGACTCCTTGTATTATCTCAAGTTTTCCTCTTCTGAGGATCGTCGGCTAGTTCTTAGTGCTTAGCCTTCTTTTTTTTGCTGGAAGGCCCTTTATTATAACTCCTTCGTCACCAACTGTGGCGAGTGCTCGTGAGCAAGTGCTTTCCATCCCCGCTTGGGTGTAGTTTTCGCAGATCCCCTCTGCACTACAACCTTTGCTTGGTTGAATTGGTTAGCCTGCAACGTTGGTAAATTGAAATGTTTTGACACTAATACGGTTGCCCGAGATAAATTGATGTATGCTAAGGCTCTTATTGAGATATCCCCCTTTAAGTCTCTCCCTGCTTTTATTCCTGTTCAGCTTGTTGTTGGGCATGTTGCGGAGGTCCTTGTTCGCTATGGTTGGGCTCCTGATATTTGTACCTCCTGTCACTCTTTTGGCCACCTAGCTATCTCCTGCCTGCATTCCAAATCCTCGGCGGCTGCTCCTAAGATTCCTTTGCCTCGCCCCCCGCTTCGGAAATGGATTCCTAAGGTTCCTTCATCTGCTTCTCAGATCCCCCCTCCTGCGACTGATCTGGGTCCGCCTCCTTCTGATGCTAGGCATGCCTCTTCTACTGCTGATGTGTTACCTTGTGTTGCCTCAGCTATTCCTTTAGCCACTCCAGATTCTGCCCGGGTTGTTTGGGTGGAGTCTGAAAGGTGTTGGGTTGATCTAATTTCTGATGTGAGATTTAACCCCGTGGATGTTGCATTTTTCAGATTTGTTTCCGATGATCAGAATGACCTTAGATGCCTTTATTACAGACCGTCTGGTGATTCTTTAGTTCTCTATTTGGATGGTGTGTATGCGAGTAAAAATTCTGACATGCTAGCTGATCTTTCTTGGGATCGTTCTTTCATTTACTCTTCTGATGCTATGGGTTACGACCCTTGTCTTGCTATCCGTTTCAGCCCCTTTGCTAGACTATGTGGGAATGTACCTTTGGTTTCTGCGGACGATGGTGATTCTTCCTCTTCGGAGGAGACCTAGTCTTGGTGATTTTTATAGTTACTGTGGCTTGTCTGCCGCATACATGTGTTGTATTTTCCTTTTTTCTTAGTAGTATAGGTGCTTTACCTTACTCCTATACTTCAACTTTATTACTTTCGTAATAAAAGTGGATGGTCCACTATAAAACCGGCTTGCTTTGCAAAAAATATATTTGAAAGTTAGTTTAACATGGATTTCAAATATCAATTTTTTTTGGATAATTAAATTATTGAATTTAATAATTAGAAATTGGATAAAATATTAAATCTTAGTTTTTAAAGCTTGTTAAAAATATTTCAAAGGCTTGTAAAATTTATATTTATAACACGGAAGACAATAGAAGTGTTAAAATTGAATTTTAAGGTAATTGTTCGGTTTTGAAAAAATATAGTTTAAATCGATATTTAAAAATAGCCTTCCGAGGCACAGTCTTGAATTTTGACGAAATCAGTTCCTTTAGATCCGTAATAGTGTATTATTATTGGATTTAATTTTCGTAGTATTTGGAGTTATCGTGTGATCGTACGATATATAAACGCGCTGAAATTTATATCGAAATTTAATATTATAACTGGGTCCAAAAAGCTATATTCTCCATGCGATCGAACTAAGACTCGAAACCTTTTCCATTGCATTCATAATAGGGGTATAACATTATGAATGCCTAGCAGTACACCTCGATAGGAGATCGAGATTGTGAGTTGCGATAATCGTGACGATTTAAATTTGAATTTAAATTTAAATATAAATAATATTGTTGCATTAAATTACTGTGTCAATCCCATACATACACGTATAGAATTTTAAGCATGTGTCCTTCCGATTATACACGCATCTCCTTCTTCCTTTAATAATCATAGCCGAGCATTTTTATAAAAAAAATATACAAATCAAAACAAAAGAAGAAATCAAATTTTCAGAGGAAAAAAAAATAAATGGCCGCTGTTCGATGAAAATCGTGAGCCTATAGTCTTTCGCTTTTTAGTTCGAACGACCTTCCTCCCTCCTTTATAAATTCTTCCTCAAATCGAGCATGGCTGCGACTGATGTGAAGCAAATTCGATTTCGACTTTCATCAAAGCCTGGGACGCGAAGGCTGGTGGCAACCGGAGTAGTTTTTGCGTCGCGAGATGGGGTCTCGCGTGTGTGGATTAGAGGACTGAGCAAGTCGCGATTGTCAAGGGCGCAGGCGTGTAATGGCGAATCGAGTTTGTGCTTGGACTGTCGATCGAGTCTGGGTTGCAATTCGAAGGCAAGGTTGTGGCTCTGGCAATGGTAGTAGAGGTAAGGGTAGGTTGTTTATTTTATTTTTTATTAAATTTATTAAATATATATCTGAAAGAAAAGGTAATCATTTATAGTAAGGATATTTTTCCTTGATTTAGATTTATATATATGTGTGTATACATATACCGAAAATATATATATATATATATCTGTGAGGTATAATTCTGTTTTAAATTAAATATATATGTATAGTAATTCACATACATATGGGTTGAAAGGAATTTTATTTTAGAATTTAATGTGTATATATAGATAAAACAGAAAATGTATATAGATAAGGTTTGGAAATATAGAAATTTTAAAATATTGAAATTTATATAAAATTAGATTTTGAAATCTATAAAATATTTTTATACATAAAGTTTCAAAAGAGAATAAATATATAGATATACCTATTTTCATTTAATGGTTTATTTTTAAAATAATAAATTGTGGAGATTAAACTGATCTAACTATTTGGTCACTAGAAAATAATTTACAAGAAGAAAATTGGTTTAAAATAAATTATTAGTTAATTGAATTATAAAATGGCAATTAATTGTTCGATTTGTTCGAATATTTATAAACCATATAATGTTTATACAAGGTTTAAAATCATGGAGAATCAAGCCGGTGTGGATCGGATTGCAAATTAATAATCAAAGGTGAGTTAATCTCACTCATTTGGATTACCATTTAAATTTTATATAGTTAAATTTAAACTATTTGTTGAATGATTGAATTGACTGGATGTGACATTATATATATATATATATATATATTGGAGTGGTTGATTTCCCGCATTATATAGCGGATGAGACCCTATGCACCCTGCATAATAGCGGATGACCCCTTATACCATGATATCCCCCTCGAAGTGGGATTGGTATTTTATATTGTGCTAACATCTGTGGATGCAGGGAAACAGGTTGGAGGGATCCATCTGGATTCCTCAAAATGTTGAATTTATTTTATATTCAGTAATATGATTTATGTGATAATCTGTGATGAATTATATTGATTTTATTGGGAATTGAAATTATTGAATGTTATGGCTTGGTGGAATATATATTGGTATTTGAGAAAATGAAATACATATTAAGTTTGTATTTTTTTAAAGGAAATAAAAAGGGAAATTTTTAAGTAAAATAATTATAGTGAGTTCAAATAAATTAAAGGAATGAATTTGGGAAAGGAATAAAGGTTGATTTTAAATCCTATATAATAAATTCAAGGATGGGAAAAAATAGGGATTTTGAATAAATGGGAAAAAAATTATTTAAAATAAGGACTTAAGCAATATTGTTTTGTAAGTATGAAATAAAAGGAGAATTTTGAAATAAAGTATGAAATTGGTATCTCCGATTTAAATAAAAATTTAAATCATAAATGTAGAAGTGAATATGGAATTAATGGGTTTTGAAATAAATTTGGATGAGTAAAGGAAATTATTTTAAAAAGAATTTGGTCTTGGAAATTGATTTGGAAGTATAAATTCAGAATGGGAATTTAGAAGGGAAGGGTGATTTGTTTAAAAATAAATAGTGGGTTGCTTTTAAAGGTGTGGAAAGGAAAGTGTATTTCCTTGAAAAGCCAAGTATATTTTCAAAGAAGATTTCTAAGTATAAGTTAAAGGTTTAAAGTTGTTTTTCAAAAATGGTTTTAGAGAAATTATTATTTAGTAGCTTTAAAGTTATTAAAAATAAATATTTATTGAGTTAATTATATAGGTAAAATTATTTTATGAAGGGTTAACTAGTATTATGATTTAAAAGATAATTATTTAATAATTGTACCTTATAGAATAATTTTTATTTTAGTTTTGGCTTAAGTTTTGCATGAGAAGTCATTATAAAATTTCATAACTAGTATTTTAAATAAAGTGCTTTAAATAGTTTTTATTTTAAATGTTTTAAAGTATATATTTCTATATAAAGTGATTTAAATTATTTTTAAATCTAAGTATTAAGAGTTGGTTATTTTCAGGGGAAATAAAACAACTGGGCGGAATTTATTCCACGGGAGAAAAAGTGATTTGAAACTATTTTCAAGGATTGAAGTGTAGAAAATACCTTGCGAAGATATTTGAAATAAATAATTTGGGAAATTATTAAAACCTGATGGTTGTTTGTGCATGTTAATTGATAATTAAATAGCTGATTATCAATATTGGCCAATGCGCCGATCGTTTCGAAGAGATCGGGATCGGGATTAATTTTCCGAAAACCAATTCGATCCGGTTTGAACGTTTTTGTAAGGAAGACAAGAGTTTGGAGTCGAAGATGGAGCAGTGAAGTGCAATGGCTAATCGCTACTAATCCTGAGGGTGATTCCAAAATAGGATGTAGTAGGAGTAGTGTCTTCGGTTCCGTTCGGACCCGGAACAGACTTGTATGGACGAATGCTTTCAAAACATTGTGAGGAGGACGGTGAGCATTCTGAGTGTATGTGTGCTAAAAATGTAACGCATAGCCTCGAGCCTCATTAACCGGGAATGGCTAAAACATGGGAGGTGTACGCAAGGCTAAGTGGCTAGCAACCAATTAGGGTAAGGTCATCCCTGTCTAGATGTCCATTTTTTTGGTTGTGTGGACGATTGCTGATCCCAACCGCAGGGTGATCTTATTCGGACTATCTAGTAAAGGGTAGCTCCAGTCTTGTGTAGCAGGGGATCTGGGTAGATCCTCGGTACGGTGATCTATACCACGTACTATGATGGGCGGTACCCCAGTAGCCCTGCCATTAATGGAAATCCAATCTCCAATAAGTGCCTTCAGACTTGTTTGTATACATATTATGCTGGAATTTAATGAATGTAACAATTACGGCTATTTGAATAAGTATTTGTATATAGACACTACTATAATATCAGAAGGTTTGATAAGAAATGTTTTAGTTACCGTAAGGTAAGAACCCGACATGCTTATTTGTGGCGTGGTCTTACGAGAAACTTTTGATTTTAAAGGATTTTGAAAACTTTAATCATCCAATTAAGTGTGTTTTCTCACATTGGTTTCCCAGACTAACTCGGGTATTTTTATTATAATGCTTGGGTCAGACCGAGTATTATAGAATACATGATAGGATGTTATGGAGCTCAAAAGACGAGCTGGATGGCGAGGTGTATCACACATATTTGATGAATATTTCGCTGTGTATGATTAACTTCATAGGCAGTTTTTGTGAGGACAGGTTATGATAATTGTCCAGTTGTGTGCTATGAATTTTGTTGTATTCTGATGATGAAAAGTATAAAACTGATATAGTTCTTTTGGTTTAAAGATCGGTCATTTATCTATTATATATTGTTCCACTGTGATTGTGAGATTCTGATATTGTTTTCTATTTCTTCTTCTACCTCCTTCTTAAACCCCTAATGGTTCGGTTTTTCGGCATTCGATTGTTCGGCTTTTAATACAGTGGACGTATTGATGTCGATTTTCGGGCATCGTAAAATCGGGTCGTTACAAAATCTTAAGTTTGATCCTCTTTTCCATGCTCTTTTTTCCATTTTTTTACTTCATTTCATAACCTGCATCTTCAATTCCAGTCAGTTCTTGTTATCATGCAATTACATTTCTTTGTTCCTTATTTTGCTGCAAACTTATAGTTAAAAATCTTGTTAATTTCTTATATTCCTTCATCTTTTCGTTTCTCCTGCAATTCATATCAATTCAGTTGTTTGTCATTTGCCTCAATACAACAGTATTTTCCTATTCTTGAATTGTCATCTATTTTCCTCGAGAGAACATATATCATTATGCACGTGCACCAGCGCAATTTCCTTCATGCCTTTCTCAGATCTCATCATCTTGCCTCATTCATTTGCCATGGCCAAGAATTCAGATCAACTGGGCGCTTCCAAAGTGTTGCTATGTAAAAGCATCAAACAGCTAGAAATCAACCTCTTATTGGATAGGCGAGCATGAAATTGCCAGATCTGTGTCACGATGACGCCAGATGTAACGACCCAGAATTTCAGTCATTTGAAATTCGTAATATTTAATTGATTTTGAATATTAACAAGTAAAATTTGTAGGTCGAATAAATTAAATTAAATTCGAATATCTTGATTTAATTGGATAATTAAATCGATAAGTTAATATTGAAAATTACAGAAATAATTAGAAATTGGGTTTAATGTGATTAAAAATGATTTGTAAAGTTGTATTAAACATATTGGAGTTAGAATGATGTTATAGAACTTTTAAAATTGAATTAAAAGTTAATTTGTGAAAATTGAATATTTTACTATTTAATCGACGGGTTAAAATAGCCATTTTTCAAATAGACTCGGATTTCGACGAAACTAGTTTCATCGAATCCGTAATGTTATATTATTGTATGCTTTCAAATTTCGTGTCAATCGGATTTACCGTTTGTCCAGGGCAAGCCAAAACGCATAGAAATTGGGTTAATCGATTTAATTTAAAATTGATCGTTTATTGCCGTAACTCGCACAGATGATCGAATTGGCTTCCGAAACATATTCCATTGCGTCCGAAACACTGGGTAAACCCTAGAAACGCCAGCCGGCACGCTTCGTTTGGAGTTTGTAAAATTTTGGATGAATAGTGTTTCGCCGATTTTCTATAAAGGACCCCCTTATTCACAATTTTCAACACAACTAAAACCCTAACCCTAATTTACAGCAGCCGCCACTTTCAACAATATCAATGGCCGATATTTTCGTTCCTTTCCTCTTTGATTTCTTCAAATCCATCATTCTATTGCAAAAACTTCCAACATGAACATCGTAGAGCATCTCGAGCACTACGAATCCAACGGTTATGTTCGTTTAAAACGAAGTGGATCAATGGGGAAACGAGCTCGAATGGCGTGCGTTTGGAGGACAATTTCGCAGCATAGGAGGGGCCGAGCTTCACAAGGCTCTGGCCGTGCATGGTGTTGGCGATGGCGCTTTGAATGGCGGTGGTTGATCGGGGTACGACTTGAAGAAGGAGGAGCATAATTTGATGAAAAGATTGACGGCTAGTGGTTTTTTGCATGAATAGCCTGTAGAAAGCGTGAAGGTTAGAAGAAGAACACGTGTGGCCAGATCTTCTTGGCTCAAAAATGGACGGCTACGATGGTGTAAGGTTTGAAAGTAAAATTAATTTGTAAATAAATTATGTTATAAATTGTACGATGTTTAAAATACGATAACTTGTTCATACGAGGTCGGAATTTGACGAAACGAATTGCGTTGGCTTCGTATTGACGAGCGCTACGCAATGGAGATGGATTGGAGTTAATTGGAGATAGTGATAATTTTGGGTAAAATTAAACGGTCGTTTAATTTTATTCGAAATAAAACGTTGAACCTGTTATTGAAACCAAGGTGAGAACTTCTCAATCAATCGAAATCGTTTAATAGTTAGATTTAAAATCGCTTGATTGTATGATTGAATGATAAATTATTATCTGTTGTTTTAAATAGACCCTATACGCCGTTTATTAAGTGGATGTTATTTATTAAAAACATATACCGCGATAATTCCATCTTGATTGGAATTGGTATTATATATGTACTTGGAGTTGATTTTCCCACATTATATAGCGGATGAGACCCTATTGCGTCGCATAATAGCGGATAATATTTTTAAGAACCCATATACCGCGATATTCCATATTGAAACGGAATTGGTATTGTGCTAATGTCCGTGGATGCAGGGAAACAGGTTGGAGGGATCCAACTGGATTCCTCACTAGTATTTATTTGATTTCAGATATTGTGATATTTGTTGATTATCATATGATGATATATGATGTTTGGATGCCGTGATTGATTATTTGGTGCTGTTACATCATTGGGCCTATTTTGGAGTTTTAAAAATGTTAAAGGAATGATTTTCAAAATTTAAAAGGATTTTAAAGTGATTTTTGAAAGTATACGTTTTATTAAATTTTTGGAATTGATTGATTTTAAATAAATAAATGTTATAATTTAATGTTATAAAATTTATGATTTTTGAGAAAATATAGTTAAAATGTGATTTTTGAAATATGGAGTTAATGAATTTTATAAAATAGTTTAAATTGGGATTTTTGAATTATTATAAACGGTTTATATAAAAGATTTATAAAAATTGATATTTATAAATTAAAAATATTAGAATTTTAAAACGAGTTTTTATAAACGTTAAAATGTAGTATAAATGGGTTTTATAAGTAAACAAGATTTACAGATTTATAAATTGTGAAGTTATTAAAGAATTAATTTTCTAAATAAGAGATAAGTGGGTTTACTTATAATTTGGATTTGGCAATTAAATAAGAGATGATAGTATCTGTAAATAAAGTGACTTTTTATAACTTGAAGTTTTATAATATATAAATGTGAATTTATAAACATTGATTTATAAATTCAAGATTGATTGAATTTGATAAGTTAATTTTCGTAGCTGATTAAACGAAGAATATTCACGATTTTGGGACAGTGAATAATATATTAAAGTGTTTTGGGGAAGTGATATTTTAAATAGAATTAAAACGACTTGAAGTGGTTTTAAAAAGTATTAAGTGTCGAAAACATAGATTTCAACATTCATTGTTGAAATAGACGTTTTCGAGAAATAAGGAAAAGATGGACTATAACACTGTTGTTATAGTAAATGATTTCCGAAAGGAAATGTTTTTGTATAGTATTGGGATTTATATATCTATCTTAATTTTGAATCCCTATACTAGTGATTTTGGGTTGTCGTAACGATGTTTTACGCAACATTCGTTTTGGCCCAAATAAACGTGTTTAAGAGAATGTTTCCCTTAAAGAATGAAATATATACTTAATCGTGTTTTAAGTATATTGAATATTTTCTAAGTATTGAAAATAAATAGATTTGTGAATTACTTATGGTTAAATAAGTATTTGGAAATGTTTTCCAATATGAAATGAAATGTTTTGGGGTTTTATCTTTTAAAGATAAATTGAAAATGGATAAGTATTTGGAAATGTTTTCCAATGTTGAATTTGAAATGGTTTAGAGAATATATCTTTTTAAAGATAGATTGAAGTGAATATCTGGCAAGTTATTAATTTATGGAAGATTTATAAAAAGGGCCTAGTGATTGTTATGGTGCTGGATATTTGTTTGTTGGCCTTGATAGTTAAATAATCGACTATCAATATTTACCTTTAAATGGGTATTTGATGTGATTTACTTGAATTTGAATGCTACACTTATTTTTAAAATAAGCGCTCGTTATTCGGTTTAGCCGGGATAGGACCTTTGTGTCATATATCCCATTTCGAATAATAATATGTCGTAATGGATAGCATTTGAAGACCGATGTTGAAGACCGGATATTTATGAAAACGGAAGGATTACCGTCGAATGACTCTACATCGGCTGATCTCCGATATAGAGGTTTTATCACCCTTTGTGATGGGAAATCCAGTCGTGATTAGTGAATATTCGGATTGCAAGGGCTTCTTTGGAAGTGCCTTCGGTTCTGTTCGAACCCAGAACGGACTTGTATGGATGTGTGTCTGACGTTACAATTTGAGATGTAAAGCTGGTTTCTATCAAATATATTTCTGTTGGTGGCGAAGAATTTATTCTCTTAGCTTAACACCCTTCTCTGAGACGTACGAGCTAAGAGGTTATGTAGTTGATGATTACTAGTGATATATTCCCAAATTGGTAATGTGGCATACGAAGTGTTGTTGAGCATTTGTTGATCAAAGCGTGGCTTTTGTATAAAGCGTAGCTTTGTGGACGAGACTTCGTCGGACCTCACACCCCGAAAATGGTCAAAACAGGAAAGATGCCGCAAGGTTATTAGGGGACAGCCCCCCCCCTTAGTGTATGTCATTTCCTTCTGGATAGAGGTGGTATTATGGTATGGAGCCCTGATACTTAACCTATGTTGTTGCTGCAAACTAATTACTTTGTGGTTGTTGGTGAATCCCGGGATTTAGGTCGGCTGCGACCGAGGGATGACATATTCGTGTCAGTAGTTACCCAGCTAGGGGTAACCCGGCCTTGTGTTAGCAGAGATCTAACTGTAATGTTAGGTTAGGTTCTCGGGGCATCTTTACAGAGGTGTACTCATGTGGCAATGGGAAGTTCCTTGGCCTGACCAATTGTTGGAAATCCAAAGAAACAATACGAGCCTTGTACGGTTTTAGTTGTAGAACATGCCATCTAATATGGTAGCTATAGTAGGCATACCATAATGGTACCTATGCTGGCTAAGATTAATATTGTACTTTCGAAATGTTTTCCTACACTTTGCACTTATAATAATAATATCAAAGAAAATTTCTACGTATCAAGCATATTTGACTATCATAAGGAGAAATCTTCTCCAAGTTCTGCGTTTGCATTGTGTGTGTGGCGTGAGGCCTTATGGTAGTTTCATTTTCAAAAGCATTGCGGATCTATTTTAAAATTAATTTCTTTGTTTGTTTTTTTAAGATAAACTGTTTTAAGTTCTCACATCAGTCCCATGACTGACCTGGAGTTTATTGTTCTCTTCCTAAACTCTGGGTGCCCACCAATTTTAACACGGGCAGTCTAGAGTCAGGTTATCAGGTCATTCTGGAATTCAGGAGTTGCTGTAGAGATCTAGAGGCAAGCTGGATGGCTTGGTGTATCAATTAGTATATAGTTTTTCTTTTCCGCTGTTTGTTGTTGTAAACTCTGATAATGTAATGTAATAACTGATATAGTTCTTTGTTTTAAAGAATATTCATTTATCTATTATATGTTGTTCCGCTGCGATGTTAGATTCTGTTATTGTTTCTGTTTTCTTCTTCTTTCTTTCTTCTTCTATCTTCTACCTCTTCTTTAACCCTAACGGTACGGTTTTTCGGCCTTCGATTGCTCGGCAGTTGATACAGTGGACGTATTAATGTCGACCTTCATGGACGAAAAATCGCTCTCGTTACATTTGGTATCAGAGCTTATGGTTAAGTGACAACCTTGGCTCTGTTGGGAATTACTCATTAGAGATAGAGTCAGCAGTACTCTAGAATTAGTTTGAGTGTAATAATAGCTATGAGCACGTATTTGTTAGTGAATATAAAAATTGTTTTATATTTTGTTAATTCGTTAGTTGAGTGGTATATGGATTTTGGTCAATACAAGTAATTAACGTTGTTGATAGAGATCTCTAAACACTTGTACAGAACAATTTGACACGATATCGTTTTAAAATAGGGTAAATGAAATAATTTTACCTCAATTATATTTTATATATAAAGGAATAATTTTTCAGAAATTATTGAAGTGTATATAAATTGATTGTTTGGTTGTTGAAATGTAAGAATGTATATATAAGTTAATTAAAATAATAAATTGTATAAGCAAATGAATTATTAAGATGGAATTATAATTAATATGATTTACAATTGTGAATAATCTTATATATACAATAAGTAAAATTATATAAGTAAAAGATTTGTAAATGTGATTTGTAATTTGAAGTAAAATTCCATAGGAATATTTGGAAATGTTTTGAAAGGGTTTGCAATTTGAAAAAGATCAAATTCCTTTTTGAGTTTGAAAATGGATTTCAAAGGTTTAGAAAAATGATTTTGGAGGGATAAAAGCTCTAAACTCTTTTCGGTCGTTGGAAAATAATTCCGATGATGATTGCAACATCATCGGTGTTCATTTTCGGGTTTCCAAAAGAGGGATTGCTGCCAAATTGTTTTAAATGAAAGTTGTTTGGAAAATTTGGGTTTGGGTTTTGAAATTCAAAGGATAATTGAATTGGTTTCAAAAATGGTTTTGAAAGATTGAAAAGACTCTGGAATGTCATATAAAATGATTGGAATACAATTATTAAGTTGGAAAATGAATTGTGAATGAATAAATAAAATTTGCAAGTGCAATAAAATGAAATTGAAATCCATTTCGAATTTGTAAGTAAATAGAACTGGAATCGGAATCTGAATTGGATTTATTAGTGGAAATTTAAGTTAAGTTAAACAAATGACGTTTGAAATGGAATATAACTTAAGTAATGTTGAATATGGAAGTTGATTTTGGTATCGAAGTAAAATAATAAAGTGAATTAAATGGATGTGAATTTGAGTTATATAAATGAAATTCAACCGTATATGGTAAGATGAATTAACAATTGAATTAATGAATGAATTGAATGTAAATCAATTGAATGTAAATCAATTGAATGTAAATCAATTGATATGAAATAATGGATGTAAGTATTAATTCATTAAAGCTGATTAAAAATGAAGAACCAAATTGAATGTAGAGTAAAGAAAAATTGAATAATTTGGTTATGATTTGGTTGTTATATGATGGTTAGTTGATTGTATATAACTCATTAAGTGTTAATGAAATTGAATTAATAAAATTGAAAGCTATGTAACTGAATTCAAATTGAAAGTGATGTAAATTTTAATAGAATTAAATTTGATTGAATGGAAGTGAACTAACTTGAATGTAAATTAGTGATTGCAAACTAATTGAATATGAATAAATGAATGTTAGCAAAAACATCCAATGTTAATGAATCAAATGTGATTTAAATTGGAAAACCAATTCATTGAATATAATGAGAAGTGAATTTATATTGATTTGGTTATTGATTGATTGGATGGATATTGGATGTAGTTGGATGATAGTTGGTTCATGGTCGAATTTATTGCTTTTGATTGCATTTGCTATATTGACATATATAGTTGTTGGTATGTGTTGTATATTGATATTACTTGCCTATATACATGTTCTCATTATTGTTGAGTGTTTAGTAGGTGCGGATTTCGCATTGCTTCGCATTTGGAGCTCGCTTTCACGCTATATTAGCAGTATATGCTCGCTAATAAATATATAAGGTACATATCTCGGATTACATATCGTACTTTTACATTTTTTTCCCTACGGGATGCCTCATTACCTGATGAGATGTATATTTGTGATATATATATATATATACTATCATATATATTTTCGGATCGGGCGCAAAGGAGGCTATGGCGAATTTTTCTGAAAATTTAAGGCGTTAGAATATTTTTGAGAAAATTGGAAAATTTTGAAAACTATAGTTTTGATTTTGAGTTGAAAGTTAAACAATATAGTTGGTTTTGAAAAGATAACTAAGTGAGATTTAAAAAACTTAGTAAAGTTATTGTAAGAAGTTTAACTATTGGATTTTGGGAAAGTTAAACACTTAAGTGAATTTGAAATCTAATTTGAATGGTTTTGAAAAGTTAATGGATTCTGTAACTTTTTCTTACTTGGTAATTTCGAGGACGAAATTCTTTTAAGGGGGGAAGTTTGTAACGACTCAGAATTTCAGTCATTTGAAATTTGTAATATTTAATTGATTTTGAATATTAACAAGTAAAATTTGTAGGTCGAATAAATTAAATTAAATTCGAATATCTGGATTTAATTGGATAATTAAATCGATAAATTAATATTGGAAATTACCGAAATAATTAGAAATTGGGTTTAATGTGATTAAAAATGATTTGTAAAGTTGTATTAAATCATATTGGAGTTAGAATGATGTTATAGAACTTTTAAAATTGAATTAAAAGTTAATTTGTGAAAATTGAATATTTTAATATTTAATCGACGAGTTAAAATAGCCATTTTTCAAACAGTCTCGGATTTCGATGAAACTAGTTTCATCGGATCCGTAATATTATATTATTGTATGGTTTCAAATTTCATGTCAATTGGATTTACCGTTTGTCCGGGGCAAGCCAAAACGCATAGAAGTTGGGTTAATCGATTTAATTTAAAATTGATCGTTTATTGCCGTAACTCGCACGGATGATCGAATTGGCTTCCGAAACATATTCCATTGTATCCGGAACGTGGGGTAAACCCTAAAAACGCCAGCCGGCACGCTTCGTTTGGAGTTCGGAAAATTTTGGATGAATAGTTTTTCGCCAATTTTCTATAAAAGCACCCCCTTATTCACAATTTTCAACACAACTAAAACCCTAACCCTAATTTACAGCAGCCGCCACTTTCAACAATATCAATGGCCAATATTTTCGTTCCTTTCCTCTTTGATTTCTTCAAATCCATCATTCTATTGCAAAAACTTCCAACATGAACATCGTAGAGCATCTCGAGCTCTACGAATCCAACAGTTATGATCGTTTAAAACGAAGTGGATCAATGGGGAAACGAGCTCGAATGGCGTGCGTTTGGAGGACGATTTCGCAGCATAGGAGGGACCGAGATTCACAAGGCTCTGGCCGAGCATGGTGTTGGCGATGGCGCTTTGAATGGCGGTGGTTGATCGGGGTACAACTTGAAGAAGGAGGAGCATAATTTGATGAAAAGATTGATGGCTAGTGGGTTTTTTGCGTGAATAGCCTGTAGAAAATGTGAAGGGAAGAAGAAGAACACGTGTGGCCAGATCTGCTTGGCTCAAAAATGGACGGCTATGATGGTGTAGGGTTTGAAAATAAAATTAAATTGTAAATTAAATTATGTTATAAATTGTACGATGTTTAAAATACGATAACCTATTCATACGAGGTCGGAATTTGACGAAACGAATTGCGTTGGCTTTGTATTGACGAGCACTACGCAATGGAGCTTGATTGGAGTTAATTGGAGCTAGTGATAATTTTGGATAAAATTAAACGGTCGTTTAATTTTATTCGAAATAAAACGCTGAAACTGTTATTGAAACTAAGGTGAGAACTTCTCACTCAATCGAAATTGTTTCGATTTAAATTTTAAATAGTTAGATTTAAAATTGCTTGATTGAATGATAAATTATTATCTTTTGTCTTAAATAGACTCTATACGCCGTATATTAAGCGGATGTTATTTATTAAAAACATATACCGCGATAATTCCATCTTGATTGGAATTGGTATTATATATGTACTTGGAGTTGATTTTCCCGCATTATATAGCGGATGAGACCTTATTGCGCCGCATGATAGCTGATAATATTTTTATGAACCCATATACCGCGATATTCCGTAATGAAACGAATTGGAATTGTGCTAATGTCTGTGGATGCAGGAAAACAGGTTGGAGGGATCCAACTAGATTCCTCACCAGTATTTGTTTGATTTCAGATATTGTGATATTTGTTGATTATCATATGATGATATATGATGTTTGGATGTCGTGATTGATTATTTGGTGCTGTTGCATCATTGGGCCTATTTTGGAGTTTTAAAAATGTTAAAGGAATGATTTTCAAAATTTAAAAGGATTTTAAAGTGATTTTTGAAAGTATACGTTTTATTAAATTTTTGGAATTGATTGATTTTAAATAAATAAACGTTATAATTTTAATGTTATAAAATTTATGATTTTTGAGAAAATATAGTTAAAATGTGATTTTTGAAATATGGAGTTAATGAATTTTATAAAATAGTTTAAATTGAGATTTTTGAATTATTATAAACGGTTTATATAAAAGATTTATAAAAATTGATATTTATAAATTAAAAATATTAGAATTTTAAAACGAGTTTTTATAAACGTTAAAATGTAGTATAAATGAGTTTCATAAGTAAATAAGATTTACAGATTTATAAATTGTGAAGTTATTAAAGAATTAATTTTCCAAATAAGAGGTTTATAAGTGGATTTACTTATAATTTGGATTTGGCAATTAAATAAGATATGATAGACTCTGTAAATAAAGTGACTTTTTATAACTTGAAGTTTTATAATATATAAATGTGAATTTATAAACATTGATTTATAAATTCAAGATTGATTGAATTTGATAAGTTAATATTCATAGCTGATTAAACGAAGAATATTCACGATTTTGGGACAGTGAATAGTATATTAAAGTGTTTTGGGGAAGTGATATTTTAAATAGAATTAAAACAATTTGAAGTGGTTTTAAAAAGTATTAAGTGTCGAAAACATAGATTTCAACATTCATTGTTGAAATAGACGTTTTCGAGAAATAAGGAAAAGATGGACTATAACACTGTTGTTATAGTAAATGATTTCCGAGAGGAAATGTTTTTGTACAGTATTGGGATTTATATATCTATCTTAATTTTGAATCCCTATACTAGTGATTTTGGGTTGTCGTAACGATGATTTACGCAACATTCGTTTTGGCCCAAATAAATGTGTTTAAGAGAATGTTTCCCTTAAAGAATGAAATATATACTTAATCGTGTTTTAAGTATATTGAATATTTTCTAAGTATTGAAAATAAATAGATTTGTGAATTACTTATGGTTAAACAAGTATTTGGAATTGTTTTCCAATATGAAATGAAATGTTTTGGGTTTTATGTTTTAATGATAAATTGAAAATGGATAAGTATTTGGAAAGGTTTTCCAATGTTGAATTTGAAATGGTTTAGAGAATATATCTTTTTAAAGATAGATTGAAATGAATATCTGGCAAGTTATTAATTTATCGAAGATTTATAAAAAGGGCCTAGTGATTGTTATGGTGTTGGATATTTGGTTGTTGGCCTTGATAGTTAAATAACCGATTATCAATATTTACCTTTAAATGGGTATTTGATGTGATTTGCTTGAATTTGAATGCTACACTTATTTTTAAAATAAGCGCTCGTTATTCGGTTTAGCCGGGAGAGGACCTTTGTGTCATATATCCCATTCCGAATAATGATATGTCGTAATGGATCGCATTTGAAGACCGGATATTTATGAAAACGGAAGGATTGTCGTCGAATGACTCTGCATCGGCTGATCTCCGATATAGAGGTTTTATCACCCTTTGTGATGGGAAATTCGGTCGTGATTAGTGAATATCCTGATTGCAAGGGCTTCTTTGGAAGTGCCTTCGGTTCTATTCGAACCCAGAACGGACTTGTATGGATGTGTGTTTGACGTTACAATTTGAGATGTAAAGCTGGTTTCTATCAAATATATTTCTGTTGGTGGTGGAGAATTTATTCTCTTAGTTTAACACCCTTCTTTGAGACGTACGAGCTCAGAGATTATGTAGTTGATGGTTACTAGTGATATATTCCCAAGTTGGTAATGTGGCATACGAAGTGCTTTTGAGCATTTGTTGATCAAAGCGTGGCTTTTGTATAAAGCGTGACTTCGTCGGACCTCACACCCCAAAAATGGTCAAAACAGGAAAGATGCGGCAAGGTTATTAGGGGATAGCGCCCCCTTAGTGTATGTCATTTCCTTCTGGATAGAGGTGGTATTATGGTATGGAGCCCTGATACTTAACCTATGTTGTTGCTGCAAACTTATTACTTTGTGGTTGTTGGTGAATCCCAGGATTTAGGTCGGTTGCGACCGGGGGATGGCATATTCGTGTCAGTAGTTACCCAGCTAGGGGTAACCCGGCCTTGTGTTGGCAGAGATCTAACCGTAATGTTAGGTTAGGTTCTCGGGGCGTCTTTCCAGAGGCGTACTCATGTTGCAATGGGTTGGCCTGACCATTTATTGGAAATCCAAAGAAACAATACGAGCCTTGTACGGTTTTAGTTGTAAAACCTGCCATCTAATATGGTAGCTATAGTAGGCATACTATAATGGTACCTATGCTGGCTAAGATTAATATTGTACTTTCGAAATGTTTTCCTACACTTTGCACTTATAATAATAATATCAAAGAAAATTTCTACGTATCAAGCATATTTGACTATCATAAGAGAAATCTCCTCCAAGTTCTGCGTTTGCATTCTGTGTGTGGCGGGAGGCCTTATGGTAGTTTCATTTTCAAAAGCATTGCGGATCTATTTTAAAATTAATTTCTTTGTTTTTTTAAGATAAACTATTTTAAGTTCTCACACCAGTCTCATGACTGACCTGGAGTTTATTGTTCTCTTCCTAAACTCTGGGTTTCCACCAATTTTAACACGGGCAGTCTAGAGTCAGGTTATCAGGTCATTCTGGAATTCAGGAGTTGCTGTAGAGATCTGGAGGCAAGCTGGATGGCTTGGCGTATCAATTAGTATATAGTATTTCTTTTCCGCTGTTTGTTGTTGTAAAATGTGATAATGTAATGTGATGTGATGTAATGTAATAACTGATATAGTTCTTTGTTTTAAAGAATATTCATTTATCTATTATATGTTATTCCGCTGCGATGTTAGATTCTGTTATTGTTTCTGTTTTCTTCTTCTTTCTTTCTTTCTTCTTCTATCTTCTACCTCTTCTTTAACCCTAACGGTATGGTTTTTGGGCCTTCGATTGCTCGACGGTTGATACAGTGGACGTATTAATGTCGACCTTTGTGGATGAAAAATCGCTCTCTTTACACCAGATCTGATAATTATAATAATGGAAAATATTAGCAACCTTAATTTGAGATTCGGGAAACATGGGGTAATGAGAAGTAGTTTAAACGAGAGTCCCTTGTAATGAGAAGTAGTTTCAACAACAGCTATATTCATTTAAGATTTCTCAAAAAAACGGCGAAATAATTATGGGATGCGTCATCGGATGCATATCAAGACAAGTCTCTCACAAATCGGATTATTCTTCAACAACAGCTTTATTCATTTAAGATTAAGCCTGAAGCCAATCTTATGAGGCACGTTGATGCTCTTACTACCTTGATCATGAACCTTAAGATTACAAATGTTGAGATTAAAGATGAGGCTCAAGCAGTGATCCTCTTATGTTCTTTGCCTAAGGAGTATACTGGTTTTGTTAACTTCATGATATATGGTCACAGTAAGATTGGTCTGTCAGATGTTAAGGTTAATCTTCATAATGAGGTGTTGAGAGATATATTGATGAGAACTAATATAGACAGCGACTCAAAGGGCTTATCTATTCAGAGAAGTAGAAGTCAAAGCAAATCAAAGTATGGTGGCGATCAAAATAAGTCAATGTCTCATTCTAGGGGCCTAGTCGACTGACTTGCAATTTTTGTAAGAAAAGGTGGCACTTTGTAGCTCAATGTCACAATTTCGAAGGATGAAAAAATAATTTGTCTATAATCCTTCAACCGAAACCACGAAGATGGCCATTAGACTAATAATAGCACCGGCAACCGGCCAAACTCAATCATTGATGGCTTCCATATTTTTTTACCACATGAGACTTTTATTGGAGCTAAAGCAACAACAGTGGAAAGTGCCATCAAGACCCAAACCAAGGTTTAGTGTCTACTGCAGTGACGACAGATATAGAGAGTGATATCGATGTGTTTACAACTTCTGCCTCTTTTGAAAAGAGCAATTTATGACTTATGGATTCTGATGCATCCTATCATATAACATCTATTAAGAACTGTTTCTCTACATACCGTGAGATTGATGAAGGAGAGATTCTAATGGACAATGATGCTTCTTGCTATATGGTTGGTGTTAGTAGTGTGAAGGTCGTAATGTTTGATGGTGTTATTCATATGATTACTGATGTTAGACATGTACTTAATTTAAGGAGGATGATCTTTCTTGGGGCTTTGAGTATGTTTGAATTGAAAATTTTAATTGAGAAAAAGAAAATGAAGACATCGCATGGTTCCATGATTGTTATAAAAGATGCAAGAGTAGGAAATATTTATTTTATTAAAGAGCACTACTATAGTTGAAGAATCAGCTTCTGTCACTTCGGCTGATTCAGATTCCTCCATACTATGGCATTTACGGATGGATCATATTGGTAAGCGTAATTTGGATGAGTTGAGAAAGCGAAGTTTGATTAATGGTATTCACCATTTAAAACTTGGTTTTTGTGAGAAGTGTGTTCTTGGAAAGCAGACAAAGATTTTTTTTTGGTACTAGAGAGCATAAGACGAAGACTATTTTATAGCATGTTCATACAGATGTTTGGAGGCCCTCCCCTTGTCCATCTTTGGGTGAAGCCAGATATTTCATTTCATTTATAGACGATTTCTCTCGTAAAGTTGTGTATACTTTCTATGGTCTAAGAATGAAACCTTTGATATGCTTCGAAAGTGGAAATGTATTGTTGAGAAGCAGTCAGGAAAAAGTTGAAAACTCTCCGTTTTGATAATGAAGGTGAATTCGTATCACATGATTTCATCAACGAGTCCAAAGGCATAAAATGCATTACACCACATCTGGCAACACTCGGTCTAATGAGGCTGCTAAAAGGATGAATTAGACATTGTTGGAGAGAATCCGTTGTCGCAGATTGACTACTAAGTTGAAGAAGAAATTTTGGACTGATGCTTTATCCATGACGGCTTTCCTCATCAACCACACATCTTATATTGTCATAGACACAAAAACCCTTGAAAAAGCATGGAAATGAGAGCCTGGTAGCTATTCATTTCTCAAAATGTTTGGATGCCCAGCTTATGTGCATTAGAACATAAAGCTCGTAAGTGTATGTTTCTAGGTTATATAAGAGAAGTAAAAGGATATAGAATGTGGTGCCTTATCAGTAAGAGGACTACTATCAGCAGGCATCTGACTTTTGATAGAAATGCTATGTTGAAGGTGGAACATTTCTCGTATGATGACAGTATGAACGAATGCTTTCAAAACATCGTTATGAGGACGGTGAGCATTCTAAGTGTATGTGTGCTAAAAAGGTAACGCATAGTCTCGAGCCTCATCAACCGGGGATGGCTAAAACATGGGAGGTGCATGCAAGGCTAAGTGGCTAGCAACCAATTAGGGTAAGGTCATCCCTGTCTAGATGACCCTTTTTTGGTTGTGTGGACAGTTGCTGATCCCAACCGCGGGGTGATCTTATTCGGACTATCTAGTAAGGGGTAGCTCCAGTCTTGTGTAGTAGGGGATCAGGATGAATCCTCGGTACGGTGATCTAAACCACGTACTGTGACGGGCGGTACCCCAGTAGCCCTTCCATTGATGGAAATCCAATCTCCAATAAGTGCCTTCAGACTTGTTTGTATACCTATTATGCTAGAATTTAATGAATGTAACAATTTCGGCTATATGAATAAGTATTTGTATATAGACACTACTATAATATCAGAAGATTTGATAAGAAATTTTTTGGTTATCGTAAGGTAAAAACACAACATGTTTATTTGTGGCGTGGTCTTACGAGATACTTTTGATTTTAAAGGGTTTTGAAAACTTTAATAATCCAATTGAGTGTGTTTTCTCACACTGGTTTTCCAGACTGACTCGGGTATTGTTTTCTTATAATGCTTGAGTCAGACCGAGCATTATAGAATACATGATAGGATGCTATGGAGCTTAGAAGACGAGCTGGATAGCGAGGCGTATCACACGTATTCGATGAATATTCCGTTGTGTATTGTTAACTTCATAGACAGTTTTTGTGAGGACAGGTTATGATAATTGTCCAGTTGTGTGCTATGAATTTTGTTGTATTCTGATGATGTAATGTATAAAACTGATATAGTTCTTTTGGTTTAAAGATCGGTCATTTATCTATTATATATTGTTCCGCTGCGATTGTGAGATTCTGATATTGTTTTTTTATTTCTTCTTCTACCTCCTTTTTCTTAAATCCTAATGGTTCATTTTTCCGGCATTCGATTGTTCGACATTTAGTACAGTGGACGTATTGATGTCGATTTTCGAGCGTCGAAAAATCGGGTCGTTACAAAATCTTAAGTTTGATCCTCTTTTCCATGCTCTTTCTTCCATTTTTTACTTCATTTCAATAACCTGCATCTTCAATTCCAGTCAGTTCTTGTTATCATGCAATTACATTTCTTTGTTCTTTATTTTGCTGCGAACACATAGTTAAAAATCTTGTTAATTTCTTATATTCCTTCATCTGTTTGTTTCTCCTGCAATTCATATCAATTCTGTTGTTTGTCATTGTTGCCTCAATACAACAGTATTTTCATGTTCTTGAATTGTCATTTATTTTCCTTGAGAGCACATATATCATTGTGCACGTGCACCGGCGCAATTTCCTTCTTGCCATTCTCAGATCTCATCATCTTGTCTCATTCATTCGCCATGGCCAAGAACTCAGATCAACCGGGCTCTTCCACAGTGCTGCTATGTCAAAGCATCAAACAGCTAGAAATCAACCTCTTATTGGATAGACGAGCATGAAATTGTCAGATCTAGATCACAATGACGCCAGATCTGATAATTATAATAATGGAAAATATTAGCAACCTTAATTTGAGATTTGGGGAACATGGGGTAATGAGAAGTAGTTTAAACGAGAGTCCCTTGTAATGGGGGGGGGGGGGGGGGGGGAGATATTGTAGTAAATGCAAATGAAATCTAGGGTTAAAATGGAAGTAAGTAGGCACCATGGAAATGAAAGATGAAGAGAAAGTCGGCAAAAGAGAGAATGAAACCCTAGAATAAATGTTTCTTTGTTTGTAGGGTTGTAATCGGGGTGGGTAAGTTATAGTATCCGACCCCAGATAGTTTTTGGGCCAATTTTAGGCCAGTATTTTCTAATACATTTTCAAAATAAAAACTTCAAAAAGAATGTTATATACACTTTCTCTCACATAACCAAAAAAAATCTACCTCGCCCTTCCCTTATTGTACCTCATCTTCTCTCTTTCCATACCCATACCCGAAATAGTCGAATCCGGAAACCTCATCTTATGCCTCACATCATGATGACTGTTCCCATTCCTCTTCTCCACCTCCTCCTCCGTCTTATTACCATCGTCTTGCACTACCGTAAAAACAAAAGGACCTATGGGTATATCTTTATAGTTCAATATGATCTCCAAACTCTGCACTACCTCTCTCATCAAAGGCCTTAACTTCTGGTTCGAACTCAAGCATTTGTATGCAATATCCGCTGCCTTCTGAGCTCCTAAAGTTGAGTACTGACCATCAAGACGAGTGTCCATTATTCTGCTAAGTTTTTCTGGATTTCTTAGGTATGGTTTAGCCCATGACACAAGGCTTTGTTCTCTTGTTGGCCTGTGCTTGTCTACTGAACGTCTTCCTGTTAGTAGTTCCAGTAGTACTACACCGAAGCTGTACACGTCACTTCTTGTTGTGAGGTGCCCTACAGGAAGTACATATATAACGAATTAGGGTATATGCATGAAACTGCAATGTACGTGAGTAGCGTGTGTGTCCACACACAGAGTAGCTGTTATTATTACCAGTCATGACATATTCAGGTGCACAATAACCTTCTGTCCCCATGACTTGAGTTGACACATGCGAAAAATCGCCTTCTGGCCCATCTTTTGCTAATCCAAGGTCAGATAGCTTTGCATTGTAATCCTGAAATTTGAAGATATCATAATGGGTTGATTATATATATCAGTCAGCCTGGTTTGTAAACTTCATTGACAAACTTCATTGATAATGGAGGTCAAGTTCATTAGAATGTACTCATTTGAATTCAGTTATGTGTTGACTTCAATTTTCGAATGGTTATGCTATTTGTATGCCGTGGGATTACATCTCACAGTTGACCTCAATAACAAATTAATTAACTTGTATATAAATAGTTGCTTCCACGGTCTTACTTCCTGATCTAATATAAGAATATAAAGTATAAATGAGTGGTGTGGCTGGCATCCACTTAAATACATATACCCTGATTAGTATAAAAAAGTTGCAGAAAGATTAGGTCAACAACTAAGTTTGTCCAAAATCTGAAGGGCCAGCCTACACAACTTATATGCACAGGGGACCAAATCCACTTATGTTCATATTTGCTTTTTTTTTAATTATATGTAGAAACTTATTCAAACAGCCTCACCAACTCTACTACTTGAACTTTTCTTCTTCTCTTTTCTAAAGTTAGAGGGAAAAAAAAAATGTTGAATTTGAACGCGTGATATTGAATATAATTTGATTTTTTATGTTAATTTTACCTGAAGTGGTTTTAGCAAATATCGAGTTAGTTAGATATCATTAATGTGGTGATGCACTAAACATAATCAGATATGGGAAACAAAATGAATTAATATTTCAAGGTGAATGCTATGACTTTATGTTTGTATTGTGCAGCTAAATAAGAGCATAATTAAGTTACTCATTGAGTCCTTGTTTCACCATTATTACATTAATATGTTAAACTTTTAATGAGTGAAAGGTACCTAATCTTTACATACAAGTGAAAAACTGGCATCTGCAAAAAATTTACAATAATTATCAAATATAAGAGAGATCATAGTTACCTTGTCTAAGAGAATGTTTGATGCTTTGAAATCGCGGTAAATGACAGGCTTATCTTGCTCATGTAGAAAAGCAAGGCCTTTAGCAGCTCCTAATGCTATCTTTACTCTAACCAACCATGGCAATGGACCAATTATACCTACAATCAATAACACGGTTAACAATTTTACATGCTCTGATTTCTTAACCAATAAAATGATGATATGTTCTCCCACTAATAGTGAAAACTCACTGTTATATAAATGGTTTTCCATGCTTCCATTCTCCATGAATTCGTACACGAGAACTCTATGTTCTTTCTCATAGCAATAGCCAACAAGTTTAACTAAGTTTGGATGCGAAAGTTGTCCAAGATAGATCACCTCAGCCTGAGATATATTGAAAAAAAAAACATATATATAACTGAATGTTTGAGAACTAATATACTCAAATTCAAGAACTAACTTATGACAACTGTTGTACTTACAAGCCATTCCTTGTGACCTTGCATTCCTTCTAAATCCAAAATCTTGACTGCAACAGCCTGTGGTTTAATCCCCGGTCGAATTCTTTCATCCACGAATCCTTTATAAACGGGTCCAAACCCACCTTGGCCAATCATATTACTTGTAGAAAATCCCTTAGTTACAATTTTAAGCTCATCAAGTTTGAACATGTAAACATTTGATCCAATAACTGATGATGACAAATCTTCAGGAGTATCAATATCGTAGCATGATAATCTTCGAATATCCGGTGAGGCTTGGCTTGTAATTCTAGGTTTGGAATTTCTAGATTGATGTTTATTTGGTTCGTTGAAACATGAAGGAAGCAAAAATTTCAAGAACTTTGTCATATTAGAAACAAAATTAAATGAAGAGTAGTTGGTAAAGAACTTATTAGAAGCTTTAGAATGATTATAGAATGCTATGAAAGAAGTTGACAATGAGTGTATATATATAGTAAAGTGGGTTGGAAAATACTAAAGGGACTAGAAGGTGAGGTTAATCTATTTGTATTTTGCAAATGTTTCGATTTGTTTATTTGTTTGGTGTGAATATTTCAAAGCGTGTACAAATTCAAAAGAGGTCACCTCAACCACTACAGCTTTACAGTGACCCTGATTTTTTGCTTGCTTTACAGTAAACACCAGATTAAGATTTATTTAATAGTTTAACCATCCCATGTTTAAGCACAAGTAATATATAGTCATACCCAAATTTAGGATACAAATAAGGAAAAATTAATAATACAATTTAGTTCAGTATTATACTGAGTGTGAGTAGAACAGTTTAAATAACTTTTTAGCTAATGTGGCACATGTTAGCTATCTATTGTATATTTCATATCTAACATATGCGTATTTCATTAGATGAAAGTTAACTCGATGGGAAAAGGGGTTGAACAACTTAAAAGCTAGTTTAGATATTATAAGTAGAGCAGTTGAGATTCACATAGACATGATGTTTGATATACTTTCTAGAAACAAGGCTGATGTTATCCAAGAGTTTGTTACTTGACCATTTGTATTTCCTAGCCGCTACCAATTGACATTATTAAACTAAACTTCGATTTGCATGAGTACAAGAAAATAACCAATGGATGAAATTCATTGCCATCTATAGATGGTGGTCCTATTTTATTCTATATGTGTGACTTTTTTAGTTTGTATAAACGTCTTTTTTTCCAAGAATGTTTCTTCCTAAGCAAGGCTCAAGCAAAATATATGATTAAATGTGATTAGTGGTTATACTTACCTGTTACATCTTTTTTTATTTCTTCCAGATTTCACAGTGGATATATACTTTGGCAGCAGAATGATCTTACAGAGGAAAAAAAAAACATTAGGAAAATGGAAGCACTAAAAACCTATTTTAGCAGTTGATTTGAAATATTACATTGAGAATGTTAGGATTATTCAAATAGATTAAAGTTCCGTGAAATTATTTTGTTCGATTTCATATTGTATATCTCAAGAAATATTAGAACCGTAGATGTAACGGATGTATACTTGAATTTATATATGTTGGTGAATACACACGTTCAATGCAATATTTAAATACCTTTTGATTTCCACTACAAGCTCTAATCTATTAAATAACAATAAAGCAGAAGAATTGAAAGCTCTCTTGTTGATTCTAATAATTTCCTCCTTTCTACTCAATTCTCTCTAAATATTTTATTTTCACATCTCACAGCTTATTGTTATTATAATTATTACAATATTTCTATTGGTTCTCTTTTCTATCGTTAAGATTTAATACTAATTGTTACCGTTATTTATATATTTCCTAAAAAAAATTATGCTATTTTACATTTAAGTCCATACAAATTAAAATTTTAGTTAGGTGATCTTAAATTTAAGCTTTTAAATTGATACAATTAACGAATATTCATTAATTGATCTAATAAAATTTTAAAAATAACAATTCAATATGTGTACCGCATCAATATTGACAAAAATGGTAAAACTAATTTTTCATTCAATTCAGTTCAAATAGTTTTAAATTTTCACAATTATATGCAAACTATTACAATGTTCTACTAATATTCTCTCCTGTCATTTTGCATTTAAACGCCAACATTAAACAATTTTTATAATTATTTACGGATTTCTTCTAAGTTTTCTTATATTATTTTATATTAAGTCCATATATTTGAATTATAACTGATCTTGAATTTAATTTTTTTAACTAAACCTAACAAATATTTATTAATTAATCTAATAAATCATAAAAAATAAAAATTCAAAGTGTATACTGCATTTGTACTAACATAAATGGTAAAGTTATATTTTCATCCAAGTCCATATAATTTAATATTTTCACAATTATATAAAAAGTTATATTTGATACTCTTTCATTTTTCTACATTTAAGTTCATAAAATTTCTTTCTTTCTAAAATTAGTTATTTAATACAAAGAAATATATATAATTTTTTTCTAAAGTTGGTATTTCATTATAAACAAATATATACAAAAAAAAAATGTTTTCAAAAGTCGTAATCTGAGTTAATCAGTGAACAAAAAGTATACCATATTTTAGTTAGAAATATTTTTCTTTCATATTTTATTATCTTTTTTACACGAATGTTAAATAATTTTTGAAAATTTTTATTATAAAATAAAAATAGTAAGGTATGAAATAATGGATTAAAAATCATTTTTTTACATAATTAAAATGATAATGTGATTTGTAACGTTTCAGGTCTTATTTTTACCTAATATTTCTTTTAGTGGTTAAATAAATATTTTTTATCACTTTGATAATATCATATAATTATTTTGATAAATATGTGTTGCAAGAACAATAAATGCAAACAAATATATTGAGTCTTTGGTATTAGACTTCTATTTTTAGATATTTGTCGTCATCCTCTCAAGTAATATTTGAAATTTAATGTATACATCATTTATCTTGTAATCAAATGCATCGAAACCTAAATGTCAATTTTAGAATGTATGTATGTGAATATTTATTTACGAAATTTTACAAATATATTAATTTCAAAATTTATTAAGAATACTTATTTTTATTTATTTGATTGATAAATGATGAATTCTAAAAAATAATAAATCGATATATAACTCATTTTTATAAACAAAAATGATAACTTAATTTTTACTAAAACTAAAAAATATATGAATCTCACAACAAAAAACTTAGTTATAAATATAGTAATTTCAATTTATAATCCATTTTCCTAATAAAATTCATCAGATATTGTATAATAAATAATTTTCTTCAAAAATAGTCATAATATTATTTTTCTACAACATTCTGTGTGCAACGCACGAGTTACCCACTAGTTTAAATAATAGTTCATTCTATCTCTTTCCACTACCACTATTATTTAAATCGAAGTGTTTGCAGCGGAAATCAAAAGACATTTGGAACGTTGCACTGTTTGATTGCTGTTGAACGCTACTAGCTCACATATGCGAACGTATGTGAATTTCTTTTACTTGACTTGTGTATTTGGAATTTTTTTTGGAAAAGCCAGTTTACTAGAGAAGCGCGTATATGGGAAAAAGTCAATAGAAGCAGCTTCTTGTCAGTATTTGACTTCTCCATGGGTTACCTTAGAAACCGCTGTCTATAAACTATCAAAGATGTGGACGCATCAACACTTAAAAGCTGTTCTTGAACAAAGACTTGTTCCTGTGTCATAGTTATTTATTCAAATCAGCCATAGTAGTAATGCATCACAATGATATTTATTGCAATTTCGTGGATATCTTTAATAATAATTGTAATAGCTTTGGTGTCACACTTTTTTGGTATCAACGTGAACTACCAGAACGCACTCTATATATTATCCAATCTTAATTACTTAAAAACAGGATCTAATACTAAATTTCGTTTACAAATTCAAATGCCCATAAAAGTAGGATCTAATAACTAAACATGCTTTAAAATTCAAAACATTTACAAAAATAGGATCTAAAATTAAACCTTATTTACAGATTCAAAATATTTCTTTACAAAATATCATTTGAAAATAAAAAATTATTTTTTCGACTGATTCAAACACATACAATTTATAAGAAAAATATTTCACGCGCGCGTGCCATTACACTCGTTATCCAGATAGAAATTTCATTTTTCTTTCTAACCACCTGCAAATTCTATATTCTCATGTCAATTATCACTGGGTACAAGGAGGACACGGACATCAATCATCATCTTTAAAGGAATCAAGGACAGGTGTCTGAATATAGCTGTTATTCATACATTTCACACTTAAAAGCTCAATTGATTGAAAAATTTACTGATTATTAAGCTACAATTTTGTTGAAAAACCTGTCTGCGGACAAAATAAGATTCTTGCACAGAAAATATTCGTATTCGGTTATATACAACGTGATCGTACTACTAAAAGGAATCGTATGAGTATTCTCTTGAGCATGTACTCTGAAAAAAAAAAAAAAAGATTCAATCGTAGATGACTGCATTATGTAAAATGAACAAATAAAGTCAAACAAGACTAAGACTCCGATTGTTTAAAATGCTGAATCTAATTCTGATGGCTGAATTCTGAATAATCACTTACTTGTTTATTTGCATTCAACATACAAAAAATAACAGCATTCAGCATTCAGAACAAAAAATAAGCACTAAAAAAATTCTGAATTATTTTGTAGGAATAGAAACTTTATTCAGAATACTGATAAAAAACAAACATAGAAAGGTCTGATTTTTAAATCAGAACTTTTTATAAAACAAAAGCAGCCTAAATCAGAGAATGAAACACAGTGAAACCGTATACAGATCTTTGATTAATGTAAGAAATAAAGTGAACATGTTTTAGCATGGTTAAGCAGGTAAAACAATGAAAAGGATCATAAAAAAAGCAAACAAATTGATATGACAATAACAATGTGAAGATATTACAATTTTTATTATTCTTTTTACAGAGTTTTGTTACGGAATGGATCCATATAATCTTTTACAAACTCTATTACAAGGTAAAACATGCTTCCTGGGTAGAACATGACAATACATGCAATTCAACCACTAATATCCTCTTCCAGGTGGTCTCGATGTTTTTGAACTTGAGGCTGAACTTGTTTTATGAAAATTTTCAGGCTTTGCCGAGCGAGAAATGCTGCAACACATATATTAGAAAGCTATGATATGAAAGGGAAAGTTTTTATTACAAAAAAGGCCTAACCTAAGAAAACCAGCCTTGCATTTGCCAGAGCAGGATAAAAGGGCATAGTTAACAGACGAAACTAATTTACTATAAATTTATGAAAGTTTACATCTTTCATTAACATTAACTGCTAATTCCCTCTACAACTTTCATCTTTAAGATTCAAGCGATACTAACGGTTCATTATATGACTCAAATCTAACGGCATACGGAGGAAAAGGAAAACAAATCAATTAAATTTCTTTAAGGAAATTTTGCTCATTTA
The DNA here is from genome assembly GCA_030765085.1 of Allium cepa. Lineage (NCBI taxonomy): Eukaryota > Viridiplantae > Streptophyta > Magnoliopsida > Asparagales > Amaryllidaceae > Allium > Allium cepa. The sequence continues at coordinate 1,041,484,482 of CM060941.1, read as the reverse complement.
GGTCCATATTTGAAAACAATAACAAGAATATGCCACTTTTAAAGGTGATTACACTTATAGGCATGTTTTGACCACACTTAATAGGCATGTTTTGTCCACGTGTGCTGCTGATTGGGAAATGGCTGAAGGCTATTTTTGAAAAGTCGTCCGAAGGCCATTTTTCAAAAAGCGCCTACTCATTTATTACTAATTTTTCAAAAATCGCCATGATTTGTACCCAGTAATGGATGCTTCACACACCCAGTCAGCCGCTAACGTGATCAAAAATGGCATATTCTTGTAATTACTTTTAAAACTGACCTAAACTTGTTATTGTTTTTAAAAATAGACCTATATAAACAAAATTTTCTATAATTAACTGACTGATCAACGATACAATAAGAGGAAACTAAATATATGCATCTTTTCATAGAAGGAGATAAATATTTACATTAGACCAAAGGCAAATCAAATCTTGATAATAATGGAAATTTTCAAAATTTGTGTAAAATTAATTGTTTGCTTTCTTGATTAATTTCATTTCTTTCCAAGATTCAGTTTCATTCTTCTCATATTTAAAGAGGCCTCAAGCTGTTGAAAAATCATTTCATTCTTTTCAAAAAATAGTTCCTCTTAGCCGTTCTTTTGTAGATTTGTAATAATAATAAAATTTCTTTGCTTTAAGAAATATATACCATTTTGTAATCTTTCGTCTCTAAATTGATGAAGTGGTGAAGTTGTTGGCCTCCGTGGACATATAATATAAATCCAAACCATGTTGAATCTTCTGTGTCTTTTCTTTATGTTATTTGATTTTATATGATAGCGTAATTGATATTGAACTTGTATTGATGTTCAATCGACAAAACAAGATCACGATTAATCGCTTCCGCATATTAGTGATAAATCATTCCTCATATTTTTCACTACAATTTGGTATCGAAGCTAGTTTTTTGATCTGTTTAGGCATTAATGGCATATTCTGAAAAATCTATCAGCAGATCTAGTGTTAATTATGGTGTTACACGTTTTGATGAAAGTGTAGGTTCTAGAACTTGGAAGATGAAAACGGAGACGGTGTTGAAGAAAAAGACTAATAAGATTGTTTATGCGCCTGAAAAATTGAAGGACCTTGAGATGGATGTTTTGAAAGAGATGGAAGATTAAGCTCTTATAACAGTCCAGTTGAGTCATGAAGTTTTTAAAAAGTTTTCTCAATAAAAAAAGGCGAAATAATTATGTGGTGCATTATCTGATGCATATCAAGACAAGTCTCTCACAAATCGAATTATTCTTCAACAACAGCTTATCCATTTAAGATTTCTCAAAAAAAAAACGGTGAAATAATTATGGGATGCATCATCGGATGCATATCAAGACAAGTCTCTCACAAATTGGATTATTATTCAACAACAGCTTTATTCATTTAAGATTAAGCCTGAAGCCAATCTTATGGAGCATGTTGATGCTCTTACTACCTTGATCATGAACCTTAAGATAACAGATGTTGCGATTAAAGATGAGGCTCAAACAGTGATCCTCTTATGTTCTTTGCTTAAGGAGTATACTGCTTTTGTTAACTCCATGATATATGGTCGCAGTAAGATTGGTCTGTCAGATGTTAAGGTTAATCTTCATAATGAGGTGTTGAGAGATATATTGATGAGAACTAATATAGACAGCGACTCAAAGGGCTTATCTGTTCAGAGAAGTAGAAGTCAAAGCAAATCAAAGTATGGTGGCGATCAAAATAAGTCAATGTCTCATTCTAAGGGCCTAGTCGACTGACTTGCAATTATTGTAAGAAAAGGTGGCACTTTGTAGCTCAATGTCACAATTTCGAAGGATGAAAAAATAATCTGTCTATAATCCTTCAACCGAAACCACGAAGATGGCCATTAGACTAATAATAGCATCGGCAACCAACCAAACTCAATCATTGATGGCTTCCATATTTTTTACCACATGAGACTTTTTTTGGAGCTAAAGCAACAGCAGTGGAAAGTGCCATCAAGATCCAAACCAAGGTTCAGTGACGTCAGATATAGAGAGCGATATCGATGTGTTTACAACTTCTGCCTCTTCTGAAAAGAGCAATTTATGACTTGTGGATTCGCATCCTATCATATAACATCTAATAAGAACTGTTTCTCTACATACCGTGAGATTGATGAAGGAGAGATTCTAATGGACAATGATGCTTCTTGCTGTATGGTTGGTGTTAGTAGTGTGAAGGTCGTAATGTTTGATGGTGTTATTCATACGATTACTGATATTAGACATGTACCTAATTTAAGGAGGAGCTTGATATTTCTTGGGGCTTTCAGTAGGTTTGAATTGAAAATTTTAGTTGAGAAAAAGAAAATGAAGACATCGTATGGTTCCATGATTGTTATAAAAGATGCAAGAGCAGGAAATCTTTATTTTATTGAAAAGCACTACTATAGTTGAAGAATCAGCTTCTGCCACTTCAGCTGATTCAGATTCCTTCAGATTATGGCATTTACGGATGGATCATATTGGTAAGCGTAATTTGGATGAGTTGAGAAAGCGAAGTTTGATTGACGGTATTCACCATTTAAAACTTGGTTTTTGTGAGAAGTGTGTTCTTGGCAAGCAGACAAAGATTTTTTTAGTACTAGAGAGCATAAGGCGAAGACTATTTTACAGCATGTTCATACGGATGTTTGGGGGCCTTCCCCTTGTCCATCTTTGGGTGAAGCCAGATATTTCATTTCATTTATAGACGATTTCTCTCGTAAAGTTTGTGTATACTTTCTATGGTCTAAGAATGAAACCTTTGATATGCTTCGAAAGTGGAAATGTATTGTTGAGAAGCAGTCGGGAAAAAAGTTGAAAACTCTCTGTTTTGATAATGAAGGTGAATTCGTATCACATGATTTCATCAATGAGTCCAAAGGCATAAAATGCATTACACCGCATCTGGCAACACTCGGTCTAATGAGGCTGCTAAAAGGATGAATTAGACATTGTTGGAGAGAATCCGTTATCGCAGATTGACTGCTAAGTTGAAAAAGAAATTTTGGACTGATGCTTTATCCATGACGGCTTTCCTCGTCAACCACACATCTTCTATTGTCATAGACACGAAGACCCTTGAAAAAGCATGGAAATGAGAGTCTGGTAGCTATTCATTTCTCAAAATGTTTGGATGCCCAGCTTATGTGCATTAGAACATAAAGCTCGTAAGTGTATGTTTCTAGGTTATATAAGAGAAGTAAAAAGATATAGAATGTGGTGCCTTATCAGTAAGAAGACTACTATCAGCGGGCATCTGACTTTTGATAGAAATGCTATGTTGAAGGTGGAACATTTCTCATTTGATGACAATATGAAGACAGACTATTGTTTTAAATCTCGATTATCTCGGCCGATATCTTGGTCGAGATCTCGGTTGAAGGCTTGGGTGAAACAAAACATGAGATATCGGCTGATATCTCGTTTCGATTATATCAGTCGAAATTTACATATATCGACCGATATTTGGAGCGAAACGATATTTCAAGATATCCCCGATATATTGTTTTTTCAAAAAAAATAGACCCATCTCAGTCTTTATAAAAAAAGAATAAAGCTCTTTTCTTTATGATTCAATTTCTCAAAAGATCACATTCCTCGTCAAAATATCGAACCCCCTCTTCTTCAGGGAAGAAAATCGAACTCCCTCTTCTAACATCCGACAGCTCGTGGTTGCTTTCAATTTCGACGACTCGATCTCGCTTTTGACAGTCTACAGCTTCGCCTTCGACCAACCTCTCTACTATCTACATGTTTGTAAATTAGGGTTGTTTCTATTTTAATGAAATTCAATATTTCAGAAAATGAATATACAGTATAATCTAGAGTAGATTTGCAAGTAGATTTAGTATGCTATTCTTACTGCGTAACCTTCTACAAGTAGATTTGCATTGCCTGAAACATTTCGATTACTGATCTCTTATATGCATTTGCTTTTATTTGCATCCGTACCTGATACTGTTATTATGTTATTCTTACTGCATTATGTAATTGTATAGAACTCACTTTTTTTCAGTTAATTTGTCATGTTTCATCTACTTATATGTAATTGCTAAAACTGATGATATTTTGTAACTTTTGTTGAACAATTTCATATAGTTGAAGTATAATTGCATTATTTTTTTCAGTTAGAATAGTGGAGATTAGTTGTAGTAATTCAGTAAATGTTAAATAAACCGATACTATGCATTTTTTCTATAAATTATGTGATGTATTATACTCCGATATAGCTTCGAGATAAACTTTAGGTCCAAGATGTAAATTCGATTTTGGCGTCCGAGATGCACTCGTCTCGTCCGAGATCTCCGCCGATACGATACCGAGTCACTAAAATTGCCGAGACAAAACGTGACCGATATCCGAGATTTAAAACCTTGATTCAGAAGACCAAACACAAAGCAAGTCATCTTTAGATTCTTTCCACAGAGGCACAGATGGTGTTTTAGATGGCACGTGGTTGATGAGGATAGTATGTATGTTAGTACCGATGATTAGACTCAAGGTGGAGCTCGTTCAGAGACTATGCATGTTAGATAGAGGAAGAAGCTTAAATAGTTTGATGATTTTGTTAGATTAAGCATCGAAGACATTGACCTCAATGACATGGCAACATATGCATTGAATATTGTCCATGATGAGACCGGAGATTATAGAGATGTTATTGTATCAGTTGATAGTTCCACTTGGCTAGTTGCTATGTAAGAGGAGATTGAATCTTTGTAGAAAAATCATACTTCGAATTTGGTGTCTCTTTTCACTGACAAGAAGGCAATTGGATGTAAGTGGAATTATAAAGTGAAAGATGGCGACAATGATGATTTCAGATACAAAGCAAGGCTAGTAGCAAAGCGATATGTTCAGAAGAAAGAGGTAGAGTTTCATGATATCTTTGCTCCAGTTGTTAGACATACAGCTATTTGTATTCTTTTGACATTAGTTGCTCATTATGATATAAAATTTGAGCAACTAGATGTCAAAACTGCATTCTAGCATTGTGATATAGATAAGTGTATTTGCGACGGCAAGAGAGATTCATTGATAGTAGCAGGCCAGATTATATTTGTAAATTTAACAAATCTCTATACGGACTGAAGCAATCTCTTAGATTATGGTACAAAAGATTTGATAAGTTTATGTTTTCACAAGGTTGCTCTAAAAGTTTCAAAGACCAGTGTGTTTATTTCAGAAGGGTGATGGAGATATGATATATATTTTGTTATATGATGACATCATGATTGCATTTCAGAGTATGGTCAGAGTTACAGAGTTGAAAGCAGAGCTTAGCAAAGATTTTGATATGAAAGATTTGGAAAAAGCACAAAGAATTTTGGATATAGAGATATTCAGATATAGGAAACCGAGAGAGTTGAGACTCACTCAAACGCAGGACATCAAGAAGGTCCTCGCTTGATTTGGTATGGAGAAAGCTAAACCGGTTGAGGCTCCATTAGGCTCTCATTTTAAGTTGTCGAAAAAATTATCTCATTCATGGATGAAGCAAGAGTTATATGGATGATATACTTTATTCTAGTGTTGTTGGTGGTCTCATGAATGCAACGGTGTGCACGAGACTAGATTTGATCCATGTAATGGGTGTTGTGAGTCGATATATGTCTAACTCAGACAAAGAACATTGACAAGCAGTGAAGTGAATATTCAAACATCTTCGTGGCACTCCATCAGTTGGCTTATTGTATGGTAGGATAGATGATGACATCTCTCTTACAGATTACTGTGATTCAGATTATGCTGAGGACAGATGACAAAGCCAGCGTCGAGCTATGTTTTTACACTTGGTATATGCTCGATTTCGTGGAGATCAAAGATGCAATATATAGTAGTTTTATCGACTACCGAGGCCGAGTTGATATCGACTGTGGAAGCTACTAACGAGGGATTATATTTACTTCAGTTATTGGATGACCTTTCTATGGTGCAGCAGACACTATAGCTATTTTCAGACAGTCAAAGTGTGATTCATCTTGTAGAAAATCAAATTTATAGCTCTCGTACGAAGCACATTGATGTCGGAGACTTTTTCTTTATGCTTGAGGAAGAACGAAGCAATATCAAGGTGTTGAAGGTTGATACTATGGATAATCTTTCAGATATGATGACTAAATCACTTCCTAAGTACAAGTTTGAGCATTTCTCAAACTTGATTAGCTCAGTCTCAGCTACTTAACGCCATAGGGCGCTAACCCAACAACTCATAGATGATGATTGAATTCGTTAAGAGAAAGATGAATATTCTGAGTCAAGGTGGAGTGTTGAAAATATGATTCAAATCTATCAGCATATAGAACAAAAAGAAAACAAATCAATTAATTTAGTTGATTGATTGGTCAAATATACAATAGGAAGAAACTAGATATATGCATCTTTTCATTGAAGGAGACAGATACTCGCATTAAATCAAAGGCAAATCAAATTTTGAAAAAAATGAAAATGTCTCAAAAAATTTCCAAAATTTATACAAAATTAATCGCCTGCTTTGCTGATTAATTTCATTTCTTCGAAGATTCGGCTTCATTCTTCTCCTATTTAAAGAGGCTTCAAACTATTGGAAAAACATCACATTCTTCTCAAACAATAGTTCCTCTTAGATATTCTTTTAGATAAGATTTCTCTGCTTTATGAAATCTCTACCATTTTGTAATCTATTCGCTCTAAATTGGTGAAGTAATAAATTCGTTGGGTCTCCGTGGACGTAGTATACAAATCTGAACCACTTTAAATTTTCTTGTCTTTTCTTTCTGTTATTTGATCTTGTGTGATAGCGTAATGGATATTGAATTTGCATTGGTGTTTAATTAACAAAACTAGATACTGGTTAATCGCTTCAGCATATTAGTGATAAATCCTTCCCCGCATTTTTCACTGCACTAACGGCTTAGAAAGTCCTTAACTGAGTCAATCATTTTGCAAAGAATAATGATAATCAAGGAGCAAAATTGTAGAATTAGGCAAATAAAATAAGATAAGATAAAATTCCATAGAGAATGGCGAGTTTCTATAATTTAGTCATGTAATAATGATAAAAGCTATTAATATAAAGCATACTTCTGAGGAGGAAGGCTTTTTCTCTGAGTATCATTTTTCCTAATTGTGGCATGGATTCTTGCTTCGTTGCTGTTAACAAGAAAATATTAAGCTATTAAATTTCACTCTCAAGTGCAAAGAGAACTCTAATTTATTGATAATCAAAATTACCTAGTGATACATTCTAGCTTTGCCTTCTTCATAATGTTACTCTTCAAGTGAGCTACTTTGTATGAGTTACTTCCTGGAATTAAAGGGAAGAAACAAATTTATTCCCCGGTAATTTTAATGGAGGGGTGCAATACAAATCTTCAGGATGATCAATTACATCATAAAAGGATTTCTTACCTGGAAAGAATCTTTTATTGCTCGATGGTGGTTCCTTCTTAGTAAATTTTACCTGGCGACACTGCTTTTCTGCATATGTTGCAGCACGGTCATTACATGATTCAAAGTTGATGAGTGGTTGAGGGTGTGCATGTGTCATGTGAACTGATGCAGGACTACTAATATCAAAAGTTGTTTTCCCAGTTGAATCTGTTTTATTGAATCTGTTTTACATGTGTGTTCATTTGGATCATATATGTCATAATGTTGCCGGAATATCTGAACTAATTAAGCTAGTAGTATATTTGTTCATTCATTCTCAACCCAGTGCACTAGGCTCTCACTTGAGTGAGGTTTGTGATGAGCAAATTGTACGCATGCTTACCCTTATTCCTGGAGACTATTTCTGAAACTTGGTCAACAAACCAAGCACCGACAAAATCTGAATCCAACAATGGGTAAATAAATATCACGATAGACTTGTGTTTAAAGCAGATTGTGCCACATATAACATACTTAAAACTCACAGTATATGCATTACTAAAGGAAATGAAATATAAAAGAACATTATTAGTCCCATGGGTTTTCAGATTTTCTTTTTATTTTCTATTTTGAGAAAAAATGGTTCACTCAACATGACATTTTATAATACAGATACTAATACGGCTTCCCCGCTAGCCATTTACAGTTTTTCCTTCAGAAGTGCACTTTATGATATGATACCTAAATAATATTACTGGGAATTTTCGAAAGACAGGTGAAAACTTTGATATCACAAGCAATTCTAAGTAGAAATGAGTTCAAGTAGCCGCTGAGCGCTCATTATATGAAGAAAACTTGCTTTTTTTTCATTGAAAAAGGGCACTCATCCCATCACAAAAATTTGCTCATTGTCACGAAATTAATACTCTCAGGTTAAATTTAATTGTATAGTTGAGAGACTGAATCTCATCCTAAATATAAGCAAAGGAATAATTTTTTGGAGCAAATATAAAGCATTGATACGTGGTCTTTTTCTTATTTTTTTCTTTTTTCTATTAGAAAAAGATTATTATGGGAGATTTGAAGAACCATAGAGAGTTTGTTATCAAGGAAAGTTATGTATTAAAAAAAGAAATTTGGGATTAAGAGTGAAGGTATCCAAAAAAGAAATTTTTACTATGCATATTTTTGGCATGAATTTTAATCTATCCAATTATTGGTGTAGCAAAGAGTTTGGCATGTTCCAGTCAACAAATAATTAATTTATTTCCAATCTGAATGGTCGTATGAACAGGAACTAAAAACAAATTGATAGGTTAATTATAAAACAATGCAACACCCATACAAACCATTACACTACAAGAAGCTGAAACCTGTTGGTGTAGATTTCTTGATCTTGGTGGAACGACCGAGCAGCAGTAGAAATGAAATCTATTGAGATCGATCCAAGACGTATCGATGATGATTTCCTTAAGACGATATTTGCCCTCTCCACTCGAATAAACAATCGAATGTGTGCTTAAAGCAAACAGTAAATCGTCTTACAAGACACAACAGAGCCAAGATATTAATCTTTTTAATCGACTGCGGTTGCACTATCAAAATCAATTCAAACTATCCTTCAGAACTACAATAAACAATAGTTTCGAGTTTGTGATCTGCAGTATTACAAATTCAATATATTATTCAGAAAGGTAGAAAATAGAGGCAAGAGGGAGAGACAAAGAAGATGAGAGATTAATTGATTCGGTTGGAAGAGGACTACCTTTATATAGACATCAACATGAGCATTCATTCACCAAAAATGCGTTCGAAACTATTCCAGCTAAAGAGAAGCGTCCATTCTCTTCTGATCGTTTGTTTTACGCCTTAGTACTGTTCAAAAATTTAAATTGTCCTGGATTTGCAAACGTGCTGAAAACTGACCCGTTTTAAATAATATTTCCATCCAAAAATATAATTGAAACCAAACCGATCTGGTCCAATTGGACAACGGCGCACGTATTTGTTAGCACCTAAGGATTTGGTATTGAAAACTACTTTAAGAAATCATATAAAATATAAACACTAATATTTTATCAAGATATATATATATATATAGCATATAGTACGTGATATTAAACAGATGTTGATATAAAAAGACTGTACAGTATCAAGTAAAAATTGAAGAGTTAAACATGTTGATATAGAGACTCAAGAATAAAGACTCATGAGTATTCAAGAGTTCTAGATTCCAAGACATTTCATATAAGTTATTGAGTCAAGAATATTTGTTAAAATTCTGATGGCACTTGATGTCTCTCATCTATCTCTATCTCTCTCTTTTTCTAGGTTTTTTAATATTTTTTCAAAACACCTTTCAAATATTTTTCAATTTCTTATACTTGTCATTTTAGTTTTTAATAATTTACTAAGTTATTGTTTTTATAAATTTTGATTTATGTTAGTTTATTTTTCAAAATTCTTATCATATAGTTTTACTTAAGTTTTGTTACGATTATATTGTATATATACAAATATTATATTTAAACATGTTTACAAAGTATAAAATTATTTCACAAAGCAATACATTTTTAAAATAATATTTTAAAATATTTATCAAAATTACAAAAAGTATGTCGACGGACTAACCCTATATGTCGACATACTAGCTGTGAGTTTTAAAAAAAATTCAAAAGAAGCGTATGTCCGTCGTATCTCTTTATGAATAGACGTGACCGTTATTCCTCTATAAATACATGTCTTCCCAACGAATTTTTCAATCACTTTTCATTGTTCTTTTCTTCAATTTCTCTCTCATTTTCTAAAACAAATTATAGTCATACTCTGCCAAATTTCAACGAAAATCAAACTCCATTGTCATTAGTTTGATTCTCTATCATTTGCTCTTTAATTTCTATCATCTCTCTCACTTCAATCAAGATCTAAGTGCTATTAAAGGACTATAGGGTCATTTGTAATCAAGATTGAAGTTCTAAGTTTGTAAATCTTTATCAAATTAAACTGATATACTTGTGGGTGTAATTGTAGCCCGTAAAATCAATTGGATGTGCTTAGTAGCCTGTAAATCTAGTGGGTGTGCTTGTAGCTCGAAAATCAAGCGGCTCTACTCAAAAGTCGGGATTGTGGAGGATGTGTCTCGTAGTCTTGAAATCGAGATTGTATTTGCATTTACTAGTTGAAAAGAAATCCGTACAAGGAATTGTATGGGATTTGCTGTATAGTAACTCCGAACCGTTATAAAATCATGATGTGTTCTTTCATTTTACTCTTACTGCATTTACTGTTTATCTTTGTTTTGATTATGTGATTGTTTCCGTGATTGTTAATCTCATTATTCTAAGTATAATTTCAAAAGATTTTAATATTCAAATTAGAAAACATTATTCACCCCCCTCTAGTGTTAATTTGCAACACTAGTCTTAGAATCCATATTCCGCAATCTAACATTTGGTATCAGAATGTTGGTTTTCAAAGTTTTCATAATCTAATTTTTGAAAGGTTTAAATGGTTACCAACACTAGTGGTAGCACCGTTAGTAACACTGTTAATACACTTGTTGGTAATTCATTTGTCGAAGAACAATCTACTGCAAGATCACCACCTTTTAATGGTAATAACTACACATACTGGTCATGTAGAATGAAAATTTATTTACAATCAAATGGATTATATACTTGGAATATTATACAAACTGAGTACACTGAAGCCAAGACAAATTTTGCACAATGTACTGCTGAACAAAAGACAGTTGCACAAATTAACTCTAAAACCATGACCATATTGTTTTGTTCACTGGATAGAAATGAATATAATAGAGTATCTATATGCAAGTCTGCTTTGGAAAACTTTACAAGTAACACATGAAGGCACAAGTGAAGTCAAACAAACTAAGATTTTCATGTTAATAAATCAATTTCGACTATTTAAAATAAGTCCATATTTGATATGCATAGTAGATTTCAAGATATTGTACACTCACTTATTGCATTAGGTAAAAAAATTCTGAAGAGGATCAAGCTAGAAAAATCCTCGATTCACTTACTCCTGAATGGGACCACAAGACTTTTGCAATTGAAGAAGCTAATGATATTAGCACATTAAATATTGAAGAGTTAATTGGCAATTTAATGTTATTTGAGGCACAAATGCAGAAAAGAAGAGAGAAATCAAAAAGCATTCAATATAATGACGGATAATCTGGATTCAGATAGTAATAATGATGAAGAAATTATTTTCATGACAAGAAACTTCAGAAAATTCCTGAAATATAGAAAGATGAATAATTCAAAAATAATGACAAAAAAACCTAGAAACAAAAGTGAAAGTGAAAATAGCATTGCGATGAACCTGGTCACTTAAAACGAGACTATTCGCATCCCGAGAGACTGAAAACCACACCAAACACTGATTCATCTAGAAAACGGAAGAAGAGCATATACTGCAATACTAGATGACTCAGACACATCATCAAGTGAAAATGAATCGGATACGAAAATAGCCAACATGTGCTTTACAGCAATACAAAATTCAAATATAATTGAAAATAGGATCAGAAAAAGGTACGCATTTGATATATTAAAAGCTTTATATCATTTGAATTTTTGATTGTTTGATTGCTAGGAATGTCCTATAGAATAATAATAATATTGGTTGAATAATGTATGATGTTTATATTCGTATATTATTATATTTTTGTATATTACAATAATATAATAATAATTTAAAATTATTTTTAACTATTTTTGTATATTTTTTATGTAAATAATAACAATATAGTTATAGATAGCTGTATATAAATAATGTAGGATATAGTAAAAACAATTCAATTTTGAAAATTCAATGGAAATGTCAACATACCCCTATAGTATATATGTCGACATAAATGTCCAGAATTTGAATTTCAAATTCAAATTTTGAATTTTCCCTCTACCTTTTCACCTACCCCAATGTTTTGAAAATGTGTTTTTTGACCAGAGAACGTGTCATTTGATTCTCTACTTATTACCTCTATCTCTAACCATTCAACTCACCTTTCATTTCAAAAATCAAATTTTTATTGACTCTATTATCTCCTCAAATCATCTATCAATAGCATCCTCAAGTACTCCAACATCCATGATACTTTCCAAAACCATCAAAAACTTTACTTTTCAAGATCAAGAAGCTATGAAAGCATGTATTAACTGTATGAATTATGGTAAAGTTTCTACATGAAAGTTTGCAATTTTTAATGATTTTTCTCCGTATGAAATTGATACGCTTTGTTCTCAAAATGGAATTCTCGGTTTAATTGATACTTCTCAAAACGATTTTGTTTGTCCACGCTTGGTCAAAATGTTTTATGCAAATTTGAAAGAGAAATTTTATGAAGTTGAAGGAGAAGTATGGAGTAATGTTAAAGAAACTTTAATTGTTTTGAATTGTGAACTTTTGGGTACTATTCTTAAATGCAAATCCACCGGAATGGACCTTTCTGATTTTAAAATTGATGAGCATAATCATGAAGTTTTTCATAATATTTTCGAAAGAGATGATAATTTTGAGTTTAAAAATCGAAATTTTAATCCAAAAGCCAAAATTCTTAATCTTCTTTTATAACATACCATCACTCCTCGTTTGGGACATAAATTGAGCATATTGCATATTATAGTTTGAACTTGCCTATTTGTATCTTTTAAACTTATGAATTGTATTTTAAACAAATCTGTGGACAATTTCGAAACCAAGGGGTGTTATTGGAATTTCTTTGAACGTGTCTTCTTGTACACATACTTTGAAGGTTGAACCCAATTTCGATTTAACAGAACTCAAGGTAATGATTTTCATTATATTGAGTCGAGTTTTCATCATAGATAATTGTTTATACTGTGTTTGAACTCATTCTTCTTGATATTTTCAACACCATGTCCCTTGCAAGACCTTTTATAAATGCGTCTATCAAGTTTTGGTTAGATTTCATAAAATCTATGATAATTACTTCATCGGTGAGCGTTTGCCTTACCGCACTGTATCTTAGGCCAATATGTCTAGATTTGCCATAATATTCCTAGCTATATGCTCATGATAGTCTTGCTTGACTATCACAATGCACAAATATTGATGACATTAGTTTTGCTGATACATGAATTTCTAATGGTAAATTCCTTAATCATTATGCTTCTTTCTACAAAAAACCAATGCTATAAATTCAGCAATTATGGTAGAATTAGCGATACACGTTCTTTGAGACCCAAGATATAACTCCTCTTAGAGTGAATATACATCTGCTGGTTGATTTATTATTATCCTCTCTTCCAGTGTTCCAACTAGCATCTGTGTATCCCTCTAGTACACTTGGCTACCCGTAATTGATTTATTATAGTCCTTTTCAAGTATTGTAAAATTATAGTATAACCATCCAATGAATATAATTAGGGTTACCGGTGTATCTACTCATTTGCCTACAACATAGGCAATATCAGGCCTAATGCATGTCATGACATACATTATACTCCTAATAACTTTAGCATATTCTAGTTGATTCACTGATCTACCAGTATTAGAATATAATTGCATATTCAGATAAAATGGGTGGTTACATGTTTGCAATCAAATTGATTAAACATTTTTAAGATATTTTCAGTGTAATGAGATTTGACATGAGAGTGAATCTATTAGTGTTAGAATATAATTGCATATTTAGATCAAATGAGGTGGTTACATGTTTGCAATCAAATTGACTAAACCTTTTTAAGATATTTTCAGTGTAATGAGATTTGATATGACTAATCCTTTTGCTGTTTTTATAACTTTATTTCTAAAATCACTTCAGCTTCCCTCATGTCCATCATGTCAGTACATGAAGCTAGAAAAAATTTCGTTTTTTCATACTCGAGGTATCAACCTCAAATATCAATGTATCATCGACATAGACGTATTATTACTCCTTTACCCGCATGGAATTTGCTAGACACATTTGTTCGATTCATAGATCCTAAAACCATTTGATACTATATCTTTATCAAATTTTCCATGTCATTGTTTTGATGCTTATTTAAGATTGTAAAGTGATTTAATAAGCTTGCATACCTTACGTTATTGTTCAGACATCACAAAACCTTCTGGTTGTATCACATATATTTCTTCATCAATCAAGTACTTCATTTAAGAATGCAGTCTTGACGTCCATTTGATGAATTTTATATTCATAAATAAAAGCTAATATAAAGGTTGTATAATCTAAGGATCATACAGCTGTACTAGTAATATGTGTATATATATATATAAAATAACGATACGAAAGTACAGGGCAAGAAGCCCACACCGAGTACATATTGCTAACATGCCTGACCAGATATCAATAATATAACAAATAAGCACCAATAACAGACCAGGCCTCACAACAGTATAACAAAAAGGAAAATACCAGCAATAAAATAACCAAACCGTAGAGAGTGTACCCAATAGACAATACAACTAAATTTCCGCACATCAGCGAAACCAGGCGATGAGGTTTGGGCAATAACCAGTGCACGTGGTGAGAAGATATATTTTCGATCCCAGTCAAGAGCTACAAGGACCTCTTCGTTGTTGTAACCAAATTCACCGTCATTACAAATGACAAGCTCGCCATTTATCAGTCTATAATATAGCTCCCGATCATCCTTCTCGTCGTTTGAAATCCACATATAGATTTTCCCATTTGAATGGTACACATACCTGTATCCTTATGGGACCAGTCTCAATCCTCTTGTTCCAAGTCAGATGTGTACCTTCAGCCAATTTTTCAGCTAGCTAAGACGTAATGCCCTCCACACTAGGAGGATCAGAAATGATGGCATGGACAAATTTTTTTTAAGAGTAGTGATTGGAGAATCGCAAAGGGGAATATCCAGCTCGACATGGGAAAGGGATCAGATTCAAGAAAGGCTGGACGATCAAAGGGAAGACATGAGGGAAGGAGAGATGCGTCGGCCGAATGAGGCACAGTCGTGGGGGAAGGGTGGGTGGGACCAACATGCAGGATGGAGGGAGGGACTGGCAAAAGGGGCGGGAAGGAGCAGCGGTGTCAGAGGTGAGGATGACTGGAGACTTGATCTTCCATCGCCTGGTCGGAGCCTTTAGGAGGGGAATTTTAGGAGGAAGCTCATTAGGCAAAGCACCAGCAAGAGAACAATTAGTGACAGTATGGCCAAGGGAAATAACAATGATCGCAAATGGAAGAGCTCCATTGGTACGAAATATTTACAAAGACAAACCTATCACCGACAGGGGAAACTGGAAACTGGAATACGAGTAGGCAACCATCTAGAGGGAATAATTTCGGTAAGAGCCTCGACGAAGCGAAGAAGCTGTCAACGCTTAGTGGAAATGTTAAAACAGATAAGCTAGCCAATATGATTGGCGATACAATTGATTCCCTCAAGCGATTGGAAAATTGAGGGAATGCTGGAGATATGGACCCAGACGGGTATAAATAAAACTTATTCACGGATGAGGTCAACAGAAGGGTTCCACTGTGTGATAATAAACACTTTGCCTTTTATAATACTTGGGTCTATTTCTAAAACCCGGGATCTCTCATGATAGTCAGAAAATTTTAAAAAATGCATCGAGTTATCGCATCTAACAGAAATCGTACCATGCAGTTTCCACAACCCATGGACTTGGTTTTTCACAATAGAGTAGGTAAGGTGCCTCATCGAAAAAGAAACCAACTAAATAGTTCTTCCAAAAAGCAATACCGGCGTCAATAACTTCCTTAGGAGGTGGGACAGGATTATCCCAAAAAAAAAAACATTATATTGCTTGAGCACATAAGAACCCTCATTTCCAGGCCTTTTCTTAAACAGAGAGGACCAGCCAGAAACTGGTTTGGGTAGCACGACAGCACCATCGAGACATGGAGTATTAACATCAGTAATCAAAGAAGTTTCAAAATTTACCTTAACTAATGGAGCAGCAACAGAGGCTCGAAGTGGGCAATAGAAGCGGATACATCAACCAAAACTGCAACATAGCTAGAACATGTATCACCCCCAGCGAAACCAGGAAGCCAACAGCAATAGACACCTCGGCATCCAAACCCAAAGCAGCAGCTGCAACAGCGTAGAGATTGACTGGAACAGATGACTCAGACCCGATAGCTATGGGGTCCAACCCCTGACTTCGAGCAAAACTGGAAGTGGAACCAGGCAATGGCAAGAAAATAATGGAATCGACAGTTACTGGAAATGCCTAAACTCAAAATCAGCCGAGATAGAATCACGATCCGGAACGTAAGGATGAAAACCCTTAAAATGCGAACGGAAATTGCAATTTGAGAAAGACAATGATCCGATTTGAGAAGATGCAAATTGAAAATAAGAGGAGATAATGTGAACGGAAGGAGAATCGTGACTTCTTGCCAAAACGATGAATCATGAAATTTTATTGCCTCGTTATATATTAAAAGATTTGATTCTACGTCTGTACTTTGTAGACAGAATGACTTAATGTTTAATAACATTTCTTGATCCTTTTACCAAATAAATGACAAAATCTGGTCCGAATGAATTTTCAATTCTCATTCTTTTACTTTTCCAAAGAGGTTCACTAGTTTCATCATTATTTGTCTGATTATTCTCAATTTCATGACCTTCGCCGTTTTACGAATATATGTTTTAACCACCACTGTTTCATCAATGGATGGATTAGATGAAATAGACGTGAATCTATTTTTATAGAACACTGCATTTCTTGATTCTATTATTGTATTTATCTCAACCGAATTATTAGGTTCTGTTACTAGAAACCCATAACCTTGTTGAGCATATCCTAAGAAAATACACTCAATACCATTTTGTTCTAATTTCCTGATTTTGGTTTAGAGAATCGAACTATAGCCCTACAACCCCATACTTTAAGATATTGGAATTTATTTTCGTCTAAATTTCATATGGGACGACTTTGATTTTATTATGATGTATTCAATTTAACATATAACATGAAGACAGTAATGCTTCACCCAAAAACTAGTATTAAGACTAGGATTACACAACATATCATTTACCATTTTGTGAGGGTTCTAAGTTTCTGTTCTGCTACTCCATTTTGTTATGATGTATAGGCTATAGACGTTTCATGTATTATTCCTACAAATGCACAACATGCAGGGAATTATTATTCATCTCCTCTATCTGATCTAAGAGTCTTCATTTAGAATCACACTGGTTTCCTACTTTCGTTTTTTATAGGTTATGAATGATTTCAATACTTTATCTTTAGCATGCATCAGATAAACATACCAATATTTTGAATAATCATTTATAAAAGTAACAAAATGTTTCTTTCCTCTAGTACTACTATGCATATCATAAACATCACTATGAATCAGTTTTAACAGATTAGCGTACTAACAAACTTCAATGAAATTATTATTATTTTGTTGTTTTTTTCAAAAAACATACTCTACATTGACCGTTAAATTATTATCATACTTAAGGATCATGTTTAATGAAATCGTATCATTTATACGTTTAGTATTAACATGTCCTAGTCTAATTTAATACGTCATAAAAAAAAGTCAACAATATAAGCAGAAATAATAGTTTTGTTCATATTGAGTTTGAACAATCTATGACACACTCTTTATCTACAAATACAACCGCATTTGATCAGTACACATCTATCCGACTCAATGATCTGCTTGAAACCAAACTTATTCAAAGCACTACCAGATACAAGGTTCTTTCTAACATAGGGTACATAATATACATTATTTAGTGTCAAAATCTTTCCAAACGCGAACTTCAACTTTACGATCTCATTTCCCTTACCTCTGCTTTGGTTGAGTTTTCCATATAGAGATAGTTAATCCGGACGGTTCAAGATTCCTGAATTGACTCATGTCGTTGCAGATATGTTTAGTAGTACCAAAGTCGATCCACCGAGAATCATCTTTTTCAACCATATTGATTTCAGAGATAATAGCTGCAAAGTTGTTTGTTGACGATTATTTCTTTTGATAAAACAACAATCCTTTCATAGTGGCTAGGTTACACTTGTAGCACCCATTGACTTTCTTGTTCTTGTTGTTGGAATTGTTTTGTTTTGAAACTTTCTCTTTTGGTTAAAAGAGCGATCAAAGGCATTATTTGTCTTCTTTTCCTCCACCATGTGGATCTTTGATGAATACTACTGATTCATCATTTTTTTGCCTCAATTGTTTTTCAACCTGTAAATAACGCGCTAGATTGTTTAGAGTCATTTCTTCCTTGTGTTTAATATTTTCCTTTGATCTTTTCAAGAGAGAAATTTGTCCATTATAGATGAGACTTTAATCTTCTCATCCACATTCATTTTATGTTTGCTTAAATTGGTTTACAACATGCATAATATCATTAAATTACTCTACTACGGGTCTACATTAGTCATTTAATAATTAAAGATTTTAATAACCAAAAATTTCTTATTTATTGCGTACTCCATTAGATATTTTTCTTCAAGCGCACCCAAAACATCTTTTGCAGTCTGTTTGCTGTAGTAAATATCAAACAGCAAATCCGTCTTAGCATTGCATATGTGCTCTTTGCAAATATAGTCATCAGGTTCCCATTTGATTCGTGCTCTTGCATCCGCAATAGTTTCGTCCTCTACCTCCTTTGATTTTGGCGTGGTCAATACGTATAAAACTTTCAATCCTGCCAATAAAAAATGCATTTTCTTCTGCCAGCGAATGAAGTTAATGCCGTCGAATCTCTTTAATTTTGTGGAATTTGAAACGAACTCTCTCAAACTGTGCGGTATCATTGTTGAATATCATCTTAAGATTGTTGGTGTGGATTTCTTGGTCCTAGTGGAATGGCACATCAGCAGTAGAAATGAAATCTGTAGAGATCTCTCCAAGACACATTGATGATGCTTTCTTTAAGGCAATATTTTCTCTTTTCACTCAATTAAACAATCAAACGTGTGCTTAGAGTAGCATCAAATTGTCTTTCAAGATACAATGGAGCCGAGATATTAATCTCTTTAATTGACTCTGGTTATACTACTGAAATCGATTCAAACTATCCTTCAGAATGACTACAGTGAACAAGAGTTTCGAGTTTGTAATCTGCAATATTACAAACCCGAGATATCATTCAGAAAGTAGAAAACAGAGGCTAATATAGAGACAGAGAAGATGAGAAATTAATTAATTCGGTTGAAAGTTGACTTCCTTATATATGCATCATCAACGTAAGTCTCCGTTCGCGAAAGGCAATGTCTGTTCACCAAAAAACACATTCAAAACTGTTCTAGCTGAAGAGAAGCGTCTTTTCTCTTCTGACCATTTGTTTCCCGCATTAGTTATGTTGTTCATAAATATGAAATGTTTAGAGTTTGCAAACGGACTGAAAACTAACATGTTTTAAATAATTTTTGTCCAAAAATATAATTGGACCCGAACCCAAACTCGACCGGTCAAAGCATTAACGTACATGATCTCGCTCTTCAATCCAAGAGAAAGTAATTGGATGCCCAAAAGACTCACCCTTTCTCTTGTGGAAAGTATACTTTCTTCTATTCTAAGATGTAGGACTATTCCCACATTTATCTTCTCTTTCTCTTCTATTCTCTTCCTCTCTAAAATAAAAACTACTCGCACAAATTTTAGTTAAATTTTACTCTAACAAAACCTTCTAGAAGGTCCATGTTTTTTAGTTATAATCATGGTTCGAGAGTTCTAGATAGATAATTTGACAGGGGTGAGTTATAAATGGAATCGTGTTTCTATTGTATGGGAGCAATTCCAATAACATATACTGAAATATATAATCTAAACTTGAAGGACTTCTCTTTTTATTTTTATTTTTTATTAAATAATAATAATAATAATAATAATTGAAGAATCCATGTATATCTTTGTCAAAGTGAAAATGAAAGATATAATGTTGAACATATTGCTCGTTTTATTTTCAAAGAATTATATTTTCTTCAATTATTAGCATCTAATTAGAGTATGTTAAAACTATTAATATGTTTAGGTTATTAATATGCTGATGATGTTAAGTTGCTAGTATGAAAATACAGTAATATTTCAAATTGTAAATTGACCATTATTGGTTTATATGTTTAAGAAAACGAGCATTTAACACCATATTTCTTACTTGATGATTCGAAAGGAACAAGTGTCAAAGTAAATGGAAATATGTTTCTACTGCAGGGGAACAATTCCAACATATATTGGGACATAATCTAAAATTTAAGGACTTGTTTTGTCTTGAATAAAGTTGAAGAATTCATGTGTATCTTTGTCAAAGTGCAAATGAAAGAGATAGAGTTGATCTTATTACTCATTTTATTTCGAAAGAATTATATTTCAGAATTTCTTTCAATATTTGCAAGCAATTAGGGTATGTTCAAATTGTTGAAATGTTTATTGGTACGATGATGACGATGTTAAATTGCCAGTATGGAAAATTATTACATTAATATTTTAAATTGAACATTGAACGTTGGTTTAAATTTTCAAGCAAACAAGCATTTAACAGTATAATTCTTACTTGATAATTTGATAGGAACAAGTTTCAAAAAGTAAATAGAAACATCTAGAATAAATGGAAATATGTTTCTATTGTACGGAAACAATTCCAATAACATATATCGATGATAATCAAACTTAAAGGACCCTCTTTTTAATCAAAGTAGAAGAATTGTCAGTGTCAAAGTGAAAACGAAAGAAACAGAGCCGATCATATTAATCATTTTATTTTCGAAGTTCTTCAACTATTTGCTGGTAATTCAAGTATGTTTAAGTTATTAATAATATGATGATGCTGTTAAGTTGCTAGTATGGAAAGTTATTATAGTGATATTTTGAATTGAACATTATTGGTTTATATGTTAAAGTAACCAAGAATTTGCTACTATAATTCTTACTTGATAAATTGATAGGAACAAGCGTCAGAAGTAAGTGAAAATATGTTTCAATTTTATGGGAAAAATTCAAATAAAATAGGTTGATATAGAATCAACACTTCAAGTACTGTTTTCTTTCTTTTGAAAAGAAAGTTGAAGACTTCATGTATATCTTTGCCAAAGTGAAAATGAAAGAAATAGAGTTGACCTTATTACTCTCATTTTGAAAGAATTATATTCTCGAATTTCTTCCAAAATTTGTAGGTAATTAGAGTAGTTTAAATTGTCAACATGTTTAAGTTATTAGTAAGAGTCCCAATAACACGCGCTTCGAGCATGCAACGGAAATATTTGTACAAATGACACACATATGTTCCACATGTGCAAAACAAAATATTTAGTATAGAAGAAAAGCACGTGCAAATCAAAATAATTAGTACAAACAAGATGCACAAAGCTAAACTTTTAAATACAAAATCTTCTATTAATAAAGAAAAGATTTATTCCAATTTTCGACAATTGTTATTCCTTAAATATACAATAAAAAACACAAAAATAATAAAGAGATTCAGAATTAAGTTAAAAAAAGGAATCAAATTTATCATGTAAAAGATATAAGCACATCTTTGAACACATTTTTAGTGTAGGTTCCAATTGTCATTGAACTTCGTCATTTCGTACTAAAACTTTATATTTTTTTAATTGTAACTTCTCTTAATAATGCAACATATGGGGTAATTTATACAAACCCATTGAAATCCATAACCATATTAAATTTAAAAAATATTACTAAATTGTAAACAAATCTAATCAAGCAAAAGAAAGGCAAAACAATACTCAAAGATCTATCAAAGTTGCCTAAAAAACAGATCTGCCTTATTACAACCATCTGTTTATTTCCAAAAATTAGATGTTGATTAGTAATAAAACAGAAAATATCCATAAAGAGCCATAACCCCACTAAAATACAGTGGTAATTTACAATAAACAAATAGTAAACTGAGAAATTGAGCAGCACGAAGAATTAGATTTAAATATACAGTTTGTTTATGAATGGGTAATTTGATCTGAATGTACAATCCAATAATTGCAATGAATACAAGAACGTATGCCAAAGTAATAGTATGAACATTAAAAGCATATATAAACTGGGGAAGAAAAAACAAACTACACTACAAATTGAAAATAAAATGTGTAGAAAGAAAATAACAATAACAACTAAGACTTAAACATGATCGATATCCTCCTTGTCCAGTCTATTTAATATGCATATTCAAGTATTAAAGAAATTTTAGTAATTGAATAAATAAAAAATTGAAGGTAGAAAAATATGCAGGTGCACGTACATTACTATCATCTTAGTTTTAACCGTCTGACTATATCAAGCATTGTACTTCTTTTTAGCTATAGTTCTACTCTGTGAAGAATTTGTTATTATACTCAAAAGAAAATTAAAAGAATACAATTATCATGATGGTTGAAATATTTGTTCTCACATAAGCATAAACAATTCATGTGCACACACATATTAATGGAAATCGGAAAATAGCATGACAAAATCAGTTGGTTATAAAAACAAATTCATATAGGTATGTTAACGGATAAGTAGTATCATATCCGTATTTACATCCGAAATCATTTCCGAATATCGAATATCCGTATTCACGGATACAGCCGAATATCGGATAATTATTCTATCCGCTAACTATCGATAAGGAAAAAAATAGAAAATTTTGATTTAACGTAAAAAAATTCAATCTCACCGATTAAGAAGTATTCAAAATCCACAAATATGATGGTAATAAATAGTTTTGTGCAGTTAACATACATTAAATACATATAATATAAATTATTAACTTGATAAAACAATAAATACGTATCTTTCACTAAAATACACATAATATAAATCATAATCTTGACAAAACCAGGCGGATAATTTTCAAATATAGATGTCTTTGTGTCCGCATTCATACTAGTTTTTTCGGATATTGGATATTTAGCCGATTTTCGGGGCGGATGCGGACGAATTTTGGATTTTTTGGTTATCCATTGACAGACTTAAATTTATATGTGAAAAAACATGTTAATGGAGAGTAATATTATGTCACTTAAACCGAGAAAAACAACATGAAAGACCTGAGTTTGTTGAGCAAACCAAAAATCAAAAAATAAATTCATGAAAATACCTTGATCCGAAGAGGCAATGAAATCTTGCAGAAAAAAGTGTTGGAGAACGAATATGATTAAAAACTGTTTTCAAAGAAGCTGTTAAGCAAAAGGAAAAGAAGGGGGAAAACATACGGGAATGTTGTTATCTGATTGAATGAGAAAAGATGGAAGTTATAAAAGAATATATAGTTAAAATGAAAGAGGAGGAAATGGAGATGTAAAGATGAATGCAGTAATTTGGTATTTAAAGGAGTTGCACAGAATTATCTGGAAACTAGCATCTTACACACAAAAAATTGCCATTCTTTAGGATGACTAATTAACTATCCAAAGACCATTTGAATGTTTCCAAATAGATTCTCCATAATTTGACTAATTAGCATCTGTTTGGGAATAATGGCTTAGTTGTAATTGTTGTTGTATTTCCATAACATTATGGTTGGAGAAAATGCTCTATTCCAACTATCAATAAAGATGATGACGTTAAGTTGCTAGTATGGAAAGTTATAATAATAATATTCAAAATTGAATATTGGTTGGTTTAAATGTCTAAATAAACAAGCATTTAACACTGTAAAGTTTAATATCTATCTAATGAAATTTTAACAAAAACTTAAGTTCCCATTATTTCAAACTACAAATTTCAAGTGGTCTCATATCATGCTTTTCATAATTATCCTGTTCTCTATCTTGCTTTTGTTCCCACTTTGGTGTAGAGCAAACAGAAGCACAACTATTCGAGGCATTGTTTTGCCAACACTATTTCAGTTTTATTGTGTAACTACAATTTCAGAAAAATTGTCTTCTTGGCTGATATTATATTAAAGGAGACGGAAAATTTTAACCTTTAATGGAGTGAAGGTACTTCGATATCCACGTATTATGAATTGATAAAGAGCACATAAAATAATAAAATACCAATAAATAAATCATATTTGCGAGTATAATCTTAGTGTAGAAGAACGTAAAATTTACTCATACTAACTATTTAGAGCCTAGCACCTCAAAAATTCATAGGTTGCCTAACACTCCCCTAACAATTTTCAAAACCATGTCTAACAATGAAATTAGGGTTGTCAAAGGGTCGAGTCGGGTCAGGTTCGAGTTGGGTCAAGTCCAGTTCGGGTTGATTTTAAATGCATCGGGTCAATCCATTTATTAAACAAGTCAGAAATAGCTCAACCCGAACCAGACCTAGTTGTAAACGGGTTGATCCGACCCAACCCATGTAACCCGATTATAAAGGGGTCGGGTCGTAAAAGGATCGGGTCAACCCGTATAAGGTATAAACAGATTATAAACGGATCAAATTCGGATTCACAGGTCGTGTCGGGTCAACCCATATAAGTATAAACGGATAATAAACCGGTCAAATTTGGGTTCATGGATCAACCCAAAACCCACCCGTTTATAAACGGATCAAATTCGGGTTGACCTAAAAATGACCCGTTCAGTTAAATGGGTCGGGTTAACCTGTTAATTTCTGTGTAATATTCCGATCGTGCTGGAAATTGATGGCCCTAAATGAAACAGTCAAATTATTTTCTTTATGTTTAATATATTTTCACAACTAATTCTAGATATTTACAAACGTATCTAAATTTTCAATATTTATATCATAACAAATTTGAAAGCGTAAAACCTTGAAGGTGAATAAAGTTTGAATCATTTTTTAGTTCGAGAATCAATTTTCCCTGGTGATTTAGATGCAAGAACTTGTCGTCAAACATATTTAATGTATTCAGCTCTTATAATGAATGGGGATACATACATATGTGACGAAGAGTTTTCAGATGGAGCGTTGCTAAGTGTTGAAGTTTATAAAACATGAAGCCAACAAGCAGAACTAAGTGTTGAAGTTTATAAACCATGAAGCCAACAAGCAGAACGAGCAAAAACGAAGGAAGCAAAAGTGAAGTCTTCATCTATTTATTTGTGCATCTTAGATAAAAATTTCATAGTTATATTACATCCTAAGACCCTAAGACCATCTACAGAAAAAATTTAACTGGTGAAGTAAGAAAAATTATGAAGTGTTTTTCCTAGGAATCAACAAGATATTAGTTATTCATTGTTGTACTTTTCCAATGGAGATTGACATTAACTAAGGTGAGAACTGTATTCAAATAAACAAATTCGTCTTGGAAAATAATTTGATAGTACTTTGGCAAACCTACAAAACATATTGATATCTATGAAAAGTCTCAAGCAAAACAGAAATTACAATACATTAAGTACAGTTCCGTTTATGAAAATTCTGATCAATATGCATAATCAGATGAGCAGTGATAATTTTCAAAAATATTTGCCTTGAGATGGCATGGATTTAAACATGGTTATGTATAGAATAATTATAATCTTGTTTGAACTCAAGATATTGTGAATATTACTGCTAAGGTCCAAATGGAGATCATAAGATTAATTTCAGAAAGAGAATCTATACAAAGTTTTGATTTCCGTATCATGAACCTCTCAAACAATTTCGACTAATATTTCAAATAATAATAATAAATTAAATGGTAGAGCTACTTGATTTGATCCTTAATCATGACGTTTCTTTGAATTCAAATATTTCCATAAATCAGTTCTCAAAAAAGGAAAAAAAAAGACTCAAAATTGCTAGCACCTGTCATAAAACAATGAACTAATGTTTAGAAAAGGTTGAAAGTAAATCCAAATATAGGTGCTTATGATTTTATTAAATTAAAAGTAAAGACTTTTGCTTTTTATCTGGATAAGGCACAACATATTATCAACACTTAAATAAGAAAATTCCACCAAATTAATCAAGGTACTACTCTCCTCCAAAAAAATCTTTTACTTATAGTGCATCAACTTTCTTTTTATGCAAATCTAGTATTCTATGATTCATTTTTTTAAATAACAATCATTAAAAACGTCAAGTTTATACTCTTAGGTTACTCGAAGATAATTCATATATGTACTTTAAAATCCAAAATGTCATTCTGAGATCTAAATCCGAAAAACACTCGCTTCGTCATTTTGAGTTTCGACGGCCGGACGAAGTTCCAGCATCTCAGATGTGCGGCATATGTATATAAGTTGACACACACTAGTATAACAAAAGAAATACCCCGTATTATGTATCTACCAACTCATATTTTCTATGCGAGACAATCCTGACAATCTTCCCCTTGATGTGCGTCCCATTATAGTATTTTGAGAGCAATGTTTTTATTTGCATGGTTCAGGTCATAACCTTCGGCTCTCATACCATGTTGAGTTTCGACAGTCGGACTAAGCTCTTTCATCTTTTACACATGGCATACGCATATGAGTTAACATGCACTAGTGTAACAAAATGAAACTTCAATGTTACTTGTTTACCAACTCATATTTATACACTGTATCTCTAAGTTATTTAGCAATATGAGACTATTCCATTTCCAAACCGTCGTTCCAATTTCAAATCATGCGAGAAAACCTTAACACGTCTGAGATCTCTCCTCATATGGGATATCATGTGTGAAAATATCAAGATGAGACATGATCAAACTCCAGGATTTAAACCTTGATTTAAATATTAGTACAGTACAACGTTGGTTATTTGATTAACATACCACCTTTACATATATTGATTGAAGTTCTAAACTATGTGCATTTCCACATCGAAATCTCGCAACTCATTTGTGATTGAACTATGTTATGCACTTGTGATATTATACATTTCGGCATCAACATTTCATTTACATAATAAAATGGATAATACGCACACATACATGCATAAATAAATATAAAGAATCTGCATTCCTAACCTTTTTTTATCCCTGAATAATACTCGGTTCATGTTACGGTATCTGCAGTTTTGGAATCAAACAGTTTTCTTGTATAAGCCCATATTACATCAACATCATCTCCGCAACACGTTTAGTTATTTCGATAAATATAACCCTATCAAATATAATACTCAAAATAATTGACATATTAAATAACTTTAATGACTGACATATTTAAAAAACAAATTCTGATTATTCAAAAACATCAAAATAACCCAATTTTTTGCAAGGACAATGCTAATGCCATGTAGATAATATATACAAAAATTGATTCATTCGGACAATTATAAATACCAAGACATGAGACGCAATGCAAAAAAGTTGGGATACGGATCCCTCCTCGTACACACACGGAAAGTCCATTGAGGCACAAAAAACACAATACTTGATGCAATTACTGTTAGATCCCCAGATTTCAACTTCGACTGCACACACAATGAGATCCAACAACTTAAGATATATTGTGTCAAGTTTTATGTTTCTTTTATGTCTCAATAGTTGCTCCACATGCATGTATGTATGTATGTATACACACACACATGTGAGTGTGCGCGCACGTGTATGAGTAAGTGCTGTGGCATTCCTCTTTTGCAGCACCTTCTTTTGGCACTCCTATCATATTTTGAATTTTACTGTTACAAATGCCATAAAAATTTGTAGATGTGCAATCATCATCATGAAATCATGTCAAAAGAATTAAGATCGTTTTGAAAATTTTAAGCTCTTCAAAATTATAAGACACTAGCAATCGCTAAACTTTTATTTTAACCATCAACATGAAGTATCAAATTCATCGAGTTAGAAATACTCACATGGCCTCAATTTTGTCGGAAATAATATTAAGCATAATGGGAACATATCCAAAAAAATCTAAAATCTATAGCATTAGTAACTATGCAACTCAAATTGAGAGGGAGTTCTAAAGGGGTGCTACAATGAGGGGTGTTATGGAACATTTTTGTTTATACAGTTCTATGTGTGTGTGCGCGTATGTGAATACGTATATGCATTCTTTAACATCTAAAAATATTCAACTTTTGAGAAAAGACTTCATCTCTTCTGCTTGCTTCAAAGTTCAAACTCATGCTTTCTTCTTTGTAATTTGGAATTAATCTATGGTTGATTCTTTTAAAACATGATTTGATTACATAATCCATGGTCAAAGGATGAAGAACTATTTCTGGTACATTTGACTATTAGGCAGTGTTCAATTTTTAGGCTTAGGGTTGATGAGATTAGAGAATTGGAGATGGACAAAATAGTTTGAAGCTACTTGAGGAAGACCATACAATTAAATAAGGCAGTATGCAAAACAATAACGTAGCGTGTAGCATGATGGTGGATGATGAGTGAGATAGAAGCTGGGATTCGTTTCAGATGTTAAATTCTTAAATTAGATTATATGTTATATTTAAACTGAAAGAGTATAAAATGCTTGGAATTGACATAAAACCTAATTGTAAATCACCTATAACCAATAGGGATATCAAGAAAACTAGTTTTCGTGACACAAATTCTGAATAATATCCAGACCCACACCAAGATGCCAGATACCAAAACATTTGGTGTAATGCATTATCATAATAGTTAGAGCATCTCCAACAATGAGTACAAAAACTACAAAACTGTAACTTAAGTCAAAAAATTGCCTTCCTACGGTCGATTACAAGTTGTGATCAGGGTTGTAATCAGGGGCAAAAAATGGGGAATCAACTACAAATCTGTAGGCGTAGCTTAATGCATGTTTAACATATGCCCTTAAGAACGCACTAGTTAAGCAGGTGTTATACGTTGGGCGCATTTTTAACATATGCCCATAAAATCTAAGTTCAGTGTGAACCAATTCAATAATAAAGTGGGATTTGTATTAAGTGTTTACATCTTATGTATAAAATAATAGTATCCAACATTTGCTTTAAGATCCCATGATTGGACACTTGTTAAACGGGCGTCCAACTACTGAACACCTGTTTAACAAGCATCCAGTTCCAACTTCTTCTGTGGGAAATGGTTGATTACAAGTTGTTATATTAACAAATTTACAAATCTGAACTGGTTGGCTATTGGAGATGCTCTTAGCCACATACAGAAAATCGTACAATTGTAATTTAATCAAATACGACTAGCAAGCAAGCAGTATAATGTGTTTCATTATAAGCTATTCAGTTGTTAAGCAATCATAATAAGATGCTTCACTAATAGCTATGTAATGTTGAGCAATCAGAGTAATGATAAGATTATCAACAATGCTAGAATAAGGAATGCTAGGAGATGCAATGAATATGGAACTCACTGTCTTTGTCTTCTTGATATCGCTTTCTGAGTTTTTCTCCTAATCTGTTCTGAAATGCTTCCCTCTCTTTTGTTTTTGCCTATCATAATCTCGTGCATTATATTATTGAAATCCATATATAGGAAACTGAAATATGTTACAAAATAGAACTAGGATTTTAAGATCCAGAACTTTGAACACACATAGACCCCATCAAAGTAAGCATGGAAATATAGATGACTTCATATTCACATGTTCAAGTATATTATCAAATTGTAAATCTTACATCAAATAGCTGCTTCCACTTAAATGTGACTTTCTTGTTTCGCATTCTTTCAATTACATTCTCTACACTCTCCTTCCCAAACTGCTTCTCATAAAATCTCTTCCACAGGTTATTAGTCACTGAACTAAGATCCCTTCCCTAGCCACATGCAGAAACCAAATGTTAACTGACATATGTCGCAAGCTTCTTCTTAAAAATCTCAATAGTTACATGCATTAAGTCATTAAATCAGAAATTATTAAACACAAAATTTTATATATGGCTTGGTAGATGATAAATGCATTGTGAAAATATATGTTTTGATATCAAGCCATTGTGAAAAACTTTAGCTTGGGCCCGGAATCTCCAAAGATCTAGCTTGTTGATTAATCATCAACTAATTCAGTGAACAATAATCAACAAACAAAAACAAATGGAAAAAATAAAGACAAATATTTAAGTGATTGTCTATATTCACGAATCCAATCATTGTTCTTTATATTTATTGAAAAAAGAGACATAGGATGCGTTTGCGGATAAATTGGATTAGAGGTTAGATGCTAGAAGTTAGAGATTGTGGCGTTCGTGGACAAAAATTTGATTAGAGGTTGGATAGAAAGTATAGAGTATGTATAATGTTTATTTTTTATTTACATTATTAATCGTTAACTAATAAATATTTCATATTTAATAAGCAATAATATAAATTCAAATTTAAATACAAATTCAAACACCTGCTACAAATTCAGATGCAAAAATTCAAAAAAAAGAAGAAGTAAAACTAAAGATGAACTCTGCAATAAAGAAGCCAACAGTCTTAAAAACAGGATCGTTGATTTCCAACATCAATGTAGCCAAGTTTAGAAATTGTTTCATGCCTTCCTTCCACTTGTCGGAGGTCGCACACACAGGAGCTAGAGCAATCGAAGGTCCAATAGCATCACGAAACTTGGCTTTTCGACTAGGGCGGTGGTGTACAATAGAACAAGTAGGTCAGGTCCGTAACGTATCACTTGGAGTGAAAGATACATTGGCAAACTGATTAAAGTTGGTCTCATCAAGTCCCTTTATTATCTCTACCGTACTCTCGTCACACCATATCGGCCTAGCAAGATGCACGGCTTCATTGTAGGATGAAATGGAGGAATAATAAAATCGATCTTCTGGCACAATGCGTTTTATTACCCAGATGTCCATCCAGCAAAAAATTCATCTTCCAACCGTATGAAAAATGACGTCTGAGAATTGTCGGCACCCCATATGCTTTTGCTCGGGTCTAGAAATCATCACTACCATCATCAGCCTTTAGAACAACAATAACAACAACAGAGCCATTATTCCCAAACAAGTTGGGATCGGCTAAAGATGAAACCCGAAACTAAATAACAAAAGTAATTTAAAGGTTATAACAATAACAATAGCAATGATAAAATTAAGTCAAATGGCTAAATTAATAATAATAGTAACCGAGTAAAATAAAGATAGAAGTACATATGTATGTAGTAATAGTAATAGTAATAGTAATAGTAATAGTAATAATAATAATAATAATAATAATAATAATAATCAGCCTTTGGAAATGGTTGCAAAATCTGACATGGTTATTTCATTTCCGAATAAGAACAAGAACAAGAACATTGCACTATGTGTCATGGTTGTTGAGCATGTATGTTCGGACACCAAACATGAACTCGTTCTTTCCAACTGGAAAAAGTGAATGCAATAGAAAGAAGCACACATGAATCTAGTCGTTTCCAATTTTGACCGTACTTGAATAGGTTTTTTCGTGAATGAGGCAAAGGATGAAGCCATTTTTAAGTGTTTGGCTATACTTTATAGAAGAGAGAAAGGATTACTTTTGATCTGTTTTTATGAGCAGCTCTCGACCAGCCTTATATCTGGTCAACGTATAGAAATAGCCTTAGTTACATTCGACGTAGCTATTACGTCATGCCCAACCGTAAGAATTTTGGAAGTGCAAATAATTTCCATTAAATCGCTGATGTAACATCTAAATCCAATATAACTCGGATAAGTCGAACATATCTTCCATTAACTGCTTTTCGTTTAGCGTTTTCTGCATCAATGAACTAGGCCATAAAAATTATAGGTATGAAAATAAAAAGACTAACATATAATTACAAATTGAATAATCAATTTCTCCGAAAACTTATTTGTACTCAAAATCTGAATAAGAGAATAATGGTGGATATTCTTTTACCCAGTTGAAGATGAATTTCTTTCATTTATATAGATTCAAACATGAATGAATTACTTGAAGACTAAGAAAATTAATTGTCAAATTATCTTGAACCATTTCCAAACTTCTATTATTTAATTTCAATGCAAATAAATAATGGTGATCCTAGTTTCCATTATTCCCCTTCCTTGATTGAATCTTCATCAACAATATTTTCTTTTTTCGTCGTATAATAAAATAATTGACGATTAATTCATTCACTAATCAATTTGTTTTATTTCAATAAAATATCCTTTTATAACTTCCATTTTTCTTTCTTTTCACATATTTACTACATAATGAGAATTTCATGAACTAATTTCAACCGTGTCTTTTTGGATTACCAATAATACCCTTGCATCTTTATCCTCATTGTTGTGCTGATGTACCAGTATGTACCGTGTGAACTATGAGTGAGCTGAAGAAAATTGAGAACGAGTTATGTTTGTCTGAACAATCAATTTGTGATGGTCCTGTTTGCATTTGCTGCATTACTAGACCAAATGGTGTAATGTTTTCACGTATTTTCTTCAAAAGCACGATAAATAAATAAATAAATAGGGAAATCATTATCTAGGTGGCGAGGTCTTAATGGAACATTTTTATATTTTTAGTTTTCATTTAAATATCATCCTGATGGATGAGAAATCCATGTGCAATGGGATGTTAACGAGTTGATTTTTATGCTAAATTTATTAAGACAGTAATTTTGAATAAATTCCACTAGAAATTTGGCTATGTATGTTATTTTAGATTTAATATGTGAAAAACTCTATTAAACACATGTTTTACATTACATTTTCAATTTTAATGTCGGTAAAAAAATTATTTTTGAAAATTAAATTTGAACATTATTTGTATATTTCAATGATTAAAGCATTTTTTTTAAACATAAATATTTGTGGAGTTTTTCGCAAGTATTCTAAAATTCATAAATAGTTTATTTTTTGTAGTGAAACTGGAGAAAAATGTCTTTAAAAAAGTAATTTGAATTCTATGCGACAAGGCAAATTTATTAGTTCCAGCATTTAGCGAAGAATGGGATTTGAATTATTCATTCGGCTTCATAAATTTCTATTAGTTAGCATGAGAGAGTTATTGATTTTAAAAAAATTTGCTGAAGTGAGTATTAATAGCTACTTCCTACCCAACAAGGGTATCAACTGGCTAGTATCATACAATTTGTTGCGTTATTGCTATCAGACAGCATCATCAGCTTTTAGTAGGCGGATCAAAGAAAATAAGAAATTGGAATCAGTTTGGGTTTTTAGTTTCTTAAATAATACTTCTACATTTTTAATGTTGCACTTTTTGGATATAAATTAAACTTTTCAAAATGTACTTACAAATTCAAATTACATTTAAAATATGTAGATACACTCCCAACTTAGTTGGAATTCAAAATTTTACATTTCATTACTTGATCAATTGCTATTATCTTTTTCTTTTAATTAAAGTGGAAACTGTTCATACATTAATTAAAATGAAAGTTTGTCATCTATTAAAATCAAGTCAATCAATTATTTCTCAATTAAATTTTAAATTAAACTACTTCCACCTTAATTAAAATGAAAATTTATATATGCTAAAACTAAAGCTATTTGTTTGGATACAAAAGGGCTGAATGCTAATCTCTAATCTCTAATCTTAATAAAGAAAATTCAATCAACACGATTTACAGGCATCCTTTTAAAATTTCAAAATTACCCCTCTTTGTTAATGGAATTTTAGCTCTCTTGTTGACTACCCATATTTTACTATTAATTTATTCTCGATATCACCAACAAAACAACTTGAGATGTATTCTGACTACAAAAACATTTGCACTTAAAACACGCATCAATTCAAAGTAAACATCTTTGGTTATTAAATGCACATACGTGCGTTATATACTAGTATATCATAATTGATTGAATGAATCAATTAACTAACTTTTTTGTTCATTGAAAATATTTGAATCACTCAAATTTAACACTTCACGTTGATTCAAATATGACACTCTCATCACCATATCTTAACAATTTGTAATGTATGCGCCACATGACACCAAACTCAATATGAACTAGAGTTTTAAAATCTTTCCTAAAGCGAAAGAAATATAGTATGCACGTTAACAGATAAAATACATTCGAACAAATAAAATAAGTTTTCAACTTACTTGACATAGGAGACGAACCTATAGACTAAACTTCGAGAGACCAATAGTGATTTAACGGTGCTTCAACTTCTTCATTCCATATTCAATGGAGACGCTCAATATTATCTATTTCAAGAATTTTGCTAGGCTTGAAACACTAACCGACTCACCAACAAGCTTTGCATTACTCACAGCATAAGATCAAAAACCATTACTACAAATATGCTCATCGATAAGACCAACTAAATCAAAATGCATCGTCTACGACCGAGCTCCACCTACAGTCTGAACCTCTAAAATTTTCTCATCAACCATATTATCATCTAGAATACCAATATTTCTTTTAATATGGAGATAATTTGATAACTCCAAATGTGTGATAATTTTTCGTCATTACTTGATGGAGGGTTCACCTTCAACAAAAACCCCTCGTCAAATATCACATATATATCATAATTTCCTAGTTGTTTTACACCATAGCCTATATCTCTTCACTTCTTTATAACCTAACAAAATGTGTTTGCTTCCTCTAGACTTCAACTTATTGTGTCTCAAACATTCAATGAAATACTCATGCTTATAATTCCACATCTTCTCAGGAATCTTCTTAATGAAAGGTGTGGTTGATGAGAAATACTATCATGAATATCGTTGTTACCCAATATCCCTCTTCTACACCAGCAGCCAATCTCAAAATCATAGCTCTCTTCCACACTGTCAGACTCACGCACTCCACCACTTCATAACGATGTGACTCAACAGAAATAGAAAAATCCATGATTACATACTCAAACTCACAATAGTTAGTGATTCCTAATGACGCACTACTGCTTCTAACTCTGAGAAACTCCAAACGCTTTCCCAACTGCTTCTCGGCCAAGGTCCACTTTCAAAATTGGACAAATATTTCGCCTTTGGTTTTCAAGAAATAAACTTAGACCTTACGAGAGAAACCATCAAGAAATAAAACAAAGTAGTTGGCTCCACCTAAAGATGCAACCAGTGTAGGTTCTCACACAAGAATGAACATGCTCTAAAAATTCTACCGCCCTAGGTCTGTCGGCATCAAATGTGGTATGTTTTTTTTTTTGTAAGAACAATCTCCACAAAAGCTAGACTTAACTAACAAACATCATCAACTAACCCCCACTTGTATAAAACATCAAGCATCTGCTCATCAACATGACCTAATCGAAAATATCATAACTAAATAGAATCTGGAATACTAGAATCGATAGAAAGTATTAACTCTTCAAAGACCGTCTCTCCCTAAAGCACATATGTATCTTCAACTCACACCTCCCTTCATCACTACCAAGGAACCCTTAACCACTTTCAATCTCTCTTCATGTACTACTATCCACATACCAAGTATACTCTAAGCTCCCACTTACAGCAAAATCCTATGCAACCACAAAACATGTCTAACGTCGATGATAGTCCGACAACATCATCAAACATCCTAAAGTTCATACTTTTAACACCCATAATATGACAAGATATGTCATTCCCTATATAAACTGCTGTAACGACCCACTACTTTGTACCATTCGAATTCGACAATATTTAGATAAATGTCGAGCTGGAATAGTTCAAAACAATAGATTGTAAAATAGCTAAGGAACAATTAAATCAAATACACAGAATCACAGACGCAGATATCAGAATCTCACAGCGGAATATAAAATAATACAGTGGTTCATGAAGCCACTTAAAACTTTTTACCAAACAGAATTTACATTGTTTATAATTTCCACTTCAATTTTAAACATAAATAGAACAAGTCTTCAAAGGTCTTGATTTCAAATAAGATAAAACAGAAAAGCTTCCAGCAGCCTGCATGATCTACGAGTGTCCTAGCTCTGGAGAGGAAACTGAAACTGCAACTCAGGCTGACCCGAACGTACCATAGACAAAATACTCGGGTCAGGACATATATACTTATATAATGTAAACTAAATCAAGTGTACTGTAATATAAAGCACATAACTTAAAGGATGCTTGGGATCGCCCATTCTCTAAGGATCCGTTAAACTATTTACTATGTAGTATATTGCGCTATTATGATAGTGTCTATATATAAAATAAACTTACTTTTAAATAGCGTTAAGGAGTGACCCAATATTCCCCTTAACACAAATAATGCCAATAGTCTATACAGTACCGTAATACCTCCTGATCGGGAAGCTACCAGAGGATACTCCATAGGTACGACACAAATAGAAACTCGTAGTAGGCTCGCTAGGGTAGGTGACACGGCACAACTAGGCAATGCCAGGGTAGATATACCAATTGCTATCCGGACCGGTGGTAACGCGAAGCCGCAGCAACCGCCCACCTCGAACAACACTCCCAAATCAAAGGTGCGCACCAAAACAATCACAAGAGTAATAGAATGACATACGAAGAAGTGCGTTCGATCAGAGGAGCTACCTCATTAATCCGAGAATCGCTCCTGTTTTAGCCACCTTATGCCAACTCACGAGAGTCGGGTCCACGTATTTACCTTCAAGAAACCGTCACCACCATCCTACTTCATTCTGGAATCTCCACCGCGTACACGGTTGTCAAAGTGGTTTTCGGTATCGACAGAGAGTATGTCCATATCCGATCCCGGTCTCTTTGCCAACCAACCGTTATTATAACCCGTGGTTATAGTTTGAAAAATGGTATTTATTTTCCAAATCAATATATATTTCAAATACCTTTAATTTCAAATCCTTGATTTAAACATTTCCTTTGAAAATATACCATTTCAATTTATTCAATCAAATTTGGAATTTATCTCTTTTATAATAGAAACCAAATTTTTCTTTTAAATCTATCCCAACCCAATTTCTAAATCCTTTTATTTATTACATATTTAAATTCCAAAGTTTAACTTATTCTCAAAATTTCTATAGATTTTCAAAGAAATCGATTTCAATTTCTACAGCATCTAGGAAATGCTGTCTAAAGTTATGAGTTTAACCTAGTCAAATTTCAAAAAGATAGCATTTTAAATGCTATTGTAGACCTTTAGATTCAAAATCTATTTTCAAATATAACTTGTTATATATATATAATATTTTCTTGATTTAAATCTTATTCTTTCAAAACTCCAGAATTTCTGGAACAAGTTATACTAAAACTTTATTCTATATTTATTTATTTACATTTAAATCATTATAAGTCCAAAAAATTTATTTACTGGAATATCTTCAATTTCTAAATTTAAAATAAGTTAAAATAATTTCAGAAAATAATATATATAAACCACGGGCCTGTATAAGATTTTCTAGCCTAGGTCAAGTGAAACGGATTTATATCATTTCAATCCGAAAATTACACTACCCCGGGTTCTATCATTTCGAACCCGCAATCCCAAGATAATTTACAACAGTTAACAGAATGAGTGAACAATAATAATCAATTAGGCCTATCATTCAGCCCATAAAATCTATATTAACAGGGAACTTGCAGTGGTGATTTTTAGCAGTAAATAAAACATAATATGACTGCAAAAATAATATAACAGATAATATTGATGAGGGGTCAATTTTAAACGGGTCCATCATTCTATATTACATTACAGACAGATAATAGTGAAATGCAATCTTACACATACACTTGCAATAATTTACGAAATATAAATACGTATGTCTGGTGAGAAATACTCACCTGGATGTTGCAGAAAATTTGAATTCAAAATGACAATTCACTGGTACAGACTGACAGAGAATAACGGTCAAATTTTCCGAGCGTCGCCTAGATTTATATCTAGAACAAAATTTCAAAATATAGGAACGCGACTTAAGATTTTATAGTCAAAGAAAATTCAAAGATAAGAAAGAGAAATTTTGACTTGCTCGACCAAATTTTTTTCCTAAAACACGATTGCAAAATCTATATGAATACGAGAACAAATGCACCACTTCTTCCTCTAGCTTGTTTATGCTCATCCCATACTTATGTACAGCCTATCTTTCCAAATTTTTTTTTTTTTTCACAAATGGTTTTCACAATCCTTCAAATTTATTTCAGATCACACTGCAACCCAGACCAAACAACTACACTTACCCGAGTTTCCATCATTTTTGCTTCGAGTCAGACCCTGCCTTGCTTCGAGTCAAAACTCAGTCTGCTTCGGGTCAATTTGCCTTTGCTTCGAGTCATATCTGGAAATGATTGAATTATTTTAAATTTCCAGAACTCAGTCCTTCTCTGGCCTTCACTGCCACTGCTTCCCATACCACTGCCTTCACCAGTCTCCAGTCACCCTATACACCATGTCAAATGTCAGACCACCCCTCAGACCTGGATTAGTGTGCCTCTGCTGTGCACAGGCCTTGTGCACGTGCACACTTCAGTTTTGACATCAGTTGCATATTTCTTCCCCTTCAAAGCTTCCACTGCTAACCTATTTCACAACTTAACTAAGTAACCAAAGATGCATCACTGGATCAAACAATCTACCCCCTCATCACTTAATCCTTCAGATCTGCCATGTCTATAACCCAAGTCTGCCTCACTTCCAGACCTGCCTGCCTCTTCATTTAAACCTTCTCACCTCCAGATATTTTTCAGACCTGTCAATCTCATAATCCTTACTATATGCAACTACACTTCAGTCATACATGCTACCCTATCTCTCATGCATTAACTCTGCTAACTCTGCTATCCTCTAGTCCATGTGCAGGCTGAATTATGAAGGTAAGTCTGAACTTAAACATGCCTACATATGCAAACTGACCGAACTACTAATATGATTTATAACCATACCTTATCATGATGCAGACAAATTCTTATACAAAAGTGATAGCCTACTCTAACAATTTCAGACTCATCATAAAGAACACACAACCCAGACTTGTTCATATCTCCCCAGATCTACATGTTTCCTACAACTGATATCATGTTATCACAGACTTGGCTACCAACTATAGACTGCCTATCCTATATGTCAATTCTGTAAAGCTATAGAGACAGTACACCCACAACTAAGATCCAATACCAAGTAATATTGGCATGGCCGAGCAAGACAACAAAATGACAGAGAGAAACTTAGAATAGGAAGGAAAAATAAAAGAGACCATTACCTGATTTTTTTTTTTTTTTGAGCAAAAGAACTGAACTGGAATTTGCAGAGGAAAAATGTAGAGAAGGATGCAAAATATATAGGCAGACTTGAAATTTTGCAGAGGAATCAAAGGCAGTTTTCTTATGACATAACTCTGGAGAGATGCGAGCTAATTATTCCATCAGTTTTCAAATGAATTGCCTGTTGCGTGATCAAAGCAATTGATGGCAAGATGGAGAGATAATGACAAGGCAGAGCCTTTTATTCCAAAACAAACGTTAAGCCTTTGCCTAAATTATAAATGCGGTTTAAGGCTTATCAGTTTCAAATATTCTGAAGGCTATTGGATGCTTTTGAAAGCAATTTACACGGCAGCTTGATTTAAGAGAAACTGATCATTTATGGCTTGCGAGATGACAGCCTTGATCACTGAACTGAAGTGGGAAAGGTTGATGCAAAAATTCAGTTTTTCTTCCAGTGTATATGTACACTTCAAATAAAAATTTTCAGTGGTTACTTTGATTTTATTTATGTGTGTTGTGATTTTTAGCCTGGCACTGCATGAGATAGGGGAGTTGATTGTGCATGTTTCAGTCTTGTAAGGTGATGTGTACATGATGCAAATGAAACAGCCGAGAGAAGAAAGAATGCAATGTTTGACGTTTTTAAAATTAAATGTTGATTCATTTTTTGTTAAAGTTTCACCTGATTTAGTTTGACATTTTTAAATGCTAATGTTAACGTTTTCATGTAGTCAGTTTAAAATGAGAAGTATGTAAATTAAATTTTTAAAACAACGGTCCTTTAAAACGAACCAACGTCCGTCTTAAAACCACTGACCAAAAATTTTCTTCAAAAAAAATTTGAAAATATTATTTTTACACTACGTTAAACAGACGCAGTCTAAAATATCAAAAATTTTCACAAAATTAACCTTTTTAAAACACACGTTTTATAACGTCACTTTTACCCTATAAATCACGCGTCTTTCAAACGCGAAATTTAACGGTTCAAACCTAGCTTAAACGGTTCAAACTTAGCTTAAAATTTTACAGTTATTATTTAATTTTATTGACATATACAATTTTCCAAAATATATCACAAAATTTAATATTCAAACTATGTTATTAAACACAATTTATAAAATATATTATTTAAAAATTAAAATAAATTAAATAAAATAACTAGCTGAAACTAGGGTTGTTACACTCTCCCCCACTCAAGAACTTTTCGTCCTCGAAAAGGAACGAATAGAAAAGAAACAAAAGAATATAAGCTAGATAGATAAGTACCTCAAACGAATAGTTCTGGATTTGAAACACGGATGCTCTCCTCCGTTTCCCATGTGCAATCTCGCCCATCAGTGCTCCATTGCACTTTGACCAACGGGACGGATTTTCTTCTGAGCTGTTTCGTACCTTGATCGACGATACGAAGCGGCTTCCTTTCCATAGTCAAATCAGGCTCGATGTCCAGACCATCGAGAGCAGTAGGCTGGATGACTAAGGATGGGTCGTGAAGACAGCGGCGAAGGTGAGATACATGGAAGACATTGTGAATTCCGGCAAATTTCTCGGGTAGATCTAGTCGATAAGCCAGAGATCCAATCCTC
This sequence comes from Allium cepa, assembly GCA_030765085.1. NCBI lineage: Eukaryota > Viridiplantae > Streptophyta > Magnoliopsida > Asparagales > Amaryllidaceae > Allium > Allium cepa. The sequence goes on along the minus strand of CM060941.1, from coordinate 1,041,443,698 downwards.
TCCAAAATACTGAATGGACCGATGAATCTAGGGGCTAGCTTTCCTCTCCGACCAAACCGGACTACATTCTTTAAAGGAGAGATTTTCAGAAAAACCAAATCACCAACATCAAATTCTAACTTCCTTCTACGCCGATCAGCGTACTTCTTTTGTCTGTCTTGAGCAACCTTTAATCTCCTCTTAATCTCCTCTACCTTCTCTGAAGCTTCTAGAATCATCTCCGGACCAAGAAATAAGCGGTTACCAGACTCAATCCAACAAGAAGGAGATCTACACGGTTTCCCGTATAGAGCAGCAAAAGGGGACATCTCAAGGCTAGCCTGAAAAGATAGAATGAGATCGATAGAGAACTAAGATAAAATAAGAACAAATGATTGGAATTTATACCTGATAACTATTGTTATAGGTGAATTCTACAAGATGGAGATGATCTTCCCAAGATCCTCCATAGTCTAAGATGCAAGCACGAAGAAGATCTTCAAGAATCTGATTCACCCTTTCAGTCTGACCGTCAGTTTGTGGGTGGTAAGCAGTGCTCAAGTTCAAACGAGTACCCAAGGATTCTTGGAACGCTTTCCAAAATTGACTAGTGAAAATAGGGTCTCGATCGCAGACAATGCTAAGGGGAACGCCATGGAGGCGGACAATCTCCCTCATATAGATCTCAGATAAACTAGAAGCTGTGCGAGTAGATCTGACTGGAATAAAATGAGCAGACTTAGTCAATCTATCCACAATAACCCAGATGCTTTCATTTCCTCTCCTAGATCTCGGCAATCCATCAATAAAATCCATAGAAACTTGCTCCCACTTCCAGTTTGGAATCTCTAAAGGCTGCAACAAACCGGGTGTTTTCTGATGGTCTGCCTTGACTTGCTGACAAGTCGCACATCTACTGACAAAGATAGAGACATCTCGCTTCATACCTCTCCACCAATATAGTTTCTTCAAATCCTGGTACATCTTAGCTACGCCAGGATGAATGGAGAGTCGGGACTGGTGATGCTCCCGAAGTAACTCCTGCCTCAACCCATCAACATTTGGCACACAAATCCTTCCATTTATCCTTAAAACTCCTCTATCATCAATCTGAGCTCCTTTTCCATCAGAATTATTGCTACCTCTGCTTCGAACATTCTCTTTCATACTTCTAAGTCTCACATCCTCGTCTTGTTTGGCCTTGATACGGTCCACCAGAGGAGAAGAAACAATAAGCTGGCACAACAAAGATTTCTTCCTGCTCAGCGCATCTGCCACTACATTAGCTTTCCCGGGAGTATAGTTGATGTCGAGATCATAAGAAGCAAGAAACTCGAGCCATCGCACTTGTCTCTGATTTAAATCCTTCTGGGTAAAGATATATTTCAGAGATTTATGATCAGTGAACAGATCAAACTTAGCTCCCAAGAGATGGTGTCTCCAAAGCTTCAAGGCAAATACAACAGCCAACAACTCTAAATCGTGGGCAGCATAGTTAGCTTCATGTGTCTTCAGCTGACGACTAGCATATGCAATTACTCTCCCATCTTGCATTAGCACTGCTCCCAAACCTTCTCGGCAAGCATCGGTGAATACTGTTAATCTTTCACTTCCATTTGGTACAGTAAGAACTGGTGCGGAGGTGAGCTTATCCTTTAATTCTTGGAAAGCAGCTTTACACTTACTGCTCCATACAAACTTAACATTCTTCCGAGTTAGAGCAGTCAGAGGTGCCGAAATCCGAGCAAAATTCTCGATGAACCTTCGGTAGTAGCCGGCAAGGCCTAGAAAACTACGGATATCAGTAGGAATCTTAGGTTCTTCCCACTCTTTGATTGCAGCGATCTTGACTGGATCAACAGAAACTCCTTCTTTAGAGACAATGTGTCCGAGGAATCGGACTTCTTCTTCCCAGAAATGACATTTAGAGAACTTAGCCTTTAATTGGTGGTTCCGAAGAGTCTCTAAAACATACTTCAAATGAACTCTATGTTCTTCCTCAGACTTGGAGAAGACAAGGATATCATCAATAAAGACAAGGACAAATTTATTGAGTACGTCGCGGAAAACGCGATTCATCAAGTCTACAAAGAAAGCAGGTGCATTAGTCAAGCCAAAAGGCATAACTAGCCATTCAAAGAAACCATTTTCGGTACGGAAAGCAGTTTTGGGGATGCTCTCCTCAGCAATTCTAAGCTGATGGAAACCTGTGGCTAAATCAAGCTGAGAGAAAACAGTTGCTCCATAGAGTTGATCGAACATATCATTTATGCGCGGCATAGGATATCTGTTCTTCATGGTAAGCTTGTTGAGTTCCCGATAGTCGACACACATCCGGAGGGAACCATCAGATTTTGTGACAAAGACAACAGCTGCTCCCCATTCAGAGAAACTAGGTCTGATCAGACCCTTAGAAGATAAGTCTTGAATCTGATTCCTTAGTTCGCTCTTCTCCCGTGGTGCCATTCTTCTAGGTGGAAGGACTACAGGTCGTGCTCCAGGGATAAGATCGATACGGAAATCAATTTCCCGTTTTGGAGGCAAAGAGGTGACTTCTCCAAACACATCGGGAAATAGTTTGACTACAGGGGTCAAATGGATATCATCCGGAAAGGTGTCAAGAGAATAGATGAAACTACCAGCAAACTCCTGAGGCAATCTACACTGGATTTCTAATGGATTCCCTAAATCATCTTTAAGAGCAACAGTACGAGAACTACAAGAGATATCTGCACCATGCCTAACTAACCAATCGCCTCCGAGTAAAAGATCAAAAGCGTCGAAACCCAAAACATAAAAGTCTCCAGTGAAGCATTGTTGGAAATGGAGGAGCTTCACATCCCTACAAACTTTACTAAGGTTCGCAGGACCACCGATAGGGTTTGAAACACATAAAGGTACGGAAGAAAGTTCAGGAGAAAGGCGATGTTCAAATTTATCACAAATATCTGACGAAATGAAGCTGTGGGAAGCTCCGGTATCGAATAAAACGCGAACAGGTAATTTGAACAAAGTAAAGGATCCTTGAAGAGTACCTTGAGAATCATTTGGGGCTGGAGCTGGTGCTGGTGCAGATGCAGGCTGCGGAGCTGTAGAAGATGCAGAAGTTACTGCAAAGACTCCGGATGTTGTGCCCCTCTTCTGAGTGGGACAATCCTTCTTGTAGTGTCCTGGCTGGAGGCAGATGTGGCATAGATCTCTCCTAGCAAACTGAGTCGGTGGTGGAATGGCAGCACCCAAAGTAGGACAGCGATTAGCAAAATGTCCTTTCTGGTGGCACCTATGGCAGGTGATGGTAGACAGGTCTACAGGTGGCCTCGCAGAAACAGAAGATGATGATGATCCCAACCCTTGAGCCTTGTTCCTCTTATGACGGTAGAAATTTGACTTCCTCTTTCTTGAATTACCGGAAGACCGAGCTGATGCAGACTGGGCAGCTGGAGTGGTCATAGATGTAGGGTTCTCATACCGGAGAGCCATATCCATCAATGCTGTGAAGGACCCATGAACATGAGTAATGAGTCGATCGTAGAACTCAGGTCGAGCTCCAGCGATAAACTTCTCGTTCAGTTTGAGTGGGGTGTCAATCAGGTTCAGACCATACTGTGAGAGTTCGTTAAACTTCCTCTCATACTCCGTGAAGGTCATATTGCCCTGCTTAAGATCCATGAATTCCCTATAGAGTTGAGACTTGCCTGCTTCGGGCATCCACTTGGCCAGAAAGGCCTCCCTAAAGCACGATAAGAGTTTAAAAGATAGATTCAAAGATGGAATTCAAATCCGAATTTTGACAACCAAAAGATACCTAAATTGCTCCCAAGTGAGGTCAGCCTCATTTGTCTGAGCAGTAATAGATAGCCACCAATTTAAGGCAGCGCCCTTCATCTGCCAGGCTGCGAGTTGCCTTTGCTGGGCATTAGTAATCTCGAGGCAGGAGAAAATCCTTTCTAGATCTCGAAGCCATTGCTGAGCTTCTATGATAGTCTCTGTCCCCATAAATTTTGTGCCACCTAGCTCAACATAGTCCTTGCACAATTTAGTGAAACGGACAGGGGCAGCAGGAGGAGGAGCGACTTGCCCTCGACCTCGATTATTTCTTCTATTCATCCTGAAAGATTAAGGATGGATACTAAGGATAGAGGAAAATATTAAGATATTCTAGGATAAGATAAAATTAAGCGACTAACAAAAGCTCGAGTATAACGATGGAGAGAAAGAAGAAGCGTTTGGAAACTTATTTAAAAATAGGAAGTTTCTATACTAAAATACTTCTTAAAAATTCTTTTTGAAAATCATTTTATACTTTTAAAATACGTTCTCTCACAAAGAAAGATTCTGGAATTTGACTTCACTCATTCTAGAGTATTGCTACTCTATCTCTAATGAGTTTTTGTTCCTTAGTCTATGTTTTAAACCTGGCTCTGATACCAACTGTAACGACCCACTACTTTGTACCATTCGAATTCGACAATATTTAGATAAATGTCGAGCTGGAATAGTTCAAAACAATAGATTGTAAAATAGCTAAGGAACAATTAAATCAAATACACAGAATCACAGACGCAGATATCAGAATCTCACAGCGGAATATAAAATAATACAGTGGTTCATGAAGCCACTTAAAACTTTTTACCAAACAGAATTTACATTGTTTATAATTTCCACTTCAATTTTAAACATAAATAGAACAAGTCTTCAAAGGTCTTGATTTCAAATAAGATAAAACAGAAAAGCTTCCAGCAGCCTGCATGATCTACGAGTGTCCTAGCTCTGGAGAGGAAACTGAAACTGCAACTCAGGCTGACCCGAACGTACCATAGACAAAATACTCGGGTCAGGACATATATACTTATATAATGTAAACTAAATCAAGTGTACTGTAATATAAAGCACATAACTTAAAGGATGCTTGGGATCGCCCATTCTCTAAGGATCCGTTAAACTATTTACTATGTAGTATATTGCGCTATTATGATAGTGTCTATATATAAAATAAACTTACTTTTAAATAGCGTTAAGGAGTGACCCAATATTCCCCTTAACACAAATAATGCCAATAGTCTATACAGTACCGTAATACCTCCTGATCGGGAAGCTACCAGAGGATACTCCATAGGTACGACACAAATAGAAACTCGTAGTAGGCTCGCTAGGGTAGGTGACACGGCACAACTAGGCAATGCCAGGGTAGATATACCAATTGCTATCCGGACCGGTGGTAACGCGAAGCCGCAGCAACCGCCCACCTCGAACAACACTCCCAAATCAAAGGTGCGCACCAAAACAATCACAAGAGTAATAGAATGGCATACGAAGAAGTGCGTTCGATCAGAGGAGCTACCTCATTAATCCGAGAATCGCTCCTGTTTTAGCCACCTTATGCCAACTCACGAGAGTCGGGTCCACGTATTTACCTTCAAGAAACCGTCACCACCATCCTACTTCATTCTGGAATCTCCACCGCGTACACGGTTGTCAAAGTGGTTTTCGGTATCGACAGAGAGTATGTCCATATCCGATCCCGGTCTCTTTGCCAACCAACCGTTATTATAACCCGTGGTTATAGTTTGAAAAATGGTATTTATTTTCCAAATCAATATATATTTCAAATACCTTTAATTTCAAATCCTTGATTTAAACATTTCCTTTGAAAATATACCATTTCAATTTATTCAATCAAATTTGGAATTTATCTCTTTTATAATAGAAACCAAATTTTTCTTTTAAATCTATCCCAACCCAATTTCTAAATCCTTTTATTTATTACATATTTAAATTCCAAAGTTTAACTTATTCTCAAAATTTCTATAGATTTTCAAAGAAATCGATTTCAATTTCTACAGCATCTAGGAAATGCTGTCTAAAGTTATGAGTTTAACCTAGTCAAATTTCAAAAAGATAGCATTTTAAATGCTATTGTAGACCTTTAGATTCAAAATCTATTTTCAAATATAACTTGTTATATATATATAATATTTTCTTGATTTAAATCTTATTCTTTCAAAACTCCAGAATTTCTGGAACAAGTTATACTAAAACTTTATTCTATATTTATTTATTTACATTTAAATCATTATAAGTCCAAAAAATTTATTTACTGGAATATCTTCAATTTCTAAATTTAAAATAAGTTAAAATAATTTCAGAAAATAATATATATAAACCACGGGCCTGTATAAGATTTTCTAGCCTAGGTCAAGTGAAACGGATTTATATCATTTCAATCCGAAAATTACACTACCCCGGGTTCTATCATTTCGAACCCGCAATCCCAAGATAATTTACAACAGTTAACAGAATGAGTGAACAATAATAATCAATTAGGCCTATCATTCAGCCCATAAAATCTATATTAACAGGGAACTTGCAGTGGTGATTTTTAGCAGTAAATAAAACATAATATGACTGCAAAAATAATATAACAGATAATATTGATGAGGGGTCAATTTTAAACGGGTCCATCGTTCTATATTACATTACAGACAGATAATAGTGAAATGCAATCTTACACATACACTTGCAATAATTTACGAAATATAAATACGTATGTCTGGTGAGAAATACTCACCTGGATGTTGCAGAAAATTTGAATTCAAAATGACAATTCACTGGTACAGACTGACAGAGAATAACGGTCAAATTTTCCGAGCGTCGCCTAGATTTATATCTAGAACAAAATTTCAAAATATAGGAACGCGACTTAAGATTTTATAGTCAAAGAAAATTCAAAGATAAGAAAGAGAAATTTTGACTTGCTCGACCAAATTTTTTTCCTAAAACACGATTGCAAAATCTATATGAATACGAGAACAAATGCACCACTTCTTCCTCTAGCTTGTTTATGCTCATCCCATACTTATGTACAGCCTATCTTTCCAAATTTTTTTTTTTTTTCACAAATGGTTTTCACAATCCTTCAAATTTATTTCAGATCACACTGCAACCCAGACCAAACAACTACACTTACCCGAGTTTCCATCATTTTTGCTTCGAGTCAGACCCTGCCTTGCTTCGAGTCAAAACTCAGTCTGCTTCGGGTCAATTTGCCTTTGCTTCGAGTCATATCTGGAAATGATTGAATTATTTTAAATTTCCAGAACTCAGTCCTTCTCTGGCCTTCACTGCCACTGCTTCCCATACCACTGCCTTCACCAGTCTCCAGTCACCCTATACACCATGTCAAATGTCAGACCACCCCTCAGACCTGGATTAGTGTGCCTCTGCTGTGCACAGGCCTTGTGCACGTGCACACTTCAGTTTTGACATCAGTTGCATATTTCTTCCCCTTCAAAGCTTCCACTGCTAACCTATTTCACAACTTAACTAAGTAACCAAAGATGCATCACTGGATCAAACAATCTACCCCCTCATCACTTAATCCTTCAGATCTGCCATGTCTATAACCCAAGTCTGCCTCACTTCCAGACCTGCCTGCCTCTTCATTTAAACCTTCTCACCTCCAGATATTTTTCAGACCTGTCAATCTCATAATCCTTACTATATGCAACTACACTTCAGTCATACATGCTACCCTATCTCTCATGCATTAACTCTGCTAACTCTGCTATCCTCTAGTCCATGTGCAGGCTGAATTATGAAGGTAAGTCTGAACTTAAACATGCCTACATATGCAAACTGACCGAACTACTAATATGATTTATAACCATACCTTATCATGATGCAGACAAATTCTTATACAAAAGTGATAGCCTACTCTAACAATTTCAGACTCATCATAAAGAACACACAACCCAGACTTGTTCATATCTCCCCAGATCTACATGTTTCCTACAACTGATATCATGTTATCACAGACTTGGCTACCAACTATAGACTGCCTATCCTATATGTCAATTCTGTAAAGCTATAGAGACAGTACACCCACAACTAAGATCCAATACCAAGTAATATTGGCATGGCCGAGCAAGACAACAAAATGACAGAGAGAAACTTAGAATAGGAAGGAAAAATAAAAGAGACCATTACCTGATTTTTTTTTTTTTTGAGCAAAAGAACTGAACTGGAATTTGCAGAGGAAAAATGTAGAGAAGGATGCAAAATATATAGGCAGACTTGAAATTTTGCAGAGGAATCAAAGGCAGTTTTCTTATGACATAACTCTGGAGAGATGCGAGCTAATTATTCCATCAGTTTTCAAATGAATTGCCTGTTGCGTGATCAAAGCAATTGATGGCAAGATGGAGAGATAATGACAAGGCAGAGCCTTTTATTCCAAAACAAACGTTAAGCCTTTGCCTAAATTATAAATGCGGTTTAAGGCTTATCAGTTTCAAATATTCTGAAGGCTATTGGATGCTTTTGAAAGCAATTTACACGGCAGCTTGATTTAAGAGAAACTGATCATTTATGGCTTGCGAGATGACAGCCTTGATCACTGAACTGAAGTGGGAAAGGTTGATGCAAAAATTCAGTTTTTCTTCCAGTGTATATGTACACTTCAAATAAAAATTTTCAGTGGTTACTTTGATTTTATTTATGTGTGTTGTGATTTTTAGCCTGGCACTGCATGAGATAGGGGAGTTGATTGTGCATGTTTCAGTCTTGTAAGGTGATGTGTACATGATGCAAATGAAACAGCCGAGAGAAGAAAGAATGCAATGTTTGACGTTTTTAAAATTAAATGTTGATTCATTTTTTGTTAAAGTTTCACCTGATTTAGTTTGACATTTTTAAATGCTAATGTTAACGTTTTCATGTAGTCAGTTTAAAATGAGAAGTATGTAAATTAAATTTTTAAAACAACGGTCCTTTAAAACGAACCAACGTCCGTCTTAAAACCACTGACCAAAAATTTTCTTCAAAAAAAATTTGAAAATATTATTTTTACACTACGTTAAACAGACGCAGTCTAAAATATCAAAAATTTTCACAAAATTAACCTTTTTAAAACACACGTTTTATAACGTCACTTTTACCCTATAAATCACGCGTCTTTCAAACGCGAAATTTAACGGTTCAAACCTAGCTTAAACGGTTCAAACTTAGCTTAAAATTTTACAGTTATTATTTAATTTTATTGACATATACAATTTTCCAAAATATATCACAAAATTTAATATTCAAACTATGTTATTAAACACAATTTATAAAATATATTATTTAAAAATTAAAATAAATTAAATAAAATAACTAGCTGAAACTAGGGTTGTTACAACTGCTCCGTCATCAAAATCTCTATAACTGACAAAATAGTTCTTATCTAACGTCATATGACAAGAGCCTCCAGAATCAATCACCTAACTTGTCCTTCCTAAAAGTGAAATACTGACTAAAAATAATGATGTATTAGTCAAGGTTGTCAAGGCACGCACCTAGACGCCAGAAACGCGCAAACACAACAACTACACCTTTTTAGTCGTCGAGGCACCTCCACTACCAAAGGCACATAGAAAACACAACTTCTACTATGAGACCTAGTTATGTAGAAAATGAAGAAGAAGCAAATTTTGATGATAATTCAATGGACGAGAATTTTGATTATGATTCTAAGAAGAAAAACTATGACTTGGAGGATGGTTCAGAGGATGATGATAGTTTAAATATGAGTGATTAGTAGAAGTTGGACTCGAACATCTCTATCATTTCTATCTTTTTACTGTAAGTTATAACCTCCATGTTTTCGATATTGAAACTTGAATTTGATATCGTTTTGGTTTTGAATTACCGTTTGTGATTTCGTATCTATTCATCCATGTTTTTTTATTTGCAAAAATATGGTTATAAACATGTTTTAACACTAAATTTACCATATTTAGTACTATTTCATAATGCAGTTTTGTCCATCAAAAAAACTCAAATTTGTATAAAATGCACACAAAAAGGTTCGAGGTGCAAAAAAGCCCAAGGTGTAAGCCTTGCGTATTATCGCTATTACTACCTCGCTATTACTATCACTGCTTTCTGTATTCGATTTAACTGCTGCCAAAACCGATTCATCTCTTCTCTTTCTAAAAGCTGGACATTCCCGTAGGAAATGTCACTTCTTCTTGCAATAATAACACACCCACTTTCTAGGATCCATGGAATAGGACATATGCCATAGTTATGTAAGGCGCGCCAAGGCACGAGCTATGACGCACAGCGTAGTGCGGCGTTCGCGTCTTTCTTCCTTGTGGCGCGGTGCACATGAAAAGGCGCGAGAAATGGCACACTGCGCAAAATGGCATACCTTTTCATTATATTATTGTTTTTCATTTCTTTTTCGTGTTTTATAATCCAGTTTGTATAAAAATTAGTATTCATCATATTATGTAGTATTAAAAAGGAAGTAGTATTGAAAAGAAATGTACAATAAACATCCATGACATCATTGATCCAATATCCTTAAAGGATATTGATGATTGTAATGAATAATTATTGAGAAATATGGATGATGCATCTGATGCAGAAGATATGCTTGTATTTGATGATGATAATGGTGACTTGACTTGGAATGTTGCTGTTAGAGAAAACTAGATATTCGAGCAGAAGAACATCTACATTGAGGTTTTTCAACACTTGCTTCATCTCATTTACATCTTATTAAGAAGAAACGAATCTAATGAGATGGACGAGAAAGATGCTGAAACTTATGAATCTGATGATGCACATTGATTTGAAAAATATAATTGCTGAATCATATTTGTTAAATTTTGGTGATACAAAATCACAAATAGAGAGAAATAAATATGCAAAAGAAAGAAAGAGAAGATTTTGTTTCCTTTAACTAATAGGCATATTTGAGTACGTTTATTTCTCTATCAAATTGGGTAATCAAATTATTTTTTACGATCTAATGTTAACTTGGGCATTAATAATTGCTTATATAAATAGAGACTAGAGAAGAGGATAAAAGTGTGGTAGAAAATTTATTTGCTAATTTTTTCTTCTTCATCTTTGTTCTTTTTCTCCAACAATTTTAGCCATATAGATATTTGCGTCATCTCTCAATTTGGTTATCGATTCAATGATATTGTGTTTGCTTTAGTTTTGTTCTATTAATTGTAAACAAAATTTTGATGAATCAATAAACTGGGTGGTTGAGTGGAATATTTTGTGTTATTGCATTTTGATTTCAATTCCGTCTTGTTTTTCAATCCAAGTTTTCTCTTTGTGATTTGCGTGACAAAGATCTGTTGATAAAAACTTGCGCAAAGCGCTACTATTTTCATAACAGTTTGGTATCGTAGCACAGATCATCGCAAAACTTAGAGTAATTTTGGTTTGAAAAACTATTGATGTCGGATATAATTTCGTTTTCAAAGATGGTTATCTTGAATGGGAAAAATTGGAGTATTTGAAAGCCTAAGATGAACAACATTCTATACCTCAATGATCTTCATGATCCGATTGATGGAGATGGAAAGAAGCCTTCTGATGTAGATGAGGGAAACTGGAATAACATGGATAAGAAGACGATTGCTTTGATTCGCCAGTATCTTGATGATTCAGTTTTCCATCACGTGGCTAGTTGTGAATCCGCAAAGGCTTTTTGAGACAAGTTGGTATCTTTGTATGAGTCAAAAAGTGCTACTAGTAAGTCTTTTCTAGTTCGAAAGTTGGTACAACTGAGATTAGATGAAGAGAAGTCTGTTGTATAGCATTTGAATGAATTTCAAGATGTAATAAATCAATTGACAAATATGAATGTCAATTTTGATGATGAGTTACAGACTCTTTTATTAGTGAGTTCGCTTTCAGATTGTTGGTAAACTTTAGCTGTTTCATTGAATAATTCTAATGCTAATAAAACTATCTCTCTGTAAACTGTTCGAAGCAGTCTTTTGAATGAGGAGCTTAGAAGAAAAGGGTAATCAATTCAAAGTGAAGCTATGATGGCAAGGGACTCGAAGAAAGATACAATTTGAAAGGACGCTAATGGTAAAATGTTATCACTTGTCATTATTGTAATAAAAAAGGTCACATACGCAGCAAGTGTTATGCTTATAAAAGAGATCAGAAAGATGCTGCCCATGGTGACACTAGTAGTGATGCACATGCAGGTTTTGCTGAAGGTACCGATAATGATGCTTCTTGTGATGTCCTCTTTAGTGAAAATAAACCTTGAAAGATGGATCCGGGAGTCAATTTCACATTTGTAGATATGTGAATTGTTTCTCTTCTTATTAGAAGAGTGTTGACATGATTAGGACAGCCAATGAAGAAGAGCTACCGATTTGTGGTATTGGATCCATCTGATTTTGTATGCATGATAGTGTGGTTAGAGAAGTCTCTGGAGTGAGACATGTACCTTTGTTCGCATAATCTTATTTCTCTCGATCAGTTGGATTGTCGTGGTTGCACTTATGAGACTCAAGGTGGATTTTTGAGAGTGAAGAAAGATGATCGTGTAAGGATGAGAGGAGTATTGGAAGAAGAAAATTTTTATAGCTTGGTTGGTTCTGTAGTCGACAATGGAAAGCGAGTAATGGTTAAAGGACCTAGTCCACAGCAGGGTGGAGAGATTGATGTGATCACTGCCTATGATTCTAGCATTGAGGATCATATTTTAGACATGAGTCTTCATGTTGATGATGCTCGAGGGATCGATAGTGATCAGGTAATGAGTTCAGATCGAGTGATAGACAGGTGTTGAATTGCAAAATCCACAAAGATAAGACGGAGATCTTCGTGGTATTACAAACGTTTTTGAGACCGGATTTGTGTGGTGCACCTCATGTGGGAGATGCATTACTTGCAGACGGTGCTTGAGGTTTGTAATTTAGTGTGGTTGAGATATGAGGATTTGTGATAGATCTAGATATGTCATGCTTGATATGTTGGAGATATGTGATTTTGCATCAAGGTGAAGTGTTAAATTTTGGTGATACAAAATCACATACAGAGGAAATAAATATGCAAAAGAAAGAAAGAGAAGATTTTGTTTTCTCTAATTAATAGGCATATTTGAGTATGTTTATTTCTCTCTCTAATTGGCTAATCAAATTATTTTTTGTCATTTAATGTTAACTTAGGCATTAAGTAATTGATTATATAAATAGAGACTAGAGGAGAGGGTTAAAGTATGGTGGAAAATCTATTTATCAATTTTCTCTTCTTTATCTTTGTTCTTTTTCTCCAATAATTTTAGTCATATAGATATTTGCTCCCTTTCTCAGTTTGGTTATTGATTCAATGGTATTTTGTTTACTTTAGTTTTGTTCTATTAATTGTAAACAAAATTTTGATGAATCAATAAAGTGGGTGGTTGGGTGGAATATTGTGTTATTGCGTTTTGATTTCAATTCCGTCTTGTTCTCAATCCAAGTTTTCTCTTTGTGATTTGCGTGACAAATATATGTTGATAAAAGCTTCTGCAAAGCGCTATTATTTTCATAACAATATTTAGATTTCTAGTTTATCGTTAATATGTAAATTATATTGAATTTTGGCTTTAGAAAACCATTATAATTGAAATTATACGTTTATAATATTGCATTTGATGGTTTTCTTTTTTTGCAAAATGCTTAAAATAATCTTTGTTGCGTATGTTTAGCAAAAATATTGAACTTTTTAAATTTATTGTTATATATATTATTAAATTTATTAAAAAAATCTAAAAGTGCGCGATAAATTAAAAAGGTACGCGCAATTTGCTACGCCAAGACTCTGAAGAGGCTTTGCGCCTTTTTTACGCCGTGCACCATTAATAACTATGACCTATGCACATTTCTACTTCCTCCAAAGTATTTCTAGCTCTTATCTCTTCCTCTAAACTAATCAATTTGTTGTTGAAGAACAATATCATTAATCTTTACCTTCCATGCCTTAAAATATTTTTTCCATCAAATTTGGTGACATCATAATTGTTCATACCACTTTTTAAAAAAATTAGTTATTGATAACTAATCCATAACAAGACAACTAGCTCTGGATACAAACTGTTGTGAAAACTTATGCTTCGTTACTAAACTGTTGTGAAAACTTTAGACTTGCACGTGGAATACCCAAAGATCTAGCTTGTCGGTTATATCGGCAACTAACTCAATGAACAATAATCACCAAACAATAACAAATTAAAAAATTAGAAACACAGATTTCACATGGTCCAACCAAATTGTCTATGTCAATGGACCCAACAACTATTTTTTATTTTATGAAAGAAAGAGATACAAAAATATAGGTAGAATAATAGAGAAACTAATCTATAATTACAAATTGAATTATCAATTTCTTCAAAAACTTGTTTGCACGCATAACCTCTAATTTGATTCGGCTGTAGAAATTAGGGTTTACTATAGAAAAATAAATGGTGGATACACGGATGAAGATGAATTGCCTTCATTTATATAAACTAAAGGATGAAGGAATTACTTGGAAACTAAGAAAATTTAATTGCTAATTATCTTGAAACCTTTTCAAATTTTCATTATTTGATTTCAATGCAAATAAATAACGATGATACTTGTTTCCATATTTTCCTTGATTAAATCTCCATCAATGATATATATTTTTTCATATTATAAAAGCATTGACATTTAGTTGATTGACTGATCAATTTGTTTCCTTTCAACGGAATATCATCTTATAACTTTTATTTTTCTTTCTTTACACATACTGTATAATTGATTGATTGAATCAATTAACTAATATTTTTCTCTAGTAAATTTTGAATCATTCAAATTTCACAAAATGAAAACCAGAAGACAAAAGAACATGTCAACATCATATCTGTTGGGATTCGTGATACAACATTCCCAAAATGAAGTAGAAAGAAGTCACTTAGAGCAGTAGAAGAGAAGAAACTAAGAGGAGATGAAGCGACGAGGAGGTAGTGAAAAAGTGAAAGTCTGTAGCAGGCTTCCAATCGAGTGAAATCTCTATCAGTCGATCGAAAATTATTTCAGTCGACTGGTTTTGGGTCAAATTTTCATCTGAGGAGAGCTTTGCCCATCCAATCAACTGATAAGTATTTCCCATCGACCAGAGCGACTTTTTCTGGAGATCTGGGCTATGAATTTAAAGGGCAATTTCATCTTTCTCGTGTGTTTTAGAGTTCCAACCGGGTTTCAACCGCAGATCTTTGTGTGTCTCTAATCCAATGAGCATGAAATGTTCTTGTTCTAGGGGTTTAGGGATTGAGATTTTTTTCTCAATTTTATAAGCTTATTCTTATAATCTTTTGAAGGAATTAATAAAGTATTATTTGAAGAAATTTGTTTGTCTACTGTTTTTCTTCTTATTTCTTCTTAAATCTAACTGGGTAAGAACCTTTGTGATAACCCTGTATAGGAGCATACTACATAACTACTTCTAAAAAAGTATGGTTATGAAGAAGATAAGTGTTGAAAAGCTTAATGGAAGAAATTATGGATTATGGAAGACGAAGATGGAAAAAATTTCATAGCTCAATGATCTTCACCAACCATAGAAGAACAAAAAAGAGAAGCCTATGAGAGTAACGGAAGGAAAGTGGGAAATTTTGGATAATATCGGTAAATCTGAAGCTCATGTGAGGTAGCTTAATCGAAAAGCATCATAATGATTTTCAAGCGATTGTGAATCAATTGACAGTCATGAATTACAAAGTTGATAATGAGACACAAGCTTTGATGTTGATGAGTTCATTATCGAAAAGTTGAAAAACGCTTGTGGTTGCAATGAACAATTCAGATTTGAATGGAGTTGTTTCAATGGGATTGGTAGTTAGTAGGCTTCGTAATGAGAGGATGCGGATGATGAACCTACTAGAAGAAAAAGGTTAATGATAAAATGGAAAAGGAAAAATCTGATTGAAGAGGTCTATCTTGCAAAGAGTGACCGTCCAAATATTAAAAGACGATCAAATAGATCAAACATGAAAAGAGATTTCATCTGCTATTACCGTGAAAAATCTGATCACCAACTGAGATTTTGCAACAAACTAAAAAAGGATAAAGAGATGATGAAAGCATTAGAGGAAAACAAAGACAAACTTGAGCAAAAGTAGCGGTGATGAGATGATTTTGGTATTGGTAATGATGTGCTTGGCGTTGATGGAAGAAAAAAGATGGACGCTTGATTCGGATGTATCTTTCCATATATGCAATCATAATTCATAATAGAGCATTTATTGACTATAAAAAGGGAATCTGCTGACAGTGGCGACTTGCATGTTAAGGGCATATGTCCAATCAAGTCGAATGTGTGAGATGAAAGGCTGGTGAAACTAATAGAAGTTGAACACATCATAGAAATTAAAACATAATCTTGTTTCAGTGGGACAATTAGAAGAAAAATGTTGCAACTTTTCAACTCGAGATAGAGTTACAAGGGGTAACATGAAGATCTTCTGTGCAAAATGAAAAAGCAATAACATATACAAATTACTTGAAAAATGGTGGAGAATGAAGGAAGTTTTCAAAGTTATGTTGTAGAGGCAAATTTGTCCGAATCAATGTGAAACCAGCAACTGAAAGCCACAAATTCGCATGGAGGCGTTTGTGCTTCAAAAAAATTTCTAATTTATTGATGATATGCATGTTAATTGAGAGCAAACATAATTATGTGGTTCTGGAGATTGGTTAAGTTTTCTTTTGGGGATGGAGACATTTGTTTCCTAGTGATATTGGAGATTGCTTGGAGCATGGGGTTGTAAGTAGAATTTGGATAACGTTTATGAAAATATAGTATCAAAGTGGAAGCTGTAATGATTTGTGATACAATATTCTCAAAATGAAATAGAAAGACGCCGCTCGGAGCAGCAGAAGATGAGCAATAGAGATGAGGCGAAGCGACGAGGAGTTAGCAGAAAATTAAAAGCCTGTAGAGTAGCTACAAACCTCCAATCAACTGAAATAATTTCCAATCGATTAGAATCTCTATTAATCGACTGTAAATTATTCCAAGCGACTGGTTTTGGGTTAAAATTTGATCCGATAAGAGCTCTATCTCTTCGATCAACTAATGGATTTTTCGGGTCAAATGATAGGTATTTCCAGTTGACTGTAGTTGTTTTTTCTATAGATTTGGGACATAAATTTCAGGAGCAATTTCATATTTATAATGGTGTTTTGGAGTTTCAACCGTATATCCCTGCATATCTTTGATCCAATAATGTAGATTATTTAGACTGCTATAAATAGGCTTGTATAAAAGTCATTGTAATGTGTGGAAAAAGGTTATTGTTCTAGGATTTTGGGATTGAGATTTCTTCTCAGTTTTAAGGATTTATTCTTGTAATCTTTTCAATGAATTAATAAAGTATTGTTTAGAGGTATTTGCCCGCATTTTTGTTTTTTCTTCTCTTCCTATCTCTTCTCAGATCTAATTGAGTAGAGATTCTTGAGATAACTCTAACAAAATCAACTACCAAACCAAGTAAGTATCTAAATTATAAACCAATCAAAAAACAGAAATCAAAAAACAAAAAGAAGAAAATCATACAAGTAACCAATTTGTTGTTATTGTATGTTAATGAATTCAATAGGAGATCGCCAGTTAGAATCCAATGCAATTTAAAATGGTGTTTCATATAGACAAACGAAATTTATTTGTAAACAGATGCATTTTATGTTAACCTAACAAATTAAGCACCTTGAACATCTATATTAGATTGTATCGCTAATCAAAGTTCAACCAAATGCATCAAAATTTTTATAAAAATGTGCAACTATCATGAAGAGCTCCATCATATGATTCGGGGATTTGGACACTGGCCATTTAACTGCTGCATCTTTTAATTGTAATATTAGTCACTTTCCCATTTCCTAGCTCGACATAACCATTCGACCCCACAAGTTCAATCAAATATGCGAGGATTTTCAACTTTTGATGAAACTTCAAATGTAATTTCTATCTTATTTGACACTCACATGTTTTGAGATATTAAGATATCAACCTGAGATATGAACCGAGATATGATTCTGAGATTTGAAACCTAGCTATGAGGTGGTTATTATTTTGCATATTAACCAAAATTTTAAAACGCGAAAAGCGTACACGATGCGAGACGTAAGTCTTAAAACATTGAGATGCAACTTTTTCAGATAAACATTGAGGCATAAGTTATCATTGCTTTGTTATTATTAATTTTTTATTAGTACATAAAAGTTAATGATTAATCAAAATTGTAAATATATGCAACATAAACACTTAACTTAAAAATGTTCGGTCCTAGTGATTCTTTATTATTCATTCATAAAACTATAAAAACAAATTTAAGCACTTGATAACATACATAAGATTCAACTTTTTAAAGAATTCGTATTCACTTTTCAGCTCCGTAATGGTTTTTTTTCTTCCTCTTCTATTTGTCTTCAATTTTTTTTTAGATTTTGAAATGATCTTTGATCGATTTTAGTGGAATCAATCTCAATTACAAGCAGTAAAAAATAATGTAAGTTGTTTTATCTATTTTCTTCTACAAATTCAAATCGATCCGCAAAATTTATTTGGAGATTCAATATCCATTTGGAAATTTTCTTTAAATAGCAATGGAAAAATCAATTACCTGGCTCTCGATCATTTTTGCTAAAATAATATTAACCATGTCAACGCGGAAAGTGAAAAGTAAAAAAACACTGACGTCCAATTTCTTAAAATTTATTCCTTTTTTGTTTTCCATTAAATAATCGAAAGTTAATAACTATTGGTGTCGAAGTTTATAGCTAGAAGTACAAAAAAATTAGTCGCATGCCTCGACGGTTTGAGTCGTGCGAGACGTACACTTCATACGTTTTTTATGCCTCAAGTTGTTGAGGCGTAAGCTTAATTAGAGATTAAAAAACCTTTTGGCGGAAGCCTCAAGGCGTTTTATCTTCCATTTCCTCGAGCCGCTCCTCGATGCAAGTATCGAGACATGGTTTTTAAACAGTGATATTAATATAATCAAAGCACAATTGGGCATTTTTAACACTGCTTATTGGCAAGATCCTTGGCACACCGCTATTTCATTTGCCTCCCTCTTTCCCATGTTTATGATATTGCTGCTAATAAAGCTTTTAGAGTGATCAAAGCCTTTGATGGTAGGGAGTGTAGCCTACTAGACACCAGTGTTTTTCATATAGTAGAACGTATCAAACAAGTGTTTTGGAACTTGATTAGCTGTATATTATAAGTTGGATTTTGCTTTAAATGAGAAATATCAATCTGCTGTTTGTGACTTCTAAGTAAAATAATTGACGGTTGCTTCTAAATAATTAAAAACAAATGTTGCATCTATTAAGTTTCGGCATCCCTGCGTATTCATCTCAGTATGCGTGCACTTCACCGTGTCACGGTCGAAGCTTTCAATGTCGGCATCCTGATTGAACATCCAAACATCGTCTTCCATTGGGTATATAATTTGATCTTGGCAAGACTTCTTGTAATTAAAGGAATCTTCAATGTTATGTGTCACCAATCCTATATACATACACTATGATTAGTTCAAATATCTTGCAATGTGAGACTTTTTATTCCATTCAATCTGCGCATTCACACCATTTACAATGCGAGCTACACCTAACAGTATCTTTATGAAACCCAAGTTCAACAGATGGGAGGAATTAAGCAGCTGGTGCCACTATCCTGGAAAAGGATCCACGGGACAAAGAGAAAGCAATCACTAGGTCTCACTGCTAGAGACCCATTGATGATCCATTCCGTCCTGTCCAGGGATGGGTAGTATAATTGGTTTTGACAGATTTAAGAAGGCAATGAAGATGATGATGAATAAGGCAGGTAAGATGATGATGAATCCAAACACTCTCTAAGCAAAAGAAGGTAAATTTATCAGACATTGCATTAATCCATTTATAGTATACAAGTTGATTATTGTTCAGTTATCCTACATTTAGAATTAAATCTAACCTAAGATATATCAGTCGCATAATTTCACTCAACTTATACACAATCAATCAGAAAAAATAAAAACATAATAAACCTCAGTTGAATTTTTGACATCCATGTACTGATGGGCTTTGCGATCTAAGCCTGAAATATTATATATCGATCCCGTATAATTTACAATTATCTTTCCACTGTCATCCATTTACAATTAAATCTAACATATGGTAAATCATTCCCATAATTTCACACAACTTATCCAAAGTAACAAGCCAGTCAAGGTGATCAAAAATTAAGAAATACCTCAGTTGAATTCTCGATATTCATCAACTGGTCAACAGTGCAATGAGGCAAAATTCGTTCCAAAAGTAATTCATCAGTATACCCTACGTTTCCAATATATCTCAAGTTATCTATGGCTTTTTGCACGCATAGATCTACCAAAGTCGGGATTTTTCTATCTGCAATCATTTTTTGCTTTGCAGGAATCGAAGATTTCTTCGACTTGAAGATGTTGAATCCTAAATTTAGAAAAGTTGACCACTAAATTGAGAAATGTTTCAACAGAATGTCGAAATGATAGTCATTAATATTTTTGACCTTACCTAATTGTAAACTCCTGGGATTAGATCGATGAAGATTTCATGATATCAAAATAAAAATGAAATTCTGTGGTGAATTTGATGTTCTTATTTCTGCGCAGTTAGCTTTTATCGGTCTTTTATTTTTAATATAATCATGCTGTGTAATTTATTGTTTAAACCATCCTTATTATTAAGGAAACTGCTAGTTTAACCGACTGAAAAATAAAGTTACAAAATGAGCATATCGGAAATGGGAGCGGCAGTTAATGTCATTTTATGTCGACATTTACGTTTACAGCAGCATAAATTGAGAAACTAGCATTCCTGTTCTTTCAGCATTTTTGTTCCATCAATGACCATGCCATAAAATATCCTTACAAATACTAAATGATAGTCGTTTACCGGATTATTATACTCTATTTACCAAAAAAATTATGTTGTGGCTTGTTCACATTTTTTTTTTTTCCTATTATCCTCCGTCTTTTCTCAAAAATTTTAAAATAATCTCAATATTCAACATTAATCCACCATAATAGCCCATAATAAAAAATTAAAGTAATATATATCGCGTGAATTTCTTTCAGTTTTAATTCTTCTTCGTCAATTCAATTTTATGTTAAAATCGATTTTCGTTAGCTCATTGTTATTCCTCCTGTTTAACTTGGTCCATAAGATTTGTTTTACCACATTTATTAAGTTATCAAAATTAGGGTTTTATTAATAGATGGTTAGATCCGTTGTGATCTGGATTTGATCTTGGGTTCTGCTTTTCTGTGTTGTTTAGATTTGAAGTTTTCTCAATTTTGAGAATGTATCTTTAATTTTGTCGTTATTGATAACTCTGAGGTATACTATACATTGAAGAACTCAATTTTAAATTTTTAAAACAATATTAAACTTGATTTTAGTTTGTCAGTGTAATCCAGTAGCAATATACTAATCTTTTGGCCTGAATATTAATTTCAGTTTGTTAATTAAATTTGTACGTGTCTTTGAATTACAAGATAAGTTGCATCCATGTCAGATGTAATATGCCTTGAATGTTTGAATATTTGTTTCATAAATAAGTGAAGAAACATTTATCGACTTACGTTTACATTTACATTCCTAAATTGTACTATAACCAATATATCTTTTTTCTCACTTTCCTAATTCGTCTATGTTGTTTATTTGCTACTCTTGTTTTTTCTTAACACTATAATTATGAGTTTATAATTTAGTTCACTATAATTAAAATATGTGGAGCATGTCGTTTATGGCATCAAGCAAAAACAATTTTGGAAATACTCATTTATTTACTTAGGTTTTTTTAACTAACTTTCAATTTGCATGTTAAAGAACTATAATTTGAGTCAAGTGCCAAATTTTCTTAACATTTGATTTTATTTAAGTACTAGTATCAAAGAAGCTGCCTATTGCATCATTAAGTGGTTGTTGGGCCAAATTTTTTTTTCTAACCTTCAATAATAAAATCAAAAGCTAAGCAACACAAATATTATCGAAGAAGTTGTCATAGTCAAATATATAAAATTATTGTTAGTAGTCCTTTATTACAATTTACTAATTATGATTTGATCTAATTTGTAGTTGAATTCTCAATCAAACTGTTACAAATTTCTTAAATTATAGCTGAGATAGAAGAAGAAAAGGATATAGAGGAAAAAGGCATCTTCTTTTATGGGGGTATGTGTCTATTCATAGTAAAATTACACTTTTGGATGTTTGACACGTGGCATATTGCGGCCTTTGAATGACCATGGTTCTTTGGAAATATGATGATGTGGCACATTAGGGATGTGAAATGTGACATCCTTGAGATGGTCTACTGTATCATTATAACTCTTCTCACTTTTGCTTACGTGACATTAGCTACCAACGGATCATTGACAAGTAGATTAATTCGTGATCGAAGGTCACGAGTTCGAGCCCCGAAACTGACAAGCCTGTAACAAGTACCCGAAGTATGTGTTTGGCAGGCACATACTTCCCTAGAGTTTATAAGCGAAGCTTGGTTCTTTAGGTAATTCAACAAAAAAAAAAAAACTTTTATTGCATGGCCGTGATAGCACTTCGTACTTCATATACCCGATAGCTTCCATAATTATGGCAGCTTCATGTCTTTGATTGCTTCCTCACTATGATGGCTTCATACCCATGATAGCTTCATACATGTGACAGCTTCACATCTTCAATGGCTTATATAACTAATATAGCTTCATAAACTCAACATCTTCGCAGACTCGATGGTTTCATAAACCTGACAGCTTCATTGGCTTGATAGGTGCCTTTTTGTGAAATTCTTACTCTTATGTTGATGTTGAGTTTTGGGTATAAGATTTTCCCCACCACTACTTGAGGAAAAAAA
Organism: Allium cepa; assembly: GCA_030765085.1. Taxonomy (NCBI): domain Eukaryota; kingdom Viridiplantae; phylum Streptophyta; class Magnoliopsida; order Asparagales; family Amaryllidaceae; genus Allium; species Allium cepa. The sequence continues at coordinate 1,041,421,024 of CM060941.1, read as the reverse complement.
ATTCTTTTCTTTTATTTAACATGTTTGAATTTTAACGTCTATCTTCTCACGTTACTTTCCCACTTTAGTACATCCTCTTTTTAAGACCCATGGTATTCTTTTGATTAGTTACTCCAAGCGTTGGATTGTTTTATTTTAGATCAATGATTGTATTTTAACCCCAATTTTCCCTATAAATACCCCCAAGTCCACTCAAAATAGTTTTCTCTCTCACAAATATCATTATCCTCAAAACTAAACAATTGATTTTTCTTTAGTTTGAAAATTTTGACTTCTTCCAATTTCAATTATTCCGTGTAATTTTCCACTCTTTTGCCTGATTTTAATTATTTTATTATTTTTGTAAGTCGTTTAATGTGGTTTAGATCCAACAATTTAGCTAGATTACACTATTTCCCTTATTATAGTTCGATGGATTATAATTTGTGTCAAATTTAAAGTATGTTTGGTCAACTAGTATTTTATTGATTTTTGAAGGAAAATCTTACTTTGATTTGAAAAATATTTTTCCATAAAGGTGCAAGTGTTTATGGACTTTTATTTTGGCCTTGATTTGTAAACTTTGAAGTATACCAAGTTTCATGGACGCAATAGCTATTTCATAAACACGATAGCGCCATCGTGTTCCATAAACATGACGTGGCTTATATTTCATAAACACGACATGTAACATCCCGCCTTTTCGCACACTTTAAACCGACACACGTGTCAATTCAAAGCATACGCAAGGGCGGATTGTTATGGGGTAAATAAGAAAACAGAGAAGAAATAAAACAAAACAGAATCTCACAGCGGAATGATAAAATATAATAATAAATATACAGTTCAAAACAGTTTACAAACACTTGATTTGCTTTATACAATAAATATCAAAGTTACACCTACCAATACAATCAATGCAGCGGAACAGTATGAGTGTGGTGCAATACTATAGATAATAATAATACGACTCCTTCGTCTTCGTCCTTCAAAGCTAAAGTCTTCGATCCTGAAACGCTCGGACTGACCCGAGCGAATTTGAAAAGACAAAAACACTCGAGTCAGAACTAAAAGATCTTATGTGAGTTAAATTAACAGAAATAAATATGAGTACAGTAACTCAAGAGATGCTCGGGATTTACATCTCCTAAGGATCCGTTAAACTATTTACTATGTAGTATATTGCGTTATTATAATAGTGTCTATTTATAAAATAAACTTACTTTTTAATAGCGTTAAGGGGTTACCCATATAGCCCTTAACACAAATAATGCCAATAGTCTATACAGTACCGTAATACCTCCTGATCGGGAAGCTACCAGAGGATACTCCATAGGTACGACATAAATAGAAACTCGTAGTAAAGGCTCGGTATGGTAGGCGACACGGCACAACTAGGCAATGCCAGGGTAGATATACCAATTGCTATCCAGGCTGGTGGAAACGCGTAGCCGCAGTTAACGCCCACCTCGGACTAACTCCCCAAAATCAAAATATAGAAGTGGCCACTGAATCAATCCAAAATCAAAGTACAATATCGAAGAGGAGGGTCCGATCAGAGGAATGACCTCATTGGCCTGAGAATCGCTCCTGTTTTAGCCACCTTATGCCAACTCACGAGAGTCGGGTCCACGTATTTACCTTACAGGAAACGTCACCACCACCTACTTCATTCTGGAATCTCCACCGCGTACACGGTTAGTCAAAGTGGTTTTCGGTATCGACAGAGAGTATGTCAGATATCCGATCCCGGTCTCTTTGCCAACCCATCGTTATTATAACACCGCGGTCATTTAAAAATAGGTTATACTTTAAAAATCAGAATAAACATTCCATTTCATAACCATGAATACGATATCATTTCAAAACCCAAAACCATATTTTATCACTTATCCCAAATATAATTCTTTTCCAAAATCAAAATGCTTTAACTTTATATCGTCTGAAAATCAAATATTTTCAAAGCATAGTATTTTGAAAATCATAATTTAAAACCATAACTTCTAAAACTTGAATGGTTTGGATATTCAACGGTATATGAATTAAAAGGTTTAACTTAAATGTTACTTTGTAAAGAAAATAGTTCTCATGGCTTTACAAATACATTTCTTTATTAAAGTCTAAACCAAAATTTGTATTATCTCTCTCAAGTTCCAAAACCACTTCAATTTATATATATATATATATATATATATATATATCCATTTGGAGTATTAATATTTCAAAACTAAAGTTGGAATTTATTCCTTCAACCAAATTAAATGTTCTATTATTTAGTCTTGAATATTCACATAAAATCCATAAATAAATAAGAACTCCAATTTCTAGTAATAAAATATATATTTTTTTCAATTCAAATTATACTAGAATATTCATTTCAATTTATCTTGGAAAAAAATCCAATTATAAATATCATATCTTAAAATTTCCAAACTTAACATTTAAACATATGATATAAATTATCAAACTCCATTTTCTTAAATTTTTTCCATTTTTAATAAAGAGATTTATACACCTTTTAATTTCAAAATTTTCAACTTCATATGTATATATATGGAAGAATAATATTTATACAATATAAAATTTAAGATTATTATAAACCGTATTCCATCCAAACCATAGAAATCACCTTTAAATAGTTATATATATACCGCGGTGCCTGTATATAATTTTCTATCCTATGGTCAAGTGATACGGATATTTATCATTTCAATCCGCAATTTAAAAGATATAAAATTTTGCGGTTGTATATCATTTCAAACCACAATCCCGAATGAAAGGAAATATGCATGATAATTTGCAATTTAATGATATACAATAAAACATCTATCAACATCACCCATCATCCAATCACAATCATCAAGCAATATCAATCAATAACAATTTATATTTGATAATATATAACAGGTAATAACTGGCAATTTTATTCAATTTAAATTTAACGACTATTAATCTAACAGTTTATATTCAGTAATAAATTATATAACTGTTAACTAGCAGTTTCATGCAAACACAAATTCTAACTGTCAATTAATACGCAATAAATAAATTAAATTAACAGTTAAATTTAATAAATGCAACTCAACAAATATGAGTGAAATAAACATGCCAAATACTCATAAATAAATTTCTATTCATTTCTAAAATTAATTTAACAAACATAAAAGCTTCTAGTAGTTGTGAGTGGGTTTAAACACTCACCTTTTGAATTTAAATCGAATTTAAATTCGATTTAAACCCAAAAATTCGTCCTTCTCGGAATTCGTCCAAACCAGCGTCATCAGATCCGGAACTAAATTACGATCCTAACAAAAGAAATTTCGCGTAAATCGGAGAACGTATGAAAAAGATATTCATTTTAAACGATTTGAAAACAAAAATAAAATAAAATAAAATAAAACAAAACCCACTTAACTTCAATGGCCACGTCAGCTAAAAGCTATAGCACATCGTCGAATTTTTTTTTTCCTGGTCAAACGAATATCCAAAACAGAAAACGAATTGTACCAGCAGATTACGTGCCTCGAGAACATTAACATATATTTTTTTTTGTGGAATTTTTCTGAAGTGTTTGCATTTTCATTGAAATTTGGATTGAAGTAGATCTAGGTTTTGCAACCATTTGAGGAGGAGAAGGAGATGAAGAAATGAATATACAGCAAATGACAATAGGATGGAGCTAGGGTTTATAACTGTATATATATATTAAATTTCCAAAATTTAATTAAATTTTCTTTCCATTATTTATTGTCAATTAGATTGATTTATCATTGGATTCATATTTCAATATGTAGATATCCCCAATTTCATCTGCACTTATATTTACATAGTTTCTAAATATTAAATTTCAAATATTACTTCATTTAACGTTACGTATTTATTATTTATTACTTGCTGCAGTTGATTATCAATTATACTTAATATACTAAATAGATGGTAAATTTTGAATACTTGTTATCATTAACGTTTTATTTCCACTTACAAAATAAATGAAATTATTACATAAACTCCCTTAATTAAGTCAACCATTATCTTATATAACTTAACTGGTAATATATATACCCAATTGCCCTAATTGGTTTATAGTTATCAGCTAAATACATACTAACTTGTAAATAAATTCGTTTAATTGCAAATGGATGTGATCAAATTTAATAGATTGAATAGATGGGTAAACAAATAATAAATTTTCCTTTTTGTCAAATTCAAACCCATTCCTACTTAATTATCAATTACAATTTATTACGAAACATTGATTTTATGCAGTTACCTTTTATTTGCGTAGTATTACATCAATTCCTATAACCTTGGATTCATTCCCAATTCACCAAATTCAATTAATTACACTTTACAAATGTGTTTCCAATATATAGGTATTGCCCAAGTTAAATTTATTAGCTAACTCATATTAATAAACAAATGACTTATATGAATGATTAAAATTTTCAGTTATCTCACTTTACTCCTAAACTTCTGTTATTTAATAATTATTGCTTAGAACCTGATTTTAATCTTCCCATTATCTATTTAATTCCTTCTAGAATCATAGCTAATATTTGTCATCCCTTCATTACCCAAATGTTCTTATCCCATCAAATTTTAAGTTATCGAAATATTAAATGTCAATTTCTTTAATTGCACTAAATTTATCTATTAAAGGTTGCACTTAACCCAAATACATAAAACTTGCCCAATTTCTCCTTAAATCAATAACCTTCATATACAAATATGTTTATCATAAATTTTATCTACTCTTCCTTTTTAGGTAATGTCCTATATATTAGATTTTCATGTAATTTGCAATAAATCATACTCGTAATTATATCACAATAAATGAATAAATAAGTGTTGACTCAATTCTTTTGATTCAACATTGGTTTACGTTATATTTCATAAATATTTCTACATACATCAGGATTTTTAAAAATGGTTGTAACGTGAAATCTCGTCTACTTCCCATTTTATATTTAAGGCTTCTAAATCCGATTCATATCATTTCTCTAGTCCAAATTTTATTAATATAACCTTAAATTTAATTTATTCCTATCGATGTAATGGTTAAACAAAAATTTCACTTATTTGCAATAAATCCACAAATTGGATTGCAAATTTTCAAATAAATAAATAAATTTTAGTTTATCACTTCTTAAATACCCAAACGTCAATGCCTTAATTTAAACTGCATTCATTACATTTTATAAAAATCCTCCATCTTACGTGACGAATCAAAACTACCCTAACTACACAAATCATCGTATTATAAAGATATTTACACTATCCTCCATTTATTACCTTAATTTATTTAAGGTAACCTTAAATTAATATCTATTGCAATGATTTCAAATTATTATTCCCCCATTCCTTTTTAATTTCAATAACGCCAAATTTAACCGTTATATTCTCTTTATTTATGCGATAAATGCAATTATTGAATCTAATACTCCATTTAATTAATAGATCCTGCTTCCTAGAATCTATATCAACAATAGGTCAAATATATACATAGAATTACCCTTAACTTCACCTAAAAGAATTAGCTATTTCAACTACCGCACAAAACTACGCTACTGCACTATTTAATCAAATAAATTAATTGAACTTAAATCAGCATAAAGGTTATAAAATTATAAATGTAATCTTAATAAATTCATTTATTGATTTAGACTCTTTCTATACAGTAATTAACCTATTTGTGGGTATAAATAACTTTGGAATTATATTACATCTCATTAGTGCGCGTTTTATTTCCTATAACTTCTCCTTATTTAACTATACCCATTAACAACCAAAAAAAAATTAATTAGCTTTATTTCAATCTATTTCCCTTCTTAACTAAATAAAATAAATGGTTAACCTAAACACTTGTTATCCTTTGATATATTCAAATTCACTTCCAACATTTATTAACAAAATGTTGCCATAGGTTTAGATTTACATAAATAAATTATATGAATAGGTAGAAAAATTGGTAATCCGCAAATGCCCAATATACATGCATTAATTACTACCTATTGTTAGAATCCATTTATTAATTTACTAGTTAATAACGGTCTTTTTATTTCTATTTACTACCAAACTCTCTATTTTATTATAGTTCCAATATATTAATACTTAGGCACATCAAGTGCTAGCCCTTTTGTTATTTATATTAAATTGGGTATGCACAAATAAGTTGTTAATTAACTATTTCTACAAAATTATATTCATACATTCAGTTCCATATCTTATAGGGTTAAATTCTAATTACTTACGCTTAATCTATCAATTTAATACTCTATTCAAACATGCATTTAAATTCTTTTTATTCTAAATAAATTTTATTAAGTGTTGACATCCACTAATAGCATTCACCTTTATTACAACCAAAGGTGACATCTTCACTACTGATTTTATATTAATGAATCTCATTTTAGTTAATATTTTTATTAATATTCTCAATTCAACATTTATTGATTTCTTAAAATTTACTTTTAACAAAAAGTGACAAATTACATTATCCAAATCTATTGTCATAAAATTTTATTGTTACACTAGGTTACAACTACTATACCAAATTTCTACATTTATTCTTAAACAAATTAGAAATTATATTAATTTAATTTATTAAATATTATTAATTTAACGGGTCGTTACACGACAGCTCTTATACTTCGTAAATACGGTAGTCTTTATACGTCATAAACATTATAGTTTTTTATTCATAAATACTATAGTTTTTTTTACTACATAAACCCTATAGCTTTTATACTTCATAAGCACGATAGCTTTCATACTTCATAAACATGATAGTTGTTACCCCGTCTTTTGGACGAAGCTGGGATATCAACAAATTGGCTAAAAAGGATAGATGTCGGGATTGGAGATCGAATGGAAACAATGCTATGATCAATACCATCAAAATTGGACCAAGCTTCAATCAAGATGGGATCAATAGGGAATGATAGACAAGGCTTAGAAAGGCTACATTTCAAATTTCAGGTCAGTCGAAGTTCGTATGCTCAAGTTATGGATGGATCAACGTTCGTGCAAAATCAACTCATACCGATGCTTTCGCATCGATCGGAGCGGTGTGGATTGTGTATTTCGGATCAATAGGCTTCGTATCGATGCAATGCGCATCGATTGGATGGATATAGCAAGGTGTGTTGGAACATTTTGTATCGATCAAAGTTTGGATCGATACGAAGGAAGCAAGGCTTGGATGGACACGAAGTCACATGATTTATCAAGGCACTCGGGATCGATACGAAGAAAGGGATGGGTGATGGATACGAAATCAGTAACCTATGAGCTGGTTCGTATCGATTGATACAAAAGAGTCGGTCCAGTGTTGGAGCACTCAACATGGATCGGGGCGTGAAACTCGGATCGATGCGTACTTGGTGGATGATGGACATGGATATGATGGACACGAAGCCCCTGATCGATACGAATCCCTCAGCCTCCTTGCAAATCGAATCTTGGATCGATCGTAACTCACAAACTACAAATTCAAACATCACAAAATTTTCACAAAAGCTTCCTTATGCACTCAAGAATGTTCATGATCGATCTCAGCTTGGTTGGACCATTTTTGGATCGATACGAATTATACTTGGATCGATCGGGATCGATCCTAACGACCCCAGATCAATATGGTGGGCCCACCTACGCACGAGAAGAGGTATTTCCAAGTTTTGGGGCGGATATTTTGAGATCTACACCTATAAATAGCAGATCTATAGCAACTAAAAAGGGGCTTTTGGGATCTTCTTCTATCTTCATAGGTGAAACTCCGTCATTTTGTTTACTGATTTCAAAGGCTTGTAACTGTAATTACAATATAAAAGGAAAAAAGATTGATTCAAAGTGGACGTAGGTTGAAGATGGCCGAACCACTATAAACCTTGTGTTCTTTTCTTTCCTACTCATTTTAATTTTTCCATTTCTTCATTTTTATTCTCTATTTTATCTAGATCTGGGATCTGTGCTTGAATATTGTGAATCTGTGTGCAAACACTGATGCTTTCGCGACTTTCGAGGTTTGTGACCAATTTTGGCGCAAAAACTTTGATGCTTTCACTGAGAAGGACTAGCACCCGCTATACCGGATTCGGAGTTCAGATTTGGAAAGCTAAAGGATTGGATCTGAAACTATGGCCAAGCAATCAGTAAGGAGACAGAGAACGAAAAGGAGTCAGCATGAAGGAAGTCAGAAGGCCTCTTTAGGAGCTAATCAGACCTCGGTTTTCATCACCAGAGATGAGATGGAGATGATGATGGATGCTACGTAGGAAGGGATGCTGAAAAGGTAGGAGGAGATGATGCAAAACCAACTCCGACAAGTTAGACAAACTGGAGGGCAAAATAAAGGGAACGCAACTACAGGAAGTGCTAGAAATAGGGATTGTGAAGCTGGAGCAAACATGATGTAGGATAGAGCAAAACCATCAGGAGCGGCTCCTACCCTCAGGGGGCATACCCCCGGATCATGTTGGCTCAATTCTAGGAAGGATACCAGACAGCGGTGCGCAGTTTGGCATTGATCGGGATATGAATGCTCATCCGAAAGGACAAGTATCAAGATTCCCTCACGGACTCGGGGGGCAAGTTGGAGATTGCAAACAGAGGCTACCACTTGATGACAACGACAGGTTAGTAGACAAGATCAAACGGGCTGTGAGGGGAGGATTAGTGAATAGAGATTTGGAGGATGGAGGATGCGAATAGAAGCCCTTTTACTCCTGTGATTAGGCAAGCTAGGAATCCACCGGACTTTAAATTACCAACGCTGGAGATGTATGATGGGAGAACGGATCCCGTTGTTCACTTGACAAGGTACATGAGACACATGGAAGTACTGGGGGCATCAGAGGAAGTCATGGCGTGATGCTTGCCTTTGTGTTTGACGGATATAGCAGCATTATGGCTTATACAACTAGAAAGCAATTCTATTAGCACATGGACGGAGTTGATTGAGAGATTTATGAGGCAATTTCAGGTCTACATCGTGAGACCCAAGAATGTGACGACTTTAACATCGACGAAATAATGGAAGGAAGAATCACTTAGGGATTTCTTAACCATATTCAATGTGGCAGCAGCTTCAGTGGATCGACCCGATCCGTCGATGATTTTGATGGCAGTAGTCTCAGGAATTGCAAATGATTCATATTTTAAGATATCTTTAGAACGGGATCTACCAATGGATCTCGGGGAGTTTTATCACGAAGCGGGAAGGTTTTTACAACAGGAAGATGTGAAGGCTAAGAGAGAGGGGAGAGAGTCTGAAGTTTATGCGACAAAGGGTGTGGGTCCTCTAAGGTGTTAGGAACTGGAGATAGTTCTTTTGATGACAACAACCTTTGTAACTTATTTTATTGTAACTTATATACCATCACTATTGTCAAGATATATATGAATGTTGTTGTGCAGGATATATATAAGGTAGGTACTGATTATTGAAGACTGTATAGTATAAAGATCAAGAATGAGGAAATCAAGTTTGAAGACTCATGAGTATCGAGATCAAGATCTCAAGACATGTGTCTAGTTTTTGTTAAAACTTCATAGTAGCATGGAATCTTCATTTTGAATTTGATTTGGGTTGAAACCCATTTCTACCTTCTTAGTGGCTTACAAGCCCGTGACAAGTAGCTTACAAACCTACGATAAGTGGCTTACAAGCCCACGAACATCCTAGTTTTGTACAACTTCTCGAGTCCTGATGTGATGAGATATTCTGCAGGAAGAAGCTTGCAAAACTACTTCAAAATGATTTTTGAAACCTCTTTTCAAAATATTTTAGCCTTAAAATTATCTTTTCAAACGATTTTTCAAAAAGATGTTTTAGCCGTAAAATATTATTTGTTTTTGTTTTAAAATAAACTCTTTTCTTAAACTTAATTTTCAAAACAAATTTTACATTGTTTTTAACATAGGGATGTCGACATCATGGGATACCCCATGTCGACATGGTGGCCGTTGAATTTAAAAGTTTCAATTTTCAAAAGAAGTGTCTATTCGTTTAAATCTCTTCACGGATGGTTATGACCGTTGGTGCTTTAGTCTTCACAAATGAAATTTTTAACTAACGAATTTCTTATTTTCTTCACTTCTTCTTCTCCACAAATCCATATTCTATAATTTTCATATTTTTAAGATTGTGCCAAAATTCTGCCGAATTCTCAAGTGAATCAAATTAGAATCTCATTCTTGTTTGATTTTCTCCCCTCTCCCGAAGATCAAAGTGGTATTCGAAGTTATAAGATCAATTTGTAATCAAAAGTTTATCGAGTCTCTCTATAAGGTATGGTTGTGCCTGGAAATCAATTGGGTGATCTTGAGTCCCGTAAATCAAGAGAGTTTGCCCCGGCGTGAGACAGGAGGGTACCTCAAGGCCTTTAGAAATTAAGGATTGTAATCTCAACATTGGTATAATAAAAATCCTTATGAGGTGGTTTGCCTTGGTACATGACTGGATGTAGGGTAACTCCGAAGCAGTATAAAAATCCGGTGTGTTCTTTCCTTTTACTGCTTTTTATTTACTTTCTGCATCTGTGTTTGATTCTGTAATTGTTCTGTGATTAAGTTTTGCATTTGTTTGTTTCATAATTTTAAATTAGTCCACATAAGTATTAGAATCCATTAAACATTATTCACCCCCCTCTAGTGTTAACTTAGCCTTAAGATCCTTAATCCGCACTTCCTTTCAATTGGTATCAAGCGTAGGTTTTCATAGTTTTCATAATCTGAAACTGGAAAATTTCAAATGGCATTTATAGGAAATTTTGTTAATACTAGTTTGAATTATGCATTTCATCAATGTATCATAAGTCTGCATATAGTTTTTATGAAAAATCAAGTTATCTACCGAATTGGTTTGTTATGTAGGAACAGACATGTTACATGGCTTTTGAAGAATCAACAACCAAGGACAAACTTTGTAAATTAAGTAAGATAAGTGGATACTTGTTAGTGATTGTTCAAGGCATATGACTGGAAATCCCGAGATACTTAATAACACTTTATATCAAGATGGTGGATTGTTCAACTTTGGAGATAACTCAAAAGGATATGTGATTGGCATCGGCAATGTCGGTAATTCTAAAACTCCTCTTATTTCTGATATTTTGCTAGTTAGGAATTTAAAACATAATTTTCTTAGTATAAGTCAACTATGTGATAAAGGATTTAAAATTAAATTGGAAAGATAAGGTCACATCGATATCAATTAATCACAATAAATTTGTTTTTGTAATTGTAGATGATCATTTTAGATATACTTGGATAGTTTTTCTTAAACTTAAAAGTGATGCTTTTGAATTATCTAAAAAAATTGCTAAAAGAATTCAAAATCAACTTTCTCTAAAAATAAAAGCTATTCGTAGTGATCACGGTGGAGAATTTAAAAATGAAAATTTTGAGAATTTCTATAATAAAAAAGGAATTACTCATAATTTCTCTTTTCCAAGAACTCCACAACAAAACAGAGTGGTAGAACATAAGAATGGAACGATTCAAGAGTGTGTTAGGACAATGCTTTCTGATAGTAACTTACCTAAAAACTTTTGGGCTGAAGCAGTCGCTACAACTTGTTATATATTAAATAGGATTCTAAATAGACCATTAACTAATAAAACACCATATGAATTACTTTACAATAAGAAACCCATAGTAGCTTATTTTAAAGTTTTTGGTGGTAAGTGTTTTATTCTAACTACAAATGATAATTTAGATCAATTTGAACCTAAATCTGACAAAGGTATCTTCATCAGATATTCTAATAGACGTAAAGCATTTAGAGTTTATAATTTAATAACTAACACTATTGAAGAAATAATGAATGTATCTTTTGATGAAAATTTTAAAGATACTATACAAATAGAAGATGAAGAAGATTTTATAACTTTAAATAATGAACCTAATAAAACTAATGTGAAGTCATTCCATCTAATAAAAGAATTAGACTATTAAAAGATCATCCTGTAGAAAATATACTAGGAAATATTGAATCTTTGTTAAAACAAGAAATCAACTAAATAGTATGAGTAATGTAGGTTTTATATCAACTATTGAACCCAAAAATCCAAAAGAAGCATCATCTGATGATTCATGGATTCTTGCTATGCAAGAAGGACTGAATTAGTTCACCAGAAATAATGTTTGGGAACTTGTTCCTAGACCTAAGGATAAAAGTATAATTGGAAAAAAATGGGTTTATAAAAATAAAATAAATGAACTTGGTGAGATCCTGAGAAATAAGGCTCGTTTAGTCACGCAAGGTTATTGTCAAGAAGAAGGAATTGATTATGACAAAACCTTTGCATCCATAGCAAGACTAGAAGCTATCAGGATTTTACTTGCTTTCGCAAACTACAATAATTTCAAATTATATCAAATGGATGTTAAAAGTGTTTTTCTAAATGGTTTTGTAAAAGAAGATGTTTATGTTGAACAACCTCCACTTTTTGAAGATAATAAATTCCCAAATCATGTATATAAATTAAAGAAAGATTTACATGGTTTGAAACAAGCTCCTAGAGCCTACTTGAAAGACTAGGATCTTATTTACTACATTATGGTTTTGAAATTAGTAAAATAGATACAATTCTTTTTATTAAAAGAAACAAAAATGATATTCAATTAGTACAAATATATGTAGATGATATAATGTTTGGATCAACTAATAACACAGTGAATAAAGAATTTTCAGATATAATGACCAAAGAATTTGAAATGGGTCATATGGGAGAACTAACTTTCTTCTTAGGACTTCAAATCAAAAAATTAGATAAAGGAATTTTCATTAGTCAAGAAAATATGCCAAGGATTTAATTAACAAATTTGGATTGACCAATTCTGGTGGGAAACCAACTCCAATGACAACTAATGTAGCTTTAAGTAAAGATGATAAATCAAAAGATGTTGATCAAAAATTATATAGGGGAATGATTGGTTCGCTGCTTTATATAACAGCAAGTCGTCCTGACATCATGCATAGTGTCTGTCTCTGTGCAAGATACAATCTCAACCTAAAGAAACTCACTTAAAAGCTATTAAAAGAATTTTAAGATATGTAAAACATACTTTAGATTATGGTTTATTTTACCCTAAAGACGATATATTTGATTTAATTTCATATTGTGATGCTGATTACGTTGGTTGTAAATCAGACCGAAAAAGTACAAGTGGAACTTGTCACTTTCTAAGACATTCTTCGGTTTCCTGGTTTAGTAAGAAGCAAAACACTGTATCTTTGTCAACAACTGAAGCATAATATATATCTGCTGCTTTGGCTTGTTCCCAAGTTATATATATATATATATATATATATATATGCAATGAAGTTTAAAAGATTTTAGATTAACTATAACTAAATCACCAATTTATTGCGATAATACTAGTGCAATAAATCTATCTAAGAATCCAACTCATCATGCTAGAAGAAAGCATATTGATATTAGACATCATTTTCTTAGAGATAATATAAGTAAAGAAGTCATAACTCTTGAATATATTAATACTGAAAAACAAATTGCTAATATATTAACCAAACCATTAAATGAACAAAACTTTACTAAATTTAAAAGAGAATTAGGTATATGTTCATTAACTTAAATATGAATTATAAATAATACAATCTTCTAAAAACAAGAAATTGTTGGGTTAAACCATTAACTTTTCTTGACTGTATATTAGTTTGTTAATTTGTATATAAGTGTTATTTTAATTATTGTTCTTCTAAAAACAATCTTCGATGTATAGAAACATGAATTCTAGTTAGGATGCTATATTTCATATGTTATTATTCTTATGTCATATGTTTGTTTATCTAATTTTCTATTAAGTTCAAGGTTTATAGGTTATTTTTATCGATGACAAAGGGGGAGAAGTTATATAAAATAATAGGCTTGGAGTAAGGAGGTGTAATTGTTGGAGTAAGGAGGAGTTGTTGGTGTAAGGGGGAGTTATCGTATGATCGAAGTGGTAAGTATATTTTATAAGATTGTCATCATCAAAAAGGGGGAGATTGTTAGGAACCGGAGATGGTGGTTTTGATGACAACAACCTTTGTAACTTATTTTATTATAACTTATATACTAACACTATTGTCTAGATATATATGAATGTTGTTATGCAGGATATATATAAGGCAGGTACTGATTATTGAAGACCGTACAGCATAAAGATAAAGAATAAAGAAATCATGTTTGAAGACTCATGAGTATCAAGATCAAGATTTTAAGATATGTGTCTAGTTTTTGTTAAAACTTCATAATAGCATGGAAATATTTATTCCGAATTTCGTTTGGGATAGAACCCATTTCTGCCTTCTTAATGGCTTGCAAACCAATGACAAGTAGCTTACAAACCTACGATAAGTGGCTTACAAACCCACGAGCATCCTGGTTTTGTACAAGTTCTCGAGTCTTGATGTGATGAGATATTCTACAGGAAAAAGCTTGCAAAACTACTTTAAAATGATTTTCAAAACTACTTTTCAAATTATTTTAGCCTTAAAATTATCTTTTCAAAAAGATGTTTTATCTTTAAAATATTATTTGTTTTTGTTAAAATAAACTCTTGTTTTAAACTTAATTTTCAAAACAAATTTTACATTATTTTTAACGTAGGGATGTCGACATCATGGGATACCCCATGTCGATATGGTGGCCATTAAATTCAAAAGTTTCAACTTTTAAAAGAAGTGTCTATTCATTTAAATTTTTTCATGAATAGTTATGACCGTTGATGCTTTATAAATAGCCTTCACAAACGAATTTTTTAACTAACTAATTTCTTATTTTCTTCACTTCTTCTTCTCCACAAATCCATATTTTATAATTTTCATATTTTTAAGATCGTGCCAAAATTCTGCCGAATTCTCAAGTGAATCAAATTATAGTTTCGTTCTTGTTTGATTTTCTGCCCCTTCTCGAAGATCAAAGTGCTATTCAAAGTTATAGGATCAATTTGTAATCAAAAGTTTATCGAGTCTCTCTATAAGGTGTGGTTGTGCCTGGAAATCAATTGGATGATCTTGAGTCCCGTAAATCAAGAGAGTTTGCCCTGGAATCGTGAGACAGGAGGGTACCTCAAGGCCTTTAGAAATTGAGGATTGTAATCTCGACATTGGTATAATAAAAATCTGTATGAGGTGGTTTGCCTTGGTACATGACTGGATGTAGGGTAACTCCGAACCAGTTTAAAATCCGGTGTATTCTTTCCTTTTACTATTTTTATTTACTTTCTGCATCTGTATTTGATTCTGTTTGTTCTATGATTAAGTTCTGCATTTGTTTGTGTCTTAATTTTAAATTAGTCCATATAAGTCTTAAAATCCATTAAACACTATTCACCCCCTTTAGTGTTAAATTAGCCTTAAGATCCTTAATCCGCACTCCCTTTCAATTGGTATCAGAGCGTAGGTTTTCATAGTTTTCATAATTTGAAACTTGATAATTTAAAAATGGCATTTTTAGGAATTCTGTTAATACTAGTTTGAATTTATGCATTTCATCAAAGTATCGTAAGTCTGCATATAGTTTTTATGAAAAATCAAGTTATCTACCGAATTGGTTTGTTATGCAGGAACAAACATGTTACATGGCTTTTGAAGAATCAACAACCAATGGACAAACTGTGCAAATTGAGAAAGATAAATGGATACTTGATAGTGGCTATTCAAGGCCTATGACTGAAAAACCCAAGACACTCAATGACACTATATATCAAGATGGTGGATTGGTCTACTTTGGAGATAACTTAAAAGGATGTGTGATTGGCATCGGCAATGTCGGTAATTCTAAAACTCCTCTTATTTCTGATATTTTGCTAATTAGGAATTTAAAACAAATTTGCTTAGTATAAGTCAACTATATATAAAGGATTTAAAATTAAATTTGGAAAAGATAAGTGGCACATTGAAGATAACAAGTCAAATATTATCCTTGAAGGAATTAGTAAGAAAAACATTTACATCCTTAGTATGAAAATTTCAAATGATAACTTATGTCTTTTGGCTAATACAAGTGGCCTTGGATTTGGAATAAAAGATTTGGTCATTTAAATTTTAAATTGTTATCTAGATTATCAAAACTTGACTTAATTAAAGGTCTTCCCAAGTTAAACGTTAAAGTGGATAGTATATGTGATGCTTGTCAATTGGGAAAACTTAAGAAAGGTTCGTTTAAATTAAAAGATATGATTTCTACTTCTAAACCTCTAGAGTTACTTCATTTAGATTTATTTGGTCCATCTCAAGTTTAATCAATTAATCACAATAAATATGATTTTGTAATTGTAGATGATTATTCTAGATATACTTGAATAATTTTTCTTAAACCTAAAAGTGATGCTTTTGAATTATTTAAAAATTTTGCTAAAAGAATTCAAAATCAACTTTCTCTAAAAATAAAAACTATTCGTAGTGATCATGGTGAAGAATTTGAAAATGAAAATTTTGAAAATTTCTGTAATTAAAAAGGAATCACTCATAATTTCTCTTTTCCAAAAACTCTACAACAAAATGGAGTGGTAGAATGTAAGAATAGAACAATGCTCTCTGATTGTAACTTACCTAAAAACTTTTGGGCTGAAGCAGTCGCTGTAGCTTGTTATATATTAAATAGGATTTTAATTAGACTATTAACTAATAAAACACCATATGAATTACTTTACAATAAGAAACCCATATTAGCTTATTTCAAAGTTTTTGGTAGTAAGTGTTACAAAAGATAATTTAGATAAATTTGAACCTAAATCCGACAAAGGTATCTTCGTCGGATATTCTAATAGAAGAAAAGAATTTAGAGTTTATAATTTAAGAACTAACACTATTGAAGAAACAATGCATGTATTTTTTGATGAAAGTTTTAAAGATATTGTACAAATTAAAGATGAAGAAGATTTTATAACTTTAAATAATGTACTTAATAAAACCAATTGTGAAGTCATTCAACCTCATAAAAAAATTAGGCTATTAAAAGATCATCCTGTAGAAAATATACTAGGAAATATTGGATCTATAGTTAAAACAAGAAATCAACTAAATAGTATGAGTAATGTAGCTTTTATATCAGCTATTGAACCTAAAAATCCAAAGGAAGTTTCATCTGATGATTCATGGATTCTTTCTATGCAAGAAGAATTGAATCTGTTCACCAGAAATGATGTTTGGAAACTTGTTCCTAGACCTAAGGATAAAAGTATAACTGTAACAAAATGGGTTTCTAAAAATAAAATGAATGAACTTGGTGAGATCGTGAAAAATAAGGCTCATTTAGTCGCGCAAGGTTATTGTCAAGAAGAAGGAATTGATTATGACGAAACCTTTGCACCCATAGCAAGACTAGAAGCTATCAGGATTCTACTTGCTTTCGTAAACTACAATAATTTCAAGTTATATCAAATGGATGTTAAAAGTGCCTTTCTAAATGGTTTTGTAAAGGAAGATGTTTATGTTGAACAATATCCACTTTTTGAAGATAATAAATTTCCAAATCATGTATATAAATTAAAGAAAGCTTTATATGGTCTAAAACAAGCTCCTAGAGCCTGGCATGAAAGACTAAGATCTTATTTACTACAATCTGGTTTTGAAATTGGTAAAATAGATACAACTCTTTTTATTAAAAGAAACAGAAATGATATTCAATTAGTACAAATATACGTAGATGATATAATATTTGGATCAATTAATAACACAGTGAATATAGAATTTTCAGATATATGACTAAAGAATTTGAAATGGGTCATATGGGAGAACTAAATTTCTTCCTAGGACTTCAAATCAAAAAATTGGATAAAGGAATTTTCACTACTCAAGAAAAATATGCCAAGGATTTAATTAATAAATTTGGATTGACCACTTATGGTGAGAAACCAACTCCAATGACATCGAATGTAACTTTAAGTAAAGATGATAAATCAAAAATGTTGATCAAAAATTATATAGGGGAACGATTAGTTCGCTACTTTATATAACAGCAAGTCATCCTGACATCATGCATAGTGTCTATCTCTGTGCAAGATACCAATCTCAACCTAAATAAACTCACTTAAAAGCTGTTAAAAGAATTTTAAGATATGTAAAACATACTTTAGATTATGGTTTATTTTACCCTAAACACGATATATTTGATTTGATTTCATATTGTGATACTGATTACGCTGGTTGTAAATCAGACCGAAAAAGTACAAGTGGAACTTGTCACTTTCTAGGACATTCTCTGGTTTCCTAGTTAGTAAGAAGCAAAAAACTGTATCTTTGTCAACAACTGAAGCATGATATATATCTGCTGCTTTGGTTTGTTCTCAAGTTATATATATGCAACAAACTTTAAAAAAAATTGGATAACTATAACTAGATCACCAATTTATTATGATAATACTAGTGCAATAATTATATCTAAGAATCCAACTCATCATGCTAGAACAAAGCATATTGATATTAGACATCGTTTTCTTAGAGATAATATAAGAAGTCATAACTCTTGAATATATTAATACTGAAAAACAAATTGCTGCTATGTTAACCAAACCATTAAATGAACAAAACTTTACTAAATAGAAGAGAATTAGGTATATGTCCATTAACTGAAATATAAATTATAAATAATACAATCTTCTAAAAACAAGAAATTTTCGGGTTAAACCACTAAATTTTCTTGATTGTATATTAGTTTGTTAATTTGTATATAAGTGTTATTTTAATTATTGTTCTTCTAAAAACAATCTTCGATGTATAGAAATAGGAATTCCAGTTAGGATGCTATATTTCATATGTTATTATTCTTATGTCATATGTTTGTTTATTTCATTTTCAATTAAGTTCAAGGTTTATAGGTTATTTTTGTTGATGAAAAATGGGAAGAAGTTATATAAAATAATAGGCTTGGAATAAAGGGAAGTAATTGTTGGAGTAAGAGGGAGTTGTAGGTGTAAGGGGGAGTTATGGTATGATCGAAGTGGTATATTTTATAAGGTTGTCATCGTCAAAAAGGGGGAGATTGTTAGGAACTGGAGATAGTGGTTTTGATGACAACAACCTTTGTAACTTATTTTATCGTAACTTATATACTAACACTATTGTCTAGATATATATGAATGTTGTTGTGCAGGATATATATAAGGAAGGTACTGATTATTGAAGACTGTACAGTATAAAGATCAAGAATGAGGAAATCAAGTTTGAAGACTCACGAGTATCAAGATCAAGATTTCAAGATATGTGTCTAGTTTTTGTTAAAACTTCATAATAGCATGGAAATCTTCATTCCTAATTTTATTTGGGATGGAACCCATTTCTACCTTCTTAATGGCTTACAAACCCACGACAAGTAGCTTACAAACCTACGACAAGTGGCTTACAAACCCACGAACATCCTAGTTTTGTACAAGTTCTCGAGTCCTGATGTGATGAGATATTCTACAGGAAGAAGCTTGCAAAACTACTTCAAAATAGTTTTCAAAACTACTTTTCAAAATATTTTAGCCTTAAAATTGTCTTTTCAAATGATTTTTCAAAAAGTTGTTTTAGCCTTAAAATATTATTAGTTTTTGTTTTAAAATAAACTCTTGTTTTAAACATACTTTTCAAAACAAATTTTTCATTGTTTTTAACATAGGGATTTCGACATCATGGGATACCCCATGTCGACATGGTGGCCACTCAATTCAAAAGTTCTAATTTTCAAAAGAAGTGTCGATTCGTTTAAATCTCTTCACGAATGGTTATGATCTTTGGTGCTTTATAAATAGCCTTCACAAACGAATTTTTTAACTAAATAATTTTTTATTTTCTTCACTTCTTCTTCTCCACAAACCCATACTCTATCATTTTCGTACTTTTAAGATCTGCCAAAATTCTGCGGAATTCTCAAGTGAATCAAATTAGAGTCTCATTCTTGTTTGATTTTCTACCCTCTCTCGAAGATCAAAGTGCTGTTCTGAGTTATAGGGTCAATTTGTAATCAAAAGTTTATCGAGTCTCTCAATAAGGTGTGGTTGTGCATGGAAAATAATTGGGTGATC
Source organism: Allium cepa (assembly GCA_030765085.1). Lineage (NCBI taxonomy): Eukaryota > Viridiplantae > Streptophyta > Magnoliopsida > Asparagales > Amaryllidaceae > Allium > Allium cepa. The sequence continues at coordinate 1,041,401,029 of CM060941.1, read as the reverse complement.
TTGATCCCCGTAAATCAAGAGAGTTTACCCTGGACTCATAAGACAGGAGAGTACCTCAAGGCCTTTAGAAATTGAGGATAGTAATCTCGACATTGGTATAATAAAAATCTGTATGAGGTGGTTTCCCTTGGTACAAGACTGGATGTAGGGTAACTCCAAACCAGTATAAAATCCGGTGTTTTTTCCTTTTACTGCATTTTATTTACTTTCTGCATCTGTGTTTGATTCTATGGTTGTTCTATGATTAAGTTCTGCATTTGTTTGTGTCATAATTTTAAATTAGTTCATATAAGTCTTAGAATCCATTAAACACTATTTACCCCCCTCTAATGTTAAATTAGCCTTAAGGTCCTTAATCCGCACTCCCTTCCAATTGGTATCAAAGCGTAGGTTTTCATAATCTGAAACCTGAAAGTTAAAAATGGCATTTTTAGGAAATTCTGTTAATACTAGTTTGAATTTTTGCATTTCATCAAAGTATCATAAGTCTGCATATAGTTTTTATGAAACATCAAGTTATCTACTGAATTGGTTTGTTATGCAGGAACAGACATGTTACATGGCTTTTGAAAAATCAACAACCAATCGAAAAACTGTGCAAATTGAGAAAGGTAAATGGATACTTGATAGTGGCTGTTCAAGGCATATGACTGGAAATCCTGAGATACTCAATGACACTATATATCAAGATGGTGGATTGATCAACTTTGGAGATAACTCAAAAGGATATGTGATTGGCATTGACAATGTCGGTAATTCTAAAAACTCCTCTTATTTCTGATATTTTGCTAGTTAGGAATTTAAAACATAATTTTTTTGGTATAAGTCAACTATGTGATAAAGGATTTAAAATTAAATTTGGAAAAGATAAGTATCACATCGAAGATAATAACTCAAATATTATCTTTTAAGGAATTAATAAGAAAAACATTTACATCCTTAGTATGGAAATTTCAAATGATAACTTATGTCTTTTGCCTAATACAAGTGGCCCTTGGATTTGGAATTAAAGATATGGTCATTTAAATTTCAAATTGTTTTCTAGGTTATCAAAACTTGACTTGGTTAGAGGTCTTCCCAAGTTAAACTTTAAAGTAGACAGTATATATGATGCTTGTTAATTAGAAAAACTTAAGAAAAGTTCATTTAAATTAAAAGATACGATTTCTACTTCTAAACCTCTAGAATTACTTCATTTAGATTTATTTGGTCCATCTCAAGTTCAGTCAATTAATCACAATAAATATGTTTTTAAAATTTAGATGATTATTCTAGATATACTTGGATAATTTTTCTAAAACTTAAAAGTGATGCTTTTGAATTATTTAAAAAATTTGCTAAAAGAATTCAAAATCAACTTTCTCTAAAAATAAAAATTATTCGTAATGATCACGGTGGAGAATTTGAAAATGAAAATTTTAAGAATTTCTATAATAAAAAATAAATTACTCATATTTTCTCTTTTCCAAGAACTCCATAACAAAGCGGAGCGGTAGAACGTAAGAATCGAACAATTCAAGAGTGTACTAGAACAATGCATTCTGATAGTAACTTACAAAAAATTTTTGGGTTGAAGTAGTCGCTACAGCTTGTTATATATTAAATAGGATTTTAATTAGACCGTTAACTAATAAAACACCATATGAATTACTTTACAATAAGAAACCCATAGTAGCTTATTTTAAAGTTTTTGGTATTGGGTGTTTTATTCTTAATATAGAAGATAATTTAGATAAATTTGAACCTAAATCCGACAAAGGTATCTTTGTCGGATATTCTAATAGAACTAAAGCAGTTGAGTTTATAATTTAAGAACTAACACTATTGAAGAAATAATTCATGTATCTTTTGATGAAAATTTTAAAGATACTATATAAATAGAAGATGAAGAAGATTTTGTAACTTCAAATAATGAACCTAATGAAACTAATTGTGAATTCATTCAACCTAATAAAAATATTAGGCTATTAAAAGATCACCTTGTGGAAAATATACTAGGAAATATTGAATCTATCGTTAGAAAAATAAATCAACTAAATATTATGAATAATGTAGCTTTTATATCAATTATTGAACCTAAAAATCCAAAGGAAGCATCATCTAATGATTCATGGATTCTTGCTATGCTAGAAGAATTGAACCAGTTCACCAAAAATAATGCTTGGGAACTTGTTCCTAGACCTGAGGATAAAAGTATAATTGGAACAAAATGGGTTTATAGAAATTAAATGAATGAACTTGGTGAGGTTGTGAGAAATAAGGCTCGTTTAGTCGCGCAAGGTTATTGTCAAGAAGAGGGAATTGATTATGACGAAACTTTTACATCCATAGCAAGACTAGAAGCTATCAGGATTCTACTTACTTTTGCAAACTACAATAATTTCAAGTTATATCAAATGGATGTTAAAAGTGGTTTTCTAAATGGTTTTGTAAAAGAAGATGTTTATGTTGACAACTTCCACTTTTTAAAGATAATAAATTTCCAAATCATATATATAAATTAAAGAAAGCTTTATATGTTCTGAAACAAGCTCCTAGAGCCTGGCATGAAAGACTAAGATCTAATTTGCTACAATCTGGTTTTGAAATTAGTAAACTTGATACAACTCTTTTTATTAAAAGAAACATAAATGATATTCAATTAGTACAAATATATGTAGATGATATAATATTTGGATCAACTAATAACATAATGAATAAAGAATTTTTAGATAATGACTAAAGAATTTGAAATGAGTCATATGGGAGAACTAAGTTTCTTCTTAGGACTTTAAATCAAACAATTAGATAAAGGAATTTTCACTAGTCAAGAAAAATATGTCAAGAATTTAATTAATAAATTTGGATTGACACCTTCTGGTCGAAAACCAACTCCAATGACAACTAATGTAGCTTTAAGAAAAGATGATAAATCAAAAATGTTGATCAAAAATTATATAGCGGAATGATTGGTTTGCTGCTTTATATAATAGTAAGTCGTCCTGACATCATGCATAGTGTCTGTCTCTGTGCAAGATACCAGTCTCAACCTAAAGAAACTCACTTTCCTGTTAAAGAATTTTAAGATATGTAAAACATACTTTAGATTATGGTTTATTTTACCCTAAAAATGATATATTTGATTTAATTTTATATTGTGATGCTGATTATGCTGGTTGTAAATCAGACCGAAAAAGTACAAGTGGAACTTGTCACTTTCTAGGACATTCTCTGGTTTCCTAGTTTAGTAGAAGCAAAACACCGTATCTTTGTCAACAACTGAAGCAGAATATATATCTGCTATTTTGGCTTGTTCTCAAGTTATATATATGCAACAAACTTTAAAAGATTTTGGATTAACTATAACTAAATAACTAATTTATTGTGATAATACTAGTGCAACAAATCTAACTAAGAATCCAACTCATCATGCTAGAACGAAATATATTGATATTAGACATCATTTTCTTAGAGATAATATAAGTAAAGAAGTCATAACTCTTGAATATATTAATATTAATACTGAAAAACAAATTGCTGATATATTAATCAAACCATTAAATAAACAAAACTTTAATAAATTTAGAAGAGAATTAGGTATATGTTCATTAACCGAAATATAAATTATAAATAATACAATCTTCTAAAAACAAGAAATTATTGGGTAAAACCATTAACTTTTCTTGATTGTATATAAGTTTGTTTATTTGTATATAAGTTTGTTTATTTGTATATAAGTGTTATTTTATTTAATGTTCTTCTAAAAATAATCTTCGATGTATATAAACATGAATTCCAGTTAGGGTGCTATATTTCATATGTTATTATTCTTATGTCATATGTTTGTTTATCTCATTTTCAATTAAGTTCAAGGTTTATAGGTTATTTTTGTTGATGACAAATGGGGAGAAGTTATATAAAATAATAGGCTTGGAATAAAGGGAAGTAATTGTTGGAGTAAGGAGAAGTTGTTGGTGTAAGGGGGAGTTATGGTATGATCGAAGTGGTAAGTATATTTTATAAGGTTGTCATCATCCAAAAGGGGGAGATTGTTAGGACTGGAGATAGTTGTTTTGATGACAACAACATTTGTAACTTATTTTATTATAACTTATATACTAACACTATTGTCTAGATATATAAGAATGTTTTTATGCAGGATATATATAAGGCAGGTACTGATTATTGAAGACTGTACAGTATAAAGATCAAGAATAAGGAAATCAGAAGACTCATGAGTATCAAGATCAAGATTTCAAGACATGTGTCTAGTTTTTGTTAAAACTTCATAATAGCATGGAAATTTTCATTCCGTATTTCATTTGGGGTGGAACCCATTTCTACCTTCCTAGTGGCTTACAAACCCACGACAAGTAGCTTACAAACCTACGACAAGTGGCTTACATGTCTACGATCATCCTGCTTTTGTACAAGTTCTCGAGTCCTAATGTGATGAGATATTCTACAGGAAGAAGCTTGCAAAACTACTTAAAAATGATTTTCAAAACTGCTTTTCAAAATATTTTAGCTTAGAATTATCTTTTCAAATGATTTTTCAAAAAGATGTTTTAGCCTTAAAATATTTTTTGTTTTTCTTTTAAAATAAACTCTTGTTTTAAACTTCATTTTCAAAACAAATTTTACATTGTTTTTAACATAGGGATGTTGACATCATGGGATATCCTGTGTTGACATGGTGGCCGTTGAATTCAAAAGTTTTAATTTTCAAAAGAAATGTCTATTCGTTTAAAATCTTTTCACGAATGGTTCTAACCGTTGGTGCTTTTGAAATAGCCTTCACAAACGAATTTTTTAACTAACTAATTTCTTAATTTCTTCACTTCTTCTTCTCCACAAATCCATATTCTATAATTTTCATATTTTTTTAGATCGTGCCGAAATTCTGCCGAATTCTCTAGTGAATCAAATTAGAATCTCATTCTTGTTTTATTTTCTTTCCTCTCTCGAAGATCGAAGTGTTATTTAGAATTATAGGATCAATTTATAATCAAAAGTTTATCAAGTCTCTCTATAAGGTGTGGTTGTGCCTAGAAATCAATTGGGTGATCTTGAGTCTCATAAATCAAGAGAGTTTCCCCGGACTCATGAGACAGGAGGGTACCTCAAGGCCTTTAGAAATTGAGGATTGTAATCTCGACATTGATATAATAAAAATCTGTATGATGTGGTTTGCCTTGGTATAGGACTCGATGTAGGGTAACTCCAAACCAGTATAAAATCCGGTGTGTTCTTTCTCTGTGATTAATTTCTGCATTTATCTGTGTCATAATTTTAGATTAGTCCATATAAGTCTTAGAATCCATTAAACACTATTCACCTCCATCTAGTGTTAAATTAGCCTTAAGATCCTTAATCCGCACTCCCTTTCATAAGGGATGATTCAAACAAGGACGATAGAGGCAAAAGGAAAATGAACGACAATGGTAGCACATCGAAAAGGCAACGGAGGGAATCCAAATTCTCTTCTTACATGAATCTAACTGAAACTCTAGAAAGGATTTATTTGGATACTTGAAGACATCTCTAGTGTCGAAGGTCGGCAAAAAGGGAACCCTCCGAACACGAGCGGGCATCGGGAAAACATTGCCTATTCCATGAGCTGGATGGACACAGCACGAACAACTGCAGGCATTTGAAGGATATCGTTGAGGAGCATGTAAGGAATGGTCATCTACAACAGTACGTAAGGAATCAAGCCGTGGCAGTGGGACAAGAGCAGCTACCGCCCACCTCAGACGAAGATGGCAATGGATCTAGGCATCGTCAGCTTATTATCAGCCAAATGGATTTATGGCTTTGAATAAGTAATAAATCCCGAAGTGATACGGCTAAGTCACTTACACATGTACAGGATCGAGGATGGTCCCTAGGCGTGCTCTGAGATTATGATAAACCGTGATGCTCAGGTTTATGAAATCTTGTTTTATTTCTATTTTCTGTGGACTCTGCTTTCTTTCTTAGTACTATGGACATTTGATTTGCTTGGTTGTATGGACTTTTATTTCGTCAATTGAACTTTGTGTTGATTGGATTTGGATTAATGTAATGAATAGTACAGGTCACGCGATTACGGCCTTGACTGGAGAGACGGAGCAGTAATCGTAAATTACGAGTCCCTTTGCCGGAGAGCGATGGAATGGACTCAAACACAATATAAAAGTCCTCGACCAGAGAGTCAAGGTTGGAGAATATAAAAGTTCTCGACTGGAGAATCAAGGCCGAAGAATATAAAAATCCTCAACCGAAGAGTCGAGGCTGGAGAATATAAGTCCTTGACCAGAGAGTCGAGGTCGGAATAGGATAAGATGACCCGGCGAGGTCTATAGATTTGAATTTAGACCCGAAGAGGTCGTGGATTCATATTTTGGCTTTGAATGGCCAAGGATTGGCTATGGACCCGGAGTGGTCTCGGATTTAGATAAGGGTCCGGAGCGGTCCCGGATTTGGATATCGACCCGGAGAGGTCATGGATTTGGTTATTGGTTATTGGATATGGATAGATTAAAACTCAGTTGACGGGTTCAGATGGATATGGAATTGGCAAGGATTTGGTACTGGATTCAGAATCGGATATCGACTCGGAGCAGTCACGGATTTGGATAATGATATGGCTATGGCACTTGAATAGAATGACTTGGTGATGGATTGGATTATGGATCGAATAACATGGCTATGAATGTAATATGGACTTTGGATGTTAGATTTAAAGTTATTCAAAACATGCCTTTCTACTACAAGGCATGTTTTGGAGGGACAAAGTTACCCCGCCTTTTGGATAAGGCTGGGATATCAAAAAATTGGTTAAAAAGGATGGATATCGGTTGGAGATTGAATAGAAACAAGCCTATGATCGATACCATCACTCCAATCAAGGTGGGATCGATAGAGAATGGTAGACAAGGCTTGGAAAGGCTACATTTCAAATTTTAGGTCAATCGTACTTCATATGCTCAAGTTATGGATGGATCAACGTCCATGCAAAATCAACTCGTATCAATGCTTTCGCATCATTTAGAGCGATGTGGATTGTGCACTTCAGATCGATGCAACGCGCATCGATTGGATGGATATGGTAAGGTGTGTTGGCATGTTTTGTATCGATCAAATTTTGGATCGATACAAAGGAAGCAAGGCTTGGATGAATATGGGTTCAATGGATACGAAGTCACATGCTTTATCAAGGCACTCAAGATCGATACGAAGAAGGGGTAGGTGATGGATACGAAAAGCAGTAATCCATGGGATGTTTTGTATCGATCGATACGAAGGAGCCGGTCAAGTGATGGAGCGCTCAACATGAATCGAGGCTTGAAACTCAGATCAATGTGTACTTGGTGGATGATGGACACGAATATGATGGATACGAAGCCCTTGATCGATACGAATCCCTCAGCCTCCTTGCAAATCAAATCTTGGATCGATCGTAACTCACGAGCTATAAGTCCAAACATCACGAAATTTTCACGGAATCTTCCTTATGCACTCAAGAATGTTCATGACCGATCTCAGCTTGGTTTGACCATTTTTGTATTGATACAAATTATACCTGGATTGATCGGGATCAATCCCAAACGACCTCGGATCGATCTGCTAGGCCCACCTACGCATGAGAAGATGTATTCCAGGTTTTGAGGCAGATATTTTGAGATCTACAGCTATATATAGTAGATCCATGGCAACTACAAAGGGACTTTTTGGGATCTTCTTCTGCTTTTCAAGGCAAAACTCTATCATTTTGTTTACTGATTTCAAAGGCTAGTAGCTGTAATTACAGTATAAAAGGAATAAAATGACTGATTCAAAGTGGATGTAGGCCGGAGATAGACGAACCACTATAAACCTTATGTTCTTTGTTTTCTTACTCAATTTAATTTTGCCATTTCTTCATTTTTATTCTCTACTTCATCTAGATTTGATATCCGTGTTTGAATATTGTGGATCTGTGTGCAAACATTGGCGCTTCTACGACTTTCAGGGTTTGTGACCAATTTTGGCGCAAACAATAGTCTTTATACTTCATAAAGATAATAGTTTTTGTACTTCATAAACATGATATTTTTTATACTTCATAAACACCATAGCTTTCATACTTCATAAACACGATAGCTTCCATACTTTATAAAGATGATAGCTCTTATACTTTATAAACACGATAGCTTTTATACCTAATAAACACGATAGCTTATTTTACTTTATAAACGCCATAGCTCTTATACTCCATAAATACGATAACTTTCATGCTTTATAAAGATGGAAAAGTATATAATTCATAAACATGATAGCTTTTATACTATATAAACACGATAACTCTTATATTCATAAACATGATAGCCTTTATACTTCATAAACAATAGCCTTATACCTTATCAACATGATAGCTCTTATACATCACAAACACGATAACTTCTATACTTCATAAACATAATAGATCTAGGTATATGTATTTCATAATTCTTCGTATTTTTAATAAAACACTCATCACGCACCATTTTTTTTTTAAATATTTCATTTGATCGTGTTCATTATTTGAAAATAATGGGTAATTAACACACACACATTCCTTTTATATATATATATATATATATATATATATATATATATGGAATCATGGTTACCTCAAGGAAGACTGTTTCAAAGGACTCTTCCACCTCTTCCAAACCTAGGAAGTCCTCTAGCTCTTTAGAGAAAAAGGTTCATGTCAATAATCAATCCTTGATTAATCGGCATGAATAAATTGACATGATGCTTCATTGCTTTGGCATAATGGGAGTCAACACTGAAGTTCTTTGTCTACCGACATAATGGACAAATCCCTAGAAGGATATTTAGTCTTCACTTTCATTCACATCTGGCACTCATGTTATCTTCCTTTCAACCCACTTATCAACAAGAATCTTTCTTTCTTGAAATGAATCCTATTCAGCTTACTTCAAACTCTTATACCTATATTCACTCTCTTAAAATACTTTTTTTAAGAACTTCAGTTGGAAGACTTGGATGCTCAGACTTTTTTCTTGCTCACACACATCATTAGGGTTAAGATGCAACCATCAATAACATTTTTCGCTCGTGTCCCTCAAACAATGAACTTATTGTTGATGTTAAATGGGATAATCATTTTTTTTGTCAAAAGCTCCATTTTGGATGCTGCTAGAATCTTTTTTACTTCAAGTATAATTCTTCCTTTGAATATATAAATTCATATACTTTTCATCGTTATTTATTCATATGCCGACTTACCGCTTTCCAGGTTCCTCATCTAAAGTTGTCAACCCCAAATGCTTAACCATAATAGACATCTTTGCGAAAATAAGAGAGTATTCTAGGAATAGAATGGGACTCCTCACAAAGGAAATATTACGAAGATACGATTTGATTCAGTATTCACATCGAATTCTGGGCGAACCTCTATACATAAGAAAGGATAATCAAAGGGCTTTATTTTTGCATTAAAGGAGAAAACAATTTCACCTTTAACGATCCTGATTAATGTATTATTTTTAATAGCTCAGGGTATTTTTCAGGTGCTTTTTCTTCCTAATAATAGATGTCACCTTAAAATTGTTTATGCTTGCCTTATATTGTATAATTTTCAAATGAAAATTTAGTAGACGCTTCTCTTCTCTATTCCGGTAAAAGGAGTGTCAAGGTCTCTAGGTCTTGAATGTCTATAACTAATCCTTCTTATCTCCTCGATATCATAATGGAAGAGATCACTTCATCTTCTCTTGCTCGATAGAGTTAATGGTATGCCCTAGAATCAATTATGTAATTTTTTACGTATATCTACCTTGATAACCAATCTTATTCGAAATAAGAAGAGTTTTCTTTCTATTATGTACTTGATATAATGTGTTATGTTAATTAATTAATTTAATTTAAAGTATATTTAATAAAAAAATCCATAAATGGTATGTTTTGTGATAGTAGTTACAACGTGTTATAACCATGAGTAATTTATCACAATGAAAACAAATATATCATTTTAAATGTTCTTAGTCAAGATGCATCAAGACTGGATATCGATGTATCCATTAAGACTAGAGTATGTGATGCTCTTTAAATGTTGGGCAGCGTATTACTCATGACTGCTGGAGGCACCTAAGGGTTACATACTAATAGCTATTAGATAATTATAGAACAACCCACTCGGTACTTTTCTGTTGGTTAATATAACCAAGATCAAATAGAAAATATCGATATAAATGATTTACATGGCTCTCTCGACTTGAGAATACTGTAGATCTTAGCATGACATACATTGAGTGGCTATAGTTGAGTTGAGTGGAAGTTTTGAAAGTGAAGTACTGTTCAACAAAGAATTCATCTCCTCGGTTATATGGTGTTAGTATCACGATCAACTCAAGTCAACTCAAAGTCTAAGTCTTTGGCCAGAGAAATGCAGTTAATAATAATGTTATTATTGACTCAAGGATTTTGTGTTTGGACTATAGAGTTGAATATGGCAATATTGGAATTTTGTCCAATACCGTATTCCATTAGTCTAAAGTGATACAGTTTTAATGAAGAGAATTGATGTAAATAAAAGTTACAACTGGGTAATGCTTAAAAAAGTAAAATTTGATTTCACCGAAACCAAGTAAGCGATAAATTTGACCAAATATCACACCACTAGCTGAGTGACGCGTGAAGGTTAATACTCGTATAGTTTGCTATTAGTCACTGACTAAATTTATACCTAACGAGTCACACAATCGAAATGATGAATTCTTCTTTGACTAAACAATTTAATTAATTTATAACTGTTATAAATTAATTAAATTAACTAATATTTATGAAATATTAGTTGTAAAATTTGACTATGATTTGATGAATAAATACTATTATATATTTATGATAGTTATAGGCATATCAATCGATATACGATATCGATGATCGATTAAATTTAATTTAATTGCGTAATATTTTATTTTGGGCTTAATAGGATTAAGGCCCATCATAGGGTGGAAATTTGGCTAAAAGGAGACGACATGAGTGGCTTATATTAAAGTTAGAAAGGTTTGATTTTGGATGACTTGGATTAAAAGAGAATGAGTATGAGAACAAATTCGATTTTCTCTTATTTCCATCCACTATATAAGCATCCTAACCTAATTAGAACTGATCTTTTGCTGCCTCTTCATCCTTTCATTACTGCCGAAAATACATCTTCGTGCTCCATCATATCAAGCTCAAATCAACTCAAAGTCGATTACTATCCGATAGTCAAAGATCAACGATTTACGGACTAGCAATCTACCGAACCGAAAAGATTTCCAAGGGAAGAGTTTACCCTTTCAAAGTGTGACTCAAGGCTTTATTACTTAGTTATGTTTTTATCTAATAATAATTTACAATTTTTTGAATACTAAAATATTATGTATATATTATTATATTGTTAATTAGGCGACGATTCTTATATGTATTAATGTTGTCACGGTTAGTTTGGTTATATGTATGTATATACTTATAAATGAAAAAATATCAATTTTTATAAATAAATCAAACTATACAGCTGCCTAATACATATATACATACATACATATATATATATATGTGTGTGTGTGTGTGTGTGTGTGTGTGTGTCATTTAATTATATAAATATGTATGGTTTGTATTCAATTGCAATATCATACTATGGTGAAATTGATCATATAATTATATATAACTTTATAGCTATAGTAATTTTTGATACCAAATTAATTTTTATAATTATTTGTTAATATTTAATATTATTTAAATCAGTATATTACATAAATAAATCTTATAAAATCAAATAAGTTATGAAAATTATCTTTGTTAATTTTATAAAATTATTTTATCATAAGATAAGCTTTTGGCCATAAAATAAAAAATAAAAAAAAATCATTTGGCTAAAAATTATTATTATGATCGGTCAAAAATTAATAAATTAATAAAAAGTGAAATTTAAATTGAAGAAAATATGGAAAAAATTCAAATTCAGATATCATATATGATTTACTGGAAATTAAATTTTGGAAAAATGATTAGAAAATAATTTTTTATTAATATTTTATGTAATTTCGAACAAATATTCAATTAAAAAATAAAATTTATTAATAATTTTTTTAGGGTTGTACATTTGATCTGGAATAAAAAATTATTTTGTCAATTGATATATATATATATATATATATATATATATATTTGTGCATCATTTTTTAAATAAAATATTATTTTATCATTATGTGTGTGTGTATTAGTAAAAGATACACATAACACACACATATACATATATTATTCACGGTTTAAAAAAAATTATATATAATTTATTTTAATATTGAAATAAATTATTTGTATTAAAATAGAAATATTATAATAATATGCATATATGTTGTCACGATCCACTTTTCCGTACAGATTTAAACTGACTTTTAATCACATTTGTCAACTAAATTGCACGAAAAGGCGGATAGTGAAAGAAAGAAAGTAGGTCGAAGATAGAAAGAAGGTAGAAAAAAATAGAAAGACACAGAATATCACAGCGGAACAAATAATTTACAATACAAAACAAGCCTTTACATGAAACAAAACTGTAGCTTTAATAACATATACAGACTTCAATCAGAGTACATACCCATTCAGCATGGACAGTTATAACAATTTGCCTTTACAATTGCTGATGAACACAACCAAATGCAATGGAATAAATCATCTATGTGGATAGGTCTCTGGTCTCTAGCTCCTCATCTAAAGCTCCTAGTCTTCCAGATAAAAACTTGGAAATATGCTCGGTCTGTCCCGAGCATATTTGAAAAACCACGCCTGGGTCAATCTGGTAAAACCAACGTGAGAAACACACTCAATTTGGATTATCAAAGTTTCCAAAATCTTTTGAAAGTCAAGGTATCTCGTAAGACCATGCCACAAATAAACATGCCTGGTTTTTTTCTTACGGTAACCAAAACATTTTATATCAAAATCCTCAGATTTATGATAGTGTCTAAGTATAAATACTTATTCAAATAGCTGAAATGCTTGCATATCACGTTTCAACATAGTTGGGCACAATCAAAACCATACGGACGCTTATTAGAGATCAAGTTCCATACAATGGCAGGGCTACTGGGGTATCGCTCGTCACAGTACCTGGCCTAGATCAGCCTACGGAGGACCACTCCCGATCCCCTGCGACACAAGACCGGAGCTACCCCTTACTGGATAGTCCGAATAAGATCACCGTGCGATTGGGATCAGCAGCCGCCCACACAGTCGAGATCAAGGGACTCTAGACAGGGATGGCCATACCATAATTGGGTGCTACCCACTTAGCCTTACTGCACCTCCCCTGTTTTAGCCGTTCCCGGTTGATGAGGCTTAAGGTGTTACCTTTTTAGCACACCTTCACTTAGAATGCTCACCGTCCTCCAATGACGATGGCCTGATAGCATTCGTCCATACAAGTCCGTTCCTGGTCCGAATGGAACCGAAGTCAGTATTCCTACTACATCCATTTGGGATCATCCTTAGGATTAGTAGTGATTAGCCTTTGCGCTTTACTGCTCCATCTTCTACTCCAAGCTCTTGTCTTCATCACGACAACGTACTCGTTGGATCGAAGTGGTTTTCGGATAACTTATCTAATCCCGGTCTCTTCCAAACAACGTTTGTTATTTTCGGTAAACTCAACCCCAGTTCTTTAGGAAATATACCGATGAAATAAGATCAGTGATCACCTCCTAACTGTTAGTGGGTGGATTTCCTTATCATCGTCCTAGAGAACGAACGATTTTATACGTACAGTATGGCACCTCAAACGGTAACTGTACCATATAATTGCTGAGTTTCCTCTAGATATTCCCAAAGTTGTATTGGGTCTAAATCTAATAGTCGGTTATTTAACTATCAAATACACAATCAACTCAACCAAAGTTTCATTTCCCATTGCACTCATTAAGCCTTATTTGATTCAAAATCCCAATAAATTAAAATTACTTAATCAACAACATATGCTTATCTCACCGGATAAGTATATTAACGAAACCATTCTTTTCAAAATATTTGAAGAAACCCTTTTCAAAATATAAACCTGGAAAGCACTAGTGCGGTATCGAACCGTGGATCATAGCTTAATAGTATACCATTACTTCCCATAATCTTTATTTGATACTTCTCAAAATAACACCTATAAATTTTTAATATAGATTTTCCCAGTTCTAATTTAAGTAAAATACTCTTTTATAAAAGTTTACTAAAAGATATATTATCTTAAAGCATCATTAGTATTAAAAAGGTTTATCTTGAAATAAATATATTTTAATACTAATTGCACTAAATTAAAAATTAACCTTTAATATAATCACTACAACTTACTATTTAATTAATAGTTTTTATACCTGAAATAATTTAGATTAACTAATACCTTTTTATAAAGATTTTTAAGAGTAACTAATTAACCACTTTGAATCATTACCAAAACATATGCCAATTAACTTTAAAACATCATTAATATTTAACAATCATTTTTAAACAAATCCTGGTTCAAATCAACTCAAAACAGAAAAGAAGGCTTAACAGTCCCTACGGTACTTAATCATGCTATCATTCAATTTCCATCATAGTCCAGAATAACAAATACATATATTCATATTAATCAGCTTTTAACCGTTAATTCAACATCATGCTATCCAATATAATTATCAGGCTAATAAACAGATGTATGTACGAATAAAATAGGAGATCAGGGTTTTTATTCCTGTTAGTAAATATTCACAACAAATATATTCAGAGATAATGGCAGAATGGTGACTTATTCTGCCAACAGGGGTTCAATTAAAATAATTAGCGGAACGGTGTTTATTTCCGCTAACAAGATGTTTAATGTTGTACTTAAACTAAATTAATCAGTCATTACTTTTATCAGGCAAAACACTTCAAAATACGGGCTATATGAATTCAAATGCCGATATTGTTTTTACATTTATCATTCAAATTCTGTCTGTTTTCAAATTGTTGTAAAAAAATTATGTATTCCGGCCAGGCAGCGGATCGTACGACGATGAAATATCCATCGATACGAACCTATTGCAACACTACGTGTAAATTGGCTCTGAAACGTTAGTTTCCATATTTTAAAATTTGACCAAAGTATATTTTTTTTTTTGAAAATAAATTTAACAATTTAAGACTTAATACGATCCTTCACTATTTCTTAAAAAACCGAAACTGACCCAATCTGCATTTTTAAATTAGTTTGTTATCATCTATACATACATACATACATACATACATACATACATATATATATATTTCATTCAAGAGTCTGATATGCTGTTCAAATCTTTATGCAGTGATAGATGGATTTGAATCGGGTGACTTGAATTGATATTATGTTGACATAAAGAGAGGTTAAGTTGCATATTTTGGTTTTTGCTATTTTTAATCAGGCAAGACTTTTATAAATATAACTATGTGTTTATTTTGGATTTTTTTCCCTTTCTTACTTGACTTGGGCTGAAACCTTTTTACAGTAAATATAAATATGCACCTGAGTTACCTTTGTTTTGCTTGACCAAACAATGTTCATTTTACTAGCTACTTTGCTGCTTTATCCTTTTAATTTACCTTTTTACTGGTTTCTTTATGTGCTTTCATCTATATATACATATATGTTTTGGGAAGAGAATTAGAAAAAACAAGTGGATTAAGACAAATGCTAGTGTTCACATATTGTTATATACAACCCTTTATATAATTCAAGTAAAATGGAAACTTGATTACTTTATTTTAAGGATAAAATAACACTTCTAACATAACGTTTCTTTGTTAACATGTCTTTATATATGTGTAATTTAAAACAAGGACCACAAAGTGGTTTTAAAAACTACTTCAAGTCTTTAAGTATATATTTCCTTATATATATGCTTCTTCTTCCATATTTACTTCTTTTATTATTAATATACAGAAATATATTACTTTTTAATAAACAAAATTCATTTGGTATATATATATATATATATATATATGATTTTCCTACCATTACTTATATGGTTTATATATATATATATACCATTTTAGTTTATAGCATAAAATGTTTATTTATTTATGAATACTATAGATACTTCCATTTTGAGCTATATATACCTTCTTCCTAACCCAAGTGTGTATATATATTCATTTTAGGGAAGTTCAACTTAAAACTCTTTTATTTAAAACATGTTATTTTGCTTATAAGCTCAAGATCGTTCTATTTAAAATATTTTTCTTTTTCTTTTTCATCTATATTTATTGCTATAAATTTCTTTCCAAATTATATATGTATATATTATTGTTCTTATATGTAAAAATGTGTACATAAGAAATTTTCAATTAAATCAATTCCCTATTATTTCCAATATATTATTATTATTATGTTGTTCTGACTATACATATATATAAGCAATTCCTATTTAATCAATATCCGGTTCTATAATTAAAAATCTAGAAATTTCAACTTCATATTGGTTTGAAAAATTGTATAGTATTATCAAATGTTGTTTAACGGGGATTTTCGTTGATTAAAATATCGTATTATTGAATATTAAAATTTAATATTCACAACTCGGGATGTCGAAAACTCGGGTCGTTGCATTCCTCCCCCCTTAAAAGAATTTCGCCTCGAAATTTCCACAACTAGGTTAGTAAAACTAACCAAATTTCTACTTATTTACGGATTAATAAACACCCATATTACACCAATCAATACCTATAACTTCATATATATACACCAAAATTTCCGTTATATCTAGTTCCAGCCAGAATATTCCTACAAGAGCCACCATCATTTACCCATACACAAACACACACACACACACATATATGTATATGTATATATATGTTTATATATCGTCCTACCTACTATGTACAAATATTCTTTACGGAATTACAATTGAACAAACATGACGTTCAGGGTCAACTATCACAGACTAATAGGCATATACTACCTAGAGACGCAAACCAACACTCACTATGGACTCTCCCCATCCGAGTCCTGCACCTCGGGTCCCTTCAATTCCATGGATTACACATCGTTGACTGGAACCCATGCAAACACTGGACTAGGTTCCTTCTGGCGGTGATTCCCATCAGCAACTGGCTCCTCTTCCACCTCACCCATCTCACAAATGACTACGTCGTCATTCTCTGATTCAAGATCTTCCTCCACTTCAAATTCCTCCTCATCATCAAACTCCTCCTCTTCACTATCGAGTCCCTCCTCGACCTCAAATTCTTCTTCATCGTCGAATTCCTCCTCAGGGTTTTCTTTAGCTTCTTCCCCGGGTTCCTCATCTGTTTCCCCCTTGAGGTCTTCTTCCTGAGGCTGTGGCTGCTTGATAGGCTCCATAGGCTCTTCCTCATATATTGACGGCTCGATCCACCCGAATCCTTCTCACCAAGTCATAACCGCCATCCCTTCCAGCCTTAGCCAGTGCTCCTCCTCTGTTGATACTATAGGTTCTCTACAATCAATTACCAAAAACCAAGAGTATGATCCTAAGGTTTCCAGAATTTCTATATGCTCAAGAGTAAATATATGGGTTCATACTTCATATATCTTTCCTTTATACATTTCTATTATTCAAAACTTTACAAAAATCATTTTCTTCCAAAAATTTGTTCAAAACACTTTTCCGAAGTCACTAGAGGTTTTTAATTCATAAATATCCCTTTTTATAAATCAATTACTATAAATTTGCTTTTATCTTATGGAAATTTTTTCCCAAAATACTTCTACAAAAATAGTCCAATTTCCTTTTGTAAATAAAATTTAGTAAAAATCCACATTTCCCAAAGTCCCTATCCTACTGGACTCAAATCAATAAGGGGATACTCAAACCAAAAGGACTGGAAGATGAAAGATACTTAAGGTTGATGGCTATGATGTAACGTTTGCGATTTTTCGTCACTGAAAAACCGAACCGTTACGGTTTAAGAAAAAGAAAGAGGTAGAAGGAGAGAGAAAAAGATGGAAGAAGAACAGAAAAGAAACTACAGAACAATATCAGAATCTCACAATCGCAGCGGAACAACATATAATAAATAAATAAATAATCTTTAAAACAAAGAACTGTACATTTTATACATTACATCATTATCAGAGTTTACAACAACAATAGACAACGGAGTCAATAAATCAATGGACAGTTATATAAACATGTCCTCATACAGAATACACAGCGGAATAATACATAGTATATATCATATACAAGTGGTACGTCTCGATATGCAGCTCGTCTCCTGAGCTCCATAGCACTCCAAAGTCCAGAATAACCTGATAACCAAACTCTAGACTGCCCGTGTGAAAATTGGTGGGCACCCAGAGTTTAGGAAGGAAACAATAAACTCTGAGTCAGTCATGTGACTGGTGTGAGAACTTAAAACAGTTATTTATCTTTAAAACAAAGAATAGGAGAAATTTTCAAAGTCAATTCGCAATGTGTTTTGAAAATGAAACTACCATAAGGCCTCCCGCCACACATACAATGCAACGCAGAATTGGAGGAGATTTCTCCTTATGATAGTCAAAGATGCTTGATACGCATTAAAAAGAAACATTTGATATTATTACTAGTGCATAGTGTAGAAAACATTTCGAAAGTAGAATATAAATCTTAGCCAGCATACTTACCATTATAGTATGCTTACTATAGCTACCATATTAAATGGCAGGTTCTACAACTAAAACCGTACAAGGCACGTATTGTTTTGTTTTGGATTTCCAACAAATGGTCGGGCGAAGGAACTTCCCAAGTAAAATAGAACGCCTCTGGAGAAACATTCCCGGATCTAACGTTACGGTTAGATCTCCGCTACACAAGGCCGGGTTACCTTTCAAACTAGGTAACAACTGACACGAGTATGTCATCCCCCGGTCCTTTGGGACCTTAAACCGAGTGCTCGATAACCAACATCACACGGTAATAAATATAGTGTGTCCACAAAGTAAGTATCTGGGCTCCATACCATGATACCACTTATAATCCATATAGGAAATGACATACCCTATGGAGGAGCGACCCCCAAATAACCTTGCTGCCACGATTCCTGTTTCGACCACAACCGGTCTGTGAGGCTTGACGAAGTCTCGTTTACAAAGCAATGCTTTATATAAAAGCTGTGCTTTAATTCACAAATGCTCAATAGCACTTATATGCCACATTACCAACTTGGGAATGTATCACTAGTAACCATCAACTACATAACCTCTGAGCTCGTACGTCTCAGAGAAGGGTGTTAAGCTAAGAGAATAAATTCTCCGCCACCAACAAAAATATATTTGATAGAAACCAGCTTTACATCTCAAATTGTAATGTAAGACACACATCCATACAAGTACGTTCCGGGATCGAACGTAACCGAAGGCACTTCCAAAGAAGTCCTTGCAATCCGGGTATTCACAAACCCGATCGAATTTCCCATCACAAAGGAAATCTCTATACCGTAGCCAGCGGTGCAGAGACAATCGATAAGTCATCCTATCGTTTTCACAAATACCCGGTCTTCAACACCGGTCTTCAAATGCAATCCATAACGACGTATCACATATTCAGAATGGGTTATACGACCCAAAGGTCCTTTCCCGGCTAACCCGAATAGTGAGCACTTATTTGAAAATAAGTGTGGCATCCAATTCAAGCAATTCACAACAAATACCTATTTAAAGGTAAATATTGATAGTCAGATTATTTAACTATCAATAGGTATGCTTAACATCACCAAATTCCAAATAATTTCCCAAATTATTTACTTTCCAAAATATCTTTACTAGATATATAATTTCCACACTTCAACCATTTGAAAACAAAGTTCAAATCAATTTCCTTAAATGGAAACACTTCCAATTATTTATCCATTTTAAATTTAAAATGGTTCATTTAAATAAATCAAATATATCCTTACTGATTTACTTTTTTATTTACGTTCCAAATCCGTAAATTTATTCCCATAGTTCAAAAATAAATCAACGTTTATTTTTAAACAAATTCCCCTTTCTTTTATAAATTCCCTAGTGAATTTACAATTCCAAAATATCTATGAATATACAATTTCCCAATCGATTTCTAATATTCATTTTCAATTTATCTTTAAAAGATAAAGTCCCAAAATGTTCAGTTCATATTGGAAAACATTCCCATACTTATTAAATAATAAGTAATTCACAAATCCATTCATTTTCAACACTTGGAAAATCTTCAATATACTTAATATCGAAATTAAGTATATATTTTATTCTTTAAGGAAAACATTCACTTAAACACATTTGTTTGGGCTAAAACGAATGTTGCGTAAAACATTGTTACGACGACCCAAAATCACTAGTATAGGGATTCGAAATTTAAAATAGACATATAAATCCCAATACTATACAAAACATTTCCTTTCAGAAATCATTTACTATAACAACAGTGTTATAGTCCACCATTTCCTTCTATTTCTCGAAACGTCTATTTCAACAATGAATGTTGAAATCTATGTTTTCGATGTTTACACATTTTAAAACATCGTTAAAACGATTAACTTCACTTTATAATATTCATTTTCCCAAACATATCCATATTATTTGATAATATATTCCCTGTCCAAAAACGTGAATATACTTCCTTAACCAATTTCAACTTTCAATTTATCAAATCCCATTGATTTCGAATTTATAAACAATGTCTATAAATTCTATTTCTATTTATAAACTTCGATTTATAAATCTTCTTTATTAATCCAATTCAATCTATATATCTCAAATATATACCAACAGTCCATATTATAAGTTGATTACTTATAATTCATTTATTTTCAAAATCGTTCTTTCAAAACTTCACAAATCATAAATCTTATTACTTATAAGATTCCTTTATATTTTATAACAACTTCAACTTATAAAATCTCCTTTATTAACAATTTCTATAAATATCCCATTTATATGCTTAAAACCCAGTTTATAAGTTAATTACTTATAAATCTTTTATTTTACAACAACTATTCATTTTATAATCTTCACAATTTATAAATCTATAATTTTCAATGAAATCCATTTTATTCTTCATTTTAACACTTAATAAACTTGTTTTATAATTCCAATATTTTTAATTTATAACTATCCATTTTATAAATCTTTTACAAAAATTGTTTGTAATAGTTCAAAAATTCAAATTTAAACCATTTCATAAATTTATTAACTATTTATTTCAAAAATCACTTTTCGCTTACATTTCATAAAAACCATACTTTTATAACATTAAAATTTTAACGTTTATTTATTTTTAACAATTCAAAATTTAATAAAACGTATACTTTCGAAAATCACTTTAAAATTCCTTTTTTTTTAAATCAAAATCATTATTTTAAAATTTCAGAAATGGATCCGATGATGCAGCAGCACCAAATAGTCAATCACGACATCCAAATATCATATCAATATGATAATCAACAAATAATCACAATATCTGTAAATAAATCAATACAGTTGAGGAATCCAGTTGGATCCCTCCAACCTGTTTCCCTACATCCAAAGATGTTAGCACAATACCAATTCCACTCCAGTACGAAATTATCACGGTATATGGGATTTATAAAATATTATCCGCTTAATAGACGGCGCAATAGGGTCTCATCCGCTATATAATGCGGAAAATCAACTACAAGTACATAAATAATACCAATTTCACTGTTTATGAAATATTCGCGGTATATGTTTTTAATAAATAACATCCGCTTACTAACGACGCATAATGTCTATTTTAACAATCAATAGATAACAGTCATCATTCAAACATGCATTCCAGAATTTTAAATATAACTATTTAAAATTAAAATCGAAACTGATTCGATTGAGTGAGAAGTTCTCACCTTGATTTCAATTTCGTTTTAGCAATTTATTTCAAATAAAATTAAACGTGCGTTTAATTTTACCCAAAATTCTCACTAACTCCAATCGACTCCAATCCAGTTCCATAGCGTAGTGCTCGTCCATACGATTCCAACGCAACTGGTTTCGCGCGTTTTCGACCTCGTATGAAAAAGATACGAATTTTAGAAGTTACACGAATTTTTAATATATAAATTTACAACAATTTTTTTTATTTTAAACCCTAACTTGCATCACAGCCCTTGATCCAAGCCCCCTGATAATCTTGGCCGTCCCCATGTTCTTCTCCTTCATCAGTAAAACGCACACGACACAAACCCATTGCCGTCTTCAAATCGTGAATTAACGCGACCAAAACGAATGCCGTGACAACGATCTAACGTCTCCACCTCGAAGCCCTCACTCTAGTGCACCACCGCCCCATCCACGGTCGAGCTCGGTCGAGCCAAGGCTGTGGAATCGGCCTTCGAACGTGCGTGTTTCAAATGGAGATTGTCGTTGATTCGTTCGCTTAAACTCGATCTCCACCGTTCAGATTGTAGCTCTCGCCGCCCTCTACAATTTTCATTTAGGAATCTAAGCTTGAAAGTGAATGGATCGAGAGAAAAATAAGGAGGAAGAAGGTTGTTTTCTGGCCATTCGTTTTGATGGTGGCGGCCAGCCATTAAAACTAGGGTTTTGATTAAATTTGTGAACAAAGGGTCCTTTTATAGAAAACCGACGAAACACTATTCATTCCGGAATTTTCGAACTCCGATTTACGCGCGGTAACCGGCGTTTCTAGGGTTTAACCCGCGTTTCGGACACAGTGGAATAGTTTTCGGAAGCTAATTCGATCATCTGTGCGAGTTATGGCAATAAACGTTCAATTTAAAATTAAACCGATTAAACGATTTTCTAGGCGTTTTGGCTTGCACCGGACAAACGGTAAATCCGATTGGCACGAAATTTGAAACCTTACAATAATATCACATTACGGATCTGATGAAACTGGTTTCGTCAAAATCTAAGACTTTTTGAAAAATGACTATTTTTACTCGCCAAATTAATATTAAAACAATTTCGATGCGTTTCGAGCTGCCACAATCAAAAGACAACTCCGATTGCTATGAAAATTGGAATCCGGTAATAACAAACTATTACGGATCCAATGGAACTAGTTTCGTTGAATTCTGAGACTGTTCAAAAATTGGCTATTTTACAGTCGATAATTAAATATTAAAATATTCAGTTTTCACAAATTAACTCTTAATTCGATTTTAAAAGTTCTATAACATCATTCTAACTTCAATATGATAAAATAAAATTTTACAAATCATTTTCAATCATGTTTAACCCAATTTTCAATTATTTCTGTATTTTCAACTATTAAATAATCGATTTAATTATTCAATTAAATCCAATTATTCGAAATAAAATTTATTCGACTTATAAATTTCACTTATTAATATTTAAAATCAATTAAATATTCAAATTTAAATTATCAAAAATCCTGGATCGTTACAGTATGACATCGTTATACTGAGATCCCCTGTTGACCAAGTTGTTATCAACCTACAGGAAACTTCTGGATGAGTCATTCCATAGTTATCCAATACTACGAGCATGTATCCCATTGGTGCTTCTAGCAGCCAGGAGTGGTATACTTTCCAACATTTGAAGACTGTTATATACTATGGTTTTGATAGATGTATCAATATCTTTTCTCAAAACATCTTGACTAGGAATATTTAAAACAAGTATTATTTTGTTTTATGATTAATTAGTCGCTATTGCAACTATTTGCAACTACAATCATATACCGGTTTATTAAAGGATTTTCCTATTGATGTATTTTAAACTAAATACTTAATTACTTATATTATAATAACAAAGCATATAACAGAAATCAAACACCTTTATTACGAACAAGATCAACTACAAAGTTAGATATATGCATCAAACTACATGATTACCCCAAGGACATACCACTAACTATTTCACACAAAAAAAGTTTATGTGGTTTTCCCCCGGATATTTTTCAATGCATTAAGATGGTGTATTAAATGTCCCTACATCGATAGGATGCTCCAAGTCAATGAATTTTTAACTTAACTAAGTATATTAGGATAGTATCATGCATGATATAGAAATTATACAAACCACACGCTATAAATTTTTATTACAGATGACCAACTAGTTGAACTACAACCGCCATAGGATGCAATCTCTCCAACTAGAACTAAAAACATACAAAAACCATAAAAATATCCATAAATCTAAACTAAGCTAACTTAACATCGTATGGGATTAATGAAATTAAATATGCAAGATATTACTCTAATTGCATTTTAATTAAAAAAATTCTTTAGCCTTTTCTGTTTCTTAATACTCACCTTTTTCCTCTGCTTCTTACTCAATCTCCTTATTGTCATTTGCATACAAATTCATATAATACATGCTTGAACTTCAAATTGCTTGTAACTTTGTGCTTATATTAACATCATTGCATTTATTTCATCTCCAATATATTAAGTTAAAATTCTTTTAAATATGACACTTAATTGTTCACAACGATGCAAAAGGTATTCTCCATAGTATAACATGGGTTATAAGGAAACTTTTGCTCCTATTGCATAAATGCAATTATCCGCACTCTCGTTACAATAGCTTTAGTTCGTCTACAGTCTATCTCTCAACTTGATGTTAAAAATGCATTCTTGAATGGAGATCTTCAATAATACATTTGTTTAGAGCCTTCTCTTGGTGTTCCACATGATTTTGGATATTTTTGCTAAAATAGTAAGGCATTATGTGATCTAAAATGAGCTCCTCGAGCTTGATTGGAGAAATTTTATATTATTATATCTTCTCTTGGATTTGTTTCCAGTAGTCATGCTCCTACGCTCTCTGTTAAGCACACTAATAGAAGACGTTAATTTTATCTTTGTACGTTGATGACACGATTATTACTGGTAATGATTGATGGTATTTTGGTTTTGAAGACCGAGTTATCTAGACAGTTTGAAATGAAGGATTTGGGTTCACTGAGATATTTCTTGGGTATTGAGGTAGCATATTCACCCAAAGGTTATTTTATTTCTCAATTGAAATATATTGTAGATATTCTTGAGCATCCTAGGCTTACAAATTATAAGACTGTTGACACTCCTATTGAGGTTAACGTAAAGCTTCCTTTTTCTAATGTTAAATCTTTGTAAGATCCTACTTTGTATCTTGCTATCTTGGAAGCTTAGTATATCTTATTATTACTCATCCATATATTTTGTATGTTATTCATATATTTAACCAGCTTATAGCTTCCCCTAACATAGTTCATTAGGTTGTTCTAGATATATCTAAATATTTAGAGGTACAACTTTTTGTAGCCTTTGACTTTCTTGCACCTCTTATTTGGAGCTACACGCTTATTCTGACATCGATTGTTATAATGAACCCAATGATTGTAAGTCAATTATCGGCCACTGTATCTTTTGGGTTGTTTCCTTATCTCTTGGAACAAATCTATCTTTGGAAGAGTAAGAAACAACACGTTGTTTCTCATTCTTCAATTGAAGTGAAATATCGTGCTATAGCATTTACTACTGAAGAGATTGTATGGTACAATGCTTACTACAGGATACGGGAAAATTTCTTCAGTGTCCCACTCCTTTGTATTGTGATAATAAAGGTGCAATTCAAATTGATCATGACTCAATCTTTCGTGAGCGAACTAAACTATTAAGATTGATTATCACCTTATGCATCATCATCTTGAGAAAGAAACCATCTATTTCTTGTATACCTTCTTTGTAATGACTGACCATTTGCGCTACCTTAAATCAATGCCAAACAACCATATACGACTCTTAACACCATAAGTGATAGAGCGTTAGACTAAACTTAATTAAATTATCGCATATAAGGTATCAATATAATCTCTTGGTAGAATAATAATGTACATTACACCAATATATAAATATGCACATAAAATATGAGGGATATTCTATACAATGCATGATATGAGAATAAAAAGTAATATACCAATATAATCAAAATATATCGTCTCAATACAAACTGAGTACTAAATGATACATTAAATATAGTACACAGCCTCATATACAAATGATGTTTGCATAAAGTAGTATACTGGTAACTAAAGATCATGGTCCTAACTTTAAGGCTACTCACGAGAGTAACCAAAAGTTGTACAAAAAGGAAAAGTAGAGAATACGAGGGTTGGGAAGAATTTTGGTGATGGGACTATCTTTAACTATTGTATATACATGTAACCTCTATACATATAATAATCATGAGCAAGGGTATATGGGTAATACTAGTCATACCTCATTCTACTCTATCCTTCTACTCTATCCCTACACTAATAAGGTAGGATAATACATAACAGTGGTTCTGTTATTAAAACAATATATACTATACAAGCTATGTAACTATTAATATGATAAACGAATGCAGGGGTTACAATTCACTGTATGATCAAAGGTGTCATAGATCTCCTAACCCCGATTAACCCACAACGTGAAGTAAATACAATGATGTTAGTATGCTACACAAAAACACTCACACAAAGAACTCAGTGTGTAAATTTCATATAGGTAATATCATAAGTTAATGTTATTTAAATATCCAAAATAACCATTATCTACCCGTAGATACTTACCTTGGAACGAACTAATATCTATTGACTTTGAGTTAACACCTCGTTCTATTAACTTATGCAGGTCCTGTCGCAACATGAAATTGTGTTGTGGACAATATACTACCTACTTTAGACTAGCATCTCAATCTCTCTGCATCCTTGTTCTGAGATCATATCTGATGGTGGTGTCATCTCTTATGGTATAATGATTTCATTCACTAATATTGTATCCACATGGTTGCCTCTAACCAGACATACTAAAACAACATGTAATCGCTAAATATCGCATGTATACACACACAAAAATCCACTCTTATGTTTCGTCATGTGAATTGCATAAGTTTTCACTTATGTCTTGCACTTATTAGTAAACCGAAAGTCATGCATAATGAAAATACATAAATTGCCTAAGTTGTGTGTGTGTGTAATATTTTATGACCTATTGGTAGCCCAACTTAAGCGTACCGAACTATACATAGTTCCTTAAATCAGCGTGCAGTTTAAGCATTTTATATATAGTTGGTATGCTTAACTTGGGAAACCAATTAGTTCATGGAATATTATATATGTGTGTATGTGTGTGTGTGTTCCATGCACTATCTACATAAATTACTTATATATCTGTATGTATGTACATAATATCTTATGCACAAATTGGTACCTCCAAGCAAAGCATAACAAAACTATATATATAAATCGCATAAACTTCATATCAATAAATATATATATATATAATGCTTCGTGCACTAATCAATAAATTGAAATCATGCATACCGAAATTATATATATACATACATATGTATGTATGTATGTATGTATGTATGTATGTATGTGTGTGTGTGTGAGTCACTTAGACCATGTATCAATATATGTATGTAAAAACACAACCAATCCAACTATATGGACCACATAAACACGTGCACATATGCATAAATGTATATAACTAACAACAAGGATAGAAAATCCATTATCTTAGTATTAAAAGCACACATATAATCCATGAAACAGTTCAACCAATCATCATCGATAGTGGAATAAGTACATATAGTCTACATCACATCCAACATCTACCTAGTATCCCAAGCAACTAGTCTATGTTGAATTGAACCATACCAAATCCAATCATTTATATATGTACCATATATCATTTTATATCATCGAGGTCTTATAATCCAGTACATGTGAATATGAATATTTATACATGCATATAAAATGCAAAGTATTATTCATACTCACCGTATAAATATCTTTCACTAGTACAAACACTACTCAATGCTGTCCCATGTAGAAAACCTTTACAAGGTTGCAATAATGAAAATCATGTCTCGATAGGACCTTATACGCAAAAGATATGATTTTAATAAAACAATGACTCATTTTATAAATAAATTATTATTTAAATATAAATTATCATATTACCAACATACCATTCTTCTCAAACTTCAAATACCACTTTGGTATCTCGACCTCGCCGAACTTTCCCTTCACCACCACTGTCGCCTCTACGTCAATGTGTGCCACTTTTGGCCATCGCCAATGGACTCCCCCGCCAAGACGAGTTAGATATGCATCACCACCCACCCATCCCCCCTCCCTTATACGCACACATGCAACCACCATCAACCCTAAACCATTGACCATCTCTCCTTGCCATCACAATCATCATTAGTCATGATCATTAGCACCGAGCTTCTCCTCGGGCGAAAGCTGCACCCATACATCCCTTCCTCTCCCTTTTTGATGTCAGCCCACTTTTCCCTAAAACTACCATCGAACCCCGTTGTTGCCACCTTAATGACGTGCTTCCATGGCTGCCCTAATGAACTTTGACGTTAACTATGGTTCTAGAAAGAAAAACTACAAAATTTTATGAGGAGGTTGATGACGACTGATGATTAAGTTAGGGAGAAGATATAATTATATGATGATAGAGATAATTATGTTAAGCATATTTAAATTAATTAACCTAAACTAATTCTCAGACCCTTTTTCCAAGCTCCTACGATTTGCAGTAGCACCATGACAATTCTTCAGTGTCTCTCTTCGTTTTATTTTCTCTTTGCAATGGAATATACTATCGTACCATGAATTCCAGGATGTCATTTTCATACATTTCGATGTCATACTAGTCATCAAATCGTCCAATTCCATAAATTCTTCGATTGTGAAACTCTTATTATTTTTCTATTCCTAGACATATTAACCATCAATCAAATTCCATGCACATAGTATTATTTGAAAGCAAGTATTTATAAAATTAGTTTGTGAAATTGAGATCATGTTATTAGTAACATTTACGAAGTATTTGATACCATTTTGAAATGATTTGGTTATGTCCGAAAGGAATCAATTAGATGAATTGAACTCACTCCTGTCGCTTGAAAATAATTCAAAGTGTAAAATAATTATAGCTACAAATAAATCCCAAAAATAATGTAATACTAAATATCTTGATGTTGATACTCAAAACTCTTCTAAATGATATTTCAAGCGCAAAGGAAGAGACCTTGCATCCTACTTCATTCATCTCCAAATGGTAGCTCTTTTTACGTTTAATTTAAACTAATTAATATACAAGTTAATTATTATATCTCTAGACATTTAAAAATACATCTTGTTCCATTGTTCCTTGCAAGCTATAGATTTATTAACCAAATAAAACTTTATTTTCTACTTTCATTTCCTTTTTTGATTAAGAAACTCTAAATGCTCATAGTTGCTGCATTGTGAGTTTAAGGGAGGGAGCAAGAGAATATTTCTATATTTTCTATTATTTTGCCTGTTATGTTGCATTCCCATTATAATAAAGGAAAATTAGTACTTTATTATTCTTTATTTTAGGTCTATAGATAACTCTTTATACTAACGACTAACTAATTGTGTTCTTTACTATCTAAAAGAAACCTAGTCTTCATTTTTCTATTTATCTTATATTATTCTTTCAACTCGGTTTTGTGTATTGTATTGATTAATGATCGAAATGCTTACAATGATGCTCAAAGTACGAAATGACGTTACTATTTATAGGTGCTCATGGTTTCGTCTAGGAAGATTATGAATGATAAGGGTTGTTCAATGTAATAAGCTAACGACATAACAATTTTTTTCTAAGGGGTAAATTTTACAAGTAAGCTTTGTAAATAAACTTATTCTAAGTATAGAAATTAATGCAAAGTCATTACAAAACTAGGCTTTGTTTTCAGTAGAGCAATCTTTTCTAAAAAATAATTTGTGTTTGCATACAAATTTAAATTTTCGCTTGCTCAATTTAAAAGAGAGCAACCACAATTTTTTCCTTAAAGAAAATTTTATGCTTGTGCACTATAAAAGTGCGAAGGCGCAATTTTTTTCAAATTTGTGTTGGTACACCATAAAACCGTGTGGAAAAAATTTTGATCTAGTAAAAACGATTCTTTTTTGAAAATAAGTTTGCATTTTGATTTATTGTTTGTATGTATGTATGTATGTATATGTATACATATGGGTTAGTTTTAAAAAAAATTCCTTTTCTAAATAGATCATTTGGGTATGAAGGCCCACGTACATTGTTGCGCACATGTTTGCAGTTTCCACATGAAATATTTCACATGTTTGCCCAGGTTCATTGTAACACGTAGATATCATGCGATCTCTCAATGAATTTTAATGTTGAACATTACATACTTTCAAACATAATATATGTATCGTATATATGATCAATTTTTCTCATGACTATGCATTAGCACAACATACATTATATGTATTCATATATTTCACAACTGTCTCGATTTTGATACCGTTTCTTGGTTGTCGCTCTAAGCCTTACATCAACGCTTTTGGTTTCGGCTGTCACATAGGATTTACATCATCGCTTTCGGATTCGATTACCACACCGGCCTTAAACCATCCTTGTCAGTTCCTCGACTGCCACCACAGGTTATATGTCGTCTAACGAACATTCTATCTATCTTTTAGGATTTTCACTTAGCTGTTTACTAAGTTAATATTTCAACTAACCACCTTTTGGTTATTAATATCGTTCATTACATTATCACCAACATACATAGTTCTAATCTTGGCCATCTTAAGCCTTAGCATCCATCATTGTCTGTAGAAGTCATTAGTTCCAAGTTACGCTCTCTACTGAGAATTATTTTGCTTTTGGCAATCACTGCCCTTTGTCTCATCTAGAGAAGCCTATTATAGTTTAGTTTTAGTTATTTGTGAAATTAATCTTTGATTTATATAAAATTGCCTCCTCTACTCATATTTCTTTCTTAACTATCGAACGTTGTTGATTATCGTTAGTATCTTCGATTTTCCAACCTTAGCCTCAAATCTTGTTTATCTTAGCATTTCTCCTCAAACCATCTACTTTGAATTTTGATTTTATTTAACACTTCAGTTCGGTTCGACTCTACTTCCTTCTATTACCCTTTAGTACACATTGAAGACCATTCCTGCATATATGCCACTAGCTTTCCATGTGTCGACTTTTGATTCGTTTGACTTAGTCCTTTCTAGCTGTTATTCAATATTTAACCAACATATTTATCATATATAGTGGTTTCGATCTCTAACTCAATACAAAATATTTGTTTTTACTAAAATACCAACCAATATAATTTATTTATCTTCCAGCTTCTTATTATAACCCTTCGGTTATGCATATTTCTTTTGGAAATCACACAAATCATCTTTAATGATCTGTAGTAATGTTAATCATGGTTTGTTGATTCATAATTCCTTAGTCTTCCTAGTTTCTACCCATATTCCATATATATGGCGTTCAAATAATTCATAACAATTTATTTTCTTAGGGAAAATTTCTATGAATCGGAACCCACTTCAAGTAACTTGTGTCCATTATCATATAATTTCTTAGCACTTAAAGATCTTAAGAAGTATGAAAATTATTCAATAAAAACTTTGCCGTGAGATATTCAAAGAAGAAATGATGATTAAAAAATTTGGACACCTAGATTTTGTAATTAATCAAATTTCTAGTTCCCTTAGCTTCAAGTCCTCTTCTACTTCTTTTCCTTATTTAGGCCGCAAGCATTATTAAAAAGCTCAAACCTTTTCTTTTGGTTATAAATGTAATAAAATGAAAAAAGGGAGGTGGTTATCTTTACTCCAAAAGAATAAATAGGTCGTTTGCTACAAGAGGAAATAGTTATTTCAATGGCTAATAGTCGTCGACGGTGATTGGGAGTCGTCTGTGGTCGTCGAAAGCCATCTGTGGTCGTTGGAAGCCATTAAAAGCCGACGAAAATAACCGTCTAAATAACATCCACCGAGCAACTGCTCATCGATAAACTTTTCGACAGCTTCGTCTATAACTTTGCGAAGGCCATCATTGGGCAATTAATGGTTTTCATCTCCTAGTCGATTATACATGGCAAGCATTGAGACGGTCAAGTTTTAGCCAATAGGCCGTGGGAAGCTATCGAAAATCAGGGACCCTTTTTGACAATTGAGCTGCGATTCATGCCTCAAATAACACATATATAATAATATATGTTACAGCATAATTTCGCACATATAAATCATATACATTAAAGTCCAAATCACACATATCACATATACCACAAAATATATCACGTCAATAATAAAAAATGCATTAACATATACAATAAGTTTCACATAGTATAATTAATAAAATCATTGTGTTATATGTTACTCATAAACATTTTATATATAAACATTATCTTTTGATTCTCAAAACCATAGTGCATATTCCGCTTTGGCGATTCCATGATAGCGGCAAAAAGCATGTCCTCCTCAATAGCGGTCAGCTCGTCTCAACCTATTTCCTCGAGGAGTTAGTTTCGTTCTTTAAAGCATTTATCCTGTGATTAAAAATAGAATTACAATTAAAATTCATATATTACATTATCTTAATTATTTATAGCTTATAATTTTAAGTGATCATTAATAACTTATAATTTAAATATGCTTATCATGGTATCTTGTGATTTTGTATCATGCCATGTGCACATTTCTGAGCCATCTTCATTGACATGCTCAATGGCGTGAGTATGAATAAAAACTTCCACGTAGGGGACGGGACGGCCAAGGTCTCTTTCCTAAAATAATTACTATGTATTATTATTAGATATAAGATAAGATAAGATTATATGATGTTATAAGTATTTATAATTGCAATTTATCAATTCACCAGTTCTTGAAGGTAATGCTGGAATGACTTTGAACTCGCGCGATGTGTGACAGGATTTGCATTCCTATTTGCAGAATTCAGCTTAGATTCTACCGATAAATTTAACATAAACATTGTATTTTACATTTGTAAATTTATGCAATTATAATACTAACTTCTACTAAATTTTTAATACACATGTGAGACTAGTAAAGTTGCAATCATGGCTGGACTTTTCTAGTAAGCAGTTAAAGCTTCCCAGATGGTTGCACTCATCCAATAAGAATTTTTATTCGCTTTTTTGATGCTTGACACTGTATCACAATAATTTTTCCATATTTTTGGTCAAATAATTTCTGCAACGGGACAAGTCTTTTTGTTGTAAATCCACTGACTTCTACACATTGAAACTAAAATGAATTATAAATTTATATTTACTCACCAAATTGCACAGCGGTTATATATAAAATGAAATACACATTTATACTTACGTAAAAATCCTGTCAAATACTATCTACAAAGTGGGTTGGGATATTCTCCCACTTAGGACAGCAAGCAGTCATTCTGCCCTTTTAGGCCTCTTAAAAATATCAAGCACAATATCTGAGGGTTCTAATTCAAAAATCATGTATTAATTATGATATAGACATTTAATAAATCACGAATAATATATCATACACAAAATATTTGTGATGTTGCAATAAATTTGATACTTACCCACTCGCTTTACTTACAATAAATTATTATTTTTAATATTTTAGCTAACACATACGCTAATTAACACTAAATTATGTTACACTAATAACCACATACACTAATCAACCCAAATTAGCCCTAATTATACATTAATTTTTGGATTTAACAGTAACCCTAATTTATAATTATAATTTAAACATTATAATAACCCTAATTAACATTGTCAAATCAATCAATGCACAATCATAACCAATCAATAAGCTATCATCGGTAAATTTAAGCACAAATTAATAGTATATTTACAACTATTTGAAATAATTAGTTTAGGAGAAGAATATACCTAATTTTGTATAGATTGAAGGTGTTGAAGCTTGGGGAATCCAATTTGGTGAAGATTACAATGGATTTTGGTGGATTGAGGTGGCTATGGATAGTTTGGGGATGGATTTGGGGGTTTGAAAATGAGTTTGAAGTTTTAGAGTGAAGAGAAATGAGAAAGAAATGGGTTCGGCTATAGTCATATTCATGATTTTTTGACATTTTTCGACGAGCGCCGACGGCCAAAATATCATAGTTTCTCATGGCTTCCGATGACTATAGATAATGGATATTTTCTCTCTTTTTCAAATAATTTTAATATTGTTATAAAAAATTTAAAAAAGTCTACAATAACCCGTTATTTTTCTAGATATTAAAAAGATTATTTTTATTCATTATATAATACCTTTCTAACGATTTGATAATTAATTTTGAATTTTAAATGTATATAAGATAATAAATTCATAAAATAAAATATTTGATAAAAAAGTAAACTTGTTGAGTCTTACGTTGATTCAAGGTATTTTGGGCATACGGTCAAAATACAAAAGAAAAATAAACAGGTTTAAGGTATCAATCTTGATTTTTAAATTATAGTCGTTCGTCGAAATTCAGACTTAAATCTTTCGCTCAAAAGTCAAACGATTTTCAAACAGGACGAAATTCAAGCCATATATACTATATTATGTATTTATCTAATCCGTATAGTTGGATTAAAAAAATAGTCAGAAAAAATTTAGACTTAAAATTGGTCATTTTCATAAAAGTTGTCATAATAATATGTACTAAGTGTTATGCAACTCCTTGAAAAATGATATATTTTGAGGATAATAATATTATAAAGTACATTTGGTCCAAATTTCGTCTCATTTAGCTTTCGAACGAAAGGTTTTTAGTCCGAATGTCGATGAACGACTATAAATTTAAAAATCAAGATTGACACCTTAAATATATTTACCTTTTTTATCATATTTTGGAAGTAGATTCAAAATACTTTGGATCGACATAAGATTCAAAAAAAATTCTACTAAATATTTATTTTATATGAATTTATAATGTTAAGTACAATTAAAAATTCGTAATCCGTTACATAATGGTTGAAAAATATATTTAAATTCATAAAACTGTTATGCATCATAAATTATACCAAATTTGTAAAATGTACGGCTAAAAGATGCATAGATTGACCGTTTGAGTTCGATTTCAATAAAGTTAAATATCGAATTACACAATAAAAAATTACCGAAAATACTAATTTAATTAATCACAAACAGTCATAAAGTTGAAGAATTGAATAAAAAACATCATCTTTAATTTTTAGGAATTAAATTGGTATTTTTAAACAACTTAAAACTTTTATAATGAATAAGTTATAATAATGTGATAAAATAAATTAATTAAAATAGTATGACGTCGAAAGCCATCGAAAATGGCTTGACAGAGCCGTCGACGACCATTGCAACTATCCATTGTTATTTAGCTCTTTTCTAGTAGTGGCCGTTACACTCTCTCATTTTCATAAATCAGTTACTTCTAACGGGTGCATTTAATTCTCATTAACTTAGATTTTCAAGTATGATTTTTCTACGATCACTTGATTCACCTGAGCATAATGAGTAACTCAGTATCCCATGAATATTCATTATTTTCCATTGTTTCAATTTTCTTTATCTCCTCATTAATAATTAATAGTTTATGGGATGTTACATTTGCCTTCTTCTCATTGTATACATATCGTACTTACTATGTTTTGTTTTGTGGGGACCAAGAAAATGAATTTGAAGGGTATCATTGAAATATCAAAATAACACTGTTCAAATGTGTGGATCTAATTTGATTGAATCTTTTTTATTAAAAGAGAAACAGTGATGTATTAATATATTTCACAATGGTATGCAAATCATCTTGATATTAACATCATTGGTTCATCTTTATTCTCAATATTAACTTATTTTCTAGCTTTGTATTTGTCATTCAACAGTTTCGTTTATTAAGGTATCATTCATTTTATCACCATATAACTCATCTTTATTAGTTATAGCAAACATTATGACTTTTTACACCATATCACAGTGAATTTTTCGTCGTATTCTTTACAACTGAACACTGTAGCAACTATCTTTCACCAAATTTAGTTTCATCTGTAGTTATATTTCTTGTAGTCAGAAATAGTTTGACATTAGTAAGACAAATTTGCAGGTTTACCAATAATATGATATGCTAGGAAAACTTGTTAGAGCATGAGTGCTTTAGATGTCATTGTTCGTTATGGTAATTAATTATTACTAATACATTTCATGTATTATTCAATACAATATTAGTAGTGAGAACATATTTCATGTATGTCTGTGTGCACAATATGTCAACAAATTTGGTCAACTGGTGATGGAAATTCTATATTCTACTGAAATAATTAAATTTAGCGTTATTGGTACATCAATACCACTAGAACTCTGTATTAATTTTTCAGACGACAAAGGGCATCCTAGCGATACATTACAACGTTTGGATACATTCAGCTCTCTGAAGTGTCAGTCACTATCGTTTAACACTGATTATACAAATTTTATAAACCCGTAGGCTCTAGCAATTCAAGGCATTCCACCATTGTATTCTTAATTGGATTTGACTCTTCTAGTATCCCCCAACATATGAAGCAACCTCAATTTTCAAATCAAGTTGGGATCAAACCAACTAACATATTTCCCAAATAGTAAAACTCCCTAAAATTATCAAAAACGTACAATGAGTTGGACGATGTTGCTCAAAATAGAAGCAACATCATAAAGGATCAGAAACGCGCTAACACATTCATAAATACCTCATTTTCATGTATTAAAGAGAACCTAATCCAACCGGAGTACAAACATAACCACTAGAGTCTACAAGGACACTTCCCCCACGAGCTTTCATACTAAAAATTAATACAGATATAGAACATTATATTAAATTACCAAATATAATACTCCATTATCTGTTCTGCTTCACCATATTCTTATCCGTTACATCTAAAAACTGCATGCAATTTCTGCACAGAATCGTGTAATGCAAAATTAATATATAAATGGAAAAAAAAATGGAAGTTTAAAGGCCAAAGTTGCATAATTGGAGAAGATCCATCTCAGTATCAACATATTTAGTCCAAAGATGCTTGTATTGATTCATGGCAACATCAAGCCATGGTTTCATGTTACCATTAAAATGTATAACTGCAGCATTTCGTATTTCTTCTTGACTGACACTAGGGTTGTATCCAAGTCCCATCACATTCCATGATTTATCGATAGGTTTGGTTGTTGTGTAGAATGTCACTAGTCCTGCTGGTAATATTGCCGAAGGGTTCCATAGTGCACCATCTTCATTCTGCAAATTAAATCAATTTAAAATGTAGTTTTGTAGATAGTTGCAGTTATCTCAGCTTTAGCGAGCAAATAATTGTTGGCACTACTAACAAGAAAAGACAGGCAAATGAACCATACGTTCAACTTCATGAAAACTGAAGGCAGCGAAAGAGGAAAATAAATAGAAACTTATCAACCATTTGTTGGTGATGCCTATAAGAGTTTACTGTTCTTATCATATCAACTAACATGGCATAACCTAATTTTTATTTTATTTTTCCGAAGATAACAAGCTAAAATCATTGCGATATTATTATTATACCATATATAGGAATAATATAAGGATGGGCTACTCTTTTTTATTTTTATTTTATTAACAGTGCAGTTTTACCAATGACTAAACGGTAGGTATGGAAACTGCAAATCGGAATAATATTATCAGTACTCTTGATGAGGAACCCAAGAAAGGGAAATCAGACTGCTTGGTGTAAAAATATTATCATGTGAATCTAGAACAGCCTTGTAACTGACGGAAAAAAAAAACGAAGAAATATGAGTGTATACTTAAATCTAGGTACATATATAAAACTTTCACCCTACCACCAATCTCCAAAAATGATATTTATGTCTCTTTCTATTCAATCTTCACAATATTCATTTCAATTCCTTAATCCATTCATTTAAACTTGAAAGTCTTGATTTATAACACACAACTTGATAGTTTTCTTCACAAATAAAATATTGTCAAATTTCGAATTAAGTTTGACCAAAATTTACGTAGTGTCAATATGTAAAACCCATTCTAGAGATAACTATTATTTTTTATTGCATCGCCATAAAAGAATGAATGATGTGTAAATAGAATTACCGTATTCAAAATGTTGACTCGAAAACTCTTTCAAAATAGAGTTCAAGTCCTTCTTGTCCACAACTTACAAATTAAGTCCATATTTTCAAAATATCATGTTATAAAACAAACAATGGTTTTTAACACGGCAAACCATAAATATTTTTTCGTAAAACTTTGTTTTCCACCATAAACATATGTAAATATTATGTTTTTTTTAAAAAAAAAACTAGATTCATATGTTATATGTTTCGATATAGTTTTATGTATTATGAGTAAAATGCAAATATGCAATTTCCTCCTCTAATTGCAATTAAATATAGGTAATTGCAAGAATATGCAATTTCTACTTCAAATTGCAAAATTTCACATCAAATTTTTTTACCAAAATATATAACATATGAATATTTTTGAAAGAAAAAAACCACATTTTGTGATTTGATGGTAAAAACAAAATTTCAATTTTGATGTTACATTATTTTCAAAGAAAAAAGGTGCAAAAACTTGATCTTGCACTGTTAGCAAATTGTGCTTCTTGTCATTAATAATTTTGCAAATACTTACAAAATATAAACTTAAACTGAATATATAACATATGGATCTTGTTAGGTATAAAACTTATGATTTAATGGCGAAAATAAAATTCCAATCAAATGTTTCAAATGAGAGAATTTTTTTTTTTTTAATGTTTCAATTGATATAGAAGTAATTTTACATTGAAGTGACCACGTCATCCAAAAATATTTATAGCGATTGATGAAAGGTTTTGATTGGAAAAGGCTTTTGATGGAATAACTTTGAAAATGAAGGCTAGATCCTATTTTCCACTATATATAATGAAAGTAGCTCAATCTCCAAAAGACGATCTAAGATTAAGAGTGAGACAAACCAATGCCTAGTATAGGGAAGGGCATCAGTCAGCCCGGTCCGAACTAAGAGACAATCTAAGACTAAGAGTAAGACAAATCTCATCCTAATTGCCATTAATATAAAAGGGAAGTAGCTCAATATTGGAAAAAATATACGTACGAGGTTAGCCGGTGTCAGTTAAAGTCTGCAAAGAGTTACTCTATGAAGAACACATCTGTAAAATGGAAGTATGTGTACAACTTGATAACCACAATACACATCAACAGGAATAAGAAACTAATACAATAGAAACTTGAGCTTTTTTGGGTCTCAGCTAAATGGACTGGTAGATATAAATATATTTTAAAGAGTTTTGGAAGCAGGGAATTCAAGTCATCAAACCACTGCTTTGCCGCCCTTAATTTTTGACATTCTCTTTATTTTGTTTCCCTGAGGAGATGTACATCATGTCGTGGATCAGGCACCAAATGCATAATCTGAACATGATGTATTTTAGACAAAAGAGGCCCCACTGTTTGCTTGCAAAGTCATATATTAGTCACAAAATCTATGCAAACATACGCACAAGCTCATAATGTTGAAGAAGCCTCTCGATGATTTTGTAATTTGGATTATAAACTGATAATTGAACTGGTCTAAAAGATGTAAATGCTTATGATGACCAATGGTTCTAAAATATTGATTATTGTCATGTTAAAAATTACCTTAAAAAAATAGTATATGAGAAATAATGGGATTATTGGTGGTTAAGGTTTTAATACTGTATTCCTTTGAAGGGAGATCCTCAACAGTCTGATATCATGCCTGAACTGACACATTGCACAAGCGGTATTGTGAGACCATCAATATAGCGAAGAACGTTGCAGATGCAACAGTTGATGAAAATGGATTGCTTTAACTACAGTGAAAAACCAATTTACAGGCATTGGGACTAATCTACATATCATGTTAGGGAAATCATGAATGCCACAAAATCTAAAATACTAAGCCAAATTATAGCAAGCAAGACATGCAGATCAAGTAGACTAATTCTATGCGAAAGTATTACATGTGCACAAAACCAAGATGTCTCCATGTATTAAGTTCAAATCATAGCTCAATTGTTGAGTTTGAGTTGATAAGAGATTATAATATAAAAAATGTCAGCAGCAATGGGATTGTGTCTAAGCAAATGTACAAACTACATAAACTACATTAAGTTCTTCTTTGTAGTGGCATAACAATCTCGTATGACAGAGAAGTTAACAGGATTGTGCTTCCTCCACAAGGCCAAAGATATTATTCACAAGTTAAACCAACTTTTGTGAAGCAAACCAAATTTAGAGAAGGATAAATTTTGGTCTCATGAAACAAATAAATCTCCCAAGTAAGTGTAAGGTATTTTAGAACCTTTCAGTATGCTTAGCAGAAAACTGAAACTTTCACTAGTCATAGTGGATATATCTCTGCCATTTGTCACAGTGAATATATCTCTGTCGCTTTCACATGATACATAAACAGCATGCAGCAGTGTTTCAAACAAAACATAATCAGCAGACAAATTCATAAAGTCTTCTTAGCCCTTTATGCAAGAGTTCCAACACCAAAATACATGGCTACCCTCTTACCAAATTATATTCTATATTATACGTCGCCAAATGATATACCGTTCCAATAATTAATATCAGTGTAAACCAGCCTAGATGTTAAGTTCATCCGAGATATCATACGTTTTTAATTTCATTAAAATCTTAATATAAAATGCCTTCACCAAACATTGTGATGCACTCTTAATTTTTCTGAATATACTTTTCATATAATTTCAAAACACACTTCCTTCAATGGATATTTTACTGGAAGAAGTTTCAAGCAACTTAACTAAAGCCTGCGCTCGGCTTTTTTACATGACTTTACAAGTTTTACTAGGTCTAGCTAAAGACCTTAACAAATAAGAGGCTTAAAAATATAACAAACCTATTGGATGGCATGCACAAATCACTTTACAGTTAAAAAAATTTAACTTCACATGGCCTAACAAGGTGCCCAAATTATATACTTGAATTAGAAGGTCTCAATATTACAAATTGAATATAGCAAAAAAATTCACTCTGAAGTGTAATCAAGTTACAAATATCAAGAATATTTCAGTAGCATATCTTGTACGCCGAGACGATGTTACAAATATCAAGAATATATTAAATAGTGATTGCTAGAGCAACAAGACTATTTTAACCATTTACTTGGTCAAAATCATTTATGAAATTCTATTATAAATTATAAGCAACAAATGGTTATTTCTCCAATTAACTCGCTTTATGTTACTTATGCTACTTCTTATAAGGAGTTAAAACATTTTCAAACTCAAATAAGCCAAGTAGTTGCGAGTACTTATATGAAATTGTTAAATGTGCTCTTAATTCTGGAACATTCACAGATTTTATATTTTAATTTCCATAAGATATATTAACAATGAATTATAGGTTAAATGCGGTTTATCTAATAAGCCTGTTTCTACTGACCCCTACCTAAATAGCATGTGCATGTATCTACCTATTATCGCTAACAGATAAGTGATTACTTTACCGGACAGGGTATGAAGTTACTGGAAGATAGGTAGCAGGCTGCAAGTGGAAGATCACATTAGCCAAATTGTCGTGCATTTGAATAAGCCTTATCCTAAGGCTGGTGTTTTCTTCTTTCGTCAGGATCGTGGGATGTCCTACTCCTTACAAAATTAAGCCATAACCACCACCAGGTGTGCGTTTTTATATAAATGTTACAAGGTACTCATGCCCGTCATAGGCATTCAACTTAAAAAAATTAAAAATTGTGACGAAGTCACAAAGAAGTTGCTTGTATATGATACCCCGTAAAACGAAAATTTTAAGAAGCAACCAAATTCATTAACCAACACACTCGACCCAAATATGTGTCGTGCTAAATGCGGTCTCGTTTTGACCATTTTACCCATTATTTGATCTACCCAGTGTCATTCTATTCCCTACTTCACATTACCAATATTTATTTATTTTATGTCATCCACTTTCTATTTAACTTGCTTCATTCCATATCAAAACAAAAATAAGGAATCATAATTCTAATTCAATGCCGATAACTGCTGCCTACTCCTTTGTACTCCAACTCCAACCTCAACCATGTTCATCTAATATCCCTAATCCATTCAACACTATCGCAGCCTAGATCATCACCTCCTTAATCCATTCAAGACGTGGTATCTCAATCAGGTAACCAATTTTATGATTTAGTCGTTTTTTTTCCTTGATTTAGCACTTCCATTCAACAACAACAAATGTGCTGAAGTTCAAATTTTTCCCATTTCTCATGCCATTTTGTTTTTTCCTAACATCATTTGGCAGTATCAAATTCTGTTGTAAGATTTTATTTTGACAGTGTATTGCCAAACGTTTGAGGAAAATATTTCCTTACACTTTGCTTTGTTCGGCAAAATATAACTTTGTTGTGTAGCTTTTTACGATGGTGTAACACTGATACAATTGGGTGAAATGTAGCACCGCTTTGTATTTTTTTTCCTCCTTTGTTTCTTTTTCTTGGGCAAAATGAAGTCGAGATGGGGAGGATTTTGCGTACTCTTAAATATTGAAACAGGTTTATTTATTATGACATTTATCATGCATTCCAAAATGCATATCTTCCCAAGCAATCAAAATCCAGTTAACTAAAAGCTAAGTAAGGAATTATAAACCTAGAATAGAATGAGTTATTCTCACCAAGTTATAATAACGATGGAAATCCTCTGTGCATTTCTCCCTCCTCCAGGCATCCAAATCAAACACATTAACACCGAACCCCCAGGCACAAGCTCTTGGACTAAACTTCTCCTTGACTTCCAAACTCGAAAAATTTAAATACTTATTGTACCTCTGAAAAACACCAAAACACATCTCGACCGCACCATTTACCTTCCCATCCAAATCCACCGTCCACAGCCTGCTCAAATCCTTTTGAACAACCACATCATCCTCCAGCAGCACAATCTTCTTCAAACCTGGAAACATTTCCGGCAGGTAAAACCGCAAAAATTCAAGCACCCTCCCTGCATCCTTCTTGATAACAGAATCCAAATTCAAAAAATTAAACTCTGATACCGATTTAACCACTATTTTTGCCCCATTTGCCAGGGGCCGTCTCACAAACCAAACCCTCATCGCCTCCACATACATCTTATCAGACACCACATGAAAAACCAGCTTCCCAGGCTCCTTTGCATTCTTGATCACTGAATTTACAACCACTGACACTGCAATCACATTATCCGAAAATAAAGCATAATGGTACAAGTCGTGGTTACTATTCAACCCATTCAGATCATGATTACTGTTCCTATACTTGTTTGGAAAATTTATCTTCTCTCCCATTAATCTCATATTCAAGCAATGGATAGATTTAGGAGTGGATACAGCTGCTATAGTGCTAGAGAGAGCGCCCATCTTCTTCGCCTTGCTAAGCTGTTCATTGACAGCGAAAATTGTATCTCTAAGCTTCTGAATCTTCAGTTGAGTATCGAAAGACTCCTTTGACTCTGAAATGATTTGCCGCGCGAGCTTGATCTTGTCTTTTGCCTCTTTCTCGAGCGCTTTAAGAGAGTCGTCGTCGAGAGGGGTTGTGTTGGAGGACATCTTGGAGGCGAGATCTGAAAGTGACTGGGAAAGGTGGGTGAATGAATCTAGGGATTTGGAGGAAGAGATTTTGAGCTTGAGGGAGAATGAGGAGTAGGCGTGGAGGAGGGAAAGATGGTCGTGAGAGTGTCGGCGGAGGAGGTGGAGGCGGAGACGGAGGGGATCGGAGTTATGGGGATCGATGGGGTTAGAATGGATGCTACGATTGTGGGAAAGGAAGAGAGTGACAGAGGCGAGGAAGAGGAGAGAGAAGGTGGCAGAGACGAAGAGGCGGTAAGTGAAGAAGGACCGGATGGGAGAGGAGGAAGGGTGGCGAGTGGCGGAGGGGCGGGCTGTGCCGCCTGGCATGGATCTTAATTAGTTAATTATTGTTTGTGGTGGGGAATCTGGCTATGAAGATGCAAAACAAAGTGAGATTTGAGATTTTAAGTGAAACAATGAGTGTTAAGGGTGAAGGAAGATGAAGACGAAGATGCTGATGATGCAGCCGACAGTTTGTTTGTTGCTCGACTTTGATTTACTATGTGTGTTAGGTTAGTTTCCACTCATAAATGAGGAATCAAAGGGGGTGCTGGATTACTTTGTATTCTACGTATCACCACCCCATTTTGGTGATGCTATTTACAGTAAGATGTCATTGTAATGTTAACGGTTAGCCCATGGATTTAGGGCTGAATATTCAGCCAGTTGAACATTCAACCCTGAATTGAAGATTAAGTTCCAGTGGAAAGACGTTCATTTAATGGACGTCGGGCTTAATCAGGCGCCCGTTTAATGGACGCGGACGTCTGGAATCAGGTGCCTATTTAATGAGCACCTGATAACAGACGCTTATAAAATGGACGCCTGCACTTCCCTCTACTTAACCACCCGTCTCCCCTCCCATTCTCACTTTCTACTGAAGAAACTAGACGTGACTATTAAACTGCAACTCCTGTAAAGAAAGTCTAAGACGTCTTATCTCATGTTGTAATTCGTTTGCATAAGTTATGTCCCTTGGACATAA
The DNA here is from genome assembly GCA_030765085.1 of Allium cepa. Taxonomy (NCBI): domain Eukaryota; kingdom Viridiplantae; phylum Streptophyta; class Magnoliopsida; order Asparagales; family Amaryllidaceae; genus Allium; species Allium cepa. The sequence goes on along the minus strand of CM060941.1, from coordinate 1,041,356,674 downwards.
AGGATCATCCAACCATTCCGCGTAATTACAACCATTCAGCCAGAATTGACATAGTTGGATTCGACGACCAATATTTTCTCCATCCGCACGTACTTCAACTTCATACCCGCACTGACAACAAACTGGGTGTGATTCAACTTCTTACTCAGTGGAAGGTTGAACTACTTGAACTTGGTTCTCAGGTTGTTCATATGTCATACGAACAACATGTTGTGCGTATGGTGGTTCAACCACTTCATGAAGTCTCAGCTATTTAAGGTTTTGAAGCTGACCACGGACATCTTCATAGTGTTGTTCTTGATAATCGATAAGCCAATCCTCATCAGTATGTGGACTTTCCGTAGGCACATAACTTGCATCTGAATCGATAGAAGAAGGCAAAGAAGGCATTGCGATGAAGAATTTATTGTTGTGAGTGAGGAAGAAGATGATTATGAATGATGAATAAGTAAATTAGAACGAGCATATATAAACAAACATTACACTTGTGCTACCACTACTTTTTGATCTGACAAAAAACAATGCACAAGAGCATATACAAACAAACATTACATATAGGCACTAGCTCTGACAACAACAACAGACATTATTATTTGAAAAGACAATTCAGAAAGCTCTCGACACATTAACGAACGTTACATAATCAACTAGCAATACTGTTATCTTAAGGCCATCCAAATCTTTCTAGCCAATTTTGACGTATGAAGTACGCATCATGGACAATGAAGGGAGTGTGATATTTTAAATTATATCGACCGTCATAAATCGAACTGTAGTCTCAAACACATTTTTCGATATTACATCATTAATAATCTTTGTGTAACGCGTGCATGCCGTAGTAAAGTTTCTGTATGCAGTCCTGACCTCTTGAGCCGTACGTCTGACCTGAGAGCCCACGTCGTTGTTGTAAAGTTTAGCCAGAGTGTCCCAAAAATAAATTACCATTGACTCCTGATTTCGCACATCTCATCGGTTTGTATGTAGTACTGCGTAAGCAACTTCAATTCATGAGACGTAAATGTCATGTTGGACAATGTAGTTTGAATAATGTTAAGTTTTTAAATGATTTAAATAGATAACGATTTGTGAATTTATATAATGGATGTTGCTTCTCACCACTCAACAAAGCAAAGAATCTTGACCGGCAAATGAACGTGGCTACAGTACGTGATTTGACTGCACACTGACCCACATTCTCTCCACTCAACAAAGCAGAGAATCTACCGGCAAATGAACGTGGCTACAATACGTGATTTGACTGCACACTGACCCACATTCTCTCCACTCAACAAAGCAGAGAATCTACCGGCAAATGAACGTGGCTACAGTACGTGATTTGACCGCACACTGACCCCCTTTCTCTCCACTCAACAAAGCAAAGAATCTTGACCGGCAAATGAACATGGCTACAGTACGTGATTTGACCGCACACTGATCTCTTTTCACTCCACTCAACAAAGCAGAGAATCTTAACCAGCAAATGAGCGTGGCTACAGTACGTGATTTGACCGTGCACTGACTCTCCTTCTCTCCACTCAACAAATAGTCATATATATATAACCATATGGATCTCATACTTGTTCACCACAATTTAGTATAACAAAACATTCAAATATCAAAACTATCCTCAAATATCAAACAATGTCTGGAAATTTACTAAAAGCTATATTGATATGCGACAGTGACTCCAAAGAAGAAGCGTATGTGTTAGCGCATCGCAAGAGGAGGAGGAACTGATAGAGATATACCGTGAAGCATACGGTTCAACTTCTGAAAAACATGGCGGGTCCGTTATGGGTCGGAAGTATATCAACCGTAACCAGCAAGCATTTCAAAAAACACTTATGCAATATTACTTTTGCCCGTGATCCAACTTACGGTCCGGAGATGTTTAGATGACGATTCAGAATGAGTCGTCCGTTATTTATAAGAATTCTCGAAAGTATTCAGTAGAATAATAATTATTTTGTTTACAAGCAGGACGCTGCAAAAAAACAAGGTTTGAGTGGGCATCAAAAGATGACCACAGCTTTAAGGATGTTAGCATACGGTACACCCGCCGATGCCCTTGACGACGCATATCGTATGGCAGAGAGTACGGCATTGGAAAACCTAGATCACTTCTGTCAGTCAGTTGTGGACATTTATGAGACGGAATTTCTTCGTTCTTCAAACGAGGCAGGTGTAACGCGCTTTGCGTGAAATGCATGAAAGCAAAGGCTGGCCTGGAATGCTCGGAAGTCTGGATTGTATGCGTTGAGAGTGGAAGAACTGTCCAAAAGCTTTTTATGGAGCATATAACGGCAAAGAAAAAAACCCAACTATCATCTTAGAAGCAGCTGCCTCTCATGATTTTTGGATTTGGCATGCTTTCTTTGGAATGTCAGGTTCTCTTAACGACTTAAACGTTGTCGAACGATCTCATTTGTTTAATGATTTGGCGCAAGGTAAGTCAACTCGCGTATCATTTACTCTTGGTTATAACACATACGAGCATGGATACTATATAGGAGATGGAATTTATCCTAAATGGAGTACGATTTTAAAGACATTTGCAAACCCAATGACGGCAAAACAGAAACAATTTGTTGCTATGCAGGAAGGACGTAGAAATGGCGTTTGGGGTCCTTCAAGCAAGGTTTGCAATGGTCAGCAATCCATGTAGATTATGGAAGAGATCAAAAATGGCTATAATTATGTTCTGTTGTATAATTCTGCATAGCATGATCATTGAAGATGAATGCGGTATGGATTATCCTGATTTCGACTATGAAGGGCAAGACAACCCTCCGAAATTGTTTCGTACAGCCACGTTACGAGATGAAGGACAGTACACAATTCATGACGATCATCATGAAGTATATCGTAATGCAACTATTCATAGTAGACTCCAAAGGGATTTAATGGAGCATGTTTGGAATTCTCATGGAAATCAATAGTTGTGGATGGTGGTTCTTTGTTTAATTACATTCGTTTGCCTTTTTATTTCTGCAACGAAGTGTAGACCTTTTTATTTCTGTAACGAAGTGTAGAATGCTTTAATTTTTATGTTTGTAATATCATTTATGTTTGATGAAGTAAATCTATATTGATATCTACATAATGCATCCAAAAAAATGATATACCATTGAATATTTTAAAACTGAAAATAGCACATGATTGAAAATATAAACTGAAGGTACATGGATATTTAAGCTGCAATAACTAAAAATATCACATTAATATGTCAACCACATATGTTTTGTTCCAGATCTACTCTCAACAATGCGTTGTTTGTACTCCATCTAATATTGCATTGTAATTGGGTTCATTCCGGTGACATCCTTTTCCATTACTATGGTCTCTTGGCGTTGCCGCTCTAGCTCAAACCGGCCTTTCTCAATCTCGGTCAATTCTTTTAACACGTCAAGCTTTTCTGCACTTCCTCTTTGACGTTCTACATTTTCTCTCGCATATTTTTCATGCATTAGGAGTAAACGAGAATTGATTTGATATTGAACAGCAATTTTCTTCTTAGCTGCTCGTTGCCCCATCGGTCTAGCATCTTCATCAAATGCGGGTACTGCTTCTTCGTCTTCGTTATCTGGGAATACATTAGAGTCCATATGGGAAGAATTACATGGGCTAGAATTGTAATTAGATCTACTTGTTTTTTCTTGCCCTTCGACTTCGTCTGGACATCCCTTAAGCTTTTTGCGGTGTTTGAGCTCCATTTTTGTTGACTAACAAGCAAGTCGTAGCAGTTTGCAAACTGATAGTAGTGAGGTTTCTTTGTACCATTTTCTCTTGGAAATAATTTCAAGAATTGATCGTTCGCCATTCTCTTTTAAAAAAGCAGAAACACAAAATGATATATTAACAAAGTGATCCGAAATGAATATAAATTAAAAATCATGTTTTTCAAAACGCTATCAATTCAGCTTCGCCACCCATTCCACTTGGATTTTCTGTTCTTATTTTGTGAACCTACAACTCGTAGAATTGTGTTTGTCGATTAATCTTTCCAAAACGACCCGTGATTGCAGATATTGACATCGTCTTTTCAACATGTTTTTTATTGTATGCAGTCATGACTTTTGCGCAAAACGCCTCTCCACTTTGGTCGTTCCCCTTTACCGAGTCGTTAGAAAAATGGTAGTAGATATAACACAAATCCTTATCATCGCCAGATCATGGAGCAGAAGAATGAAAGGATAGAGGGGAAGCCGTTTGGGGATGGACATTTTGAAAGGGTTGAGAATCAAAATCCCAGCTATCCATATTCATCGCTTCGGTATATGATTGAAACGGATGAGACATACTTTCAATATTATGGAATTGAGAATAGAATTGTAATAGAAGAAGAGATATGTGTATTACAATCTGAAAAATAGTCCGATATATGTAGTGAAATCTTAAATATGACCGTTTATAGCCGTTGTAATCTTAAATATGACCGTTTATAGCCGTTGGGGTCAAAATATGACCGTTTTAGCTGTTGGAATTCAAAAATATGGACCGTTTATAGCCATTGGAAGACGGAGTAAGGAAGTGGAGGGGGTGGGGCTTTGGCGCCCATTTAATGGGCGCCAGGGCTTGGAGCCCATTAAATGGACACCCAAGCCCAGTTCAGGATTCTGAATCGAATCCTGAACATTCACCTTATTTTTGACACTGAATTTAACCGCTGGAGTTTTTTTCCTTCAAATTCAGCGTGTAATAGAACGACTAGAGATGCCCTTAGCAATACGAAAAATAGCTACGATAATCTATCAATACTAAACCAAAATAACTACAGATATGAGAAAACCCTTACTATTAGTAAGTCAAAAATAATTACCGATATTTTACCAATGCCGCTTGTAATATGTTTGTTGATATATCAATAAACTGGTAAATTGTTTACTGGTAATGGTAAATTTATCAACACATAAAATTTTTGAAGTTTTGTTACGTTAAAATTTTGATAATGATAAAAAAATAAATATTTCGTTACAAATTCTAACTCCATTAATACTTAGAAACATTTTAATTTATTTTAGTTGACATAGAAATAATTTTTGGTTCATTGTAAATTATTTACAACAATATGAAATAATAATTTTGATCATCTTAAACTTTGAACTTAATAAAGTCAAAAAGGAATACCATCATAAATAATATTACAAGCTTATGCTTAAAATCGAATAAACCTTCAAAAAAAAAATTGGTTGGGATTATTTAAAATAGTGAAAAAAACAAAATTAATATGATTGATATATTTACCGTTACTGCTGGTTTTGACATTTCTTTATCATTACATTACCATTAATAATGGTAAATTTACCGTTACCACACCGATAGCATTGGTATACCTATATATCACGATATTGGTTACCAATTATCTGATACTGGTATGGTAATAGTAATTTTATCATTATCATAACAGCCCTACTTTACACATACTAAAACACTTCTCTTACTCGTTTTATCCTCTCACCCAAACAAATACACAACTCACAACCATAACCCAACTTCTTCTTCTTCTCTCTCTCTCTTCAAAAACTAAAATAAAAATTCTTCATCTAATTTCTTCACAGCCAATCTTTTCTGCCATCTAATGCTTCATCAATACTTATGAATCTAACCAATTTGGTTGTGACTGTGGTATTATCGACTTCAGTTGTACATGGATTTTCATTTTTTTATAAATTATGTAATCGTAACAAAGACTAACATTTTAAAGAATAATTTTCAACTCAAATTTCATGTTATTGTAGAACGTAGTTGTAACATCCCGTAAAATGTACCATAAACAAATTAATCAAATTAAATTAAATACGATAAGGGTTGGATGGAAATTTATAAAATTTGGAGTTTGACCATGAAAGTTATTATGTTGCGTTCATGGTGAATTTCCGATCAGTTTCCACATATAATATGTTGAAAAAGAAGCTCAAATAAGAAAGTTATGAGCATCTGAAGCTCTCATATTTAAATTAATTTAGTTTGAATTCAAATTCAAATGAGAAATCAAATTTAGAATTTAGATTTCAAAAATTAGCCTATGAGCTAAGTAAATATTTACTTAATGCTTACATTAAAAAATTAATTAGGAAATAAAATAATACGACAATGAAAATAAACGAATGTCCCTAAATAAAAGGAATGGTCGACCTAAATAGGTCAACCGGCTGACCATAGAGGTCAAACGGTCGCCCAAGAGCGGTCGACCGCTTGGCAACGGCAATTGCCAATGGCGGCTAGGGTTTTAAGTTATGTTTTATTCGGTTGTGCACTCTAAATTTACCCGTTTCCTACCTACTTCCATCCTACGTTTCTGTTGTGTTTCAACTTCTATAAATAGAACCCTATCATCTCTACTTTAATTCATATTAGTTTGGGGAATATGGCGAAATCCAGCCACTGCTATCTCTCTAATAAGATTCAAAAACTCCGTAAAAAATTCAAGTAAAGATTTAACTTATTTCGTGTATGTTTCTTCTTCCCATAATCTATTCTTATTCTATTCTTCTCTAATTATTCTAAATCTAACAAAAATATATACATCTTCTCTATCGTGTGTGTGTATCAAAAAGGAGAGATTCTGGAAGAGATTGAAAGGCTACAAATCTATTTGAGTGAAGCTAAGACTAATCTTGTAACAACCCATAAAATTTTAATAATTAAAATTGTTAAATTGATAAAATTTTGGTAATTTAATATGAAGAAAAATAAACTTTGTAATAAAATAAGGAAGGAATGTTAAAGTGGAAATGCATATTTTATTCATAAGGTAATATAAAAGAAGGAAACTTATCTGAATGTATTTATTTGAGGATTCAATCATTATAAATGTACACATTTAACAAATTCAATATAATTAAGAATAACTTTTAATACAAAGGAAAGAAATTAATTAAATCCATCAGGTCATTGCTTGATTTCTTGCCCTTTCTACATGGCCTCTTTATTTCTTGCTTTAGCCATACAAACTCTTTTCCTAGCTGTGTATTTATTATTTGCAAATCATGTATAAGAAGATTTATTTCTCATTTCAAAACTTCTCATTTTCATTTGCATTTAAGAATAAAACATATATACGTTTCTTTCTCCTTAACTTATGCTTTTTCTGTTTCTTAGCATTTACTCTTACTTTGCTTGCCATCCAAACCATCTATGTAGCAACCCAAAAATTTTAATAAATGTTTTATTTATTTAATTTAGATAATTTTTTAATTTAAAATATAAATTTTGGTGTGGATTAGAATTCCACACATGAATTAATAGAATATTTTTCGGAAATGTGAATTTTGTCAATATGGTCAAACTTTGACTTTTAAATTTAAAAATTTAATTTTATCTTTTATTTTGAAAGTAAATAAAATTTTAAAAATGTTGCTTTTCGTTTCGTTGAAATCTGATTTATAATGCGAAAGTTATGCCTTTTTAACTATTGTGTGTAATTTGCTGTATTTAACAAAATTGTTTACTTTAAATTACATAAATAATATTTTATTTGGTCATGTAATGTTCTAATTTATGTTTTCAGGGGTAAAATAACTTTTTTTGTATATATTTTGGTTTTAAAATATTTTAAAAGTGTAATTGACATTTTCCGTGTCAGTTGTACTTTGTTTACAATTTCTAATTTCCAACTTCAATTAATTTAAGAAATTCTTTATTTTTTTTCTTAAGAATTTATTTTATTCTCATTCTCGCTTTATTTTTTTCTCAAAGATTTATTTTAAACCATTTTTAAGAAGATTTGTAATTTCTCAAAGTTAAGTGGATTATGTTTGCAATTTTCTTAAGGTAGTTTCAATAAATTAAGCTATTTTCTTTATTTATCTTTCTATTTTCCTAAAATATAATTATTTATTTTCTTTTTCACTTTACTTCAGTTTGTTTTATTTTATTCACTAATTTTTATTTATTTTAAAGTGTGGTAGAAATTTTTCCAAATCTAGTGGTATTGTGTGTAAATTTTTTAACCTTGTTTTAATTTAATAAACTATTTCTTTAATTCTTTTCCATTTTTTTTCTTGAAATTATTTACTTATTTCCTACCTTTACTTATTTCTCAAAATCCATAGCCGTTCCTTACATGTAGCCTATCAATTTACGTGAAGATAGGATGAGTTCTCATTTTCCACTTATTCTTTTTATTAAATAGGAATCAAACCCCTTCATTTTCTCTTGCCATTTTAAACATTGATTGCTTGACCGTTTCTTCCCCTTGATTGCCGTGAGTTTTCTCACTTTATTTATCATGCAAAAACATCTCCACTCATTTTATTTCTCACGGCTTGGAATATGGTAATGGTCTCTTGTAACAACCCGCATATTTATCGATTTTATATTTAATATTTTATTTAAATATTTTATCGATACTGGAATTTTGTCCGAAAAACTACTTTTTGCATACTGTCGAATTAGGACTCGGGACCACTTCCATTGAGTTTAAAATGCCGTTTGCGACCTTTTTGAGTATAAGCTTCGATATGTTTGGAGTAAGTTGATTTTTACTACTTTTTCACTTAGGGTTTTGATTTGGGCTGAGCCCACTTATGTATTCAGTCCCAACCCCTCTCCTCCTCATTTACTTCATTTCCAATTCCTAATACTCAAGCTTTAGCAACAATGGTGGAAGAGATGAGAAATTAAAACTCAAGCCCTAGTTTTCTTTTGCAAATCAAGTTCTAGCTCCAAACTAATAGAAGAACCCATTGGTAAGCTTCTCTTCTTCTTCTCCAACTCAATCTCTTATCAATTTCAGAAATTGCTAAACCTAACTTTGGGAATGTTCTTCTTTTAAAGCTTAGAATCAAGCTTCTTGAGTTGGATTTGAAGAGTGGTTGATTCTCCTTTGCTTTCAAGCTTCTTCTTCAATCGTTTGGGTTCAAAGGTGAGATTTTTATCTCACATCTATGTCTATGATTATCTTCGATTGTTAGGTATGAATTCCTAACACATATTCATGTGCACTTGATTTTGGTTTGAATTGATTTGGTGTATATTCCAATTTTTAGTGTTTTGAAATCAAAATCTATGAAAATCCTTTTATGGATATCTTAACATGTTTTGGTGACGCATCGAAGAGCCATAAGGGCCGGGTAGTCGATTGGCATAAACCCCTAGCGCCATTGCTCGAATTCGGTTGCGAATTGGTTGGGATTGCACACCTTGTGCAAAGGCAGGGAAAACTTCCTTAGTAAATTTCCATTAATTACTTAATTCGAACCCGATATTTAATTCTTAAATTTCCATTAATTACTTGTTTCAATTATGATAGTGAAATAAAAGGTACGTGATTAATAAATTGAAACCTTTAATTTAGGTAAGAGATTCAAGGCTAAGTTATAAAGGAAATAAAAAGGAAGTTGAAATTGTAACTTATAAGAAAAAGGTAAAAATTTATTGAACAATGAATTAATTAAAGGAAATGGAACAAACTTGTATAACTTTCAAATTACACCCTTAAATAACATATGTAACTTACCAAATATTAAAAGTTGAAATGTTTAATAAGAGATTGTAATAGAATATTATACAAGTAGAAATTTGAAATAATGAAAGTATTCAATGAAATTGATGTTAAATGAGAATTTAATGTTATAAACTTAAGTTATAATTGAAATTTTACTATAAGTGAATATAATTAAAGGTAAGTAATTCAAATAGATGATTTTCAACTTAAGTAAATAAAATGGAAATGCTAAGAAATTGTAAATTTAAGAAATAGGGTTGAAGTTATTTCTAAATAAAATTGGAAGAAATAAATGAAAATAAAAGATAAACTGTTATATGAATGAAAAAAAATCAAACAACTAATGTATATAAAAAAATAAATTAATAATGAGTTATTTGATTTGTTAGTAGGAATTGTTGTTGTTTGGTTATGGTTGGTTGGGTAAGATACTTTAAATTTGGATTTGGGGTGAATAAATAATCTATTTAGTTTCATCTAAGACTGTTGAGTAAATGATGCACTTGATGGTTTATTCTTCATTCCGTACAATTTAAAAGTTTTGAACCCGAACAACTATTTGTTTGTTTGATTTAATGGTTGCTTTGTATTTGTTGAGTATGCTGTTTGTTGAAGTTGATGGTTGTTGTATTGATGTGTTGTTAAGGATTACATAAATTGTTACCTTTTAGATTATATAAGTGAAACGCAGGTTATGGAAGCAATTGATACTGCTTTTGGTTCCATAAAATTAAGCGTTAATTGATCGACAAATAGGTACGTTTTCGGATTACGGTTTTACAGCGCTTTTTTATATCGTTTTCCTGAGTTGGGATATATATTATATCGTAAAATATTTGTGTATATTATTATATTTATATTATATTTTCTCCCGAGTCTCTCCGTACAAAGGTGACTCTGCCAAGATTTTTCGTAAAATTTTGGACTTAGAAATTTTTTGAAATGTTTTTCCAAACTTTATTTATTTAAGTACAAAAAGATATAATGATTATAAAACGGGTATTTTATTTAAGGTAATAAATTTAGTAAATTATTGTTTATAAGTTAAATATTTTGAATAAGATATATTGTTATTTAATTCTTCTTTTCTCTTCTTTTCCTTTTCGGGGACGAAAAGTTTTGAGTGGGGGAGAGTGTAACGGCCCGTGTAAATTCGAGGTTTAAAATGAATTAAATTCATAAGATTTTAATTTAAATTTAGAAAGAAATAGAAATCTTATGTGAAAGAGAATGTTGAAATTAGATGTATCAAGGGTAATTAAAATTTACAAATTAAATTATATATTGCCATTAATTGTAATAGTGGAAATTGTTGCATTTGGATATAAAGTTAAAATAAGTAAATTAAGGCAAGTATTGAATTTATCAATGAAATAAAATATTGATTTATGGAAATTGAATGTAAATGGGGGTAATAAAGTAATGTAGGACAATAAATAATTTATTTAGTACAATCCCTTTTATTTGTAAACTATTGTAAGGTGTTAACTAATTGAAATGTGAAAATTAGGAAATAGATTCAAAGTGTATGTTAGATAATAAATTGAAATAATTAAAGTTAGTAATTAATGGATCAAATGGAATACCAATTTATTCATAAAGTGAATATAAGTGGATGTAACAAATTGAATAGGAAATGCTAATTATGCATAAAGTGAAGGAGTGGAACCTAGATGGAATATTAATTGGATTTAGAATCTTTATTTGTATATGTGCATATATTTATAATGGAAAATAAAAGGGTAAAATAATAATATACAAGTATATTAAAGGTTACATTAGTGGGCTACTAGTAAATTCACTCATTACCAATAAATTTGCCTGGATGATAATTAATAACATAACGGAAAAGAGTAAATGTATTCATTTGAATATTAATTGAAATTGGATAGGGATTTTAAGTAACAATGTTAATGCAAGGTAATTAATGCTAAATTTAAGTAAAAAATAATGAATAGTGATTAATTAAAAATTTGTAACATATATTATAAATTACCTGCTTATTTGTTAATGGAATTAGAATCTATAATAAGTGATAATAAAATAAATGAATGTTACACTAATTGAAAATGAAATAACGTTCGTTTAAATGTTGAGTAATTATAGGATCGTATTTATTATTAGCGTTACTTTAATAATTATGGTTAATTGTAAAATTAACTAGGGAAGTAATACGTTATAAATTAAATATGACCTGAACATAAGTGTAAGAAAAAGGTTAAAATTGAATCTAATTCGATTAATTTGAAACTTATTGAAATAAATTGGATTCAGAGTGTAATAAAGAGATTATTTTAAGAAAGTGAAATAAATACTATAATCAGTAAAATAATTTACATTTAAAATTGAGATGGGAATTGGTTTAAAGTATTATAAATTAATAAGTAAACCAAGAAGATGAAATTTATGAATTATATAATTTGAATTTTATAGCGAGTTAATTTATTTAATTTACAATAGTTGGACTTACTGAAATAAATAAAATCAAATTTTTATTATTACGTTAAATTAAAAAAAAATTAAGTTGAAAATTGGGAAATATTTATGTAATGATTTTAACCCAATGGTAAACCCTCCTATTTGAAATATGAATGGAATAATCATTGATTCATTTAATTTAATAGAATTATTAGAAGGCTAATTTATAATTTTGAATTTAATGAAATTGAGAATTAATATTGAAATTTATAAATGTATCATCTAAATTTACATTTTTAAATTTGTTTAAAATCATTGTAAATAATTGAGGAATCATAAGTGATAAAATTTTCCAATTCTGAAACTGAAATATAAAAATTTGGATTTATTTACTAATTCTTAATTTATTTAATTAATATAAAAATAGCCATTTTTGTCACGGACTCGGATTTCGACGAAACCAGTTTCATCGGATCCGTAACAGTGAATTATTGTAGGGTTTCAAGTTTCGTAGCGATCGGACTTGTCGTTTAATCGTACGAACGCGAAACGCCTTGAAATCGATTTAATTGAAATCAATTTGAAAATATTAATTTTAGCATAACTTCTTCATACGATTGAATTTGGATGTGAAACTTTTTCCATCGCGTTCACAATATTTTAAAACACCTATTGTGATATATGGGTTGACCCAATTTCGTTCCGGAGTCAAAACGGGTTTTTTGGGCCAATTATCGTTCAGCACGTTTGTTTATCGGATCCATATACTCTATTTCTAACCCACCTATATAAACCCAGTTTTAAACCCTAGCCTCCATCTATTTTCATTTGTTTATACGTTCATTTCCTCAACTCCTCCTCTTCCAAATGGCTGCAAACCCTAGATCTACACTCAAATTTCAAAAATCAAATCCAAAGCCAAAATTCAAAGTCTCCAGAAAAATTCACAAAAATTATATGTCATAGTTATCAAAGAGCATAATCTACCGGTACTGTTCGTTTTTCGATTGGAGCTATTTTTCGTCCAGAAAATTTCAAATTGTTTTCGGCCGTTCATGGTATGGGTGGTCAATCAACGACAGATCTTCGACTTGGTGATGATCAGAGGGTACTGGAGTGTGGAGCACGATGTATGTAGTCGATCCATACGGTTCGTTAGTCTCGAAACAGAGGGGAGTCGTTAGAAATCGTGGTTGGTGGCGAATTTTCGCCCTCGGCCTGGGGACGCTTGGGGTGGCCGCAAGGCATCAGCAAGGTCGGCATGGAGAGACTAGAGCAGCGGCGACTTCAGATCGGAGCGTAGTGGCGGTGGTAAGTGGATAGAGATCGGCGGCTAGGGTTGTAGAACTGGGTTCTGTTTTGATTGAGAGGAGGTAGGTTTCGCGTGCGCAAGAGATTGATGACGTGGCGATCTAGTTAGGTTAGTTTTAATTAAATATTTATTTCAAACAATTTAAATCGAGGTAACTTTCACATACCAACTCTGTTTCACGCGAATTTTTTTTGTTAGGATCGTAATAAAATTCCAGACGCTTTGATGCTGGTTTGGACAGATTTGGAGACCGTTGAATTTTTGGGTTTAAATTGGATTTGAATCCAATTTAAATTCAAAAGGTGAGTGTTTTAACCCACTCACAACTTCTAAAATTTCATATGTCTGTTAAATTGACTTAAGATACGAGTAGGAATTTATTTATGACTGTTTGGCATGTTTTATTCATTATCTCTGTTAAATCGCATTTATTTAATATAACTGTTAATTAATTTTATTATTGCATATAAATTGACAGTTAAAATTTATTTATTTGCATATAAACTGATAGAAACAGTTAATAAATTTATTTTGAATATAAACTGTTAGTTAATAACTGTCATTTATTTCCTGTTATATTGTATATGCTATATATTAATGTTTGTTTAAAATTGATGATGATTGAAATAAATTGATGATGATTGAAATAAATTGGTTGATGATTGATATTGGATGAATGGATGATGTGTTCTATCTTATATAAACTGCAAGTTATCATGCATTTTCATTTCATTCGGGATTGCGGTTTGAAATAATATATAACCGTAATTCTATTTTTAAATTGCGGATTGAAATGATAAATATCCGTATCACTTGACCATAGGATAGAAAATTTTATACAGACACCGCGGTATATATATAAAATTATTTTTGAAATGATTTTCATGGTTTGGATAGGATACGGTTTAATGAATATTTAATTTTGATATTATATAAATATTATTTTATATATACATATATAGTTAAAATTTTGAATTTAAGCTATGTATAATCTGTTAAATAAAAATGAATAAGTTGAAAAATGGAGTTTGATAATTTATATTATATGATTAAGTACAGGTTTAAGATCTTGTAGATATATATAGAGTTTTTAATGATTTAAATCAATTAGGATTGAATGTTAAATTGGAAATTTAATTGGAATTGAGCTTATTTAAAAATTTAACTCCATAGTTGATGTAAACTTATTAAAATTTGAAATTTTAAAGATATGATATTTATAACTGGATTAAATGAATAATTCTAGTATAAATAAATGGAAGGAAATATTTAGTGTTAATAAATTGAGTTTTATTTTAAATGGTTAGGGATTTACCATGTAACCTTTCAAAACTAAATAATAGGAAAATGAATTGTTGAATAGAAATTCCCAACCTTAGTTTTGAAATTCATTAAATACTCAAAGTTTGAAAATATTGAAATCGAAGTGTTTTATTCAAACTGAAAGTGAATCTAAAAGTTATGGGTTTAGACTGAATTTAAAATGAATAAAAATTGTGAAGGCGTGGAAATTATTTACTTTTAAAGAAATTTTAAATTCAACCATTTTATTTTATATACCGTTGAATATCCAAACCATTTAAGTTTTGAAAGTTATGGTTTTAAAACTATGGATTTCGAAGTATTATTTTGAAAGTTAAAATTCAAATATTTGGTTTCGAGGTATTATAAATTCTAAAAGTAGCATGATCTTGGAAAAGAAATATATTTGAAATAAAATGATATCATATTTATTTGGGTTTAAAAGGAAATGATATCGTATTTATGGGTTTGAAATGGATAATTATATTCTGGTTTTGAAAGTATAATTATTTTTAAATGACCGCGGTGTTATAATTACGTTTGGTTGTTGAAGAGACTGAGATCGAAAGTTGTCATACTCTCTGCCAACTCCGAAAACCACTTTAACAACCGTGTACGCGGTGGAGATTCCAAAATGAAGTAGGTTGGTGGCGGCATTTCCTGTAAGGTAAATACGTGGACCCAACTCCCGTGAGTTGGCATAAGGTGGCTAAAACAGGAGCGATTGACGGGTTAATAAGGTAGCACCTTTGATCGGACACATCCCTTCGATATTATACTTTGACTCTTGGATTGATTCGGCGGCCACTTTTGATTTTTTTATTTGGAGGTGCGGCTCGAGGTGGGCGGTAGCTGCGCGCTACGCGTTACCACCGACCCAGAAGCGTAATTGGTATATCTACCCTGGCATTGCCTAGTTGTGCCGTGTCACCTACCCTAGCGCGCCTTATATGATTTTGGTTTTGTACCATACCTATGGAGTGCCTTTTGACGACGCCCAGTACGGGGGAGATTACGGTACTGTATAGACTATGGGAATATATAAATGTGTTAAGGTGGAAAATGTAAAGCCTTAACGCTATTTAAAAGTAAGTTTATTTTACAATTAGACACTATTATAATAGCGCAATATACTACATAGTAAATAGTTTAACGGATCCTTAGGAGTTGTAAATCCCGAGCATCTCTTGAGTTACTGCACTCATATTTATTTCTGTTAATTTAAC
This sequence comes from Allium cepa, assembly GCA_030765085.1. Taxonomy (NCBI): domain Eukaryota; kingdom Viridiplantae; phylum Streptophyta; class Magnoliopsida; order Asparagales; family Amaryllidaceae; genus Allium; species Allium cepa. Next base: position 1,041,340,968 of record CM060941.1, on the reverse strand, counting down.
TTACATAAGATCTTTTAGTTCTGACTCGAGTGGTTTGTCTTTTCAATTCGCTCGGGTCAGTCCGAGCGTTTCAAGATTTGAAGATTTAGCTCTGGAGGACGAAGACGAAGATTGTATTACTATTATTACTATATTATTTCACTACACCATTTAATTCCGCTGCACTGCTATTTATTGGTATGTGAACTTTGATATTTATTGTATAAAGAAGAATCAATTTTTTTGTAAATAGTTTTATGAACTGTATTTTGATTATTATATTTTATCTTTCCGCTGTGAGATTCTGTTTTCCTTTTATTTCCTTCTTGTTTTTTTTATTATTTACCCCATAATAATCCGCCCTTCCGTATGGTTTGAATTGGCACATGTGTCGATTTAAACCGTGCAAAAAGGCGGGGCGTTACAGTTTAAGCCTAATGTTTTGTCATGATCGAAAATAGTACCGTTGAAGAGTCCCTAATGGATCGAGTTCCACCGGAGTGAGGGAAATTGTAGGTCAGGGTGTGACGTTGCTTTAGTTAGAGCGACGTGGTTCCTGGTTGTCTAGATCGTCGGCGTGGGGGAGTTTTATTGATCTGCGTTAGTTCCAAATGATGATCAGGTTGCTCATTTTCAATCCCGGCGTGATCGATTGGTTCTGGGTGTTCGTGGCGACTATGGGGAAGGCTGATGACTTGCTGGAGGTCGTGATGATGATCGTAGTCGACCGAAATAAGTGTGCAAGTGCACCAGTGCACTTATGTATCTGGGTTGATGAAAGCATTGGAGAAGAAGAAGTGGAACTCGGGGGTAAACTCGGGGGATTCATGAATTTACTCGAAGTAGATGGAGGCATGTTTTTGCTCGGGGTCAAGCTCAGCTGAAACAAGGTTTAACTCGGGTTTGTTGATGTGATACGAAAACAGGCTTAAACTTTAAAGAAAATCAAATTATTAAAAATAGATTTTTGTTAAAACAAATTTATTTTAAATATTAGATGTTAATTAAGTTTTAAAATGGGTTAAAAAGTTTTTTAAATAGAATTGTTTTAATTAACCAAGTTTTAAAATGGTTTAAAACATAAATATAACTTTATTTTGAAAGTTTATTTTAAATAAACTTAATAATATAAAGAATGTTTTGATGGTTAATTTTACTTTTAAAGTTTAAGTTAATATATTTGTTAAAGGAAATTAATTACTCGAAGTTAATTACTTAATAAAAGTAATTAGGGTAAATTTGTTTAATAATTTAAGTTTGATTAATCAAGTAATTAATGAATAATTAATTAAAGGATAATTAATTACTTAAAAGTAATTACTTAATGAAAGTAGCTAAGGATGGATAATTGATGATTAAAGATTGATTTAATCAAGTGTTTAAAGGTTAACTAATTAAGGATAATTAATTAATGTAATTAAGGTAATTAATTTAAGAAGTAATTAATTAATTAAAGGTAGTTAATTAATAAAAGTAATTAATTAATGGTAAAAGTTAATTACGTAATTAAGGATAATTACTTATTTTAAATTATTAGGATTAATTAATTAAATGATAATTAATTAAGGGTTAAATAAATGATTAATTAATTAAGGATAATTAATTAAGGGCAATTAATTAAGATTAATTCTTTAATAATTAAAGGTTAATTAATTCATCAATTAAGGTTAATTAATAAATAATTAAAGGATGATTAATTAACATAAACTGTAATTAATTAATGTTATTAAACCAGAATTAGTGATTAATCTGGTTTTAATTAATCAGATGATCAATTAACCTTATTTATGGATGATTGTATTTTATTGAATGCTGTGGATTGTTTTGTCATCTCTACTGTGTGATGCTTTGTGATTTGAATTGTTTTAATTCAAGCTGTGATGAATGTAATTTATTTATCTGTAATGCATTTATATTATCTATCTATGATTCTGTGTATATAGATAAGCGTTATAGAATTATACCGCTTATCGATATTGCTGTGTTTGTATCTGTAATGATTGATGATGTTGCACTATTGGGTAAAACCCCTGAACTACACCATACACACAAAATATGGATTACACGAGGAATTGGTTAAGTCACAGATTTGTGAAATAGTTTTAAAATTGAATTTTTGAATCCAAATGGTTTTGGAAATGGATTGGGTTTAAAGTAAAAAGCTTTCGAAAATGATTTGAAGATAAAAGTTATTTTTGAATAACTTAATAAAGTTTTTAAATTTAAATAATTTGAATTCAAAATTGAAATTGAATTATATGTTAGAAATTATGGTTTAAAAATGTTATACAAGTAATAAATGTGTTTATATGGGTTTTAAACCATTCTTAAAAGTATTGTTTTGGGAACTTGAATTTAACCCAAAGATTTTAACTTGTATAAATGAAATCGGATTTTTTCGAAATGAAAACTGTTTGTTTTCAATAATAAAAGCTTTCATATAAGGAAAGAATTTCTAATTTGTGTAAAAGATGATTTCAAGTTTGAGATGAAAAGGGTTTTCCAAGTCATGAATGAATCCTTGGAAATGGGTTTTGAAAGCTATAAATTGAATCTTTGATTTAAAGATTGAATGAGTTAATCTAATTGAAATGTAAATTGTTTTGAAATCCATGAATGGATCTTTGTGAAACTGGGTGAACTTTATGAAATGAATCTTTTTGCTTAAAGATTTGAAATGCTAATTTGTTTAAACCATTTGAAGAAAGGTTTTGGTTTTTTTAAAAACCATTTGAAATCCCATATACATATGTTTTTAAATATTGCGCCCATTATTCGTTTTAGTCGGGAGAGGACCTTGTGTCATATAACCCATTTCGAATAATGATACGACGTTATAGATAGCATTTGAAGACCGATGGTGAAGACCGAGTATTTACGAGAATGATAGGATAACCTGTCGAATGACTCTGCACTGAGTAGCTACGGTATAGAGATCTCCATATGTGATGGGGAGTTCGATCGGGATTGTGAATACCTGGATTGCAAGGACTTCTTCGGAAGTGCCTTCGGTTCTGTTCGACCCTGGAACAGACTTGTATGGATGTGTGTCTGGCATTACACTTTGATATGTAAAACCGGTTTCTATCAAATACATTTCTGTTTAGTGGCGGAGATTTATTCTCTTAGCTTAACACCCTTCTTTGAGACGTACGAGCTCAGAGGTTATGTAGTTGATAGTTACTAGTGATACATTCCCAATTTGGTAATGTGGCATACGAAGTGCTGCTGATCATTTGTTGATCAAGACATGGCTTTGTGAAAAAGCGTTGATTTGTGGACGAGACCTCATCGAGCCTCACAACCCGGTAATGGTCAAACCAGGAAAGATGCGACAAGGTTGCAGGGGTCGCGACCCTAGGGTATGTCCATTCCTTCTAGAAAAGGGTGGTATCATGGTATGGAGCCCAAATACTTACTCATGTGGACACTGTATATTTATTACCGTGTGATGTTGCTTTGTGGTTGAGGATCCTCGTATAAAGGTCGCAAACGACCGGGGTCTTATATCTTTAGGTATTACTCCCGGCAGGGAGGAAACTGGCCTTGTGTTGACAGAGAGTTAGGTAAGTTCTCGGGGCATCCCTCCAGAGGCATACCCATGTGGCAATGGGAAGTTCCTTAGCCTGACCATTTGTTGGAAAATCCAAACTCCAATATGCGCCCTGTACGATTTTAGTTGTATAACCTGCCATCTACTTATGGTGGCGCCCCACTGTTTGGATGGTAGCTATAGTAGGCATAGTTCGAAATGTCTATACTGGCTAAGATTAATATTATACTTTCGAAATGTTTTCTGCACTATGCACTAATAATAATATCAAAATGGTTTTCGCGTATCAAGCATTTTTTACTATCATAAGGAGATATCTCCTCCAATTTGCGTTTGCATGGTGTGTGTGGCGGAAGGCCTTATGGTAGTTTCATTTTCTAAAAAGCATTGCAGATTTCAATGTTTTCAAAATCCTTTTGTTGTTTGTTTTAAAGATAAACTGTTTTTTTGTTTGCTCACACCAGTCTCATGACTGACCTGGAGTTTATTGTTCCTTTTCTAAACTTTGGATGCCCACAATTTTCCATACGGGCAGTCTAGGGTTTGGTTTTTCAGATAATCCAATAAATAGGTATAGACTCGATAGCTTTCATAGTCTTTAGTTTCATAGAATTTGGAGTTCTTCTTCAGCTTTTGGATCTTTGAAGTTTTGGTTTGGCAATCACATTCGATATTGCAATTGCTACAAGTTCAGCTTGATGGAGATTCGAGTTTGAAGTTTTGGAGCTCTAGCTTTGGAGTTTTGGTTCAGAGTTGCAGTATTGGGTTTCTCTTAAAGACTTTGCTCATATCGAGATATTTCCGTTGTGGTGTTGTGTTGTATATATTCTCTGATGATGCTGGATATGTTGTATCATGATGTATATCACGTTGTATCTATATTGCATATCAATGTATTATCTTTTGTTTCCACTGTGTTATTTATCATCTAATGTTGTTGCAAGCTTCGACGATACAGATTCGATGTCGTTTGTCGGATATCGAGTTCGGGTCGTCACATTTGGTATCAGAGCTAAAGGTTGAGTAAGAACTTTAGCTACGGAGTGTAACACATTAGATGACTCATTAGAGATAGGGTGAAGTACACCCTAGAATGAGTACAACTAGTGAAATCAAAACCCAAATTTCTCAGTCTATTTTCTTTAACTGTTGTTATTCCCTAAGATATCTCGTCCGAATGTCTAAATCGGTTCTCTTACTATTTGCAGATAGTAAGAATGAGTTGAAGAAGTGGATGAGGTAGGGGACAGGGGAGTACCACTTCAGCTGGTCAAAGCCCTGCAATAACAGATATTCCCATTCAACCTCAACCAAATTTGGCTGATTTATATCAAAGTTTTTCTAGACTTGGTGGAAAGCCATTCACAGGCAAGAAAACCATTATCGAAGCACAAGCCGGGAACAGATCATGTGAAAGAATTTTTAGAGGGCTGAAGTTGGAAGATGATCAGATGCAATTGATAGCTTCCTAGCAACTCCAGGAAAAGGCTTTAGCTTGGTGGGAAATAGTTAATACGGATGAGCCGACGGATGAATTCACTTGGAGTCGTTTCAAGGAAGTGTTCGAGCAGCGATATATGCCATCTGCTGGTGTCTCTAAAATGTACCAAGAGTTCATGGATTTGAAGCAGGGAAGTTTATCGTTTGAGGAGTACTTGAACAAATTCAATGAATTATCTCGATTTGGTCCAGAGTTGGTGAATACACCTTTGAGAAGGAATGAAAAGTTTATTCGGGGAATGAACAAGAAGTTTCAGGAGAGAATGACTACTCACATTAAGGAATCTTTTTCTGAATTAATTGATATGGGTTATGGATACGATACTCTGGATAAGCAAGAAGTTCCGGAGGAGAATGGGAATAAAAGAAATTCAAATTGGAGGAAAAGGAAGTTCGGCGGAAAGAAACTGAGGAGAGGCGAAGGAAAGAAGAAAAAGGTGAAAGATGTTACTTGTTTCAATTGCTTGGAGAAAGACCATTACTTGAATAATTGTAAGAATCGCAGGAAGCAAGGAAGAAGGGAGCAATTTATGAAGCCAGATCAGGAATCTAGGGAATGCTATTACTGCCACAGCCAAGACATAGGATCATGGATTGCCTAACACTGAAGCAAGGTCAAAAAGCGAGTGTATATGCAATCAAAGATGATTCTTCAACCTCAAAGGCTGATAAAGGAAAAGGAATTTTAAAAGGTAACCTTCTTGTTTACGATAAAATTGTTCAAATTTTGTTCGACACAGGAACTACACATAGTTTTATTTCTCAGCAAATCATAAATGAGTTCAACCTTGAATCTGAGATCGTAATCGAATCTATTTTTTTCTGTTTCATGGGGTTTTGATATATTCTACGAATGGTTAGTTATCCCTTCGAACTAACCAATACTCTGTATATTTCGTAGATCTGGATGAGTCGAGTACTTCGTGAAATATTGAATGAGTTTGTTCTCATATCTATTGTTGACATTCTGATTTGGTAAGCCAAATGCAGAATAGATATTCAGTTTGATCTGAAAAGAAATTTCTCTATCTTTTATCTGTCCTTGGTTGCCTCCCTGGCAAAATTTTAGGGACGAAATTTTCTTTGGGGGGGGGAATCTATAACATTCCAGAATTTTAGCCAAGTTTAATTTAACAATAAATTTAATTTTGGAATTAGATTGTGAATTTATTTGAGAATTAATTAGAAAATTTCCAGAATAAATAAAAATTTAGATTATAAATAGAATTTTGGTTTGAAATTTAAGGATAATTATTTTGTAAATAAAAAAAATTGGATTTGAAATTTTATAAGAATTTGTTTTTAATTTTATTTAAATATGCATTATAATTTGAAAATGATATTTTGAATTTGATATAACAAATTTTTCCAAGGCTAATTAATAACGAAACTCTAATATATTTATTTATGTGTAGTTAAATTTTGAAATTATTTACCTTTAAAGGATTATATAAATGATTAATAAAAGAAATGTATTTATTTAGATAAGAAATATAATATAAAGTTATATTTAAAATATTATTTGTAATGATTAAAGTATAGTAAAAGTTTGAATGTTGTTTAAAAACTAAATTTTATAATATACATATGTGTGTTATATTAATAAAGTATAATTTGTTTTAAAATTCAATTTTTTTCTTAAAGAATTTATAAAAGAAAATATATTTATTTATTAAACAATAGAAATTATATATATAAAAACATTTGTTTTAACAAGTGTAAAACAAAATATAATACATATGTTAAAAATAAGTACTTAGGGGTTAAAACACAATTTTGAAATTAATTAAGATGAAGGATTTAAACACAATTTCAATTATATATAACAAGTGTAAGCATTTTTATAAAGTAATTGTACAAATGTTAAAAATAAGTGGACAAGTGGCAAAGGAATTATTTTCTTTGAATTAAATTTAAAAAGAAAAAACATGCAAAAGAAAAAAAAGCCCAGGCTGTTTTCATTTTTCTCAATAATTTCTCAGACCTGAGAAAAACAAAAGAATTCAAAATCCGCTTCAAAATCTAAATTTGAAATCAAAAATTTGAAACAAATAACTTCAGTTAATTTCTAAAACAAAGTTTAAAACTAGAGCAAAAAGGCAAAGATGCAAATCATTTAAAACCTGAGAAACAGATTTGGCAAACAAGGGAAGAAATTAGAAAGCTGGAAACACAAATTCAAAACCTAGAAGTTTCAAATCTGAAGCAAAGCTTCAGATAGATTAAAACAAAAGCAAGTTTAAGACAAAATCAAAGAAAAGTTAAAGCAATTCATCAAAGGAAACAACTCAGGATTTTTCAAAATACTTGGGAAAAAAAATTCAAGCTTCTCTGTTCAAACTTCATTCAGGTGAGCAAACCTTATTTCAAAACCTGATATTCTTGATTTTGGTGCCTGTGATAATGATGTTTTGGAAATGTGTTTACGCAGATAGAAATATATTGTATGTATGTGTATATATAAAGATATATGTATGTTGAATACAATATATGTTTAAAAACCCTTTGTTTAAACAGTACAGGTTAAATCGAGTTAAAAGAAGAAAAAATCCATATCTTTTTGAATAATGACATTTAGATCGTGATGTCTGAAATAAAGTTGATCATAATAATGTGAAGTTAGTTTAAAAATAATATTATGTATATAAATTTAGGAAATATTTTGAAATTAATAATTTACATTAGATCAATATATTCATTAGTAAAATTGAATATGTTGATTTTAAAATCTGATTACACAGTCACGTTTGAATTGCAAAATGGTGATTTTAGGTGAAAATCTCATAAGTTTTAAGTTAATAAATCTTGAGTATAAGGAAGTTGAACGGAAAATGCAAAATGATCGAATTCCGACGATCCACATCGAACTGGGCGTTGAAATTTAGGTTGAAGGAAGCTGAAACGTAAGGAAGCATAGGAAAAATGTTTGAAAAATTTTCAATTGATCGTAGGAGATGAACGAGTTTAAACTAGGGTTTAAGCCCAATGTTTTGCCATAATCGACAATAGTACTATTGAAGAGTCCCTGATGGATCGAGTGCCACCGGAGTGAGGGGAATTGAAGGTCGGGGTATGACGTTGCTTTAGTTTGAGCGGCGTGGTTCCTGGTTGTCTAGATCGTCAGCGTGGGGGAGTTTTTTTGATCTGGGTTAGTTCCAGATGATGATCAGTTAGCTCATTTTCGATCCCGGTGTGATCGATTGATTCTGGGTGTTCGTGGCGACTATGGGGAAGGCTGATGACTTGCTCGAGGTCGTGATGATGATCGTAGTCGACCGGAATGCGTGTGCATGTGCACCAGTGCACTTATGTATCTGGGTTGATAAAAGCATTGGAGAAGAAGAAGTGGAACTCGGAGGCAAACTCGGGAGATTCGTGAATTTACTCGAAGCAGATGGAGGAGTGCTTTTGCTCGGTGTCAAGCTCGGGTGAAACAAGGTTTAACTCGGGTTTGTTTATGTGATACAAAAACAGCCTTAAACTTTAAAGAAAATCAAATTATTCAAAACAAATTTTTGTTAAAACAAATTTCTTTTAAATATTAGATGTTAATTAAGTTTTAAAATGGGTTAAAAAGTTTTTTTTAATAGAATTGTTTTAATTAACGAAGTTTTAAAATGGTTTAAAATATAAATATAGCTTTTATTTTGAAAACTTAGTAATATAAAGAATGTTTTGATGGTTAATTTTACTTTTAAAGTTTAATTATATTTGTTAAAGGAAATTAATTACTTGAAGTTAATTGCTTAATAAAAGTAATTAGGGTGAATTTGTTTAATAATTTAAGTTTGATCAATCAAGTAATTAATGAGTAATTAAGTAAAGGATAATTAATTACTTAAAAATAATTACTTAATGAAAGTAATTAAGGATGGTTAATTGATGATTAAAGATTGATTTAATCAAGTGTTCAAAGTTTAATTAATTAAGGATAATTAATTAATGTAATTAAGGTAATTAATTTAAGAAGTAATTAATTAAAGGTAGTTAATTAATAAAAGTAATTAATTAACAGTAAAAGTTAATTAAGTAATTGAGGATAATTACTTATTTTAAATTAATTAGGATTAATTAATTAAATTATAATTAAGGGTTAATTAAATTATTAATTAATTAAGGATAATTAATTAAGGGTAATCAATTAAGATTTATTCTTTAATAACTAAAGTTTAATTAATTCATTAATTAAGGTTAATTAATAAGTAATTAAAGGATGATTAATTAACATAAACTGTAATTAATTAATGTTAATCAACCAGAATTAGTGATTAATCTGGTTTCAATTAATCGGATGATCAATTAACCTTATTTATGGATGATTGTATTCTATTGAATGCTGTGAATTGTTTTGTCATCTCTACTGTGTGATGCTTTGTGATTTGAATTGTTTTAATTCAAGCTGTGACGAATGTAATTTATTTATCTATAATGCATTTATATTATCTATATGTGAATCTGTGTATATAGATAAGCGTTATGGATTATACCACTTATCGATATTTCTGTGATTGTATCTGTAATGATTGATGATGTTGCACTATTGGGTTAAACCCCTGGACTACACCATACATACACAAATATGGATTGCACGAGGAATTGGTTAAGTCATAGATTTTTGAAATAGTTTTAAAATTGAATTTTGGAATCCGAATGGTTTTGGAAATGGATTAGGTTTAAACTAAAAAGCTTTTGAAAAAGATTTGAAGATAAAAGTTATTTTTGAATAACTTAATAAAATTTTGAAATTTAAATAATTTGAATTCAAAATTTGAAATTGAATTCTATGTTGGAAATTATGGTTTAAAAATGTTATACAAGTTATAAATGTGTCTATTTGGGTTTTACATCATTCTTAAAAGTATTGTTTTGGGAATTTGAATTTAACCCAAAGATTTAACTTGTATAAATGAAATCGGATTTTTCCAAAATGAAAACTGTTTGTTTTCAATAATCAAAGCTTTCATATAAGGAAAGAATTTCCAATTTGTGTAAAAGGGATTTCAAGTTTGAAATGAAAATCGTTTTCCAAGTCATGAATGAATCCTTGGAAACGGGTTCTGAAAGCTGTAAGTTAAATCTTTGATTTAAAGATTGAATGAGTTAATCCAATTGAAATGGAAATTGTTTTGAAATCTGTGAATGGATCTTTGTGAAACTGGGTGAACTTTGTGAAATGAATCTTTTTGCTTAAAGATTTGAAATGGTAATTTGTTTAAACCATTTGAAGAAAGGTTTTGGATATTTTAAAAGTCGTGACTTAACTGAAATCCCATATCCATATGTTTTTAAATATTGCGCTCATTATTTGGTTTAGCCGGGAGAGGACCTTGTGTCATATAACCCATTCCGAATAATGATACGACGTTATGGATAACATTTGAAGACCAGTGGTGAAGACCGAGTATTTACGGGAATGATAGGATAACCTGTCGAATGACTCTGTACTGAGTAGCTACGGTATAGAGATCTCCATATGTGATGGGGAGTCCGATCGGGATTGTGAATACCCATCATGGTATGGAACCCAGATACTTACTCATATGGACACTGTATATTTATTACTGTGTGATGTTGCTTTGTGGTTGAGGATCCTCGGATAAAGGTCGCAAACGACCGGGGGTGGCATATCTTTAGGTATTACTCTCGGGCTGGGAGGAAACCTGCCTTGTGTCGGCAGAGAGCTGGGTAAGTTCTCGGGGAGTCCCTCCAAAGTCGTACCCATGTGGAAATGGGGAGTTCCTTGGCCTGATCATTTGTTGGAAAATCTAATCTCCAATACGCGCCCTGTACAGTTTTAGTTATATAACCTGCCATCTACTTATGGTGGTGCCCCACTATTTGGACGGTAGATATAGTAGGCATAGTTCAAAATGTCTATGCTGGCTAAGATTAATATTATACTTTCGAAATGTTTTCTGCACTATGCACTAATAATAATATCAAAATGGTTTTCGCATATCAAGCATTTTTTACTATCATAAGGAGAAATCTCCTCCAATTTGCATTTGCATGGTATGTGTGGTGGGAGGCTTATGGTAATTTCATTTTCTAAAAAGCATTGCGGATTTCAATGTTTTCAAAATCCTTTTGTTGTTTGTTTTAAAGATAAACTGTTTTTTTGTTTGCTCACACCAGTCCCATGACTGACCTGGAGTTTATTGTTCCTTTCCTAAACTCTGGGTGCCCACAATTTTCCACACGGGCAGTTTAGAGTTTGTTTTTCAGATAATCCAATAAATAGATGTGGATTCGATAGCTTTCGAAGTCTTTTGTTTGGTAGAATTTGGAATTCTTGTTCAGCTTTTGGATCTTTGAAGTTTTGGTTTAGCAATCACATTCGGGATCGCAATTGCTACAAGTTCAGCTTGATGGAGATTCAAGTTTGAAGTTTTGGAGCTCTAGCTTTTGAGTTTTGGTTCAGAGTTGCAGTATTGGGTTTCTCTTGAAGACTTTGCTCATATCGAGATATTTCCGCTGTGGTGTTGTGTTGTATATATTCTCTGATGATGTTGGATATGTTGTATCATGATGCATATCACATTGTATCTATGTTTTATATCAATGTATTATCTTTTCTTTCCGCTGTGTTATTTATCATTTAATGTTGTTGCAAGCTCCGGCGATACAGATTCTATGTCGTTTGTCGGACATCGAGTTCAGATCGTCACAATAAGTCATAGGGATGCGAGATCAATAGAGTTACATGATAGAAGTCTGCCCTTTCACTCTAAGGCTACCAGAAATTTTGTTTACTTTTATTGATGTAAGATATCCTTATGATAAATATTTGTGATGATGCGAGGTTAGTTCCAAATTCTACAGGAGAAATCTGCCCAGCCAGTCTCGCTATTAGTTCCTACAAATAGCAAATTAATGAGAGATATCATTATGAGCATGGGCCATAAGACGAAGTGCCTACTTCGAGGTTTGAGGTATTAAGTGGTTGGACCCGCCTTTTTCTTTAGATGAAATATTAAATGGTCAAGGGTTTACATTATGTTGTATCTCTACAGGGAACCGCTTCTAGAAATAGGTCTTAAATGATGGGGTCTGCCTATGAAATATTAAGTGGCATATGAGATTTCATATAATGTTAGCTAGATGGTACCATTAAGGAGCACGCTTCTGGAAATAGGTCTTAGATGATGGAGTCTTCTTTTTTCCACTAAGAAGTATTAAGTGGCTTGGGTACCGTCTCTCACATTATTAGCTATCCATGACGTATAATTGGGATATGAGATCTACTTCTAGAATGGAAGGTATTAAGTGGTTAGACCTGGCTCCTTTTTTTGATAAAGTAGTATTAAATGATTTTAATGGTTTTATGTTCATTGACATATTCTTATTTTGAAATATACTGCCCAATACTGAAAAGGTAAGGCTCGAGGTTTTCATTCACCGGACACTTGTTGTTCTGACACCCTCCTCATTACAACACAGGTTAAGGAGGACAGAGTGATGGCGGTGAAGATGCTTAAAGATGGAAGCCTAGATAGTGGCAACACTTATTATTAATTGCTTTCATGTGTACCAATGGATTTAAACAATTGTTGTAACATATATTATATTTTAGTTTTTATGGGATTTTGTGTTATGACACTTCTATGTTTTTGAAATAAATGGGTACACTTTACTATTATATTTTGTTCCATCTGTTGTGAGTTCTGAAATTTTCGTTATGGCTCTGCAATATTATTTCTTTTTACTACCAATAGTTTGCCATAGAATGGATCTAAGATTCGATAGGCCTTTTCTAGGTCGAAATTTAGGCCTGGTTCGGAGTGGCTTGTTACAGTAGTAAAGATCCTTCATTACTATTCCAATCAAAAATTTCCAATCATTATTACTTTTGTTGTTGTTTCAATAAGAAAATAAAAAAGAACAGTGAAATCAGATGTAATAGAAATCAGTATGACATGGTCAAATGTATTTAATTGTCATTATCCGCTTTATAACATTAATTAGCAAAGTTACAAAAATATTAATTTACATGTATGTTTTGACCATAATTAAATATCTTAAATCATCAACTCTAATATGAAATTGATATTTTACTTATATTGTTCATCTCATTTTTCTCTCCTGTCATTGATGGTTGAAAGGATTAGGAATGATTGTATTTTAGATTTATGTTGATGAAACCGGACTAGCCCACAACGGAAGAAATAGATGATTTTCAAAAAAAATTTGAATCTTTATTGAGACTATGAAGTCTAATTCATTTAGAATATCTCTAAATTTGTCTAAAATAAAATCATTATTATTTTTCAAATTTACATTGTAGTTTTATATTATGCAACTAATATTGCATTGTTTATATATGTATGTATATATACCTGTGCTTGTATCACATACACACACAGATATAAAGATACACACACATATATGTATGTATGCATGCATGCATGCATGTATGTATATGTGTGCATGTGTAAGATAGCAATCCGTGTAAGGTTTGAAATGTCTGTGTATAAGTGCTGGGATTTACACCCCAATGGACATGTTAGCCCCTCTTGTATACAAATACATCATCCAAATGTATGCTTATGTGCTTTAATTCATATATACAAAATATTGCAAACATACATACATACATACATATTTATTTGATTTTGACTTATATATATATATATTTGTGTATGTATATAAGGAATTTAAAAAATATTAATTTACAGTTATATAGTATATATCTATATGAATGCAAAATCATTTTAAATAAGAAATTAAAATTTTATTGTAGAATCCAAAACAAAATTAATTTTTTTAATATAAATAAATATACGTATCGAATACAGTGTATACATATATATAGTTATAAATAATTTGCTTATATATATATATATATATATGTACATATACACACACATGTTAATACATAAAAATGTATAAAAAAATGTATATATATACACAATTAATAATGCTCATGGAAAAAGTCAAATTTTTTCTAAATACTTATTAGATTAAATTCCATCTGGAAATTAAGAAAAATATATAAATACCATTTCGAATATAAATTTTGTAAAATAATAATTTTATAAAATTCTAAACAATATCTTTAACATTTAAATATATCCATATATGTATTGTAATTGAAAATCAATTTTTAAACTTAATTATTAATTTCTGCAAATATTTGTGTGTATGTGTTTATTTTATATAAAAATTGATTTTCTTCGAATGCTTGTTAGGTAGGGAATTAATATTATAAAATTTAAAATATATCTTATATGAAATATTTATTATATGATATATTTATTTGTGTTATAGATTTAACAAATTTATTTGATTTAAATAATATTTAAATAACATATAAATGTATAATAAAAAATTCTACGTCGAAAACATCTCAGGTATAAAACCGACAGGAAATTATTGTCAAGGACAAAATTTCACAGCTTTTTAGCCTCAAGGACAGACCTTCAATATTTTATCATGAAGGACAACTTTCTGTAGGTATCAGTTTTTAGTTATTCATAGCAGTTTTTAGGTATCAGTTTGTAGTTATCGGTAGCAGTTTTTAGGTATCAGTTTTTAGATCGGTATCAGTTTTGTTGTCCTTACGAATAATTTTGGAAAATGTTTGTCCTTGTGAATAATTTTTAAAAGAATGTTTGTCCTTGTGGTAAAAATATTGAGGTGGTGTCCTTGAGGCAAAAAATATAGAAATTTTTGTCCTTTAAATTTAACATAAAAAATATAGAAATTATGTTACATAAAAAATTTAACATAATTTGTATGATATAATATGTAATATTTAAATTTATACAGTTTATGCGATTTAGATAAAAATATTTTAATTTTAAACTAATTTTTTAAATTATGTTGTGAGTATTATGGTGTGTGTGTATTGCATAATTTTTTCATTACATAAGCACATAAATATACGGCCATCATAAATATGACGATATATGATAATTAGATTCATTGCACATCGATCTAAACATCATATGATATAAAATATAACATTAATTTATATTTATAAATCAGAGACATGCCTTTACCAAAGCCTATTGAATAAACGTTGAAATGAAGATATGAGCTTCTTTAAATCGCATTCCAATTCTGAAAGTGCTAGATTCAGATTGTTGACTATTAGTCATCGAATAGCTTTTATTTTTATCTGATTTGAGCTTAAAAATGGAGGAGATGGAGTAGTGATTTCGGCCAGCAATGGGGTGGGTGGAGGCAACAAAAGGTAGTTTAAGAATGAGGGTTCTAATCAATTTTTAAGAGGGAGGCTAAATAGATAAAGTATGATCAAGGTCCCTTTTCTTCCCTTACTCATACTTTGCCTTTTAAAATATCAAAACCCAAGCCCCTTTAGCATCTCGTGTCGCCCATACCATGGCAGAAAATACCATGCCCTATATGGGTTTTCAAACCCACTTCAAGCCAAAACAATATTTATCGCATTTAAATTCAATTTAAATGCGTATCAATATCGTATACCGGTTAATATATTTATAACTATTATAAACATATTTGTCAATATTGTTTAACATATAAAATAAAATTTTATAATTAATATTTAATATATATTAATTAATTAATAATAATTACAAATTAATTAAATTATTTGATCAAAGGAGTATTCAACGTTTCAGTTGTATGACTCTTTAGGTGTAAATTCAGTCTGCGATCAATATCAAATATTGAAATATTAATGTTCATGCATCACTTCGAAAATGGTGTGACATTTGGGTCAAATTTATTGCTTATTGGGTTTCAGTAAAATCTGATATTACTTTGTTAAGTGTAACCTGATAGTGACGATTATTTACACTAATTTTCTCCATCAAAACTATATTATTTTGGAGTTACAGAATTTGGCAATTGTCAAAATTTCAATATCGTCCACATTTAACTCTATAGTCCAATTGGTTTTATAAAAAAATTACTATTAACCAAACTGCTTTGGCTAGAGACTTTGATATTATGTTGACCTTAGTTGACCGTGATACTATTCTCATATAACCGAGGAGACGAACGCTCCCTTGAACGGTGTTTCACTTTCCATGCTACTACTCAACCTAACTATAGTCATTTGATGGACGTCGTGCCACGATTTAACTATAAATCAAAGCGGAGCTTCCAAATTGAAGATCAACAACATTCTCAAGTCGAGAGAACTATGTAAGTTTATCATGTTGATATTTTTTGTTTGACCTTAGTTATATTAATAACCATAAAACTATCGATTGAGTCATTTTATAACTATCCAATAACTATTAGTACGAAACCTCTTGGTGTTCCTAATAGTCATGAGTAATAACTACCCAACATTTGGAGAGCATTATGTTGTCTAGTCTCAATGGATGCATCGTTATGGAGTCTCGATACACCTTGACTATGAGTATTTAAAATGATATGTTTATTTAATTGTGATAAATCACTCATGGTTACAACACATTGTAACTACTATCATGAAACATACCATATACGGATTTTCTATAAATATACTTTTTCTATATAACATATTGTATCAAGTATATAATAGTAACAAATATCTTTTATTTCAAACAAGATTGACTATCGAGTTAGATATATGTAACACATTACATAATTGCCTCTAGGGCATATCCCTAACTCTATCAACCTCCTACTTACACTTGGTGCCAATTATGGAATCTCAATCCCATCCCTTCGATCAATTTGATGAGAACCGATCAAGTTAGACCCTTCATGATTGGACCTGATATGTTGTTTAATTATCTACTGTATCAATCAACTCTCTTTGATGGTGATAAACTACCTTTATCATGTGGAATTATTCAGAATATGTTTTTCGACTTCTAATGAGCTCTTATCATTACATTGTTATCATATAACAATCATGTAGTATTCTTAATACTTTGAAATCACCCTTAGATCAGTTATAAATTTGTGCATCTATACTTATACAATGCTTTCATCTGGCTCTAATCAAAGCGGTGTACGTAGCCTTTTCATTGAATCGACCATAATAGAATCTGAACTTAAAGCTTGTTACACCCGCATTTCCCAAACATTGCTAAAGGAAAGAACCACACCCATAACAGAATCTGGACTACAAAATGGAAACGAGGGATAAGGAAAAGTCCAAATAGTACTGCTCCCCCATAGCAGCATAGGATCGCAATATTGCACGGCTTTCGAACTGCACTAACACACCAGAAGTCGTGCTACACTGCTCCACCCAAAATAGTGACAAAGCACAATTAGGAATAATCAAAACCAAATGGAACAACTCGGTTACAGAGTTGCACTACCAATATAAAGCCTAATCACATCAACCAATGAGCTACACCATATATACCTTGTCCTTTCAACAACTTTGAACTTGGATAAGGCAAACCACGCTAAATGGTTATCAACACTTGGCCAAGATAGGATCATAGGGGGATGTGCTCGGTCTACGTACCTTCCCTCCATCTAAATCCCATCTAAACTAAGACCACCCCTAACCCTTAACAAAGCAGTCCCCACTCAAGATCATAATAAGCCTACACTCCCCAAACCATAAGTTAACCAGGTAAACAACCTGCGCAAGTGCCATGCACAACCCTGTGAAGGAACCAATGCATCTATGGAACTAGTGCATCTGTGCAATCTTAGCTATATGGAGAAGGATGACAAGGTAATGAAACATAGGCTACCAACCACGCTTCTAATAACCAATGAAAGGAAGAAGGAAGGGCACGGTTCTCTAGTGGTTGAGTGTAGTTCAGAACAAGGTCGTATAAGGCAGGCATCATAAGTTGGAGAAGGCAACTCAAGACCATCCACCCTCAGCACAATATTAAGCAAGCATTGCAAACTAGCTAAGACAACTTAACTCCAATCACCCTCAGAGTATTACTCTACAAACATAGCACATAGCATAGTTTAGCTATATAGCTATCCAAATCGCCCAGATCAGAGTAGAAGAACAACTCTTAACATTTTTGTGGAAAATTTGCTAAGCAGGACTCGGTTTAGCTAGAAGAAAAGGGCAACACCTCGTTACACTCTCACATGCACACAATTAGTACATAGGCCATTCACTTCCTGGGATTAGAAGTGCATAACCCATTCAAATTTGAGTTTCCCACCTCAATTCAAGGATTTCTTGCTTCAATTTCAAACTTCCTGCAAATGTCCAGAATTCAGCCGTCCAAATTATAGTTCCCACCAAAGACACGTCAGCAATCCACACACATGAAATAAATAAGATGGATGGATGACATATGGCATGTCCAATGGTGGAAAATAAAATAGTAGAAGAAGGAATTTGGTGATCCGCGTGCCTCTTAATACTATACATAGAAAGGGCACTGTTAAAGGAAAGGGATTTTTTTAGTTGACATTTTCAGGGGCAATAACAAAATTTCTATATTTCTACCATTATTTTATGTACTAAGAACTTATAAAAGAAGAAAGTGATATTTGATCCGTGGATATAGGGTTTCTTAACATCCGAACCATGTAAATTTTCTATGTCTTTTACTTTTTTTGCACTTTTTTCTTACCTTGTTTTCAATGTTAGCTTCTTTTCTTTTTTTGGCCTAAATTAGATATTAATTCAACTTGACATTTTAATAACCTGTTAGAATGCAACCACATAATTATAGAGGCATTGAGCGATATAATTACCACCATTAAGGAAAATTTAATGTTACTTAAATTTATTAATTCTTAATTGCGAAAGTAATTAGTGCTATAATTACTTCAGGATCACTTGGCCGTTGTAAGATGAAAAATCTCACTAAAATTTTTGATGCTAGAAAGCGGCCAGTTACCTCCGCTTGTCTTCCTAACTGATCATACCCATACTTTTTTGCCACATTATGGATCCCATGGATTCCGCTACCCTCCTGCATAGGAACGGTTACACTTGGCCTTAAAAAAGAGATAATTCATTATCTTGAAACCTCAATCTAAGGTGGAAGCTTAAACTGAGGCCCAAAAAGATCCGATCCTGGTCACACTTCATTCCTTCACAAACCCAATAAACCAATGTGTAGAGGGGTTAGAGAAAACAATGGCTCAACATACTGTTCTCCAGCCAGCCTCCCTTCTATATTTCATAGCTCACCGCCGTCACTCGCGAACCGTGCTCACTATGAAGTGGGTAAGTGAAAATGACACTCCTAGAAATGGGAATGACAATGCTAGCCAAAATACTAATGCCAAACTAAAAGGAAAGAGTTAAATCAACCTACAAATCAAATCCAACCCAGATATTAATCTGCTCCAGTTGAAAATTCAGGCTCAATCTACTCATGATTATGATGACGCCACTTCGTTTTACGAGGCTGATTCATCTTAAATGGATGCAGGATACGCTTATTGTCACGATGCAGATTCAAACTGCACCATGAAGAAAGTCATTGTTGATTATGGAAGCTTGGTAAATGTCATCTTTGAATCAGCGTATGACTAAATAAAGGTTCCAACAAAAATTCTAAAGCCTAGTCCTACACCGATCTATGGCTTTAATAACTCGCAATCATCCCAGTGGGAACACCTACTTGTTACAACCGACTGCACCTTTACATAAATTATTCTACGCAAGCTTCTTGATCATCGACCAGCCTCACCATACAATGCATTCCTATAAAGACTTGCACTGATAGACCTAAAGGCAATCATCTCATAGAACGATTTTCCCATGAAGTTCAACAACCCTATTGGGATAGAATTGATAAAGGGATAACAATTTTTAGTTAGGGAATTGTATAATGTAAATCTTACCTCTAGCAATTAAATTGTTCGAAACTACTCTTGTGTCTCTTCTAATACCTGTAATAATAGCAATAAAAAAGAAACCAAATTAGTTTAAAGAACTACATAGGTACTAAGTACCAAAGTTGAGGTTAAAATAAGTCATCCTATGGTTATAACATCGGTAAAGAAAGAAAAGTGAAAGTATATGCACATGATTGGCATTGACAAATATAATTCGATCTACGTGCAATACTTCTCTGAAGAAGCTCAGAAATAGGTACTCATATTCACCTCTCAACTAGAAGAAGAAGCAGAAAGTGAAATAGACCCGAGATTAAGGGAAATAAAGAGAGAGTTAAAGCAGTGGATGATCATGAAGATGTACAAGTAGATCCAAAGGACCCCATAAAGGTTCTTAAGATAGGGAAGAATCTCAGTGCAGAAGCCCGAATTGAACTATTGGACTTCTTAAAAAGATCAGTAGATGTGTTTACATAGACACTTTCAAACATGGTATGAATAGATCCAACCATCATTTGTCATACAACATCAATCATAATGCCCATCCAATCAGGCAAAAGTGCAAAACCTTATATCAAGAGAGGTACAACACTTTACATGAAGAAGTCAAGAAGCTAAAGGAGAACATATTCATCAAGGAAGTTTACTACCCAAAATGTATCACTAATCCAGTACTTGTGAAAAAACCCAATGCAAAATGGAGGACCTATATAGATTATGCCAACCTCAACAAGGCCTGCCATATGGACAACTTTCCCTACCTTGAATCGACAAGCTAGTGGATACAACCAGTGAACATGAACTGCTCTCTTTTATGGACACATATTCTGAGTACAACCAAATATCTTGGTTCAAGTCGGATCAGGAGCATACTAGTTTCATGACAAACAAAGGTTTGTACCGTTACAAAGTCATGTCATTCGGGCTAAAAAAAGCTAGAGCAACTTACTAAAGGCTGGTTAATATGATGTTCTTAGATCAGATTGGAAATAGTGTTGAAGTATATTTGGATGACATGTTAGTTAAGTCAAAGGCAACATCAAGTCGCGTCCAAGACCCGTGACAAACATTTGAACTTTGAGGCAGTACAATATGAAGCCGAACCCTTAGAAATGAACTTTCACCATTCAGCTAGATAAGTTCCTGGGATACATAGAGAGCGGACGTGGCTTTGAAGCAAACCCAGATAAGATTGAAACTATAAGGAAGATGGGAATCCCAATAAAGACAAAGGATCCTATGAGCCTAAATGGAAAATAGCAATAGGTTCATCTCTAAAGCAATAGATAAGTGCATACTGTTCTTCGATCAGGTGAAGAAGGGACAAAATTTTGAATGAACTAAAGAATACAAAGCCGCATTCCAAAACCTAAAAGACAATCTGGTCAACACTTCCATACTATCTTAATCGGTAACATTTGAGGACTTGTATGTATATTTAACTGTAACTGATAAAGCTATCAATGCTATAGTGATTTGGGAGGACGTAGGAACTCAAAGACCAATTTACCTTATAAGCAAGTGCTTGTTAGGAGCAGAGCTGAATTACTCGGTCATTGAAAAGCTAGCCTACAAATTGCTCCTCATAGGAAGGAACTTGGGGCTCTACTTCCAGGTGCACCTTATCAAAGTTCTAATAGAAAAACTACCAAGGCAAATACTACAAAGGCTGGAGACATTGGCTCACTTGTTAAAATGGGCAATGGAGCTCGGCAATATGAAATCACCCACTTTTCAAGAAAAGCAATCAAAGGTTGGCACTATCAGACTTCATTACAGAATGCACACTCCCAATTGAGCCTCAACCAAAGGACGAAATGCTTACCCCACGGCTTTGGAAATTGTTTGTGGATGGAACTTCAAATGAACAGGGAGTGGGAATTAGAGATATTATGATAACTCCAGATAAACAAAAATTATGTGGGGGCGGTATAGGTGGGGTTTAAGGCGACCAATAGTGCGATAGGATATGAAGCTCTCCTCATAGGCTTGCGAATGGCTCGAGCAACGAAGGTAACCCATATTAAAAATTACAACTATTCCCAATTAGTTGTAAACCAAGCGTAGGGAAATTACCAAGCGAAGGAGCCAACATCCAAGTATGTGAAACTTTCCAAGAAATTATTGAAGTAGTTTGAACAATTTGGTATAGAGCAAATTCAGTGCAAGAACAGCTCTTTTGTCGATTCATTAGTTAAACTTGTGAGCACCAAGGTGGCAAATGAAATAAAAGCAGTTTCGATAGGACATTGGGCAGAGTCGAGCATCATAGAAGCTAACCAAATACTGGTTTTTGTTGATACGCTATATTTTGACCAATGACAATATGCTTTAACAAAAAGGAAGAGATATGCGCAAAACTAAAGGAAGGACTATGAAGACCAAGGATATCATAAGTATTATATATATATATATATATATCAGTATATATATATCGTAGTCTTAGTTTTATTGTTAAAATCTACCATCAAGAAGCTTGCACAAACACAAGAACACATTTCATAACTTAATATTTTGGCTAAATATTCACTGTGCATAAAATACCAGTTCAGTCGATTGAACAGAAAATTTCAGTCGACTGAACCTGTTACAGAATTACAACATGCACATAGTTTCAGTCGACTGAAATTGCCTGTTCAGTCGACTGAATTCAAACCTGCAAATTTTTTATGAAAAGACACCTTCTTCTTCCCAAGAGTTGCAACCATTCTCCAATGGTAATGGATGCATCTCTTGCCTGAATCTTTTGCAAAAAGATACATCTCTTCTACACTTATTATAACGACCCGCAAATCCGTACCTCATGAGTCAACACTATTCTACCTAAATCAACTCAAGTTGTACAAAAATACGAACCATTTGGGTTAACGAAGAAGAGGTAGAAGAAGAAAATAAAATATAATAGATAATAAATAATCTTTACTTAAAAAATCAAATACCTCTGTTTATATAATACATCATCAGAGTACATCAATCACAGCTCAACATCAATATCATACAACTGGATACACAACTACTCTACACAGCGGAATATATAAAAAACAAGTACGCAAGTACGTATCGTTATCCAGCTCGTCTCCTGAGTTTCACAGCATCATGTCCTGTATCCTATAATACTCGGTCTGACCCGAGCATTACAGTTAAATAATACCCGAGTCAGTCTGGAATACCAACGTGAGAAAATCACACCCAATTTATTATTAAAGTTTCAAAATCCTTTGAAAACAAAAGCATCTCGTAAGACCACGCCACAAATAAACATGTCGGGTTTTTACCTTACGATAGCTAAACAATTTTTATAGAAATCCTCTGATATTATAATAGGGTCTATATAAAATACTTATAAAATAGCCGAAATTGTTACATTCATTAAATTCCAGCTACTAGCCACAGAGTGGGTAATACAAACAAAAATCGTACAAGGCTCGTAGGAAGAATGGTTCCAACTAATGACTAGGCACTGGGGTACCACCTGGCATAGTATGTGGCCTAGATCACAGTACCGAGGAGTACGCCCGCTCCCCTACAACACAAGACCGGGACTACCCCTTACTGGATAATCCCGAGTGAGATCACCCCGCGGTTGGGATCAGCAACCGCCCACTAAGCCGAAATAAAAGGGACATCTAGGCAGGGATGACCTCACCCTGCTTGGATGCTACCCACCTATCCTTGCTGCATAACCCCTGATTTTCAGTCATTCCCATTTGATGAGGCTTGAGGCTAAGCGTTACCTTTTTCGAACATATCCCTTAGAATGCCCATCGTCCACCTGACGATGTTTCGCAAGCATTCATCCATACAAGTCCGTCCCGGGTTCGAACGGAACCGAAGGCACTATTCCTACTACATCCATTTTGGAAATATCCTCAGGATTAGTAGCGATTGACCTTGCACTTTACTGCTCCATCTTCGAATCCAAAATCGTTTTCCCCGAAACGTACAAACTGGATCAAAGTGGTTTTCGAGAAATAAATCTCGATCCCGGTCTCTTCGAAACGATCAAAGCATTTTTGTCCAATATTGATAGTCGGTTATTTAACTATCAATTAATATTTACACATTCATGACAAAATAAATAATTTCCCAAAATTATTTATTTATCTCAAAAATACCTTCACAAGTTATATTTTCACTTTTCAAACCCCCCTTTGAAAACAGTTCTCAAACTATCTTCTTTTTTTTTGAATAAATTTCCCAAATATTTCCTATTTCTTCTGAAATCACCAAGTACAACACTTAGGTTTTAAAATGATTTAAAAACACTTTATTGAAAAAAATATTTAAAATTTAATTTAGAAAAATTACTTTAATACTTAATTTAAAATAATGCTCTAGAAATAATTAAAATAAGGTTACCTTATAACTGTACATTAGATTTCTTCTTTAATCAAAATACCAAATCATTCTTTAAATAATTATTACGAAAATAGATTAAAAAAATGCTTGTTTTGGAATTTACTTTAAACCATTTAAGTTAAAACTACTTCAATAATTGGTTAAAATATATATATACTATATGAATATTTGAAAGTAAGGTTACTTTATAAAATATAAAACTAGATTTTCACTTTTAAAACAAAATACTAAGTCACTCTTTAAGTAATTACTATCATAATAGATTAAAAGGAAATACATACTTCAGAATTTAAATATTAGAAATAATAAATTTTCCACAACTTACTTTTAAAACAACTTTGAAATTTTTAACTTATATTTAAACATTTTTGGTTATCCAGAGAGAGTTTCCAACTTCAATCACTTAAATCAATTTCCCAAATTGATTTCCAATTTATTCCATTCTGAAATAAATTTCTTTACTTATTAGTTCATTTCAATTTATTCCATTCTGAAATAAATTTCTTTACTTATCAGTTCATTTCCAAATTCAGTAGTTATGGACTTTTTTATTATTATTATTATTATTATTATTATTATTTCCCAATTTCTTCTTTACTCTTTTCAATAATTTAAATCTTAATTTTAAATAAATGTTTTGTTTTTTTTAAAATAATAATATTGCGTTTTAAAATTCATTAACTTTCTGTTTATTCAAATTCTCCTTTCCATATACAGAATTTATTTATTAGAATTTTAAAACTACTATTATTCTTATCCAATTTATTCTTAATTTATTTAAATTTTCTATAATTATTTCACTTACAAATTCTCTTCATTTTATTTCCAAAATCCAATTCTATATATCTTGATAACTTAGTGCACCAGAATATATTCAAGTAAACCATAACATCCAATATTCCAGTTATCAATAATATCAATAATATTCATCACAGAATATAAAATAATCACAACAGGGGGTATTAAATAATTTATATAGATGTTGAGGGGTCCAGTTGGATCCCTCCAACCTGTTTTCCCTGCATCCACAGACGTTAGCACAACATAAAATGCCAATTCCAAATATATCATACTATAACACATAAATCAATTCAACCATTCAAACAATTATTTAAATTTAATCATTTAAATTTAAATTTAACTGAGTGAGATTAACTCACTTTTGATTTTAGCTTGCAATCCACTCTAGTCCGGCTTGATTCTTTCATGATATTGACCTTGTATAAACAATTTATGGTTTATTAACACTTTAAATCATCAAACAATCAATCGGCATTTAATAATTTAATTTAAACAAACTCTTCTTTAATAAATTATTTTTAATGACTAAAATGATCAGATGAACCGGTTAAACAAATTAATAACCTTAATATTTTTTTTCAATTAGTAAATTTAAAATGTATATGTATGTATATTTAATTTATTCATTCTTTACTGTTAATAAAAATTTCTTAACCCGTGTATTTACTGTTTTTATCCCAATAAGCATATTTTTCTTCTGTAAATAAATTTCCTGTTCTTAAACTTATATCTTCAATCTGCTAAAATAATAAATCCAGATAAACTCTTAGAATGATGAAATCAAATACTCACGTGAACGAAGACCACCACAACCCAGCTATCGCGATCGACCACCAGCCCCACTTCGACCCCTCTGGGAACCCTAGGTCCCCCTCCATGTCACCACTCGAACGAACTCCTCCACCGGCCCATACTCCAGGCGAGCCACCACTTCACGACGTCGCCGCTTCGATAGGTACTCGCGACAAGAAACTCTACCGCGAGCGAGTCCAGGCAGTCGCCCACGCGACTTGGATCCTACCGCCGCCTGCCCTCCTAATCGCGATGACGTCGCGTTTATCTACCGATCACGCTCGAGCCACAGCCTCACGATGTCGAACCATCGAACACAAACCTCCCCTATTGCTCCGCTTCGCGCGGCTCGACTCACAAACCCCCCCGATGCAACTCCCTTCATGCTCCGACACTCAACAGCGCCGCCGATCCTCCCTCGATCACCTCGATCGATAGCTCCAGCTCGAATGAAAGAGAATGGGGAAAAAGGAAGTCGCGATTTGGTTTCATTCTGAAAGAAGTGGGGCGGGTTGGATTTTGATTTGAGAAGGGTTTTTTATTTCGAACAGAGAGATTTGGCTTTGATTTTGTAATGCAAAAGAAGCGACATTTTTTTTCCTGAATGATGAAGAACACTCGCGTGATAAAAAATAATAACGAAGGGAACAGGAATAGACGTTATCGTACTAGAAGCTTAGAAAAAGGAGACAAGATTTGAGGGAAGTTACAGTGATGGTGAATAGAATTCGGCTGAAAGGAAATTTGATAAGTAAGAATATAATATATTTGAATTTAAATTGTCTCGATACAATTTCAACGTGTTTATATATCGTATGCTCACACAATAACTTCAAATACTACAAAAATTAAAATCCGGAAATAATTCAATATTTTGGATCCAATGGAACTGGTTTCGTCGAATTCCGAGACTGTGCCTCGGAAGGCTATTTTTAAATTCAATTCGAACGTTATATTTTCAAAACTGAACAAAACACTTTGAAATTTCATTTTAAAAGTCTATTACCTTTAGTATTAAAAATATGAATTTTTATAAGCCTTCAAATTATTCTTAACATGCTTAAAATTCCAGATTCAACATTTTACCCAACTTCCAATTATTAAATTCAGTATTTAATTATCCAATAAATAGAGATATTTGAAATTCATGTTAAAAATTACTCTATTGAATATTTAAAAATCAATTAAATATTCCGATTCTAAATGCTCGAGAATTCCGGTTCGTCACATTCCTCCCCCTTAAAAGATTTTCGTCCCCGAAATTACTAGTTAGGAAGAATGGTCCAATACCCGTTACTATTTCTCCAATACCAACAATTTAACATTCTACCAACTATCCTTTTATGAAAGACCATTATCATTCTTATTAACTTCTCTACTCTTCCATAGTTTTCAACTATTATTACTTGCTCAATCATTCAAATTTCAATTTAAACCAAATTTTGAATTATCAAAATTTTCTCAAAATTTTTCCAACTCCCCAAATTCCCGAAAAATTTCGACAGCGTCTCCTTTGCGCGGCTAGCTCGGTACAACTACAAAATGGCCCTACGGCTTCCCAAATCCAAAAAGAAAAGAAAAACCCAAGTGGCTCGATCAAAATCCCAATCAAATTTCACACCAAATTTAAATACATACCTTTTTGTCGAGTATTTCAAATTTATCTTTTGAAATCAAATCCAATTTTCTTTTCCCTTTAGAATACCTGCATATCCTGCTTAGCACTAATATCCAATCATAATATTCCCAAAACATCATATCAACTTTCTTACAAAATGTCAGTATTTATTCATTCAAATATTAACTTAGATTATATTTGTAGCATCAATTTCAAATCAAGAATTCACCATTCCCTTCTTAAGTTAGTATAAACATTTTATATGTTTCTTATATTTATTTTCACCTCACCATTCTAGTTTATATCTATTTCTATTCAAATCGACTCTTTCATTTCCATATGAATTCAATTTATCATCAACTCTAAATTTTGAATTTTATTTTTCATTTATACTGATTCATGTCATTATTTTAAATTAGTTTCATTTACTGATTTATTTCAATTTCCAATTTGAAATCGTTTTGTCCTTAACTAAAAATTTTCAAAATTGTCAAACTCCCAAAATTTCTGAATTTTTTTGGCGGAGTCCCCTTTGTACGAAGGAGCTTTTGCAATTTGACAAAAGATATAAATATATATATATCAACCCACACGGTCGGAAAAACCAAAAACAGTTCACATTTCCTATTTTTATTGCGTATGCGTACCCTTTTTAGCATTTTTAAGCAAGCAGCTTATTTATTTAGCAGTTAGTGCAACCATATCCAGCCACACGGCTTCCAGGTACCTGTACTTACTCAATTTAAACATGTAAGTTCCATATGTACGAAGTTGTATCAATATTTCACTTACTTGCCATAGTTAAACATATGAATTCTAAAAGAAATTCACACCAAACATTTTTCCGTAAGCAACTTATACAATTTTCATAATAATTCCACTGTTCCAATTAATTTATAACCATTTTCATTCAATTTGAATGGTTTTCAATCCATTCGTATACAACTTCACCAATTTGAATGGTTTAAAACTCAATCGCTTACATTTAATTTATTTTTAAGCAAACCGAACTCATATTTAATTCAACTGCACTCAAAATCAATTTATTTTACTCCTATAATTTCATAGAATTTTAATTACTTCCATTTACATCCAATGACAATTTATTCTATGCAATTTGACGAGGTCTATGTGAATAAATAAGTACTTATGTTTTATAACCAATTTAAATTGATTTCAACTCAATTTATACTTAGTTCTATTCCATTTTTTAAATTTATTCACAATCCATATATTCTCATTTTCATTGCATTTCAGATTTGAATCCATTCACTTGCATTTCATTTGATTAACCAAACTAATTCATTCAAAACCATTAACAACTTAGGTTCATCTTCATTACCAATTAAATTTTATTCACAATCCATTCATTTAGGTTTCATTTCTTATCCGCGTTCATTTAAATCCATTCTATTAAACTTGAAACATTCTATTTTCTCATTGTCCCTAAGTTATTTCAATTCCTTAACAATTTAAATGGTTTACAATTATTTATTTAAGAATTTTCATTTCATTAAATATTATCTATAACTCACCGAATGTTATTTCGATTAAAATTTATTTTCACTTGATTTAAAACCAATCCAATATTATTAAACTTAGTTTAAGTTGAATTCAATTCAATTGTCCTCCATCTATTAGCTTAAGTGAATTTACTTTAATTTATACAAACTTAAGCTCATTTTCATTTTACAAGTAAGTTTTCTTTTCTATCCAGCTTGATTCTATCACAATCAAATCTTATTTTAAATCTACAATTTTATTTGATTAGTTATTATAAAATTTAACTTTTCCAGATTCAATTCATTCCATTGATTACAAGGCTATTTCCAATTTATTTCTACTTATTTGGATTTCATTTGTAATTCATACCATTACTATTTTAATCCAATTTCATTTTTATTTGATACATTTTCAATTATATTTAATTTGTTAACACTTCAAGTTAAATTTTAATTTATAACTCAAGTTCTGAATCCACTATCTCTTTTCAATTTACTACCCAATTTCATTAACTCATAATCCAACTTCATTCTCAATTCATTTAATTAATTGCAAGGCCACTTTGAATTGTATTTTCTTCACTAATGATTCAAGTCGGATTTGATTTATAACTTGAACATCAATATTAACTCACCAATTCAGCTTCTATTTAACTACATTAGGTTCCACTTACATATTTCATTAACTAATTTATTATCTAATTAGTTCTTCCTCTGGTTAAAATTCAATACTTGATTTTTAATTCCAAATAACACTTCATTTAATTTCCTTACGTTTGATTTATTTTATAATTCAAATTTGGTTTTTCGTTTCATTATCCAAAACATCAAACAATATTTATTTTGGATTTTCTATTCCACTTTCAAATTTTACAAGTCGCCACTTATTATTTTATAATTTCCATTCATTATAGGCTTGAATATATTTTCCTTTTATTTTTAACTCAAGCCTTATGCTTATTTATAACCCAAGCATAATTTATTCCATGCATTTGTAATCCTTTTATATGTTATTTCGGTTTATTTATTTCAATCCAATCCTCAACCAATTTATTTCTTATCCAACTTATTTCTTATCCATTAAAATAAGAATCCAATTTCATTCAATAGCTCACCGAACTTTTATTTCAATTCAATTTTATTTTAACTCAAATATATTTAATCTCAATTCGATTTCAACTTAATTCGAATACAACTGGATATTATTTTCAACCTATTCAATCAATTTTAATCTAGTCAAATTTTTATTCCCCAATCCAAGTTAATTTCATTTTTAACTTTTCACTTTAAATTTAAATTCTCAACATTCAAAGCTTATGTTTCCTTCCTGATTTAAAAATCATCTCAATTTATAAGCTTACACCCGACTTTTGGTTTCAAATCATTTTGAAATTTTCAACATCTCAAATCAGACTTCTCAAAAATTTAAACCAACCCTGGTTCTACCCTCAACAAATTTCCTTTGTAATTTTCAAAAACAACTAGCTTTTTTGAACAAATCAATTTTTGGCAGCAATCCGTCACTTAGAAATTCGAAAATGAATACTGATGATGCGGCCGTCATCATCAGAATTATTTTCCAATAATCCAAGTGATTTCAATGCTATATCACTTTCAAAATTCATTTAAACCAAATTTTATTTCAGAAATACCCCAAAAAACAACAATGCAACTATTTATCTTCAAAATACTTCCAAAATCTCCGGGGTTTTAAAGTTTCAAATTCTGTTTTAATTCAAATTTGAACTATAATGCATTTGTATAGTTTATGCTTATACAAATTCTCATTTGATTATATTTCAATTTATAATTTATATTTTTAATTTATATTTATGAATTTCATTTTTATAATGAATTTATTCCCTTAAACTTTGGTTATATTTTAAATTTCTAGTTAAACTTTTACACAACGATGATAATAATTTATATTATCATTTCTAACATCCAAGAAACTACATATTAGCTAAAATAGTTTACAAACTTTTATTTATATCAAAATATATTTTTGGGTAAAATTATTTCATTCACCCACATTTAAAAACAATACCGTGTCAATTGTTCTATTCAAGTGTTTAGAAACCCCTTCGATACGGTTGTCCAGACTGTGCCGACGAAGGTTCATATGCCACTCAATAAACCAATCAACACAATATTAAAACAATTTATATTCACTAACAAATACGCGCTTATATCTATTAATACGCTCAAACTCATTCTAGAGTACTACAGACTCTATTTGAATAATTTCCCACCAGAGCCAAGGTTATCACCAACCTAAGCTCTGATACCAAGTGTAACGACCCGCAAATCCGTACCCCTTGAGTCAACACTATTCTACCTAAATCAACTCAAGTTGTACAGAAATACGAACCATTTGGATTAAAGAAGAAGAGGTAGAAGAAGAAAATAGGAAACAACGGCATAATCTAACCATCACAGCGAAATAAAATATAATAGATAATAAATAATCTTTACTCAAAAAATCAAATATCTCTGTTTATATATTACATCATCAGAGTACATCAATCATAGCTCAACATCAATATCATACAACTGGACACACAACTACTCTACACAGCGGAATATATATAAAACAAGTACGCAAGTACGTATCGTCATCCAGCTCGTCTCCTGAGTTCCACAGCATCATGTCCTGTATCCTATAATACTCGGTCTGATCCGAGAATCACAGTTAAATAATACCCGAGTCAGTCTGGAATACCAGCGTGAGAAAATCACACCCAATTTATTATTAAAGTTTCAAAATCCTTTGAAAACAAAACCATCTCGTAAGACCACGCCACAAATAAACATGTCGGGTTTTTACCTTACGATAGCTAAACAATTTTTATAGAAATCCTCTGATATTATAATAGGGTCTATATACAAATACTTATAAAATAGCCGAAATTGTTACATTCATTAAATTCCATCTACTAGCCACAGAGTGGGTAAAACAAACAAAACTCGTACAAGGCTCGTAGGAAGAATGGATTTTCAACTAATGACTAGGCACTGGGGTACCACCTGTCACAGTACGTGGCCTAGATCACAGTACCGAGGAGTACGCCCGCTCCTCTACAACACAAGACCGGGACTACCCCATACTGGATAATCCCGAGTGAGATCTCCCCGCGGTTGGGATCAGCAACCGCCCACTAAGCCGAAATAAAAGGGACATCTAGGCAGGGATGACCTCACCCTGCTTGGGTGCTACCTACCTAGCCTTGCTGCATAACCCCTGATTTTCTGTCATTCCCATTTGATGAGGCTTGAGGCTAAGCGTTACCTTTTTATAACATATCCCTTAGAATTACCATCGTCCACCTGACGATGTTTCGCAAGCATTCATCCATACAAGTCCGTCCCGGGTTCGAACGGAACCGAAGGCACTATTCCTACTACATCAATTTTGGAAATATCCTCAGGATTAGTAGCGATTTCCCTTGCACTTTACTGCTCCATCTTCGAATCCAAAATCATTTTCCCCGAAACGTACAAACCTGATCGAAGTGGTTTTCGAGAAATAAATCTCGATCCCGGTCTCTTCGAAACGATCAACGCATTTTTGTCCAATATTGATAGTCGGTTATTTGACTATCAATTAATATTTACACATCCATGACAAAATAAATAATTTCCCAAAATTATCTATTTATCTCAAAAATATCTTCACAAGATATATTTTCACTTTTCAAACCCCCCTTTGAAAACAGTTCTCAAATTACCTTCTTCTTTTTTTGAATAAATTTCCCAAATATTTCCTACTTCTTCTGAAATCACCAAGTACAACACTTAGGTTTTAAAATGATTTAAAAACACTTTATTGAATTTTTTTTTTAACATTTAATTTAGAAAAATTACTTTAATGCTTAATTTAAAATAATGCTCTAGAAATAATTAAAATAAGGTTACCGTATAACTGTACATTAGATTTCTTCTTTAATCAAAATACCAAATCATTCTTTAAATAATTATTACGAAAATAGATTAAACAAAATGCTTGTTTTGGAATTTACTTTAAACCATTTAAGTTAAAACTACTTCAATAATTGGTTAAAATATATATATATACTATATGAATATTTGAAAGTACGGTTACTTTATAAAATATAAAACTAGATTTTCACTTTTAAAACAAAATACTAAGTCACTCTTTAAATAAATACTATCATAATAGATCAAAAGGAAATACTTACTTTAGAATTTAAATATTAGAAATAATAAATTTTCCACAACTTACTTTTAAAACAACTTTGAAAATTTTAACTTATATTTAAACGTACTTGGTTATCCAGAGAGAGTTTCCAACTTCAATCACTTAAATCAATTTCCAAAATTGATTTCCAATTTATTCCATTCTGAAATAAATTTCTTTACTTATCAGTTCATTTCAAAATTCAGTAGTTATGGACTTTATTATTATTATTATTATTATTATTATTATTTTCCAATTTCTTCTTTACTCTTTTCAATAATTTAAATCTTAATTTTAAATAAATGTTTTGTTTTTTAAATAATAATATTGCATTTTAAAATTCATTAACTTTCTGTTTATTCAAATTCTCCTTTCCATATACAGAATTATTTATTAGAATTTTATAAATACTATTATTCTTATCCAATTTATTCTTAATTTATTTAAATTTTCTATAATTATTTCACTTACAAATTCTCTTCATTTTATTTCCAAAATCCAATTCTATATATCTTGATAACTTAGTGCACCGGAATATATTCAGGTAAACCATAATATCCAATATTTCAATTATCAATAATATCAATAATATTCATCACATAATATAAAATAATCACAACAGGGGGTATTAAATAATTTATATAGATGTTGAGGGGTCCAGTTGGATCCCTTCAACCTGTTTTCCCTGCATCCACAGACGTTTGCACAACATAAAATGCCAATTCCAAAATATATCATACTATAGCACATAAATCAATTCAACCATTCAAACAATTATTTAAATTTAATCATTTAAATTTAAATTTAACTGAGTGAGATTAACTCACCTTTGATTTTAGCTTGCAATCCACTCTAATCCGGCGTGATTCTTTCATGATATTGACCATGTATAAACAATTTATGGTTTATTAACACTTTAAATCATCAAACAATCAATCGGCATTTAATAATTTAATTTAAACAAACTCTTCTTTAATAAATTATTTTTAATGACTAAAATTATCATATGAACCGGTTAAACAAATTAATAACCTTAATATATTTTTTCAATTAGTAAATTTAAAATGTATATGTATGTATATTTAATTTATTCATTCTTTACTGTTAATAAAAATTTCTTAACCCGTGTATTTACTGTTTTTATCCCAATAAGCATATTTTTCTTCTGTAAATAAATTTCCTGTTCTTAAACTTATATCTTCAATCTGCTAAAATACTAAATCCAGATAAGCTCTTATAATGATGAAATCAATTACTCACGTGAATGAAGACCACCACAACCCAGCTATCGCGATCGACCACCAGCCCCACTTCGACCCCTCCAGGAACACTAGCTTCCCCTCCACGTCACCACTCGAACGAACTCCTCCACCGGCCCATACTCCAGGCGAGCCACGACTTCACGACGTCGCCACTTCGATAGGTACTCGCGACAAGAAACTCTACCGCGAGCGAGTCCAGGCAGTCGCGCACACGACTTCGATCCTACCGCCGCCTGCCCTCCTAATCGCGACGACGTCGCGTTTATCTACTGATCACGCTTGAGCCACAGCCTCACGATGGCGAACCATCGAACACAAACCTCCCCTATTGCTCCGCTTCGCTCGCCTCGACCCACAAACCCCCCCGATGCAACTCCCTTCGTGCTCCGACACTCAACAACGCCGCCGATCCTCCCTCTATCGCCTCGATCGATAGCTCCAGGTCGAATGAAA
Source organism: Allium cepa (assembly GCA_030765085.1). Lineage (NCBI taxonomy): Eukaryota > Viridiplantae > Streptophyta > Magnoliopsida > Asparagales > Amaryllidaceae > Allium > Allium cepa. Next base: position 1,041,306,245 of record CM060941.1, on the reverse strand, counting down.
GAGAATGGGGAAAAAGGAAGTCGTGATTTGGTTTCATTCTGAAAGAAGTGGGGCGGGTTGGATTTTGATTTGAGAAGGGGTTTTGATTTCGAACAGAGAGATTTGGCTTTGATTTTGTAATGCAAAGGAAGCGACATTTTTTTTCCTGAACGATGAAGGACACTCGCGTGATAAAAAAATAACGAAGGGAACAAGAATAGACGTTATCGTACTACAAGCTGAGAAAAAGGAGACAAGATTTGAGGGAAGTTACAGTGATGGTGAACAGAATTCGGCTGAAAGGAAATTTGATAAGTAAGAATATAATATATTTGAATTTAAATTGTCTCGATACAATTTCAACGTGTTTATATATCGTATGCTCACACAATAAATTCAAATACTATGAAAATTGAAATCCGGAAATAATTCAATATTTCGGATCCAATGGAACTGGTTTCATCGAATTCCGAGAGTATGCCTTGGAAGGCTATTTTTAAATTCAATTCGAACGTTATATTTTCAAAACTGAACAAAACACTTTGAAATTTCATTTTAAAAGTTCTATTACCTTTAGTATTAAAAATATGAATTTTTATAAGCCTTCAAATTATTCTTAATAGGCTTAAAATTCCAGATTCAACATTTTACCCAACTTCCAATTATTAAATTCAGTATTTAATTATCCAATAAATATAGATATTTGAAATTCAAGTTAAAAATTACTCTATTGAATATTTAAAAATCAATTAAATATTCCGATTCTAAATGCTCGAGAATTCCGGGTCATCACATTTATAAATACGTGATTCTATCATTTGCATATTATCAATTCTAATTGCTTTAATCTCTCTATTATCTTGATCATATTTTCTGATTTCTTAATTTTTTCAAAAAAAGCATTCAAAAACCACTTCAATTGCTTGAATCTATGATTTATCTTAAATATTCGTTTGATTCATTGCAATTCATATTTCCTTAATCTTCATAAACACATTTCATATTCTTGAGGATAAGATTATAGGAAAGTTGTACTCAATTAGACTCATTAGTGTTATCAAGAACACAACAAGTCAGAAATACTCTTTGTACTTAATTGAAGTCCTCTTCGGTAGTTGAGGAAAGAAATCCCGTTCAGTGGTTCGGGTAAGTTGTAAACCTATTCCTCCGGGTTAAGTGAGGGTTGTTAGTTAGTAGAATTCCTAAGAGGAGCTTAGGGACTGGACGTAGGACAAGAAGTCCGAACCAGTATAAAGTCTTGGTGTCTACTTTACTTACTGCTTATTGCTATCTACCTAGAACATTCCACTATTCCATATTATACGATCCTATCGCAAAGCTTCTTTCAATTGGTATCAGAGCAAGGTTGTCCTATAACCATAACACCGTTATTTGACATATGGATAATATGGAAAATAACACAAGCACAAGCACAACAACTACATATAGCTCTACATTTGCAGAAGGAATATCTACCCAAAGACCCCCTCTATTCAATGGACTAAACTATAATTATTGGGATACAAGGATGAGGATTTATATGCAAGCAACAAGCTTTGAAGCCTGGAAAGCAACTCAAGCAGAGTTCGTTGTACCCACAACTGATTACCCTACATGGACACAAACTCAAAAGAATGAAGCTAGTGCAAATGCCAAAGCTATGAATATGCTATTTTGTGCTTTGGATAGAAATGAGTTCAATCGTGTTAGCATTTGTACTACTGCACATCAGATATGGGATACACTTAGAACCATACATGAAGGCACAAAAAAAGTCAAACAAACAAAGATCTCCATGCTAAAGAACCAGTTCCAAAACTTTAGAATGCGACAGAATGAATCCATCAATGACATGTACTCGAGATTTCAAGACATTCATCATGCCTCAATAGGATTAGGAGAAAAATATACGGATTTTGATATTGCATCTAAGGTCCTACACTCACCGATGAATGGGAGAGAAAAGTCTTAGCAATCGAGGAAGCAAACGATCTATCTACAATGAAACCAGAAGAATTAATTGGAAACCTTATGTCTTATGAAGTTAACTTGCAAGCTAAGCAAGATCAAGAACAGGAAAGAAAAAATGTGGCTTTTCACGCAGAAAAGGAAGAATCGGGTCTGAAGATGAGGATCTAGCATTTATTGCCAAAAATTTCAAGAAATTCTTACAATATAGAAAAGGAAATAAAAACGGTTTAAAAAAGAATTTCTTGAACAAACCTTCATCCTCAAATATTGAATGTTTTAATTGTCACAAGAAAGGTCATATGATAAAAGACTCTCTAGAGCTAAAGAAGGAGAATCAGAAAAACTTCAACAACAAGAATAAGAATGACAAATTTAAAAAGAAGGCTTTTTCTGTCACATGGGACGATTCAGATTCAGATTCAGATTCATCAGATAATGATAGTGATAGAAACAATGAACAAGCAAATGTGTGCTTCATGGCTCAAGAATCTGTGGTTAGTGATTTATCTTATGATGATTTAATAGAAGTAAACACTGAATTTTTAAATACTATAAAAATTTTCAAAAAGAAACTTAAAGAGATACATGAAAATCAGAACAAAGCTGAATTTGAAAGAGATATGTTAAAAGTCGAAAAAATATTGGAAGAAGAACTTGAAAAAGTTCAAGAATCTCTCTCAAACTCAGATAGTCAACTTTTACTTTTGAGCCAAGAAATTGAAACTCAAAAAACAAAGCATGATGAAATTATTTCTGAAAATCACAATTTAAAAAATAAACTAAAACAAGTTGAATTAGAAAATACCAGTCTTCAAATTAAATTAGACAACATTACTAAAAATGTTTCTAATTTTAACAAGGGAAGAGAAAATTTATCTAAAATTCTCGAAAATTCTCAATCCTCTTCAAATAAGAATGGATTAGGTTTTAAAAAGGAATCAAAAATTCTTCCAAAGAAAAATGCTAATTTTAAGAAGGAAGATAATTCAAAACATAGTATAGTATTGAAAAATAACATACCAAGGCATACTAAAAGAAAAAGGAAATCAAAATATGGGTTCCGAAAACAAACAATAATTTAATTCGGAACAAATATATAAATTCCTTTATAGAAACAGTTCACAAAAATAGTAATTATCTGTATAAAAGGGATACTAAACCCACTTGGGTTTGGTTTCCTAAGATCTAACTCTTAGGACCCTATTAAAAGGTGGGTACCAATATATTTATTAATATTTTTTGCAGGTCCCACTCAAGAAAAGAAAATGGATTTTGGATAGTGGTTGCTCAAAACACATGACCGGAGACAAAGATATGCTTACAAATATTTCATACTTTGATGGTGGCTCTGTTACTTTCGGAGATAACTCAAAAGGTTTCATCATTGGCAAAGGAGATGTGTGCAACTATGGTATATCAAATTTACCCCTTATTACAAATGTTTCTTTTGTTAAAAACTTAAAACATAATTTATTAAGCATAAGTCAACTATGCGACAAAGGTTTTAAAATAACTTTTTCTGAAAATAAACGTTGCATTTTTGAAGGAAAGAGAGATAGAAATATTTATGTTTTAAACATGAAAATTAATAATAATAAAGATATGTGTTTAATGGTCAAAGATAGTGATCCTTGGTTATGTCACAAAAGATTTTGTCATATTAATTCTAAATCTATTCAAAAACTTTCGAAAAATGAATTAGTAAAAGGCTTACCAAAAATAAATTTTAAAATAAATAATATTTGCGATGATTGTCAATTAGGAAAATTAACTAAATCATCTTTTAAATCTAAGAAAGTTTAACTTTACAACCAATAGAATTATTACATATGGATTTATTCGGACCAACACAAGTTCAATCTATTAATCATAATCGATATGTTTTTGTAATAGTTGATCATTTCTCAAGATATACATGGACGATATTTATGAAAAACAAAAGTGATATGTTTGATTATTTCAAAAATTTTGTTAAAATAATTCAAAATATTAAGAATTTAAAAGTCAAAAATATAAGGAGCGATCATGGAGGTGAATTTGAAAATGAATCATTTGCATTATTTTGTAAAAAGAAAGGAATAAGTCATAATTTTTCATTTCCTAGAACTCCACAACAAAATGGAGTTGTAGAAAGGAAAAATAGAACTCTTCAAGAATGCGCAAGAACATTATTAAATGGAAGTACATTACCAAAGCATTTTCGGGCAGAAGCTGTAGCAACTGCATGCTATGTATTAAATCGTATTTCCATACGACCTTTAACTAAAAACACTTCATATGAACATTTTAATGGAAGAAAACCTAATATTTCGTACTTAAAAATCTTTGGGTCAAAATGTTTTTTTCTTAACACAAAAGACCAACTTGGAAAATTTGATCCAAAAGCTGACCATGGTATTTTTGTAGGTTACTCAGAACAAAGTAAAGCATATCGTGTTTTCAATAAACGAACAAATGTAATAGAAGAAATTTTACATGTATCTTTTGATGAAAACTTTAATAATCATCAAAGATGATGAAGAAATTATATACAACACAGAAAATATAAGTATTGAAAATAATGAAAATATTAATCAAATCAATAACAATCAAATTAGATCTCCTCCTAGAATCCTACGAGATCATCCTACACAAAATATAATTGGAGAGATTGACTCGCAAGTTCAAACAAGAAGTCAACTAAACCAAATGGGACATGTTGCCTTTATTTCAACAATAGAAGCTAAAAATCCTAAAGAAGCATCAACAGATGAATACTGGATTATTGCCATGCAAGAAGAATTAAATTAGTTTGAACAAAATAATGTATGGGAGTTAGTTCCTCGTCCTGATGACCAATCAGTTATTGGAACTAAGTGGGTCTATAAAAATAAAGCAGACGAATATGGAAATATTACTAGAAATAAAGCAAGACTAGTAGCACAAGGCTATAATCAAGAAGAAGGAATTGATTACGAAGAAACATTTGCTCCTGTTGCAAGACTAGAAGTAATACGTATTCTATTAGCTTACGCTTGTTTTCATAATTTTAAACTTTATCAAATGGATGTTAAAAGCGCTTTCTTAAATGGATATATTAAGGAAAATGTATATGTTGAACAACCGCCTTTATTCACTCCTGAAAAATATCCGAATTATGTATATAAATTAAAGAAAGCCTTATATGGTCTTAAACAAGCACCTCGTGCTTGGTATGAGAGACTTAAGAGCTATCTAATAGATTCGGGATTTCAAATCGGAAAAGTAGATCAAACTCTATTCATTAAAAACACCACTAAAGACATATTAATAATTCAAATATATGTAGATGACATTATTTTTGGTTCCACTAATGAAAAATTGTGTAAAGAATTTTCAAATATAATGACTAATGAATTCGAAATGTCTCATATGGGAGAATTAACTTATTTTCTCGGACTTCAAATTAAACAATTAACAAATGGAATTTTCTTAAACCAAGAAAAATATTGTGCTAATCTACATAAATGTTTTGGAATGGAAAACACTTCTAGAAAACCTACTCCAACGAGTACCACAACTCATCTCGATCGTGATGAAAATGGTAAGAGTGTAGACCAAAAGCTGTTTAGAAGTATGATAGGCTCTTTACTTTACTTAATTCTAGTAGACCAGACATAATGATGAGTGTATGTTTATGTGCACGTTTTCAAGCTAATCCTAAAGAATCACATTTAAGAACTGTAAAACGAATTATGCAATATCTTAATAATACTAAGGACTTTGGTCTTTTCTATCCCAAAGATTGTTCATTCGAATTAGTTTCATATAGTGATGCTGATTTTGGTGGATCTCGAACATATAGAAAAAGTACAGGTGGTACATGCCATTTCATTGGAAAATCACTTGTATCTTGGTTTAGTAAGAAACAAAATTGTGTTTCGCTTTCAACCTGTGAAGTGGAATATATATCTGCCGCTTTAGCTAGTACTCAAGTCATATATATGCAACAAACTCTTAAAGATTTTAATATAAATTTAACAAATTCTACAATATATTGTGATAATACAAGTATAATAAATTTATCTAAAAATCCGGTAAATCACTCTCGTACAAAACATATTGATTTTCGTCACCATTTTCTACATGACAATGTCGAAAAAGGAATTATCAATTTAGAATATATTTCGACCGAAAATCAAATTGTCGATATATTTACCAAACCATTACTAGAAAACTCATTCATAAAATTACGACGAGAATTAGGAACAATATCCTTCAAAGATATTTAATAACAAGAATTATAATAGTAAGAAATCTAATATATAAGTAATATATCTCATACTTAATTAACTTCAACTAAACAAAAGTTAGACATGAATTTAGTTTACATAACTAAGGGTTTAAAAAATTAATCATTTAATTTATACATTTGAATTAGCTAATATTTCATACACTAAAATATAACCATCCATTTCAAAGTAAATTATTAATCATTAATTAAATTTCTAGTTCTAAATTCTTAATGATTTTACACCACATTTTTCTTATAACTCTAAACCTTTATATACATGTCATCCAACAAATAACACTTACCCATCATCATCACTTTTTCAAACGATAGCTCAGCTAATTCACCTCAACTTCCTACGCCAACACTAATACACGAGCCTGTTTATAAATGGGAAAATTATCGAACCGGGTATACACCGGATTCCAATAAGGTCAAACGTTCGCTATTTATTTCTCCCGATACGAAGAAAAAGATCGATGAAATTCATCATTATCAACAGCATCAAATAGACCTTCAACAAGAACTGTATTTTAAACAGAAAGTAACGGCTAAACGCTTAAGCTTTCTTGAAAAAATTGGTTTGAAATTTTGTAGCTCGAAGAAAAAGGATGTAAGTGAACCCTTACCTCGATCAGTTAATCCGTTTGATCCATCTTCGTCATATCGTACATCAAACGACCCAATAAATCCTTGGGTCTCTCCTCAAAGACCTCAATATGGTCCAAATTCATGGGACAAGAACTATATGGCAAATGAAGGATATAAAACACCAAAGAAGAAGACTCCATCTCCCAAGACTCCATCTCCCAAGACTCCATCCCCCAAGAAATGGTGGTTTTATGGTCAAAATAATGTTATTGTATCGTAATATTAATATATAATTGTAATTATTTCATTAAATAAAACATTTGCATTCAAATAGTGAAGAAAAAAAAATGCATAATTCAGTCGACTAAAATTTCCTGTTCACTCAACTAAATATATAACAGAGACTTTCAGCCAACAGTTCAGTCGACTGAAAATCTCTGTTCAGTCGACTGAATTTTAGCCAGAAATATTTCGGCTTCCTGTTCAGTCGACTGAACAGAACATTTCAGTCGACTGAACGCATTTTACCCAGTTTCTGTCCACCCTACTTAGCCATCTTTTACATTTTTACCTTTACTTTTCACCGTTTCCAAACTTCATCTTCCCAATTCAAAGAAAACCCTAGCCCCCAAATTTCCATTTTTCTAAATTTCTTCCTCAAAATTTCAACAATTATGCCTCCTAAATATTCTAGAGCTTCAACTAAATCCTCCTCCAAGCCAATTGATGCCCAAATCGCTTAATGGCTTTACAATGGAGTTGGAGTCACTCGGTGGAACAAGATGAAGAAATCAAGGATCTTCGAGCATTCTTTTATTGATTTCCAAGGTCTTCAAACCTACAATGTTCAAGCTTTGATAGACCAAGCCAATTTGACATTGCTTCTAGACATTAATCGAAATGACCATGCCATCAACCATATTATGGTCAAATTATTCTATGCCAAACTCAACCTCGGACACCAAACTCCACAAAATCCGAATGACAGTGTTTGGAGTATGGTATGCGGGAAAATGGTATGGTTTTTACTTGATTGCGTTGCTCACATTCTAGGATCCCCAAACATTGGTAGAAAGCTTGAGGAAATAGATTTCAATCCTCATATTCGTGACAATATAAATCATCAATAGAGGATGATATCAATAACCGAGATATCAAATCCACCTCCTTAAGACCAAGAGCAAGGCTTATACACAAAGCCCTTATGAGGACCATAACCCCACGCACCGGCTCCTATGAAATAGTGTACCCGAATAACTACCGGGAACTACACGCTATATGGGGAAATATTAAAGTCAATTGGGTGCAATTGATACTTGATGAATTTATTTCATTCAACAATGGGAAAATGAGAACGATATATTTTGGTGAATACATAATGCGACTTCTCCTAAACGTTGATACGCCACTACCAAACTCAAAAAATACGATGGTTCATCAAATCAACCATCAGACTATAAGCCTAATGCAAATACCGGTAAGGCCTCCTCGTATCATTTCTCTAGCCGAATGGAAAGCACGTCAACAAGCACCTCACCAACCTCAACCTCAAGCCCCACAACAAGAACCACTTGATCAAGATGATGAAATCCGTCTTATTCAACCAGATTTTACTACAAATCAATCATTAGGAATTCTATCAAGAAATCAACAAATCCTTGATACTCGTCTCAAAAAGGTTGATTACAAACTTGATAGGATTAAAGGGTTCTTCAACAAACTATGGGATGTCATTTCATGCACCAGCACCACTTCTGCTTCTACCTCTCGCGGCAAGCGCCCAGCTCCAATGTTCACGTGGACATCTTCCGAGGAGAATCCGAGCAGCAGCACTAGTGGTAACAGTGGTGGTCAAGGAGGAGGAGCTTTTAGACAATCAACCGGTGGACCTGTTATTCGTGAACCAGAAGGAGGACGTGAAGGCTCTTATGATTGGAACAAAGATCCTTGACCCGTTTGATGGTTTGATTTCTGAAACTTTTTTATTAGTCTTCAAACTTCTAAAAAGGCTTGTATAAATAGCCTTCTTTTATTCATGAGACTCTATGGTTTGTATAATGTACACTATGGTTATGCATCAATGTGGTTACTTTGTTAACAATTATATACTTCTACAAACTTTAATTCCTTTTTGTCGATGACAAAGGGGAAGAAAAGTCTATGTCACTAACTTTGTTTTGTAGGAAAGATAGTGCATATATTCAGGGGGAGGGAAGATAATAGGTATTGTCATCAATCAAAAAGGGGGAGAATGTTGATATGCTATATTTTGATCAATGAAAATGTGCTTCAACAAAAAGGAAGAGATATGCGCAAAACTAACGGAAGGAGTATGAAGACCAAGGATATCATAAGTATTTTATATATATACCTCATAGTCTTAGTTTTATTGTTAAAATCTATCTTCAAGAAGCTTGCACAAACACAAGAACACATTTCATAACTTAATATTTTGGTTAAATATTCACTGTGCATAAAATACCAGTTCAGTCGACTGAACCTGTTACAGAATTACAACATGCACACAGTTTCAGTCGACTGAAATTGCCTGTTCAGTCGACTGAATTCAAACCTGCGAATTTTTATGAAAAGACACCTTCTTCTTCCCAAGAGTTGCAACCATTCTCCAATGGTAATGGATGCATCTCTTGCCTGAATCTTTTGCAAAAAGATACATCTCTTCTACACTTATAAATACGTGATTCTATCATTTGCATATTATCAATTCTAATTGCTTTAATCTCTCTATTATCTTGATCATATTTTTTTATTTCTTAAAGTTTTCAAAAAAAAGCATTCAAAAACCACTTCAATTGCTTGAATCTCTGACTTATCTTAAATACTCGTTTGATTCATAGCAATTTATATTTCCTAAATCTTCATAAACACATTTCATATTCTTGAGGATAAGATTAAAGGAAAGTTGTACTCAATTAGACTCATTAGTGTTATCAAGAACACAATAAGTCAGAAATACTCTTTGTACCTAATTGAAGTCCTCTTCGGTAGTTGAGGCAAGAAATCCCATTCAGTGGTTCGGGTAAGTTGTAAACCTATTCCTCCGGGTTAAGTAAGGGTTGTTAGTTAGTAGAATTCCTAAGAGGAGCTTAGGGACTGGACGTAGGACAAGAAGTCCGAACCAGTATAAAGTCTTGGTGTCTACTTTACTTACTGCTTATTGCTATCTACCTAGACCATTCCACTATTCCATATTATACGATCCTATCGCAAAGCTTCTTTCAGTTTTAACTCAAGCTCAATGAGCAATGACCAAGGGCCCTAAGACTAGGAAACAGAAGAAAATCAAGGGCAGTCCCCAGTTGAACCCACACTTCAACAAACTGAAGAGAATACTTAGATGATCCCCATCAAATAATTACTGTTAAATGGAACCTTACGCCAAAATAAAACGAAGCCCAAAAAAATATCATGCGCCGTACTATTCCTTCTTTGGTGGCAAGTTATAAAAGAGAGGGTATGCCACCCCTTATCTTAGGTGCATTTCCAAAGAAGGTATATAGGTCATGAAAGAAGTACATGAAGGGTAGTGTGGGGATCACTCTGGGGGAGCCAAGTTGGTAGAGAAGGTGTTGAGGCATATTTATTACTGGCCCACCACACTTCAGGATGCGATTGAATATGTAAAAAGATGCAGTAGATGTCAAAGATTTGCAAGTATCCTCAAACAGCCATCCCACAAGCTCACCCTACTCATTATTCCATGGCCCTTTGATATATGAGGCATAGATTTAATAGGTCCACTTCCTATATTAAAGGGGAAGCAAAGTACACTATAATGGTGGTTGAATACTTCACCGAATGGGTGGGCACAGAACCTTTAGTCACCATCATTACAAAAAAGAATAACCACCTTTATTGTAAAAAACATAATCATGAGGTTCAGGATCTCCTAAAAAATAATTTCTAATAATAGGACACAGTTTGAACGTAGAGAATTTACGAAGCTCTACAAAAAGAATAACATAATTAAAAGAGTCTCCTCCATCATGCACCTGCAAGCAAATGGGCAGGTTGAAGCAGCAAACAAGACTATCAAAAAGTTACTTAAGAAAAGACTGCAAAATGCAAAAAGAAAGCGGGCAGAAGAACTATCCTTAGCATTATGGGTTTATAGGACTTCTACCAGATCCCCAACTGGCCATACCCCCTTTTCATTGACCTATGGATATGAAGCCATGCTCCCTATTGAAGTAAAGGTCCCATCATATAGAAGGATATGGTATATGATAGAGAAGAATGGAAAGTGGAGGAAGCTGCCCTTGATCTCATCTAAGAAAGAAGAGATGAGGCAGCAGTCATATCTACCATACACCAACAAAGGATGGAAAGAAATTTCAATGCTAGGCTCAAGGAAAGAAACTTCTGCAAGGGAACTTTGGTACTACGAAGAGTAATGGCCAACACAAAAGATCCAGCGGATGGAGTTCTAGGCCCAAATTGGAAAGGCCCATGAGTTGTAACAGAAGTTTTGGCTAATGGGGCGTATTAACTATCAAAACCTGATGGAAATTTAGTTCTAAGAACATGGAACTCAGAGCATCGCATGCCTTATTTTGGATGATCTATATTACGCTTGTAATAAATATTGTAATTATTATGAAAATTAGTAATACAATGAACTGGACATAGGATATTGGATCGCCCAACCAGTATAAAGATCTCTTTTTGTTAATCTCTTTGACATAGCTAAATAATTATGATGGACGTAGGGATATTAAACGACCCAAACCAGCTATCAAAATAGAGCTGTACAAATGCATCCCGACTTTTTAGCAAAATAACTGAACTGGATGTAGGGATATTGGACTATCCAATCCAGTATAAAATCTCTCTATGTTAATTGTTTTAACATGCCACATTGTACAAGATGGCTGATTATGTTTGTGGGAATGATACATTATCAGATAGGGTTGATGGTGTCATGGATACAACAAATATGTACATTTTAAACATGCACAGTGATGTATTAGTTAATAATGTAATTGATAGTGCTGCTAAGTATACTTGTTTAATAGAGGGTATGGTGGATGTTTATGATAAAAGTCTAGTTGTTTCACATGATAGAAGGGATAGTAAAATGATCAGGCTATCTAGCACTGAGTGTTTATCTCCTTGCAACTATGTCCTTACTGCTAATGTTCATGATGATTCTGGTTTTAGTGTGGATAGGATTCATGGTTTTCTGAGTATATATGCAGATATGGTGTCACTTAGTTCTATTATTATATATGGGAAGTGTAATAAGTGGTTCAATGGTCTAATTTGCTGGGATGGCTCAGACTTATTTCAAATTACATTCTACATTGATCCATTAAGGTTCATTTTGTATTGTTGTTTAGCATGTTTAAGAGGCTCTATACCTCCTTCTCATCATTGTTGTGTTTCAGTCACTGGTAAAAGAAAGAGTCGTAAATGCAAGAGTAATTCTAATGTCGGTAATTCAGTTAAAAGAAGCTCCAGATTAAATGCCAAGGCTTATATACCACTACAATATGATGTATAATGGGGATGCTATTATTTATTTTAGATGGTAGAGACACTGTTCCTGAACATGAAGAGATAATTTAGGTAAATGATGGTGCTTAACTTAGATAGAAGTAGAGATATTGTGGTGTTTATCACTTTTGTTAATGATAATAGAAATGCAATGCTATTGTTCCCACATTGATAACTGTTTTTTTAACTTTTTTGGGTGATGCCTTTAATTTTCTACGAAGCATGCTGAGTTTGAGGTTCATCCTTTAATGTCATATTTACATTATTGCTTGTAGCCTGTTTTTGATTTGAGAGATAGGCATATTATTCATCACAGTCATATGGTATAATATCAGGCATGGACAAGTCACTAATTAGTGAAATTTGTTGATTTATGGGTATGCATGAGTTAAAGGCATTTGTTTTATTTGAGGCGAGCAGTAGCATTTCTTGTTGGAGAGGATGCGGTTAATGTGGATGTGCCGATATGACTTTGTTATTAAGATGGGCTTTTGTCATATCCATATGTTTCAGTGTTGAGTTATTCCTAAAGTGTTGCATGCTTAAAAAATTTTGTGTCATGCTTTTTAATAGGATCTATCTCATCGCAACATGTTTATAATTGAAAGGGTTTTGAGTTTTCCAATTGATCACAGCAGAGTCTTGAGTAGATGCAGTGTTGATGTTGAGGTGGTGGTTGTGGACCATGTTGCATGGTGAGAGATGTTTTTGGTGGGCAGCACATTTCATGGAGATATTTTGGACATCGGTTTCTAGTTCGATTAGATTGACTAACGATAGTCCTTAGTTACATAGGTTTTGGGAGGGCTTTTTATCCTCTTATTTGTATGGACGGTTTTTGCTACCTTCCAGGCTTGTTGGCATCTCCTTATTACATGTAGAATAAAATTATATGAGTGCCCTCCTCCTTGTGAGGATCACTCATTTTCCTCAAAAAAAACATTGCCACACTGGACGTAAAAATATTAGACAGCCTGAACCGGTACAAAAAACGATGCTCATGAATCGAGAAGGTTGTAAATGCACGACCCGACTTCACTGTCAAACATCAGTCCACCCCTAGATTTAGACAATTCTAAGCGCACAACAAAGCTTAAATGATGAAAAATCAAGTTCAGGAAGCACGAGCTGTGCAGCCCATGCCAAGTGCGCAACAAAGACTAAATTCTAAGACAATCAAGTTCAAAAAGCATGAGCTACACTGATAATAAATCCACAAATGGCAAGAAGAAGACAACATATGGGATAAACAAACAATCCACATATCAAGCACAATCCCAGAAACTACTTAAAAGCTTGCCAGGTACACATCCAAAAACAAAAATTTCCTCATATTATTTAGTTTCGTTGATGCTCATTGAAGTATGTATGTATTTACATGACCCATACCCCTACAAATGCTTTAAAAGATTAAAAGAAAAACAACAAAATACAATCTATAGTAACACAAAATGACATCATGAATCTGACTTGGATTCGTAGGAAGTATTAGATAGGATCCTGGCGATATGGTTTACAGTCATCCGATACCGGACGCTGAGCAGAACTATCCTTAAGTTAAAGAGCAAGAGATGCGTCATTCAACTCAGTAATTATGACTTGTGAGCGATTAAAGCAATGCTGCCAAAAGTGACATGAGGGTCATAGTTAGCACCGACCTAAGAATCACCATAGTCCTGCGGATCATACTCATAATCCGTATGATTGTATAAAAAGGTCGGATTAAGTCCATGCCAAAAGCGAGTAAAGACATCGGTCGCATGCTTCAGGGCAATGTCCACCATAACTCTTCTTACCTTCTTATCTTGGAGCTGCTCCATTAATGAAGCCCTTTTCAACCTACCTAGAGAAATGGAAGTAGCTTCAAGGTAGAGCTGAGAATCTAAGGTAAAAACCTTGTTCTCAAGACCATTTATATGTTCCATAGCCACTCTCCTGACCGGCTCAATCTCATCCAAAAGTTGGTTCTTTGTTTTCTTGGTAGTCCTAGAGAAAGGACCAAAAAGCTCCTACATAGTAGAAATATAAGGCGAGTTGCTACTCCCAGCAGTTTTCGATCCTTTTTTGTAAAAATTTGTTAGCTCGGTGAGCTTGACCTCATAATATTCTTTCACTTCATTCTTCTATGTAAGAACATCAAGGTCTGCCCTAAGTAGAGGTGTTAGGGCATCTTCAAGGCTAATTTGCCTCATGATCCTTAACTTTGCATTCAAGAGCCTTGATTTCGTTCGTATATACGACCCCATACACGTCTTCAACATCCTTCAACAAACCTTCCAACTCCATAATCCTAATCAAAGAAGAGGCAAGGTTCCCTTTTAGATCAACATTCTCCAGGTCTCAACCGAATAAAATAGGCTGATGGTCAAAGGAGCTCACACAAAACAAAACTAAAAGGAAGTTCAACCGAGTAAGATACTCGCAAGGAATTTACAAACTTCATAAAAAATCTTAATCTACATAGTATATATTCAAAATATATACCTACAAAGTCATTTTAAGTTAAAATTCCTAAAAAAGACACTAAAAACGCCTAAGGTATAATGGCTAGGGGAGGAACTAAGCTAATGTGGATAATCTTTCGGGGATAATAGTAGGCAGCAACCCAATGATCTATTTGCTCATCCACATTCACCTTGAAATCTATGATATTGAAAAGGAAGCTCAGATTAAGCGTAGGGTAGAGATAACCAAAAATGTCCATGGCATGCTGTAAGGAAATCAACCCATCTTGCTTTCAGTTTTCTCCTATCTAATTTTTCTATAAGGGTGATAATCCCATCCTACCTAGTTTTATCAACAGGTGTTGCTGCTACAGTAAAGGAAGCCCTGGCTTCTCGCAAAGGATCTTCAAGCTCATAGATATTGAGTACAACTTTCTCTCTCATGCTTTTCAAAGTATCGATCAACTTAGCCTTAATTTTCTTGGTATTTTTAGGGAAGCCACCAAAATACCTAAGGGAACCAGTCTTCCACCCTTTCCTCCATGAATGGGAAAGTGCCTTCAGCCCCAGGTGCACCATCTACTGCTTATGGTGGGCCTCCATCTCTCTTAGTTTGCTCTAGAAGTGAAGTTCTACTTTCTTTTTCCACTCATTTGCTAAAGAAAATTTGACACCTTCAGGGAAGCATGAACTATGTTCGAACTAGGCCCATTTACCACCCTTCCTCCTTCAATACCTTTCTCTTTGATTTGGCGGCGAGTTAAATAGACATATCTTCTATAATTTTATTCAGTTTCGCTCTTTCTGCCTCATAAACAACGCCATAAATTGCCTCATCGTCTTTCAAGGACTCCTGCTATTCATTCAACTTTAATTCAGTTGCCACAACCCCTTCATGTAACTTAATATTAAGTTGATGTTGACGGTTCAACACATCTTTTGCCTCCTTAAGCTCTAAAAAGGCTTCCTTTAAGTCTTTCTCAAGCTTTTCATTGATAAGTGTCTAATGGATGTTTTCTTCTTCTAAGGCCGTAGTAGAAGTCATTGCCGCAACCTCAAATCTGGGCGCACTTGCGTCATTTGGGCTATGAATGAGGTGGCCAGTATGTATGTTGGATTCAAAGACCTCAGTAAACACGGATAAAGGCTAATGGGGATTAACCTAGTTGGTGACAATTAAAACTCGATTCAAAGGAAATCAAAATGTACTAAGTTAAAATTAAAAAAAAAACATATATTATCAAGAACATCAACACACAATAAATCCAAAGACTTCATATACAAAAATGACAATAATAGGCAAGGACTCAATCCCTATGTAAATTCCTAAGCCTACATCTAAACCACTCCAAGTTAGGGCTATCAAGTGGGAAGGAGCCACTTTCTAAAGTATACTGCCATCGACACAGTACAAAATCACTGAGCTCCTCCTTCTCATTAACAATTTGGTCAATCTTGAGAGCA
The DNA here is from genome assembly GCA_030765085.1 of Allium cepa. Taxonomy (NCBI): domain Eukaryota; kingdom Viridiplantae; phylum Streptophyta; class Magnoliopsida; order Asparagales; family Amaryllidaceae; genus Allium; species Allium cepa. The sequence continues at coordinate 1,041,290,030 of CM060941.1, read as the reverse complement.
ACCCTTGGATTTCCTCTCTAAGTTGTAAAAAAAATCATCCAACTCTTTCTCATGCCCATGACTCGCTATTACGCTAGGACCTGGACATTCTATGGTTTGGGTTTGGAGTTCATCCATGCTTCGTTCAAAAATTTAGTAAACATAACTTCTTTGGGAAACTATAAAAAACAAAGGAATGAAGGCATAATGGTCATTCATAAAGCAATAACAAGACCAAACATTAACTATTTATCTACTAAAATTATGCATCGAATCTTATTCTATTACATATCAGAAAGTTTGAATTCACATACAATAGTTAAGTAGTTATATAAGGAGTTAAAGTGACCTCAATTTCTTTAGACACCTTAGTATCCTTAGGCGCCTCAATTCCATTGGATGCTGCATCCCTGCTTGCTTGCGCAGAAGCAGAAGGAGAGGTATTCTCTATAGCTAATTCTTTGACCCAGTGTTTTCTATAATAGTCGAGAGCTGCTACAATTTTACCAAGCTTATCAAAAATCTAAGATCGACTATGGCAGAAAACTGAAGCTAAGATGAAGCAAACGATTTATAAAGCATGCAATATGTAATCCACTCAAGGTCATTTTGAGATGCCTTCAGAGCCTTCTCTTTCTCCTCTAAGTCATGATTTTTTGATTCCAAAGTCTCGACCACAACCTTTGCCTTCCTTTCATCTTTAGCCTGATATTCCCTAAAATATTCCTTGTGACACCCCACCTCAAGGCCCACACTAATAATGGATATTATAGAGTAATATCATCCCCTGGTGTAGAGAATAGGGCTGGTCAGGAGCGACCATTCATAACTTTTACTTTAAGCCAGCATCAACATGTCGATTAATATGTTATCTAATTCTTTTTACAAAGGGAATTGACCTATATAATTTAGGCTTAAAATAAGACTATGGTGGCTATAATAAAAATCCAGAACAATTAAATCACAGAATCACAGACTATACGATACAAATAACTACCAGCAGATCGGGAAAAATACAAATGCATAATATGGACTATATAGTAGTGGTCACAGTGATTTACCTAATACACAAATACTACATCTCCAAAATATATACAAAGGTGTACATAAAAATGAATTTAGCTCTACATACAGCACACCATCATAACATAACTTACTTATTCTAATCTCAAGAGTTGACACCTAACTAACGGATATGAAAACTGGTAGGAAGTCCACCATAAAAGCATCAAGTAGTAGAATCTAAAATAGCTCGGTCTAACTCGAGTATTATAAAATAATAGGTCAGTCTTATTGAAATTAACTATCAGCCAGATGAATGATAGATAAAATGAACAGGATCTCAAAATATTTTCATCAAGTCAAAATACTGACAAATATCAAGCATACTTCAATAACTTCTAAATCACCAAATATTAAAATTCAGGACAACTTTGTAAAAGAAAAAGTACCCAAAATGATTTGGTGATAACGCAAATAACATCAAATCTAGAAATTTCAACATAAATCAAGAAACATCGTAAAAGGGAAAAAGGGTGCCAAACTCCAAGATTTGGCGAATAAATTCACTTACATGCATGTAACTCCAAGATGGACATATAAGCCTATAAACATCAAGATAGGCGAGACCTATAAACTCTAAGATAGGAACAAGTCCTATAAACTCCAAAATAGGTATGAGGTCTATTGACTCTAAGATAGGCACGAGACCCATAAACTCTAGATAGGTACGAGACCTATAAACTCCAAGATAGGAACAAGTCCTATAAACTCCAAAGACGAGTCATAAACTCGTCGATAAAAGTATTATGTATTTTCATATAGCAACCAAATAGATAACGACCATGTGTCATATACCATATAGGCTTACTCAAAAGTTTCCTATACGATAGTAAACTCCACATGTGTGTATAAATGGATCAATCAAACAAGTTTGGGAATTAACAAGTAAAACAAACGCGAGCGTTTCATACCACTCGTTTTATTAAACCATAACCGTTTAAATCACCTTCTCGTCCAATTGAAAATGTGCAGTTTATTAAAATATTTTGTTATGAAACCTGTTTTTCTTTTTTTCAGTAATTATAAAATTACTACATATCTTATAAGTCCTTTTTTAGTTTTACATATATATGTATATTGAATATATGCATATTGAACACTTGATTCTAAATTGATTTAAAACGCACTTCATGTAAATGTAAACATGATATAGTACATATATTCTATTATCTTTTATCTAAAAGTATATATACGCATATATAATAGTATTCAAAAGGTTTTGGAAATGTTTTATTTAGATGTTCTCTTATAGAAAAGCACAAACTAGAAAACCATGCAAGAAAATCATGTGTATTGCTCTACAAATCCATAGAAGTAATTCTATAGGAGAATATCACCAAAATAAATCCACAATTCCATATTCAAAACATCAAGACAGATTCACATATTTTACACACAAAACACTGAGATGAATTCACAAATTCAGTATTCAGAAAGCCAAGATGGATTCACATATTTAACATCCAAAATACCAAGATGAATTCACAAATTCAATATTCAAAACACTTGGAAATAAAAACTAAAACCACCAAACTTAGACACCAACATCGTGACTAAAAACAAGGAAATTCAATCTAGGTAAATCATATAAGTTGCTAGATCCATAGAGTCAAGGTCTACATCATTTCTAAGTACATGTTATAGAATAGCAAATGTGGTGGAAATGGAAGCCAAAAGGGTTGCACAAAAATGCTCAAGCATGTAAACGACAACAAGAAGCAAAGTACAATGGCGAGGGAAGAAAAGTCAAAACAACTTTCCCTGGAGCTGAAATAGCTCCATGTGGTCACTACCAGTGCACCGGTGGTGTCTACAAGTCCACTGGTTGGGCCGATTCATGGAGCCATTTCAGCTCTAGGAATCCCTTTGATCATCCATGTTGGATGTGGGTCAATTCTAGAACATAGTACTACTACTCTGGGTTGATTTCGACTATAAATGCAACACTCTAAACAACTGCAATATGTAATTAAAAGTAAGTAATAATCTAGGGTTTCCATTCAATGATAGTTTGAATAATACAAAGTGAAATTACTACAAGAACTAAAACTCAAATCATCTATAGTTACATTAAATTCTTCAACCAGCAACATGCATATTTTTTAGATAGAATGTGAGATAATCTGACCTTGCATCCATGCTTACATTGCTAAACATCCACATTATTTGCATTGCATGCAAGGTTTCCCCCAAGACTTGGGTGGATTTTGAATTAGGGAAAGAACCCTAGTCTTCTTCTTAGTTTTAGGAATAAAGAATGTGCATATGAAAGGCATGATTTTTGAAAGGAGTAGGATAAGGGCTAATCTCATATTTATTTAAACATGGGTTGGTTACTTATTTTGGCCCATTTAAGCCTAGGTGCAAATATTACTATTATTTGCTTCTTATTTAAAGAAAAGAATCCTTATCTATTAAATGAAAATTTACTACCTAATACCATATTATAGAATAAAAATACAATTTCTATACATATATATTTATATATAGTTTTTGGAAAATCATTTTATTTCTAATTTTCACAGAAGTATAAATTGGAGTTTTTTCCCTATTCAGAATTATTCTATATCTCTTTAATGTGACCCGAGAACCTGGGTTGTTACTTATTCCCTTCCTTAAAAGCATTGCGTCCCGACATTTCCATCTTGGGGAAAAATCTATAACACATCAGTTTGCAATGCTAGAAGCAACACCTCTATTTTATCTATTTTGCATCTTCTAAGCGATTATTGTAACAAGTCTTCATAAAAATCTTTCAAAACCATATATTTTAGTCACAAAAGTTTTCGGTAAAACATTATTTAGTTTGGATTACTATACTATACGAATACCTATAAGAATAAATTTTATTAAAGTTTTCAAGATGAATTCATTTTCTCAAAAGTTAAAAGTCCTATCTAAATTTCTTTTACTTTTTTGTACTTGTATCTTTAACAAAAATAATTTTTTTTACAGAAGTAAAATTTTCTTTTATCATAATTTCTTTAAAGCTTAACCTTTAATAACTATCATATGCCGGAATCCAACTATCTTCATCTAAATTTTTTGGCTTCCAACTCTCTTTCATAAACAAAATCCTTACATTTGTTATTATCACATATACATACATACATACATAAATATACATATGTACACACATCTACACATTAGCACATGGGCGTTGAGTACTTCACTGACCCAAAATGAGAAAATTTCATTATCTCCTACTTGTTCCCTATTATTATTTGGCAATTACATTAAAATCATGTTTTAAGGAAGCATAAAATGATTTCTTTGAATTTATCAAAACCAACAAAATGTCAAAATTTCATTCCCCTTCAAAATTGTGATTTTTTTATATAAATTTTGTACAACATTTGTTATTAAAATAGTTACTTATTGTATCAAATTTCATTTTAACAACCAATCTCAATATGGACAATTTGCTTACTTTCACAATATTGGTTGAAATAATTTGAGACGAAAAGATATTTTATCACAAACCTCTACTTGAAAAAAATAAGTGAATAATTTTATTCTTCACATTTTTATATTGCAATTATTTTCATTGATTTAAACATCACACTTTTTTTTTTCTTTTGCAAACCTATGCTTATATTATCAATATAAGAATTAAGTCACTAAAAAACATTCATTGAATTTCCCATCGTTTAATTCCAAGACCATTTTAATTTGGAATTCAAAATAATAAATGTCCATTATCAACAATCTACTCTGTTAATTGGTTGCAATGTTAATAATTAAACTAGCGTTGCCTCGATAACTTACTTTGCCGACTGCCAATAATTTCTAGTTGCATTCATTATCTAAATGTAAATCTACACAAGGTATTTTTCCTATTTTTAGTTATATTGCTAATGCATACCGTACACTCACATCTTACTTAATTACATAACCTCTCAATCACATAACGTCTCAATCACTATATGAACACTATCAAGGATGGCTCAAAAAGTACGAACAACATGCGTCAATAGAAATGATAATAATCAAAACATAAAGATAAGCAGAACCTAGCTACATACAACATAAATGTTCGAAAATAAATATAAGTGCAAAAACAACCATAAGCACGATACCAAACACGATAGTCTAGGAATAAACAACATGCAATAAAACAATACCGTTAACTGAAACTATGCATCACTAGTACCCACTCCCTTCTCTTGGGTCTTGACTGAGATGCAAAGACGAGTCAACAGGGATTTAAAAACCCTAAGGTTCTTCTTTTGCCCCTTTCTGACTTGTTAAATCATTTGTCCCTTTTGCTCGACCATGGATAGAAGGCGATCTTCAGATGGAGAAGTGTGCATAAGTGAATCCCTATTCGAAGAAGAAAGTCCGATGGGGTCTTGTTGGAATGATGGGTTAATAGACATCTCAACGGTGATCTCATCTAAGGTAGCAGGGATCTTCATAGCCTTAAGAACCATACTATCATTGAAGCTTGAATATGGGTGCCTAATTAGAGTTTCATCTTCCAAATCGACTCCAAAATGGGTTAGAATAATGGTGATAAGATTTCCATAAGGGTTGTATCTCGTTTTCTCTTCGGCCCTATTCTCAATCATGTTTTCCATAATGGCACTTTCCCAATTCACATGAATACCTCCCTATAATAGCATAGTCGCCTCCCGAACCAAAGGATAGATCTTATCAAAACTACTAGTTTTCGGGATTAAATTATATTAGAGGATTCGAAGGATAATTCGGTAAGATAAGTCAAATTTGAAGCGGTTCAATTCTCACAAGGATTTCCAAGAACCTGACACAAGATGGATGGGTTATTTAATAAAATCTCTTCTAAGCCCATAACCTAGAAGAAATCCCTAAATCTCGCCTAGCTCATTTTCACTAAAAGTAATGACCACATCCTTAACATTGGTTGATAAAATTAATCCATCCCCATCATGGGCTATCTGAAGATTTGAGTAAAATAATGCCATACGTCGGGGATAAATATCAATTTCATACCACTCATGTTAATAATATTCACTATATTCACTTGATTAAATAAATTCCTAATATTACAAAGTTCGAGAGAGTTGAGGTTTACAGGACATCCCCCAGATTCTCATTCACCATCAAACTTCCGAAGCGCTTGATGTTTTTCATTTTGGCATGGGCCAACCCTTGACTTCATTGGTATGAATCTCCTCTATTGATCTAAAGGAAGTTGTGAGTGTGTTCTCTTTTGTTTAGCCATGGTTATCTATCGAATTGGAGTGGAAAAATCACAAATTGGATGGAATTTGGAGGGAGAAAATAGGGAGCTAGGGTTTTGAAAATGAATAGGGCTTGAGGGGTGAAGAGTGAGGCTGATTTAGAGAAAAATATATAGGTTTTGGGTTATAGAAAAGTTTCGATAACCAGTGCACCGGTTGCATATGCCGGTCCACCAGTACAAGAGAAAAATTCAGCACTCAGAATGTTATTTATATGTTTGTATATATTATATATATTTATCTTATAATCGCTTTTCTATTTTATTTCCAAAATACTACAAATATAATTCACCTATAAGATTTTTTAAAATTTTCATGATAATTTCCTAAATCAATAAAATTTTGAATACATATGTACTTTTAAATAAATTTTCCTTCTACATATATTTTCCAAAGATATTTTTCTCTAAAATATTTACCTTCATAAATGATAGTGTTTACTTTAAATTTGTTCACAAATGTTATTATTAAAATAATGTTTCCTTTTAAAATATTTATTATTCTCTAGGGTACTAGTTTGAAAACTTATCGCATTTGTACATACATATATATAATTATTCATACTTTTCCATAATCATTTTCTATCTCTAGAAATTTATTCTATATGCATAAAAATATACATTCCTAAACATTTTTCCCATTAAAAAAAATATTTAACTTACTTCAAACTTTATCCTTCCATTAAACATCAATTTCAACATATTCACGATTATCAATAATATTTAAAATGTAATAACACCAAATTGTTGTGTCAAACTATTAAAGCTTTTATGAATCCTTATTGACACCATGGCATCCCTCGTCTCGACCAGAATCCATAACCCGCTCGATGGGAAATGCAATACAAAAAATTACAAAGTTTATAAATCTCCGAATTCTCATATAAAAGAAAATCTATCAACAATAATTCAAGTATGCAACCATTCATCCATACATACAATGTTCAATCAAGCATAAATAAATGAATTGCTATGCTCAACGTAAATAGTCTATCAGTTTCTGCTGTGCAACTCTGATCACTAACATATTAGAACACCTCCTAACTTTTCAATTCATAAAATAAAATAAAAATATTTAAGGTAATTCAAAATTTCCACAAATACGTCTCAATGATTATTCCTAATAATCATTTATACCTCTACTCTAAATAGGGAATAAAATCCTAATATCCACTCGACACACCCAAGGGATGGTAGTAGGAGGAGTGCCTTCGGTTTCGTTCAGTCCCGGAACGAACTTGTATGGATGAGTGTTTGACAGTGCATTTCTGATCATGTTAATATCTCTATCAACGTATTATCTGCTTGGTGGTGGAGAAGGCAACTTCTCTTTGCTTAACACCTTTTTCTGAGACGTACGAGCTCCGGAGTTATATGTTGGTAGAAATCAATTGTGTGATTAAGGAATGACAATGTGGCATTTAATGTGGAACCTGTTATTATTAAAGCATGGTTTTGTATGGAAAGCATGACTTTGTCTAAGTCGTGCGTAACCTCACTCCCAAGGCTCACATCTCTAAAATGATACAGGAACTATGTTACATATTTCAAGCTTAGTATGATGAGGGTGGCGCATGATCCCTGAAGGTGGCTAGTGGCGTATGATCTAGGTCACTAAGGTGTCTAGATGAGACCCTTATTATATGGTATAGTGGCATGTGAGTCCATGCATGAGAAGCCATCGGATATCAAGAAGTGTGGTAATATAAGGAATAGTGGAGTGTGAGTCCTTGCATGAAAAACTATCGGCTTTCGCTTGCTATACATGGTTATCGAGTTTCCTTTTCTGTAACGATCCCGAATTTTAATTAAGTTTAAATTGTTAATAAATTCAATTTTTGAATAAACGTTTGTGAATAATTGGAGATTGACATAAAATAGTTGCTAAATTATGAATTAATTGAGATTAATTTGGGTATTTGAGATAAATATGTATATAAAGATAGATTTTGAATTTGGATTTAAATTTAAATATCTTAGGAAATGAATTTGCATTAGGATTTTGGATATGATTAAATTAGATAAACTATAAAATATAAAGTAAACAATTAGCTAAATTCTAACATCAAATTAAATATAGATTCATTCATAGTACAATACATAAGTTAAAAATTTATAACAATAATTATAATAAATTCATATCTACATACATGAAGTATAAAAAAAAACTAACAAAGCAAAAGTATGCAGCCTGTAAAAAGTTTAGTATGCAAGGCAAGAAGTAAGATAATAGGCAAAGTAAAAAAATATATTTAAGAAGAAATATAAAGTACTTAAACAATTAATGCATGAACCCTTAGTACACAACATAAATTTATATCAGCCAAGAAAGCAAGATTTTCAGCCTCCATTTAAAAAAAATCTCTGATCTACGTTGTAAAAAATAAAATTATAATCACCCTGTACAACCCTTTCTATATACCAACTTCCTCACTTCAGTTCGTTCCTTCAAGCTGAGCAAATCTAAAGTAAATATTATTTCAAAACTTAAACAAAACTTCAACTTTAAACAACAACACAATCAATATAACCAGAGATTAAAGAAGAGATTTCCAACTAAGCAATTTCCAAAGCCTTTGTCAAAGAAGCTCTGTTCTTTCTTCTAAATCACGGTGAGTAGCATCATTTTAAACAATTTAAAGGTATAAATCTGTTGCAACTTATATCTGTGATAAGTATGTCAATATATATGTGCGTGTGTGTGTGTGTGTGTGTGAATTTTTCTGAGTGTATCTGGGTGATGGATGTGCAAAGCTGTCTTCAGGGATGTCTTGCTCTCTGTTCAAGCTTCAGTTTAAGTTGAAAATCATTTCTTTTTGATCAAGGCGTGATTCAGACTTAAGATTTAAATAAAACTTGGTTGTTATATCATAAACTTTAGATTAATATCTCACTTAAGTCAAAATAAATTAGTATTATTCCTGGAAATCAAGATATATGAACCAAACTGCAAATAAGTCAAAATTTAAATTTCTTAATTTACGAATTCAGGTATGTAATTTGAATTCGTATACTTAAACAAGAATTTTAAAGCTGAAATCAAAATTTTTAGATCAAGGATTATAGAGAAGTTTGGGTTTGAGCGTATTGGGCATTTTGGGTCTCCGTGGGTGATATCATTGATTGGAGGAGTCGAGCTTGCTCCTGGAGGTGGAGGAGTGACCAGGGGTTCATGGAAAAAGGGTACGGTGGTGGTCAGACCACGGCGGCGGCGAAGGTTTAAATTTTTTAAACCTAGTTTCGACGTAGTTTTATGTTGACCTCGTTCGACGCCTAGGGATGATCGAGTGTTGCAAGATTGTGGGTGATGGTGGGGGAGAATGAATGAAGGCTTGGCCGGAGGTCCAGTTTTTCTGGTGATCGGAATGGGGTGATCGAGGTGATTTCCAGGTTTGTAGGGGTGAGGTCTTTTCATTTTCCAGGTTTTGAATTTTTCTGCTCGATCTCGAATTCGAGACAACGATGAAGTTCAGGTGATCGGGAGTTGATCTATGAGCGATCGTCGACTTGTTCGACGTTGCGGCGTCGGCTGGAGGAGATGGACGGTGACGTACACGTGCACGTGCACGAAGCACATGTTTCAGGTGATCTGGAATTTTGCTTTGTGTTGGTGAAAGCAGGAAAGTGGACTCGAGTTTCACTCAAGTGATCCCTACGTCTTGCTCGAAGCATGTAGGGGTTTGACTCGAAGCAAACTTGAGTTGCCTCGGGTTGGTTTATCTGGATTACAGTTTTGTTCAAAACTATCTGCAATTTGAAATTTAAACCAAATTTAAATGAGTTTAAATTTGTAAGCTAGATGTAAATAAAGTTAAATCAAGTTTAAGTTAGATTCAAATGGAACTTTGAATCTTAAATTTTAAAAAAAGGAAATTTGATTTTTAAATCAAAGTTGTAAATATTTAGAAGGTGGGTTTTCAGGTTTTTAAAACCTGACAGTTTTTCTAGATTTTAAAATTTTGAAACCAGAATTTAAACTGGGTTTAAATTCAAAGTTAAGTTCAGTTTTCAAATAAACTTTTAAATCTTGAAGTTTTAAAATAAATTTGGATTTTAAATAAAGAATTTAGAATCAAGGTTTTAAAAGTAAGTTAAAACCAAAGTTGTATATCAAAGTTAAATTTGTGAATTCAAGTCTCTTTGAATCCAAATCTGGAAATTTAAATCAGTTTTTAAATCTGAATGTTTTTAAACAAGTTTTAATTAAATACCTTTTTAAAAAAAAAAAAGAAATTTGTTTCCAACTAAATGTTTAAATTGTTTATGTAAAATTCTTGTATAAAAGGTTTTCTTAATTTTGAATGAAAGTTAAATAAATTGTTTTAACTTGAATTTGCAAGTTAAATAATTAATATATTTTAAAAACTAAATTTTTAAATAAAAAATTACGTAATCTAGTTTAAAACTTTTCTTATATAAGTTTCATATATAAGTAATGAATGTTCTTTACATTGTTTAAAAGTTTTATAAATGGAATTTAAATTTGGTAATGTTTAATTAGTTAATCATTTTGAATCTTAAATTCAAGATGGAATTTTAATTTAAATTTAAAGTGTAATGTTTTAAATCCACTTAAATGTTAATGAAATCATTAATAAAGAATGGATTATCTTAGAAATAATTAAGGTAATTAAGTGATTTAATTAATAAGATAATTAAGGAATAATTTATTTAATTTATAAATTAATGTTTTAGATTAATTTATAATTAAAGATTAATTAAAAGTAATTAAGAAATGTTATTAGTTAATGAAGATAATTAACTACGGATTATTAAGTAACTAATTAATGTGATTAATTTTGATAATTAATTAGATCAAGTAATTTTAATAATCAATTATAAATTGCTTAAATGTAATTACTTAATGAAAGTAATTAAGGATTAATTTCTTATTGTAATTAATTTTGGATATTTTGATTAATTAAAGTTAATTAATTTAGTTTAATTAATTTAAGAAAATCATTTGATAATTGGTAATTATTGATTAATTGTTATGAGATGATTGCTTAATGGTAAGTAATTGAAGGCTTAAATTCTTAAAATAATTAATTAAGGGGTTAATTAATTATGTAATTGGTTTAAAGGTTAAATTAATTAATATGATTAATTAAGAGTAATTTAATTAATTAAGGCGATTGATTAATTAATTTATATCAAATGATTTATAATTAATAAATTAGAATTGGATAATTAATTCATAAGTAATTAATTTAATTGGAATAAATTGAATTAATTAGGATTAAACAATAAATTAATCCTGCTTATAAATGATTATTGAATGCTTGACCTTACTTATGAATGATTATATTACATGAGATGCCTTGAATTGATTGTCCTATCTGATCTGTGATATTTTGTTCTGTGGATTGAGCTGTGTAATTTATTCATTTATTTGAGATACATTTGTTATAAAATCTGTGATTTGTAAATGAACAATAAGCATTATAATTTATACCGCTTATCAACTATATCTGTGATGATTGAATGATGTTGCACTATTGTGTTAAACCCCTGGACCACACCATAAACACACAAATAAGGATTTCATGAGGAAATCGATCAAGTCACAGATTTTTGAAAAGATTTTTTATAGACAGTTTGAATTCAAGTGGTTTGGGAATGGAATCGGGTTAAATATGAAAAGCTTTTAAAATGAAATTTCAAAATACAATTTATTTTTGAATAACTTGATAAAATTTTGAAATTTAAATAATTTGATTTAAATTTTAATTCAAAAATAGAAATTGAATTCTATGATTTGGAACTAGGGATTAAAGATGTTATACAAGTTATATATAGGTTAAACCATCTTAAATGTATTGATTTGGGAATTTGAATTTAAATTCAAAAGGCTTTAACTCGTGCAAATATAATTGGATTCTTCCGAAACAAAAACTATTTGTTTTCAAATAATAAAGGCTTTCACATAAGTAATGGATTTCCAATTGGTGTTAAAAGTATTTCAAGTTTAAAATGAAAATGATTTCCAAGTAATGGAAACGGTTTAAAGCTATAAGTTAAATCTTTAATTCAAAGATTTAATGAGTTAATCCAATCGAAATGGAAATTATTTTAGGAAATCTATGAATGGATCTTCGTGAAACTGTGTGAACTTTGTGAAATAAATCTTTTTATTTAAGAAGATTTGAAATGGTAATTTGTTTAACCATTCAAAAGAAAATTTTTGGATTTTATAAGTTGTGACTTAACTGAAATCCCATATCCATATGTTTTTAAATATTGCGCTCATTACTCGGTTTAGCCGGAAGAGGATCTTGTGTCATATAACCCATTCCGAATAATGATACGTCGATATGGATAGCATTTGAAGACCGATGGTGAAGATCGGGTATTTGTGAGAACGATAGGATAGCCTATCGATTGTCTCTGCACCGAGTCGCGCTGGTATAGAGATTCCATAAGTGATGGAAAGTCCGATCGGGATTATGAATACCCGGATTTGCAAGGGCTTCTTATGAAGTGCCTTCTGTTCTGTTCGAACCCGGGATAGACTTGTATGGTTGTATGTCTGACACTACACTTTAAGATATAAGGAAGATTTCTTTCAAATACATATCTGTTGGTGGCGGAGAATTCATCCTCTTAGCTTAACACCCTTCTCTGAGACGTACGAGCTCAGAGGTTATGTAGTTGAAGGTTATCAGCGATACACTCCCAATTTGGTAGCGTAGCATGCTAAGTGCTGCTGTGTGTTGATGATCATTTGTTGATCATTTGTGATCAGAGCATGGCTTCTGTATGAAGCGTAACTTTGTGGACGAGACTGCATCAGGACCTCACAACCAGGAAATGGTCGAAAAAGGAAAGATGCGGCAAGGTTACGAGGGTCGCGCCCTTTAGGGTGTGTCATTTCCTTCTGGTAAAGGGTGATATTATGGTATGGATCCCAAATATTTACCTATGTGGTGGGCTTCAATCTCATTTTCTATGTGGTGGTTGCTTTGTGGTTTAGAGGCGCCTCGGATTAAGGTCCCAAAGGACCGGGGGGTGGCATGTCGAGAAGTAGTTACCTAGTTACAGAGGTAACTCGGCCTTGTGTTGGCAGAGAGCTGGTTATGTTCTCGGGACGTCCCACCAGAGGCGTACCCATGGATAGTGGGAAGTTCCTTAGCCCGACCATTTGTTGGAAATCCAAATGAAACAATGAGCGCCCTGTGCGGTATTATTTGTATAACCTGCCTTGGAATGTGGCGGTAACCTGCTATTGAACATGGTAGCTATAGTAGGCACATGATAATGGTCGTATGTTGGCTAAGATTAATATTATACTTTCGAATTGTTTTCCACTGTGCACTTATAATAATAATATCAAAGAAAATTTTCTCGTATCAAGCATGTTTGACTATCATAAGGAGAAATCTCCTCCAATTCTGCGTTTGCATGGTGTGTGCGGTGGAAGGCCTTATGGTAGTTTCACTTTCCAAAAAGCATTGCGAATTTATTTTAAATTCTTTTGTTGTTTGTTTTTAAAGACCAAATGTTTTTGTTACTCATACCAGTCCCATGACTGACTCGGAGTTTATTGTTCCTTTCCTAAACTCTGGGTGCCCACAATTTTTTCACACGGGCAGTCTAGAGCTGGGTTTTTCAGATAGTCAGGTTTAGTAGATTATCTGGAGTTAGTTCAGTCTTTGGATCAGGACGAGACTTGCTTATCTTGGTGACACGTGATGTTGGTTTGAGCTAGCTTCTGATTGGAGCATTGGACTTGGGAATGCATTCTTTTGGACTTATTCTTTCCACTATTGGGGTTATCATTATCTTTCCACTGCTATTTTCTGTATCATATCTTTGAGAGTGTCAATGTTCATCGTATCATTCTGTTGTATCATATTATATCAGATGTTGTATCTGTCATTATATCAATGATATATATTGATATTCTTTTTCTTCCGCTGTGTTGTACTTGATAGTGTTATAAGCTCCGACGAAGCAGATTCGACGTTTGGTGTAACGACTCGCCTTTCATTCCATAGGAAGACGCATCATTAAGAAGAAAGAAAAGGATAGAAAAGAGAAAAGATAGGAAAGAAAGAAACAAACAACATCAGAATCTCACAGCGGAACGAATAAATTATATTATATCACATAAAACATTACATAGTATCATACACATCAGAGTTATACAACTAATACAACACAAACTAGACAGTTATAAATATCTGTCTAGCAATTACAATTCAAGCACATCAGAGAAAACAGACACACCTCAAACATAGCGGAACCACTAAATATATCTACACGCTGAAGCCTCCTGCTCCATTTCTCCTCCAGAACTCGTCAAAGCAATCCTGAATCACTTGACTACTCATACATAATATGAGTACCTAAGAGTTTAATAAAACAGAACATAAACACTCGGGTCAGACATGGGTCTGGTGTGAGTAAACGGTTTAAAATTGCTTAACTTTGAAAATCTTTTGAAACAAAAGGTATCACGTAAGACTTCCCACACATAAACATGGAAAAGTTTTTACCTTACGCTAACCAAAACATTTGATAGGAAATCCAGTGATATTATAATAGTGTCTAGGGTTTTCAAGTAAATAAACAAAACCGTAGGGTCTCGTAGGAAGAATGAGTTTCCATCAATGGCAGGGCTACCGGGATACCGCCCTTCATAGTACGTGGCCTAGATCACCATACCGAGGATCACTCCCAATCCCCTGCAACACAAAGCCGGAACCATCCCTTACTGGACAGTCCCGAACAAGACCACCCCGCAGATTGGCCGTCGCTAAAAAGGGACCTCTAGACAGGGGTAAATCTCGTCCTACTTGGGCATCACCCACTCAGCCTTGCTGCACCTCCCTTGTTTTAGCCATTCCCGGTTGATGAGGCTTGAGGCTACGATTACCTTATAGGACACATTAATCTTAGAATGCTCATCGTCCACCTGACGATGTTCTGAAAGCATTCAATCCATACAAGTTCGTTCCGGGTTCGAACGAAACCGAAGGCACTATCTCGTTACATTCGTTTTGGAATCACCCTCAGAGTTAACGATAATAGCCCTTGCACTCTGAATCTTTATCTCGAACCTGAAAGTACTATTTCCGTCAAACTCATCACGGAATCACCCTCAGAGTTATACTGACGAATAGTTCTTACACCTCGAGCTTCACTCTTCACTTGGGATTCACGACCTAATGTTTAATTTGGATCGATGTGGTTTTGGAATTCTAAATTTGGAAACCCGATCCCGGTCTCATCGAAATCCAAACGCCATCTTAATGTCCAAGTGAATTTAGTTTGAACAATTAATTTAATTCATCATTATCTATTTACACACAGATAGATAAATTACATATCACAATAGATAATCACATTCTCATCATAAACAGATAACCCGTATAATCATCACAACTAGATAATCATCACATCCAGATAATTCATATTATCATACTTTAACTAAGCATCCATATCATATAGATACTACTCATCTCATTTCTGAGATCACACCCATTCAAAGAAATATCAATATCATCCATAAGCAATGATTTATTAACCATCATCTATAATCAATTTAAAATGAATTAAATTAATTACTACTATCTCTAATTAATTTAAAATAAATTAAATTAATTACCATATCTATAAATCCTGCTTGATCTCCATTAATTAATTAACCTAGTTAATTAATCATTCTCTAAGTATTCAACTTGATTAAACACCTTTGATTAATCATTCTCTAATTACAATAAGTAATTAGTATTTAATTAATTTCACAAATTAATTAACCTTAATCATAAGTAATTAACATTTAATTACTTCATTTATTAATAACTATAATTAATTACATTTATCCTTAATTAATTGTATTAATTAATCACTTAATTATTAGTTATTCTTAATTAAAAAATTCTTGATTACATCATTAATTATATTAATTAATGATCTCTACTTTATATTTAAATTAATTACTTTATTTAAAATTAATTACATTTAGTAATTAATCTAAAATTTAAAATACAATTATTAATCACCCTTGATTAATATTCAATCCAGTAATTAACTACCCTTAATTACTCATAACAATTTAATTATCCCATAATTAATTAATCCCTTGATTAATTACAAAAGTAATTACCCAAATTACTTTATTATAAATCATCTCTCATGAATTACATTGCAGTAATTATCATTTATTACTTCTCTAAGTATTCATGCTCCATTAATTACATTAAGTAATTACTCTTATTAAATCATCAATGATTTACTTAAAATAATTAAACTAAATTAATTAACTTAAACAAATCATATTACCATAATTAATTACAATAAGTAATTAATCTCTTAATTACTTTTATCAAGTAATTATGCTTAACAAATTACAATTGATTATCTTCAATTAATTAATCTAATTAATTATCAAAATTAATCACATTAATTACCTAATTATCCTTAGATAATTATCTTTATTAATCAACAACATTTTCTTTAATTACTTCCGTAAGAAAATTATCTTAGATTAATTATCATTAATCATCTCTAATTAAAAATTAATCTAAAACATTAATTTAAAATCAAATAATAAGTTATTCCTTAATTAAATTCTTTTACTATCTTAAATATTTCTAAGATAATTCATTTACTTATTAATGACTTCATTAACATTCAAATGTATTTAAAACAATACATTTCTAAATTAAATTCAAATTCCATTTTAAAATTTAAGATTTAAAATGTTTAACAATTTAAATATTTATCCAAATTTTAAATAAATTTATTCTTAAGATAAAAGTGAAGAATAATCATTACTTATATAAGACACTTATATAAGAAAAGTTCAAAACTAAATTACTTAATTTATTTAAAAGAAAACAGGCTTAAAAAAAATAAATTAATTAGTTAACTTTTCAAATTTAAGTTAAACACACTTCATAATTTTATTCAAATGCTAAAAAAACCTTCATAAAGAATTTTATCAAGTTTAAAACTTATTTGAAAACAAACTTATTTTTAAATACTTCTTTAAAACATTTTAAACTTGTTTAATATTTTAAAATTTACAAAACTGATCTAAATCAAAAATCTGGATTTATAGTAATCTTGAAACCATATTTAAACTTGATTTTAAAACTTAATTTAAATCTTACTTAAATTTAAAATTTAATTTTTAAAACTTTGAATTCAAAAGTTTACTTGAATTCAAATTTAAACCTTGCATTTAAAAACCCTGTTTAAATCCTGCTTATAAAATTTGAATTTCATTCAAATTTTAAAAACTGCATACTATAAGGTTTTATAACCTGAAACTAACACTTACCCGAGACCTCTCCAAAATGCTCGGAGTTTAAACCCTAAGTGCTTCGGGTAAACTACTGATCTACTCGAGTAAAACTCGAGTCACAATCCTCGTGTACCAACCCCGAAAGACCACCAGAACCAAAATATGCATGATGCATATGCACCGGCGCTCAGACCATCTCCAACCACCATAACCAACCTCACCACGTCGCCGATCATCCCCTCACCTGATCACGACCACCAGAAATCCCCTTAGCAGCTCGAAATCAAATTCGAGTGAATCAAGCAACCTGGAATATCACAGCACCAAATATCCCAAACCTGTCAACCACTCGCGATCACATCTCCGATTATCAGAGAACCCACGACTCTGGCCAACTCTCCATCTACGTCCCCTCTGCAAATTCCCATAACCCTACCTCACTCGAAGCACCACAGAAAACAAGAAGCTACAAAACTTCAACCATCAGCAAACTAGGGCTAGAAACCTGTAATGGCCAACCACGGTCGCCACAACCATTAGAAAAATCAATCAGTAATTTTCTAGTGAACACTCATCTCTCCTCCACCTCCAGGAAGAACTACATCATCCAAAAACCACTGAACCACCAGATAAAACCCAAAATCTCTATTTTGTTCAACTTAGTAATGCTCACTCCTCAGTAATTTTAAAAATGTGATTTTTGTTTTAAAATTCATGATTTCATTCATGCATTCAAATTATAACACTGATTTAATAATTTAGGAAGTTTGATATTTGGCTTATTGAAAATATTGACTGTTATTGTTATTTTCAGTGGCAACAGTTCTTATTTTCTCTTGATTATAATTTGTAAACATAAATCTATACTAAACCAACAACTTTCATTTACATAACAAATCCGAACTGAGAATCAATTCAAGAGGTATTGGGTTTTTTTCCTATTTAAAATTTTAGTTTTATAAACAGAAACAGGTGATTAGGTACCTGTAAACACACACACACACACACACACACACATATATATATATATGTTTTTATATATATATATATATATACACTGAATATCTATCACAATAAAATCATACAAAGCAAACTCATTTCTACCAATCCACATGCAACAGATAATTTAAAACAACTTTTCAATTGTGAGGTTACTCACTAAAAAAAGAAGACAAAGCAATTTTAATTTTTTTTTGGGAAAACAATTTGCAACTTGAAACTTGAGTACTATAAATTTGTTTTAGAATTGATTTTAGAAAGAGGAACTGTCTTTAAAAATAGAAGTTTACTCACTTTTTTATAGAATAAGCAGAGAATACTCAGATGCATTATCCTAGCACTGCAATTTGAATTTCCTGAAATTGATTTGCATTTGCAAGTTGAATATGGTAAATTGCTTCCCAATTTGATTACTGTTGAAGTTGATTTTAAACTGCAGCAGAACTCCATTTCTTCTTTGCTAGAGTTGAAGTTGAACTACAATTTGATGTTGGAAATTGGAGCAGATTTGATTTTGCAGATTTTGCTAATGAATTTGGTTTGCAGATTTAAATCAGATTTGGGTTTTGCAGATTTTTAAAAAGAATTGGTTTTGCATTTCTTTTCTAATCTGATTTTAGGTTTTCATTTGAAGAAAAATGTTTGAACAAAATGAATTGTTAAGTTTTCTTATCTAAAATAATTAATTTCAAAAATAAATTAACATTGCCACTCATTATCTAATATTGTAGATTAATTACAAGTGTCTCCCCTATGAGTGGAATGTCTAACACATGTACCATTTAATATAAAAAATAAATTTCTTAATTTATAAATGTATTTAATCCATTTCTTATTTAATTTAACATGTTTTTATATGTTTTATTTCATTTAGCCTTTTAAATGATTACATATAAACTTTCTTTATAAAATTACACATTTTAATGTTTATTTGAATATTTTTAAAATAATATTTTGAAAACTAAATTTTCAAAAGAGAAAATTTAAAAGAAAAAGAATGTTGAATTCAATTTTATTCCAAAGTTTCAAACCAACATATTATACTTTAATGTAAATGAACTAAGTTTATTTCAAAAGAAATCAATTTTTAAAATAAAACAAAATAAACTTTTATTATAAAATACAATTCAAACTGTTATATTTTATAAACAAAATAAATATTTTACTTTAACTTCTTTGAAGATATAAGAAAGATTTTTAAAACAAACTTATGAAAAGTTTTCAATACTAGTTTCAATCAATTTTCCAATTCACAAGCTATACATTTATATATATATATAATAATTTTGAAAATATTCTTATTAAATTTAAATTTAAATTAAAATCAAATTCTCTATTTACAATGTATATACATATATACATTATAAATAAAATATCTTTTAAATAAGCTTAGAAAGATAACTTTATTATTTAAATATTTTTAACTTTTGAAAAAATAAAATTCCCAAATATAAAATTATCATTATTATAAATTTTGAAAAGAATATCATTTGACAAGCTAAATAATTATTAATCTTCCAAAGATAATTTCTGTTTGAATTAGACTATTAAATCAATATTTCACATTTTAAAATAATTATTAATGAAATTATTAAATAAATATTGACTAAATTTCCGGGACATCACATTTGGATCTGCGGCATTGGAATATGAGTGTCGTATTCAATGCCGATTTTCGAAGGTCGAGTCAGGACTGTCACATTTGGTATCAAAGCTGAGGGATAAAACTTTAGCTCAGGAGTATAACACATTAAGTAACTCATTAGAGATTGGGTGAAGTATACTTAGAATGAGTATATCCCTAAGATATCCATTCGAATGCCTTAGTGAATTCTCTTACTATTCACTGATAGTGGGTATGAGTGCGAGAAGACAACGAGATATGGGACAAGGAAATACCAGTACAAATGGTCAATACCCTACGATAGCGGAAACAATCTTTCTCCTCTCAATATCCTTTGATTCGATTTCGAATTCTTTTGATTTGCTTCGTACCAGCTATAAGAAGAAGCTTCAGTGTGATGGTGACCCTACGAATCGTTGTAGAAAATCCTTATCTTTATCGATTTCTTATCAGTTTTCGATTTAAACTTTAATGAATATGAATTTGAAATTTGAAATTGAAAATTTGAAATTAAGTTAAATTGATTAATAGAATATGAGGCTAAATTTGAGTTGTATCGATAAAACAATTTCGTCTAAAACCAAATTCAAAATTCTGTTGTAATTTCATGGGTAGATCGAAGTCCGAAGAGGGACAAGTTGGTATATACTTTGGGGTGTTCCAACCTAAGTTGAAATCCATACCTTGTGTTTGAGAAATTGTAGAAGATCAAATCCGTCTATCAATCTTTTTTGTTCAGCATCTCTTTTCAATTCTTCGATGGTTCCTGGTAGATCCAGGAAGAAGATTTGATATATTTGCAAGGGACATAAACTCCAAATAGGTCAGAATTGTTTGTTTGGATGAATTGGTTGCTTTAGTTGCTATGGTTGATGGGTATACTTTAGTTTCTAAACTAAAAGTTTTGAAATTGTATCCATATATCTGTTTATTTTTGGGTCCGGATATGCTCTACGAATGGTTAGTTGTCCCTTCGGACTAACCAATGGCCCTGCATATTTCGTAAATCCGGATAATCCGAGTATTTTGTGAAGTGTTCGTTCTTGTATCTGTTGTTGATATTCTGATTTGGTAAGCCAAATGCAGAATAGATATTCAGTTTGATTTGATGAAACATTCTTCATCTATCTTTGCTATTTCCTTGGCAAATTTCGAGGACGAAATTTCTTAAAGGGGAGAATCTGTAACGATCCCGAATTTTAATTAAGTTTAAATTGTTAATTAATTAAATTTTCGAATAAACATTTGTGAGTAATTGGAAATTGACATAAAATAGTTGCTAAATTATGAGTTGAGATTAATTTGGGTATTTGAGATAAATATGTATATAAAGATAGAATTTGAATTTGGATTTAAATTTAAATATCTTAGGAAATGAATTTGTATTTGGATATGATTAAATTAGATAAACTATAAAATATAAAGTAAACAATTAGATAAATTCAAACATCAAGTTAAATATAGATTCATTCATATTACAATACATAAGTTAAAAATTTATAACAATAATTATAAAAACTTTATATCTATATACATAAAGTATATAAAAAAAACTAACAAAGCAAAAGTATGCAGCCTGTAAAAAGTTTAGTATGCAAGGCAAGAAGCAAGATAATAGGCAAAGTAAAATTATATATTTAAGTAGAAATATAAAGTACTTGAACAATTAATGCATGAACCCTTAGTACACAACATAAATTTATATCAGCCACCAAAGCAAGATTTTCAGCCTCCATTTAAAAAAAACTCTGGTCTATGTTGTATAAAATAAAATTATAATCACCCTGTACAACTCTTTCTATATATCAACTTCCTCACTACAGTTCGTTCCTTCAAGCCGAGCAAATCTAAAGTAAATATTATTTCAAAACTTAAATAAAACTTCAACTTTAAACAACAACACAATCAATATAACCAGAGATTAATGAAGAGATTTCTAGCTAAGCAATTTCAAAAGCCTGTGTCTAGGAAGCTCTGTTCTTTCTTCTAAATCACGGTGAGTAGCATCACTTTAAACAATTTAAAGGTATAAATATGTTTCAAGTTATATCTGTGATAAGTATGTCAATATATATATATATATATATATATATATATGAATTTTTCTGAATGTATCTGAGTGATGGATGTGTAAAGCTGTTTCCTGGGATGTCTTGTTCTCTGTTCAAGCTTCAGTTTAAGTTGAAAATCATTTCTTTTTTATCAAGGCGTGATTTGGACTTAAGATTTAAACAAAACTTGGTTGTTATATCATAAATTTTAGATTAATATCTCACTTAAGTCAAAATAAATTAGTATTATTCCTGGAAATCAAGATATATGAACCAAACTGCAAATAAGTCAAAATTTAAATTTCTTAATTTACGAATTCAGGTATGTAATTTGAATTCGTATACTTAAACAAGAATTTTAAAGCTGAAATCAAAATTTTTAGATCAAGGATTATAGAGCAGTTTGGGTTTGAGCGTATTGGGCATTTTGGGTCTCCGTGGGTGATCTCATTGATTGGAGGAGTCGAGCTTGCTCCTGGAGGTGGAGGAGTGACCAGGGGTTCATGGAAAAAGGGTACGGTGGTGGTCAGACCACGGCGGCGGCGAAGGTTTAAATTTTTTAAACCTAGTTTCGACGCAGTTTTATGTTGACCTCGTTCGTCGCCTAGGGATGATTGAGCGTTGCGAGATTGTGGGTGATGGTAGAGGGAGAATGGACGAAGGCTTGGCCGGAGGACCGTTTTTCTGGTGATCGGAATGGGGTGATCGAGGTGATTACCAGGTTTGTAGATGTGAGGTCTATTCATTTTCCAGGTTTCGAATTTTTCTGCTCGATATCGAATTCGAGACGACGATGGAGTTCAGGTGATCGAGAGTTGATCTTTAAGCGATCATCGACTTGTTCGACGTTGCGGCGTCGGCTGGAGGAGATGAGCGGTGATGTACACGTGCACGTGCATGAAGCACATGTTTCAGGTGATCTAGAATTTTGCTTTGTATTGGTGAAAGCAGGGAAGTGGACTCGAGTTTCACTCGAGTGATCCCTGCGTCTTGCTCGAAGCATGTAGGGGGATGACTCGAAGCAAACTTGAGTTGCCTCAGGTTGGTTTAACTGGATTACAGTTTTGTTCAAAACTTTTTGCAATTTGAAATTTAAACTAAATTTAAATGAGTTCAAATTTGTATGCTAGATGCAAATAAAGTTAAATCAAGTGTAAGTTAGATTCAAATGGAACTTTGAATCTTAAAGTTTAAAAAAAGGAAATTTGGTTTTTAAATCAAAGTTGTAAATAATTAAAAGGTGGGTTTTCAGGCTTTTAAAACTTGATAGTTTTTCTAGATTTTAAAATTTTGAAACCAGAATTTAATCTGGGTTTAAATTCAAAGTTATGTTCAGTTTTCAAATAAACTTTTAAATCTTGAAGTTTTAAAATAAATTTGGATTTTAAATAAAGAATTTAGAATCAAGGTTTTAAAAGTAAGTTTAAAATCAAAGTTTTATATCAAAGTTAAATTTGTGGATTCGAGTCTCTTTGAATCCAAATTTGAAAATTTAAATCAGTTTTTAAATCTGAGTGTTTTTAAACAAGTTTAAATTAAATAGCTTTTAAAAAAAAGAAATTTGTTTCCAACTAAATGTTTAAATTTGTTTATGTAAAATTCTTGTATAAAAGGTTTTCTTAATTTTGAATGAAAGTTAAATAAATTGTTTTAACTTGAATTTGCAAGTTAAATAATTAATATATTTTAAAAACTAAATTTTTAAATAAAAAAATTAAGTGAT
Organism: Allium cepa; assembly: GCA_030765085.1. Lineage (NCBI taxonomy): Eukaryota > Viridiplantae > Streptophyta > Magnoliopsida > Asparagales > Amaryllidaceae > Allium > Allium cepa. The sequence goes on along the minus strand of CM060941.1, from coordinate 1,041,266,114 downwards.
CTAGTTTAAAACTTTTCTATAAGTTTCATATATAAGTAATGAATGTTCTTTACATTGTTTAAAAGTTTTATAAATGGAATTTAAATTTGGTAATGTTTAATTGGTTAATCATATTGAATCTTAAATTCAAGATGGAATTTGAATTTAAATTTAAAGTGTAATGTTTTAAATCCGCTTAAATGTTAATGAAATCATTAATAAAGAAATGAATTATCTTAGAAATAATTAAGGTGATTAAGTGATTTAATTAGTAAGATAATTAAGGAATAATTTATTTAATTTATAAATTAATGTTTTATATTAATTTATAATTAGAGAATTAAAAGTAATTAAGAAATGTTATTAATTAATGAAGATAATTAACTAAGTATTATTAAGTAATTAATTAATGTGATTAATTTTGATAATTAATTAGATTAAGTAATTTTGATAATTAATTATAAATTGCTTAAATGTAATTACTTAATGAAAGTAATTAAGGATTAATTTCTCATTGTAATTAATTTAGGATATTTTGATTAATTAAAGTTAATTAATTTAGTTTAATTAATTTAAGAAAATCATTTGATAATTGGTAATTAATGATTAACTGTTATGAGATGATTGCTTAATGGTAAGTAATTGAAGGGTTAAATTCTTAAAATAATTAATTAAGGGGTTAATTAATTATGTAATTGGTTTAAAGATTAAATTAATTAATATGATTAATTAAGAATAATTTAATTAATTAACGCGATTGATTAATTAATTTATATCAAATGATTTATAATTAATAAATCAGAATTGGATAATTAATTCATAAGTAATTAATTTAATTGGAAATAAATTGAATTAATTAGGAATGAACAATAAATTAATCCTGCTTATAAATGATTATTGAATGCTTGACCTTACTTATGAATGATGTAATGTATGAGATGCCTTGAATTGATTGTCCTATGTGATCTATGATATTTTGTTCTGTGGATTGAGTTGTGTAATTTATTCATTTATTTGAGATACATTTGTTATTAAATCTGTGATCTGTGAATGAACGATAAGCGTTATAATTTATACTGCTTATCAATTATATTTCTGTGTTTTGATCTGTGATGATTGAATGATGTTGCACTATTGTGTTAAACCCCTGCACCACACCATGCACACACAAATATGGATTTCATGAGGAAATCGATTAAGTCACAGATTTTTGAAATGATTTTTTAATAGACAATTTGAATTCAAGTGGTTTGGGAATGGAATCTGTAACATACACGGCTTTTCAACTTTCGAAAATCGACATCAATACGCCCACTGTATCAACTGCCGAGCAATCGAAGGCCGGAAAACCGAATTGTTAGGGTTGAAGAAGAAGAGGTAGAAGGTAGAAGAAGAAGGAAAGAAGAAAAGCAACAGAACAATATCAGAATCTCACAATCCCAGCGGAACAACATATAATAGATAAATGAATATCTTTAAAATAAAGAACTATATCAGTTATTACATTACATCACATTACATTACGTTATCAGAGTTTACAATAACAAACAGCGAAAAAGAAATACTATATACTAGTTGATACGCCATGCCATCCAGCTTGCCTCCAGAGCTCCACAGCTACTCCTGAATTCCAGAATGACCTGATAACCTGACTCTAGACTGCCTGTGTTAAAATTTGTGGGCACCCAGAGTTTAGGAAGGAAACAATAAACTATAGGTCAGTCATGGGACTCGTGTGAGAACTTAAAACAGTTATATCTTTTTTTTTAAACAAACAAAGAAATATTTTTAAATAGATCCACAATGCTTTTAGAAAATGTAACTACTATAAGGCCTCCCGCCACACACACAATGGAAACGCAGAATCGGAGGAGATTTCTCCTTATGATAGTCAAAGCTGCTTGATACGCAAATTTCTTTGATATTATTACTATGCAAAGTGTAGAAAACCTTTCGAAAGTACAATATACATCTTTGCCAACATACGACCAGTATCGTATGCCTACTGTAGCTACCTTCTAAACAGTGGGGCGCCACCATAAGTAAATGGCATGTTATATAATTAAAACCGTAAAAAGCTCATATTGGATGAATGGATTTCCAATAAATGGTCGGGCAAAGGAACTTCCCAAGTAAAATGGAATGCCTCTGGAGTGACGTCCCCGGATCCTAACCGGATCTCTTCTACACAGGGTCCGGTTACCCCTTGCTGGGTAACGACTGACACGAGCATGTCATCCCCCGGCCATTTGCAACCTTTATTCGAGGCTCTGAACCAACAACCACAAATCAATAAATATGCAGCAACCACGAAGTAAATATCTGGGCTCCATACCATGATACCACTTATAATCCAGAAGGAAATGACATGCCCTCAGAGGGCGCTATCCTCAAATAACCTTGCTGCCACGATTCCTGTTTCGACCATAACCGGGTTGTGGGGTTTGACGAAATCACGTCCACAAAGCTACGCTTTTCACAAAGACCACGCTTTGATCAACAAATGATCAAGAGAACTCAGCATGTCACACTACCAAATTTGGGAGTATATCACTAATGACCTTCAACTACATAACCTCTGAGCTCGTACGTCTCAGAGAAGGGTATTAAGCTAAGAGAATAAATTCTCCTCCACCAATAGAAATATATTTGAAAGAAATCTGCTTTATATCTCAAAGGTAATGTCAGACATACAATCCATACAAGTCTGTTCTGGGTTTGAACAGAACCGAAGGCACTTCCAAAGAAGTCCTTGCAAATTCGGGTATTCACAATCCCGACCAGACTTCCCATCACTTAGGGAATCTCTATACCGGCGCGACTCGGTGCAGAGACAATCAACGAGTTACCCTCTCGTTCTCGAAATACCCGGTCTTCACCACCAGTCTTCAATGCTATCCATATACGTCGTATCACTATTCGAAATGGGATTTATGACCCAAAGGTCCTCTCCCGGCTAAACCGAATAACGAGCGCTTATTTCAAAATAAGTGTAGCATTCAAATTCAAGCAAATCACAAGGTAAATATTGATAGTCGGTTATTTAACTATCAATAGATATGCACAACGTCACCAGATTCCAAATAATTTCCAAAATTATTTATTCTCCCAAAATATCTTTACAAGATATATTTTTCCACACTTTAACCATTTGAAAACAAATTTCAAATCACTTTTCAATTTATCTTTAAAAGATAAAATCTCAAAACATTCACTTCATATTGGAAAAACATTTCCATACTTATTTAATAATAAGTAATTCACAAATCTATTTATTTTTAACATTTGGAAAATATTCAATTAACTTAAATAACAATTAAGTATATATTTTATTCTTTAAGGAAAACATTCTCTTAAACACATTTATTTGAGTTAAAACGAATGTTGCGTAAACATCGTTACGACAACTCAAAATTACTAGTATAGAGATTCAAAATTAAGATAGATATATAAATCCCAATACTATATAAAACATTTCCTTTTGAAAATCATTTACTATAACAACAGTGTTATAGTCCATCTTTTCCTTTTATTTCTCGAAAACGTCTATTTCAACAATGAATGTTGAAATCTATGGTTTCGATCCTTAACACATCTTAAAACAACTTCAAATAGTTTTAATTTTATTTAAAAGATCCCTTCCTAAAACGTTTCTTTAATATATCATTCACTGTTCAAAATCGTGAATATACTTCATTAACCAAATTCAACATTTCTGCACATTTTATTTAAAGGATTATCCCCTGTCCAAAATTGTGGATATAAATCGTTTAGTAAGCTTTCATATATTTACTTATCAAATTCAAGTGGTTATGGATTTATAAAACAACGTTTATAAATTCACATCTATATAATTTTATAAAAACTTCAACTTATAAAATCCCTTAATTAACAAATTCTATTTATATCTCATTTAAATGCCAAAATCCAATTTATAAGTAAATTACTTATAATTCTCTATTTACAAATTCATTCATTTTATAACTTCATAAATCGTAGATTCTATTCTTTTATAAAATCCATTTATAACATCATTTTAAAATCATCTTTAAAATTCCTTTATAATTTCATCACTTTGATTTATAAAAATCCAATTTTATAAATCTTATATATAAAGCATTTATAATAAATTCAAAAATCTCAATTTTAAACTATTTTATAAAATCATTAACTCCATATTTCAAAAATCAATTTTCAACTATATTTCTCAAAAATCATAATTTTTACAACATTAAAATTATAACGTTTATTTATTTAAAATGAATCAATTCCAAAATTTAATAAAACGTATACTTTCAAAAATCACTTTAAAATCCTTTTTAATTTTCCAAAATAGGCCCAGTGCTGCAACAGCCCAAAATATAACAATCACGGCATCCAAAACATCATATATCATATGATAACAGAATATATACAAATATCTGTAAATAAATCAATACGGGTGAGGAATCCAGTTGGATCCCTCTAACCTGTTACCCTGCATCCACAGATGTTAGCACAATACCAATCCCGTTTCAAGACGAAATATCGTGGTATATGGGTTTATATAAAATATTATCCGCTATTATGCGGCGCAATAGGGTCTCATCCGCTGTATAATGCGGGAAATCAACTTCAAGTACATATATAATACCAATTCCACATCAAGGTGAAATATCGAAGTATATGTGTTTAATAAATAACATCCGCTTAATATGCGGCGTATAGGGTCTATTTTAATACACTAGAAAACAATTTATCATTCAAGCATACAATCAAGAAATTTTAAATCTAACTATTAAAATTCAAATCGAAACAGTTTCGATTGAGTGAGAAGTTCTCACCTTGTTTCCAATAACAGTTGTAGTGTTTTATTTCGAATAAAATTAAACGCGCGTTTAATTTTACCCAAAAATTTCACTAGCTCCAATCAACTCCAATCCAGCTCCATCGCGTAGTATTCGTCAATACGATTCCAATGCAATTCGTTTCGTCAAATTCCTACCTCGTATGAAAGAGTTACAGCATTTTAAAGTTTATACAAATTAATATATAAATTAATTCCACAATTTCTTTTATTATTTTTAACCTAATCAATCGTGGCCGTTAGTTTCCAAGTGCACAGATCGTGGCCGCTCCTGCGTTCTTCTCCAACGCACGCTCCCAGTAAAACGAACCCATCATCGCGCTCACTAGGGTTAGTATCGCGCCACCTAGGATCGATTCTAGGTCGATCAACCACCGCCACATCGAAGCACGTTTCGAGTGCCACCATCGGCTGAAACAGCTTGAAGCTCGGCTCCCCCTTGCTCTCAAATTTCGTGCTCGACTTGGTGACGAACGCGACCAGATATCTCCTTGTACAACACTCGAAATCCCATCATCACCGTATGGATGGGAAGCTCTCATTATGCTCTTCAACATTGTAGTTGAGTGTTTTAGCTAATAGTTTATGGACTGAACGAAATTAATAGAAGAAATTTGGAAAATTTCGGCCATTAAACATTTAAGTGGCGGCTGAAGAACCCTAGCTCGGGTTTGCTTGCAAATGTGAAAATCTAGGTCCTTTTGTAGAAAATTTTCCAAACCATTCATCCCGAAATTTCCTGAACTCCAAACGAAGCGTGCCGCCTGGCGTTTATAATGTTTTACCCCTATTCCGAACGCAATGGAATATATATTGGGGGGTAAATTCGATCAAATTTGGAAGATAAGTTTTTGAATCGACTATTTAAATTCAAAATTCACTCGAATCGATTTCTACGTGTTTTGGCTTGCCCCAGACAAACCGTAAATCCGATTGACACGAAATTTGAAACCATACAATAATTTAACATTATGAATCCGATGAAACTAGTTTCATCGAAATCCGAGACTGTTTGAAAAATGGCTATTTTTACTCGTCATTAAATATTAAAATATTCAATTTCCACAAATTAACTTCTAATTCAATTTTAAAAGTTCTATAACATCGTTCTAACTCCAATATGATTTAATACAACTTTATAAATCATTTTTAATCACATTAAACCCAATTTTCAATTATTTCTGTAAATTTCAAATATTAAATTATCGATTTAATTATCCAATTAAATTTAGATATTCGAAATAAAATTTATTCGACTTACTTTACTTGTTAATATTTAAAATCAATTTAAATATACGAATTTCAAATGACAGAAATTCTGGGTCGTTACAGAATCGGGTTAAATATGAAAAGCTTTTAAAATGAAATTTCAAAATAAAATTTATTTTGAATAACTTGATAAAGTTTTAGAATTTAAATAATTTGATTTAAATTTGAATTCAAAATTGGAAGTTGAATTCTATGATATGGAACTAGGGATTAAAGATGTTATACAAGTTATATATATGGGTTAAACTATCTTAAATATATTGATTTGGGAATTTGAATTTAAATTCAAAAGGCTTTAACTCGTGCAAATATAATTGGATTCTTCCGAAACGAAAACTATTTGTTTTCAAATAATAAAGGCTTTCACATAAGTAATGGATTTCCAATTGGTGTTAAAAGGATTTCAAGTTTAAAATGAAAATGATTTCCAGGTTATGGAAACGGTTTGAAAGCTATAAGTTAAATCTTTAATTCAAAGATTTAATGAGTTAATCCAATCGAAATGGAAATTGTTTTGGGAAATCTTTGAATGGATCTTTGTGAAACTGTGTGAACTTTGTGAAATAAATATTTTTATTTAAGAAGATTTGAAATGGTAATTTATTTAACCATTCAAAAGAAAAGTTTTGGATTTTATAAGTTGTGACTTAATTGAAATCCCATATCCATATGTTTTTAAATATTGCGCTCATTATTCGGTTTAGCCGGGAGAGGACCTTGTGTCATATAATCCATTTTCGAATAATGATACGTCGTTATGGATAGCATTTGAAGACCGATGGTGAAGACCGGGTATTTGTGAGAACGATAGGGTACCCTATCGATTGTCTCTGCACCGAGTCGCGCCGGTATAGAGATTCCCTAAGTGATGGGAAGTCCGACCAGGATTGTGAATACTCGGATTTGCAAGGGCTTCTTATGAAGTGCCTTCGGTTCTGTTCGAACCCGGGACAGACTTGTATGGTTGTATGTCTGACACTACACTTTGAGATATAAGGTAGATTTCTTTCAAATACATATCTGTTGGTGGCGGAGAATTCATTCTCTTAGCTTAACACCCTTCTCTGAGATGTATGAGCTCAGAGGTTATGTAGTTGAAGGTTATCAGCGATATACTCCCAATTTGGTAGCATGGCATGCTAAGTGCTGTTGTGTGTTGATGATCATTTGTTGATCATTTGTGATCAGAGCATGGCTTCTGTATGAAGCCTAGCTTTGTGGAGGAGACTGCATCAGGACCTCACAACCCGGAAATGGTCGAAACATGAAAGATGCAGCAAGGTTATGAGGGTCGCGCCCTATAGGATATGTCATTCCCTTCTGCTAAAGGGTGATATTATGGTATAGAGCCCAGATATTTACCAACGTGGTGGGCTTTAATCTCATTTTCTGTGTGGTTGTTGCTTTGTGGTTTAGAGGCACCTCATATAAAGGTCCCAAAGGATCGGGGGTGGCATGTCGAGAAGTAGTTACCAAGTTACAGAGGTAACCCAGCCTTGTGTTGGCAGAGAGTTGGTTAAGTTCTCGGGACGTCCCGCCAGAGGCGTACCCATGGACAGTGGGAAGTTCCTTAGCCCGACCATTTGTTGGAAATCCAAACGAAACAATACGCGCCCTTATGGTATTAGTTGTATAACCTGCCATGGAATGTGGCGGTAACCTGCTATTGAACATGGTAGCTATAGTAGGCACACGATAATGGTTGTATGTTGGCTAAGATTAATATTATACTTTCGAATTGTTTTCCACTGTGCACTTGTAATAATAATATCAAAGAAATTTTTCTCGTATCAAGCATGTTTGACTATCATAAGGAGAAACCTCCTCCAATTCTGCGTTTGCATGGTGTGTGCGGTGGAAGGCCTTATGGTAGTTTCACTTTCCAAAAAGCATTGCGAATTTATTTTAAATTCTTTTGTTGTTTGTTTTTAAAGACCAAATGTTTTTGTTACTCATACCAGTCCCATGACTGACTCAGAGTTTATTGTTCCTTTCCTAAACTCTGGGTGCCCACAATTTTTTCACACGGGCAGTCTAGAGTTGGGTTTTTCAGATAGTCAGGTTTAGTAGATTATCTGGAGTTAGTTCAGTCTTTGGATCAGGACGAGACTTGCTTATCTAGGTGACATGTGATGTTGGTTTGAGCTAGCTTCTGATTGGAGCATTGGACTTGGGAATGCATTCTTTTGGACTTATTCTTTCCGCTATTGGGGTTATCATTATCTTTCCACTGCTATTTTCTGTATCATATCTTTGATAGTGACAATGTTCATCGTATCATTCTGTTGTATCATATTATATCAGATGTTGTATCTGTCATTGTATCAATGATATATATTGATATTCTTTTTCTTCTGCTGTGTTGTACTTAATGGTGTTATAAGTTCCGACGAACCGGATTTGACGTTTGGTGTAACGACCCGCCTTTCATTCCATAGAAAGACGCATCATTAAGAAGAAAGAAAAGGATAGAAAAGAGAAAAGATAGGAAAGAAAGAAACAAACAACATCAGAATCTCACAGCGGAACGAATAAATTATATTATATCACATAAAACATAACATAGTATCATACACATCAGAGTTATACAACTAATACAACATAAACTAAACAGTTATAAATATCTGTCTAGCAATTACAATTCAAGCACATCAGAGAAAACAGACACAACTCAAACACAGCGGAACCACTAAATATATCTACACGCTAAAGCCTCCTGCTCCATTTCTCCTCCAGAACTCGTCAAAGCAATCCTGAATCACTTGACTACTCATACATAATATGAGTACCCAAGAGTTTAATAAAACAGAAAATAAACACTTGGGTCAGACATGGGTCTGGTGTGAGTAAACGGTTTAAAATTGCTTAACTTTGAAAATCTTTTGAAACAAAAGGTATCACGTAAGACTTCCCACACATAAATATGGAAAAGTTTTTACCTTACGCTAACCAAAACATTTGATAGGAAATCCAGTGATATTATAATAGTGTCTAGGGTTTTCAAGTAAATAAACAAAACCGTAGGGTCTCGTAGGAAGAATGAGTTTCCATCAATGGCAGCGCTACCGGGATACCGCCCGTCATAGTACGTGGCCTAGATCACCGTATCGAGGATCACTCCCAATCCCTTGCAACACAAAGCCGGAACCATCCCTTACTGGACAGTCCCGAACAAGACCACCCCGTAGATCGGATAAAGGTCCCAAAGGACCGGGGGTGGCATGTCGAGAAGTAGTTACCTAGTACAGAGGTAACCCTGCCTTGTGTTGGCAGAGAGCTGGTTAAGTTCTCAGGACGTCCCGCCAGGGGCGTACCCATGGACAGTGGGAAGTTCCTTAGCCCGACCATTTGTTGGAAATCTAAATGAAACAATATGTAAGGACCCGATTCTTCGACTTTCGAAAATTCAACATCGATACTCACTTTATCGACTGCCGAGCAATCGAAAGACGGAAAACCAAACACTTAGGGTTTTAAGAAAAAGAAAAAGACAGAAGAAGAGATAAAAAGATAGAAAATAGAGAGAAAGAAAATAGAAAATAGAACGGAACAGAAAACAACAGAACAACATCAGAATCTCACAATTCGCAGCGGAACAACATATAATAGATAAATGAATAATCTTTAAACAAAGAACTATATCAGTTATTACATTTTATACATTACATTTCATCATATCATCAGAGTGTACAACATCATACAACAACAAACAGTGCAGCGGAAAAGAAATACTATACATAATAATACGCCATGCCATCCAGCTTGCCTCCAGCAACTCCTGAATATCCTGATAAACCTTAACTCTTGACTGCCCGTGTGAAAATTGGTGGGCACCCAGAGTTTAGGAAGGAAAACAATAAACTCCGAGTCAGTCATGTGACTGGTGTGGGAACTCAAAACAGTTTATTTATCTTTAAAAAATCAAAATAGAGGAATATTTTTAAAGTCAATTCGCAATGCTTTTAAAAATGAGACTACCATAAGACCTCCCGCCACACACACAATGCAAACGCAGACTTGGAGGAGATTTCTTCTTATGTTAGTCAAAGATGCTTGATACGCATTAAAAAGAAACATTTGATATCATTATTAGTGCATAGTGTATAAAACGATTTCGAAAGTAGAATATAAATCTTAGCCAGTATAGATACCATTATATTATGCCTACTATAGCTACTTCCTGAGGAAGCAGGTTCTACAACTAAAACCGTACAAGATCGTATTGTTTCTTTGGATTTCCAACGAATGATCAGGCCAAGGAACTTCCCATTGCCACATGAGAATGCCTCTGGATGGACATCCCCGAGAACCAAACCGGATCTCTACCAACACAAGGCCGGGTTACCCCTAACTGAGTAACAACTGACCGAATATGCCATCCCCCGGTCCTTTGGGACCTTTCACCGAGCGCTCGCAATCAATTCACACAATCATAAAGTGTTTTCAACATGAGTAAGTATCTGGGCTCCATACCATGATACCACCCTTTTCCAAAGGAAATGCACATATCCTAAAGGGCGCTACCCCTCATAACCTTGCTGCATCTTTCCTGTTTTGACCATTCCGGGGTGTGAGGCTCGACGAAGTCACGTCCACAAAAACATACTTTATACAAAAGCCATGCTTTAGGTCAACAAATTATCATAGAAATGATCACCAGGATAGACGATCAAATAAAAGATCCTATCACAAATAATCAACAGAATGATCATTTCACAGCAACACTCAGCATGTCACATTACAAAATTGGGAATATATCGCTGATAACCTTCAACTACATAACCTCTAAGCTCGTACGTCTCAGAGAAGGGTGTTAAGCTAAAAGAATAAATTCTCCGCCACCAACAGAAATATATTTGAATGAAATCTGCTTTATATCTCAATTTGTAACGTCAGACATACAATCCATACAAGTCTATTCCGGGCTCGAACAAAACCGAAGGCACTTACAAAGAAGTCCTTGCAATCCGGATAATCTCTAATCACGTCCGGACTTCCCATCACATAGGGAGTCTCTATACCGTAGCTACTCGGTGCAAAGACAATCGACGAGTTGTCCTTTCGCTTTCAAAAAGATCCGGTCTTCAACACCGGTCTTCAAATGCAATTCATAACGACGTATCACATATTCGGAATGGGTTATACGACCCCATGGCCCTTTCCCGATTAACCCGAATAGTGAGCGCTTATTCAAAAATAAGTGTGGCATTCAAATTCAAGCAAATCACAATAAATTACCCATTCAAAGGTAAATATTGATAGTCGGTTATTGAACTATCAATGGATATGCACACACCACCAGTTTCCAAATAATTTTCCAAATTATCTATTTTCCAAAATATCTTTACAAGATATATTATTTTCAATACTTCAAAAATAAATCAATATTTATTTTTAAACAAATTCCACTCTCTTTTATAAATTCGATAGTGAATTTACATTCCAAAATATTCATGAATATACGACTTCAATTCGATTTCTAATATTCATTTTCAATTTATCTTCAAAAAGATAAATTCAAAATATTCACTTAATATTGGAAAACATTTCCATACTTATTTATTCATAAGTAATTCACAAATTTTATTTATTTTCAACCTTTGGAAAATATTCAATATACTTAAATCGAAATTAAGTATATATTTCATTCTTTAAGGAAATCATTCTCTTTAATATATTTATTTTGGTCTAAACGAATGTTGCGTAAAACATCGTTACGACAACCCAAAATCACTAGATAGGGATTCGAAATTAAAATAGATATATAAATCCCAATACTATACAAAACATTTCCTTTCGGAAATCATTTACTATAACAACAGTGTTATAGTCCATCATTTCCTTCTATTCCTCGAAAACATCTATTTCAACAATAAATGTTGAAATCTATGGTTTCGAATCTCAACATATTTAAAACATTGTTAGATCGTTTTAATTCAATTTAAAATATCACATTCTAAACAATTTCTTTAACATATTATTCACTATTCAAAAACGTGAATAAACTTCGTTAACAATTTCATCCTTTTATTCATTTTAATTCAAAGGATTTTTTACAGTAAAAAACGTGAATGTAACACCATAAATAAATTATAACAATTTTACTTATCAAAATAAGTCATTTGCGAATTTATAAAACAACGTTTATAAATTCTATTTCTATTTGTTTTATAAGAACTTCCTTTTTATACATCTCCTTTATTAACCTATTCCAGTTTATAACTCAATTATAAACCAAAAGTTCATATTATAAGTCAAATGCTTATGAAACGATTATTTTACAAAATCGTTCTTTTAAACTTTCCAAATTATAAATCTTATAACTTATAAGATTTATTTATTCACCCAAATCTATTCCTTTAATAACTTTATAAATTTTATAAACCTACTGCTTATAAAATTCCATTTATAACTTCACCGATTATAATTCTATAAATTTCATTCATTTATGAAATTCATTCACAATTCATTCTAACACTTATAAAAGCTCGTTTTATAATTTCAATATTTCGATTTATAAATATCCATTTATAAATCTCTTATATAATCAATTCATATTAATATTTCAAAACGTCTTTAAACTCCTTTAAAAACTTCATCATTTTGATTTATAAAATAATCAAATTTTTATAAATCCTATATTTAAACTTTTATAATATATTCAAAAATCCCGATTTTAACTATTTTATAAAATCATTAATCCCATATTTTCAAAAATCAACCTTTAACCGTATTTCTCAAAATCATAATTTTTATAACTTTAAAAATTATAACGTTTATTTATTTAAAATGGATCAATTCCAAAAATATAGTATATTTTCAAAAATCACTTTTAAAATCATTTTTAAAATTCCAAAATTTGGCCTAGTGATGCTACACACCAAATAGCCAATCACGACAACAACGATATCATATATCGTATATGATAATCCATCAAATATCAAAATATCTGAAATCAAATAAAAACTGTTGAGGAATCCAGTTGGATCCCTCCAACCTGTTTTCCTGCATCCACAAACATTAGCACAATACCAATTCCGCTCCAGTACGGAATTATCGCGGTATATGGGATTTAAAATATTATCCGCTTAATAGACGGCGCAATAGGGTCTCATCCGCTATACAAATGCGGGAAATCAATAACTCCAATATATACATATGCCAATATATATATATATATTGCTATTATATATAATACCAATTTCACTGTTTATGAAATATTCGCGGTATATGTTTTTACTAAATAACATCCGCTTACTAACGGCGCATAATGTCTATTTTAACAATCAATAGATAACAATCATCATTCAAACATGCATTCAAGTATTTTAAATCTAACTATTTAAAATAAAATCGAAACTGATTCGATTGAGTGAGAAGTTCTCACATTGATTTCAATTTCGTTTTAGCGATTTATTTCGAATAAAATTAAACGGACGTTTAATTTTACCCGAAATTCTCACTAACTCCAAACGACTCCAATCCAATTTCATCGCGTAGTGCTCATCTATACGATTCCAACGCAACTGGTTTCGCTCGTTTTTGACCTCGTATGAAAAAGATATGAATTTATGAAGTTTACTTGAATTTTAACTTATATAAATTTACAAATTTTAAACCTAGCTTCATCACAGCCACTAGATCCTGCATCAACAAATCCTAGCCGACCATATGCTTCTTCCATCTTCACGTAACATCTCCAGTAACTCACGCACAAACCCAACGTTAGCCGCCCCCCAAACCCTAGTACACGCGACCAATTCCTTCACCTTTACGTCGATCAAACTACTCCACGACGAAGCTCCCCACTTGCTCAACGCTCGGCTTGAAGGGCACGAAGCTCGGCCATCATATGTGCACGCAGTTCGAGAACACACGGCCACGAACCCACACGTTCAATTGGGAATTGCCGTCAATCCACGCCATATAAATCGATCACCACCGTTGGATTGCTAGCCCTCGCAACGCTCTTCATTTTTGTACTTGGCACTTTCCTCTAATTGTTAACGGATCATGAGATAATAGAGGAGAAAGAATGGAAGCATTTCGGCCGTTGAAGCCAGAGGTGGCGGCTGCAACGTTTTAGGGTTTTGTTTTATTTTATTTTATTTTTTTATTTTTTAAGTGAGGGGGCTATTTATAGGAAATTTCGAACACTATTCATCCGGGAATTCCGAACTCCGATTTACGTGCCGTAACCAGCATTTCTAGGGTTTACCTCGCGTTCCGGACACAATGGAACAGGTTTCGGAAGCTAATTCAGACATCTGTGCAAGTTATGGCTATAAACGTTCGATTTAAATTAAACCGATTCAAACGATTTTCTAGGCGTTTTAATTTGTACCGGACAAACGGTAAATCCAATTGACACGAAATTTGAAACCTTACAATAATATCACATTACGGATCCGATGAAACTAGTTTCGGCGAAATCCGAGACTTTTTGAAAAATGGCTATTTTAACTCGCCAAATTAAAATTAAAAACAATTCGATGCGTTTCGTGCTGCCACGATCAAACGATAACTCCGATTGCTACGAAAATTGAAATCCGGTAATAACTAACTATTACGGATCCAATGAAACTAGTTTCATCCAATTCTGAGAATGTTCAAAAATTGACTATTTTCACTAGTCGATTTAAATATTAAAATATTCAATTTTCACAATTAACTTTTAATTCGATTTTAAAAGTTATAAAGTATCATTCTAACTCCAACATGATAAAATAAAATTTTACAAATCATTTTCAATCATATTTAACTCAATTTTCAATTATTTCCATAATTTAACATATTAAATTATCGATTTAATTATCCAATTAAATCCAATTATTCAAAAAAAAATTATTCGACTTATAAATTCACTTATTAATATTTAAAATTAATTAAATATTCAAATTTTAATAAATTAAAATTCTGGGTCGTTACACAATACGCGCCCTGTACGGTATTAGTTATATAACCTGCCATGGAATGTGGCGGTAACCTGCTATTGAACATGGTAGCTATAGTAGGCACACGATAATGGTTGTATGTTGGCTAAGATTAATATTATACTTTCGAATTGTTTTCCACTGTGCACTTGTAATAATAATATCAAAGAAATTTTTCTCGTATCAAGCATGTTTGACTATCATAAGGAGAAATCTCCTCCAATTCTGCATTTGCATGGTGTGTGCGGTGGGAGGCCTTATGGTAGTTTCACTTTCCAAAAAGCATTGCGAATTTATTTTAAATTCTTTTGTTGTTTGTTTCTAAAGACCAAATGTTTTTGTTACTCATACCAGTCCCGCGACTGACTCGGAGTTTATTGTTCCTTTCCTAAAATCTAGGTGCCCATAATTTTTTGACATGGGCAGTCTAGAGCGTGGTTTTTTTAGATAGTCGGGTTTAGTAGATTATCTGGAGTTAGTTCAGCCTTTGGATCAGGATGAGACTTGCTTATCTAGGTGACACGTGATGTTGGTTCGAGCTAGCTTTGGATTGGAGCACTGGACTTGGGAATGCATTCTTTTGGACTTATTCCTTCCGCTATTGGGGTTATCATTATCTTTCCGCTGCTATTTTCTGTATCATATCTCTGATAGTGTCGATATTCATTGTATCATTCTGTTGTATCATATTATATCAGATGTTGTAACTGTCATTGTATCAATGATATATATTGATATTCGTTTTCTTCCGCTGTGTTATACTTAATGGTGTTATAAGCTCCGGCGAACCGGATTTGACGTTTGGATCTGCGTCATTGGAATATGAGTGTCGTATTCGGTGCCGATTTTCGAAGGTCGAGTCAGGACCGTCACATTATCATGTTGGAAAATCCAATTCCAATGCGAGCTTTATGGTTTTGATTGTATTTCCAAAATAGTTATAATGCGTTGCAAACATTTCAGCTACCCCTTATGGTATCATATATTCCATCCGGTATATTCCGTTTGACCTAATCCGGTATATTCCCTTAGACTTAGTCCAGGTTTTGATAACCTTATTTGAATAAGTTTATTTGAAAGATGTTTTCCAAAAGACTGTCAATAAAGATAATGTCAAATTATTTTGGTAATAAAATTGTTTTGTTTATCATAAGGTAAAAACCCATCCGTATTTATGTGTAGGCGTTGACTTATGGGACACCCTTCTTTTCAAAGGTTTTGATAACATCGTCATGAGCTATACATTTAAAATTTCGAGTATTTGAAGCTACTTTATTAAGCCTAATCCAGGTATTTTTAACAATGGGGTCATATTCGAGTAGTTTCAGGATTAGCTAAAGACGGTTGGAGTTTCCAAAGGAGAGCTGGAGATCTTCATCATCGTATGGACGTATTCTATTATCTGCTGCATCTATTGCATTTGTTTTTTCAGCATTTGTAAGGGCAGGTGTTATCACTGTCCAGGCTGAATCTAGGTTAGACTCTAATATATGTTTTAAAATTTTCCACTGTAAAGATTATTACTGAAATAATATATGTTATTCCATTCATGTAAGATTCTGTTCTGTCTTTATTCTCTTTCTACCGTTAATAATGTGCTTGTTCATGCAATTTGAGTTGGACATGTGAGGTTTATTGTTGATCCATAGGGTATGGAAAAACGGGTCATTACAAGCTGGACTCTAAGCCAATCTAGGTTAAGATTCGTGTTTCTTACGTTCTATATTGTTTTGAACCTTTGTTGTAATACCAAGCTATGATGCCCTACCCTGAAATCCACACTAATAAAGGATATTACGGAGCAATATCATCCACTAGTGTTGAGAATAGGGATGGTTAGGAGCGATCGTTCATAAGTTTTACTTTAAGCGAGCACAATATGTTGATTAATATGTTATCTGATTCTTTTTACATGTCAGGCTTAAAACAAAACTATGGTGGCTATAATAAAAATCTAGAATAATCAAATCATAGAATCACAGATCAGAGTTTATACACACCGTGCTGCATATTGCTACCAGCAAGATCGGGCGAAACACAAGTACATAATGCAGACTACATAGTAGTGGTCACAACGATTTACCTAGTAAACAAATACTACACCTCCAAAATATATACATGGGTGTACATAAAATTAAATCTAGCTCTACATACAACACAATCATAACATAACATACTCAAGCTAATATCAAGAGTTGACACCTAGCTAATGAATATGAAACTGATAGGAAGTTCACCATAAAATCATCAAGCGGAAGAACCTAGAATAGCTCGGTCCGACCTGAGTATTATCAAATAATGAGCAGGCCAGTTTAGTCTAAAATAACTTTTAGCTAGATAAATAATAAATAAAATGAAAAATATAACAAAAACATTTTCATCAAGTCAAAATATTGACAAATATCAAGCATACTTCATTAACTTCCAAATCACCAAATATTGAAATCCAAGACGCCTTCATAAAATTAAAAATACCCAAAATGATTTGATGATAACACGAATAACATTATAACACCCTGTTATTTGGCGTTAATTATTTATTTAGTTAGGTAGTAAATTAATTAGGCTCGTAAAATGGAATTTGTGCAAACGATGGAATTTGACCATGAAACTTGCACCATTGCATTTGTGGCGAAATTCCGATCAAATTTCGTATTTGGAGTTTTGCGATCGGAATCCAAACATTGAAATTACGGACAAAAAAATGAATTCGAAACAAAAATAATTAAATAAGAAATAATTAATGTTTTTAAATTAACTACCCGTTTGCCCACAGGACAAGCCATCATTGGGGATGGACTCTAGGCTGCAATGAACCAGATTTAATATATTTCAATCGATCAGTTCTGGTTGATTCTAGCGCCTATAAATTCAGGCCCAACCCTCCCTTCTTTTCTCATATTTTTATGGAGGCAATAGCGAAGCTCTGCCATTTTTTCTTCTCCACTTTCTTTCTAAACTATAAATGATTAGATATTTTATCTATATTCATAAAATTGGAGAAGAGTAGAAATCTAATGAAAAAGAGAAGAGAAGAGAATCAACCATATGCGTATTTGAGGTAATATATATATATATATATATTCAGGTAATTTATGTGGTGCGTGTATATATATATATATTCATATTTATTTTCTCTTTCAATCCCAAATCTCTTCTTAGATCTATAATTCTAATATATGTAGATACCATTTTATACATATCTCTTGGATTAAAAAGGATTTGGAGATGAATCAAAGAATTTACTTTAGATCTGTAGATTTGGATCGCTTTTAAAAGGTGAGTGGAAAATTTTATAGATTGTTATAATATGAAATTATTACGTTGGTGTTTATTTGATTTTTATGCCTAATTGGATAATTATATCTGAGTTGTAGGTAATGAATAGAATAGGATCCGAATATAACAGATATTGTCTACATATTCTTGTTTATTAATTGATATAGCATTGTATACAACCTGATCTAGAAATAAATCCCAAAAGTATTTATTTAGAATATTAATTTGAATGAAATTTGTCCTAGATCTGAAATAGGTTGTATAATAATGTTATAAATTTGGATTATTACCCTAATCTTGTTAGAATGTAAACTTTTCTACCTTTGAAATTATTGGAATTTAGATCCCTTTTATATTTGTAGATTAGTTTGATTTCATTTCCTTTTAGAAAGATACAATTTTAATCCAACAAGGAATAGATGCAAATAGAAAGAGAAAGAGATGTGTAAAGTATGAATTCATTGTAGTTTACAATGTCTATTTCAATAACAAAAAGAAATGATTATTCCTCGTAATTTCAAACGATGCAATCTTTTATATTTTAAAGTTAAATTGATTTGGACAAATTTATGGAAATTATAATGGATAATCCTTTTAGATATGAGTCCAATAATTTAACATGGAAAAGTATATTTTGGTAAAGGTATATAACTAAAACATGTTTGATAAAAGTAAATATTGTAGTAATACTCGCTCTTATAATAACAAAATAAAAATCTAATAACAACGCTTGCACGTAATATTCGCATTAGGACAATTAACTAATGAGAAAATAATTTAAAAGGTTGTAACTCCAATAAATGATAATAAATATTGGAGTTGCAATAATTTGATAGGGTAGATAGGTTAATGTGACAGATAAATAAAGAAGTTGAATTAATAAAAATGGAATAGATATAAAAGGTTACTAATTTGAAATTACTAATCATACATAAATGTCTTAGGAAATATCTGTTAGGATTTTATGGAATTTTTTTACATTTATGAGCATTAAACGGGGATTTATAGGTAGCTAAATGATTAAGGTAAATCTTATTACCTTAAATAAAAAAGGGAATTGGTAAGCTAAGTCCAATATCTACCTGAGATAATATAAATAAAGACTTAGGATGGTTAATTGGAATTAGTGGGCTAATGATGTGAGGTCGGTAGAGTCACTCGACGGAAGACTGCCCTTCACTTTGAGGCAAGTAGCAGTCGGTTGTACTTACTATTATTGTGAGATATCATTAATCCGTTGACCCATGATGACGTAGGAGATTAGGATTGCATTTTAATTGGGAAATATTAAATGGTCAAAATTTGGAATTAGAAGTGGTGAGGGATATCTCTATAGGGGTTCGCTTGTGGTTTGAGATCTTAAATTGCTAAAGGGTCTGCCTCTCTCGTAAATGGAAGTATTTAGTAACATAGTGAGATTCCAAATAAATAAATAAGGATGTCTCTAAAAAGGGTTTACTTCAGTATTGAGGTCTTATGTGGATGAAGGTCTACCTCCCTACCAAAAGAAGTAACCTAATGAGATGTCATATTTATAATTAAAGATTGAGAGTGGATATCTCAAGAAGGATATGCTTTGGGTTTGGGGTCTTAATTGACTATAATGTTCTCCCCTTTACTATAAAAGAAGTATTAAGTAGCCCAATGAGATTTCCAAGCAATGAAAGCTAGATAGCACTGTTGAGGAGCACGCTTCTAGAGGTAAGTCTTAAATGACAGGGATTACCTATTTTCCACTAGGAAATATTATGTAGCTTGGGTATAGTCTCTTACATTACTAAAGCTGAAATAATAATAGTACCATTTAGGAGCACTCCTTGGGGATAGGTCTTAAATAATGGGGTTCGCCTTAATTAAGGTCTTAAATGACCAGAGTCTGCCTATTTTCTAATAAAAAGGTATTAAGTGGCTTGGGTATTGATAATTACATGATTACGATTTTATCAATAATTGATGCAGTAATAGTTGGACATTAAATGTCAGAAGCCTTAAATAGTGGTTAGAGGTTTTGTAACTAGGACCCATTGACCATTGACAACATTGTTAGGAAACCACATTGGGAATAGGTGTTAAATGACGGGGTTTATGTCGATTAAGGTCGTAAATGACAAAGTCTATCAATTTATCTTTTAAAAGTATAATAGAAGCCCGCTTCATATTTAGAAGTACTATTTGGTTAATGGGTTTCGAAGTATTAGTGGTTGATATGGCATCATTATTATCTCGTAAATTAGGAAGGAGTAAGTATGTAATCTTGTGTGCAATGCGAGGTTAGATTAGAATTGCCAACCTAAATGGACATAACAATTAAATGGAATCCTATTGGTATAAGTTTATTTTATGGACAATTTATGTTTTTCCAGTCACCGAACCTTGTTGGCATGTTTAAGCTTATATGATAGGGGGTTCCCGCTTTGTGAACGGTGGTGAAGCTTTGTCTCTTTCCCCTACACGGCCCGACAATGTTGGTTGGTTGATAGTCGAGATACTGGCCGTAAAACAAGGAAGCCTGGGGTTACCATTTATAGCCACGCCCTTTAATGGGTGATTGGTTAGGTTGTTACATTTGGTATCAAAGCCCTAGATTAGTAGATCAGAGGGATTAGGGTAAGTTGAGAGAAAGTATTCGTAATTTCCTATCTAGTAATATTAAATTTTTACACTAAATTCTAAGAGTTTCGACTATAAGAGTAGTTATAGTTCCACTCTGGAGGAATGGGAAAAGCAACTATGAGTTGGAAATATCCTAGAGCTAAGATTTTCACACCGACTTCGAAGTACCCCACGGAGTGCTGGCGATGTGTAAACACTGTTGATGAAGAGCACGAGCATGACGTACGACTGAATCCCAGAAACTGAAGGTGATCGACTTGATTGTTGAGATTCTAGCTACCTTGTGATTTTGGATTTTGAGTTCCAGTTGGCGACATGCAATTATTCCAGATGAATGGAAAATTAGATTCTGTACGTCGCAATTGTCTGGAAGCAAGTCTTTTCTAGGGTACATTCATTAATGACCTCTTTGATCGCCAAACCATATTTTTATTTGAATAATTAATGTCATTCCTTAGTCTAAAACCTATGAGAGAATTTTTAAAAAGCATATTCTGGAAATGCCTTAGATTTTTGAAAAAGGGGTTTTCAAAGGATTGCTTTTTCTCTAAAGATTTACTTTGGAAATTTTGTGTTTTAGGAAAATTTTGAAATTTTAATTTTTCAAATAAACACGTATACCACTAGATTGGTCGTATTAAGAAATTCTGGTTTATAAAAGATTAATTCTTCATATTCTAAAATATTTATATGTATATAATAGTAAAGGCTTGATACTGATTTTTGCTAAGAAAATAGTTTTCCAAATACGAGAAGTTTGTTTTTAAAAAGGTTTATAGAAAACCTAAAATATTTATATATATAAGTTTGACTTTTAAGGGAAGTTTTGGTATGAAGTGGTTTCCGTCATTTAGAAACAAAATAAATGAGCATATATTTAGCTAGGTGATTTCTCGATTTATAAAATCGAGGGTTTTTGTAACGACCCAGAATTTTTATTAATTAAAATTTGAATATTTAATTAATTTTAAATATTAATAAGTGAATTTATTAGTCAAATAAATTTTTATTTGAATTATTGGATTTAATTGAATAATTAAATCGATAATTTAATACGTTAAATTATGGAAATAATTGAAAATTGGGTTAAATATGATTGAAAATGATTTGTAAAATTTTATTTTATCATATGGAAGTTAGAACAATATTTTAGAACTTTTAAAATCGAATTAAAAGTTAATTTGTGAAAATTGAATATTTTAATAATTTAATCGACTAGTGAAAATAGTCAATTTTTGAATAGTCTCAGAATTGAACGAAACTAGTTCCATTGGATCCGTAATAGTTAGTTATTACCGGATTTCAATTTTCGTGTCAATCGGAGCTACCGTTTGAGCGTGGCAGCTCGAAACGCATCGATTTGTTTTTAATTTTAATTTGACGAGTGAAAATAGCCATTTTTCAAAAAGTCTCGGATTTCGACAAAACCAGTTTCAACGGATCCGTAATGTGATATTATTGTAAGGTTTCAAATTTCAAGTCAATTGGATTTACCGTTTGTCCTGTACAAATTAAAACGCCTAGAAAATCGCTTAAATCGGTTTAATTCAAATTGAGCGTTTATAGCCATAACTCGCACAGATGTCCGAATTAGCTTCCGAAACCTGTTCCATTGTGTCCGGAACGCGGGATAAACCCTAGGTACGTCAGTTTCGGCGCCTAAATCGGAGTTCGGAATTTCCGGATGAATAATGTTCGAATTTTTCCTACAAATACACACCCACACCCTTCATAAATTAAAAAAATAAAATAAAAACCTAATTATAAAACCCTAGCCGCCACTACCCCAATGAATGGCCAGAAAACACCCAACTTCCACCTCGATTATCTCCTCATCCGTCGACAATTAGCCTTAGGTTTCAACTAGAAGATTAAAGAGCATGCCAAGATCCATCTATCCAACGGTCATGATCATGTTTGGAGCTTCGGATTGGCGGAAAATTGGGCTCAAAGGCCTGGAGTTCGGCCTCGAACTGCGTGCTACAGGGATGGCCGAGTTCAACTTGCTTGGGGCCGAGTGTAGCTTGTGCGAAGGGCTTCAAGATGGCGGTGGTGTGATGGAGTTTAGTCGAGTGTGGTGGTCGAAAATTGAAAACCTAATTTGAGCTTGTTAGGTACATAGCCGTGTTTTGTATCTGGAGCCGTGCGTGATGAGGGAGATGGAAGCATGGGGACGGTCATGATGGGTTGGTGTAGGATCCAATGGCCCATGTTAGTTGTAGGTTTTATAATTTTAATTAGTTGTAAATTTATAAGTATATAAATCATGTAACTTCAAAAATTCATATCTTTTTCATACGAGGTCGAAAACGCGCGAAACCAGTTGCGTTGGAATCGTATGGACGAGCACTACGCGATGGAGTTGGTTTGGAGTCGTTTGGATTTAGTGAGAATTTTGGGTAAAATTAAACGTCCGTTTAATTTTATTCGAAATAAATCGATAAAACGAAATTAAAACCAAGGTGAGAACTTCTCACTCAATCGAATTAGTTTCGATTTTATTTTAAATAGTTAGATTTAAAATATTTGAATGCATGTTTGAATGATGATTGATATCTATTAATTGTTAAAATAGACATTATACGCCGTTAGTAAGCGGATGTTATTTATTAAAAACATATACCGCGAATATTTCATAAACAGTGAAATTGGTATTATATATAATAGCAATATATATATATATTGGCATATGTATATATTGGAGTTATTGATTTCCCGCATTTTTTGTTTAGCGGATGAGACCCTATTGCGCCGTTATTAAGCGGATAATATTTAATAAGAACATATACCGCGATAATTTCGTACTGGAGCGAAATTGGTATTGTGCTAATGTTTGTGGATGCAGGAAAACAGGTTGGAGGGATCCAACTGGATTCCTCAACAGTTTTTATTTGATTTCAGATATTTTGATATTTGATTGATTATCATATCGATATATGATATCGTTGTAGTCGTGATTGACTATTTGGTGTGTAGCATCATTGAACCAAATTTTGGGATTTTAAAATGATTTTTAAAGTGATTTTTGAGAATATACTATATTTTGGAATTGATCCATTATAAATAAATAAACGTTATAATTTTTAAAGTTATAAAAATTATGATTTTTAAGAAATATAGTTGAAAGCTGATTTTTTGAAAATAAGGAATTAGTGACTTTATAAAATAGTTAAATCGGAATTTTTAAATTTATTATGAAAAGTTTAAATATTGGATTTATAAAATTTAATTATTTTATGAATCAAAATGGTGAAATAATAAAGGAGATTAAAGACGTTTTAAAGAATAATATAAATTGATTTATATTAAGAGATTTATAAATGGATATTTATAAATTGAAATATTGACATTATAAAACGAGTTTTTATAAGTGTTTGAATGAAGTGAAAATAAATTTTGTAAATGAATGGAATTTATAAAATTATAAATGGTGAAGTTATAAATGAAATTTATAAATAGTAAGATTTATAAATTTTGTGAAGTTATTAAAGAATATATTTGGATGAATAATTGAATCTTAAAAGTTATAAGATTTATAACTATGAAGTTTAAAAGAACGATTTTGTAAAATAATCGTTTTATAAGCATTTAACTTATAATGTGAACTTTTGGTTTATAATTGAGTTATAAATCGAATAGGTTAATAAAGGAGATTTATAAAGGAAGTAGTTATGAAATAAATAGAAATGGAATTTATAAACGTTGTTTTGTAAATTCGCAAAAGACTTATTTTGATAAGTAAATGGTTATAACTTATTTATGGAGTTATATTCACATTTTTGACTGTGAATAATCCTTTTAATTAAAATGAATAAAAGGATGAAATTTGTTAACAAAGTATATTCACGTTTTTGAATAGTGAATAACACGTTAAAGAAATTGTTTTGAATTTGGATGTTTTAAATAGAATTAAAACGATCCAACGATGTTTTAAAATGTGTTGAGATTCGAAACCATAGATTTCAACGTTAATTGTTGAAATAGACGTTTTCGAAAAATAGAAGGAAATAGTGGACTATAACACTGTTGTTATAGTAAATGATTTCCGAAAGGAAATGTTTTGTATAGTATTGGGATTTATATATCTATTTTAATTTCGAATCCCTATACTAGTGATTTTGGGTTGTCGTAACAATGTTTTACACAACATTCGTTTTGGCCCAAATAAATATGTTTATGAGAATGATTTCCTTAAAGAATGAAATATATACTTAATTTCGATTTAATTATATTGAATATTTTCCAAGTGTTGAAAATAAATAAAATTTGTGAATTACTTATTAAATAAGTATGGAATTGTTTCCAATATGAAGTGATATTTAGAATTCATCTTTTTGAAGATAAATTGAAATGAATAATTGAAATCGAATATTCATAGATATTTTGGATTATAAATTCACTAAGGAATTTATAAATGAAAGGGGAAACTTGTTTAAAAATAAATATTGATTTATTTTTGAAGTATGAAATAATATATCTTGTAAAGATATTTTGGAAAATAAATAATTTGGAAAATTATTTGGAAACTGGTGATGTGTGCATATCCAGTGATAGTTCAATAACCGACTATCAATATTTCCCTTTGAATGGGTAATTGATGTGATTTTTTGAATGTGAATGCTACACTTATTTTTGAATAAGCACTCACTATTCGGGTTAACCGGGAAAGGACCATGGGGTCGTATAACCCATTCCGAATATGTGATACGTCGTTATGAATTGCATTTGAAGATCGGTGTTGAAGACCCGGTATTTGCAAGAGCGATAGGATGACCTGTCGATTTACTCTGCACCGAGTAGCTACGGTATTGAGTTCTCCATATGTGATGGTGAATCCAATCAGGATTGTGAATATCCGGATTGCAAGGACTTCTTTGTAAGTGCCTTCGGTTTTGTTCGATCCCGGAACAGACTTGTATGGATTGTGTGTCTGACATTACAAGTTGAGATATAAAGCCGATTTCTTTCAAATATATTTCTGTGGTGGCGGAGAATTTATTCTTTTAGCTTAACACCCTTCTCTGAGACGTACGAGCTCAGAGGTTATATAGTTGATGTTATCAGCGATATATTCCCAATTTGGTAATGTGATATGCTGAGTGATGCTGTAAATGATCATTGTGTTGATTATTGTGATAGGATCATTTATTTGATCGTCTATCTTAGTGATCATTGTGTTGATCATTTGTTGACCCAAAGCATGGCTTTTGTATAAAGTATGTTTTTGTGGACGTGACTTCGTCGAACCTCACACCCCGGAAATGGTCAAAACAGGAAAGATGCGGCAAGGTTATGAGGGGTAGCACCCTTTAGGGTATGTACATTTCCTTCTGGATAGAGGTGGTATCATGGTATGGAGCCCAGATATTTAACCTATGTGGTTACTACGAATTTATTACTTTGTGGTTGTTGGCTATCGGGATCCCGTGAGAAAGGTCGTTTACGATCGGGGAATGGCGTGCTCGTGTCAGTAGTTACCCAGTTAGGGGTAACCCGGCCTTGTGTTGGCAGAGTTCCGGTTTGGTTCTCGGGGATGTCTTTCCAGAGGCATTCTCATGTGGCAATGGGAAGTTCCTTGGCTTGACCATTTGTTGGAAATCCAAAGAAACAATACGAAACTTGTACGGTTTTAGTTGTAGAACCTGCCATCTAATATGGTAGCTATTAGTAGGCATAATATAATGGTACCTATGCTGGCTAAGATTTATATTCTACTTTCGAAATGAATTTTCCTACACTATGCACTAATAATAATATGAAATGTTCTTTTAAATGCGTATCAAGCATGTTTGGCTATCATAAGGAGAAATCTTCTCCAAGTCTGCGTTTGCATTGTGTGTGTGGCAGGAGGTCTTATGGTAGTCTCATTTTTAAAAGCATTGCGAATTGAATTTAAAAATATTCTTCTATTTTGATTTTTAAAGATAAATAAACTGTTTTGAGTTCTCACACCAGTCACATGACTGACTTGGAGTTTATTGTTTTCCTTCCTAAACTCTGGGTGCCCACCAATTTCCACACGGGCAGTCAAGAGTTAGGTTTATCAGGATATTCTGGATATTATGGAACTGCTGGAGGCAAGCTGGACGGCATGGCGTATTACTAGCTATATAGTATTTCTTTTTCCGCTGCACTGTTTGTTGTTGTTGTTGTTGTTGTACACTCTGATGATATGATGTAATGAAATGTGATGTAATGTAATAACTGATATAGTTCTTTGTTTAAAGATTATTCATTTATTATTATATGTTGTTCCGCTGCGAATTGTGAGATTCTGATGTGTTCTGTTGTTTTCTGTTCTGTTCTATTTTCTAATTTTCTGTTTTTCTTTTCCCTCCATCTTCTACCTTATCTATTATCTTCTTTTCTTCTCTTCTTTTCTTCTTTTTCTTTTCCTAAATTCTTTTTAAAAACCCTCAGTGTTCGGTTTTCCGTCGTTCGATTCCTCGGCAGTCGATAAAGTGAGTGTCAATGTTGAATTTTCGGAAGACGAAGAATCGTGTCCTGACAGTTTTTATATTTTCTCTCTTTAAGGTATAGACAAAATAGAAACGACGTTCATCTTTATCGGGGTATGCAGTCTGAATTCTTGTCAAACCCACAAGCTATTGGAAGAAATATTTCTATGCGAAGTAGGCACGAAATAAACAACTGGAATATTTTTGGATTTTTGGAAGTGTTATTGGTTGCAATAGTTTGCTGAGGCTATTTCAATCTTACCAAGGAATGGTCTACACGGTAAAGTGGATACCATTGTGTGGAAGGCATAATATTTATGGATGGGTTAAGCTAAATATGGTGTGCAGAACGATCGTAAAATATTAATTAATTTAACCGGCTCTATTGGGTTCAGGTTCAGGCCATGCCCAAATTTGGGCTAGCGGTTGACCGGTTAATCTAATAATGGTCGACCCCTAGGATAATTCGATCCGATCTCGAACCTGGAACGTGACTGTAAGTCATGTCCAAACCTTTAGTCACTGCACCCCCTCACTCTCTTCCTCATCTTCAATTTTTTTAGAGGAACCCGTCCCACATCCCCTTTCCTCTGCTTAACCAAATCCTCTCTCCTTCATTATTCCACCAACTGACGCCAATATTCTTGCATGTTAAATCTTCCTCACTACTACTTCGGATCTAAACCCATTTCTCCCTTTTCCTACCACCTCTCAGCCTATGGCACCGCCATGTACCGGTGGCTCTTCCTTTCGTCATCCCAGACACTTTGCAAGAAGCCGCTTGGCTTGACCGGAGCAAAGCGGAAGATCACCACCTATCTTGAAACCATAAACTTTGATTTCCTTTATAGACGACCAGTGAAGTTCGGAGATTTCGCCTCTCTCGAGCTTAAAGAGCCTTTTGTCATGATAAGACTTGCACCGATCCTCCGCTTCGAGACTTATTAACGAGAATATTACCCACACTGCATTTGTCTTTATAATGCACAAATGGCGTAGAATTACGATGATGGCAACAACTATATTGAGTCCTAGGTGAAGGGAGCTCGTATTGAGATGTCAGATCATGACCATACTGAGATTTTAGAGATATCTACAATAGGTATAGATTTGAATGATATAGAGATGTTGATCCTCAGATTCTACAATGGATCGATTTTGGAAATGTTGGTGATTGGAGGACCGATAATTTAAGATCGGTGGCCCGTCTCGTCGTGCGCATCATTTAGCACAACATCATTTCAAAGGCAGGGAGCCTCAGCTAGATCTACACCGCAGTGCGGAAGGCCCTACGCTATAATTGGCAGCGTAGCCGTTAACTAGGCTCGTGTGTTGATGCTCCATATGGTCGGTTAGGGAATTGGTACCCCGAGGAATCATTTTATATATTTCCAGGAAGGTCCCTCCCGCCATCGACCGGATCACCATTAAGAGGAGGAATATTCCTTTACAGCCTGCCACAACACCTGTATCACCACTAGAGTCGTAGCACCAACAGCAGAGGATAGCACATGCATCAAGGGATATATGAGTCCTGAGCTTTCTGCTATCCGTCAGGTTAAGGCGGAGCACCGAGAGAGTAGGACGGAGTAGCAGCGCCAATGGCATGAGATTGGGTGTATAGCCGCCATTCTATGACCATTCCGCGGTAGCGACAATGGCTCGAGCTCCAACTATGGAGTAAGACCTTCTCACCGTTCTTATGTGGTTTTTTATTTAGGATTGTTGTATCTTTTTATTTCCAGCATTTGTTCTTTTCTTTTGGTTTGTTGGGTTGTAAAACTATTAGTTGTCTCTTATAAAAAGCACGCATAATATAATGAGTTTCTATTCATTTTCTGTGTTATTACTTCTAGATATGCGAACCACTACTGCACATATATGCATAATAGAGAAACCATAAAAATATAGGAATCTTAGAAAGAAGCTTAACTAATAGTAAATACGCTGTAAGATTGGAAGTTTAGAGTAATTGGAAATTTCAACGATATGACAAAGTTGTTTCAATAGCAAAGGTCATTGCTCATGTTTCTTAAAAATTAAAATTTTGAATAACAGAAGTGTTGACATTTTTAAATAAAATGTCAAATTTTTGGATAAAGATTAGTTGTAGAATTTTGGAATTTGGTTTATGTGCTTATCACATAACCGACTTCCGACACGTTGAAAGTATGACTTGGTTTATCAAAATTTTTAAGAATGAAAATATTTTGAAAATTTTCCCCTTGATTTTAAAAATTCCCTTTTAAAAAAGAAAAGGAAAGGAAAAAAAGAAAGAGAGGAAGTACGAAAAAGTATTGTGTTTTAGTTATTTCTGACCGTTAAATTATTTTTAAATTTTTTATTCAAAATTTTATTTCAAGCGGAAATGTACGTCTAAATATTTGGGATTTTATTTTTCAAATGACATATAAATTTGAAATGCTAGAAAGATTTCTGTGAAAACTTTGATTTTCAAGGCCATATTTTAGGTGTTGGGAAGACAAACCGAGTTAGAATTTGCGAATTTAGTAGTGCATTAGGGTCGATGATGTGATAAATGCAAGCGATAGTAAGGGAAAAGCTGTTTTAGCCTTGGAATTTCTATTTCTATACCTTGTCGCGTGCAAGTCTATTTTTGGACTTACTTTCATTTTGGAGCTTGAAATAAGCCTCTTTATGCGTGGAAAATTTGGAGTAAATCTAGGATAATAAAGAAATTTCCACTATACTACAGGAATATGAAGATTATAGTATGGTAAAAATGTTAAAATCTCTGCCTAAATTCCTTTTTTCGGCGTAGGAGTAAAATTTAGGAAGTGATTTTTACGATGCCTTAGATTGTTGGACGATAAGAAGTGGATGCAAAATCAGTTGCTTCATACTTCTATTTGTAGGAGTATGAGGATTTTTGGTTGAAAAGATTATTCAAAAAGCTGCATACATGTAGAACTGCCAGTATATATATAGGTTATTTGCATCATGCTTTCAAAAATGTTTTCAAAAAAAATGCATTCATATAGGAGGATCCGAATTAGAATCGTTCTGTGTACATACGTTCTGTGTGGTGATACGATAATACACTATGCACTTATGCACGTTTGATTGCAAAATTTGTTGTACACTCATTGGTTGTGTAGTTTAGGATAATTAGGAGCCAAAACCTTGACTTAGTCATTGGCGAAATTTTCGGGGACAAAATTCTTTTTAGGGGTGGAAGAATGTAACCTCCGTAATTTGACATTAGTTATTTAATTTGTTAGTTAGTAAATTAATTTGGCTCCAAATGTGGAATTTGTACAAACAATGGAATTTGACCATGAAACTTGCTCCATTGCATTCATAACGAAATTCTGAGCAACTTTTATATTTGGAGTTTTGCGATCGAAGTCCAAAAGAAGATATTATTGACGAAAACTGATTCAAAATGAAAATAATTAAATAAGAAATAATTTAATGTTTTTATATTAATTACTCGATCTCATAGTCCGACCCATCATTGGGGACAGTCGACCTTAAGCGGTCGACCGGTCACCCAAAGGCGGTCGACCTGGTGGCTTAAGTAAACCTAGGCTGCAATTGCTTGGATTTAATATATTTCGATCGAGCGATTCTGGTTGATTCTAGCACTTATAAATTTAGGCCTAACCCTTCCGTCTCTTCTCATATTTTGTGGAGGCATCAGAAAAGCTCTGCCATTTCTGCTTCTCCACTTTCTTTCTAAATTACAAAAGATAAGATATTTTTATCTATATTCATACAAATTAGAGAGGAGTAAAAATCTAATAAAAAGGAGAAGAGAAGAGAATCAACCATATGCATATTTGAGGTTATATATATATATTTATTCTCTCAATCCAAAATCTCTTCTCAGATCTATAATTGAAATTTATTTATATACCTTTTGTACATATCTCTTGGATTAAAAAGGATTTGGAGCTGAATTAAAGGTTATGCTTTAGAACTGGAAATTTAGATCGCTTCTAAAAGGTGAATGGGAAATTTTTTAGATTGTTATAATATGAAAATTATCCCATTGGTGTTTGTTTGATTTTTATGTCTAGTTGGATAATTATATATGAGTTGTAGGTAACGAATTGAATACCATCTGAATATAACAAATATCGTCTACATATTATTGTTTATGAATTGATTTAACATTATATACAACCTAATCCGAAAATCAACCCTTAAAGTATGAAATTAGAATATTAATTTTAATGAAATTTATCCTAGATCTAAATATATAATAATGATATAAACTTGGATTATTACCCTAATCTTGTTAGAATGTAAACTTTTCTACGTCTGGAATTGTTGGAATTAGATTTATTTAATATTTGTAAATTATCTTGATTTCTTTTCCTTTTAGAAAGATACACCAATTGATCTAACGAGGAGTAGACGCAAATAGAAAGAGATGTATAAATTATGAATTCATTGTAGTTTACATTATCTATTCCAATAATAAAAAGAAGTGATTATTCCTTTTAATTTCAAGCGATGCAATCTTTTATATTTTAAAGTTCAATTATTTTGGATTAATTTATGGAAATTATAATGTATAATCTTTTTAGATTTGATTCCAATAATTGAACATGGAAAGTATATTCTAGTAAATGTATGCAACTAGAACATGTTTGATAAAAGTAAATATTGTACGTAATCATTGCGCTTATAATAATAAATAAAAAGCTAATAACAATTCTTGCACCTAATATTCACATTAGGATAATTAAATAATGAGAAAAGAATTTAAAAGGTTGCAACTCCAATAAATGGTAATAAATACGGGAGCAGCAATAATTTGATAGGATTAATGGGTTAATGAGACTGATGAATAAAGAAGTTGAATTGATAAAAATAGAACAGATATAAAAGGTTACTAATTTGAAATCAGTAAGCAAACCTAAATGTCTTTGGAAATGTCCGTTAGGATTATGGACAATTGACATTTATGAGCATTAAACAGAGATTTATGGGTAGCAAAATACTTAAGGTAAATCTAATTGCCTTAAATAAAAAAGGAATTAGTAAGCTAAGTCCAATGTCTACCAAAGATTAAATAAATAAAGACTTAGGACGGTTAATTATATTTAGTGGATTAGTGATGCGAGGTCAGTAGAGTCACTCGATGAAAGACTACCCTTCACTTTGAGGATTCCAACAGTCGGGTGTACTTAATACTGATGTGAGATATCACTAATCCAACGACCTGTGAAGATGTGAGAGATTGGGCTTGCT
Source organism: Allium cepa (assembly GCA_030765085.1). Classification (NCBI taxonomy): domain Eukaryota; kingdom Viridiplantae; phylum Streptophyta; class Magnoliopsida; order Asparagales; family Amaryllidaceae; genus Allium; species Allium cepa. Next base: position 1,041,233,514 of record CM060941.1, on the reverse strand, counting down.
TTCTTAATTAGAAAATATTTAATGGTCCAAATTTGGAATTAGGAGCAGTGAGGGATATCTCCATTGGGGTTTGCTTCTGGTTTGAGGTCTTAAGTGGCTGAAGGGTCCGCCTCTCTTTTAAATGGAAGTATTAAGTAACCTAGCGAGATTCCAAATAAATAAATAAGGATGTCTCTAAAAAGGTTTACTTCGGTGTTGAGGTCTTAAGTGGCTGAAGGGTCCACTTCCCTACCGAAAAAGTAACCTAATAAGATGCCATATTTATAATTAAAGAGTGAGTGTGAATATCTCGAGAAGGGTTCGGTTCATCTTTTGGGTCTTAAGTGACTATAATGTCCTCCTCTTTCCTAAAAAGAAGTATTAAGTAGCTCAATGAGATTTTCAAGCAATGACAGCTAGATAGTACCGTTGATGAGCATGCTTCTGAAAGTAGGTATTAAATGGAAAGGTCTGCCTATTTTCCGCTGGGAAGTTGTAACGACCCGTTAAATTAATAATATTTAATAAGTTAGATTAGTATAATTTCTAATTTGTTTGGGAATAAATGTAGAAATTTGGTATAGTAGTTGCGTAACTTAGTGTAACAATAAAACATTATGACAATAGGTTTGGTAAATGTAGATGGTCACATTTTGTTGAAAGTTAGTGATAAGAAACGAATGGAAGTTGAATTTATAAAAGTTAATATAAATATTAACTTTAAATAGTATTCATGTATACAAAAATGCAATAAGTGTAGATAGTAAAATTCAATGTCAGTAGAAAAAAAAAATCTAATAGAAACATAAACTTTAATTATATTAGAGAGAGTATAGATCTGAACAAATTTATGAAGATTGGTAAGAACAGTGTTTGTAATCAGTTTGGTTATTAATATTTGAGATAGAGATGTGTAAATACGTAAATGAGTTATAATGGGAAGGAATGGTAAGAATGAAAATATAATAATAAGCATTTGATTCAATTAAGGGAGTTAAATTATAATAAATGGTCATTTAATAAATTCAACGTTCTGTGAGAAATCATAATAATTGTGTAAAATCAGCACAAGTTGGAAATGCATAAACCTTAATAAACATTCTAACTAAATAAATTTATGCAAATGTGGGAATTAGTTATAAGCGTGTAATTATGGGTATGATAACAATTAGTATAAAATACCTATATATTGGAAACACATTTGTAAAGCATAATTAATTGAGTTGGTGAATTGGGAATAAATTCAAAGTATATGAACATTTATGTTATATAAATAAGAATTAATGCAGTAGCTAAATTTGTGAAATCTAAATCTATGGAACAAAGGGTGTAAGATCTTTAATGATGGAAATTAACGTTACAGGTAGTGTAAATTCCTATTTTAATAAGACTATGGATTATAGTAAAGATTTTTAAATCAAGATTTAGCTACGTGAATAAAAAGAATGAAGGTAATTGAGTTATTGCAATTAAGAAAATTTAAACGTTTATTAATACGTTAAGTAAAACTTAAGTTGGGATTTAAAATATTTGTGTATATTAATTTCATGCATTTGGCTGTAATGGATTTAATAATAAAAATGAAACAATGAAATCAAATGGATATAAGATTTCAAGTATACCCTGAAATTCATATTCACCATAAAAGGTTAATTGGAACCAAAGTAGTTAATATAGGAATTAAGCCTTATTTATTAATTTGGATTTATGGAAATAGTTAATTCCATAAAATAAAGTTAAAGCTAATTCAAATTTAGTTGGACCATTGTTGATATAACTTTAGAAAGCAAGATTTTATCTATAATTTGAATATTAAATCCAACAAAGGGTATTTACTACAAATAAAATAGAATTAAACGTAAAATATTACGTTATTGAATTTAAAATGGAATTTGTAAACAATTGAGTGAATTTAATAAATTTATCAAACTTATAATGTTGAATTCATTAAGATTGGAATTAATAATAGTTAAGAAAAATGAGGGGATAATAATTTGAAATCATAGCAATAGATATTAATGTAAGGTTACCTTAAATAAGTTAAGGCAAATCAATGGAAGATACCTTTATAATACGATGATTGTGTGTAAAGGAAATGGGAATAAAAGTTTATTTATAATTTGGAATTTAATGTATGGTAAAAAGTTTATTTGCAATCAAATGAGTTGGAATGGAAATCAAATCTATTTATCTAATTGGATTCAAGTTGAGAGTATAAGAGTATAAGAATTAATAATTGGGTTTTGAGAATAAAATTTATAATTTCTAAATAATAAGGAAGTGCAGAAATGAACACTGCAATTTATATCTTGTCAACTTTTAATTCGCATCTAATCTTGTTTAATCATTGAAATTGATTTTGAATTTTATAAGCGATAAAACTTAGTCAATATTTGAAGTTAAATAAAAATTTGGATTTTTATGATTTATTTTAATTTAATTAATGAATATAAAAATAGTCATTTTTGCCACTGACTCGGATTTCGACGAAACTAGTTTCATCGGATCCGTAACGGTGAATTATAATAATGTTTCAAGTTTCGTAGCAATCGGACTTATCGTTTGATCGTACAGACTCGAAACGCCTTGAAATTTATGCATTGAAATCAATTGAATTTGGAAAATATTGATTTCAGCATAACTTCTTCATACGATCAAATTTGGACGTGAATTTTTTTCCATCGCGTTCGGAATATTTTAAAATACCTATTTGGATATATGGGTTTAATAAATTTCGTTCCGGGGTTAGAACGGGCTTTTTGGGCCAACTATCGTTTAGCACGTTCGTTATCCGTACCCACCTAGCCTTCTTCTATCTGTCTATATATATGCGATCGTAAACCTTAGCCTCCCTTTTATTATCATTTTGCTGTACGTTCATCTTCTTCAAGCTTCTCTTCTTCTTCAATGGGGGCTAGCCCTAGATCCAGTCAATTCAAAAACAAAGTGAAAATTTAAAGTCCTCCTAAAAATCTCGAAAAAATATATGTCAATGTTCTCGAAACACGTAATCTCATGGTGAAATTCGTTTTTCAAATGGAGTTATCGTTTACCCAGAATAAATTCAAACAGTTCGTGGCCGTTCATCAGCGCCGTAACAAACTTCGTCAGGTCGTCAAACGGTTTCTGGGTATTGGAGAAGGGACTGAGGGGAGTCGATCTATGTAGTTCGTTTGTCAAATCAGCGGCTAGATCGTCGTGCAAAATTCATTTAGGGTTTTATCAAAGGGGCGGCGGCTGTTCATTTTGGGGCCGGGACCGGTGGTTCTAGGTGGCTACAGGGTGCGGCCTGGGATGGAGGACGAGGTTGCGGCTTCGGATCTGGGTGGAAGACTGTGAAGCAGCGTGCGTTTTCAAGCATGTAGGCGGCTAGGGTACGATACCTGTTGGTTTCGGCATGAGGAATGCGTGTCTGTAGGGGAGAAGGCATTGTTTGATGACGTGGCTCATTATGTAGGGTGAAGTTGTGTCTTTCTTTTGTTTTATTTTTTATTAAATTCAATCACAATAATTAGCATTACTTTCTCATACGAATTCGGATTCACACGAAATTTCTTTTGTTAGGATCGTAATTTAATTCCGGACTTGATGACGCCGGTTTGGACGAATTCTGAGACGGGCGAATTTTTGGGTTTAAATCGGGTTTAAATTCGATTTAAATTCAAAAGGTGAGTGTTTTAACCCACTCACAACTTCTAAAAGTTTTTATGTTTGTTAAATTTATCTTAGAAATGAATAGAAATTTATTTATGACTATTTGGCATGTTTATTTCGTCATATCTGTTAAATTGCATTTATTGAATTTAACTGCCAATTTAATTTATTTATTGCGTAGTATTTGACAGCTAGAATTTGTTTGTTTGCATATAAACTGCTAGTTAACAGTTATATAATTTATTAATGAATATAAAATGTTAGATTAATAGTTGTTAAATTTAATTTGAATATAATTGACAGTTATTACCTGCTATATAATCTCATATATATATTGATATTGATTGATATTGATGGATGATTGTGATTTGGACAATGGATGATGTTGATGAATGGATGTTTATTGTATATCGTTAAATTGCAAGTTATCATGCATTTTCCATTTCATTTGGGATTGTGGTTTGAAATGATATAAAACCGCAAAGTTTTATTTTTAATTGCGGATTGAAATGATAAATATCCGTATCACTTGATCATAGGATAGAAAATTTTATACAGGCACCGTGGTCTATATATATAAATTATTTTAAAAGGTGATTTCTATGGTTTGGATGTGATACGATTTATAAAAATTTAATTTTTGATATTTTATAAATATTATCCTTCCATTTATATATATATATATACATATGAAGTTAAAATTTTAAATTTAAGCTGTGTATAAACCTGTTGAATAAAATGATAAAAATTTGAGAAAATGGAATTTGGTGATTTATCTTATATGTTTAAATTTGGTAATTTTAAGGTATGATATTTATAAATGGATTTTCCAAGATTTACTTAAATAGAATATTTTAGTATAATTAAAATTCAAGAAAATAGTTAATTTCTAGAAATTGGAGTTGTATTTATGGATTTTTATGTGAATATTCAAGACTAAATAATAGAACAATTGATTTGTTGAAAGAATAAAAATTCCAACTTTAGTTTTGAAATATTAATACTCCAAATGGATATATGTATATAGAAATTGAAATGGTTTTGGAACTTGAAAGTGATATTTAAATTATGGTTTAGACTTTAAATAAGGAAATATATTTTTAAAGCCATGGAAATTATTTTTCTTTAAAAAGTAACCTTAAAGTCAAACCATTTATTTTATATACCGTTGAATATCCAAACCATTCAAGTTTTAGAAGTTATGGTTTTAAAACTATGAATTTTCGAAATATTATGCTTTGAAAGTATAATTCAAATGTTTGGTTTCTAGATATTATAGATTTTTAAGCAGTATGATTTTTGGGAAAAGAATTCATAGTTTTGAAATGGAAAATTTATTCTGGTTTTTAAAGTATAAACTACTTTTAAATGACCGCGGTTAACGATGGGTTGGCAAAGAGACCGGGATCGGATATGGACATACTCTCTGTCGATACCGAAAACCACTTTGACTAACCGTGTACGCGGTGGAGATTCCAGAATGAAGTAGGTTGGGGCGACGTTTCCTGTAAGGTAAATACGTGGACCCGACTCCCGTGAGTTGGCATAAGGTGGCTAAAACAGGAGCGATTGACGGGTTAATGAGGTCATTCCTCTGATCGGACACTCCTCTTCGATATTATACTTCGACTTTGGATTGATTCAGTGGCCACTTCTATTTTTGATTTTGGGGGAGTTTGTTCGAGGTGGGCGGTAGCTGCGGCTACGCGTTACCATCGACCCGGAAGCGTAATTGGTATATCTACCCTGGCATTGCCTAGTTGTGCCGTGTCACCTACCCTATCGCGCCTTATACGATTTTGGTTTTGTACCATACCTATGGAGTGCCCTCTGACGACGCCCAGTACGGGGGAGATTACGGTACTGTATAGACTATGGGAATATATTCTGTGTTAAGGTGGAAAATGTAAAGCCTTAACGCTATTTAAAAGTAAGTTTATTTTACAATTAGACACTATTATAATAGCGCAATATACTACATAGTAAATAGTTTAACGGATCCTTAGGAGATGTAAATCCCGAGCATCTCTTAAGTTACAGTACTCATATTTATTTCTGTAAAATTTAACTTACATAAGATCTTTTAGTCCTGACTCGAGTGTTTTTGTCTTTTCAAATTCGCTCGGGTCAGTCCGAGCGTTTCAGGATTTGAAGATTTAGCTTTGGAGGACGAAGACGAAGATTTGTATTATTATTATTTATACTAGTGCACTACACCATTTAATTCCGCTGCATTGTTGTATTGGTATGTGTAACTCTGATATTTATTGCATAAGAAAAATAAATTATTTTGTAAAACAGTTTCATGAACTGTATATTTGATTATTATATTTTATCCTTCCGCTGTGAGATTCTGTTTTGTTTTATTTCTTCTCTATCTTTCTCATTTACCCCATAACAATCCGACCTTCCGTATGGTTTGAATTGGCACGTGTGTCGGTTTAAAGTGTGCGAAAAGGCAGGACGTTACATCTGGTATCAGAGCTTTGGTTTAGCGATAAACCTTGGCTTTGTGGGGTTTGACTCTTTGTTAATAGGGTAGTAATACCCTATGGGAGTCACTGAGTGTATATATATGAGAGAGCGTATTTGTTAGTATTAATAAAAAGATTTTTATATTGTGTTAATCTGTTCCGCTTTGTATTTATAAATTCTGGTTGATGCATGGGACGCTATGTCATCAATAGGGATTTCTAAACACTTAATAGGACAGACCAACATAATATTTGTTTTAATATAGGTGAATGAAAGAATTTTGCCTATTATATTTTTTCTATATATAAAAATATTTTTATAAAGATATATATATATTTGGTTGCTATAGATTGGGTGTTAGGAAATAAAATATTTATAATAAGTGAAGCTAAGTTGAAATTATGATAAATCAAATTGGAGATTTTAGAACTTAAGTCCGGGATTTTTCCAAATCTGCTTTCAAAGAATTTGTGAAATTTATTGATTTGGTTTATAAGTAATTTCTTATATAAATATTTCGTATAATTTGGAAGAATTGTTTTAAAGAAGATTTTGAAAAAAAAAAATTGTACTTTCTTCTCTGTCGCTGGAAAATAAATTCGGTGATGACGGCCGCATCATCGACTTTCATTTCGAGTTTCGAAGGGGAAAGGCCACTGTAGTAAATTTTACTGCAGATTTATTTTGAACTTTTCTAAAAATTTTCTTTTATTGCTCTAACTATAATTAGAGATATTGAGTTGTAAGAACTTATTTATCTATTATTTTGAAATAAATTGAAATTTAACCCGGAATTTAATTCTAAAATTTTCCATTAATTAATTGTTAAATTTTAGTGAAATAAAAAGTAAGAAATAAATGGATGGAAACCTCTAATTTAAATAAGAGAATTATTGCAAAGTTATAAAGAGAAATTTGAATACATATGAGACAAAGCGTAATATTGATTAACATTAAATTTAATTAAAAGATTAGATAAAACTTGTATAAGTTCTTTTGCTTTTTCTTTAACATAAATAACTTACCAAATATGAAAAGTTGAAATGTTAAATAAGAAATTTGAATTGAATATTATACAAGTAGAATTTTGGAAAAATGAAGTATTCAATGAATTGCTGTTATCAATAAGAAGTTAATGTTATAAACTTAAGTTATAAATTAAATTTTCCATAAATAAAGGTAAGTATTGTAAACAAGTGATTTAAACTTAAGTAAATAAATGAAATTCTTTAATAAATAAGGATTGATGCGTAGGGTTATTAACTTAAGTATGATTGAAACACTACTACTTTAATATAATAAAAGTAGGTAATATAAATAAATGACTGTAAACCCTAAGTAATAAATTAATAAAATCCTTTATTTATAAGAATGGAGGTTTTAAGGTTAATAATTTAAGTGTAATTAAAGGGTTACTGCAATTAAATATAATGGAAAGTGGGTAATTAAATTGTTACTACTATTAAATATAATAGAAACTTCAACCTTAAATAAATGAATGAAACTAAAGGTAAGTTGAAATTGTAATTTATAAAACAAATATATATTAATTAAAGGAATTGAGAAGAAACTTGTAAATTTTCACTTACATTCTTAAAACATACATAACTTACCATATAATAAAAAGTTGCAATGTTAGTAAGAAAATGTAAAGGGAAATCTTACAAGTGAAGCTTGAGGTGATTAAGGTATTCAATAAATTTACTGTTATTAATGAGAATAAATTGTATAACTTAAGTTATAAGTAAAGGTAAGTAGTATAAATAGATGATATAAACTTTAGTCACTAAAATTGGAATACAAATATAGTGAATTTTGTAATAAATAAAAATGGAAATTTTAAGAAATAAAGAAATCCCTCCATAAGTGAAAAAAAAAAAATCAAACCACTGAAGCATGAAATAAATGTATAATAAGTTGATTTGGTTATTGGTTTGAATTGTTATTTGTTTGATGTATGTTGTTGGGTAAGGAATTTGAAATGGTTGGATGAATAAATAATCTATCTTTGTTCCATCTAAGACTGTTGAGTAAGGGATGCACTTGATAGTTAATTTCTTTTCATACAAATTTCAAATTTGAACCCAGACAACTAATTGTTTGATGGTTTAAATGGTTGCTTCACTTTGTGTATGTATGTTGTTTGTAAGATTGATGATTGTTGTATTGATTGGTTGATTAATGGTTGAAACCACCTAAGCATTTCACTTTAATATAAATATTTAACCTTTTAGATTATATAAGTGAATACAGGTGATGGAAGCAACTGCTACTGCTTTTGGTTCCAAAATAAAAAACGTATAGTGTCCGACAAATAGGTACGTTTCCGGATTTCGTATAAAGAGCTATTTTATATATTTTCTCGTGTTGGGATATTTTATTTTGGATATATATGTAATATATTGTATATTTGGATATTATATTTTCTCCAGAGTCCCTCCGTACAAAGGAGACTCTGCCAAAATTTTTCGTAAATTTTGGACTTAGAATTTTGTTAAAATATTTTTCCAACTTTAATAATTCAAGTATTAAAGGATATGATTGATTATAAAACAAGTATATTTCATTAAAGGAAATTAATCCAGTAAAATATTGTTTATAAGTTAATATTTGAAATAAGATGTACTGTTTGTTCTTCCTTCTCCATTCTTTTCCTTTTCGGGGACGAAAAGTTTTGAGTGGGGGAGATTGTAACGACCCGTTAAATTAATAATATTTAATAAGTTAGATTAGTATAATTTCTAATTTGTTTGGGAATAAATGTAGAAATTTGGTATAGTAGTTGCGTAACTTAGTGTAACTAAAACATTATGACAATAGGTTTGGTAAATGTAGATGGTCACATTTTGTTGAAAGTTAGTGATAAGAAACGAATGGAAGTTGAATTTATAAAAGTTAATATAAATATTAACTTTAAATAGTATTCATGTATACAAAAATGCAATAAGTGTAGATAGTAAAATTCAATGTCAGTAGAAAAAAAAATCTAATAGAAACATAAACTTTAATTATATGAGAGAGAGTATAGATCTGAACAAATTTATGAAGATTGGTAAGAACAGTGTTTGTAATCAGTTTGGTTATTAATATTTGAGATAGAGATGTGTAAATACGTAAATGAGTTATAATGGGAAGGAATGGTAAGAATGAAAATATAATAATAAGCATTTGATTCAATTAAGGGAGTTAAATTATAATAAATGGTCATTTAATAAATTCAACGTTCTGTGAGAAATCATAATAATTGTGTAAAATCAGCACAAGTTGAAAATGCATAAACCTTAATAAACATTCTAACTAAATAAATTTATGCAAATGTGGGAATTAGTTATAAGCGTGTAATTATGGGTATGATAACAATTAGTATAAAATACCTATATATTGGAAACACATTTGTAAAGCATAATTAATTGAGTTGGTGAATTGGGAATGAATTCAAAGTATATGAACATTTATGTTATATAAATAAGAATTAATGCAGTAGCTAAATTTGTGAAATCTAAATCTATGGAACAAAGGGTGTAAGATCTTTAATGATGGAAATTAACGCTACAGGTAGTGTAAATTCCTATTTTAATAAGACTATGGGTTATAGTAAAGATTTTTAAATCAAGATTTAGCTACGTGAATAAAAAGAATGAAGGTAATTGAGTTATTGCAATTAAGAAAATTTAAACGTTTATTAATACGTTAAGTAAAACTTAAGTTGGGATTTAAAATATTTGTGTATATTAATTTCATGCATTTGGCTGTAATGGATTTAATAATAAAAATGAAACAGTGAAATCAAATGGATATAAGATTTCAAGTATACCCTGAAATTCATATTCACAATAAAAGGTTAATTGGAACCAAAGTAGTTAATATAGGAATTAAGCCTTATTTATTAATTTGGATTTATGGAAATAGTTAATTCCATAAAATAAAGTTAAAGCTAATTCAAATTTAGTTGGACCATTGTTGATATAACTTTAGAAAGCAAGATTTTATCTATAATTTGAATATTAAATCCAACAAAGGGTATTTACTACAAATAAAATAGAATTAAACGTAAAATATTACGTTATTGAATTTAAAATGGAATTTGTAAACAATTGAGTGAATTTAATAAATTTATCAAACTTATAATGTTGAATTCATTAAGATTGGAATTAATAATAGTTAAGAAAAATGAGGGGATAATAATTTGAAATCATAGCAATAGATATTAATGTAAGGTTACCTTAAATAAGTTAAGGCAAATCAATGGAAGATACCTTTATAATACGATGATTGTGTGTAAAGGAAATGGGAATAAAAGTTTATTTATAATTTGGAATTTAATGTATGGTAAAAAGTTTATTTGCAATCAAATGAGTTGGAATGGAAATCAAATCTATTTATCTAATTGGATTCAAGTTGAGAGTATAAGAGTATAAGAATTAATAATTGGGTTTTGAGAATAAAATTTATAATTTCTAAATAATAAGGAAGTGCAGAAATGAACACTGCAATTTATATCTTGTCAACTTTTAATTCGCATCTAATCTTGTTTAATCATTGAAATTGATTTTGAATTTTATAAGCGATAAAACTTAGTCAATATTTGAAGTTAAATAAAAATTTGGATTTTTATGATTTATTTTAATTTAATTAATGAATATAAAAATAGTCATTTTTGCCACTGACTCGGATTTCGACGAAACTAGTTTCATCGGATCCGTAACGGTGAATTATAATAATGTTTCAAGTTTCGTAGCAATCGGACTTATCGTTTGATCGTACAGACTCGAAACGCCTTGAAATTTATGCATTGAAATCAATTGAATTTGGAAAATATTGATTTCAGCATAACTTCTTCATACGATCAAATTTGGACGTGAATTTTTTTCCATCGCGTTCGGAATATTTTAAAATACCTATTTGGATATATGGGTTTAATAAATTTCGTTCCGGGGTCAGAACGGGCTTTTTGGGCCAACTACCGTTTAGCACGTTCGTTATCCGTACCCACCTAGCCTTCTTCTATCTGTCTATATATATACGATCGTAAACCCTAGCCTCCCTTTTATTATCATTTTGCTGTACGTTCATCTTCTTCAAGCTTCTCTTCTTCTTCAATGGGGGCTAGCCCTAGATCCAGTCAATTCAAAAACAAAGTGAAAATTTAAAGTCCTCCTAAAAATCTCGAAAAAATATATGTCAATGTTCTCGAAACACGTAATCTCATGGTGAAATTCGTTTTTCAAATGGAGTTATCGTTTACCCAGAATAAATTCAAACAGTTCGTGGCCGTTCATCAGCACCGTAACAAACTTCGTCAGATCGTCAAACGGTTTCTGGGTATTGGAGAAGGGACTGAGGGGAGTCGATCTATGTAGTTCGTTTGTCAAATCAGCGGCTAGATCGTCGTGCAAAATTCATTTCGGGTTTTATCGAAGGGGCGGCGGCTGTTCATTTTGGGGCTGGGACCGGTGGTTCTAGGTGGCTACAGGGTGCGGCCTGGGATGGAGGACGAGGTTGCGGCTTCGGATCTGGGTGGAAGACTGTGAAGCAGCGTGCGTTTTCAAGCATGTAGGCGGCTAGGGTACGATACCTGTTGGTTTCGGCATGAGGAATGCGTGCCTGTAGGGGAGAAGGCATTGTTTGATGACGTGGCTCATTATGTAGGGTGAAGTTGTGTCTTTCTTTTGTTTTATTTTTTATTAAATTCAATCACAATAATTAGCATAACTTTCTCATACGAATTCGGATTCACACGAAATTTCTTTTGTTAGGATCGTAATTTAATTCCGGACTTGATGACGCCGGTTTGGACGAATTCTGAGACGGGCGAATTTTTGGGTTTAAATCGGGTTTAAATTCGATTTAAATTCAAAAGGTGAGTGTTTTAACCCACTCACAACTTCTAAAAGTTTTTATGTTTGTTAAATTTATCTTAGAAATGAATAGAAATTTATTTATGACTATTTGGCATGTTTATTTCGTCATATCTGTTAAATTGCATTTATTGAATTTAACTGCCAATTTAATTTATTTATTGCGTAGTATTTGACAGCTAGAATTTGTTTGTTTGCATATAAACTGCTAGTTAACAGTTATATAATTTATTAATGAATATAAAATGTTAGATTAATAGTTGTTAAATTTAATTTGAATATAATTGACAGTTATTACCTGCTATATAATCTCATATATATATATTGATATTGATTGATATTGATGGATGATTGTGATTTGGACAATGGATGATGTTGATGAATGGATGTTTATTGTATATCGTTAAATTGCAAGTTATCATGCATTTTCCATTTCATTTGGGATTGTGGTTTGAAATGATATAAAACCGCAAAGTTTTATTTTTAATTGCGGATTGAAATGATAAATATCCGTATCACTTGACCATAGGATAGAAAATTTTATACAGGCACCGTGGTCTATATATATAAATTATTTTAAAAGGTGATTTCTATGGTTTGGATGTGATACGATTTATAAAAATTTAATTTTTGATATTTTATAAATATTATCCTTCCATTTATATATATATACATATGAAGTTAAAATTTTAAATTTAAGCTGTGTATAAACCTGTTGAATAAAATGATAAAAATTTGAGAAAATGGAATTTGGTGATTTATCTTATATGTTTAAATTTGGTAATTTTAAGGTATGATATTTATAAATGGATTTTCCAAGATTTACTTAAATATAATATTTTAGTATAATTAAAATTCAAGAAAATAGTTAATTTCTAGAAATTGGAGTTGTATTTATGGATTTTTATGTGAATATTCAAGACTAAATAATAGAACAATTGATTTGTTGAAAGAATAAAAATTCCAACTTTAGTTTTGAAATATTAATACTCCAAATGGATATATGTATATAGAAATTGAAATGGTTTTGGAACTTGAAAGTGATATTTAAATTATGGTTTAGACTTTAAATAAGGAAATATATTTTTAAAGCCATGGAAATTATTTTTCTTTAAAAAGTAACCTTAAAGTCAAACCATTTATTTTATATACCGTTGAATATCCAAACCATTCAAGTTTTAGAAGTTATGGTTTTAAAACTATGAATTTTCGAAATATTATGCTTTGAAAGTATAATTCAAATGTTTGGTTTCTAGATATTATAGATTTTTAAGCAGTATGATTTTTGGGAAAAGAATTCATAGTTTTGAAATGGAAAATTTATTCTGGTTTTTAAAGTATAAACTACTTTTAAATGACCGCGGTGTTATAATAACGATGGGTTGGCAAAGAGACCGGGATCGGATATGGACATACTCTCTGTCGATACCGAAAACCACTTTGACTAACCGTGTACGCGGTGGAGATTCCAGAATGAAGTAGGTTGGGGCGACGTTTCCTGTAAGGTAAATACGTGGACCCGACTCCCGTGAGTTGGCATAAGGTGGCTAAAACAGGAGCGATTGACGGGTTAATGAGGTCATTCCTCTGATCGGACACTCCTCTTCGATATTATACTTCGACTTTGGATTGATTCAGTGGCCACTTCTATTTTTGATTTTGGGGGAGTTTGTTCGAGGTGGGCGGTAGCTGCGGCTACGTGTTACCATCGACCCGGAAGCGTAATTGGTATATCTACCCTGGCATTGCCTAGTTGTGCCGTGTCACCTACCCTATCGCGCCTTATACGATTTTGGTTTTGTACCATACCTATGGAGTGCCCTTTGACGACGCCCAGTACGGGGGAGATTACGGTACTGTATAGACTATGGGAATATATTCTGTGTTAAGGTGGAAAATGTAAAGCCTTAACGCTATTTAAAAGTAAGTTTATTTTACAATTAGACACTATTATAATAGCGCAATATACTACATAGTAAATAGTTTAACGGATCCTTAGGAGATGTAAATCCCGAGCATCTCTTAAGTTACAGTACTCATATTTATTTCTGTAAAATTTAACTTACATAAGATCTTTTAGTCCTGACTCGAGTGTTTTTGTCTTTTCAAATTCGCTCGGGTCAGTCCGAGCGTTTCAGGATTTGAAGATTTAGCTTTGGAGGACGAAGACGAAGATTTGTATTATTATTATTTATACTAGTGCACTACACCATTTAATTCCGCTGCATTGTTGTATTGGTATGTGTAACTCTGATATTTATTGCACAAGAAAAATAAATTATTTTGTAAAACAGTTTCATGAACTGTATATTTGATTATTATATTTTATCCTTCCGCTGTGAGATTCTGTTTTGTTTTATTTCTTCTCTATCTTTCTCATTTACCCCATAACAATCCGACCTTCCGTATGGTTTGAACTGGCACGTGTGTCGGTTTAAAGTGTGCGAAAAGGCAGGACGTTACAGAAGTATTAAGTGGCTTAGGTATAGTCTCTTACATTGCTAAAGTTGAAATAATAATAGTATCAGTTAGGATCACGCCTTGGGTATAGATCTTAAATGATGGGGTCTGCCTTAGTTAAGATCTTAAATGACACGAGTCTGCCTATTTTATAATAAAAAGGTATTAAGTGGCTAGCATACTGCTTATTACATGATTTTGATTTTATCGGCGATTAATGTGGTAATAGTTGGACATTAAATGTCAGAAGCCTTAAATAGTGGTTAAAGGTCTTGTAGCTAAGACCAACTGACCATTGACAACATTGTTAGGAAACCACCTTGGGAATAGGTTTTAAATGACGGGGTCTACCTTATTTATGTCATAAATGACAAAGTCTGCCTATTTATCTTTTAAAAGTATTATAGAAGCCCGCTTCATATTTAGAAGTACTATGTGGCAATAGGTTTGGAAGTATTGGATGGTCGATATGGCTTTATTAGTATTTCATACCTTGGGAAGTGATAAGTATGTATTCGTGTGTGCAATGCAAGGTTTGATTAGAATTGCTAACCTAAATTGGCTTAATAATTAAATGGAAACCTATTGGTATAAGTTTATGTTACAGACAGTTTATATTTTTACAGTCACCAGAATATTGTTCTGACCCCCTTCTCATTACAATTCATATGATAGATTTAGAGGAATAGGTCACTAGAGCTGGATGTGCTTTGTTGTTGGAGAGTCTTCTTTCTCTCATGCTCGGTGCTGATGTGACAATCTGATATCCAAGGAATACTATTAATTCCAAGATAATAGTCATAGTCGGTATTCTTATCTTATTATTGTTTCCGCTATGAGTTTTGATTTCTATCAATATCTGATAATGCTCATGCTTATTTGCAACTCAAAAATTCCAATGATCTACGCTTTGATGGACTTGGGTTTTGATTTTTTTCGAAACATAGGCACATTAAGGTATGGATTGTTACAAACATCAAATTCAAAAATCTCAACAGAAATTCAAAAATCTCATAAAAGGGATAAAGAGCGCCAAACTCCAAGATTGGTAAATAAATTCACTTACATTCATGTCACTCCAAGATAGACATATAAGCCTAAAAACATCAAGATATGTACGAGACCTACAAACTCTAAGATAGGAACAAGTCCTACAAACTCTAAAATAGGTACGAGGCTTATACACTCCAAGATAGGCATGCGACCTATAAACTCCAAGATAAGAACTATAACACCCTGCCTCTATATCTATATTACCTAAGAGTATTACATTGTAACACTTTCAAGTAACACGGAGAATGAGGAGATGCAGGTGTTTCCAGGACAGAATAATGAAAAATAACATCATCACATATAAATAGAACACATCGTACTCTAATGAAAGTAAATAATGTATACTGCACATTTTAACATCTCATACAATATACAAATTTATTTTATACATTTCAAACCATTTATTTTAAATGTAAAACTATATCAATTTTTGATACAAAAGAATACATAAAACTGTTGACTCTGTCCATCCATCACCTCGTACCCAAAAGTATATCAGCTATACCTGCAACAAATCCTTTGTCTAACTCGAGGATTGTTGATTAAAAAACCCCAAGTCATGCTATTTCTAGCTGTAAGTTCAAAGATCACTGTAAAATTTCATAATTAATGGTAATTAAATATAAATATTTAAACTTCATTTGTGTAATAAAATTTCAAAACTCATCCTTTACTAAAAAAATTAATTCACAAAATCTTTAAAATTATTCCATTTAAATATCTTCCCAAAATTATCCATCTTTCAAATTTTAACATGAGAGTATTAAAGTAAATCAAAACCCATTTCACAGATTAAATAGACTTTATCATAGGTAGAGAGTAGGACCATTCAACGTGGAAACTAATTAATGACATAGAACTTTTGTAAATAATTTGCATCAATAAAACATAATTTCCATTTATGTAAATCAACTATTTAGGGCAACCAATCAGAGTATTTTTAAATGAATTTTTTATCAATAGCTAGAAATTTAGTTGGAAACATCATAACAAAATTTTAGAATTTTTAGATTTTTCTATAATTTAAGGTGAATTAAAAACCAAGAGGCGTTTTCTGCCCAACTTGCATAGGAAAATCATGCGAAAATCACAATATTTTACACATCAAAACTAAAAAAAAATGCATGAAATTTGGAAATAGGTGCTGGAATATGTCAGGAACAACGTATCGAAATTTGGAATATTTTACACTTCGTATGAATTAAATACGAATTTTATAGTGAAGTGGGTTTAAATTCACAGAATTCATCAAAACACAACCATATCAACAAATATCATCCCCAATTATTTTTGCAACCACATAAAAAAAAGATATTCGTAATGAACAAAAATAAGAGTCTATGGAACTCAACAAAAAAAAATTTAAAGCCAAAACAATTTGATTTAATACACAAAATCACTCTTTCAACAAGCATCTTTTCCATTATTTATAAACCAGAAAATATATCTCAATCTATCAATTCTTTCACCATCCAAATGTGATCAAAATTGAACATTGACAACTTGTAATGATGAAAATAAGTGTTGAGAATCTCTATTTAAATTTCAATAATTTTTGATATTTATTTGTTATTTAATGAATTTCCAAAGAGAGACCATTGTAGGGTTTCATGCTGAAAATGAAAATAGAGAATACGAAGGGTTTGTAGATGATAAGTGGTGAAGGAAAATACTAGAATAATTTTGATAATTAAAGAGTATGTATAAATGTGCTTGGTCCAAGTGTTTTTCTTACCTATTTCATTTCAATTTATTTCTTATTTGCTTCTAATCACTTTACTAATTATGTTTCATCACTTTTACCACTTTCAAAAATTATTATACTTCACCAATTTAGTCTACCACTCGATTATTCCATATTAAAATCATAAAACATATTTTTAGAAGTTATTTCACCATATTTATTATTACTTAAGTCAATTATCAATTGATTACACCTCAAAAAAATTGAAATTCAACTTTTGAAATCTCGTTGTTACAGACTTCCCCAATTAAGAAAATTGCGTCCCAACAGTTTCTTCTTCGGAGAAATCTAAATTATTTACGTAAGCACATATACTTTACAAAAATATGTATATACATACCTCCAAAGCCATATCTTTAAAACATTAATGTATTTTTCAAATATCACTTTTGAAAATAAATATAATTATAGTGAATTTCCTTTTCAAAATCACTTTACAAAAGATTTTTAAAATTAATGTGTAGAATTGTGGAGTTTTTCCTAAACATATCACGAAATACACATACGCACACACATATTCCAAAAATACATTTTAGATGATGGATTTTTCTAAAAATTGAAATTCACAATATTAGCAAAGCTTTTGCAAAATCATAGTCTACATAAAGTCTCACTTCCAAATCATACATATCACATTTCAAAAAAATTTGCAAACTTATTTTCACTATATACTTCTGAAATCCGCCTCACCAAAATCATTTTTCAAAAATATCTCCTCATCACATTCTAATTTTTCATTTCAAATCATTTTAACTTTTTTTCCAAAACTTTCAAATCATCTTCCAAAACTAGGAAAAAACAACTAGTAATGGATAACTACAAACTACCGCTACTCGCCAGTCACGTTTGGCATATGGCTTTATGTCTACCATCCTCGATAGCCACAACCAAAGGCATTCCAACACGGTAAAAACCATCACAATAATGGCGAGCGCAATCACATTGTAGTTTCCAATGATAGCAATTATCTCACATTCCTTTCCAAAACATTCTCACAAATCATTTTTCACAAAAATAGGGAAATAGTACTTTTCGCAAACATACTTTCCAATGGAATACTTTACTAAATATCCATATTAATTTTTCATCTATATCATAGTATTCAAAAATACTAGAAAATGGCTTTACTTCCAAAATATTTCCAAAACTATTTATTAAACAATCAATAAAATTCCAAGTCCTTTTTGAAAATATTCATAGCACTTCTAAATATACCACCATCATTTCATAATTTTCAAATGCTTTGAAATCAACTTCTCAAAATATTTACCTACTTTTGTAAATCAAATAAAATTCATTTATCCACCATTTTATTTTCTAGTACATTCCACCGCTTTTAAAATTATTTCCACTTTCCAAAATTTTGGCAAAACATTTGGTACCATATTTCCATAACCATATAAAATCACTTTCTATCAAATTTAGATAAATCACTTGTAAAGTATCAATTTTCAAAAACTTCCCAAATTTCCTACTCATAAAACTTACTATAATAGGCATGAACTTCATTTAACAAATAATACAAATTATTTGAAATCTCACGTATTTTTAGAGATTCAAAACCATTTATTTGAGAAACAACATATTAGAGTTGTATTAAAGACTGGGTAACTTTCCTAAGTCTTCCTCCTCTAAGGTCAAATATGTGCTTCTAAATTTTTACATTGCTCTGAACCTTACTTTGATACCAAAAATGTAATACCCCGCCTCTATACCCATATTACCCAAGAGTATTACTGTGTAATACTTCCATGTAACATGAAGAATGAGGCGATGTAGGTGTTTCCAGAATAGAACAATGAAAAAATTAACACCATCACATATAAATAGATCACCTCGTACTCTAACGAAAGTAAATAATGTATATTACACACTATAACATCTCATACAATATATATGAATTTATTTTATACATTTCAAACCATTTATTTAAAATATACAACAATATCAATTTCTAATAGAAAAGAATACGTAAAACCGTTGACTCTGTCCATCTATCACCTCTACCCAAAAGTATATTAGCTAAATTTGCAATAAATCCTTGGTCTGACCGAGGATTGTCGATAAATACAAACCCGAAGTCATGCTATTTCTAGCTGTGAGTTTATAGATCACTGTAAAATTCATGATTAATGGTAATTAAATATAAATACTCAAACTTCATTTGTTTAACTAAATTTCAAAAATCGTCATTTACTAAACAATTTCGAATCACAAAATCTTCAATATTATTCCATTTAAATAATTTCAAAAATCATCCATCTTTCAATTTTAACACAAGAGTATTAAAATAAATCAAAACCCATCTAGAGATTAAATAGACTTTATCATGGGTACAGAGTAGTGTCATTCAACATGGAAACTAATTAATGTCATAGAACTTTTTTAAATAATTTGCAGCAATAAAACATAATTTCTGCCTCTGTAAATAACCTGTTTAGGGCAAAAAATCATAGCATTTTTTAATGACATTTTTATCAGTAGATATAAATTGAGTTGGAAACAACGTAACCATATTACAGAATTTTTAGATTTTTCTACAATTTAATGTGAATTAAAAACCAGCAGGCGTTTTCTGTCCAAATTGCACAGAAAAATCATGCGGAAATCACAATATTTAACACATAAAAGCTAAATAAAATTCATAAGATTTGTAACATAGGTACTGGAATATGTCAGAACAGCATACAAAAATTTTGGAACTTTTACACTTCGTATGAATTAAATACGAATTTTATAGTAAAAAAGGAATAAATTTTTAGAATTCATCAAAACACAACCATATCAACAAATATCATCACCAGTTATTTTTGAAACCATATAAACAAAAGATGTTCATAATTAAACAAAATAAGAGTCCATGGAACTCACCAAAAAAATGCGAAGCGAAAATAATTTGATTTGATACAAAAAATCACTCTTTCAACAAGCAACTTTTTCATTGTTTACAAAGCAGAAAATATATCTTAATCTATCAATTCTTTCATCATCCAAACTTGATCAAAATTAAACTTTGATAACTTTTATTGAAGCAAATAAGGGTCGAGAAGCTCTATTTAAAGTTTCGTAATTTTTCGATATTCATTTGTTTTTTTAATTAAATTTGGAAGAGAGATCATTAGAGGATTTCGTGCTGAAAACGAAAATAGAGAAGATGAAGGGTTTGTAGATGATAAGTGATGAAGGAAACTACTAGAATAATCTTGATAATTAAAGAGTATGCATAAATGGGCTTGGGCCAAGTGTTTTTCTTACCCATTTCATTTCAATTTATTTCTTGTTTGCTTCTTAATCACTTTACTAATTATGTTTTCTTCATTTTTACCACTTTCAAAAATTATTATACTTCACCAATTTAGTCTACCACTCTATTATTCCATACTAAAATCATATATCATATTTTTAGAAGTTATTTCACCATATTTACTATTACTTAAGTCAATTAGCAATTGATTACATATCAAAAAAATTAAATTCAACTTTCGAAATCTCGGGTTGTTACAGGAACAAGTCCTTATAAACTCCGAAGGCGATTCATAAATTTTTCGATAAAAGTGTTATGTAATTTCATATAGCAACCGAATAGGTAACAACTATGTGTCCCACACAACATGAATTTATTCAAACGATACAATAGTAAACTCAACTTGTGTGTATAAATGGATTAATCAAAAGAGTTTCGGAATTAATAGGTAAAACAAACGCGAGTGTTCCATACCACTCATTTTATAAAACCGTAACCATTTATATCACTTTCTCGTCCAATCGAAAACATGAAATTTGTCAAAATATTTTGTTATGAAATCTCTTTTTATTTTTTTCAATAATTATAAAATTGCTAATTATCTTAAAAGTCCTTTATTAGTTTTACATATATATGTATATTGAATATATGCATATTGAACACTTAATTCTAAACTGATTTAAGACCGCACTTCATGTAAATGTAAACATAGCATAGTTATATATATTTATATATTCCATTATCTTTTATCTAAGCGTATATGTATGTATAAATAATAGTATTCAAAAGGTTTTTGAATTTTTTTATTTAAATATTCTCTTTTAGAAAACACAAATTGGAAAATCGCGCAAGAAAATCATGTGTATTGCTCTATAAATCCATAGAAGCAATTCTATAATAGAATATCACCAAAATGAATCCACAATTCAATATTCAAAACTCAGAGATGGATTCATATATTTAACATAAGAACACTGAGATGAAACACATATATAAGGCCAAGACTTCTTTATTTTGACCACGAGGTCAGAGGAGGAGAGTTCATGAAGATGAAAGGTAATAAGAGAAGAAAAGGATGAAGCAATGCTGGATAAGTTATCTAGAGAAACCCTTCCCAACCTCTAAGCAAGGTTGGTTATGGCAACTTACGTTATGGAGAAGTATCGAGTGTGTAGGTCTTGGACGGACAAAAGAGGCGGAATAAAAAGTGCATCCGAAGCAGAAGGGGGAGGAATCACAACATCCTTTATGGGGGATTGTCCAAGGACACTACCTCCGATAAGTTTCCTCTTCTTGCCTTTCTTCAGCGTCATGGCTGGCTTCATTGGATTTAGTAACAAAGAAGAAAGATTACCATCCAATCCACTTGTACATAAAGGAAACATTGAGATCAGTAAAAAAAATTCCTGTGAAGGTCAGAGGCATAAAATAATAATTTGTCAATCTATTTTTAGTAAATTATACCCCTAGTCTCATAGAGATTAGGGAAAACCTAAAAATGGAACGAGAGAAGCTGCGATTCGAGCGTAGAAATTCGTGCTTTTTCAACATTGATTTCATAAGAAATAATTGTATTCTCCTCTCCTTCTTATCTAAACCAAAAATGCAATTTCTTTGAGACTCAAACGACTCGATGATTGATTTAGAAAAATGAACCGACGAGGAGATGGATAGAGAATAAGGAAAGTTATCAGAATTTGAAACGAAGAAATATTGATCGATCCACCTCTAAGTTTTGCAAGGAACATATGTTAGGACCGATTTCCTTTTTATTGTGGTGATAAAATCCAGCATCACCCCCTATAGGGCTTTTGTTAATATCAAATAAAAATTAGAGTTCATCACGAGAGGAGTTGATCCATTATTCGCATAAAGGATGAAAGTCGTAATTATAAGAGAATAAGAAAGAGGAGTGAGTTGGATGGGAACACAATCAACAGTGGATAGCCACTCTTAGAGAATCCGATTCATGGGACGATAAAGCTCGCATCTTATATGCTTAGAGGTAATAGGGGAAAACCTATCATGGGGTGTGTAAATGCACTCGTGAGATTCAAAAACCCTATCCTCCATAACCATCAAAACCAAAGTGGTTCAAGATACCCTCACTGTCTTTCAACCGAGTTATCTTAAATGGTAAGGATAAAAGTGAAGAGAAAGAAGAGGCCATACCAAATATTAGAAGATTAATCACCAAATACCACTAAAAGCAAAGGGAACATCAAAAAAAAAAATCCTTACTTTAACTCGAAAAGGAACAAGACTAGGAGATAGCAAGATTACTAGTAAGGGTAGTTATTACCTTTTATTTTCTTTTCAAGAGATTGTAATAGAAATAAAAGAAGAAGAAGAGAAAATTATATGCATACCTAAATTCGAATTTTAGCCACACAGCCGTAATGACAAGAAAATTTTGAAATATCAATCGATTGACAGCAAGAATAATAAGCACAAAGATCAAGATGGATTTGAATGGTTAATGAAAAATGTATTTGACAACCATTCAGAGGGTTTATCAATAAGTGGTTGACATGTGTGCAAGATAATTAAATGCGAAATGGTTACCAAGACATTTTACTTTTCTTGAAAAAGAATGAAAAAGGAAGGAAGTTGTGATGGGCCTAGTAAGTGAATAAGAGCAGAGACAAATCCACACTCATCTATGATCGCCGCAGACTTAGGGGTCAAGTGTTATACCTGCATTTCCCAAATGTTACTAAAGGAAAACTGATGCAAGCATCAAACTGAAAGAATTAAACCTACAATAGAAGTTGGACTACAAAAAGGAAATGAGGGATAAGACAAAATCCCGATAGTACCGCACCCATATAGCAACATAGGATGGCAATATTGTATGGCGTTTGAACTGCTTTAACACACTACCGCATTACTCCACCCAAAATAATGACAACATAATATTATGAATAATCAAAACAAAATACCACAACTCAGTAATAGGGCTGCACCATCATTATGAAGCCCAATCACACCCAACCAATTAGCTGCACTAGACATACCTCGTCCTTTCGACAACTCTGAACTTGGATAAGGCAAACCATGCTAAATGGTTAGCAACGCTTGGCCAAGATAGGACCACAATGGGTTGCACTTGGTCAGCGTACCTTCCCTCCAACTAAATCCCACCAAAAGTAAAATCACATGAAACCTTTAAAAATGCAGTCCCCGCTCGAGATCACAATAAGACTGCACTCCCCAAACCATAAGTTAACCTGGTAAACAACTTGGGCAAGTGCCACGCACAACCCTATGAAGGAACCTACACAACCAGTGCATTTGTGCAATCCTAGCTAAATGAAGAAGGATGACAAGGCAATGACTCATAACCTACCGACCACACTTCCAATAACTAATAAAAGAGAAAAGCAAGGGCGTAGTTTTCAAACAATCGATTACAGTTCAGAGTAAGGTCAAATAAAGCAGGCACCATAGGTAGGACAAGGCAACTCAACACCATCCACCTCAACACAGTATCAAGCAAGCATTGTAGACTAGGCAAGACAACTTAACTCCAATCACCCCTAGAGCAGTACAATGCAAACATTGCACATCAGATAGCACACTTCAGCTCCATAGATTTTGACACTATCCAGAATAGAGAAGAAGAACAACTCTTAAATTTTGTGACAAAGATGCTAAGGACAACGCAGTTCGTCTAAAAGAAAAGGGCAACACCTCCTTACAATCCCAGTCATACAGAGGTGCAGTATATAGGTCGTTCCCTTTTTGGGAATAAAAGCGCATAACCCATTAAAAGTTAAATTTCCCATATCAATTCAAGGATTTCCGGCTTGAGTTTCAAACTTCCCGCCAATATCCAAAATTCAACCACCCAAGTTATAGTTTTTCGCCAAAGACACGTCCGCAATCCACACACATCAAATAAATGAGATGGATAGATGGCACATAGAATGGTCCAAGGTGAAGAATAAAATAGAGGAAGAAGGATTTTGGTGATCCACGTCCCTTTCTATACTATAATTAGAAAGGGTAATGTAACAGGAAAGGGATCTTTTTTCAAAATTTGACATTTTCAAGAACATTAACGAGATTTCTATACTTGTTAGTCCTTGAGATGATGGTTTTGACGACAACAACCTTAGGACTTGTTATAAAATATAAATACTAACATTATAGTTTATATATATATGTATGTATGTATGTGCAGGATATAAACATGCAGGTACCAAGAATGAAGAATGTACAGTATAGAGATTCAAGACTAAAGATATCAAGATTGAAGACTCATGAGTATCAAGATATCAAGAGTTCAAGATTTCAATAGTACAAGATAAGTATTGAGTCTAGAATTATGTTAAAACTTCTTAAAAGCACTTACATCTTCATTCGAAATTTATTCATGGAATGGAATCCACTTCGAGCCTGTTAAAGGGATGTAACCCTAGTGGGATGGAACCCATGACAATATATAGTGGAACATATAGTGGTCCTATTTTGATATCCACAAACTTTATAAAATTCTTTTCAAAAATATATCTCTTGTTTTTAAAAAATGTTTTCAAAACTTTCTTTTCAAAAAAACATCTCTCTTGGTTTTAAATATTTTAGCCTTAAAATTATTTTTACCATTTTTAATATTTTGATTTCAAAATTGTCCTTGTTTTTAAACCATCTCTTGTTTTAAATATTTAGCGTTAAAATATTTATACACTCAGTTTTAAATCACTTTATAGATTAAGATTATATATATTAAAAATTACTTTCTAAACTCTTTTATATGTTTAAACTATATTCAAATATATTTACAAAGTTTAGAAACTGTTTTGAAAAATTATAGAAACCAATTTTAATAAGAAAATCAAAACATCAATTTTTCCTTGAGCATGTTGACATCCCTCAACCCTCCATAGTCGACATGGTGTCCGTCATTTTCAAATTTCAATTTTCAATTTTCAAAAGAAGTGACCATTCGTCGTATCCTTTCATGATAAATATGGCTGTTGCTCTACTATAAATACGAGTAGTTCCAAATGAATTTTTTTATCAGATTGCATTTATTTTCTATCCTCTTCATCTTCCACATTTATTTTAAAGAATCCTAAACTATACTCTGCCGAAATACCAAGTGAATCAAACTTGATTATCTCTTGTTTGATTCTCTTCCACTCTCTCCATAAGGTCTTAGTGCTATTTAGAGTTATAGGATCTTTTGTAAATCAAACTATTGAGTAAAAGGTGCGGTTGAGCCTTGAAATCAATTGGGTGTGATTGTAGCCCCGAAAATCAATCAGGTGATCTTGTAGACTGGTTAAATCAAGAGAGTTTCCCTAAACTCGAATACAGAAGGGTGTACGTCATGCCTTGAAACCGAGGGAGTAATTTGAGAGATTATTTTGATATGAAATCCATATAATTGTATGGGACTAGATGTAGGGTCACTCCGAACCAGTATAAAATCCTGGTGTGCTCTTTTCTTTACTTCTTTTTTTAGTATTTGCATCTGTGTCTGATTCTGTGATTATATCTGTTTCTGTTAATTGCATTTGTTGGTATTAAATTACATAAGTTTCAAAAAGATTTAGAAAATCCATAAAACACTATTCACCCGCCCCTCTCGTGTTATTTGAGCCTTAAGATCCGCAATTGCATTTCTCACATTTGGTATCCGAGCATTGGTTTTCAAAATTTTCATAATCTGATTTTTGAATTTTTTTAAAATGGCAATTTTTCTGATATTATTATTAACACTATTTTCATATGAATATGTAACAGAATCATCATGATATTGTTGTTTAAAACTATATTAAGTTATTTTGAAAAGGCACTTGATTCTTTAAAAAGTTATGTTGTTTGCAGGAGAAGAGTTATGTCTAACGGATGTTGGTTAAAAGATAATAGATAATCATTCTTCGACCAAGAAGAACAAATGGATATATAATGGCGATCGATAATGAAATGCGTAGCAGATCAATAAAAAACTTTTGATTCTCATATACAACTTGATTTTATACCGTGCTTCTCTCCATTTACTTCGCAATGCTACTGGTTTCGTACGAATCCATCAAGAAATGACCAAGTTATGGTCAAATGAAGTTTAGGTAAACAAGGAGAAAAAGAAAGCAAAACTATCAATGGTATTGTTCAAATTGCATCCATATATTTGAGTATTTTGTCCCAAATCCATTTACAAATTGTAGATCTTATTCCCACGGTCATTTTGATGGGTGGATCATCAAATTATGATTAAAATTGAGTGAGATATGAAAGTTTGAAGTTGGCTATCCAAAACTGAAAACCGTGTACGGGATTTCCTGCATTTTTCTTACTGTTCGGCCTCTTGCACCACAATATCGTCCAAATTCATCACCAAACTATTACTAGATCATAGCTCTTGCCTTACTCTTTGATTTTTTGCTGATTTCATCCTATTATGTTAAGAAACGAAGGAGATATGCCTTCTAAAAGTTTGATAGTAAATAGAAAGACGAAAAAAGATGAAGAGAATCTTTTATGAAAAGTGGTGACTGTTGGGACTATTTATAGTGGTTGAAGTGTCAATTCAATCAAAATTCAAATCTGATGTTTTGATGCCAAATTGTTCAATCCACAAAATCATCTATATCTTTCTCATACGGTCTTCAAATTCAGCTAATAATATACTATGCTGATCAGAAAAACGAGCCCGTCGCAAAAGAGAAAATCTCGTCGTCAAATTCTGAAAGATAAAAATGCGTGGTTCACGACAATGGAAGAATAACAAAGTTAGAAAGATGGAGGAGTGCAAAAAGTGGTACGCTTTACTATTATTTTATCCTTATTATTGCATTGGGAATATATATTTATGCATTGAGTTATGTACAGAAATTTATCTCTTTTATAAGTTTTGATATTTTGGTCCATATATCGACACGCCATAGTATACATATCGATATACCAGTCTAATTTTTTTTAAAGTCTTTTAAAATGTGTTTCCTTTCAAATGAAATCTTATTATTAATTCTTTACAACTATACTAAATAGAAAAGCATACTTTCGTTCGTGATTTCAACTTTTCTAATGCTATTTTTACTTCTTGTACTCTATTACTTTTAAGATACTAATTTTATGTCTTTAAGAAGTTAATAGAATGAATTTAGAATGTTAGAATAAGACTCTATTTATAGATTTCTTCATTTAATATGATTGCGCCACATCACATGACACTTGTCATTTAAATAGATAGTGATATACATGTAAAATGACACATGTCATTACACTTGTTCTTTAATAAAAGCATTTTTACCTGCATAATGCCAAGTGTCTTTACACATGTCTTTTCATTAATTTTTTATGTTTTTCAAGTACTTTAATTATATTAACTACTATAAAAATTGGGTCTATTATTTACATGTCAAAATCTCGTCGTAAAATTAGTGCAAAATCATGTTAAAATAGGGTCCAAAACTTCAGAGCATTTCCGAAATGCTGTCTTTTCTTCTGTAACTTATTTAAGCGCTAGAAATTTGTTTTTCTAGCATTTTTGTGTTTCGAAACGTTGTAGTATTTAAGAAACTTTTCATAGAATTTTGTAAATGACGCAGATTCTATTTTATAATGTTTTAAATATATTTTATTGCAAAAACTTTTTATAGCATTCTGTAAATGCTGTCTTTCCTGTTTGAAACATTAAATTATAAATAACGATATTTAAGCTAAGTATTTTTCTTTATTCTTTTTAGAGTTATTTTCTAACTTATATTAGAATATTTTAAAATTAATTTCGTGTTTAATTTTTTTAAATAATTAGTTAAATTTTTTAATGTAAGAGACCTTAATATAACACATGTTTATTTTAGTTTTTCAATCTTTGTTATATCATATTTCATTATGATATTTTTTTTAAACTAAAAGGTGTTTAAACATGTTTCTATATATTTTAATCAATAATAATTTAATATATATGTTTTAATTAGTAAGTTAAGTATTTTATAAACATGGAAGTTTGGATTCTTAAAAAACAATTATGTTAAAAAAATTATTTTAAAAGAATTAAATAAGGAGGGTATTAATTTTTTTAAAAATCATATTTGATCATATATAGTTTAAGTCCATATTTCTTGGCATTTGATTTTGATATTAAGTTTGATTATTATCTTTCAAGACTATGTTATAGTTTTAATACCATTTATTACCTTTAGACTTTTGTCTTTACTACTCTTTCAGTCCCATTCATTAGTTTCCTTAACCTAAGTCTAGCAATTGGTGTGTATTACCTTTGTTTGGTTGAAGTGATTTATAATAAATAGTTTGACATATGTATACATACATACATACATACATACATACATACATACATACATACATACATACATACATACATACATACATACATACATACATACATACATACATACATACATACATACATACATACATACATACATATATTCCTATCAATTAGATGATACTTATCACTTATGTTTATCTTATAATCTGAATATCTCTTACTGTAGTATGTATATCATCATAACATTCTGCATATTATCATTTTTTTTACTTTGTTATCACTTCATTTCATATTACATATCATTATGCATCTTATTTCATATCAAATTTCATTGCATATTGCATCATAAATTACAATGCATGAAATATGATAATATATTGCATCACAAGTTGCACTTCATTCTGCATATCTTCTCATGCTACATTGCATATGTCATACATTTCATACCACATTACAAACTATATGTACACATAACAAGCGCATCTTCTTTAGGAGGAGTTTGTATTATTGTTTTATAATATAGGATTATTAGTTTTTGATTTGTTTGGTATGTTTTAATTGAATTGTTTGATTGGATTGACTTGTTTTACTTGATTGACTTGATTAACTTGTTTGACTTGATTGATTTGTTTGACTTATCTGACGTGATTGGATTTATTGTGTGTGCTGATTGTTTTGTCTGAAATATACTTATACATATTTATGTGCTCTAATATATTTGTGTGTTTATGTTCCATATATATGTAAATATAACATCGTATATGTAACGACCCGAAATTTTCGATCCCGAAAATTCCAGATAGTTATGAAAAAGAAGAAAGAGGTAGAAGAAAAAGAAAAGAAACATCAACAACTCACATATGTAGCGGATAAAATATAATAACAAATAATAACAGTTTACAAAGAATATTATATTTGTCGATTACATTTAACATACATCAGAGTTTCACATATATACAGTCACTGAATATGTACAATTATCATGTCTCAGATTAACGAAGATATAAATACAGCGGAAATACTCTATACGCTCCTGCCATCCAGCTCGCCCCCTGAGCTCCAGAACGTATCTACCTGAAAATCTGTAATACTCGGTCTGACCCGAGCATTACACCAAAGTAACACCCGGGTCAGGCTGGAAACCAGCGTGAGTAAGCCCAACTAACATGGAATACAAAGCATACAACTTTTATAGAACCCGGGTAACCCAAACCAATTTTACAAATCCATAATATGTCATAGACATACTTTCTTTCACACATAAGTTTCCTAAGTGCCAACATTTCGATCAAATAGTCCGATTCACTTAAAAATGTTTCATTCCAACTTGTTAATCCCACATATCAATTTATAAGATTTCAAAGTGGTTCCGAGTATTTCCCAATACCCGATCCCGTCCTCTTCGAAACTCATGTTATCCTAACCTAAGATATTCAAATAAAATACACAACATTTCATATCAGAGATATTAACTCATCCAAAACATCCAATACCATTCAATCATCCATAGCAAAGCTTAATCACACAAATCAATTCAATTCATTTAAACTGAATTTCAAACCTCAATCACTTAGATTCCTTCATTAAATATTAATTAATTTCGAATCAATTAATAAATCAATCCTTCATTATTCATCTTAATTAGTCACACTGGACTAATTATCTTCAACTACATTAAAGAAATTAATTTCAATTAATTTCACAAGATCAATTATTCTTAACCCAAAATCAGCAAGTAATTTTAATTACTTCATAAATTAATTAACTATATTAATTACATTAATCCTTAATCAATTAATTTCTCAGAAGTTACTTATTATGGATTAATTAATCTTAATTAATCAAATCCTTAATTACTTCATTAATTTTATAAGTTATTGATTTTCATTTATATTTCAATTTATCCAAATCTAAATTAATTATATTAATTAAACCACATTATTAATCATACTTGATTTATCTCCACCTGAAATGATCTACTCTTTTATTTACTTCATTAAATAAATTAATTCTCCTTAATTTAATTATATTAATTCAAGGCAATCATATTTTATTAATTGAATTACATAACTACTTATTAAACCACCAAATGATCATTCTAATTATTTTAAACTTAAATTAATTAACTCAAATCATTAATTAAGTTAATTAATTATTCATTTAAACTATCCTACCTATTTAATGAATCACCAATCATTAAACCTTCATTGATTTTAAACTGAACTATTTCCTTATTTACGATTTAAGTTTAAAACTATTTAAAAATCCAAATGCTTCGATTCAAACAACAATTAACTCGAGAATCAACAAAAACCAAAGTCACATCATTATCAGTGTACAACCAATCAACTTAAACATCCAACCAATTATTTAAATTTAACCATATAAATTTTAATTAGAAATCCATCAGAGTGAGATTTACTCACCTTTGCTTTTACTTTTTGCAATCCATTCCAACATTGCCTTGGTTTCTCGATTTTTGACCTTGAATAAACATATTATGGTTTTATTAGTATTTAACTAATTGCACAATCTATTATCCAATTTATAATTTTAATTAACCAGTAAATTATTTTAAACTAATAAGTTGTGTTTAAACCAATAATTTATTTTTAAACAAATTTCCCTATTAATAAATATGTTTTTATAACTAAGATAAATCACATATCTTCAATAAATACATAAATTTGTACTAAGCACATATCCTGATAAAATAGTCCATACAAATTCCTTAATCTCTATATAAATATATTCCGACAAATCAATTTATACTACCCTTTAAAAAAATCCTATTCTCTAAGTCTTATCCCTAAATTATTTCTGTTTTAAGATCTTGTCTTTCTTTTCTGTTACCCTTTTTTTCTTTTTTTTCTTGTATACATATTTCTTTTTTCTTCTTCAACCGAGAATAATGAAAAAGGAAGATTAATACCTTCCTGCTAGGATGCGAGTCCAAACTATCCTCGCTAACTCCAGCAGCTCCACCAAAGTGAGCCAACTTCATCCAAAACTGCCGCGAGCCCACCACTCCACCTCCTGGATGCCGCCGCCAGCCTCGCGATCCCAACCCCCCTCGAGATCGCCCCTCCTCTTCCTAATTCGATCGAACTTCGTTTGATTTCGCGGCTGTGGTTAGACATGCACGGTCGCTCCTTCTTGCGACTCAATTCGAATACGGCTTCGGCCTTCACGAGATGAGGCGATTCACCTGTCGCAACATAGCCTCGTTTATCGTTGTCTTGTTCGAGAACGAATAGCATGATTCCCCCCTTTCCCCCTTTCGGTCGCCATATTTTTTTCCCCTAAACTAGATCGATTTTGAAAAAAAATGGAGAGGCACGACTTTGATTCCTATTAGTAGATTAGATAAGGGATGAAGAATAAATATCGTCTGGGAATATAGCTTCTTGAGTACGCTTTATATTATATAATTAAATATTGAAAAATATCTCGTGTGGCCTCGTGAAATTTCAAACTCCTCTTAAGGAATGCCGCTAGATGATTATAAGGTTTTACCCGCATTCCGAACCCGTGTTTCGGAACCCAATTCGATCATCTGCGCGAGTTATGGAAATAAACGTTCATTTTAAATTAAATCGATTAAAATAGTTCTAAGTGTTTTGAGCTGCCAGGGTCAAACGACAACTCCGATTGCTACGAAAATTGAAATCCAATAATAACTAACTATTACGGATCCAATGAAACTGGTTTCGTCAAATTCCGAGACTGTGCCTCGGAAGGCTAATTTTAAGTTCAATTTAAACAATATATTATTAAAATTGAACAAAACACTTCCAAACTCAATTTCAACACTTTCACTACTTTCAATGCTATCAATATAAATTTTGTAAGCCTTCAAATTATTATTAACAAGCTTAAAAATTCCAGATTCAATAATTTACCCAATTTCAATTATTAAATTCAACATTTAAACTATAAAATTCGATGATTTAATTCTCAAGTAAATATTGATATTTTGAAATTCAAGTTAAAATTAACTTTTAAATATTTAAAATCGATTAATTATTCCAATTTAATTCGTTAAAATTTCCGGGTTATCACATTCCTCCCCCCTTAAATGAATTTCGTCCCCGAAATTACTAGTTAGGAACAATGGTACTAAACCCGTTTACCTTTTCCCAAAACTCCCAATTCAACATCCTACCAGCTATCTTTTATTAAAGACCCACTATCCTTAACGAACTCCCCAAAAACCTTCTATAGTTTTCACGCAATACCCTATTGCTCAATCTTTAAATTTCAATTTAAAACCAAATTTTGAATTATCAAAATTTTCTCAAATTTTTTTCTAACTCTCTGAATTTTCGAATTTTTTTGCCAGCGCCTCCTTTGCGCGGCTAGCTCGGTACTACTACAAAAGGCCTCTACGGGCTCCCAAATTCCAAAAAGAAAACAAAATCCAAGTGGCTACATCAAAAACCCAATCCAATATCATACAGAATCAAAGTACATACCTTTTAGTCGGGCAATTCAAATTTATCTTTTGGAACCAAATCCAATTTCTTTTCCCTTTAATACCTACATATTCTATTTAACAACAATATCCATTCGTAACCTTTCAAATCACTGTATACATTTCCTTACAGAAGCTTTCACATTTACTTCTATTCAATTTAGTTTTTCCCATTCCCATAAGAATTCAATTTATCTTTACTTCAGAGTATTAAATTTTATCTTTCATTTATAACTAATTCATATTAGTTTCATCTACTAATTTACTCTAAGTTTCCAATTTGAAATCGTTTAATTGCTTAACAAAAATTTTCTAACCCCCAAAATTTTCGAAAATTTTTGGCAGAGTCTCCTTTGTACGGAGGAGCTTTTGCAATTTGACAAGAGATATAAATATATATACATCGACCCACACGGTCAGAAAAAGCAAAAACAGTTCATATTTCCTATTCGTATTGCGTAGGCGTACCTTTTTTAGCATTTAAGCATGCGGCTTATTTGTTTTAGCAATTAGTGCAATCCAAATCCAGCCAAACGGCCTTCAGATACCTGTACTTACTCAATTTAAATATGTAAGCGCCATATATAGAGAATTTATTAACATTCTACTTACTTTCAATAGCTAAACATATACATTACTAAACATCAAGCACCAAACACTTCCTATAAAAAAAATTATATACTTTAAAGCTAATTCAAGTTCTTTTCAACCAATTCATATGTCGTTTCATTTAAGTTTTAACGGTTCACAACTCGATTTCTGACATTCCATTGATTTATAATCCAAACATCTCATTTCACTTCAATTGATTCAGAATCAAATTTACTTAATCTCTATCAACTCATAGAATTTTAATTACTTTTATTTACGACCAACGACAAACATTTTTATGCAATTCGACGATATTCGTTTAATAGAGTATCCATTTTAGTTTGTAACCATTTTAAATTAATTTTCAACTCATTTTATTTCTAATTCCATTTCATTCTTGTATACCACTATCCATTCCCAAATTAATTCAATCCAAGCTTTATTTAATGGGTTTTTACCCTTATTCGAAGCCAAGCTTCCATAAATTTTAAACTTAAGTTAATTTACTTTAATTTATTCCAACGTCAAACTTAAGTTACTTCCATTTGATCCTCATTTAATCAACTTCCATTAAATTCAGTTAGCCCATCAATTTTAAATTTTAATTTTAAATTCACTTTCTCAATTTATCAAAATAATATCCAAGCACATACTTAACTCATTTATACTTCAAATTAATATGCCACCGAACTTAAGTTCAGTCTGATAATCCAATTCCAATCACAACTTTGATTTAGTTTTTATGTAATCAGACTTCATCCATTTATTATTTAACTCAATTAACCCATTTTAATTTTTTTTATTTACGTACTTAATTCATTTTCGAATTTATTTTATTAATACATGGCCATTCTCAATTTATTTCTATTCACTTGGATTTTGTTGCAATTAAACCATGTCTATTATAAATAAATTTCATATGACGACACTTCTCTTATATCTAATTTACTAGCAAATTTCATTAAATATTATTCAAATCACCTTTGAATTTTATTTGTAATTCAAACCATCACATTTTTCAATCCAACTCTATTTTATTTTTATTTTACAACATCTCCTCTTATTTAATTCATTATCAATCTAAGTCGAATTCTATTTAAAATTTGAATTCATTTTCAAACCCATTATCACTTACAACCCATTTATTTACCCAAGTTAAATTTTATTAATATAATCAACCAAATAATTATTTAGCCAATTAGTTTACTTTCAACTTCTAAATCAATGTTCGATTTTAATTGCAAATTCACTTCATTAAATTTTCCCGAGTTAAATCTTATTTATAATTCCAGTTTTGATTTTCTTTCATCTTTCAAAATTCCAACACCTTCATTTAATTTTTTTTTAGAAATTCTTTTAAATTCACGTCATACTTAATAAAATAACTCTTTATAAAAATACTTCTTATAACTCGATGTCTTAACCAGTCCATCCTTGTTCTCATAGAAATTCAGTCATACGTTGATAAGGCGTAAGACTGAAAATCTATAAGTACTTGGTAAACCCGTTTTCAACACCTAGTGAAAATACTTAGAAAATAATTTTATTGAAAATATAGAAAACAGTTCTAAAAAAATAGAGGAAATATCTTTGGTGAGGATGCTCTGGAAATCATCACCCCCGTCCATGGTCACAGTTAAATTCCAGGGTTACGTTGCCGTCGCAGCAAAAGTCCATGCAACTGCAGGCTCTCCGTGGCCTCTCGATTACGCCATGGAACCCACACAACAGATCATAGTTACATTCCAGGGTTACGTTGCCGTCGCCGCAAAAGTTCATGCAACTGCAGGCTCTCAACGGCCTCTGATTTTCGCTGTCGAAATGAAACCTCTCCACTTCTACATAGGTCGCAGTCTGCCGATATAAAATCAAACACAGACTGTTGGCTCTCAACGGCACACACGACTTTCGCTATGTTATACCATAGGTCGCAGTTACATCCTGGGTTACGTTGCCATCGCAGCAAAGTCCATGTAACTGTTGGCTCTCAGCGGCACACACGACTTACGCTATGGTATACTCAACTCATAATCCTCAGGAACTAGTTTTGTCCGGACTCCTCACAGGATCAACTTTAGAACCCCTCTTTGGGGATCAAGGCAGCACCACCCGGTGGCACTCCTGAGAAGTTCATTTCAAAGGAGCGCCTTTTTCCCCAGAGCCATCATCAAAACATTTTATACTATACACATATAGTATCTTTCAAATCATACACCTAGTATGAATTTTATCAAAGCTCCTTTACACAAAATCGATTATCCCAAAATCGATAATTCTCAAAATAGGCTTTCCAAATTCCATATATTAATTTTACGCAAAAATCAAAAGCCTTTCCAAATCCAAAGGTTCCCAAAACCCTTTCCAAAATCCTCATAAGATCCTTTATATATATACAGATATATATAATTTTTAAAACTTTAGATCACTTTAAACTTGTATAAAATTCCTTTTATACTTCAAACACTTCCAAAATCCTTTTTCTTCCAACAATAGATTTAACAAGGGGAGAATATATAAAAAAGATATAACTTTGTTTACCCAAAATCAAATATTCAAATTTGATTACTCTTTCCAATATCAATTTCCTTTCTATTCACGTTCACTTAAATTTTCATTCACTTATTCACATTTGCCTTAATCCCCATTTGGATTATTACCTCAATTCTTATCCCAGTTGGGTATTTAATCAATAACAGTTTGAACTCCGACCAGTTTATATTTAGGAAATAGCTCGAAAATTTAAAAATAGATAAGTAGTTGAAAAATAATGATTAGTTTGCAAAATAGCTGTAAAATAGTTAAATAGTTTTCAAAAAATTTAGATAATTGCAAAATAGTTGTAAAGTAGTAATTAATTTGTAATATAGTTGAAAAATAGTAATAAGTTTAGAAAACAGTTGAAAAATTATTAAATAGGTCCAAAAATAATTGTAAACCAAGTATAAAATAATTTGGCTTCAAGAAAGAAAAGTTGTATATATTAAATAGCCCAAAATAATAAGTTTATATTAAAACAATTCATATTGAAAATAATCAAGAGTCAACTGTTCACTTTCCCAACAATTCAATTTAAGTTTCCATTTCCATTTAATTGACTCAATTCTAACTTGAATAACTTCAATTTCTATTGAAATTTATTTAAACCCAATTCAAGTTGAATCAATCTTGATTCCCTTCCCAATTTAGACCAATTTGCATTTGATTTTATTCCTGTCCAACTTTAATTATAATTTCGAATTATTCCAATCCATTTGAATTATTATCAATTGAACTCATTTCAATATAATCCAATTCAGTTTCCCTTTTTAAAATTTTAAACTTATACATCTTCGATCACCAATCAATTACTTCAAACCAAATTCAATTTTGAACTGATTCAATTTCAATCTCAATTCTAATCCATTTCGAATTATATGAATTCGAGTTAAATTCTCAAAGATTGGTTTAACTTTTTAAACCAAATTAACTTTTATTTTAAAGTTTTTAAATAATTTAATGTCTGAGTTCAATTCTCAAAATTCCATTTTAAATTATCTTTACCTATGTATTTCAAGGTTCAAATAAGAGTTCAATACAAATTTTATTTTAAAAAAAAATTAATTTATTATTACATTTTATCTTCCAGTTTGAATCCAGTTCTTAAACTAGTTTATTTTACAATTCAATTATTCAAATTTATTTTATTTATACAATACCATTCTCAATTTACAACTTTTTTTTAACAATAGGATGATATCATCCAATTTATTTTAAAACGTCCATCCATTTTCAATTTTTAAATCTCAAACCCGTTTTGAGATCACACGCATTCCCAATTCAATCAACCATTTAACTTTCCAAGTTAAATTTCAATTTACTTAATCCAATCAATCTTACTCAATTTGAATTCCCGCTTCAAACTTCAAAATTCTTTCCCTCTTATAAGTTCAAAACTTATATCACTTTCGGTTTTTACATCACACTTCAGGGAAAAATCAAAACTCAACCTCTTAGAGTTTATTTCAAATTATCTTTGACTTCATATATATATATATATATCCATACATATATACATATTTGTTTCTTGGCCCTCCCAGCCATGTTTTAAAAATTTAAACCACCTTTGGCTTTAAACTCAAATCAATTTTCAAACAACTCATTGTTTGCAACAAGTCCCAATTATCCAAATAATACTTATTTATTATTATCATTTTTATTTTTATTTTGAAATTTTTTTTTCGAATTCTAGGACCAGATTTAGAATTTCATTTTCAATCAATTAGATTTAATTTAGTTGTATTCCTATTTCTACTTAATTTAATTCCATTCAAGATTCCAATTTGGTTGTATTATATTACTTCTTAACTTCAATTTCAATTATTTAACAACCAATTGCTTTAATATATATTAGAATGAAATATTTCTTTATATATCAAAATATACTTTTATATAAAATCATTTAAAATCTTTATATAAGAAAATAACAAGTATACTCTCATATACATACATACATACATACATACATACATACATACATATATATATATATATATATATATATATATATATATATATATATATATTCTCAACTCATTCTAGTGTACTACAGACTCTGTTAAATGAGTAACCCCCACCAGAGCCAAGGTTCTCGCTTAACCTTTCAGCTCTGATACCAACTGTAACGACCCGAAATTTTCGATCCCGAAAATTCCAGATAGTTATGAAAAAGAAGAAAGAGGTAGAAGAAGAAGAACATAAACATCAACAACTCACATACGCAGCGGATAAAATATAATAATAAATAATAACAGTTTACAAAGAATATTATATTTGTCGATTACATTTAATATACATCAGAGTTTCACATATATATAGTCACCGAATATGTACAATTATCATGTCTCAGATTAACGAAGATACAAATACAGCGGAAATACTCTACACCCTGCTGCCATCCAGCTCGCCCCCCGAGCTCCAGAATGTACCTACCGGAAAATCTGTAATACTCGGTCTGACCCGAGCATTACACCAAAGTTACACCCGGGTCAGGCTGGAAGCCAGCGTGAGTAAACCCAACTAACATGGAATACAAAGCATACAACTTTTATAGAACCTGGGTAACCCAAACCAATTTTACAAATCCACAATATGTCATAGACATACTTTCTTTCACACATAAGTTTCCTAAGTGCCAACATTTCGATCAAATAGTCCGATTCACTTAAAAATGTTTCATTCCAACTTGTTAATCCCACATATCAATTTATAAGAATTCGAAGTGGTTCCGGATATTTCCCAATACCCGATCCCGGCCTCTTCGAAACTCATGTTATCCTAACCCAAGATATTCAAATAAAATACACAACATTTCATATTAGAGATATTAACTCATCCAAAACATCCAATACCATTCAATCATCCATAGAAAAGCTTAATCACACAAATCAATTCAATTCATTTAAATTGAATTTCAAACCTCAATCACACTTAGGTTCCTTCATTAAATATTAATTAATTTCGAATCAATTAATAAATCAATCCTTCATTATTTATCTTACTTAGTCACAATGGACTAATTATCTTCAATTACATTAAAGAAATTAATTTCAATTAATTTCACAAGATCAATTATTCTTAACCCAAAATCAGCAAGTAATTTTAATTACTTCATAAATTAATTAACTATATTAATTACATTAATCCTTAATTAATTAATTTCTCATAAGTTACTTATTATGGATTAATTAATCTTAATTACTCAAATCCATAATTACTTCATTAATTTTATAAGTTATTGATTTTCATTTATATTTCAATTTATCCAAATCTAAATTAATTATATTAATTAAACCACACTATTAATCATACTTGATTTATCTCCACCTGAAATGATCTACTCTTTTATTTACTTCATTAAATAAATTAATTCTCCTTAATTTAATTATCTTAACTCAAGGCAATCATATTTTATTAATTGAATTACATAACTACTTATTAAACCACCAAATGATGATTCTAATTAATTTAAACTTAAATTAATTAACTCAAATCATTAATTAAGTTAATTAATTATTCATTTAAACTATTCTACCTATTTAATGAATCACCAAGCATTAAACCTTTATTGATTTTAAACTAAACTATTTCCTTATTTACGATTTAAGTTTAAAACTATTTAAAAAACCAAATGCTTCGAGTCAAACAACAATTAACTCGAGAATCAACAAAAACCAAAGTCACATCATTATCAGTGTACAACCAATCAACTTAAATATCCAACCAATTATTTAAATTTAACCATATAAATTTAAATAGAAATCCATCAGAGTGAGATTTACTCACCTTTGCTTTTACTTTTTGCAATCCATTCCAACATTGTCTTGGTTTCTCGATTTTTGACCTTGAATAAACATATTATTGTTTTATTAGTATTTAACTAATTGCACAATCTATTATCCAATTTATAATTTTAATTAACCAGTAAATTATTTTAAACTAATAAGTTGGGTTTAAACCAATAATTTATTTTTAAACAAATTTCCCTTTTAATAAATATGTTTTTATAACTAAGATAAATCACATATCTTCAATAAATACATAAATTTGTACTAAACACATATCCTGATAAAATAGTCCATATAAATTCCTTAATCTCTATATAAATATATTTCGACAAATCAATTTATAC
Source organism: Allium cepa (assembly GCA_030765085.1). Lineage (NCBI taxonomy): Eukaryota > Viridiplantae > Streptophyta > Magnoliopsida > Asparagales > Amaryllidaceae > Allium > Allium cepa. Next base: position 1,041,193,070 of record CM060941.1, on the reverse strand, counting down.
TACCCTTTAAAAAAATCCTATTCTCTAAGTCTTATCCCTAAATTATTTCTGTTTTAAGATCTTGTCTTTCTTTTATGTTTCCCTTTTTTTCTTTTTTTTCTTGTATACATATTTCTTTTTTCTTCTTCAACCGAGAATAATGAAAAAGGAAGATTAATTCCTTCCTGCTAGGATGCGAGTCCAAACTATCCTTGCTAACTCCAGCAGCTCCACCAAAGTGAGCCAGCTTCATCCAAAACTGCCGCGAGCCCACCACTCCACCTCTTGGATGCCGCCGCCAGCCTCGCGATCCCAATCCCCCTCAAGATCGCCCCTCCTCTGCCTAATTCAATCGAACTTCGTTTGATTTCCCGGCCGTGGTTAGACATGCTCGGTCGCTCCTTCTTGCGACTCAATTCGAATACGGCTTTGGCCTTCATGAGATGAGGCGATTCACCTGTCGCAACATAGCCTCATTCATCATTGTCTTGTTCGAGAACGAACTGCATGATTCCCCCCTTTCCCCCTTTCGGTCGCCATATTTTTTTTCTTCCTAAATTAGATCGATTTTGAAAAAAAAAATGGAGAGGCACGGCTTTGATTTCTGTTAGTAGATTAGAGAAGGGATGAAGAATAAATATCGGCTGGGAATATAGCTTCTTGAGTACGCTTTATATTATATAATTTAATATTGAAAAATATCTCGTGTTGCATCGTGAAATTTCGAACTCCTCTTAAGGAATGCCGCTAGACGATTATAAGGTTTTACCCACCTTCCGAACACAATGGAACGTGTTTCGGAACCTTATTCGATCATCTGCGCGAGTTACGTAAATAAACGATCATTTTAAATTAAATCGATTAAAATAGTTCTAAGCGTTTTGAGCTGCCAGTGTCAAACGACAACTCCGATTGCTACGAAAATTGAAATCCGATAATAACTAACTATTACAGATCCAATGAAACTGGTTTTGTCAAATTCCGAGACTGTGCCTAGGAAGGCTAATTTTAAGTTCAATTTAAACAATATATTATTAAAATTGAACAAAACACTTCCAAACTCAATTTCAACACTTTCACTACTTTTAATGCTATCAATATAAATTTTGTAAGCCTTCAAATTATTATTTACAGGCTTAAAAATTCCAGATTCAACAATTTACCCAATTTCAATTATTAAATTCAACGTTTAAACTATAAAATTCGATGATTAAAATTCTCAATTAAATATTGATATTTTGAAATTCAAGTTAAAATTAACTTTTAAATATTTAAAATCGATTAATTATTCCAATTTAATTCGTTAAAATTTCCGGGTTGTCACAGTATATAATAAAATTTCTGTTTCGCTTATTATACTTCCTTATTAGTATTTAGTTTAGATAGTATTAGATTAAGTTGGAGCTATATATAAGTTTAGGATAAGTTTTTTTTTTGATGACAAAAGGGGAGAAATATAAAATAGAGTAGTTAGAGTAGTTAGGCTTAGGTTAAGGAGGAGTTATTAGTTTTAGGGGGAATTTTTGTGAAGGAGAAGTATATTTTATAAATATAGGTTGTCATCATCAAAAAAGGAGAGATTGTTAGCCCTTGAGATGATGGTTTTAATGAAAACAACCTTAGGACTTGTTATAAAGTATAAATACTAACATTATAGTTTAGATATATATGTATATGCAGGATTTAAAAATGCGGGTATCAAGAATGAAGACTGTACGGTATAGAGATTCAAGACTGATGATATCAAGATTGAAGACTCATGGTTATCACGATATCAAGAGTTAAAGATTGCAATAGTACAAGATAAGTATTGAGTCTAGAATTATGTTAAAACTTCTTGAAAGCACTCACATCTTTGTTCGAAATTTATTCATGGAATGGAATCCACTTCGAGCCTGTTAAAGGGATGGAACCCTAGTGGGATGGAACCCACGATAATATATAGTGGAACATATAGTGGTCTATTTTGATATCCACTAATTTTTAAAAAAATGCTTTTCAAAAATATATTTCTTGTTTTTAAAAAATGTTTTCAAAACTTTCTTTTCAAAACGTCATCTCTCTTGGTTTTAAATATTTTAGCCTCAAAACTATTTTTATCATTTTTCTTATTTTGATTTCAAAATTGTCCTTGTTTTTCAAACCATCTCTTGTTTTAAATATTTTAGCTTTAAAATATTTATACACTCAGATTTTAAATCATTTTATAGATTAAGATTATATATATTAAAAATTACTTTCTAAACTCTTTTATATGTTTAAACTATATTCAAATATATTTACAAAGTTTAGAAATTGATTTGACAAATTATAAAAACTAATTTTAATAAGAAAACCAAAACAACAATTTTTCTTTAAGCTTGTCGACATCCCTCAACCTCCCATATGTCGACATTATGTCCGTTAGTTTCAAATTTCAATTTTCAAAAGAAGTGTCTATTCGTCATATCCTTTCACGAATAGATATGGCTATCGCTCTACTATAAATACCAGTAGTTCTAAATGAATTTTTTTATCAGATTTCATTTATTTTCTCTCCTCTTCATCTTCCATTTTTATTCTAAAGAATCCTAAATTATACTTTTCCGAAATACCAAGTGAATCAAACTTGATGATCTCTTGTTTGATTCTCTACCACTCTCTCCATAAGATCTCAGTGTTATTTAGAGTTATAGGATCTTTTGTAAAGCAAACTGTTGAGTAAAAGGTGAGGTTGAGCCTTGAAATCAACTGGGTGTGATTGTATCCCCGGAAATCAATTAGGTGATTTTGTAGCCTGGTTAAATCAAGAGAGTTGCCCTGAACTCGAATACAGGAGGGTGTACCTCGTGCCTTGAAACCGAGGGTGTAATCTGGGAGATTATTTTGATAAGAAATCCGTACGATTGTATGATATTGGATGTAGGGTCACTCCGAACCAGTATAAAATCTTGGTGTGTTCTTTTCTTTACTGCTTTTATTTAGTATTTGCATCTGTGTCTGATTTTGTGATTATATCTGTGTCTGTGAATTGCATTTGTTGGTAATTAAATTACATAAGTTTCAAAAAGATTTAGAAAATCCATAAAACACTATTCACCCCTTCTCTAGTGTTATTTCAGCTTTAAGATCTATAATCCACATTTCTCGCAATACTTTCTGCCATTATTGTCTGTACTAAGAATATATAAAAGAAGAAAGCGCTGTTTGATCCGTGGATGTAGGATTCCTTAACATCCGAACCATGTAAATTCTCTTTGTCTTTTACTTTTTCTGCACTTTTTTCTTCCCTTGTTTTCATTGTTAGATTCTTTTCTGTTTTTTGCCTGAACTGGATATTGATTCAACTTGACATTTTAACAACCAATTAGAATGCAACTACATAATTGTGTAAGCATTATGCAATATAATTACTACGTATAAGGCAAATTTAACGTTACTTAAATTTATTGATTCATAATTGGAAATGTAACTAGTGCTATACTTACTTTGTGATCACTTCGGTTTTGTGAGATCGTAACATCCCACCTTTTTGGATGCTCTAAGCAGACACAAGTGCCGACTCAAACCACACAGAAGGGCGATATTAGGGTGAATAAGAAAAAGAGAAAGAAATAAAACAAAACAGAATCTCACAGTGAAATGACAAAATATAATAATCAAATAACAGTTCATGAAGCTACTTACAAAACATTTGATTTTACTTATACAACACATATCAGAGTTACAAATATCAGAGATAAATAAATAATAATGTAGCGGAACAATATGATGCAGTGGAATAATATAGTAAAGAGTAGTAGTACAAATCTTCGTCTTCATCCTTCGGAATAAGTCTTCAAATCTTGAAATGCTCAGGCTCACCCGAGCGAATTGAAAAGACAAAATATTCGAGTCAGAACTAAAAGATCTTATGTAAGTTAAATCAACAGTAAATATGAGTCTGACGGCGTCAGAGATGTTTACGGGGTTTGAAATCTCCTATCCAGTGTCCAACATGGGTGCAGTAACTCAAGAGATGTTCGGGACTCACATCACCTTAGGATCCGTTAAACTATCTACTATGTAGTACAATACGCTATTATAATAGTGTCTATAATAAAGTAAAGTATTAAAATAGCGTTAATGCATTACCCAGATCCCCTTAACACATTATATAATGCCAATAGTTTATACAGTACCGTAACTCTCCATAAACTGGAGCCGCCATAGGATACCACATAGGTACGACAAAAAACAAACTCGTAAAAGGCGTGCTAGGGTAGGTGACACGGTACAACTAGGCAATTCCATGATAGATATACCAATCACACTTCCGGACTGCTGGTAACGCATAGCCGCAACTATCACCCAACTCGAAACACACTCCCGAGAAAAATAGCGGGTGGCCACCAAATAAATTAAAATTCTAAATATAGCATTGATGGAGTATGCCCGATCGGAGGAATGACCTCACTTGGCCCATCGATTGATCCTATTTTAGCCACCTTAATCCAACTCATGGAAGTCGGGTCCACGTATATACCTCATATAGGATCGTCGCCAACAATCCTACTTCATTCTGGAATCTCTACTGCGTACACAGTTGTCAAAGTGGTTTTGGGTATTGGAAGAGAGTATGACAATATCTGACCCCGTCTCTTTAACAACCAATCGCTTATTACATACCAGATGGTTCTTTTATATTTCAAAAGTCAATTCGCAATTTTTATCAAAATACCATATCCTCAAAACCATCACTTTTGAAATTATATTCACCTTCAAATCATATTCACTTTCAAATCATATCGTTTTCAAAATCCATAATTTCTTCCAAAATCATATTTCCAAAATAGGTACAATCCTTGCTTCAAAATAATCATATCCCATTAGTTAACATTTAAATTCCAACTTATGTTATAACGTCATTAACCATATTCACTTTAAAAATCGAGAATTTGAATATAAACCATCCATTTTATTTAGTTTAGAATTTAAAAGAAAATAGTTCTAAATAGTTAATATAGATTTGAATTAGATTAACTAAAATTAAAATAGATTAAATAGCTTCAAAATAGATTAATTAGATTTAAAATAAGTTAATTGGTTTAATTAGTTCAAGAATTTGGAAATCTTAATATTTAAAGTCATTTTTAAAATAATGTATTTCAACATTTTTTTTCTCAAAAAAATAATGTATTTCAAAATAGTTTATATTTAAAATATGAATTTGAAATTTATATCAATTTAAACTATTTATTTCATTCCAACACATTTTTACCATTTCAACGTCCCAAAATCTAATTTCCAATTTTCTGGTTCAGAATTCTAAATAAAAATTAAATTCAATATCGCTTAAATCCATGTTGAAACATCGATTTAACTACTCCAATTTCAATATATCTCAAAGTTATACTTCAACGATAATAATAACTCAATTTCGATAAGCTTCACTTGTATTTCAAATTCACTATACATTTCAATTTTTATTCCTTTAACCATTCTTCTAAAATAATACACACACACACATATACATATAACTCGAAATTCAGTAAAATTCGATTTATATAAATCAGATTTTATTTCGAAAATATCATTTAATTCAAAGCAAAATTTATGGATTCAAAATCATTTAAATCTAACTAATCCGGTATCCGTATATAATTCTCTACCTAAGGGTCAAGTGATATGGATATTTATCATTTCAATCCGAAATTTAAAATTTTATATTTACGAATATATATCATTTCAATCCGCAATCCCGAAAATATTAAATCCATAAATCGCTCGAGTCTACCATTTCAACCCATAATGATTTTTTCTTCATCTAAAGATCATTAGAGTATGTATCATTTCAACCCATTGTGAACTTGCAGTTTATAACGATATAAAATATAACATCCATTCATCCAATATCAACAATCACCATCCATCACAATCGTCATCCAAATCGATCAATAAATATCAATATAGAACTGATAATCGATGACAGGTATTTAACCGGCAATTTATATTCAATAATAAATTAAATAACCATTTAATTCAAATAAATTCAAATTAACTAAGTGATGATTTAAAATATACCAAACAGTCATAAATAAATTTCCAATTACATCATAAATTTAATTTAACAAACATGAGAAATTTTGGAAGTTGTGAGTGGGTTAAAACACCCACCTTTGAATTATATTGAGTTTAAATCCAATTTAAATCCAAAATTTGAACAGTCCCTGAATTCGTCCAAACCAGCATCAAAATGTGCAGAATTTCAATACGATACCAACGGAACAAACCACGCATGGTTCAGACTTCGTATGCAAAAGTTATATCGATTAGAATGTTTGAAATTCAATTTAAATTAAAATAAAAGAAACAAATATACCTCTCCCCATCGCTTGCTACGCCACCCAGGCACCCACGTCATCACGCGGAGAACAGAAACCCTCATGACCTCATTCATGCATAGATCGCCATAGCCGCCACCAACGTTGACTAAACCGCGCCGCTTCACCTCAATCTGACCTCATCACCGTGTCTCCCATCCACGGCCGACCTCACGGCGAGCTCGCGGCTGTACCTCGATCCTCCAGATGCCGCGTGCCGCTGCGACGGGTGAAACCCTATCGACTCTTCATCGCCGATCCGACCACCTTTGAGGTGAACCAAGGCCACCTATCAAAACTGCTCGACCTTCTCTTCGTACTCATGTCCTCCGATCGTCCCCTCATCGCAAATCCACCGTTGGACCAAGATGGTGGCCTATGAACGATCGAGTTTCATCTTGGATTTTTGGACAAATGGTGCATCAAATTGAAAAATGAATCATAGAATTGAGATGCGCTCTTCGAGAGCTTCAAGGCGGTATATAATTCGTTATAGTTTGAGCAGGTTGAATTTTTGGAATCGAATTTGGAATTTGAGAATTAGGTTATTCTGCCATTGGGATGAGGAGGAGTAAATGGAATTATTTGTACAGAAATGTAGAATAAGAAATGACATAGGGTTTATAACGACATATTTATAGGCAGAACAAAATAGAAAGGAATGGGCTCGATTGGTATGGAATGTTGAACGATACACAACCCAAAAAGCCTGTTCTGTCTCCGCAACGAAAATGGGTCAGCCTATATATTAAAATAGATGTTTTTGATAATTTTAAAATCAATGGAACAGGTTTCAAGTCCTAATTTCATCATATGGAGAAGTTATGCTCAAATCGGCTTATTTCAAATTGATTTCAATTAATTTCAATTAAATTGATTTCTAGGCATTTCGATCCCGTACGATCAAATGACAAGTCCGATCGCTATGAAAGTTGAAATCCAACAATAATTCACCGTTAAGGATGATATGAAATAGGTTTCGTCGAAATCCGAGTCAGTTGCCAAAATGGCTATTTTCACATTATTAAATTAAATTAATATTAAATCAATTAATCACCTTTTCAATTCAAATTTAATTATTTACCATGCTATCATTTTGGATTACCTAGAATTTTTTTTATCCTTACAACCAGTTTCTATGTTAATTTATTATTCAATATTCCACCAATTTTAATGTTTAATTTCAATTTCAATAAATCTAGTAATTATAAATTAAATTTCCAAAAATCCCATTAATTGAACTTTCATCCTATTATTCAATCCATTGTTGTCAAATGGATGAAATTAACACTGGTTCATGATCTATTATACTTAAGTTTAATTTCAACCAATTGTTTTAATTACTTACATAATAATGAATTCAATCAATTACCATTAATCATATTATTTCATTGGTTAATTCAATATTCACAGTTGTTTTCTTATATTAAATTCATAACCAAACATAACATTTTCATTATTCCAATTATTTGAAATTTCATTCAAGTTGTTAATAGTCAGCTTGAATTAACATTATTACCTTTAATTCTAATTATTATTTCATTCATAAACCATCAATCTTTTTATTTCTTCCAATATTATATCATAAAATTTTATTAAATTAACAGTTTTAAATTTTCAAAATCTCACAGAGATGAAAAACTCACCAATATTGCCTCTTAATTAGGTTTGAACATGAATTTAATATTGACATATTATACTCGATATCACTCATGAATTTTGAGTTCGTACACTCCTTCATAAGGAGTTCGTTGTCTCTATAAATTATTTATAGTATTTCGTAAATACTCAAGAATACTATAACAATTCTATAGTATTTCGTAAATACTTAAGAATACTCTAAACTACCATTTAGTAATCTTAATTTGGATTTGACATTCGCTTCATATATCAAATTCGTAAGCAAATTATGATATTATAGACAATATAGCATGTATGATAATTCCTATTGTTAAGCAAAAGGAATCCATCTTACGTGTTCCTTATTAAACATTTTAATAAGGTATCTTTGCGTATCATTTTAAGACATCCCAACATCCTTTATACTTAATATAGTAGATATAATTACAAATCCAATATTGAAAATTAAATAATCAAAGTTAAATTAATTTTAACATAAGTACATCGTTAATAATCAGTAGTATGTTGTTCACTTACAATCTAGAAATATCTATGTACCTTTTAATATTCCTTTCTTCTGGAAAAATGCTTCATATGCATTTTGACCGAAAATAAAACTATCCGATATTTTTATCAAAATACTTAATTCAATTCCGACGCTTATACAGTTGTACTTGCAAATCATTCTTGGATCATATCCAAAACCCACAAACTCAATATCGCTCCTACTGGCTTCGAGATACGTTTGTTGTTATGTGCAAACAAACTACTCCGAATCATTATTTAGACTTTTCCATTTCAACACATATGTATCAGAACACAAATTCATACTAGGTGATAATTTGGTGAGTGAATCCAAAATAACTTAAGCAGGTTCAGTGACGAATCTATTAAGCGAACTACAATAATTGAAATTTACAATGTTATTCTTATCAACATTGATCATTTATTCCAACTCTATTAGTCTTGGTCTTAAAGACAGCTTCACGGTCGATAGATCGTATTCCTTCGGGTATAACTGTCAAAATCATATTATGATAACATATTTGGAATCCTTTTTGGATTTATACATTACACCATATCATAGAATCAATATTTCTAACGGCTCAATTGACATGTGAGGATTATTTATTCTTAATATTAATATGAAACTCATAGTTTCTCTTCAATGTGTGAGAATAATATTAGACAATGTGTGAGAATAATATTAGACATTCTAATGCATTGTGTTCATTAAGGTTTGGTCAATTTAATTTCATCCCTCTTAGTCAGTTTTATCCTTAGATCATATATAAACCAATTTTACCAACAATAATTTCTAAAAAAATTCCTTCACTACGAAGTTGATAGTTTTAGAAACAACAATTGTTTCTCAGTTCAAGGCAATGGTATTTACATACACTTTATGAATAGCCTTATATATAAAACAGATTTGGTTTTAGTTTACAATATTTATGTTCAAAACATAAATTGGTCATTTAATGGCAGTCCTTCCCAAACTCTTTGTAGGGCAATTCAGACAAGAACCCTCATGAACAATTATTACGTGCAGTCTTTCGACTTGCATAACTAGCTAATCCTTGGCCTAGGATATGTTGGGGTTTCTTATAAACTTTTATCTTGTATGATTTTATAAGCGATTCTTTAGATGAAAATAATTTTAAACTTGCGTACCGCTCTTAAATACAAGACCTTATGGAAAGAAGTTAACTCACATTCACTCACAATCAACCGTACTTTGTTCAAAAAAATTTGATTACTCTTCATACGTACATCATTATGTATCATAGGAAGGACTAACTATTGATATTGAAACTTTATTCATTTTTAGGTATGTTGAGAACTCTTTTCCAATATACTTACATATTCGATCAAATCAAATCAATTTCTGTTGCACCTTATTTTATTTACTTCTATTTTATAATCAATAAGCTTATCATAGACATGCTACATGTGTATCAAATACACACATCCAAGTCGGTGACAACTCTTCGATGAATATAACAAAGTACATGGAACCATTTTGTATTAATAGACTTGTAATTACATATATCTGTATGTACCAATCTAAACAGTTCATCAACTCTTATCATGCTCTCACTGAATGGTTGCTTTGTCCTTAATTTTCTAAGATATAATTTACTAGTACCATATGATTCACAACCATATATAAAAATTATTTCTTAAAACTATGGCTTAGCCCATAATTGAAAAATAATTGCAAATAAATTTATATACTTCTGTATTTTCCAATGCATCGCAAAACCAGCTCTATAATTTTATTTTATAACCGATATTCATAATATTCATATTGAAATAAAACTATATCTATTTTTTAGTCAATACTAAAATATAAATATTATTTCATAAATAATATTGGTACGTTTTATGAAAACAATTTTTGTAACTTGATGTGACCAATAAGTGTTATTTGGCATGCTTTCACTATTTCTGCCATTACTAAAATATCATATGAGTATAAAACTTGAATCAACCACTTAATATAATCTATTTATTTCACTTATTATAACTGGTTTACAGTCGTGAATTTTCAGATCAAGTATCTTAAATTCAAAGAAATAAATCTTATTGAAAATAATTTTCTATTTGAAAATACATTTTGGAATTGAAATCATATTTCTCATTTCAATGTTAAGTATCAAATATTATTTTATAATTCTCGTTATCGATGTTTCTTTGTGAAGCAAAAGTGACCATTCACTCTCTTCATCCTAATTGTGCCTTAGTTGACATCCACTATTGCATATTCGATCTTCTTTATAAACGGTCAAACCATTCAAAGGAAATCCTTACTATAACATAATAACAAACTCTTTACAAAAGTGCAGTTGGTCACCTTAATTTTTAAGGACATCAAATAAATTGCACTTTACGTAAACCAATCAAACTAAGATTTCAGTGTTTGAATTCTTAGATCTATCTTGTAGCCTATGGTCTAGCGTTAAATTTAACATGACAAGATCATTACTGTAATCAATCATATTGAATATACATATCACGTTACAGTTTACTTATTTATTTCAAGAACTAATTACATCGAGGTTTCGAACATTATTAATATTGACTGTTCACCATATAACATTTATATGAGATCTTATATGGAACTAATGTTCATGTTTTTTAGCTTATATAGTTCGAAACTCATTGAAGACGATACATAATCTTGGAAAGTAATAAGCGATCAAGTTACAGATATAATTAATGGTTGTATAATTAGCTCTTGCATGGGTCGACATGCAAAAAAATATATTAGTAAGTCTATTTTATATTTCTTTTTCTGTATTTACTCAGTTCATTTAGAAATTTTAATTGATAAACATTTTATCAATTATATTAATTGCACAAATTTATCAGTGTAGGTTATTATAATTTTATATAGCATATGCTCTTACATATTAGAAAGGTTAAATGTTTCCATTTCATTTTTTCAATAAGGCTTCCACTAGTCAGCCATGTTTCTCCAAACCCTAAAAAAACAAAGAAGTCTTTTAATTTCACTAATGAATGCTAGGACTCGTATATCTTAGGATTCCGACCTTGAGGAAAGCTCAACAATTCACACTTCCAAATGTGTTGGATAAATCCTTATCGGTTGTATCATACACAACTCCTTACCCATGGTTCCTTATCCTAATTTCATTTTTACCTTGAGGAAAGCTCAACCAGCAAAAAAAGATCAACAAGTAAAAGGAGAGTATTCACTTGTACCCACGATTTTACAAAATTCTAAGTATACTATACACCCCTTGAGGAAAGCTGAATGTGTATATATATATATATATATATATATATATATCTTACCTCGTCTAGTCAATACATTAATAATACTACACATAGAATCTTTAGCTTGAGGAAAGCTTAGAACTAGATCGTATGCGAATAATTTATTAATGTATAAATGGTAGAGGATAACAATTACATTAAAGGAGTTATATCGACTTATGTAATAATGTATGTCATATGAAATAACCTCGTGATTCAAGTGTCGGACACATCTCAAATCAAGGTATACGTACTATACGTATGTATTTATTTATATTTATTCCTTAAGTCTAATTGGGTTTCTTCTTGTCCCACCTTTAGTTTTTATTATATAAGTTTAATTGTTATATAACTTTTATACTTTATTTAACTTATATAATATTTTATATACAACATTATATTAACTAAATATTATTTAATTAATTTAATTAATTAACACTTTAATTACTTATAACATTATTCAATTATGACATATTATATTAAATATATATATATACTATAAACTTTGTAATAGTATATTTCATATATATATATATATATATATATATGTATTTTAATTCATTAATCAACTTTTAATTAATTTAATTTAATAAATTTAATTAATTTTGAAACCTTTTTAATACACACATGTATACTCATATTGTCTTTAAATAGTTAAAGACGTTATAACATATACCGTTATATATATTATACATGTATATATACAAAATTAATTAACTTATTTAATTAATTCATTTATTTTATTAATCTTATTAATAAATAATATTTTTGAATTTAATCTTATATCATTTTCATATATTTTGAAAAATTATATTATAATTTTTATAATCTGTGTTTTATTTTAAATTTAACTTTCAAATTTAAACTTTTATTTTAATTTTCAAAACAATTTGAAAATCTATATTATAACATTTAAAATATCTTTCCTATTTTAAATTTAACTTTGAATTTTAATTTTTTTTTAATTTCAAAATAATTTTGGAACTAGCCCAATGTTCGATTCAAAGTGAACCTTTTCTATTAGGGGCAACCTTTGGGCTTACGTAACTGTTTGGGCTGGGCCGTTGGCCAAGTTGGATATGGTACTTGATTGCCCAATAATCCAACCAAGACATTTCCTTTCTTAAACACCCTGCTAATTAGATTGTAAGCTTAATTGGTTGGTCCTAACATGACTAATCTAAACCGCATAGGCTTTTGGGCGTTGATACCATTGACAAAACTAGATCAGCCTACAGTGGTAGAAATTGGTGAATTTCAAACTTGTAACCATTTTGGATCTTTGTTGGGCCTATGAAGTCCAATTCACTTAAAACATTTCTAAACTTATTTTAAATAAAATCATTATTTTAATTTATATTATGGCTTTATATTATGCAATTCATAATGTATTATATATGTGTGTGTGCATCACACACACACACATGTGTGTGTATGCATATAAAACATAGCAATCCATGTAAGATTTGATATGCTTGTGTATAAGTGCTGGGATTTACCGCAATGGACATGTTTGCCCCATTGGTATATAAATATATCATCCAAACATATGCTTATATGCATCAATTCATATGTACAATATATTGCATATATATATAAAGAGATTTTGAATAATTTATACATGTATGTATATATAAGGCATTTATAAAATATTTATTTACAATTACATATGTGTGAATGTGGTCAAAATCATTTTAAATAAGAAATTAAAATTTATTTATTTATTTTAGTATAATATCTGAAAACAAAATTAATTTTTTATATAAATAAATGTATGTATAAAATAAAAAAAGTATATATAATTGTAAATAATTTTCTTATAAATACATATATGTTAATACATAATAATATATAAAAAAGAAAAATGCACACGCACACGTACAATTAATAATGCTTATTGCAAAAGATTTTTTTAAAAGATTTATTATATTATATTCCATTTGAAAATTAAGAAAAATAAATAAATATTATTTTTGAATATAAATTTTGTATAATGACATATATGTATTATATTTTAGAATCATTTTTTAAACTTAATAATTAATTTCAGCAAATATATATATATATATATATATATATATATATATATTGAAAAATGATTTTTTGCCAAGTTCTTATTAGGTAGGGAATTAATATTACAAAATTTAAAATATATTTTATACGATATTTTTTTTATGTTATAAATTAATCAAATTTATCTGACTTTAATAATATTTAAATAATATATGAATATATATACATAAAAAATATTCTATATAGAAAAAATTTAAAGTATTAAACTAATCATAAAATTTTTTAACAAAATTTGTATGATTTTATATATAATATTTAAATTTATATGATACAAAAAATATTATTTTAATTTTTAATTTTTTTAAAATATGCCGTGAGTTTTATGGTGTATGTATATTGTATATTTTTTTATTACATAAGCACATAATTATAAAACGATTGTAAATGTGATGATATATCGATATAGTAGATTCACCACCTATCGATCTAAACATCATATCATATAAGATATAACATTAATTTATATTTAGAAATCAGGGACATACCTTTACTAAAGACTATTTAATACACATTGAAATGAAGATATGAGCTTCTTTGAATCGTATCTCAATTCCAATGGTGCTAGCTTTGGATTTTTGACCACCAACCATCGAATAGCTTTTTTTATTCGATTTGAGCTTGAAAAATGAAGGATACAGAAGGGTGCTTTTCAACCAGAAATGGAGTGGGTGGAAGCAGCCAAAAGTAGTTATAGAATGAGCTTTCTAATAATTTTATAAGGCAAAGGCTAAAGGGATAAAGTAGGACCAAGATCTCCTTTCTTCTCTTACTCATTCTATGACATATAAAATATTAAAATCCAAGCCCCCTTTAGCCTCTCATGTCGCACATTCCATGGTCGAAATTCGCATGTCCTATATGGGATTCAAACCCACTTCAAGCCAGAACAATACTTATAGCATTTATATCCAATTTAGATATGTATCGATATCATATATTAATTATCTCTACTACCAATAAAGAAAATTCATTAAACTAATTTACTCGGTGTCTTTTCGAAATTCCAAAAATGTCCTTGCTTTCGTGTATGAAAAACTGCGCTGCGCTGCATAATACGGCTAATACCACTCTACCGAATTTCGGTTTTATGCACTGATGTGAAGCCCTCTCTCTCCACTGCAATCGCTACTTCTTCTTTTTGTATAAAACAAACATGGGCCTGTATCTTTCAGCCCAACCAGAGAATAGATTATCAAATTATAATTTCTTAAAAGTTTCCTCGTCCATTGAAATCAAAACTTCCAAATTGAAAAAATGATCGAGGGTGCGAACTGAAAAAGAAACCCTTAGAATCCATGGCGAACCTCGGCGAAGAGGATCTTCTCCTCAAGAGCTTCATGGCTGAAGTTAGCGAAGTCGAGAGGGACAACAAGGTCCTCAGGTACATAAAATTCCTTATTTTCCGGTTATTTATTTGATATTCACCATTTTCAATCTGAATAGTCCATTCATGTTTTTATCTCATTTTAGGGGTTGATAATGATCATTTTTTGTTAATCTCCCTGTATACTTTCTGGTGATAAGTAATGTTTTGTTACAGGATACTTTCATGTTTCAAGTTGAATCCATTTGAACATTTGAATTTTCCTTTTGACTCATTATATATAATTATTATAATATATATATATATATTTGTACCAAAAATGGGAACAACGCTCTTCGGGTGCAATTGAAGAGATTAGAATAAAGAAGTAAAATTTAAAATGAGGCTAATCTAACAGTCACACCAAGAAAATAAGCAGTAATAGAAAGAAAACAGAGATTTATAGTGGTTCGGCATTGTATGCCTACATCCACTTTGAAGGTTTTGATGTTATTGCTGATTAGAAACTGAATTACAATGGTACAATCACTAACACTCGAATAAAAATGGAGTTCAACTCGAGCAGCAGCATAAAAGGTCCCTTTTAGTTGTAATGGAGGTGCTTTTTATAGTTGTAAAACTGGAAATATCTACCATGAATCTCGGAATACGCTTTCTCAAGTCCAGATGGGCCCAAATGATCGATTTGGAGTCATTTGTGAATAATCCTTGATCGATCCATAGCGAATTCTTATCGATCATAAATTGCTCCAGTTGAGTTGCAATCATGGATGTTCCCTATGTGTCGAGCAACTTGTAATGAAAATCTCATTGCATTTTGAGTTGTGGTTGTGGAGTTATTGATCGATCAAGATTGCAATTATTGAGTGGCTGAAGCTTTCGCATCGATAGCTTCGTATCGATAGATGGCATGCGGGCTCTTTGGAGATCCATGATTTGTGCATGGAGTTGAGACCGCTTCTTTCGGAGTGTAATGACCCGCAAATCAATACCCTTTTGAGCCGACAATATTCTCTAATAGTTCAACTCAAAGTGGACGGAAATACGAACCATTAGGGTTAAGAAAGAGGTAGAAGAAGAAATAGAAAACAACATCAAGATCTCACAAACGTAGCGGAACAATATATAATAGATAAATGACCGATCTTTACACAAAAGAAACTGTAATTATTTTATATATACATCATCAGAGCATAATACAATCAAAAGCAAATACTGGACATTATATTAATTTGTCCTCACCAAAAGCTGACTACACAGCATACCAAACACAGCGGAAAAAAGACAGGTACATGAGATACGTCTCGCCATCCAGCACATCCCTTGAGCTCTATAGTTGTCCATCCAGAATCTGTAATCTATAATAGTCGGTCTAACTTGAGCATTGTAGTTAAATAACACCCGAGTCAGTATGGAAAACCAACGTGAGAAACACACTCAATTAGATTATTAAAGTTTTCAAAATCCTTTGAAATCAAAGATATCTCGTAAGACCACGCCATAAATAAACATACCGGGTTTTTACCTTAAGATAACCAAAATATTTTTATCGAATCCATTTGATATTATTATAGTGTCTATAGAAAGTAAAATAGAACGTAGCTGAAATACTTGCATCTCACGTTTCAGCAATAGTTGGGCACAATCAAAACCGTGCAGACGCTTATTGGAGATTGGATTCCATATAATGGTAGGGCTATTGGGGGTACCGTCCGTCACAGTACGTGGTCTAGATCACCGTACCGAGGATCCACCCTAATCCACTGCAACACTAGAGCGGAGCTACCCCTTACATGATAGTCCGAATGAGATCACCCCGCGGTTGGGATCAACAACTGGCCACATAACCGAATAGAAAGTGACATCTAGACAGGGATGACCTTACCCTAATTGGTTGCTAGCCACTAGCCTTTCTGCACCTCCGCAGTTTTAGCCATTCCCGGTTGATGAGGCTCGAGGCAATGCGTTACCATTTTAGAACAATAGAATGCTCATCGTCCTCCTAACGATGTTCTGATAGCATTCATCCATACAAGTCCGTTCCAGGTCCGAACGGAACCAAAGGCACTACCCCTATTACATCCATTTTGGAATCACCCTCGGGATTAGTAGCGATTAGCCCTTGCACTTCATTGCTCCATATCCGACTCCAAACTCTTGTCTTCCTCACGAAAACGTTCAAACCGAATCGAAGTGGTTTTCGAGAAATTAATCCCGATCTCGGTCTCTTTGAAACAATCAGCGTATTGGCCAATATTGATAGTCGGTTATTTAACTATCAAATAGCATCCACAAACAACCATCAGTCCTTAATAGTTTCCCAAATTATTTATTTCAAAATATCTTCGCAAGATATTTTTCCACACTTCAACGCTTTGAAAATAGTTTTCAAATCACTTTTTCTCTCGCGGAATAAATTTCCACCCAATTATTTTATTTCTATTGAAAATCACCAAGTCTTATTACGTTAGATTTTTAAATAATTTAAATCACTTTATCCAAAAAAACTTTAAAACACTTAAAATAAAAACTACCTAAACACTTTATTTAAAATACTAGATATGAAATTCATAATAATTTCTCATGTAAAACTTAAGCCAAAACCAAATTTGAAATGAAAGTTATTCTAAATATTAAATAATTATCTTTTAAATCATAATACTAGTTAACCTTTGAAATAATTTACTTATATAATTAACTTAATAAATATTTACTTTTAAAATTTTTAAAACTACTCAATAATAGTTTCTTCTAAAACATTCTTTTAAAACCACTTTAAAATCTCTAACTTGTACTTGGAAATCTTCTTTGAAAATATACTTGGCTTTACAGGGAAATACAATTTCCTTTCCACAATTTTAAAAAAAATAAACCACTTTTATTTTTAAAACACATTACCCATCTTTTTATAAATTCCACCGTGAATTTATGTTATCAAATTTATCCACCGATAAATATTTCACTTTATTCATAAACCCAGTTTATAATTTTCATACCTTATTCTCTTTTAATTACTGTTTCTAATCACTTAATCGATTTAAAAATTGATTTTCTAAATTTAATTCCCCATAGAATCATTTCTCGATTTATTCAAGTTTATTCAAAATCCATTAATTCTAGATTTACTTCTTAATTATGATTTAAAATCTTATTTAAAACTGAAAATATCAATTTCACACTTTATTTCAAAATTCTTCTTTTATTTCTTCCCAAACCATTTGAATCCTGAACTAAAAAAAATTTTAATTTTTAAACAATACCGCTTAAGTCCTTAAAATTCATTTATTTCCATTTACTCAAAAATCTCTTTTCCCATACTCGAAATTATTTGATAGGATTTTAAATCGAACTCTTTATCCTTTCCCAAATTCATTCTTTTAATTTATTCAACTTCAATATATTTATTTTACCTAAACTTCCCTCTTTTATTTTCGTTTAAAAATCCAATTTTTATATTTTTGGTATCTCAATATACCCAAAATACATTCAGTCAAATCATAGCATTTAATATTTTCAATTCAAATATAATCAATATAATCTATAATAGATTATCAAATAAAAATATCATGAATATGAAAATAATACCAACATTTTAAGGAACCCAGTTGGATCCCTCCAACCTGTTTCTCTGCATCCACAGATGTTAGCACAATATAAAAATACCAATCCCACTTCGAGAGGGATATCGCGGTATAAAGGGTCATCCGCTATTATACGAGGCGCATAGGGTTTCATCCGCTATATAATGCGGGAAATCAATCACTCCAATATATATACACTATATATAACATATCACATCCAATCAATTCAATCATTCAACCAATAATTTAAATTTAACCATTTAAATTTAAATTTTAATCCAAATGAGTGAGCTTTACTCACCTTTGATTCTGTTTGCTCATCCACTTCAATCTTGACTTGTATTCACAATTTTGACCTTGTATAAATATTAGATGACTTTTATTAATATTCGAATAAATCAAACAGTTAAATTCCCATTTGATAAATTTAATTAATCAATGATTTTATTTTAAACAGATAATTTAATTTTAAACTAATTTTCTTTTTTTCAAAAAAATCTTTAGTAACTGAAATAATTAAATAAGTTTATCAAACAAATTAATCTTCGTAATACATTATTTAAAAAATAAACCAGTAAATTTAAAATGTATATATGTATATTTATTTTTCTTTGAAACTATATATATGTGTATATATACACTTATATAAAAGTCGAAATTAGCCACAAGGGCCTCTTTAGCAAGTGGAATTAGTTTCTAGGACACACAACAGAAGTAATTACTTTCAAGGACAAAGCACAAAATAATTAGTTTCTATGGCTTAAAAATCTATGAAATTATGTCCTTGAAAGTAATTGGACTGCTGACTTTGTCCTTGAAACTAATTATTCTGTCGACTTTGGCCTTGAAAGTAATTTATTTGAATGTGTGTCCTAGAAACTAATTGGACTGCAAAGTTTGTCCTTTTGGTGAAATGCCCCTATATAAAAATAATCTATATAGATTTTAAAATTTTAATCTTTACATAGCTTCCAAACATGTTAAAATTCCTATTTCACTGAACTCTATCTATAATAATTTATGTATATACTTTAAATGAAAATAGGCATGTGTATTTACTTTTATTCTATTTTTTCCTTAACTGTGTATATATATACTAATGTTCAAGATATATTTATATTTATATTTCCTTTTCTGTGAATAGACCACAGGATTTTCTTTGCTACAATTTTTTTTAAAACACATATATTTATAAAATAAAGCAAATCTGAATTCAAATTTCCTATATGTATATATATATATAATCTAAATAAGAACAACACCCATACCTCACGAAAGAATTGAAAACGAGAAGAACCTCATCTCTGCTCGTGACCTGAACGACGCCTAGATCACCCAACTCCGATCTGCCTTGCAAATCGAGGTCGAGACAACCTTCGAGTGCTTCAGATTAGAGTGAAGTCGAAAGCACATTCTTCCCATCCAAGCCTCATGATGCCTAGCTGCCGTGAATCGCTGCTTCCCTTCTCGACTTCGCTGATCGCGAAACCCCCTCTAAAGACCACCAGCCTCCACCTCGTTTTGCCCATCGCTACCCTTTGCCATGCTGAACTAAAATTGACATCCATGAACCCAACTCCCTCACCTCTGCCTACCAAGCATACGCACGCGACCACAACACTCGCGATTTAACTATCGAACCAATTCGTTTAATTTCAGAAAGAGGCGAACTGGAATCGGTCCATTCGTAACTTCTTTCATTTTTTTATTTTTATTTTGGAAGGGGGAAATTCGATTTGAAAGAAGATAAGGAAGCCATTAATTTTCTCTCTGAATTTGATTTTTTTCTTTCCTTTTGAAATCGAAAATGAAAATAAAGATGTGGTTTCTAAATTCTTTTGTTTATGTAATGGCCATTTTATCTCAAAGAAGACGCGTCTGAAATTTAAAAGAAAGAAAAAGAAACACGTGTTCTCAGGGTAGACAAGTGGCTAGGGTATAAAGTTCTTATGTTTAAATTAATTGACTAGTTAAATTTTTTAATTTTAAATTTAAATCGTATCGATTTTTGCAACTCACAATCTTGATCTCCAATCGAGGCATGCCGCTAGGCGTTTATAATGTTAAACCCATATTCTGAACGCGATGAAAATGGTTCCGAGCCTTAACTTGATCGTATGGAGAAGATTGCTTTTTGGACCAGTAATTATATTTAATTTTCGATATAAATTCAATGCGTACATCTATCGTACGATCACATGATAACTCCAAACACTACGAAATTTGAAATCCGATAATAAAACAAGATTACGGATCCAATGGAACTGGTTTCATCGACTTCCGAAACTGTGCTTCGGAAGGCTATTTTTAAATATCGATTCAAACAATATATTTTCAAACTGTACAAAAAAGTTTTAAATTCAATTTTAAATGTTCTTTTATCTCCAGTATTATCAATATAAATTTAATAAACCTTCAAATTATTTTTAACAGACTCGAAATCCCAGAATTCATATTTTTACCTGATTTTCAATTGTTTAATTCAATAGTTTATTTGTCAAACAAATAGTGATATTTGAAATTCCAATTGAAAATTAACTTTTGAATATTCAAAATCAATTAAATATTTCGGTTTCAAATATCCAAAAATTCCAGGTTGTCACATTCCTCCCCTTTTAAAAGAATTTCATCCCCGAAATTACTAGTTAAAAAAGAATGGTTCAATACCCGTTAATTATTTTTCCAAAGCCAAACAATTTTTAAAAACTTCCCAAAACAACCTTTTTATTAGAGACACACTAACCCTCCTACTAACTTTCCAAACCAACCGTAAATGGCAATCAACATTATTGACTCAATCATTTCAAACGATAATTTAAAACCAAGTTTAAATTATCAAAATTGCCTCAAAACGTTTTCTAACTCCCTAAGTTTTTGAAAACTTTTGCCAACGTCTCCTTTGCAATTCAAGTATCAAAAGAAAACAAAAGGCCAAGTGGCTAGCTCAGAAAATCATCAAATTTCATATAGAAATTTGAATACATACCTTTTTGTCGAGCAATTCAATTTATCTTCCGAATTAAAACACCAATTTTCTTTCCTTTAAAACACCTGTATAACCTACTTAGTAGTAATATCCAATTACAGATTTCAAAATCCTTTTATTCACTTTCTTTCCAAAATTTTCAATATTTGCTTTACTTAAGCTCGTACGATGCACATATATCATCCGTACGAAAAACCAAATCCGATTGCTCGCTCGATCGCACAATTTCCACTTCCAAACTAGTATCGTCCACCCGACTTCCTAGTGCGGACTCAGATCTAGTTTCTTGATCAGAAACCATCATTCTCCTTGTATAGCCATATACTATGATAGAGAAATTTCAGAATCAATCAAAAATCCATATCTAGGGTTCGCCGTCGAAAATCGAGTGAAAAATCCCAACTCGGATCGATATAACTATCTCAAAATTCTATGCTCGAATCTAGATCAAATTGTTATGTGAATAAAATAATATACGTACATCATGCATATTTATCTCAATTGATTATTAGCTTTATCAATTCTCTTTTATTCACATTTATTTTGATTTCTATTCACTTACCCATATTTATCATTTCACGCACTTTTATTAAATCTTTATTCAAATATTAACTCAGAATATTTTCCTAATATCAAATTTTACTTTAAGAATTTCACCATTTCCTCTGAAGTTCAACATAATTATTTTATACACTTTAATATTCATTTTCACTTCACCATTGAAGTTTATCTATTTTTTATTCAAAATTTCAAATTTCAAATTTCAAATTAAACTCAATTTATCTCCAAATTTTAAATATTGAATCCTATTAACCAAATCTCAACCCATATTTACTTTCCTGGTTATTGTAATTAGTTCCATCCACTAATTTGTTTCCAATCCAATTCAATTTCAAATTTGTTCAATTTACGAATTTTAATTAATCACTTCATTTCCACATTTAATTTCAAATCTCAAATAAAAGTTTATTTCCAAACTTTTACTACATTTAGTTTCTTTGAATAATTTTCCCACTTTACTCTACTTAATCCAACTCAAATTGAATTCCAATACTCAGTTTAATTTCCATTTACTTACAAATTTAGATTAATTTGTTTCATTTCCACATTTATTCCCAACATAGCAAATTTTATTTTAATGGCCATTTCATTTAGTTTAGTCTTCTTAGGCTTTTTTTTTCCCAAATTCACTTTTATTTAACTTGATTTAGTTACACTTCAATTTAATTCAAATTTTAAACTTTTATACGTTCTCCAATTTATTTACCTTTCAGTTGCTAACTTCTCTAACTTATTTCGTTTCACACTTATTTTTGTTTAACTCTTCTTTAACTCTTGTTTAAGTTAAAATTTTCTATTTTTGTTTAACTCTTCTTTAAGTTAAAATTTCAAATTTAAAAACCCATTTATATTCCATAAACTTCTTATATAAACTTCCAGAGTTTAAACAATTTCTTAACATTTTTGAAATCATATATACCCAACCGAGATCATTTCTTTGAATATCAAAACCAAACCCAGTTTTGCAAATAACTCAAATTTAAAATATTTCGACAGCAACTCCTCTCTTGGAAACTCAAAAATGAACATCGATGATGCTGCAGTCATTATCGAAATTATTTTCCAGCGACTGAAAAGAGTTCAGTGCTTTTACCTCTTTAAACATTTCAAATATTTTTAAATCCCAAGTCTCACCAGATTTCATTCCCAATTCAAAAATACTTCCCAAATAATATCACCATTATTCCTCCAAAACCTTTGAAAATCATTTTCAAACCCAAAGGAATTTAATATCCAAAATTTTGTATTCCAAATCCTTTCAATCTGTATTCAAATATTACTTAGGAATTTTATTCTATTTCAATTATAAATCACATTTAAAAATCTTATTCTGTTAATGAATTTATTTTCTTAACCTTGGTTATAATTTTAATCCCTAGTTCAATTTCTACACAACAATGATAATAATTTAATATTATCACTTCCTAACAACCAAGAAACCATGTTGCAATATAATAATTTATGGAAAATTATTTCTTTTATATAAAAAATTAATTTGGGTAAAATTATTTCATTTACCTTATTTTGAAACAATACTGTTTAGGTTTATCTTGTTTAAGAGTTTAGAAACCCCTATCGACGACATGGCATTCCACATATCGACCAGAGTCCATAAACACTCAACCGATAAGTCAACACAATATAATTTTTTTATATCCTCTAACAAATACACGCTCATAGCCATTAACTTAAACTCATTCTAGAGTACTACGGACTTTATTACTAACGAGTAATTCCCACCAGAGCAAAGGTTCTTGCTTAACCTTCAGATCTGACACCAAGTGTAATGACCGGCAAATCTGTACCCCTTTTAGCCAACAATATTCCCCAACAGTTCAACTCAAAGTGGATGGAAATAAAAACCATTAGGGTTAAATAAAAAAGAGGTATAAGAAGAAATAGAAAACAATATCAAAATCTCACAAACGCAGCAGAACAATATATAATAGATAAATGAATGATCTTTATACAAAAGAAAGTGTAATTTTTTTTATATATACATCATTAGAGTACAATACAATCAAAAGCAGATACTGGACAATTATATTAACTTATCCTCACCAAATGCTAACTACATAGCATACCAATCACAGCGGAAATAAGACATATACATGAGATACATCTCGCCATCCAGCACATCCCTTGAGCTCCGTAGCCGTCCATCCAGAATCTGTGCTCTATAATACTCATTCTGACCCGAGCATTATAGTTAAATAACACCCAAGTCAGTCTGGAAAACCAGCATGAGAAACGCACTCAATTGGATTATTAAACTTTTCAAAATCCTTTGAACTCAAAGGTATCTCGTAAGACTATGCCACAAATAAACATGTGGGGTTTTTACCTTATGATAACAAAAATATTTTTATTAAATCCATCTGATGTTATAATAGTGTCTATAGAAACTAAAATAGAATCTAGCTGAAATGCTTGCATCACACGTCTCAGCAATAGTTGGGCACAATCAAAACTATACAGATGCTTATTGGAGATTGGATCCCATACAATGGCAGAGCTACTGGGGTACCGCCTATCATAGTACATGGTCTAGATCACCGTACCAAGGATCCACCCTGATCCACTGCGACACAATTCCGGAGCTACCCCTTACTGAATAGTCCGAATAAGATCACCCCGTGGTTGGGATCAGCAACCGCCCACACAGCTGAATAAAAAGGAACATCTAGATAGGGATGACCTTACGCTAATTGGTTGCTAGCCACTTAGCCTTGCTGCACCTCCTTAGTTTTAGCCATTCCCGGTTGATGAGGCTTGAGGCTATGCGTTGCCTTTTTAGAACATATCTCACTTAGAATGCTCATCATCCTCCTAATGATGTTTTGATAGCACTCATCCACATAAGTCCGTTCCGGGTCCGAATGGAACTGAAGGTACTACTCCTACTACATCCATTTTGGAATCACCCTCAGGTTTAGTAGTGATTAGCACTTGCACTTCACTGCTCCATCTTCGACTCCAAGCTCTTGTCTTCCTCACATAAACGTTCAAACAGATCAAAGTGGTTTTTGAGAAATTAATACCGATCTCGGTTTCTTCGAAAAGATCAACTCATTAGCCAATATTGATAGTTGGTTATTTAACTATCAAATAGCATCCACAAACAACCATCGGTCATTAATAATTTCCCAAATTATTTATTTCAGAATACCTTTACAAGATATTTTTCCACACTTCAACCCTTTAAAAATAGTTTTCAAATCACCTTTTCTCTCGTGGAATAAATTTCCACCCAATTATTTTATTTCTACTAAAAATCACCAAGTCTTAATACATTAGATTTTTAAATAATTTAAATCACTTTATCCAAAAAATATACTTTAAAACACTTAAAATAAAAACTACTTAAACACTTTATTTAAAATACAAGATATGAAATCTATAATTATTTCTCACGTAAAACTTAAGCCAAAACTAAATTTAAAATGAAAGTTATTCTAAATATTAAATAATTATCTTTTAAATCACAATACTAGTTAAACCTTTAAAATAATTTACTTATATAATTAACTTAATAAATATTTACTATTAAAAATTTTAAAACCACTAAATAATAATTTCTTCTAAAACATTATATTAAAACCACTTTAAAACCTCTAACTTATACTTGGAAATCTTCTTTGAAAATATACTTGGCTTTTCAAGGAAATACACTTTCCTTTCCACACCTTTAAAAAAAATAAACCACTTTTATTTTTAAAACACATTTCCCATCTCTTTATAAATTCAACCTTGAATTTATACTTTCAAATTTATCCACCCATAAATATCTCACTTTATTTATAAACCCAGTTCATAATTTTCATACCTCATTCTCTTTTAATTACTGTTTTTAATCACTTAATCGATTTAAAAACTGATTTCCTAAATTTAATTCTCCATAGAATTATTTCTTGATTTATTCAAGTTTATTCAAAATCCATTAATTCTAAATTTACTTCTTAATTATGATTTAAAATTTTATTTAAAACAAAAAAATATCAATTTCACACTTATTTCAAACTTCTTCTTTTATTTCTTTCCAAACCATTTGAATCCTGAATTAAAAAAAGAACAAATTCTTTAATTTTTAAAAAAACCACTTAAGTCCTTAAAATTCATTTATTTCCATTTATTCAAAAATCTTTTTTCCCATACTCGAAATTATTTGATATGATTTTAAATCAAACTCTTTATCCTTCCCCAAATTCATTCTTTTAATTTATCCAACTTCACTATATTTATTTTACTTAAAATTTCCTCTTTTATTTTCCTTTAAAAATCCAATTTTCATATTTTTGATATCTCAATATACCAAAAATATATTCAGTCAAACTATAGCATTTAATATTTTCAATTCCAATATAATCAACATAATCTATCACAGATTATCAAATAAAACATATCATCGAGTATGAAAATTATACCAACATTTTGAGGAATCCAGTTGGATCCCTCCAACCTGTTTCCCTGAATCCACAGATGTTAGCACAATATAAAAAAACCAATCCCACTTCGAGGGGTGTAACAACCCGCATATTTGTCGATTTTATATTTAAATATTTTATTTAAATATTTTATTGTTAGTCGGATTTTAGTCCGAAAAGTTACTTTTTGCATACGGTCGAATTAGGACTCGGGACCACTCCCATTGAGTTTAAAATGCCGTTTGCGACCTTTTTGAGTATAAGCTTCGATATGTTTGGAGAAAGTTGATTTTTGCTACTTTTCACTTTGGGTTTGGTTTGGGCTCAGCCCTATGTTAACTTATGCTCAAATCTGAGCCACTCTTTCCCATTCACTCTCATTCTCTTCTCATTTCAGTTTTTAGAGTATTAATGGTGGGAGAGATTGGAAATTAAAACTCCAAAACCCTAGTTTTCCTTGCAAATCAAATTCCTTGCTCCAAACTCAAGAAGAACCCATTGGTAAGCTTCTCTCCTTCTTCTCCAACTTATTCTCTTACCAATTTCAGAAATTCCTAAACCTAATTTTGGGAATGTTCTTGTTTTGAGCTTAGATTCAAGCTCAATTGGGTTGTGTTGAAGAGAGGTTGATTCTCCATTTGCTTTTAAGCTTCTTCTTGTTCGATTTTGAGAAAAGGTGAGATTTTTATCTCACATCTATGACTATAATTATCTTTGGTTGTTGGGTATGAATTCTTAACACTTCTTCATGTGCATTTGCTCTTGATTTGGATTGGTTTTGTGAATACTCCAATTTTTGGGTTTTTAAGTCAAATTTGTGTGAAATTCTTTTATGGATGTTTGATCATGCTTTTAGTGATGCACCGAGGAGCATATAGGGCCGGGTTGCCGATTGGCATAAACCCTTAGAGCCAATGATCGTCCGGTTGCATTTTGGAAGAGTTTGCTCTTCATTTGAATAAGGCTGAAAAACAG
The DNA here is from genome assembly GCA_030765085.1 of Allium cepa. NCBI lineage: Eukaryota > Viridiplantae > Streptophyta > Magnoliopsida > Asparagales > Amaryllidaceae > Allium > Allium cepa. Next base: position 1,041,165,423 of record CM060941.1, on the reverse strand, counting down.
CCCAGGCATGATTCAGTCGACTGAAAACTCTGTTCAGTCGACTGAACCTGAAACCCGAGAGTTTCCAGGCATGATTCAGTCGACTGAAAAACTCTGCACAATCGACTGAAACTGGAAACAGAAAGTTTCCTGAACCTGGAAAATTTCCAGGTACAGGGTCAGTCGACTGAAAACTCTGTTCAGTCGACTGAACCTGCTGTTTGAGTCCAATTTGCCTTTTTGGATTGAAATTCCAATTTAAATCGATTCGTGATAATCCTATATGTTGTTATCATCTATTATGACTTTAATGACTCTTTTTAGGGATTTTTGAATATCCATTTCGATGGATCCTTTATCGATTTCGTTGGATTTTATTCACGTCTTCGTATGTGAATTTTTGTGATTGATTGTTCTTACAATCTTCTTCGTGATTTGTCACTTTAAAAATATAAAGGTTTTCTGTACTAGTAGTAAATATCAAAACTCTTTCCTCAAATGATTTCAATACTATTTTGATACCAAATTCGTTTATAAAACCGTTTTCCAATCTATTAGTATATACAAACCTTTACCTCACTCGTATGAGAAATCTAATTAAACGGTTTAGTAAAACAAGTGGTATGAAACGCTTGCGTTTACTTTGTCGGTTAATTCTTGGACTTGTTCGATTGAACCTCTTGTGACAATTTTCTAGTGGAGATTTACAGTTTGTTCGTAAATATTTAGGTTAAGCAAGTGGTTATGGGACATGAAGCTAAACTCATATATTTACTAGCTTAGTGTAATTGACACTTCTCGATGATCATGACGATCATTTTTGTGATTTAGACTAGCAATGTGCGATGTCTCTTTGTCTGCGTGGGAGACTAAACCCCGTTCGTGTGTCAAATTTGTGGGGTAGCAACCCACGGTCTTCGGGCCATTCGTGTGTCAGGTCTTCGGACCATTCGTGTGTCAAATTAATGGTTAGCTACCATGAGATAGCTTCTCGTTCATGTGTTACAGCTGTTGGTGAGTTTTCATGCTCCCGTTCATGTGATAGGCCTCCCCCCCTTTGTGATTTCTGGATTTCTTGTGTAGATTCCTAGAATTTGCGTTTCACCAATTTTCGTGATTTCCATTGATAAGTTTTATCAATATTTGTGCATTGGTGAATTTGTGTGTCATTGACTTTAGTGATTTCTGGATTTCTTGTGTAGTCTTCTGGAATTTGTGTGTCATTGACTTTAGTGATTTCTGGATTTCTTGTGTAGTCTTCTGGAATTTGTGTGTCATTGACTTTTGTGATTGACATTGATATTATCGTCAATATTTATGGTTCGGTGAACGAAATAAGGAGTATGACGTTTCTTTGATTCTTGTGTAGATTTGGTGACATTGATTAATCTCTTGATGATTATCAACTAAGTATATATATATATATATATCACAGCTTGGCATTGTGATTATTATGTGTTTTGTCATATCTCTTATTCTATATCGTTTCATCTGATATTTATAGTTAGACTGATCCGTTTATTATTTTCTTATAAATAATACTCGGGTCAGACCGAGATGTTGCAGGTGCTTCTGCTTGACTTCTCTCTTGGGATTTCTCTTGCTTTTGGTTAACTACTTAGATTAGTAGTTTTTGTTATATACATTTGAGATATAGACTCCATAATGTATACTTATTCTTTTGTGTAGTTCATGTAACTATTCTTTTGTGATATTGTGGATCTTTTTGTCCACTACTCTGATATACACTTCCATGTGTTAATTATATTCATATCTTCTTCCGCCTTTGTGATATGAATTATCTGTGACTGATTTGTGTTATGCTTATTTCTATATTTGTTTTCCGAAGGATTTATATAGCCACCGTGTAGTAGCTTTGAGTTTGTGTCGGTATGGCGGATTTCCTCTTGAAATAGAATGCATGTTATATTATCTGACATATCGGTGCTCGTGCAAAGAAATTACGCGGATGGTCGCTCCTCAACAGCCTTATTCTCCGTGCTAGTCGACAGCATTCTCCGTAATGTTCTTGGATAGCGTGGGTATAGAGGTGGGGCGTCACAGCTTGGTATCAGAGCCAAACTTCGAAACAATATGGAATATTATAACAAGGATCATCGTCCTAAGTCCATCTTAGGAGTTGTGCTTTAGGATTTTATTCGGGTCTTCGTACCGTTCTATCCTATTTTCTTTATGATTCCTTGTTTTATCTATCAAGATTGCTTGATATTCAATTTGGTGAATGACCTTTTCTTCTTCTTCTTTCTTTCTAAAGGAAGAGAAATGTCTAGACCAGGCCGCCCCAGAGCCGTGCCATCTAGCACTCCACCCCAAGATGGAGTTTTTATGACTGCTCAACAGCTTCTCGATTTAGTGACAAATGCTCAAGCAGCTGGAGCTAACCCGGAACCTACTCACCCTAAGTCAGGATTTGCACGCTTGTGTAGCGATTACACTAATTTGGGTGGGGAGCCATTCAAGGGTTCCGAAACTGTTATCGAGGTACATGCTTGGCTAAGGTCATGCGATCGAATCTTTTCTCGCATGAATCTTATTGACCTTCACCGAGTTCAGGTGGCCTCAAGTATGCTCCGAGAAAGAGCATTGGACTGGTACGAGTTTCTTATTTCTGAAACTAATGAAGCGGATCTCACTTGGGAGAAATTCCGAGAGCGCTTCGAGTTAAAATTCGTACCAGAAGCTGAAAAAGTGACATTGGCTCGACTATTTATAGACCTTGTTCAAGGTGAGTCCTCTGTGACTGATTACGTCGCCTCCTTCGAGTCGCTTTCCAAATATGGGGTTGAATACATTAACATCCCTCTTAAGAAGAATCAGAGATTCGCCTATGGCTTAAACAAAAGTCTCAAGAAGCCATTACTTCTAAAGTTAGAAGTTTCTTTCGACCAACTCGTTGATATCGCTCTTCGTCTTGAAGAGGCGGATAGAGAGAATGATGTTGAAGTGGTGGGTTCCAAACCAAACTTCAACAACAAGAAGAGGCCAAGCAAATTCAAAGGTCCTTATCCCAATAAGAAAGGGAGGCAAGCAACTCCTGCTGAAAAGACCTTTTCCTCTACTCAAGGGAAATGCTATAATTGTGGTTCGAAAGACCATTTTGCGAACAAGTGTTCAAAGCCTCGTACTTGTCGCTATTGCAAAAGCCCGGACCATTTTATGCATGTATGTCCCAAACTTCAAAGTAGGAGGGAGGGAAAGGTTAATGTTGCTCAAGCCCCTGGCAACACATCTCGTGGCCAAGGTATTCCTCATTCTATTCTAGATGGAATTATTTTATTTCGTGATCATCCTATTCGAGTTCTTTTTGATACGGGTGCGTCCCATTCTTTTATATCAAAAGAACTTGTTGATACTTTTTCTTTGGATGTTTTGTGTTTAATGACTTCTTTGAGAATTGCGAATCCGGTTGGTGGATCCACAACAATCAGTTTATTGTGTAAAGATGTCGAGATTATTTTGTGTGATTTTTCTTTCCGAGCCGATTTGCATGTCATGCGTTATTTAGGCTTTGGAATGATTTTGGGAATGGATTGGCTTAACCATTATGAAGCTCATATCCTATGTCCTGAGCGAACTATTCATCTTCGACATCCTCAATCTGTTAATCAGATTTCTGTTATTCTTAAAGATTCAGATTCTGCTTTGGTTGCATCTTTAAATTCTTTAAATCCTCGTCATGACGATGATGACGATGAGGGTGATATTATTTCTCTTATTCACGTCGTTTGTGAATTTTCCGACATATTCGAGCCCGTTTTAGGATTACCACCTAAGCGAGCAATTGAGTTCAGAATTAATCTTATTCCGGGAGCTCAACCTATCACTCGTCCTCCTTATCGTATGTCCAATAAAGAAAATGAGGAGATACGTAAACAATTATCTGAATTGGAAACGAAGCAATTTATTCGCTCTAGTTCCTCGCCTTGGGGAGCTTCAGCTATTTTTGTGAAGAAATCCGATGGTACACTTAGGCTTTGTGTTGACTACCGCAAGCTTAATGATCTTACTATCAAAAATAAATATCATTTACCTCGGATTGATGATCTGTTCGATCAACTTAGTGGTGCTAGAGTCTTTTCACAATTGGACTTGGCTACCGGTTTTCATCAGCTTCGTATTACAGAGGATAACATTCCTTTGACATCGTTCCGTACTCGGTATGGATCTTATGAATGGCTTGTTATGCCATTTGGGTTAACAAATGCCCCGGCTTATTTCGTTGACTTAATGAATCGAGTTTTTAAAGACTTTCTCGACCGGTTTGTTCTCATCTTTATCGATGATATTCTTGTTTATTCTAAAACCGAGGAGGAGCATGAAAAACATCTTCGGATTGTGTTGGAAACTCTTAGGAGTAATCAATTAAAGGCAAAATTTTCTAAATGCCATTTTTGGCAATCTCGTGTGAAGTTTCTCGGTCACATTATTTCCGAATCCGGAATTTCCGTGGATCCTTCAAAGATTGAAGCGATTCAAGATTGGAAGAGACCGGAGAGTGTGACAGAGATTCGTAGTTTTCTTGGATTGGCGGGCTATTACCGTCGTTTTATTAAAGACTTTTCTAAGATTTCCGTGCCTCTCACTAGCTTGACGAAGAAAGGTGTTAAATACATTTGATCGGACAAATGTGAAGCTTCTTTTCAGAAATTAAAAGAACTTCTTTCTGATGCTCCTATTCTTGTTATTCCCGATGGGAATCAAGATTTCGTTGTTTATACCGATGCTAGTCGCATTGGTTTGGGTGCCGTTCTTATGCAAAAGGAACGCGTTATTGCTTATGCTTCTAGGCAATTAAAGCCTGCTGAGACTAGATATGCCACTCATGATTTAGAGCACGCGGCTATTGTTTTTGCTCTTCGGATTTGGCGTCATTATCTCTTAGGAGAGAAATTTGTTCTTTACACAGATCATAAGTCCTTGAAGTATTTATTCTCTCAGAAGGAACTTAATTTGCGTCAACAGCGTTGGCTCGAATTTCTTGCACCATATGATCTTGATATTCTTTATACTCCCGGTAAGGGTAATCGTGTCGCCGATGCTCTTAGCCGTAAACAACAAGCTGTTGTTTCTATGATGATATCCGAATGGAACGATCTCGAGATTTTATCCACTTGCGAAATTCGAGACCGTGTTTCCGATTTATGCTCATCATTTGTTTTATGTAGCCTTGAGGCTCATCCATCTCTTTTAGACTGCATTCTTGAAGCTCAAAGGCTAGATACTGAATTGGTTCTTCTTGGCCAAAATATTAAGGATAAAATTGATATTGAAGGTTTGAAAGACTTTGATATCAATTCTCGTGGCGGCATTCGGAAATTTGGTAGACTTATCGTGCCAAATGTTAGGGATCTTCGTAAAGATATTTTAGAAGATTCTCATCACTCTAAATTTACCATTCATCCCGGTAGTAGTAAAATGTATGCGGATATGAAGCGACTTTATTATTGGGAGGGAATGAAACTTGACATCGCTAACTTCGTTAAACGTTGCATGACTTGCCAACTCGTTAAGGCCGAACATCAAAGGCCCGGAGGGTTATTGCAACCTTTAGAAATTCCAGTTTGGAAGTGGGATCAAATTTCCATGGATTTTATAGATGGCCTTCCCCGTTCTCGATCGGGTTATGATAGCTTATGGGTAATTGTTGATAGACTTACTAAATCCGCCCATTTTATTCCCGTTCGGTCTAACCGAACCGTTCCTCTTTTGGCCAAAATATTTGTCAAAGAAATTGTTAAATTGCATGGTGTTCCTACTTCAATTGTTAGTGATCGTGATCCATTGTTTACTAGTGGATTTTGGAAGAGTCTTCAAAAAGCTTTGGGAACGAAGCTTAATTTTAGCACCGCTTATCATCCCCAGTCCGAATGGACAAACCGAGCGTGTGAATCAAACTCTTGAAGATCTTCTTCGTGCTTGGGAAGATCATATTTCACTTGTTGAATTTTCCTACAATAATAGCTTCCAATCTAGTATTGGTATGGCACCTTTTGAGGCACTCTATGGAAGGCCATGCCGATCTCCTTCTTGTTGGCTTGAGGCCGGTGAGAAGCTGGCTTTAGGTCCAGATTTTATTCGTGATTCCACATAAAAGATTGATCTTATTCGTCATAGGATGAAAGAAGCCCAGAGTAGACAAAAATCCTATGCCGATAACCGGAGAAGGAAGTTAGAATTTTCTGTGGGAGATCTTGTGTTTATTCGTGTTTCACCAATGAAAGGTGTTGTACGTTTCAGTCGATCGGGAAAGTTAGCGCCTCGATATATTGGGCCATTTCCTATCACCGAACGTATTGGTTCCATGGCTTATCGCCTTTTATTACCAGCTCAGTTTTCTGCTATGCATGACGTGTTTCACGTTTCTCAACTTCGGAAATGGCTTCGAGATTTCGATTCTATTCTTGAGCCCGGTGTTGTGGAAGAGATTGAAGTTTCGCCTAATTTAACTTATGAGCAACATCCTATTCGTATCATTGCTTCGGAAGTCAAACGACTTCGAAATAAAGATGTTCCGCTTGTTAAAGTTCAATGGTCTTCAAATCCTAAGGATTGTTCTTGGGAATCTAGAGAGTACATCGAGCGTACACATCCGGACTTACTTTCTCGTGCTCTTTGAGGTGAACTTCTTATTTCAAGCTTCTTTTGTGTTGAATATGCTTTTATGGTTGTTACTATATATCTTCTTCTTGTAATATTGCGAGGACGCAATTTCTTTAAGGATGGGAGTCCGTAACAACCCGCATATTTGTCGATTTTATATTTAAATATTTTATCGTTAGTCGGATTTTAGTCCGAAAAGTTACTTTTTGCATACGGTCGAATTAGAACTCGGGACCACTCCCATTGAGTTTAAAATGCCGTTTGCGACCTTTTTGAGTATAAGCTTCGATATGTTTGAAGAAAGTTGATTTTTGCTACTTTTCACTTTGGGTTTGGTTTGGGCTCAGCCCTATGTTAACTTATGCTCAAATCTGAGCCACTCTTCCCCATTCACTCTCATTCTCTTCTCATTTCAGTTTTTAGAGTATTAATGGTGGGAGAGATTGGAAATTAAAACTCCAAAACCCTAGTTTTCCTTGCAAATCAAATTCCTTGCTCCAAACTCAAGAAGAACCCATTGGTAAGCTTCTCTCCTTCTTCTCCAACTTATTCTCTTACCAATTTCAGAAATTCCTAAACCTAATTTTGGGAATGTTCTTGTTTTGAGCTTAGATTCAAGCTCAATTGGGTTGTGTTGAAGAGAGGTTGATTCTCCATTTGCTTTTAAGCTTCTTCTTGTTCGATTTTGAGAAAAGGTGAGATTTTTATCTCACATCTATGACTATAATTATCTTTGGTTGTTGGGTATGAATTCTTAACACTTCTTCATGTGCATTTGCTCTTGATTTGGATTGGTTTTGTGAATACTCCAATTTTTGGGTTTTTAAGTCAAATTTGTGTGAAATTCTTTTATGGATGTTTGATCATGATTTTAGTGATGCACCGAGGAGCATATAGGGCCGGGTTGCCGATTGGCATAAACCCTTAGAGCCAATGATCGCCCGGTTGCATTTTGGAAGAGTTTGCTCTTCATTTGAATAAGGCTAAAAAACAGCCCAGGCATGATTCAGTCGACTGAAAACTCTGTTCAGTCGACTGAACCTGAAACCCGAGAGTTTCCAGGCATGATTCAGTCGACTGAAAAACTCCGCACAGTCGACTGAAACTGGAAACAGAAAGTTTCCTGAACTTGGAAAATTTCCAGGTACAGGGTCAGTCGACTGAAAACTCTGTTCAGTCGACTGAACCTGCTGTTTGAGTCCAATTTGCCTTTTTGGATTGAAATTCCAATTTAAATCGATTCGTGATAATCCTATATGTTGTTATCATCTATTATGACTTTAATGACTCTTTTTAGGGATTTTTGAATATCCATTTCGATGGATCCTTTATCGATTTCGTTGGATTTTATTCACGTCTTCGTATGTGAATTTTTGTGATTGATTGTTCTTACAATCTTCTTCGTGATTTGTCACTTTAAAAATATAAAGGTTTTCTATACTAGTAGTAAATATCAAAACTCTTTCCTCAAACGATTTCAATACTATTTTAATACCAAATTCGTTTATAAAACCGTTTTCCAATCTATTAGTATATACAAACCTTTACCTCACTCGTATGAGAAATCTAATTAAACGGCTTAGTAAAACAAGTGGTATGAAACGCTTGCGTTTACTTTGTCGGTTAATTCTTGGACTTGTTCGATTGAACCTCTTGTGACAATTTTCTAGTGGAGATTTACAGTTTGTTCGTAAATATTTAGGTTAAGCAAGTGGTTATGGGACATGAAGCTAAACTCATATATTTACTAGCTTAGTGTAATTGACACTTCTCGATGATCATGACGATCATTTTTGTGATTTAGACTAGCAATGTGCGATGTCTCTTTGTCTGCGTGGGAGACTAAACCCCGTTCGTGTGTCAAATTTGTGGGGTAGCAACCCACGGTCTTCGGGCCATTCGTGTGTCAGGTCTTCGGACCATTTGTGTGTCAAATTAATGGTTAGCTACCATGAGATAGCTTCTCATTCATGTGTTACAGCCGTTGGTGAGTTTTCATGCTCCCGTTCATGTGATAGGCCTCCCCCACTTTGTGATTTCTGGATTTCTTGTGTAGATTCCTAGAATTTGTGTTTCACCAATTTTCGTGATTTCCATTGATAAGTTTTATCAATATTTGTGCATTGGTGAATTTGTGTGTCATTGACTTTAGTGATTCTGGATTTCTTGTGTAGTCTTCTGGAATTTGTGTGTCATTGACTTTAGTGATTTCTGGATTTCTTGTGTAGTCTTCTGGAATTTGTGTGTCATTGACTTTTGTGATTGACATTGATATTATCGTCAATATTTATGGTTCGGTGAACGAAATAAGGAGTATGACGTTTCTTTGATTCTTGTGTAGATTTGGTGACATTGATTAATCTCTTGATGATTATCAACTAAGTATATATATATATATCACAGCTTGGCATTGTGATTATTATGTGTTTTGTCATATCTCTTATTCTATATCGTTTCATCTGATATTTATAGTTAGACTGATCCGTTTATTATTTTCTTATAAATAATACTCGGGTCAGACCGAGATGTTGCAGGTGCTTCTGCTTGACTTCTCTCTTGGGATTGATTTCTCTTGCTTTTGGTTAACTACTTAGATTAGTAGTTTTTGTTGTATACATTTGAGATATAGACTCCATAATGTATACTTATTCTTTTGTGTAGTTCATGTAACTATTCTTTTGTGATATTGTGGATCTTTTTGTCCACTACTCTGATATACACTTCCATGTGTTAATTATATTCATATCTTCTTCCGCCTTTGTGATATGAATTATCTGTGACTGATTTGTGTTATGCTTATTTCTATATTTGTTTTCCGAAGGATTTATATAGCCACCGTGTAGTAGCTTTGAGTTTGTGTCGGTATGGCGGATTTCCTCTTGAAATAGAATGCATGTTATATTATCTGACATATCGGTGCTCGTGCAAAGAAATTACGGGGATGGTCGCTCCTCAACAGCCTTATTCTCCGTGCTAGTCGACAGCATTCTCCGTAATGTTCTTGGATAGCGTGGGTATAGAGGTGGGGCGCCACAAGGGGGATATCGTGGTATAAAGGATCATCCGCTATTATACTGGGCGCATAGGGTCTCATCCGCTATATAATGCGGGAAATCAATCACTCCAATACACACACAGACACACACACACTATATATAACATGTCACATCCAATCAATTCAATCATTCAACCAATAATTTAAATTTAACTATTTAAATTTAAATGGTAATCCAAATGAGTGAGATTTACTCACTTTTGATTTTGTTTGCCCATCCACTTCAATCTTGACTTGTATTCACAATTTGACCTTGTATAAATATTAGATGTTTTTTGTTAATATTCGAATAAATCGAATAGTTAAATTCCCATTTTATAAATTTAATTAATCAATGATTTTATTTTAAACAAAGAATTTAGTTTTAAACTAATTTTTCTTTTTTAAAAAATCTTTTATTAACTAAAATAATTAAATAAGTTTATCAAACAAATTAATCTTCATAATATATTATTTAAAAATTAAACTAGTAAATTTAAAATGTATATATGTATATTTATTTTTCTTTAAAACTACATATATGTATATATATACACTTATATAAAAATAATCTACATAGATTTTAAAATTTTAATCTTTTCATAGCTTCCAAACATGTTAAAATTCCTATTTTACTGAACTTAAGTGGATATAAGAAAACAGAAGTAGCAGCTACAACAGGAGCTGAATATGCAACAACAATCCAAGGACGCATACCAAAACGAAAACTAAGTTCCCATTCACGACCCATGTAACAAGCTACACCAAGTAAGAAGTATAATAATATATGTATATACTTTAAATGAAAATAGGTATTTGTATATATGTATTTACTTGTATTCTATTTTTTCCTTAACTGTATATATATACTAATGTTCAAAATATATTTATATTTATATTAATATTTCCTTTTCTGTGAATAAACCATAGGATTTTCTTTGATGTAAATTTTTTTAATACATATATATTTATAAAATAAAGAAAATTTGGATTCAAATTTCCTATATGTACCTATATGTATAATCTAAATAAAAACAACACCCATACCTCACGAAAGAATCGAAAACGAGAAGAACCTCATCTCTGATCGTGACCCGAGCGACGCCTAGGCCACCCAGCTCCGATCTGCCTTGTAAATCGAGGTCGAGACAACCTTCAAGTGCTTTAGATTAGAGAAAAGTCGAAAGCACCTTCTCCCCCTCCAAGCCTCATGATGCCTAGCTTCCGTGAATCGCTGCTTCCCCTCTCGACTTCGCTGATCGCGAAACCCCCACTAAAGACCACCGACCTCCACCTCGTTTTGCCTATCGCTGCCCTTTGCCATGATGAACTAAAATCAACATCCATGAACCCAACTTCCTCACCTCTGCCTACCAAGCATACGCACGCAACCACAACATTTGCGATTTAATTATCGAACGAATTCGTTCGATTTCAAAAGAGGCGAACTGGAATCGGTTCGTTCGTAACTTTTTTCTTTTTTTATTTTTATTTTCGATAGAGGAACTTCCATTTGAAAGAAGATAAGGAAGCCATTATTTTTTTCTCTGAATTCGATTTTTTTCTTTCCTTTTGTAATCGAAAATGAAAATAAAGACGTGATTTCAAAATTCTTTTGTTTATGTATCGGCCATTTTATCTTAAAGAAGACGCATGCGAAATTAAACAGAAAAAAAGGAAACACGTGTTCTTAGGGTGGACAAGTGGCTAGGGTATAAAGTTCTGATGTTTAAATTAATTGACTAGTCAAATTATTTAAATTTTAAATTTAAATCATCTTGATTTTTGCAACACACAATCTCGATCTCCAATCGAGGCATGCCGCTAGGCGTTTATAATGTTAAACCCCTATTTCGAATGGAATGGTAAATGTTTCGAGTCCTAACTCGATCGAATGTAGAAGATAGCTTTTTGGACCAATAGTTATATTTAATTTTCGATATAAATTCAGTGCGTATATCTATCATACGATCACACGACAACTCCAAACACTACGAAATTTGAAATGCAATAAGAATACAATATTACAGATTCAATGGAACTGGTTTCACGAATTCCAACACTGTGCCTCGGAAGGCTATTTTAAACAATATATTTTCAAACTGAACAAAACATTTTTAAATTCAATTTTAAAAGTTCTATTATCTCTAGTACTATCAATATAAATTTTATAAACCTTTAAATTATTTTTAACAGACTCGAAATCCCAGAATTCATAATTTTACCTGATTTCCAATTGTTTAATTCAATAGTTTATGTGTCAAACAAATAGTGATATTTGAAATTCAAGTTGAAAATTAATTTTTGAATATTTAAAATCAATTATGTATTCCGATTTCAAATATCCAAAAATTCCGGGTTGTCACACGGAGCTTTAAATATGCGGCTTTCTTCGTTCTATCCATTCACTGCTTCCTTTCGGTATCGATGCCTTGCTTCCATATTCGTATCGATTATAGGCTCTGCTCTTCATATTGATCAAGTAGCTGATCGACACAAAAAGTGCAGTTGTTGGCTAAGTGAAGTGTGATCGATCTGAGAAGTGTCGAAGTCCATCATTATTAGTTTGAACCATATGGATACGAATGATGGATGTCGAGTGCTTAAGTTATGTTCATTTTGTATCGATGCTGATTGATATGAAATGATGGATATGAATGATGGATACGAGATTGGCATGTTTCTTATAGATCTTGATCGTTCCATAACTTGAGCATACGAACTCCGATTGACCTGAAATCTGGAATGTTGCATTTCATAGCTCTATTTGTCATGTCATGTTGTTTGTGGTGCAATCCAGACTCCGTCAAGTTTGCCTGTATCCGTCGTGAACTTGTAAATAATTGATCTCCAGAATGAATTTTCTTCAGTCTCTAATCAAGTCCTTGGTATCATGGCCTTGCCAAAAGGTCGAATAACATTTCCCCCCCAAAGTACGTTATGTGTGAACATGATATGCTTTGAAGAGCTGCCATCTTTATTCTGAAAAGACTCTATCTGATTCACTGAATATTCGTTGCCCTCGTCCGGAGATGTAATTTTCAGTAGACATGACTCCTGGTCGATTTCCAGTAGTATAATGTTAAGTTCTAGACTGCAAATGATTACATAGTTTCTACTGTAGCTGAAGATCTAGTGTTAGCAAATTATTGTCATTATTCTAGTTGTCACTAGGTAAGCATTCAATTCCTGCTAACTTCATGAATCAAATGTTAGTATAGCATGTAGGTACATGTATGTATTTGGACCTAACTCCCGTTCACGCTTGCACATTCACGGGTCAATGCCAAGATTTTTTAAAAAAAGATTTTGGTGAAAAAGTTCTTTCCATCGATCAATGGTTCCTTTTGGATCGAGATTCATATCGGTCATCTCCTAGATCGATGTGAAATTCGTGTTGTAACAATGGCCAATGGTCATTTTGATTCCCCTCTTCGTACCTATCCTCTCCTGGATCGATCTGGGGTGCATTAGAGTGGATTTCATATCGATGATGTTAAATAAGAGATGAAGTTGCAAAAGGAATGTTTCATAATAATGGGTACAGATTAGTTTGAATTGTTGTACAAATGTGCTCTTCGTATCGATGGATACAAGAGTTACAAGAATAAATGTACGGAACACTTTATATAGATGGGTACGAGATATAGGGATTCAGATGCACTTCATATCGATGGATACGAACGATCCGAACACAAGTACACGGTGCATTTCGTATTGATGGGTATTTGACCGATTCAATTGGTGAGAAAACTGGGATACAAATCGTTTTTTACGTTGGATACGAAGGAGTATATATACTTATCTGTACTTAGCATATATTATCACCTTGCTATTTCACGTCCAAATAGAGAAAAGGAAAAAGAGAAAAGATCCGTTCTTCATCTCCAACCGTAATTCGATTACCCAATCCAAATCCTCTTAAACCTTAGGTAAAGCACTGATTGAATCACACTTAAAATGATGAGATCTGATTTTCGTGCCCCCTCGTTCACCATAATTGCCATCTCCGACGTCGTTGTCGCCGGAGGGTAGCTAAGGTGGAGTGGAGAGCATGCTAATGGCGATTTGGAGATTTGGAGAAGGAGGGTAGTTGGAGTGGAAAAATGGATATGGATTCACTGACTCCGGACCTGACTAACATAGATGGTGATCTCACATCAATATGAGGGGATGGATGTGGAATCGACCTGGATGCATGAATTCTTAGAGATAGTGGATGTGAAGTAATTGCCATGGATCGATTCACTAGATCGCATATGCAATCCATACGAAAGAGTGTGTCAATGGATGTGGTGGAAAGCAATTTCCATGATGGAGGCAAAAAGTAGGCATCTGGAAACGATGTAGAAGAAAACGTTAGATGATCAATCCGAGGAGAAGCAACTCGTATCAATATGGGGTGAGGCATCTTCTGATCGATCCGAAGCCAATGCTCATGGATTGATATGAAAATACCCTTTTTTGGATCGTTCAGGTGTTGTCGTAGGGAATAGATCGATTCGAAGCGATCGATATGGAGCGATCGATTCGAGAAGATCGATACGAAGTGCTCGATTGATACGAACTGGTGATCAGTCTAACTATTTTTGTGACGCCCCACCTCTATACCCACGCTAGCCAAGAAGATTACGGTGAATGCTGTCAACTAGCACGGAGAATAAGGCTATTGAGGAGCGACCATCCGTGTAATTGCTTTGCGCGAGCATCGATATGTCAGATAGTATAACATGCGTTTTATCTCAAGAGGAAATCGGACATACCGACACAAACACAAAGCTACTACACAGTGGCTATAATATCTTCAGAAACAAATATAGAAACAAACATAACATAAATCAGTCTCAGACAATTCATATCACAAAGGAGGAAATAGATATGAATATAACACATGAAAGTGTACATCAGAGTAGTGGTCAGAAAGATCCACAATAACACAAAATAATAGCAACATGTGCTATACAAAAGAATACATCAATGAGTCAATATCTCAAGAGTACACAACAAAAACTACTAATCTAAGTAGTAAGCAAAAGGTCAGAGTAATGAATCCCAGGGGAGAACTCAAGCAGAAGCACCTGTAACATCTCGGTCTGACCCGAGTATTATTTAATAAGAAAATAATAAACGGATCAGTCTAACTATAAATATCAGATGAAACGATATAGAATAAGAGATATGACTAAACGTATAATAATCACAATGCCAAGCTGTGATAAATAAGTAATTGAAAAATCAACAAGAGATTAATCAATATCACCAAATCTACACAAGAATCAAAAGGAATGTCATACTCCTCATTTCGTTCACCAAACCATAAATATTGACAATTATATAAATGCCAATCACAAAAGTCAGTGACACACAAATTCACCAATGCACAAATATTGATAAAACTTATCAATGGAAATCACGAAAATTGGTGAAGCACAAATTCTAGAAATCATCTCAAGAAATCTAGAAATCACAAGAAAAAGGATGGCCAATCCCACAAACTGGACATCGACGCACCTAGAAAGACACGCCCCATGCACAGTCGAACATCGATGCACCTAGAAAGACACGCCCCATGCACAGTCGAACATCGACGCACCTAGAAAGATACGCCCCATGCTCTAGCATCGACACACCTAGAAAGATACGCCCCATGCATAAGTAAACATCGATGCACCTAGAAAGATACATCCTATGCATAAATAAACATCGATGCATCTAGAAAGATACACCCTATGTAATGTCTAACATCGATGCACTTAGAAAGATACACCCCATGCTAAGTCGAACATCGACGCACCTAGAAAGACACGCCCCATGCATAGACGAACATCGACGCAACTAGAAAGATACGTTCCATGCCCCGACTTATTGAGCCTATTGCTCCATGAAGTAAACAAACATCGATGCACCTAGAAAGGTACACCCCATGCATAATAAACATTGACGCACCTAAAAAGGTACGACCCATGTGTAAACAAACATCGACGCACCTAAATAGGTACGACCCATGTAAGAAATGAGACGAAGCTCAATAAAATGAGGAACAGTCTTCCACATAGACAAAGAGACATCGCACATTGCTAGTCTAAATCACAAAGATGATCGCCATGATCAACGAGAAGTGTCGATTACAGTAAGCTAGTAAATATATGAGCTTAGCTTCATATCCCATAACCACTAGCTTAACTTAAATATTTACGAACAAATTGTAGATCTCCACTAGAAAATTGTCACAAGAGTTTCAATCGAACAAGTCCAAGAATTAACCAACAAAGTGAACGCAAGCGTTTCATACCACTTGTTTTACTAAGTCGTTTAATTAGATTTCTCATACGAGTGAGGTAAAGGTTTGTATATACTAATAGATTGGAAAACGGTTTTATAAATGAATTTGGTATTAAAATAGTATTGAAATCGTTAGAGGAAAGAGTTTTGATATTTACTACTAGTATAGAAAACATTTATATTTTTAAAATGACAAACCACAAAGAAGATAGTAAGAACAATCAATCACTAAAATTCACATTCGAAGACGTAAATAAAATCCAAAGAAACCGATAAAGAATCCATCGAAATGGATATTCAAAAATCCCTAAATAGGAGTCATCAAAGGCATAATAAATGATAACAACAAATAGGATCATCACGAATCGATTTAAATTGGAATTCTCAAGCGAATAGGCAAATAGGCAAAATAGGCAAAACACAGAAGTTTCAGACGTCTGAAACAAGTGGTTCAGACGTCTGAATATGGAAATATAAAGATTTCCAGAACACAATCCAGACGTCCGAATCCAATGTTTCAGACGTCTGAAATAGGCACTTTTTAGCCTATTTCCTTTCTGGTTCCAAATGAACCAATTCAGACGTCTGAAGCCATATATTCAGACGTCTGAATCTAGGAATAGAAATCTTCCCAGAACAATATTCAGACGTCTGAATATCACGTTTCAGACGTCTGAATCTGGGGTTCAGGGCATTCCCTGAACCTAGGCCATAAATGGCCAAACGAATATCGGAAACGACCAATCGAGCAAATGGCGATGACTAAGGAATTACGTCGAACGACAACCCAGCCTAAACGGCTCTTCGATATGCCTCAAATATCAATGTCCAAATATCCATAATAGGATTTTCATAAATTAGACCAAAACACCAAAAATTGGAATATACACGAAATCGATCCAAACCAAAATCAATTGCACACGAATAAACGTTAGGAATTCATACCTAATAATCGAAGATAATTATAAACAAAGATGTGAGATAAAAATCTCACCTTTGAACCCAAATCAATGAAGGAGACGCTTTAAAAACAAGCTAAGATCAATTCCTCTTCAATAACAACTCAAGAAGCTTCAATCTAAGCTTAAAAGAAAAAACATTTCCTAAATTAGGTTTAGGAATTTTCTGAAATCAAAGAGAGAATGAGTTGGAGAAGAAGAAGGAGATGCTTACCAATGGGTTCACTTGAGTTTGGAGCAAGAAGATGGATTTGCTAATGGAAACTAGGGCTTAGGATTTCCTAATTCTTTTTCTCTTCCCCCATTTTTGATGAAGCTTGAATGTATAAGGAAATTATGAAGCAATGAAGAGGAGAAGGGGTTGGGACTGAATACATAAGTGGCTCAGCCCAAACCAAAAGCCCTAAGTACAAAGTGGCAAAAAATCAACTTTCTCCAAACATATCGAAGATTATACTCAAAAAGGTCGCAAATGGCATTTTGAACTCAATGGGGGTGGTCTCAAGTCCCCATTCGACTGTTTGCAAAAAGTAGCTTTTCGAACTAAAATCCGACTAACGATAAAATATTTAAATATAAAATCGATAAATATGCGGGTTGTTACAATTTTGATCGATACGAATGTTAGCTTTGAGGGAACCAAAATGAATTGTGATGGATATGAATTTAATGACTTTTGCATACTCGAACACTTGACCCCAACGACCTTTAGCCTTGCATATTTGGAGTCGACCGTAGAACTGCATATGTGACTATCCTTCGAAGCTCGTCGACGGAACCGTAACTTGTTGAACATAACAGACTTTTAATATGGATCGTTCTTCGAAGTTAGAATGGCATGACTGAGACGGTCAACAATGACGGTTGCTTCGGTCGGATCTCGATGTCTCGTCTCTTACCATCTCTTAACCTGTAGCACTTTAGAGTATTGTGCAGTACTTCACTACACAACATGATCACTCACTTTGCACAGGGGGATGCATGATAGCAGCTGTATGTTTGATGAACAACTGATGGAAGTGCTTCTCAGCCGCCAAAGCGATCCGAGCATTAAGATGCTCTTTAATGTAGATGAAGATGTTACTATTATGGGCTCCTCGGGTCCGACTGGAAGTATCCCATATGTGAGCGCGTGGACTAGAAGGAACAAAAAATGAGGGAAAATAAGGCTGAGATTGAGTAGGATCTTAGTGTCGGTGGAGGTATGGCGGGTCCTGGCACGATCCCGATTATCGCGATTTCTCTAGGTGGCACAATGATTGAGATTAGCGTGCCTTATTCTTCTGGTATCGAAAGTGCTACTATTCCACCAGCTTCACGCACATGGGACACTTCAATCCCCGCAGGTCCCAAGGGGAGACCGCATTGATTCCCCTGGCTGGAGACAAGCCAACTAAAGCAAGCCGGGGAGGCAAGGGTTCCAAAATAGGTCCGGACGGTAGCTCGAGTGGGTTACGCCAAAGAAAGTTAAAAAGGATAGGAAACCGAAGGCGTAGATTTGCATTTTGACTTCCTCTTTTTTCGATAGTTAGAATAAGCTTCTTTTCTTTTTCTTTTTATAGGCCATGTATAGATGCGGGCTTGGCCCCCTGCTTATAGGAATTCTTTGGATATATTTTGTTCTTCTTTACTGAAGAGTAGTATGAATAAAATTAATTTTTTGTTTTTAACAAAACCCTGCGTTTGTTTGTTTATGTACTTAAACATTCACGTTTTCATCCAATGTACTCATGAAGCTTTTGTTTCTAAGTTGAACTTGAGTTCGGTCTTTAAGTCCTAAGGTCATGGCCTTAGGTCATAATCAAACGTTGAGTTGAGACCCAACGTTGCGCTATCTCGGTCAGTGGCTGGTGCTTGAGGTATGCCCCCAGTTTTGGGGATAGTTGAAATAGTTTGTTGGTAGTCATCCTACACCTTCAATAACTTTTATTTAACTTAGTCGAAACCAAGTTAAAGTAACATGAGTTTGAGTGGTCGAATCACACTTGCTCATTTGCTCGCATTTGCATCCATACTATGGGGATTAGGTTTGTAAACTGACGGTTGATCACGCCTGCTTATTATTTAGGATTATGTCCACACTACGGGACACAAGTTATTTTGTAGGTGGTCGATCAGACCCGTTTAATATTTATACTCTAGTTCACATTTCGAGAATCAAGAGTTAGTTGACAGATGATCGATCACATCTGTTTAAGGATTAGGATCTTATTCATGCTCTGGGAATAAGGAGTTCGTTAACATCATGGATGGTAAAATCACATCCTCCTTGATCTAGTAAGCAAAGTCGTAGATGAATAGATCCATCCACTTCGAGCTTGGAATGAAGCGAGGTCGTGGATGGATGGATCCATCTCCCCGAGCTTGGCAAGAAACGAGGTCGTGGATGGATGGATCCATCCTCCTCAAGCTTGGAAAGAGGCGAGGTCGTGGATGGACCGATCTGTCCTCCTTGAGCCAAGTAAGGAGGCAAGGTTGTGGATGGATGGATCCATCCTCCTCGAGCCATGTAAACGAGGTCATAGATGGACGGGTCCATCCTCCTTGAGATGGACGGTCAATTCACGTCCTGATTTTGGAGTTTTCACTTTAGCTCGAACTTTGGGAGCTGGAGTTCGTTGGAGAATTGTCGTGTTTCAACTCTCTTTTAATTGATTATTGTTTTCCCCGAGATTGGGGTTTCATTTACCGAGTGACTGGTCGGATCACAATCACTCTCTATTTGAATGAGTCCCATCGTAAAATGGAACTTAGCACTTCGTGCATCACAGTGGTTGCATGATGCATTTAGGAATCACTAATCTGGCTTGATGAGTCTACAATTTATTGTTGAAATAGCAAATCATAACAAAGTCAATTGCCTTATTACAAGTACAAATTCTCGAATTGCATAAATAAACTTCAAATATTAATTTATATTTCGATATTATTTTTATAAAACCCAAATCAATAATATCATTTTTATTTCAAATATATTTCTTTTTCCAAAATCATACTGCTTAAAATTAATAATATCTGGAAACCAAACATTTGGATTATATCTTTCAAAACATAATACTTCGAAATTCATAGCTTTAAAACCATAACTTCTAAAACTTGAATGGTTTTGGATATTCAACAGTACATAGAATAAAATAGTTGATTTTATATTAATTTATAAAATAAAATAATTTCCGTGACTTACCATTTATTTCATTTAAGATTAAGTCAAAATCCATAAACTTAAAATCGCTTTCAGTTTCAATAAACCACTTCAGTTTCAATATATTTCAAACTTTGAATATTAAACAATTGGAACTAAGGTTGGAAATTTCTATTCAACAATTTAAAGTCCTATTATTAATTTTGAAATATTGGCATAATAAATCCGAAATCGTTGTAAATAAAACTCAAATTACTTTTAACTATCAAAATTTCCTCCAATTTATTTATACTAGAAATATTCGTTTAATCCATCTTGAATAAAATTTCAGTTATAAATATCATACCTTTTAAAATTTCAAGTTAATAAATTCTACATCAACTTATAAAGTTAAATTCTTAATTAAGCTCGATTCCAAATGAATTTTCAACTTAACTCCCAATATAAATTGATTTAAAACATTAAAAACTCTATATATTCTCAATATCTTAACATGTACTTAACCAAATAATATAAATAATCAAACTCCATTATTCATCTTATTTATTTTATTTAACAAATTTATACATAGCTTAAATTCAATATTTAACCATATATATACATAAAATAAGATTTTATATAAGGCTAAAAATTAATATTTATTAAACCGTATCCTATCCAAAACCAAAAAAATCCTTTCAAAAAAATAATTTTATATATATACCGCGGTGCCTGTATATAATTTTCTACCCTATGGTCAAGTGATACGGATATTTATCATTTCAATCCGCAATTTAATAATAAAAAATGTGGTTGTATAACATTTCAAACCGCAATCCCGAATGAAATGAAATGCATAACAACTTGCAGTTAATATAAATAAACATTCATTCATCCAAATATCAATCGTCAACCATTTATTACAAATCATCATCCAATTTAAACATACCTCAATATAGAGCATATAAAATATAACAGGTAATAAATACAGGTATTAACTAACAGTTTATATTCAATAATGAATTTAATAACTGTTTAACTAGCAGTTTATATGCAAATAAATAAAATTTAACTGTCAAATTTCTATGCAATAATAAAATTAATTTGCAGTTAATTTAAATAAATGCGATTTAACTGAGATAATTAATAAAACATGCCAAACAGTCATAAATAAATTTCTACTCATATCAAAAATCAATTTAACAAACATAAGAAATTTTAGAAGTTGTGGGTGGGTTAAAACACTCACCTTTTGAATTTAAATTCAATTTAAACCCAAAATTTTGACTATCTCAGAATTCGTCCAAACCAGCGTCGTCACGTCCGGAATTTCAATTCGATCCAAACAAAAGAAACCGCACGTCAATCGGATATTTATGCACAAGTTATTGTGATTAATGTGGTTGAAAACAATTAAAAATAAATAAACAGAAAGAACACATATTACCGCCACGTCGTCAATTGCAAGCGCTACTCCTTCTTCCTGATGAACCTAGTACGCACGCAAACAGCATGCAACCCATACACAGTCGAACTTTGACCGAGAAAAACTACCGCCTCTGACCATCGTTTGACGTGCCGCAGCCACCATCCTGCTCGTCTCATCACCCTCTACCCGTGGCCAAGTTCCGACCCTCTCTAGTTTACGCCGCCGCCGCCCAAATTTGGGTTTGCCAAAACCCTAATCCACCATTTGACGATGATCAAGCCGTCGAAACCCCCAGCGAACTACACAGATGAACTACGCGTGACGATCTCAACAAAACCCAGAAAGGAATTTTTGATCCGACGAAGTTCGTCGTCGAGCGATGAACGGCCGAAAATAAACCATTAAATTCTGGGCACACAGAAACTCGAATCGAAAAACGAATTACACCATTAAATTTCACTCGTCGAGAGCATCAACATATATTTTTTTGAGATTTTTCTGAGGACTTTAAATTTTTGGGTTTGGATTTGATTTGCAATTGAATTTAGATCTAGGGTTTGCAGCCATTGGAATAGGAGGAGCTGAAGAAATGAACGTACAAATAAAAGAGAATAGATGGAGGCTAGGGTTTATAACTGGGTTTATATAGGTAGGTTAGAGATAGAGTAGATGGATCCGATAAACAAACGTGCTGAACGATAATTGGCCCAAAAAGCCCGTTCTGACCCTGGAACGAAATTGGATAAACCCATATATCGAAATAGGTGTTTAAAAATATTTTGAACGCGATGGAAAAGGTTTCACGTTCAAATTCCATCGTATGAAGAAGTTATGCTGAAATCAATATTTTCAAATTGATTTCAAGGCGTTTCGCGTTCGTACGATCAAACGACAAGTCCAATTGCTACGAAACTTAAAACCCTACAATAATTCACTGATACGGATCCGATGAAACTTGTTTCGTCGAAATCCGAGTCTGTGACCAAAATGGCTATTTTTATATTAATTAATAAATTAAGAATTAGTAAATAAATCCAATTTTTATATTTCAGTTTTAGAATTGGAAATTTTTATCACTTAAAAATTCTCAAATATTTAAAATGATTTAAAAAAATTTAAATGTCAATTTATTAAATATTAAATCAACATAAATCTTCGATTTTTCAAAATTATAGATAGATTTCCAAAATATCCTTTTAATTGAATTATCCTATAATCATTCCATTCATAGTTCTAAATAGAAGGGTTTATCAGTGGATTTAAAATTATTACCCAATTATTTCCAAATTTCAACTTAATTTTTAAATTAACGTAATAGTTAAATATTTGATTTCATTCATTTGCAATAAATGAATCATTATAAATTAAATAAATTAACTCACTACAAAATTCGAATTCTATAATTCATAAATTTTATCACCTTGATTTACTTATAATTTAATTCCTTAAACAAATTCTCATCTCTAATTTCAAATGTAAATTATTTCACCAATTATATTATTTATTTCAATCTCTTAAAATAATCCCTTTATTACACTTTGAATCCAATTTATTTTAATAAGTTTCCAATTAAACGGATTAGATTCAATTTCAACCTTACACGTAAGTTTAGGTTATAATCAATTTATAATGTATTTCTTTCTTAGTTATTACTTTACATACTTCTCGTATTAATTTCACAATTAATCATAATTTTTAAAGTAACGCTTATAATAAATACGACCTTATAATTACTCACGTTCAAATGATCGTTATTTCAAATAAATTTATCGACCAATTAATTAGGGAACTTATAATAGTTGTTATCTACCCTTATATTTACTTCCTAAAAATGTACTACCTACTCTCCTTTAATTGTGATTTGAATTCCAACCTTTGTTTATCATACTAAATAAAATAAACAACATATAGATTGTTACCCATTTCCTTGCATGCCTTTTTAGGTTTATTACTTAACAATCACCGTTTAAAATCCCGTGTATACACAAATTATTACTTAACATAAATCTACTCTTTATTTACTTTACATTCACACTTCCGTTACTATATAATTAATCACCAAGTAATGCTATCATCAAACCAATATTAATTAATATATTAAATGTTTACATTTATTTCTCTATATCCAATTTGTTCCAACTTAATTTATATTAATGCTATTCCCTTATATGGTTATTATTTATCCACTTGTGCTAACTTTTATTACCTAAATTTTCCGTTATTATAAGCCTTTAATATTTCCATTTAAATTAAATATACATTTCAATTCAATCAACCTCTTCAACACGCAACTTATAGTAACAGCTTACAAGTACGAATGGAATTATCATTTATTATAATATTTTCTTAATTTACATTAACATATAAATAAATTTCCTTTAAATGAATTTTATATCCAAGTATAATACTTACTCCATTTCATTTATTGAAATTTATTCACATTGCTAGTAAATAGGTCTTAAGTGACCATTTATATAATTTAATTTAGCGTTCATTTCCATATCTGTTTATAAAGTTTTTATTTCTACTAAATTTAATTACAAAACCCATTAATTTAACCAAATTAAATCCACGAAATTACGGGTTGTTACAGGGACGAGTCCATCTTTTGTGCTTCGCCAATATTGGCCAGTTTTGCTAATGAACCGACCTTCTAATTTTCTGATGTCCCGGAATTTCGAGGAATTTAAAATGTGATAATCTTCTTAATAAATTGTTTAAAATTGATAAAATTGTTAATTTCAAACATAAATAACCAAATTAATTAATAGTGTGATGTTTTCAATTATAGTTATAAATGGATTTTGAAATAGAATTATTATTTTTGAATTAATAAGGTGTTTGTTTATATATATTTGAGATTGATTTTAAAAATGGATTTTTAAACGGGATAATTATTTTAAAATTAAATTGGTGTTGTTTTATAAATAGATTTTTAAATAAAGTTATTATTTTCAAATTTAAATTGTGTTTGTTTAAAACTAATATATATCGGAGTGAATTTTAATTTAGATTTTAAATTGAATTTGAATGTAGATTTAAATTTAAATTTAAATGAATATTTATATCTTAAAAATATTTTGATTTAAAAAAATATGAAGGATTTTTTTATTTAAAATAAGATTTTTTTTCCTTAAAGAATATTATTTGTATAAATTTGGGAAGTGTTTTTTAAATTGTAAAATAAATAAAGGTTTATTTTAACATTTTAAAATGGATTAAAAATATTATATATGATTTTATTTAAATTATAATTGGTTTATACTTTATTTCCTTTTAAAGATTTTATTTTTATAAAATTTAGAAAGCATTTATTTATTTATAGATGTATTTATTAATTTAGAAAATTAATGTAAAAGCTTTTAATGTCCTTTAAAAATAAATATAAATAAGATTAATACAAGTGTTGCTTTTCAAAACCATGATAAAACACATGTAAGCTAATTAATAATAGGCAGTGACAAGTGTTAGCTATTATAAACAAGTGTCAAAATTTATTTTTATTTTCCTTAATTCTAAATTAAATCCTAATTCACATTTATAAACTCACCTCTCCTCTCTTTTATTTCAATTCTCATTTCAAAAGAAACTCATCCATGTAAAACTCTTCTCAAACCAATAAATGCTTAAATCAAACCTCAAAATTCTTCAAACCCGAAACCATTTTCAAATAATCACCTCCTCAAACCTGTAAGCATCTTCTTTTCAAAACTTTAGCCAACCCTTAAACCCTTTCCTCTCAAGCCTATGAATATTCAAGTCCAAAACAACTAAGCCTGAAGCCATTTTCAAAAATCTATGAAATAAATTCTGTAACCGTTTCCTCTCAAGCAGATTTTCAAAATGCAAAATCTATAAACATCCTTTTCAAATCAATAACTAGGCCTGTAAACTCCTCAAATCAAAAACCCTGCAACATTTTCCCAGATATGTAAGCAAACTAAACCCTATAACTCAAAACCAATAATCAATTCCTCAAAACCTGATCAAAGGCCTGTAAATCAAGCCTGTAAGCAAAGCTTTTTCAAATGCAACCTGATAGTGCAATGTCAAGCAAATTTCTCAAGCATCATCAAGTATTTTCAATGTTTAAATCAAATGCTGTAACCAAAAGTTTTTCTGTGTCAAAGTATTTACTTCAACAATGCAAAAGTTTCAAGTTTTCAAAAGCTTCAACTTGCAACAAAGTCTCAGCATGGCTGTTTCAAAGTATCCTCTTCAGATTTTCAAGTTTTCCAATTTCAAGTGATTAAAGCTTTTTGAAGTTTTCCAGTTTTCAAATCCCAGAAATCAAGTCTCTGCGTCTTTAAAATTTGGTGAGTGAACTTTTTAAAATTTAAAAGCTAGGTGAATTTTAGTCTTTTGCTTGTGAAGTCTGAGATGAATGTTACTTTGTTTGTGCACTGAATTATCTCTGTGTTTATGAGTGATGCAAGTGTGCATGTCTGCTATACTTAATTACCTCTGTTCTTGGTTCTGTAAATTAAAATTTTGATCAAAAATTAAAAACTTACTCACCTGGTCTTTATTAGGTATAGGGATTCAAATATTTTATGTTTGTTTAATCCTAAATTAAAGTTTAAAATTTGTTTCAAAGTAAAATAGTTTGAAATGTTCCTGGAAACATGAAGGAACAGAAGAAAATTTACATGTATGTTAAAATCCATCATCATGGATTTCTGATTCATGATTACAGCTTGAATCTATTTTGAAAATGAGTATTTTTAAAACAAACATTATGATTTTTAGAAGTAGAATAAAAGAGCATTTCTGTGTTGACTGGAAAGTGGTTTTGGGGGAGTTTTTGGTAGTCGGAGAATCTGTGGTGGTCGGGACCATTGTCTGGAGATAAGGGAAGGTACGGGGAGACTAGGAAAAATGGCAAGGAGGTGGATAATTCATCATGGCGTCGGCGGTGAGGCAATCTTTTTTCTAACCCTAGTTTTGGATCGAGCTGGAAGATTGGGTTTCTTCTTCCTCTCTGGGGCATCAAGTTTGATGGAACTTTGGGGATGGGTCCATGGAGGGTCAGAGATGTCGTGGCCGGAAGTACAGCAGCTCCGGTGGTCGGAGGTGAGAGTTCGAGACATTTTCTGATGAGGTTTTAGGATTCCGGTATCAACTTCATAGCTCGACTTTGAATTGAGGCTTGTGTATGAGTTTTGATGATCGGGATTTGATGTATGGGGGACGGTCGATACGTCGAAGCCTTCGACGATGGTCATTGCCGTCGAAATCAACCGTGCAGGTGCACGTGATACTTTGGGTGTCTCATGTTTCGAATGGGAATTGGCTCGAAGATGGAATCGTGTTTTTTGGGTTATGAATCGAGTTC
This sequence comes from Allium cepa, assembly GCA_030765085.1. Classification (NCBI taxonomy): domain Eukaryota; kingdom Viridiplantae; phylum Streptophyta; class Magnoliopsida; order Asparagales; family Amaryllidaceae; genus Allium; species Allium cepa. The sequence continues at coordinate 1,041,138,663 of CM060941.1, read as the reverse complement.
GAACTCGAGTTGTTACGTGAGTTTAGGCCTGTGAAGTTTTAAAACTTAAACTAAAATCTAAGTTTTGAAAAAATGGACAGAAAGGGAGGTTTACTCGGGATTTAACATAAGTTGTCTTCGGGTTTGACCTGAAGTTAAGTAAAGAGCAGTTTTTAAAATGTTTTAAAATCAAATTGTTTTTGAAATTTAAATTTAAATCTAGTTTAAACTTTCTATTTAAGCTTACTCTTTTTATAATTGTTTTCTTTAACTATTAGTCAAGAAATTTTGAAAATTTGATTGATTTAAATTTTGTGAAATTTAAAGTGATTTTAAAACATTAATTTAAAATGAAGTTTAAGAATTTATAAAAGTAAGTTTTAAAATACAAATTGTAATTGGTTTTGAAACCTCTACTTAATAATGTTTTAAGTTATTTAAGGAAGTTAAGATTTGTTAGTTCTAAATTATCAAGTTAAATGGTTATCTTATTTCAAATCTTAATTAAATGATTTAATTAAGTTTAGTTGATTATACTGTTAAAATGTTTTAAAAATGTTAATGTAATTAATGTATTTATAAGATAATGTTTTATCTTAAGATCATTCAGGTCATAATGTCTTGAGATTAATTAGTTTAATAAAGGGAATTAAGTATAGTTATTTAATTTAATTTATTGATTTTAAAAGGATTAATTAAGTGATTAATTAAGAGTAATTAATTGGTTTAATTAATTAATAATTAAGGGTTTTAAATTAATTAATTTAAGGTTAATTAATTGTAATTAAGGATATTAATTAAATATTGTTAATTAACGATCAAAGGTTAATTAATTGAGTAATTAAGTAATTAAGAATGAATTAATCAAGTAATTAAGATTTGATTAATTTTGTAATTAGAGAGTTGTTAATTAAGTAATTAAAGGTTACTTAATTAATAATTAAGATGTACTTAATTTGTAATTAAGTTTTACTAATTAATAATTAGGTTTTATTAATTAATACTTAAAGGATGATTAATCTATAATTAAGGATTAATTAATTAAGGATTAATCAAAGGTGATTAAGGATTAATCAAAGGTAATTAAGGATTAATCAATGTTAATTAAGGGTTGATTAAATAGTGATTATGGACTTATTAATTTGTAATTAAGGCTGTTAATTAATAATTAAGTTTATTAATTAATAATTAAGAGATAATTAATTGGTTGATTAATGATTAATTAATTAATTAATTATAAGAGTAATTATGGATTAATTAATTTGTAATTAAGAGATATTGATTAATAATTAAGGTCATTAATCAATAGTTAATGAATAATTAATCAGTTAATTAAAGGTTAATTAATTGATTATAAAAGTAATTAAGGGTTGATTACTTTGTATTGAAGGAGATTAATTAATAATTAAGGGTTATTAATTGATTATTAAAGGATAATTAATATGTGATGGAGATTAATTAATTGGTTGATAAGGTAATCAAGGAGTGATTAATTAATTAAAAGTTTGTAATTAATTAATGATTCTTTGGGCAGGATTAAGAGATTAATTCTTAAGCATTTAACTTAATTTAAGTTGATTAAATTAATTATAACATGGATTAATAATTCCTGTTTGTGGATGATTGTTTGTGTATAATGTCTGTATTTGATGATATCTAGTGATGATATCTATTAGATGATATATATTGGATGATATCTATTGGATGATGTCTATTGGATGATAAATAATGGATGATATCTATTGGATGATATGCTATGATATTCTATGATATGATATTAGATATATCAGTGATGAATGTATGATATTTATCTGTGATAAATGTTGTGTGAATTCAAAGTGTTGGATTGAATTGAATTGAATTGTTTAAACCTTTAAACAACTTGGCCACTAAGATACATTTGGATTTCGATGAGACTGAGATCGGGTATCAAATTTGATTATCCGAAAACCACATCGATCCAAGTTAAATGTTAGGTCGTGAATTCAAGTGAAGATAAAGTTGAAGACTCGAAGTGTAAGAACTATCTCTCGTTAAAACTCTGAGGGTGATTCCAATACAAGTATAACGGGGATAGTGCTTTCAGGTTCAAGATGGTGTTTCAGAGTGCAAGGGTTATCGTCATTAACTATGAGGGTGAATCCAAACTGAGTGTAACAAGATAATGCCTTCGGTTTCGTTCGAACCCAGAACGAACTTGTATGGCGTGAATTCTTTCAGAACATCATCAGGTGGGCGCTGAGCATTCTAAGATAGATGTGTTCTATAAAGGTAATCGTAGCCTCAAGCCTCATCAACTGGGAATGGCTAAAGCAGGGGAGATGCAGCAAGGCTAAGTGAGTCGTGCTCAAGTAGGACAAGAGCTTCCTCTCTCTAGATGTCCCTTTATTCGGCTGTGTGGGCAGTTGGTCTGTAGCCAACTGCGGGGTTGTCTTGTTTGGGACAATTCAGTAAGGAATGGTTCCGGCCTTGTGTTGCAGAGGGTCGGGAGTGATCCTCGGTACGTTGATATAGGCCACGTACTGTGACGGACGGTACCCTAGCGGCCCTGCCATTGATGGAAATCCATTATCCCTGTGAGCCCCTATGGATTTGATTGTATAACCCATTTTTGTGGCTAGTATGCTGGAATTAAATCATGTAACAATTTCAGCTATTTCTTATTTATTTGGAAACCCTAGACCCTATTATAATATTAGTAGGTTTTCTATCAAATGTTTTGGTTAGTGTAAGGTAAAAACTTAGCCATGTTTATGTCTGGGAAGTCTTAAGTGATACCTTTTGTTTTCAAAGGTTTTCAAAAGTTAAGAAACTTTAAACCGTTTACTCACACCAGACTCATGTCTAACTCGGAGTTTATTTTTGTTTTTCTTAAACTCTCGGGTACTCAAATTTTTATGAGAAGCCAAGAGATCAGGTTTTGGCTTGACGAATATTGGAAAGCATGGAGCAGGAGTTCAGGCGTAGATATATCTATATTTCCACCTTGCTATGTTGAAATCATTGTCTACTATAGTTTGGAACGTAATGGATTAGACAAATCTTTATAACTGTCAAATGTGAAATGTTGTTGTAATCTGTGTAACTCTGATGTAATGATTATGTAATATCTATTTGATATATTATATTTTGTTCCGCTTCCACTATAAGATTCTGATATTGTTGAGTTCTTTCTTATTTCTATTCTATTTCTACCTCTTTCTTTCTTATTGATGATGTGTCTTTCTGTGGGATGAAAGGCTGGTCGTCACATGTGGTATCAGATCTTAGGTTGAGATAATGCCTAGGCTCTGGAGTGGTATCTATCTTAAGAGCACTTATTTGTAGTTTTTATATAATTATATACCTATTTAAATTTGTGGGGTATCTGTTCAGATTTCCAACATGAGTTCTGGAGGAGTTTCATCTCTTTCTCTTTGTTTGATTGACTGTCCTATCCTTAGGCGGAGCAACCAAGTTAGATAAGATCTGTAGAGGCTTAAGATTTTCTTATCTCCCCCATAGTTTTCTTGTGACCCATCGGTATTGGATCTCGAATGGTTTGATCTTATTATGACTATGGATTGGATGGATAGTATGAGGATTGTTTCTTTAGAGACTGAGTTGGGAAGAATCACAAAAGTGACTTGCGATGATTCCAGAGTTCTTTTGGGTGATCTTCTGCATTGGAGTCAAGGCATCTCTAGAAGGCGTAGAGTCCATCATTGTGGTTAGAGATTGTCCGGATGTTTCCATAGGAGTGAAGGTTTGTCTTCATCAGGAGATAGAGTTGGTGTAGCAGATCTAAGATTTCTTTGAGGAGACATTTTGTTTCTAGTAAGGGTATTTCTGTAGATCCAGCCAAGGTAGCTACTATTCAGAAGTCCGTAGTTTTTCTGGATTTGGAAAGGTTCTATAGGAAGTTTATCAAGTCTATTCTAAGATTTCTTCGAGTTGACTCGGGAAGGAGCTAAGTTAAGTGGACCCGAGTGTGAAGTGGCTTTCATGGATTTGAAGGCAAGGCTGACCAGTGTGCCTGTTCTAGCTATGGCAAGAATAAGTTGAGGTATACATGGACGTTGTGTGTGCCTGTTATGGATGGATTGAGTCAAGGATGGTTAGTGTTTCGGTTTTAAGATTGTTGACCAACGAACTTTGAGGATCATCGAAAGGAGTTGTGTTCCGAATATCTAGGATTTGAGGCAAGAAGTTCTGTCCGATGAAGTCTTCTGGTGGCCGAGCGTGAAGAAGGATGTTGCTGCTTTCATCTTTGGATATGTGATCTGTCAGCATTGTTAGCAACCCTGATCCTATCTTCTCCAGCATATTTTGGAAGGCTTTGTGATCAGCTTTGGGTTCGAGTTTGAGTTTAAGTTCAGTCTATCATTCTCAGATCGACGATCAGACGGGAAGGCTGAATAGAATTTTTGAGGTTGTGCTGAGAGCTTGTGTTTTGGATTTTGATGGATTTTGGAAGGACCCTCTATATTAAATGGAATTCTCATTCTACTATCAGGAGAGAATCTAAATGGCACCCTACGGAGTTCTGTATGGAAGATCTTGTAGTTTCCCATTCTGTTGGGTAAAGTCGAGAGATCGTCTTGTTCTTGGTCCTGTTTTAATCCGAGAGCATCTGTAAAGGTGTAGCTTATCTAGAAGAGTTTGAGAGCAGCGCAGTATCATCGGAAGAATTTGCAGACATGAGATAAAGACAATTGGATTTTGAGATTAAAGGATTTAGTCTTTGTCAAAGTTTCCTGATATTAAAGGAGTTATCAGATTTGAAAGACGGGAAATTTGCTCCAAGATGTATTGGCCTATTCCGAGTGCTTGAGGGGATTAGTGATAGTGGTCTATAGGATCGAATTGCCAGTTTGGATGGCTGAAATTCACAATGTTTTTCACATATCTCATCTAAGGAAATACGTGAATGATCCATCTTAGTTGGGATCTACGGTTCAGAAGGATCTGATTGTTGTGCCGGTTTTCAATGTGGTCTAATTTTTGATTCAGATTTATGGATCGGAGTAAGTGTAAGCTCTGGATCATAGTAGTACAGCTGGTTTAGGTCCTGTGGAACTAGGATTTCAAGAGTTTGTCTTGAGAAACTCTGGATAGTTTTAGGAAGGCTTATCTGGATCTGTGTCCGGATAGGTAGTGATGTTTGTTCGAATAAATTGTTTGTTCGAATAAACTATTTTGTTTGAATGAATTGTTGTTTGGTTGATAGTGTATGTTTGATATGTATGCTTGTATGACTCAAAAGAAATAAAGTTTTTGGATTATCTCTGTTTTAAATTTCGAGGACGAAATTCTTTTAAAGGGGGAGGAATGTGATATCCCGGAATTTCGAGGAATTTAAAATGTGATAATCTTCTTAATAAATTATTTAAAATTGATAAAATTGTTATTTTCATATATAAATAACCAAATTAATTAATAGTGTGATGTTTTTAAATATAGTTATAAATGGATTTTGAAATAGAATTATTATTTTGGAATTAATAAGGTGTTTGTTTATATATATTTGAGATTGATTTTAAAAATGGATTTTTAAATGGGATAACTATTTTCAAATTTAATTGGTGTTGTTTTATAAATAGATTTGAAAATAGATTTTTAAATAAAGTTATTATTTTCATATTTAAGTTGTGTTTTTTTAAAATTAATATATATTGGAGTTGATTTTAAATTAGATTTTAAATTGAATTTGAATTTGAATTTAGATTTAAATTTGAATTTAAATGAATATTTATATTCTAAAAATATTTTGATTTGAAAAATATATGAAGGAATTTTTATTTAAAATAAGATTTGTTTGCCCTTAAAGAATATTATTTGTATAAATTTGGGAAGTGTTTATTAAATTGTAAAATAAATACAAAAGGTTTATTTTAACATTTTAAAATGGATTAAAAATATTATATATGATTTTATTTAAGTTATAATTGGTTTATGCTTTATTTTCTTTTAAAGAATTTATTTTTATAAAATTTAGAAAGCATTTATTTATTTATAAATGTATTTATTAATTTAGAAAATTAATGTAAAAGCTTTTAATGTCTTTTAAAAATAAATATAAATAAGATTAATACAGGTGTAGCTTTTTAAAACCATGTTAAAACACATATAAGCTAGTTAATAATAGGTAGTGACAAGTGTTGGCTATTGTAAAAAGGTGTCAAATTTATTTTTATTTTCTTTAATTCTAAATTAAATCCTAATTCACATTTATAAACCCACCTCTCCTCTCTTTTATTTCTTTTCTCATTTTAAAAGAAACTCATCCATGTAAAAAAAACTCTTCTCAAACCAGAAAATGCTTGAATCAAACCTGAAAATTCTTCAAATCTGAAACCATTTTCAAATAATCACCTTCTCAAACCTGTAAGCATCTTCTTTCCAAAACTTTTGCCAACCATTAAACCCTTTCCTCTCAAGCCCGTGAATATTCAAATGCAAAACAACTCAAGCCCGAAGCCATTTTCAAAAATCTGTGAAACAAATTCTGTAACCGTTTCCTCTCAAGCAGATTTTCAAAATGCAAAATCTGTGAACATCTTTTTCAAATCAATAACCAGGCCTGTAAATTCCTCAAATCAAAAACCCTGGAACATTTTCCTAGATCTGTAAGCAAACTAAACCCTGTAACTCAGAACCTATAATCAATTCCTCAAACCAGATCAAAGGCCAGTAAATCAAGTCTGTAAGCAAAGATTTTTCAAATGCAACCTGATAGTACAATGTCAAGCAAATTTCCCAAGCATCATCAAGTATTTTCAGTGTTTAAATCAAATGTTGTAACCAAAGGTTTTTCTGTGTCAAAGTATTTCCTTCAACAACGTAAAAATTTCAAATTTTCAAAAGCTTCAACTTGTATCAAATTCTTAGCATGGCTGTTTCAAAGTATCCTCTTCAGATTTTCAAGTTTTCTAATTTCAAGTGATTAAAGCTTTTTGAAGTTTTCCTGTTTTCAAATCCCAGAAATCAAGCCTCCGCCTCTTTAAAATTTGGTGAGTAAACATTTTAAAATTTAAAAGCTAAGTAAATTTTAGTCTGTTGCTTGTGAAGTCTGCGATGAATGTTACTTGTTTGTGCATAGGTATGAATTATCTCTGTATTTATAAGTGATGCAAGTGTGCATGTTATATTTAATTACCTCTGTTCTTGGTTCTGTAAATTAAAATTTTGATCAAAATTTAAAAACCTACTCAAATGGTCTTTATTAGGCATAGGGATTCAAACATTTCCTGTTTGTTTAATCCTAAATTAAAGTTTAAAATTTGTTTCAAAGTAAAGTAGTTTGAAATGTTCCTGGAAACATGAAAGAACAGAAGAAAACTTACACGTATGTTAAAATCCATGATCATGGATTTCTGATTCATGATTATAACTTGAATCTATTTTGAAAATGAGGATTTCTAAAACAAACATCATGATTTTTAGAAGTAGAATAGAAGAGCATTTCAGTGTTGACTGGAAAATGGTTTTGGGGGAGTTTCTGGTGGTCAAAGAATCTGTGGTGGTCGGGAATTGGTCTGGAGATAGGGGAAGGTACGGGGAGGCTAGGAAAAATGTTAAGGTGGTGGATAATTCATCGTGGCGTCGGCGATGAGGCAATCTTGTTTCTAACCCTAGTTTTGGGTCGAGCTAGAAGATTGGGTTTCTTCTTCCTCTCTGGGGAATCGAGTTTGATGGAACTTTGGGGATGGGTTCATGGAGGGTCAGATATGTAGTGGTCGGAAATACAGCAACTCCGGTGGTCGGAGGTGAGAGTTCGAGGCATTTTCTGATGAAGTTTTGGGATTCCTATTAACTGCATAGCTTGATTTTGAATTGAGGATTGTGTATGAGTTTTGATGATCGGGAATTGATGTATGTGAGATGGTCGGTGTGTCGAAGCCTTCGGTGATGGTCATCGCCGTCGAAATCAACCGTGTAGGTGCACGGTGATACTTTGGGTGTCTGATGTTTCGAATGGGAATTGGCTCAAAGATGGAATCGTGTTTTTTGGGTTATGACTCGAGTTGTTACGTGAGTTTAGGCCTGTAAAGTTTTAAAACTTGAATTAAAATCTAGGTTTTGAAAAAACGGGTAGGAAGGGAGGTTTACTTGGGATTTATCCCGAGTTGTCTTTGGGTTTGACCCGAAGTTAAGTAAAGAGCAGTTTTTAAAATGTTTTAAAATCAAATTGTTTTTGAAATTTAAATTTAAATCTAGTTTAAACTTTCTATTTAAAATTACTCTTTTTACAATTATTTTCTTTAACTATTAATCAAGAAGTTTTGAAAATTTGATTGATTTAAATTTTGTGACATTTAAAGTGATTTTAAAACATTAATTTAAAATGAAGTTTAAAATTTTATAAAAGTAAGTTTTAAAATACAAATTGTAATTGGTTTTGAAACCTCTACTTAATAATGTTTTAAGTTATTTAAGAAAGTTATGATTTGTTAGTTTCAAATTATCAAGTTAAATGGTTATCTTATTTCAAATCTTAATTAAAGGATTTAATTAAGTTTAGTTGATTATAATGTTAAAATGTTTTAAAAATGTTAATGTAATTAAGGTATTTATAAGATAATGATTTATCTTAAGATGACTTAGGTCATAATGTCTTGAGATTAATTAGTTTAATAAAGGGAATTAAGTATAATTAATTAATTTAATTTATTGATTTTAAAAGGATTAATTAAGTGATTAATTAAGAGTAATTAGTTTGTTTAATTAATTAATAATTAAGGGTTTTAAATTAATTAATTCAAGGTTAATTAATTGTAATTAAAGATTATTGATTAAAGATTGTTAATTAATGATCAAAGATTAATTAATTGAGTAATTAAGTAATTAAGAATGAATTAATCTAGTAATTAAGATTTGATTAATTTTGTAATTAGAGAGTTGTTAATTAAGTAATTAAAGGTTACTTAATTAATAATTAAGATGTACTTAATTTGTAATTAAGTTTTATTAATTAATAATTAGGTTTTATAATTAATACTTAAAGGATGATTAATCTATAATTAAAGATTAATTAATGAAGAATTAATCAAAGGTGATTAAGGATTAACCAAAGGTAATTAAGGATTAATCAATGTTAATTAGGGGTTGATTAACTGGTGATTATGGTTTAGTTAATTTGTAATTAAGGCTGTTAATTAATAATTAAGTTTATTAATTAATAATTAAGAGATAATTAATTAGTTGATTAATGATTAATTAATTAATTATAAGAGTAATCATGGATTGATTAATTAGTAATTAAGAGATATTGATTAATAATTAAGGTCATTAGTCAATAGTTAATGAATAATTAATCAGTTAATTAAAGGTTAATTAATTGATTATAAAAGTAATTAAGGGTTGATTACTTCGTATTGAAGGAGATTAACTAATAATTAAGGGTTATCAATTGATAATTAAAGGATGATTAATCTGTGATGGAGATTAATTAATTGGTTGATAAGGTAGTCAAGGAGTGATTAATTAATTAAAAGTTTGTAATTAATTAATGATTATTTGAGCAGGATTAGGAGATTAAATCTTAAGCAATTAACTTAATTTAAGTTGATTAAATTAATTATAACATGCATTAATAATTCCTGTTTATGGATGATTGTTTGTGCAGAATGTCTGTATTTGATGATATCTAGTGATGATATCTATTGGATGATATCTATTGGATGATATATATTGGATGATAAATATTGGATGATATCTATTGGATGATAAATATTGGATGATATCTATTGGATGATATCTATTGGATGATATCTATTGGATTGTATCTATTGGATGATATTCTATGATATTCTGTGATATGACATTAGATATATCAGTGATGAATGTGTGATATTTATCTGTGATAAATGCTGTGTGAATTCAAAGTGTTGGATTGAATTGAATTGAATTGTTTAAACCTTTAAACAACTTGGCCTTTAATATATGTTTGGATTTCGATGAGACCGGCATCGGGTATCAAATTTGATTATCCGAAAACCACATCGATCCAAGTTAAACGTTAGGTTGTGAAAGTGAAGATCAAGTTGAAGACTCGAAGTGTAAGAACTATCTGTCGTTAAAAATCTGAGGGTGATTCCAATACGGGTATAACAGGGATAGTGCTTTCAGGTTTGAGATGGAGTTTCAGAGTGAAAGGGTTATCATTGTTAACTCTCGGGGTGATTCTAAAGTGAGTGTGACGAGATAATGCCTTCGGTTTCGTTCGAACCTGGAACAAACTTGTATGGATTGAATGCTTTCAGAACATCGTCTGGTGGGCGATGAGCATTGTAAGACAGATGTGTTTTATAAAGGTAATCGTAGCCTCAAGCCTCATCAACCGGGAATGGCTAAAACATGGGAGATGCAGCAAGGCTAAGTGAGTCATGCTCAAGTAGGGCAAGAGCTTCCCCTATCTAGATGTCCCTTTATACGGCTGTGTGGGTAATTGGTCTACAGCCAACTGCGTGGTTGTCTTGTTCGGGACTATTCAGTAAGCAATGGTTCCGGCCTTTTGTTGTAGGAGTTTAGAAGTGATCCTTGGTACGTTGATCTAGGCCACGTACTCTGATGGGCGGTACCCCAGTTTCCCTGCCGTTGATGGAAACCCATTATCCCTACGAGCCCCTATAGATTTGATTGTATAATCCACTTTGTGGATAGTATGCTAGAATTTAATCATGTAACAATTTCAGCTATTTCTTATTTATTTGAAAACCGTAGACCCTATTATAATATCACTAGATTTCCTATCAAATGTTTTGGTTAGCGTAAGGTAAAAACTTACCATGTTTATGTGTGGGAAGTCTTACGTGATACCTTTTGTTTTCAAAGGTTTTCAAAAGTTAAGCAACTTTAAACCATTTACTCACACCAGACCTATGTCTGACCCAGAGTTTATTTCTGTTTTTCTTAAACTCTCGGGTACTCAAATTTTTATGAGTAGCCAAGAGATTAGGTTTTGGTTTGGAGAATATTGGAAAGCATGGAGCAGGAGTACAGACGTAGATATATCTATATTTCCGTTGTGCTTTGTTGAAGTCTTTGTCTGATGTAGTTTGGAATGTAATGGATTAGACAGATCTTTATAACTGTCTAACGTGAAATGTTGTTGTAATCTATGTAACTCTGATGTAATGACTATGTAATATCTATTTGATATTGTGACGCCCCACCTTGAGACCCATATTAACACAGAGAATTACATAGTAATTCTATCTGCTAATGCGGAGAATAGGGCTGGTTAAGGGTGACTATCAGAGTCTTGCATTAGATAAGAGATAAGTACGTCGATATTTATACTTTTTTTCCGTCTCGAGTATTCGACATAATTAATTCATATCTAATACACTACTATGGCGGCTACAGGATCGATTCAGAAAAAAAATATAATAACTGACAATTACAAGTCATAGAACAACAACAAAGAAATGATACATATGAATACATACATCAAATGTAATACAACATGTCACTGGTGGTATAAAATCACAATATATACATACATTCCCCAAAAGTTCGCAAAAGAAAGGCTACTACACAAAAACTATGCCATATCCCAAGTCAATGGTGAAGTTCAAAAGATAAAGCAAGCTAACAGTCCAACTACCTAACCTGCAACTCGGTCTGACCTGAGTAATAAATACACGGGTCAGGCTAGCTAAAACTTAATATTAGTATAAGATAAGAGGAACATAAGTGCATAAGGGAATTCATCCTCTAACTATAAAGGATGGGCACAAGTATAGTATAATCTCAATGCATGATATATGTTCACCAAGGGTTGTCACATGAATAGGTTTAATTCAACATAAGAAACTCATACTTAATGGCATTCAACTCAAATGCAAGGAATCATATGAAAGTCATGAGAGAAAATCATTAAAATTCCAATATGAATCTCATGGAACTCAAGATTAAGTTCAAATATCATAAAAACGAAATCACTATATATAACACCTCATGTAGCACTAGGCTATCGATGTAACAAAAATATCTCAAAATAGTGAAATCGTATAAAACTCAGAAAAACTCAAAAACCCCGGATTGGCCAGGTCCCTGATTGCAAAGCAGAAGCAATGTTGCACGTGCTAAACTCTTGTCCAGTGTTATTTATAATTTAGGTACCTAACTCGTGGACCCGAAGGTCATACTCATGGTGACCGATGTCACATAACTCGTGGTGACCGAAGTCACATAATTCGTGGTGACCGAAGTCACATAACTCGTGGTGACCGAAGTCACATAATTCAGATGACCCAAAGGTCTATAGCACTGGCATACTCGTGGATGTGTCACAAACTCTCGGAAAGGAACCCGAAAAGTGTTAGCGTGCGTCCCATACCACATGTTCGCACTAAACGGTTTACTAACCACTAGTTAACTCCACATCATAGGACTAAAATCTCAAACCTCAAAATGAAATCTCAAAATGCTCATATATCTTGCCTCGTATCATTGGCAAGTGAAATAAATCACATAATAGTTTCTCATAAACCATAATTCCCGCAAGGGGAAAATCTCATCTCAAGACTCGCCTCATCTCATCGGCGGGTAATACCACATCTATAAGTAGTTCTAATCGGTTACTCCTATAATAGGAGATCTCAAACATCTCAACTAGTCAAATATTGGCTAAAACAAATTCTAAGATCAACAGTCATTGTTGCTTTCATTTTGATCTCGGGACAACAACAGTCAAGCTCATTTTTAGTCAATAAAACTTCAAAATTTCAGAAACATCAAAACAAGAAACTTTTAGAGAAAATTCTATGCTTTCCGAAACATCTAAGATTTTTGAATTTGGATAAAAATTGAAAAAGTTATGCTTAAAATGATTTAGAAGTCTAAATTCAACACTGCTGTAATTTTAGTCTCGGGATAACAACAAAAAAATACAGTTTTTATCAATTCAACTTCAGAATTTCAAAAATCTCAAAACACGAAATTTTTATAGCAAATTCTTAGCTTTCCGGAACATCTAAGTTTATTGAATTTGGATAAAAATTGAAAAACTTATGCTTAAAATGGTTCAGAAGTCTAAATTAAATACTGCTGTAATTTTAGTCTCGGGATAGAAACAAAAAAATGCAGTTTTGATCAATTTAACTTCAGAATTTCAAAAATCTTAAAACATGAAACTTTTAGATCAAATTCTAGGCTTTCCAGAACATCAAAGATTATTCTGTTTGGATAAAAATTGAAAAAGTTATGCTTAATTAAGTTCAAAAGTCTAAATTCAACACTGCTGTAATTTTAGTCTCGGAATAACAAAAAAAAATGCAGTTTTGATCAATTTGACTTCAGAATTTCATAAATCTCAGAACATGAAATTTTTAAAGCAAATTCTTAGCTTTCCAGAACATCTAAGCTTGTTGAATTTTGATAAAAATTGAAAACGTTATGCTTAAAATGGTTCAAAAGTCTAAATTAAACACTTCTGTAATTTTAGTCTCGGGATAGCAACAAAAAATGCAGTTTTGATCAATTTAACTTTCAAAAAATCTTAAAACATGAAACTTTTAGCATATGATCTAATCTTTCCAAAACACCTAAAATTTTCAAATTGGTTAAGAAATGAAAAAGTTATAGCAAAATTCGTTTCAGCCACAATCACAAAACAAATATTACAGCAGTCTTTTTTTTCCTAGCAAATTCACCGCTGTAAATTGTCATTAACCATATGAATCCAAAATAAAAAGTGTGAGGGAACCCTCACCTTAGATATGCAGCAAAGTTAGGGTTGAAATCTTCTCTGATTTGGATCAATTTGATGATTTTGATGCGCCTTTGTTAGCTTCAGCAGCTGAAAATGTTGAAAAAGAAAATGCAAGAACAAAAGAGAAAGTTATACACAATTCATATCTAATTCTAGGATTTTGATGAAATTTTTATGGTATTTGTTTGGATTACCTTCTCTATTCTTGATTTAGATGAATATCTTCTTGAATTAGCAGCAAATTTGGATAGAAATTGATTTAGTTGAGAGTGGCCATTATTTTTCCTTTTGGTTCTTTACTGTAAGTTTTTTTTTCTTCTGGAAGAAGACCAACAAATTACGTACAGCACTATTCTTTCACCAGAAACCTCTAGAGATTAGACTAATGGATCAAATTTCTATCCAAATAAGCCCAAAAGTGTAAACACTTAAAGAAAATATAAAGATATGTACGCATTTTCTCTTATTTTAACACTATATACATACAATACTACATTTTTAAGCCCAATAAAATATATACATCAATTTGTTTTGGAATAAAATAGTTATTTTAATAAAATAAAAATTATTTTAACAATAAAAAGATATTTTTTTTATAATAAAACCCCATTTTAACAATATTTTACAATTTACACAAATTTTAGTGTAAAAACACCATTTTTTAACATAAGAAACTAAATAAAAATTTCTTTCTTTAAAAATAAATTTGCAATAAACAATTATAACACATTTTAGTCATCAACTCTTATTTTTAAACCATATTTCATCTTTTATTTTAATAAAATACTTATTTTCTCCCTTTTTAAATTAAATAAAAGCTTTAATATAAGCAATAACTTACAACATTATTGCATAACTCAAATAAAAATCAACATTTGGTCATTTTCTTTTCAAACTTGACAAAATAAAGCTTTAAAACTTTATTTTCAACTATAAATATTTATTCCAACCATTAAATGTTGAAATAAATACTCAATTGATTTATTAACTTAAAGTTAACAAAAACCCAATATTTATTCTAAAGTCACATTGTTTATTTGAAATAAAAAATCAAATCTAATTTATTTATTTTCCATTTTATTTTCAATATTAAATCATATAACAGGATTGTTACAAACTTTCCCCCTTATAAAAAATTGCGTCCTCGCAATTTCTAGAGGAAATCTGTATTGAACACAATTCATTTCATCAAACAAAAGAAATTTGATAAATTGAAGTGAAAATTCTTAGCTTCAGAGTGGGAAGATAAGAAATCAGGATACGATCGCTCAATGAATTCTCTGGTTTCCCAAGTGCAGTTAATGGGATTATCGGACCATTGAATCTTCACGAGCGGAACACTCTTGTTTCGAAGACGTCTAGTCTCTGAAGCAAGAACTCTCACAGGATGCTGCACATAAGATAGATCTGGAGAAACCTCCAACTTTTCTAAAGCACAAGAATAAAACACAGAATCTGGATCTTGTAGACACTTCCTCAACCGAGAGACGTGTAATACATCGTGAACTCCAGAAAACTGATCGGGAAGTGCTACACGATAAGCAACAGGACCGATACGCTCTAAAATTGGAAATGGCCCAATATAGCGTGGTGCCAATTTCTCGGTCTGGCTAAAGCGTATCACTCCTTTAAGAGGAGAAGCTCGAATATAAACAAGATCGCCTACTGAGAACTCAAGAGGCCTCCTACGGTTGTCCGCGTAGGATTTCTGTCGACTCTGAGCCTCTTTCATTCTCTCTCGGAAAAGATGGATCTTCTCAGATGATTCTCGAATAGATTCGGGGCCTAAAATAAACTTTCCCCTACTCAAGCCAACAAGATGGAGAACGACACAGCCTTCCATATAAGGCTTCAAAAGGATCCATGCCGATAGAAGATTGGTAGCTATTATTGTAAGCAAACTCAACTAGAGGAAGATGATCCTCCCAACTACCACCAAAATCCAAGATACAAGCACGAAGCAGATCTTCCAAAATACGGTTCACCCGTTCAGTCTGTCCATCAGACTGTGGGTGATAAGCTGTGCTAAGATTAAGCTTTGTGCCTAAAGCTTGCTGGAGACTCTGCCAGAAGTGACTCGTGAAAAGAGGATCACGATCACACACAATAGATTTAGGAACACCGTGTAATCGCACGATCTCCTTAATATATAGCTTCGATAAAAAAGATGTTGTCCTATTCGACCTAATAGGAATAAAATGTGCGGACTTGGTGAGACGGTCCACAACAACCCAAATACTTCTATGGCCTGACCTCGAACGAGGTAAGCCATCAATGAAATCCATAGAAATTAGGTCCCACTTCCACAATGGAACCTCTAAAGGCTGAAGAAGACCACTGGGTCGCTGATGCTCGGCCTTAATAAGCTGACAAGTCATGCAATTACTCACATAACTTGCCACATCTCGCTTCAAACCTTCCCAGTAATACAAGCGGTGCATATCAGCATACATCTTGCTGCTGCTTGGATGGATAGTATACTTAGAACGGTGACATTCAGCTAGAATGTCCCGCCTAAGTTCTGGAATAGGAGGCACGACTAGACGGTCCTTCTTTCGAAGACACCCATGAATATCGATGTTGAAATCCCTCGTCTCAATATCATCATGGGATTCAGACTTACACTTCTAAATAATAGAAGATATATCAGAGTCTTGCCGCTGAGCTTTGGCAATCCGATCTAAAAGAGTAGGGTGAGCTTCCATGCTATATAATAGAATAGGAGAGTTGGAAGTGGAAGCACGATCATGAATATCACAGATGGAAAGAGTCTCAAGAACTTTCCATTCTGCAACCATCATGGAAACAATAGCTGAATGCTTGCGACTCAAAGCATCAGCCACTCGATTCCCCTTGCCAGGGGAATATTGAATATCAAAATCATATGAAGATAGAAACTCGAGCCAACGCCGCTGTCGCATGTTGAGCTCCTTCTGGGTGAACAAGTATTTGAGAGACTTATGATTGGTGAAAAGAGTAAAGGGCTCTCCCAACAAATAATGACGCCACATCTTTAAAGCAAAGACAATGGCGGCAAGTTCTAAATCATGGGTAGCGTACTGAACCTCGTTTGGACATAATTGCCTTGAAGCATAGGCAACTACCCTATCCTTCTGCATAAGAACAGCACCGAGGCCACTATGACTGGCATCGGTATAGACAATAAGATCCTGATTCCCATCAGGAACGACAAGAACAGGAGTATTAGTGAGAAGCTCCTTCAATCTTTGAATGGAAGCCTCACATTTATCTGACCATATATAGCGAACGCCTTTCTTCGTAAGGCTAGTCAATGGAAGCACAATACGGGAAAAGTCTTTGATGAAGCGGCGGTAATAACCCGCGAAGCCAAGAAAGCTACGAATCTCATGAACATTCTCGGGCCTCTTCGAATTTCCGATGGCTTCGATCTTAGAAGGATCGACAGAAATGCCTTCGGAAGAAACAATATGGCAAAAGAATTTAACTTGCATGTCCCAAAAATGACACTTAGAAAGTTTTGCTTTAAGTTGATGTTGTCAAAGAGTACTCAAAACAATTCTAAGATGTCTAGCATGGCCCGCTTCAGACTTCGAATATACAAGAATGTCGTCGATGAATACAAGAACGAACTTATCGAGGTACTCCCAGAATACTCGATTCATAAGGTCGACGAAATAAGCAGGGGCGTTCGTCAAGCCGAATGGCATGACGAGCCACTCATATGAACCATAACGAGTGCAGAAAGTTGTAAGTGGAATGCTATCTTCCATAACTCGGAGTTGATGAAATCCCGTGGCAAGGTCAAGTTGTGAGAAGACCTTAGCGCCACTTAACTGATCGAACATATCATCGATCCTAGGTAATGGATAGTGGTTTTTGATGATTAACTCATTAAGCTTCCGATAATCGACGCATAGCCTAAGAGTCCCATCAGACTTCCTCACAAATACCACTGCGGCTCCCCATGGCGAGGAACTAGATCGAATGAAATGCTTGGCTTCAAGCTCTAGGAGTTGCTTCTTGGGTTCTTCATTCTCTTTTGTAGACATCCTCGTGGGAGGACGACTAACAGGCAGTGCACCCGGAATAAGGTCGATGCGGAACTCGATAGCCCGTTTGGGTGGTAACCCAAAAACAGGCTCAAATAAGTCAGGAAAGTGACGAACAACAGTAATCCGAGACAAATAATCATCATCATCTCGAGATTCAAGAGAGAATAGAGAAGCTTCAGAATCACCATCGACGTCCCGAAGTATAAGAGACAACCGAGCAGAAGAGTCAGGATGTCGAAGTTATATGATTCTCTCTAAACATAGAATCCTGGCATCGTATTGAACTAGCCAGTCCATACCCAATATCATATCAAAACCAAGAGAAGGAACCACGTGCAGATTCGCACAGAAAGAAAAGCCACAAATAAGGATCTCAACGTCTTCACAAAGCATACTAAGAGTTGCGGATCCCCCGATAGGATTCACAATCCTCAATGGAGTAATCAAGTAAGAAATCATCCAACTGCAAAGTATCAACGAGTTCCTTCGATACAAATGAATGCGACGCACCCGTATCGAAGAGCACTCTAATAGAACGATCATGGAACAATATAGAACCCTCCAAAATAGTGGGAGATATACCTCGAGACTGAGAAGCACTACCAGAAGCCTTTGCAACATTCATATTACCAGAACGAGCATCCTTCTTCTTCTTCAAGCAAGTATAAATCATGTGTCCCTCTTGCTCGCAATAGAGACACCTGCGAGGATGAGGACATTCGTGAGCTAAATGGTCTCGAGAATCACAGTTGAAGCAGGATAAGACCTTTGTTGAATGAGGTGTGGTGTGAGGATGAGAACTAGAATTGCCTTGCTTCTTCTTCTTCTTAGGAGGAAAGGACTTGGATTTATGGAACGGGAATTTCTTCTTGTGTGGGTTCTTTCGAACCTCAGCCTCATCGCTACTATCCTTTTCCTTTTCGACGGCTTCGAGGTGAAGCGCCGAATCCATAAGCTCCTCGAATGAGAGCTTAAGCTCAAGCATGAGAGATTTCTTCAAATACTTCTTAAGTCCTGATATGAACTTAAGATTCTTCTTATATGGGGTGCTGATGAACTCAAGCCCATACTTAGATAGAGACTCGAAGGATGAAACATAATTAGATACGGAGGATTTGCCCTGCTTCAAATCGAGGAAGCGATGGGCAAGAAAAGCCTTCTCGGATTCTGGCACAAACTTGAGCTCAAAACGGTCTCTAAAATGTTTCCGAGTAAGGGTGGACTCATCCATTTCTGCAATAAGGAGCTCATACCAGTCTAAAGCCCGTTCTTGTAGCATACTGGATGCCACAAGAACTCGATGATGATCGGATATCTCCATGCGAGTGAAGATGCGCTCACAAGTACGGAGCCAAGCCTGAACCTCAAGAACTGTCTCGGAGCCTTTGAACGGCTTGCCTCCAAGGTGGGTGAAGTCGCTGCACATGCGTGCAAATGCGGATTTGCACGGAGGAGAGGACTGAGCTGGGGCAGGAGGCTGAGTGCTCCTAATAAGCTCGAGAATCTGGTCGGTTGACATATAAACTCCTTCGGGACGAGAACTACTGGACGGTCCAGCCTCCGAAGTGCGACCTCTTCCTCTTCCAAACATAGATGAAAGTTAAGATAAGATAGAATTATTCATATGGGTAGATATTAGCAAATCAAATGCATTAAATAAGGAATACTACGGAATTTAAAATTAACATTTCTAGACATATTCCTTTCTATCTACCCCCAAAGGAACTAAAAGTGTAAGGACAAAGTCGAGTTTGTTTACGATTGGGGATGATGTTTACACTTGTATTATACTTGATGTACGATAATCTTGTATATTGTTCTGTATTTATTACATTTTGTTCCGAATCCTGCTCTGATACCAAGCTGTGATTCCCCAACCTGAGACCCATATTAACAAAGAGAATTACATAGTAATTCTGTCTGCTAATGCGGAGATAGGGCTGGTTAAGGGCGACTATCATATTCTTGCATTAGGTAAGAGATAAGTACGTCGATATTTATACTCCTTTTTTTTCGTCTCGAGTATTCGACATACTTAATTCCTATCTAATACACTACTATGGTGGCTACAGGATCGATTCAGAAACAAAATATAATAACTAGCAATTACAAGTCACAGAACAGCAACACAGAAATGATACATATGAATACATACATCAAATGTAATACAACATGTCACTGGTGGTATACAATCACAATATATACATACATTCCCCACAAAAGAATATATACATCAAAAGTTCCCAAAAGAAAGGCTACTACACAAAAACTATGCCATTTCCTAAGTCAATGGTGAAGTCCAAAAGATAAAGCAAGCTAACAATCCAACTACCTAACCTGCAACTCGGTCTGACCCGAGTAATAAATACACGGGCCAGGCTAGCTAAAACTTAATATTAGTATAAGATAAGAGAAATATAAGTGCATAAGGGAATTCATCCTTTAACTATAAAGGATAGGCACAAGTATAGTATAATCTCAATGCATGATATATGTTCACCAAGGGTTGTCGCATGAATAGGTTTAATTCAACATAAGAAACTCATACTTAATGGCATTCAACTCAAATGCAAGGAATCATATGAAAGTCATGAGAGAAACTCATTAAAATTCCAATATGAATCTCATGGAACTCAAGACTAAGTTCAAATATCATAAAAACGAAATCACTATATATAACACCTCATGTAGCATTAGGCTATCGATGTAACAAAAATATCTCAAAATAGAGAAATCGTATAAAACTCAGAAAAACTCGAAAACCCCGGATTGGCCAGATCCCTGATTGCAAAGCAGAAGCAATGCTGCACGTGCTAAACTCTTGTCCAGTGCTATTTATAATTTAGGTACCTAACTCGTGGACCCGAAGGTCATACTCATGGTGACCGATGTCACATAACTCGTGGTGACCGAAGTCACATAACTCGTGGTGACCGAAGTCACATAACTCAGATGACCCAAAGGTCTATAGCACTGGCATATTCGTGGATGTGTCACAAACTCTCGGAAAGGAACAAGAAAAGTGTTAGCGTGCGTCCCATACCGCACGTTCGCACTAAACGGTTTACTAACCGCTAGTTAACTCCACATCATAAAACTAAAATCTCAAACCTCAAAATGAAATCTCAAAATGCTCATATATCTTGCCTCGTATCATCGGCAAGTGAAAAAAATCTCATAATACTTTCTCATAAACCATAATTCCCGCAAGGGAAAAATCTCATCTCAAGACTCACCTCATCTCATCGGCGAGTAATACCACATCTATAAGTAGTTCTTATCGATTATTACTCCTATAATAGGAGATCTCAAACATCTCAACTAGTTAAATATTTGCTAAAACAAATTCTAAGATCAACAGTCATTGTTGCTGTCATTTTGATCTCGAGATAGCAACACTCAAGCTCAATTTTAGTCAATAAAACTTCAAAATTTCAGAAACATCAAAACAAGAAACTTTTAGAGCAAATTCTATGCTTTCCGAAACATCAATTTTTGAATTTGGATAAAAATTGAAAAAGTTATGCTTAAAATGGTTTAGAAGTCTAAATTCAACACTGCTGTAATTTTAGTCTTGGGATAACAACAAAAAATACAGTTTTTATCAATTTAACTTCAGAATTTCAAAAACCTCAAAACATGAAATTTTTAAAGAAAATTCTTAGCTTTCCGGAACATCTAAGTTTATTGAATTTGGATAAAAATTGAAAAGGTTATGCTTAAAATGGTTCAGAAGTCTAAATTAAACACTGCTGTAATTTTAGTCTCGGGATAGCAACAAAAAAATGTAGTTTTGATCAATTTAACTTCAGAATTTCAAAAATCTTGAAACATGAAACTTTTAGAGAAAATTCTAAGCTTTCCAGAAAATTCTATTTCGATAAAAATTGAAAAAGTTATGCTTAATTTAGTTCAGAAGTCTAAATTCAACACTGTTGTAATTTTAGTCTCAGGATAACAACAAAAAATGCAGTTTTGATCAATTTAACTTCAGAATTTCAAAAATCTCAAAACATGAAATTTTTAAAGCAAATTCTTAGCTTTCTAGAACATCTAAGCTTATTGAATTTGGATAAAAATTGAAAAATTATTATGTTTAAAATGGTTCAGAAGTCTAAATTAACACTGTTGTAATTTTAGTCTCGGGATAGCAACAAAAAATACAGTTTTGATCAATTTAACTTCAGAATTTCAAAAATGTTAAAACATGAAACTTTTAGCATATGATCTAAGCTTTCCAACGTATCTAAAATTTTCAAATTTGGTTAAGAAATGAAAAAGTTATAGCAAAATTCGTTTCAGCCACAATCACAAAACAAATATTACAGCAGTCTTTTTTTTCCCAGCAAATTCATCACTATAAGTTAGGTTTGAAATCTTCTCCGATTTGGATCAATTTGATGATTTTGATGCTCCTTTGTTAGCTTCAGTAGCTGAAAATGTTGAAAAAGAACATGCAAGAACAAAAGAGAAAGTTATACACAATTCATATCTAATTCTAGGATTTTGATGAAATTTTTATGGTATTGGTTTGGATTACCTTCTCTATTCTTGATTTAGATGAATATCTTCTTGAATTAGCAGCAAATTTGGATAGAAATTGATTTAGTTGAGAGTGGCCATTATTTTTCCTTTTGGTTCTTTACTGTAATTTTTTTTTCTGGAAGAAGACCAACAAAATACGTACAACACTATTCTTTCACCAGCAACCTCTAGAGATTAGACTAATGGATCAAATTTCTATCCAAATAAGCCCAAAAGTGTAAACACTTAAAGAAAATATAAAGATATGTATGCATTTTCTCTTATTTTAACACTATATACATACAATACTACATTTTAAGCCAAATAAAATATATACATCAATTTGTTTTGGAATAAAATAGTTATTTTAATAAAATAAAATTTATTTTAACAATAAAAAGATAATTTTTTTACAATAAAACCCCATTTTAACAATATTTTACAATTTACACAAATTTTAGTGTAAAAACACCATTTTTAAACGTAACAAACTAAATAAAAATTTCTTTCTTTACGAATAAATTTGCAATAAACAATTATAACACTTTTTAGTCATCAATTTTTATTTTTAAACCATATTTCATCTTTTATTTTAATAAAATACTTATTTTCTCCCTTTTTAAATTCAATAAAAGCTTTAATATAAGCAATAACTTACAACATTATTGCATAACTCAAATAAAAATCAACATTTGATCATTTTCTTTTCAAACTTGACAAAATAAAGCTTTAAAACTTTATTTTCAACTATAAATATTTATTCCAACCATTAAATGTTGAAATAAATACTCAATTGATTTATTAACTTAAAGTTAACAAAAACCCAATATTTATTCTCAAGTCACATTTTTTATTTGAAATAAAAAATTAAATCAAATTTTTTTTTCCATTTTATTTTCAGTATTAAATCATAACTAACATTATAGTTTAATTTCATAGGTAATCATCAATACCAGGATTGTTACAGATATATTATATTTTATTCCGTTTCCGCTATGAGATTCTGATATTGTTGAGTTCTTTCATCTTTCTATTCTATTTCTTCCTCTTTCTTATTTATTGATAATGCGTCTTTCTGTGGGATGAAAGGCTGTTCGTCATTGATTTTGCTCTCGAGGTATAGTGGATATCATAATATTCAAACTGATTTAACACTTCCTGGACCCGCATATGGTAAGAGGCCAAACTTCGGTCTCTGGCTTGATACTGTCTCGAACCTGGCACATCACCAGTTGTGAATCACAGTAAATCTCCACAGTAGTAACTCATAAATCTTTGGCTACCCTCAGTCTAGCAAGCAAGGCTTCATACTCAGCTTTGTTGTTAATTTTACGAAAGTCAAACTTCAAAGTATTGCATGTGGATCACCCTTTTGGGGTTCAGAGCACCACTCTAAAGCCTGAGCATTGGTCGTTTGATTCACCATTGGTGTATAGCTTCCATATATATTTGGGAGATTCACTGGTTTTGGACAAGTCCTCTGGTATGATGAGTCCAGCTATGAAGTCTTCCAGAACTTGTCCACGAATAGCTCTCCTTGGGGTATAAGGGATATCAAATTGACTCAGCTTGATGTTCCACTCGAGCAACTTACCAGACGTCTTAGGCCGTGTCAGGATCCATCATAATGGTTAGTCGGTGTAAACAGTGATCGGATGAGCCTGGAAATATAGGCGGAACTTTCTCGAGGCTATAATAAGACAATAAGCCAGCTTCTCTATCTTTGGGTAGTTTCTTTCTGCCCCGGTCAATCTTTTGCTGATATAATATACCGGTCGTTGGATCCAATCCTCTTCTCGAACTAATGCAGCACTAATTGTATTCGATGACACCGCCAGATAGACATACAGGTACTCATGATCAACCGGCTTTGACAAGATGGGAGGTGTTGCCAAATGTTGCACTAGTGCTTGGAATGCGCCTTCACACTCCTCTATCCACTTGAAATTCCGTTTCACTTTTCTGATCAGACCGAACAAGGGAATGCACTTGGCCGTGGCTCTAGAAATGAATCTGCTTACGGTTGCCACCTTCTCATTAAGACTTTGCACCTGTTAGATGGTTTTGGGAGTTTCGATATTTCGAATCACCCAAATCTTTTCGAGATTAGCTTCGAATTCTCTAGCGTTAACAATAAACCTAACAAACTTTCTAGATGCAACTCCAAAATGACACTTCAATGAATCGAGCTTCATTCTATACAGTCATAGTATGTTGAACATCGTTTCTAAATCACTGATGTGATTGTTGGATAGCCGCGACTTCATGAGCATATCATCCACGTATACCTCAATAGTCTTTCCAATCTGGTTTGCAAACATTCAGTTCACGAGCCATTGATAAGCTGCTCCAGCTTTTTTGAGTCCAAACGACATCACCTTGTAGCAGTAAAGTCCTAATTCAGTGATAATGCTAGTATGCTCTTGGTCAGGAAGGTGCATCGGGATTTTATTGTAACCGGAGTATGCATCCATGAAAGATAAGAGCTTATGTCTGGCTATTGAATCCACCGGTTGATCAATTCTAGGAAGCGGGAAACTGTCTTTGGGGCAGGCTTTGTTCAGATCTGAGTAGTCCACACATGTCCACCATTTTCCATTTGACTTTCTGACAAGCACTGGATTCGATACCCATTCGGAGTATAAAGCATCATGAGTAAACCCATTAGCCTTGAGTTTATCCACTTCTTCCTTCTGGGTGGTATATCTCTCTTAATCCATACCGTGCCTTTTCTGTTTCACTGGGATGTGCCGCGGGTCGACATTTAATGTATGGCTCGCGATGTTCGACGAGATCCCATACATGTCTGAATGAGTCTAGGAAAATATATCAAGGGTTTCCTAGAGAAAATCAACCAGTTCCTATCTCAACTGACGGCCAGGCTGAGATCCGACCTTTACTAATCTATAATGATCATCATCGTTGATCGGAACATCAATCGTCAACTCTGCCGAGGAAGCCTAGTATTCTTTGTCTTCCCCTTCATCATCGTTGTCTCTAGGATCAAGATCCTTAGGAAACTATTCGTGGCGCTCGAGCCTAGGCCCAGGCGTTAACTATCAATCCTCCAAAAAAGGCATGGAAAGATTCCTCCATGGCCTTACCATTCTCATTTCGTTGGACATCCCGTAGCTCTGCAGCATAATAGGTGCGTCCAACCACCTGATCACCATGTATAATCCCAACCCCATTGTTAGTAGGGAACTTTAGGGTCAAACACCATGGGGAAATAGCTGCCCTAAACCCCGCAAGGGCCGGTCGGTGCAGAAAAGCATTATATGGGGAATGTATATCCAACACCACAAATTGTGACATCCGAACTCTTCGAAGACCACCAACGCCTAACCCAACAGTTAAATCCACCGTTCTAACCGATATAGCTACACTTCCATTGAAACCATGTATATGTGACTGACACGCTTTCAGATCATTTGCTTTCACGGGCATTTAATTATAAGCGCTTGGAAAGTATATTTACAAAACTTCCACTGTCAACCAAGATCTTCTTCATCCAAGCAGGACCTATCTGGGAAGAAATGACCAATGGATCAATCGTAGCGGCCTCAACTCTATCGGCATCATGGTTTCTAAAATCAATGTCATCTGTCATCATCCTCTGTTGTTTTGTCGGGCCGCTTCATTAGTATTACTACAACACTCGAAGTCCACATGCCTGATTGAACTAGCATATGACTCCATTTCCTTCATACTCCGATCAGTTGGATGAGGACCACCACTCACAGTATTAATTACCAACCTCCCGCCAGTACGTGCGGGTTCCTTAGGCTTGGCCTAAGCCTTAATCTCGATTGTGGTTAGATGGGCCTGCACCACCATCCTACGGTGCCCGGACAAACTGGTCTAGCTTTCTTTCTCTAATAAACCTTTCAATGATGTCTTGGAAATGATGGAATTCATTAGTGTTATGGCCATAGCAATCGTGGAATCTACAAAACTTCCCGGTCTGAATATGATTGTTCGATGATGGTTTCGGAGCTGGCTTCTTGTACTTTCCTGTATTAAAGGCTGAAGATAAACATTTTCTAGCAACATAATCAAGGGAGTATATCGTTCCAACATAGGAGCTCCGGGTCTCCCACGATGAGGCCCTCTCTTCTTTCCTTAACCTCCATCACCCTTCTGTTGACTTTGTTTATTCTGAATATTTAAATGTACTTTACCGGAGCTCTCCTTGGTCTGCTTCATTACAACATTACTCTGGATGCCTTCACCGCTAGGCCCTGCGATGTCTTGCTTCCTTGACCATCTGGCATCTTCTCCCCTCAAAAACTTGGTTTCCTTTGCATAGAAGTGGTCTAATGTAGTAGGGGGTTTCCCAGCCAACCAATCACCAAACTCGGAATCAGGGTCTTGCAGCATGCATACGGAACTGCTCAACAAAATTAGTAGCTAATCGGTCAAAAAATGAAATAGATCTTGGTGGTAGATGGGTGAACCACATAGTCGCAATGCCCCTAAAGGAGATAAGGAATCTTCTACAATTAACCGTATGTCAGCTCGAGCAGCATTCATGAGCTATTCATATTTCAGAATATGTTGGTTGGGATCCGAATTTTTTTCATACACTGGCACGTTCGACATCCTGAATCGACAGGGTGGCTCCGCATATAAAATGTCATTGGTGAACGGGGTATGACTTCTAGAAATTTCCCAATCATCATTTGTGAGGCCTTAACTTTCTCTAATCATCTGGCGTATCATAGTTGGATTATCAGGCATCTAGAGATTCAGGTCCAAGACATGATTCGGTTCCATATCACGAGAATGATCTGGTCACTGTCTATGGTCCATTTTACGCCTCCCTGGCTCCCGGGCTTCATGGAAGTGAGGATTCTGGGCCTAAGCGTGGTGACAAGGAGCTGGATTTGGACCTCAACATCTAGATCTATAGCAGCAGCTGCATTGTCATGAAGTGTTGTAAGGAGGTGTACCCTCGGGAGGAGGGTGCATCTTCATGCCATATGGAAGGACCTATTCCCGTCTGTCTAGGGTTCGCAGCATATGGGTGCCTGAAGGCTTTTGCATAGTTCTCATCTAATCGGCGGCATGTAGATCTGTGATAGAAGTCAGTTGATGCCGATCTTTCAGGCAAGGAATAAGAGATATGCTCCCTTCTAGATCTCCCTCGCCTTTCTTCATTCCATTGGTTCATATGTTCCGTGTTGGCACAGATCTATTCAGTGAGATCATGCATGAGGATCTGGAATTCGTCTCTAGTTACTGGACCAGATGGATCTGGAGCTGCAGTTGGTGTTTGGCTTATAGTAGTCAACTGCGTAGGATTTTGCATATCCCTTTCTTTTGGATCAGTGGAGTTGGAAGCGGTTCTGGTAGTGCGCACCATGTTGAATGTAGTTCCTCTTAGATCTGGAACAATCTAAATAGAATGAAGGAACCACTGGAAGATGGATATGGGTCTCCTTCTTAGACTTTAGCAATCCAATAGCAGCAGGGGATCCATGGAGTCAGATAAAAACAGAGTTTTCTCGATGAAAGCACCAAAGTATTTGTACCAAAAATGGACACAACACTCTTCGGGTGTAATCTAAGAGATTAGAATGAAGAAGTAAAATGTGAAATGAGGCTAATCTAACAGTCACACCAGGAAAATAAGCAGTAATAGAAAGAAAATAGAGATTTATACTAGTTTGGCATTGTATGCCTATGTCCACTTTGAAGGTTTTGATGTTATTACCGATTAGAAACTGAGTTACAACGGTAAAATCACTAACACTCGAATTATAAGGAAGTTCAACTCGAGCAGCATAAAAGGTCCCTTTTAGTGACAATGGAGGTGCTATTTATAGGTGTGGAGTTGGAAATATCTGCAATGAATCTCATGATACTCTTTCTCAAGTCCTGATGGGCCCATATGATCAATCTGGAGTAATTTGGGATTGATCTTTAATCGATCCATAATGAGTTCATATTGATCATAAACAGCTCTAATTGAGCTACCATCGATCATGGATGTTCCCCATGCGTTGTGCAACTTGCTGTGAAAATCTAATTATATTTGGAGTTATGGCTGTGGAATTATTGATCGATCAAGATTGCAATTATTGGATGGCTGAAGCTTTCGTATCGATAGCTTCATATCGATAGAATGACATGCGAGCTTTGTGGAGATCCATGATCTGCGCATGGAGTTGAGACCGTTTCTTTTGGAGCATCAAATATGCAGCTTTCTTCGTTTATATCCATCCACTACTTCCTTTCCATATCGATGCCTTGCTTCCATCTTCATATCGATTGTAGGCTTTGCTCTTCGTATCGATCATGTGGGTGATTGATACGAAAAGTGCAGTTGCTGGCTAAGTGAGTGTGATCGATCTGGGAAGTGCCGAAGTCCACCATTATAAGTTTGAACCATATGGATAAGAATGATGGATGTCGAGTGCTCGAGTTACGTTCATTTTATATCGATGCTGATCGATACGAAATAATGGATATGAATGATGGATATGAATGATGGATACGAGATTGGCATGTTTCTCATAGATCTTGATCATTTCATAATTTGAGCATACGAACTCCGATTAACCTGAAATTTGGAGTGTTGCTTTGCATAGCTCTGTTTGTCATGTCATGTTGATTGTGAACCAATTTAGACACGGACCAAGTTTGCTTGTATCCGTCGTCAACTTATAGAAAACTGATCTCCGTAGTGGATTTTCTTCTATCTCTAATCAAGTCCTTGGTATCATGCCCTTGCCAAAAGGCGGGTTAGCAATATATTTATCGATATTGTTAATACATGAAATAAAATTTTATAATTAATATTTCTATGCGGAAAACGTCTCAGGTATAAAACTAATTGTATAAATTTTTTAACATAATTTGTATGATATTATATGTAATATTTAAATTTATGAAGTTCATGTGATTTAAATAATAATATACTAATTTTAAATTATTATTTTTTAAAATCATGCGTGAGTATTATGGTGTATGTGTATTGTACGATTTTTATATTACATTAACAAATAAATATATATGGCCATCATAAATGTGACAATATTTTATATACTAGGTTCGTCACCTATTGGTCTAAACATCATATGATATAAATATAACATTAATTTATATTTATAAATCAAAGACACATCTTTATCCAAGCCTATTGAATAAACGTTGAAATGAAGATATGAGCTCTTTTTAATCCCATTCAAATTCTGAAGGTAGTAGCTTTAAATTGTTAACCACCGAAAATCAAATAGATTTTGTTTTTATTTGGTTTAAAGTTGAAAAATGAAGAATATAGAGCTGCAATTTTCGGCTAGAAATGAAGTGGGTGGGGGTAGCAAAAGGTTGTTTTGAAATGAGGATTATAATCATTTTGTAAAGAGAAGGCTAAAGAGATAAAGTGGGATCAAGATCCACTTTCTTCTCTTACTCATTCTCTACCTTTTAAAATGCCAAGCCCATTTAGCTTCTCATGCCACTCATCTATGGTCATACCATAGATGAAATTCACATGCCCCATATGGGCTTCAAACACACTTCAGGCCCAGACAATATTTATCGCATTTAAATCAAATTTATATGCAGATTGTTATCGTATATCAATTGATATATTTTTAACTACGATAAACATATTTTTGTAATGATAGAATGATCCTATAATAAGGAGAGAAATCACATTTTATTATAAGTACCATCAAAACTCTAAAAAAACCATATTCATATACAAAAGAATCATCCATAGATGATCGACAAAGAAAAAAGCATAAGTAAATGAAATAATATATACATTATTTTATACCGCCTAGAGATACTAATAAAATGAATGAGTGTATTATAATGTACGCAAAGATGCCATGTCGAGATAGGCTGCATGATCAAATGCTGCCGTGAATAGTGATGGATAGAGGATGGCGTGGCTTTAATCAGAATGAGAAGCTAAACGTGCATGCTTGATAAAGGATTGAAGTCACACATTCGGGTCTATATACAGAGGATGCTTACATTAGGTGAGAACAGTGAATGGTGGTAATTCGCTTCACAGAATGATGCTGCTTGTTCGCATATAAACATATTTATTAATACTGTTTAACACATCATATAAAATTTTATAATTTATATTTCATAAATATTATTAATTTAATTTATTTATAACAATTATAAATTAATTAAATTATTTGGTCAAAGGAGTATTTAACATTTCGGCTATGTGACTAATTAGGTGGAAATTTGATCCGCGGTTAATGTCGAACTATTAATATATCAATATTCACACTCACTTAGCAAACGTGTGATATTTTGGCCAAATATACTGCTTATTTGTTCTCGATAAAATCTAATTTTACTTTGTTAAGCATTACCTGGTAGTGACGATTATTTATACTAATTTTGTTCATCAAAACTATATCACTTTGGACTTATGGAATTTGGTAACGTTCAAAATTCAAATATCATTCATTTTCAACTCTATAGTCCAAACA
Organism: Allium cepa; assembly: GCA_030765085.1. Classification (NCBI taxonomy): domain Eukaryota; kingdom Viridiplantae; phylum Streptophyta; class Magnoliopsida; order Asparagales; family Amaryllidaceae; genus Allium; species Allium cepa. The sequence goes on along the minus strand of CM060941.1, from coordinate 1,041,107,962 downwards.
CAAAGTCCTTGGTTTGATAATATTAATAATTATTAACCATACTTCTATGACCAAAGACTTTGACTTTGAGTTAACTTCAGTTGGCCGTGATACTAACCTCATATAACCGAAGAGACTAATCCTCTTTTGAATAGAGTTTTACTTCCAGTGCTTCCACTAGACTTAACTGCAGTTGTTCGATGGACAACGTGCCATAATTTAACTATAACCAAAACAAATTTTCCACATCGGAGATCAATAGTATTCTCAAGTCGAGAGAACTATGTAATTTTTTCACATCGACATTTTCCATTTAACCTAAGTTATATTAACCAACAAAAAACTATCATGCGAGTCATTTCATAGTTAGCCAATAAATATCAGCATGCAATCCTTTGGTGCCCCAAGGGTCATGAGTAACACACTTCCTAACATCTAGAGAGCGTTACATACTCTAGTCTCAAAGGATGTATCGATATTCAATCTCGATGCATTCTTGACTAGGAAGGTTTGAAACGATAATTTTATTTTATCGTGATAAATCACTCATGGTTACAACACATTGTAACTACTATTACAAAACATACCATTTATGGATTTTTTTAGTAAACATACTTTTAGGTTAAACTAATTAATTAATATATAACATTTTATATCAAGTACAAAATAGAAATAAAATACCTTTTATTTCAAACAAGATTGATTACTGAGTTATATATATATATATATATATATATATATAGAATTACATAATTGCTCCTAAAGCATACCCCTAACTCTATCATATATTTCATTTTATTTCTACGTTGTTCAACTATGCATAACCGATCGTGTTTTCTTCTAGATCCTCTTTTAAGTTTAAGGTGAGTTTTTAAACTAATTTTCATGATTTAGTTTTGCTAATTGTTAAAGTGGCATTAGTAAGGATTTAGCCGGCTTCAAATAGTAACACCCTTTATTTTACCCTTACTCACTCAATTGTAAGTTAGAAGCCATATTATCGAACTTAACGAATATTATAGTCATTTAACATAATGAGATCAACTTACTATAGTTGTTTTATTTTTTTAGTTAACAATGTATGATTAGTTGGTTTATTCGGTAGCATAATACCATTCCTTGAAGATGTACTTGAGAGTTTTGCTTGAGACATTAATAAAGCATCAACTAAAGACTAAGTTTTCAAAATGTCAATTTTGGAGAAGAGATGTGGGTTCTTGGGTCATGTTGCTTCTAGGCTAAATACTGTTGTAGTTCCTGCCAATGTAGTAGCAGTCCAACACTAGGAAAACCGATAATGTAACCGATGTGAGAATTATTCTAGGATTAATATGTTATTATTGAAGGTTCATTAAATAATTTTCTAAGGTAGTCTCATTAAAGGCTCATTTAATAAAGAATAGTCATAATTTTACTTGAGACGTGAGATGTGGGAACATGTTCATTAGTTCGAATTAGAAGTTGGCATATGCACCCATGTTAGTCATCCTAGATGGGAATGTGGTTAGTTTATTGCTTATGAAAGTAGGTAACTAAAATTTCATGAGAAGAGATCCACGACCCATGATTAAGAGCTATAAGCTATAATATTTGCATTGAATGTATGGTGGCAATACTTGATATGAGAAAGGTTCAAGCTATTTATACGAATTACATTTTCTGTAGAAGGAATTTAATCTAAGTCAACATAGATGGTTAGAGTTCTTAGCCTCTTACGACTTTGATAATTCTTATATGCCCAGTAAGAAAAATGTAGCTGTGGATGTATTAAGTCTCGATATGCCACTTTAGGAGCTATGTTCCTTGAATGGATACATTTAGAGTGTATAGCTAAATATGATTCCCGATTTAAGTGTGGGCTCAAGCTAAAGATGTTGGAAAACTTGATATTAAACCTACTCTTATAAAAAAATTTGATGCTGGTCAAAAGAACTTCCCAAAGCTAGCAGAGATTATTACTAGGCTAGAGATAAGTGTAGAGTTTAAGGATATGAGATAATAAATTCTACCGAGATGACTTACTCCATAAAAATGTGAGATTTTATGTTCTTGATATGAATGGACTTAGAGAAGGAGTGCTAAGAGAGTGTCATAATTTGAAGTTGATGATCCATCCTTGAGGTAATAAAATGGACAAGGATACGGAGCAAACTTTTTACTAGGAATGAATTAAAAAGGATGTTGGGACATTCATCTCATAATATATGAATTGTGAACTAGTTATAGCTGAGTAGAAAGAGCCTAATGGTTCGTTACAACTGCTTGAAGTTCCACAATGGAAGTAGGAGTTGATATCGATGGACTTCATCGATTGATTGAATAGGACCAAAGGAGGGTACACTAGTATATGGAATATCATCGATAAAATGTCATAGAGCACTCATTTCATACCTTTAAAGTCCACTAGAACGATAATTTATTAAGTTGAGAATAGATATGAGCATTGGGTAGTTTAGTTCTATGGAGTATGCATTGAGTACATTGGTAGCTTGGGTAAAAGGTTGAATTTCAGAAGAAAATAATTTTATTTATTTGCACAATATATTATTCTGTATTTATATAAATAATAAAATTTATACTGAATCATATTTAGTACTTATTAATAAAGGAGTTTTGAGAAATATTTTAATTTATTTAATTTTATCTAAAATATTTATTTATTTATTAATAATTGTATCTTATTATTAAATTTAAATTTGATTTATTAGTTTAATTTTAATTTAATTTTATGTTTTAATATTTTGATATGTTCGTACTCATAATACAACATTTTTTTGATATGATATATGACATTAAGGTCGTACAACCATATTAGATATATATAAAGTTAATCAAAGAGCCATCGAAGTCCAGGACCCACTTGTTCCTACAACAATATGACTACCTACATGCCTGACAATGTAGTAGTAATACTCAAAAACACAAAGCGAACATGCTTTGCATTGTGACAAGATCCAGATGCAGAAACATGAAAATAAGACAGAAAAGTGCAAAATAAAAACCAAGATCCATGAGGAGGAAAATCTATATAGTTGCAAATCTTTTGAACCATCCAATAATCTTGAGGCAATATCTAGTGAGCATAGCAAGAAAATATACTTCCTATCCTAGTCCTCGTCGACTAAATTCTCCTCATTATTAGTGCTATATTTTCCAACATTACATAGTACTAGCTCATTATCCATGAGTATGTAGAATATCTCCCTTTCATCTTTTTCATCCTTCAAAAGCCATTTTGAAAAGATCTTCCATGAAATGTGGTAGCAAAGGCAACTATCTATCAGGGTGAGTCCAAGTTCCTACTTCCCAAGTCCAGACGAGCGTGATACCTTTTGAGAGCTTATCATCCAGCTCTTGAGCTAAATTATTGGTACTAGAAGGGTCAGTTTGAACAGTGAAATAAGGCACTTCTTGATTCTAGTGATAGGCATTTCGATGGGAGTTACTCTAATGTTTGAAAATGTGGTTAGGGGGAAGATTGGGGGGAATTTTATGGAATTTGCAAGGCAATGAGAATGCAAGAGGGGGAACATACAAAATATCACTTGGGGCTAGATATATTTCCTGGAAGGACATGGTCGACGCTGGAATGTGCAAGGAAGGCTCAGTAATAAGGACAACTAAAATAGGAGAAACAATAGGGATATTGGGAGGCGGGCTATTGGTTGGCGAGTAGGAAAGGAAGGGGCCTTTACTAGCCACCTAAGAACAAAAGGCTTTGGAAGAGGGATTTTCTGGGGAAGGTCCGATGGCATAGTGCTAGAATAGGGGTAAGATGAACTGAAGTGGTCAAAGCAGTGACAAATGTCACAAATATCCAGCTTCCATTGGTAAGCTACCTCCACTTGCGTTATCTGTTTCTTTGCAAGAAGGAAAGGAATACTAGTAGGTAGTTGTTGAGATAGGGTAATCTCGGTTAGGGCCTTTGCAAACTTAAGTTTATGATGTTCTTTATAAATATATCAAAGAAAATCAGGTGACCAATATGGTTTGCAATCCGATTTATTCCCTCTAATGACTAAAAGACTTTTAGAATATTTTTAAGGTGCATCCAAACATGGATAGACAAAAGCTCATGAACTGGATTTACTGAAGAGTTCTATTTGGTAATAATAAACACTTTTTCAACTATAATAATTGGTCTACTTTAAGAATCCGAGCTCTCTTTTGAGGAAAAGAAAAATAAAAAGTACATAGAGTTGTCATATCTTACATCCATGGATCTACACATCCTCCAAGCTCTAAGAACATGCTTCTTGATGTATGCAAATGGTGCGGGGTCATCTAAACAAAAACCAACAAGATGATCTTCCTAGAAAAAAATGTCGGCATAAATGACTTATTTTACGGGTGGAACAAGTTTAGCAACAAAGCCGACTACAAAAAGTTTGGCAGTGCATAGCCCAACATTTCTTGGTTTCTTCTTTAACCAAGAAGACCGAATGTTTTTGGGGAATTTCCATGTTCTACAATAGTAAAACCTACATTATTACATAGAGCACTACAACCCTTAACAAGATCGAAAGGGGGCTAAGAAAGAAGATACCTGCACAAAGTTACCATTGCCGTGGGAAAAGATTTACCACCCAAAACCCGATCCTCAGCAATAGCCTCCTCAAATTTCTTTAAGCTATAAGCAATCAGACTAGTGTTGCAGCCATCGGACAAGAAGAAGACGCCACTACGAAGCAATTAGGTAGGGATGGGAACACGTTAAGTCAAAAAGAGGTAGAGGCGACTGTGCGCAATACCCTACTTTAGAAACACTTCTCAACACAGATATTGGAGCAGGTTGAAATCAATGATGGAGCCACGATGGTTGAGGGAGATGACAGATAAGAAAAATTGGCAAATGAAGGAGTCAAACTCCAGCAAATGAATGGTAGATACAAGATCTGGGCTTTATGAGAGAGAATGATGCCATTTTTGAACTTCAGAAGCTTCCATTCCTTTGAGTGATAATGCAAATTGTAATTATTAATACAAATATTATAACTGTATTAAAAGGTATAATCTTACCTAAAGGCAATATGGAAGCATGTGTACAATTAACCGCTAAATATATAAAGATAAGCAAATGCCAATAATGATGTCAAAGGGATATACATATACATCAAATAGTTAAGTTTACACTTACATTAGACCATTTTATTGGAAATAATATTTATCTTTGAAATATATAATAAGTGCATAGTATAACATGATTTAAATATAACCTACTGATATATATATATATATATTAAATATACACGTATATGTAAATATTTTATTTAACCAAAATAATTATCTAATAGTGGAAAATTGTTTCAGGGATGAAAGTATTTTCTTTTTTATTTTAAAGGACAACCAACTTTCGTTATTTACATTCTATACAACTTTCGATTTTTAATTAGATAAAATCCAAATATTTTATACTAAGGAAACATTTTGACATTTCAAAAATAATAAAAATTAATTATAGAGATTTTTTTTCTTTCCCAATGTAAGAAAAAAGAATATAAAAAATATTAAAATTGATTACATAAACGTTTTTTCCTGTGAAAGTGAGAGAAAAGAATATAGGAAAAACAACATGGAAAAGCAAATATACTTAGTTTAATTATTTACAACTAACATTTTTCCGAATACTATGGGCATAGCTTTCCAATTACTCAGTTCTATATTTTAAGTGATCTAAAATAACACTATTTTTCAAGTTATAATGGTATATCTCTTAGCATTCCGAGCTATTTACTTCTTCTTTTTTATTATAACATTAATCAATTAAAATGTTTTTGGAATCACTAATTTTTCTTGCAATTTTGGTCATTAGTTTTTATTTTGTATTTGTTTAGTGAAGATGAGTAATTAAAATGAACTTAAGGTTTACATAATATAACGAGTCTTCATCCTTAATATAATTATTAAACTTCGATGTCCTTAAATCTGATTTTTTATTTAAATATGTTCTTAAAACTAATATCCCTTTATGATATATATATGTATATATATATATTAACTAGAAAAATTCTTTTTTTGTTTAAAATTTAGCCGCCAATAATTACACATAATTTTGAATTTGGATTAGATATTTTATCTTAAAGTTTTCAAAATACTAAGATTTAAAACTTATTTGATTTTTAGACAAAAATAAAAATAGGTTTTATTTTATTTTTTGAAACCATAGGATTCAAATTTTTTATTTTTAAATTTTCATATGAAAGTATATGTTTATATGTGTATATGCATGCACAAAGGTATATTTCAAATAGTCGGGAGCGGAAAAATGATTTTTTTTCATTATAAGATAAAGTTAGTTTAGTTGTTAAAAATTAAACATTTATTTTATGGTACATCCATACTTACATACATACACACACACACACACACACATATATATATGCATCTAATCCGAAATATATTTCTTGCATAAACCATAAGCGGTTTAATATTAATATATATATATATATATATGTATATATGTATGTATGTATATAATTATTTATTTATTAATTAATTATAGAAAATTATAATTTTGGTTTATTTTATTATTAAGGTCGAATTGATGATGCAGGAACAAGCAAATAAGAAAAAGTTTATATATACGTACATATGAATAATTAAGGAATTAACTCCTCCTTGCGATCCTGCCAACTATCGAACACATCAGTTGTTTAGCTCTCTCCTTTGTCTCCTTGGCTAAGGTGTCCAATGTCATCACCTTGGCTTCACTAATGTCAGATGGAGGCTAGGGTTTGTGTTGGTGGGGTATAGGGAGAATGTGAGTGAAAGCTACCTATTTATAGACCTTAAGGTATTAAACATCTATCTATTTTCCTCAAACTCTAGGAAACTAGGTCCCTATTACCCCCCTCTTTTATGGTCGGCCTATATTGACCCTTTGCTTGGTCAAGGTACCCATTGGACTCACTTCGAGTCAATTATTTAATTATATTATTTAAGCTTGTTTTTCAATCGAACCAACGTGTAATTGTTTAAATATCGTTCCGATTGATCTTAAGCTTCAATAGTTAAAATGACCATAAATTATAATACAAAATTTGAATTAATTTGTTATTAATTTATAACGTTGGTCAAATTTGGAAATAATTAACAACTCTTTTGTGTCGACTCTTTGATGTGAAGTTGCTACTTAGTCAATATTTAAACAACTTAAATATTGAAGTCTGTATGGACGTTGTCGAAGTACAGTATCAAGCACAAGTTTCAACACTTACGAATCTTTTAGGCAAATCTAATTTCTAATCTGCAATAAGCTTATTAAGACAATTTGTATGCATATTTTTTATCAATGGTGTGTCATTTAGATATCAAAAGTTTGGTCAAGGTCAAAATCTCTACTAATATATCTATTTAATTGCGTAGACTGCTTTAAAGTCCTTAGTTTAATCCAACATAAATTGGTTAGAAATTTTGACTTTTAAGTTGAATACCGATTATACTAATAGTAACATTTTATAATGAATGAGACGAATCCTCTCTTGGGGAATTCTTTACTCCAAATAATTCAATGTAGAACTAATTATGGTCGTAACATAATCATAATGTCATTTGGTTAACAACAATCAAAGTATACTTTAGTTATTTAAGATCGGAAGTATCTTCAAGTCCAAAAACTATTGCACGTCATTATCATGAGATTTAAATTTTTGACTTAACTTTATTAACATATAGTGAAGACTCATTTCGAATCATTCTATGATTGTTCCAAACAACCATAAATACATAACCCTTTGCTGCACCCAATGGTCATGAGTAAATCACCATCCATTATATGGAGAGATTAAAATACACTGGACACAATAAATGCATTGATATCCTTTTCTTGATACATCTTGACTAGGACCATTTACGAAGTTATGTTTATATATGTATAACGATTCAATACTCATGGTCACGAAAACATTTGCAATTGTAATCGATAAATCACTTCTCCAAAAGATTTTCTATTTACGCGTGTTTAATATACATAGATCATTATCTATATCACTATATAACAACATATATAATAGAAAATAAACCATAAGCATACTATTTTTCAAATAAGATTGTTTACAGAGTTAATTTATATAATTTCCCCTATGACCACCCTTAACTCTATCAATTTCTGCTTGCACTTGGGGCCAATTATGGAGCTTCATCCATATATCGTCCTCATCCTTTTTCCTTTGACCAGTCTTCCTAAATTCGACTAAGAAATTACCTTAGTGAATGGATCTGCATTATCGCATTATCGTCATAGGAGTATAAGACTTCCAATGCATAGGATCATTCCTAGCTAGTTGATGAATTTTTGCATCTATATTGCTTCTTATGCAGCATTGTTCAAGATGATGTATTTAGCCTCTATGGTTAATAAATCACTCGTAGATTCTTATTTGGAACTTTTCCAACTAATAGCCTCTCCGTTGAGGGTTAAAAAAAAAAGCTAAGACTAGCTTAATACCATCAACATCGCTTTGAAAGCATAGGTCTGTATATTGCTTCATAAAGAGTTCATTGTTTCTATATATGAGAAACAAATACTTAGTATTCTTAAATAATTAAAGATGATATTAACTGCAGTCCATTGATTTCCTTTCGAACTCAATTGTTATGAACTATTTGTACCTAGTATAAAAGGGATATCTATGATTGATTTTACTGTCGAAGCATAAGGAACCGACTCATATGTTGCATTTCCTTATTTCGTAGATAGGGAGTAAATCTTAGAAAGGATAATTTCATGCTACACCGAAACATTTAAACACTTGGAATTTTCAATACTAAATTGTCTTTGCATGGTATATATATGTAACAGATTGGGATTGTCCTAATGTTGGCTTAGATCTATCAGTATAGATATTTATACCAAGTATATAAGACACTTCTCCTAAATCATTGGTCGAGAAATTATTGGACAGCCAAGCTTTCACCGATTACAACATTGGTACATTGTCACCAATTAGTAACAAGTCATCAATTTATAGTACTAAAAACATTACAATACCATTTTGTTCTTTCTTATATACACACACTTCCTCTGTGTTTTGACGAAATCCAAACTGTTTGATTGCCTTATCAAAACACTTTTTCCAACTTTTGATACTTGCTTAAGACCATAATTGATCTTATGAGTCTACAGCCTTATTGTCTCTCCCACTGACCTTGAAACCCTCCAGCAGAGACAAATAAACAGTCACTTTTGAATCACCATTTAGAAATATTATTTTGACGTCCATTTCCATATTTTAAAATCATAATAAGTAGCTAAGTAGCATCTGGATAGATTTAAGCATGGCTATAGACGAAAACATTTCGTTATAATCAACCTCTTGGCTATAAAGAAAACCTTTTGTGACAAACCTTACTTTATTGGCCTTGACCTATATAGTTGCATCGATCTTTTCCTTAAATATTGCGACAACCTGAAATTGAACCATAATAAATAGTTCATTAATTAACTAAATAATAAAATAACCCTGTGAAATTATCAGAATTGAGCCATGGGAATTGCACCATTGTTTCTGTGGTAATTTTCTTGTCAATTTCCATAGATAGAATGTTAGAAACCAAGCTAATATAACCAAGTTATAAAATAAACAAAATAAGCGGAATATATATATATATATATATATATATATATATATATATATTAGCAGGTTGACCCGTCGGTCGACCGGGGCACCAAGGCGGTCGACCACTCGGTCGACCCACCTTTGTTATTTATGAACGAACGAATGTTCGTTCATTCAAACGTTCCAGAGCCTATTTTGATGTGTTTTGCATTCTTTATTTTAATCTGGTCCCTCCATTTTTGCATCCGATGGCTCCTACTCAGCTTAGGACATGGTTGCATCCTATTCAATCCCCAAATCCAATGGTCCGAGATCCACTTCTACCCCTATAAATAGACCCTGAGACCTAACACTTTTTCTCATTCTAGGTTTTCCCCAATTGGGTTCACCTTTCAAGAAAGGACCCTAAACAGAATAATTTTTCCAAAGGAGAAAATCGTTATACATTAAATTATTTTACAACTCCAAGTAGATCCAGGAAGACCAAAGGAAGAGCTTAGGTTCGAAGGTGAGTGATTGTAATTATTTTAAGATTTCTTTAAGTAATTTAAAATAATAGGATTTCCAATAGTTGTAGTTTTACTACGATTTTTGGAATAGCCTTTTTCAGTAGTTTATTTGTAGTTTTTAGAATTATTTTCAGTCTATGTCCTTTCAGCTATTCTTTTTTTACTTTATTTTTGTTAATTATAGCTTTTCCATTTATTTACAGTATTTTAATTTATTTACTATTATTTATACATTATTTACATCTTCTTTCTATGCTTTAGATTTTCTTCTATTTTCAGTTTTCTTTTATTCCTCCTTCTTCACGTATGAATTAGAATAGGATTAACACGAATATGGAGTAAATTGTAAGATAAATGAAATAACGGAATATAAGATGTAAATTTCAAAGACTATAATATAAATGGAATTGGACTAAAATTACACCTAATTATGACGTTAATTGGACCGAATTAAAAAGATCAGCCTAATCTAACTTAGAATTATAACTAAAAAGAGTAAAAGATGAAAGAAGTTTATTTTCACACTTAGACCTTAGGTTAAGTAATAAGCATGATTATAACATAGGTTATAATAAGAAAAAGAACAGAATATGGTTTATTTTAAGACTTAGGCGAAATTAATAAGCACAGATAGTAGAGAAAAATGTAAAGGCTTATTTAAATAATTTTCCAAAGTTAATAAGAAAAAAAATGAAAGTGGGACCTGTACCAAATAGCATTCTCTATTAGACAAAACAGTGGTCTTACATTAGCCTGAAGCGAGATGAGGGCATGCTTATGCTAAAAATGGTAGTAATTGGTCAATGAGGAGTCCAAATCACGGAGAATTTGGATAAGGGGCGCAACTAGATATTATTTGGATGACGGGCCAGTACCCACAACATTTCCTTATTTTCTATGCAAACACAGTGATCTCACATTAGCTTGAAGTGGGATGAGGGGCACTCTTATGCTGGAGTTAGAGGTAATAAGAAGACCCAATAGGTGGAGCAAAGTGTAGCATGGGCATGGTGGTAGTTACGCGTCCGACTTCCATTCGGATGCTTAGTAATAGCTATGAGTTCCAAGTGCTTAGTATGGGTGTCTTTTGTAGACACTATTGCCATCTATGTAGGGAGCTATATATGTCATCTGGTCCATAATAACATTCTATGTAGGGATTAATATATAATATTTGGCCCACACTAAGTAAATGCCTTCTGTATAGGGAGCTATACATGTCGTTTGGTCCATAATAACATTCTTTGTAGGGAGTTATAAAGCATCTGGTCCACAGACAGGTACTATAGAGTAGCGGACCGATCAAAAAGGGTAGAACTAGGGTTACATCCTAATTACAGGATTCAGAATTCAACCTAATCAAAGCAGAACTCAAGGACAAGTATAAGCAATCAAAGTTAACCTATCTTATAAATTGAGCAATATTTAATCGTGCTTATTTCCAGTTTATTTCTTTCCTACTTCCTTTGTTAACCTTATTTATGCTAAAACTGTCATAGGGTCTATACTTTTATCTTGCTAAAGACTTTAGTAATTACTATCATTCACTAGATTTTTAGTCTGACCCACTCCTCTATTTTCCCCTTCCCCTCCATAGGCAATCAAGGAAGAAGTCAGTTGATTGCTGCTGCTTGAAGTTTTCTTGGAGGACATTTATATCATGTACTTCTTTTATTTTCAGCTTCTATTCTTTCTATGTACTGGCTTATTATGAGGGACATTATGCACTCTGATTTTTGAGACCGAGTTTCTGTTTCATGAGACATATTGGATTTTCAGACATGTATGTGGTATTTAGTATTTGACTTATTTATGTAGCAATTATTAACTTTTCTTTTGATTGACTTGTTATTTAAGTTTCCCTTTTTTTTCTATATTTGTCTTGTGAATCTTAGTCTTTGTTAGCATTAGTTATACCTCAACGCACCACGCCTTTTAATGTGTCCTTTTGGGTACATTAAGGGGTGTGGGGTGTTTCATTTGGTATCAAAGCCTAAAGTTACAAGATTCCTAAAAATTTATTTTAAAAATAAAGTATTTTTCAAAATAACTTGTTTTAAAAAGTATTTTTCAGAAAAGAACTTTTAGAAATGATTTTAAGTATAAAAGAATTTTATAAAAATCCCCTCATAATTCCAGTTCAATCTCCCTTTGAATCTTTCCTAAACTATCATTTTCTTTTCGTAGAATGGCTGATGGCCCGAACCTTCCCGAGGGCATTCCAGTCTTAACCTGGTTTCATAGGTACTTACAAGCCATGACTCTAGAGGCGCACAGGCCTGCGTCCAATCGTACATCAGTGGGTGGGAATCCCATCAACCCACCTGCCGCCATCAATTTCTCTAAGCTTTGGAATGATTTTGCATGTTTGGGCGGGAAGACTTTTTCCGGAAATGAGACTTTGTAGAGGCTGGAGCTTGACTTAGGGTCACAGAGAGGATTTTTTGTGTTTTCAGATTGGACGGTCAGCAGTGGTTCAGCTAGCCGCTTGGCAACTAAAAGAGAAGGCATCTTATCGGTGGGAGGTGATCGAGTTGGAGGGTAGAAATGTTACCTGGGATAGATTCGATGAGCGATTCGATAGGAAGTTTCTGTCTCAGGTGGAAGAGAGTGTTCAGCTAGAAAGATTTATTAAGTTGAAGCAAGAGAGTTTGTCTATTAAGGAATAAATCAAACAATTCAATGAGTTGTCGCGGTTTGGTATGGATTTAGTGAATACGACGCATAAGAAAGCTATGAAGTTTGCGAAGGGATTGAATCAACCCTTTAGGGACTATTTCTGACTCATGTACTGATGGAAGCTACTTATGAGTCTTTGGTTGAGATGGCGCTTATTTCAGATATTGTCAATGAGGGGGAGTCTAAAGAGGAGGTTAAGTCAGAAGGTTCAAAGAAGAAGTGGTGGGAAAAGAATAAGAAGAAGAAGAAAGGTGATGGTACTCAGAAGTAGATTAAGAAAGGAATAAAGTGCCATTGTTGTGGGAAGGTTAGACATATGGCTAAGGATTGCTGGAAGGAGAAGATGGAGGGTAAGTGCTATACTTACGGGCAGCCCGGTCATATGAGTAGGAGTTGTTCCCAAGGAGCAAGTGCATTAGTTGCGAAGATTCAGGGGTTAGACATAGCACCTTCCAGTAGCATTCCAAATAGAGGTAAGAAATTCATAGTTGAAGGTTTGATTTCTATATCTGATTTTCCCATTCGAACTTTATTTGATTCTGAAGCATCACATTCTTTTATCTCTGGTTCTCTAGTAGATTGTTTACACTTGGGCATATCATTAGTAGTATATCCCATTATTGTTTCAAACCCCATAGGAAGATCAACACACTTATCTATGGTTTATAGGGGTATGAAAATCTTTGTCATAGGCGTAGAATTTGACTGCGACGCCTATGTTTTGGCATTCTCGGGTTATGGGATGATCTTAGGGATGGATTGGCTATCCACATACAGAGCTATATTATACTGCTAGAAGAGCGTCGTTAGACTTGAGACTTGCAGTGGTAGGACTCTGGAGGTATCTTGCAACCCACAAGGGTCAGTCATGTTGAGTTTTCTCTATTCCTTCGATTCATCATCATTAGATTTGCATTTGGTGCCTATCATCAGAGATTTTTTAGACGTCTTGGAGGAGGTTAGGGGATTTCCCCCTAAGACAGAGATTGACTTCAGGATTTATTTAACCAAGAATGCTAAGACAGTAGCATTACCTGTGAGGCACATGGCACCTAGGGAGAGGAAAGAATTGAGCAAGCAGATTCGTAAGCTTTTGGAGAAGGGATTCATTAGAAGAAGCATATCGGAGTGGGGAGCGCCAGTCGTCTTTGCCACTAAGGCGGGTGGTTCTCTCTGACTTTGCATGGACTAAAGGGAATTAAATAAGCGCACCAAGAAGAACCGATATCCACTCCCTAGGATATATGACCTATTTGACCAGCTGGTAGGTTCTTTAGTTTCCTCCCCACTTGATTTTGCCACGGGATTCCATCAGCTTAGAGTCGCTGATGGTAGTATAGATAAGATTTCTGTTACCTGAATGTTTTACCATGTAACAAGAGGCTCGACATAAGCATCATTCAGCATATCGGCATTCAAGCCTCGTTTGGCATTCCAGCCTCATTCAATATTCATGCCTCGTTCGACATTCATGCCTCGTTCGGTATTCCGACCTCGTTCGGCATTCCAGCCTCGTTCGACATTCCTGCCTCGTTTGACATTCTTGCCTCGTTCGGCATTCATGCCTCATTTGGCATTCCAGCCTCTTTCGGCAATCTAGCCTTGTTCGACATTCCAGCCTCATTCGACATGAAGCCCTCTTGGTATGTGGCCTCGCTTGGCAAAAGTAAGTCGTTCGGCATCTCCCCTCGACCGGCATCGGGTCTCGTTCGGCCAACACTCTTCACTAAACACACTCCCTCTTTCGGCATAGAGGTACCGTTCGGCTTGGATATGTGGCTTGACATTTGCAGATCGGCATTTGCGACTAGGCACACAAAAGTCGCTCACCACGGGCCGAGGTATCTTGTTCCTAGGCCCATTAGGGAAGTCCAACCCATCTTTATCTATAAATAAAAGGGCAGGGGCACAATGAAAGGGACCTTTTTCGAGAACATTGGGGAGACTCTGCCGCTTTCAAGACTCACTCTATTTACTTAGCATTTGTATTCAAGTCTTTATAGTATGGATTGTATCTATATTCAATCACTTGTGAAAGAAATAACGATCAAGACTTAAAGTGGACGTAGGCAATTACGCTGAACCACTATAAATCCAGTGTTCTTTTTTTGCATCTTATTCAGCATACAGTTCTCTGTTTTAATTTACTTTATTCATTAATCTCTCTACAAAATCCTTCCTAAGGGTGTTAGTGACCAATTCTGGTGCTAACATTTTGGTGCTTTCATTGAGAATTGAATTCTCAGGCCGCTAGGTTCTGCTTTGTAGCTACTGGATTGAATAAATCCCCCAAAGGAGATCCAAGTCATTCACAGGACGTCCGTTGATTCTACTCAGAATTCCTATCAATAACTCTACTATGGGAAGACCACGTACCAGATCAGCCTCTCATAATGCGGACGTCAACGAGACTGCTAGCGTACAACAGATAGGACCTAGCAATCAGTAAGCAAATCTAGGTGCAGGGACTGCCGGAGCTCATAACCAGACGGAAGTTATTACTAGGACAGAGTTCAATGACTTGATGAGAGAACTCATGGAAAGTAGAAGACAACTCACTGAGAAGATTCAAGCTAATGCAAACCTTATGACTCAGCTTACTCAGTAACAGCATCAAAATGCTGGAGGTAACTTTGCTCCTTATTCTTTATTTGATAGCTCAACTTCATCCGATGAACCTCCCAGGCATAGACGCCGTAAAGCCGAAACTGTACAAGTAAGTGCTACCGATCGATCAATTAGGGATCACTCACATCTGGGAGACCACACCCAAGCTGGAAAAGGAAACTTAGGAGCTGGAGCGTGTGTGGAAACCGGACGCTCCGCTCACCAAGACCCTAATGAAGCTTGTATTCAAGATACGCTTTCGCCAACAGAAGGGACATCAACCCGAGCGGTCCCATAGAACAGAGTCCAATCTTCCATCCTCCATATAAACTCCAGACTTATCAGCTATGGTCAGGAAGTTAATGAGAGAAAATCAAGACTTAACCAACGAAGATTGGGGGATATCCAGGAGTCATACTCCATTCACCGATCCATTCTACTTGCTGAGTATCCCAGAAAGTTTAGCATTCCAACTATCCCGACCTATGAAGGAAAGATTGACCCCAGGCAGCACGTGATGAGGTATAAATGGATGATGGATTCGGCTAGAGAAAATGACGCGACCAAGTGTAGATGCTTTCCAATTACTTTATTCGGAATTGCCACCATGTGGTTCACTTGACTTCCCCCATGGTCTATATCCAGCTTCGACGAATTAGCGCAGAAATTTGTAGAACAGTTCAAGATACACGCCACTCGTCCCAAGGATGTGATGTCCCTAAATAGTGTAATCCAGGCTCCAAGGGAGTCGTTGAAAGAGTACTTACAGAGATTTTATATTACGGCTACTGAAGTTAGAAACCCTAACGACCATGCAATTCTGATGGCAGTAATGCGAGGAGTAGATCCGGATTTAGAGTTTGGAGATTGGTTAGCAGGAAAGCCTCCAACAATGCTGGAGCATTTCTATTCAAAGGCTCATCAATTCATAAGAAGAGAAGAAGCCAGATGGATAAGGCGAGATAAGGCCCCAGGGCCTGTTCAAGAGACTGTGAAAAGAAACATCATCGTAAAACAATCCGGTGATAACTCAGGAAAGGTTCAAGTCAACGTCCAAAACAAGCCCGAAAAATCTAAAGGGTTCGGAGGAGGAAATCACGGAAAGAAAAGAGAAGTAGGGAAATGGAAGCCAAGGATTCCAACCTACAACGAATACACCCCACTAAATGCATCTCTTAAGAATATTTACCTGTCAACTTGTAACACTTTCAATACAGAAAGCCATGCCCAAAGGAGTCAACAGAGGAACAGAAGCGGACGGGGAAGTACTGTCGCTTCCATGAGACTTAAGGGCACAATACAGAGGAGTGTAGACACCTCCACGACACCATAGAAAAGTTAATCAGACAGAAAAAAATGTAGGAATTTATAAAGAACCCACAAGAGGGTAGGTATGGAACATCAGACCCCGAACATGGGCCGGCTCCACGCCAACCAGAGGAACCTGCCCGAACCGTAGGAAGATAGGTCATAAACACGATAGTCGGTGGACCTCACCTTGCAGATAAGAATTGGCAGGAGATGGAGTGATATGCTAACTCCTTAAGGCATGCGGATTATGAGTGTTGTTCGAATGTGGAGGATGGGACCCCAGCAATGCAGCAACGCAAAATGACGAAGGATATAGTGTTTAGGAGCCGAGATGCGGACAAGGTGAAGGCTCCTACCATCGACCCGATGGTCATATCTATGACAATCAGACCAGCATATGTCAAAAGAATTTTAATTGATTGTGGAAGTTCCGTTAACATCATCTTCAAAAAGGCATACGACCAAATGAAGATGGAGACAAAAGATTTAAAGCCATCTAAAGCCCGTATCCATGGCTTTAATGGTGCAGCGACTGACGAGTTGGGGTATGTTGAGTTGCCAGTTGAACTGGAAGAAGGTGAGCATAGGTGGGTGCGAATCCTACCGTTTATAGTGTTGGATGTTGATTCTCCATATAATTTGTTTCTAGGTCGGTCGGACCTGGTGGAGTTTAGGGCAGCTATGGCCCCGTGGTGTTTGACATTAAAATTTTCGACAGACAAAGGAGTCGGTGTGGTGCATGGCGATTAGAAGATCGGTCGCGCATGTAACGTGGCTGAGCTGAGAAAGACCCATCGGCAAGACAAAGGAAAGGTTGCGGACAGCTCCGTCAGCATCCAGAATACTAGCGATTGACAAGTAGTGACCGAGCCCTGGCTCGGGCAACACTCTCGGATCTATCGAGACATAGATTCGAGAGATGATGATGGGGAACCCAAGGAAGCAAAGCAGCACCGGCTGAACTGACGATTGACATTCCAGTCGGCTGGGATGACCCGTCACGAGTTCTTAAGATTGGATCACAACTCGACCCGTCAATGGTCGAGGATCTCATTGATTTCCTCCGAGCGAACCTGGATGTTTTCGCTTGGACACATTCTGATACATGTGGGATTTCTCCTGTTATTGCGAGTTATATGTTGAACATAGACCTGAAGCACGCTCCTGCAAAACAGAAAAGGAGAGGCATGGACCCGGAGAGGTCCATTGCTCTCAGAGAGGAGGTAGACACACTCAAAGCCAATGGGTTCGTCCGCGACGCCCTCTACCCTGATTGGGTGTTTAACCCTATGCTTGTGAGGAAAGCAAATGGGAAGTGGAGAACTTGCATAGATTACTCTGATTTAAACAAAGCATGCCCGAAGAATAGTTTTCCTTTACCTAGAATCGACCAGCTGGTCGACTCAACGGCCGGACATGAGTTACTGTCATTTATTGATGCATACTCGTGATACAATCAAATTCTGATGCACATTCCAGACCAAGAACACACTAGTTTTGTCACAGACGTTGCGCTATATTGTTATGTAGTGATGCCTTTCGAATTGAAAAGCATAGGAGCAACTTATCATCGTCAGGTGAATCGAATGTTTAAAGGCCAGATTGGTAAAACAATGGAAGTCTATGTGGATGACATGCTCTTGAAGTCACGACAGTCAAACAACCAGATTTGAGACTTAGTTCAACTATTTGATATCCTCAGACGTTATGAAATGAAGATCAACCCTTTAAAGTGTTCCTTTGGCGTTGCGTCAGGGAAATTTTTAGGTTTCATTATTAATGCACGGGGAATCGAGGCTAACCCGTAGAAGATTCGAGCTATTCGAGACATAAAAGTGCCCAAAACCATAAAACAGGTACAAAGCTTGAATGGAAAGGTAGCAGTGCCGAGTCGATTCATTTCCATAGCCACATATAAGTATCTTCCCTTCTTCGATGTAATAAAGAAAGGAAAGAGAAATTTCGGGTGGACATTCGATTGTGAGGAAGCATTCCGAGCTCTGGTAAGTCATTTAGAAAGTCCCCCGGTGCTATCAAAACCAATTGACCATGAAATGTTGTATGTGTACCTGGCTGTATCCTAACATGCTATCAGTACGGCTTTGGCTCACGAGGAGGACCGAGTTCAAAAGCCAGTGTACTATATTAGTAAACGTTTGATGGAGGCAGAAAGAAATTATCCTAAGATTGAGAAACTCGCTTACTGCTTGGTGATCGCATCACCAAGCTCCGATCGTTTTTCCAGGCATGCTCAGTCAGTGTTTATACCGATCAACCCTTGCGGTATGCACTCCAATGACCAGAGACCTCTGGAAGGATGTTAAAATGGAATATTGAGTTGAGTCAGTTTGATATTACCTACCTGTCACGAAGGGCCATACAAGGGCAAGCGTTTGCAGATTTCATTGCTGAATTCACCGTCAGTCGAATGAAACGGTCACAATGTCATACTTCCCGTTCGATGGAAGACGACGAGGCATCTAATAACTGTTGCTCGGGGGCTGGCATAGTTCTTGTGACTCCTGAAGACTGATCAGTTTGTTATGCCTTGAAGCTCGAATTCCCAGTGACAAATAACAAAGCCGTGTATGAAGCATTGATTGCTGGCTTGAGACTTGTTAGAGAACTAGGGGTAAAATCGGTTGAAATCTTTTGTGACCCACAACTAGTGGTTTACCAGGTGCGGGGGGACTATCAAGCGAAGGGATAGAGACTTGCCTCACACCTTGCACGAGTTCAAGAGCTGCTAGCAAATTTAGAATATTATGATATTTCGCATGTCCCGCGTGAACAAAACAAAGAAGCTGATTCATTAGCAAAATTTGCGAGCATTGGCATTGCACAACAAACGGGAATGGTTCCCGTTGAAACCTTACATGCTTCGAGTATTAATATGATGGAAGCAGATTTTGTGTTGGAAGAAGAAATCGAGAAGGAATCAGGGATGACCCCATTTAAGAAATATTTGCTACAAGGGATCTTGCCCAAAAGAAGGAGCAAAAGACGACAAGTCATTCGTAAGGCTTTGCAATGTGTAATGCAGGACGGAGCAATGTATCAGAAGGGATTCTCGACCCCTTACTCCTGTGCATTGCCCACGATGAGATAAAACAAGTCCTGAAGGAAGTCCATGAAGGAGAATGCGGTGACCATACGGAGGGTAGACATTAGCAAAGAAAATCCTTCGCTATGGATACTATTGGCCAACTGTAAATCGGGATGCTGCAGACTATGTAAGGAGATGCAACAAATGCCAGAAGTATGAAAAAATCCCGAGAGCTTTGCCAACGGAACTTACACAAATGGTTAGTCCCTGGCCATTTGCAATGTGAGGAATCGACATCATAGGTTCTTTATCCATATCCAAAGATGGTGCGAATTACGCAATCGTCGTGGTCGATTACTTTACTAAGTGGATAGGAGCAGATCCTTTGGCCACGATCACCACCAAAAAGTTAATAATTTCGTTATATGATACATTATATGCCGTTTTGGCCTTCCACGAACTATTATTATAGACAACTGAACTCAATTCGAAAGCAAAGAGTTCAAAGAATTTTGTCAGAAGTATGGCATTGAAAAAAGGTTTGCAGTGGTTGCTCATCCAAAAGCCAATGGACAAGTCGAAGCTGTGAGCAAAATAATCAAGTCCATATTGAAAAAGCATTTAGAAAAGGCTAGAGGCAAGTGGGTGGATGAACTTCCAATAGCGTTTTGGGCTTATAGAACCACCCACAAGTCCGCGACCGGCCACACTCCATTCGCATTAGCATATGGCATGGAAGCTGTTATACCCATAGAACTTGAAGTTCCATCACATTGGGTAACTCATTACGACCCCAAGTTGAATCGAGATCTTTTGCTGGAATCACTGGACTTCATTGACGAAAAACATGAAGAAGCTGAATTAAGAGCAGCCGCATACAGACACCGAGTCGCTCGATATTATAATGAAAGGGTCCGACCGAGGATCTTTGATGTGGGTGACCTCGTTTTGAAACAAGTTTTCCCCTCCCATCGTATATGAATCCCGCGTGGAAAGGTCCATACATCATTGAACGGAAGCTTGGAGAGAAACTTTCAAGCTAGCGACCATTGATGGTGCGACACTCCCCCGAGCATGGAATAGCGAGCATTTGTGACATTATTATACTTAGTCCATTTCTTTCATGTTTTAGTTGTTATTATTTTCCAGCATATTTTTATTCTTAGTTTTCGGCATGTAATAAGACAATTTAGCTTATTTTCATCAATAAAGGCTTGAAGCCATTTTTCCATGAATTATTGATGTTTTTGTGTATGACAATTCTATGGAAAACCACTAGAGTTACATTATTATGTTTGGTGTACGAATACGTATAAAACACTTAAATCTCCAAATCTCTTGAGTGAGAAATGGAATACTCTGAGTCCCCAGAGTGCGGACTAGAGTATAAAAGACTAAAATCTCCAAGTTCCCTGAGTGCAGACTGAGTACTCTACCTCCCCAAAGTGCGGATTAGAGTATAAACGACTTAAATCTCCAAGTCCTATGAGTGCGGACTGGAGTACTCTGAGTCCCCAGAGTACGGATTATAATATAAATAACTAAAATCCCCATGTTCCCTGAGTGCGTACTGGAGTACTTTGAGTCCCCAGAGTGCGGACTGGAGTATAAACGACTAAAATATCCAAGTTCCCTGAGTGCAGACAGGAGTACTCTGAGTCCCCAGAGTGCGGACTAGATTACAAACGACTTAAATCTCCAAGTCCCCTTATTGCAGACAGGAGTACTCCGAGTCCCCAGAGTGCGGACTAGAGTATAAACGACTTAAAATATCCAAGTCCCAGGAGTGCAGACTGGAGTACTCTGAGTCCTTAGAGTGCAGACTAGAGTATAAATGACTTAAAATCTCCAAGTCCCCAGAGTGCGGACTGGAGTAGTCATCAAGTCCTTAGCGTACGGACTGAAAAATATTCCAAAGTATCGAAGCGTGGAATAAAGGATGTAAGACTCCATAGAATTTCTGAATTATATAAAAATGAATTGGAGTTTACGTAACTCACAATAGCCTGCGTTTCGACCATAATTATACAGAAAGCTGAACGATAGAAGTCTTTTGAAAGACAAAAGAACTAAGTTTTATTTATCCAAAATAAGGTTCTACTACAACTCCTCTGAAACTTGGAATCAAAAGTCTATTTACATTGGCTACGAAAATAAATTAAAATAATTACATAATCTAAACTAGCTCCCGTTGAATGAGAGCAACAACTACTTCTTTGACTTCCTCGGTTTCTTTTCCTCTTTCGTCTTCTATGACGACTCTTCCTCCATGCATTTTCTCTTGGAAGTTTTCCTTGATGGGGAGGTGACAACTGAGGAAGAACTAGGGACCTCTAATGGCCCATACCCATCAAGGAGGATGACCTTCAAAGGCTTATTCAGAGGATCATCTAGGTCCACGACTCGGGGCTCAACTTTGATTTCTACCGTCACTTTCTTTTCCTTCGCGAGCTGCTTCTTCATGCTCATTTTAAAAGTATGCTCAGAGGCGCTTGTGATCTTGATTTCATAACTTTCTTCGACGGGGGATGAATTCTCAGACTTATCCTCATCAAGCACCTCAATCACTTGAGCAACTGTACCGGGAGTCTCCCCCGCATGAGTGGCCTCGCTTGTTTCCCCTTCTTCTCCTTGGCATCATTGCTCCTTGGAGTGGGTTCGGGATCAGAATGGCCTGCGAAAAATCACAGGAAACAAACATCAGAATACAATAATATTTTGCCAAAATGACGACTCTTTGAACTTTAAAAAGAAGAGTTATGTACCGGCTTCTTGCTGGCTCTCAACCATCCGGGGAGTCTCATCCTCCGGAATGGGAGATAGAATGTGGATGCCGAGACCAGGGTCTTCTGGGTCATAACCAGCATGTTGCTCATACTGGCCGATCAGCCAATTGAGTAGGAGGAAGGGCTGGAGACTCATTTTCAGATGGACCGACAATAACATCTTTTCCTTTAGATGAGGAGGAACCTTTGCAGTAAATGGCCTTTGCTACAGACAAACCCGAAGGCTCATTCCCCTTGAGAAATTCTCTCACCAAAGCCTCCTCGTCAACTTCTTCGATGCCCAGCTCGACCTTCCTGATTTTATTAAAGTCTCCCATGCCTCGGCTAGAGATTCAAGATAGCCCTCGCCAAGAAATGTTAAGTCCCGATGCATGAGGACACGGCCGTTGAATTCTGCTATCAGTGGGTCAAACATGCACTTAATATCCTCCCTGCCAGCTTATGTAGCCGCCTCAAGGCAAAAGTCAATCTCCATGGATGATATTCTCTTGCCCTCTTTATGGGCTTCATCCTTCAGCATCCCGACCTTAGAAAGCTCATGTCGAGCTTTGCCTTCAGAAGTCGTATAGCAACGATCTCGTCGCAATATCATTGCGAAACTTCCTTGGCAACAATTTTCTCCTCTCTTTCTTTGCGGAGTTAATCTTCCTGCTCTTTGACTCGGAGGGCAAATGCATCCCTTTCCTTTTGAACTGAATCCTTCCCTAAAGTTAGGGCCCCACAGCGTTGGACCGCTTCATCAAGTTCTTTCTTATGAGTTGTCTCCAGACATAACGGCCTCCGCAGTATCTTTAGCACTTTGTTGGGTGACTTCGAGCTGAGATTTGTATAAAGAGAGCTCTTCATCTTGAGCTTCGATAATATCTTATCATGAATAGCCTCAAGCTTCAGGTGATCAATTTCGTGTTGACGTTCAACAGAGATTTCTGAAACCTCTTCGGCTAAGTGAACGAACGCATCATGCTAGAAATAGACATCATTATTACAAGCAATGGCGCTTTGTTTGAAATGTCCCGAAATCTGATGAATCGCCAGCAGAAATTTAAAGCCGTTAAAGAATATCTTTGGGAACATGTCTTTAAGCTCAGCAAGTTGTTCTGCTACCGATGGATCAGATACAGGAGCGGAAGGAGTCTGCTTGGAGACAACAGGTGTTTTATGGGGATCCCGGGATTGCCTGATACTGGATGAACCGGAGTGATGATCCCGATGGGCCTCAGGCTGGGATCCCTTATGTGCAGACTTCTCTTTGCTTTTCTCCAATTGAAGGGGAGGATCTTGAGGGTAGGAGGACTGGAAATAGGGTTTCCTTCGGTAGGATGATTCTCCGTGGAGGTAGCCTCGATCGCCGGTGTCATCTCTGTCTCGACGTTTTCCAAAACCCAAATCCCCGCCAGGGTGGTTAAAAATAGATGAACCTCGAAGATGATCAAGTCCATGTGTATGCCCCATGTCACATGCACAAAATTTAAATAACGACAAGTCAGAAAAGAGTAGAGTGATGGCAGAAATTTAAGTGCAAGGTGAAGTGCACGTGTTTGTTTGTTTCCTAGTGTTCCTCCCCGATGAACCAGTTTCTTATCTTTACTAATAGTAGTTTTTTCTCCCTTCTTTTAGGCTTGAGAGCTTGTATCGCTTCTTGCGGGAGAATGAAGCTTAATGGTCTCCGATTCGTCGAAAACATAGTTAAGCAGATCATCAGGTATAGTGAGGTTCGACAGGCCTTTCAAAGAACTCTCTAAGTGTTGTAAGGAAGTCTCTCTCCACTGGAATAAAGGGCGACCGTAGAAGTTCCATCCATTGTTTTCTTCCTCATCTATTAGGTTAATTTCTTCTTTCCCTTTGAAGGGGAAGGTGTCGCTTCGATATCATGAACCTCAACTATCGGGTCCCGAGCGGGACTAACATTTTCACCCTATACTTCGGGCGTCTCAGCTTCTTTAATCTCCCCCTCCTTCAGTGTGTCAGCGGCATTACGTCCTGAAGACCCAGCCTGCCTTTTGCCTTTGCCCAAAGTAGCCCTAGTTATAGTGATGCCTTGAGGGAGGCTTTTTCGGCGACCTTCCGCCAGCAGCCCAAACTTTTTAGAGCGATTCATTAGAAACGAGAGATCTGATGTCTCGGTCTTCCACGGCGATAGCTCTGATAGCTTCGACAGCTTCAGAATACCGGGAACCTTCAGGATGCGGGTTGATACCTGTAAAAGTAGAAAAAGAGTTAGAAAAGATGCAGTTTCCGCCAAATACAAGTATTGATCCAAAAAAAACTTACTCCCTTCCACCCATCTCCTCGCAAAACCGGGAGGACAGCGCATGTAGACTACTCTTGCTTATAGTGGGCAAAATTGCTCCATGCCCCATTTAGAATTTGACACTTGCTATGCGGCTTGAGGAATACAAAAGACGGGCTATCTCACCATCTCTTGAAGCGTTAGATATAGCAGATATCGCCAGGAGTCGGGAGCTTGAAAAGGACACACATGAAGAGAATGCAAGCGCAGTATATGAGCATGTGTCTATTTGGATGTAATTGCGACAGGGCGATCTCAATATACTGTAACAAGTTGCGAAGAAAGGAGTTGAATGGCGGCACGCTACCGACCCAACACATGAATATGTTGCAGGCTGTATATCCGACTGGGGGCAAGTGAGGGCGATCATGTCCCGATGGAACCCACACATCGTTGAAAGGAATCCCGTGTACTGAGCATATACGACAAAGCGTGCTTCTGCTAATCTTCGAAGCTTGGGAATCGATCGGATTGTCAAAAAAGATCGCTGCATCCAAGGCATTAGGGGCCAAATCGACTGATATGATCGCAGGGCTCGGCATGTTTTGTACAGAAGTAGTCGACGGATTTGAAGTTCCAACTACTTCTTATTGAGAAGATGGCCCGGGTCTGTCTGATATCGTGGCAGAACTAGATTTCCTAGACATCTCTAGTGAGTGTTGAATCTGAAGAAACACCTGTTTGAACTATACTTGAAAAACAATCGACCTTCGACATAACAACAAAAGTACTCCCTCGGTGTGGTGTGTGAACTAGTGCAATCGTTTGAGTGTAAGTGTCAAAGGATTTATAGCCGCGAAACTAGTGAGATAAAGTAAAGTGCAGGTGTTCAGTGGTGGTTTTTAATTTTGAACTTGGGAGTTCATAATATATATCGAGGCCGTAGTCTGTTTTATCGAGTTAAATTCAGATTTATAGTTTTTGATACGGAAAGTTGTCAATCCGGAGTGGTCGATATGTTTATATGCTTAAGTCCTTGTCCTTATCTTTGTCACATGTTTAGGCATGGTAAGTTAGTCGTGTCAACATGGGTTACATTTGAGTTGGAATGGTTATGACTATTGCTGTCTATTTCAAGACTTAATGCCAGACGACACTCGAGGAACTCGAGTAAGTAATCGCCTAAACTCTCCTACTTTTCCTCTCCACCGTGCGCCATGCGACGAGTCATGCCGAGCCACAATCATGCTAAGCCGCATCGCTTGGCACTTTACCTCAACTCCACTTTCTTCCTACCCTCCATCTCTGCCGCTTGGCATAGATAAGTCCTTCGACAAGTCATGCCGAGCCACTTCGCTTGGCACTCTAGACTCAACCCTTGCTTCTCTTCTGTATTCTTTCTTCGCCGTTTGGCATGACATATTGCTCTCTTCCCATCTCTCTTCGTTGTTCGACACGAGAGAGTAATGCCCAGCCACATCCATACATTCTCTTCCAACTCGCACATCACGCTTAACCTCCACTTCCTGATCTCACTACGTCTTACCAGGCCAACCACCCTTCCTATTCCTTCACTTGGCAACTCATCAAGGAATTATGTCCCAAACACCTCTGACATCCTCTTCTCTCCTTCACTCCGTCTAGCCCTTAGACATGTTCTAATCGCGATTCGATTCCCTCATCCACTCGACTCCTACTGACCTCGATTTTGCAAAGATTCACGAACATGAATCTCGTGCTAAGTTTCCTAGTCGGGATAAAGTGTTTAAAGTAGGAGTCATTACCTAATAAATGTCTCGAAACTCAAAGAGATTCTAAAATGGGAAGTGTGATTTTGTTCAGTTTCGTTGTTGGGGAAGGATGTGGGGCAACGTATTGAGTTCGAGAAAAAAAGAGAAGGGTAAATTTTTAGCCTAAGTCTAGTCAAAGATGAATTTGTAAGTCCTGAAGAGCGGAGGTAAAAGTAAAAGGGAGGAGAAGAAGAAGTATCGGCTTATATAAAGAGAAGAGAAGTCGAATGGACAGTGACCGGTAGAACCGGTCAAGGCACCTCCATCGTTCGGCATCAATGTCGTTCGGAATTCGTATGTCATTCGGCATTAGTATGTAGTTCGACATACAATGCCTCGATCGGCAATCGGGAGGTCGAAGGAAAATGCTATCGAAAAGACAGAATAGGGGCTTGAAGGGAAACATAGAGTACTCATGATTCAAAGCGCATCATGTTCATCCACATGATGCACTTTGGAGGGCAAGTGTTACCTGAATGTTTGACCATGTAACAACAGGCTCGGAATAAGCATTGTTCTACATAGGTGTGCCATTTGGTACAAGGCCTCATTCGGTATGGAAAGGTCGCTCGGCATCCTCCCTCGTTCGACAGAAGCCTCGACCGGCATGAAGCCTCGTTCAGCATTCATGCCTCGTTCGTCGTTAAAGCCTCGTTCGACATTCTAGCCTAGTTCAGCATTTCATGCCTCGTTCGACGTTCATGCCTCGTTCCGCATTCATGACTCGTTCGACATTCTAGCCTCTTTCGGCATTTAAGCCTCCTTCGGCATTCTAGCCTCGTTCGGCATGAAGCCTCGCTCGACATGTGGCCTCACTCGGCATGAAGCCTCGCTCGGCATGTGGCCTCGCCCAACATAAGTAAGTCATCCGGCATCTTCCCTCGACCGGCATATGGTCTAGTTCGGCCAACACTCTTCACTCCACACACTGCCTCGTTCGGCATAGAGGTACCGTTCGGCTTGGATATGTGGCTCGGCATTTGTCGTTTGGCATTTGCGGCTCGACACACAGAAGTCGCTCACCACGAGCCGAGGTATCTTGCTCCTAGGCCCATTAGGGAAGTCCTACCCATCTTCGTCTATAAGTAGAAGGGCAAGAGCACAGCGAAATGGACCTTTTTTGAGAACACAGGGGATACTCTGCCGCTTTCAAGACTCACTCTATTTTACAGCATTTGTATTCAAGTATTTATAGTACAGATTGTATCAGTATTCAATCACTTGTGAAAGCAATACAGATCAAGACTTAAAGTGGACATAGACAATTACGCTGAACCACTACAAATCCGGTGTTCTTGTTTTTGCATCTAGTTCAGCATACAGTTCTCTGTTTTAATTTACTTTCTTTATTAATCTCTCTACACAATCCTTCCTAAGGGTGTTAATGACCAATTCTGGTGCCAACAATTTCCTTTAGGACACCGGATGGATTCTTCGAGTGGTTGGTTATGCGGTTATGCCTTTTGGGCTAATCAATGCTCTAGCGTACTTCGTTGATTTAATGAGCCACATCTTTAGGGATGTCCTAAATAAGTTTGGTGTGGTAGTCTTGGATGATATCCTGGTATTTTCCAAGAATATGGAGGAGCATGTTGTTTATTTGCAAGAGGTTCTTAACACACTTCGTAGTCATCATTTGAGAGCCAAGTTTTCGAAGTGTCATTTTTGGGGAGAGGAAGTTCGTTTCTTGAAGCATGTAATCTCGAAGGAAGGTTTGGCTATTGACCATGCTAAGGTTATTGCAGTGCAAGATTGGAAGGCCCCCAATAATGTTACCTATGTTAGGAGCTTCCTGGGATTGGCAGGCTACTATAAGAAGTTCATTAGGGACTTTGCCAAGGTTTCGGCATACTCACATGCCTTACTAAGAAGTATAAAGCTTTTATGTGGGATGTGCACTATGAAAATTCCTTCATGAAGCTTAAGAGAGCCCTTAGTAGTGCACTAGTGTTAGTTTTACCCGACGGAGCTAAGAATTTCACTGTACACACCGATGCATGCGAAACGGGTCTAGGAGTGGTAGTGATGCAAGAAGGGAGGGTAGCGTAGTAGGCAATTGAGGGCGCATGAGAAGAACTACCCTACCCATGATTTGAAGTAGGCTGCCATAGTTTTTACGCTTAAGGCTTGGAGTCACTACTTGCTTGAGGAGAGGTTTGAGCATTTTATCGACAACAAGTTATTAAAGTGCCTATTCTCGCAGAAGGACTTGAACGTGAGGCAATAAAGGTGGATAGAGTTTTTAGTCTCGTATGATTTTGAGATACATTATACCCCTAGCAAGGGTAATGTAGTTACGGATGCGTTGAGTAGAAAGAAAGCAACTCTTAATCCTTTGTTCGTAGAGTGAAGGAGCTTTGAGTTTATTTCTACCTTTGATTTTACTCCCTCTATGGACATTACTTCCAGATTTTTGGTGACATTAGGGATGAGGCCTACCCTTATGGATCAGATCGGCCCAAAACAGATAGAAGTCCTATGCGGACAAACAGAGTAGAGACTTAGAGTTTGAGGTTAGAGACTAAGTTTTCATCAATGTATCCCCGCTTAGGAAAGTGGTAAGATTCGGGTCAAATGGAAAGTTAGCCCCTAGATTTGCTAGATCATTTCCTATCATAGAGAGAGTGTGAAAGATGGCTTATTGAGTAAGGCTATCTAATAGGCTCGCAGGAGTGCATGACGTTTTCCATATTTCATACTTGCGAAAGTGCTTACATGACGCGACGGAGGTCGTAGAGCCTTGTTCATTGGGGGAGGTGGAGGTAGAATGAGAAGCTTTTGTTCGGCTTATCCCCACGAAGATTATTGGGAAAGGCAAAGCGACTAAGGAATAAGGAGGTTCTACTAGTGAAGATGCAATAGGGAGATGATGTTGCAGACGCCCCTTGGAAAGCAGAAGAGAATATTCGTACTTCCTATCCTCGTCTTTTTGATAGTAAGTTTTAGAATTCCTTTTTATATCTTTAGATTTGAACAGGTTCATTCCTTTAATATCCTTTGGGAGGGTAGAACTTAGGATTTAACCTATGGATAGTAGGATTTGATGTAAACATGTTAATATAACATGTTATGCAAGTTGTATGCTAGTGGTTGCAAGGTTTTGCTAGTGGATGCTAATGGATGCATATAGGTATACTAGGCACTATTATTCTTTAGGGATTGGCCTAACTAGGATGCTAAAGCATATGCATATGGATGTGTGCGCATTTTTATTTTATTTCCACGGGTTCTATAAATGGATGTTTATCACATGATTATTGCATTTGGATGATGATTTTAGCATATAGAATTATCATTATCATTAGGAAATTTTTGCACTCATTTGGATACATGTCATGAACATGATTGCATAAAAGGAGGTCAACTAAATCAGTGGACCGCCTAATCTTTTGCATTAGTTAGGGGCATTTACACTACACTAATTGCATAAGTATCATAAAATTTCATTGGATAAACTTAAGAATAATGGATGAATGGTTGATGATTGAGTAGTTGGCTGTAGAATTGGATGAAAACATTTAGCACATCCTTTTATCCTTAGAGATTTCGAGGAAGAATTCCTTAAGGAGGGGAGAATGTAACAACTCAAAATTTAACCTGTAATAATTAATTCATTAATTAACTAAATAATAAAATTACCTTGTGAAATTATCAAAACTGAGCCACGAGAATTTCACCATTGTGTCCATAGTATTTTTCTGGTCAATTTCCATATATA
Source organism: Allium cepa (assembly GCA_030765085.1). NCBI lineage: Eukaryota > Viridiplantae > Streptophyta > Magnoliopsida > Asparagales > Amaryllidaceae > Allium > Allium cepa. The sequence continues at coordinate 1,041,077,750 of CM060941.1, read as the reverse complement.
GAACGTTAGAAACCGAGCTAATATGACCAAGTAATAAAATAAAAAGAAATATACACACACATGCATGCGTGTGCGCACACACACATCTGTTATTTACGAATAAACATTCGTTCGTTCGAACGTTCTAGTGCCTATTGTGACATGTTTTGCATTCTTTTTTTTTTGATCTCGTCCCTACATTTTTGCGTCTAATGGCTCCTATTCAACCTATGGCGTGGTCGCATCCTATTCAATACCCAAATCCAACTTTTCAAGATCCACTTCTACCCATATAAATAGAACCTTAAACCTCACACGTTTTCTCATACTATTTTTCTCCAATTAGGTTCACCTTTCTAGAAAGGACCCTAAATGGAATAATTTTTCCAAAGGAGAAAATCGTGATAAATTAAATTATTTTACAACACAAAGTGAATCCGAGAAGATAAGAGCTTAGGACCGAAGGTGAGTAATTGTAATTATATTAAGATTTCTTTAAGTAATTTAAAATAATATTGTTTCCAATAGTTGTAGTCTTACTACGAATTTTGGAATAGCCTTTTTAGTAGTTTATTTACAGTTTTTAGAATTATTCTTAGTCCATTTTATTTTAGCTATTCTTTTTAGTAATTTTAGTTTATTTTTTTTAGTTGTATCTTTTCCGTTTATTTATAGTATTTTAGTTTATTTAATGTTATTTATACGTTATTTACATCTTCTTTCTACTCTTTGGGTTTTCTTCTATTTTCGGTTTTCATTTATTCCTCCTTCTTCTTCGCATATGGATTAGAATAGGATTAACGCGAACATGGATTAAATTGTAAGAAAACTGAAATAATGGAATATAAGATGTAAATTTCAAAGACTATAATATAAATGGAATTGGACTGAAAGTACGCCTAATTATGATGTTAATTCGACTGAATTTAAAAGACTGGCCTATTTATAACTTATAACTATAACTAAAACGAGTAAACGATGAAAGAAGCTTATTTTCACACTTATACCTTGGGTTAAGTAATAAGAATGATTATAACGTAGGTTGTAATAAGAAAAAGAATAGAATAGGGCTTAAGACTTAGGCGAAATTAATAAGCATATGTAGTAGAGAAAAATGTAAAGGCTTATTTATATAATTTACCTAAGTTAATAAGCAAAAATGAAAGTAGGACCTGTACCAAATAACATTCCCAATTAGATAAAACGATGGTCTCACATTAGCCTGAAGCAAGATGAGGGCACGCTTATGCTAAAATTGTAGTAATTGGTCAATTAGGAGTACAAATCATGGGGAATTTGGATAAGGGCGCAACTAAATATTGTTTGGATGACGGACCAGTACCAACAACATTTCCCTTATTTTTTATGGACACACGATGATCTCACGTTAGCCTGAAGTGGGATAAGAGGCACGCTTATGCTGGAGTTTGAGGTAATAAGAAGACCCAACAAGTGGAGTAAAAGGTAGCATGGGAACGGTGGCAGTTATGCATCCGACTTCCATTCAAGTGCTCAGTAACAGCTATGAGTTCCAAGCGCTTAGTATGGATGTCTTTCGTAGACACCATTTCCTTATGTGTAGGGAGCTAAATATGTCGTCTGGTCTACAGTAACATTCTGTGTAGGGAGTTATATATAGTATCTGGTCCACAGTAAATAAATGACTTCTGTGCAGGGAGCTATATATGACGTCTGGTCAATAATAACATTCTGTGTAGGGAGTTATATAGCATCTATTCCATAGAAAGATACTATAGAGTAGCAGGTCGATCAAAAAGGGTAGAATTAGGGTTACATCCTAATTACAGGATTCAGAATTCAGCCTATCAAAGTAGAACTCAAGGAAAAGTGCAGGCAATCAAAGTTACCTATCTTATAAATTGAGCAATATTTAATCGTGCTTATTTCTAGTTTATTTCTTTCCTACTTCCTTTGTTCTCCTTATTTATGCTACAACTTTTGTAGAGTCTATTACTTTTATCTTGCTTAAAGACTCTAATAATTACTATCATTCACCTGACTTTTAGTCTGATCCACTCCTCTATATTTCCCTTTCCCCCCATCGGAAATCGAGGGAGAAGTCAGTAGATTGTTGCTGCTTGGAGTTTTCTTGGAAAAGATTTCTACTATGTACTTTTATTTTCAGCTTCTGTTCTTTCTATGTACTGGCTTATTATGAGGGATATTATGTACTCTTATTTTGAGACTATGATTTTCTGTTTCATGAGACATATTGGATTTTCAGACATGTATGTGGTATTCGACTTATTTATGAAGCAATTATGAAGTTTTGTTTTGATCGAGTTATTATTTTAAGTTTTCGCTATTTTTACCTGTATTTGTCTTGTGAATCTTAGTCTTTGTTAGCATTATTTATACCTACAATGCACCATGCCTTTTAATGCGTCCTTTTGGGTACATTAAGGGGTTCGGGATGTTTCGAAGATCCACTTACAATCGATGGGTTTCACCCCTTTAGGCGTATTACTCCCCAATGCTTATTGGTACATGTGGGGATCGTCGTCATGAATAATGCAATCTGTGTTCTGGCCGTCAATGGCAAACTCGTATTATCTCTCTAGCTTGCAAGATTCGCTACTAGACTTTATAATAGGTTGTGTATTTTCATGGGTATAGAATTGCTATCTAATTACTCAGTTTCTATGGACGTTTCTTGGATCTCATCCAAGTTTATCTTACTGCTACTAGTGTCTCAAGAAATAAATCCCTTTTTCAAAAACGTGGCATGTCTCAAAATAAATATGTTTTTTCCCTGGGTACAATAGAATATGGGTCAATGAGAATTTCTACGATACCCTATAAACTTATATAAAATTGATCTTGCCTCAAGCTTACAGGGGTTCACATTCTTAACATACGCTAGACAACCTTAAAGCTTAAGATAACTAAGGTGGAGTTTTTTTATCAATCCATAATTCGTGTGAGGTCTTGGGTATAGATTTAGACGTACACTATTTGACATATATACCCCAATTTCTAGTACATACCCTTCAAATGAAAGAGACAAGCTAGTGTCACTCATCATCGATCAAACCATGTCTAACAAAGTTCGATTTCTTCTTTCTGAAATAATGTTTTCTTAAGGAGTATAAGGAGGAAGGACTTGAGAGAGAATCCCATTCACTTTAGGCACTCTTAAAGTTCATATCCAGTATACTTACCACCACGATTAGATCGAAGCATTTTGATTTTCATGTTAGTTTGGTTTTCAAATCATTCCTATATTGTATGAATTTATCATATACCTTTGATTTTTGTTCCTTAAGAAACGCATATCATATCGACATTAATCATTAGTGAACATTATAAATTACGAGGTTCCACCTTTGGTAGTTGTAGACATAAGACTACACACATAAGTATATACTAGTTCTAAGAGTTCATCAACCCTTTCATTACTCTCACTGAATCGGTGTTTGGACATTTTGACTTAAATACACGATGTACAAGTATCAAATAATGGTAGAAATTCCTAGTTTCTTTACTCATTCAGTCGTTTCTTACTAATATGACCTAGTCTATATTATCAAAGGTAACTACCATTTACTTTAGACATAATATTATTTTTAACAATTAATACATGATTCATAATAATTACATAAATGGCGTTATTTAAAGCTCTAAAACCAACAATTTTATTTCCATAACAAATATCCATAATACAGTCATTACATTTAAAACCATATCTATTTTCCATCTAATGGGAAATAGACGATATTCCACTAATAAAATTTGGTACACAAAAATAATTATATGAAATTAAATCATGTCCATCAACTAGCTTCACATGGCACTCTCCGATTACTTTGGTAGCTATAGTAGCTCCATTTACAACTTGAAATTCCATTCTTCCTCTTGCCTCGGGCCATTTGCTCATAATTCCCTATAACAGATTACAGATATGAATTTCAGATCCAATATCTAAAACCTAACTAGAAGCACTCATAGGAAAATAATCATTTAATAGTTGGAGAAGAAACACATTGTCCGACTGAAAGTTCTAAAAATACCCTTATATGTAAACAAGAGTTTAAGAGCTCAAAGCTCACAAAAATCAAAAATTAATATCCAATTTCAAATGTAAATTTTGGAAAGTAAATAAGGTTACAAGTTCGAAAGCATATTTCATCAAAAAAATATAATTTTTTTCTTTATTTTTTTTAATTTATTTTTTCATCACAACTAGATTGATTATAATTATAAATTTTATAAGAGTTTTTTGTATGTACGTGCGTTGAACATGCTATAAAATCTCATTTTTATAAGGGAAATACCCCGCAAGCATCTTCAAGTAGTATGGACATGTAATAACCCTACTATTATACCCATATTATTAAAGAACATTGCAAGTAATGTCATCTAATAACACGAAGAATACGCTGGTTAAGGATGATCGAATGTGAATATAACTTTGTACTAACACTGTTGCGTCTTTATTACCTTTAGAGGATTTGAACTGACTTTTTTTTGATGTGTACAGTATTATTATGAAGTAATAAACAGGATGATTAAAAAGATGCATAATAGCATATAATATAGATAAAAAAGAATCGAGTCACTGATCACAATAGAATACTATACATAGTTTACAAAATATCAGTACTAGACCCATATAATATATACACACGCGCACACATCACATCTAAAAGCACTGTATCAGGTACATAATGGCTACTAGATAATATACATGACATAAACTACTAATGTCAATATATATACAAGTATGAAGTAAACTAAAACGGTCAAAACGGTCTACTTCATTGCTAGCCCAAGGTCCAGAGGTCAATGAGTCCTAGTACCTGTAGAGTCTCGGCCTAACCCGAGTATTTTTAAAATAAACGGGTAAGACTACATCTAATAAAGAGATGAGATAATGATATCATAAACATATGACCTAAATTGAATAAGCCATAATAAAAGTATGCCAGAACAACGACCAAAGTAAGGAATAATAACTGATCACCATTTCTTTAAATCTATGTCAAGTATGAAATGGAATGTCATCAAAAACATGGCGGTAACAAATTCAAAATTCTCTAGAGATAAAAATATTAAATATGTATCCAAAAATCTCTAAAGAAATAATCACCACTAATAAAATAATAATGGTTGTCAACTATCAGTGTAATACAGTGTGACACTGGGCATGACTAAAGTAAATAAACCTCGCCACATAGTGCAATAGTCTAACAAAAAGAAGTAAATTATTAGGTCAAAACCCCAACTCCTAACGATGAGAAATAGGTAGTCGTGTTTATGACAAAACTATGAGAATTTACCTAACGAATATAAATAGATAAACACTGTCCATTTGTCAAATAAACTTATAGGCCTGCATATAACACCTGCCCTAAAATAAAAAAGGGCAGCCGTGTCATACAATAAAAATCTAACTAAAAGAAATAGGTCTATCTACCCCAAATCTAAGAACGTATCGACTCTTAGGTCGATAAAAATAAGTTATCGTCTCTCATGGATCTATCGGCGTGAAATCTGAACACCCTAAGATAGTATAACTCTAAATGTAGCTCACTTTCACTCTAGTAATCACTAGAATCTAACTAACTGTCCCACACCAGAAGGTGAAATTCTAGTATTTACTAAAAGCTAGTAAATTCCACTCAAACTCTATTTAACAAATTATAATAATAAGTGAAAGAATTGTACGAAATATCACATACCAATCCAACAATTCAATCATGTATTAAAATTCTTTGTTTCATAGAAAATCATAAAATTTCAATAAAACCTTAAATTCATAAGAAATAAATCAAAAGAAATATTTTTAATTTTTATTTTTTTTATTTTTTTAGGTATCACTTTATAATAAAAGATTTCATGAAAAGCGACATTTCAAAGCATGCATAAGTAAGTTACATAAATGAATAACACATACGTAGGTTAAGTCAAATTGTTTATGTACATATAATACTATGTAATCTAAACGTGTCAGGCAACATAATCAAAGTAATATACAAAACGAAAAGCATCAGTAGTTCTAAACTTGTAAATTTTTAAAAGAAAACTACATAATAAAAGCATGTATAGAAAAACATGTACAGTGAAAATACACAACTTATATATGCTTTGAAAGTTAATCTACATGTTTCATGGCTACTGACATTGGTGAGTTATATTTTTATACACACAGTGAGAAGCAAAGCTAGGTTAACTTATATATACAGGAAACAAATATAAATTCAAAGCAAGAGTACTATCTTACATAAATAGTTAATGTAGGCTACATGTTTATAGGAAATAGGGCAAGAAAAATAAACAAAATTAAGGCAACACAAAATATATATAGGCAATATGTACGGGACTCAAAACAAAAGTGTTTGAGTGTGATTATTCTTCATGGCAATATATATATAAGGCATGTGTCCTTATTTCTAATTTGGACAATTTGATTAAATAATGTAAGGCCAACTCCATATGGCCAGGGCGAAAAGAATTTAAAGCATGAATTGCTTTATCAATTTGAACTAAGCGTGTCTATATTTCTGTGCATTGGTATAAATTAAAGTGAACAAATTTTATAATAGCCACAGATATATATATATATATATATATATATATATATATATATATATATATATATGGCAGGCACATACATTATTAAATGTAAGGTTGGAATTTGATTTTCTTTATAACAAGGGCAATAAAAGACATGTCCTTTTATATTCAATTTAATATTTGGAGTAGCTTACAATTAAAATCTAAACTAACAATAAAATGTATACAAATACAAGGCAAGGATTTGGACATGCTCAAATGACAGAGCATGGAGGCAGGGAGGTATGAAAATCATAAGGAAATTTCAAAACCTAAAATCAAACTGATCGACACATGTTTGCTCAGTTCAATTAAACGGTACCAATTCCCAAAAGTTAAATTATACTAATTAAAATTATATTATATTATATTTTTCGATCAAACTATCAAATTTGAAAATCCATTCAAAACAATAAATTATCTCAGATCATAGATATAGTAGTGTGAGATTATTATCTCATCTTAAATTCAAAAAAAAAGATGAACCGAATTGGGATTAAGCTGCGATTCAAAAAATAACGCCTTCTTCTCTAATTCCTAAATATCACAAAACTTCAAAACAGTCCCTAATCAAAAAATACAAAGATTACTAACTAAATCAAAATATAAAATTGATGGTATCAATAGGTAGAGGAAGAAGCAAGGAATTCATACCTATTTAATTTGATATTTACTGATTTTTTCTTGAATTCCTAAAATCAAAACTAGGGCTGAAAATTGTGTTTGCTCTCCTCTTTCACTCTACTTAGTTTCCTGGAGAAGATATGTAAATGAATAAGTAGTGGTTGAATCAGAAATTTTGATTAAGGAATGAAGTTATAAGATTTACTAATGGGCTTGGATATGCTAAGCCCAAGTTCCTTAAGAAAGGTTATTACATTATTTAGTTAAATTACACTTAACTAAACTTTCCAAACAAAAGAATTCTAATTAAAAGAAAAATAATTTAGAATCCTTTTCACTTTATTTTTAAAATCTTAAAATAGATAATATTATTGCATTTTGCCAAAATCCAAACCAACTTAAATAAAATAAACATCAAATTTTAATTATTATTTCCAAATTGCAATGTTGAAATGTTTCACTAAAGTGTTTTAGGAAACCCTATTGTTGACGTCGGCCAAACGCGACGACCAGAATTCTTAAAACTTTCAACGGACAAATTAACACAAATTATATCATATTTTTCTTTCCTATTTTAAATTGAAATCTTCTTTTAAAACGGATAAATTTTAAACCAATTATCCAAATTAAATTTACTTCTCAACTTAACTCTTTAAATTACAATTAGAATTTATTAATCAATTATTAGTTAGATAATCATTAATCAGGTTGTTATAGGACAGTTGCTCTTTCAACGCCCTTATTTAAGAAAAAGCGACAATTACCTTTATCTTGCACCTTCGCTTTACCCTTGCTGACCTTAGACTTACGCTTTCTTTTCTTGTAACTATTCAAGGAAAAGGTACCCTTAATAGCATATTCGATTCCTTCGTGAACGTAATATCCAATTTCTTTAACATATTAAGGAGTAACAGAGTTAGTGGTTGCTCAAGGGGCAATTATGTAATTTGTTACGTATATCTAGCTCTATAGTCTATCTTGCTCTTAATAACAGTGTTTTTTACATACTTTGTTATATTATGCTATTATTAACTAATATAAAGTATATAATAAGAAAATCATAAAATAAAATGTTATATGGTTACATCTGCTAATAGTTGCAATCGTGAGTTATTAATCGCAAAATAAAATGACATTTTGTTTATATATTCTAGGTCAAGATGTTTCGAGAAAAAACATATCATTGAGACTATTTTGTGTAACTCTTTCTAAAGGTTGGGCGGTGTATTACTCATGGCTTCTGGGAGCACTAAGGAAATATGTATTGTAGTTATTGGATAACTATAGAATGACTTATTTGCGAGTTGCTTATTACAACTAGGTCAAACAAGAAACTTCAAAGTGATGATGTTACGCAACTCCTTCCACTTGAGAATTCTATGGAGCTTTAATGTGAATACTCCATTTTGATTGTTAAATGATGGCATGATGATACTATAGTTGGGTTTCAGTTGATGCATTAGAAGTGAAGCACTATTAATAAATATTTCATCTCCTTATTTGTATGAGGTTAGCGTCATCATCAACCATAGTCAACTCAAAGTTAAAATATCTAACCAAAGTAGTACAACCAATGATAAATGTTATTGTTAAACCAAAAACTTTAATTTTGGATAGACTAAGTTTAATGTGGATAATATTGGAATTTAACTGATACCAAATTCCATTCCTAAAATAATATAGTATTGACGAAGATAACTTGTGTAAATATCATTACTAAAGGTACTACTTAAGAAAATGTGAAATTGGATTTTACCGAGAAGATTTGTAAGTGATGAATTTCATCAAACTATCACACCACTAACTAAGGTGACATGTAAACGTTAATATTTGAATTGTTTAAAATTTATCACCAAATGAATTCACACCTTCAGGTCTCCCAACTATAATTATGAATTCTCAAGAAAACCATAAGATCTAATTAGTTTGTGAAATGTTATAAATTAATTAATATTTTAGAGATATTAATCATTAGTAATTTATGTTTTGTTTTAGGGTTGTTTGTAATGATTTGAATGCATACATAAAAGTTATATTTACGTGTATCGATATACGACATCATTATACTTTTGAATTGGGTTTAAATGAAAAATGATTGCTTGAAGAATTTTAGAAATTTTGCACCATGTTGATGGAAACATCGGTCGGCCATACATGGCGAGAGAAATAGGTGGAGTAATTGACAATTAGGGAAAAATCAATTATAGATGTTTTAATTTAAATAATCGGAAAGATTTTGTTCTGCTACTTAAAACGTATCTTCTAATTTAGTTTTGTTAAGTTGCTTTCTTTCTCCTCTTCTCTTCCATCCATGGCTACATTTTTGTTCTTCCTCTTCTAAATAAAATCGACTCCAAAATAAATAAAAACATCAAATAAAATTAATAACTACGTGGTTCGATTCATCCGTCTCTTGCAAAGATTGGGTGTTAATTTCAAGAATCTAAGGAGAGATTTCCAGATCAAAGTGTCACTATTTGGCCAGATCTATAAGGTGTGCTCTAAATTTGATTTGTTTTCTTGGATAAAATATATTAACACAATAATATGTGCACATGTTATTACCTCACCTTGATTAAGAATTAGTAATATAATTTAAAAAATCTTTAAATGATACAATTTGTTTTAACTTAATGAATTAAAATCAAAATTTATATTCGCATAAAACCATGCTTTAGTTTATGAATTTATGTTTTAATATTACCTAGAATAGAATTCCAAACATATTACATAATTTAATGATTCAATGGTTCAACTCGAAGTTTTTAACCAACCTAAAAATATAGAGTTTGTTAATATCTTATTTGATTTAATGTATGCAATTTTGGTTTTATATTACTTTTTATTGCTTAAAGTAACAAGTTTTTGTTATTTGGGATGGAATTTTATTTATATACAAACATATGTACCTATGCATGTATCTAAGTATACTTGCAAAATGAAATATATTAGAAAGTTTAATGTAATGTGGGTGTATGTTTTGAATCAGTTGGAAACTGTTTTGGCATAATAATTAATGTATGTATGTATGTATGTATACACGTTTAGAATTGCATTTTATATTGTTGAGGTATGTGTTTTAGAAACAATTTTATCCATAAATTTGTTTCACAATGAACAATTTATAACTGAGGCAATAACGCAAACACATAACGATTATACACATAGTATATGTAAACCCCAATATCTACACATGTATATATTAACCATGTTATTGTTTGTTGTTTTTCTCGTATAAACATATTACTACCATATATCATTTTATATGAAATAATTGTGGTATTAATTGAATTTATTCAAAAGAGGAAAGTGGAATCGATTTACGATGCCATCTTTAGACCTTTCCATTTAAATCTTACTGTTATTATATCTAGGTCCAATTTCATGTTTGTCACCATCTTTAATGACCAGGTAATTATATTCATTGTACATTTCACATGTGCATCACACCATTTATGAATACAGATATATTGTTATATTCATACTTATTCAACTATCGTACTTAATTGGCAAAGGTTTAGTTAACTAAGGATGAGATAGTACTAATGAAATATGATTTTATTAACAACATCTAGGTTGGATCGAGTATTAAACTTTAGATTTCATAGGCCCATTAAGATCCAATTAGGGAAAATTGTTCGAAATCTATTCATTTTACCATCTACAAAAAGGACCATATTCCTTCAAATAGGTCATTGGTAATACACCTTAATGAATTCATATTGAAATTCAATATGAATGCATCGAATTGTTGAGTAATCGATCCAAGAATCAAATCAGTTTGAAGCTCGATGTCAAATATAGTTCCTAACTTAGCCAACCTTTGAATATACGTAATCAAATTGAGCACATGATCTTGGACCGAGGTGCCCTTATTCATCTTCGTATGGAACTGTTTCCATGTAATCTTATGTCATGCGGTACAAGACTACTTACTGTACTAATTTTTCTATGTTTGAATATTTAACGAATATCCATATTCTGTTGCTCGATGCTCATAGTCAACAATAGCAGTAGGCAAGCTCATAGACAAAGGACCACTTTTTGTGAGCCTTGGTTGGCGAAGATATGCACACTTTTAGGGTTTAGCTGATAGCTCTTAGGTAACAACATACCAGAGTTTACATAGGTGAGTGTGATCTTTGTTGGAATTGGGCTAGTCAACAATAGGTGAAATGGGCGAATTTAAAAAAATTCACTTATTAGTTCTTAGTATGCTTATGAAGTCCAATGGTTGTACTTGATCCAATCTAGTTAGTTTAAATAAAATCATATTTTATTTAATTTTCTTGATTTAATAAATGCATGTTAATTAATTTAACATTTATATGTGTAATGTGAAATATAGCAAGGTGTGTATAGTTAATGATTACATAAGTGGATTTGAGGATTCATATCCACTATGTAAACATTGGTCATATATAAGTGTGCATGTGTGTGCGTGCATGTGGGTTAGTTGTCTCAAAACTTTTTCTAATCTATATATGAAATATATAAATATAAATATAAATTTTAGAATTATATACATATAATAAAATACAGTTCCATTTCCATACGAGAGGATATTTTTATATTGGATCGCTAAGCCTATCACAACCCTCCTCCTATATCGTGGCTTAGGACAGGCGACACAGAAAACTACATAGGCAGAGTTAAGCTTATTAGTCATACAATGAAGCTTTGGAAGAGTGTTTTTGAAAATTGATTAAGAAGAATGTCAAGCGTTTCAAAAAACCAATTTGGTTTCATGCCTGGGAGGTCGACCATAGAGGCGATTTTCTTGATAAGAGAACTTATGGAGAGATTTAGAGAGTAGAAGAAGGATCTACACATGGTATTATCGATTTGGAGAAATCTTATGATAAAGTATCGAGAAAGGTTATGTGGTGAGCTTTGCAAAATAAGAGAGTTGCAACAAAGTCCATTACCCTTATAAAGGATATGTACGATGATGTTGTGACTAATGTTAGAGCATGCGATGGCCAAACCAGTGACTTTTCTATAAACATAGGATTACATCAAGGGTTAGCTTTAAGCCCTTACATTTTTTCCCTAGGATGGATGAGGTTACAACGGGTATAAATGGTTGGATTCCTTGGTGTATGCTCTTTGCTGATGATGATGCGCTGATTGACGAAAGTAGGATAGGGGTTGATAGACAACTGGAGTTGTGGAGGAAGATTTTAGAATCAAAGAGTTTTAGGCTTAGCAGAACCAAAATAGGGTATATGAAGTACCAGTTTAGCGATGTTAGGTCAGCGGATGGAGATGTCATGTTGGCCAGACAAGTAGTGCCCAAGAAGGAATCCTTTCGATTTTTACTGTGTTAGTCCTTGAGAAGGATGGTTTTGATGACAACAACCTTAGGACTTAATATAAAATATAAACACTGACATTATAGTTTAGGTATATATGTATATATAGGATATAAACACGAAGGTACCAAGAATGGAGACTGTACAATATAAAGATACAAGACTGATGAATTAAAAGATCGAAGACCGAAGATAAAGATTGAAGACTCATGAGTATCAAAATTTCAAAGTACAAGAAAAGTATTAAGTCTAGAATTATGTTAAAACTTCTTGAAAGAAATTACATCTTTATTCGAAATTATCCGTGGAATGGAATCCACTTCGAGCCTGTTAAAAGGATGAAACCCTAGTGGGATGGAACCCACGACAATATCTAGTGGAACATATAGTGGTCCTATTTGATATCCACTAAAATTATGAAAATGCTTTTCAAAAAAAAATATCTCTTATTTTAAAAAATCTTTTTCGAAACCTTCTTTTCAAAAAGACATCTCTCCTGTTTGAAATACTTTAGCCTCAAAATTATCTTTATAATTTTTAACATTTTGATTTCAAAATTTTCCTTGATTTTAAACTCTCCTATTTTAATATTTAGCTTTTAAATATTTATATACTCAGATTTTAAATCATTAAGATTATATATTAAAAAATAACTTTCTAAACTCTTTTATATGTTTAAACTATATTCAAGTATATTTATAAAAGTTTAGAATTTTTTTTGGAAAATTATAGAAACCAATTTTAATAAGAATCGCTATTTTTCCCAGAGCATGTCGACATACTCCTACCCCGCATGTCGACATGGTGCCCGTTAATTTTCAAATTTCAAATTTTTAAAAGAAGTGTCTATTCGTCATATCCTTTCATGAATAGATATAACTGTTAATCTCTATAAATACCAGTAAGTCCTAAACAAATTTTAACTAGATTTCACTTATTTTCTCCCCTCTTCATCTTCCACATTTATTCTAAAGAATCCCAAACCATACTCTGCCGAAATACCAAGTGAATCGAACTCGATTATCTCTTGTTTGATTCTCTGCCACTTTCTCCACAAGATTCAGTGCTATTCATAGTTATAGGATTATTTGTATGTCAAACTGTTGAGTAAAAGGTCCGGTTGAGCCTTGAATCAATTGGGTGTGACTGTTGCCCCGGAAATCGATTAGGTGATCTTATAGCCTAGTAAATCAAGAGAATTTGCCCCGGACTCGAATACAGGGGGGGTGTACCTCATGGCCTTGAAATCGAGGGTGTAATCTGGAAGATTATTTTGAAAAGAAATTTGTACAATTGTGTAGGACTAGATGTAGGATAACTCCGAACCAGTATAAAATCCTGGTGTGTTCTTTCCTTTACTGCTTGTATTTATTATTTGCATCTGTGTCTGATTCTGTGATTATATCTGCGTCTGTGTATTGCATTTGTTGATGATTAAATTACATGAGTTTCAAAAAGATTTAGTAAATCCACAAAACACTATTCACCCCCCTTTAGTGTTATTCTAGCCTTAAGATCCGCAATCGGAATTTCTAACATTTGGTATCAGAGCAAGGTTTTCAAAGTTTTCATAACCTGAAGTTTGAAAAATTAAAAAATGGCTATTTTTGGGGATTTTGTTAACCTTAATTTAAATCTGTTCAAATCATCATTGTCTCATAAGTTTGCATACAGTTATTATATAAAATCAAATTTTCTACCTAGTTTGTATTCTGTGCAGGAAGAAAAATATTATATGGCCCTTGAAGAATCAACTCTCAATAGACAAATTGTACAAATCAAGAAGAATAAGTGGATACTTGATAGTGGATGTTCAAGACACATGACTGGTAATCCCGATATACTGAATGATATTATCTACAAAGATGGAGGGTCGGTTAATTTTGAAGGCAACTCAAAAGGACATGTGATTAGCATCGACAATGTCGGTAACTCGAAAACTCCTACTATTTCTAATGTTTTATTAGTTAAACATCTAAAACACAATCTACTTAGTATTAGTCAACTTTGCGATAAAGGATACAAAATTAAATTTGAAAAAGATAAGTGTTACATTGAAGATAATAATTCAAATATTATTTTTGAAGGAATTAGGAAGAAAAATATTTATATCCTTAATACGAAAATGTCAAATTATAATCTATGTCTTTTGGCTAATACAAGTGACCCTTGGATTTGGCATAAGAGATTTAGAAATTTGGATTTTAAATTCTTATCTAAAATTTTTAACTTGATCTAGTAAGAGGTCTCCCTCGAATAAGTTTTAAAATAGATAGTATATGTGATGCTTGTCAATTAGGAAAATTTAGGAAGAGTACTTTCAAATTAAAAGATATGATCTCGACTTCAAAACCTTTTGAGTTACTTCATTTAGATTTATTCGGTCCATCTCAAATTCAATCAATAAATCACAATAAATATGCCTTTGTAATTTTAGATGATTATTCTAGGTTTGCATGGACAATTTTTATGAAAATAAAAAGTGATACTTATGATACATTTAAAAATTTTACAAAAAGAATTCAAAACCAACTTTCTTTAAAAATTATAACTGTTCGTAGTGATCACGGTGGGGAATTTGAAAATGAAAATTTTGAGAGATTCTGCAATAAAAAGGGAATTACTCATAATTTCTCTTTTCAAAGAACTCCATAATAAAATGGAATGGTAGAACAAAAAACTAGGACGATTCAAGAGTGAGCTAGAATAATGCTTTCGGATAGTAATTTACCAAAACATTTTTGGGCTAAAGAAGTTGCTACAGCTTGCTACATTTTGAATAGAATATTAATTAGACCATTAACTAATAAATCACCCTATGAACTTCTTTACATGAAGAAACCATAGGCATCTTAGAGTTTTTGGAAGCAAATGTTTTATTCTAAATACAAAAGATAATTTAGATAAATTTGATCCTAAATCCGACAAAGGAATCTTTATCGGATATTCTAATAGAAGTAAAGCATATAGAGTTTTCAATTTAAAAACTAATACCATTGAAGAAACAATGCATGTTTCGTTTGATGAAAATTTCAAAGATATTGAACAAATTAATGATGAAGAAGATTTTGCTACCCTAAATAATGGATCAATTGAAACAAACAAAGAACTCATTCATCCAAATAAAAAAGTTAAGATTTTAAAAGATCATCCTATAGAAAATATACTAGGATATATTGAATCTGTTGTTAGAACTAGAAACCAACTAAATAATATGAGTAATGTAGCTTTTATATCATCTATTGAACCTAAAAATCTGAAGGATGCATCGTCTGATGATTCATGGATTCTGGCTATGCAAGAAGAACTGAATCAATTCACCAAAAATAATGTTTGGGAACTTGTTCCTAGGCCAGAGGATAAAACTACAATAGGAACTAAATGGGTTTATAAAAATAAAATGAATGAACTTGGTGAAGTCGTTAGAAATAAAGCTCAATTAGTCGCACAAGGTTATTGTCAAGAAGAAGGAATAAATTTTGATGAAACCTTTGCACCCGTAGCAAGATTAGAAGCAATTAGAATTCTACTTGCTTTCGCAAATTATAATAATTTAAAATTATTTCAAATGGATGTTAAAAGTGCTTTTCTAAATGGATTTGTTAAAGATGAAGTTTATATTGAACAACCCCCACTCTTTGAAGATGAAAACTTTCCAAACCATGTTTTCAAAATTAAGAAAGCTCTATATGGTCTGAAACAAGCTCCTAGAGCATGGTATGACAGACTAAGATCTTTTTTATTACAATCAAATTTTGAAATTTGTAAAGTAGATAATACTTTTTTCATTAAAAGAAATAAAAATATCCAATTAGTACAAATATATGTAGATGATATTATTTCTGGATCAACTAATCATGAAATGAGTAAAGTCTTTTCTGAAATAATGACAAAAGAGTTTGATATGAGTCATATGGGTGAACTTATTTTCTTCTTAGGTTTGCAAATAAAATAATTAGATAACGGTACTATTATTAGTCAAGAAAAATATGCTAGGGATCTAGTTAGTAAATTTGGTATGACTACTGCAAGTGGAACACCCACTCCTATGGCAACCAATGAAGAGTTAAATAAAGAATATCTTTTAAAAGATGTAAATCAAAAATTATATAGGGGAATAATTGGATCACTACTATATATCACTGGGAGTAGACCCGATATCATGCATAGTGTTTGTCTCTGTGCAAGATATCAATCTCAACCCAAAGAGACTCACTTAAAAGCTGTGAAATGTATCATAAGATATGTTAAGCATACTTTTGACTATGGTTTATTTTACCCTAAAAATGATTCATTAGATTTAATCTCTTATTGTGACTATGCTGGTTGCAAATCCGACCGAAAAAGTACTAACGGAACATGTCACTTTTTGGGGCATTCTCTGGTTTCATGGTTTAGTAAAAAGTAAAATATTGTTTCTTTATCAACAACTGAAGCAGAATATATCTCGACTGCCTTGGCTTGCTCTCAAGTCATCTATATGCAACAAACCTTAAAAGATTTGGATTAACAATTTCTAAATCACCAATTTATTGTGATAATACTGGTGCAATAAATTTATCTAAAAATCCTACTCATCATGCTAGGACTAAACATATTGATATCAGACATCATTTTCTCAGAGATAATATAAGAAAAGATATTATTTCTCTTGAATTTATCAATTCAGAGAATCAAATTGCTGATATTTTAACAAAACCCTTAAATCAATCTATATGTACTAAATTGAGAAGAGAACTAGGCATTTATTCAAAACTGAGTTATAGAATATAGACATACTAACATTTAAACAAATGTATAAAAGAAAACCACCCATGTCGACATACCCCTACCACCCATGTCGACATACAAGGACAAATTTTGAATATTTGATTTTCCCTCTAAAAATATTTTGGTCGTTATATAAACCTATTTATTTTGAATTTTTCTGTCTTCTCACTTCTCTCTCCGTATTAAACTTCTGAAAATTAAAATTAATGGCCTCCTCCACAAAATCAAACCCAAAAGACATCATTTCTTTTCCTTCTCCTCATTCTGGTCCATTCCAACGTACTGCACTGGCATGTGTGATAAAGATCGAAGAGTCTATAAAGGATGCCATGCAAATTGTAACTGAACTTCAAACTTTGCAAATAAGGATGGCAAAAGAACAAAAAAAGCAAGGTAAAATTTTTAAAAATTTGCAAAAATTCCTAATGGATAATCGTGCAAATCAAATTGTGGTTGAAGAAGATTCTCCCAATATTCAAGTGCATAACCCCTTAGAGCACAGCGAAGAGAAAGAAGAAGAAGATGATGAAGAAGCACCTATGGAAGAAGGGGACAAGGTGGTCTGCATAGGCAAAGTGTGTTTTGACAAAGAAGGGAATTAGGTTGAACAACATGGAAACTTTTGTTTTCATTATCCAAATTGTTCAATTCACAAATCTCTAATTATCAAAAACTCTCGAAGTGTAATTCTATAATTTATATACTTAAACATATTTGTGTGCCTATAATCCATATATATACATTGTATATTATAAATTTATTTCACTTATTACACTTCCTTATTACTATTTAGTTTAGATAATATTAGATTTAGGGGGAGTTATATATATTAGTATAAGATTAGATTTTGTTGATGACAAAAGGGGAGAATTATTATAAAATAGAGTAGTTAGAGTAGTTAGGCTTAGATTAAAGGGGATTTATTAGTTTTAGGGGGAGTTATAGTAAAGGTAAAGTATATTTATTAACATATGTAGTCATCATCAAAAAGGGGGAGATTGTTAGTCCTTGAGAAGGATGGTTTTGATGACAACAACCTTAGGACTTATTATAAAATATAAATAATAACATTATAGTTTAGGTATATATGTATATACGGGATATAAACATGCAGGTACCAAGAATGAAGAATGTATGGTACAAAGATACAAGACTGATGAATTTAAAGATCAAAGATATCAAGATTGAAGACTCATGAGTATCAAGGTATCAAGAGCTCAAGATTTCCAAGTACAAGATAAGTATTGAGTCTAGAATTATGTTAAAACTTCTTGAAACCACTTACATCTTTATTCGAAATTTATTCGTGGAATGGAATCCACTTCGAACCTGTTAAAGGGATGGAACTCTAGTGGAACATATAGTGGTCTAGTTTTGATATCCACTAATTATATGAAAAAACTTTTCACAAAAAAATATCTCTTATTTTAAAAAATGTTCTTCAAAACCTTCTTTTCAAAAAGACATCTCTCCTGTTTGAAATACTTTAGCCTTAAAATTATCTTTATCATTCTTAACATTTTGATTTCAAAATTGTCCCTGATTTTAAACTATCTCTTGTTTTAATATTTAGCATTTAAATATTTATATACTCAGATTTTAAATCATTATGATTATATATTAAAAAATTACTTTCTATACTCTTTTATATGTTTAAACTATATTCAAGTATATTTATAAAAGTTTAGAAATTGTTTTGAAAAATTATAGAAACCAATTTTAATAAGAAAATCAAAAGCACCATTTTTTTCCCTAGAGCATGTCGACATACTCCTACCTCCCATGTCGACATGGTGCCCGTTAATTTCCAAATTTTCAAAAGAAGTGTCTACTCATCGTATCCTTTCACGAGTAGATATGGTTGTTGATCTCTATAAATACTAGTAAGTTAAACAAATTTTAACCAGATTTCACTTGTTTTCTCTCCTCTTCATCTTACACATTTGTTCTAAAGAATCCTAAACCATACTCTACCAAATACCAAGTGAATCGAACTTGATTATATCTTGTTTGATTCTCTCCACTCTCTCCATAAGATCTCAGTGCTATTCAGAGTTATAGGATTATTTGTAAATCAAACGGTTGAGTAAAAAGTGCGGTTGAGCCTTGAAATCAATTGGGTGTGATTGTTGCCCCGAAAATCGATTAAGTGATCTTGTGGCCTGGTAAATCAAGAGAGTTTGCCCCAGACTCGAATATAGGAGGGTGTACCTCGCGGCCTTGAAATCGAAGGTGTAATATGGGAGATTATTTTGAAAATAAATCTGTACAATTGGGCGGGACTGGATGTAGGGTAACTCCGAGCCAGTATAAAATCCTGGTGTGTTCTTTCCTTTACTGCTTTTATTTATTATTTGCATCTATGTCTGATTCTGTGATTATATCTATGTCTATGTATTGCATTTGTTGGTGATTAAATTTCATTAGTTTCAAAAAGATTTAGTAAATCCACAAAACACTATTCACCTCCCTCTAGTGTTATTCTAGCCTTAAGATCCATAATCTGCATTTCTAACATAGAGCCAATGGTGTAGTGTGATGGTAAGATTGATGAAGATGTTAGTTTTAGAATTTGAACGGGATGGGTGAAATGATGATTAGTGTTTGGCATTCTCTGTGACAAGAAAGTCCCATAAAAGCTTAAAGGAAAGTTCTACATAATGGCAATTAGCTACAATGTTGTATGGTGTAGAATGTTTGCCTACTAAAAGATAACATGTCCAGAAGACAAATATAGAAAAGATGTGTATGTTGTGTTGGATCTAGTCCAACACCACTTAAGATGGTTTGGACATCTTTAACAGAGGCCTTTCGAGGCACCTTTGTGCATTGTAACTATAGGCCGCATCGAATGCTAAAAGGGAGACAGAGGTCGACTAAGGTTGACATAAGAGGAAATAGTAAAAAAGGGATTTGGGGATCGGAATATGTCCAAAGAGCTGGTGTTAGACAGGAGCGTGTGGAAATTAGCGATCCACATACCAAAACCATAAGCTAGGAATTTTTCGCTTAGTGTTAGTTTAGGGGTAGTGTTATCAGTTTTAGATTATAGGACTAGTGAATAGGAACCAAAGACGTAATGTTTGGTTTCGGTCCCTATTACTATTAGTACCATTATTAATATTAGTATTATTATTATTATCATCATCATGGTTTTATTAATTTTTTATCAAATTTTATTTTATTTATTATCATTATTATTTGTTTAGTTATTTTACTTTATCTTATTTTTATCTTTATCTCTATTTTCACCTTATATATATATATTTAAATCCAGTACTGTTATTAATACTTTAAAATTAACTTTGTCATTTAGTTTTAGGTTCCATCTCAAGACGATCCCAACTTATCTGGGAATAATGGCTTAGTTGTATACACATATTATAAATTATTTATTCTAAATTTTACTAAGTCAATAAATTTTAAATTCCAATTTTGTATTTAAAATATCAAATTAAAACCTAGTGAAACATTTTAAAATTCAACAGTAGATCTTAAAAACATTAGTTAAGATACCTTGAACTAAATTTAAATATATATATATATATATATATATATATATATCTAAATAATAATTACAACTAATAATAATAATAATTTTTTATTTATTTGTGTGTTTATGTGTTTGTTATTTGTCTAAAATATGCAATATTGTTTTAATATGTATGAGCAATTTTTATATATATACATATATTATAAAATAAATACTTTAAAATTGTATATGTAAAACATAATTTGTCCAATAAAAAATATAAGCTAGAATTGGTAGTTACTAGAACTTTAGAGCGTTGAACCAATTGACGTCGGTTGAGTAACGTACAACGTCGACATCCCACACCGCTGAGATGGACAGAAATGCAAATTCCTAAAAGGCCGGACTGAAGATCATTGATCTTTACTCTGATCTTTACTCTCCATCGTGGGGGAGGTTGAATTTCTAAACTCATGGGTGGTTGAGCTAGCATGTGGGGATCGGATGGAAGAATTTCTAGTTTGGGAAAATAGTGTAATAATTGAAAATGGGTCGACTTTCTTTTCATTTTGTCAAATGTCAAAGCTAACTCTTTAATTATTTTTAGACATCTTGTTGTAACATTTATTGCTATGTATATTCTTGTATATTTATTTTTATATAGCAATAAAATTGCACCATACCCTTTTTATCCTGGTCTACAGCAATAAAATTGCACTATACCCTTTTTATCCTGGTATGTACCATAATGGTTTTAGATTAGGTTTTTAATAAGTGGCTAGATCTATTAAAAAAGAATAATTTTAAAGGCTAACATTGTATTATATAATAATCACTATATATATATATTATAATTAAACAAAGTTATGTTTTCAAGCAGAGAACATTTATTTATTGTAATAGCCAAAAATAATTTAATTATGTATATATATAAAATGTTAAGGTTTTAGGTTTTAAAATTAGTAAATAATCATTTAAAATTAAAAATTAACATTTATAATACATAAAAATTAATATATATATATATATATACAAACATGACTAGATTTAAAATATTTACATATATTTTTAATTTTAAACTTTTAATTTAAATTAACAATGTCATATAGATTAATTATTTAATATACATTAGTATTTACAGAGTGACACAATCACAAATATAAATCGTTACAGTGACATGAGCAATATATAATGAAAGTTATATATAAGAAAGAATAATTACCTAAGAGAATAAGCCTTTGATTCATACATCGATTCAAATTGTCCCCTAAATCCTTGTCCAAAGGTGCAAACTTCAGCGTACCACCACTTGAAAGATTTTTGTACTCGATTTGAGGTGTGTTAAAGCTCGACTATGGACTTGAGTGCATGTGGCTATGGCTGTCAAAGAGTGGGAGAATTGGGGAAATAAACTAAACTAAAAATGGAGGCCTATGTTCACTTAAATAGGGGTTATATTAGAGATATCTTTCCACCATCTCCTCTTACCAAGTTATGCCCTCGGACCCTCTTTCCCTCCCCATTTTTGACCAGCATAAACTTATTCAATAATGGACAAAAGGGACCTCAAAATCCATTAGCAATTAATTCCATGTAAATTCAATTTTAATTCTTATCATTATCGCATATTGATATGCATATATATATATATATATATATATATATATATAATTTTTATATATGCGCCTCATTAGTTACTTATAGCATCCAAAATATTTTTTATAGGAAACCCTTTTATTAAATACACCCTGAACATTAATTACAACAATAATTAATATTTCCTTAAATATTAATTAATTTACAATACTTTATTAACTAATTAAATCAAGTGGTGATTTAGAGACTGAAATGAATGTAGTTGTGCGACTCACAGGTGTGAATTCGGTTAGCGATTAATATATAAAAAATTCAAATGATAATGTTCACAACATCATCTTAGCCATTGGTGCGACAATTTGGTCGAACTCATTGCTTACAAATCTTGTCGGCAAAATCTAGTTTTACAAATTTAAGCAAGACCTTTTAGCAATGATTATCTACACCACTTCTTTTCGTTGACACTATATCGCTTTAGGATTTATGGAATCTGACTTTGGTAAAAATTCCAATATCATCCACATTTAACTAAGTCAATCTGTAAACAAATTCCTTGGGTTAATAATGATATTTATTGTTAACATCATTACTTTGGCCAGATATTTTGACCTAGATTTGATTTCAGTTGATAAGTGAAACTATCCTCATATAACTGAAGAGACGAATTCTCCATTGAATAGTGTTTCTCTTCCAATGCATCAACTTGGACCCAACTATGGCCTTTCGATGGTTGCCAAGACATGGTTTAACTATAATCAAAGTAGAATATCCACATTAAAGCTCAATAGTATTCTCAAGTTGAGAGAATTGTGTAGTATCGTCACTTCAAGACTTCCTATTGACCTAGTTATTGTTTACTAACAGGAAAGTCTTGGAAGAGTCATTCCTTCGTTATCTAATAGTTATTAGTATGTAACCCATTAATTCCCACAACAATCATGAGTAATACAATACCTTACATTTGGAGAGCATTACGTACTCTGGTCTCAATAGATGTATCAATATCCTTTCTCGAAACATTTTGACCATGAATATTTAAAATAATATGATTTTATTTTGTGATAATTTTCTTGTGATTAAAAACCCTTGTAATTATTATCACATGACATACAATTTATCGATTTTCTATTGTTAGCACCAGAATTGGTAACTAACACCCTTGAGAAGATTGAGTAGAGAGATTAATGAAGAAAATAGATTAGAACAGAGAATTGCATGCTAAATTAGATGCAGAAACAAGAACACCGGATTTATAGTGGTTCAGCGTAATTGCCTACATCCACTTTAAGTTTTGATCGTTATTGCTTTCACAAGTGATTGGATACAGATAAAATCCGTACTATAAAGACTTGAATACAAATGCTAAGTAAAATAGAACGAGTCTTGAAAGCGGTAGAGTCTCCCCAATGTTCTCGATAAAAGGTCCTTTTTACTGTGCCCCTGCCCTTCTATTTACAGACGGAGATGAGTTGGACTTCCCTCATGGGCCTAGGAGAAAGATACCTTGGCCTGTAATAAGTGACTTCTGTACGCCGAGCCACAAATGCCGAATGGCTATTGCCGAACCATATATCCAGGATGAAAGGCATTCGTATGCCGATTGAGGAAGATATGCCGCACGGTATCTGCATGCCAATCGAGACAGTGTGCAAAACGAAGAATGTAGGCCGAATAAGGTCCATGCCGAACGAGACTTGATGCCGGTCGAGGGAAGATGCCGAGCAAGGCTTCATGCCGAACGACCCTTGATGCCGATCGAGGGTAGATGTCGAGCGAGGCTTCATGCCGAACGACCCTTGATGCCGGTCGAGGGGAGATGCCGAGCGAGGCTTTATGCCAAACGACCCTTTAATGCCGAGCGAGGTGCTGTGCTGAACGGCCCTTTCCATGCTGAACGGGGTGCTAAGCCGAATGGCCCTTTTCATGCCGAACGAGGGAAGATGTCGAGCGACCTCTCAATGCCGAACGAGGCAAGATGCTGAGCGAGACTCTACGTTGAACGAGGCTCTATGTCGAACGAGGGGAGGTGCGCTGAACGATGCTTTGTGCTAAACGGTTCTGTGAGCCGAGTGATGTGCTTGCTTAGTGACACACGCGTTACTAGGTCAATTCCCCGGTTAACACATGCCCCCCAAAGTGTGTCGCGTGAGACAACACGACACGCTTTGAGTTAATATCAAATTCCCTCTTCTCTTTTGTAATATACACAAAAATGTTCCATATAGATGCCAAGCGAGTTGTTTAGCAAGTCACATGCCGTTCGGCATAAGTATGCCAAACCATCGAGATACCTTGGCCGGGTCCACCGGTCAATACCTGTTCAACTTCTCTTTTCTCTATATAAGCCTCTACTCCTCCCTCTTCTCCCTTTTACTTTTACCTCTGCTCTACATAACTCACGAACTCGTCTTCCACCAGACTTCTATGAACTATTTACCCTTCCCTTCTCTTTTCGAACCCAATAGATCTGATCAGAATCGTGTTTCCTACTCCAGGACCTCCCAAAGCTTCGAGTCATTTCTTAGGTAATGACCTCTCCTTTAAACACTTTATTTCGACTAGGAAACTAAGCATGAGATTCGAATTCATGAATCTCTATAAAATTGAGGACATTAGGAACAACGTGGATGAGGACAACGAATCGAGGTTAGAACATGTCTTAGGGCTAGGCAGAGTGGTGGAAGGAAGAGAAATGATCGTGGCTCGGCATTACTATCGCTTGCCGAACGACGAAGAGAGATTGGAGGAGAGCAATGAGTCGTGTCGAACGGCAAAGAAAGAATACGGGGATAAATGAGTGATTTATGCCGAACGACGTAGAAAGGACTTTGGTGAGGGATGAGTATTGGGCTTATAGGGCCGAGCAGTGTGGCTCTATACGATCGCGGCTCGGCATGACTCCCACATGACGAACGAGGAAATAAGAGAGAAGTGTGGGTTGAATCTAGAGCGTCGAACAAAGCGGCTCAGTATGATCATGGCTTGGCATGACTCCTTCATGCCCAACGGTGAAGGGCGAGTGAGGAGAGGTTAGGTGATTACTTAGTCGAGTCTCTCGAGTATCGTTTGGCATTAAGTCTTGAAGTAGATAGCAATAACCATAACCATTCTAACTCAAACATAATCCATGTTGACTTGACTTACTTATCGTGCCTAAACATATGACAAAGATAAGGACAAGGACTTAAGCAAATAAACATATCGACCACCCCGGACTGGCAACTTTCCGTCTCAAGAACTATAAATCTAAATTTAACTAGTTTAAAATGGATAATAACCTTCAACGTATAGTGCCGATGTCGAGTTCAAAACATAAACCATCTTACGACAAGCTCTCATTGACGGTCAACATTGACAGTCATCGAAGATGATAGTTCGAAGCCTAACTTTATTTCATCAACTCTGTGACTTTTAATTTCTTGGCACTTATACTTGCATGAATGCTCTAGTTCACACACAACACGGGGGGAGCATTTTTGTCATTAAGTCTAATGTCGATTATTTTCAAATATAGTTCAAACAGGTATTACATCAGATTCTACGCACATTAGAGATGTCTAGGAAATCAAGTCTTACCACGATCTCGGATAGAACCGGGCCATCTTCTCAACAAGAAGTAGTTGGAACTTCAAATCCATCGACTACTCCTGTTCAGGACATGCCGAGCCCTATGATCGCATCCATTGACTTGGCTCCTGATGCCCTGGATGCAGCGATCATTTTAGACGATCCGATCGATTCTCAAGCCTCGAGAATTAACGAAAGCTCTCTTCGACGCACATGCTCGGTGCACGCGATTCCTTTCAATGATGTGTTGGTTCCATCAAGGCAAGATCGTCCTCTCCTGCCCCCAGTCAGTTACACAGCCTGCAACAGATTTATGTGTTGGGTCGGTAGCGTGCCGCCGTTCAACTCTTTCCTCCGCTATCTGTTATAGTATATTGAGATTGCTCCATCGCAACTACATCCAAATAGTCATGCATTCATATACGAAACGTGAATTCTCTTTATGAGCGTCCTTTTCAGGCTCCCGACTCCTGGCGATATCCCTTATATTTATCGGTTCAAGCGACGATCGGACAACCCATCTTTTTTATTTCTCGAACCAGACAAAAAGTGTCAAATTCTGACTGTGGCGTGGAACAAATTTGCCCTATATTATTAGGAGTGATTCTACGTGCACTGCCCCCGGCTTCGCAAGGAGATGGGTAGAAGGAAGTAACTTTCTTTTCTAGATTAAAACTTGCATTCGGCGGTGATTACTACTTTTCTAACTCTTTCTATACTTCTACAGGTATTAGCCCATGTCCTGAAGGCTCCGGGTATTCTGAAGCCGTTGAGGCTATTCGAGCTATCCCCGTAGGAGACCAGGACATTAGATCTCTCATTTCGAACGAATCACTCTCGTAGTTTGGGCTGCTGGCGGCAGGACGCCGGATAATCCTTCCTCTAGGTGTCACCATAACCGGGTCTGCTTTGGGCAAAGGAAAGAAGCAAGTCAGGCCCTCAGCATGCGACACCCCTGACACATCTGAGGAAGGGGAGATTAAAGAAGCTGAAATGCTTGAAGTACACGGCGAGAATGTTGGTCCTACTCGGGAGCCGATAGTCGAGGTGCACGATATCGATGTAACACCTCCCGCTGCAAAGGAAAAGAAACAATTGACTTACAAATTGAGGAAGAAGACAATAGGCGGAACTTCTAAAGTCACCATCACTCCGGTGGAGAGAGAGCCTTCTCCTCAATGCTTAGAGAGTTCATTGAAAAGCATGTCGGACCTTACTATTCCTGTTGATCTGGTTAACTACAACTTCAATGATCGAAGTGCTTAAACTTCATTCTCCCACAAGAGGTGATGTAGGCGCTCAAGCCCACGTTCAAGGAGAAAAAACTCCCATAAGTAGAAATAAAGAAACTGGTCCGTTGGGTGGAAACACTAGGACACACACAGACACGTGCACTTCACCTTTGCACTTAAATTTCTGCCGTCGCTCTATTCTTCGTTAACTTGTTGTCATTTAAATTCCGTGCAGGTGATATGGGACGTACACACGAACTCGATCGTCTTCATGGGTCATCTATCTTTCACCACCCTGGACGGGATTCGGGCTCCGGAAGACGTCGTGGAAGAGATGATGACGGCGATAGGGATTATCACTCCCAGGATTCATCATCTCGAATGAAAACTTATCGTCAACCTTCATATCATTATAATCCTCATGCTCACTCGGAACAATGCAGAGAGAAATACGGCCACAAGGGGTCCCAATCCGATGTCCTCCACGATCAACACTCTAGTTCATCTAGTACGCGGCAATCTCGAGAACCTCATAAGAAAACAAAACTTTTAAAGCCACCTCCCCTACACCCGCAACAGATCAGACGATATCGAAGAGGCTAGCCGAGCTTAAGGCTTAGTTCCCCAAAATCTGCTTCGATGGTTTGAAGTTTCTCCAGGCGATTCATCATATTTCGAGACACGTCAAACAGAGCGCCATTGCTTGCAACAATGACGTTTATGTTCAACATGACGCATTTTTCCATCTAGCTGAAAAAGTCTCGAAAGTCTCTGTGGAACGTCAACATGAAATTGACCGCCTGAAGCTCAAAGCCATTCATGATAAAGACATTGTCAAACCTCAGGATGAAGAGCTCTCTTCATACAAATCTCAGCTCGAAGCCACCCAACAAAGTGCTAAAGATACTGCGGAGCTGTCAATCGTCTAGAGGCAACTCATAAGAATGAAACTGACGACGCGGTCCAACGCTTTGGGGTCTTGGCTTTAGAGAAGGATTCAGTTCAAAAGGAAAGGGATGGATTTGCCCTCGGAGTCAAGAGTTGGAAGATCAGCTCCGCAAAGAGAGAGATGAAAAAACTGTTGCCTAGGAAGAGTCGCAACGATATTGCAACGAGATTGTTGCTATGCGACTCCTGAAGGCAAAGCTCGACGACGAGCTCTCTAAGGTAGGGATGCCGAAGGATGAAGCCGTGAAGAGGGCAAGAGAATAACATTCGTGGAGATTGACTCTCGCCTTGAGGCGGCTACAGAGGCTGGTAGGGAGGAGATTAAGTGCATGTTCGACCCACTTATAGCAAAATACAACGCCCGTGTCCTCATGCATCGGGACTTAACTTTTCTTGGCGAGGGCAACCTTGAATCTCTAGCTAAGGCATGAGATATTTTAATAAAGATCAGGATGGTCGAGCTGGGCATCGAAGAGGTTGACAAGGAGGCTTTGGTGAAAGAATTTCTTAGGGGGAACGAGCCTTCAGACTTTTCTACAGCGAAGGCCCTTTATTGAAAAGGTTCCTCCTCATCAAAAGGAAAAGATGTCAATTCTGGTCCATCTGGAACCGAGTCTCCATCCCTTTCTCCTACTCAATTAGCTGATCAGCCATTACTCGATCCATTCTAGCAACATGCTGGTTATGATCCGAAAGACCCTGGCCTCGGCATTCATGTTCTATCTTCCATCCCAGAGGGTGAAACCTCTTAGACGGTTGAGAGCCAGTAAGAAACCGGTAGATAATTTTTCTTCTTATAGTTCAAAGAGCCGTTGTTTTTGGCAAGATTTCATTGTATTCTAACATTTGTCTCTTGTGATCTTGCGCAGGTTGCTTTGACCTCGAGCTCACTCCAAGAAGCGATGACGCCAAGGAGAAGAGGGAGAAAACGAGCGAGGCTACTCATGCGGCAGAGACTCTCGGTCTAAATGCTCAAGTGATCGAGGCGCTTGATGAAGATAAGTCTGAGACTTCGTCACCCGTCGAAGAAAGTTATGAAATTGAAATCACAAGTGCCTCTGGACACACTTCTAAAATGAGCGTGAAGGAGCAGCTCATAAAGGAAAAGGACAGCTGAAATCAAAGTCGAGCCCCAAGTCATGGATCTAGATGATCCTTTGAACAAGCCTTTGAAGGTCATCCTCCTTGGTGGGTCCAGACCACTAGAGGTCCCTCATTCTTCCTCGGTTGTTACCTCCCCATAAAGCAAAACGTCCAAATGAAAACGCATGGGGGAAGAGTCACCTAAGAAAAAACAAAGGAGGAAAAGAAACCCAAGAAGTCAAAGAATTAGCTGTTACACTCGTTCAACAAGAGCTAGCTTAGATTATGTAATTATTTTTATCTATTTCCATTGTCAATGGAAATAGACTTTTTACTTCGAGTTTTGAAGGAGTTGTGGTAGAACCTTATTTTGGATGAATAAGTAAAATTTAGTTCTTTTGTCTTTCAAACGATTTTACTATTCAGCTTTTTGTATTATTGCAGTCAAAACCCAAGCTGTTGGGAGTTACATAAACCCCCAATTCATCTTCATATAACTCAAAAATTCTTTGAAATTGTACATCCTTTATTCAATGCTTCGGTTACTTAGAATATTTTTCAGTCCGTATGCTGGGGACTTGATGACTTTCAGTCAGTTGTACTCTAGTCTGCATTTTGGGAACTTAGAGATTTTTAAGCCGTTCATATTCTTGTCCGCACTCAGGGAACTTAGAGATTTTTAGTCGTTTATACTCTAGTCCACTCTTAGGGGACTCAGAGTACTCTAGTCTACACTCAAGGGACTTGAAGATCTTTAGTCCACTCAGAGGACTCAGAGTACTCCAGTCCACACTCAGAGGGCTTGGAGATTTAAAGTCGTTTATACTCTAGTCTACACTCAGGGGACTCAGAGTACTCCAGTCCGCACTCAAGGGACTTGTAGATTTAGAGTCGTTTATACTCTAGTCTGCACTCATGAGACTCAGAGTACTCCAGTCCGCACTCAAGGGACTTGGAGATTTAAAGTCTTTTATAATCTAGTCCGCACTCAGGGGACTCAGAGTACTCCAGTCCGCACTCAAGGGACTTGGAGATTTAAAGTTCTTTATACTCTAGTCCGCACTCAGGGGACTCAGAGTACTCCAGTCTGCACTCAGGGGGCTAGGAGATTTAAAGTCGTTTATACTAGTCCGCGCTCAGGGACTCAGAGTACTCCAGTCCACACTCAAGGGACTCAGAGTACTCCAGTCCGCACTCAGGGGACTTGGAGATTTAAAGTCGTTTATACTCTAGTCCGCACTTGTGGGACTTAGAGTACTCCTGTCCGCACTCATGGGACTTGGAGATTTAAAGCCGTTTATACTCTGGTCCACACTTAGGGGACTCAGCGTACTCCAGTCCGCACTCAGGAGACTTGGAGATTTTACTCGTTTATGCACGTTCGTACGTCAGACAGAATAATGCAACTCTAGTTTTCTGTCATAATATTATCATATATAGAGACATCAATAATTCATGGAAAAAATGGCTTCAAGCCTTTATTAATGAAGCAAGCTAAATTGTCTTATTACGTGCTGAAAACTAAGAATCAACGGAATGAAAACATACTAAAAATAATTGCAACCAAGATAGAAAATGAATAGAATAAATATAATAATGTCGCAAATGCTCGCTATTCCATGCTCGGGGGAGTGTCGCGGCATCAACGGTCGCTGGCTTGAAAGTTCCTTCTCTAAGCCTCCGTTCGATGACGTATGGACCTTCCCATGTGGGATTCAGATGCAACGGGATCGGAAAAATTCGTTTCAATACGAGGTCGCCCACGTCGAAGACTCTTGGCCGGACTTTTCTTTATAATATCGAGCGAATCGGTGTCTATACGTAGCCGCTCTTAAATCAGCTTCTTCACATTTTTCATCAATGAAGTTCAACGATTCCAGCAAAAGTTCCTGATTCATCTTGGGTCATAATGAGTTACCTGATGTAACTGAACTTCAAGTTCTACGGGTATAACAGTTTCCATGCCATATGCCAGTGCGAGTGGAGTGTGGCCAGTCCAGACTTTTGGTGGTTCTATAAGCCCAAAGCGCTGTTGGAAGTTCATCCACCTACTTACCTCTAGCCTTTTCCAAATGCTTTTTCCAAATGGACTCGATTACTTTGTTCACGGCTTCTACTTATCCATTGGCTTTTGGATGAGCAACTGCTGCAAATCCTTTTTCAATGCCATACTTTTGACAAAATTCTTTGAACTCTTTGCTTTTGAGTTGAGTTCCGTTGTTTGTAATGGTAGTCCGTGGAAGGCCAAAACGACATATAATATTTCGTACAATATAATTAATGACCTTCTTGGTAGTACTCGTGGCTAAGGGCTCTGCTTCTTCCCACTTGGTAAAATAATCGACCGCAACTATGGTGTATTTCGCACCACCTTTAGATATGGGTAAGGTACCGATTATATCGATCCCCCACATTGCAAAAGGCCAGGGACGAACCATTTGTGTGAGTTCTGTTGGTGGAACTCTCGGAATTTTTGCGTACTTCTGGCATTTGTCGCATCTCCTTACGTAGTATGTAGCGTCCCGATTTACTTTTTGGCCAATAGTATCCGTAGTGGAGGATTTTCTTTGCCAATGTATGCTCTCCAGTATGGTCACCGCATTCTCCTTCATAGACTTCCTTCAGGACTTGTTTTATCTCATCGTGGGCAATGCATCGGAGTAAGGGGTCAGGAATCCCTTCTGAAACATTATTCCATCTTGCATTACATATCGCGAAGCCTTAGGAATGACTTGTCGTCTTTCGTTCCTTCTTTCGGGCAAGACCCCGTGTAGCAAGTATTGCTTGAATGGGGTCATCCATGATTCCTTCTCGATTTCTGTTTCTAACAAGAAATCGACCTCCATCATATTTATACTCGGAGTATGTAAGGTTTCAACGGGAACCAATCCCATTTGCTATGCATTGCTAGTGCTTGCAAATTTTGCCAATGAATCGACTCCTCTGTTTTGTTCACGCGGGACATGTGAAATATCATAATATCCTAGATTTACTAGCAGCTCTTGAACCCGTGCAAGGTATGGGGCAAGTCTTTGTTCCTTCGCTTGATAGTCCCCCCATACCTGGTATACCACCGGTTGTGAGTCACAAAAGATTTCAATCGATTTTACCCCCAGTTCTCTGATAAGTCTCAAGCCCGCAATCAATGCTTCATACTCGGCTTCGTTATTTGTCGTTGGGAATTCGAGCTTCAAAGCAGAACAAACTGATCGGTTTTCAGGAGTCACAAGAACTATTCCTGCCCCTAGCAACGATCGTTAGATGCCCCATCGGTGTACATCCTCCATCGAACGAGGGGTATGACATTGTTATCGTCTGATTCGTCTAACATGGTGAATTCAGCAATGAAGTCCGCTAACGGTTGCCCTTGTATGGCCCTTCGTGGAAAGTAGGTAATATCGAACTGACTCAACTCGATATTCCATTTTAACATCCTTCCAGAAGTTTCCGGTCATTGGAGTACTTGCCGTATGGGTTGATCAGTATAAACACTAATTGAGTGTGCCTGAAAGTATGGCCAGAGCTTGCGTGATGCATTCACCAAGCAATAGGCTAGTTTCTCAATCTTAGGATAATTTCTTTCTGCCTCCGTTAAACGTTTACTGACATAGTACAATGGCTTCTAAACTTGGTCCTCCTCGCGAACCAAAGCTGTACTGATAGCATGTTGGGATACAACCAAGTACACGTACAACATCTCATGGTCTATCGGTTTCGATAGTACCAGGGGACTTTATAAATGCCTTACCAGAGCTCGAAACGCTTCCTCACAGTCGTATGTCCACTCGAAATTTCTTGTTCCTTTCTTTATTACATCGAAGAAAGGAATACACTTGTCTGGGGCTTTAGAAATGAATCGACTCAGCGCGGCCACCTTCCCATTCAAGCTTTGAACTTGTTTTATAATTTTAGGCACTTGTATGTCTCGAATAGCTTGAATCTTCTCTGGGTTAGCCGACTCCCCGTGCATTCATAATGAAACCCAAAAATTTCACCGACGCAATGCCGAAGGAACACTTCAAAGGATTGATCTTCATCCTATAATGTCTAAGTATGTCAAACATCTCCGCTAAGTCCCGAATTTGGCTTTTGACTATCGTGACTTCACGAGCATGTCATCCACATAGACTTCCATCGTCCTACCACTCTGGTCTTTAAACATTCAATTCACCAGACGCTGATAAGTTGCTCCAGTGTTTTTTAATTCGAAAGGCATCACAACATAACAATATAACCCAATGTCTGTGATAAAATTGGTGTGTTCTTGGTCTGGAATGTTCATCGGGATCTGATTATATCCCGAGTACGCATCCATAAATGATAGTAACTCGTGTCCAGCCGTTGAGTCGATGAGCTGGTCGATTCTGGGTAAAGGGAAAGTATCCTTCGGGCATGCTTTATTCAAATCAGAGTAATCAATGCAAGTTCTCCACTTTCCTTACTAGCATAGGGTTGGACACCCACTTAGGGTAGAGGGCGTAGTGGACAAACCCATTGGCTTTGAGTTTGTCCCCCTCCTCTTTGAGAGAAGTGGACCTCTCCAGGTCCACGCCTCTCCATTTCTGTTTTATAGGAACGAACTTCGGGTCTATGTTCAACATATGACTCGCAATAGCGGGAGAAATCCGACACATATCAGAATGTGTCCAAACGAAAACATCCAGGTTCACTCGGAGGAAATCAGTGAGATCCTCGGCCGTTGACGAGTCGAGTTGTGATCCAATCTTGAGTACTCGTGATGGGTCATCTCGGCTGACTGGAATGTCAATCGTTAGTTCAAAACGGTGCTGCTTTTGCTTCCCTGGGTTCCTCATCATTATCTCTCGGATCTATGTCCCTATAGATCCGGGAATATGGCCCGAGCCAGGGCTTAGGCAACTTGTCAAATGTCAGTATTCTGGATACAGACAGAGTTGTCTGCAACCTTTCCTTTCTCTCGCCGTTGGGCCTCTCTCAACTCAGCCACATAACATGCGAGACCGGTCACCTGATAGCCATGCACCACACTAACTCCTTTGTCTGTCAGAAATTTCAAAGTCAAACACCACGGGGCCAAAGTTGCCTTAAACTCCGCCAGGGCCGGCTGACCCAGAAACACATTATATGGAGAATCAACATCCAACACTATATAAGGTAGGATTCGCACCCTCCTACGCTCACCGTGTCCCAGTTCAACTGGCAACTCAACATACCACACTGCATCAGTCGCTGCACCATTAAAGCCATTTATACGGGCTTTGGATGGCTTTGAATCTTCTATCACCATCTTCATTTGGTCGTATGCCTTTTTGAAGATGATGTTAACGAAACTTCCACAATTAATTAAAATTCTCTTCTTATATGCTAGCCCGATCATCACAGATATGACCATCGAGTCGACGGTAGGAGCCTCCACCTTGTCCGCATCTCGGTTCCTAAATACTATACCATCTGTCATCAGGCGTTGCTGCTTTGTAGGGGTCCCATCCTTCACATTCGAACAACACTCATAATCTGCGTGCCCTAAGGAGTTAGCATATCACTCCATCTCCTGCCAATTCTTGTCTATAGGGTGAGGTCCACCGATTATCGTGTTTATGACCAATCTACCCATGGTTCGGGCAGGCTCCTCTGGTTGGCGTGGAGCCGACCCGCGTCCGGGGTATGACGTTCCTTGCCTACGTTCCTGTGGGTTTTTGACAAACCCCTACAATTTTTTCTGTCTAATCAGCTTTTCATTGGCATCGTGGAGGTGTCTACATTCCTCTGTATTGTGCTCGTAAGTCTCATGGAAGCGATAATACTTCCCAGTACGCTTCTGTTCCTCTGTTGACTCCTTTAGGCAAAACTTTTTGTATTGAAAAGTGTTACAGGTTGATAGGTAAATATTCTCAAGAGATACATTCAGTCGGGTGTATTTATTGTAAATTGGAATCCTTGGCTTCCATTTCTCTGCTTCTCTTTTCTTTCCAGGATTTCCTCCTCCGGACCCTTTCGATTGACCAGGCTTGTTCTAGACACTGACTCGAACCTTTCCCGAGCTGTCACGGGATTGTTTCACGGCAATGTTACTTTTCATAGTCTCCTGAACACGCCCTGGTTCCTTACCCCAGCTCGTCCATCTAGCTTCCTCCATTCTTATGAATTGATGAGCCTTCGAATAGAAACGCTCCAGCATAGTTGGAGGCTTTCCTGCCAACCAATCTCCAAACTCTGAATCCGGATCAACTCCTCGCATTACCGCCATTAGAATTTCGGGGTCGTTAGGGTTGCTAACTTCTGTTGTCGCAACACGAAATCTCTGCAAGTACTCTTTCAATGACTCCCCCGGAGCCTGGATTACGCTAGATAGGGACATCACATCCTTGGGACGAGTGGCGTGTATCCTGAATTGTTCTACAAACTTCTTTGCCAAATCATTAAAGCTGGATATAGACCATGGGGGAAGTCGAGTGAACTACATGGTGGTGGTTCCCGATAAAGTAATTAGGAAGCATCTACATTTGGTTGCATCATCCGCTCTAGCCGAATCCATCATCAATTCATACCTCATCACGTGTTGCATGGGGTCGGTCTTTCCTTCATAGGCCGGGATGGTTGGCATGCTATACCTTCTGAGGTACTCAGCTTGTAGAATAGTACCCGTGAATGGAGTACGACTAATGTATATCCCCCAATATTCATTGGTCAAGCCTTGATTCTCTCTCATCAACTGTCTGACCATAACTTATAAGTCCGGAGTTTGTATGGAGGATGGAAGGTTGGACTCTGTTCTACGGGACCGCTCAGGTTGGTGCCTCCTCTGTTGGCGGTCTACCAAACGTGTATTTTGGCGACCAGCTTCCTTGGGGACTTGGTGAGCCGGATGTCCAGTCTCCACATGTGCTCCAACTCCTAAGTTTCCCATTCCGGCTTGAGTGCGGTCTCCAAGATGTAAGTGATTCCTAGTTGATCGATCAGTAGCACCTTCTTGTGCAGTTTCCATTTACGACGTCTACGCCTGGGAGGTTCATCGGATGAAGTCGAACTATCAGATGAAGTATAAGGAACATGGCTACCTCCAGCATTATGATGATGTTGCTGAGTAAGCTGAGTCATGAGGTTGGCGTTAGCTTGAATTTGTTTAGCAAGTTGTCTTCTACTTTCCATAAGTTCTCTCATCTGGTCGTTCAACTCCGTCCTTGTAACAACTTCCGTCTGGTTATGAACTCCGACAGTCCCTACGCCGGGATTAACTTGCTGATTGCTAGGTCCTATCTTTTGTACACCAGCAGTCTCGTTAACGTCTACGTTATGAGAGGCTGATCAACGTGGTCTTCCCATAGTAGAGTTGTCAATCGAAACTATGAGTAGATTCAACGGACGTCTTGTGAATAAGTTGGATTTCCTTCGAGGGATTTATTCAATCCAATAGCTACAAAGCAGATCCTAGCGGCCTAAGAATTTGATTCTCAGTGAAAGCACCAAAATGTTAGTACTAGAATTGGTCACCAACACTTTTGAGAAAGATTGTGCAGAAAGATTAATGAAGAAAGTAAATTAGAATAGAGAACTGTATGCTAAATTAGATGCAAAAACAAGAACACCGAATTTATAGTGGTTTAGCATAATTGCTTACGTCCACTTTAAGTTTTGATTTTTATTGCTTTCACAAGTGATTGAATACAGATACAATCCGTACTATAAAGACTTGAATACAAATGCTAGGTAAAATAGAACGAGTCTTGAAAGCAACAGAGTCTCCCCAGTGTTCTCGAAAAAAGGCCCTTTTCACTGTGCCCCTGCCCTTCTATTTATAGATGAAGATGGGTTGGACTTCCCTCATGGGCCTAAGAGTAAGACATATCGGCCCGTAGTAAGTGACTTCTATACACCGAGCCACAAATACCGAACGGCAATTGCCGAACCACATATCCAGGCCGAACGGCATTCGTATGCCGATCGAGGAAGATATGCCGAACGGTATCTGCATGCCGATCGAGATAGTGTGCTGAGTGAAGAATGTAAGCCGAACGAGGTCTATGCCGAATGAGACTTGATGCCGATCGAGGGGAGATGCCAAGCGAGGCTTCATGCCGAACGACCCTTGATGCCGGTCGAAGGGAGATACCGAGCGAGACTTCATGCCAAACGACCCTTAATGTCGGTCGAGGGGAGATGCCAAGCGAGGCTTCATGCCGAACGACCCTTGATGTCGGTCGAGGGGAGATGCCGAGAGAGGCTTCATGCCGAACGACCCTTCAATGCCAAGCGAGGTGCTATGCCGAATGGCCCTTTACATGCCGAACGAGGTGCTGTTCCGAATGGCCATTTTCATGCCGAACGAGGGATGATGCCGAGCGGCCTCTTAATGCCGAACGAGGCAAGATGCCGAGCGAGGCTCCACACCAAACGAGGCTCTATGCCGAACGACGGGAGGAGTGTCGAACGACGCTTTGTGCTAAACGGTTCTTTGTGCCGAGCGATGTGCTTGTTTGGTGACACGCGTTACCGGGTTAATTGCCCGGGTAACATCTATATAATGTACTTTAAATTAGTTACTTAATTAATTAAATAGCTATATAACTAGTATATAATAAAAATCAAATACCATTATTACAAACAAGACTGGTTATAGAGTTAGATATATATTCCAAATTAAATAAATACCCCTAGTGCATACCTCTAACTCTCTCAATCTTAATGTTTCTCAACTAGTCTTCATAGTTTGCATCGGTTAGTAAATTCTTTTCAAAAAATAGCATCAAGGTTTCCATTTGATCTACGCAAATCATTAGAGTAAATGAGATAACATTTTATATGTTCTTACACTTATTAGATTGGTTTATTATATTTATCAAATAAAGCAACGATTGAAATCTTCTTCTATATAATACCGCAAAGTGATATAGAAATTTCATAAACTCCTTCAAGTATCCGTTTATCATGCTACTACAACAGTAAGGGTGATCAATAAATTGTAGTCCCCATAAATGGTCTGTAACTGTTTAATAATTATATCTCGTATATAAATTCTAATATAAATTTCATAATGCTTCTAGCCATTTTTATAACTGTAAGGGTGCTCAACAAATTATAAAGTACATTAAATACCCTAAACCCATCATTTTGTGATCTCTTAAGGGAAGTTATTTAACCTTTGAGGACGCTCAACAAATTTACATAACGTTCTTATTTATCTAGGGATAATATAAACACCACCTTAGATATTCTATGACCTGAGGGTTCTCAATAACCATTAGTAAGTAAGGTACTTTATATATATAATAAATGATGAAGGGCATATAATTTTAGCCTAATTCAAAATAATTTTATAGTGTATCATGGGCCTTTTAAAGGAGATGAGTATAACTCATGACATTATATATATATATATATATATATATATATATATATATCTAATGTATACTTATTTAACACGCATGGGTTTTAACTTATTTAACCTCCTAATTACATAAATACATATTGTACAATAATAATTTATCTTCAAGGGTCGATTGAAAGGAGAATTACTAATGGTAGAGACACTTGCTTTTGGTATGGCTTTTGGCTTAATAACAAAATTATAACTGCAAGACTTGGATGGAATAATTTTACAGCATATAGGGTTAGAGACTTTGAGGTTGGAAGATTAATTCAATAAAATCAATGGAGATTTGGCCTAAATTCTCGAGCGATTCAAATAAGATAAAAAATTCAGTATGTTTCACTATACTTGAATTTACATGAAGACACTTGAATTTGGAAACTTATAAGAAATTATTCCTTGATCAAAATAACATAGGAAAATTTGAGAAACAACATCGATGAGATATAATGGGATCAATTCTTTTGGGATAGAGCAAAAGTTCGTAACATATCTCAATCTACATACAAAGCACTAATCTACAGACGTCCTACAAAAGGTGGACTGACCCATCAAACTAATACTATATCAGGAAACCTGGAG
This sequence comes from Allium cepa, assembly GCA_030765085.1. Taxonomy (NCBI): domain Eukaryota; kingdom Viridiplantae; phylum Streptophyta; class Magnoliopsida; order Asparagales; family Amaryllidaceae; genus Allium; species Allium cepa. The sequence goes on along the minus strand of CM060941.1, from coordinate 1,041,038,660 downwards.
CCTCAAGAATAACTTTGCTCGACCTAGTGGTTTTACAACCTAGTCAAAACATGAGATCCTCACCTCACGCATGCGTATTTGAGCCTCTTGTCTTTCCCTTTCCATCTCTCCCTTGGTCATATAAACTGCCCCATTTGTCTTGAGTTGTGGTGACTCGACATGCTTCTGACACAAGAGCCTGGTCATCCCTGCATAAAGAAACGACAACCACATGTTGTTCCCCTAATAAGATCAACATAAAATGATATTGTTCATCTGAAAAAAGCATCAGCATGTTGTAATAATCGTTTGTACTACTTAGTCCATATGGCAACGTGTTACTCTTTAACAGCTTTCTGTCCCATGCCGCCTTTTGGACACAAGCATGCCATGGTATGGCCCCAAATGTTAGCCTTCGTTCGAACTGCTCCATCAAGCATCTAAGTTGGCCGACATTTAACATGTATATCATCATTAATGACTACGAGTGACTCCTAGGTCCAAAGCTTCCATCTGATCTCTTCAAAGCATGATTTCGACAAATATAAATATAAACTCACAAGCACATATGCAATGATCAAATTTTTCTCTCTTACATGCAATATTAGCTATAAGTTCTTATCATAGATCTCTTATAATCAAATATACCAAGCAATAAAATTGTGTATCATAGTGTACGTAAATCTTCATCAAGTTTGTACATACCTAAATCTAGTGTGGTTTTATAATTTCCTTGAATTTAGTTCACAATTCTTCATTTTTCATTTCTTACTATGGCATCGGTGAATTAGTTTTGCTAATACTCACTCTTTATCATATTTTCAAGTTAGGCTAAGAACCTAGTGAACATTTTGACAGTATAAGGAGGGCCTCCCCAGTATAGCTCTAAACTTTCATCATTTTCTTCTCCTAAAAGAGTTCTACTCTTCTTAAAAAGTTCACCATGTAGATTAACGGCAAAAATAAGGCTGATAGCTCTAATTATCACAACACAAATGAAGACATAGGAGCTAATGCAGTTAATTCCATTTTGGGCATGGGCAATGACATGTAGCGTAGAGTGGTAAATGGGACTACATATTATAAAGATGTCCCATGACTTGAACGAGCTTCTGGCTAGGTTGGATGTACAAGACTCTATCAACTTTGGTCTAATATTCCCAACTACGGCAAACAATACCCCTAAAGAGCCTATTGTATACAGCACATTCAGCATCATATATGCCGTCCGCAAGAGGGTTATATTAGAGACCCCTATTGTGGCTGCTCGAACCACAAAAAGGGTTCACATGCCCTACATTCTCAAGTCATAGCCCATGACATTCCCTGCCTAAAATCATCCTATATTAAGGACGTCATGATGCTCACTACTTCCCCTCCATTGAAATACTTTCTTCTTTTGATTGCCTTCTGGCAATGGAACAACGACATGATCTGTGCTTCGACTACTTAAGTGGTGACCCATGAGAATGAAATAATGAAAACTGAGAATTTTCTATCTAATTCCAACCCCAGCAGAAAATCCCACGTCCTCTCTCTTGCGACAAGCAAGGCCAATACTCTGCATCCTCTTCTGTGAACAGGAATAGAAGGTCACCTACCCCCATCTGCCCCGTCGGTCGTCGTTCCCATGCCAACACCATAGACCCCCCTCCTATAAGACAACATAGAAGTCCAACCCTCTCCCACAAGACAATAGAGAAGTCCCACCTCATCCAAGGCCTCACATCATCCTTAGGAAGTGGAGTGGGCCTTGGAGAAGAAATAGCGTCGCTTTGACAGAAGATGCATAAAATCAAGAATAGAAATCTCGATGGTGAGGGGATTTCCGATGATGAGAATAGGGAACCATTTTATGAAGAAATTTTGGGAACAAAATATATCGAAGGCATGCCTTACCTACCACTAAAAAGTATGACGAAATGTTGATCCCTCCAACAACGTCTGACCTTTAACTCAAATGCCAAACCTAGTCAGCACTCCAATAATGCAAGGTGCCTCTTATTTCCCTCCACCTTGACCGGTTAGCCTCTTACTGATTTCTGCATCTAAAAGCCAGTAGAATTTACTCCCAAGCCCAAATGTGCGTGAATTTAAAAATCCTGTTCTATGACTCGTGAACCATAACAATGATGGAGGGCGAATTATGCAACGTATGACAAGATTGACTGAGTCACTCCGCTCTTATGTTTGTTATTTTAAAAAAGAGTGCATGCATGCATAAGGGGTGAACAAGAAACTTGTAGGATCGATTTCACCTTAGAGTGGGGTGAATAGGGTGATGCTATTAATTATAAGAATTATTGTGTAATTTTATATCAAACAATTTCAACTCACATATAGCAGAATAATAGTAGCACAGTTAATAGCAGAATAATAAATGCAGAAATAGAATACACAGATATACCCAGCTTCGGGAAAACCCTGCCTACGTGCTACCCCCAAGGTTTCTACTAGAAATTAAGTAGTCAGATGCTTACACACGTAAACTCGCAACACCCGCTATCGACTAACCTAACTCTACGCTCAAAACCCTACCACAACTAAACCACTAAGTTGCGAATTCTCGAACTACACCACCGGTGTTCGTCCCCTAGTCACATGACTAGGGAATACAATCGTTTAAAAGAGAAAATACAATAAAAATAAATTAAATAACACAAAACCCTAATTTAAATATGTAAGCCTTATAAACCCAAGTTGATGAAAAGGTCGGCCCAAGATATAAGTAATAAAATAATATCGCCTTTCTCTCTTTATTCTTCGGCACGTCCTTCTTCTTTGTGAAAAATGTTGCTTTGTTCATTCGTTCAAAAATTAGGGTTCCTAGAAATTGAGGCACCATTTCAATTTATTGTTCAATTATATAATCTTGCTTTGATTGCTCATTCCAATGATTGTCTCTTCTATTTTTGCACAACTCAATTTGATCGAGTTCGGCTAGAATAGTATGTGATTTGTTCCTTTGCTTTACTGCTTAGCTTGCTTGAACTCGATGCTTTTTACGCCGATGATGATTGAGTTTATATGGGCTTTAATCCTCTATAATTTCATTCGTATGTATTTGTTTAAATTTGTCAATTGATTTATCTCGGCTATACGATTTTGCTTGAATGTTGTGATTTATTTCTGACTTGTTCAAATTCATATTTTTTTTTTACTTGATTAACGCGGTTTTGATTTTCTTTGTTCGACTCCATGGCCACCACGTCTATGACTTTGAAATGTTCGATTCTGTTCATTTATGACTTCGGCCTTGACTTTGTTTTGAAATCCCTTGCAACATTGTTTCAGTTCGAACTGCTTTTTTTTTCTTTATTGGCATCGACTTCTTTAATTTTATGATATTGAATTGTATTTGTCTTTGTTCAAAAACTGATACTTGAATCTGTTACCAGTAGTTTCTTGATTTAGCTCGTTCGCTGTTTTATGATGGACTCTGGTTCGGTATTGTGCAGTTGCTCATTTGAGCTGTTGTGTGATTCAATGCACCTGTATATGTCTTATGGAGTCTGGTTTCATTTTGTTTGATCATTCGCTTATTGTTGCATCTGGTTTCACTGAACTTTGAAAGTCTTCAGTCATGTGCATTCATGTGTACATTAGTTTGGTTCTATTGATGATGCTATGCACCTGCATATACATGTGCCATTTTGTTTTCTTGTGTACCATCTGCAGCTCGAGTTGCTTCACCATTGACTGTGATTGTGTAGTCTGTACTTATATTCATTAGTTCATATCTATTTTGTCCTTGTTAGTTATAGTACATTTTGATCTCTCCATATATATATATATATATATATATATATATATATGTAATTTATGTACATGTGTGTATGCATATGTATTAGGTTGTAGCCTTGAGCTCTGTCCACTGTTCATTCGAGTCGCTGTTTCATTTACGGCTTGATCTGGTGCATTGTATGTATTTTAGTTGTTGCCAGTTGCCATTTTGGTCTAGTTTGCTTGTTTCTCTGGTCTCTGTAGCATATGCAAGTTACTTGTTGCCTCTGTTGGTATGGTTCACCACTGTTGCTGTTGTAAGTTGTTGGTGCATTTGTAGTTGAAGTAGCATTGTATTTTAGTCAGGACATGTGGTTCATTGTGTAGCCTGGTTTTGGTTTCTTGATGCAGTCTTGCTGACTTTGTTCACTGCCTGGTCGACATGTATGTATGCATGGACTGTCTAGTCTATGTATTCATGTGAACTACTTGAACTTTGGTCCAGGCTTGATTATTGTGTCTTGACCATTTCATTTGAATTTGCACCTGTTTGAATCCAGTTTATAGTTCGGGTTTGACCTTGTGCTCATGTCTTGAATTTATTTGTATTGCACTTGAGTTGAACCCGGCTTTTCATTTGGGTTTGACCTGTGCTCACCTGTCCCTATGATTTTATTAAGTATATATGTCAGTTTGCATGGCCTTGTGGCATGTATAGTGATACACTGTGCATGTCACAAGCTGTTCGTGTATGATGAATTCAAAATTAAATGATGACGAACAACCCAAATAACTGAGGCAAATAATATTTTCAAGATCATATTTTATTTTATACTAAAAAAATATTTCATTTTCAATTTTACTGTGTCAGCGTATATTTTTGCAGATCGCTCAAATGTTGGATTCAATCTAGAATGGAGATGAAGATAAATATGAGTGAATGAGTGGTATGTAGTGAGATGCTAATGTAAATGAAAATTGCGATGTAGTCAAATTTGTATTATAGTCGAAATTGTGTGTGTATTGTTCGTCGACGGAAATTCTATCGGTTTGGAAAACCATCGAAAGAATTTAAATTAAAAATAACCGCAAGCGCACGGTGTACGAATGTAGCACGTGACGAATGCGGGTCGATCCGCAGGAAATTGTTGAATTTAAAAATCTATTCAATCAAATTATACCAAAGTCGATGGAAAGTTTTGCTAGAGAATTAGAGAATTAACTAACTAACTAAAAGAAAAGAGAAACAAATATAAGAGCTAAGTGACAATTTATAGAATAAATCCACTCTCTAGATCATGTAGTTCAACACATATGAAATCATGATCTCTCTTTTATGGTCATTAGTGCTTTAATTGATGTGCTCATCATAAGTATGGCATATTTGTGCTATTGATTAGCCAACATAAGCCATCAAACTATAACACATCCTTTAAAGCACTTACTAACTTTCATGAAACTTGACAAAGAAAATGAAAATGAAATCTATTTTAAGTATGGCCTATTAACTATTGATTAGAAATATAGACCATCAAAATTTAATTTCATATCACTTTCTTTTGCCATAATCATATTTTGATGAAGAGGCAATTAGTGTTAGTGATTGTTTAAGCATAGCTTATTTGGTGTCAACAATATAGGCTGTCAAATTCAAAGCAAAAACAACTAGTAAACCATTTCTATCATCATCATTAAGCATAAGAAGAGAGCATGAATCAACAAATAGTTGAAGCTACATAATTAGAGAGCTTCATTACCCCCTAAATTGAAGGGGTTTAGCCTCTCATATTTGTCATTAAAACAAAAAATGTAGCTTGCAACATGAAAGAAAAAGAAAAGGAAAAAGAAAGCAATAAAAAGAAAAACTATTCTACTTGCACGAAAAATAAATCTAAACTACAACATGAAAGTAAATAAGCATGAAAAGGAAAAGAACATGTATTAAATTGCATAAAAAAAAAGATTACATAAAATAAAAATGGCTAAGTAGCCATGAAAAGGGAAAGAGGAGCTTTCATTTTATTTTTGATCTAAACTAAACTAAAGAGAAGGAGGCCTAAGAGAGACTAAGAGAAGAGAGGAGATTACATGAAACATATGGGTATTTATACATGTATGAAACCCTAATTCATATTTTTGGGTAATGCCCAAAATGCCCATGAGGTAGTGTGGCCACTAAGTAATCATTAGCATGTCACAATCCCCATTTAAGTGTACATGAAGCCATTAATTCCATAAGCATGTGCATTAGCCTCTAGTTTGTACATTAAGGAAGTGGGTAGGTGGGGTCCTCCATGATCTTCACTTTGAATTATTTCCATCTTCATTCCTTTATATTCTTTGTGCATGCATATTCCTTCATGAGACCACTCCTATTTGAGACCAAATTCCTACAAAAGTATATATAAATTTCCAATTAATTTTTCTCAAAGAAATATGAGCACACAAATGACCGTTTTGCCCCTATATGAAGATGGATATGTGACAATTTGGAATAAATATGGATTTTGGTTAAAACAAGTTAAAATACCCAATATAATCATTTATTTAATTTAAAAAGAATAAACATGGTGATAAAAATATGCACATTTACGTGCACATCAAATACCCCACACTTATCTTTTTATTCGTCCTCGAATAAAGAAAAACTAAGATAAGTCCGTTTTCGTAGAGTGCACGATTGTAGTGAGCATATGCAACAATCCGTTAAACCTCTAGCTGTCCCCAGTAGGGCGAGTGTTGTCTCGTGAGGGTTTTCAGCGGATACTACCCCCAAAATCCACATGCAGGATGAAAATATTTACAAAATGCAAGATTTATTCACAAAGAGATGAATGCGAATTTTTGAAAATATTTACAATGAAGGATTTACTTTTAAATCGACACAAATAAGTTAAATATAGGTTTTGGTTATTATCTTGAATTTTTTTAGTCATTTACTCATCAAAATTTTCAATAAAAACAAAGTTATCATAACAAATAGACTATAGTTTAACTCGTTTTTTCGGTTGATAACAAAGTGTAATTATGAAAAGGATCCTTAGTTGATTATCAAAGTTTATGAAAGTGGTATTTTCATTTCTTTTCAATAACAAATCAAATCGACAAAGTAAAAATAGTGTTAGGATTTCAATTGCTTGCTCTCTCATTATTTGCAAGAAATATTACACACCTAGCTCAGGTAAACCGATGCCAGATATACCACCCATACACTGCCTTTCGGGCTTATGTAAGGGAATTACAGAACATGGCGAGTGCACACACTTTCGTGCATACACCTATCGACCGTAGGTGATTTTTATTAAGTCTGTTCTTTTTTTTACATGTGTTTCGTACAAGCATAACCGTGAGGACTTTTAAATGAGTATGAAGGCACATAATCAAAGATTCTAAGTAATTCACCCATGCATAACCGTGAGGACTTTTAAATGAGAGTGAATACTTTGGATGTTATTATTATTATTATTTAAAGAGAGAGAGAGTTTTGCAAAATCATCTTAGCACCATTTAACTTAGAAGACAAAAAAATGTTATATCTTTACTTTAAATCAACCACTTTTTAAAACAAAGACTTCCAATTAGGATGTATTTCATAAATAACACGTATGAATCTTCCTACATACTAGTTAAACCATTGTTATTTATAATCAAACTTCATTTTTATTTTTGTTAAGATAAATAAACTTTCAAAATTTTCAAATTAATAAACCAAAACAATATATTTATCCTATAGTGTTTCTTTAAAAATAAATAAATAAAAATTTGTTTTTTTTTGTTGTTTTTTTTTGAAAGTTTTGAAAAGAAACTGTAAAATAAACTATGAAAAATCAAAAAGATGATGAGACTCCCCCCACACTTGATTTTGACTGTGTCCCCACCGACAACCCAAGTGGAAGGAGAAAGAAGAAAAATAAAAATAAAAATCCTATATTTACATGAAAGGATGATTATTTACAAGAGATGAGAAAGTATACAGTCAAAAAGTAAATGAAATGGTCTTTTAAAGAACGATTCATTTGTCTCGTCAAGTATACGAGATACAGCTTAAGCTCGAAAAACCAAAACATAAAAGATTTCGAAGTTAAATATGGATTTGGAAAAACGAAAGTCGTTTTATTGAAAATCGTATGAGTTGTTTTATTTTCGACAATTTTTGGGATTGATAAAACAATTGATTGAAATTCACATTTATTTTCACCAAATTGAAATTCAAGTTGTCATTGAAAACTTCTTCCAAATTATGGATTTCAAAGTCAAAATGGTGATCGAAATCTTCCCCATCAGAATCTAATGACTCATTTCCGAAAAGTCCATAAAACTCGTGTTCATTAAATTCATTTTCCTTCGTTGGATCATCAACAACTTCATCGCGTAAATCGAGTCTAAAGTTCAAAGTGGTCATATTCAAATTTTCAGAAAAAGGAAGATCAAAGTTTAAATCGAGTTTCGCACCCTCAAAAGAATTGAAATCCAACTTAATTACCGTATTTTCAACAACTTGATTAAGATAGTCATTATAAAATTCAAAAGTTGTTATTTGAAAATCATCGATTTGGGTAAAAGGTGGATTATCACTTGACTCATCACAAGTTGAGATTTGATTTTGTTGTTCACGTTGTTTCATATAAGTTTCAAACAACAAATCCATGTGATCATCGTAAATTTCATTCATTTTTTCAACAAAATCCAATTTATAGTTATTAAATTGAGAATTTTCGATTTGGATTTGTTGAGGACAAAAATTTTCAATCGCATCGTAGTCGAGATTATTCCCATTGCCAAAATTATTTGAAAAGTGGATCACATTTTCGTTTTGATTTTGAAATTTATTTTGGAGTTCAAAATTGAATTGGCATGGGTTATACTCGAAATCGTTTGAATTTTGAAGTGAATTTAAATTTTGATTATTTTGAAAACTTTGATTCGAGTTGTTGGACAAATATGAATTACACAAATCGCATATCTCTTGATTTTGTTGTGTAAAGATTTCAAAGAGTGATGAAATGCTATTTTCGAGATTTGAGGGTTGGTCATTGTTTTGAAAAGTTTGTTGTCCAAAATTCGAATCATTTAAAGAATAGTTGTCGTTAAAATATCCATACGAATTTGAAGTGAAATCATATGGATTATATTGTTCACAACTATTGTAAAATTCAAGTGAATACGGAAATTCGGACATTTTCAAGGATGAAATTGATTTTTTTTGGATTTTCGCAATATCAAAGAAAAAGGATTCAAAAATTTCAAAGGAAAAGGAATATTTACAATTTTTTTTAGTTTTGGATTTTGAAATTTTTGTTGTTGTTTTTCTTTTCAGTATGCATGAACTAATGCGACTAAATGAAAGAAAGAGTTAATTACAAATGATTATCTTAAATTAACTCGTATACTCACACATTGTCTTTGATAAACAAGATAGTTCTCAGCCAGGTAACGGACAGGATTTATCGGTGCACCACGAATCACCGTAGCAATGCAAGCGAATGTTTAAGTACCTTTAGAGAAACAATTCAGCATAATATTTACGAATCATCGAAATATTTATAGCTGATTATTGCTCTACCGTAGCCTACACACCAAGAAATTAAATTGTTCAAAGAAGACAATTGGTTAATACACAATTAAACGTTATCGATGTCTAACCGTTATTATTAATCAAAATCTAAGATGAAATGCAAAGCAGAAATTAAACATGTGTTAACAATGCAACTACGAATGGTTTTTTTTTTAAATGCAGCAAACAATAATGCAAAGCAAATAAAACTAGAGATTAAAACAACAAATTTTTTTTTGGCAAGCAAGCTGGGTAGTTTTCAGCAAACTATTCTCCCTTTACTTCCTGCTTTGGCAACCTGAAAATAAAAAAAAGATATATGTACAACAATTTTTTTTCCTAATAAAAGAGACTAATAAAAATTTCAAAACAAAACACTTTGTTTTTTTTTGAAGAAGGAACAAAAAAACAAAACCAAAATTTTATTGATTACCCTAAGAAACAACAAATCTTTTTGTTTTTGTTTTTTTTGAAAAAAAAAGGTAGACAAACAATTCTTTTTTTTCCTTTTTAACTCTAATCAGGTCCCGGCCCAAATCACTCAATCACTCAACTACTTCGTTTCACTGAGGCTGACCCAAAATCATTTTAACACTTCATTTTGTTAAAACCGAAACTACTCAAATCCAGAGTTCAGAATCAATAAACAACTTGTAATCGAAATAAAGATGGTAGAAAATTGAATTATCTCGTGATAGCTAAATTCGATAGGATTGAATTAGGTCGGAGTTAATATATGTTGAGTCTAGGACAGTGGTAGGGGTGGCAGTTTTCTGTGATGGGAATTTGCTGTGATTTTCTGGAAGGTGTATCGGGAGATGGAGGCGGTTGTGAATTTGGTTATCGCAGGTTGTGGGGTAAGAAGGCAATTGAAATGAAGCGATTTAGGAATTGAGGCAGTTGTATAACCGGCGATTGAAGATTCGAGGTTGTCGGAGGTTACTCAGGGTTGTGGTTGGTGGCGATTGACGATGATTTGGGGACTGCAGTTGTTTGCAAGAAGGAGATGGTTACGGAGTTGGTTCGGCGCTATGAATTTTGTTGACTGGAGCTGCTCGATATTGGAATTGCTCTCGAATTTGGGTGTGGCGATGAAGGTTGAAGTCGCGAGTTGATTGCAGAAGCGATTGATGATGGTGACAGGTCGCAATTGGCGATTGGTTGGTTCACGACAGGTTTATGACTTCGGGTTAGTTGTGGATGGTGACTGGAGGGATGAGTAGTGTGAGCACTGGGTTGGTGACTGGAGGCGTTTACTTGCAGTGAATTGGGTTTGCGGTGGCAGTTTGATGAAGGGGTAATGAAGCTAGAATTGCAGTGGTAAGCAATGATGGGTGGTTGTTGAATTATGGTAAACAGTCGGTGATAGGAGTAAGTATGTTGAAGGTAAGTAGCAGGTTGATGGTCTTGGTTATGAGGTGGACAGGTGCTCTGTCGGTGGCAAGAGGAAGGTTTTGTTGGTTGAAGTGGTGGTTGCTGTGAATGTAGACAGAAGTAGCAGTAGTGTTGAATTGATGGTGATGGTAAGGGAACTGAAGGTTGTTGTATATGGTAGCAGGGGTTTGGTTGTGAATATGAAGTGTTCTGGTGATAACTGTGGTAGTGATAAGTGGATGAAGGAATGACTGTAGTGGTTGGATGCACTGTTGACTGGAGAGTTGATATGGAGGAGATATGTGCAGCAGTTTGAAGTGAATGGCAGAGATGATGGTTAGTGGTTTGAAATAAAGGTTGTGGTTATGCTGTTGAAGTGGGATATTTGATGTAGTGGGTTGAACAGAAAGTTGAAGTGAAATTGAACAGAGAGTGGAGTGGATTTTGTAATGGTCTGTTGTATGATCAGAGGAGCAGTTTTTGTTAGCAGTCAATAGGTGGTGGCAGGGGAGAAAGGCAGTAGATGATGCAGTGTGCAGAGATGATTGTAGAGGAGAGTTTAGTGGTTGTTTGATGGATGTAAAGGGGTTTTGGCAGAAATGGTTGTATGCAAATTGCAATAGTTTGTGAAGTATGAATGGCTGTTGGGAAGTAAGTGGTCAGGAGGATGTATTGCTTTGAGTAGTAGTTTAAGTGTTGATGAATATGGGTTATAGAGACAGAGAGGAAGTTGTGTGCAGAGAAATGTAACAGTGTCACAAAAAATGAAATGTAACAGAGTAACCAAATATAAATGCAGATGTAAAATAAAATATAGTGAAATAAGAAAATTTATGAAATTGTGGATGTTTTTCTCTTTTTTTTTTATTGCAAATGCCAAATATAAAAACACAAATGTAAACACACACACAAACAAGTGCAAGAAACAAACACACAACAAAAATTCCTCCTTTTTTTTTTGAAATACACAAAATAAAAACACACAAAAATCATAGAAAAATAATTCGAAGGATAGAAAATCAAAATCAAAGCAACTCCCCAGTAACGGTGCCAAAAACTTGTTAATCGGTGGATTTTCTATCAAATTAGAAAACCGTCGAACGAATTTAAATTAAAAATAACCGCAAGCGAACGGTGTACGAATGTAGCACGTGACGAATACGGGTCGATCTGCAGGTAATTGTTAATTCTAAAAATCTATTCAATCAAATTATACCAAAGTCGATGGAAAGTTTTGCTAGAGAATTAGAGAATTGACTAACTAACTAAAAGAAAAGAGAAACAAATATAAGAGTTAAGTGACAATTTAGAGAATAAATCCACTCTCTAGACATGTAGTTCAACACATATGAAATCATGATCTCTCTTTTATGGTCATTAGTGCTTTAATTGATGTGCTTATCATAAGTATGGCATATTTGTGCTATTGATTAGCCAACATAAGCCATCAAACTATAACGCATCCTTTAAAGCACTTGCTAACTTTCATGAAACTTGACAAAGGAAATGAAAATGAAATCTATTTTAAGTATGGCCTATTAACTATTGATTAGAAATATAGACCATCAAATTTTAATTTCAAATCACTTTCTTTTGCCATAATCATATTTTGATGAAGAGGCAATTAGTGTTAGTGATTGTTTAAGTATAGCCTATTTGGTGTCAACAATATATGCTATCAAATTCAAAGCAAAAACAACTAGTAAACCATTTCTATCATCATCATTAAGCACAAAAAGAGATCATGAATCAACAAATAGTTGAAGCTACATAATTAGAGTGCTTCATTACCCCCTAAATTGAAGGGGTTTAGCCTCTCATATTTGCCATTAAAACAACAAATGTAGCTTGCAACATGAAAGAAAAAGAAAAGGAAAAAGAAAGCAATAAAAAGAAAAACTATTCTACTTGCATGAAAAATAAATCTAAACTACAACATGAAAGTAAATAAGCATGAAAAGGAAAAGAACATGTATTAAATTGCATAAAAAAAGATTACATAAAATATAAATGGCTAAGTAGCCATGAAAAGAGAAAGAGGAGCTTTCATTTTATTTTTGATCTAAACTAAACTAAAGAGAAGGAGGCCTAAGAGAGACTAAGAGAAGAGAGGAGATTACATGAAAATATGGGTATTTATACATGTATGAAACCCTAATTTATATTTTTGGGTAATGCCCAAAATGCCCATGAGGTAGTGTGGCCACCAAGTAATCATTAGCATGTCATAATCTCCATTTAAGTGTACATGAAGCCATTAATTCCATAAGCATGTGCATTAGCCTCTAGTTTGTACATTAAGGAAGTGGGTAGGTGGGGTCCTCCATGATCTTCACTTTGAATTATTTCCATCTTCATTCCTTATATTCTTTGTGCATGCATATTCCTTCATGAGAACACTCCTATTTGAGACCAAATTCCTACAAAAGTATATATAAATTTCCAATTAATTTTTCTCAAAGAAATATATGCACACAAATGACCGTTTTGCCCCTATATGAAGATGGATATGTGACAAATTGGAATCAATATGGATTTTGGTTAAAACAAGTTAAAATACCCAATATGATCATTTATTTAATTTAAAAAGAATAAATATGGTGGTAAAAATATGCACATTTACGTGCACATCATGTATATATATAGTGAGAGCTCTAATTTGTATTATTCGAGATTGTAATAAATATTTGTTTGAATAAAATATCTGTTTGAATTTAAATTACATGTTATTTATTTTATTCAGCAAATATTTATTTAATTATGTAAAGAATAAAATAGTAATTAACAAATACATTTAAATGAATATATATATATATATATTATCATCAAACAAAAATCATATACTTGCATATTCAACAAAGAATACCTAACTGTTTTTTATGCTCTAAGTTGAGGTGATAGTCCAAAATATGGAAGGAACTGTAGAAGAAGCCCACTTCATCCTTAACTGACTTCATCTAAGAGCCAATGATATTATGTAGGTAGAAGAAGCCAGCTTGTCCGACAGCGATAAGGAAGGCAAGTGAGGCGACAAAATTAACTTGTTAGAAGAAATAAATGGCAAAAAGAATGATTGATAGGAGAAGAGCGAAAAACATCACAAAGACGACTTATAATTAAAACCAAGTATGCCAACTATGCCTCATTAACTTATGATATGGAAAATGTAACACCCCGTGAAAGGAATAGTAATTAATTGAACAGAATTAAAGAATTATTAGTAAGGCTTAGAATTGGAATTTGAAAAAAGGTTGGAATTTGACTATGAAACTTACACCATTGTGTTCATGATGATTTTCTAAGCAACTTTTATATATAAAGTTTTATGACCAGAGTTTAATTGAAGAAGCTATTAGACCTTGAAGTTTTCAGATTGATAATCAAAAAGGAATTAAAGGAAATAAACATAAAAATACTCATGGACCCTATCGATCGACCCCCTCCTTGGAGGGTCGACCACCTATAGAGGAGCGGTCGATCGGTTAAGTTGTGCGGCTAGGGTTGAACCTCGGCTTAACGACCCACATTTAGTTCATATTAAACAAACGGATATAATCGACTCCATCGCCTATAAATATAGGCCTGGACACTCACTTATCATCTTATATTTTCTGATCAGAGAATCCGAGCTTTGCCATTTTTCCTTCACCGCTATTTTTAGAAATTTTAAAAATATTATATATGTAAATCAGAGAAGGGCTAAAAGTAAAAGAGAAGAAGAGAAGGATTGAATAAAATCCACGAAAAAGGTACATTCTATAATTATAAATCGATATTACACTTAGTTCAAATCTACCTTTGGATCTGTAATTCTAACAGGTATGTATAAATCATGTTATATATATTTTTGCATTAGAAAGGAAAAAGGAGTCAATTAAAGGGACGAATTTGGATTGGGAGATTTTGAAAGCTAGATAGTTTAGTGGGAAACTATACTATTTATATATAACATCGAAATTTATATCGTTGAATTTTAATTAATTATTATACATATGCAAGATCTGTTGAATTATAGGCTTAAAATGAATGTATTCAAATGACATCTCGTCTACATATCGCTAATCCAATGTTCCAATGAGTTATTTAAATGTGCATAGTTTATATTTTTTACCCATTGTAGTGTAGGAATGCACAGTTTATCCTATAATCGATTGTAATAATTTAAGTAATGGATGGACCTTATTATTGGAAGCCAAAAAGGGAAGTTAAGACATGTGGGTCATAGTAGAATGGCATACTAGAAATGTCCATCTTAAGTGAGCAAGAGGCGATAAGGCCACAACACTATTAACCAATTGATGTAGGAGGTCAGCTTCCAACAACTGTTTCTTGTAGATTATCTGGGTTGTAATCGTAAGTTATCTTTCTTTAGTATTGAAAATGCGTATGATGTGATATGAGATATGCTTCTATTTTATTACTGTTGATTTTCTAGAAGAGCTTTGATCGCTTTATATATTGGAAACAATATAAATAAGGAAATCTCATAAGGACACTTAACTAGCAATGAATGTAACTAAGGCTGGAAGTTTATAAAATAAATCACAAAATCAAATTAGTAACTAAAAATAAAGAATGCTTTAATCCCAAAAAGTTTATAATTGTAGGAAAAATAATTTTAACAAGCAAAGGATAGAGAAAAGTTGTTATGAAACCATAGATTGCTATCCGTATGCCTTAAAAGATAGAATTTACAAGTATGCTTGTGTATTGTTTGATGTTTTGAAATAAAAGAAAAGGTTTTCAAAATCTAATATTAACCGCGCAATGCTAGGGTTAATCACATGCATAAACTCTTTGACCGAATCTCGATTCTGTTAAGATGTTGCTTGATTTGTTATAAAAGATGTAAGGGTAATTGTTTCAATTTTTTTAAATGCTTTCAGATAATTGTATTCATGTGCTTTCAGAAAATTTTGTTCAAATACCTTCGAAAAATTATGTTTAAATGATTTAGACAATTTTAATTTTCAAACTATTTCGCATGTTTGATTGAAAGGGGAAAATTATTTTTAATGGAAAATGGGAAAAATTCTAATTTTCTGGTGCTACATGCTTAGCAAAGGGAACTTTAACATGTTCGTGAATATGAATTTCACCGTCTAGCAAGGGTAACAGTATACAAAATATAGAGAATAACAAGAGAAAAGTTTTTTTAACTTTGGAATTTCTATTACCAAATCAGTTGATAGTAAATAAAACTCGCGTATAAAATAATTCCATTCTAAAATCCAAAAATAAACCTCCATATGCATATTGTGCTTAGAAAAGTTTGAAAAGATTTAGGGGAAAAAGAGAAGGTTTCAAGGCACAATGAAATAGGTATAAAAAATAGTAGAAATATAAAATTTTCCATTGAAATTCCTTCCCTCATAGGAGTATAAATTTAGGAAACTTAATTTTCAAAATTTTGGATATTAGAAAATGGTGTGTTAAGTATTGGATGGTAGAGGTTGGATGAATAATTGGTGGAACTTTACTCCTTTCGTAGGAATGTGGAGATTGTGGTGTGCAAATGGATTTTGATTTTTTTTGCAAACTTGCATACATATAGAATTTCCAGTATATATAGGTTGTTTACATCATATTTTCAAAATTGTTTAAAAGAACACATTCATATAGGAATCATCGATTTAGAATTATTCGGCATACATGTCATATATGTTTGTGATATACCATGCACTTGTACATGATTAGATGCAAAATTGGTTGTACACTTATTGGTTGGATGGTTTATAATGATTGCATGCTATGTTATATGACTTAACCCTTGGGCGATTTCGGGGACAAAATGCTTTTCAAAGGGGAGAATGTAACACGCTGTAAAATGCACAGTAATTAATTGGAAATAATTAATAAATAATTAATAAGGCTCAAAAACTAAATTTGGGAAAACATCAGAATCTGACAATGAAACTTGCACCATTGTGTTTGTGACAATTTTCTGAGCTGCTTTCATCTATAACGTTTGACGATAGGAGTTCAAACGAAGAAGTTATTAGGGTTTGGAGTTATAAGATCAAGAATAATTAAAAAGAAGTTAAAGAAAATAAATAATAATCCCATGGACCCCATCGGTCAACCGCTTCCTTCGGTCGGTCGACTGCTAGCAGTTGATTGGTTAAAGTGGCGGCGACAAGTGTTGAACCTTGGCCTAACGACCCATATTTAATTGATATTTATCGAAGAGATAGAAATGAATCTAACGCCTTTACCCTTAGTTTTCTTCTCATTATTTTTAATTGGAGCAACATAGCTCAACCATTTTTCCTTCTTCGCTATTTCTAAAAATTATAAAAATAACTGTAACGACCTGCTATTTTGGACCATTCAAATCGGCAATAAAACCATACATATCCGACTTGAATAATTCAAAATACCAAATTGTTAATTAAAATTTGGCAAAACTTAAAATATACAGTAAATAAATCAATCACAGATCACAGAGTAATAAAATGCAGCGGAATAGATAAAGAATAGTAGTTCATGAAGCTACTATATACATCAGAGTTAGAAAAATACAACCGAATAGTTCAAATGCAGTGAAGTATCCAATGCAACAGATGACTTCTCTGAACCAATCAACTGGAAAGGCTGGAATCTGAATCGATAGTTGGATTTCCAAATGAAGCTTCGAACTCCAAAGGTGAGTCTCAAATGTTGTATCACTCAGTCTGACCCGAGCGTAACGCAAAACACAAAACACTCGAATCACGATTAACATTCTTATATCAATAAATCTAACTCAAGTGAAATATCAACTGAAATACAAATAACTTAAAGGATGTTGGGATAACCATCCTCTAAGGTCCATGGAACTTTCTACAAGGTAGAAATATACACTATAACACAGTGGTCATTTCAGCTTAATTTATACTTCAAAACCAAATCTCATTTTCACTTCAAATATCTATATATTTCCCAAAATAGTATTTATATATATAAAATAATTTATACAGTAAAGTATTTTCAATTTCCTCAACTTAACAAAATGTTCCAACATCAACCCGACCTTTCCTTTCAAATTAAATTCAATCTCAATTTATCAATTTAAATTCAACTCAATTTAAATCAAATATTACTACTAAATCTATATATACAATTTCCATTTATATAATATTTTAAGAATAAAATTTATTAAACCATATATTTCTTTCCAAAATTATGGAAATTATTTTCAAAATATTTATATGGACCAACGGTGTCTGTATATATTTCTTATCATATAGTCAAGTGCTACGGATATTTATCATTTCAATCCGTATACTAAATATATACGGGTGGATATCATTTCAACCCGTAATCCCAAATTCAATTAAATGAAAATCGCTTGGGTTTATCATTTCAACCCATAACGATTTTCTCCTATTCTAAAGTCTGTTCGGGTATGTATCATTTCAACCCATAGTAATTTCTAAACTACAGGGAACTTGCAGAGTGATAACGGAAAATACAATAAAATAACAGGCATATATTATCAATAACAATATAATATAAACAACAGGATATGGTGTCATATCCCGCAGGTGAACAGTTACATATAATAGCATATATAACAAATTTAAATTACTACAGCAGTATATTTCATTTGTCGTTTCAATTGAAATCAAATTTAATGAATAAAAATATGTTAATCGTGAGTGATTTCTCACCTCTCGAGCCTAGAGAATATAGAAGATGACACAGATATGCATACTGTTACAGACACTGAAATTTGAATTATGAATCGAAGCAAAGCAAAATCGACACGAATTCAACGATCAAAGCTGATAACAAGAATTGATGGAACAAGTCAGAACGGGATTGGCGAAGATGATGGTATGAGTGGACTCATTAATATATAACTATATATAACTATATATATAAAGTCATATTCTAAATTCAACACATATTAAATTAAATTAAATATATATGTATTTATATTTTGCAAAATCATTGTTTTTATTTTATTTTATTTAAAACACATAAATTAGAATCAAGCATATATACAATATGAAAATTGAAATAAATACTTATATAAACAGACTAATATAAATCATGTGCTAGGTTACAATACTGACATATTTTAGCTGTAAGAAAGAGATAATGAAAGAAGTCAACATCAGTTATAATATATTATATAAACCAATTGTAAAATATATTTAGTTGACATAACAAATGAATTCTTTTATAAAATAATATGCATTGGGCGCAATTTCATAAAAATGCACATACAATACCATTTATATACGAACAACAAAAGTAGCTTATATATGTAGATATACTATTTAAAAATCAATATTTACATTTCAACTAACATCAGAAAACAAATATAAACTTTATACTTTATATATGTTTTATGGAAAAAGAAAAGAAGAAAAAACAGAACGCAAAGTGAATCTAACGTTTGGAATTCAGGGATTAGTCCCGAAGGCTAATACACCATTGGATCATTTTTATTAAATTTTTGGATAAATTTCAGTAGAAGAGTAGCAATTTATTTAAAATAACATGGTGTGAAATGAATTGATAGAATGAATAAAGTGACGTATTATTAGTACCCAAATAATCAAATGACACAATACGTTGGTTTCTTAATAACGACAATAACGTTCAATTTGCTAAAATTTAATTTAGGACGTTATCTTTGTCTTATTTGCAAGCGATTGATATATCATACCTCTTTCAAATTTAAGACCAGCTCATGGCACGGCTTATGAAAATTCAAATTCCATCGCATCATATATTTATATTTTCAGTTTAGAAATGTATGAACTTATCAAAAAAAATTTGGCTATAAATGACGTAAAACACCGCTGCTTATTAAATTTGTCGTATACTGCGTTTAAATACTTCCAAAGCGTTTGTCAATTTATTTAAAAGCTATAAAATGAAAGAAGTGAAAAGAGAAAAAAAAAGAAAGAATATATATATATATATATAATAAAAACATGGGGAGAGAGACGAAGATACAGATGGTGGTACATATCTTGTTCTATTCATAAGTAAATATCACCAAAAATTCCTTTGCATATTTTTAATTGCTATAACCAATGCTTTCATATATAACAGGTCCAATCTTATATACATAGCTACATATCATAAAGGGTTATGAAAACTTATATATACACACCTTATAGTATAATATATATAACAAGATAAAATGTATATTTTAGATGATAGAATACAATAATATAGATGAAAAGAGAATTGCAGCAAGCTAAAATTTATAATAAAAAAACAAAGTGTTGCAGGAAGTTGAAAACAACAACTAATGCAATAATATTTATTATAAGTTTCGAAATCCATTAGACAAAACAAAAATACAGCTTGTATAACATATCCATTAAACAAAATAGACTATATATAGTACTATTACATATTCATGCTATATGTAAACATTTAAAAACGAAACTTATATTGCAATATGATACGCATACCTTTTATAAAAATATGGATGACGAGGGGAGGAGGCATGGAGTGGGTTGTGGCTCTTGACAGGTGGTTCGAGCTGTGGTGGTGGAGTCTTGACGAAGCTATAGGAAGGAGAACTGGTCCTTTTTCATTTTTCCATCATATGTGTTTTAGCATTGTAATGGGAAAAATCTCTTTTTTTTTTTTTTCAAGAAGCAACAAAGAGGAAGAAAAAATGAAGCTAAATAGGCTCAGAGACTACACGTTATAAATATTTAATATAGTTGAACGGTAGGAATCAGTAATCCAGCAAATAAAATTGGAAACATGGAAATAGAGGGGTTAATCGCTAGAATTTAGGAGGTATGAATGGTAACGGTTGTTTGAATTGTATACCAAATATAAAACTTTATATTCCATTATTAATTGAATAGGAGAAATGAATGGGTGGAGAATGAGTTGTCCATTTATGATATACTGTTACATATAATTTATTAAAGAAGAAACGGTAGAATAATGATAGATTTGAATTATATACTGGTTTGATAACGGTCAAGTTGATAAGGTGGATATTTAAAAAATTTATTGCTTGATTGGAAAGCACGTGAGTACGGAAAGGCAAGGATATTAAAATGGAAAAAAGAATGGACAGAGAAATTTAAGCGAAGATAAAATGTACAGGAATAAATATAGAGTAGTGGGATGGTCACGATAATTCAGTGGATAATTAAAGCAACTTTTTAATGCCACCAGTTGCACGTTCAAATTTGAAAAGGCAGAGTAACGGACCATAAAATAAATTGAAACGATGGATTTATAAAAGAACCATGATGTGTACAATAATTGAAATGAAAACGTACATAAATAAATGAATATGAGACAAATGAAGATGAAGGGGGAAAGAAATAAACTATTTATGGGCGATGAATTTATAAAAGGAACCATGATGTGTACAATAATTAAAACGAAAACGTACACAAATAAATGAAAATGAGACAAATGAAGATGAAGGTAACCTTATATATAATATTTAAAAAAATCAATATTCACTTAATATTATGTATATTTTTTTTTTTTTTGAAACTAGGGAAAACCTGGTCAATCACTACCGACATGCGGTTCCTGATCAGTAAACCTAGGGAATAGATGGAAGGCCCGCCACAACCACTATTCCAGGCTAGCCAGACCTTTCGGTTGACTTGGTGCAAGAGGCGCGAAAGTGAAACAACCTCCCACGTGAAAGGCATTTCTCCTCCCACACAAGGTGGGACTCGAACCTGAGACCTCCCACTTGGGAGGCGTATCACCCCACCACCGCACCAAGCCCGCGGACTATCTTTGTACATAACAAACATGCAGACTACCAATTTTAATGCAGACCTTAAATCAACCCTTAAAACATATACTTCATATATGTAGTTAAATATAGTATATACTTCTCTTCTTCTTCGGTTCATATGATTATGAAACCCTTAACTATCGTATTTATAGCTGACGACATATGTATAGATATACTAAATATGCACTAAAATAAACTGGAATGGTGACACAAAAACCCAAAATCAAATATATATATATATATATATATTTAACATGACTAGAAATCAAACTTCAGTAAAACTATATACTAGTATCAAGACTAATATATATATATATATATATATATATATATATATATATAGCTATAGCTATTATAACACATATAAATAAAATAAAACTCGGTATAAATATACTTTACTATATATATATACACTTCAAATAGACCATCATACATATACAGTGGTTTTCCAAAATAAATATATATGGAACGCACTCAATATACTTAAAATTTACACACCTTGCTGAAAAGAAAAAGGAGACCGTAAATTTATTACCCACACTATTGATATTTATACCCAACAGAAATGAACTATGCTATCCAATTTACATCAAACTTAACTTATATTATAGTATAAATAATAGTTTATAAAGTTTTTGTACTAGATCTTATAGGTATAACCACAACCAAACTTTAAAATATATGTGCACAGCTCGCACTACAAATCATTAATATACATAACATATTTTCTTTTTTTTCAAAATTTTATTATTAATAATTTCTCAAATTCCAATTCAATACGTTAAATACAATTAAAAATTGCTAAAATTTTATGGGTTGTTACAATAACACACACACACACAGAGATATATATACACACACACACACATATATACATAAACATATATATATATATATATCAAAGAAGGGTGGTAAATAAAAGAGATGAAGAGAAGGAGTGAATCAATTCTACGGAAAAGGTAAACTTTATAATTATAACTCAATATTCCACTTAATTCAAATTTTATCTCAGATATATAATTCTAATAGGTATGTATATATCATGTAACATATATATTTGGATTAAAAGGAAAAAAGATTCGATTAAAGGGATGAATTCGGATTTGGGAGGTTCGAAAAGCTAGAAAGGTGAATGGAAAATTGTATGATTTATATATAACACTGAAATTTATATCATTGAATTTTATTTAATTATTATGCGTATGCCAGATCTGTTGAGTTATAGCCTTAAAATGAATGTATTCAGTTGAAATCTCGCCTACATATTCTTTAAGTTGTGCAATTAGAGTGGAATAGCATATACACCCTATCTAGAAATTTTAAAATCAGTCCTTAAAATTTTTAAAAGTAGAATGTTGAAAAGATTATGAAGTTTATTTCAGATTTTTAATAACTAGGTTGAAATTGTTTAGTATTCATTTGGGTTGCCCTAATTTGATTTGGAATGCAAATTTCTATTTTTTAATTTATTGGAAGCATTAAGGATACAATTTAGTTGTATGTATTTCCGTATAAATTTCCATACATTACCTAATTCCATAACATGTATAAATTGTGCTTCATTTGGAATAATAAGGAATATATGAAAAGGAAAGAGATGTGTAAAGTATTTATGATCTTCTCCATGGCTCGTATTGTCCATTTTAGTAAAAGAAAAGAGATTATTATTTGTAATTTCAAATAGTGCAAAAGTCGCCCTTTTAGGTAGTATTTGGAAAGTTATAACGATAATCCTTTTTCTGGAAAGGATAGCTCTAATATATTAAAATAATGAAATGAATGTTCTTTGTAGAATGTATACCTAATAGTATATTCTGAAATTCCTAAATGTAGGAATTAATAAGTCATATATATATAACCACACCGACTAATTAAAAATATCGATATATATATGTAACGAATAAAGCATAATAAAAAAAATAACGTTGGTACTTCTATTAGTTATAATTAGGACAACTAAATATTAATAGCATAGTAAAATCAGAGGATTAGGATGTTACAATGGAAAAGAGGTAGTAAATCAAAAATTATGAATAGTGATTTCAATCAGGTGGACAATAAATATGCAGTTAATAGGGAGTTATATAAATTAAACGGGAACATAAATGCATTTAATGTGATTGATTTGCATAATTTATTACGACATTTATGGGAAAATGGAATAAGCAAAATAAGTTGAATCTGAAATGAATAAATAATGCTATTAGTGATTGTCTAATTTGAATAGTAATGACCATTTATTATAGACAATTAACATTTATGGGACATGAAAATTAAGTGAAGAATATATGAAATAAGCCGATAGGACAAGAATAGATTTGCACCGAATAAGTAACTTAATGCTAATAAACAAACTTAGAAGGAAATATAATTTCCATAGTAGAAATTATACAACCTCAAAAATCCATTAAGGACCAGCGTAAATTAGTGGACATAGCCCAACATTTAGGTTTAGGATAAACGGCTTAGTTTAGTATGGGTTGGGATGCAAGGTTAGTAGAGTTACAAAACAAAGTCTGCCCTTCACCTAAGGCTACCAGCAGTTGTGTACGCATACTACTGATATGGGATATATCCAACTATAAGACCCATGGAAAAGGGATATACATTCACATATAGGTGTGGGAAATATACCAAGGGTTCACTTTGGATTTGAAGTATTAAATGGCTCGGTACCTTTAGGAATGTCAAGGGGTTTACTTCGAGATAAAAGGTATTAAATGGCCATTCAATCTGCCTCCTCCCTATATAAGAAGTTATAAATAACCTCTGATTGTGCCTAATAGGAAAATGATGTTTTCTTCGTTTCTAAACAAATGGTATTAAGTAACTAGAATGAGTATTTTTCTTGACTTAAATTAGTTGAAGTCTAAACGGGATTTCGGCTATGGAATGTCGGCGGGCTATGTTAGTTTGTTGGTAAACCGGTATTTAGTAGCAGAGCTGACATATAGGCTTTGACTCTAGCAGCCTCGAGCGGCCATTAGCAAAGACTTAAGTTATGTCCTGGCGGATTTTGCTGCCTATTAGTGTAGAATCCCTATAGGATATGCAAAGAGCTCAAAGTTTAATTAATTTTTTGTTTGTCGGAGGTGGGCTAGTTAACCCTTAGGTAAGTCTTTGAGATTCGTTAGTAATATGGCTAATTAAATTATAAAGCCGTATCTAGAGGTCATCGACCTTAATAATTAAGGGCCGGTTGACAAGCGTTTATGTTAAGGAGGGCACATTTTAGGGTTGAGATATTAAATGGTCGTTGGGTCTGCCTCCTCCCTACTCAAGAAGTATTAAGTTTTCGGGGTTTTCTTTTACTTAGTACAATGTGTGCGTGTGTGCGTGTGTGTGTATATATATAGTTATACCTTGGAGAATGAAACATCCCACACCCCTTAATATACCCAAAAGAATATTGCATTGTAGGTATAACTAAAGCCGACAGAGACGAAGATTCATAAGACAAATATTGATAAAAACAGCGGAAAGTTAAAATAATAACTTAATTAAAACAAGACTTTATAATTGCTTCATAAATAAGTCAAATACCAAATACCACATACACGTCTGAAAATCCAATATGTCTCATGAAACAGAAAGTCATAGTCACAAATATCAAAGCACATAATATCCCTCATAATAAGCCAGTACATAGAAAGAACAGAAGCTGAAAATAAAAGAAGTACATAGTATAAATCTCCTCCAAGAAAACTCCAAGCAGAAGCAATCTAACGAATTCTCCCTTGATTGCCTATGGGGGGGAAGGGAAAATAGAGGAGTGGGTTAGACTAAAAGTCTGGTGAACGATAGCAATTACTAGAGTCATTAAGCAAGATAAAAGTAATAGACTCTACAGCAGTTCTAGCATAAACAAGGATAACAAAGGACGTAGGAAAGAAATAAACTGAAAATAAGCACGATTAAATATTACTCAATTTATAAGATAGGTTTACTTTGATTGCTTGCACTTATCCTTGAGTTCTGCTTTGATTAGGTTGAATTCCTAATCCTGTAATTAGGATGTAACCCTAATTCTACCCTTTTTGATCGGTCTGCTACTCTATAGACCTTACTACAGAACAGACGCTATATAACTCCCTACACAGCTGCTAATGGTATCTATAAAAGATGCACAGAGCAACCACTATGGATCCGGACGACATATACAACTCCCTACACAGAAGGCAATGGTGTCTACGAAAGACACCCATACTAAGCGCTTGGAACTCATAGTTATTACTGAGCTTCCGAATGGTAGTCGCATGCGTAACTTCCACCATGCCCTTGCTACCTTTTTCTCCACCTATTGGATCTTCTTACTACCTCAAACTCTAACATAAGCATGCCCCTCATCCCACTTCAGGCTAACGTGAAATCACACTGTATCCATAGAATCTATAGGGGAAATGCTATTAGCACTGACCGTCATCCAAACAATATCTAGTCGCGCCCCTTATCCAAATCCCCGTGATTTGGACTTTTGTTTGACCAATTACTACCATTCTTAGCATAAGTGTACCCTCATCTCACTTCAGGCTAATGTGGGATCACCGTTTTGTCTAATAGGGAATACTACTTAGTACGGGTCCTACTTTCATTTTTGCTTATTAACTTAGGTAAATTATTTAAATAAGCCTTTATATTTTTCTCTAATATATGTGCTTACTAATTTCTCCTAAGTCCTAAAATAAGCCTTATTATGTTCATTTTCTTACTATAACCTACATTATAACCATGTTTATTACTTAACCCAAAGTCTAAGTGGGAAAATAACTTCTTTCATCTTTTACTCTTTTAAGTGATAATTCTATGTTATAACTAGATCAATCTTTTCAATTCAGTCTAATTGACGTCATAATTAGGCATAATTTCAGTCTAATTCCATTTTTGTTACAGTCTTTGAAATTTATATCTTATATTCCATTATTTCAGTTTTCTTACAATTTAATCCATATTCACGTTAATCCTATTCTAATCCACACGCGAAGAAGGAGGAATAAAAGAAAACTGAAAATAGAAGAAAATCCAAAGCGTAGAAAGAAGATGTAAATAACATATAAATAATAGTAAATAAACTAAAGTACTGTAAATAAACGGAAAAGCTATAATTAACAGAAATAAATTAAATTATTGAAAAGAATAACTGAAAGGAAATAGACTGAAAATAATTCTAAAAACTACAAATAAACTATTGAAAAAGGCTATTCCAAAAATCGTAGTAGAACTACAATTATTGAAAACCCTACTATTTTAAATTACTTAAAGAAATCTTAAAATAACTACAATCACCTACCTCCGATCCTAACCTCTTTTTTTGGTCATCCAGGATCCACTTGGAGTTGTAATATAGTTTAATTTATAATGATTTTCTCCTTTGGAAAAATTATTCCGTTTAGGGTCCTTCCTAGAAAGCGAACCCAATTGGGGAAAATCTAGAATGAGAATAAGTGCTAGGTCAAGAGGTCTATTTATAGGGGTAGAAGTGGATCTCGAACCATTGGAATTGAGGATTGAATAAGGTGCAACCAGGTCATAAGCTGAATAGGATCCATCGGATGCAAGAAAAAAGGACCAGATGAAGCCAAATAATGCAAAATATGCGTACAACATTTGAATGAACGAACGTTCATTCGTTCGCTCATTTGGGAAGGCGGGTCGACCGCCTGGTCGACTGCCGCTTCCCCCAAGGTCGACTGGCCAGTCAATCTAGGGTATTATCTTCTTTTTTTCACGTTCTTGTTTATTTTGTAACTCGTTCATATTAGCTCGAATTCTGACGTTCTATATGTGGAAATTGACCAGAAAATTAACATGGACACAATGGTGCAACTCCCATGGCTTAATTCTGATAATTTCACAAAGTTATATTACTATTTAGTTAGTAAACGAATAAATTATTATGGGTTAAATTTTTAGTTGTTACATTCTCCTCTCCTTAAGGGATTTCGTCCTTGAAATCCCTAAGGATAAAAGAATGCACTAAATGTTTTCGTCCAATTCTACAACCTACTACTCAATCGTCAACCATTCATCCATTGTCCTTAAGTTTTTCTAATGCACTTTATGATACTTATGTAATTAGTCTAGTGTAAATGTCCCTAACTAATGCAAAAGATTAGGCGGTCCACTGATTCGGTTGACCACCTTTTATAAATCATGCATGCATCATGTGTCCAAATGAATGCAAAAATTTCATAATGATACTGATAACTCTATATGCATGCTACAAACATCATCTAAATGCAACAATCATATGATAAACATCCATTTAAAGAAACCATGGAAATAAAATTAAAATGCGTACACATCCATATACATATGCTCTAGTGTCCTAGTTAGACCGATCCCTAAGGAGTAATAGTGCCTAGTACACCTATATGCATCCATTAGCATCCACTAGCAAACATTTGCAGCCACTAGCATACGTGTTTACATCAAATCCTACCATCCATAGGTTATATCCTAAGTTCTACCCTTCCAAAGGATAATAAAGGAAAGAACCTATTCAAATCTAAAGATGGAAAAAGGAATTATATAACTTACTATCGAAAAGATGAGGATAGGAAGTACTAATCTTCTCTTCTGCTTCCTAAGTGGCGTCTGCAACATCATCTCTCCATTGCACCTTCATCAGCGGAACCTCTTTATTCCTTATTCACTTGGTGTCTCTTCCAACAATCTTCGTGGGGATACGCCAAACAAAAGCTTCCCTTTCCACCTCCACCTCCTCCAACTGACTACGTTCTACAACCTCCATCGAGTCAGGCAAGCACTTTCACAAGTGCGAAACATGGAAAATGTCATGCACTCCACCGAGCCTATCAGGTAGCCTTACTCGGTAAGCCATATTCTCAACTCTCTATGTGATAGGAAATGGTCCAAAAAATCTAGGGGCTAACTTTCCATTTGATCTGAATCTTATCACCATCGTAAGCTTGGATACTTTGATAAAAACAAAGTCTCCAACTTGAAACTCTAAGTCTCACCTCCGCTTGTCCACATACGACTTCTGTCTATCTTGAGTTGTCTTCATCCTTTGCCGAATCAAATCCACCCTCTTAGAGGTCCCCTAACCTTGTCATGTCCAAGTAATAACTTTTCCATAGACTCCATCCAATGTGATGGGGACTTGCAAGGTCTCTCATATAAAGCCTCAAATGGTGCCATTCCTATACTTGTTCGGTAACTATTATTGTATGCAAACTCAACCACTAGAAGATGCTCCTCCCAAGTTCCTCCAAAGTCCAAAATGCACATCTACAGCAAATCTTCAAGCACCCTATTTACCCTTTCCGTTTGGCCATTTGTCTAGGGGTGATAGGCCGTACTCAACCTAAGTTGCATCCCTAGCGCCTCCTGTAAGCTTCTCCAAAACTCACTAGTGAAAATGAGATCTCTATCACTAACAACGCTAGAAGGAACTCCGTGTAGACGGACTATCTCTCGAATATACTGGATTGCCAAATATGAAGCTGTACGCTTACTCTTAACTTGGATGAAGTGGACACTCTTGGTCAATCTATCAACAATCACGCAAATGCTAATGTTCCCCTTCCTAGAACAATGTAAACCATCAAAGAAATCTATAGAAATACTGTCCCACTTCCACTCCGACGCATCTAAGGGCTGAAGTAATCCACCGGGCTTCTGCTGCTCTGCTTTTACGCTTTGGCATATGAGACACATAGGTACGAATTCCGCCACGTCTTTCTTCATACCACACCAAAAGAACATCCACTTCATATCCCGATACATTTTGTCACCACCCGGATGAATAGTCACACGATAATGGTGCACTTACTCCAAAACTTCTCTCAACAAGTCACTGGCACGTGGAGCACAAAGCCTCCCATCTCTCCTAAGCCACCCTCTGCTATCAATGGAATAGCATTGGAGATGTCTCAAGACCTCTCCTTGGCTAATCCTATCCATAATGTCCATGAGCTTCGAATACTCATGCTGCCTCAAGCAAATCTGATTCATAAGGGTAGGCCTCACTCATGTCGCCAAAACAATCCAAAAGTAATGTCCATAGAGGGCTTAAAATCAAAGGTAGAAATAAACTCTAAGCTCCTCCACTCTACAAATAAAGGACTAAGTGTTGCTTTCTTTCTACTTAATGCATCCGCAACCACATTATTCTTGCCAGGGGTATAAACTATGTCAGATCGTACGAGGCTAAAAAATCCATCCACCTTTGTTGCCTCAAGTTCAAGTCCTTCTGCAAGAATAGGTACTTTAATAACTTGAGGTCGGTAAAAAGATCAAACCACTCCCCAAGCAAGTAGTGCCTCCAAGTCTTAAGTGCAAAAACTATGGCAGCCAAATCCAAATCATGGGTAGGGTAGTTCTTCTCATGCGTCCTCAACTTCCTACTACCATAACACGCTACCCTCCCTTCTTGCATCAACGCCGCTCGTAGACATGTTCCACATGCATCAGTGTATACAATGAATGGCTTAGCTCTGTCGGGTAAAACTAACACTAATGCACTAGTAAGGGCTCTCTTAATCTTCATGAAGGAATCCTCACAATCCAGTCCCATACGAAAGCATTATTCTTCTTAGTAAGGCGTGTGAGTGGTGTTAAAATCTTGGCAAAGTCCCTAATGAACTTCCTATAGTAGCCAGCCAATCCTAGGAAGCTCCTAACCTCGGCGGCGTTCTTGGAGGCCTTCCAATCTTACACTACAATAACCTTTGCAGGGTCAATAGCCAAACCTTCCTTCGAGACTACGTGCCCTAAGAAACGAACTTCCTCTCTCCAAAAATGACACTATGAAAACTTAGCTCTCAAATGATGACTACGAAGCATGCTAAGAACCTCTTCCAAATGGACAGCATGCTCCTCCATATTATTAGAAAATACCAAGATATCATCCATGAATACTACCAAAAACTTATTTAGGACATCCTTAAAGATGAGGCTCATCAAATCAATGAAATAGGCTGTAGCATTGGTTAGAACAAAGGCATAACTGCATAACCAACCACTCGAAGAATCCGTCTGGTGTCCTAAGCGCAGTCTTATCTATACTTTCATCAGCGACTCTAAGCTAATGGAATCCTGTGGCTAGATCAAGATGAGAGAAAACCAAAGAACCTACCAACTGGTCAAAAAGATCATCAATCCTAGAGAGTGGATATCGGTTCTTCTTGGTGAGCTTATTTAATTCCATATAGTCCACGCAAAGTCGGAGAGAACCATCCGCCTTAGTGGCGAAGACGATTGGCACTCCCCACTCCAATATGCTCCTTCTAATGAATCCCTTCTCCAAAAGCTCATGAATCTGCTTGCTCAATTCTTTCCTCTCCCGAGGTGCCATGTGCCTCATAGGTAATGCTATTGGCATGGCGTTCTCGGTCAAGTAAATCCTGAAGTCAATCTCTCTCTTAGGGGGCAGTCCCCTAACCTCCTCAAAGATGTCTGCAAGATCCTCAACGACAAGAATCGAATGCGACTCTGATGACGATGAATCAAGGGAATAGGGAAAACTCAACATGACTGACCCTTGCGGGTTGCAGGACACCTCCAGAGTCCTACCACTACAAGTCTCTAGTCTAACGACTCTCCTCTCACAGTCTAATATAGCTCTATATGTGGATAGCCAATCCATCCCTAAGATCATTCCATTCCCCGAGAATCCCAAAAAATAGGCATCACAGTCAAATTCTACGCCTAGGATAAAGATTTTCAAACCCCTACAAATCATAAATAAGTGTGTTGATCCTCATATGGGGTTTGAAACAGTAATGGGGTCCACCACTAATGATATGTGCAAGTACACAAATCTACTAGAGAACTAGAGATAAAAGAATGTGATGATGTAATTAAAAAGTTAATTAAGATGTAATGTTGTTTTTAATTTTTAATTAACCTAAGAATTTCCTAGAAAATCAAGAAAGAAATAAAGAACATCAAAGCAAATTCAAAAGAAATCAAAAGCAAATAATCAAAACCAAAAAAAAAACAAGGTCAGATTCAAAGCTCAAGTTTGAAAACAAATTTCAAAGAAAAAAATTATCTCCAACAAAAACCTGAAGCAAGCATATCAAAGTTCATCTCAACTAGTTAAACAAATCAAAGTTTTCATCATCAAAACAACAAGATCAAACTCAGGTTTTCAAACTCAGGAACAAATCAACTTACAGGTTTATCCTCTCATGGGGTTTGAAACAGTAATGGGGTCTACTACTAATGATATGTCCAAGTGCAGAAATCTACTAGAGAACTAGAGATAAATGAATGTGATGCTCCAGAATCAAATAAAGCCCGAATAGGAAAATCGGATATAGAAATCAAACCTTCAACTATGTCTTTCCTACCTCTATCTGGAATGCTACTAGAAGGTGCTGTTTCTAACGCCTGAATCTACGCAACTGGTGCACTCGCTTCCTAGGGACAACTCCTACTTATATGACCGTGCTGCCTACAGTATAGCACTTACCCTTTGTCTTCTCCTTCCGGCAATCCTTGTCCATATGTCCAACCTTCCCACAACTATGACACTTTATTCCTTTCTTAATCTTCATTTGAGGACCATCACCTTTCTTCTTCTTCTTCTTATTCTTTTCCCACCACTTCTTCTTTTAACCTTCTAATTTAACCTCCTCTTTAGACTCTCGCTTCTTGACTGTATCTGACATAAGCGCCATCTTGACCAAAGACTCATAAGTAGCTCCCATCGGTACATGAGTCAGCAATAATCCCTGAAGGGGTTGATTCAATCCCTTCGCCAACATCATAGCTTTCTTGTGCGGCATGTTCACCAAATCCACACCAAGCAGCGACAGCTCATTGAACTGATTGATGTATTCCCTAATAGACAAACTCCCTTGCTTCAAATTAATAAACCTCTCCAGCTGAACATTCTCTTCTGCCTGAGGAAGAAACTTCCTATTGAATCGCTTTTGGAATCCATCCTATATAACATTTCCACCCTCCAACTCAATCACCTCCTACCAAAAAGATGCCTCCTCCTTTAGCTGTCAAGCAGCTAGCTGAACTCTCTGCTAACCTTCCAATCCCAAAGGACCAAAAATCCTCTCTATGTCCCTAAGCCAAGCTCTAGCCACTATAAAAGTCTCCTTGCCAGAAAAAGTCTTCCTGCCCAAACTCACAAAATCTTTTCAAAGCTTAGAGAAATTGATGGCGGTAGATGGATTGATGGGATTCCCACCCGTTGGTGCAGGCCCATGCACCTCTAGAGTTATGGCTTCTAAGTACCTACGAAACCAGTCTAAGACTGGAATACCCTCGGGAAGGTTCGGGGCATCAACCATTCGACCAAAAGAAAAGGATAGTTTAGTAAAGAGTCAAAGGGAGATTGAACTGGACTTATGAGGGGATTTTTGTAAAAATTCTTTTATACTTAAAAATTATTTCTAAAATTTCTTTTCTTGAAAATACTTTTAAAACAAGTTATTTTGAAAAATAATAATTTTTTTGGAATCTTGTAACCTTAGACTCTGATACCAAATGAAACACCCCACATCCCTTAATATACCCAAAAGGTCACATTAAAAGGAGTGGTGCGTTGCAAGTATAACTAAAACCGATAGAGACTACGACTCACAAGAAAGATAAAAACAACAAAAACATAAAATAATAACTTAATTAAAACAAAACTTCATAATTGCTTCATAAATAAGTCAAATACCAAATACCACATACATGTCTGAAAATCTAGTATGTCACATGAAACGAAAACACATAGTCCCAAAAATCAGAGTACATAATATCCCTCATAGTAAGCCAGTATACAGAAAGAACAGAAGCTGAAAATAAAAGAAGTAGATAGTAGAAACATCCTCCAAGAAAACTCCAAGCAGTAACAATCTACTGACTTCTCCGTTAATTACCTATAGAAGGGAGGAAATGGAAAATAAAGGAGTGGGCCAGACTAAAAGTCTGGTGAATGATAGTAATTATTAGAGTCTTTAAGCAAGATAAAAGCGATAGAATCTACAACATTTCTAGCATAAATCAAGATAACAAAGGAAGTAGGAAAGAAATAAACTTGAAATAAGCACGATTAAATATTGGTCAATTTATAAGATAGGTTAACTATGATTGTTTGCACTTGTCCTTGAGTTCTAGTTTGGTTAGGCTGAATTCCTAATCCTGTAATTAGGATGTAACCCTAATTCAACCCTTTTTGATCGACCTGCTACTCCATAGACCTTACTGCAGACCAGACGCTATATGACTCCCTACACAATAGCCAATGGAATCTACGAAAGATGCATAGAGCAACACTGTGGATCCGGACGACATATATAACTCCCTACATAAAAGAAAATGGTGTCTACGAAAGACACCAAAACTAAGCACTTGGAACTCATAACTATTACTAAGCACCCAAATGGAAGTCACACACGTAACTGTCACCATGCCCATGCT
The DNA here is from genome assembly GCA_030765085.1 of Allium cepa. Lineage (NCBI taxonomy): Eukaryota > Viridiplantae > Streptophyta > Magnoliopsida > Asparagales > Amaryllidaceae > Allium > Allium cepa. The sequence continues at coordinate 1,041,004,902 of CM060941.1, read as the reverse complement.
ACTTATTGCTCCAACTATTGGGTCTTCTTATTACCTCAAACTCTAGCATAAACGTGCCCCTCATCCCACTTCAGGCTACTGTGAGATCACCATGTGTCCATAGAATCTATAGGGGAAAAGCTCTTGGTACTGGCCGGTCATCTAAAAAAATCTAGTCGCCTCCCTTATCCAAATCCCCATGATTTTAACTTTTATTTGACCAATTACTACCATTATTAGCATAAGCGTGCCCTTGCCTCACTTCAGGCTAATGTAGGACCACCGTTTTGTCTAATAGGGAATGCTATATGGTATAGTTCCTATTTTCTTTTTTGCTTATTAACTTAGGTAAATTATTTAAATAAGCCTTTACATTTTCCTTTAATATATGTGCTTATTAATTTCTCCTAAGTCTTAAAATAAGCCTTATTATGTTCTTTTTCTTATTATCACCTACATTATAAACATGCTTATTACTTAACCTAAGGTTTAAGTGTGAAAAAAGCTTCTTTCATCTTTTAATCTTTTTAATTATAATTCTAAGTTATAACTAGGCCAATATTTTTAATTAAGTCCAATTAACGTCATAATTAGGCGTAATTTCAGTCCAATTCCATTTATATTACAGTCTTTGAAATTTCCATCTCATGTTCCATAATTTCAGTTTTCTTACAATTTAATCCATATTTGCGTTAATCCTATTCTAGTCCATATGCGAAGAAGAAGGAGGAATAAAAGAAAACTGAAAATAGAAAAAATCCAAAGCGTAGAAAGAATATGTAAATAACATATTTAATAGTAAATAAACAAAAATACTATAAATAAACTGTAAATAAACGGAAAAGCTATAATTAATAGAAATAAACTAAAATTACTGAAATGAATAACTAAAAGAAAATAGACCGAAAATAATTTTAAAAACTGCAAATAAACTACTAAAAAAGGCTATTCCAAAAATCGTAGTAAAACTACAACTATTGGAAACCCTATTATTTTAAATTACTTAAACAAATCTTAAAATAATTACAATCACTCACCTCCGGTCTTAAGCTCTTCCTTTGGTCTTCCAGGATCCACTTGCAGTTGTAATATAGTTTAATTTAAAATCATTCCGTTTAGGGTCCTTGAACGGCGAACCCAATCGGGGAAACCTAGAATGAGAAAATGTGTTAGGTCCTGGGGTCTATTTATAGGGGTAGAAGTGGATCTCGGACCATTGGATTTGGGGGTTGAATAGGATGCAACCATGTCATAGGCTGAATAAGAGCCATCAGATCCAAGAATAGAAGGACCAGATGAAGCCAAATAATGAAAAACATGCGTATAACAATTGAATGAACGAACATTTGTTCGCTCATTGGGGAAGGATGGTCGACCGCCTGGTCGACTACCACTCCCCCTAGGTGGACCGGCTAGTCAGCCTAGGGCATTATATTTTTCCGTGTTCTTGTTTATTTTATACCTCGTTCAGATTAGCTCGGATTCGGACGTTCTATGTATGGAAATTGACTAGAAAATTACCATGGACATAATGGTGCAACTCCCGTGGCTCAATTCTAATAATTTTATAGAGTTATTTTGTTATTTAGTTAATTAACGAATTAATTATTATAGATTAAATTTTGGGTTGTTGCAAAGAAGGTTGGATATATCGTACGCGCATATGGAATTAAATATACAAATCATGAATAACTACAATATGAGGCTGAATCCAAATTAGTGCTTTTTTGTGGCCCGCTCCAGCAAATTCTTGGAGTATGTGGTAAAGGCTAATGGGGTCGAGGATAATCCTCACAAATTTAACCTCTTCAAGTTATATAAATCCCCTGTTCCAACAAACAAGTGAAAAGTTTGAATAGGATTGTCATCGTGCTTATCTACTTCGTACCCTGATCCACAACTAGATGTATCCCATTTTTGATCCCATAAAAAATGGGAAGTCATTTGCATGGAATGACGAGTGCACCTAGGCATTTGAAGAATTAACATCATCTGGCAACACCCTTTATTTTCTCTAAGTCCATAGATGTGGAGGATCTTTACCTTTACCTCACAGTATTAACCATGCAATCAGCATAGGCTCGGTACGAGACGAAGAGAAGGCTCAATGGCTAATATACTACGTCATCAAAAGATTATCATGCTTAGAAATAAAATACTTAAGACAAGAGAAGCTAGACTTTGGCTTACTCATGGCTATCTGTAAACTTCGCCCTTACTTATAGGTCCATACCATCAAAGTTCTCACCAGCCAGCCTGTAAAGAAAGTTTTGATCCTGCCCAACGTAGCATACCGCCTCCTAAAATAGGCTGCGTAACTTTTTCGACATCACAACATTTTCCACTCCTGCACTTAAATAAAGGCCAAGTTATGGCCAACTTTATTGTAGAATAATCCAGCTGGATAGAGACAATGGGGAGATGCCTGCTAACTAATGCTCCTGACAACTATATGTCGATGGGGAGTCCAATGAAAAATGGTCACCTCTTCGAATGGTTAGGACATCTATTTCGCCGTTAGACTAAGTTTTAGAGCAATAAACAACTAAACTGAGTACGAAGCCATCCTGGCCAGTCTCAAAATGGAGAGAGAGCTAAACATCAAAGTAATTGTGTGCGTTGATTACATGCTGGTCTCTAATCAAATTGGCGAGCGTTTTTAAGTAAAGGGAATAACCCTAGCCTTATATGTCGTTGAAGCCAAAATATTATCAGCGCCTTCTCTAACTTCAAATTAGAATGAATTCCTAGGGAAAAGAATGCCAAGACCGATCAACTAGCCAAGCTAGAAAGTAAAATGGAAGATACCAACCCTTAGGTCCCATTAGAATTTCGGTTTACCCCTTGTTTTGAGTTGTGACAACTATCACCCTTAACACGTCCAAAAACCATCGCATCGAGAAATGTGGATCGCCGGATTTAAAATAAGCTAGCAGAAACTAAGATAACAATAAGAAGAATAAACTATCTAATCACAACGTGTCACATTGGAAACAATATAACAGATATACAAAATCTCAAAAAACTAATAGTAGTCCCAAAAACATCATATCATATCATAGTGTTAGAAAATATCAGTAGATAAGACAAAATTAGAGTACGACATGAAAATATCCCTCAAAACTAAAACATAGAGATAATTATAGTTATAATTAATACATGATAAGAGATAAAAGTAGAAAGCTAAGCTCCAAGCTAGGCATGAATTTTTTATAGCAAGGATGGGTCAATCGCCTGTTGTCCTGTCCATCTATGGTATGATAAAGGAAAAGTGGAATGGGTCAGGCATAACACCGGTGAATGAAAAAATGACTAATAAGATGGTTAAGTGCAATTAATTCTAAATCTTCTCTTGGAGATATAGAGTGCATATACTATGTCAATGGACTCCTAAGGTCATATACTAAAGGATATTTGTCTAACAAAATGGGTCGATCTATAGGTCGAATCTCACGCAATCGATCAGCCAAATTGGGATCAACTGTCCTATCTCTACTCACACTATGTCTGGAGAGGGAGAACACTGTAATGAAAACTCGCAAAGTGACTCATCATATGCACCCATGTTCATCTCTCACTTATAGTGGCAAAATGCCTCTTATTGTACTACTCCAGTGCCCATTGAGTGTGAAGTCCCCATTAGTACTAGGCCCCACCTAACAATTTATTTCCTATAGCCACTTATTGTCATGCGCCCACGTCCACCCTACCATGTTACACAAGAAAACATGTAGTACCTGGATCTTTCGTTAGGACCGGGCTCCTCAAATAGTATTCCCATCAATTCCACTCCCACCTGATTGTAACACTTATGAGTCTAATGTGAAATAAAATCGCCCACATCTCTTCATAGATTTCCATGTTCAGCCATAGCAACAGTCTAATGATCATCCCACCCTTTATGGAGCTTCTGGATCAACTCTATCCTGACATCATCGCAAGCTAAATCCGCCTAAACTACCATGTTAGGGAACCAACTCACCCATTCTCTTTCGCAGACAACATGCTTTAAAAAAACTTATTTTTTGGTTCATTAACCATCAAATTTTCATTCATTCTATTGGGTCTAAGGCCACGGTTAAAAATGCCCATTTACAACTATGATGGTCGACCAGAGACTGCCCTAAGTCGACTGCCATCGGTCGACCGTAGGCAATCCAAGGTCGATTGTTCACGGTCAATTTTTCTAGCTTGTCGATTTTTGGTTTGTTGATTTATGTTGTGTGAATGATTTATAAATTATGCTGCTTTATTCCATGTTATTATTCTAATAGTTAACCCTAATTCTAGTTTAATTACCTTTTCAATTTCTAGCAACTCTAGTGTTTGTAAATTAGAACAACATGTGTCAATTTACAGTTGCAAGGTCTAATTCAAGCGTAAATTATAAGGTTTATAGGTTGCCAATTCAATGTCAAATTAATTGGTTAACTAGGGTTTTTGTGCAATCTAATCGATTAAAAAAGATTTAAATTTAATTCAAATAATCAAATCATTAGATCTATGCCCACTTACCTTATAGCCTTAGCTCTAGATCTAAAAAATAGCATTCATTAGATAACGCTCCTCTAGATCTCCTAATTTCTTGCCTCTCATCTTAATCTTACTCTTTGATTTGATTTAATTTGGGTTTTATTGGAGTTCAATCGTTGATTTGAGAATTGGGGAACAAATTAGGGTTTCAGTATAGGTTTTGGCAATACAACTTTACTGTCATTGAAAACTAAAGATTAGGGTTAGGGTTGGGATCTAATTTATAGAGGTGATTAGCTAATATAGGCCATTAGATTCACTCAACAACCATCTCCACCAATCATCATTTACTTTATTCCTACGCTTCAAATATCACCAGTTCAATTCAATTGACACAGGCCATTAATCACCCAATTTAACATGGGCTGGGTCGACCACTCCTAGCTTTGGGTCGACCGCCCATGGTCAACCTAGCCCAATGAGAGTCGACCTGGCCCTATTTTAATTTATTATTCCTATTTTTATTTTTATTTATTTCTTCTGATGCTCATAAGTCTCTCATAATAACTCGAATGACCAAAAGTTATATATGAAATCATCTAGAAAATTATTGTAGACATAATGCTGCAAGTCCTTTAGTCAAATTCGGACGTTTGTAAAAAATTTACTTTAGAATACTTATTTTATTTTTAATTAAATTTTCTTATTTAATTCAGAAAAATACCAGGGTGTTACACGAGTCATGGGTAATTGCCATGGAAATTAATGACTAACCAAATGGTTGCTAGATAACCTCATGCTTGAAGTATATAGTGAGCAAAGAACTGCAGGATGAATGGAAAAAGGCCCAAAAAATCCTTTTCACCTAACTACACAATCATGGAGGATAAATTCTACCTAAGAGGCTACTCCTTCCCTTTCCATTGCTATGATACCAGGGAGGAAGACAATCAAATCCTTAAAGAGCTACACAGGTGCTTTTGTAGAGATCATGCCGAGGGGCAAAGACTAACTAAGAAGGTTGCCCGATAAAGTTATTATCAATCGAAAATGATTAATGATACCATAGATTAGGTCAAGAAATGTGATCATTGCCAGCGGTTCGCTAAGAACCCAAGGGCCTCCCTCAGCATGTTAACCTCTATGACATCCTTACAGTCATTAGACATATGGTGGATCAACCTCATTGGGAAACTCCCGAATGCAAAGGGGGGACATAATCACACCATAGTTGTTATCGATTGTTATCGACTATTTTAATAAATGGGTTAAAGTAAAGCCCCTTACTAGGGTCATTGGGCACAATGCCCTAAGCCCATCATCGAAAACATAGTTTGGCATTTCGAATTCCTATAAGATCATCACTGACAGTGATACCCAATTTGAGAATGGTCAGTTCCTCAAATTTGTGAAAGGAACATGATCGAAAAGTGCTTTCATCTTTCTTCCACCCTCAAGCTGATGGGAATATGGAGGCAGTAAACAAAACCATCGAGTTAACCATAAAGATGCATCTCACCAAAGCCATCTACCACTTGTGCACTGGTCGTATAGGACCTTGAGCAGAACCTCGATAAGGCACCCCCATCTCTCTAGCCTATGGATACATGGCCATGCTGCCCATATAGGTGGACGTCCCCTCCCCAAGATGCCTCACCCATTATACAAAAAAAATAAAGATTTGTTGCGACTGGGACTCGATGCCCTAGATGACCAAAAGGCATAGGCAGAGCTCTTGACTAAGTCATATAAGAGAAAGGTCACGAAGAACTACATTGCAAGGATTAAAGGTTCAATTTCATCATGGGAGACCCAGTCTTACGATGGGTCTTTGCGAACATCAAAAATCCAACCGAATTAATGCTGCGACCTATTTGGAAAATTCTATATGCGGTCAGCGTTGCCTTAACCAATAGAGCATACTGCCTTACTCTTTCAGATGACACAAACGACCCCTTACATGGAATCCAGAGCACCTATGGGCCTATAGTATTTAAAACTACCTTATATGGTAAAAATAATAAGGCATAACAAGACATATATGCCATGTTATGAGGCGATCAACTTTTGTAATGTCCTATTTAATAAGAAATAAACAGGGCACTCCATCCTTATAACTCTTACCAATCAAATCATGTAATGAATATATAAACGGCCACCCCAAGTGGGTACAAAGTGAAGCACATCCACCTATGGCGGGGAGAGCCTTGACAACAAGATCGCTCATAAGGATGCACAAGCCTAACGATGCTCCTATCTGTGCCGGGGATACCAACACATAGATGGAAAGACCACCCGCATTATGGCCCCGATTCATGCATCCCTCGTGTACTGCTCCATAAGGATGTGTAAGCCTAACAATGCTCTCATCATGCTAGGACACCGATGTATAGTTGACAAGACCACCTATGTTATAGTCCTAATTCATATGTCCATGGTGTACTACTCCATGAGGACACACGACCCTAACAATGCTCCTGTCCTTACTGCAAAATCTGGTGTATGGATGATGAGACTACCCAGTTTTTAGTCTCGGTTCATGCATCTATGGTGTACTGATCCATGAAGATGCATGATCAAAATGTTACTCATGTCCATGCTAGAGGCATCGACAAACAGATGATGCGGTCACCCATGAAGTAATCTCAATTCCTTTGCTCGAGATGCTACCTATTCCCCCAGGAGTGGAAAAGTGCATTGGTGTAAAGATGGATGTGATTACCTACATAGTAATCCTAATACTTAATGGATTAAGTGCATTAGCAATAGGGCAAAAAGGTTGAATTTCAAAAATCCTTTTGTTAAGTTGCACAATGTCATATGTGTGATTATATGAATAATATCTTTATACTAAATCATATTTAGTAATAATAAAAGAGTTTGTAAAAAAAAATTTATTTATTTAATTTATTTCAAAATATTTATTTATTTTTTGTTGTTCAGTAAAATTTTATTATTCGTTTGATTTAAATTTAATTTAATAATTTAATTTTAATTTAATTTTATACTTTAACATTTGGTATGTTCGTATTCATAATAAAACATCATGACTTTATTAAAAGGTATAATCTTACCTATGGCAATATGAGAACATGTGTATAATTAACAACCATGACTTATGCTTAATAAATGTATAGGTGATGTCATATGCTTGTATTGATGTCAAAGGAATATACATGTAGATCATGTAATTAAATTTATATTAACTAATAATTTTTTCGATTATTCAATTTTAATTAGTATTTATTTCAACACATATATGATATATGTTATATATATACAGTATTACCAGAAGCGGAATAATAATAATATATATAGTATTATAATATATAAGTCCAATTTGTTATTTTATAAAAATATATCAATTTATATATTTATTTATATATTTTATTAATTATTTACAATCTTATAAAATTATACTTAATTGTTTTAAAAATCAAGCTAAAGCATGATTGGATTTTTCTTAAAATAAATAAGCAAATTATATATATGCATGCGTATTAAATAGCCACAAAAAATTAAGTTTTTTAATTGTATTATACAATTGAAGTTTAATATATTTGAAATATTTAAAATTTAAAATTTAATTTAACATTTTAAATAAAATAAAATTGTTATTTTTATTTGAAATTTGAAAGCATAACATAACATTTTTAATAAATTTTCATACGAACAGTTAGGAAATTTATGTTTATGTATAGATAATTCAAATTTCGTTTAGAAAACCGAAATAACAATTTTTTTTAATTTAAACTGGTTCTAATGATTTAAATGACTAATATATATAGGATTGTTTTTTAATATACATACATATACATATGTGTGTGTGTATATAGGATTTTATTAGATTTTTTATAGGGTTGAAAGTAATAGACACACACATATATGTGAATCCTAAATTCTTTCATTCATTAAATAAATATTAAAATTAATTTTGATTTTCTTATTTTAATCAAGGTCGAAATGATCAAGGGGTATACAAGCATATTTGAAGATAATTTATACATCTATGTAAATAATAGAATAAGTAAAATAAGGAATTACTCCCTACTTATAAGCCTAAGGAATGTTGAGCACATTGGTTGTTTAGTTCTTTCCTCTGTCTCCTTGGCTATTGGTTGTTATGTTGTCACCTTGTCTTCACCCATGTCTATGAAGACAAGAGTGGTTGAGTGTTGAGAGAACGAGAGTGGAGGCAGCCTATTTATAAGACCTCTAGATATCAAAATATCTCCTTATTTTCCTTAAGACCCTAGGAGACTAGGTCCCCAGAGCCCCCTTCTTCTACGACCGACCTCCTGTTAACCAATACCTAGAAAAAATGCCCATTTGACTCACATTGAATTTACAATTATATTATCTAGGATCATTTTTCACTCAAACCGACGTACAACTTTGTACATCATTGTGATCAATATCAAGCTTCTAAAAACTAATAAAATGCCATAAAATTTTAATATAGAATTTGCATTAATTTTATTATTAGCTATTAATTTATAGCATTTATAAACTAGTTTCACATATATCGAGTTAGGAAATAACTAAAAATGCGGTTGTGTTGACTCTCTGGTGTGAACTCGATCCTTAGTCAATATTTAAACAATTTAAATTTTGCTTGAATCTCTCGAAATAGATATTGGGCCTGTTAGTTAAGGGATTGGCAGCATAGACCCATGCCCGGTCCAACTAGGATCCGGTTTAGACCAAACATGCATACGCACTTCAAGTGGCTCCGCTCCCTAAAATAATGTTACCCCACCGTTTCTTGGGTCCTAACAATGGCTCGTCAAACCATCATTATCAATAGAAAGCCTAAAGCCTCACAAATACCTTTCCCCCACCCTATCATTTTACAACCAAGTCGTAACATTAGAGCCTCCCCTCTCTTATGCCTATCTGATCCTCGCATCTCTCCTTGTCCATCTCTCCCTTGGTCACACAAACTGCATTATCCATCTTCTTATGTCATGACTCGATAGAGTTCTGGAAAAACGCTTGGCCATCCCCATATGAAGAAACGATGAACCTATACCATTCAACTAATAAGACTACCGCAAATGACATTATTTATCTAATAAAAGTGTTAATATGCAGTAATAACCCTTTATACTACTCAGTTCATATGGAATGACGATACTGTTCATCAGTAACTCCTTCCCCCATGTGACCATTCTAACATAAGCATGTCATGGTACGACCCTACCAGCTGGCCTTCACCCGAACTACTGTCTCTATTATGTCCTACATAGCCAACATCTAAACTGTATATCATAATCAATGGCTATGAAAGAATCCAGGGTCCATATCTTCTGACCCTTCAAAGCCTGATCTCAACAACTATAAATATAGATTCACATACACTTGTACAAAGATCGAATATTGCTATCTTACATGAAAAATTAGCTATAAGCTCTTGCAATAGATCTCTTGTAATCAAATATATGAGGCAATAAAATTAGCTAACGTAGTGGACATAGATCTTTATCAAGATCGAAACACTCTAAATCTTGTGTTGTTTTACATTTTCCTTCCATTTTAGTTCGTAATTCCTCCTTTTTTATTTCTTAACATAGTGTTGGTGATTTACCTTTGCTAATTCTTACTCTTATTCATATTTCCGAGGTTAGATAGCAATCTAGTCAACACCTATAAACCTACATCAAATGAATCTTTCCTTAAGCTTACTATAGTTTACGTTCTTAATGTATGCCAAACAAGCCCAAATCTTATGGTAATTAAGGTGTGGTTTCCTATAAGTCCATAATTCTAATGGGGTCTTGGGAAAAGATTTTTCACCATAAGTTATTCAATATATATGCTATGATTTCTTATGCATATCCCTAAAAGAAAAGAGATGACTTGTTATTACTCATCATCGATCAAAACATGTCCAACAAGGTATGATTCCTCCTTTTTGAAATATCATTGTGTTAAGGAGTATAGGGAGGAATGACTTGAGAGATAACCCCACTCTCTTTTTGGTACTTTTGGAGTTCATATCAAATGTATTCACCACTTCGATCAGATCAAAATATTTGTTTTTCTTATTACTCTGGTTATCTACTTCGTTCTTAGGTTTTATGAATTTATCATAGACCTCTAATTTGTGTTTCATGAGAAACACATATCCATATCTAGATAAACAATCTATGAACTTAATGAAGCATGAGGTTCAATCTTTGGTAATTGTAGACATAGGATCACATACATCAGTATGTACTAGTCCTGAGAGTTCAATAATTCTTTCATTGCTCTAACTAAATGGTTGCTTGATCATTTTTCCTTTAAGACACAATGTACAACTATCAAATGATGGTATAAACACTTAGTTTTTTAACTCGTTCAATCAATATGGACCGGTATATAATGACAATCACTTATTTTAGATGCGCTATTATTTTCAATAGCAAACACATGATTACTATTAAGTATATAAATGCCTTGCTCAAAGTACTAACATTCATCATACTATCATTATAAATAAAACAATCTTTTTCCCATCAAACAGGAAATAAAAATTATTCCACCGATAAACTTTAGTACATAATAATAATTATATAAAATAAAATCGTGTCCATAAGCAAGCTTCACTAGTACCCTCTCATTGTGGAGACGGCCAAAATAGTTCCATTTGCAACTTGTAATTCCTTGCTTTATTTTGCTATGGGAATCTTGCTCCTATTTCCTTGTAATAAACTGCAGATATGAGTTCTAGGTCCAGTATATAAAATCAAACTAGAAGCACTCAAAGGTAAACAATTTTCTATAAGGAACTACCTTTAGGAGCATAATCTGATTCCTTTCCCTTGAGCATCTTCAAATAATCTAGGTAGTTCCTATTCTAGTGTCCCTCCTTGAGCAAAAGGGACAATCTCGTTTCTCTTGCGCCTTGCCTTTACACTGGCCAGCTTTTAGCCTATACTTTCTCTTCTTCGAACTAATCGAGGAAGTGATAACCTTAACATCAAGCACTAGATTAAGTTTCTTCATGAACATACTCTTGGTTGTCCTTAAATATTAAGGAGGTTAACAAAAATACACTTTAATGAATTCATATTGAAGTTACTATGAACGGATCAAATCATGGAGTCAATGATACAAGAATCAAATAAATCTATAGCTCGGTGTTAATTAACTGTAATTCCTAACTCGACCAACCCCTCAAATTACCTAATCATATTAAGCATATGATCTTAGGCTAAAATTCCCATGCTCTTCTTCACATGGAATAGTTTCCATGAGATCTCGCACCTTACGTTACGAGAATGCTTACCATATTACTTTTGTAGGTGTTTGAATATTTCTCGACTATCTAATTTCTCGTGCTGCCTTTCAAACTTGTTGCTCATAGTTGACAACACACAACAGTGGGCAAGCTTGTAGCCTAATGACTAGTTTTCATAGGACTTAAGTTGTTTAGCTGTTGTATTTTTGTCAGGTTTAGCCATGTTCCCGTTAGTGACAACATACTAGATTTTTTCATAGATAAGTGCGATCATAACTTTTCTTATCGAGTCTTGAAGTTTTTCAAAATGAAAAGTATTTATGTATATATTTTAGTATTTTATTTAGTTATTAAATTATTTTTTAATTTTCTATTTTTTGGCCAAATTACATAATAGGGATGACAAGAAAATATTAACATGTATGTGAATATACATGTGTTATATATATATATATATATATATAATAAAAGTTTTACCTCGTTATATCCTGCTTATTGTTGAACACCTCGATTCTTGGCTATTTCCTTCCTCAATATTGTTTTTCTTTCACTTTGGACACAGGATACAAGACCATCTCCTTGGCTTCCTCAATGTCGGCTATGGAGACTGGGTTAGGGCTTTTTTGGTATGAAGAGAGAATGAGAGGAGGTGGCGTAACCAACTAGATCATAAATATCTAGCCCCTTCCTCTCTAATCCTAGAAGTCCAAGTCTCCTCTCTTGCCTATACATGCCATGATCGACCATACCTGCGTTTGGGCTTCAAACCTATGGGCCAAAATGATTTACAATTAAATCGTCCATTTAATTAATTTATTCAAGCTCATTCGGCAGTTAGATCAACGTACAACTTTTATTCACCATTTTAAATAATTTTTAGGCTTTAAATAAATAATTAAAATTCCATAAAAATTTAATACAACATTTGTAATTAATTTTATTGTTAATTTATAACATTTATAAATTAATTTTACATTTGTTGAATTAGAGATAACTAATAACATGACTGTGTTGACTTTATGGTGTAAACTCAGTCTTCAGTCAATATTTTAATAATTTAAATACCAAAGCATGTACGGACTTTGCTAAAGTACCGTATCGGGTACAGGTTTAATTACTTGTAGATCATTTAGGCCAAATCCAGTTTATAATCTATATTAAGATGCACCTAGTAACAATATTTTGAACACATTTTCTTTATATAACAATGTATCACTACGATATCTAAAATTTAATCCATGGTTAAAAACCCCTACTAATATTCGTCATCAATTACGTAGAATATGCTAAAGTCCTCAGTTAATCCTATAACATTTATTGATTAATCAATTCACTCTGGACATATATTTTGACTTTAAGTTAGCTACCAGTTACGATGATACTAACCTTCTACAACGAAGAAGACAAATTCTCTCTTGAGTAGTGCATCACTCAAGTAGTTCAACCTATACCCACTATGGCCGTACCATGGTGGCCATGCCATGTGCTTGGCCATAATCAAAGTACAGCCTAAGTACATAAGATCAAAAGTACCTTCAATTCTAAAAGATATTGTACGTCGTTCTTGTGAGATAATCAATTTTGACTTAGTTGTATTAACCTAAAGAAGACTCTCATAGAGTCATTCTGTGATTGTTTGAAACAACCACAAGTACATAACCCCTTGGTACCCCCCAACGGTTATGAGTAATTCACGTCCATCACAGGGAAATCATTACATATATTAATTTCAACATACATATCGATATTCTTTTCTCGATATGTCTTGACTAGGAACATTCAATAAGTAAGTCTTATATATCAGTTCAATACTCATGGTTAGCACATTATTTATTGCAATCGGTAAAATACTTCTCCTATGTATTTTTCACTTATATATGCTTAATAAGTTCAGTTCATTATCTGTATCTCTATATAACAACATAAATAAAAGAAAATAAAACTAAAAGAATACTTTATTTCGAACAAGATTATTTATAGAGTTAAGTTAATATAACTATTTACATAATTGTCCTTAGGGCACACCCTTAAACTCTATCATCTCTTACTCCTAAGTCCCCGTAAGAAATTACAGATATGAGTTTCAGATCTACATCTAAAACCCAACTAGAAGAATTTATAGATAAGCAGTTTTCTATAAAGAAAATAATTTAAGGAATGGATTCATATTCCTTCACCTTGAGCGTCTTCAAATAGTTTGGACAATTCTCTGTTAATATTCCTTCTTTCAGCAAAAGTGACCTTCACCCTTCTCATGACTAGCCTTTAACTTACCCTTCCCACTTTTCAACCTATGGTTTCCTATCTTCTAACTTCACCCTTGACAACAACCCCTACATTTTTTCCTTTGTGAACATACTCTTGGCCATCCTTAACATATTAAAGGGATAAACAACAGAAAACTTCAACAATTCATGTCGACATTCAATATAAACAAATCGAACTACATATTCAAAAATCCAAGAATAAAATAAGCCTGTGTCTTAGTGTCTAGAGTTATTCCTAACTCGTCCAAACTCTTAATGCACCAATCATATTGAGTGGATGATCTTGGATCACACTACCCTTGCTCATCTTTACATGCAGTAGTTTCCATAAGAACTTATGGTATGAGATTGCTCACCATAATTTTTTGTAGGTGTTTGAATATGTCTTGTACATCTATGTTTTCATGCTTCTTTTGGAGCTAGATGCTCATAGTGGAAAATATATTGCATCGGGCAAGCTACTAGCCCAGTGATCGGTTTTTGTAAGACTTAAGTTGTTTAGGTGTGGCATCCTTTGGACTTGGCCATTGGCTCGTTGGTAACAACATACCATAATTTCTTATGTGTGGATGCAATTTTAATGTTCCTTAAATAATCTTTGTCGTTTGCACTAACTAATGTGTTTTTATCGAGAAATAGCTTCATGATTATCATTTGGTCTAAGATAATTCATTAAAGTAAATTAAATGACATTACATTTGTTCTTATACTTATTAGATTAGTTTATTATATTTATTTAATAAGGCTCCCACTACATTATTCTACTCTTAAATACACTAAAAGAGATATGTAACAACCCACTATTTTAGACCATTCAAATCGAAAATAAAACCACACATGTCAGACTTGAATAATTCAAACAGTAGATTGTAATATAATTTGGAGCAAATAAAACAATCACAGAATCACAGACACAGATAAATCAGAATAACTCGCAGCAGAAATAAAATAAACATAGTAGTTCATGAAGCTACTATAAACAGAGTGACAAAACAAGTACAAAATACCAGAGTCTAAAAGTAAATATAACAGAAATCCCAATACATAATTGTCCACCCATACATAAGCTGAATAGAGATACTGAATGGAAATAGATAACAACTAGATAGATAGACAGTCTCCAGCAAATCCTCTAGCTCCAGAAGGTGAAATCCAAAGCTGATACTCAGGCTAACTCGAGCGAAAAGCAAAACACAAAACACTCAAGTCAGGACATACATACTTATACAATGTAAACCAACTCAAGTGAACTGTAATAAAAATGCACGAGTGACATAAAGGATGCTTGAGACCTCCCATCCTTTAAGGATGCGTTAAACTATTTACTATGTAGTAATATACGTTATTATAATAATGTCTAAGTAAAATAAAATTACTTAAAAATAGCGTTAAGTCATTAAATTTTCCACTTAACACATATATAGTGCCAATAGTCTATACAGTACCGTAATACCTCCATATCGGGAGGCTACCAGAGGATACTCCATAGGTACGACACAAATCAAACTCGTAGTAAAGTTCGCTAGGGTAGGTTACACGACACAACTAGGCAATGCTAGGGTAGATATACCAATTGCACTTCCAGACCGGTGGTAACACGTAGCAGCCACTACCGCCCACCTCGAGCCATACTCCCAAAATCAAAAGTGCGCACCAATCACTCACAAAGTAATAGAATGACATACGAAGAAGTGTGTCCGATAAGAGGAGCTACCACATTAGCTCGTCGATTGCTCCTGTTTTAGCCACCTTATGCCAACTCATGGGAGTAGGGTCCACGTATATACCTTAATAGAGCGTCGCCACCATCCTACTTCATTCTGGAATCTCCACCGCGTACATGGTTGTTAAAGTGGTTTTCGGAGTTGGCAGAGAGTATGACAACTTCTGATCCCGGTCTCTTTATCAACCAAACGTTATTATAACCCATGGATATTTATTTCAAAACATATCCATTCCAAAACCATTTAAATCAATTGCTATTACTCTTTTCCAAAATATTATCCATTTCAAAATTGGTAATATTTTCAAATCCATATATATCAGTTATAACACTTTGAAAATGTAATAATTTAAAAATCATAACACTTTCAAAACCATACACTTATTATAGCATTTTTAAAAGTGTAATAATTTAAATTGTAACACTTTGAAAATGTTATTCCTATATGATAGCACATGGGAAAACATTGCAATTTAGAAATAGTAGCACTTCCAAAACATAACCTAAAAGTAACATAGCATTTTTAAAACATAACTTAGTTAACATAGAACTTTAAAAATGTTATCTTTTATAAATCATAATACTTGAAAAAATGTGATCCATATATATGATAGCGTTTCAAAACTGTTATCCTTTGTAAATACAATATTTTTTTTAAATATTGCCTAAAATAGTATAACACTTTCAACAATATAACTTAAATAACATAGCATTTTGGAAATCATTAACAATTTAGAAATAGTAGCATTTTCAAAACATAACCTAATTAATAAAGCATTTTACAAATGCTACTAATACTACTATAACATGTTTAAAACACACTATTTCAATTTTTATCATAGTTTTATTTTATACAAAACATATCTATTTCATAAATAAAATTTATTATTATTATGTTAGAATTAAATTTCATATTAACTTAAATTTAACGTAATAGAAAATCAATATATCACTATATTTAAAGAAAATCATTAAATCATATTTGAAGTTAAAATTTCATATATTTAAAAATACTTAAAATAATTTAGAAAACTATTATATAAAAATTAACCATGGGTCTGTATAATATTTTCTAACCTAGGCCAAGTGATACAGATATTATCATTTCAATCCGTAATTTAGAAAAAAAATCCGAGTTCTATCATATCAAACCTGCAATCCCAAGTCAAATAAAATAGAAATAGCTTGAGCCTATCATTTCAGCTCATAATGATTTTTCCCTATCCTAATGTCCGTTCAGGTATGTATCATTTCAACCCATAGTGATTCTATACTAACAAGGAACTTGTAGTGTGAGAAACAGTAAATAATAAATAGTATGGCATAGCATATCATATCAGGTGATGTAGCAAATATATAATCAGTTTAAAACATCATGAAATATCATATCACAGGCATGCATGAACTACTATCAACATAGCACATCAATTACTACAATTCACATGTCATCGTTTCACAACTATATAAGTACGAATGTCGAGAGTGATAAACTCACCTTCTAAAGCTGGAGATAACAATTCAAGACACACAACCAAACTTCGAAAAGCACGAAAAAGCACGAATTAGATTTGAGTGGATGGAGCCAAGATTCTAGTCTTGTAAAAACAAATACCAAACGTACATAAGCGACTATTTGTACAAAAGATTATAGATCAAAACAATACACAAACATAAATCAAAATGAAGGAAAATGGCTTAAATCATTCGAGTAGGCTCGGCCACTTCCCAAATTAGCTTGAAAATCTTCCAAATAGCTCGGCCATGATTTACTTAAAGCATATAAGTTCGGCCAAGGTAAGCAAAATGCACGGCTATGGCTAGAAGGTGAAGGGATGGCAAAGCAAAAGTCAATAGGAAGGCAAATAGACAAGGCAAGATGGGTTTTGGGTTCGGCCCTATGGCTACATGGCTTGGCCATTGGGATTGCTTGCTTGGTCAGGTCAGGTCACATCAGAACTGGTATGGCCATGGTGTGTTCACGGCAAGGCAATTTAAGGTGGTGGAGGAATAAGGGGTGGCCGAGGAAAGCAAATAGGAAAGGGATCAATATAGTGCTCGTCTAGGGTTTGCAAGTCAATTGGAGATGGGGTTTGAATCTATGATGGTCACGGCCTGGGCATGGTGGAGGCGAGATGGTGGAGATGGCCGGTCTTAGGTGGTGGTGGTGTGGAGGAGATGGTCGACTAGGAGCATGTGATGGCTGAGCTTTGCTTGTATCCAAAAGAAAAAAGAAAAAGAGGAGAAGGATGAAATGTTTACTGTAAAAGTTTTTGGTTAGGAAATGAAATAAGAAGGAGATGGAGATGAGAAGTTTTTGAACGTGAATTGAAGAAGTGGGATATTTTGTACGACTAGGAAGGAAATATGAATAGCTATGGTATTGGAAGAGGCATCTCTTCACATTCAATAAAAAGAAACTTATGTCTCTTGAATTTCCATGCCCAATGGTCAAGCAAACTCAAAAATCCAAATAAAATATTAAAGTCAAAACCAAATAGAAAATAGAAAATAGAGAGTGTAAACTAGAAAATAGAAAATAACAAATAAAATACTGAAAATAATTATGTGTAAAACGCTGAAATTTATCAAATTTAAAATTGAATTTAATGAAACAAAAAGCAGAACGAATATCAGAATCAAATTCAGCTTCAAAGAAAAAGATTGGAAATTCAAAATTCAAAATTTCAACTGAAAGTCAAAGTTTGACCAAAGTTGACCCAAATATAAAATTTTCAGAAAATCTTTATTTTATTACATTTGGTAAATAAATTATAAACAAAATCCAAAATTACATTGGAAAATTCCAAAATTTCAATTTTAAATGATTTAAAAATCAAAGTTTTAAATAAGATTGAATTAAAAATATTTATTAAAATTATGGGTTGTTACACTCTACCCCACTCAAAACTTTTCGTCCTCGAAAAGGAACGAGACACGAAACAAGGAAAGACAAGATAGAAAAGCAAATAGTACCTGAAACAAACAATTCTAGATTCAAAGCACGCATGCTCTCCTCCATCTCCCAGGTACAATCCCGATCATCTACTCCACTGCACTTTGACCAGGTTGACAGATTTCCTTCTCAGCTGTCTCGTACCTCTATCGATAATACGAAATGGCTTCCTCTCGACATTAAGGTTAGGCTCAATATCCAAACTCTCAAGAGCAGAAGGTTGGACAATTAAAGATGGATCATGCAGATTTTGACGAAGATGCGAAACATGGAATACATTATGCATTCTAGAAAACTTCTCAGGTAAATCCAAACGATAAGCTAAAGAACCGATCCTCTATGAGATACGTAATGGACAACAAACCTAGGAACAAGCATCCCTCATTTTCCCATTTATCCCAAATTATTATTAATTTTATTCCAGTTAATATATCCTATCGCATATAATAAGTATATTTATTCTTACCATAACTACTCAACTTTTTTTTATAAATTCCTTTACCATCATTTTATATTGTATATTATCCAATTACATATCTAACTTTTGAATAATTAGACATGTTATATTGGTATGCAATTTAGTATTATAAATAAAATTTTCCAATTCAATTATTTATCCAAAATTTAAATTATTTATCCAAAATTTCCCAATTCATCTTTTCAAGTCCAATTATTCATCCAAAATTCTTTTCAGTTTATAATTGAAATCATCCCAGAATCATATATTTAAGAAATTAAATCTCCAATATACCTCAAAATATTAAGAGATAAATACACACACACACACACACTATATATCAGGTCAAATAAAATTTAAAATCATTTACTTATATATATATATACATATATATATATATGTATATACATATATATATATTAAATCAAGCCATACTTAAGAAATTTAAATCAATTTATTTTTTTATTTTTATTTATATTATTTTTTTCTTTCAAACAAAAGGGCAGCAAAGCTACGAATTGGTCTCTTCACTTCGAAACTCGAAAATGAATGTCAATGATGCGGCCACCACCACCGAAATTATTTTCCTACGACATAAGAGAAGAGCATAGATTTAAACATTTTAAAATTTATTCGAACATACCTTTAAATAGTATACATTTAAAAACATTAAAACCAAAATTTAAAATCACCGGAATTTAATTCTCAAATCCATAATTTAAATTCATTTAAATTCTAAATCAGTTTATAAACTCTGCTTAAAATTCCAAATAAATTTATAAACTGTTTATAATTCCATTTATTTGTTTTATGAGGCAATAGTCGTTGGTTTACAAGATAATAAATGAAAATAAATATTATCATTTTGTTAACCAGTTCATTTAACAATTACCTTTTAGAAAACTTACCTATAGATATGATAATCATACAAATTTATTTTTTTACCAAATTTGAAAACGATATTGTATCGGTTTATCTGTTCAAATGTTTTGGAAAACCTATAGATAGCATTGATTAGATGAATCAATCGAAAATCCAAATCAACATCAACAACTCAAACAACACAACATATAAAACATTCATTATTAATACAAATACACTCCCTCACTAGATGATTCCAGAAAGGATTTCAAAATAAGGATAGAAATTCAAATTCGGGAGATTCAAAGATAAAATGAGATAGATAAAGGATTAAGACAAGATTAAAATACAAGATTGAAATATACCTGATAGCTATTGTTATAGGTGAATTCAATGAGATGGAGATGATCTTCCCAAGATCCTCCATAATCAAGGACACAAGCACAAAGAAGATCCTCGAGAATCTGATTCACTCTTTCCGTTTGACCATCCGTCTGTAGATGGTAAGCAGTGCTCAGATTCAGGTGAGTACCCAAAGATTCCTGAAAATCTTTCTAAAACTGACTAGCAAAGATAGGATCTCGATCACAAACAATGCTAATAGGAACATCATGAAGGCGAACAATCTCCCTCATATAGACCTTAGACAAATTAGAAGCAGAACGGGTAGACTTGACCGAAATGAAATGAGATGACTTTGTCAATCTATCCACAAGAAGAGAAGAGAAAGACTTCCATTGATTGCAGCAATTTTGACTGGACCAACAGAAACTCCATTTCTAGAAACAATATGCTCGAGAAATCGAACTTCATCCTTTAAGAAATAGCATTTCTAGAATTTAGCGTTCGACTGATGATTTCCAAGTGTCTCCAAAACAAATTTCAAATGCGAGTCATGGTCATCTCTAGACTTAGAGAAGACAAGGATATCATCAACAAAGACTGGAACAAACTTAACATCATGAAAAACACGATTCATCAAGTCAACAAAGAAAGCTGGGGCATTAGTCAAACCAAAAGGCATAACTAACCATTCATAGAAACCATTCTCAGTACGAAAAGCAGTCTTGGGAATACTTTCCTTAGCTACTATGAGCTGGTGAAAACTTGTGGCAAGATCAAGCCGGAAAAAAACAATAGCTCCATGGAGCTGATCGAATATATCATTGATGCGAGGCATAGGATATCTGTTCCTCATAGTGAGCTTGTTCAGCTCCCTATAATCAACACACATCCTCAAAGAACCATCGGACTTAGTGATGAAAACCACCGCTGCTCCCCATTCGGAATGTCTAGGTCTGATCAGACCCTTGGAGAATAAGTCCTCAATTCGTTTCCCTAACTCAACCTTCTCACGGGGTGCAATTCTTCTAGGAGGAAGAACGACAGGTCGAGCTCCAGGAATAAGATCAATACGAAAATCAATTTCCCGCTTAGGAGGTAAAGAAGTGACTACACCAAATATATCGAGATAGAGTTTAACCACAGGAGGTAGAATCAAGATCATCCAGAGAAAAGTCAAGAAAATAAATAAAACTGCCGGCATAATCCCGAGGCATGCAACACTGAATCACCAAAGAATTACCAAAATCATCCACAAGAGAAACAGTTCGGGTTTTACAAGAGATAATGGCTTCATGCCTCTTCAGCCAATCACCTCCAAGCAATAGATTAAAAGCATCAAAACCTAGAACATCGGAATCATCACTAAAATGGTGATCAAAATAGAGAAGTTTCACTTGGTTACAAATCCTATTAAGGTTCACAGGACCACCAATAGGATTTGAAATACACAAAGGTTCAGAAGCGAACTCAGATAAAAGAAGATGGTCCAATTTACCACAAAGATCCACAGAAATAAAGCTATGGGAAGCTCCAGTATCAAATAAAACACAAAAAACAAAATGGAACAAAGAAAAAGGTGCTCTGAAGTGTACCTTGGGTAACACTAGGAGCAGGAGCAGAGGTAACAGAAAAATACCAGAGAGCTTGCCCGTCTGCTGAGTAGGACAATGGTAATTAAGAGACAAAAGACAAGATCCAACCAGAATAGAAATCCTAATCAAGGAATTTAATTAACAAGTTGGATAAGGAAAGGAATGAAATTGAGAAAATTTTGATTTCAAACAAGAAAAGTTTATATCAAATTTTTTTTTGAAAACTCTTTGAAAATCATTTGAAAATCATTTTATACTTTAAAATACGTTCTCTCACAATGAATATGATTCTAAGATTGATTTCGCTCATTCTAGGGTATTTCTACCCTATCTCTAATGAGTTTTTTGCTCCTCAGGCTAAGGTTTGCCTAAAGCCAAAGCTCTCATACCAAATATAACGACCCACTATTTTGGACCATTCAAATCGACAATAAAACAACACATGTCGGACTTGAATAATTCAAACAGTAGATTGTACTATAATTTGGAGCAAATAAAACCAACCACAGAATTACAGACACAGGTAAATCAGAATAACTTGCAGTGGGAATAAAATAACAATAGTAGTACATGAAGCTACTATAAATAGAGTCACAAAACTAGTACAAAATACCAGAGTCTGAAAGTAAATACAACAGAAATCCCAAATACATAATTGTCCACTAATACATAAGCTGAATAGAAATACTGAATGGAAATAGATAACAACTAGATAGATAGTCTCCAGCAAATCCTCTAGCTCCAGAAGGTGAAATCCAAAGTTGATACTCAGGCTAACCCGAGCGAAAAGCGAAATACAGAACACTCGAGTCAGGACATACATACTTATACAATGTAAACCAACTCAAGTGAACTGTAATAAAAATGCACAAGTAACTTAAAGGATGCTTTGGACCGCCCATCCTTTAAGGATCCGTTAAACTATTTACAATGTAGTAATATATGCTATTATAATAATGTCTAAAGTAAAATAAACTTACTTAAAAATAGCGTTAAGGCTTTACATTTTCCACCTTAACACATATATAGTGCCAATAGTCTATACAGTACCGTAATACCTCCAGATCGGGAGGCTACCAGAGGATACTCCGTAGGTACGACACAAATCAAACTCGTAGTAAAGCTCGCTAGGGTAGGTGACACGACAAAACTAGGAAATGCCAGGGTAGATATACCAATTGCACTTTCGGACAGGTGGTAACGCGTAGCAGCCACTACCGCCCACCTTAAGCCACACTCTCAAAATCAAAGGTGCGCACCAATCAATCACAAAGTAATAGAATGACATATGAAGAAGTATGTCCGCTAAGAGGAGCTACCTCATTAGCCCATCGATTTCTCCTGTTTTAGCCAACTTATGCCAACTCACGGGAGCCGGGTCCACGTATATACCTTAATAGAACGTCGCCGCCATCCTACTTCATTACGGAATCTCCACCGCTTACATGGTTGTTAAAGTGGTTTTCGAAGTTGGCATAGAGTATGACAACTTCCAATCCTGGTCTCTTTAACAACCAAACCTTATTATGACCTATTGATATTTATTTCAAAACATATCTATTCCAAAACCATTTAAAATCAATTGCTATTACTCTTTCCCAAAACAATATCCATTCAAAATTAGTAATATTTCCATATCCTTATATATTAGTTATATCACTTTTAAAATGTAATAATTTAAAAATCATAACACTTTCAAAACCATACACTTATTATTGCATTTTTAAAAGTGTAATAATTTAGAAATTGTAACACTTTGAAAATGTTATTCTTATATAATAGCACTTTGGAAAACATTGTAATTTTGAAATTGTAGCACTTCCAAAACATAACCTAAAAGTAACATAGCATTTTTAAAACATAACTAAGTTAACATAGCACTTTAAAAATGTTATCTTTTAGAAATCATAATACTTGAAAAAATGTGATCCATATATATATGATAGCATTTCAAAACTGTTATCCCTTATAAATACAGCATTTTTTTAAATATTGCCTAAAGTAGTATAACACTTTCAACAATATAACTTAAATAACATAGCATTTTGGGAATCATTAACAATTTAGAAATAGTAGTATTTTCAAAACATAACCTAACTAATATAACATTTTAAAATGCTACTAATACTACTATAACATGTTTAAAACATAGTATTTCAATTTTTATCATAGTTTTATTTTATACAAAGCATGTTTATTTCATAAATAAAATCTATTATTATTATTAGGTTAGAATTAAAATTCCACATTAACTTAAATTTAACTTAATAGAAAACCAATATATCACTATATTTAAAAAAATCATTAATCAAATTTTAAGTTAAAATTTCATATATTTAAAAATACTTAAAAAAATTTAGAAAACTATTATATAAAAATTAACCATGGGTCTTTATAGTATTTTCTAACCTAGGTCAAGTGATACGGATATATATCATTTCAATCCGTAATTTACAAAAAAAACTCTAGGTTCTATCATTTCAAACCCGCAATCCTAAGTCAAATAAAATAAAAATCGCTTGAGCCTATCATTTCAGCTCATAATGATTTTTCCCTATTCTAATGTCCGGTCGGGTATGCATCATTTCAACCTATAGTGATTCTATACTAATAGGGAACTTGTAGTGTGAGGAACAGTAAATAATAAGCAGTATAACATAGCATAGCATATCATATCAC
Source organism: Allium cepa (assembly GCA_030765085.1). Taxonomy (NCBI): domain Eukaryota; kingdom Viridiplantae; phylum Streptophyta; class Magnoliopsida; order Asparagales; family Amaryllidaceae; genus Allium; species Allium cepa. Next base: position 1,040,980,348 of record CM060941.1, on the reverse strand, counting down.
ATGATGTAGCAAATATATAATCAGGTTATAACATCATGAAATATCATATCATAGGCATGTATGAACTACTATCAACATAGAACATCAATTACTACAATTCACATGTCATCGTTTCACAACTATATAAGTACGAATGGCGAGAGTGATAAACTCACCTTCTAAAGCTGGAGATAACAATTCAAGACACACAACCAAATTTCAAAAAGCACGACAAAGCACGAATTAGATTTCAATGGATGGAGAGCCAAGATTCAAGTCTTGTAAACAACAAACACCAAAAGATACATTATCAACTATTTATACAAAAGATTATAGATCAAAACAATACACAAACATAAATCAAAATGAAGCAAAATGGCTTAACTCATTCAAGTAGGCTCGACCACTTCCCAAATTGACTTGACCATCATCCAAATGGCTCGGCGATGATTTGTTTGTAGCATATAGGTTCGTCCAAGGTAAGCAAAATGCACGGCTATAGCTAGAAGGTGAAGGGATGGCAAAGAAAAAGTCAATATGAAGGCAAATAGAAAAAACAAGATGGGTTTTGAGTTCGGCCCTATGGCTACATGGCTCGGCCATTGGGTTTGCTTGCTTGGTCAGGTCACATCATAAATGGTACGGTATGTTGTGTTCACAGCAAGGCAAGTCAAGGTGGTGGAGGAATAAGGGGTGGCCGAGGCAGGCAAATAGGAAGGGGATCAATGTAGCGCTCGTCTAGGGTTTGCAATTCAATTGGAGATAGGGTTTGGATCCATGATGGTCATGGCCTGGGCATGGTGGAGACGAGATGGTGGAGATGGCCGGTCTTAGGTGGTGGTGGTGTACAGTAGGTGGTCGTCTAGGATAATGTGATGGTCGAGCTTTGCTTGTATCCTAATGAAAACGAAAAATGAGAAAAGGGATAAGGATGAAATGTTTACTGTAAAAGTTTTTGGTCGAGAAATGAAATGAGAAGAAGGGAAATGAGAAGTTTTTGAACGTGAATTGAAGAAGTAGGATGTTTGGTATGGCTAGGAAGGAAATAAGAACGACTATGGTATTGGAAAAGGCATCTCTTCACATTCAATAGAAAGAAACTCGTGTCTCTTGAATTTCCAAGCCCACTAGCCAAGCAAACTCAAAAATCCAAATAAAATATTAAAGTCCAAACCAAATAGAAAATAGAAAATAGAAAATAGAGAACAGAAAATAGAAAATAACAAATAAAATACTGAAAATAATCGCGTGTAAAATGCTGAAATTTATTAGATTTTAAAAGTATAAAACAAAATTTGAAGAAATGAAAAGAAGAACGAATATCAGAATCAAATTCAGCTTCAAAGAAAAAGATTGGAATTAAAAATTCAAATTTAAATATTTCAACTAAAAGTCAAAGTTTGACCAAAGTTGACCAAAATATAAAATTTTCAGAAAATCTTTATTTTATTATATTTGGAAAATAAATTATAAACAAAATCCAAAATTACATTGGAAAAATCCAAAATTTCAATTTTAAATAATTTAAAAATCAAAGTCTTAAATAAGATTGACTTAAAAATATTTATTAAAATTATGGGTTGTTAAAGATGAGAGAATTACATAAATTCCTTCTATGGGTGTTTGGACCCACTTATCATGTTGATGCAACCTTGAGGGTGCTCAACAAATTCTAGTCCTCATAAATGATAGGTGACACTTCACTAATTATATCTCATAGTTAATTCCTAGCACTCCTTTTACTTTTCTCCTAATCGTCATTATGACCTTAAGGGCCTTCAAGAAATCATAGAGTTCATTAGATACCCTTGATCTATCATTTTGCGATAACCTACGGGTAATTATGTAACCCTTGAAGGTGCTTAACAAAGTTCCATCATATTCTTACTTATCTAATGATAATATAGACATCATTTTAGATATTCTACGGCTTGAGGTTGTCAATAACCATAAATACGTAAATTACTCTGTTTGTATTATAAATGATGTAGAACGGTTTTATTTGAAATTTATACTTCAAACTAACTTTTATAAGGTATTATCAACTATGTGAAGGAGTTGAATATAACTCATGGAATGCTATGTTAATATATATATATATATATATATATATATATATATATATATATATATATATATATATCCAATGTACACTCCCTTAAGTCTCATCGGTTTTAATTTATTTAAACCTCCTATTTTCTTTATGAATAACACACACACACACTATATTACATAAGTACGTACGTACATTAATATATATGTGTGTGCACGCACGTATTTATATATATTTTAATTCTTTATAACATTTATAATTCATTAAGTTATATATATATATATATATATATATTCATATGCATCCTTTTATTAATTAAATTTTTTAATTAATTACATATATAACACTTATATTTGTATAAATTTAAAATAATTCTAAAATTTCCATTCTGTAACTCTTTATAAAATTATATAATTATTTATGTAAGTTTAAAATAAATTTAAATTTACTCTGTAATATTCATATGTGCTTATTTCAACAAAACTAAGATTCAAAACATTTCTGAGCCTTCCATAAGTGCATACCTTAAAAACATACCACTTTGACAAGCCAGGTAAAGGCCAAGAGATCAGGGGGTTTCATGTTCATAATACATTCCTTAACTAGAGTAGCCTTCTCCTTTGTTTAAGCGCATTTTCCTTAGACACTAATCTAATTTGTTTTTCAAAAAGAACTACTCTATGCATTGGTTAATTGTTAACGTAAACACAATGCAGGCTTTGATACCATTGTAGGATTAGGTGTATTTTTTTTATAAAACCTAAAAGAATTTTTATGTATGAACGGATTTTAAATATTCTACTATTTAAACTCATTTAAAATTACATTTAATTTTGAGTTTTTCAATTTAGATTAGCCGAAATAACTATTTATATGAGAAGCAAATATAGATGTAAGCATATATAAGAATAAATTAAAAATAGGATTTTTTTTCCACCGTGTCGTGATCATTTCGATAGTCTAACACCTTGTTTACCAGTTATTTTGTCACTTGAACTCCTTGTTTTACCTCCTTGGCTATGAAATGTAACTCCATCTCCTTGGTTTTTACCAATGTCAGCAATGAGGGCTAGGGTTAGTGTTTGGTTAGTGTAAAGAGAAAATGCATGAAGGCACTATTTATAACCAACTAGGTCACAATTGTTAGTGCCAAAATTGGTCACTAACACCCAAATCCATGCGAAGGCACCGAATACCAGTCACAGCTCATAGATAGAATATACATGGAGGATATTAATATGAAGAGCAACAAAAATTAAAATGAAAGCAGTAAAGAACAACAGATTTTATAGTGGTTCGGCTAACTTCGGCCTACGTCCACTCTAGGAATATCCTTTTTACTGCTGTAATAATCGATTACAGTTACAAAAACAATGGCTGAGCCTAAGCCTTAGAGAAGAGAAAGTTAGAGAGCAGAAAGAAGATCCCTTTTCTAAAGCATTGCCTGCTATATTTATAGGCAAAACCTAAGGTGCTGGGCTTCCTGAGTGATACAGGCCCATCAAGGCCTTTGAAGAACCCTACATCAACATGCCGGTCGACCCACACCACCAATGACCGAGCCATGTACGAATTTCCAGCCTTCACCGAGTGGCATCTGCGGACCCATTAATGACCGAGCCACATCCCAACTAAGCCGAGCCACTTCCCCCGATGTTGGCCCGAAGCAACAACTATTGGACATGAGGTTGCCGAGTGATGTCCTATGCCGCCCCACTCCTTCGGACCGACCCACTCCGGACTTCAGCATGCCTCACTTGCTGATCGACCCATAATGGTCGATCCACACAACCGATCAGCCTACCGACCGACCCAAACCAATTCAATGCCGAACTACTCCTCACCGAACCACTTAGACCGAGCCACACCGTCCTGATCGAACCACAACACCGAGCCACCTCCATGTGCCCAACCACTTATGCCGAGCCACCAATGTCGAGCCACCTAAAAGACTCAAAGAAACGATTCATACGATTCGAAGCTCGACTCCATTCGACTTGAAGCAAATCTAGGGCGACTTACGACTCATCGTCACCAAAGTTTCAACTATCCAATTGCCTTGGTCCATCGACTATGGTGAATCCCGGCCGCATAATCATGATTACCATTCGTGATTGGTTGCCTATCCGCCCAATTGACCAAAATCCATCGTATTTCAATCTCGACAATCAAGCAACCAGTATAGTTAAATCCCCCAGTCTACGGCCTTGCCAAAAGGCGGGTAAACAACAATCGTCTAGCTCTTTCTCTCTTACCTTTGAAGACCAAGTTCTCCTCCTTTGCTTGCTATGGTTTCCTCCTTGTAGTTTGGGCTTCTATACTTTAGGACAAAATGATTTAACAATTTAATCTATTATTTACTTACTTTATTAAAGCCCGATCATTAATTAAATCAACGTACAATTTTTGTACATCGTTTTAAACAATTTTTAGGCTTCAAATAAATAATTGAAATACCATTAAAATTTAATTCAAAATTTGTATTATTTTTGTTATTAATTTATAATTTATTAATTGATTGGATGTTGGTCAAATTCGGAAATTAACTAACTACACAGTAGTGTTGGCTCTCTAATGCGAAATCAGTCTTTTGTCAATATTTAGACAATTTATATATATATATATGAAAGTATGTATGGACTTTGTTGAAGTTCAGTATCGGGAACAAGTTCAATCGCTTACAGATCACTTAGAAAAAATCCAATTTCTAGTCTATATTAAGTCGCACCTAGTAACGACTTTAGGTACATGTTTTCTTTTCGTCGACACTATATCAGTTAGATATCTATATTTTGGTCAAACATCTAAACTCTATTAATGTCCATAGTTGATTGTGTGCACTACATTAAAGTCCTTAGTTTAGTCCGATAATATTTATCGATCAATAAATTTACTATGGCCAGAGATTTTGAATTTAAGTTAACTACCAATTATGGTGATACTAACCTTCTACAATGAAGAAGACGAAACCTCTCTTTAGTCGAGTTTCAATGCAAGTAGTTCAACATGTACCTAACTATGGCTGTAACAGGGCATCCATGACATGTGCTTGACCATAATCAAAGTACAGCTTAGCTACTTAAAATGATAGTACCCTCAAATCTAATGACTATTGTATGTCATTACCATTGGATCTTCTATTTTGGCTTAGTTGTATTAACCTATAGAAAACTCTTGTCGAGTCGTTGTATGATTATTCAAAATAACCATGAGTACTTTTTGCATCTTAGGAAGTATATGCATAACTCGTGCAAGATTTAATTAACTTAGGATATGCCGTCCTTGTTTAATTAATTGAATAATCTAAACAAGAATGGTCACAATAGTGATTTACCTAGCCTATTTAAAAGTTACGGTGGTTTTAAGCTTTCAACCCTAATAGACACTTTTTTGTGTTTTGGCCCAAAACCATATCTTTGGAATGTTTGTTAATTTAAACATTTAAGGGTAACACGGGTTAAAGCATCCACCATACCATTTTATGTTAGATCTAGAAATATCCCTAAACCTCCATTAACATTTCTTCATCAAAAATTACATAAAACATTACTTATATAATAGAGATTGATATATTAAAAAAACAAAGATTAAGATATAATTAGATATTAACAAAGCAACATTTTGCATAGGAAAATTTATTTGCTTTGCTGTCTATAATAATTTTAGGTTGACTTGGAGCTTATTTGCTGATTAATCATCATTTGGTGGGTGATTTATATCCCCTTACTCATATATGTTGTATATATTTTGAAAATGTTTTGGATGCACCTTTCAATTTAAATAAATATTTCGATTTTTAACCTGAATTGGAAGTGAATTTCGAATGATGTTTAAGTGATTTAAGATAGGTTAAAACAAGTATTTGAATGGTACAAGATTATATATGTTTTTTTGTTGTTTATTACAATGCTTGAATGACATGTTATGCTTGATTTGGCATTGTCTGTCATATGTTGCGATAACATGTTTGTTTGAATCGATTATTATATGAGATTTGACGAATTTGAGGTGACCAACGTTGGTTGTATGGATGGGGGATTGAAAGTGTATGTGGTTGATATCATTGAGTGGTCTTTCATACGAGAGAATGGTTTTAGATCATAGGAAAATTTTGTTGGTTAGCTTTAGAGTTTGGGGCCAATGATGCAATTTTGGAGTTTTCACGTAAATCGATGCAAAGAGGCAAGAGACATATTGATCACAATAAATGGAGTTAGAAATTAGAGGATATTCGACTAAGTATATCAATCGATACCAATTGACATTGATCAGCGCCAATAAGTATCATATCGATGTTGAGAGCAGAGCATTGAATCTAGAGCAAAAGCAGAAGAAGGGATCGAGTGCATGCAAGAATGGAGGGAAATTGGTTAAGTATATGTATCGACACCAATCTATGATCAATCTATTCCAAATGATAACTAGCCTATGTTTGATGCAAAGGACGAGGCATGCATACAAGAGTTGGAAGATAGGAAATTTTGCTAAGGTAATCGATTGGTACATCTCCATGATCAACGTTACTGATTAGTATAAATGATTGCGATCTATTTTTTGAGTTTGTGATATTCAAGAAGGCATGATCTAATCAAGAGTGACTTGTAAGGTAAATAACCTATGTGTGCCACTATTATTCCTGTGACGACCCAGAATTTTTAAACATTTGAAATTGAAATATTTAATTGATTTTAAATATTTGAATGTTGGTTCAACTAGAATTTCAAATATCATAATAAATTTGGCAATTAAATTGTTGAATTTAATAATTGAAATTGGGTAAAATGTTGTATCTTTAGTTTTAAGCTGTTAAAAATAATTTGATGGCTTATAAAATTTATACTGATAATACTGAAGATAATGGAAGCTTAAGAATTGAATTCGAAAATGATTTGTTCAGTTTTGAAATTATATCGTTTAAATCGATATTAAAAAATAGCATTCCGAGGCATAGTTTCGGATTTCGACGAAACCAGTTCCATTGGATCCGTAATATTGTATTATTATCGGATTTCAATTTTTTTAGTGTTTGGATTGATCCATTGGTCGTACGATAAGCAAACGCGCTGAAATTTTTTATCGAAATTTAATTTAATAACTGGTCCAAAAAGCTAACTTCTCCATACGATCGAATTTGGACCCGAAACCTTTTCCATTGCATTCGGAATGGGCGTACAACATTATAAACGCCTGGCGGCATGCTTCGATTGGAGATCGAAATTTTGAGTCGTGGAAATTGAAACAATTTGAATTTAAATTTAAATTTAAATTTAAATATAATATTATTTTTTAAGAATTTTTTTTTATTCAACGTCTCTTCTCTTCCAACACTTGGCAAAACTTTTATCCACGTGTTCCCTTATTTTTTTTATCGAGTACAAGTGTTCTTTCGTTCCTTTTTAAAAAAAATAATAATAAGATAACGAGAGCAAATACGCTTCCGTTCAAAACAAAAATGGCAAAAAAACCACCCATTATTCATCTACAATTCAATTTCTTTCCCTCCTCCCTTAAAATCAACTGCCGAAGCATTTAAATCGAAAAAAATTAATTTAATTGTTCGATAATTGGTTGCATCAATTCGTCGGCAAGAAGCGGATAGAGGAGGCGCAATTCAATCACGAATGGAGTCGCATGTAGAGGAGGACGCGATGCATTCACTGGTGATGGCACGGTTTTGGAGTCGCCGTGGTAAGCAGCATTGGGGGTCGTTCAATTATCATTGCGATATCAAGATTACAAATCTGATGGTTCGCGATGATATTGGGTGTCGCACTTGAGGGCAAGGCGACGCTCATGGAGTAGATGGCACGGCGATAGGTATTAGGGTTTGTGGAAGATGGGCTTGACAAAAGGTTGCGTGAAGACGTGATAAAAGAGGAGCGTGATACTGATGGTCGTGGCCGCGATTGCACTCAGATGGAGGCTGCTTATTCTTGTGGCCTGGGTTCGGGGTATTTAGTTTGTCAATTTATTTTCGAAAATTAAAAGCTAGTATATATATATATATATATATATATATATATGAAGATCATAAAAATATATGCAGTTAAAACAAATAGGAAAAGATTTTTACAGTAAATTAAATTACTATTATATTCAAATTGTGTGTGTGTGTGTGTATAAGTTTTGAAAGATAGGGATTTTTTAAAATGGTAATGTAAATAAGTATTCACATATATATATTAATTTAACCAGTAAATGTATATATATATATAGGAATAGAATTTTGAAAGGAAAATTTTAAGAAAAAAATGTTTGAAAGTTACATAAATTTGATTTAAACAGTTTGTTTAATATTAATAGATATGATTTTGGGAAAAGAAAGAAAAATATAGGAATTTCAAAAAAGGAAGTTAATTTTTTATCAAATTTTTAGTTAATTAAAATTAAAAAGAAATTTATTATTCGATTTATTTCGAATATTAATAAGTTGTATAGATGTTTATACAAGGTCAAAAATCATGGAGAAAACAAACTCAAATGGGTTGCATCCGTAAGATAAAGGTGAGATCTTCTCACTCAATCGGATACCCGATTTAATTTAAATTATTGGTTGTTTGCTTGGATGATGATTATTATCAGTTGTATTGAATTAGACCCTATGCGCCGGATAATAGCGGATGATAATATATTAAACCCATATAACGCGATATTCCACCTCGAAGTGAAATTGGTATTATATATGTATTTGGAGTGATTGATTTCCCGCATTATATAGCGGATGAGACCTTATGCGCTGCATAATAGCGGATGATATTATATTGATCCCATATACCACGATATTCCACCTCGAAGTGGAATTGGTATTAATTTGTTATGTTAACGTTTGTGGACGGAGGAAATAGGTTGGAGGGATCCAAATAGATTCCTCAAATATTTGAATTTGTTTCAATATTGTGTATTGTTTATTTACAATCTGTGTGTGATTTTATTTGTGATGGAAATCGTTGAAGGCTATAATTTAGCCGAATATATTTTTGGTATCGTAGGATATTGGAAACAAATAAAATTGGATTTTTGAAATTCAAGTGGAAAATTTATAGTAAAAATTATTTTTGAAAATTGGATAAATTTAAAAGAAGGAATTTTAAAAGGATAAGGTTTTATTTTTGAATCATTTTGAATAAAATTCCAAAATATGGAAAAAAGGCTTAATAAATGGATTTCGGGTAATACTATTCAAAGGTTGAAGACTTATTTTAAAATACGGATTTTAAATAGTTTGGTGCAAATAAAGGAATTTATTTTAAAAGAAAATCAATTTGGAAATCAATTTGGAATTTGATTCGGTATTTGAAAATAATTCTTTAGGAAATCAATTCTGAAATCGATTTGGTGTTTGAAATAAATGTTTGGAAAATCAATTTGGGATTTGATTTGGTATTGAAAGTGAATATTTAGGAATCGATTTGAAAATTGTAAATTAGTGGGAACTTGGAAATTTAAAATTCACAATGGGAATTTTATAAAAGAAAAGGAAATTTTGTTTTTAAAAATAAATACTGGTTTATTTTTAAAAGTATGGAAAGGAATTTACAGATTTGGAACGTAAATTTAAAATAAATCCAGAAAGATTTATAAATTGATTTAAATGGTCCATTTTGAAATGGAAGGTGTATTTTCCCTAGAAAGCCGAGTATGTTTTTAAAGTATCCTTCAAAATTAAAAGTTTTGAAATTAGTTTTAAAAAAAGGAAGTTTGTGGAGAAATTATTTTCTTAAGCTGGTTTCATGTTTTAAAGTAAAGAATTATTTAATTAAGTACTGAAGGGATTATTTTTAAAGATTAAAATTGATGTTTGATTTAGAAAAGGGATATTTAAATAGGTATACCCTATCTGCTACTTTTATTTTAAAATTAGTTTGGACTTAAAGTATTATGTGAGGTATTGGTATATTATTTTCATATCTAATATTTAAAGAAGTATTTAGAAATAGTTTTATTCTAAATGTTTCCAAGTATATTTTGGATAAGTATTTTAAATTATTTTAAAATATTTGAACTTGGCAGATTGTCACTGGAAATGAATAAATATCTAGGAATGTATTCCACGTAAGGAAAAGTGATTTGAAATGTTTTCAAAGTGTTGTAATGTGGAAAATCATTTGAAATTTGTTTTCTAAGGATTGAAATGCGGAAAGTAATTTGAAATTTGTTTTCAAATAGTTAAAGTGTGAAAATATATCTTGCAAAGATATTTTGAAAATAAATAATTGGGGAAAATGATTTAAATTTGGTAATTGTTCTGAATGTTGATTAATAGTTAAATAACCGACTATCAATATTTGCCTTTAAATGGTATTTGAATTTCGATGCGACTGGGGGTCGACTTCCAAATGGATATTCGAAAACCACATCGAACCTTTGTGATTGTGATGGATCTTTTGTTTAAAAGATCAAAGTGGAAATTTGTTTGAAATCTGAATGAACACTTATTTTTAAAAATAAGCGCTCGTTATTCAGATTAGCCGGGAGAGGACTTTGTGTCATAAAACCCATTACGAATTATGATATGATGAAATGGGATTGCATTTGAAGATGGGACTGAAGACCGAGTATTTTGGAAAGCGAAAGGATTACATGTCGAATGTCTTTGCACCGGGTTGCTCCGGTACAGAGATTTTATCACCCTTTGTGATGGGGATTCTGGACGGGATTAGTGAATATCCAGATTTGCAAGGGCTTCTTTGGAGTGCCTTCGGTTCTTTTCGATCCTAGAATGGACATATATGGATGTGTGTCTGATGTTACACTTTGAGATGTAAAGATGGTTTCTATCAAATGCATTTCTGTTGGTGGTGGAAAATCTATTCTCTTAGCTTAACACCCTTCTCTGAGACGTACGAGCTCAGAGATTATGTAGTTGATGGTTACTAGTGATATATTCCCAAATTGGTAATTTGGCGTACGAAGTGCTGCTGATCATTTGTTGATCAAAGCATGGCTTTGTGAAAAGTTTAGCTTTGTGGACGAGACTACATCGGACCTCACACCCCGGAAATGGTCAAACAGGAAGAATGCGGAAAGGTTATAAGGGTCGCGCCCTTTAGGGTATGTCATTTCCTTCTGGAAAAGGATGGTATCATGGGATGGAGCCCAGATATTTAACCTATGTTGTTGCTGCAAATTTGTTATACTTTGTGGTTGTTGCTTTGTGGTTGAGGATCCTCGGACAAAGGTCGCAAACGACATGGGGATGGCATACCCGAGTAGTAGTTACCTAGTTACAGAGGCAACCAGGCCTTGTGTTGGCAAAGATTCGGGTGGGTTCTCGGGACGTCCCTCTAGAGGCATACCCATATGGTAGTAGAAAGTTCCTTAGCCTGACCATTTGTTGGAAATCTAATCTTCAATACGTGCCTTGTACGGTTTTAGTTGTATAACCTGCCATGAAATGTGGCGGTAACATACTATTGAACATGGTAGCTATAGTAGGCATAAGTGCAAAATGCCTATGTTGGCTATGTTTAATATTATACTTTCGAAATGTTTTCGACACATTGCACTAATGATAATAATATCAAAGGATTTTGTGTAACAACCGGGGTTTTTGCATTAATTTAATATCGTCATTAAACGATTAATTTGCTAGCTAATTGTTGTTTGAAGTTTTTAAAACCTGGTTTAAACTCTTTTGAAATTCCTTTATTAATTGTGTTAAGTTGTGTGGGCTTTGAAAATAATTTTGGCCCACGTTATCATTTGTTTGATGCCGTGTTATAGTGGATGCCATTCCCCCTTTTTGATCCATTCTCTTTGCAATCCTAAAATAAAACAAACGAAAATAAATGTTGGCCCGTTCTTTTCTTAATTCAATTCGACCCGCCCCCTTTTCATTCATTCTTCGTTCGAAAACCCTAACATACGAGAGAAAAAAAATGGCGGCTCGCTATCAAACTAGGGCTTTTCAAAATTGAGGCTGCCGACCAGGGTTGTTCGATCGAGTTGCTTTGTCGGTCGATTGGAGTTGCTCACGGCCGCTTCTAGTTAAGTCGTGCTCTGGAAAATGAGGTGAGTGACCCTCACATCTATTCGACTCCTGGTTGATTTGTGATTTGTTCAAGTTGTGATTTTCTATGTTTGATTAATTGATGCTCACGGTTTTGATTCCTCTGATTAAATTGTATTTTAATTCCGTGAATTTCTCCTGTGACAACATTGATATCAGCACTCGACTTTGTCGAACTTTGTCGAACTTTGCTAGACTTGTAACAATTTGATAATTCCAGTTGTAATTGAAATTGTATTTTTTATGCTTGAATGCCTTGATTTCTTTGTCCTGATCTATCTTCCTCTATGTTGTTGTACTGCGTCCCTGTATGCCCTTGCCTATGATATCTTCTAGTTGTACTGGACTTGTCTTCTCCCTGAGTTGCTATTTTGTTTTGTATACTTCCTTATGCACTGTATTGCTATCATAAAAGTTTTGCATGCCTGCTTTGTTCATGCCTGAGTGTATTTGTGATTGTGCGTCATTTGTGTACTATCTTCTATGCCTTTGTGCACTTCTACTATTTTCCTAACCCGATACTCTAGCCCTTTGTGTGTGTGTCTCTCAACTGGACCCATATGCGTTTCTTTGAGTTGATACTTTTGAAAAAAAAACAGTCTTTGTTTTAGAACTGCTTTGTGAAAATGTCTATTTGGAACTGTTTGCCTATGAGCTCAGGTTTCATATTCATGTGCAGTTTAGCTTGATGCTTTGTTCGAAAGTGATTTTTGTAACTTGTGTTTCTCATATTACGACTTTGACTTTACATTTTACCTTGTGTATTGTCACTGCATACCTGTTCATCCTATAATTCACAGTATCATATTTGAGGCAGTTTCATTTCAACGTGTCTGCTGTTTTCATGTACATGTATACACTTGTTGTGTATTTGTGTAATTGGGATGCATTGAACTCGTGTGGTCTTCATTTATGTGCAGTCTGCATTTACGTTGCCTCTGACCTTTTTGGCACACAGACTTCATTTCATTGTCGTTGTGTATCAATGCATGTATTGTTTACATTTTGTTGGTCTGACCTGAACTGACCATCGAACTTCATGTTACTTTTTGTTCCAATGTTTGGTCAATGCATATAGGTGTTGTCTGGTCTCCATTGGCATTATTACATAAGTGTAGTACATTCGAGCTGTCTTGTTTTTGGCCATTCACTTGTGCATGGCTCCACTTGATCTGATACTGAGGCTTTGCCTTGTGGTCTGCACTTGCATGCTTGAGTCTTACCATATATGTGCGTACATGTAGATGTTTTTGTGTATGCATATATTGTTTGATTCGTACTGAACTTGCACATAAGTTTAGTTCATATGTCTGTACCTCCTTGTTGCACCTCTGATTCATTTTGTCCATGTGCAAATCGTTACGAACATGCAATTGTGTACATGTTGCATATTCACTTGGTTGAATCTCTATACTGCTGTCACTTGTTTTGTGCACTGTGGTGTACTGGGTTTTGGACTTTGACCATTTGAGTTTGTTTCTTTTGAACTGTAGCATTTATGTGGTGACTGCCTTTTAGTTTTGTACGCAGTCTTGCCTTGGGGTCTGCGTAGCATTGATGCAATCGGATTTGTTTTTCTTGAATTCACTTGAGTTGAATCCGGTAATTCGGGTTTGACCTTGTGTTCGTTTATGAATTTTCATTGTGTACTACGTGCACATTGTCCATGTCTGTCTACTTTGACCACCGATGCCTTGGCATTGATATTTAAATCTTCATTGATTTTGGTTCGTTAAGCGTTTGTGTACATCATCACTGTAGTGGCAAGGCAGTGCACGCAAGCGTGAACTACAGCCACATGGAATTGATTTTTTGGGTACATTATCACTGTAGTGGCAAGGCAGTGCACGCAAGCGTGAACTACAGCCACACAGTAAGGTTTTGTGTTATTCTATCTTGTTTTGATTTATTGATCTTTTTGCATATCCCATATGCTGTAGTGGCGAGGCAGTGCACGCGTGCGTGTACTGCAGCCCTACTCGAATTAATAATTTAATTGATATTTCAATTGTTTGAACTATTTTGTTTATTCAATTCAATATTCTTATTTGGTTTAATTTGCTGATTTGTTGTTTAACACTGTTACGTGTTCTATTATTCGTTATCCGATTTCTCTATTTAAGGATCGGATAGACGAGAATTATTGTGACTGTCGTCTATTCATTATGTAATTATTATTGTCTCTGTGCACTAATAACTGAGTTTGAATTAGACTGACCCGTGTATTATTTTCTTTTGAATGTAATACTCGGGTCAGACCGAGTATTTACAGGTTGTTGATATCTCACTATGGGTTGCTGTTAGAGCTATGAAGTCTTTTCATATTTTTGGAGTAGTCGTCATCATTTAAAGTAGTCAGTGTACTTGTATAGGATGTTGTATATTCATGTATATTATCCACGATAATGTACTTGTATATGTAACTTCCAGAGTCGACAGTTGTAGTTGTATCATATGTACTGCATCACATGTATTGTAACTGACATCAGTTATTATATATATATGAGATTTTTGTTTATCAGTGTTCCGCATTTGAATTATCTGTGTTATTATTATATCTATTGTCATAAACTATTATGAACCATCGTAGTTCGTTTTATACTGGAATTGGATATGTTGATGGGAGTAAATAAATAAGAGATGAAAATTAAAAATATATATCACTCCTATCGAGATAACCAATAATAGTGTAAGGCCTATCTACGGATGGCCGCTCCTATCCAGCCTTATTCTTCGTAATAACGGACAATATTTCTTTTAATACTCTTGGTTATTGTGAGCATAGAGGTGGGGCGTCACAGTTGGTATCAGAGCTTGGGGTTTATGGACATAATATAAAACATAACTTAGATGGAACATGGGTTACAACTATATGTCGATGTTTTATTATGTTTTGAGTCAAAACTAAAGTTTTGAAATTAGGATGGAATTTTTAAAATATCTTTATTTAAAATAAAAAGTGAAACTGTGTTTTGATGATTGATTGAGTGTGTTCTGTTTATCAGAGTGCGCCGCGGAAACAGTGACTGTCTTCGCTGAGTACGGCTGATAAACTTTTTGATTTAAAAATCAAATTATGAAATTGAAAATAAATTTCATTTGTTGCTTACATAGCTGTGTTTAATTTGTTTTCTTCGGAAATTTCTAATCCAATTTGAGAATTTGAAGCGATTGCAGTTATGTGAATTTATTGAGATTTCTGCTGTTTTGAATTATCTTCATTGAAGATATATTTGAATGATTTCTTTGTTCATTTTGCGGTATACGTGCAAATTTATGTTGCACGTTACTAAACTAATTTTACGTTGAACCGATGCTTGGTTATGAAACGTATATTATTGCCGTTATTCTTATAACAGGATTTTTACACCAATGCTATATTTTGAAGCAAGGTGTTTTGTTGACATTTTTAATGAATGAAAATTCACTGATATTGTATTTTGATGTGAATTTTTTTTTATGAGATTTTGACGTTTAAAAATTACTGTCGCTTTGACGTCAGTATCCGTCATATTTTAAAGTGGATTTTCAAGCGGTTATCCCGCAATGCTGATTTTGAGATCCGTTTCTAAGGTGTTTTGAGAAGTACAATTTTCTTATTGAAATTGTCAGTAATGTTGCTGTTTTTATCACGGG
Organism: Allium cepa; assembly: GCA_030765085.1. NCBI lineage: Eukaryota > Viridiplantae > Streptophyta > Magnoliopsida > Asparagales > Amaryllidaceae > Allium > Allium cepa. The sequence continues at coordinate 1,040,964,671 of CM060941.1, read as the reverse complement.
TTGCAAATCGTTTTAAAAATAAAATTGTTTTTCAAAATTTTTATAGTTTATGCTTTCAAAAGAATAAGGAAGCGATTTAAACGATTCAGCAAAATCGAGGACTATGAACCCTTTCTTTTACTGATTCGCTTAATTCCGGACTTGTTCGTTTGAGAATGTAGATTATTTACTTTTATAAAATAAATGAAATTGTTTTCGGAATTTTTACAGTTTACGTTTTCAGAAGAATGAGAAAGTGACTTAAACATTTCAGAAAAATCGAGGATTATGACCCCTTTCTTTTGCTGATTCGTTTAATTCCGGACTTGTCCGTTTGAGAATGTGAAATGTTATTTTTGGAATACACAATTTGCACTTTCAAGGAAACGATGAAGAGATTTAAACGATGTAGCGAAAGTGCGGAGTATGGAACCACACTTTTACTATTTCGGTTAATTCCGGACTAGTTAATTGAATATATGATGATTTTCGTGTGCTTTCGAGCCACTATGATGGACCTTCGGGTCATATGTTGGACCTTCGGGTCAATACCAGTACCGGACCTTCGGGTCATATGTTGGACCTTCGGGTCATTTGTTGGGCGCCAAATTTATGTTGGGTACTTGGTAGGCTTCGGCCATATGTTGATGCACGTGCGGCGTAGCTAAAACTCGCCATCTGATGGGATCGATCCAATCTTTTATGTTGATTTTCTAGATGATCTTAATTGATTTCTAGATATTTGTTGTTTCCAATTATCTGCAGATAATTGGATATTTGTTGATATGAGTTCTAATTATCGTTTTTGATAATTAGATATTTGTTGATTTGATTATCGCTTGTGATAATTAAATATTTGTTGATATGAGTTCTAATTATCGTTTTTGATAATTAGATATTTGTTGATTTGATTATCGCTTGTGATAATTAAATATTTGTTGATATGAGTTCTAATTATCGTTTTTGATAATTAGATATTTGTTGATTTGATTATCGTTATTGATAATCGAAGATTTGTTGATTTGACTATCGTTTTTGATAATCGAATATTTGTTGATTTGATTATCGTTTTTGAAATCAAATATTTTTTGATTTGAGATTTGATTATCGTTTTTGATAATCGAATATTTGTTGATATGAGTTCTGGTTATCGTTTTTGATAATCGAATATTTGTTGATTTGATTTTCGTTTTTGATATATGAATATTTGTTGATTTGAGATTTGATTATAGTTTTTAATAATCGAATAATTGTTGATTTGAGATTTGATTATCGTTTTTGATAATCGAATATTTGTTGATATGAGTTCTGGTTATCGTTTTTTATAATCAAATAATTGTTGATTTGAGATTTGATTATCGTTTTTGATAATCGAATATTTGTTGATATGAGTTCTGGTTACCATTTTTGATAATCGAATAATTGTTGATTTGAGATTTGATTATCGTTTTTGATAATCGAATATTTGTTGATATGAGTTCTGGTTATTGTTTTTTATAATCAAATAATTATTGATTTGAGATTTGATTATCGTTTTTGATAATCGAATATTTGTTGATATGAGTTTTGGTTATCGTTTTTGATAATCGAATAATTGTTGATTTAGGATGTGATTATCGTTTTTAATAATCGAATAATTGTTGATTTGAGATTTGATTATCGTTTTTGATAATCGAATATTTGTTGATATGAGTTCTGGTTATCGTTTTTGATAATCGAATAATTGTTGATTTGAGATGTGATTATCGTTTTTGTTAATCGAATATTAGTTGATTTGGGATTTGATTATCGTTTTTGATAATTGAATAATTGTTGATTTGATTATCGTTTTTGATAATCGAATATTTGTTGATTTGGGATTTGATTATTGTTTTTGATAATCGAATATTTGTTGATTTGGGATTTGATTATTGTTTTTGATAATCGAATATTTATTGATTTTAGATTTGATTATTGTTTTTGATAATCGAATATTTGTTGATTTGATTATCGTTTTTGATAATCGAATATTTGTTGATTTGATTATCGTTTTTGATAATCGAATATTTGTTGATTTAATTAACGTTTTTGATAATCGAATATTTGTTGATTTGAGATTTGATTATAGTTTTTGATAGTCGAATATTTGTTGATTTGATTATCGTTTTTGATAATCGAATATTTGTTGATTTGATTTTCGTTTTTGATATATGGATATTCGTTGAATTGAGATTCTGATTGTCGTTTTGATAATTGGACCTTTGTTGTTTTCTGATTACCGTTTTGGTAACTGGATATTTGCAGTTTTGCGATTTCTGTATTCTGATTATCTATTTGATAATTAGATTTTGTTGAGAATTTGTGAATTTCTTTTATTGAGGTTAAAATATTTCTTCGTCGTTTGTATTCTCGACCTTTATTTTTCTAGCTTAACCAGTTTATGTTAGAAAAATAATAGTTATTAACGACCTTAATTATGAAAATTGCGGGGACGCAGTTTTTATAAGGAGGGGAGTCTGTAACAACCAGGGTTTTTGCATCAATTCAATATCGTCATTAAACGATTAATTTGCTAGCTAATTGTTGTTTGAAGTTTTTAAAACCCGGTTTAAACTCTTTTGAAATTCCTTTATTAATTGTGTTAAGTTGTGTGGGCTTTGAAAATAATTTTGGCCCACGTTATCATTTGTTTGATGCCGTGTTATAGTGGATGCCATTCCCCCTTTTTGATCCATTCTCTTTGCAACCCTAAAATAAAACAAACGAAAATAAATGTTGGCCCGTACTTTTCTTAATTCAATTCGACCCGCCCCCTTTTCATTCATTCTTCATTCGAAAACCCTAACATACGAGAGAGAAAAAATGGCGGCTCGCTATCAAACTAGGGCTTTTCAAAATTGAGGCTGCCGACCAGGGTTGTCCGATCGAGTTGCTTTGTCGGTCGATTGGAGTTCCTCACGGCCGCTTCTAGTTAAGTCGTGATCTGGAAAACAAGGTGAGTGACCCTCACATCTATTCGACTCCTAGTTGATTTCTGATTTGTTCAAGTTGTGATTTTCTATGTTTGATTAATTGATGCTCACGGTTTTAATTCCTCTGATTAAATTGTATTTTTAATTCCATGAATTTCTCCTGTGACAACATTGATATCAGCACTCGACTTTGTCGAACTTTGCTAGACTTGTAACAATTTGATAATTCCAGTTGTAATTGAAATTGTATTTTTTATGCTTGAATGCCTTAATTTCTTTGTCCTGGTCTATTTTCCTCTATGTTGTTGTACTGCGTCCCTGTACGCCCTTGCCTATGATATCTTCTAGTTGTACTGGACTTGTCTTCTCCTTGAGTTGCTATTTTGTTTTGTATACTTCCTTATGCACTGTATTGCCGTCATAAAAGTTTTGCATGCCTTCTTTGTTCATGCCTGAGTGTATTTGTGATTGTGCGTCATTTGTGTACTATCTTCTATGCCCTTGTGCACTTCTACTGTTTTCCTAGCCTGATACTCTAGCCCTTTGTGTGTGTGTCTCTCAACTGGACCCATATGCGTTTCTTTGAGTTGATACTTTTGTAAAAAAAACAGTCTTTGTTTTAGAACTGCTTTGTGAAAATGTCTATTTGGAACTGTTTGCATATGAGCTCAGGTTTCATATTCATGTGCAGTTTAGCTTGATGCTTTGTTCGAAAGTGATTTTTGTAACTTGTGTTTCTCATATTACGACTTTGACTTTACATTTTACCTTGTGTATTGTCACTGCATACATGTTCATCCTATAATTCACAGTATCATATTTGAGGTAGTTTCATTTCAATGTGTCTGCTGTTTTCATGTACATGTATACACTTGTTGTGTATTTGTGTAATTGGGATGCATTGAACTCGTGTGGTCTTCATTTATGTGCAGTCTGCATTTACGTTGCCTCTGACCTTTTTGGCACACAGACTTCATTTCATTGTCGTTGTGTATCAATGCATGTATTGTTTACATTTTGTTGGTCTGACCTGAACTGACCATCGAACTGCATGTTACTTTTTGTTCCAATGTTTGGTCAATGCATATAGGTGTTGTCTGGTCTCCATTGGCATTATTACATAAGTGTAGTACATTCGAGCTGTCTTGTTTTTGGCCATTCACTTGTGCATGGCTCCACTTGATCTGATACTGAGGCTTTGCCTTGTGGTCTGCACTTGCATGCTTGAGTCTTACCATATATGTGCGTACATGTAGATGTTTTTGTGTATGCATATATTGTTTGATTCGTACTGAACTTGCACATAAGTTTAGTTCATATGTCTGTACCTCCTTGTTGCACCTCTGATTCATTTTGTCCATGTGCAGATCGTTACGAACATGCAATTGTGTACATGTTGCATATTCACTTGGTTGAATCTCTATACTGCTGTCACTTGTTTTGTGCACTGTGGTTTACTGGGTTTTGGACTTTGACCATTTTGAGTTTGTTTCTTTTGAACTGTAGCATTTATGTGGTGATTGCCTTTTAGTTTTGTACGCAGTCTTGCCTTGGGGTCTACGTAGCATTGATGCAATCGGATTTGTTTTTCTTGAATTCACTTGAGTTAAACCCGGTAATTCGGGTTTGACCTTGTGTTCATTTGTGAATTTTCATTGTGTACTGCGTGCACATTGTCCATGTCTGTCTACTTTGACCACCGAGGCCTTGATATTTAAATCTTCATTAATTTTGGTTCGTTGAGCGTTTGTGTACATCATCACTGTAGTGGCAAGGCAGTGCACGCAAGCGTGAACTGCAGCCACACGGAATTGAGTTTTTGGGTACATTATCACTGCAGTGGCAAGGCAGTGCACGCAAGCGTGAACTGCAGCCACACAGTAAGGTTTTGTGTTATTCTATCTTGTTTTGATTTATTGATCTTTTTGCATATCCCATATGTTGTAGTGGCGAGGCAGTGCACGCGTGCGTGTACTGCAGCCCTACTCGAATTAATAATTTAATTGATATTTCAATTGTTTGAACTGTTTTGTTTATTCAATTCAATATTCTGATTTGGTTTAATTTGCTGATTTGTTGTTTAACACTGTTACGTGTTCTATTATTCGTTATCTGATTTCTTTATTTAAGGATCGGATAGACGAGAATTATTGTGACTGTCGTCTATTCATTATGTAATTATTATTGTCTATGTGCACTAATAATTGAGTTTGAATTAGACTGACCCGTGTATTATTTTCTTTTGAATGTAATACTCGGGTCAGACCGAGTATTTACACGTTGTTGATATCTCACTATGGGTTGCTGTTAGAGCTATGAAGTCTTTTCATATTTTTGGAGTAGTCGTCATCATTTAAAGTAGTCAGTGTATTTGTATAGGATGTTGTATATTCATGTATATTATTCACGATAATGTACTTGTATATGTAACTTCCAGATTCGACAGTTGTAGTTGTATCATATGTACTGTATCACATGTATTGTAACTGACATCGGTTATTATATATATATGAGATTTTTGTTTATCCGTGTTCCGCATTTGAATTATCTGTGTTATTATTATATCTATTGTCATAAAATATTATGAACCATCGTAGTTCATTTTATACTGGAATTGGATATGTTGATGGGAGTAAATAAATAAGAGATGAAAATTAAATATACCACTCCTATCGAGATAACCAATACTAGTGTAAGGCCTAACTACGGATGGCCGCTCCTATCCAGCCTTATTCTTCGTAATAACGGACAGTATTTCTTTTAATACTCTTGGTTATTGTGAGCATAGAGGTAGGGCGTCACATTTTGCATATCAAGCATGTTTGACTATCATAAGGAGAAATCTCCTCCAATTCTGCTTTTGCATTGTGTATGTGGTGGGAGGCCTTATGGTAGTTTCTTTTTTCAAAAGCATAACGGATTTCTTTTTATTTTCTTTGTGAAAATAACTGTTTTAAGATCTCACACTAGTCTCATGACTGACCTGGAGTTTATGATTCCCTTTCTAAACTCTGGGTGCCCATAATTTTCCACACAGACAGCCTAGAGTCAGGTTATCAGTTATTCGGGAGCGAAGTCAAGAAGTTGCTATGGAGATATGGAGTTCAAGCTGGATGGCGAGACGTACCACTTCTACTATGTAGTGTCTGTTGCATTTGGGTTAGTGCAACTCAAATTTTCTTATACACTAGTTATTATAACTTCCAGTTTTGTGTTGAATGGTGTCATTGTAAACACTGACAATGTGTTGTAAAAAACTGATATAGTGCTTTTGTTTTAAAGGTATTCGTTTATCTATTATATGTTGTTCTGCTGCAAAATGTGAGATTCTGTTATTGTTTTCTTCTTCTTCCATCTTCTTCTTCTTTAACCCTAACGGTTCGATTTTCTGACATTCGACTGTGCGGCATTGGATACGGTGGACATATCGATGTAGACTTTCGGGCGTTGAAAAATTGGGTTGTTATATGTGGTATCAAAGCAATTGGTTAAGCGGCAACCTTGGCTCTAGTGAGGATTACTCATTAGACATAGAGTCAATAGTACTCTAGAATGAGTTTGAGTGTAATAATAGATATGAGCGCGTATTTGTTAATGAATATAAAATTGTTTTATATTGTGTTGATTGGTTTGTTGAGTAATATATGAATTTTGGTCATACGAGTAATTAACATTATTGATAGGTTTCTCTAAACACTTGAATAGAACAATTCGACACGATATTATTTTAAAATAGGGTAAATGAAATAATTTTACCCAAATTATTTTCGTATATAAAAGAAATAATTTTCCGTAAATTATTATAGTAGTATATGGTTGCTTGGATGTTAGGAAGTGGTAATATTAAATTATTATCATAAATTATTAAATAGCGAATTGAAATCATAACAAAAAAAAAGCAAAGAAATAAAATTCATATACAAATGGAATTTGAGAATGCAAATTGTAAATGTGATTTGTAATTTGAAATAGAATTCCAAAGAAATATTTGAAAGAATTTGAAAGGGTTTGAAAAGTTTTGATATTTGGAAAAGGTTGGAGATTTGGAAAATTTTAAATTCTTTTGAGTTTGGAAATGATTTTCAAAGGGTTGGAAAAAAATGTTTTTAAAAAAAGGAATAAAAGCTCGAAACTCTTTTCAGTCGAAGGAAAATAGCTTCGGTGATGACTGCAGCATCATCGATGTTCATTTTCGAGTTTCCTGAAGAGGAATTGCTGCCAAATTATTTTAAAAAGGAAGTCGTTTGGAAAGTTGGGTTTGGTTTTGGAAATTCAAAAGTAACTTGAATTAATTTGAAAAATGATTTTGAAATGTTGGAAAGACTCTGGAACCCTATATAAAGTATTTATAGAATATAATTGAGTTTGACAACTTACAAATTTGAAGTTGTTGGGATAAAAAATTTAACTTGAAGGAAAGTTAAAATTAAAATAGTTTGATTTTAGAAATAATTGATTTCAAAGGTGATTTTGAAATATTGAGAAATTGTTGAAAACTCTGGGAGATTTATTAAAAGTGTTTATTAGTTGATAACTTATATAATTTGAATTTTGATAGAATGATTTTAACTTAAAGAATTGAGTTAAATTAAAGTGAATATGAAAACAAAATAAGTGAGAACTTATAGAAGTTTAAAAAATTGAATTTGAATGTGTTAAATAAGGTGAAGGTGAAAATGAATTTAGGAATGAATAAAAGAATAAAACTAGAATTGAAACTGAATATTGGAAACCAATTTGAATTGTGTGAAATAAAATGAAGTTGTAAAATTAGTTCGAAGTGAACCAAAGGTAATAAAGGTGGAAAAAATGGTTTGAGATAAAACGAATTGGAATTTGTAATGGATTAGTAAATGAAACTAATTTAAAATAGAGAGATGAATCAGTTGTGAATGAAAGATAATTGATAAAATACAATATTCGAAAGGAAAATTGAATCCAAATAGAATTGAAAGTGTAAATTGAATTCAAATGAAATTGAAAATGTAAGATTGAATGAAAATGGATATATAACTTCAATGGTAAAGTAAAGATAGTATAAGAAGTAAGTATTCAAACATTTGTAATGGAATGTGCAAAATGATTTTTAAATGTAGAAACTGGATATGGTTGTTAAATAGCATACAGGTATTATAAAGAAAAATGGAATTAGGATTTGGATTTTCGAAGATAAATTTAATTTGCTCGAAAAAGGTATGTATTTAAATTTCAGTATGAAATTTTATGATTTTCTTATCCAGCCGCTTGGCTTTTCGTTTTCTTTTTAAATCTGGAAGCTCATTGTTCCATTTTGTAGTCATACCGAGCTAGCCGCGCAAAGGAGACATTGGCAAAAAAATTCCGAAACTTAGGGAGTTAGAATTTTTTTTGAGAAATTTGGATAATTTAAAATTTGATTTTGAATTTGAATATGAATTTTTAAGAAAACAATATTGTTAGGAGTTTATGGTTAAGGTTGGAAGGTTAGTTTGAATTGATAATGGGTTGTTAATAAAAAGATTTGTTTTGGCAAATTGATAAAATATTTAGTTTTGGGAAAATAGAAAGGGTTATGGATCATTCTTCTTAACTAGCAATTTTGGGACGAAATTCTTTTAAGGGGGGAAGAATGTGACTACTCAAAATTTTTAAACATTTGAAGTTGAAATATTTAATTGATTTTAAATATTTGAATGTTAGTTTAACTTGAATTTCAAATATCAGAATAAATTTGGCAATTAAATTTTTGAATTTAATAGTTGAAATTGGGTAAAATGTTGTATCTTCAGTTTTAAGCCTGTTAAAAATTATATGATGGCTTAGAAAATTTATATTGATAATACTGAAGATAATAGAAGCTTCAGAATTGACTTTAGAAACGATTTGTTCAGTTTTGAAATTATATCGTTTAAATCGATATTTAAAAATAGCCTTCCAAGGAACAGTCTCGGATTTTGACGAAACCAGTTCCATTGGATCCGTAATATTATATTATTTTCGGATATCAATTCGTAGTGTTTGGAGTGATCGTTTGGCCGTGTGATAAGCAAAAGCGCTGAAAGTTTTTATCGAAATTTAATTTAATAACTGGTCCAAAACGCTATCTTCTCCATACGATCGAATTTGGACCAGAAATCTTTTCCATTGCGTTCGGAATGGGTGTATAACATTACAAACGCCTGGCGGCATGCTTCGATTGAAGATCGAAATTTTGAGTCGTGGAAATTGAAACAATTTGAATTTAAATTTAAATTTAAATATAATAGTATTTTTACAAGACAAAATTTTATTCAAAGTCTCTTCTCTTCCAACACTTGGCAAAACTTTTATCCACGTGTTCCCCAATTTTTTTATCGAGTACAAGTATTCTTTCTTTACTTTTAAAATAATAATAATAATAAGATAAAGAAAGCAAATACGCTTTCATTCAAAACAAAAATGGAAAACAAACCACCCAGTATTCATCTACAATTCAATTTCTTCTCCTCCTCCCTTAAAATCAACTGCCGAAGCATTCAAATCGAAAAAAGTTAATTTAATTGTTCGATAATAGGCGGCATCAATTCGTCGGCAAGAAGCGGATAGAGGAGGCGAGGTTCAATCACGAATGGAGCAGCATGTAGAGGGGAACGCGATGCATTCGCTGGTGGTGGCACGGTTATGGAGTCGTCGTGGGTGAGCAACGTTGGGGGTCGTTCAATTACCATTGAGATTTCACGATTTCAAGTCTGGTGGTTCGCGATGATTTGGGTGTCGCACTCGAGGGCAAGGCGACGCTCAAGGAATAGATGGCAAGGCGATAGGCATTAGGGTTTGTGGAAGATGGGCTGGGTAAAAGATTGCACGAAAACGTGACAAAGGAGGAGCGTGATGCAAATGGTCATGGCCACGATTGCACTCAGATGGAGGCTGCTAGTTTATGTGGCCTGGGTTCGAGGTATTTAGTTTGTCAATTTATTTTCGAAAATTAAAAGCTAGTATATATATGAAGATCATAAAAATATGTGCGGTAAAAACAAATAGGAAAAGATTTGTACAGTAAATTAAATTACTATTATATTCAAATTATATATATATGTAGTTAAGTTTGAAAGATAGGGATTTTTTAAAATGGTAATGTAAATATGTATTCACATATATATATTTTAATTTAACCAGTAAATGTATATACATATATATAGAAATACAATTTTGAAAGGAAAATTTTAAGAAAAAAAATGTTTGAAAGTTATACAAATTTGATTTAAACACTTTGTTTAATATTAATAGATGTGATTTTGGGAAAAGAAAGTAAATCAAATTATTAGTTGATTAAAATTAAAAAGAAATTTATTACTCGATTTATTTCGAATATTAATGAATTGAATTAGTGTTTATACAAGGTCAAAAATCCTGGAGAAAACAAACTGGATTGGAAATGGGTTGCATGCATAAGAAAAAGGTGAGATCTTCTCACTCAATCGGATACCTGATTTAATTTAAATGGTTAATTTAAATTATTGGTTGTTTGCTTGGATGATGATGATTATTAGTTGTATTGAATTAGACCCTATGCGCCGCATAATAGCGGATGATATTATATTAAACCCATATACCACGATACTCCACCTCGAAGTGGAATTGGTATTATATATGTATTTGGAGTGATTGATTTCCCGCATTATATAGTGGATGAGACCCAATGCGCCGCATAATAGCGGATGATATTATATTGATCCTATATACCGCAATATTCCACCTTGAAGTGGAATTGGTATTAATTTGTTATGCTAATGTTTGTGGAAGCAAGAAAACAGGTTGGAGGGATCCAACTGGATTCCTCAAATATTTGATTTTGTTTCAATATTGTGTGTTGATTATTTACAATCTTTGTGTGATTTTATTTGTGATGGAAATCGTTGAAGGCTATAGTTTAGCCGAATATATTTTTGGTATCGTAGGATAGCGGAAATAAATAAAATTGGAATTGAGATTCATGTAGAAAATTTATAGTAAAATTTATTTTTGAAAACTGGATAAATTTAAAAGAAGGGATATTAAAAGGATAAGGTTTTATTTTTGAACCTATTGAATAAAATTCCAAAATATGGGAAAAAAGCTTAATAAATGGATTTCGGGCAATATTATTCAAAGGTTGAAGAATTTATTTTAAAATACGAATTTTAAATAGTTTGGAAGAAATAAAGGAATTTATTTTGAAAGAAAATAAATTTGGAAATCAATTTGGAATTTGATTCGGTATTTGAAAATAAATCTTTGGAAAATTAATTCTGAAATCTATTTGGTGTTTGAAATTAATGTTTGGAAAATCAATTTGGGATTTGATTTGGTATTCGAAATAATTTTGGAAATCAATTTGAAATTTGATTTGGTATTGGAAGCGAATATTTGGGAATCGATTTGAAAATCGTAAATCAGTGGGAATTTGGAAATTAAAAATGCACAATGGGAATTTTATAAAAGAAAAGGAAATTGGATTTTTAAAAATAAATACTGTTTTATTTTTAAAAGTGTGGAAATGAATTTACGGATTTGGAACGTAAACTTAAAATAAACCCAAAAAGATTTATAAATTGATTTAAATGGTCCATTTTAAAATGGAAGGTGTATTTTCCCTGGAAAGCCGAGTATGTTTTTAAAGTAGCTTTCAAAATTAATAGTTTTGAAGTTGGTTTTAAAAAAAGGAAGTTTGTGGAGAAATTATTTTCTTAAGCTGGTTTCGAATCTTTAAGTAAAAATTTATTTAATTAAGTATCGAAGGGATTATATTTAAAGATTAAAATTGATATTTGATTTAGAAAAGGGATATTTAAATAGTTATACCCTATCTACTAATTTTATGTTAAAATTAGTTTGGACTTGAAGTATTATGTGAGGTATTTGTATAATATTTTCATATCTGATATTTAAATAAGTATTTAGAAATAGTTTTATTCTAAATGTTTCCAAGTATATTTCGGATAAGTATTTTAAATTATTCTAAATTATTTGAACTCGGCAAATTTTCAGTGCAAATGAATAAATATTTGGAAACGTATTTCTCCTAAGGAAAAGTGATTTGAAATTTGTTTTCAAAGTGTTGTAATGTGGAAAATGATTTGAAATTTGTTTTCAAAGGATTGAAATGTGGAAAACAATTTGAAATTTGTTTTCAAATAGTTGAAGTGCGAAAATATATCTTGCGAAGATATTTTGAAAATAAATAATTGGGGAAAATTATTTAAATATGGTAATTGTTGTGAATGTTGATTGATAGTTAAATAAACGACTATCAATATTTGCCTTTAAATGACATTTGAATTTCGATGCGACTGGGGGTCAAATTCCAAATGGATATTCGAAAACAAGATCGAACCTTTGTGATTGTGATGGATCTTTTGTTTAAAAGATCAAAGTGGAAATTTGTTGTGATTTGTTTGAAATCTGAATGAACACTTATTTTTAAAAATAAGCGCTCATTATTCGGATTAGCCGGGAGAGGACTTTGTGTCATAAAACTCATTTTGAATAATGATACGACGAAATGGGATTGCATTTGAAGATGCTGTTGAAGACCGAGTAATTTTGAAAGCGAAAGGATTACCTATCGAATGTCTCCGCACCGGGTTGCTTCGGTATAGAGATTTTATCACCCTTTGTGATGAGGATTTCGGACGTGATTAGTGAATATCCGGATTTGCAAGGGTTCTTTGGAGTGCCTTCGATTCTGTTCGATCCCGGAACGGACTTGTATGGATGTGTGTATGACGTTATAATTTGAGATATAAAGCTGGTTTCTATCAAATGCATTTCTGTTGGTGGCAGAGAATTTATTCTCTTGGCTTAACACCCTTCTCTGAAATGTAAGAGCTCAGAGGTTATGTAGTTGATGGTTACTAATGATATATTTCCAAATTGGAAATGTGTCATACAAAGTGCTTCTGATCGTTTTTTGATCAAAGCATGGCTTTGTGAAAAGTGTAGCTTTGTGGACGAGACTTCGTCGGACCTCACACCCCGAAAATGGTCAAAACAGGAATAATGTGGCAAGGTTATGAGGGTCGTGCCCATTAGGGTATGTCCTTTCCTTTTGAAAAAGGGTGTATCATGGTATGGTGCCTAGATATTTAACCTATGTGGTTGCTACAAATTTATTATACTTTATGGTTATTGCTTTGTGGTTGAGGATCCTCGGATAAAGGTCGCAAACAACCGGGGGATGGCATACTTGAGCAGTAGTTACCTAGTTATAGAGGTAAGCCGGCCTTGCGTTGGCAGAGATCCGGGTAGGTTCTCGAGACATCCTTCCAGAGGCGCGCCCATGTGGCAGTTGGAAGTTCCTTAGCCGACCATTTGTTGGAAATCCAATCTTCAATACGCGTCTTGTACGGTTTTAGTTGTATAACCGGCCATGGAATGTGGCGGTAATCTGCTATTGAACATGGTAGCAATAGTAGGCATAAGTGTGAAATGTCTATGCTGGCTAAGATTAATATTATACTTTCAAAATGTTTTCCACACTATGCACTAATGATAATAATATCATAGGATTTTGCATATCAAGCATGTTTGACTATCATAAGGAGAAATCTCCTCCAATTCTACGTTTGCGTTGTGTGTGTGGCGGGAGACCTTATGGTTGTTTCATTTTCCAAAATTATAGCGCGTTTCTTTTAATTTTCTTTGTGAAAATAACTATTTTTAAGATGTCACACTAATCCCATGACTGACCTGGAGTTAATTATTCCCTTTCTAAACTCTGGGTGTCCATAATTTTCCACACGGGCAGCCTAGAGTGAGGTTATCAGTTATTCGGGAGCGAAGTCAAGAAGTTGATGTGGAGATATGGAGTTCAAGCTGGATGGCGAGATGTACCACTTATACTATGTAGTGTCCATTGGGTTTGGGTTAGTGCAAGTCAAATTTTATTGTACACAAATTATTATAACTGCCAGTTTTGTGTTGAATGGTGTCGTTGTAAACTCTGACAATGTATTGTAAAAAATTGATATAGTGCTTTTGTTTTAAAGATATTCATTTATTTATTATATGTTGTTCCGCTGCGAAATGTGAGATTCTATTATTGTTTTATATTTCTTCTTCTATCTTCTTTAACCCTAACAGTTCGTTTTTCCGACATTCGACTGTGTGGCATTGGATACAGTAGAGGTATCAATTTCGACTTTCGGATATCGAAAAATCGGGTTGTTACAATTCCCCTTGTGATGATAGGGGTTGATGAGCATGCCTTCGAGTTAGATTACCTTATAGAGACCTTCTACCAGGTGAGGACGCACAATAGAGAAAGGATGCTAGTAGCTTGATTGAATGTGTCATTAGCATGGTTTACCAGACCTTTATGAATAAAGGATGCTAACAAGAAATGGACTGCTAGTGGCATGATAGAAGAGTGTTACTAATAGGTTTATTATGTGGTATTTCCATTAGGCTAATGGAAGCAATCACATCACAGAGTCGCAATGGGTATAATAAGAGTTTGGTTGATGAATGTTATGGTTGTCTTTGTTGATTTAGGTATTATTGAGTCAAATACCCTGGCATCCTATATATACTGAAATAGAGTACTACATCCATACTAATGGTAGTTTAGCATGAAATTATATATGTGCTAATTTTTTGAATGCAAGAGCATGTGAGGTATAAATTCTCATACCATATGCTCCTACTTTATGATATAGCGAGACTATATCTATTGTTTAAGGTTGATAGACTAGTAATATCAAACCAAGGTTACTTTTATTTGTATGACTTAAAACTGTTACGTAATTTTTATGGCAAACTAAGAGTAGGGCATGGTGATAGCGCATGGAGCGGTATGGAGGATGAGTAGTTAGCTTATGATTTTTTCTGATTACTATTATGGGATGCTTTTACTTAATCTAAGGAACCGGGCCAGTGGAAAGTGGGTCAATAGTAGATTTCAAAAAGATTCCTATTTTGGATATATTGGGTATGTGAAGTTTAAAGTGGATTTTACATCCAATCTAAAATATTTTAATAAAATTTTTGTATTATTTAATTCATTTTAAAAAAAGTTTTTTTTATAAGTGTACTATTAACCTAAAAAATGGGTCAATACCCCAGATTGATTGTGAAAGCACCAACCCATTTTATCAAGGCAAATAAAATAGAAAAAGCAATAGCAAATCGCAGGAAAAGTAAAGAGACAAGAGAATTTTATAGTGGTTCGGTTGTTAACAAAGCCTATGTCCACTTTATCGCTTTTATTGATCAACTACTATTACAAAGGAGTTTGGATTACAATATGATTCTTCGTTCCTAAGTTAGATAAGGCCACCATCGTTAGAGACAACAAAAAGGATCTCAGTTGCCATTTAATGGCTGTGGTGAGGGAGAAGAAGAGTGAACAAACAATGATTGAGTTTCAGCAGAGATCAGAGAAGATCCTTTTTCTATTGTAGATAGGATGATATTTATAGATTTAGAGAGCACTTGGGCTAAGGCCGCTTTGCCAGGAGCCTTTATTCGTCATGTAGAAGGAGCCTAAAAAGTTTGGTGGTGATCTGAGCTAAGTATTCGGATCGATACCTATCTAACGGGGTCGGATCGGTACCTATCCAAATACTTGGTGAATTTGTAAGTCTTCTCAGTTAGGTGGTCCTCCTATTCTATAATTGAGTGCCTTGTCCAAATATCAGCTCGTTTGGAGTTTCATGGATCATCCAATCCATCCTTCGTAGGAGGTCCGTCCATAACTCTCTCAATACCTAACCAAATGATACAAAACTTCATACATGCAATGTACATGAGTCGGAGAGCCTTAAAACCAATTCTCACGGGGTGGGGCCCATCTTAGGTGGGTCGGACCCGATCCATCAAACTAGCTCAATTTAGGGGAATTACATCCATAACTTGCTCAATACTTATCGAAATCATATGAAAATCTATCGTTAGCTTCTAGAGGATGTGTAGTACTTACTTTATGGATCACTGGTGGTAGGGCCCAGCCGAAATGGATCGGACGATCCGATGAGTTTGGATTGGTGCCGATCCAAATCTGCTTGGCTAAATGACTTCATTTTTTATGTAGGCTTCTTTTATGTCTTATAGGTGTTCCCTCGAAATTTCATGTCAATCCGAGTCTGTATGAGTTCTGTAGGTCTATTTTAAGTTGCTTCGATCCAAAAGTAGGTAAATATTTAAATGGTTCATATGAGTCCTCATTTCTTGAACTTGGTTTCTTGGAATGCTATGAAATATGGCAAGTGTACTTAGGAGAAGTATATGATCATGATGCAAGAGGTTGGAAGTCCCCATGGTTCCTTCGTTTGAATCGGTACCGATCCAATTGATTAGGATGGACCCCAATCCAAAATGTTTGTCTATTTTTCAAGAGATATTTCTTGTGTCCATTATCTTGTTATTCTAAGCCCTTTGGTCATATTTCAAGTCATTTGGGCTTAATCTAGATGTTCTAACTCCTTTTGAATTCTGTTGGGTTAAAAATCCGGTTAACATGTACCAAATACACTATTTTTGTAATGTGCATGTGCTACAGATATAGTGGCATGGCTAATGTGACGTATGTAGGTGTTGGTTTACACTGCAACAGGCCCATTTGTCCCTTTATATATATCTTTGTTGTCTGTGGTTTATATTTAAATTATAAGTATATTATAATGATGGATATATAATTAAAGGAAAGTTTAAAATTGAAATTTACAATTTTACACAAAAGTTAATTTTATAAAATTTATATTAAAATAACATAATTATAGACAGGTCCATGCATAAATGATTGTAAGCTATGTTTTAATATTTAAAATAACACATATGCGTACAGATTGTAGTAATTAACCACTATAAATTTAAAGTTGACAAATCTAGCTTTCATTTTAGAATGGAATCAAATGATTTTCAATTTTAAACAGGAAAATAGGCACAAGGATAAACTTAGAAAAAAACTTAGGCTGAAGGAAAACAAGTTTGTATTTTAAGCCGAAGGACAATGCTAGTTTTAACTAGCATTTTGTATAGTGTAAAACTAAATATAATGCTAGATATAACTGGCATTTTGTATAGTGTAAAAGTTGAATATAATGCTGATTATAACTAGCATCTATCTTTCAGCCTAAAAATTAAACTTCAAGTCCTTCAGCCTAATTTTTTTTCAAAGTTTGTCCTTTTCCCTAATTCCATCTTTACCAAAAAAGTTCACTTATGGGTTTTTAAGTCAAAATAACATTTACACTTATGTAACAAAACATAATATATTCAAACAACAGCCATGTAGCACATGTATTCATTTTAAAGGCGAATTTAAATAATCAAAGTTGTTTCAATCAAAAATTATTTTCAATCAAAATTAATAAAAAATAATCAACATTGCTTTCAATCAAAATTGTTTAAATGTAACATATATATATTTATATGTATGTATAATTAAAAGGTACTAAATCAAAAACTATTCTAAAATAATAGTAAAATGGATCGGACAACTTAGGCACAAGTTCATTATAAAAGGTTCTAAATCAAACTATAAAAACAATATGAATAAATAATCATAAGAGATGGAGGATCTAAATTACGTTAACATATGGATCATATAATTAATTAAGGAATAGCATAAAAAGGAATCCAAATTAAATTAACATGACGAATAGTTAATTAATTAAAGTGTGGCAAAACGGGATCTGAATTATATTATAAGATGAAAATATATAAATATTTTGTATAAAGCAATATTGTAATGGCTCACAGTTTCGACCCTCAAAAAGTCAACACATATGCATGCACGGTATTCACGTGCCGAGCATCTAAGTGTCAGAAAGATAGATCGTTGGGGAAAAATAAAAGAAGAAGGAAGCCAAAAAGAAACTAAACAATGTAGAATCTTACAATGCAATAGGAAAATAGATATATTAATCAACATAAAAATTTACATAGTCATTTCAAAATGATACATCAGAGTCATAATAGTATAAATTATATCCTGGGATAATTATAATTGCCTGCCTAAAATTAACTGATACAAAATAAATATAACACATTAGAAACAAGATAAATAACTAGCTATCGATGAAGCCACCTGCTCTAAGCTCTTCCCAAAATGCATCCGTGGAAAACCTGAACTACATGACTGCTCATACAAATTTCAGCATACAAGAGTTTTAGAGAAAGAAAATAAAACTCTGATTCAGACATGGGTCTGGTGTGAGTAAACTCAAACAACTAAATTATTACTTTCAAAAGCTCTTTAAAAATGTATGGTATCTCCGAAGACCACGCCGCACATAAATACAGATGGGTTTCACCTTACGATAAACAAAACATTTCTATAATAAATCCAGTAATATTATAATAATGTCTAAAGTTTGAAATACCAATAATCAAGTTTCTATGATGTGTGTACATGATAGCAATAAAAGGTATACAATCAAAAACCAAAGGTACTTATTGGATAATGGATTTGCAAAAAATGGTAAGGTAAGGGACTACCTTCCGTACAGTACACCTCTAAATAAAATGTATCGTGGGCTGCAGTTACGTTTGCTACCCGCATGGCAAGATCAGCCTACCCCTGACTAGATTGTATCGAATATGAGCACCCCTGGTTGTGATCAATAACTAAAAAGGTGCCCTAAAGCATACATAGAGATATTGAAACTAGATCTTCGGATGATAATATCCTAATGGTGCGAACCATATAGTCTTGCACAAACCCTGTTTTAACCGTTTTCGAGGTGTGAGGCATAAGAGGCTAGGCTCTTACCGTTTCCTCATAGCAATCCACCTTGGAATGCTAACACTGCCCTTCAGGCAAAAATGCAATGCTAGAATTCATCCATACAAGTTCATTCTGGGTCTTAATGAAACCAAACGCTCTTCAAGGAGCACCGTCTTCAGTCATCTTCAAGACATCTTCAGGTGAATGCTTATGTTGGTTCGAAGTGGTTTTCAAATAACATATCTGATCTCGATCTCTTCAAACCAACCATGATAAATTTTCGATTGACTCATTCCCAGTTCTTTAGGAAATAACTAGACAAAAGATAAGAGCGGACTTCACCTCCTAACCGTTTATGGATGGAGTTCCTTATCATTTACCCTAGGAGAATGAAACGAGAATTATATGCATAATACAGTATCACTGGGTATAGCTGTGCCATATAACTCACGTTTTTCTCCTAGATATTTCCAAAGATACATTTAGGTCCAGATATTTGATAATCCGTTATTAAACTATCAAATAAATGATAATTCAAACATTGATCCATTCCATATGCAATCTACCAAGCCTTTATTAATTAATCATTAATTAATAAATCATTTTATAAAACTTGATCAAAAGATCCCAGCACAACATTATTTCAAAAACCCTTACTTCCCTTTTTTACTTGGAAAATATTTATACATATAATTATATTATCAAAACATTTGGAAAATTCCTCCTTTCCGATTCTTTTTGAAACATTACTTAATATAAACCAATCCACTTATCCTTTATAAAAAGTTCCCTTTTAAAAGCTCAATTCATATTTAAATACCTTTATAAATTTACAAAATCAATTTATAAAGCTTTTTATAAGCCTACAAGTCTATTTACAAAATTACTTTACAAAACTTAAAAAAAAACATTTCCCTATTTAAAACTCTTTTAATAAATCTTTTTTAAGAAAATCCTTTAGAAAATATCTTTTGGAACTCATCCTTTTAAATCACTTTAAATAAACCTTTTTGCTAGTAAAACCCATTTTTATAAACAAATTATTATTTATAAATACCTTTAAAAATATGTAACTTGAAAAATCATTTACAAACCTTAAACCCCAAATTGATTAATGAACTGAAGTTAAATCAAAACCAGACTTTATAATTTCAAAAAGAGTCTTAACAATCCTAATGGTAGTAATTAAGTTACCATTTAACATCAATTTCACTTTCAAGTCACTCAACCATTTATTTACATAAGTCAACATATATGTATATGATATTCATATCCAAATCAGGGACTAACATGTCAATACAACTCAACCAGCATATACAAGTCAAATAACATAATAACAGGATGATGATTTTCCATGCAAAATGGATGTCCAAACACTTCAATACTTATAGAAAAATGAGAATTTATTCTACTAAACATATCTCCACACAATCAACAATTTACATTTTAACAGAACGGTGATTCATTGTGCTATCAGATGTCCAAACAATCAACTTATAACAGAACGAGAATTTATTCTACTAACACATGTCCATACAATCAACCATTTACATAACTCATTCACAATTATTTGTGAATTTAATGGTATTGACATTTGAATCCCTTTTGTTCTAAACCTTTTTTGAAAAAAAGTGCCTTCAAAACAATTTTATTTTTCTAAAACAGGAATTAGAACTTAAACTCCCTTTTAGAATAATTATTACAAATTAAACCCTTTATTAAACTATAACCAA
Organism: Allium cepa; assembly: GCA_030765085.1. Taxonomy (NCBI): domain Eukaryota; kingdom Viridiplantae; phylum Streptophyta; class Magnoliopsida; order Asparagales; family Amaryllidaceae; genus Allium; species Allium cepa. Next base: position 1,040,944,341 of record CM060941.1, on the reverse strand, counting down.
ACTTAATAAAATCTTAATTTAATTAATAATTAAGAAATAATAAACCTTAAATAAATAAATAATTATATATTTAAACTCTTAAATAATTTATAATTAAAAATAAGTCAAACACTTGATTAATAATTGAAAATAGTTAACCCAATAATTAATTCATAGTTAGTTAAAAATAAATCATATACTTAACCCATAATTAATTAAAGATTAACCTTGGCTAATCAAAAATTTATCTAAAATAAATCTTACTTTCAAAAGATAATTAATTAACAAACCTAGCTAATACTTAGTTAATTATTAGTTACAAAACTAATTAACTAATATTAAATTAATAAATTCTTAATTAACATTCCTTAGCATTATTATTAATTTTTTAAAACACTTCAAAACACTTTAAAATATGAAAAATTAACTTTTCAAAAATTGGATTTTTATCGAACTACGTCCATAGCGACTATCGCTTGGATACCATAACTTTCAAACTTCATCCATAACGACTATCACTATGGATACCATCATTAATTATTATTTAAAAGAGTTTTTTTTCATTATAATATCTATCATTTGAAAATTTAAAATTAGTTAAATATTCGCATATCAAAGTAGTGAAATTTTAGGTCGTTACACATATAACGGACTCAAATTATGTATATGTTTTTAATAAAATGAATAACTAAAATTAAAAATCACCTTAGAATATAGCCAAAAATTTGCACACTGAATGGTGAAAAAAATTCTCCAAGATTCGACCGAATTGACCTCCATATTTTGCAATAATTGACAGAGATATCAATATGTTTACTTTGATTTAACTTGGATTTTTTTCCTTCATGGTGCCATGGAATTTCGACCACGAGAGGGTGGAGTGAAGAGAGAAATAAATGTAATTTTGCAGGTAGAATCATGGAATGAATGGAAGAGAATTTGTTTTAAAGAAAATATTGAAATCTTTTAATTATCTCCTTTAAAATCTTCAATATTTAACTCAACATTAAATTTCATCAAATTCTCTCCCCGTCTCTTCATATTTTCAACAACAAATACGTTGATGGGAAAAGGTCCAAAATAATTTTAAAAACATGTTTTAAGTGAGTCAAAAAGAAGAGTAAAGAATGGAGAATTATTTCCTTCCTTTAGCCGCTTCTTTGGATTTTTCAAATCACATCTGAAACCTCTCCCGCCCTGATCATGCAAGGATGACCATAAAAGGCATGCATGCCTCAAAAATTTCCAAAAACCACATAACAATTAATCTATTTAAGTCCAATTTAAATATTCTTTTGATATTTTCAACTGATACGTGCGTTTATAATTTTTATATATGCACTATATTAATACACTAATTGTATTCAAACAAATCAAATAGAATTTAATTAATAATATTTCATAAACATTATTTAATTTACAATGATCATAAACTAATTAAATTGCATGTTTTTTTGGATTAATCATCATTACGGTTGTGCGACTCAAAGGTGTAAATTTAATGAGCAATTAATGTTGAACAATTTAAATATTAAAGTTCATACGTCACCTTAACTAGTGGAGTGACATTTTGGCTAAATTTATCTTACACATCTTTTTGATAAAATCTAGTTTTACTTATGATAAGCGAAACCCAGGAGTACCGATTATTTACACCAAATTTTTCGTCAACACTATATCTCATTAGGAATTATGAAATTTGGTTTGACCAAAAGTCCAATGCCGTCCACATTCAAGTTGATCAGTCTAAACATAAAATCCTTGGTTCAAAAATAATAATTATTATTAACTGCACTGTCCTAGCTAGAAACATTGACTTTGAGTTGGTATAGTTGACCATTACATTAACCTCATTTAATCAAGGAGACGAATTCCTATTGAATAATGTTTTATTTTCAATGTTTCAACTCATACCTAACTATAGTTGTTCAACGAATGCCATGTCATAGCTTAACTATAATTAAATTGGAGTATCCACATTGAAGTTTAATGGTATTCTCAAATTGAGAGAAATGTGTGATATCGTCACATTGAGATTGTGACGGCCCGAAAAAATTAACATTTGAAATTGAAATATTTAATTACTTTTAAATGTTTGAATGATGGTTTAACTTGAATTTCAAATATCAGGATGAATTTGGCAATTTAATTACTGAATTTAATTATAGAAATTTGGGTAAAATTGTAAACCTTCGATTATGAGCCTGTTAAAAATAATTTGATGGCTTAGAAAATTTATATTAATAATACTGAAGATGATAGAAGCTGAATAGATTATATTTCGAATATAAGGATTTAATTAGACAATTAAATTGTTAATTTAATATTTGAAATTGTGAAAATAATTAGAAATTGGATTTAATATGAATGAAAATGATTTATGAAGTTGTATTAAATCATATTTGAATTAGAATGATGTTAGAGAACTTTTAAAGTCGAATTACAAATTAATTTGTAGAAATTGAATATTTTAATATTTAATTTACGAGTAAAAATAGCCATTTTTCAAATAGTCTCGGATTTCGACGAAACCAGTTTCATCGGATCCGTAATGTTATATTATTGTAAGATTTCAAATTTCATGTCAATCGGATTTACGGTTTGTCCGGGGCAAGCCAAAACGCATAGAAATTAGTTTAACCGATTTAATTTAAATTTGATCGTTTGTTTCCGTAACTCGCACATATGATCGAATTGGCTCTTAATACCTATTCCATTGTGTCTGAAATATAGGTTAAACCCAAGGAGCGTCAGCCGACACGCTTCATTTGGAGTTCGAAAAATCTCGGATGAATAGTGTTTTGAGAATTTTCTATAAAAGGACCTAGATTTTCCACATTTGCACAAACTGAGCTAGGGTTTACAGACGGCCCTCATTATATTCAATGGCCGCAAAGCTCCTAACTTCTTCTATTAATCTCTTCGAATCCATCCATTTTTATCAGAAACCATCAACTACAACATTGTAGATCTAAGTGAGATCTACAAATCCATACGGGGATGATCGATTTTTGATAAGAAATTCAACGGTAAAATGAGTTTGAACGTCGCACGTTCGAGAGCCGATTTTACAGCCTAGGATCGACCGAGCTTCGAGGCGCTTGGGGCAGTGGTGTTTTTTCAAGATGTGCTTCGATTTTGTGGTGGAGTGATGGGGTCTCATGCATCGCAGTGGCCACGGTGTTCAAAATTTTGATCGTGAGCTATGGGTTCTTTGCATACGCGTGTCCTGGGAACACCATGAAGTGGAAGAGAAGGATTCGCATGGCTTGGATCTGATGGGCGGAAATCAACTGTTCAGATTGATCTTGGTTATAAAAATAGAAAGAAAATTGAAATTAAATATATATTAATTTGTATAATCTTTAAAACTCTGTAACTTGTTCATACGAGGTCGAGAACTGACAAAACAAATTGCGTTGGGTCTGTGTTGACGAGCATTACATTATGGAGCTGGTTTGTAATCGATTGGAGCTAGTGATAATTTAGGGTAAAATTAAACGTGTGTTCAATTTTATTCGAAATAAAACACTACAACTGTATTGGAAGCAAGGTGAGAACTTCTCACTCAATCGAATTTGTTTCAATTTAAATTTTAAATAGTTAGATTTAAAATTGCTTGATTGTGTTGATTGTCTGCTTGAATGATAAATTGTTATCTGTTGTATCGAAATAGACCCTATACGCCGCATATTAAGCGGAGGTTATATTAAACACATATACCGCGATATTCTACCGTGAAGTGGAATTGGTATTATATATGTACTTGGAGTTGATTTCCCGCATTATATAGCGGATGAGACCCTTTTGCGCCGCATATTAGTGGATAATATTTTATAAATCCCATATAACGCGATATTCCACCTCGAAGTGGAATTGTTATTTAATTGTTGTGCTAACGTCTGTGGATGCGGGGAAACAGGTTGGAGGGATCCAACTGGATTTCTCAAATATTGAATTTGTTTCATATGCTGTATGTTGATTATTTATATCCCTGTGTCATTTTATTTGTGGTTAAAATCGTTAAAGGCTATAGTTTAACCGAATAATTTTTGGTATCGTTGGATACCAGAAATAAATAAAAATTGGATTTTTTTTAAAATTCAAGTTGGAAGTTAATAGTAAACTTTATTTTTGAGAATTGGATAAATTTAAAAGAAGGAATTTTAAAAGGATAAAGTTTTATTTTTAATCCTATTGAATAAAATTCCAAAGTATGAGGAAAAGGCTAAATAAATGGATTTCGGGTAATATTATTCAAAGGTTGAAGAATTTATTTAAAATACGGATTTTAAATAACTGAAAAATATAAAGAAATTTATTTAAAAAGGAAATAAATTTAGAAATTTAATTTGGAATTTAATTTGGAGTTGAAATTAATTCTAGAAATCTATTTGGGAATTAATTTGGAGTTAGAATAAATCTTAGGAATCGATTTGGAAATTCGGTTAGGTGTTTTGGAAATAACTTGGAAAATCAATTTGATATTTGAAAATTAATTTGGAAAATCAAATAGGAATTTGACTTTGTGTTTGAAATAAATTGGAAATAAATTTGGGATTTGATTTGGTTTGAAGGTGATATTTGAAAATCAATTTAAAATTCGTACATCGGTTGATTTTTGGAAATGTAAATTCACAACAGGAATTTGTAAAGAAAAGGGAAATTGTTTGAAAAATAAATATTGGTTTATTTTTAAAGTGCGAAAATAGTTTACAGATTTGAAATGTAAATTAAAATAAATCGAAAAGGTTTATTAATTTATTTGAATGGACCTTTTTGTAATGGAAATGAATTCTTCCCTGGAAAACCGAGTATATTTTTAAAATAGCTTTTGAATAAAAATTTAAAAATTTTAGAGTTGGTTATAAAATAATACGGTTGGGGAAATTAGTTTTGAAAATTATTTTTAATCTTTAAAGTAATTTTTTTATTAAATTAATTATGTAAGGGATCATTTTAAAGATTAAATGGATATTTGATTTAGAAAATAGTTATTTAAATATTTATACTCTATCTACAAATTTTTATTTTAAAATTAGTTTGGACCTGAATGTTTATATGAAATATTAGTATAATATTTTTCATAACTAATATTTAAGCAAATATTCTAAAATAGTTTATTTTAAATGTTTCAAAGTATATTTTGAATAAGTATTTTTATATTATTTTAAAATATTTGAAATCGACAGATTTTCAGTGGAAATGAATAAATGTTTGGAAATGTATGGGAGAAGAGTGTTTTGAATTTGTTTTCAAAAAAGGATTGAAATATGGAAATTGATTTGAAATTTATTTTCAAAGGATTGAAGTGTGAAATTTTATCTTGCGAAGATATACTGAAAATAATAATAATTGGGGGAAAATTATTTGAAATCCAGTGACTGTTTTGAATGATGATTGATAGTTAAATAACCGACTATCTATATTGGCCTTAATCGGTAATTGAATTTCGATGCGACCGGGAGTCGAATTCCAACTGGATATTCGAAACCCACATCGAACCTTTGTGATTGTGATTGACCTTTTGTTTAAAAGATCAAAGTGAAATTGTTGTGATTTGTTTGAACCTGAATGTAACACTTATTTTTAAAATAAGCGCTCGTTATTCGGATTAGCCGGGAGAGGACCTTGTGTCATAAAACCAATTTGAATAACGATACGATGAAATGGGATTGCATTTGAAGATGGTGTTGAAGACTGGGTATTTTCGAAAGCGAAAGGATTACCTGTCGAATGTCTTTGCACCGAGTTGCTCCGGTATAGAGATTTTATCACCCTTTGTGATGGGGGTTCCGGACATGATTAGTGAATATTCGGATTTGCAAGGGCTTCTTTGGAAGTGCCTTCGTTTCCGTTCGATCCCGGAACGGAGTTGTATGGATGTGCGTCTGACGTTACACTTTGAGATGTAAAGATGGTTTCTATCAAATACATTTTTGTTGGTAGCGGAGAATTTATCCTCTTAGCTTAACACCCTTCTCTGAGACGTATGAGCTTAGAGGTTATATAGTTGATTGTTACTAGTGATGCATTCCCAATTTGGTAATGTGGTATATGAAGGGATGCTGATCATTTGTTGATCGAAGCATGGCTTTTGTGAAAAGCGTAGCTTTGTGGACGAGACTTCGTCGAGCCTCACACCCCGAAATGGTCGAAACAGGAAGAATGCAGCAAGGTTATAGGGGGTAGCGCCCGTTAGGGTATGTTCATTTCCTTCTGGATAGAGGTGGTATCATGGTATGGAGCCCAGATACTTAACCAATGTTGTTGCTACAAATTTATTACTTTGTGGTCGTTGGTATTGAGGGTCCTCAGATAAAGGTTGTTTAAACCGGGGGATGTATTACTCGTGTTAGTAGTTACCTATTTTTGCAGAGGTAACCCGGCCATGTGTTGGCAGAGATCCGGTTAGGTTCTCGAGGCGTCCCTCCAGAGGTGTACCCATGTGGCAGTAGGAAGTTCCTTAGCCTGACCATTTGTTGGAAATCCAAAGAAACAATACGCGCCTTGTACCGTTTTAGTTGTAGAACCTGCCATTTACTTATGGTGGCGCCCCATTGTTTAGATGGTAGCTATAGTAGGCACACGATAATGGTCGTATGTTGGCTAAGATTAATATTATACTTTCGAAATGTTTTTCCACACTGTGCACCTATAATAATAATATCAGAAATTTTCTCGTATCAAGCGTGTTTGACTATTATAGGGGGAAATCTCCTCCAATTCTGCGTTTGCATGGTATGTGCGGTGGAAGGCCTTATGGTAGTTTCATTTTCAAAAAGCATAGCGTATTTGTTTTAAATTCCATTGTTTTCTTTTGTAAAATAATAACTGTTTTAAGATCTCACACCAGTCCCATGACTGACTTGGAGTTTATTGTTCCCTTCCTAAACTCTGGGTGCCCACCAAATTTCCACACGGGCAGTCTAGAGTCAGGTTATCAGGTCATTCTGGAATTCAAGAGTTGATGTTGAGATCTAGAGGCAAGCGGGATGGCGTGGCGTATCAACTAGTATATAGTATTTCTTTTCCGCTATTTGTTGTTGTAAACTCTATAATGTAATGTGATGTAATAACTGATATAGTTCTTTGTTTTGGAAGATATTCATTTATCTATTATATGTTGTTCCACTGCGAAACGTGAGATTCTGTTATTATTTCTGTTTTTCTTCTACCTTCCTCTTCTTAAACCCTAATGGTTCAGTTTTCCGGCGTTCAGTGGTTCGGCAATTGATACAGTGGACGTATTAACGTCGACTTTCGAAAGTCGAAAAATCGGGTCCTTACAAAGTGGTATCAGAGCATTTGGTCATGCGACAACCTAGGCTCTGTTGGGTGTTACTCATTAGAGATAGAGTCAGTAGTACTCTAGAATGAGTTTGAGTGTAATAATAGATAGGAGAGCGTATTTGTTAGTGAATATAAAATTGTTTTATATTGTGATGATTGGTTTGTTGAGTGGTATATGGATTCTGGTCGACATAGTCTGTACAACTCTATCGATAGGGACCTCTAAACACTCGTACAGAACAATTCGCCACGATATTGTTTTAAAATAGGGTAAATGAAATAATGTTACCCAAAACTATTTTGTATATAAAAGGAAATAATTTTTGAAAATTATTAGAGTATATGCTGCATGTTTGTTAGGAAGTAAAATATTAAATTATTATCATTGATTATTGAATAAGGAATTGAAATCATAATTGAAAGATGAGAAATAAAATTCATATACAAATGGGAATTGAAAATGTAAATGTGATTTATAATAAAATTCCAGAGGAATGTTTAAAAGAATTTGAAAGGATTTAAATTTTGAAATTTTGAAAAGATTAAATTCCTTTTGAGTTTGAAAATGGTTTTCAAAGGTTTTGGAAAAGTGTTTTGAAGGGATGAAAGCACTAAACTCTTTTCGGTCGCTGGAAAATAATTCTGATGATGATCGCGACATCATCGGTGTTCATTTTCGGGTTTCCAAAAGAGGGATTGCTGCCAAATGATTTTAAATGAAAGTTGTTTGCACACTGGGTTTGGTTTTGGGAATTCAAAAGATAATTTGAATTGATTTCAAAAATGAATTTTGAAAGGTTGAAAAGACTCTGGAATCTTATATAAAATATTTATGGACTATCATTAAGTTGATAACTTGTATAGTTTGAAGTTGTTAAAATACAAAATCTAACGTAAAGAGAAGTTAGAGAAAAGTTAAATATGGAAACAAAATAAGTTGAAAGGAAAATTTAATTCAAGTGGAATTAAAAATGAAAATTTAATAAAAGAATTGAGATTGAAATTTAAGTCAAATAAAATGATGATATGGATTCAAAATGAAATTGAAATTGAAGATTTGAGTTAATTTGTATAAATGTGAATTTGAGAAGTCTTATAGACTAAATGTTGGAATAAAATCTATTAAGGTGGAAAATAAAATTTTGAATGAATAAGTAAATTTACAATTGCAAGTAAATGAAAGTGAATTGAATATTAAAATTCATTTCGAATTTGTAAGCAAATAAAATTGAACTGGAATTGAATTTGATTTGTGATAAACAAAGCGAAGCCTTGAAATAAAATTAGTAAGTGAAACTAATTGAAGAAAAGACCTAATAGACATGGTTTGAAATGAATTCAATAATTATAAATAAAGGGCAAATTGTATTCATATGGAATTTGAAATCCAGTTTAAATATAAGTGGTTATAAACCAAAATAGTGAATTGAATTGTGTTTGGGGATGAACAAAAGAATAAAACTGGAATTGAAAACTGAATATTGAAAACCAATTTGAATTGTGTGAAATAATATGAAGTTGTAAAATTAGTTCGAAGTGAACTAAAGATAATAAAGGTGGAAATAAAAAAAATGGTTTGAGATGAAATGAATTGGAATTTGTAATTAATTAGTAAAAGAAACAAATTTAAAATAGCAAGATGAATCAGTTGTGAATGAAAGATAATTGATAAAATTCAATATTCAGAAGATAAATTGAATCCAAATAGAATTGAAATGGTAAATTGAATTAAAATAAAATTGAAAATGTAAGATTGAATGAAAATGGATATATAAATTCAATAGTGAAGTAAAAATGGTATACGAAGTGAGTATTGAAATTTTTGTAATGAAATGTATAAAATGATATTTGAATGTTTTAATTGGATATTATGAATATCAGAATATACAGGTGTGTGCAGGGAAATGGAATTGGGATTTTGATTTCAAAGATAATTTAATTGCTCGACAAAAGGTATGTATTTGAATTTCAGTATGAAATTTGGTGATTTTCTTGTATAGCCGCTTGGCCTTTTGTTTTCTTTTGGAATCTGAGGACCTGTGGTGCCATTTTGTAGTCGTACCGAGCTAGCCACGCAAAGGAGACGCTAGAGAAACTTTTCGAAAATTTAAGGCGTTAGAAAAAATTTTGAGAAAAATTTGAAAATTTAAAATTTGAATTTGAATTTAAATTTGAATGGTTAAGAAAATAATATTGTTTGGAGTTTATAATTGAGGTTGGAAAGTTAGTTGAATAAATAATGGGTTGTTAATAAAAGATTGGTTTTGACAAGTTATTAAAACTGTTTATTTTGGGTACCTGGATAACGGGTTAAGGTCCATTCTTCTTAACTAGTAATTTCGGGATGAAATTCTTTTAAGGGGAGAAGGATATGACGACCCGAAAAATTTAACATTTGAAATTCAAATATTTAATTAATTTTAAATGTTTGAATGATAGTTTAACTTGAATTTCAAATATCAGGATGAATTTGGCAATTTAATTATTGAATTTAATTATAGAAATTTGCGTAAAATTGTGAACCTTCAATTTTGAGCCTGTTAAAAATAATTTGATGGCTTAGAAAATTTATACTGATAATACTGAAGATGTTAGAAGCTGAATAGATTATATTTCGAATATAAGGATTTAATTGGACAATTAAATTTTTAATTTAATATTTGAAATTGTGAAAATAATTAGAAAATGGATTTAATATGAATGAAAATGATTTATGAAGTTGTCTTAAATCATATTTGAATTAGAATGATGTTAGATAACTTTTAAAATCGAATTACAAGTTAGTTTGTAGAAATTGAATATTTTAATATATAATTTACGAGTGAAAATAGCCATTTTTCAAACAGTCTCGGATTTCGACGAAACCAGTTTCATTGGATCCGTAATGTTATATTATTGTAAGATTTCAAATTTCGTGTCGATCGGTTTTACGGTTTGTCCGGAGCAAGCCAAAACGCATAGAAATTAGTTTAACTGATTTAATTTAAATTTGAACGTTTATTTCCGTAACTTGCACATATGATCGAATTGGCTATCGATACCTATTCCATTGTGTCTGAAATGTGGGTTAAACCCTAGGAGCGTCAGCCGGCACGCTTCATTTGGAGTTTGGAAAATCTCGAATGAATAGTGTTTTGAGAATTTTCTATAAAAGGACCTAGCTTTTCCACATTTGCACAAACTGATCTAGGGTTACAACCGGCCCTCACTATATTCAACAGCCGAAAAGCTCCTAACTTCTTCCATTAATCTCTTCCAATCCATCCATTTTTATCAGAAACCATCAACTACAACATTGTAGATCTAAGTGAGATCTACAAATCCATACAGGGATGATCGATTTTCGATAAGAAAATCAACGGTAAAATGAGTTTGAACGTCATGCGTTCGAGAGCCGATTTTATAGCCTAGGCTCGACCGAGCTTCGAGGTGCTTGGGGCGGTGGTGTTTTTTCGAGATGAGCTTTGATTTGGTGGTGGAGTGATGGGGTCTCGTGCATCGCAGTGGCCGCGACGTTCAAAATTTTGATCGTGAGCTATGGGTACTTTGCGTACATATGACCTGGGAACACCGCGAAGTGGAAGAGAAGGATTCGCGCGGCCTGGATCTGATGGCCCGAAATCAACGGTTCAGATTGATCTAGGTTATAAAAATAGAAAGAAATTTGAAATTAAATATATATTAATTTGTATAATATTTAAAACTCTGTAACTTGTTCATACGAGGTCGAAAACTAAAAAAACAGATTGCGTTGGTTCCATATTAACGAGCGCTACATTATGGAGCTGGTTTGGAATCGATTAGAGCTAGTTATAATTTAGGGTAAAATTAAACGCGTGTTTAATTTTATTCGAAATAAAACACTGCAACTGTACTGGAAGCAAGGTGAGAACTTCTCACTCAATCGAATTTGTTTCGATTTAAATTTTAAATAGTGTGATTTAAAATTGCTTGATTGTGTTGATTGAATGCTTGGATGATAAATTGCTATTTGTTGTATTGAAACAGACCCTACATGCCGCATATTAAGCAGAGGTTATTATACTAAACACATATACCACGATATTCCACCGTGAAGTGGAATTGGTATTATATATGTACTTGGAGTTGATTTCCCGCATTATATAGCGGATGAGACCCTATTGCGCCGCATATTAGCGGATAATATTTTATAAATCTCATATACCGTGATATTCCACCTCGAAGTGGAATTGGTATTTAATTGTTATGCTAACGTCTGTGGATGCAGAGAAACATGTTGGAGGGATCTAACTGGATTCCTCAAATATTGAATTTGTTTCATATGTTGTGTGTTGATTATTTATAATCCCTGTGTGATATTATTTGTGGTTAAAATCGTTAAAGGCTATAATTTAACCGAATATATTTTTGGTATCGTTGGATACCGGAAATAAATAAAAATTGGATTTTTTTGAAAATTCAAGTTGGAAGTTTATAGTAAACTTTATTTTTGAGAATTGGATAAATTTAAAAGAAGGAATTTTAAAAGGATAAAGTTTTATTTTTAATCCTATTGAATAAAATTCCAAAGTATGAGGAAAAGGCTAAATAAATGGATTTCGGGTAATATTATTCAAAGGTTGAAGAATTTATTTAAAATACGGATTTTAAATAACTGAAAAATATAAAGAAATTTATCTAAAAAGGAAATAAATTTAGAAATTTAATTTGGAATTTAATTTGGAGTTGAAATTAATTCTAGAAATCTATTTGGGAATTAATTTGGAGTTAGAATAAATCTTAGGAATCGATTTGGAAATTCGGTTAGGTGTTTTGGAAATAACTTGGAAAATCAATTTGAAATTGATTTGATATTTGAAAATTAATTTGGAAAATCAAATAGGAATTTGACTTTGTGTTTGAAATAAATTGGAAATAAATTTGGGATTTGATTTGGTTTGAAGGTGATATTTGAAAATCGATTTAAAATTCGTACATCAGTTGATTTTTGGAAATGTAAATTCACAACAGGAATTTGTAAAGAAAAGGGAAATTGTTTGAAAAATAAATATTGGTTTATTTTTTAAGTGTGAAAATAGTTTACAGATTTGAAATGTAAATTAAAATAAATCGAGAAGATTTATTAATTTATTTGAATGGACCATTTTGTAATGGAAATGAATTCTTCCCTGGAAAGCCGAGTATATTTTTAAAATAGCTTTTGAATAAAAATTTAAAAGTTTTAGAGTTGGTTATAAAATAATACTGTTGGGGAAATTAGTTTTGAAAATTGTTTTTAATTTTTAAAGTAAATTTTTTTTATTAAATTAATTATATATGGGATCATTTTAAAGAATAAATGGATATTTGATTTAGAAAATAGTAATTTGAATATTTATACTCTATCTACAAATTTTTATTTTAAAATTAGTTTGGACCTGAATTTTTATATGAAATAGTAGTATAATATTTTTCATAACTAATATTTAAGAAAATATTGTAAAATAGTTTATTTTAAATGTTTCCAAGTATATTTTGAATAAGTATTCTTATATTATTTTAAAATATTTGAAATCGGCAGATTTTCAGTGGAAATGAATAAATGTTTGGAAATGTATTCCGCGTGAGAAGAGTGTTTTGAATTTGTTTTCGAAAAAGGATTGAAATGTGGAAATTGATTTGAAAATTATTTTCAAAGGATTGAAGTGTGCAATTTTATCTTGCGAAGATATATTGAAAATAATAGTAATTGGGGGAAAATTATTTGATATCCAGTGACTGTTGTGAATGATGATTGATAGTTAAATAACCGACTATCAATATTGGCCTTAATCGGCAATTGAATTTCGATGCGACCGGGAGTCGAATTCCAACTGGATATTCGAAACCCACATCGAACCTTTTTGATTGTGATTGACCTTTTGTTTAAAAGATCAAAGTGAAATTGTTGTGATTTGTTTGAACCTGAATTTAACACTTATTTTTAAAATAAGCGCTCGTTATTCGGATTAGCCGGGAGAGGACCTTGTGTCATAAAACCAATTTGAATAACGATACGATGAAATGGGATTGCATTTGAAGATGGTGTTGAAGACCGGGTATTTTCGAAAGCAAAAGGATTACCTATCGAATGTCTTTGCACCGAGTTGCTCCGGTATAGAGATTTTATCACCCTTTGTGATGGTGATTCCGGACGTGATTAGTGAATATCCGGATTTGCATGGGCTTCTTTGGAAGTGACTTCGTTTCCGTTCGATCCCAGAACGGACATGTATGGATGTGTGTCTGATGTTACACTTTGAGATGTAAAGCTGGTTCCTATCAAATACATTTCTGTTAGTGGCGGAGAATTTATTCTCTTAGCTTAACACCCTTCCTAAGACGTATGAGCTCAGAGGTTATGTAGTTGATGGTTACTAGTGATACATTCCCAATTTGGTAATGTGGTATACAAAGGGATGCTGATCATTTGTTGATCGAAGCATGGCTTTTGTGAAAAGCATAGCTTTGTGTACGAGACTTCGCCGAGCCTCACACCCCGGAATGGTCGAAACAGGAAGAATGCACCAGGGTTATAGGGGGTAGTTCCCCTTAGGGTATGTTCATTTCCTTCTGGATAGAGGTGGTATCATGGTATGGAGCCCAGATACTTAACCTATGTTGTTGCTGCAAATTTATTACTTTGTGGTTGTTGGTATTGAGGATCCTCGGATAAAGGTTGTTTACAACCGGGGGATGACATAGCCGTGTCGGTAGTTACCTATTTTTGCAGAGGTAACCCGGCTTTGTGTTGACAGAGATCCGGTTAGGTTCTCGGGGCATCCCTCCAGAGGAGTACCCATGTGGCAGTAGGAATCTCGTTAGCCTGACTATTTGTTGGAAATCCAAAGCAACAATACGCGCCTTGTACGGTTTTAGTTGTAGAACCTTCCATTTACTTATGGTGGATCCCCACTGTTTAGATGGTAGCTATAGTAGGCATACGATAATGGTCGTATGTTGGCTAAGATTAATATTATACTTTCAAAATGTTTTTCCACACTGTGCATCTATAATAATAATATCAAAAAATTTCTCGTATCAAGCATGTTTGACTATCATAAGGAGAAATCTCCTCCAATTCTGCGTTTGCATGGTGTGTGCGGCGGGAGGCCTTATGGGAGTTTCATTTTCAATAGGCATAGCATATTTCTTTTAAATTCCTTTGTTTTGTAGAAGAATAACTGTTTTAAGATCTCACACCAGTCCCATGACTGACCTGGAGTTTATTGTTTCCTTTCTAAACTTTGGGAGCCCACCAAATTTCCACACGGGCAGTCTAGAGTCAGGTTATCAGGTCATTCTGGAATTCAGGAGTTGCTGTAGAGATCTGGAGGCAAGCGGGATGGCATGGCGTATCAACTAGTATATAGTATTTCTTTTCCGCTGTTTGTTGTTGTAAACTCTGATAATGTAATGTAATAACTGATATAGTTCTTTGTTTTGGAAGATATTCATTTATCTATTATATGTTGTTCCGCTGCGAAGCGTGCTATTCTGTTATTGTTTCTGTTTTCTTCTACCTTCTTCTTCTTAAACCCTAATGGTTCGGTTTTCCGGCGTTTGTTGATTCGACAGTTGATACAGTGGACGTATTAATGTCGACTTTCGAAAGTCGAAAAATCGGGTCATTGCAGAGATTCTCTATTTGACCTTAGTTATACTGACCAATAGAAAATTCTCGAGTGAGTCACTTCATCGTTATCCGATAACTATCAATACATAACCTCTTGGCGCCCTCGACAGTCATGAGTAATATACTGCCCGACATTTGGAGGGTGTTGCACACTCTTGCCACAAAGGATTTATCAATATTCCATCTCAAAATACCTTGACTAGGAATATTTAAAATAATATATTATTTTTAATGTGATAAATTTATCATGATTACAACACATTATAATTACTATCATATAACATATCATTTAACGATTTTCTGTTCATTATACCTTAAATTAATTACTTAATTAATTATATAACAATACAACGAATATAAAATAGAAAGAAAACATCTTTTATTATGAACTAGATTGGCATCAGGTTAGATATATGTAACAATTTACATAATTGCCCCTAGAGTATACCTTTAACTCTATCAATCTTCCACTTCTACTTAGATTTCAATGGAATCTTATTCCAACTCCTTCGATGGGTTTCTCCAAAAATGATCGAGCTAGTCCCTTAGCGGATGTGTATGGTATTTTGTTTTACTTATCTACTCTATCAACTGACTCCCTCCGACGCTGACAAACTTCCGTTGTCATGTGCAACTTTTTGGAGTATGGTTTTTAAACTTCAAGTGAGCTTTAGTTTCTTTTAAAAATAATATTGTATCACCATGGGATTCTTAGCATTTAGAATCACTCCTGGCTCAGCTTTAAATTTGTGCATTTATACCCACACACATTGCTTTTATTGTAGCATTATCCAAGATGACTTACTTGGTCTTTTGATGAATCATCCATAATCTCTTCATTCGGAACACTTCAAATTTAAAGCTCTTTAAATAAGTTTGAACATGAATTAGGATTGATGCACTATACTTGATATAACTCAAGAAGTTCGAGTTCGCGATCTCCTTGATAATGAGTTTGTTGTTTCTATAAACACTTCTCTAGTATTCGCAAAACACGAAAACCATCTCAATTTTCACATAGTAATCTTAATTCAGATTTGCTACTTGCTTAATGTACTAGATACATATGTGTGATATTACAGACAATATAACGTGTATGATAGTTCCTATTTCTAATGAATAAGGAACTCCAGCTTACATGCTCCATATTAAACAGTTTAATATAGTGTCTATGTATATCACTTTGTGAGATTCCCAACGTTCTTTTATACCGATTATAGAAGATGGCCTTTAAAATCCTATACGGAGAATCAAATGACCAAAATGAAATTATTTTAACATGAACAAATGATTAATAATCATAACTTTATTGTTTACTTATAGTTTAGAAATACTTTAGCACCTATTAATATTCATTCTTACAGACACATACTTCCTCTGCATTTTGACTGACTCGAAATCACTCTCATTGACTTCGAGACAATTTGGTATTAAGCGCAACGTCATGTTCTAAATTATTATTTAGAATCTTTATTTTAAAATACATACACTAAAACTCTAAATCACATAGAGCAATAATTTTTCAAGTAAAATCTAAATTAACTTAAGCATGTTGAATGATGAATCTGTTAAATTAATTAAAAAAAATTACGATGTTATTAACTAACAAAGCATATATTTCAACTTTGATCTTCTTCTCCAAGACATATTTACAGCCGTTGGATCATATCCCTTTGGATACAACTATCAAAATCATAATTTTCTAATGTACTCGGAATCCATTATGGATTAGCACATCAAGCCATATGGTAGAGTCAATACTCTTAATGGCTTATTGACAACTAAGGAAATTTTTTTCTCGATAGCGATAAGAGAATCATAGTTTCTCTTTAATGTGCGAGAATTTTTATTAGACATTATAATTAGTTGTGTCAATTTTGGTTTAGTCAATTTCATTTCATCCTTTTAAATCAGTTTTATCTTTGGATCGTACCTAAATTCAAATCACCACTAATAATTTCCAAATGAAATCCCTTTGTTACGAAGTTGGCATTTGTTGAAACAATAATTGTTTTTCAATGCAACGGTATAAGCGCTCATTAAGATTTTAATGACCCACCTTTATA
Source organism: Allium cepa (assembly GCA_030765085.1). Classification (NCBI taxonomy): domain Eukaryota; kingdom Viridiplantae; phylum Streptophyta; class Magnoliopsida; order Asparagales; family Amaryllidaceae; genus Allium; species Allium cepa. The sequence continues at coordinate 1,040,927,367 of CM060941.1, read as the reverse complement.
TAAGTATAAAACAGATTTAATTATTAGTTTATGAAACTTAAGTTCATCACATAAATTGGTCAATCAATATTGATCGATCCCAAATTCATTACGGCGGTCCACAAAAGATCCTTTATAAAAAGGTATTTCGTATAGTCTCTTAGCTCAAAGAACCTGTTAGCTCCTTGAACTAGGATATGTAGGGGTTTCTTATAAACTTGTATCTATATGATCTTGTAAACTATGATGTAGATGAAACTAATTTTAACCTTATGTACTTACTCTTAAGTACACGACCAAACATAAAGAAGTTAACTCAACTTCATTCATCATCAACCATTCTTTGCCAATAAAGTCTGATTACTCCTTATTGCTATATCATTATGTATCATCATGAGGAGTGGCTTTTAAGATAGAATCTTATCCGTTTTAGGTGCATTGGGAACTATTTCCAATATACTAACTTATTTGATTAAATTGAATTATTTTATTTCCTTTGCATGTTATTTTTTATACTTATGTTCTATATTCAATGAACTTATCATAATTACATTGCTTATGTATCAAATATACATATTCATTTCTTTGATAATTCATTTGTGAATTAAATAATGCAGTTGGATCCATTTTGGTATCATTATACTTTTGATTACATACATCTTTATGTATCAATTCAAAGATTTCGCCAACTCTTTCTTCCTCCCACTAAATGTGTGCTTTGCCCTTAATTTTTAGATACAATTCATCAATACCATATGATTCACAATCATATGATTTAAATAATTATTCCTCCATCTTATAGCTTGGTCTATAATCCTAAAAATATTTGTTGAAATTTTAAATACTCCTGTGTTATGTAGCTAATGCAACAAATATCATTATTCATATAGCTTTATTTCATAATAAATGTAATGACCTAAAATTTCAAATGCTTCATATTTAAATATCTAAATTATTTAATTTTGTATTTAAGATTTAGTTTGATTAAATATGTTTTGATGACCTTGTTAAACACTTTTTAATTAATAACTAATGATATAAAATTTAGTTTGAACCGATTTTTAAAAAATACATACTTTGAATAAATACTGAAATTGTGACCAGAAAACATTTTGTTAAAAATCAACTTTTTGTTTAATACAAATCATATAAATATTTTGCAACATGTATAGTAACATCGATACAAATTAGAAAGAATTAAACGCATACAAGCTAACCACAAATTAACTAAAGTAATCATATTTAATTAAGGGAACATATGGTACTAAAGGACCCTTAAATGGGGGAGTGATTTAAGGAGAGTATGATGGTATAAAAGCATGGTTGTGTAACGGTATGGTGTGCATGTTCTCATGCATGGAAGAGGAGGCGGTTTTCTAATCTTTCCACTAAATTCCTAAGCTTATAAATAAATGAGAAGGTGCACTTCATTTTCCTCCATTCCACTCTTTCACTCTCTTCTCTTCTTAAAACTTTTTAAATCTAATGGCTTCACCTTTTTCCCTCTTCTTCTTTGGGCCATGATCACGAAAGGGGTGATATGGCCCATGGCTGTAGGTATTATGCTGGTGAAAGAGGTGAGGACATGAGCTAAGGAGATGGTGGTCAAGGTCGTACCATATTTTGATGATCCAAGGCCATAGCCATATGCTTTAGGGAAGATAAGGAGGGTTTTGGAGATGTTTAGGTTGGAGTAGGAAGTGTTAGTAGAAGTGTTAATTGATTGAATGTTGATTAGAAGTAAATAGGTTGAATAAAATTGAGTTATTTTCACTTTGAGTGAAGTTAATTACTTGATATTAATGCTTGTTAAAATTGCTTGGTATTATATATAATAACAGACACAAACTACTTAAAGTTATGACTTTTAATTATATGCTTCAAAAAGCATGTGATTTGTTGGAACAGTTGGCTTAAAGAGATTTGAATTATGTTGTTTAAATCAAGCACATTTAAACATTTAAAACGGACATGATTATTAGTACATATGTTAATACATGTTTAGTAGTGATATGGCTTAAGCTTAGAATCAATGGAATGACACTAGACATTGAATTGAACATGGAATTGTCGTATAGCGATAGTCGCTAGAAATGCACGTTGATGTTCCTTAACTTTATATTGTGGAAAATGGTGATTTGGTAATATATTTTGATATAACTTATTTTGGCTGATTTATATGCTTCTATTACTATTTTGAAATGCAAAGTATATGGCTTGAAAAGTTATAAAAAATGCAAACCAAAGTTATAAAATTTAAAAGTAAAATAGTCGCTATAATGACACTTTTGAATTCCTTGTTTTTGGGAAATGCGTTTATTTTTGTAGAAACTTTCTTAAGGATTTCAAGTAAATAATATATTATTCTTATTGTAAAAGTTTTGAAGCTTAAACCATTTGATAGCTAGTTGAACAAAGTGGCTAAGCTTTAGCAAAATAGTCATTATTGGTAAAATACCTTATTTTCGTAAATTTCTATAAAAAAATTAAAAGATATTCTTTGGGATTTTTGTTCATCGTATTTAAGTACCCAAAGTATACTAAATATTGTAAAAAAATAGGTTAAAAATAATTTTTAAAGGCGTCGAAAACTAGGCGCAGAGTTGTAACGAAATAAGTCTAAAATCTGTAACGAAATTTTATACAACATTTCTAGAAATGCTATCTTTGCTATTTGAAACTATAAATTGTGCAAAAATGATATTGAAATTAAATATTTTTCTCTAATCTTTTGAGGGTTATTTTCTAACTTATATTAGAATGTTTTCAAATGGGTTTCATGTTTAAATATATTTTTGAAAATTATATAAGTTTTGAAGATGGTAATTAACTTTGCTTAATGCTAAAAGCCAACGAGTAGACTTATCTATTTGTGAAATTCAAGATTAAAGTGTCTAGGCAAGACTTTGATGCAACCAATGCTCTAACTTACCTAGTTTCACACTTGGGCGAGGAATAGTGTAAGTTGAAATATCGAAAATGAGTTAAGTATACTTCATTAATGACATCAATTTAGCAGAATAAATCCCCATTCTACTGTTGTATAAATTTGGAAATTTATTTATTAATACCAGTTAATTCTGATTTATGTGTTATTATTAAATATTTTGAATTGTTGACAATAACTATTTTTATTATTGTTTGTTTGACTGTTTGAATTATGCTTAGCCAGTTTACAAGCAATTAATTTCCAAATGCAAGGGTTGGGTAGATACGAACACCTTGTGATTATAATTTAATATTTTGACTATAAGATGTTCGATGAAAATATATGATTAAGAAATTGTTATAATTAAATATGTTTATTATAATTTTAAAGGTTTTTATCTTTTAAATAAAATGGTTTATTTGAAAAGAAAAAGGAAACATTTGGAAATAAATATTTTTGAAGTGAGTAAATATTTTAAAGTGATTTTATATAAAAGTGATTTTCATAAAGTTATTTATAAATAAAGAGAATTTTGAGAATTTAAATCCCAATCGTTTGAAATTGATTACGAAATTATTTTGAGGAAATAAACAATACTATATTTAAAAGTATTTATGACTATTATTGCAAAATGACTTTTACTTCGGGAAACAAAATGATTTATTATATTACCGATGATTCAAGTAAGCCATAACTAAAAAGAGGGCAGTAGAGTTTATGTAACCATGGGTATAGTATACTTTTTATGTAGAGGGATATATTTTATTTATTTATTTTAGAGAGGCTAGGACCCGGTTTCCTAGTTATTGAGAGAAACCTCTCGAACTAGTTGCATATAGTTTTATATGCATTTATAGCAGAGTATTTTTGGATTTCCAATAAATAGATCTAATACTCCACCGTTGTATTATACAAGGTAATCGACACCGATTTTGAAAATGTTTTGACTTGAATCCCAAAGAAAAGTATGATTTAATATAAAAGATATATATTAATATTACAAAAGGATTTGAAAAATAACAAGGAATTTAATACGAAGAGGTTATTTTCTAAAAGGATTATATTTTGAAAATAATAAAGTTAATTAGATTTCATAAATCTAAATGTTAATATTAAGCCTAAGGGGTGAATATTAAGCCTAAGGGGTAGTTTGGGAATTGCATATCTTTTTATGCTCGTAGGCTCCTTGAGTCCTATTTTTGAATAGGAGAACTACGTTAGCTTGATCCTGTATCTAATAGGGTATCCAATTAGATAAGAGTACAAAGGCAGCCACAAGTGGTAGTCACACAATTCCAATAATAATATTTCATTTTCTCGTTTACTGTTTGCTAATTATCATGTGTATGTTGCATCTTTCCTGCTTATCATTTATTTCTGCATTGACTTGTTTATTGAGTTTGCAGGAATGACTATCGTTGTCTCTCACATCAGAGTTGTGCAGTGGTAGATTTATTGTATTTGATTTTGTACGTACTTAAAGCATAAACTAGTAGAATAAATGATTACTCTGATAAGTTGTATTATTAAAATCGTATCCTAAGTGTATTAAGTTGGTAGTTTTTAGAATGGATGGGTTTTCAATGATTTTGACTGGTTCGAAAATTCAAGTCATCACAGTTAGTATTAAAGCTTAGGTTAAAATTTGTCTAGGTCAGTAAATCAACCTAGGAAAATTAAAATGAAACTATCTTGATTTAATAAATAAAAATGGATAGGATAAGGCAACGTACCTACGACTGGGGTTATGGGTGATATTATTTTTGGTGTGCTTAGCTTTAGTTAATTGTTTGGTTTTCGTTATATTTTCCGTCCCTGGATGTAGCGACCTGTAAATTTCGATAATTAAACTTTTTTAATTTAATAAGATTTGGGATTTAATGTTGGAAGAAATCAAAATTTGTGATTAAATAATAAGAATATAAATGGAATCAAAGGTAATAATACTAAATTTAGGTAATTGATAACTATTTTTATGTAGTTCCAAAGATTAAAATGATTTAGAAGTTATAATTGGTTGTAGATTGTAAATAAATTGTAATAATGTGTGTATTTATTGATAATTGGATTAAAAGAGAAATTGATAATTTAAATGTTGAGTAATTAATGAAATAATGTATAATAAATTGAAATTGAATAGAATTAGTGTAGTGTAAGTTGTTATAACATTTGTTTGTAAATATTAAACTTACGAATGTTATTAAATATAGAAATATGATAATTGTTATTTGTTACCAATTTGATTAATCAATTACAAATAAATGTAAATAAATGTTACATTGATGTGAGTTAAGACAATAACTACAGAATGTGAATGTAATAGGATGAATAGAAATGTTAATTTTATTCATAAGGTAATAATTGACTTAATAAAAGAATGAAAACCAAGATACCTAAATTAATTGGGATTTTCAAACTTTAATTAGCATGGAAAGTTGACAAAATTCAATATAATTGAATTATAATAGTTAATACAAATAAAAGATGGAAATTGTAGCATATTAGTGAAATGAGAGGTAAACAAATGTTAACTATTTTCGTAGAGAAATAATTGATTGAATTAAACGATCGAAACCAAATTAAATAAATTTATTGGAATTAAATTATATTAATTGGATTTAATTTCAGTTGAAATTGGGCACTGAAATTAGTGAAGTAATTAACACTGAATTATATGTAAATTTGTTTTAAATTATTATAGATGTCCATGTGATCAAAAATAATAAAAATGGTTAGTTAATTTATTTGAATATAAGAAGTGATAAGTTTAATTTAGTAATAATTTATTTAATTAACATGAAAATAGCCATTTTGGCAATTGTCTCGGATTTCGAGAAAACTAGTTTCATCGGATCCGTAATAGTGAATTATTGTAAGGTTTCAAGTTTCGTAGCGATCGGACTTGTCGTTTGATCATACGGACTCGAAACGCATAGAAATCAATTCAGTTGAAATCAATTTGAAATAAGCTGATTTTAATCTAACTTCTTCATATGATGGAATTAGGACTTGAAACCAATTCCATTGAGTTTAAAAATATCGAAGACATCTAATTTGATACAAGGGATGATCCATTTTCGTTCCGAAGACGGATTGGCTTTTCGAGGCATTTGTCGTTAAACGTGTAAATCAACCTTGTCCATTCATTTCTATTTCTAATCTGCCTATAAATAGTCCATTATAAACCCTAGCTACTTCTTATTTTCATTTGTCTGTACATACAATTTAGCTGTCTGCTTCTTCTTCTCAATGGCTGGAAACCCAAAATTTCTCATTTCAATTTTAATTCGAAATTCAACTCGTCCAAACCCTAAAAAATTACATATCAATTTGAAGCTCTCAACGAGCGCAAGTCAAATTTTTTGTTATTTTTTTGATTTGGGTTTCCGTGTTGCCAGAAATTGAAGATCAATTCTCGACAGTTCGTTGGGCTGAGATCGACTTCGACCGATCGTCAAATCGACGACATGGATTTATGGAGATTGATGAGCATAGTCCATCGATGTGGTTCGTTTGGCGAGATGACAGTTGGATGGGGCGCTAAAATTCGATCAGGGCTACATCTTCTGGCAGCATCTGCCTCGTTTTGGTGATCGATGGTGATATGGGGGAAGTCGTGGAGGTCGTGGGAGGTCTCTGGCATGGTCAACGGTAGCTCGGGTGGTGTCTGGAGGCGCACGGCATAGCGTCGAGGCAGCGGATGTGGTTGGAAGATGAGCATGACCTTTTGTTTAGTGTAACGACCCGCACTTCAACCTTCGAAAATCGGCATCCAATACATCACCCGTATTCAAATGCCGGAGATTCAAACGTTGGAGTCCGGTTCGCTGGAGCTATAACACATTAGATGAAAACAACACAACAGAACAAAATAACTTTCATTGATACACCATATGGATTACAACATGTGACCAACAACATTATAGATCTATATATATACAACACGACAGTGGAAATAACATAATAGCGGAAAGATAACATCAACATGGTCTTCAAGAGAGAGTGAGAGAGAGAGAGTCCAACATATTGCATCTTCATTTTCAAAGATCCAAAGACTTCCAAACCAAAAAGCTCAAAACCAAAAGCTTCCAAACCAAAGACTTCCACATCTACTTTCTGACTTAGCTCCAGAACCTACTAATAACCTGACCTTAGGCTGCCCGTGTGGAAAATTAGGGGCATCCAGAGTTTAGAAAAGGGAACAATAAACTCCGAGTCAGTCATGGGACTGGTGTGAGAAACATAAAAATAGTTATTTGTACAAAAAGAAATAAAAAGAAATCCGTTCATGCTTTTTGGAAAATGAAACTACCATAAGGTCTCCCGGCACACACTCAAATGCACTCGCACACATAGAGAAGGTTTCTCCTTATAGTAGTCAAACATGCTTGATACGCGAAAATCTTTTTGATAGTATTATTAGTGCATTATGTGGAAAAACATTTTGCAAGTATAATATTAATCTTAGCCATCATACGTACCATTATAATATGCCTACTATAGCTACCATGTTAAATGGCAGGTTCTACAACTAAAACCGTAAAGGGCTTGTATTGTTTTGTTTGGATTTCCAATAAATGATCAAGGATGAGGAACTTCCTTTAACCCAATGGGTACGCCTCTTCCTTTATCCCAATGGGTATGCCTCTGGAAGAACGTCCCAAGAGCCTAACCGGATCTTTGCCAACACAAGGTCCGGTTACCTCTGTAACTAGGTAACTAACTATCATGAATATGCCATCCCCTGGTCGTAATCGACCGTTACCAAGGCGCCTCAACAACCAACAACCACATAAGTATGGGCTCTATACCAGAATACCACTTTTTATACAGAAGGAAATGCACATGCCCTGAGGGCCGCGAACCCCATAATCTTGCTGCATCCTTTCCTGTTTCGACTATTTCCCGAGGTGTGAGATTGGATGAAGTCTCGTTCCACAAAGCTATGCTTTACACAAAAGCAATGCTTTGATCAACCAATGCTCAGCACTGAGCATGCCACATTACCAAATTGGGAATATATCACTAGTAAATATCAACTACAGAACCTCTGAGCTCGTACGTCTCAGAGAAGGGTGTTAAGCTAGAGAATAAATTCTCCGCCACCAATCAGAAATGTATTTGATAGAAACCAGCAGTATATCTAAAAGTGTAATGTCAAACACACATCCATACAAGTCCACCTGGGGTCCGAATGGAACCGAAGGCACTTTGTCCAATTAAGGAAAAAGTCCTTACATATCCGAATATCCCCAATCCCGACCGGACTCCCCATCACTTAGGATAATCTCTATGCCGGAGCAACTCAGTGCAGAGACAGGCAATCCTTTCGTTTTTGAAAATACCCGGTCTTCAACCACCGTCTTCAAATGCAATTCCATTACGTCGTATCATTATTCAGAATGGGTTTTATGACTTAATGTCCTCCTACGGCCTTTCCGAATAATGAGCGTTTATTTATAAACATGTGGATACATTCGGATCATAGTTAAGTCACAACTTATTTCCCAAAACCTTTCCTTTGGAATGGTTTTAATCAAATTTCATTTTTAGATCTTTTAAACAAACGATCCACCTTTAAGATTCGATGTGGTTTTCGGATAACCATTTGGAATCCAATTCCAGTTTCATCGAAATTCAAACGTCGTCTTAAAAGCCAAGTTGTTTAAGTAAACAATTTTAATTCAATTCAGAAGTTCACATTCACATAGCAATACATCATAGATAAATAACTTACATTCATCACAACTCAATCCAAAGCAATTCATATCATAGAATATTACAGATTATCATACCAAAGATAGTAATCAATCCATGCGTCCAATAAATTAATCATCCATACGCAAGATTAATTAATCACATAATTTTTAATTTAAACCAAATAAATTTATTACTTATGAATTAATTACCTAACCCTGCTTAATTAACATTAATTAATTAAAAACCATTTGTAGTTATTTTAATTAACTAATGAAATAAATTAATCATCCTCAATTACTTACATAAATTAATTAACCTATAATTACTGATTAATTACCCTTTAATTGTTAATTAATTATCCTTTAATCATTAATTAATCAACCTTTAGTTATTAATTAATTAACCTTTAATTATTAATTATCCTTTAATTAATTTCATTAAGTAATTATCCCTTAATTACTTACATTAGTTAATCATTCTTTAACTAATTACATTAAGTTATTGTCATTAACTTACTAATTAATGATCCTTCAATTACCTTAAGATCTTAATTAATATTAAGATAAATTTATCTTAATCAATTACTTAATTCCTAATTAATTTAATTTAACCACCAAATAAATTAAATTAATTACCTCTAAATCCTGCTAAATTAATAAATTAATGATCCTTTAATTAATCACATAATTAATGATCCTTTAATTAATCAAGACCCTAATTAATTAAAGATAAACCCTTTATCTTAATTAATTACATCATTTAAATCTTATTAAATTAAATGCTTGAATTAATTATACAAAATCACTTGAGACCTATTGATTAATTAAAGTTCAATACATTCATCTTCATTATTTACTTAATTACATCTCTTTATTTATTTTATTTTTTTTGTTGAAAACACTTAGGTATTTAATTACATAATTATCCCAATATATAATTTATTTAAAACTAAATCAATTAATCTTAAAAACAATTAACTTTAAAATTTTAACCTTTGAAACTTGCTTGATAACTTGATCAACACCTTTATTTGAAACCCTTTAAAACTTGTTTAATAAATTTATCATAAACAAATGAATTAAAAACATTTCATCTTCTTAATTAATTACTTAATTACATTATTTAAATAAACTTAAGAATAAATTATAAATAATGGACATATAAATACATATCTTAATTTAAAATAATTCATTTTAAAACCTTTAACTAATCCCAATCTTAACTAAGATAATTACTATATAATAGAATTAATTAAGAAGTTGTTTAACTTTTAAAACTTGTTTTATTTAAAATTTAAAAATATTACAACATATACTGGCGACAAACTCGTATCTGTCCCGAGCCCAAACCCGAGCCAATTTTTATTTTTTTTAAACCTATTATGTTTTGTTTTATAAATTTTAAAACTATTAAAAACTAGTTAAACCCACGCGCGAACAACCCAAAGCCAAACTCGAGCTAAATCTTCTCTACCTCGATATCCAACCTAAGGCAATATCCTTCTTCTTCGAACCAACTGGCAACTACCCAAACCTGACACATGTGCACGTGCATAGGAGATCGAAGCAGCTCAAACCATCGAGGCCACCACCAGCACATCGAAGACCATCTCCCCTAACAGTCTGACCACTAGAACCTCGTGACATCCACGAAATCGAATTTGAGCATATTGACTTCCACCTGGAACAAAACAGTTCATCCAAGAACCATCTCGCATGGCCACCTTCGGTAACCAGAGACCTTGCAACTCTGACCAAACCTTCGCCAATCAACCACGTATTGATTCCCCCACCTACGAACGATTCTGGTGCCTCGAGGACGATGCAGCAACCTGGAAACCCACGTCGACTAAAACTAGTCCTTAAACCCTACATCAACGTCACTTTACCTCCACGGTGGTCGATAAATCCACCTACCATTTTTTCCAGAATGCTTGACCTCTGAGAAAGCTTCAGCCACGATCCCGATGCTACCAGACGTCGAGATCGCCGGAATTTGACCAAAACCCGACATTAGTTCAACTCGTAATATCTCAATAAATACGAACATAAAAATCTTGACATCATTATCAAAATTCATCATTTTCGAGTACGATTCCAATTATATAATCAAAACGTGAAATTTAGATAATCGAATTTCCTGACTTTATACATTTTTACTGTAAATTTCCAATTTACAGTAATCCTACTTGTTAAATACACTTAATAATATTTTTAAAAATAGCATCTAGTTAATACAGACAGATCTCTTTTAAGGATCATGACATAAGGCTATTTGTATAGAGAGATATGAATTTTTGAGTGTATTTTAGCCTGTTATACACAACAGAGATATGTATATGCATATACACAGACATGCATGCATACATTCAGTGTTTTCAATTTGTATACCCAAACAAAATGTACTTCTATAACCATAAAACTCATTTCCAAGTCATAATTCTCATCCATCATCACAGGCATCAGTAAATATAGAGGATTTAGTTTTGAAAAAATGTTTACTCACCAATTTGAAAAACAGCGAAGCCTGTAAAACTTGAACAGTGGAAATTGTTTTGGATATTGCTTTGATCTGCTGATGTTTGAGATGATCTTTGCTTGATTTATGTTGATTTGATCTCTAAATTTGCTCAAGTTGAAGTTGTTGAATTTGCTTTAGTTTTTATTTTCTGGTTTTGCTTTCTTTTGTTTGTCTCGGGTTTTCGTTATTGAAATACATCAATGAAAAATGAGAAAAGAAGGGGTAATGATATATATAGCCTTGATTTCCTTTTATTTATTATTTTTTATAAATTGAAAATAAATGTGGCACTTGTATTTTTGAATGTTAAACAAAGGCTACAAATGTTAAATTGCATGCATTTTGGCTTACACTTATTTAATGCATGTATTAATATTTTTAATATGTTTTTATTATTAATATTTATTATGTTTATCTTATTAATTTCAAAAGATATATATAAATATATATATATAAGCTTTTTTATTTATTCTTGTTTTTATATTATATTTTTTCAATTTTAATAATAAATTTCCCTTATTTACATTTTATATAATTTTAAAGAAAATGATTTAAAATTCTAATTATACATTAATAAATAAACATATATATATTAGAATTTAACCCTTAAATAGCTTTTGAAAATTATTATATTTAATTCAAAACATAACTTCCAAATCACAATATATATACACGTATATATATATTATAGTTATAAAACAAATTTTTATTTTTAAGATATTTATTTTTGAATTTCTATTCAAAATTTTATTTACAATCTATTCATATATATATATATATATAACAAACACATATCTTATTGGAAAAATTCAAATTAATTCACAAATTAATTCTAAAAATTATATTAATTATTAAATTAAATTTGGCTTAAAAATGGAATTATTACAATTAGGGTGTTAGGGTTTCTCTAGTTCGAACGTGTCGGTGACGTGGTAATGGTGAGGGTGTTCCTTCCTTTTTTTTAAAAATTTCAATTTCAACTCGTTCTAATATGCATAACTTTTACATACGAGGTCCTTTTATGCGGTTTGTTTCGTTGGGATCGTATCAAAATTTTGGACATTTTGAAGTTGGTTTGGATGAATTCTAAGACTGTTTGAATTTGGGTCCTAAATTGGATTTTAAGTCGATTTCAAATCGAAGTTGAGTGTTTAAACCCGCTCACAACTTCTAAATTTTCTTATGTTAGTTAAATTAAATTTATGATGTGATTAGAAATCTATTTATCGATGTTTGGTGTATTTAAATTGTCATTCTAGTTAAATTTGACTTTTACTGAATTTAATTATCGTTCAATTTAATATTGAATTTAAACTGTCGATTTAATACCTTTTACTTATTACCTGTATATATTGATATTTATTGATTGATCGGGATGATAATTGTTATGGATGTTTGATTTTTGATATTGGATGACTGGAAGTTGTATTTTATATTGTTATAATATTGCAAATTCCCTATGGGTTGAAATGATACATACCCGAACGATCTATAGATTAGGAAAAAATTATTATGGGTTGAAATGATAGAGTCAAGCGATTTTATGGATTTTATTTGATTCAGACTTGCGGTTTGAAATGATATATAACTGCAAAAATTAAAATTACAGATTGAAATGATAAATATCCATATCACTTGATCCTAGGGTAGAAAATTATATACGGATACGGGATTGGTTAAGTTAAATGATTTTGGACCTTTGAAAATTTTGAATTCAGTTAACTAGTATTTTTGAAGAAGAAATTGATTCATATAAACTGAATTATTTTCGATAATCTAAATGTTAATGTTGAAAAGGGAATTGATTTAGCAAATTATTCACATGATTTAAAATTGGAATTTCAAGGTTGAAGCGCTGAATATAAATGAATTTATCTGAATTGAGTTATTGGAATTGTTTGGATATAACTTTGAAATCTATTTTAAACTAATTTAAACTATTTTATATTTTATCAATCTAAACTATTTTAATTTATTCTAAATCTATTACAACTGATTTAATACAATTTAATTTATTTAATCTATTTTAAAGTATTTAAATTTATTTAATCTATTTTAAATCTATTTAATATAATTTAAATCCATTTAATCTATTTTAAATTTGTTTAATCTATTTAAAAATCTATTTAATATAATTTAACCTATTTAAATCATATTTAATCTATTTAAATCATTTTAAAACTAATTAAATTAAATTTAAATCTATTTAAACTATCTTTACTATTTAAACCATTTTAGATCCATTTAAACTATTTTAAACTATATAAACTATTTATAATTACCTAAACTATTTTCTAAAATTTCAGAGTATGTAAAGTTGAAGAATTTATATTTAAATCCTTAATGATGATACGACCTAAGGTGGAATTTGGAATTGATACCTTTTGAAAATGACATATTTGAGTAATAGGACGATTCTGGAACAAGGATTTAATTTACCTATCTTATCGATAAATTTAAAAATGAATATGACTTTGAGAGTAAATATGATTTTTGAAAGTGATATGATTTGGCAATGAATATGATTTTGAAAGTGAATACAGTTTAAAGTGTATATGATTTCAAAGGGATATGATTTGAAATTAAATATGATATTTTGATATAAATTGTGAATTGACTTTTGAAACGTAAAAGAACCATCCGGTATAAATAAGCATTTGGTTGTTAAAGAGACCGGGATCGGGTATTGCCACACTCTCTGCCAATACCGAAAACCACTTTAACAACCGTGTACATGGTGGAGATTCCAAAAATGAAGAAGGATGGTTTGGTGAATGAGTTTTGTATGAGGTATGACATAACCCTAACTCCCATGAGTCAGCTTAGATGTGACTAAAACAGGAGCTACGCTGGGCCAAGTGAGGTCGCACCTATACCATATTATGACTTTGTGATGATTTGGTGGCCACCCTTTGATTTTGATTATGGGAGTGTGTTCTGAGGTGGGAGGTAGTAACTGCGATCCATTACCACCAGTCTGTATCCGCAATTGGTACGTCTACCCTGGCATTGCCTCGAGTGCCGTGTTCATATGTCCTAGCGCACCTTCTACGCGTTTGTTTTGTGCCATACCTATGGAGTTCCCTCTAGGTAAACTTCCAGTTTACAGAGGAGCGTATGGTATTGTATAGACTATGGGAATATATAAATTTGTTAAGGGGAATATGGGTAACGCCTTAATGCTATTTTAATACTTTTACTTTATTGTAGACACTATTATAATAGTATATTGTACTACATAATAGATAGTTTAACGGATCCTTAGAAGATGGTAATCCCAAATATCTCTTAAGTTACTGCACTCACGTTAGGCACTGGATATGAGATGTCAAACCCCATAAACATCTCTGATGCCATCACACTCATATTTACTATTGATTTAACTTACATAAGATCTTTCAGTTCTGACTCGAGTGTTTTGTCTTTTCATTTCGCTCGGGACGGCCTGAGCATTTCATGGTTGAAGACCTTATTTCTGGAGGACGAAGATGAAGATTTATACCAGCATTATTTATTATATTATGTTGCATCATATTGTTCCGCTGCATTTATTTATTTCTTTTATTCATGTTTATGTAACTCTGATTTTGTGTTGTAAAAGAATAATCAAATGTATTTATAAAACAGCTTCGTGAACTTTATTTGATTATTATATTTTGTCATTCCGCTGCGAGAATCTGTTTTTCTGTTTTTTCTTTCCCTGCTTTTTCTTGTTTACCCAAATAATAATCTGCCCTTTTGTATGGTTTGGGTCTGACGTGTGTGGTTTATCGTTGATTTAAAACATCCAAAAAGGCAGGTCATTACAGTTGATATTAGAGCTTTGGTTTAGAGATAACCTTAGCTTTGTGGGGTCTAACTCATACTAAATAGGGTAGTAATACCCTAGAATGAGTCGTTGAGTGTGTGTGTGTATGAGAGAGCGTATTTGTTAATAAGATGCTATGACATTGATATGGATTTGTAAACACTTAATAAGGCGAACCGACATAATATTTGTTTTGAAATGTAGGTAAATGAAATAATTTTTCCTATTATATATTTTTGTATATAAAATAATAATTTTATAAATGATAAATTTGGTTTTAATATATTTGTTGTTAGGTAGTGAAATTTATTAATATTGGTTGAAAATATGATTTGTAAATAAAATGAATATAAATTGGAAATTTTAGAACTTAAGTTCTAGGATTTTGAAAATTTCTTTCGAAAGCTTTCGGAATATAATATCAATAATAGTTGCAAGTATTTCCCGATATAAATATTTCAATATGAATTGGAAGAAATGTTTTAAAAAGAATTTGGAAGGAAACAAGTTATGTACTCCCCTCTCCATCGCTGGAAAATAATTTCGGTGATGAGTGCACGCATCATCGACGTTCGTTTCCGAGTTTCAAAGTGGGAAGACCGTGTAGTAATTTTTTGCACAATTGTTTTGATAAATTAATCTGGATTTTTTTTTTCAATGATTTGATATATATAAAGATATAATTATATATATTATTTTAAATTAATTGAACTAAAACACGGTTGTTTAGTTCTTAAGCATCTATAAATTAGAAATTGAAATTATTGTAATGAATGGAATCTTGACTACATTAATAATTGGAAACTTATAAAATGAAAATAAGAAATTTGATGTTAAAACGATTAATGAATAGATAACAAAACTGAAATTTGGAAAACTGGAAATAAAATGGAGATGAAAATAAGAAATGGTAACTATTAAACATTTTGTTGACTAAATAAATAAGAGAAACTTTTGTAACTTTCTATTGCATTCTAAAAGACATATATATAAATAACTTACCAAAATGTAAAAGTTGTAATGTTAATTAGAATATGTGATAGAATATTATACAAGTAAAACTTCAGAAATTAAAGTGTTCAATAGACTTACTTTTATAGATAAGGATCTAACGTTATAAATTGTTATAAACTAAAGTTAATAGTTTGAAATGTCACTAATTGAATGTAATAAAACTGAATAAGGTAAGAAAAATGATTTTAAGCTTAAGTTAACATTTAAGTTAATTACAATCAGATTCAAGGGTAAAGGTGAAAGCTGTAAGTAAATAATTATAAACTTGAATCAATATTGAAGCCGTTTATAATTAAAATGAGTAATATATATAAACTGAATGATTATAGTTTTAGAGAACATTGGAAATGGAGTTAATATTCAATAATATTATATGAAGAATGAATGTGAAAAAGAGAAATAACCTATAAATGGTAAATGGAATTGTAAAGAAACTTACATAGTATTGTATAATCTAGTAATTGAAATAAAAAATAACTTATTTAAGCAATAAATGCAAAGTAATAAATTGAAAGGAAATGGCACAGTATGGATAAAGGAGAAATGAACTTTTGTAAGTAATAATGAATGTAAATCTATGAAAATAAACACTATATGAACAAGAAAAGAAAAGTAAATGATGAAGACGAAGAAGAAAGGAAAGGAAAAGAAAATCAAACTAAGTTGTAAATATGAAGTAAATTGAAATATAAGGTAAACAATACTTCAATAATGAACCCATTTACAATTAAAATAATTAAAATGGATATAACTTATGTAAGTAAAGAATGTAAATTAATAAATAAGCCTTACATGAATAAATGGAAATTAAAATTTTGTAAGTAATGATCGTGAATTTAAGAAAATCATTGTACGGAAAAAAATGAACAGTGAATAAAACATAAATATTATCAAAAATGCTTTGAATTCTTTGTTTGTTGGACTTATGGATTGGTTGGGAAGGGATACTTCTATTGTGTAGGATGTATAAATGATTTATAAATTTTTATCTACGACTATTGAGTGTATGGTTTACTTCATAGTTTATTTATCATTTTGCATGATTAAAAGTCTCTGAACCCGAACAAACAACTTGTTTTGGTTGCAATGGATGAATGATTGTTTTCTTTGTTTAAATGATATTTGTATTGTTTGTTTGCAAAATGATTGTTGTTATGTTGCATTGATTTGGTTGTTATTGATTTAAACAACTTAAATGTTTTCTTTTACTCAAATTTAACATTTTTAGATTATATAAGTAAAATACAGGTTATGGAAGCAAGTGCTACTGTTTTTGATTTAATAAATTAGCATTATTTTCCCAACAAATAGGTATGTTCTTGTTTGTACCAAAATTGGTCACAAACACCCAACTACCAATGAAAGCACCAGCTCACAATCACAGATAACAAGTATGCGGAGAATTAAAAATGAAAAAAACTTAGAAAATTTAAATGAAAGCGGTAGAGAACACAGAGTTTATAGTGGTTCGGCAATCCGGCCTACGTCTACTTTGAAGTTGATAATTTTATTGAAGTTTGCTTGCTGATTACAATGAGTTACAATTGATTGCAACAAAAGCATCCAAGTACAATGATGAATCCAGTAGAGTCTGGATGTAGAAGAGCCAAACCTTTTCCTGTAGATTCTGGGATGCTATTTATAGGAGTAGGGTGTGAATATCTCGCTCAGATCTAGGGAGACCTCTTCTGGCACATGTATGGGCCACGCGATCGATCCCACTCGATTCCGACTCGATCCGTGATCGATACGAACGAATTTCGTATCGATCAAGATTTGGTCCAGTCGAGTCAAAATTTGGCATGAACATTCCTTAGGTTGTACGTAAGCTCCAGTGAAAATTTTATAGCATTTGGACTTGTAGATTGTGAGATATGATCGATGCAAATTCAAGTTTTTGGTACGCTGTTTGGTTCGGATCGGTATATTCATATTGACTGGTTCGAATCATTATCGATCACGTGCCCGCAAGTTGACATGGCACTTGATTTTAGGATCGATCCATTTTTCGTGCCGAGTCAACCATGTCTCCCCAGCCTTTTGTTCCTTGTTCGTATCGATCTGTATTCTATTGTTCGTATCGACTAGAACTCACTCTGTTCATATCGATCGCTCAACTCTGTCTATATCGATCGTTACTGCGTCTTACATCATATCGATCCTTCGCGTTTCCACTGCGTATCGGCGAGAGATGTTGGTTTCGCATCGATGAAAGGTTGATCGATATGAAGTGTGCGTGATACTTGATCGATACGAAATAGACATTAATGTTACAATCAATCGATGCGAAGTGCGACGCTTTTTCATGGCCTGATGGATACGATCTGAGGTCACTTGATGGATACGAACTAAGGTCATCAGATGGATACGACCTGCCGAAACTTGATGGATGTGAAGTTTGACGGATACGAAATAAGGAATGGTGGACCGATGCAAATTGTTGACACTTGGTCGATACTAACAAGCTAGATCGATACAAATAGCGTAGTTCCAGATGGATTCGAACTGATCGATCGAACACGACCTTTTGACGGATACGAATAGATTGATTCGAACATGATTTTTTGCTGAAATTGCCCCGATCACATCTTGAGCATACGAACTCCGATTGACCTGAAATTTGAAACATAGCCTTCACTAACCTTGATTATCATTCCCAGTCGATCTAATATTGATTGGTGCTCGGCCAAATTTTGATGACATCGATCATAGCCTTGTTTCAATTGATGTCGAACCCTGATATCCATCCTTTCTAGCCAATTTGTTGATATTCCAGCCTTGAACAAAAGGTGAGATAAAATTTTCCCCCCAAAATATGCCTTGTGGTAAGAAGGCGTGTTTTGAATAACTTCGAATCCGATGTCCAAAATCTATATTCCACTCATTGACAAGCCATCCAATCCAAGTTCCATTGCCATGGCCAAGCCCGTGACTGCTCTGAGTCGATGTCCAATTCGAAGTTCAGTAATCTAATCCTTAGCCAATTCCATAACCATTTGGGTAAATATCCAAATTCGGGACCGCATCGGGCCCCCTGTCAAATCTAGGACCTCCTTAGGCCGCGTAATCCTGCTCTAATCCCGACTCTCCGTTCAAGGGTTTCTTTGCTTTCCGGTCTCTGCTCTTCGGCCAAGGACTTTTATATACTCTTCGACCTCGGCTCTCCGACCAAGGACTTTTATATATTCTCCGGCCTCTGCTCTCTGGCCAAGGACTTTTTTATTCTCCGGCCTCGGCTCTCCGGCCAAGGACTTTTATATATTCTCCGGCCTCGGCTCTCCGGCCAAGGACTTTTATATATTCTCTGGCCTCGGCTCTCCGACCAAGGACTTTCTGTATTCTCTGGCCTCGGCTCTCCGGCCAAGGACTTTTATATATTCTTCGGCCTCGGCCCTTCGGCCAAGGACTTTTACATATTCTCCGGCCTCGGCACTTCGGCCAAGGACTTTTATATATTCTCCGGCCTCGGCTCTCCGGCCAAGGACTTTTATATATTCTCCAGCCTCGACTCTTCGGCCAAGGACTTTTATATATTGCGTTTGAGTCCATTCCATCGCTCTCCGACGAAGGGATTCATAATTTGCGATTACCGCCACGTCTCTCCGGTCGGGATCATAATCGCGAGACCTGTGTAACATATTACATTGATCCAAATCTAATCATCCAAAATAAAAAAAATTACAGCTAGGGAAAGTAAAATAAATGTATGTATATCCAAGAAGAAACTGAAGTTTTTGGAAAAAAGAAAGAAAACAGGATTTCATAGACTCGAGCAATATGGTTTGTCATTGTCTCAGAGCATGCCTAGGGACCATCCTCGATCCCATACATGTGTAAGAGACTTCGCTGTATTACTTCAAGCACTACTACTTATTCAATGCCACAAATTTATTTAGTTGATAACAAACTGATGTTGCCTAGATCCAGCGCCATTTTCCTTTGAGGCGGACGGTGGCCGCTCTTGTCCCGTAGCCACAGCTTGATTCCTTACATATTGTTGTAAACGACCATTCCTCATATTCTCCTCAATGATATCCTTTAAATGCCTGTAATTGTTCGTGTTGTGCCCATCCAGCTCAAGGAATAGGCAATGCCTCCCCCATGCCCGCTCGTAATCCAAAGGTTCCCTTCTTGCCAGTTTTCGATACAGGAGACACCCTCGAGTGTCCAAGTAAATCCTTTTTAGAGTTTCAGTTAGATCTGTGTAAGAAGAAAACATTGACTCCCTCTGTAGCCATTTACCGTTGTCATTCATTTTCCTTTTGCCTTTATCGTCTTTGTTCGGATCCTCCCTAGGTGGACCTCCATCGCTTACTGCATAAGCTTCGGCCTCTCACCCTTCCCTCTCAGCCTACGCGTCTTCCTGCCTTAGAAACCTTTCCGCCTCATGATAGAACTCCCCAAGATCCCACGGTGGGTCCCGTTCCAATGATATTTTGAAGGAATTATCTGCAATTCCTGAGACTACTGCTATTAAAACTAGACCAGGTCGATCTATCGAAGCCACTATTGCGTTGAATCCGTTCAACAAATCTATGAATGACTCCCCTTTCCATTGTTTGATAGATTTCAAATTTATCACGTTCTAGGGTTTGACTGTGTGGACCCGAAACTATCTCATAAACCCTTCAATCAGCTCCGTCCATGTGCCGATGGAGCCACTTTCCAGTTGTCTGAACCATAATGCTACAATATCTGTCAAATACAAAGGGAAGCATCGTGCCATGACCTCCTCTGATACCCCCCGACACTTCCATATGCACAGTGGGATCTGTTCTCCCATCATACATCTCCAGTGTTGGTAATTTGAAATATGGAGGGTTCCTAGCTTGCCTAATTCTAGGAGCGAATCGACTCCTATTCACATCCTCCAAGTCTCTATTCACCAATCCGCCACTCATGGCTCGCCTAACCATCTCTACCAATCTATCGTTGTCACCAAGCTGCAACCCTCGTCCGTTGCCTTCGACCTGCCCCCCGAGTTCAAGTGGGAATCCTGGAATCTGCTCTCCTGGATGAGCATTCATTCCCCTATCGGTGCCATGTTGAACAGCTCCGCTTGGTATTCTTCTTGAGGCTGGATCAACATCCTCCGGGTGAGTGCCCCCAAGTTCTGGTGTTGCCCCTGATGGTCCTGCTCTATTCTGAACTCTTGTTGTTCCATACTCCTGATCTCTATCTTCAGCATCCTCTACAATAGCATTAACTTGATTTTGCAATCCAGCTTGTCCAACTTGTCGGAGTAGGTTCCAAATCATATCCTCTTGTCTCTTGAGCATCGTTTCCATCTCGTCTCTGGTGATAAAGATCGATGCCTGATTCGCTCTTGAGGAAGCCTCCTGACTCCGTTCATGCTAATTCCTTTCAGTCCTTTGTCTCCTTGTCGATTGTCTTGCCATAGCTTTCCAGATTCAAGTATTTAAGTTTTCAAGTCCAAAGTCGTGGTTGTAGAATTCCTGAGCGCTAGCCTTCTCAGTGAAAGCACGGAAATGTTTGCACCAAAATTGGTCACAAACACCCAATCGCCAATGAAAGCACCAGTTCACAATCAAAGATCACAGATAATAAGTATGTAGAGAATTAAAAATGAAGAACACATAGAAAATTTAAATGAAAGCAGTTGAGAACACAGAGTTTACAGTGGTTCAGCAATCCGGCCTATATCCACTTTAAAGTTGATAATTTTATTGAAGTTTTCTTGATGGTTACAACGAGTTACAACTGATTACAACAACAAAATCTGAGCACAATGATGAATCCGGCAGAGTCTGGATGTAGAATAGCCAAAAGTCCTTTTTCTATAGACTCTGGGATGCTATTTATAGGCGTAGGTCGCAAATATCTCACTCAGATCTTGGGAGAACTCTATTGGCACATGTGTGGGCCCATTGATCGATCGCACTCGATTCCGATTCGATCCGTGAACGATACGAACGAATTTCGTATTGATTAAGATTTGATCCAATTGAGTTGAAATTTGGCATGAACACTCCTTAGGTTGTACGTAAGCTCCCTTGAAAATTTTGTAGCATTTGGACTTGTAGATTGTGAGATATAATCGATGCAAATTCGATTTTTTGGTATGCTGTTTGGTTCGAATCGATATATTCGTATCGACTGGTTCGAATCATTATTGATCACATGCCTGCAAGTTGATGTGGGACTTGATTTTAGGATCCATCCATTTTTCGTGCCGAGTCGACTGAGTCGACCGTGTCTCCCTAGCCTTTTGTGCCTTGTTCATATAGATCTGTAGTCTGTTATTCGTATCGACCAGAACTCACTATGTTCGTATCGATCGCTCAACTCTATCCGAATCGATCGTTATTGCGTCTTACTTCGTATCGATCCTTTGCATGTCCACTTCTTATCGATTAGAGGAGTTGGTTTTGTATCAATGAAAGGCCGTTCGATACGAAGTATGCATGATACTTGATCGATATGAAATGGACATTAACGTTCCAATCAATCGATACGAAGTGCGATGCTTTTTCATGGCCTGATGGATATGATCTGAGGTCACTTGATGGATACGAACTAAGGTCATCTGATGGATACGAACCGCCAAAACTTGATGGATGCAAAGTTTGACGGATACGAAATGAGGAATGGTGGATCGATGAAAATTGTCGACGCTTGGTCAATACGAACAAGGTCCTTCTAGATCGATAAGAATAGCGTAGCTCCAAATGGATTCGAACTGATCGATTCGAACATGAGCTTTTGATGGATACGAACATATTGATTCGAACATGATTTTTTGTTGAAATTGCACCGATCACATCTTGAGCATATAAACTCCGATTGATCTGAAATTTGAAACGTAGCCTCCCTTAGCCTTGATTATCATTCCTAATAGATCCCGTCTTGATTGGAGCTCGGCCAAATTTTGACGACATCGATCATAGCCTTGTTTCCGATCGATCTCCAACCCTGATATCCATCCTTTCTAGCCAATTTGTTGATATTCTAGCCTTGACCAAAAGGTGGGATAACATTTTCCCCCTAAAATATGCCTTGTGGTAAGAAGGCGTGTTTCGAATAGCTTCGAATATGATGTCCAAAATCCATATTCCACTTATTGCCAAGCCATCCCATCCAAGTGCCAGTGCCATAGCCAAGTCTGCGACTGATCCGAGTCGATGTCCAATTCGAAGTTTGGTAATCTAGTTCTTAGCAAATTCCATAGCCATCTAGGTAAATATCCAAATTCAGGACTGCATCGGACCCTCTGCCGAATCCAAGACCTCGTTGGGCCGCGTAATCCTGCCCTGATCCGGACTCTCCGGTCAAGGGTTTCTATGCTCTCCGGCCTCGGCCCTCTGGCCAAGGAATTTTATATTCTCTAACCTCGGCTCTCCGGCCAAGGACTTTTATATATTTTCCGGCCTCGGCTCTCTGGCCAAGGACTTTTATATATTCTCTGGCCTTGGCTCTCCGGCCAACGACTTTCATATTCTTCGGCCTCGGCTCTCCGGCCAAGGACTTTTATATTTCGGCCTCGGCTCTCGGTTAGGACTTCTATATATTCTCCAGCCAAGGAGTTTTATATATTCTCCGGCCTCGGCTCTCCGGCCAAGGACCTTTATATATTCTCCAGCCTCGGCTCTCCTGCCAAAGAATTTTATATATTCTCCGGCCAAGATACCTAAATTAATTGGGATTTTCAAACTTTATTTAAGATGGAATTCAATATAATTGAAATATAATAGTTAATACAAATAAAAGAGGGAAATTATAGCATATTAGTGAAATGAGAGATAAACAAATGTTAACTATTTTTGTAGAGAAATAATTGATCGAATTATAAGATCGAAACCAAATTAAATAAATTTATTGAAATTAAATTATATTAATTGGATTTAATTTTAGTTGAAATTAAACACTGAAATTATGAATAATTAACACTGGATTATATGTAAATTTGTTTTAAATTATTATAAATGTAATCAAAAATGATAAAAATGGTTAGTTAATTTATTTCAACATAAGAAGTGATAAATTTAATTTAGTAATAATTTATTTAATTAACATGAAGACAGCATTTTTGGCAACTGTCTCGGATTTCGACAAAACTAGTTTCATTGGATCCATAACAGTGAATTAATGTAAGGCTTCAAGTTTCATAGCGATCAGACTTGTCGTTTAATCGTACGGGCTCGAAATGCATAGAAATCAATTTAATTGAAATCAATTTGAAATAAGTTGATTTTAACCTAACTTCTTTATACGATGGAATTAGGACTTGAAACATGTTTAATTGAGTTTAAAATATCGAAAACATCTACTTTGATATATGGGATGACCTATTTTCGTTCCTTAGATAGAATGGGCTTTTCGGGTCATATATCGTTCAACATGTAAATCAGCCTTGCCCATTCATTTCTGTTTCTGATCTGCTTATAAAAAGTCCATTATAAATCCTATCTACTTCATATTTTCATTTGTCTATACGTACAATTCAGCTGCCTGCTTCTTCTTCTCAATGGCTGGAAACCCAAAATTTATCATTTCAATTCAAAATTCAACTTCAAAAATCAACTCCTCCAAGCCCTAACAAATTATATGTCAATTTGAAGCTCTCGACGAGCGCAAGTCAAATCTCCTGTTTGTTTTTCGTTTTAGGTTTGTGTGTGGCCAGAAATTGATGATCAATTCTCGACCATTAGTTGGGCTGCGATCGACTTCGACCGATCGTCAAATCGACGACATGGATTTATGGAGATTGATGAGCGTAGTCCATTGGTGTGGTTCATTTGGTGAGATGAAGGTTGGATGGGGCGCAAAAATTCTATTAGGGCTGCGTTTTTCGACGACGGCTTCCTCGTTTTGGCGATCGATGGTGTATGGGGGAAGTCGTGGAGGTCGGGGGAGGTCTCTGGCGTTGTCAATAGTAACTCAATGGGTGTCTCGAGGCACGCGACACAGCGTCGAGGCGGTGAACGTGGTTGTAGACGAGCGTGACCTGTTAATTAGGGTGTTAGGCTTTCTTTGGTTCGAACGTGTTGGTCACACGGCAATGGTGAGGTTATTCTTTCTTTTTTATTATTTTATTTAAATTTCAATTTCAGCTCGTTCTAATATGCATAACTTTTACACGCGAGGTCCATTTTATGTGCGGTTTGTTTCCTGGGATCGTATCAAAATTCTAGACATTATGAGGCGTGTTTTGATGAATTCTACGACTGTTTGAATTCAGGCCCTAAATTGGATTTTAATTCGATTTAAAATAGAATGCGAGTGTTTAAACCCACTCACAACTTCTAAAATTTCTTATGTTAGTTAAATTAAATTTATGATGTGATTAGAAATTTATTTATCGATATTTGGTATATCTGAATTGTCATTCTAGTTAAATTTGATTTTTACTGCATTTAGTTGTCGTTCAATTTAATATTGAATTTAAATTATCAATTTAATACATTTTACTGATTACCAGTTATCTGTTGATACTTATTAATTGATCTGGATAATAATTGTGACAGATGTTTGATTGTTGATATTGGATGACTGGATGTTGTATTTTATATTGTTATAATATTGCACGTTCCCTAAGCTTTAAAATGATACATACCCGAACGATCTATAAATTAGGAAAAATTCATTATGGGTTGAAATGACAGACTTGAGCGATTTTATTTAATTAGGGATTGTTGTTTGAAATGATATATAACCGTAAAAATTAAACTGCGAAAAATGATTAATATCTGTATCGCTTGACCCTAGGGTAGAAAATTATATACTGACATCGGATTGGTTAAATTAAATTATTTTGGATCCTTTAAAATTTTGAATTTAGTTAACTACTATTTTTGAAGAAGAAATTGATTTATATAAACTGAAGTATTTTAGATACTCCAACTGTAATGCTAAAAAGCGAGTTGATTTAATAAATTGTTCAACGGATTTAAAATTGGAATTTCAAGGTTGAAGCGCCGAATATAAATAAATTTATCGGAATTGAGTTATTGGAATTGTTTGGATATAACTTTGAAATCTATTTTAAACTAATTTAAACTATTTTAATTTATTTTAAATCTATTATAACCTATTTAATACAATTTAATTAATTTCATCTATTTTAAACTAATTAAATTTATTTAATCTATTTTAGATCTATTTTTAAATCTATTTAATATAATTTAAATCTATTTAATCTATTTTAAATTAATTTACTCTATTGAAAAATCTACTTAATATAATTTAATCTATTTAAATCTTTATTTAATCTATTTAAATCATTTTAAAACTTATTAAATTAAATTTAAATCTGTTTTAATTATCTTCACTATTTAAACAATTTTAAATCTATTTAAACTATTTTAAACTATATGAACTATTTATAATTACCTAAACTATTTTCCAAAATTTCAGAGTGTGTAAAGTTGAAGTATTTGCATTTATATCTATAATGATGATACGACCTAAGTTGGAATTTGGAGTTGATACCTTTTGAAAATGACATATTTAAGTAATAGGATGATTTTGGAATAAGGATTTAATTTTCCTATCTTATTGATAAATTCAAAATTGAATATGACTTTGAAAGTAAATATGATTTTTGAAAGTGATATGATTTGGAAGTGAATATGATTTTGAAAGTAAATATAGTTTAAAGTGTATATGATTTCAAAGGGATATGATTTGAAATTAAATATGATATTTTGATATAAATTGTGAATTGACTTTTGAAACGTAAAAGAACCATCCGGTATAAAATAAGCGTTTGGTTGTTAAAGAGACCAGGATCTTATATTATCATACTCTGTGCTAATACCGAAAACCACTTTAACAACTGTGTACGTGGTGGAGATTCCAGAAATGAAGTAGGATGGTTTAGCAAACGAGTTCTGTATGAGGTATGACGTAACCCCGACTCCCGTGAGTCAACTTAGATGTGACTAAAACAGGAGCCACGCTGGGCCAAGTGAGGTCGCACCTGCGATCGGACACATTTCTTCGATACCATATTATTACTTTGTGATGATTTGGTGGCAGTGTGTTTTGAGGTGGACGGTAGTAGCTGCTATGCGTTACCACCAGTCTGGATCCGCAATTGGTATATCTACCCTGACATTGCCTTGAGTGCCGTGTTCACATGCCCTAGCGCGCCTTCTACGAGTTTGTTTTGCACCATACCTATGGACTTCCCTCTGAGCAAACCTCTAGTTTACGGAGGAGCGTACGGTACTGTATAGACTATGTGAATTATAAATGTGTTAAGAGGGATATGGGTAACGCCTTAATGCTATTTTAATACTTTTACTTTATTGTAGACACTATTATAATAGCGTATTCTACTATATAGTAGATAGTTTAACGGATCCTTAGGATATGGTAATCTCGAACATCTCTTAAGTTATTGCACTCACGTTAGACACTGGATAAGAGATGTCAAACAACATAAACATCTCTGACGCTGCCACATTCATATTTACCGATGATTTAACTTACATAAGATCTTTTAGTTCCGACTCGAGTGTTTTGTCTTCTCAATTCACTTGGGTGAGCCTGAGCATTTCAGGGTTGAAGACCTTATTTATGGAGGATAAAGACGAAGATTTGTTATTGTATTAGTTATTATATTATGTTGCATCATGTTGTCCCACTGCATTAATTTATTTCTTTATTCCATTTTATGTAACTCTGATTTTGTGTTGTAAAAGAGTAATCAAATGTATTTATAAAACATCTTCATGAACTGTTATTTGATTATTATATTTTTTCATTCTGTTGCAAGATTCTGTTGTTATGTTTTTCTTTCCTTGCCTATTCTTGTTTACCCCAATAAAAATCTGCCCTTTTGTATGGTTTGAGTTTGACGTGTATGGTTTATCGTCGATTTACCCAAAAAGGCAGGTCGTTATACTGGAATTTCGGGTATGAAATTCTTTTAAGAGGAAAGAATGTAACGACCTAGAATTTCAAATCCTTCGTATTTAAATAACCGAATTATTTAAATAATTGTATTTAAGATTTAAATTGATTAAATATGAATTTCTAACATTGTTAAACGCTTTCTAATTAATAACTAATGATAGAAAACTTATTTTTGAAATGTGTTTACGAAAATATACACTTCGAATAAATATGGAAAATGTGACTGAAAAAAGTTTTATAAAGAATCAACTTTTTATTCAATACAGATTGTATAAATATTTTGCAACTTGTTAGGTGACATATGCACATATAAAGAAGAATTAAACACATTCAAATTAACCACAAATTAACTAAAGTAAGCATATTAGATTAAGGGAACAAATGGTACTAAAGGACCCTTAAATGGTGGAGTGATTTAAGGAGAGTGGTGGTGTAAGAGCATAGTCGAGTAAGATTATGGTGTGCATGTTCTTATGCATAGAAGAGGAGGGGGTTTTCTAATCTTTTCCACTAAATTCCTAAGCTTATAAATATATGAGAATGTGCACTTCATTTCTCACCATTCCACTCTTTCACTCTCTTGTAGTGAAGGAGGTGAGGACGTGAGCTAAGGAGGTTGTGGTCAAGGCCGTGCCCTATTTTGATGATCCAAGGCCATATCCTTATGCTTTAGGGAAGATAAGGAGGGTTTTGGAGATGTTTTGGTTGGAGTAGGAAGTGTTTATTGAAGTGTTTATTGATTGAATATTGGTAAGAAATAAATAGGTTGAATAAAAGGGAGTTATTCTCAATTTGAATGAAGTTAGTTACTTAGATATTAATGCTTGTTAAAAATTGCTTGCTATTATTTATAATAATAGACATTAACTACTTAAATTTATGACCTTTAATTATAAAATCATGTGATTTTTTGAAATGTTTCCTTAAAGAGATTTAAATTATGTTGTTTAAATCAAGCACATTTAAACATTTAAAATGGACACGATTATTAATATATATGTTAATATATGTTTAGTAGTAATATGGTAAGTTTAGAATCATATATGTGCATAAATGGAATGACACTAAATATTGGATTGAATGGAATTGTCCGTATAGCGATAGTCGCTGTAAATGCACTTTGAAATCTCTTAAATTTAAATTGTGAAAAATGGTGATTTAATAACATATTTTGATATAACTTGTTTTGGCTGATTTATACACTTATATAAATGTTTTGAAAAGCAAAGTATATGTTTTAAAAAGTTATAGAAAATTCAAACCAAAGTTATAAAGGTTAATAAAAAATAATCGCTATAATGACACTTTTAAATTCCTTGTTTTTGGGAAATAACATTTATTTTTGTAGAACTTACTTAGGGGTTTCTTTACTAATATACCATTCTTTAAAATTTTGGAAGCTTAAATCATTTGATAACTAGTTGAACAAAGTGGCAAAGCTATAGCAAAAAGTAATTATGAGCACTTTTATAAAGTACCTTATTTTCGAAAATTTCTATAAATAAAATAAATGATATTCTTTGAGATTTTTTTCATAATTTCTATGTACCCAAGTCATAGTAAATATTGTAAAAATAATGAATCAAAAATCATTTGTTGAGCTATCATAACCTAGGCGCAAAGTTGTAACAACATAAGTTTAAAATATGTAACAAAACTTTAGACAGCAGTTCTAGAAATGTTATCTTTGCTATTTGAAACTGTAAAATGTGCAAAAATGATATTTAAATTAAATATTTTCTCTAATCTTTTTAGATTTGTTTTCGAACTTGTATTGGAGTGTTTTAAATGGGTTTCATGTTTAAATATATTTTTGATAATTATATAAGTTTTGAAAAAGGTAATTAACTTTGCTTAACGCTTAAAGCCAATAAGTAGACTTATCTATTTGTGAGATTCAAGAATGAAGTGTCCAATCATGCCTTTGATGTAACCAGTGTCCTAACTTACCTGGCTTTGGGTAAGGAATAGTATAATTTGAAATATCGGAAATAAGTTAATAACATCGATTTAGCATATTAAATCCAAGTTGTTTTATTATATAAATTTGGACGTTTATTTATATATACCACTTAATTCTGATTTATGTGTTATTATTAAATTTTTGTGAATTGTTGGTAATAATGTGTTGTTGTTATTATTTGTTTGACTGTTTGAATTATGCTCGGCTAATTTATGAGCAATTAATTTTCATATGCAGAGTTGGGTAGATACAAACAACTAGCGATTATAATTTCACAATTCGACATAAGGTGTTCAACAAATTTTTTGATTAAGAAATTATTATAATAAAAGATGTTTATCTTTTAAATGAAATGGTTTATTTGAAAAGAAATAGAAATATTTGGAAATAGATTTTTTTGAAGTGAGTAAATATTTTGAAGTGGTTTTATATAAAAGTGATTTATATAAAGGTATTAATAAATGTATCTTATAAATAAAGAGAATTTCGAGAACACAAATCCTAGTGGTTTGAAATTGATTTCGAAAAGACTTTGAGGAAATAAAAAATAGCGTATTTGAAAGTATTTTGATTATTATTGCAAAATGATTTATTACTTCAGGAAATAAAATGATTTTTCATGTTGCCGATGATTTGTGTAACCTATAAATAAAAAGTAGGTAGGAGGGTTAATTTAATCCTAGGTATAGTCCACTCTTTGTATAGAAGGATGCACTTTATTTATTTATTTTGGAGAGGCTGGAATCCAGTTGCCATGTTATTAGGAGAAACCTCCCGATCTAGTTGCATAAAGTTTGATATGATTTCATAGTTGAGTATTTTTGGATTTCCAAATAAATATGTCAAATGCACCACTCCTTTATTATACAGAGTAATTATATTGGTTTTGAAAAGTTTTTGACTTAAATCCTCAAGAAAAGTATGATTTGATATAAAAGATATATATTATTATTTCAAAAAGATTTGAAACGGAACTTGGAATTTATTTTGAAGAGATTATTTTCTAAAAGGAAAATATTTTGAAAATAATAAAGTTAATTAGATTTCGTAAATCTATACATGAAGATTAAGCCTAAGGGGTAGTTTGGAAGTTGCATATTGTTTGTGCATCTTAGGCTCCTTGAGTCCTATTTGTGAATAGGAGAACTAGGTTTGTTCGATCTTGTATCTAATTAGCTATCTAATTAGATAGGCCTATGTAAGCAGTCACAAGTGGTAGTAATGCAGCCCTAGTAATAATATACCTTTTCCTGTTTATTGTTCGCTAATTATCATGTGTTTGTTGCATCTTTCCTGCTTATCATTTATTTCCACATTGACTTGTTTATTGAGTTTCCAGGAATGACTATGGCTGTCTTTCACATCAGAGTTGTGCAGCAGTAGATTTATTATATTCGATTTTTTATGTATTTAAAGCAAACCTAGTAGATTAAATGATTACAATGATAAGTTGTATTATTAAAATTGTATCTTATACATGTAGTGGTGCTATATATTTCTTAAAATAATATTGTGTATTAAATTGGTAGTTTTCATTAGTGGTTGTTAGAACGGACAAGTATCTATGATTTTGACTGGTCCGAAAATCCAAATCATCACAATAAATATTCAAAATATTCATCACAAGTAAATTAATATATATTTTTATCCAATGCCAAAAACAATTATTATTTTATAATAATACCTAGTATACTTACAAAAATAATTTTTTTTGTCTGACCCATCCTTTGCTAAGTATTATATGACATGCTCCCACTATTTTTGCCATTACTATACTAGCGTATGAAATATGAAGCTTGATTTAAACTTACAATGGGCTATCTTTTAACTATTTACAGTTGATTGTTTTTGATTAAATATCTTAAACACATAGAAATAAACTTTATAAAAAAAATTCTATAGCATAACATTATTGAAATAGAAATCACGTTTCTTATTTAATACCAAATATCTTTTTAGTAGTTTATACGATTCTCGTTTTCGATGTTCATTTATAAAGCAGAGGTAGCCATTTGCTTTCTTCATCCCAACCATGCCTAATTTACATCCACGCTCATAGATTTGCTTTTCTTTCCAAAATAGTCAAACCATTCAAAGGTGATCCTTATTGTAACTAATCGTATAGAATACATGATTTTACATTGTAGTTTATTTGCTTATTTTCGATGTACTAATTTCATTGAAGTATAATACATTACCAACCATGATTGTTACCATATAATATTTATATATGATTGAATATGGATCAAATATCCATGTCCTTGTATTGCTATTGGAGTTCGACGCCCATAGAGATAATACATAGTCTTATACAAATAAATAATAAAGTGATTGAGGCGCGAATGTTTTAGTGGTTGTACATACATTTATATTTGATTGAATATGGATCAAATATCTATATTCTTGTATTGCTATTTTAATTGACACTCATAGAGGATAACACACAATCTTATACGATAAATAATTAAGCAATTAAAACAAGAATGTTTTATGGTTGTTTAAACTGGTTCTTGCATGGGCCTTGAAGTAACAACATGCCAAAGGATTTGAAGGTAAGTATATTTTATATTTCTCTATCAATCTTTAATTTAGTTCACTTGTATACCTTAATCAATAACATTTTATCAATTTTGTGAGTTGCACAAATATATCAATATAGATTATTTTAACTTTATATAGCAAATCTTCTTACAATATTAGAAAGGTTAAATGTTACCATTCATTTTTATAAAAAGCCTTCCATTAAATTTTTATGTTCAAATCCTAAGAAAAACGTAAAACTCTTTTGATTTCTTGTGACAGCCCGCAAATCCGTACCCCTTGAATCAACACTATTCTACCTCTATTAACTCAAGTGGCACAGAATTACGAACCGTTAGGGCTAAAGAAGAAGAGACAGAAGAAGAAGAAACTAAACAATGTCAGAATCTCACAGTCGCAGCGGAATAAAATATAATAGTAAATATAGAACTTTACACAAATAAAGAAAACTATCACTGTTTTATACATCATATCATCAGAGTATCTCATACATCAACAATCACAAAACAGACCTACCATACAAACACAGCAGCGGAGAAATATACAGGTACATATAATACGTCTCGGACTCCAGCTCCTTTCCTGCTCCATAGCAACCTAACCTGAACAAATAATACTCGGTCTGACCCGAGCATTATAATGAAATAACACCCGAGTCAGTCTGGAATACCAGCTGATAATAATGCATCCAAATTGATTATTAAAGTTTCAAAAAATCCTTTGAAAACAAAAGCATCTCGTAAGACCACGCCACAAATAAACATGTCGGGTTTTTACCTTACGATAGCTAAAACACTTTTTATAGAAAATCCTCTGGTATTATAATAGGGTCTATTTACAAATACTTATAAAATAGCCGAAATTGTTACATCTATTAAATTCCAGCTACTAGCCACCGAAGTGGGTAATACAAACAAAACTCGTACAAGGCTCGTAGGGAAAATGGATTTCCAACAATGACTAGGCACTAGGGTACCACCTGTCACAGTACGGGGCCTAGATCACTGTACCGAGGACTACTCCCTTCATCCCCTGCAACACAAGGCCGGAACCATTCCTTACTGAACAGTCCCGAACAAGATAAACCCCGTGGTTGGCGCGACCAACCACCCACTAAGCCGAAATATAATAAGGGACATCTAGACAGGGGAATTATCTTGTCCTGCTTGGGCATGACCCACCTAACCTTGCTGCATATCCCCTGATTTTCAGTCATTCCCATTTGATGAGGCTTGAGGCTAAGCGTTACCTTTTTGAACGTTTTCACTTTGAATGCCCATCGTCCACCTGACGATGTTTCGCAAGCATTCGTCCATACAAGTCCGTCCCGGGTTCGAACGGAACCGAAGGCACTATTCCTACTACATCCATTTTGGAAATATCCTCAGGATTAGTAGCGACTAGCCCTTGCACTTCACTGCTCCATCTTCGACTCCGAACACGTTTTCCGCACGAAACGTATAAATCGGATCGAAGTGGTTTTCGAGAAATAAATCTCGATCCCGGTCTCTTCGAAACGATCAACGCATTTGTCCAATATTGATAGTCGGTGATTTAACTATCAATTAATATTCATAAACATCCATATGCATCCATCACACAATAAATAATTCCCAAATTATTTATTTGCCTCAAATATCTTTACAAGATATATATTTCAAATTTCCAAATCTCGTTTGAAAACAATTCCCAAAACTCTTTCCTTACAAGGAAAATCCTTTACCATTTATTCCCAATGGAAATAACCAAGTTCAATTTTATTTAGATTTAAAACAATTAAAACATTTTATTCTAAATATCCTTTAAAATAGGTAAATTTACTACTAATTATATACTCAAAATATAATTTCAAAATATTTAAAGCAAAACTATTTTATAACATATACTTGGTTTGAAATAAGGTTTTAGTTATACTATAATTAAAAAGTAGAGTTTTTAAAGAAATTAATAAATTTCAACAACTTATTCCCAAAAACTAACTTCAAGCAAAAAATCCATTTGTAAAGATAATTATTAAGGTATTTATAAAATTTACTATTGCTAATATACATATAATTACTTTAAAATAGTAATTTTCAAACCACTCTTTTTAAACAAGCTTAACTTTAGAACTTTCTTCTTATAAAAACAGTTTAAACTCGAACTTGGGTTTTTCCCAGGAAATCTCATTTCCACTTAAACATCACAGAAATCCTTCTCTCGATTCCTGTCCAATTATTTCAATTTAGATTTTATATTTTGAATAACATAAATTTATTTTCCCAAATTTTCAACTAATAACATTTATCTTGATTACCATTCCAGATTTCACAAATTTTCAATTTCCATTCTAAATAGATTTCAAATTTTAACCCTTTAAAATTCTTTATTAACCATATCTTTTATTTCTCTAAAATTCAATTTATCCATTTATAATTAATTATGGATTTATAATTTACTCAACATTATTCCAATTGAATTTTAGTTCAGTTTTCCATCCAAAAGATTTTAATTTTATTTATTCTTTTAATTTCTTATTTATTAATTTTCTTAGCTTCTTGAAAACCCAATTAAATTCCTTTATAATTAAAACTCCAAATTCCTTTATAACTAACATTTGGGTTTACAGTTTATTCTACAATGTCACCATACAATTTAATTCCAAATTTATCAATCACAGAATATAACAGGCATCATCATCATTATAAAAATATTAATACATTGTGAGGAATCCAGTTGGATCCCTCCAACCTGTTTTCCCTGCATCCACAAATATTAGCACAACAACATATATCAATTCAATTCGATAATAATCAACATATTCAGCTAAACATCCAAACAAACAGTCAATACTATTTGTCTAACTTTACTAGTATCCAGATGTGAGTGAGAATAACTCACCTTGAGTTTCGGCGAGCGTTCAAAATTCAAATTAAACCGGACGGTGTCCAATTTAACCCAAATTTCTACTTGCCCGGAATAACTCCGGATCTGTACCATCGCGTAATGCTCGACTCTGTGATTCCAACACTTCCAGTTTCATCCGAAACTGATAACATATGCAATAGTTATATATTTTATAAATTTCAATTTGAATTTAAAACAAATTCTTTTTTTTTTTTTTACCAAAGCCGTAACTTGCTTCTTCTCCAATGCGTCAACTACAGGCACACGCACGCAACTCTGAAGAAAATCAAACCCATAGCTACAACTAGGGTTAGAAATCGGTCGGCCTACGATCGCCTAGGAAACGATCAGCTACCACCATGTCGTAGCCCTCACTCAACTCGACCTCCACCCCGAATTACACGAAGCTCGGTGCCGTGCTTCTCTCGAAAATTGGGCCGAAAGCGACTACGAACGCAGCCCCAAATCCCCTCATCTCGTCGACGAAACTCCATCTCCACCGCTCGAAACGTAGAGCTCAACGTGCTTTTCAATCTCCCAGTAGAAGATTTCTTAAATAGATGTAAGGATTAAGGGAAAATCTAGGGGAAACGAGGAGCATTTTCGGCCATGAACGATATAAGTGGCGGCGGCTCTGATATCTATTAGGGTTTTGGATTGAAAAGTTAATATATAATATAAATTTAATATTTTAATAATATTCTTCTTAAGTTAACATCGTATGCAAACGAACTCCAATTCTCACGTTCCGACAGACGATTCTAAAGTTTTTCCGCGTTCCGGACACAATGGAACAGGTTTCGTAAGCTAATTCGGTCATATGTGCGAGTTACGGAATTAAACGTTCAATTTAAAATTAAATCGATTAAAACGATATTCGATGCGTTTCGAGCTGCCGGGGTCAAACGACAACTCCGATTGCTACGAAAATTGAAATCCGATAATAACTAACTATTACGGATCCAATGAAACTAGTTTCGTCGCATTCCGAGACTGTGCCCCGGAAGGCTATTTTAACTCGTCTATTAATTAAGCAATTTTCGAATTATCGAAATCACTCAAAATTTCCACTTTTAAAATTTTATTAACTTAACAATAATTCATATAACCTTTATAAACACATTAAAAATCATTTCGGCTCATTCCGAACCAAAATCTGATTATTTGCATTTTAATAATATTAAATTCGTTTTTAAATTATTATAAAATTCCAAATATTAATTTATTGACCTCAAAATTCATCTATAATTTCCACCATGCTATTTACACTTAGATAGCCCAAGATAAATTTTTAAAACCATTTTATCACTATTTACATCCAGAATTCCTTTTATTTCAATTCTGAATATTATATTATTATTGTTCAATTTTCAAATTAAATCCACACCTTAGAAATTTTAACTTGTTAATATAATTTAAACCAATTCCTTTAGTTTAAAATAAATTTTAAACCCATAGTAAACATTTAAAATGAATTAAATGTTCACAAATCCCATACTCAAAATTCTGGGATGTTACATTCCTCCCCCCTTATAAAAATTTCGTCCCCGAAATTTGTATAAGGTAGAACATACTCTCAAACCCATTTACTTATCCCATTTTCTTAGTTAAAAGCTTATATACACAAAATCCTTTTTGCTCAATTCCCAAACCTATTTGCTTTACTTATCTCTAAAGCTTTAATTTTAACTTATAACTTCATAAGTTACTTAATTTTTCCAAAACCCAAAAATTTTTCTAGCTCCCAAAATTTACGGAAAATTTTGGCAGAGTCTCCCCTGTACGGAGGAGCTTCTGCGACATCGCAGGATACACAAATATATATACATCGGCCCACACGGCCGGAAACCAAAATATAACACAATATATATATATCATTTTCCCAATTTTATTTGCGTAGGCGTACCTTTTTAGCAAATTTTTTAATAGCAAGCAGCTAATATAATGCATATACGCACTCCAACTCTCTCAAACGCCTCCTGCACCTGTGCTTACTCAAACAAATTCATCAGTTATCAAAATATGAGCAATTTAACATCATTTCCAATATAAATGTAAGCCAAACATAACTATTTACATTCCAAACAACACTTTGCATAGTTTCCTAAGTAAATCCATATTTTATAACATGCACTTGGTTCATTTTCCCATGCTAACTCCAAGTTATCTCATACAAAGGATTTACATACACGGTTTGCTATGTTCCATTCATATTTATTTCAACCAATTCACATTATTTCAATATGATTAACATATGCTTCACTAACAGAAATCTATTCTAATTCAATTCTAAATAGATTTACAAACCAACTTCATTTCCAATTTTGAAGCATTTACATTTCTCTAATAATTCATTTATATGCAACATTTTTTTAATTTGATTTACAATCAAATCCTTATTTCCAATTTGAAGCACTCACATTTCTTTTATGTCTATGTCCATTCAAATGCAAAATTACTTAATTAGGTTGTATTTATCTAATTAATTTAAAACCATCTTTATTTTCAGTTTGGAACAATTGCATTTCTTTTATGATTAACTTGTATTAATATACAAAATTATTTAATACAATTCTAATCTATTTCCATTTATTCAAAACCAACTTAGTTGTTATTTAAACAACTCAATTTTAATATCTACAATTTCTCATGTCATTCAAGCAAAATCATCACTTCAGCCTATGCCCGTTTAAAATTAATTTCAGTTTAGATTTATATCAATTTTATGCAATCCTGCATGGTGCTCAATCCAAGCATTATTATTCCATTCAATATTTAATTCAATTCTTATTCACACTTCAAAACCATCATTTAAGTTCAAATTAATAACATCCCATTCTATTTTATTTACAGTCCAAACATTTTTATTTTATCACAATTATTGAATTATATCGCAAATCTTATATTTCCAATTCATTATCTAATAGATCTATATGAATATCATTCCACTTACAATTCAATTTTTAAATAAAACATTGGAGAAGTTATTAATTTAAAATCCATTATTTAACCATACCCCTTTTTATCTTCTTATATCAATTTTTATTCCCATTTGATTCTCAATCAATCAATTCCAATCTATTTATAAATTTGAATGCTCTTTGTTTATTTATTCAATCCATTTACAAATTTATTTTATTAACAAAGAGTCCATTTAAATTTTTTTCACTCATTTGAATTTTACTTACAATTCAAAACCTTCATCATTATAGCTAATTCCATTATACATTCATACTTCCAATATTTATTACCACAATTTAAATCCCAATCCAAAATCAGGATTTTTATTTACCTTCAAATTTTGACTGACTATCAAATTCTATCCATTATAATACAAATTCCATTAATTTATAACTTAATTCAGTCAATACCCTAATCCATATTAGTTTTCAATCCACTTTCCTAATTCACTCTGAATTCATTTATAATATCACCATTTTCCAATCATTTCATTTAGCAAATTTAGATTTCTACCTTTCCTTTTTACTCCTTTTAAATAGAATCTAAATTTCTTTCAATATTATTTATTACTCAACTGAAATTCAACTACAATTTC
This sequence comes from Allium cepa, assembly GCA_030765085.1. Classification (NCBI taxonomy): domain Eukaryota; kingdom Viridiplantae; phylum Streptophyta; class Magnoliopsida; order Asparagales; family Amaryllidaceae; genus Allium; species Allium cepa. The sequence continues at coordinate 1,040,888,591 of CM060941.1, read as the reverse complement.
ATTATCATAGCAAATTTCATCTTCCCAATACATAAGTCTACTTATTTGCCAACATAAGAATATCCACATTTATGTTCTCACTTTACATTTCATTTATGGACAAAATTTAAATTTGCCACACCATTCAACTCTTTTCATTAATGAATTACAATTTCACTTCCATTCAAGAGTTTAGATTTCTTATTGAAGTTCATTTCCATTTTATAATCACAAGTTTAAATTATAGCATTCAATAACTTAAGAATATGAATTTCTTTATGTAATTATAAGCAATTTACATTTCAACTTTATATCTAATTCAATTTATTTATTTTTTATTCATTTAGATTTAATTCAATTTCAAATTCTCCAATTTAATTCTCCATATACAAGTTCAAAACTTGTTTTCTAATTTAAGTTCATTCATTTCTTTTATATCTCACTTTACCTTATCTCAATTAACATTTCTTTTGAGATTAAGTTTGAATTCACCATACCATTCAACTACTTCCATTTGTGATTATAATCTCACTTTCAATTTATAAGTTCTCCAACTTATTTATTGCATAGCTCATATTGCTCATTTGAATCCATTTACAGCATATAATCACAATTCCAAAGTTATAATTTTTCAATCTTAATCCCTTGCAAATTTTAAATCCACACTTCCAGATTATAAGTATAGCACTTAATATCTCATGGGTAGAACTCATTTCTCAATGACTCACAATTCAAGTCATCTTACATTTCAATTTAACTCAAGTCAATTTAATTCTAAGTCAAATTTATTTAACTTATCCAAGTTATATTCAAATTTTCTATTTACTTCAATATATATTATTCACTTTCATTTACTTAGGTTAAATTTTCATTCCAAGACTAAAATTTTCATTTCTTACTTCTTATTAATATCAATTTCACTTACTAAGTTCAATAGTTAGTTCATTTTAAATTTTACACATCATTTAAATATAATTTTCCAGAATTCAATTTACCTGGTTTTATTTCAAAACCATTTGAAATATATCAATATATATACCTATTTGGTATATCAATCAAATCTCAGATTTCCAAAACCATTTGGTTGTACCAAAACAATTTCCACCTTTGAAATTCCCAAAACAACTAATATACCCAACAAATCCAAACAATACCATAACCAAATACTGGGGAAGCAATCCATCACTTTAGAAACTCGAAAATGAATTCTAATGATGTGGCCAGCATCATCAGGATTATTTTCCAGCGACTGAAGTGAGTTCAATGCTTCTTACTTTTCTAAATTCATTTCAAAACAGTTTCCATTTAAAAATATTTCCTAAACAATATTCCAATCATTGCCTTCGAACACCTTCAAATCCCAACAAACATTTCAAACTTTTCCAGGATTTTAAATTTCCAAACCTTTATTTTTATTTTATTTAAAATCCTTTCCAAACTTCCGAGATTTAAATCCTGGTTCAACTCAAATTTAGTTATTCTTCCTTTTATATACTTTATATTTGTAGAAATTTTATTTTCACTATAACTATTTCACATTTCAGATTAAATTTTATATTCTTATTTGATTTAGACATTAACAACCAATCATCCAAATATATATAATTATTTCATAAAATTATTTCTTTTATATCAAAATATAATTTTGGGTAAAATTATTTCATTTACCCACTTTAAAATCAATACTATGTCGGTTTATCTTGTTTAAGAGTTTAGAAACCCCTATCGATACGGTTGTACTTCCCGTACCGACCAGAATTCATAAACACTCAACCGATAAGTCAACACAGTATAAAAACAATTTTTATATGCACTAACAAGTACGCTCTCATATCTATTATTACTCTCAACTCATTATAGAGTACTATTGACTCTGTTTAATGAGTAATTACCCCACCAAAGCCTAGGTTGTCGCCAACCTAAGCTCTGATACCAAGTGTGATAGCCCGCAAATCCGTACCCCTTGAATCAACACTATTCTACCTCTATTAACTCAAGTGGCACAGAATTACGAACCGTTAGGGTTAAAGAAGAAGAGATAGAAGAAGAAGAAACTAAACAATGTCAGAATCTCACAGTCGCAGCGGAATAAAATATAATAGTAAATATAGAACTTTACACAAATAAAGAAAACTATCACTGTTTTATACATCATATCATCAGAGTATCTCATACATCAACAATCACAAAACAGACCTACCATACAAACACAGCAGCGGAGAAATATACAGGTACATATAATACGTCTCGGACTCCAGCTCCTTTCCTGCTCCATAGCAACCTAACCTGAACAAATAATACTCGGTCTGACCCGAGCATTATAATGAAATAACACCCGAGTCAGTCTGGAATACCAGCTGATAATAATGCATCCAAATTGATTATTAAAGTTTCAAAAAATCCTTTGAAAACAAAAGCATCTCGTAAGACCACGCCACAAATAAACATGTCGGGTTTTTACCTTACGATAGCTAAAACACTTTTTATAGAAAATCCTCTGATATTATAATAGGGTCTATTTACAAATACTTATAAAATAGCCGAAATTGTTACATCTATTAAATTCCAGCTACTAGCCACCGAAGTGGGTAATACAAACAAAACTCGTACAAGGCTCGTAGGGAAAATGGATTTCCAACAATGACTAGGCACTGGGATACCACCTGTCACAGTACGGGGCCTAGATCACCGTACCGAGGACTACTCCCTTCATCCCCTACAACACAAGGCCGGAACCATTCCTTACTGAACAGTCCCGAACAAGATAAACCCCGTGGTTGGCACGACCAACCACCCACTAAGCCGAAATATAATAAGGGACATCTAGACAGGGGAATTATCTTGTCCTGCTTGGGCATGACCCACCTAACCTTGCTGCATATCCCCTGATTTTCAGTCATTCCCATTTGATGAGGCTTGAGGCTAAGCGTTACCTTTTTGAACGTTTTCACTTTGAATGCCCATCGTCCACCTGACGATGTTTCGCAAGCATTCGTCCATACAAGTCCGTCCCGGGTTCGAACGGAACCGAAGGCACTATTCCTACTACATCCATTTTGGAAATATCCTCAGGATTAGTAGCGACTAGCCCTTGCACTTCACTGCTCCATCTTCGACTCCGAACACGTTTTCCGCACGAAACGTATAAATCGGATCGAAGTGGTTTTCGAGAAATAAATCTCGATCCTGGTCTCTTCGAAACGATCAACGCATTTGTCCAATATTGATAGTCGGTGATTTAACTATCAATTAATATTCATAAACATCCATATGCATCCATCACACAATAAATAATTCCCAAATTATTTATTTGCCTCAAATATCTTTACAAGATATATATTTCAAATTTCCAAATCTCGTTTGAAAACAATTCCCAAAACTCTTTCCTTACAAGGAAAATCCTTTACCATTTATTCCCAATGGAAATAACCAAGTTCAATTTTATTTAGATTTAAAACAATTAAAACATTTTATTCTAAATATCCTTTAAAATAGGTAAATTTACTACTAATTATATACTCAAAATATAATTTCAAAATATTTAAAGCAAACTATTTTATAACATATACTTGGTTTGAAATAAGGTTTTAGTTATACTATAATTAAAAAGTAGAGTTTTTAAAGAAATTAATAAATTTCAACAACTTATTCCCAAAAACTAACTTCAAGCAAAAAATCCATTTGTAAAGATAATTATTAAGGTATTTATAAAATTTACTATTGCTAATATACATATAATTACTTTAAAATAGTAATTTTCAAACCACTCTTTTTAAACAAGCTTAACTTTAGAACTTTCTTCTTATAAAAACAGTTTAAACTCGAACTTGGGTTTTTCCCAGGAAATCTCATTTCCACTTAAACATCACAGAAATCCTTCTCTCGATTCCTGTCCAATTATTTCAATTTAGATTTTATATTTTGAATAACATAAATTTATTTTCCCAAATTTTCAACTAATAACATTTATCTTGATTACCATTCCAGATTTCACAAATTTTCAATTTCCATTCTAAATAGATTTCAAATTTTAACCCTTTAAAATTCTTTATTAACCATATCTTTTATTTCTCTAAAATTCAATTTATCCATTTATAATTAATTATGGATTTATAATTTACTCAACATTATTCCAATTGAATTTTAGTTCAGTTTTCCATCCAAAAGATTTTAATTTTATTTATTCTTTTAATTTCTTATTTATTAATTTTCTTAGCTTCTTGAAAACCCAATTAAATTCCTTTATAATTAAAACTCCAAATTCCTTTATAACTAACATTTGGGTTTACAGTTTATTCTACAATGTCACCATACAATTTAATTCCAAATTTATCAATCACAGAATATAACAGGCATCATCATCATTATAAAAATATTAATACATTGTGAGGAATCCAGTTGGATCCCTCCAACCTGTTTTCCCTGCATCCACAAATATTAGCACAACAACATATATCAATTCAATTCGATAATAATCAACATATTCAGCTAAACATCCAAACAAACAGTCAATATGTGACGCCCCACCTCTATACCCACGCTAGCCAAGAACACTCCGGAGTAGTGTTGTCAACTAGCACGGAGAATAAGGCTGTTGAGGAGCGACCATCCATGTAATTGCTTATCACACGGTGGCTATAAATAATCTTCGGAAACAAACATAGAAATAATCATATCACAAATCAGTCACAGATATCCATATCACAAAGGCGGAAGAAGATATGAATATATAACTAACACATGAAAGTGTACATCAGAGTAGTGGTCAGTAAGATCCACGATAATACAAAAGAATAGCAACACGTGCTATACAAAAGAATACAACTATGAGTCTATATCTCAAGTGTATACAACAAAAACTGCTAATCTAAACAGTTAGCCAAAAGTCAGAGTGATGAATCCCTGGGAAGAAGTCAAGCAGAAGCACCTGTAACATCTCGGTCTGACCCGAGTATTATTTAAGAAAATAATAAACGGATCAGTCTAGCTATAAATATCAGATGACATGATATAACATAAAAGATATGGCATAAACATAAACATCCATAACGACATACCACTATAAGTGTGTAAATAATGATCAACAGAAGATCAATCAATAAGAGATAATCATTATCACAAGAATCTTCTCAAAGATTCGAAGAGGGCATCATACCCTAAACTTGTACTCATGACAAGTCAAAGAGATAAATTCCAGAAATCAACACAAGAGATCCAGAAATCATAAAAAGGGAAAGAGGCCTATCACATGACGGTCCGAAGACCAAGGGGAGCTACCCCGCATGTGTGAATGGAATCACACAGATTAAGGTCAAGACTAACCAAAAAGCAGAAAGGTATGTGTGAATGGAATCACACAAGTGGTGTATAGTCTAACCTTGCAATGAAAGAGACATCGCGCAATTGCTAGTCTAATTCATAGAGCGATCATCAAGATCAACGAGAAGTGTCAATTACACTAAGCTAGTAAATATAGAAGTTTAGCTTCATGTCCCATAACCACTTGCTTAACTTAAATATTTACGAACAAACTGTAAATCTTCACTAATAAAATTGTCACAAGAGGTTCAATCGAACAAGTCCAAGAATTAACCGACGAAGTGAACGCAAGCGTTTCATACCACTTGTTTTACTAAGTCGTTTAATTAGATTTCTCATCCGAGTGAGGTAAAGGCTTGTATATACTAATAGATTGGAAAACGGTTTAAGAAAAGAGCTTTGTTATTAAAAATAGAGTTGAAATTGTTTGTTAAAAGAGTTTTGATATTTACTACTAGTATTGAAACCTTTATATTATAAAGTGACAAAACACATAAGCAAGTGTAGAAACAATCAGTCACAAAGATCGCATACGGAGATGCGAATAAAATCCAAGGAAATCAGCTTAATATTTTTCAGATAAGATCCCCTACGGAGGGGGGGTCCGGGGGGGTGGCAACCCCCCAAGGTGGGGGTGCGGGGGCAACGCCACCGCTTACGGGGTTCGACCTGCCCGGTCAGGTCGCGGGGGTCCAGGGGGCAGCGCCCCCGGCGGGGTGCGGGGCAGCGCCCCGACCAAAACGGTACGACCTAGTGAAGACAAAATGAGGTCTAACGACCTAAGGGGAATAGGGTCGAGCGACCTAAACGTTTAACCGGTCAAGCGACCTAAGGAAGGTAAGGTCTAACGACCTAACGCTCGCGACCTAACGGTCTAAAGGCCACGCGACCTAGATGATCTGCGAGCTAACGAGGCCGACCTAAGGTGCAAGCGACCTAAGTGACTACGGCCTAAAGTATGGTACGCGACCTAAAAGATGGCGCGACCTAAGACCTAGCGACCTAAGGGGATGCGCGACCTAAGAAAGGATCAGGTCGAACGACTTAAGGGTGATGCGACCTAAGACCTAAGCTCAGGGTGAACGACTTAACAAGGTTCACGACCTAAAGGGGCGCGACTTAATGGGTTATATGACCCAACGACCTAAGCCACTAACTCGCGAGCGACCTAAGTCCTAGGTCGTGAGCGACCTAACTGCGAGTGAGCAAAAATGGCCAGAGCCAAAGCAGAGCGACCTAACGGCCATACGACCTACGGCCTAAGGTCCTGAGTGACCTAACTCCGAAAACACGAAAATGGCCAGAACGACCTAGGGGTTAACTCGTACGCGACCTACGACCTAAGGTCCACACGACCTAACTCCGAGCGAGCTAAAAACGGCCAGAACGACCTAAATGCAGAAATTTCACCCAAACACCAAAAATCGGAGTCTTTCGCCAATCCAATCCAAACCAAAAGCAAATATGCATGCTAAAGTGATAGGGAATCATTCCCAACAGTCCAAGATAGATATAGACTAGATTTGTGAGATAAAAATCTCACCTTTGCACTAAAGTTTACAAAGATGAAGCTTGAAAGCAAGGAGAAGCAATCCAAAGCTTGAATCCAATATCTTCTACTTGAATTTGGAGTTGAATGTTGGATTTGCAATTGAATTTGTTCTTGGAGTTTTAATTTCCCATTCCCTCCACCATTAATGCCAAAGCTTGATTAGTTAGGAAATTTATGAAGAGTGAGGAGAAGAGGGTTGGAACTTGGGCTTAATAGGCTAAACTAACCCAAAGTCCAAAGCGGGAAAAGTTAGTGAAATTTCACTAACTCCAAACCTATCGATGTTTATACTTAAAAAGTTGTAAACGACATTTCGAACTCAATGGAAGTGGTCTCGAGTCCTAATTTGACCGTTTGCAAAAAGTAGCTTTTCGGACCAAAATCCGATTAACGAGTTAATATTTAAATAAAATATTTAAATACAAACTCGATAAATATGCGGGTTGTTACACAATATTATTTGTCTAACTTTACTAGTATCCAGATGTGAGTGAGAATAACTCACCTTGAGTTTCGACGAGCGTTCGAAATTCAAATTAAACCGGACGGTGTCCGATTTAACCCAAATTTCTACTTGCCCGGAATAACTCTGGATCTGTACCATCGCGTAGTGCTCGACTCTGTGATTCCAACGCTTCCAGTTTCGTCCGAAACTGATAGCATATGCAATAGTTATATATTTTATAAATTTCAATTTGAATTTAAAACAAATTTTTTTTTTTTTTTTACCAAAGCCGTAACTTGCTTCTTCTCCAATGCGTCAACTACAGGCACACGCACGCAACTCTGAAGAAAATCAAACCCATAGCTACAACTAGGGTTAGAAATCGGTCGGCCTACGATCGCCTAGGAAACGATCAGCTACCACCATGTCGTAGCCCTCACTCAACTCGACCTCCACCCCGAATTACACGAAGCTCGGTGCCGTGCTTCTCTCGAAAATTGGGCCGAAAGCGACTACGAACGCAGCCCCAAATCCCCTTATCTCGTCGACGAAACTCCATCTCCACCGCTCGAAACGTAGAGCTCAACGTGCTTTTCAATCTCCCAGTAGAAGATTTCTTAAATAGATGTAAGGATTAAGGGAAAATCTAGGGGAAACGAGGAGCATTTTCGGCCATGAACGATATAAGCGGCGGCGGCTCTGATATCTATTAGGGTTTTGGATTGAAAAGTTAATATATAATATAAATTTAATAATATTTTAATAATATTCTTCTTAAGTTAACATCGTATGCAAACGAACTCCAATTCTCACGTTCCGACAGACGATTCTAAAGTTTTTCCGCGTTTCGGACACAATGGAACAGGTTTCGTAAGCTAATTCGGTCATATGTGCGAGTTACGGAATTAAACGTTTAATTTAAAATTAAATCGATTAAAACGATTTTCGATGCGTTTCGAGCTGCCGGGGTCAAACGACAACTCCGATTGCTACGAAAATTGAAATCCGATAATAACTAACTATTACGGATCCAATGAAACTAGTTTCGTCGCATTCCGAGACTGTGCCCCGGAAGGCTATTTTAACTCGTCTATTAATTAAGCAATTTTCAAAATTATCGAAATCACTCAAAATTTCCACTTTTAAAATTTTATTAACTTAACAATAATTCATATAACATTTATAAACACATTAAAAATCATTTCGGCTCATTCCGAACCAAAATCTGATTATTTGCATTTTAATAATATTAAATTCGTTTTTAAATTATTATAAAATTCCAAATATTAATTTATTGACCTCAAAATTCATCTATAATTTCCACCATGCTATTTACACTTACATAGCCCAAGATAAATTTTTAAAACCACTTTATCACTATTTACATCCAGAATTCCTTTTATTTCAATTCTGAATATTATATTATTATTGTTCAATTTTCAAATTAAATCCACACCATAGAAATTTTAACTTGTTAATATAATTTAAACCAATTCCTTTAGTTTAAAATAAATTTTAAACCCATAGTAAACATTTAAAATGAATTAAATGTTCACAAATCCCATACTCAAAATTCTGGGATGTTACATTTCTCTAGCAGTTGTTAGGACTTGCTTGCCTTGGCATTCTGATCTTGCGGAATATGCCTAATCTCATCCGGTACTTGAGGAATATCAACAAATCTTTTGCCTAATCTCATAGTGATCGGTAGACTTCTGTTATGTAACTCTATCGGCCTTGCGTCCCTGTGACTTAGCCATAAATAAATTACTCTCTCCACACATACACTCATCGCACCATTTCATAAATGAGGTCTTATAAGGAATCTTCCTTATTACGCCTTAAATAACAATTAGACTATATAAGAGTTTCCTCTTAATTTCGCCTCAATATCAATTACCTTCCTAATGGAGGAAATAAATGTTAATAAATGCCTAATTAACTATGCCATATACCCAATAAATATATGTTAATCATGTAAATAGAGACAAATAAATATTCGCACCTAACAAGTTTTAAGCACATAGATTTTATACCCTAAACTAGCGTTAAATGTCAATTCCTTAACCAATTATTATTACAGGTCTTTTTACTTCAATTTCCCAAGATTTCATGGAATTCTAATGTCCAAAACAGGGAATAAATATTCATAACCAAAACTATAATAATAAACTTGTAAATAAAATATAAACTCAGTTTATTACACTAATTTAATGAAACATCTTAAACAATAAGAATTTTAATCTAAACTTGATATCCTATTCATCTTCTATTTTTACAAAGAAATAGATAAGAATATGTGGTGTAAACTACAAACAGGATTCGTAATCTAAACCCCTTATTTTTTTGAAGCATAATAATTTGACCCAAAGAAGAAGGAGAAGTAGAATAGATACGGAACTATTGGGAATATCAACATAGAATTGACACTTCAAAATAAAAAGGAATCTTGTGCGATTTTATTTATCATATTTTCAAAATCCCAAAATCCCTAAGACATATTCAAATCCAAAAGCAATACGCTGAACAATTGCTGAAAAGAAATACTAAGGTTTCTACTCACAGATTAGGCATAGCTTTAATCAAATAGATTTGTAGTCTTCTGATCTCTTTCAGAATCTCTCTCTTTTGATATATGTAACGACCCGCCTTTTTGGATAGTTTAAGTCGATAATAAACCTCATATGCCAAACTTAAACCATTCAAAAGGAAGGATTGTTATAGGGTAAATAAGAAAAAGCAGGGAAAGAAAGAAAAACAAATACAGAATCTTGCAGCGGAATGACAAAATATAATAATCAAATAAACAGTTCATGAAGCTGTTTACAAATAACATTGATTATACTTTTACAATATAGATCAAAGTTACATACAACAGGAATAAATAAATAAATCCAGTGGAACAACATAATGCAGTGGAATAAATATAATAAATAGTAACAGTATTTAATCTTCATTTTCATCCTCCAAAAAGCAGTCTTCGATTAGCTTAAAAGCTCAGACTGACCCGAGCGAATTGAAAAGACAAAACACTCGAGTCAGAACTAAAAGATCTTATGTAAGTTAAATTAATAGTAGATAAATATGAGCAGAACGGCGTCGAAGATGTTTACGGGTTTTGACATCTCCTATACAGAGTCTAACATGAATGCAATAACTTAAGAGAATGATCGGGATTTCCATCTCTTAAGGACCCTTTAACTACTTACATACATTGTACAATACGCTATTATAATAGTGTCTACAGTAAAGTAAAGTATTAAAATAGCCCATATCCCCCTTAACACATTTTATATATTCCCATATTCTATATAGTATCGTAATCTCCTCTGTGAGGTTTACTCAGAGGGCATTCCATAGGTATGGTACAAACCAAACTCGTAGAAGGCGCAATAGGGCATGTGAACACGACACTCGAGGCAATGGCATGGTAGGATTCTACCAATTGCGCATCCAAATTGGTGGTAACGCATAGTAGTTACTACTGCCCACCTTAGAACATACTCCCATAATCAAAATCAAGGGGTGGCCACCAAATCATCGTAAAGTCATAATATGGTATCGAAGAAGCATGTTCGATAGGAGGAATGACCTTACATGGCCCGGCATGGCTCCTGTTTTAGTCACATCTATGCCAACTCATGGGAGTCAGGGTCATGTAAATACCTCATACTGAATCATTCTCCAAACGATCCTACTTCATTTCTGGAATCTCCACCATATACAAAGTTGTTAAAGTGGTTTTCGGTATTGGCAGAGAGTATGACAATATCCAATCCTGGTCTCTTTAACAACTAAACGCTTATTTTACACTGGATGGTTCTTTTACATTTCCAAAATCAATTCATATTTGATATCAAAATATCATATTCTCAACACCATATCAATTTCAAAATTATATTCACTTTCAAAATCATATTCAATTCCAAAATCATATTCACTTCCAAAATCATATTCACTTTTGAATTTATCAATAAGATAGGTTAATTAAATCCTCTTCCAAAATCATCATATTTACTCAAATATGTCATTACACAAAAAGGTATCAATTTCAAATTTCAGCTTAGGTTGTATCATCATCAAGGATTTAAATATGCCGTCTGAAATTCTAGAAAATAGTTTAGATAGTCACAAATAATTTTAATAGTTTAAAATAGTCTAAAATAGTTAAAATACTCTAAAATAATTTAAAATGATTTAAAATAGTTTAACTTAGGTTAAAATAGTTTAAATAGTTAACATAGTTTTAAATAGATTTAAATTAGATTAAATTGGATTTAAAATGATTCAAATAGATTTAAAAATTGATTAAAAAGATTCAAATTATATTAAATAGATTTAAAATAGATTAAATAAATTTAATTAGTTTAAAATAGGTAAAATAGATTAAAAATTTAAAAATAGATTAAATAGATTTAAATTATATTAAATAGATTTAAAATAGATTAAATAGATTTAATTAGTTTAAAATAGGTAAAATGGATTAAATTGGATTAAATAGATTATAATAGATTAAAAGAAATTATAATAGTTTAAATTGATTAAAATAATTTAAGTTAGTTTAAGAATAGATTTTAAAGTTATACTCAAACATTTTCAATAACTTAATTTCAATAAAATTCATTTATATTTGACAATTCGACTTTGAAATTCCAATTTAAATCCTTTGAACAATTCGTTAAATTAATTTCAATTTCAACATTAACGCTTAGATTTTCGAAAATAATTTAGTTTATATAAATCAATTTCTATTTCAAAATACAGTAAACTGAATTCAAAATTTAAAGATTTAAAAATCGTTTAATTTAACCAATCTGGTCCGCATATAATTTTCTACCCTATGGTCAAGTGAAACGGATATTTATCATTTCAATCCACAATTTGAACTTTTACGAGCATATATCATTTCAACCCGCAATCCCAAAATTTAATTTCAAATACATAAAATCGCTCGAGTCTATCATTTCACCCCATAACGATTTCTTCCTAATCTATCAGATCGTTCGGGTATGTATCATTTCAACCTATAGGGAACTTGTAGTGTCATAATAATATAAAAATATAACATCCATTCATCCAACATTAACAATCAAACATACATCCCAATCACCATATAATCAACCCATAAATAACACGAATCAACCAATTATCATTTACAGGTATTAAATTGACAATTAAATTCATATTTAAATTAAATGATGATTAAATGCAATAAAAGCCATATTTAATTGGAATTACAATTTAAACATACCAAACATCAATCGATCAATTTCTAATCACATCATAAATTTAATTTAACCAACATAAGAAAATTTATTAGTTGTGAGTGGGTTAAAACACTCACTTTTGATTTCAAATTGATTTGAAATCCAAAATAGGGCCTAAATTTGAACAGTCTCAGAAATCATCCAAACATGTTCCAAAATGTCCGGAATTTCAATACGATCCCAACAGAACAAAGCACGCGTGAATCCGACCTCGTACGTAAAAGATATGGACATTAGAACATTTGAAATATAAATTTTAAATAAATTAAAATATACAAGTAAAATTAACACGTCACCATCTTCCTTACAGCAACCCTATGCCCAGATGCTTTCATTTGAACCCAATACAACACATGCCGCCCCTCCAGAAATAGACCAACATCACCACCAACGGCCTGAACGCACGCCACAACCTAGCCTCCCTCCTCGTGCCGCCTTCCAGACCTCCGAGACCCCATAGATCGCCATCGACGACCATTAATTTAATCGCTGCGGCCAGTGAAATTCATGCCCTAATCGAGTTTTCTAGCCACATTCGACCGTCCAATTGCCAAATGAACCATGCTGATGCAATCCCCTTGCCACTTTCCATAGCCTCATATCCACAAATCGATGATCGGTCGAAGTGATAACGACATAATGAACGGTCGAGAATTAATCACTCAATTCTAGCCACACAGAAACCCAAATTGAAAAAAAAACTGCAGATTTGACTTCCGCTCGTCGAGAGCTTCGAATCGGTATATAATATAACATAGTTTTGTGGAGTTTGATTTTGAAATTGATTTATAAATTGAATTGAGGGTTTGCAAATTTGATTTTGTTTCTGCCATTGAGAAGAAGCAGACATATGGAATTATACATAAAGTAATGAGGAATGAGAAACAGTTAGGGTTTTCAATAGCCTATGTATAGGCAGGTCTAAATTAGAAATGAATGGGTCAGATTGGATTGATCAAAATAACTACGCGACCCAAAAAGCCCGTTTCATACCCGAAATGAAAAGTGGTCATATCATATATCAAAATAGATGATTTCAACATTTCTAAATCCAATGGAATAGGTTTCAAGTCTAATTTCATCGTATAAAGAAGTTAGCTTTAAAATCAGCTTATTTCAAATTGATTTCAATAAAATTGATTTCTACGCGTTTCAAGCCCGTAGGATCAAACGACAAGTCCGATCACTACGAGACTTGAAACTTACAATAATTCACTGTTATAGATCCGATGAAACTAGTTTAGTCGAAATCCGATGTAGTGGCCAAAATGGCTATTTTCCCGTCAATTAAATACATTATTATTAAATTAATTAAATCAACTTTTTAACTTCAAATTTAATAACTAATTTTTTTTCCATTTTTGATTACTTAGACATTTATAATAATTTATAACCAATTTACATATCAATCTAGTAATAAATATTACACTAATTACAGTGTTCAATTTCAACTGTAATTAAATCCAATTAATTATAATTTAATTTCAATAAATTTATTAAATTTGATTTCAATCTTTTTATTCCATCAATCATTACTCTATGGGCATATTTAACATTGGTTTATATCTTATTACTCCAATTTCATCTTAATTTCCATTAACGTATTATTTAATTATGTTTAATTGCAATTGATTTCCAATTTAATTTAACGGACTAAACAAATAGGTAACATGTAATAATTATCACCGTTAACTTTTAATCACATTTATAAGTTTATTATTTACAAATAAATGTTATAACAACTTTCATAATACTAATTCTATCCAATTACAATTTATTACACATTATTTCATTAATTAATACAACATTTAAGCTATCAATTACTCTTTTAATCCAATTATCAATTAATAAACACATTTTTACAATAAATTTACAATCCATAATCAATTATAACTTTTTGATCATTTCAATTAATTGGAATTACATTTAAAGGAGTTATCAATTACCTTAAATTAATACTATTACATTTCATTCCAGTTATATTCTTATTATTAAATCACAAATATTTATTTCTTCCAACATTAAATCACAAAACTTCATTAAATTAACTATTTTTAATTATCGAAAATTACGGGTTGTTACACAATTCCCCACTCAAAACTTTTCCTTCTCGAAAAGGGAAAGAAGCAATTAAGAAAGCAATATATCTTATTTAGAATATATATTTTATTAACAATTAATTTACAAAATTAACCAATTTATATAAAATATATCAAACTATAAACAATTAAACCATTTTATATTTGAGTTAATAAAGTTTTAAAAAATTTCTATTTTCACAAAAAATTTATAAGTCCAAAATTCATGGAAAATCCGACAGAGTCTTCACTGTACGGAGAGGTCTGACAGAAATAATAATATTAATAATAACAATATATACCACATTTTAAACATAATATATCCCAAACCATAGGAAAACAATATAATATCGCTAGAAAACCGTAATCTGAAAACGTACCTATTTGTCGGGCAAACAACGCTTATTTATGAAACCAAAAGCAGTAGCAATTGCTTCCATAACCTTTATTTCACATATATAATCCAAAAAGGTTAATAATTACATAAAAGGGGAACATTGACGTTGTTTCAACTACTAACAACAAAACAATCACAACATAACAATAATTGTTCTACAAACAAAACATATAACCATCACATGAAATCAAAGAAATCAATTATCCATCCATAGCATCCAAAACAAATGGTTTGTTCAGGTTTAGAAACTTAAAATCATGCAGAATGATAAAAAAAACTACTGAGTATACCATACACTCAACAGTCTTAGATAAAACGTAATAGATTATTTATACATCTTAAACAATTTGAAGTATCACCTCCCCAGCATCCCATAAGCCAACACAAACAATAAATTTCAAATATTATTAAGCTTTATTCTTATACTCTTCTTTTACATTATTTACTGTTCATCTTTCATTTGTTCATACAATGCTTGTTTAATTTCTTTACATTTCTCACTTATAAAATTTGTTTTCCATTCATTTATAATGAAATTTCCATTAATTTACATTCTCTTACTTATATAAGTTCTTTTATTCAATTATTTAAAATAATCAGTGAATTCCTTATTTACGTAGTACCTGCTTTTCATTACTTCACATTCATTTGCTTACATAAGTTATTTTCATTCAATTACTTAATAATCACTGAATTCATTATTTAAGTATTATATACATTTTATTTCAATTTACTTCGTACTTACTATTTATTTTGATTTCCTTTAACATCAATATTTATTTGTTAAGCAACCCATACTCAGATTTTTATTTTTATTTTTCACTTTTATTTCCTCCACATATAGTATTCACTTTTACCATTTACTTTAATTATAATTAACTTAAGTTTATAATCATTTACTTACAGTACTCACTTTTCTATTACATTTAATAGTAGCACTTCAACTATAAACTTAAGTTTATAACA
This sequence comes from Allium cepa, assembly GCA_030765085.1. Lineage (NCBI taxonomy): Eukaryota > Viridiplantae > Streptophyta > Magnoliopsida > Asparagales > Amaryllidaceae > Allium > Allium cepa. The sequence goes on along the minus strand of CM060941.1, from coordinate 1,040,872,588 downwards.
ATTATAGTATCGAAATTCTTATTTACAGAAGGAATTCCATTGAACACTTTCATTTTCTAAGTTTACTTGTATAATATTCTATTACATATTCTTATTATATTTCAACTTTGAATATTTGGTAAGCTGTATATATGTCTTTTAGAATGTAATTAAATGTTACGTAGATTTATCTTATTCATTTAGTAAACAAAATGTTCAATGGTTATCATTTCTCATTTTTCATATCCCTTTGATTTATAGTTTCAAAGTTTCAATTTCTTATATTTTCATTAATAACTTAGCATCTAGTTTCCAATTACACATATTAATAGCTTTCAATTATTAAAATAGACAAGGTTTCATTTCATTATAATAACTGAAATATCCAATTTGCAAAAAAAATTAAGAACTAAATACCGGGTTCCTTTTCAATCATTTTAAAATAATATGTATATAATCATATCTTTTATATATCAAATCATGTTTGGAAATTAAGATTAAGGTTCATTTATCAAAACGAATGTGAAGTGAACTACTACAACGGTCTTCCCACTTTGAAACTCGAAAATGAGCGTCGATGATGCATGCACTCATCACCGAAACTATTTTCCAGCGACAGAGAGGAGAGTACAGAACTTATTTCCTTCTAAGATTCCTTTTTAAAACTCTTACTTGGAAATATTCTATCCAAAAATACTTTCAAATAACACTAATATTATATTCCAAAATACTTCGAAATAAATTTTCAAAACCCCGGAACTTAGGTTCTCAAAATTTCAATTTATATTTACTTTATTTATAAACCCTATTTTTTCCGTAAATATTTATAAAATTTCACTTCCTAACAAATAACATATTACATCCAATTATATACATTTATAAAGGTTATTCTTTTATATACAAAATATAATGCTAGGCAAAATTATTTCATTTACCTATATTTCAAACAATATTGTGTCGATCTTCCCTATTCAGTGTTTAGAAATCCCTATCGATATCATAGCGTCTTATGTACCGATCGGAATTTATAAATACAAAACAGAACAAACTAAAAAAATACAAAACCTTTTATAACACTAACAAATACGCTTTCTCATACACACACACACACACAATCAATGACTCATTCTAGGGTATTTCTACCCTATCTTAAATGGGTCAAACCCACAAAGCTAAGGTTATCGCTAAACCAAAACTCTGATACCAAATGTAACGAACCCACCTTTTTGGATAGTTTAAGTTGACAATAAACCTCACATGTCAAACTCAAACCATTCAAAAGGGAGGATTGTTATGGGGTAAATAAGAAAAAGCAGGGACAGAAAGAAAAATAAGTACAGAATCTCATAGCGGAATGACAAAATATAATAATCAAATAAATAGTTCATGGAACTGTTTACAAATAACATTGATTATACGTTTACAATACAGATCAGAGTTACATACAATAGAAATAAATAAATAAATGCAGCGGAACAACATGATGAAGTGGAAATAAATATAAATAATAGTAACAGTATTTAGCCTTTGTCTTCGTCCTCCAGAAAGTAGTCTTTGATAAGCTAAAAAGATCAGACTAACCCGAGCGAATTGAAAAGACAAAACACTTGAGTCAGAACTAAAAGGTCTTATGTAAGTTAAATCAACGATAGGTAAATATGAGTGTAACGGCGTCGGAGATGTTTACGAGTTTTGACATCTTCCATCCAGCGTCTAACGTAAGTGCAATAACTTAAGAGAATGTTCCAGATTTCCATCTCTTAAGGATCCGTTAAACTATCTACATGCATAGTGCAATACGCTATTATAATAGTGTGTACAGTAAAGTAAAGTATTAAAATAGCATTAAGGCATTACCCATATCCCCGTTAACATATTTTATATATTCCCATAGTCTATATAGTACCGCAAGCTCCTCCATGAGGTTTACTTCGAGGGCACTCCATAGGTATGGTACTAACCAAACTCATAGAAGGCACAGTAGGGCATGTGAACACGGCATCCAAGGCAAAGCTAGGGTAGGATTCTACCAATTGTGGATCCGGACTGGTGGTAACGCATAGCAGCTACCACCGCTCCCCTCGAAACACACTCCCATAATCAAAATCAAGGGGTGGCCACCAAATCATCATAAATTCGTAATATGGTACCGAAGAAGCATGTTCGATAGGAGGAATGACCTTATTCCGTCTAGCATGACTCTTGTTTTAGTCACATCTAAACGGACTCACAGGAGTCAGGGTCACATAAATACCTCATACAGATTCGTTCACCAAACCATCCTACTTTATTTCTAGAATCTCCACCACGTACACGGTTTTTAAAGTGATTTTCGGTAATGGCAGAGAGTATGACAACATCTAATCCTAGTCTCTTTAACAACCAAACGCTTATTTCACATCGAATGGCTGTTTTACATTTCCAGAATCCATTCATAATTGATATCAAAGTATCATATTCTCAAAACCATATCACTTTAGAAATCATATTCACTTTCAAAATTATATTCACTTCCAAAATCATATTCACTTCCAAAATCATATTCACTTTTGAAATTATCGATAAGATAGGTTAATTAAATCCTCGTTCCAAAATCATCATATTTACTCAAATATTTCATTACGCAAAAAGGTATCGATTTCAAATTCCAACTTAGGTTGTATCGTCATCAAGGATTTAAATATGAATACCTCAACTTTACACCTTCTGAAATTTTATAAAATAGTTTAGATAGTCATAAATAATTTTAATAGTTTAAAATAGTTAAAATACTCTAAAATAGTTTTAAATGGTTTAAAATTGTTTAATTTAGGTTAAAATAGTTTAAATAGTTAACATAGTTTTAAATAGATTTAAATTAGGATAAATTAGATTTAAAATGATTTAAATAGATCTAAAAATAGATTAAATGAATTTAAATTATGTTAAATGGAATTAAAATAGATTAAATAAATTTAATTAGTTTAAAATAGGTAAAAATAGATTAAAAATTTTTAAAATAGATTAAATATATTTAAATTACATTAAATAAATTTAAAATATATTACAAGATTTAATTAGTTGAAAATATGTAAAATAGATTAAATTGGATTAAATAGATTATAATAGATTAAAATAAATTAAAATAGTTTGAATTGATTAAACTAATTTAAATTAGTTTAAAAATAGATTTCAAAATTATATTCAAACATTTACTTAATTTTGAAAAAATTCATTTATATGTGTCAATTCAACTTTGAAATTTCAATTTAAATCCTTTGAACAATTCATTAAATCAATTCTAATTTCAATATTAACACTTGGATTTTCAAAAATTATTCAATTTACATAAATTAATTTCTATTTTAAAATACCAGTTAACTGAATTCAAAATGTAAAGATTTAAAAATCATTTAATTTAACCAATCTGGTGTCTGTATATAATTTTCTACCCTATGGTGAGCGATACAGATATTTATCATTTCAATCCGCAATTTGAACTTTTACAAGTATATATCATTTCAACTCGCAATCCTAAAATTTAATTTCAAATACATGAAATCGTTCAAGTCTATCATTTCAACCAATAACGATTTCTTCCTAATCTATCAGATCGTTCGCGTATGTATCATTTCCACCCATAGGGAACTTGTAGTGTTATAATATTATCAAAGTATAACATCCATTCATCCAATATCAACAATCAAACATACAACCCAATCACCATACAATCAACCGATAAATAACATCAATCAACTGATTATCATTAACAGGTATTAAATTGACAATTAAATTCATATTTAAATTAAATGACGATTAAATGCAATAAAAGTCATATTTAACTGGAATGACAATTTAAATATACCAAACATTAATCAATCAATTTCTATTCACATCATAAATTTAATTTAACTAACATAAGATAATTTAGTACTTGTGAGTGGGTTAAAACACTCACTTTTGATTTTAAATTGATTTGAAAGTCAAAATAGGCCCAAATTTGAACAGTCTCAGAATTTGTCAAAACTATATCCATAATGTCTAGAATTTCAATACGATCCCAGCGAAATGAACCACACATGAATCCGACCTCATACGTAAAAGATACGGACATTAGAACATTTAAAATATGAATTTTAAATAAATTAAAATATACAAGTCAAATTAACACGTCACCATCTTCCTCTCAGCAACCCTAATCCTTGATGATTTCATTTGAACCAAATACAACGCACGCCACCCCTCTAGAAATCGACCAACGTCGCCACCAACGGCCTGAACGTATGTAACGACCCACTATTTTGGACCATTCAAATCGACAATAATCCAAACATGTCAGACTTGAATAATTCAAAATAACAGATTGTAATAAAATTTGGAGCAAATAAAATCATTCACAGAATCACAGACACAGAGATATCAGAATACTCAGTAGCGGAAATAAAATACCATAGTAGTTCATGAAGCTACTATATACATACTCTCAAAACATATACAAAATCACATAGTAAAATAGATACAATAGAAGTCAGGATACATAAACAACAATACAAAGACAGATACCAAATAGGAACTAACTGGAAGAAGTAGACGAATAGATAGATAGATAAGCTCCAGCCAAACTCTAGCTCCAAAAGGTGAATCCAAAGCTGTGATTCTCAGGCCGACCCGAGCGTAAAGTAAAACACAAACACTCGAGTCAGGACATACATAGTTATACAATGTAAACCAACTCAAGTGAACTGTAATAGCAATGCACAATAACTTAAAGGATGCTTGGGATCGTCCATCCTTTAAGGATCAGTCAAACCATCAATTAAGTAGTAATAAACACTATCCTAGAAATATCCATATTTAAAGTAAACAATGAAAATAACAGTGTTATTGTGACTAGGTTAGCGTAGAGCTGCAGTAACCGCTCACCTCTAGCCATACTTTTAAAATCAAAGGTGTGCATCAAACAATCACAAGGAAATCACGTTACACACAAAGCAGTGTACCGGTGGTTATAAATTTCAAGATGATTTATAATTCCTAATTAAAATCATTCATTTAAACCATTAAAATTGAAGTCATTATTCCTTCAAATCAAATGTTCAATCCTAAAAAATTTAGCCTTTTCTAAGTTCAATTATTCAGTTAAACACTTAAAATATTGAAATTTCAGATTTACAGTAGAATTTCAGCCACAAATGAACTTCAATTTAAACCACTTTTAACTCATAAAATTTCATATTTCCACTATAAAAATGGTCATTTAAATAACCTTGAACTTATGATTTTTATAAAGTATATTTCATAAACAAATATCAATAATTTCACTTATTAAATTCAAGTGTACAAATTTCTCATTCTTTACCTTTTAACAATTATTTATCACTTAAATTTCAAATTACCATTTCATACATTAAACTAAATTTTCCTTTTATTTAATTTACTTAAACTTCCATTTTAAAACCAAATCTCACAATTCCAAGTCAAGTTACATTCCAAATTTCCATTTAACTATCCATTTATTTAACATTTTAAACTAATTACATAAATTCAAAACACACTATAAGTTGCTTAAATTTATTTTACAAATAACTTGATATTTTCTTTTACTTTATATTTATCCAATTCATACATCAATTATATTAATTACCAAGTTAAGCTTATAATTCCGTTTATACTTAAATTCCCATTATTAAGTTAAATCAAACATTCACACTACAACTCAAACCGTCTATTAACTTATACCATTTAACCTTTTAGAAAATCACTGCTTAACCATTTTAAATCCAATATAAGTCAAATTTCATTTTTTTTCTTTCATTTACTATACATGAAATTTATAAGAAATCATATTTTGAAATCAACCATGGGTCCGGATAACATTTCACACCTAAATCAAGTGGTACGAAAATTATAATTTAAATCCGTAATCGGTAAAATTTTCGGGTTTTGATAAATTCAAACCTGCAATCCCAAGACAAATACAAATAAATAAAAATCACCCATGCCTATCATTTCAGCCTGTAATGATTTTTTCCTATTCTAAAGTCCGTTCGGGTATGTATCATTTCAACCCATAGCGATTCTGTTCTACAAGGAACTTGTAGTGTGAGAATCAGAATACAACAGACTAAAACATAACAGATGATGAGACACGTTTATAACATGGTTTAACATCATATAATTAACATCACAGGCAGGTATAACATGATATAACAATTATACACATTCACTTGTTCTCACTTCACTAATTATATAAGTATAAATGTCATGAGTGAAAACTCACATCTTTAAAGCTGGAATTCGCAAATCAAACACACACAAACAAAGATCCAGAAAGCACGATAGCACGACTTGATTTGATGGAGAGAGAGCCAAGATATAAATCTTGTATTCCACAATGAAACAAACCATATATAAATATTTTTACAATACCAAAAATCTACTGAAACAAGATGGAAATAGAAATAACAAGAGACATCGCCAAGTTTTCCCATCAAATTTGCTTGACCTTTACCCACATAGGCTCGGCCACAAGGCTATATTGGTTCGGCCTTGGATGTTTTCAGGTGATAATGGTCAAGTTTGGATCTGAAAATAACAAGGCTTGGTCAAGAAGGCAAAGGGTTTGGAGGTTACAACATGAGGAAGGTAAAAAGGCAAGCAAAAAGGAGGTGGTTTGTTCATCATCTTGGGCTCGGCCTTGGCACATTTAGGCTTGGCCAGGGGCTAATTTAGGTCAGGTCAGATGTTAGTAGTGGTGTTCAGGTGTGGTTCTTGCTGGTGGTGGAGGCTAAGGAGGTGTCTGTGGCAAGGAAATGAAGTGGATGTGAATATAGGCTTAGCTAGGTATAAATTCAAGGAGTTTGGCATTGTTTTTGTGGAGTTTTGTGCAAGGGATGATCAAGGCACTTTCAGGTCAAAGGAGAATGGTATCAGGCCGTGGTTTATATGGGGAAGGAAGTGGTGATAGTCAGTGGAGGTGATGGTAGGGGCATGGGCCGAGCAACATAGGTGAAGATCAAGGCAAATTCATGTGAAAAACAAGGCAAAATAAAGAAGAAAAGGTGGAAAAAGAAGAAGAGACATTTCCCAAAGCTTTTCTTCAGATCTGAACATGCGTGTATTGTGAAGTGAGAAAGTGATATTTTCACGTGAAATATAATGGAGGCGGCTAAGGTTAAGGGAATAAATGGCAACAAATATGGAGGAGTTAGGGTATGAAATAAATGGATGGAAAAATAAAGAGGTAACAAATCAAAACGTAACGTATGCCTTTAATTAAAAATTGGTAACGTATCTTTAATTTATACGTTTCCTATATATTAAAGAAAGGTGTATACAAGAAGCTATCACAAATAAATAAATACAATAGCGTTCAATTAAATACATTTAAAGGTATGCCTTTTAAAACAATAACGTATATATATTTGAAATTTCTTTCCGAGAAATAAATAGGGATCTAAATACTTATCCATTTAATTACTAAATGAATGTATAAATAATTAAAATGAAAAATAAGGTAGAGATAGATATTATGAAGAATAAATAAATAGTTTTAGGAAAAGAAGGAAATAAATAAAGAAAATACTTTATTAAATGGAAACTAGAATTAAAGATCAAAAACAATATATAATCAACATTTGAAAATTATAACTCTACTTTAAAAATGTTTTAAAAATAAAATATATGCATATCATATCATGTTACACAAATTAGAACATGATTTTACAAAGAAAATATTATTTATATAGATTTAAAATAAACAAATTTGTTAAATAAAACAATTTACACACAATATTGTAAAAAGCGTAACTTTCATAATATTAATCCGATTTCAACGAAACAAAAAGCGGTATTCTTGAAATGAAATCTATTTTCATAATAAAAGATAAAAATTCAAAAATTCAAATTTTTAAATTTCTAAATTTAAAAGTCAAAGTTTGACCATTTTGACCAAAAGTCCACCTTTTTGGAAATATTCCATTTATTCGGGTTTGGAATTATAATTCACACAAAAATCGACCGCCCTTGGACGACCGGTCAACTCAAGGACGTTTATTTATATCTGTTGCCGTATTATTTTATTCCTTTATTAACTTTTAGCATTAATTGCTAATTTTTAACGTTACTTCACTACCAAGTACTGATCACAATTAATTTAAAGTTCCAAATTAGGGAATTAATTATTTATTTGAATCCTATTCAAATTATTTTAAATCTAAAAACTTATAATGCTGATAACTACTTCGTTTGAGCTCCGTTTTCAGCATATTATATATCGAAATAAATTGGAATTTCACCACGAATGCAATAGTATAACTATCATGGTCAAATTTCAAATTTATAAAATTTCATTTTCTACCATATCATATTTAATTTAATTTACTTAATTTATTTGTGGTTCATTTTACGGGGTGTTACATTCTTCCCCCCTAAAAAGGAGTACGTCCCGAAATCTTTCAAGGGTCGAATAGCACACGCAATAACATCCATGCTATATAACCAAGTTGTCTACGCAACCATCTGCTCAACCAGTACTGCAATGTGATTGTGTAATGCAAACATACTAAATGAGCTCAATCCTAATCGATCCTAGTGTGAGTGTGTAATCATATCATGAAAGTAATTATGCAAATACCATAGACATGCATAAAAATTTCTATATGATTGTAAAATGGTTGTGAAAAATTGTAGCAACCATCTCCTATCATCCAATCTAGCAAGCACGATGCAACCACATTCCTAATTTTGGAGAGAAAATTTTCTACAAAAAGGTTTAGGATAAACAGTCCTCAGGCCTCCCACTAGATTTTCTCACAGTTGTACTCGCACCATTCTGATTCTTTGTTGTGGAACCTCTGAGTTCAGTGCTCAATGATGCACGCAGTGGCATGGGACGCTATTGACTTTGTCTTTAAATCCCCAATTGATTAGGCTCTACAACAATTGTTATGCTACGAAGGTATTTCCTCAAATGAAAAAACGTCATGGACTCTTGCCAACATAAAAAGTTTTCTTGTTTTTGCCATATTGGGAAAAGGCACAATAAATCTGGTGCCTACTTTCTAACTATCCAAATCGTATGCTGCCTAATTAATTCTGACTTTCCTAAGTCTTGCAATACAATTCTGATCCGAGTAGAATTTTTCAGTGGTCTCCCACCCATAATTTGAAGATTTGCATGGCCTCCCCAATAAAAATGCTTCAAGAGTGCCATACTAAGCATCGATTGATGACTACAATCCTACCGAATTCTACTAAGCATAAGCACTACCCCTAAGATCCTCTAAAGTCTAAGATGCAAACTCTTAACAAATCCTCCAAGTTCCCATCCATTCCTTCAGTTTGTCCGTCGATCTTCAGTCGATAAGCGATGCTCGGATTTAACGAAGCTCCTAAAGCTATTTCCTAAAGCTACTACCAAATCCCTCCAAAATTGCTAGTAAACTAAGGGTCAATAATACTAATGGTGCAAAGCGTAACTCCATAAAACTATGTTGGGGTGTTGCAGTTCCACTACTTCTAATGGAAAATTTCTGCCACCTTCTTCCTAATCCTTGATTAATTGGAAATTCCATTCTCATTCCTATACATTTTCTCTTTTCCTTGCATAGTGGAATTTTGTGAACTGAATCCCTTATGTTTCCCAAAATCTAAATTTTGAGATTAAAACTCGCTTTAGGCCGCTAACCTAATTTCCCCATTAACTTCAGTTTTGCCTATGGTCCACCGCTAGTTAAGTGTTCCCATAAAATTTCCTTATTTACTTTGCTTCCCAACATATATCAGGTAGTTTAAATCCCATTCATAAAGGCTACACAAAAAATAAAATGGGGATACATCTCACACCACATCATCCACTTTTCCAATAACGAAGGATAGGGACTATAATCCAAGAACTCCAAAAATAAAATTTACTGGAAGTTGACATTTATTATCAGTTAATATAAATGTTGTTGAGGTCCTGCCGTTCATTTATAAATTAAGATGGGATATCTTTAATATTTTATTCTGTTGCTACCCATTTTCTTAATTTCCCTTTTTTGGTCTTTCATAAATGTGGCCCAATTATTTATTCAATTAATATCCATAGTCGTTACTCAAATTTATTTCTTCCACTGATGCAATATCAAGTTTCCTTAATCAGTCCTTCTTTATGTTACTTTTCCTGTCATTATTTACAAATTTATTGCCCGTTAAATTTGTAGTTAACATCCACAAATCCTAGTCCATCAATTACTAACTAATACACATATAGTCATAGTTTATGCTATCTATATATAGTCTAGTCATTTAGCGTAGCAATATGATATTTATCTAACTATTAATTGCATAACTAGAATACTCATTTCCATATTTTAATTCATTGAAGCTATCCTTCCAAGAAGATCACTTTCAAAAATTAACCATAATTATGATTTTTTGCTTTGTTTGGAATTATGAGGAATCGTTTCTTTTCTTATTATTGAAATAGATAGTGTAAACTATGGAAAGAAATATCCATCCCTTACACATCTCTTTCCTTTTTAATGTATTCCTTGTTATTTCAAACAATGCACTTTTCAATGTATTTTGGAATTGGATAATTTATGGAAATTATGCAGAAATTTCTCCAAAATTAAAATACAGAAATTCATATTTTATGGGCAACCTTATTCACAACCTAATCATAGATCTGAAATATCTTTACACTTTACCAACTTGTTCAAACCGGTGTTTGGGACTGACTTCAACTTTCCGAATCAGGTTGTACATTTTGTTTCTATGTTACCCTTTCCCTGAAAACCTTAATCTATCCCACTTAAGTCATGATCGGCATCTACCCATAAAATTTTATAAATTCATAAATTTTACACACAAAATAAAATATCTTTATACAGATAAACTTATTAAAAATAAGCATTTACTACTTCATTTCTTGCAATGCTTAAAACATGAAGTATCAAATTCAATATCACCATCTTTGAAAATTTAAATTCAAATAAAAACTTTTATCAAAGATTCAAAATTCCTTCCCAAATAGGAATAAAATAATCTCCCCTTTAAAAATTTCTTTATCAATACTTTTTCTTAAAAGTTAGACTTTCTAATTTATAGCATTCAAATTTTTCTTGGTTTTTCAAAAAGGAACTTATGAAAAGCTTTTCTTTTCGATAGCTTACTAAAATAAGAATTTATTCTTTTTAAAAAATAGGAATTTTAACACGAAAGATTCAAGACTTAATTATGTTTCCAAAAAAATATATTAAACCAGTTTTGTTTTAAAGATTTTTCTAGCTATAAGAATTACCATTTATAAAATAGTAAATTTTTCACAATCATCAAAATAACAGTTGTTTCCCTCTAAAACATACAATAATATTTATTATCTTGTTACTCAAAATATACTATTATTTGATGAAATATATCTAGTAACTTTGCTCAAAAACTCTTCAAATCTCTTAAACACTTTTCTTTCTCAGATCCAATATTATTATTATTCAAACAACTTTTGTGTTCAAATTAAGAAAAACATACAAAATTATCATCTTTAAACAAATGCTTCTCCTTATACAAAAATATCTGACTTATTTATCAATCATCATTTAAATCCAATCAATGGTCAAAGAGACCTCTCATAAATTTATACGATGGAAAAGTAGATGGAGTAAACAATGTAACTTCTATCTTACTCTATTACTCCTTTCAATATCCCATCTACCAAAATTCAAAATTTTATATTACCAAAATCCCAGCCATCATTCTCTTCATCACCTTATATTGGAATGCTCTCCTTTTTATACTATCAAACATTCCTTTTTTTCAATTTCTCTACCCAAAATAGGTGTTATTTCCTTTTATAAACCCCTAAAAAGAGTTCTAAACAAAAAAACTTTTAGGTTTATAAATAAGGAAAAATAGAAGAATTAAAGAACCAAAAATTGAAATCTTTTTAATCAAATTAAAAAGGTTAATAGATAAAATCTTTTTAAGGCATTAATTTACGATTAAAACCATCCGCTATTAAAGAAATTCACTGCTTTTAAAAATTACATTTCCCTTTCAAACTTTTCCAAAACTAATCGTGGTATATTTTAAAATTTATCTAAAACCATAGTTATATTTCTAAAAATTTCCAACTTGTATAGCCTCTAAGAAGTTATAGAGGAAAGAACTTTCAAATTTATTGCATAGAAAATATAACATAGAAAAATGGATGAATACAGAAACAAGGAAATTGAAAGATTTTCAAATTCAATCAAATTTTAAATTAAGGAGTTAATAAATGGAAAAAAAATTCAACTTCTTAAGTCACCAAAATTATAAATTAAAATCACTTACCAAAAATATTTCACCATCCTTTTTAAATTTACAACAACTTTTCAAACTTTTTACAAAACAGACGGTGGTATAATTTGAAATTCATCTAAAATCACATTTTATCAAAAATTTCTAAATTATAAAATTTCATTTCAAAATCTTTTGAAAGGATTTTCAAAATTTTGAAAGGGTATGAAAGAAACCTTTTTATCAAATTATGTCACAAAATGTAGGATTAAAATTTGTTCTTTCTTTTAAACCTTTGTACTCTACCCTTTAAAAGTCTAATTTTCTCCTTATGGTGATAAATGTATTCATTCTTACAGAAGTTTGCTCCTTTCCTTACTTTCATACATAAGACCTTCATTTGTTATCTTCATGAATGTTAATTTGTCCATATTAACTGTCAGCCTAACGGATGTTTCCGTAAGGTCATTTGTTTCCTATCAACCTTTCCATCTACGGTCACCCTATTATGAAATATGTATATAGGGTCCATAATGATAAGGAAAACTAGGTCCTATCATGGAGTCAATTACTATCCAGCTTTTAGGGTGCTTTCATAAGTTGAGGTAATGTTCTCCCTAGTTTGATCCTAAAATTACGATCTTTGCTCCACGTATAACCAGAGTAGGGGTAGAAATTACCTCTATTTATTCTTCCAACTCATAATCTCCTCGTTCATCCTTTCAAAATATGGTCGCAACTACTTCTATAGTCGAAATTTATAAAGTTAAGCATAAATTCAAAATAAATATATATAGCCTGAGTTTTCGAAAAATATTTGAAAAACCTTTTCCAAAATAACAGGTACTCCACTCATACGTAACAACCCACCCCGGAATAGGTCTAAATATCGACCCAAAAAGGGCCCATCGAAACATAGATCCATTCTAAGGCAACTATTAGTAGAACTAAGAAAATAATGGTATAGAGCAATAACTAAACTTTTAGAGCTCACTGTGGATGGAACAAAATCAAAACCAAACAAATGTCATAATACAAGATTCCATAAAAACCATAACATAATGTCCATTACAAAAATTGTCTGAATACACGAGTACACATAAAAGCAAGTAATAATAAAAAACGCTGGCACGAGATAAGCTTCTCCATCTCTAAGCATCGTCACCGCCATCACTTTGCCCGTACCCTATGTTGTATTGAGGAAGGAGTCAGAACAACAAGTGTCTGGTGAATAAAAACTTCGAGTCTTACCTTTTTAGTACTTGGTCGGTATATTTCAAAGTAAGAATATATCTATGAACATAAAACCATTAAAATTATTTAATACTTCTTTAGAAAGGAGGTGTGTCCAACCACTTAATACCTTCCATTCTAGAAGTAGATCCCGTATCCAAATCATACATCATAAATAGCTAATAATGGAAGAGACGGTACCCAAACCACTTAATACTTCCCAGTGGAAAATAGACAGACCTCGTCATTTAAGGCATAATTCCAAAAGCGTGCTCCTTAATGGTACTATCTAGCTGACATCTTATGGAATCGCATAGGCCACTTAATACTTCCAAGTGGAATATCGGTAGGCCCCATCATTTAAGGCCTAATTCTAGAAGTGGACCCTTGTAGAGATACCACCTAATGTAATCTCTTAGCCATTTAATACTTTATTTAGGGAAAAAGGCAGGTCCAATCACTTAATACCTCAAACCCCGAAGCAGGCACTTCGTCTTATGGCCCATATCTACAATGACGTCTCATGTTAGTCCTCTATGCGTGGGAACTGGTAGCCAAATTACCTAGGCAGGTTTCACTTACAAAATTTGGAACTAACCTCGCGCCATTGCAAATATTTATCATAAGGAAATCTCACATCAATAAAAGTGTACATAACTACGGGTAGCCTCAAAGTGAAGGGCAGACTTCCATCATGTAACTCTATTGACCTCGCATCCATACGACTTAGCCATAAATCAATTACCATATATATATATATATATATATATATATATATATATATATATATAGACACACACAACTCATCTCACCTTTTTATAAATGAGGTCTTATAAGGATCTTCCTTATTACGTCTTAAAAGAATAATTAGGCTAAATAAGAGTTTTCTCTTATTTTCACCTGAAAATTAATTACCATCCTAATGGGGGAATAAATTCCTAATTAACTACGCCATATACGTAATAATTATACGTTAATTACGCAAATAGAGATAAATAAATATTCGCGCCTAATAAGTTTTAAACGCACTAATTTTACGCCCTAAACTAGCATTAAATGTCAATTCCTTAACCAATTATTATCGCATTTCTTTTTTCTTCAATTTTCCGATATTTCATGGAAATATAATGTCCAAAATAGGGAATAAATATTCATAACCAAAACTATAATAACAAACTTGTAAATAAAATAGAAACTCAATTTATTACACCAATTCAATGGAAGATCTTAAACAATAAGAATTGCAATCTAAACCCCATATTATATTCAACTCCTCTTTTTATAAAGAAATAGATAAAAAAATGGTGTAAAATACGGATAGAATTCATAATCTAAACCCCTTATTTATTGAAGGATCATAATTTTACCCAAAGAAGAAGGAGAAGTGAAATAGATTATGAAATTATCTAAAATAGCATAAATGAAACAAATCCAATCAAATTAATGTAAATAATTGAAAATCTCAACATATAATTAACACTTCGAAATAAAAAGGAATCTTGTGGGATTTTATCTATCATATTTTTGAAATCCCTAAGCCATATTCAAATCCAAAAGATGAAGTAAACAATTACTGAAAAGAAGTACTAAGTTTTCCACTCATAGATTAGCCTTAGCTTTACCCAAGTAGATTTGTGGCCTTTTGATTTCTTTCAGAATCTCTCTCTTTTGATATACATGCACAATAGGGAAGACGTGTATATATTTATTAGATTTAGAATAATTGGGGAAGAATAGGATAAGGATAGATCGGAGGAAGAAATAAGTTAAATCCTTACCTGAAATTTCTATGGAGGTTCTAAATCTTATTAAAGAGATAGAAATGGCAGAGTTTCATCGTGTTCTCCGAAATAATATGAATAAAAGTGGACAGGATAGGGTTCTATTTATAGGAGATGAAATGCACCAGAATCATAGGATGGAAGTAGATAAGAAACAAGTAAATCTGGGGCGCACAATCGAATAAAACATATCATGAAACCGTAGCTGCTATTGGCAACTACCATTGCCAAGCGGTCGACCGCCCTTGGGCGAGCAGTTGACCGCTATGGTAGATCGATTGATATATTTAGGTCAACCACTCCCTTTATTCAGAGGACGTTTATTTATTTCTGTTGTCGTATTATTTTATTCCCTAATTAACTTTTAGCATTAACTGCTAATTTTCAACGTTACTTAACCCCCAAGTTTAATCACACTTAATTTCAAATTTCAAATTAGGGAATTAATTATTTATTTGAATCTTATTTAAATTATTTCAAATATGAAAACTTCAAATGTTCATAACTTCTTCATTTGAGCTCCGTTTTTAGCATATTTTATATGGAAATAAGTATAATTTCACCATGAATGCAACAGTATTACTTTCTTGGTCAAATTCCAACTTTTATAAAATTTCCATTTCCTACCATATCACATTTAATTTAATTTACTTAATTTATTTATGGTTCATTATACGGGATGGTAGATGAACTCAACATGTTGCGAGAGCATATCCATTTTTGACACTCTCGAGTTCCAGAAATTTTATTTAATTAATTTTAATTCTTATTACTTAAATCATATTTAATTAATTTAATTTTTATATATAAAATATCCTAAATTTTATATAACTTATCTTAATCTATTTAGGATAGGTCAACTATAACATTTATAGTTTGTTATGTATACATATAAATATGTGCGTACATTTTAATTAATTAACTGTTATTTTATTTTATTTAATTAAAAGATTTAATTAAATATTCAAATTAATTTAAAATTTTAATTTAATATATCATATGCAATTTTAAGGTGAATAAATTACTACAACAATTACGGTTATACACATACCTCAATGTATATGTTTTAATCACTTAGCTTTTAATTAATTATTTAATTTAATTAACCATATTAATTAAACTTCACATTTCAAATTTCAAATTTTCAAAATTATTTATTGGATTTCTTAAAATATTTTTGAATTTTTTAATACATTTGTAACTTTTATAAAATTTTACTTTTATATTTTAAACTTAACATTTAAGTATTAAATATCTTTTAATTTTCAAACAAATTTTGAAAATTAGTCCAATGCCCAAAATTAATTCGGTTCTTTCTATTGGGGATAATCCTTAGGCTTGCTTCATCCATCAGGCCAGAGTAGGCAGAATAATTGATTACCCAAATCCAACATTTGACGCTACCTTTCTAGACACTCTACCAAATGGCTCAGATATAATAGGTTAGTAGTGATATTGCTAATTTTTGACCTTATAGACTATTAGGCTCTAATACCATTGAAGGAACTTGGCCGGTCTATAACAACCCCAAATTTTTCGTTTGATTTTGAATATTTAATTAATTTTAAATATTAAAATAATTGGGTTTTAAAGTTTAAAAACTGAAATTCAAATGCAGAGATTATTTAAATATGCGAATTTTAAGTTTATTGTTTGAATAGCGATGTAAATATCAGGATCTTAAATTGAAAATTAATTAAATTGATTTAATGGTATAATTTAAATCCTTTTACTTAATAAATATAATAATGAATTCATTTGTAAATTTATTCACAATAATAAATGGTACGAATAAATAATCAAAAATTTTATTTTTATTTTAATGAATCGATTTTTATTGACATATTTTTTATTTGATTTATTTGATTTTTCCATAATTATTAATTTGGAATATATTTCAATTAATCATTTAATAATTTATCGGCAAACGAATTGTGATTTAACAGAATCCAATAACTAGTGTATATTATTATTACTTAGGGGTCGCACACCGTTCGTAGGACAACCGTATTTTTGTTTTGTTATTCAAAGTCCATACGCGAACAAATTTCGGTGCAACGAAATGCTAGAACACTGAACACACACACACAAATATATATATATATATATATATATATATACTTATGCATCTCAGTATGCTTCTTTCTCTTATCCCCTACTGTTCCAACCATTGTTCATCTTGAAAACAAAGTAAAAAAATTACTCCTTTTAAAAATCATAACAATTCAAATAAAAATCATAAAAAGAAGTGATCTTATAGTGAGATCTACATATTGGTATAAGAATTGGTGGTTGCAGCGCTTGTTTTGGCAATTGATAGTTATCAGTTAAGGAAAATTAATCTATGGTTGGATTATTTACGTTGTGAAGCAGAGTTAGTCGATTTGGAGCATCGTTTGGGGTTTATGTCGTCGAGCAGTAGCTAGACCCGAGATTTAGATGGTTGCGATGGCCTATAGGGTGGTTCCATCATTTGTACGGATGAGGACAGGGTGGAAGTTGCAATTTTAAGGGGGCTTTCGGCTGTCACGTGGAGGTGATGGGCGGGGATAGAGCTTAGTGAGCGGTGAATGGTGGCGAAGACGGGGAGTGGTTTCATGGTCGGTGGAAGTAAAACAGGAGAGTTGAAGGTTCGACTATGGTGAAGGATGTTGCGAGAGTGATGGGGAAGAAAGATTATTTTTTTGAAAGGGTAATTAGTTATTATTAATGTAATTAGTGAATTTAAAATACAATTTAAAATCGTTAAATTATAAACGTTATAACTCCCTCGTACGAGGTCCAATCGAGATGAATTTTTTTGCATTGGACTTGTAATGATGAAAGTTTCACGATGGGACTAGTTTGCCTGAATTTAGAGCAAGTTGAAATTTAGGCTAAAATTGGACGTCAATCGATTTTACTTCAAATTGGAACGTTTTCGCGCCAATTGGAATTTCAATTAGTATAACTCGCCTTTTTTGATTAATTAGTAAGATAATAGTAGATAAATTTAAATTTTTATGATTGGTTGAACTTATTGGCTGTTTAATTAAAATATTCGCTTTTACAAACGATTGGCGTTTAAAATTGAAATATAGGGAAAATTGTTGAGAAATCCGAATTTCTCACCATAGTGATTTATAATTTTCAGTTATTTACCTATTGGTTTATTTTAGTTATACATCTGTGATATAAATTGTTAAATGCTGAAATAGGATTATTTGGCCATTTTGGATGTAACACCAACATATGTGAAAATTGAACCTTTTCAATAGAAAATGAGGAGTTATAACATTTGTTAAGTGCTATAGTAATAATAGCCTCAGTTTAGTATTTTGAGAATACTATTAATTGTTGACTTGGTTCTGAAAATGATTTCTTTTGAGAAATGATTTTAATTCTGACTGTTTTAGAATTTATGTGATATTTTAAATTAAAAGAGTTTTAAAATCTTTCTATTTTATTTCAACTTCTTAGATTCTTTTCAATATATGTGCGTGTGTGTGTGTGTGTGTGTTTGTGTATATGTTTAAGTAAATGTTCTAAATAATTAATTTTGATATTGGGTTTTTCAAGAAATTATTTTAATAATAAATATTTATTTTTAAAAGAAAATTTAAAAGGATTATCATTTTTTTAAAATGGGATTTTGCAAGTTTATAGAAGATAGAAATATATGAAATAGTATTTGTGAATTGTTTGTATATAATTTGTAGATTTATAAATATTATTTTATAAGTGGAGAATAAATTTATAAGATGTGTTTTATAAAATTAAAGAATGGTTTTATAAGAAATATCTAATAAAAAGGAAATTAATACCATTTGGATAAATTCGAGGAATAAATGCCATTTGTGAAATTATTAAAATATATGAATCGATCATGATATAGAAACTATACGAGTTTTGTAATCATATTTGGTAAATTTATAAAAAGAATTTTATAAATGAATTTTTGGAGTTTTATAAAAGAGTTGTAAATAAGTCATGGATTTATAAAAGAGTGTTTTATGAAAAGAAGTTTATTAAGAGATTTGTAATAACATAAGGGATGTGTATAAAGGAGATATTAATTTAATTTGAGAATTTTAAAAAGAAGTTGTAATTATGTTTTAAATATTTATAAAGGAATTTATAAATAATATTTTAGGGAAGGAATTCTATAAATGAATTTTAGAGCTTAAAACTAAGGAAAGGAATTTTATAAAAGAGTCGTTTTAGGATAGGGGTTTAATTTCCCAAATTGACCTTATTAATTATGGAGGTAGGGAATATTCTTTTTCCCCCCTTAACACCGAAGGAATAGTGTTCGGGTTATTACTATCACTATTTTAAATGACTTTATTAATCTAATTTTAAGTAAGGTTTTGGAATAAAAATCTTTCATAAGATTTGTGAATATACTTATACGGTTGAGATAAGTATATCAATATTTTTTAAGTATTCGAAAAAGTGGAGGGGTCTGGAAAATATATATCTTTATGAAAGTATTTTATTACAAGTGTTTACAAAGTAATTTTAAATCAATGAAATGATTAATTTAGAGGCCCAGAGTTGTTTTTTCCTTAACCACTATTATATATATTTGAATTGTGTTTTTATTTGATAGTTATATAACCGATTATAAAATCTTGGCCAAAAATATAACACTTGAAATATCTAGGAGAAATATGCGAGTTAAATGTGTATATAAATCATGTCTCATTCCCATAGGACAAATGATAGGGAGATCCATCCACTTAAACGGCTAGGGAATGATCCTCGCTCCTATCTATTGTCTGTTTATTTCTAAACGAACTGAGGATGAGTTTATCGAAAACAGTCGAAGGTTGTTTCGAAAGACCGGGATCAGATGAATTTTTCAAAAACCACTTCGATTCAACTCAAAGCGACATATTAAATTATCTTGAAGATGATGGGACCAAAGATGGAGTCCTTTGGAGTGCAATGGCTACTTGCTACTAATCTTGAGGGTGATTCCAAAAGGGATGTAGTAGAAATAATGCTTTCGGTTTGTTCATATCCTAAACAAATTATATGGATGAATGCTGGCACTGCATTGCTGCTTGGAGGGCAGAGTCAGCATTCCAAGTGGATTTTCTATATAAAAGGCAAAATAGCCTCTAGCCTCATCAACTGAGAATGACTAAAATAGGGGATATACGGTAGGGCTAAGTGGGTTTCTCCCACTGGGGTGTATCATCACCTTTCTAGATATGCATTTATTTTATAGATTGATTATGCACGAGCACTCTTGGTAAAGGTTGCAAAGCAACTGGAGTGATGATATATTTGATACTATCTAGTAAGGGATAGGCCGGCTCTGTGAGTAGGGGTGCAAGATGTTCTTGTTGACATTGGTACATTTTTCTAGAGGTGTACTATGACAGACGGTACCCCAGTAGCCTTGTCATTGATGGAATCCGTTCTCTAATAAGTGTTGTAAAGACTTATTCGTGCCCAACTATGCAAGAATGTGAGATGCAAGCATTTCAACAATATTCATATTTTACTTTAACCTTAGACATTATTATAATATCAATGGATTTCTTATAAAAATGGTTCGGTTATCATAAGGTAAAAACATGTCTGCATTTATATGCAGCATGATCTTACGTGATATCTTTATTTTGAAAAGTTTTTATAACTTTAGAACCATTTGAGGTGTGTTTCTCATGTTGGTTTATTAGATTGATCCAGGCAATATTTCCTTGTAATGCTCGGGTCGGGCCAAGCATATTTATAGATGTAGCTTTGGATGCATTAAAGCTCAGGAGACGAGATGGAGGCCTAAGACGTATCTACGTATTTCTTTAGTTCCACTACGTGGCTTTGTTGTATTTATTAGAAATTATAAGTTAGAACCGTCCAAGTAGATGATAGGTTAGCATTTTAATGGATGCATATATACAAAAGTTTTTTTTTATAAAGATCATTGCTATATTATAGATTATTCATTGCATTGTGAGATTCTTTGTTGTTTTGTTTCTTCCTGTCTTTTTTCTTCTTTGTTTCCCCTAACAATCAGTCTTTCCAGCACTTGATTGTTCGGCACATGAATACTAGAGATGTATTAATGTAGACTTGAGGATCGAAAAGGCTGGTCATTACAGTTGGTATCAAAGATTAAGTTAAGCAAACACCTAGGCTTTGGTGGGGTCGACTCATTTGGTATAGGGTAAATGAGATGCTAGGATGAGTTTGAGTGTAATACATACATACATACATACATACATACATACATACATATATATATATATATATATATATATATATATATATATACACGATTGCGTATTTCTTAGTGCTATAAAATGTTTTATATTATGTTGATTTATCGGTTGACTGGTTATGAATCTTGGTCCATGCAGGAGGAACAACTGCATCAATAGGTGTTTCTCATCACTTAAACAAGGCAAAACAACACAATATTGTTTTGGAATAGGGTAAATGAAAAAATTTAACCTAGATTATATTTTACATACAAAAAGAATAAGTTTTCAGAATTAATATTTATATATGTTGTGTTGGGTTATTAAAGAATAACAATATTCAATTGCTATCATTTATTGTTTATTGTTTGTACTCAGGTAGTTTATGAGCATTTACTACTTTGGTTAAATTAAAAACGAATACCTTGTGAATTCAGTTTCACAGTTTGACTATAAGGTGTTCGATGATAATATTGAGTTGAAATTTAATTATAATAGAATTTATTTATTTTAATCTACACAAAGAGAAACAATTGTGAATTGACCTTACAAAGGAAGTGAATTTATAAAATGTGAATTGTAAAGAATTGTTAATAAGAAAAAGAATTTAAACTGAGAGTTTGAGAACATAAATTCTGGTGTTTTTGGAAATGGTTTTCAGAATTTTAGAAAACTAATAATAGTATTATTTTGGAAGTATTTTTGACCAGAAATGTTTTATAATGGATATAAAGGAGATAAAAATCGTTGAACTCACTTCACTCGTTGAAAAACAATTCTACTAATGACTTCAGCATCATCGTCGTTCATTTTTGAGTTTTTGAGTGATAGACTGCTACCATAGAAGTTTTGTTTTGGTAAAACAAGGTTGTTTTAAATTCCAAAAGTATGGTTTGATATATAAAAGTGACATGTATATTATTATTTGAAAAATGATTTGAAATAAAACTGGGTGTTTAGTTCTTGAATTTCAATTAAGAGATATTACAGACTCATTTATTTTATCCATTAGGATAGTGTGGGTTTGTGCATCTCATTTTGGGATATTGTTTGGGAAATTTTCTTTTATGGAAATAAAATGGAATTTTCAACGATTTTGGATAGTCAAACACTTCTGAATTTATAGGGAAATTTAGGCCAAGTGTTTTGTGAAATTATAAGCTTATAAGTTATCATAACTTATAAATTTGAGAAATTCTAAGTTAGAAACAAAATTTAAATTTATTACGCAGTCGGGTTAAGTAAACAAATCTAAAAAATTTCTATATATTCTAGGGATGTATAAGAGTATTATCCAAATATGAACAAATGTTGTAAAGTGATTAATAAAACATAAGTTGGAATTATAGGATTTGTATGACATTAAGTAAGGATTTGTGAAATGATTCTTAGGTGATATTAGCATTACAGGAAATACTGAATGTGAATAAAAAGTAATTGGTCTAATTTAGAAACCAATTGAATAAGTACTTAAGTTGTACGTAGATCATTTTATTCGCATATTTGTTTGATTTAGAATCGAATACATGATTTCGAGGTGATTTACACTAGTGATTTTGCACTCGATCCTTGACAGTGAATCCTTGATATGGACTTTGATTTGATTCTGAAGTTTTCTATCATAGTATAGCTATGCAAAGAGAATGACGGATCCTAATCAAGGAACCGGATCGGCGTCCACGCTAAAATGGTCAAGTAAGCGTTACTAGTTCGAAAATAAAATTGTGTAAATGAGCGACCGATTGGTTTTGATATTGCATACAGATGATATATGTGCATCATACAGGCTTTATTAAACTGTATTTTTTTGTCATTATAAATGCAAATTATATGGCTATGAATTATCTGGTTGGATATTATTAAAAATAAGATGCGGGTTCATGGAAGCAAAAGCTAGTTGATGCTTTTGGTTTCATGAGTAGAGTTGGTTGCCCGACTGATATTTACGTGTTTATATTTCTAATTAGCTTTGATGGTTTTTATATCCCAAATATAAGAGACGATGTGGCTTTTGTTTTTTCTTCTGTTGAGTTTGACCCATAGCGGCGATTTGTAGTTTTTCTAATCGAGCCGCGCAAAAGGAGACGCCGGCAAAATTTTCTGTGACTTTGAAAGACTTAGAAATTTGGAATGCTTAAGGGCTTGGAGGCCTTTTTTTACCTTTGGAATTTTGGAGACGAAATCCTTTTAAGAGGGGAAGAATGTAACGACCTGAAATTTTGTTGTTTGATTTTAATATGTTATTAATTTTGAATATTTAAACTACTGGGTTTTAAAGTTTAAAAACTGAAATTCAAATATATTATAGATATTATTTAAATATGTGAATTTTAAATTTATTATTTGAACAATGATTTAAATATCGGGATCATAAATTGAAAACTAATTAAATGGATTTAATGGTCTTATTCAACTCCTTTTAGTTAATAAATATTAACGGTGAATTTATTTGTAAATTTATTTACAATAACAAATGGCACGAATGAATAATTAGAAATTTTATTTTTATTTTAACGACTCAATTTTTATTGACGTATCTTTTTATTTAACTAATTTGATTTTTCCATATTTTTTAATTTGGAAATATTTAAATTAATCGTTTGACGGTTTATCGACAAATGGTAGTGTTTTTTGTGATTTTACAGAATCCAATAACCAGTGTATATTATTAATGCATAGGGTTACATCACTATTCTGAGCATGACCGTATTTTTGTTTTGTTGTTTGGAGTTTATGTGACGGACGACTTTTCGACGCTCGAAACCGACATCAATACGTCTATTGTATCAACTGCCGAGCAATCGAAGGCTGGAAAACCGTACCGTTAGGGTTAAAGAAGAGGTAGAAGATAGAAGAAGAAAGAAAAAGAGAACTGAAATGAAAGAAACAACAGAACAATATCAGAATCTCACAATCGCAGCGGAACAACATATAATAGATAAATGAATAATCTTTAAACAAAGAACTATATCAGTTATTACATTACATCATATTACATTACATTACATCATCAGAGTGTACAACAACAAACAGACGAAAAGAAATACTATATACTAGTAAATACGCCATGCCATCCAGCTTGCCTCCAGCAACTCCCGAATTCCAGAATATCCTGGTAACCTAACTCTAGACTTCCCGTGTGGAAATTGGTGGGCACCCAGAGTTTAGGAAGAAAACAATAAACTCCGAGTCAGTCATGTGACTGGTGTGAGAACTAAAACAGTTTATTTTTAAGACAAAGTACATGATAATTTTAAAATAGATTCGCAATGCTTTTTAAAAATGAGACTACCATAAGGCCTCCCGCACACACACACAATGCAAACGCAGAATCGGAGGAGATTTCTCCTTATGATAGTCGAAGATGCTTGATACGCATTAAAAAGAAACATTTGATATTATTACTAGTGCATAGTGTAGGAAAATCATTTCGAAAATAAAGATACAAATCTTAGCCAGCATAGGCATTTCGCACTTATGTCTACTATAGCTACCATGTTCAATAGCAGGTTACCGCCACATTCCATTGCAGGTTATACAACTAAAACCGTACAGGGTTCGTATTGTTTCTTTGGATTTCCAACAAATGGTCAGGCCAAGGAACTTCCCGTTGCCACATGGGTATGCCTCTGGAAAGACGACCCGAGAACCTAACCGGATCTCTGCCAACACAAGGCCGGGTTACCCCTTACTGGGTAACTACTGACACGAATATGTCATCCCCCGTTCGTAACCGATCTATCCGAGGATCCTCGATTTCCAACAACCACAAAGCAATAAATTTGCATCAACAACATAGGTTAAGTATCTGGGCTACATACCATGATACCACCTCTATCCAGAAGGAATGACATACACTAAAGGGGCGCTACCCCCTAATAAGCTTGCTGCATCCTTCCAGTTTTGACCATTTCCGAGGTGTGAGGTCCGACGAAGTCTCGTCCACAAAGCCACGCTTTATACAAAAGTTGTGCTTTGGGTCAACAAATGATCAAAGTAATGATCACCAAGATAAATAATCAAACAAATGATCATATCACAAATGATCAAACAATGATCATCCCACAGCAACACTCAGCATGCCACACTACCAAATTGGGAGTATATCACTAATAACCTTCAACTACATAACCTCTGAGCTCGTACGTCTCATAGAAGAGTGTTAAGATAAGAGAATAAATTCTCCGCCACCAACAGAAATATATTTGAAAGAAATCAGCTTTATATCTCAACTTGTAATGTCAGACATACAATCCATACAAGTCTGTTCCGGGCTCGAACGGAACCGAAGGCACTTACAAAAAAGTACTTGCATTCCGGATAATTTCTAATCACGTCCGGATTTCCCGTCACTAAGGGTGATAAAACCTCTATATCGGAGATTAGCCGATGCAGAGCAACTCAACGGTAATCCTTCCGTTTTCGAAAATATCCGGTCTTCAACACCGGTCATCGAATGCAATCCATTACGACGTATCACATATTCGGAATGGGTTATACGACCCCAAGGTTCTTTCCCGGCTAACCTGAATAGTGAGCGCTTATTCAAAAATAAGTGTGGCATTCAAATTCAAGCAATCACAACAACACCTATTTAAAGGAAAATATTGATAGTCGGATTATTTAACTATCAATAGGCATGCTCAACATCACCACATTCCAAATAATTTTTCAAATTATTTATTTTCCAAAATATCTTTACAAGATATATATTTTTTCCACACTTCAACATTTGAAAACTAATTTTCAATCACTTTTCACCTTTACCGCTTTTGAAAACAAATTTCAATCATTTTCCTTACGCGAAATACTTTCATTTCAACATGGTTCATTTAAACCCATTAAATAAATCCTTACCGATTTACTTTATATTTATGTTCCAAATCCGTAAATTTATTCCCACACTTCAAAAATAAATCAACGTTTATTTTTAAACAAATTCCCCTTTTCATTTATAAATTCCATAGTGAATTTACAATCCAAAATATCTATGAATATACAATTTCCAAATCAATTTCTAATATTCATTTTCAATTTATCTTTAAAAGATAAAATCTCAAAACATTCACTTCATATTCGAAAACATTTCCATACTTATTTAATAATAAGTAATTCACAAATCCATTTATTTTCAAAACTTGGGAAATATTCAATATACTTAAATCGAAATTAAGTATATATTTCATTCTTTAAGAAATCATTCTCTTAAACACATTTATTTGGGCCAAAACGAATGTTACGTAAAACATCGTTACGACGACCCAAAATCACTAGTACAGGGATTCAAAATTAAAATAGATATATAAATCCCAATACTATATAAAACATTTCCTTTCGGAAACCATTTACTATAACAACAGTGTTATAGTCCATCATTTCCTTCTATTTCTCGAAAACGTCTATTTCAACAATGAATATTGAAATCTATGTTTTCGATGTTTAATACATTTTAAAATATGGTTAAAACAATTAACTTCATTTTATAATATTCATTTTCCCAAGTATATCCATTTTATTTAATAATATAATCACTGTCCAAAATCGTGAATATACTTCACTAACCAAATTTCAACATTTCTACGCATTTTACATAAAGAACAATTCGCTATCCAAAGTCGCGAATATACTTCCTCTAATAAATTTCTATATTCAATTTATCAAATTCCATTGATTTCGAATTTATAAACAATGTCTATAAATTCCATTTCTATTTATAAACTTCGATTTATAAAAATCCCTTTTTTATAAACCAATTCAATTTATAACTCAATTTTGTACCAAAATCTAATTTATAAGTTAATTACTTATAAATCTTTTATTTTACGAAAATCTATTCATTTTAAAATTTCACAATTTATAAATCTATAGTTTTTAATGAAATCCCTTTTTATACTTCATTTCAACACTTAATAAACTCGTTTTATGATCCCAATATTATATATATATATTAATATAAATGTTAAAAATCTTTTATATACATCCTTTATAATAATTCAAAAATCCAAATCTAACTATTTTATAAATCTATTTATTTTAAAAATCACCTTTTGGTTATATTTCACAAAAATCTTAATTTTTATAACATAAAAATTTATAACATTTTAATTATTTAAAATGGATCAATTCAAAATTTTAATAAAACGTATACTTTGAAAAATCCTTTTAAAAATCAAAATCGTTATTTTTAAACTTTAAAAATGGATCTGATGATGCAACCGCACCCAATAGTCAATCACGACATCCAAATATCATATATCGATATGATAATCAACAAATATCAAAATATCTGTAAATAAATCAATACAGTGAGGAATCTAGTTGGATCCCTCCAACCTGTTTCCCTACATCCACAAATGTTAGCACAATACCAATTCTGTTCCAGTACGGAACTATCGCGGTATATGGGATTTTATAAAATATTATCCGCTTAATAGATGGTGCAATAGGGTCTCATCCGCTATATAATGCGGAAAATCAACTCCAAGTACATAAATAATACCAATTTCACTTTGCAATGAAATATTCGCGGTATATGTTTTTAATAAATAACATCCGCTTACTAACGGCGCGTAATGTCTATTTCAATCAACAACAGATAATAATTTATCATTCAGGCATACAATCAATAATTTTAAATCTAACTATTTAAAATTTAAATCGAAACAATTCGATTGAGTGAGAAATTCTCACCTTGATTTCAATTTCGTTCCAACGTTTTATTTCGAATAAAATTAAACGGACGTTTAATTTTACCCAAAATTTTCACTAGCTCCAAACGACTCCAATCCAGCTCCATTGCATAGTATGCGTTAATACGGTTCCAACGCAACTAGTTTCGTAATTTTTCGACCTCGTATGACAAAGATATGTATTTTTAAAGTTATACGAATTTATATACAATAAAATTTCAACAATTTTTTATATTTAAACCAAGATTTCATCACCACCGTTCGTTTTTGCTTCAGGAAATCTGGGCCACACCCTGCATCTTCTCCCCCATCCCCAGTTTCACGTTCAAACACGTGAGAATGAACCCAATAGCCACCATCTAGGGTTCCATTTCGCCGCTACTACGAACAACGTGGAGACGATCAGGGACCATCACCGCGAAGGCCATCACAAACACTATCTTTGGCCGTAACCCCATGCAACTCGCCCCCCCCCCCATGTATAGAATTGCGTGCGTGACCTGATGGTGAACGCGACCCTCCTGACGACGTCGTGGTGCTCCAAATTCGATCTCCACCGTTGATCTTCAAGATCTCAATGCCCTCTACAACTTTGTAGTTGACGACTTTGGTTAAATGTTTACGAATTGGAAGGAAAAGAGGGAAGAAAATCGAGCATTTCTGGCCATTGAAATGCAAGTGGCGGCTGGAGTTAGAAATTAGGGTTTTGGCTCTTTGTTTTGCAAATTGGTGAATGTTGTGGCCTTATATAGAAAATTCTACGAAACACTATTCACCCGAAATTTTCCGAACTCCAAACGAAGCGTGCCGGTTGGCGTTTCTAAGGTTTACCCCGCGTTTCGGACACAATGGAACATGTTTCAGAGGATAATTCGATCATCTGTGCGAGTTATGGCAATAAACGATCAATTTTAAATTAAACCGATTAAGCTAATTTTCCAAGCGTTTTGGCTTGCCTCAGACAAACGGTAAATCCGATTGACACGAAATTCGAAACCATGAAATAATTTAACATTACGGATCCGATGAAATTGGTTTCGTCGAAATCCGAGACTGTTTGAATAATGACTATTTTAACTCGCCAAATTAATATTAAAACAATTTCGATGCGTTTCGTGCTACCACGGTCAAACGAAAACTCCGATTGCTACGAAAATTGAAATTCAATAATAACAAACTATTACGGATCCAATGGAACTAGTTTCGTCCAATTCTGAGACTGTTCGAAAATTGGCTATTTCTCAGTCGATAATTAAATATTAAAATATTCAATTTTCACAAATTAACTTTAAATTCGATTTTAAAAATTCTATAACATCTCTATAACTTCAATATGATTAAATAAAATTTTACAAATCATTTTCAATCATATTAAACTCGATTTTCAATTATTTCTGTAATTTCAACTATTAAATAATCGATTTAATTATCCAATTAAATCCAATATTCGAAAAATAATTTGTTCGACTATTTAATTTCACTTGTTAATATTTAAAATCAATTAAATGTTCAAATTTTTAATTAACAAAAATTCTAGATCGTTACAGTTTATACATGAATAAATTTATGTGCGATGAAATGCTGGAAAACTGTGAATTCTTATATATATCAACACTTATCCATCTTAGTATGCTTTCTCTTATCCCTTAAAGTTCCATTCATTTTCATCTTGAAAAAGTAAACATAGATCTACTCCCTTTAAAAATCATAACAATTCAGACAAAATTGGAAAAAAAATAAAAGAAGCAGTCTTTGCATAGTGAGATCTACATATTGGTATAAGAATTGGTGATTGCGGCATATATTTTGGCAGTCGATAGTTTATCAGTTAATGCAAATTGTAACAGCCCTAAAAATATTAGCTTTGGGTTGACGGGCAGAAGCCCAAAAGATGGTTATTTTCGGCCAGACCACTAGAGATGATGGAGATCGGTGCCAAGCCCATGTCAGGCACTTGAATTGCTGGAACCAAGAATTGGAAAGAGATATATTTTGAATGTGTTAGTGTGTATGTGTTTTCTGTCAATGTGCGTATGTTTGGCATATCGGTTTATTGGATTGTAACTGGGCCGAGTTGAGTCGAGTGAAGTTGTACGCGAGTATGTCTATATATGCTGGTAGAGGCATTCGTAAAAGTGTAAGGAAAATTCTGAAATAAAATTTGCATTTCTGTTAAGTGTGATCCTATTACACTCTTATAGCTAATTGTCTTCTTCATTTTTCTCCTCATTCCTATATGCTTTGATCTTGATGATTTACAATGTCATGTTAGTACCATTTCTTGCTTATAGTTTACTTCTATTTTTCTTTATATTTGTTCATTTGCAATTCTATGTTCTTTATCAATCATTTGCAATCTAATTCTTGTTCTACAACCTGTTAATTAATATTTCTTAATCTATACACTTGTTCTGATATACATCAATTTATCAATATTTCTTTTATTATATAATCTTGACAGTGATTTTCCATTTCAATTATCCTTGCCAAATTCATCTTATAATTCTTTGTTGTATAATTCTTTTTAAAAAGAAAAACTGATGTTCTCGTATATGATTCTTTTTGTACTTGTATATGATATATAATTGGTTGTGCACAATTCAATTTATAAACATATTGCATTTTTTTTATTCCTCTAACCACTGATATCATTTAATTCTTTGTTCATAATATGACATAAATATCAAATCATTCTTGAATTCATGTAGTGCTTCATATCTGTGTGTATATATATATATATATATATATATATATAATATCACCACATCAACTTCTTCTTCCATAAACACTTTATCTCGTCATCAAGAAATGTAACCAGACACCATGAACAAAACTGCAGAGCAACCCACCTCTTACAAATTGGTATCAGAGCCACTGATTGGGGAAACCTCTAACAATTAGTCAGGTCCTAACCTCACCACCTCCTGTTTCCAAATCTTCCCTCGGAATCAAGATCTTTGGGCAAGGAAGGATGTCATTAATAACAGAATTACTCTCTCTTTGAGGAATTTGGAGCACACTACCCAAAATTTGGATCTTACTACCCAAAGGCTGGAGTAATCTTGCTAGAAGTTGGAGAAGTCAAATCAAGATTTGAATACAAAATTCGAAGGCATGCACATTCTACTCACAGCTTTAGTTCATGATATTCAGCAGATCAAGAATTAGCCACTGATGATACTCTAACAACCACACATGTACACCTATGAACTTCCTACTCCTCAGCCACCTCTTGTACCACCACATGATCCAAATCCATACCATGTATGTCCTTTGCCAGCAATCCACCCACCAGGTCCGCCTCCAGCACATTATCAAGAACCATATGTTCCAAATCCGTACCCAATGCATATGCCTATATATCCTCCGCCAACACCTCCACCTCCTCCAAGAATGCCTACAAACCCTCTAAGAAATCATCAAATTCCCTAAAAAAAATCATCGAGTACCAACCTACCATTGCCAAGAAATGCTCCAGGCTTCATGAATCTTCCTTTATTCCCTTAAGAAACCCCACCAGTACCCAAAGATCCATGTCAAGACTGCGTTAACCGAAATTATCAAACTCCAAAATACCCCACCACAAATTACCCTAACTTAACGTCCTCTTACAAGTTATACTTCCCTTGTTTTTATGGTAAAAAAGAAGTGGCTGATTGGTTGAAGCAAGTGGAACAGTACTTTATATTTTACAATATAGAAGAGAAATATTGGATAGAATTTAGTTCTCTCTTTCTCAAGAAAGAGGCACTATAGTGGTATCATAGGTATAAAAACAATGTCCCTAATCATAGAGCCTGGCCGGTATTTAGGGAGGAGATTATGGTGCGATTTAATCTCGAAGATAAGGAGAGGTCGTGTGAAAAATTAACAGGTCTGAAGCAAAATTCCACTGAAAAGGCGCATCTTAGCAAATTTGGCAATTCCAAGAAGCTACTGATGTTGGAGTAGATCCTTATAATGATTATGAAGCGGACAAGGTTAATGAAGGTGAATCAGTTGAAACTATTGAACCTACAAATGCGGACAAAGTATATGTAGAGCACCATGCACCAGAACAAGTAGAAAATAGCAACAAACCTGTTCAAGTTAATGTTGTGCAATCTCCACAAATTGTATTTGAAAAAAGCATTGAGACTGACAAAGATGATAGAGCAGTGAATCATGTTAAATATAAGGTTGATCAAAATGATGTTACCATGGTTGATAATATTGATCAAGATGAGCTATCTAGGTCTAGAATGTGTCATGATGTGGTGCTCAAGTGTCAAGGGTGTACAATTCTTGTTGATCTGCTCTTGTTTCCTCTTAAGCCATGCTAAGTGGTATTGGGAGCTCAAGGAATGAAGAGGTTGGGTGAAGTCACCCTTAACTTGGAACAATTTCAGGGACAATTGACTATGATGTTGTGCTTTCAAGTTACTGTTGCAGAAAAGCCTATCTCCCTTATGCCCTCAGAAATTGAAGAAGCTATTTTCATATTCGATCCCAGTGGCGGCTCATTAGCCGGTGCAGTGAAGTTGAAGTGTTTAAATTGAATGATGCATAAAAATTCTAATTAAAAAGGATAGGTTGATCATCCGACCTTGAGGACAAGGTCATTCTTGAAGGGGAAAGGAGACGTAACAGCCTTGAAAATATTAGCTTTGGGTTGAGGGGCAGAATCCCAAAAGATTATTATTTCCTGCCAGACCACCAAAGATGATGGAGATCTATGCCAAGCATGTGTCAAGCACTTGAGTTGTTGGAACTAAGAATTGAGAAGAGATATATTTTGAATGTGTCAATGTGCGTGTGTTTGGTATGTCAGTATATTGGGTTGTAACTGTGCCGAGTTGAATAGAGTGAAGTTATACACGAGTATGTCTATAAATATACTGGTAGAGGCATTTGTAAAAGTGTGAAGAACTGAAATAAAATTGTATTTCTGTTCATGTTATTTATAGCAACTTATTACTTATTCTTTGTTTCTGCCATATACCATTCTTGTTATAATTCATTTCATTTATGTTATTACATGCTTTTTATCTTTAAATGCAAATCTTAGTTCAATACCATTACAAAATCTAAGCTTTGATCTAATTCTCCATTGAATTTCTTGATAATTCTTGCGTTACAATTCTCAGTTCTACAATTTCTTGCATCTTCACAATTCCTTTCCGTCAATACTTACTTCATTAATCTTGCCTATGCATTGCGTTGTCGCCTTATCTTCACCATATTTCATCAAAACAACCCACCACATCACCAGAAATGCAACACTCCACCATGAAACCAAGATTAGACCCGTCACATCCTTGCACAAATTGATCTATGAATTGGGTTTTTGATTTTTTAGGCGGAGTTAGTCGATTTGAGGTTTGTTTGGGGTTTGTGTCATTGAGCAACAGCTAGGCCCAAGATTTAGATGGTTGCAGTGGGCTTTAGGATGGTCCGATCGTTTGTATAGACTAGGGCTGGGAGGAAGTCATGATTTTAAGGCGAGCTTCGGATGTTAGGTGGAGGTGATGGGAGGATAGAGCTCGGTGAGCGGTGAACAGCGGTGAAGACGGGAGTGGTTTTGTGGTCGGTGGAAGAAGAAATGGCGAGGTGAATGTTCGGCTATGGAGAGGGATATTTACTGGAGAGAGGGGGAGTAATAGGGAAGAAAGATCATTATTATAATTAGCTATTATTAATGTAATCAGTTTAATATAATTTAAAATCTTAACTAATAAACGTTATAACTCTCTCGTAAGAGGTCTAATCGAGATTAAACTTTTTACATTGCACTTGTGATGACGAAAGCTTCACGATGGAACTAGTTTGGCTGAATTTGGAGCAAGTTGAAATTTGGAGTGAAATCGGACGTCGTTCGATTCTATTTCAAATCAGAATGTATCGACGGCAACTAGAATTTCATTGAGTATAACTCAGCTTTTTGATTAACAAGTAAGATAAATAGTAGATAAATTTTACAATATATATTTGTTTGAAATTATTGGCTGCTTAGCTAAAAATTTGCTTTTACAAGTGATTGGCATTTAAAATTAAAATACATAAATTGTTGAGAAATTCGGATTTCTCACTGTGGTGATTTATAATTTCCAGTTATTTATGCGTTGGTTTATTTTAGTTACACATCTGTGATATAAATTGTTAAATATCGAAATATGATTGTTTGGTCAGCTTGGATGTGACACCTACATATGTGAAAATTGAACCTTTTTAATCGAAAAGGAGGAGTTATAACATTTGTTAAATGTTATAGTAACAATGTATCTCGATTTAGTATTTTAAGAATAGTATTAATTGTTGATTTGGCTTTGAAATGATTTTTCATTTAGGAAATGATTTTAGTTCTGACCGTTTTAGAATTTATGTGATATTTTAAATTAAATGAGTTTTAAAATTTTCAACTTCTTATTTGTTCTTTCTAATATATACATATATTTAAGTAAATGTTTTAAATAATTATTTTGAAGTATTGTATTTTTATAGAAATTATTTTAATAATAAATATTTATTTTTAAAAGAAAATTTAAAACGGTTATCTTTGTTTTCAAAGGGGGATTTTGCGGGTTTCAAGAAGATGGAAATATATGAAATAATATTTGTGAATTGTTTGTATAAAATGTTGTAGATTTATAATATCATTTTATAAGTAGAGAATAGATTTAAAAAAAGTGTTTTATAAAATAAAAGAATGGTTTTATAAGAAATATCTTATAAAAAGGAAATTAATATCATTTGGATAAATTTTAGAAATTAATACTATTTAGGAAATTATTGAAATATATGAATTGATCGTGTTATGGAAACTATATGAGTTTTGTAATCATATTTCGTATATTTATAAATAGAATTTCATAAATGAATTTTTGGAGTTTTATGAGTTGCAAATAAGTCGCGGATTTGTAAAATAAGTTTATAAAGGTTTGCATAGCGTGTTTGCGAATGTTCTTTAAAGGACACACACACACACACACACACACACACACACACACACACACACATATATATATATGCGTTTTTGAAAATACTTTCAAATATAACAAGTACTATAACGGCCTTGAATTTTGGTCGTTAGTTTTTGAATATTTAATTATTTTAAATGTTGAATGTGAATTGTTAATTTGATTTTGGAATATGGATATTTGGTTGAATCCATAAAATTAGTTATAATTTCAAATATGGCAATTTAATTGGATTTGGATAAATAGTGATTTAATATTTGAAATTGGGATAATTTGTGAATCTGGGTGTAAATAGATATGAAAATGGTTTCTAAATTTTTTTTAAATCTAGTTGGAATGTATTTATAATATTGGACTTTGGATGGAATCAAAAGTCGCTAAGTTATAATTGGAATTTTTATATTAATTTATTAATGGAATTGAATATATAGTAATATGCAAATAATCATATTTGATTTAAAATGAATGGGGACGATTTCTAATGTGAATATAAATTCAATATGAATTATAATTACTTTAGTAAAGTTTTAAAAGTGAAATTTTAAATGATTTCGACAACTTCGAAATCGGTCGATTTTAGTCGACGAGTTTAAATAGCCTTTGGAGGCACAGTCTCGAAATTCGATGAAACCAGTTCCAGTGGATCCATAATAGTTAATTATTATCGGATTTCAAATTTCATAGCTTTTGGAGTTACCGTTTGTTCATACGGGTGAGAAACGCGTTGAAATAAAAATCGAAAATTGAATATTTAAACTCGATTCAAAAAGCTATCTTCCACATATGATTGAATTGGCCTCCGAAACAAGTTCCACTATGTTTGGAATGTGGGTAAAACATTATAAACGCTTTTCGACATGTTTCAATTGGAATTCGTTTGAAAAGTCAAGTAATTTGTGAAAATATTATTAAATTAATATATAAAGCTATATATATTCACGTGCAACAGTTAAACCCTAGAGAGTTTCTGATCGGCCGCCACGAAATATTTAATGGCCAAAATCCAATCATCTTCTCCCTAAATTATCTCTCAACCCACGCATCCATACGAGAAATCTCCAACATGAAAGATGTAGGCCTCACCGAGCTCTTGCTATCCAATGGTGGC
Organism: Allium cepa; assembly: GCA_030765085.1. Classification (NCBI taxonomy): domain Eukaryota; kingdom Viridiplantae; phylum Streptophyta; class Magnoliopsida; order Asparagales; family Amaryllidaceae; genus Allium; species Allium cepa. The sequence continues at coordinate 1,040,836,405 of CM060941.1, read as the reverse complement.
GATCGATTTTCGTGATGCCGTTTGGTTGTTGTTTGCTCGAGAAGGGTACGATTTTATCTGCATTTTTCGATGCAACGAGGGGGCCAAGCTCCAAGCGACTTCTGGCATAGGTGCATGGGGCTGCGCCGCTCAATTTGGCAATGTTCGATCGGCCTCTAGTCGTTGGTGGTGACCGCGACGAGTATGTAGGATCGATGTCGCGATGGGTTTCGGTGTGCGTGACTTGCCTGGGTTTGAATGCGATTAAGAAGAAGCAAATCACGGTCATGATTTGCTGAGGATGCAATGTGCGGTCGAGATTTTGTTTTGGTGAATATAAAAAAAAGAATTTGTTTAAAATTATATTCAAGATTCATAAAACCATAACTTTGGCATGCATGATCAGATTCCGACGAAATAGGAAGCGCTGGAATCGCAGTGACGCGATCTACGTGCTGCAGCTGATCTAGAGGCAATTTGAGCGAATGGAAATTTTAGATTAAATTGAACGGGATCGATTTAATTTAAAACTGAAACGCCGAAGCAAGGTGAGTTAATCTCACTCGCATCTGGATTTTCATAATTAATTTAAATAGTTAAAATTTAATTAATTTTTGGACTGGTTCCATCAATAACAGGAAGCCTCTGCCATGTTCTTTCAGTCTCTTTGAAAAGGATTTGCATGCTGGAGGGCTGGGAGTAATAAACATTGTCAACTGGAATATATCTGCATTCAGTACTCATCTTAATTCCATACTTGTCAAGAAGAATTCTGGGTGGGTTAATTGGGTTTGGGCATATAGAATAGGTAAGGCAAGTTTCTAGACTTTGCCTACGCCACAATCTTGTAGTTAGTCATGGAGAAAGATTTTGGGATTTCGTGATACTTTGCTTCCCCTCATTGTCCATAGATTGGCAATCTCATCTACTGTTAAATTTTGATTTGATCCATGGGTTGCCAAAGGTGTTTTATTGCATACTCTTCTCAACTATCAACAGCTGCATCAAGTTGGTATTCCTATTGAAGCCAAAGCAGTGGATTTTATTAGCCATGGTTATCTGCAACTTCTTTATTCTTCTAACCAATTCATTAGGTTAGTTTGGAATGAAATACAATGTAATTACTACCCTCTTGTTGAAGTTGATGATGTTCATTGGAATGCTAAGCCTCACTCTGTCACTCTTGTGTACAAGCATCTGCACAGCCGCAATTTCTAAGTTTTTAAATGGAGTAAGGTCATTTGGACTTCTGATTCTACTCCGAGGGATAATCTGATGCTTTGGAAGGTTCTTCAAAATGCTTTGTTAACTAAAAGCAAGTTGATGCAGATGGGATATGATTCTGCTTTGTCTTGTGTTTTCTGTGTTAATGAACCAGAGACCGTGCACCATTTGTTTCTGCAATGTCCCTATTCTATAATGCTATTTGACAAGATGATGCAGGTTGCTGGAAGTAGATTGCTGTCCGGTCTTAGACCAATGGATTTTGACAAGATATATAAAGCAACAAGGTGGCGAACTATGAAAGCGAGATGCCTTACAATCTGCCTGAAGAAGTATATGACAATAGTGTGGCATGAAAGAAATATGATTTGTTTTGAAAAGAAGAGGAGAGATGGGCAGGTGTTATGGAAAGTCTTGAAGAAAGAAATTTATCTAGCTTTGATGATGCAACCCTCTATTCCTTCTATATTCAGAGATGCTTGGATATAGTAGGTGTTTTTTGGTTGTTGCTTGTCTTGTTTGCTATGTGTGCTTGTTTTTTCCTCTTGTTAATCCCTATGTGTTTTTTTTCTTGCTTGTTTATCTTTTGAGCAAGCTTTGTATTTTATTGTTCTTTTGCAATAAAATCAGGTAGGGGCCCTGTTAACCCCGCTAGCCTTTGCTAAAAAAAAAATTAATCATTTGTTGATTGATTGAATGTGATTATTATTATTAGTCTGGATGTGATATTATATATAGTTGTATATATATGTATTGGAGTGATTGATATTCCCGCATTATATAGCGGATGAGACCCTATGCGTCCCGCATAATAGCGGATGACCCTATATACCGCGATATCCCCCTTGAAGTGGGATTGGTATTTTTATATTGTGCTGACATCTGTGGATGCAGAAAAACAGGTTGGAGGGATCCAATTGGATTCCTCAAAAATATTGAAATTATTTTCATAACAGTGATATGTTTTATTTGATAATATGTGATAGATTATATTGGAAATCAAGTTATTCGATGTTATGATTTGGATGAATATATTTTGGTATTTTAAATATATAAATAAACGAATTGATTTCTTAAAGGAAATGAAAAGAAACTTTTTGAAATAAAGAATGAAATTGATGTTTCAGATTTAAATAAGGATTTTAAATCATAATAAAGGGTGAATTTGTGTTAATGGATTTTGGAATTGATTTTGGATAAATCGAGAGATAAATTTGAAAGGGAATTTAATTCAGGAAATCGGGTTGTAATCGATTAAGTGTTTTGGAAATTGGAATTTAAAGAAAAATGAGTAATGGAAATTTATAAACTGGGTTTATAAATGAAGTGGAATATTTATCAGTGGACAAATTTGAAAGAATAGATTCAAGGTGTGAATTTATAAGAAAATGGCAATTCGTTTTAAAAATAAAAAGGTGATTTTATTTTTAAAAAGTTGGAAGGTGTATTTCCTGAAAAGCTACGTATATTTTTCAAAAGAAGATTTCTAAGTATAACTTTAAGGTTTTAAAATTGTTTTAAAAGAATGTTTTAGAGAAATTTATTATTTTCAATTGTTTTAGAATTTTAAAGTAAATATTATTCAAATTAATTTTATAGTAATTATTTTAAAGGTTAAATTAGTATTATGGTATTAAAAGAAAATTTTCTAATATTTATACTTTATATAGACAAATTTATTTTAAAAATAGTTTGTGGCTTAAGCTTTACTTAGGAATTTTTTTATAGAATTTCATAACTATTATTTTGAGTAAAGTGATTTAAGTAGTTTTATTTTTAAATGTTTTAAATATATATTTTTGGGTAAAGTGATTTAAATTACTATAAAAATCATATTTAATAAGATTTGGAGTTTTTCAGTGGAAATAAAATAATTGGTTGAATTGATTGTTTATTTGATAGTTAAATAACCGACTATTAAATCTAGACCCAAAATATAACTTTGTAAATATCTAGGAGAGGTATGAGAATTATATGGTACGGTTACCATTCGAGTTACTATACTGTACGTATAAACTCGTTTGTTCTTCTAGGACATTTATAAGAAAATCCGTCCACTAACGGTTAGGAGATGATCTCCGATCTTATTCTCATCTGTGTATTTCCTAAAGAACTGGGGTTGAGTTTACCAAAAAATATCGAATGTTGTTTCGAAGAGACTGGGATCGGATCATGATCCGAGAACCACTTCGATCCAACGAGTACGTTTTCGTGATGAAGATAAGAGCTTGGAGTCGTAGATGGAGCAGTGAAGTGCAAGGGCTAATCGCGACTAATCCTGAGGGTGATACCAAAATGGATGTAGTAGGAATTGTGCCTTCGGTTTCGTTCGGACCGAAAACGGGCTTGTATGGACGAATGCTATTAGAACATGAGAGGATGATGAGCATTCTAACTGAATGTGTTTCTAAAAAGGTAATGCTTAGCCTCGAGCCTCATCAACCGAGAATGACTGAAAATCAGAGGTTATGCAGCAAGGCTAAGTGGCTAGCAACCAATTAGGGTAGGGTCATCCCTGTCTAGATGTCCCTTTATTCGGCTGTGTGGGCAATTGCTGATCCCAACCGCGGGTTGATCTTATTCGGACTATCTAGTAAGGGGTAGCTCAGATCTTGTGTTGTAGTGGATCAGGGGGGATCCTCGGTATGCTGATCTAGACCAGGTACCGTGACATGTAATACCCCAGTGCCTAGTCATTAGTTGGAAATCCATTCTCCCTACGTGCCTTTACGGTTTTAATTGTAGAGCCTAGTGTTGCTGGAATTTAATGAACGTAACAACTTCGGCAATTTAAGTATTTGTACTTAGACTCTATTATAATATTAGAGGATTTTATAAGAAATGTTTTGGTTATCGTAAGGTAAAAACCCGCCATGTTTATTTATGGCGTGGTCTTATGAGATACCTTTGATTTCAAAGGATTTTGAAAACTTTAATAATTCAAATTGAGCGTGATTTCTCACGCTGGTTTTCCAGACTGACTACGGTGTTATTTTATTATAATGCTCGGGTCAGACCAAGTATTATAAATACATGATAGGATGCTGTGGAGCCTAAGAGAAGAGCTGGATGGCGAGACGTATCACATGTAGTTGATGCATATTCCGTTGTGCAGTATAAGCTGTGTATTCAGTTTGTGGGGACAAGTTAATATAACTGTCCAGTATTTTGCTATTGAGTGTGTTGTACTCTGATGATGTAATGTATAAGAAAGATATAGTTCTTTTTTTATAAATATCTATCTATTATATATTGTTCCGCTGCGATTGTGAGATTCTGATGTTGTTTTTTTTCTCTTCTTCTACCTCCTTCTTTCTTTCCCTCAGCAATCTGTCTTTTCTGGCACTCGATCGTCGGCATATTATACAGTGACATATTTGTATCAATTTTCGAGGGTTGAGAAGGGCGGTTCGTCACAAGTATGCACCCCTACGTATACTTATTTCCCTTTTGATCGAGAAACCAAAGCTCGGATACCAGCTGTAACAACCCACCCCGAAAAGGCTTAAATTCCAACCCAGAAAAGGCCCATCGAAACTTAGGCCTATTATAAGATTGACTGTTTGTAACATCCCGCTTTCGGAGGCTCAAAACTAACTGCTACGATGCTGCAGTCATCCAAAGGTTTTATTTTTGAGTGACTGAAATTGAAATCATGAAACTATTGGCAATAAAGAAATACAATAATATGAAAAAAAAATTAAACTTCAACAAAATAAAATTTCCCATTTCTTATGAATTTCAATTTAAGATTTAATTACATAATCCCAGACATTAACCACATTCATATTATATATACATGTACAAAATACGATAAGAGCAACATATGAAGGCGTCCCCTTATGATGATTAGAGAACTAATAAATATGAACTTTACAGTTCTTAGTACACCACGGTGGAAAACACAAAATAGCTTCTATATAGCTAACACTACCTCCTGCACGTCTTAGGAAGCCTATTTGTCCAAAAACATGTAAGCTTCCTGAGACGTGCAGGAGGCAGTGTTAGCTATATAGGAGCTATTTTGTGTTTTCCGCTGTGACGTACTAAGAACCGTAAAGTTCATATTTATTAGTTCTCTGATCATTATAAGGCGACATCTTCATATATCGCTCTTATCGTATTTTGTACATGTATATGTGATCTGAATGTGGTTAACTTCTGGGATTATGTAATTAAATCTTAAATTGAAATTCATAAGAAATGAGAAATTCTTTTGTTGAAGTTTAAAATTTTTCATATTCTGGTGTTTCTGTGTTGCCAATAGTTTCAAGATTTCGATTTCAATTACTCAGAAGTAACACCTATGGATGACTACAGCATCCGTAGCAGTTGGTTTTGAGCCTTTGGAAGTGGGATGTTACAAGTTGGTATTAGAGCTGAAGCAGGTTTATGTTACACTGTTGGTTGAAAAAATTTAAACAATGCACAGTACACAGAGCTATCTATCTATACTTTAAGAATCTTACAGCGAAATGAATAAAATATATTATTAAAAGCACGTACCTATTGTATAAAGAAAATCATTTCAGAATAAATTAGTGTCATCACAAAGCCTCACAACGTATCATCAAAAACCTCCAAAGTGAAATAAAATCTCAAGTTATCATAATAGTATTTGGGCAGTATTATCCAGATAAGTAATATGTCTTACGTATCCAAAATAATACCATACGAATAATTTTACCATAAGCGCAAAGGCTCTGCCAGTCCAACCACAAAACTATAGCACAACTATCGTTTGCGATGCAAAAGGAAGCACTTAAACTAATTAATGCCTTTTTATTTGGAATTAGGCAGACTCTGACCATTTAATACCTATAAAATAGGCATGTCCCTTTCATTTAATACCTAACCTAAGGTGGGTTCCTCCATGGTTCTCCCTGTCTGACATCGTAAGGAATCTCATCAGGTCACTTAATACTTCTTCTATGTGAATGAGGCGGACCCTACAATAGTCATTTTATACCTCTAAACCCGAAGCGGACCTATCTAAACATTCCTCCTATCGTATCAATGGTGTGATTATGACCCATAACCCACCACAACATCTCGGATTAGTCTGACTATTCGTAGGTACAGATAGTCAGATTGATTGGGCAGACTTTCCCAACAGAATTGGGACTAACCTCGCATCCACTGAGGTTATTTATATAGGTGATGTCTCACATCAGTCCCTAAAGTTACACTGCTAGTAGCCACATTTAATTGGGCAGGCTTTTGTGCACTTTAGATTGACCACGCATCCCTATAACTTACTCATACTTCATGTATATACCAATTGTATATATACACTACCATACACAATAAATAATTAAGGCCATATAAGGTAACCCCTTATTACACCTTTATTTAATGGATTAAAATCCTTATTTACGATTAACTATCTTCCTAAGAAATTGTAACAATCCGAAATTTAAACTATAATAATTAATTAACGAATTAATTAAATAATAAAATAAGTTTGTGAAATTTTTAGAATTGGACCATGGGAGTTGAACCATTATGTCCGTGGAAATTTTTTGATCAATTTTCGTATATGGATTGTCAAAATTCGAGTTAATATGAAGAAGATACACTAGAGACAAGAAACTAACAAAACAAGGAAAACAATATTTGGGTTAGGTCGACCCTATGGTCGACTCGCAATGTAGCAGGGTCGACCCCTACCCATTTCAGGTCGGCCTGCTTGTTATTTTGCAGTGGAGTGGTCCAGATTCGAGCGAATGACGTGTTTTGTGATTTTCTTCACATCTTGTGCGTTCGTGCTTCCATCCTACGGTTCCCATCGAGTGTGTGACATAGTTGCACCAAATTTAATCTCCAAATCCAAAGGGTTTCCATAGGTGAGTGTTTAAGTAATTATTTTAGATTTTTAAGTAAGTTAAAATAATAGGGTTTCCAATAGTTGTAGTTTTTCTACAATTTCGGGATAACCTTTATGCAAGTTTATTTACAATTTATTTTAAGTAAATTTTAGTTTTGTTTTTAGTCTATTTTCTTTCAGCCATTCTATTTTAGTTATTTGCAATTATTTGCTATTAATTATAGCTTTTCCAATTATTTACAGTTATTTACGGTATTTGCAGTTATTTACTATTATTCATGTTTTATTTACATTTATTCTGCGATTGGGATTTCTTTTGTAAAAGTCAGTTTCTTTTTAATTTCCATTTTACGCAAATGGAATATATAGAAGAATAATCCATTAATATGAACTAAAATATAAGAACACTGAATTTACAAAAATGGGATGTAAAATAAGAAGAACTGTAACAAATTGGACTTAGACTGAAATAGGCAAATTTAAGATATTTGTAAGCATAGTTATAACATGTAATTATAACTAAAAAGAGAAAATAGAAGAAATGGCAAAAGTAGCTCTTTTTATACTTAGACCTTGGGTTTAGTTAATAAGCATAATTATAACACACAAGTTATAATTAGAGACAGTAATCAAGTAGAAAGAACAAGAAAGGCTTATTTTAAGACTTAAATTAAGTTAGTAAGAAAATAAAGTAGAAATAACAAAAGAGGCTTATTTTAATAAGCTTAGATCTTGGATTAAGTTAATAAGCAAGATATTGAAGATCGTATTGTAGGCCCAATAGAGTAGTCCTTTACCGATGTAGAAGATCTGTATTGTAGGCCCAATGGGGTAATCCATTACTGATACAGAAGATTTGTATTGCAAGCCCAACAAGGTAGTCCTTTACAAATATAGAAGATCGGTATTGTAGGCCCAACGGGATAGTCCTTTGCAAATATAGACACTTATTTTAAAACTTACATTAAGTTAACAGCAAAGATAAAAGTAAGATCCGTACCAGCAGCATTTGGGACACACTTATGCTGAAGTGATGGTAAATAAGTGGTCAATAATTAGAAGTTCAGATCAGGAGATTTGGGCAAAGGGTGCAACTATATTTTGTTTGTTAGATAGGACCCATACCAACAACATTCTCTTTTTGTCACACATAGGTGGTCTCACAATAGCACAGGTGAGGCAAGGGCACGCTTATGATGGAGCAATGGTAAATAAGAGGTCAACAAGAGCGAGCAACAGATAGCGCGAGCCTAATGGCAGTCGAGCGTGCGGCCTCAGTGCTGGCTGATAAGTTGTTATTGAGTTCCTAGCGCTATGTAGGTATATATTGCGTAGGGACCAACATGGTCTAGTCCGCAGTAGTAGGTGTCTATTGCATAGGGACCAACAAGGTCTAGTCTGTATCTTTTGCGTAAGGACCAACAGGGTCTAGTCTGCATCTTTTGCGTAGGGGCCAATGGGTCTAGTCCGTAGTAGGTATAGTAGAGATAGAAGGCCGACCAGAGGGTAGAATTAGGACTTCAGCCTCATTAAAGTAGGTTAGGGTTTCAGCATAATCAAAGAAATTCTCTAAGAAAAGTGCAAACAATCTAATCAAACTATCTACGCAAAGAAAGAAAGTTAAACCGTATTTTATTCCAACATTATCTTTTCCTTTATTTCCTTTTTTTACTAGAACTGTTGCAAAGCATATTACCTTTATCTTGCTTAAGAATACTAGTGATTACTTTCATTCACCAAACTTTTAGTCTGACCTACTCCTCTATTTCTCTTCCCCTCCCCCATAGGCCACCAAAGGTAGGGATAATAGATTTCAGAGTTTCTTGGAGGTTCAGCCGTAGAGACTTTCTTCAGGTATTCTGCTTGTTCTTTTTCACTTTTTGTTTTGTTTGATGTACCGATACTTTTCTTTGAGAAGGTTAGTTATTTTATGTACTCTGATGTTATGACTGAGATAATGTTTTTCACTAGACTTGGATCTTTGGTATTTGGTTTAATGAAGTATTCATGAAGTTTGATTTTAAATATTGAGAATTCTATTTAAATGTTTTCGCTGTTTTAATTATTTTGTCTTGTGAATCTTAGTCTCTGTAAGTTTTTAGCTATATCTATAATGCACCATATTCCTTAGTGTACTCTTATTGGGTGTACTATGAGGTGTGGAGTGTTACAGAAATTAATGCTATTTACTATCCTATTAATTCTAATCAATACGTTCAATACACTATAATCGTTATGTTATTAACTTTAATAATCAATACATAAATATTATATGTATGTATGTATGTATGTATGTATGTATGTATGTATGCACAAGAAATAAGATTCAAAGATTATTCCTAATCATATGCATAACAATTAGCTTGTAAAATTTATTAAAAATGTTAAACTCAAATGAATCTCCAAATTCCAAACAAGAACAGCTAATATCTATAGCAAACAAAACTAGACTTGTATAAAAATGGAATATCCCCATATTTGTTTCATATTATTATATAAGAATTACTCTTTCTATTTTAGAGAAATAGATCTTACAATTTGGACTTTTTATATTCCATTCAACTTCTGCACATATGACCTTGGAGTAAGAAAGAGATTCATATTTATTTAATTTATAAAAATAAGCTATGCAAACTACAATTAATCAAATTCATACTTTGTACAATATTTCCATTTCATTTACTTTTGGAACCCTTGAACACTACAAGTGAAACTAAAAGGGAGAAAGTTGAATAGACTATAAGTTATCTAATTTCGAACAACAGATTTGATTCTCATATATTAACGTAAAACAATTGCAATTCCAACATATTCAACGACTGACATTTTACTTAGGGGAACTCTGGAGTTTTATTATTTAGGGTTTTAGTTAGAGAATTCCCCAAAGCGTATATATTAAATCCAAATAAATAATACACAATTAATAAATTGAAAAACTCAAAATTCCACTCACAAAAAATTTCCTATTTTTAGACTAGATTTGATCTACATAGCTCCTAATTCTCTTTCAGATCTTCTTTGTTTTGAATATACAACAAGTGGACTGTATATAGATTAGACTTAAAATCAGAAACTAGAGAGGAATAGAAGAATAAATTTTAAATAATTAAAGATCTAAATTACTTACTTGGAAAAACCTAACTATTTCTGCAGATCTAAGGAAGAAGAACCCGATGGAGCTTCGTCGTTGTTCCAAGATTTTTATGAAGAAAAGCAGGGTCAAGGGGTCTATTACAGAGGTGAGAAGAAACGAGATCCGTTGGATTAAAAATAAACAAATCCAGATCATTCCATCCTTGGAATTTTTTAACCGTAACCCCTATTGGTCGACCTCTACCTGTTGAGCGGTCGACTTGTCGGCTGTTCTAAGAACAAGTCGATTTCTTTCCAATTCCATATATTTAATTACCTTAATTATTTTACACGTCAAATGTTAAATGTTATTTTTAACATTTTATTTAATGTTAAGTTCTATTAATGTTAATTTTCAAGTTTCAAATATTTAAATTTTCATATTTGAATTCATTTGAATTATTTTAAACTCGAAAACTTCAAACACCCATAAGTTTTCCAATTAAACTCCAATTATAGATCTTTGCACATTAAAATTGATCAGAAAATTGCCATATATGCAATGGTGCAACTTTCATGACCAAGTTCCGAAGTTTGTAGAATTTTCATTTTTAGCCTTATTTAAAAATTTTATCTCTTATTGAATTTTATGGGGTGTTACAAAGTCACATTGCTGGTAGCCAGATTAGCTAGGAAGACTTCTGTGTGCTTTGGACTGATCCCGCGTCCTTATAACTTATTCATAATCTACACTCTCTTAACATACTACCACGGACCTCACTGCATTCCCTATTAAGGCCTTATAACGAAAACCCTTATCTCGCCTTAACTACTAATTACTTTTCCAAGCGGGAATTAATAATAATTAATAACTTATCTACTCCCTAACTAATATGCTATTAATACATTATTTATATGCTAGTTAATTACATGCCTAAAATATTTCTAAATGCACGAAGATTACGTCCTAAGCTAATCTTATAAATGTCAAAACTTCAAATTTATACAAGTCCAACTCCGTATCAACAAATATACCATACGTCCAATATTCTCAATTTAACAACAGAATTGTATAAAAAATAGAATCCATAGCAACTGTACTAAACTAGCATAATCAACTTTAAAAGAAAATTACAATTCAAATTCTTTTACACTCCATTCAACTTCTTTACATAAGTAAACTTCATACAAATTCTATTCTAGTTTTTTACACCGTTTCCTCAATCTAAGTTGCAGCACCTAAACCATTTAGCCTACGGGATGGCAAAGCAAGGTTAGAATGTTATTATCAGTAACCATCGAGATCTTGGTGGTATTTCCATAAGTATAAGTATTATTAATACATGTGATAATCATTTTAATGGTTTTTTGAATGTACGTAATAGTGTACAAGTCTACACATTTACGTAGGTTTTAGAACTTAAATTGTCTACTAAACATTGATGGGGTTCGTAAGCAGCGTTCTTGTTAAGCTTATTTAGTACTTTTATTGTCAATGATGATTTTGTATGATATATTTTGTTTATGAGATCATTCTTATGTTTAACCATCTCTTTGTGTTTGTATCCCCACACATAAGATATATAGAAGTTTATTTGGAAAATTACTGCATGTTGATAATCGATTCACAATCAGTAGTGATTTTTGTTTCAATTTACTGTTGTTTTAAGTTATTTTCACTAGTCTTCTACCTGAATATTATATGAGAATCAAATATATATGAAATTGATTTTTAGAATTAGTTTGTGCAACAATTAATTTTTTTGATTCAATTGACATTTCTTTGGGTCTTTCATTACAACCGAAGAAAATAGTTGTCCCATGACAAACGAATCAAAAGAAGTCAATTGCTTCAATTATCATGACACAACCAAAGCAGAAGCCTCAGTTAATTGCTTTAGTCTGTTTAAAGAATCGAAGCAAATGACCTTGTTTCTTCGGTAAAATGATCGAAGCAACAGGTTTGACCTGTTGCTTCATCTTCATTTGCTTCGATTGTTGAAATGAAACAACTAGAGATAAATAACTAAAGCAAATGAACTGTTTTGTAATAGTGTATTTGATTAAAATGCTTCTAAGGATCACCATTTTATGGGTGACATAAAAAAATTTAGCATGTTGTTCATTATGCCATCACATGTGTTTTGTAGTAGTAGAAATGCACACAACCTTTGTAATATGTTTGTCAGTGTGCATACGAGTAAAAGGCATGGTTTGCTAATTGTCAATTTATATTTTTGGTTGTTGCAGAATTCACAACTTGTTGGTTTTTATCTTCCTTTTAATACATCATGCATCAGCTTGGACACGTGCCAATCTTTTCATATTGCAGACTAATGGCAGATGCTTCTTTTTAGAGAGTGCTAATTTTCCACCACGACATTATCCAACGGAAACATTTCCTTGCACAAACTAAGAATTGAAGTCGTCAGAGCTTTAACACGTTATATGTGGATTTTATAGCAATTAACCTAGATGTCATTGACAAATACATCATTTACATTCGTTATACAATGGTCTTTTTGAAGCTTCTAACAAATTGGAAAACTTCTTTCGATTCTAAGTTAGAATTTTTTTTTCGATTCTAAGTCAAATTCCTTTTATATTTAAGGTTCCTTAGTCCACATACTTGGACCGAAGGTATCATGAAACATTTCTTCCATTTTATCTTTTATATTAGGTTTTTCATAATCAACATCATTGTTTTCGGGGTTCAACTTCAACTATCACTATCGATAACGTTTTTTTCCAACTTCGCTTCGAAATTTCCACATGTGGTAGTCTAGCATAAAATCCTTTGTATGCATATTCAACTTTATATTCCTAGAGTTTCACACAACGATATTTACTGCATGGACGCTAGATTTCTTTCATATTTGTTTTATCATTAGATGCTACCTTTAGGAATGCTTTCACATCTTTACTAATTGAATCAGTATTTTTTTTCCAAACTTCTTATACATCAAACATCGAACTTTCAAATAATTCATCTTATAAGAAAAATGTTAGTATCATACACCATTTTAAGTTGAATTTTAAAATACTAATGTCATACAATATAGTTTTCTTTTGCTAGTTTTTATTATTAATATCATATATGGCTAATTTTTATTTTGTTATCAATACCATACAGTATATATCATATACGATCAATTTTTATTTTATTATTAATACCATACAATAAGATGTTTTACTAATATCATATACTAGTATTTATTAATAACTAACTTTTATAATATATCAATTAACGTATTATCTGCAATACCATCAACTATATCAAATACCAAACAATTGTTTTCTTTACTAATTTGTGTTATCAGTATTATATACCATTAAATTTAATTTTATCATCTATACCATAAAATAAAATTTCTTTTACTAACATCATATATTATTATTTATTAATCATTAATTTTTACAATATTAATTAATATATTATTGATAACACTATTATTATTTTTTGCAAGGGACAACGATGTTATAGTTGGTCATGCCATTATTGCTAATCAAATTTATAACAGGTGTTCTGCACATGCACAGAACAACTAAGAAGATGTAAAACAGGAGAATGGCAGAAAACCAGACTACTGTAACGAAAAAACAATCTAAGCCTAGGATGATCCATCAACATACAAAACAGCCCCAATCACACGAACATACGGCCTAAACAACATCCCTAGAGTAGGAACATAATCCAAGGAATCCTCCGAATAAATGAAAATTCTATCCCAATTGATATCCTGAAGTATAACTGTGTTTAGCCATCTATCTCACCATCCTCAGATAGAGCAAGAGAGTCAGTAGATACACGATAGATTAAATATCTATCCTCTCCTACCACGTTTGCAACATATCTATAATAGCAATCTCTCGTTAGGGAATAATGAAACCGTGTGTCGTCATAAATCCAAACCTACTCATCTAAATACCAAGATATCATGTATGGAGTAGAATTGGTGACAGAGGAGGAAGGAGTTAAAATGTCGATAGGCAAAAGGCCAGGGTCAGGCACTAGATTCTTGCGAACCCAAATTCGCTTTGCCACCTTAGGTAGAGGAATTTTATGAGCAAGTGGTATTTCAGTGTCTTTCTTTTGTAAAGGGTTAGGTTTCGGAACCATTGCATGATGCTTGCAAGAATCTACCAAATGATTAAACAAAGAACAAGTAGAGCATATAGGAGGTTTCCACTTGTAATAAATTCAACTATCATAACCTGCCCCGGAGCAAGTTCAATAGATAATATAGAGGCAATACACCAGAATGCTTGATCTCAATCAAAGCCTTAGCGAATCCAAGACTATCCCTATGAACCGTAGTAGCACCAAAAATAATCAAGTGCCTGACGAGACTAACCAACAATCAAGACCAATTAAAAATTGAAAAACAGATTGGATTTTGGTGAATTGGACACAAACGGGTATAGATAAGACATGTTCTCTAGTAGAGTCCACAGAAGGGACTAACGAGTACAATGAATGGCTTCCCTAATATAATAGTGGGTTCTTCTTCTAGTATTTTTAAACGATCTTTCGGACATGAAAATTTAAAATAGAACATAATAAAATTGCGCTTCTTATTTTAATTTTTCCTTTCATTCTCCACTTTTTGATCAGGGTATATTTTACGTCCCAAAATGGCAGATTATCGTCAAGAAAAAATTCACAAGTTGATTACTTTTAAAAATCATTGCCCGCATCAATAACGTCCTAGGGGGGTTATTAATGCCATTAACAGATCCTAGGTCAAAAGAATGAGAAATGAAGTCACCCACATTATGAGGAATAGAAGAGAATAAAGATGCCTAGCTCGATTTAGCCGTATTAGAAGATACTCAAGCTGAAGAGGAGTAGGGAAATAGTCCGGATATTGTATCTAGTAGAACACTACCAGGAATTACCCCAATTAAAGCAGGACTTTCATTTAAATTTACATGGACTGACTTATTCACACAACAAATTAATTAAGAAGCCAAGACATTTTCACATATATTACTAGTGCATAGAGATACCACCTTATGATTATTTGTATCTATAGCTACGACATCAGTACCAACTGCCATATTTTCATCACAAGCCACTGCAGAGGTATTAACATCCATATCACTCCTTCCTTACCTCAGAGTACTACCTCAGAAATCAGGCTGGGTGAAACTGCCTTCTGATGTAGACCAGAAATCAGAGTAGTGGGGCAAAATGTTGAGTTGTAAGGTTTCAGTTAGGCCTCTAAAAGGATTTTGGTGTAAATTTGCATTCAAACAGATGGCAGAAGCAAGGAGCGAGCCTGAAGATGAATGACCTAGAATGCCAAAGGTCGGATATGGTTGCGGGAAGCAGCAGCAAATAGTGTCTCATCAGCCAAACAATAAGTGCCAGAGATCATCGAGGGAAGAGCCGAGAAAGGTCGGTCAATCTTGCAATCAATGATGACGATCTAAGCTCGAGGAAAGTAGTAAATCTCGGCTTAAGTTTTCAATTTTTTGGCCATCGAAAGAGGCGAAGGAGCAGAAGGGAAGAGCATAATCGATTGTTGTTAGATTTGAGGAGGAAAGGACGAATCAGGGAAGGAAGAAGAGGAAGTTAGGTCCGATAGCTAATCACATGAAGGTGGAAAAGTCACGATTCACTATTTTAAAATATATGATGATCATAATACTATTAATTTTTATCTAATTATTAATACCATATGATATTATTTTCTTTTAAAAAAAATCATATACTACTATTTTTAAACGTTAATTTTTATTATATTATCATATAATTTATATCATGAATTTCACAATTAAATAATGATAATGACTTGAGTAAACCATGATTTAACTAGCTAGCTATCCTACCTCCTATTACTAACATAATTCATAAATCAATACTTTATCAAAAATAACTCACAAAATTTCAACAGCACTTCCCCTTAACTGATGCTTGTAAGTTTTTTCTAATCGGTTCTTAACGGTTATAAAACCCGTGAAAACTAGTGTGGTGTATTTTTATGGTAATTCTATATTGAAATATTAGCTTGATTTTGAATCCTTGTTGTTGTTTTAATTGTTTGATGTAATAAGCCCAGTTCCTAGAAACATGTTCTAAAGAATTCTTATATAGAAAGATTTTTCTAGATAAGTCCATAGAATTGTTTAGAAGATAAGGATAAGTTTTGACATGTGGAGAAAATTCAAGAAAGTTAATTATAATTCTTAGATTCAAGTTGTAATGGCAAAATCCTAACCATTTTATTGGTGATGCCACTGGTATATATAGAGGTGATGTATTTGTGTTTATATCAAGTAAATAAAATGTAAGTTTAGTTCAATAATAAAAAGTCGCTTCCAAACAAGTAATCTCTCAATCTTTCTCCCAAAATATTCAAAAAAGTGGTATTGAAGCTTAATGATCCTCCTAAAAAAGGGAAAATGGTGGTCTTCCCTTCCAAGTATCAATCCTTACCAAGTTCTATGGCAATTTGAGCTTAAAGATGATGGCCCTCCTTAGAGCACAAGATGTTTGAAAGAGAGTCGAGAAAGGCTATACTGAACAATAGAATAAAGGCAGTATATCTCAAATTCAAAGGGAAGGTTTGAGAGACTCAAGGAAGAGATATGTGAAGCTCTTTGTCTGATCTGTCAAGGATTAGATGAAGATACATTTTAGAAGGTTTCAAGAGTAAAGTCGATCAAAGAAGCATGAGAGGATTTTCGAATATCTTACAAGGGAGTCGATCAAGTCAAGAAGGTATGTCTTCAAACTTTAAGAGGATAGTTCCAAGTTTTGCATGTAAAAAGAAAGTGGACTTGCCTCTGATTACTTCTTAAGAGTTTTAACAATTAATAATAACCAAAAATGAAATGATAAGTTAGATAATGCAAGAATCACAGGGAAGATTCTTAGATCATTAGATCCAAAGTTTGAACATATTTGTTTCCATCATGAAGAGACAAAAGACTTAGAGTCCATAGCAGTGGAGGAACTTCTTAGTTCGTTGCAAGCTTACGAAGAAAAGACAACAAAGAAGGAAGAGATCGTGGAGAAAGTACTCAAGACATAAGTTAATTTAGAAAAGGAAGAAAGTAATCAAAGCCAACGAAGATAAGGTTGTGGTCGAGAACGAGGACTAGGGCATGGATATGGACATGTATGACGTTAGAGTCCCAACAACGATAACAACAATAACAACAACCAAAGAAGAGAAAGATGAAAGAGAAGTCATGGGAAAGGAAATTCAAAATCAAGGAATGATAAGTCACACATCAAACAATACAATTGCAAAAAATTGGACATTATGCATCTGAATGTAGTACTCCAGGCAACAATAGAGTTGAAGAGAAGACCAGTTACATAAAAGAAAGAAGTCAAGAAGACGGTACCTTACTGCTGCCTTATAAAGATAAAAAAAGAGCCAAGAATAATCAATGGTACCAAGATAGCGGTGTAAGAAACCATATATACGAAAGAAGCAACCTGTTATTATGGCATGACGAATCAATGAAGGGCAATATGGCCTTCGAAGATGAATCGAGGTAGCGGTGAAAGGTAAAGGAAATGTTCTCATCTGATTGAAGAACGGAGATCACTAATTCATTTCCAATGTTTACTATATGCCAAACATGAAGAGCAACATCTTGAACTTAGGACAACTCTTAGAGAAGGTTTATGATATTCGATTAAATGATAATGCCCTTTATATAAGAGATAATGCAAGTAACTTCATTGTTAAGGTGTCGATTCCAGAAATTAGAATGTTCATGCTCAACATTCAAAATGATATCACACATTGTCTTAAGATATGCAATAAAGATGCATTTTGGCCTTGGCATCTCAATTTTAGAGCATTAGAGTTTGTCTCCAAGGGGAATCTGGTAAAAGGATCATGTAACAACCGGTCTTTTTGATCCTCAAAAGTTAACACTTATACATGCACGATATTCACGTGTCGAGCATCCGAGTGCCGAAAAGACAGATTGTTAGGGTGAAAGAAAAGGAAAGATAGAACAAAATCTCACAACATGACGAGTAGTCTATAATATACCAATGATCTTTACAAAATAAAAATATAACATACATACATCAATCAAAGTAAACTAACATATCATCAGCATGGATAGTTTAACAACCTGTCCTGACAAATGCTGATAAATACAAAACAAGAACTATAGCGAAATAAGGATACATGAATACGTCTTGGAAGCATCCAACTTGTCTTATGAAGCTCCAAAGCATCCACAATTAAATATGGAAATATAGTTGGGCTAACCCAAGCATTATAAGAAAATAACGCTTAGATTAGTTTTGTAAATCAGTGTGAGAAACACAAATCATATGGATTTTTACATTTATCAAACCTGTCAAAATCAAGGTATCTCATAAGATCATGTCGCATATAAACAGGGACAGGTTTTTACCTTACGATAACCAAACCCTTTTTATTTGAGAATCCAATGATATTATAATAATGTCTAGAGTTTAAAATACATAAAAAATAGTTGTGTTGTTCATGAGTGTACAACACAACAATAATAGATATACAAATCAAACCGC
Organism: Allium cepa; assembly: GCA_030765085.1. NCBI lineage: Eukaryota > Viridiplantae > Streptophyta > Magnoliopsida > Asparagales > Amaryllidaceae > Allium > Allium cepa. The sequence goes on along the minus strand of CM060941.1, from coordinate 1,040,817,773 downwards.
TAAGGCGCGTTCGCTAATTGTGTAGGATTACATGGAAGTGCCCCCAATACTTCGAGAATGGTCCTCCTACACAAGGATCAGAGATATCCTCCGAAGCAACATACATCCCTAGTTAATGTACATAGCATATGCATAGCCAGCCCCTTCAACCTGTAAGACCAAGTGCACCACTCACTGCATGCATAACGATAAGTATCTCTAAGGTAGAGTTGCCTGCACCCTTTGGGTTACCTAAACCCTTTGGCTATGGATTCTACCTCTTGTTTTAATCATATCCATTGGTAAGGCTACGTCCGGCATTCTGGCACATGAGTCACAACTCGAACAAATCTCGGAACCACGTATGGATTCACATATCTCAACAGGTCTCAGAATCACACATGGATTCTCACATCCTGAATAGATCACCAACGACTATATTTGTTCAAGCATCTCAAACAGATCTCGAAGCTCCACATAAATCCACCATCTCGAACCAATCTCAAACCCCTTCTAAAGCATAGAACCTGTATATGATTTTGGAGTGGTTATGTTTTCAAGTCATCTTAGATAAGTACACTAACCCGCTTATTGGGCGCTTCAAACTAATCAATAGTTTCTAATAATCTTAGCTTCGGCTCTACAAAAAATAAACAGACAATACATAAGAGCGGAGATCACCTCTTAACCATTAAAGCAGACGAATTTCCTTATCATTTATCCAAGAAAAGCGAAACGAGTTTATACGTATAGTATAGCATCACCAAAGATAACTGTACCATATAATTCCCATTTTTTTAGATATTTCAAAAGTATATTTGGTCAAGATTTAATAGTCGGTTATTTAACTATAAAATAAACAACCAATCAAATAAAAGGTTTATTCTCATAAGAAACATCGGTTAAACACATAAGCAGCCATAAGCCTCTTTAATTAATCCTTTCATTAATTAAAACTACTTTGTAAATACTTGTATCAAAATACTTTTACAAAGATATATACATAAGTATATTACTCATTCACAATTCATTTATACTCTTTCAATACTTGAAAAAATATCCATATACTTATCTCAATGGTATAAGCATCTTCAAAAATCAATACACTTACAATACTTAAAAATTTAACCACATACTTATCTCAACGGTATAAATATATTCACAAAATAATACGCTTTCAAAACCAAACCTATCTGAGTTAAAACAAATGTCATTTTAAAACATTGTTTATTATAAACCACACCACTTTCCTTTTTATAAAATTTCTTTTTATAAATAAATTTTATAAACTCCTTCATAGAACTCCTTTCTATTTATAAATCTCCTTTTTATTTATAAATCTTCTTTTTATAAATCTCATATACTTTCCATAAACTGATCATTTCAAATATCATTAAAAATTCACAAGTGTTATTTATTATTCCAATTTATAAAAATGATATCAATTCCCTTTTTATAAAATTCTATTTATAAATCTATTCTTTTATTTATAAAATATTGTTTATTATTCTCTCTTTATTTATAAAACAACATTTATAACTCTATTCTTTCAATACAACATTTTATATAAACCGCTTCACCAATATATATTCCAACATATTGTTATCCTTTAAAACATAATCAATTTATTACAGAAGATAAATTCCCTTTTTCCTTCAAAATAAACATCCGTTACTATGTTAACTTTTCTTAAAATAAATACTTACCAAAATACTTTTAACAAATTTGCAAGAAGGTTAGAGTAAAATAGACAAGTTCAAAAACCATTTCTAAATAAAACATCATAGAAAATTCCAAAATGACAAATTTAAAATCACTCTCCAAATCAAAACTATTTTCAAAGAAAAACACCAAACCAAAGTATTTCAAAATAATAAAATGAGGCCCAGAGCTACCATTGCACTTAACCAATGCTACTATTACCTTTGTTACTAAAAAGATTCAACTTTTAACATATATCAATGTCACGCCCAATATGGCCAGGATACTAAACTATTGCACTCAATAATTAACTATTAGTTAACACATCATATTTCCAATACTAATTAATCCACATACTAATTAACTTCAAAAATAATATTTTTACTTTGCAAGCACGGACCAGGAATATATTCTGCTTAATAGATGTCCAAAATTATCTATTCGATTTAATTATAGCGGAATAGTGTTTTATTTTACCAAATAGATATCACTAGCAAAGTATAATTAATTTAACCATGTTATTATTAAAATGAACATAATTATATTCACCACCATTAATTAATCATTAAATTATACTTCATTAAAACTATCAACAAGTTATACCACAAGGTCATACTCATCAATACAAGTCTAATGTCAAAAAGCAAAGGTCAATCGGATTCCAAACGAAGGAGTTGTGGAATTTTAAAGTTTATAACATTCAATTGGCTATTTAAAATAATATAAATTCTCGCCTAAAATCAAAATAGGCCTAGCTGCCTATCACATGACCCAAACAAGCTTGCACTCTCCATACTCAAACCCAACCCGCTCTACAATACCTTTCCCTTTAAAACACAAAAATGTTCATTCTAGGAAATGAAAACGCCTCGACCATCTATCATCATCGTCATTCTGATAAAATCCAACACATGCCACCATTGCCAGTATGACTGCACCACCCTACCATACTTCTGAGCCCACCAACAACAAGCTCGATGCATCTAATCTCCACCGTGATGCCAAAATTTGAACCCAATAACCAAAAGCCTAAAATCCCTAGTTCGAGCTCGACTACCCTCCCTGACCGTCGAAACTTCTTCGACCAATCCTCATGTTGTCGCCTCAACCGAAGCTTCATTCCAACACCCACCATCGATCCTTTCGACTATCGGTTCGTCAGAAATTAATTTATGATCGAAAAACAATCAACGAATCACCATGACTAACCCCTACCTTCTAAAATTGAACGACTACCTCTATAAATCACCTCTTGTGGAGAGGAACACGACCATACCCTCCATTCTGCAATTTGTGTTTATTGAAAAACCACCAAAATTGATGTTATCGAAAAATATCCACCATCCCACTTGACGAAATGACAAGCATTTATTTTTAGAAAATACTAAAGGTGAAAACAAACAGCTTTGCAGTTGGAAGTTTTGGCTAGAAGTTAGTGGTTTGTAAGATATTGAATTTTGAAGTGGAGGGATGGAGTTGTTTTTAATTCACAGAAAAGTGGAAATGATAAAAGATGAAGAGGAAGAAAAAATGAGTGAAGTGAAATGAGTGAAGTGTTGATGCATGTATACTTAAAAAAAACCAACTCATTACTTCCAACTTAAGAAAACCCAAAGTCAACCATCACATCAAGATCAAATCAAAATTAAGCTTCTCTTAAAAGCTTGTTTAGGATTTGATTTGAAATTTTTTTTTATAGTAGCCTGCTACACAATATCATGTTCGCATATGAACCGCGAACGACAAAAATAAAAATACAATCATGTACAAAAATGCAACACGGTCATAAAACAATAATAAAATACACTGGTTATTTTATTCTAGAAAGTTCTCAAAAATACAAAGGTTTGCTGTAAAATACGTCAATTTTTTTTAAATATTTTCCAAATTAAAACTTATAAAAAAATTCTTGTAAATTCATTTAAAAATATGTCATTAAAATAAAGTTGTATTATTAACAATTGATTTTTTTATCAAATATTACATTTGAGTCAAACTCGAATATTTGAATAAATTAAAAATTCAAATTCGAAATGTGAAAATTTTCGGGTCATTATAGATTACCTTGCGTTAGCTATCCCGATCAAATTTGTGAAGGATGTCTATTAGGAAAGCAATTCAAAATGAGATTTCCAAAGTAGTTAAACTCAAGGGCTCAAAAACCTTTGGAATTCATATATACAAATATGCACGGTCCAATATCAAGCCAAGATCGCTTGGTAAGAGTTAATATTTCCTTCACTTCATCGATGATTTTTCAAGAAAAACATAAGTGTATTTTTAAAGGAAAAACCAGTGGCGTTTGATATCTCAAGGAGTTCAAATTCTATGTTGAGAAAGAAAGTAGCCTTGTGATCATGAGATCCGACCATGGAGGAGAGTTTGCATCAAAAGAGTTTAGAAGTATTGTGAAGATAATGGAATTCGACAGCAGCTGATGGTGCCTGGATTTCCCAAAAAATTGAGTAGTGGAAAGGAAGAATATAATGATCCTTGAGATGGCACGGAGCATACTCGGAAGTAATAGGCTGGCAAAGGAGTTTTAGGAGAAGCAGTTGCATTTGCGGTTTACCTATCAAATCGATCCTCGACAAGAAGTGTGTGTGGAAAGACACCACAAGAAGCATGAAGTGGAAGAAAGCTCGAAATTTCTCATCTAAGAGCCTATGGAAGCATAGCTCACATACACGTACCGAATGAGAATCGAGGCAAGTTAGATGACAAAAGTGGGAAGTACATCTTCAGTGGTTACGATAACAACTCCAAAGTCTACAAGCTCTATAACCCTAATATGGGGAAGACAATCATTAATTGAGATGTTGTGTTTTATGAAGAAAGAGAAGTGGATTGAAGACCTCATAATGAAGACTATAATTTCTTTCCACACTTTGAAGAAGATGACATGCAACAACCAAAGATGGAACAATTAACAGAGGAGTCTGCCACCCCACTAGCTTCATCAGCCGTGAGTTCTTAAGAAGATGGAAGCTCAAGTGAATGGGCTCCACACTTTAGAAGCCTTTAAGAAATTTATGAGGTAATCGAAAATAAGACAATCTTACTCTCTTTTATCTATTTGTGGATTGCGAGTCCATGAAGTTCCAAGAAGCTTTACAAAAGAAGAGTTGGAGAAATGGTATGAATGAAGAAATAAAAGCAATCAAGAAGAACGAAACATGGTATTTAGCTTCAGTTTTAAAAGGGCATAAGGTGATCAGTGTGAAGTGGGTGTATAAAGAAAAGAAGAATGCCAAAGGAGAAATTGAAAGGTACAAGGTGAGATTAATGGCAAAACGCTATAGTCAAAGTGCCAACATTGACTATGATGTTATATTCGCTCAGTTGCTCGATCAAAAATTGTTAGACTAATAATCTCATTGGCAGCTCAAAACATTTGAAAGATACATCAAATGGATCTGAAATACACCTTCTTAAATCGAGTCCTTGAAGAAGAAGTCTACATTGAGCAGCCATAAGGCTACAAAATCAAAGGAGAAGAAAACATAATTATACAGCTAAAGATGGCACTTTATGGGTTGAAACAAGCCTCAAGAGCTTGAAATGCTCGAATTGATAAGTACTCCAAGAAAGAAACTTCATCAAGTATCCATATGAGCATGCACTCTATATTAAAATCCAAAATAGTGATACATTGATTGTATGCTTGTACGTAGATACTTGGTCTTCATAGGTAGCAATACAACATGGTTAGTGAGTTTAAGGAAGAGGCGAAAAAGGAGTTCGAGATGACTGATATTGGGCACATGTCTTAATACCTTAGCACTGAAGTAAAAGAAGAAGACAAATACATTCTGTAACGACCCGCCGCTCTGACCGCCTCCAGTCGGTAATTAAACCAACTTGAGACGTTCAAAATGACGGATTGTTAGTCAATTTATAGAGTTTAAACAGAATCAGCCACAGAATCACAACAAATAATCATCATATTTCACATTATATGAATTGTTATACATATATCAGAGTTTGTACAATGAACTAAATTTTATACAGCGGAATATTTCTTTTAAGTACAAAAAATTCTTCGAAAAGCTAAAGTGAAGCAATTTCCCCAACTCTCTCTAACTTCGCGGCCTGAAAATCTTCAAGCTGTAAAAATACTCGGTCTGACCGGAGTATTATATTCAAAAGAAAATAATACACAGGTCAGTCTAATTCAAACTCAGTTATTAGTGCATAAAGGCAGTAATAATCAATTGACAATTAGACGACAATCAATATAAATTTACCTATCCGATCCTTTAACAAGAAATCGGATAACGGTAAATACAACACTTATCAGTGTTAAACAATAACTCAGTAGATTCAAATTTATCAATGAGGATAGATGAAGGGATTATTGATGAAGATAATTTGGAAAACAATCAAAATCTGCCTAAACGGCAATTAACAACAAAATCATTAAAATGTGATTCAAAATATATTGAATTGTCAATATAAAACAATTTTCATCAAAATGAAAATATCAATTTAAAACATTAGATTTGGTAGGGCTGCAGTACACACACACGTATACGGCCTCGCCACATTTTAAAATGTTAACTTCGTGTGGCTGCAGTTCACGCTTGCGTGCACTGCCTCGCCACTACCGTAATGAAATATGCAAAAGATCATAAATCAAAACAAAATAGTATATCAATAAAATCAAACCGTGTGGCTGCAGTTCACGCTTGCGTGCACTGCCTCGCCACTACATTATAAATTTTCACAACAGCACGGCGAATCAAAAGCAACTGATACTAACACAAAATCAAGTTTGAATTATACGACTCAAACTCGACTGGTCGGTGTCATCACAAAACATAAATGCACATGCAAGGCTACTGTATATATATACTACAGTAATATCCATGCAACAGTAACACCAAGAAATCCAACAAGGTCGGGCTGGGCAACAATAATGACCACTAAATTCACATCACTGCTCAAATGCACCTGAAGCCATTTTTAGTGACACAGCCCCAAATAAAACCAACACCGTGCAACTGATTCGCAGAAATAAACAGTGACAACATATATGTATATAATACAGCAGATCCAAATTGCTCAGAAATGAATACAAAATGACTAGAGTCGAACTAGCATAGCGACAATATGCTAAAATATATAGACAAGAATGCATGTGTTAAGAACAAAGTTCATAACCAAACTGCAATTGTCACAAAGGCACAAGGCCATTAACAGTGAAGTGGATCAAGCAAGTGCAACAGGCACAAAGGCTACAAGTATGACTTGAACAAAGCAAAATACAATGCCCAGTAGCAATTATCAGTTTGAACCAAGATAACTGCAACCATGAACCCAACAAAATGAAACTGCGGCCACTTTGAATCCAGAGCAAACTGCAACAATAACGCAGTCACCACTGGTATCCAAGGGCACAGCAAAAACATACAGAAATAGCAATAAGACACAAAGGTCCATACATGCACATACATGAACCAGAAAATATGGCTCGGCATGGCAAAAATGCAACAAAAATAAAACTGCAGAGGTCAAGTCAGTAATATCATGACTCAACTTCAACTGCAATATGAACTAGACAATAAACAAGATCAGAGAAAAATCGAAGCAGCAGGTTCAAACCAAGAAGCATCATCAAGTATGCTCAAGCACAATTGCAATAGTATGGGAGCAGAGAGAAAACAGTATGATCAGGGATGCAGACCACAAAAAAAAACAACCCAACAATCATCAAGTTTTCAAAATAGTAATAGGTCAAGGCCTGAGACAAGTTCAACCCCAAAGCAACAATAAAATGTTGAACCACCACATGTACCAGTGGAACAGCAAGTTACAAGAATCAACATTGAAAGTAATAGCAGAGTATTCAGTCGTGGTCACAACATTGAAAGCATAATATGCAAGCAACTTCAAGAATCATCAAGAGAGAATAGTGATTGTTCAGTACATCGCTAACGAAACAAGTTCATGAGGATAGTGAATGTACAGTACATCACTAATGAAACAAGTTCATTTTCATAGTGAGGAAATCAAGTCTACAACAAATGTGCCTGACTCGATTGAAGTTTTAAGCCAATCCAACAATTTATACATATATGTATGCATACACACACACACACACACACACACTGATAAATCAAAGTAAACAGAGATGATATCGTAAAGAACAAGTGTAAAGCAAGACCGAGCCTTAACCCAAAAACAGTGACAGGCTGAAAACAATACAAATTATTGTTCAAAAATTTGTCAAGTGGCCAAACGAAGGGATTGGCGATTTCAAGTACATGATCAGAAGAAGTCGTATATATATTATACGAACAAAACAAAGGGTTTTGAACCCTATAAAACAGAAACCTTATCGGCAAACAAATTTCAATTTACAACCCAAAGCCAAATCGAAAAGAAAATCATCAACTTAGTCAAGTCAGGGTTGCGATAACAAAATCAGAGATCACCAAAATATTCATATCAAAACCGTGGACAACAAGCGAGTCAAAACATCGAAGCCGAGGTCACACAGCATACCAAATTACAAAGTAGGATAGAATATCAATATCGAAACAAGAAATCGAATGGCCAAGTAAAACAGTTGAGTACGAACGAAATCGCAGAATTCACCTTAAATCAACTCGAGATATGAATTAGATGTGAGCAAACTCACCTTTGTCGATGTGAAGAACACGCGAGCGAATTGAAGCCGAAACCCTAATTTGAAAGCGAAGAGGGGGACGAACGATTTCAGGCCGCCATTTTTTTTATTTCTTCGGTTTGATTTTTATGAAAAGGAAGGGTTTCGATTGAATGGGGTAAAGGAGTAGGGTATAAAAGAGAAAAGGAAGAACGTGTTTTTAGCGTAGTTGAAGGCGTGAATTTGGCTGATAGGGTAAGGCAGTGTATACTTATATTGTATATATTATTTTATTTTCATTTTTATTTATTTTTTTATTTTCAATTTAAATTCAATTTGTTTTGTATAAATTTTCTTTAATAAATATATAAACGTTTTTCGGTTCAAATATCAAACTTAAATTTATAAATTTACATAAAAATAATTCGTAAATCCAAACTATTTTTCTAAGTCATTAGTTCGAATTTCAATTACAATTTCAATATTCAATTTCAACTTCAAAGTTAAATTTGAATTTTATTCAACTTTTCACTAGATTAAATTCTAAAATTTAATCGCCAATTCATACTGAAAATTTGAAATTCAAGTCAATCATCATTCGAATATTTAAAATTAATTAAATATTTACAAATTAAATTGTTCAAAATTCTGGGTTGTTACAATCTTCCCTCCTTAAAAGAATTTCGTCCCGAAATTATAAGTTAGGAAAAACGATTGCTAAAATCTCACCGATATTTATACCCTACACAATTTAATAAGTTCTAACTCATAAATAAATATAGGATTCATTTCCTTTTATTTTATTTCACTAGCTTTATTCATCGATTTCAATAATCAAGACACAAAAGTTTTTTACCAAAATTTTCGACTTATAAAACTCATATTTTTAAACTTGAAATCTTTCATGCTAAATATTTACATATCATATCTTTTCCAAAGCTGTGTGCTTTCAAGATATTTTAAAAAATTTCTTCCTTAGTTCATTAAGTTAGAATTATGTAATTCTAATTTCAGACTATTGATTTTCTATTCAAAGTTTGAAAATACTTGATAACTCGAAGTTTAACAAGTCCATCGTCGTTCTTACAGACATTAGGCATACGCTGGCTAGGCGCAAGTCTAAAAATCTCCAAGTACTAAATATACTTGCTTCAACTTCCAGTGAAAATACTTTTAAAAATTCTTTTAAAAATGGATATGGAAAGCACGTTCCCCCATGGATCACAGTTTACCCGGCGGTTACGCTACTATCCCAGTAGAATCGCTTGTAACTGTAGATTTCACATCTCTCTTGAATTTCGCCATGGTTGTCGCCATAGATTGCGGTTCACACGGCGGTTACGCTACTATCCCAGTAAATCGCTCGTGACCGTAGGCATCTCGCCCCTCAAATTACGCTTTGGTTTCTAGATCTCAGTTTACACGGCGGTTGCGCCACTATCCCAGTGGAATCGCTTGTAACTGTAGGCATCATGCCCCACGAATTACGCCAGCATCAATTCACCTAATCCCAAACACGATGATCCATCGTGGGGGATTCCAGTCAGTCCCAATGGACATTCCACTAATGGAAATTCTACGTAGCTACGATTTCCAATGGACACTCCACCGAGTTCCAATCACCTTCACAAATAATAAATGGAAGGTACATTTCCATATCCTCAGTTTTTAGAAAACATATGTCATATACATATAGTACTTCATTTCACATTTCGTACATATCATACCTATAAAAACCTACACAGGACCTTTCATAATAATGTCTTTCCAAACTGATGGTTTTTGAATTATTATATTCACATATATAAGTTACGAAAACTCAATTCACATTCATAACAAATAGAGGATTCCAAAATTTTCCATTTCATTTAAAATTTTCCTCTAAATCGATTTGAAAATTTAAGGTTATCTCAAACCTAATTCACATTCATAATCCAATTCATTATCGACTTCACATTCGATTTGGATTTCACGTTACATCGTCAACTCTCAACACATAATTGATGTCTACCGATATATAACCTCTAAGCTCGTACGTCTCAGAGAAGGGTGTTAAGCTAAAAGAATAAATTCTCCGCCACCACAGATATATATTTAATAGAGATCAATTGCTATGTCATCAATTCACAATGTTAGACATACAATCCCAATCGACTATCCAAAAATTCAAAGCTCAAATTATATTGTTTTTGATGTCAAAGTTAAACTCAATTTAACTCAAGATTCAATCTTTTTGGAAAATATTCAAGTTGAACTGATCGTTCAAATTTTCCAAAAATAATATCTTTACAAGATATATATAATTTTCCAACTTAACCATTTGAAATAAATTTCAAATATTCATTCTTTTCAATTTATCTTAAAAGATAAAATTTCAAACCTTTCATTTCATATTGGAAAACATTTCCATACTTATTTAATAAGTAATTCACAAGTTCATTTATTTTCAACACGGAAAATATTCAATATACTTGAATCAAAATTAAGTATATATTCCATTCTTTAAGGAAGACGTTCTTTTAAACACATTTATTTGAGTCAAAACAAATGTTGCGTAAAACATCGTTACGACAACTCAAAATCACTAGTATAGGGATTCGAAATTTAAGATAGATATATAAATCCCAATACTATAAACAACATTTCCTTTCGGAAACCATTTACTATAACAACAGTGTTATAGTCCACCATTTCCTTATTTCTCGAAAACGCCTATTTCAACAATTGAATGTTGAAATCTATGTATTCGATACTTAATGCATTTTAAAACATCTTTAAAACCATTAACTTTTTCAATTTCAACTTCAACTTAATTCATAGTTTGAATTCCTCATACTTTTCATAATATTAGTTTTAAACCAATTTCAAACTTTTCAATATTAAGTTTTTCACTTAATTTAATTTTCCGCACGTTTAAATTCAAATTCATCACTGAATTTATTAAACCTATAATGGATTATCATGTTGACAACTTCAAATTTGAAATTTAAATTTTATTTAAACTTTGCATTTGCCTTTCTATTCCCAACCAACATTTACTATCACAATATCTAATATAAAGGATAATTCGCTGTCCAAAATCACGAATATATCTCCTTTAATAACTTCTATTTTTCATTTATCAAATTCAATTGGTTTCGAATTTATAAACAATCTTTACAAATTCCATTTCTATTTATAAACTTCGATTTATAAATCTTCTTTATTAATTCAATTCAATTTATATAACTCAATTATATAACAAAAGTCCATTTATAAGTTAAATACTTATAATCCATTTATTCACTAAATCGTTCTTCAAAACATTTGAAATTAATTTTCAAAAGAATTCAGAGTCAAATTCTCAAGTTATAGTTTAATTATCCTCTTGGCTATAACTAAATTGAAATATCATTTTATTTCAAAATTGTCATTTTGGAGATATTCAAAATATTCGATTTAAACCAATTCATTAATTCACTTTACTTATTTTTATTTTTCATAAGTCTCAATAATTCGATAATGGATTTTCGAATGAGAAACTATCGCAATCCTAAATTTAGAGAGGGGAATTTTCGAAAAAATTTGAATTTTCAAAATACCTTTTATTTTTCAAAGAAAACAATTTTATACTTATCCTAAATTTGAAAAACGTTTTCTTTAAAGTGATCCTAGTAACTATTCATATTAAACATCATAAACTGAGCTTTGTGTAAACCAAAGTTCTGATACCACTTTTGTAACGACCCGCCGCTTTGACCGCCTCCAGTCGGTAATTAAACCAACTTGAGACGTTCAAAATGACGGATTGTTAGTCAGTTTATAGAGTTTAAACAGAATCAGCAACAGAATCACAACAAATAATCATCATATTTCACATTATATGAATTGTTATACATATATCAGAGTTTGTACAATGAACTAAATTTTATACAGCGGAATATTTCTTTTAAGTACAAAAAATTCTTCGAAAAGCTAAAGTGAAGCAATTTCCCCAACTCTCTCTAACTTCGCGGCCTGAAAATCTTCAAGCTGTAAAAATACTCGGTCTGACCCGAGTATTATATTCAAAAGAAAATAATACACAGGTCAGTCTAATTCAAACTCAGTTATTAGTGCATAAAGGCAGTAATAATCAATTGACAATTAGACGACAATCAATATAAATTTACCTATCCGATCCTTTAACAAGAAATCGAATAACGGTAAATACAACACTTATCATTGTTAAACAATAACTCAGTAGATTCAAATTTATCAATGAGGATAGATGAAGGGATTATTGATGAAGATAATTTGGAAAACAATCAAAATCTGCCTAAACGGCAATTAACAACAAAATCATCAAAATGTGATTCAAAATATATTGAATTGTCAATATAAAACAATTTTCATCAAAATGAAAATATCAATTTAAAACATTAGATTTGGTAGGGCTGCAGTACACACACGCGTATACGGCCTCGCCACATTTTAAAATGTTAACTTCGTGTGGCTGCAGTTCACGCTTGCGTGCACTGCCTCGCCACTACCGTAATGAAATATGCAAAAGATCATAAATCAAAACAAAATAATCAATAAAATCAAACCGTGTGGCTGCAGTTCACGCTTGCGTGCACTGCCTCGCCACTACATTATAAATTTTCACAACAGCACGGCGAATCAAAAGCAACTGATACTAACACAAAATCAAGTTTGAATTATACGACTCAAACTCGACTGGTCGGTGTCATCACAAAACATAAATGCACATGCAAGGCTACTGTATATATATACTATAGTAATATCCATGCAACAGTAACACCAAGAAATCCAACAAGGTCGGGCTGGGCAACAATAATGACCACTAAATTCACATCACTGCTCAAATGCACCTGAAGCCATTTTTAGTGACACAGCCCCAAATAAAACCAACACCGTGCAACTGATTCGCAGAAATAAACAGTGACAACATATATGTATATAATACAGCAGATCCAAATTGCTCAGAAATGAATACAAAATGACTAGAGTCGAACTAGCATAGCGACAATATGCTAAAATATATAGACAAGAATGCATGTGTTAAGAACAAAGTTCATAACCAAACTGCAATTGTCACGAAGGCATAAGGCCATTAACAGTGAAGTGGATCAAGCAAGTGCAACAGGCACAAAGGCTACAAGTATGACTTGAACAAAGCAAAATACAATGCCCAGTAGCAATTATCAGTTTGAACCAAGATAACTGCAACCATGAACCCAACAAAATGAAACTGCGGCCACTTTGAATCCAGAGCAAACTGCAACAATAACGCAGTCACCACTGGTATCCAAGGGCACAGCAAAAACATACAGAAATAGCAATAAGACACAAAGGTCCATATATGCACATACATGAACCAGAAAATATGGCTCGGCATGGCAAAAATGCAACAAAAACAAAACTGCAGAGGTCAAGTCAGTAATATCATGACTCAATTTCAACTGCAATATGAACTAGACAATAAACAAGATCAGAGAAAAATCGAAGCAGCAGGTTCAAACCAAGAAGCATCATCAAGTATGCTCAAGCACAAGCACAATAGTATGGGAGCAGATAGAAAACAGTATGATCAGGGATGCAGACCACAAAAAAAAACAACCCAACAATCATCAAGTTTTCAAAATAGTAATAGGTCAAGGCCTGAGACAAGTTCAACCCCAAAGCAACAATAAAATGTTGAACCACCACATGTACCAGTGGAACAGCAAGTTACAAGAATCAACATTGAAAGTAATAGCAGAGTACTCAGTCGTGGTCACAACATTGAAAGCATAATATGCAAGCAACTTCAAGAATCATCAAGAGAGAATAGTGATTGTTCAGTACATCGCTAACGAAACAAGTTCATGAGGATAGTGAATGTACAGTACATCACTAATGAAACAAGTTCATTTTCACAGTGAGGAAATCAAGTCTACAACAAATGTGCCTGACTCGATTGAAGTTTTAAGCCAATCCAACAATTTATACATATATGTATGCATATATATATATATATACACACACACACACACACACACACACACTCTGATAAATCAAAGTAAACAGAGATGATATCGTAAAGAACAAGTGTAAAGCAAGACCGAGCCTTAACCCAAAAACAGTGACAGGCTGAAAACAATACAAATTATTGTTCAAAAATTTGTCAAGTGGCTAAACGAAGGGATTGGCGATTTCAAGTACATGATCAGACGAAGTCGTATATATATATATTATACGAACAAAACAAAGGGTTTTGAACCCTATAAAACAGAAACCTTATCGGCAAACAAATTTCAATTTACAACCCAAAGCCAAATCGAAAAGAAAATCATCAACTTAGTCAAGTCAGGGTTGCGATAACAAAATCAGAGATCACCAAAATATTCATATCAAAACCGTGGACAACAAGCGAGTCAAAACATCGAAGCCGAGGTCACACAGCATACCAAATTACAAAGTAGGATAGAATATCAACATCGAAACAAGAAATCGAATGGCCAAGTAAAACAATTGAGTACGAACGAAATCACAGAATTCACCTTAAATCAACTCGAGATATGAATTAGATGTGAGCAAACTCACCTTTGTCGATGTGAAGAACACGCGAGCGAATTGAAGCCGAAACCCTAATTTGAAAGCGAAGAGGGGGACGAACGATTTCAGGCCGCCATTTTTTTTTTATTTCTTCGGTTTGATTTTTATGAAAAGGAAGGGTTTCGATTGAATGGGGTAAAGGAGTAGGGTATAAAAGAGAAAAGGAAGAACGTGTTTTTAGCGTAGTTGAAGGCGTGAATTTGGCTGATAGGGTAAGGCAGTGTATACTTATATTATATATATTATTATATTTTCATTTTTATTTATTTTTTTCTTTTCAATTTAAATTCAATTTATTTTGTATAAATTTTCTTTAATAAATATATAAACGTTTTGCGGTTCAAATATCAAACTTAAATTTATAAATTTACATAAAAATAATTTGTAAATCCAAACTATTTTTCTAAGTCATTAGTTCGAATTTCAATTACAATTTCAATATTCAATTTCAACTTCAAAGTTAAATTCGAATTTTATTCAACTTTTCACTAGATTAAATTCTAAAATTTAATCGCCAATTCATACTGAAAATTTGAAATTCAAGTCAATCATCATTCGAATATTTAAAATTAATTAAATATTTACAAATTAAATTGTTCAAAATTCTGGGTTGTTACACATTCTAATCACTCAAGAAAGTTATGCTGATGGAGTGTTGAAGAAGTTCAAGATGGATGACTCTAACTCGGCCTACACGCCAATGGAGTGTGGAATTAGGTTGTCAAGGCATGAGGAAAAGAAAAAGTGGATCCAACACTCTTTAATAGCTTGGTTGGAAGATTGCAATATTTAATGTGCATAGGAACAAACATCCTGTATGCGTTAAGAGATGTCCTTTGATACACAAAGAATCCAACAAAACTCATTTGAGGCGGCAAAGAATTCTTCGCCATATCAAAGGGACAACAAAGTTTGGCTTGTACTACTATTTTTTTGATAATTTTAAGCTTGTTGAATACATCGATAGCGATTGGAGTGGATATAAAGATAACTGAAAGCACTATGGCTTTGTGTTCTACATGGGAGATAGAGCCTTCATATGGATGTCAAACAAGCAGTTGATTTTTACTCTTTCCACATGCAAAGCGAGGTACGTGGCTGCTTCATCATGTGTTTGTCATGCAGTTTGGTTACGAAACCTGTTATATGAGTTGAATTTGTGATAAGAGGAGCTGACCAAGATTTTCATGGACAATAAGTCGGTAATTTCTTTGACCAGGAATGTAGTCTTCCATGATCGAAGCAAGCATATTGATACACGATATCATTACATTAGAAGTGTGTAGTCAAAAAGGAGGTGCAACTAGAGTATATGAAGATGTACGATCAAGTAGCTGATATCTTCACCAAGCCTCTCAAGTATGAATATTTTGTTAAGTTAAGGAATTTTCTTGGAGTAGCAAAATCAAGTTTAAGGAGTAGGGTGTTGAAATATTAACGATTTTAGATTCTTGTTTTTGTCTTGATTATTTGATGTAATAAACTCAATGTAACAACCCGCATATTTATCGAGTTTACATTTAAATATTTTTATTTAAATATTAAATCGTTAATCGGATTTTGGTCCGAAAAACTACTTTTTGCAAACGGTCAAATTAGGACTCGAGACCACTTCCATTGAGTTCGAAATGTCGTTTACAACTTTTTAAGTATAAACATCGATAGGTTTGGAGTTAGTGAAATTTCACTAACTTTTCCCGCTTTGGACTTTGGGTTAGTTTAGCCTATTAAGCCCAAGTTCCAACCCTCTTCTCCTCACTCTTCATAAATTTCCTAACTAACTCAAGCTTTAGCATTAATGGTGAAGAGAATGGGAAATTAAAACTCCAAGCTCAAATTCAATTGCAACTCCATCATTCAACTCCAAATTCAAGTAGAAGATATTGGATTCAAGCTTTGGATTGCTTCTCCTTGCTTTCAAGCTTCATCTTCATAAATTTTAGTGCAAAGGTGAGATTTTTATCTCACAATTCTAGTCTATAACTATATTGGACTGTTGGGAATGATTCCCTATCACTTTAGCATGCATATTTGCTTTTGGTTTGGATTGGATTGGCGAAAAACTCCGATTTTTGGTGTTTGGGAGAAATTTCTGCATTTAGGTCGTTCTGGCCGTTTTTAGCTCGCTCGGAGTTAGGTCGTGTGGACCTTAGGTCGTAGGTCGCGTACGAGTTAACCCCTAGGTCGTTCTGGCCATTTTCGTGTTTTCGGAGTTAGGTCGCTCAGGACCTTAGGTCGTATGGCCGTTAGGTTGCTCTGCTTTGGCTCTGGCCATTTTTTCTCACTCGCAGTTAGGTCGCTCACGACCTAGGACTTAGGTCGCTTGGAGTTAGGTCGTAGGTCGGCAGGTCTTCAGCTCGCACGCGTTGAAAAGGCACGTCTGGAGTTAGGTCGTTCGCGAGTTAACGTTAGGTCGTTTGCGAGTTAGCGCCCTAGGTCACTCGCGTATAGCTCGTTCGGAGTTAGGTCGTTAGGCCTTAGCTCGTATGGCCTATGCAATTTGGTTAGGTCGTCCAACCTCAACACCTTAGGTCGTAAGACCTTAGGTCGTAAGACCTTAGGTCGTTAGACCTTAAGCCTTCACTATTGGAACTCGTTAGGTCGTAGCAACCATAGGTCGTAGGTCGCTCACACGGAGTTAAGTCGTAGGTCGTCTCCGACCTTATATCGCTCAGCCAGGTTTCACTTTAAGTCGTTAGGTCGTTTGGACCTTGTTTCCAGTTAGGTCGCAAGACCCTTAAACCGTTAGGTCACTAGGTCGCGATGTTTTAGGTCGCTGCACCCTATGCCTCTATAGGTCGTTCGACCTTGCTAACTTTTAGGTCGCGAGTTTTATAAATCGCTCGCCTCCCTTAGGTCTTCACTAGGTCGCGATGTTTTAGGTCGCTGCACCCTATGCCTCTATAGGTCGTTCGACCTTGCTAACTTTTAGGTCGCGAGTTTTATAGGTCGCTCGACCCTATTCCCCTTAGGTCGTTAGACCTCATTTTGTCTTCACTAGGTCGTACCGTTTTGGTCGGGGCGCTGCCCCGCACCCCGCCGGGGGCGCTGTCCCCTGGACCCCCGCGACCTGACCGGGCAGGTCGAACCCCGTAAGCGGTGGCGTTGCCCCCGCACCCCCACCTTGGGGGGTTGCCACCCCCCCGGACCCCCCCTCCGTAGGGGATCTTATCTGAAAAATATTAAGCTGATTTCCTTGGATTTTATTCGCATCTCCGTATGCGATCTTTGTGACTGATTGTTTCTACACTTGCTTATGTGTTTTGTCACTTTATAATATAAAGGTTTCAATACTAGTAGTAAATATCAAAACTCTTTTAACAAACAATTTCAACTCTATTTTTAATAACAAAGCTCTTTTCTTAAACCGTTTTCCAATCTATTAGTATATACAAGCCTTTACCTCACTCGGATGAGAAATCTAATTAAACGACTTAGTAAAACAAGTGGTATGAAACGCTTGCGTTCACTTCGTCGGTTAATTCTTGGACTTGTTCGATTGAACCTCTTGTGACAATTTTATTAGTGAAGATTTACAGTTTGTTCGTAAATATTTAAGTTAAGCAAGTGGTTATGGGACATGAAGCTAAACTTTTATATTTACTAGCTTAGTGTAATTGACACTTCTCGTTGATCTTGATGATCGCTTTATGAATTAGACTAGCAATTGCGCGATGTCTCTTTCATTGCAAGGTTAGGCTAGACACCACTTGTGTGATTCCACTCACACATACCTTTTTGCTTTTTGGTTAGCCTTGACCTCATTCGGGTGACTCAGACTCATCCATGTGGGGTAGCTCTCCATGGTCTTCGGACCGTCATGTGATAGGCCTCTTTCCCTTTTTATGATTTCTGGATTTCTCGTGTTGATTTCTGGAATTTATGTCATTGACTTGTTATGAGTACAAGTTTAGGGTATGATGCCCCCTTCGAATCTTTGAGAAGATTCTTGTGATATTGATTATCTCTTATTGATTGATCTTCTGTTGATCATTATTTACATACTTATAGTGGTATGTCGTTATGGATGTTTATGTTTATGCCATATCTTTTATGTTATATCATGTCATCTGATATTTATAGCTAGACTGATCCGTTTATTATTTTCTTAAATAATACTCGGATCAGACCGAGATGTTACAGGTGCTTCTGCTTGACTTCTTCCCAGGGATTCATCACTCTGACTTTTGGCTAACTGTTTAGATTAGCAGTTTTTGTTGTATACACTTGAGATATAGACTCATAGTTGTATTCTTTTGTATAGCACGTGTTGCTATTCTTTTGTATTATCGTGGATCTTATTGACCACTACTCTGATGTACACTTTCATGTGTTAGTTATATATTCATATCTTCTTCCGCCTTTGTGATATGGATATCTGTGACTGATTTGTGATATGATTATTTCTATGTTTGTTTCCGAAGATTATTTATAGCCACCGTGTGATAAGCAATTACATGGATGGTCGCTCCTCAACAGCCTTATTCTCCGTGCTAGTTGACAGCACTCCTCCGGAGTGTTCTTGGCTAGCGTGGGTATAGAGGTGGGGCGTCACACTCAATTCGTAGAAACATGTTCTAGAGAAGTTTAATCTAGAAAGCTTTTTCTAGATAAGATCATAGAGTTATGTAGATAATAAGATAAGTTTAGACACGTGGATGATATTATAGAGAGTTAATCATGAGCCTTAGATTGAAGATGTGATGATAAAATCCTAACCATTGCTTGGGTGATGCTATTAGTACAAGTATGGATGATGCCTTTAAGTTTGTATCAAGCCAATAAAATACAAGTCTAATTCAATAATAAGAGGTTTCTTCCATCCAAATAATCTCTAAATCTTTCTCCTAAAATATTCAATATTCTCAACCCATTAAATTGGATTCTTTTAAGAAGTCTAGCTATTTCCTAGTTATATCCCTAGTAAAAATATTGAAAAATTACATCAAATTCAAAACTAAACTAAAGAATAAATATAAGGATAAATATGTAATATCGCTTTTGTGAAGACCTTTTTAAACCCGTGTATATTAAACTCTAAGTTATATTGATCGTTTATAAAAATACTTCATATATACTAATTGAAATCACTACCATCGTTAATAGTCAAAACCGATACTATCAAAAGTACTCATAAACGATGCTAAAAAACTCTCAAACGGAACATATAATGATTAGTTTAATACAGATTTCATAAAAAAATATATTCAATTTTCAAAATAAATCTCTAATACACTAAATATGAATATATGATTTAACATGTGAATAAATACTTATTCATACGAAATGATCTTGTGCAACTTCAATAAAAGGTTAATTAATTTATTTTCAACATGAAAGTTACACCTTTTACCCTGTTGCATAACGCACATGATCGTCGAAGCATACAGTACTGGGCCAATAATTTGAGTGATACGTCCTAGGTTTTTTTCTTCAAGTGTGGAAACCGTAGAACCAGAAGGATTCGGATTGATTTTCATAATATAATAAAGTAAAATATGTCGAAATTCTTTTGATTGAGAGACTACACCAAAGGCACTACATTTTGCTATTGCAAATGAATGTCACTATTCATTCCATAATTTCCACTGAAAATTACACAAATAATTTAGGTTTCAGTCGGCAGCAAGTCGTCAACTGTCATTCATTGCTATCGGCAACTTGCTGCCGACTGTAATGAAGAAATTTGAAGTTTTTTTCACTCCAGCCGATCGTAATGAATGATGATCAACAACTTGCTTTTTGTCGATTGAAACCAAAAATATTTTTGGTTAAAAATAAGCTCAGTTATGTGGTGGATGTCAACGCTCCAACACAAATCGCCCTCTAAAGATGTACAACCGCAAATACTTACTCTATTTGAACTGGTGGCTTACAATGTACTGCTGCAGACATAACAACGTGGAAGATTGAGATTCTGTTGATATTATTTAGAACCGACATTAATAGGATGGTGTCACATTGCCCCAGTAATCAGAAATCTACCGTTTAAGTCAAAGCCATAGGGATTTTAGTTGCTTCGGTTATGTAAGTTTATTTCTTCTCACCAATTTTCTGTTTCGTTTCGTATTAGTTTCTTTTTGTATTTTGGAATCAAAGTTAGATTTTTTTTTATTTTTTTTTTAATAAGTTATTTACTTCGCATTTTGATTTAGGGTTACAGGTTTTGAGGTTTATTTTAGGACGAAAAAAAAAATTCTGTAGTTGGTGGGGCAGATTAAATATAGCCAAAACAAAATGGAATATAATCATAATCGGTTACACCATTTTAGCTATCATCATTACAAGTAAGAAATAGCGTTGCTGATTACTAGCACAGTGGAAACATGATGATACTGGATGATACATGCACTTTGTAGAATGCTATAGATCATAATGTAATAAAACTAAGTTGAGAGGTCATGTGTAACTGAATCATTGTCGACTTGTTCAGGTTTAGTTTATTGTTCTTGTGGTATAAAAATTCTATAAGCCTCACCATGGAAGAAAACTTCAAAATATTCCATATTTTAGAGTTTAGACTGTAGAGACATTGTATGAGTAAGCATTCGACGTTCCTACCACTTGGAATTACAACTACCCTCCTTAAAAAGCACTTGTAATCGATCAATTGGAAACATATATCAAGTTATCAACTTTTATATCCTGTTTTATGCATATATTATGCCTGGCTCAACAAATCTCCACTCCATAGATCAAGTCAAGACATGTAATTTTGTTTTTTAAAAAGGTCTCAATGGGTATGGGTTAATATTTGAATACAAATCGTAGAGGTAAAGTAGCAATGTGGAACTTCAACTATACTTCATTTTGTAGCCGTTATGTGAGTTGTCCATCTAAGCCACACTAGAATGTTACATGCCATATATGTTTTTTTTTTTGAAAGAAGTTAAAAAGGGCCCGGCCCATTACAAATACATACGGGTAGTACACCCGCACCCACAACACAATAGAAAAACCCTAGCGTCTCTACCATCTCAATAATACAAATAAAGCGACCAGAAGAAAGAAGGAAAGAAAGTCGGCAACAATGGTCATTCCATCTCTAATCTCTGTCGCTCCTCTTACCACTGCTCTCTCCTCTTTCCCAGTATGAAAGAGCTTCATTAAATCCACTTCTCATGTCTCTGTTACAATTAGTACTTCAGAAGTCTTTGTGATTGTGGTTCAAATGCGAGAAAAAATTAGATCTATGGTCAACGCGACCAAGATCTGATGAGGCTTGCTGCGCTTTGCTATTATCACCGAAAGATGGTCCGGATCTCACAACATAATCTCTGATGGCCTCGGAATTGTTAGATCTATGGTCAACGCGACCTAGATCTGATGAAGCTTGCTGCGCTTTGCTATTATCACCCAAAGATGGTTCGGATCTCACAGCATAATCTCTGATGGCCTCGAAATTGTTAGATCTAGTGTCAATACGACCTAGATCTGACGTTTTCATGGCAGTTGCTTGATGTGGTTCATTGCTGTAGCTCGCAGCTCTGAAAGAGCTATTATCCTCATTAATCTGGAAGTCTCTCGAATTTATAAGAAATGCTTCCAAGTGTTTGCTACCAGCTTCAGCCTTCCAATCTTCAGCAAGGGAAGTATATCTGGTTTGACTTTTATGAATTTTTTTTGATTTTTGCAACATGATCTTACTATCTGTACTAACAGTAATCCAAACTTGCTCTTTGCTACTGCTGCCCTTATCATGCACACGCATATTTCTTTCTTTCCATAAGTAAAAAACTGCTGTAGTAAGAAGAATGTAATCATACTTCGATTCTTCAGAATTAACCTTGAATTTGCCGTTGATAATTCTGATAATATTCATAATATCCATATGTCTGTTGTCATCAATGCTTAAAGTCATTCTGATTTGATTCCATATAAAAAAAGAGTAGCTGCATTCAAAAAATATATGATTAGCATTTTCATCGCATAATTTGCACAAGAAACATAGTGAATTTACATTGTTTCCCCATTTATTAATCATGTCCCAGGTTGGCAATCTGTTTTTAATAGCAAAATAAGTACAGAATGCCATCTTGGGACAATTCACTCTATTCCAAATGCACTGATACCATACTTCGGTAGTATATATGATTCTGATAAAGTTCCAAGTTTCTTTAAAAGAAAACTTCCCTCTGTTATTAGCTTTCCGCTCCCCGTAGTCATTCTCTGCATATTTGTCAAATTGAATATTGCAAATATTATTTTTATGAGGGTTAGTAATGGGATGAATCTGTGGGTGCCACTGATTATTTACTATAATATCAAAAACTTTCTCATTAGGGTTACCACGTAAAACAAGACTATTCCACCCAGCCCTAATGTCATATATGTTTTATTTTCATTAATTAAGTGACAAAAGAGACATGCCATAACTTTCAATCTACAGTTAGCTTGAGTACTGTTTAAGTACTGAAACTAAACATAATATTCAAATTTTATGTCTGCATTCTCACGTCATTATCAGTTAATAACATGTTTAGAATGCTTTTAGGAAGATAGGTGCATGACGTCGAGTAACTTAGATTAATGCAATCACATTTTATGTTCAAATCGATGATTTGGAAAATCATTGTTTGCAACACCATCTACATTTTATTTTATGTTCAAATCGAGCTACCTTTACAACGGATTAGCTTCTTAACATATCAGTCCCAAAGAAAGTGTGCTGGAGTTTGGTAAAGCTCAAATGGTTTTCACGTGTGATTTTGTGTCCTACTAGTATCTCCTTTCATAGATCCATGCCTATTCATATGTGTGTTGGTGTCTGCATGTTTTTAATGCACACGAATAGTTATATATCTTGGTGCCTTCTATGTCATGTAACTACCGGGGTGTCTCGCATTGTGTGTGGGTGATGGACGAACGTTGAAAAAAAGAATAGTCTCACATCGTAAAAAATAATGGATGCGGTGTGGTATATAAATGAGTTTGGTCATATGTAACAATAAGAGATTCTCTTTATTAAAAGGTTTTAACAAAAACTTTATGTTGCCCCCTAGAGTGATCTGCGGACGGATTTCAACAGTAACTCCGTGCTTTTTTTTAGAACCATTCTCGTTGACATTTTAGGACATTATGCTCAGTTATTGATAGGCTTAATTACTTACGTGAATTGCATTTGATGACCGGCTGTTATACATGATATGCTATACTTCAAAAATGTATTCGGGCAGTTAATAACCTGCAGGTCAAATGTTGATCGGTTATCTGTTAGAAAATTCATCATATATAGCGCGACCTTTCTTTGTAGGATAATTTGTTAATTTAGACCAATTTTAAAAACTAATAACAAATTTAGATCGGTTTTATAATTTATTACAAAATAGACCACTTTACGCCACATCAGCACGCCACGTGTACTGGCGGCATTTCAAATGCCGCCAGTACGTTTCTTCTTCTTTTAATTTGTAGACGGTGAAACATTTCAAATGCCTCTCAGATTTTATTTTATTTACAGAATAGTTTGCGGCATATGAAATGCCGTAAACTTTTTGTTTTCTTCTAAAATGTATCGGCGGCATTTGACATGACGTCAGTGCATATAGCGCTGATTTGACACAAACTGATCTATTTTTGTAGTAAATTTTAAAACCGGTCTAAATTTATAATTAGGTGTTAAAATTGGGCTAAAGTAAAAAGTTATCTTGTTTTTAAACTCTATGCTTGGGAAACGATCCTTAATATATACGTAGAGTTTGGCAAATTTGACTCGTGATATTCACTTGTTTGATTTGCCCACTTTTTTACGCATCCTTGTAAGAAGGTAGTCTGATAATTTTAGGTAAATTTGTTACAAAATTATGTCATGTTTCATATAAATCTATGCATATTTATTTAATGCTCAAAGTATATTTTTTGAATTATACATGTACATTCTATAATTATGCAAGTACAATTTCCAGTTTAAACTTATGCATTTCATAAATCACTAGTGTATTTATTGGTGCCTACGGAGAGACTTTCATTCTTTCACACCTCACGCGTCAAATTCATTTATATATTAATATCTGTATATCACCTTAATTTAATAACATGATAAGTCTCCATCATCAATTAAATTATGCAATGAATGATTCAAATTTAATTGGATGCATGAGGTCAGAGAAACTGAGAATACAATAATTGAGCTGCACCAAATATGTCATATAATGATGGTAATATCATTACCTGGGAAGTAAAATTTTAAGTGATGATAATGAAAACAATAAAAGCTATTATATTTCAGATATTTCTTTATCTTGGTTTCTTTCACCTTTTGAATAATGCACATAAAAAATACTACTGCCGTCCAACTGGTCATAATCTTTCGCGAGCAATACTGGCAGACAGTTGGAAAATGGAATCCTTTACTTGCATACAATAATCAAATACAAAATAGAATCATGACAACTTCTTATTTAAAACTCCTTCCATTGACCCAGCCAAAGCAAAAAGGCTAACAAGTAAGCTCCCGATGCTAAAATTCTAAGCATTACCCATTTTCTTGTCCAAGGTTTTATTTCCTGCTGCACAAAATACATCTCTACTGGAAAATACACAGCCATTGGCCAATAGTTTATTGCCCCAATAATCCCTAATACTTGATTGAAGTATGGAAATAGCATCGCTATTCCTGTAGTTGATGCAACAAAAAGTGTTCTGTAGCATAATCTTAGTAGATTTAGTCCATAAGATGGTAAAGCTGGGATTTTGATCGTGTATAAATGATTTATGAATCTTTTGTTTGGAGATCTCTTGATCAACCATCTTTCAATAAATGAAAATATCGGTTGGCTGCACATCTGTTAGATTATAAAACAATGTTCAATGTCTTGAAAATATAAAAGAAATACTAAAATAAGAATTGAGAAAAATCATGTAAGGAACTAAGGATATTCTGGTGAAATTTCATTTAGAACTTTTGTGCTATATCGCAGATTTGTATTTCTTTTACTACTTTTAATTATTATACGGAAAAAATAAAATGTAACGTGTAAGGGAAAAAAAAATCAGTATCACCTGATATGCTCCCAGGAGGTGGAGAACAATGAAAACGTTGGCCAAATCTACTAACCAAAATGGCTCTTGGAATCCGGTAAGCAAATTACCGGGAGTCTTATCTCCAAAAGCAGCATACCCGAAACCTCCACAGCAGAAGTAGAAAAAAGTGATGATGGAAATTGAGATCATCGATGCTCTCTTCATTGTTTTGTTCTCAGCCGGTGGTGATTTTAAGGTATCCTACATATAAAACATGTTTATGAAAAGTTTAAGTACTTTTTTCTACTAGAATCATAGGATGATAACTATTTTTACCTGTATTTCGAGTAATATATATGAGTACGGATATGCAAATGCTACATCTCCTAATGCTTGAGAGACTAACCATGCCTTTTGTGATGTCGTGCTCCCTGGAATTCCTCCGATCCCGCCTTTTATTGTTCCGTTAGCTTAAATCATGCAATATATGAATTATTTAGTAGACATTCTGTAAATTGCTATGCTAACAAAAACACTGACACATACACGCACATATGCACATACATATACGCATCTGCATGTATGCTTGCACATATGAACTGTTAAGTTCAGTCACTTACTAAACTTTATATATATGTACATATACATGTATGTGTGTGTGTGTTTTTTCAAAAGAATACTCACATATCACTTTAGCAATGGCAAGAGCAAACCCAACGGTGGAGTAACTAAAAGACATTGTTGCAGCCATAACAGATAGCCATGTCAGATTATGAAAATTTGGTATTTGAGATAAAATTATTTCCGCTCCTCCAAATGATAACATGGTGAACATAGTGGTTCCACGAGATGATGGATAACTCTTCCCTTTTCTACGGTGCTCAATAGATTGCAGTATAGCTCTGCATTAAAGCATAGGCTAATGCTCACATATCTAATATAACATATTAAAGCATCTTCAATCGTTTTGTATTACATTACTCCATTCTTGGTAGATTGCAATTCTACTTTCGCAGAAGCTTTTTTATAAAAAAACAGAAAGAAAGAAAGAACAAAAAAAAAAGTCCTTTTCCCAAGTTTAGGGTATGCGTATACACAACGATTATAGATGCTTTTATACAGCTGAAATCGTAAGTTTACCCCATACTGATTGAAGTGGTGATGGTGAAGGCAATGCAAACAAAATACATCATTATATACTGAATCAGATAGCATGCCCATGCCTTCGTTTCACCTACATACATCCACAAACACTAACAGAATATAAAGCAAAGAATCTCCCTCTATAAATATGTCAAGAAAATAAATAAATAAATAAATAAATAAATAAGGAAAAGTAGTTTCATTACCTAAATTGATTCTAACAGCATCCCCGTAGGAGCAATTTCTAGCCCCTGTAACAGAGTTGGGCGATCTGTAACAATCTGACAACAGACAGGCTGACATATATGTCATCAGTGCAAAGCCCAGCAAGGAAATTGGGCCTGCAATCCAGCCCAGTTGTGCAGTGCTCCAAGCAAGAGAGAGAACACCGGATCCGATGACAACAGTTACTATATGAGCAACACAACTCCATAGTGTACCTAGGTAATTTACATGTGCAAAATACATATAAAGTTGGTATATGTGATATAATGATATATCCATGATAATAAGCTATTATTATGGTTTTTACCAACCAGTTCTAGTTCGATTATCACCTTCTTGTTTTGGTACTTGCTCTACGTCAAGAGATGACATATTTTTTGTATATACGTTCTGACTATTGATGTTAATGATGTATATCGCAGAATGTATTGTCTATGATATCTATATATAATGATTTTTTGATGATTGTGTACTTGATTGGATCCTGATTACCAATCTTTTTCATTGCACCACCAAATGGATGGAGGTTTGAGGACCAAATTTGCCAAAGTCGTGAAGCCTCTCGTCTTTTTTGTGATTTATAATCTGTTAAATTGCAGCTGCCATATTTTTTTAGCATATGATTAAATAACACCTTTTGCGGATGAAATAATTGGGCCTTCGTATTGCAATTATTTTCTCATGATGGAGAATCGATTGATGTACATTAGAATCCGATATACAGTACAAAATGTTTGATGGAGTTTGGGCATTCATGGATGCATCTTAGTGAATTTTAGCAGATTATTACGAAGTATTCATACATAAACGTATCATTGCTTCAAATATAACTAACAATACAAGCATGTTGTAAGTTGTGTTACTAATATAGGTCACTTGCTGCTGTTAGTGCAGCGGGGGACATAAAATAAGAAAGAGTTACGGAAAAAAAAAGTTTAGAGATTTGATTAAAAATTTGGTATGTCAGCACAAATTTACACCATTGTCCTTTGATATATAAGATCGCAGTTCACTTTGTATGTCCTCCCATTCCCACGTCTGCCCCCTTAAATCTCCACCATTCACTATTAATTAATTATCGGATCAATTAATTAATTTAATGGAACGAAGGATGATAACTGAGTGAGGGCAGAGTACATGATTTTGGGATAGAGGATTTGAACTCATAAACAAACGATTAAGAAGACAGGATATCATCTTCAGTCAAAGATTATCTTTCTTTTGTATTAATAAGTCTTTTAACATTTTATTGTGATAATTGGCTCTACTTACAAAATCTATACAGAGAAAAATAAAGGGATTTTTAGACACAGGGAAGAAGTTGCAAAAGAATTTAGTCTCATGGACAGCAGATTTGTTTTTTAGTCTGAATGACACTTTGTAGTGTAAATCACAGAATGATAAATGTAGCTATCATTTTATGTTTACACTATAAAGTGTCCTTCAGACTAAAAAACAAATTTACCGTTCCCGAGACTAAATTTTTTTGTAACTTTTTCCTTGTGCCTATTTTCCTGAAAAATAAATATAGTTTTCAAGATGCATGTAATACTTCTTTTAGTTAACGGTTGATTGGTCACGACTAATCTTGAATCCTTCTCATGTCAATAACATAGATCAATCCCTTGAAAGTCGATGTCGATGATGCTTAAGTAAATAAGTTGCCAAGACTATTATTTGAGTATAGATATGGAATTGCAATTTTTTTGTTTTTCATGTGCTTAAGCGTGTGAAAGAACTTCGATAAATTGTGTTGATTTAATTGGCTTTGATATTTCTTACGATGGTTAATAACATTGTCTTTATGTATATTATTGTTGGATCTTTATCAATCATTCACAATTTTCAAGCCTTACGATATGGCCGATAATGGATCTCAGTCATGCATGTTCCCAACTTGTTTCACGAAGCACCATTACCCCAAAATGGTAAGGTGATTGTGACTAACAGTTATTCCACTGGTTGCTAGGAAATTGTAGCATTTCCTCATTTAAATATATATTTTATTTGTGAACGAGGTATGCGAGGGTTCAAGAGATATCCAGCGTCCACATAGTCTATAAGTTTGGTGTCATGACGGAAATCTTTGGACTAGCATAAACTTGTATCAGTTGTACCTTAAAGATAACAAAATATATGTTAACTCTAGTTTAGTGTTTTTAGTTAGTTGAACTAAGTGTAGCCGATAAATTAACCATGATGACAATATGTTAAATAATAAAGCTCCAATGGTTTGAAGTTAAGGTACTTTTGAGCCTGAAATCTTTTCGTCGTCTTCTTTAGGGTTAAATAGATCTTTTTCCACACCAACTGTTTTAGTAATCATGGATGAACTTAATGGATGACACTCATCCCATATTAAACAATCTAGGATTTCTTCTCTATATGTATTTTGATTAATAAGTACTCTTATAGAGTGATGTTCCATTCTGCATACCAAAATCAATTTTATGTTTTAGAGACTTTTCATGTAACAAACTGTATTTTATACTCTTTAATGAGTCATAAGTATTAATCGAGTGCAATTAATAAAATCACGTGACACTAAATTAATATGGCTTAGGATGTTGAAATAATGTTGAGAATAATCTGATCATATGCTAAATGATTACTTAGTTATAGCAATGAGAAAAGTGTAAAATGAATGAAGAACACATTTGCGCATGAAATTCAACTAAATGGCCATGAGGAGTTTTCAACTTAAGCTTCTTAGGAAGAAAGCATTATACCCTTGAGCCCTCTTCCATTTCTCATTATTCATCCAACAGTAAAAAGTTTCATGTTTAAGGTTCTCAGTAAACTCCCCTAAAACCGAAAACGACCATTCCAAGGAGAAAAAAAAGAAACTTTGGAAAGTCAGGGAAGCTTAAAAATATAATTACCATCCAACCTTTTGGCAAGGCCGTGATACCATCGAATTGGCTAAACGAATTTCGTTATCATCAAGGCAAGAAGCCTGGAGAGTTGGTTATCAAGTTTGAACATCAGATATAAGCAAGGCTATGCATGATAACCAAGCGGATTCAAGCGAGTAGCTCCAAGAAATGGCTAAGTAAGGATTTTCACTTCCCCTAGGCAGGGGATATGATCGTAGCAATATGGTTAGGAATGGATCGGATCACTATGACTATGGATCACTCAGATTGACAGTTCAACTCAACGATGATCGCTCAATATCTCAATAAATATCGGGAGAACTACGCAAATGACTACAGAAACAAGGAGCAACAGAAGAGGGGGACCCATAATGGGGATCGCCGACTCCATGGCCAAGCGTTTGACTGATCGATGGCAATACCCCTATGGACCGGCGTCGATCGCTCGAAAGGGAACAAATGGGCCCTAGTTTTTCTAGATTGTTCCTCTTGGCCTTGGTCTTTTACATGTGGGTTTTCAGCTCGATATCTCGTCGGCTTCTCCTACAAATACCCGATCACTGGCTCATGAAAAAGGATGTTCTTTTTGGCTCTCTCCATCTTCTTCCCTAGGCTACACCCCTTCATTTTTATTATTTCACAGATTGTAACTGTAATCGGTAGTATAAATAAAAGGAAATTTTTTGGAGTGGGCGTAGGCCGGGGTCAGCCTAACCACTATAAACTCTCTTGCATTCATTTTCTTACTGTTTTAATTTTCTTTCTCCTTATTTTGTTTTCTACTTCATTCCGTTTGGATTTGAATATTAAATCTACGGTGTTATCATATTAATTGAGCGTTTATAACCAATTTTGGTGCAAACATTTTGGTATTGGAGCAAGGTTACTTGCATCCATAGATTTGGAAAGGATTTGGAGCTTGGATTTGAATCAATGGTCAGGCAATCTACAAGGAAAGAACATGCGGATAGGAGTCACCATGAAGGAAGTAAGGAGGCATCCTCAGGAGCTGGAGCCAATCAATTCTCCATCTACATCACTAGGAACGGGATGGAGGCTATGATGAAGACAATGCAAGAGCAGATAATGAAGAGACAAGAGAAGATGATGTAGAATTTCGTTACGCAAATTGGACATGCTGGAGCTACTGGCAATCTAGATCAAGAAATTGGAGCAGCAGGAGTCATAGAAAATCAAAAACAGAAGCATGGAGTCAGAGCTAACAGGTAGGAGAACGGAATGGAGCAACCAGGGGTTGACGCCGATCCCCTTGTAGGGATCAACACTAATCGCCTAAACTTGGGGGGTTCACCCCCAGGTCGGTTCAGACGTTGGAAGGCCAGTAGTCGATGCTGTGTGGTTTGGTGCGGATCGGAATGCGGATGCACGTCCAAAGGAGTATGTTTCGAAATACCTTCGTAGAATCGGGGGGCAGGCTGTTAATATGGATTGGAGGCCACCTATAGATGACAAAAAAAAAGAATGGCTGATCTGATACGACGGATAACGAGAGGTGCATTGCCCAATAGGAGTATGGAAGATGTCAATTGGAGTCTGTTCACTTCGAATATCAGGCAAGTTAGGAACCCACCGAAGTTCAAATTACCAATACTGAAGGTATACGACAGACAGTCGGATCCTACATTACACTTGATGAGGTATCCAGCATATGAAAGTACTAGGGGCATCAGAAGAAGTCATGGCAATGTGTTTTCCACTTTACTTGATGGAATTAACCGCACTATGGTTTAGGCAGCTGGAAAATGGTTCGATCGGGACAGGGAGCGAGCTAGTAGATCGGTTCATAAGACAGTTTATATTCCATATTTCGAGACCTAAGAATGTAATGACATTGGTAGCGCTAAAGCAATGGATCGAAGATTCCTTGAGGAGTTTTTTGACACTATTTAATGTGATGGTTGTTTCGGTGGATTGACTAGGATCCATCGATGCTTTTAATGGTGGTAAAATATAGGATTGCCGGCAACACAAATTTCAAGGTTGCATTGGAACAAGATCCACCAATGGTTCTCGAGGTATTTTTCCATGAAGCAGATAATTTTCTGCAACTGGATGATGCATGAGCCTAGAAATAGGAAATAAATACTATGAGAGAGAAAAGACCATCTGGAGAAGGGTCTAGAAAAGATAAGGGCAAATGTAATTGGATGATGGTTATGATGGATCGAAAAGGCAAAGGAAGGAACGTGAGTCGAAATTCTCATTTTATTTGGATTTGACAGAAAGTTTGGAACAGATTTACCTGGACATAAGGCAATTCCCATATTGGAAACCAACGAGAAGGGATCCTACGGAGCGAGAACGGAGGTCTGGGAAGTATTGCCTATTCCATGAACTGGATGGGCATACTATGGATTAATGAAGGCACTTACGGAATATGGTTGACGAACACATCAGGGATGGCAGGCTATCGCAGTATGTAAGGACTTGGGCTATGGTGGTGAAATAGGAGCGGCCACCGTCCATGTAAAATAGAAATGGCCTTAGATCAGGTTACAGATCGTCATCTCTTGATCGGGATAGCATGAACTAAATAAATAATAAACTCCACAATAAAATGGCTAAGTCATTTACACATGTACGGGACAAAGATCGGACCCTAAGCATGCTCTGAGATGATGATAAACCATCATGCTTGAAGAGGCAATATTTGGCTTTTCTAGACTCTTGGTTTTCAGATTGTAGAACTGAAATTTAATAGTTTAATAAATGCATTTTAAACACTTATATATGCATTAGTGCTATGGAAAAACTAGGTCGCGGTCATCCCGATTGGAGAGACGGGCGATAAACGCATGGTGCGAGTCCCTTCGTCGGAGAGCGACATGATGGATTCGTACATCATGGATTAAGCCCTTGATCGGAGAGTCTAGGCCAGAGAAAGGAAGTCAGTACAGAATTGATTGCTTTATGTCCTCGATCGGAGAGTCAGGGACCGGAGTGCAAGAAGCGAGTCTCTTCGTCGAAGATAGACATGATTGACTAATTTATCAATGTTTCCCTTTTCATCGAAGAGTGACTGGATAGGGTCCAGCAAGGGTTCGAAGAGACCATGATCAGCCTTGGAAGACCAGCACATCACTTTATGATTGGGGATACTGGAATGGACAGTAGGAAGTAATGCCGCTTCGTTGTAGGGAGACATGATCGGTTTACTTGTCATTGTTCCCTCTTTACCAGGGAGTGTCTGGATGGGGTACAACAAGAGCTCGAAGAGGCTATGATCGACCCAGGAGGATTAAGACATTGCTATATGCCCCCAGAAAGGCCAGAGTGCAAGGGGTAGTCCATTTCGTTGGAGAGCGACAGGATCGGCCTACTTGTCGTTGAGTTTGGATTAAACTTAGCAAGGGCCTTGAGAGACCATTGATTGGTCCAAAGAGACCATGAACATGGATAACGATCTGCAGAGATCTTTTGGAATGACTTACTGACTTCCACGATTTCAAATGTCTATGGATTTGGATAATGATCCGGTGAGATCGAGGCTTTGTATTAGAAAACGATCCGATGACATCATGGATTTGGTTATTGGCTTTGGATAGATATAGATTCGGCTAAGGATTTGGAATGATTTCGAAATAGACTATTGACTCAGAATAGTCATGGACTATAGCAACTTGGTTTGTAAAGGATTGGATTTTGGATTAGAAATTTGGCTATCGATAGGCTATAGACTTTAGATTTTTGGCAATTAAAAACACACCTTCTTATCATAAGGCATATTTTGGAAAGCAAATTTTATCCCACATTTTGGTAAGGTCGTGATACCATAGAGTTGGCTAAACAAATTTCATGTTCATCAAGGCAGAAAGCTTGAAGAGATGATTATCAGGTTCGGACATCAAATGTAAGCAAGGCTGTGGATGATGGTCAAGAGGATTCAAGTGAGTAGCATCTAAGAAATGACTAAGTATAACTTTGCGCTTCCTTTATGTAGGGGATCAAATTTGATCAATATGGCTAAGAACAGATCGGATCGGATCACTATGGCTATGGATCACTCAGATTGGCGGTTTAACTCAACGATGATCCCACAATATCTCAACAAACACCAGGAGAACCATGCAAATGACTATGGAAATACGGAGCAACAGAAGAAGGGGACCAACCATGAGGATCCCCAGCCCCACGGTCAAGCATTTGACCGATCGGTGTCGGTCGCTCCAAATGGCCTAGATGGTCCCTGTTTTTTTGGATCGGTCCATCTTGGCCTTGGTCTTCTACATATGGATCTCCAGTTGGATATCTCGTCGGTTTCTCTTATAAATACTAGATCATCGGCTCAAGATAAAGGATCTTCTTTCTAGCTCTCTCCATCTTCATCCCTAGGCTATACTTTGTCATTTTTTCTTGATTTCATGGATTGCAACTGTAATCAACAGTATAAATAAAAGAAAAACTTTTAGAGTGGACATACGTAGGAGTCACCCAAACCACCATAATTCTCTTGCGTTCATTTTCTTATTGTTTTAATTTTGTTTCTTTATATTTTGTTCTCTACTTCATTCTGTTTGGATTTGGATATTGAATCTGTGGTGTTATCATATTAGTTGAGTGTTTGTGACTAATTTGGTGCAAATAATAATTATCATAGGATTTTAGTGAGTAATTTACTATAATTTGAATTTAATTTCTTATTAATTTGGATTTAATTATACATGATAATTTGCAAGTCGTTTTCTAAGTTGGATCAGTGATATTTTATCACTTAATGCTTATATTTAAATTGTAACATGTTAAACAGATAAGAAAGAAGAGTTAAACCTCTAAAAAATTAATTTTATGTTTTGAAATGCCTAAGGTCAAATTATAATGATGAGTAATTAATTCAAGGAATGAGTTTCCATTGGAAAATGAGTGTATGAATTTTGAAAATTTATATGAATTAAAAAAAGGTGCAAATGATTTCTAAAAGAGTTGGAAACTAAATAAATTATGGAAAATACCACATTATTGACATAAACCAAAATATATTGGAACGAAAATGATTTTATGAATACTAGATTTTCGGGAATTTTTCAAATATTTTCTTCATTACAATAAATTTCAAAAGTTCATTTTGGATATAAAAAAAGAAACTAAGTAAATGGTTAATATTTAATTAAGGTAATGTAACATATTTCCAAGGAAAGAAAATCATCTCCTACATGTTTTTTGACTAAGTGTCAGCGGTAACTGTATAGACCAATAACGAGAGTTCGATGTGCGCGTAACGTACATTATCGAATGTGGTGTAAGAAAAGATACCCAAAAAATAAACATCCAAGTTGAATCATTCAGCACTAGTATATTCTAATCACAAGATCAGTAATGTCATGACGAGTATTATGGGTTAGAGGAAACCTAGTGACGAGTGCACAGATGGCAGGGATAAAGTGCTTCATCAACAAATGAGAATAGGATCACTTAGTTAGATTAAAATCGAGGGACGAGGGATAATATATGTTAAGAAAGCAATGGAGAAAAGATGATGGTTATGGCCTCCACTATAGTTGAAGTCGTGACACTCGGCTAAGGAAAAAATTA
This sequence comes from Allium cepa, assembly GCA_030765085.1. NCBI lineage: Eukaryota > Viridiplantae > Streptophyta > Magnoliopsida > Asparagales > Amaryllidaceae > Allium > Allium cepa. The sequence continues at coordinate 1,040,782,148 of CM060941.1, read as the reverse complement.
GCAAGGGGAAATAAAGTTTGATGTATATTGATACTAATGCCAAGGGTCTTGCAATAATTAGAAATAAAATGTTATAAGTTAGTACCTTCATAGTTTGCGATAGCTTAGGTATATCCTAGAGTAGGCCGAGAAGAGATAATTTGTATTTATATCATAAATATCGAAAAAGGACATCTGCATAAGCCGGAGTAGGAAGAGAAGTTACATACATATAAAATTCTACTGGATATGAATAATTATATGTTATGAAAGATTCAGTATTTAGGGAGTTGATCCTAAGACCAAAGGAATAATTGACTCAAGGCAGTGCCTTGAGTTGTCGCTACCGTCCTTCAGACTGCATCTGTGTACACACACAACTTTCGATAAATGAGTGCTAAAGACAAAAGGTGGGAACCTTTGACATATGTAAAGGAAACAATGTAATAGATTAATTAATTATAAACGAAATGATGTGTAACCCTTAGAAAAAAATGACATGCGTAGGTAGGGATCGGGAACATATTTACTTCATATGAAGGTAAAAATGGCTTGGGTAGAATATGACATGTAAGTTTATACATAAACTTGAGCTTGATATCGTACTATGTACATAAAATTCTTGTATAAAACATGACAATACTATAGAAGTGAAAACTAGCTATTCACTACACTGGGGACTCACCATGTACTATGATCACTATGAACCATTGTGGCCGATATTACTCATCCCTCACTATAGAACTCTCGTATGAGTAAAATTACATTTGAGAGAACACATGGACCTAAAGTGGGATAAAATAACCAATAATGAATGAACTACAATATAAAACCTTAGGTTTTACAAGATTAGGAGAGCTTTAGAGCCTATTGGTGGGGACACTTGATTGGTTATGCTCGAGTGCACTTCAAAATCATAAGTGGGTCAAAGTGGCCTAGGATTAGTGTAACGACCCGTAATTTGATCGCTTTAATTAAAGATATTTAAATTATTTTAAATATTCAAATATAGATTATTTTTCAACAAATAATCAAATTTTAAGTAATTAATAATAATAATGGACTTATTTTGAAAAAATATACACAAAATATATATTTTGAAAAAGTATCGACAAAATGGTCGAAAATCGTTTTATCAATAAATAACCCTATAATCGTAAACATCGCACACGGAGCTGGATATATACACTTATTTTTATAATTGAATAAGAATAAGAAATAAAATTATTTACTTCATTTTTTGAAATTAAATGTATTTACGACATCATCAGTGATGCCCTTATGCTTAATAATTGATTTATTATTTTAAATTGAGATTTAATAATTTATATATTATCATAATTATTCAAATAATTATTTTCAAATGATAATAATTCATTTTAATTAGTTATTAAGTGTTAATAAATCATTTATAATAGTTTTATAAAGATATATATTCGATTTGAAAATATAAAGAAAATCCGTATCGCTTTATCGATATAACAACACTTTTTGTAGATAATTTTTTGATATTTATTTATATGATTTTATAATTCAAATGATGTCATTTTAATTTATTAATATTGATTAGAAATTTATTTTCAAATTTTATTTACATTTATATGTAAATTAACTCATAAGTGAAAATATGACTGGGAATATGTTTCGCAATTTTCAACGGTTTAACAAATGGAAGTTGTTCAAAAGTCATTGCAACCTTTTTTATATGTCGTATGCATATATATAACATATACATTCACATACTACATGCATATGAACATATGTATACATACATATATACATATACATTTATATATATATACATACGTATACATTTAAATATATATATATATATATATATATATAATATAAAAAAGATCACGACATTATCCTAAAAAATTAACACTTAAGCCACTCAAAAGCAAACATCAAACCGCCTTACACTCTTACACAAGCACAAGAAAGTTGAAAGGAGGGGAGAGCCATACATTTAAGGAGATGGAGGGGGCATGGGCAAGGGCATTTTGGTCCATTCATGTTTAGATACTTTGTTTTCAAAATTTCCCATAAATACACCACTCCGCTTTCATAAATTACTAAACTATTTACTTTATCTTCTTCCTCCTTCTTCGAGCTATTCTAATGGCTTCATATATAAATTAAATAAAATAAATTACAAAAATAAATTATATTATATTAGTATATATACGCTATCCAATCCACTCAAAAGCAAGCTCAAATCACTCCAGTCCTCCACCTAAACCCACGACCACCACCTCCTACTCCCCAAAGCCAAGCCATCTACCACCCAAAGCCAAGGTTGTGAGCTTCCAAGGTTAGGCCGAGCCTTCTAAGGGCTTTCGAGCTTGATTTCGTGGAGTTTGATTTGAGATAGCGAAGCTATAACCGTTTTAAAACTAGTTCGAGTGAAAACGAAGATCAGAATTATATATATATATATATATATATATATATAATTTGATGATGTGATACGATTTTTATGGTTGTTTACTATGTTTGGTCATCAAGTTTGGATCTTGATTATATGTTTATTTTGGTGTTAAAATTATTCATGTTTACTACACGTCGAATATGACAAAGGAAATCACTTTCCTTTATTAAATGAAATGACGTATATGAGATTGTTAAACCTTCTAAAAATGGTTTAATATGGTTTATAAATGTTTTATAAACACTGAATCAAGTTTGGTGAAGCTTTGACAAATTATGAAAATTGAGCCAAAAACAGGCACGTAGCGTAACGGTAGTTTGCGATTTCACGCCATAGAAAGTTAAATCCACTTAAACGATGGATTCGGATTTGTATTTCTTTATAATAAGAATTTTACAAATGTTTATAATAATAAAAATAAAAGAAAACGATCAAGATTTTGTTTTGTCGATTTTGAAATATGAGAAACAAGATTTCAAAATAGTCGTGCTTTTGTAGTTCGAAAACCAAAGTGACAAAATCTTTATAAATGATAATTTTAATTCTTTAAAAATATGGGATAAATTCTATTAATCTTTTAAAATATTTTAAAAGAGATTTGAATATAAAAATGTATTTCTAAATGAACGAAAAGTCGTTTTGATCAAATAAGCCGTAAAAACACTATTAGCAACATTATTCGTAGCACTTTTTGCAGCACTTTTATTAACTTTTGAAATATGAATTTAAACTTAACAATTCTTTTCTAAATCTTCATAAATGTTTTCAAATGAATACTTAAGTATTTTAAAGATGATTTGAAGGTTTTACAGTTTATTTAAAGAGTTTAATTAAATAATTTGAAAAAAAGTTGTAATAAAAAAAGACTTAATCTTCGCTCTAAAAGCCGACGAGTAGACTAGATTTTTCTATCCGGATGTGGGGTGCTTAAACTAAGGAGATGTTTAGGAGCAACCAGTGTCCTGGCTCACTTGGCCTCTTCCTGGGCAAGAAATAGATAATGCTGAAATGTCGGAAATGAGATAAGTGTAAAAGATTTAATTTTTCCAAATTTAATACAAGTTGGATTGTATAGATATATTCTTCTTATACACGGTGTTTAATTCTGAAGAAGGAATTCATACTAACCATATGCATTTAAAAGGTGATTTCACCATTATTTGATAGATAGTACTTGTTGAATACAGAAATTAGTGTTGAGTAGAATTAGTATAATTTCTATGGACCCTTTTTAACTCAATAATATTTTCCAATATGACTTATGAAAATGATTTGGCATTTCCAAAGTTAAAGAGAGGTTTAATGATTTCGTATATACTGGAAAGAAATGTTCTTAAGATATATATCTCTAGAAGATATTTGGATAAAAAGAAAGTAATTAATCAAATGATAAGCATCTATATGCTTAATATCTTTTTATCGATTATTGGTTCATAGGAACCAGGGTTAGATTTAAGTGATTCTTATGCGAAAACCACTTCGAACCAATTTATTCAAAGTGATGACATGGAATGATAGTAAATGGATGAAGGGTAACTTGTCACTGACCCTCGGGGGAAATTTCCCATATCATATATATGTGGTAGTAGTATCTTCATTAGATTTTTGATGCAAGGGTTGCTCGCTACTAATCCTAGGGATGATTCCCGACAAGATGTGGTAGGTGAGTTCCTTTGGTTTGTCCTGTTACTGGACAAATTGTATGGATGAATGTATGACGTTGAATTTCTACTCACATCGATTGATCTCTATAAAAGTATCATCTGTTTGGTGGCGGAGGGAAAACTTCTCTTAGCTTAACACCCTTTCTTGAGACATACAAGCTCAGGAGTTATACGTTTGTAGAAATCAGTTGTGTGATCATGGAATGACAGTGTGGCATTCAAAGTGGAATGTGTACTATGTGAAAGGTAATCGTTACCTCCGGTCTCATCAACTGATAATGGCTAAAACAGGGTTGCTACAGGGCTATATGGATCGCGCCCATAAGGGTATGGTCATCACCCTTCTAGATTACTCTTTATATGTCGAGTATGTTGTGTATGGTGTGACCCAGATAGGTCGGTTATGACCGAGGTGATGTCATGTTCGGTTTTATCCGCCACCAGATGGGTCTACTAGTAGGCCGATTTTGAGTCACAGAGGTTTCGAAGATGTCGATCCTCGGTACATTACTCTATAGATGTACTATAAGTATGGTAGTCCCTTATCTTGCTACTATATGGAAATCTATCCTCCAATAATTGCCTTTGGACTTAGCTATAAACCTATTATGCCGTCAGATTTAACTAATGTAAATTTCGACTATTATAATATGTAAACGTTTTTCAAAGAATATCATTAAAAATAATATTCCCAGATTTTGCGCAGCAAATGTTTTGGTTATCATAAGGGAAAAGCCTATTTCGAGTTTATGTGAGGCACAGTCTTATGAGATACCATTTGTCTACAGATATCCATATTTTTAGTTTCTCACATCAGTTCCATTTTTTTCGGACAGCCTAGTAGTCAAATTTAGTTAGAAGAAATCTGAAAGAGCTCGAAGCATGGAGTTAGAAGATTCTTCAGTAGACTATTACCTCTTTTACACCACACTTGTGTACTATTGTATTCCACATTTGTAAGGAAAGATATAACTCTGATAAATGTATTTAAAATTTTCGGTTGTAAGATTGTATGTTGAAATATTATTTGTTGTTCCATTTGTGTGAGATTCTGTTCTGTCTTTATTTTCTTTCTTACCCTTAAAGAACTGCCTCTCCGGCACTTAGATTTATGGCATGTGAATACCGAGGATGTATTAATGTTGTTTCTGACGGTCGAAGAAGCTGGTCTTCGCATTTGGTATCAGAGCTTAGGTTGAGTGAACACCTAAGCCTGATAGGGGCAAAAGTTTTATCAGGGATAGGGTTAGTAATACCCTAGGATGAGTTATTCATTAGAGATAGGGTTAATAACACCTTAAAATGAGTTGAGTGTATTATATATGAGTGCGTATTTGTTAATGATATATAAATGATTTTGATTTGAAATTATGGTAAATGGATTTTTTTACCTAGGATTACATTTTGAATAAAAAAGGATATCTTTGGAAAATTTATTATTGGATGATTAAAATCAAGTACGGTAAAAATAAATATAAACATCTTGTGATTAGAATTTCACTGTTTGACTACAAGATGTTTATAATAACACCAAAATGATTAATAAAAAAAATGAAAACTGGATGAATTGAAGAATGTACAGAAGACCGGAATTTTTGGAAAAGAGTTTTCTAAAGATTTGAGATGGTATATTTGGAATGTTTTCTTGATAAAGGATTTCAAAAGAATTTGGAAGGAGATAAAACATTTTGATAGAAATCTCAGTTTTGTTTTTGAAGATTGGTTTGGAGGAAAAATAGCACCAAGTGCTAGGAAAATCCTTTCCCTTGAAATCATTATAGTTAAGGCCGATTTATTTTAGAATATGCCTGAGTAAATAAGATATTAATAACTTGACATTAAAATGAGTTAGAATAAGAAAAATGCTTAGTGCCTATATCTAAGTAGTTGCCTTTATATTTTTAGAAACCATATGGAAGAAAGTATTTCAAGAGTGAGTCATAACGAGCAAATTAAGGCGAAAATAATAATCTCATTATCCTCTCAAGCGATGAGGAAGAACCATCGAAGCAGTCATCGAGCAACATTTGGTCTTGGATTGATAAGGAGTGTCTCCCATACACTAAAAGGGATGAAGGCGTGTACTCAATAGCGGAAATTCTCATCCCAACTGCTACTTCGGAAATGATCGCTATAACCAGTGATGATAAGTCTGCATAAACCTCAAAAGGAATATAGATAATAGATCTGACTAGCTCTGAATTAAAACCTATATAAAAATCAAAGCCTATAGAGGAGAAATCTGAACCCATGGAGGACCCAGAAACAAAAATATTTGACCAAAGTAGCATAGACAGCAATGCGAATTGAAAAATGGAAGGAGAGCATGTTATCACGTGAGAAGAGTCAACCAGTTTTTACATCAACTGGGATGAAATGGAAGGGACAGTGAGTAAAATCTAAGGAAGAAGCTGTAATGTTTCAAAACCTGTGGGAGGTTAAAGTGCAAGGACTCGAAGAAATAGCTGAAGGAGAAGTAATGCAGGAAGTACCTGTTGGTCACGGTCATGTTCCATGGAACCAGCCATGGCTACCTTATGTTGAATGAGAGATGTAGCAACTGGAAGATGGAAATGTTGTGGATGACGAGCATGAGAGTAACGAAGAAGGAACTGGAGAAGTTATGATATATTTCAGATATTGGAGCATCCCATCGGCCTCCGATTTAGAAGAATAAGGAAGATGATGAGTATGATAGCTGAAGGCAGTTTCTATCTGTCTATTTAGTATAACTATATATAGCTTATGTATGATGTGAGATGAGATGCTATGCTGGTAGGGGATGTATAGTATTTGTGTTATGTATCCTACTATAGGAGGTGTATGCTTTAGGTGTGACCCACATCAAGAAATTGGAACGTTAATGCAAATTATAATGTATAATTTAAATATGTTATTTCATTTTCAACTTTGTTCGTCGCAGTTGCAAAAATATCTTAAATAAATTAATGAGAATTATTGATTAAAGAAGCAAAATTTAAGTGGAAAATCTTCTTTTAAACTCGAGACGGAATTTTGCTAAACATTTCGAAAAGATATATTTACATGTAAAGGGAGTTTTGGTATTAATTAAATATGTAAGTTTTAACTAACAAAGAAGTTTTATTTAATACACAGGTTTTGAAATTAATACCGATTTAAAAGAAGTAAAAGTTAATATAAGAGGCTGAAAAGGTAAATTATCTTTTAACGTGAACGATTTCTTGAAAAGATTATTATATATAAAGAGTATGGAATATTTCGTTGCGTAATTTTGATCTAAGATTCGAGCACATAACTTTGAGGTGTTTGCACCAATCTGAAAAAATATTTATCACTCGATTCTTGACGACGAACATTGATGAGGGTTTGTAGTTGGATACTTGAGTTTTCTATCATAGTTGAGAGCTATGCAAGGAAGAATAAAATTCCGATCAAAAAGCCTGATCGGAGTCCGCACTAAAGGATCGGGAGATCAATACTAGTTTTAAAGTAAAGTTGTGGATTCAAATAGTAGATCGAGTCAGATTTTGCATACGGATGGCCTAGATACATCATATGGGTGCAAGTTTAAAAACAAATATTTTGGGTAAATACCTTTTGGTTTTGCGTTGTAATTTCGAGGATGAAATTTTCTTAAAGAGGAAAGTACGTAATGACCCATAATTTGATTGCTTTAATTAAAGACATTTAAATTATTTTAAATATTCAAATATAGATTATTTTTCATAAAATAATCAAGTTTTAAGTAATTAATAATAATAATGGACTTATTTTGGAAAAATGTTCACAAAATATATAATTTGAAGAATATCGATAAGATGGTCGAAAACCATTTCATCAATAAACAACTCTATAATGGTAAAACATTATGCATGAAGCTGGATACATATACTTATTTTTATAATTTAACGAGAATATAAATTAAAATTGTTTATTTTATTTTTGAAAATTAAATTTATTTATGACATCATAAGTGATGCCATTATATTTAATTATTGATTTACGATTTTAAATTAAGATTTAATGATTTATTAATTATTGCAATTATTCATGCAATTTTTCTAAATGATAATAATTCATTTTAATTAGTTATGAACAATTAACAAATCATTTATAATAGTTTTATAAAGATATGTATTCGATTTGAAAATATACGGAAAATTCGCATCGTTTTATCGCTATAACAACACTTTTGTAAGTAACTGCTTAATATTTATTTATATGGTTTTATAATTAAAATGAGGTCATTTTACTTTATTAATAATGATTATAAATTTGTTTTCAAATTTTGTTTACATTTATATGTAAATTAACATATAAGTGAAAATATGACCGGAAATCGGTTTCTCAATTTTCAGCGGTTTAACGAACGAAAGTTGTTTGAATGTCTTGCAACCTTTTTATATGTCATGTGTACATATTTAATATATACATGCACACCCTAACATGCACATGAACATATATCTAGATACGTATATGCATATACATTTAAATATCCATATATTACAAAAGATCAAGATATTTTCCTAAAATCTTAATACCTAAGCAACTCAAAAGCAAACTTCAACTCACCTTACATTCTTATACAAGCATATAGAGGTTGAAAGGAGGGGGAAGCCATGCGTTTGAGGTGATGGAGGGGGTGTGAACAAGGGCACTATCGTCCACTCGTGTTTAGATATTTTGTTTTTAAAATTTCCTACAAATACACTACCCTCTTTCATAAATTGCTAAGCTATTTACTTCATCTTCTTCCTCTTTCTTCAAGCTATTCTAATGGCTTCACATATTAAAAAAATTATGGAGAAAATAATTACAAAAAGAAAGTAAATTATATTAATATACATATGTTATCCTATCCACTCAAAACCAAGCTCAAATCATTACATTCATCCACCTAAACCCCCAACCACTACCTCCTACACCCCAAAGCCGAGCCATCCACCACCTTATTCCAAGGCCGTGAGCTTCCAAGAATAGGTCGTTCCAAAGGCTTTCATGCTTGATTTCATGGAGTTTGATTTCGAGCTAGCAGAGCTATAGCCAGTTTAAAACTAGTTCAAGTGAAAAAGAATGTGGGAAATTCTATTTATATATATAAATTAATAATGTGATATGATTGTTATGGTTGTTTACTATATTTGATCATCAAGATTGGATGTTGATTATATATTTATTTTGATGTTGAAATGATTCACGTTTAATACACGTCGACTATCACAAAAGAAATCACTTTTCTTATAAATGAAATGATGCATATGAGATTGTTAAACCTCTTCAAAATAGTTTAAAATGGTTTATAAACATTAAAATCCAGTTTCGTGAAGTTTTGACAAGTTATGAAAATTGAGTCAAAAATAGGCGCGTTGCGTAATGGTAATATACGATTTCGCGCCATAGAAAGTTAAATCACTTAAACGATGGATTCAGATTCAGAATTCTTTATAATAAGAATTTTTTAAACTCTTATAATCTTAGTTTTCAAAGAAATGGAAAATATCGAGATTTTATTTAGTAGATTTTGAAATATGAGCAAAACAAGTTTTCAAAATAATCGTGCTTTGGCAGTTTGGAAACCAAAGGAACAAATTATTTATAAATGATGTTTTTAATTCTTTAAAAATATGAAATAAGTACTGTAAGTCTTTTATAATGTTTTAAAAGAGATCAGAGTTATAAAAATGAATTTCTAAATGATCAAAAAGTTGTTTAAACGAATAAGCCTTAAAAACACTATTTGTAGCACTATTCGCATCACTTTTCGTAGCTTTTAATAACCCGTGAAAGGATATAAACTTAAAAATTCTTTTCCAAATCTTTTATAAATGTTTTCAAATGAATAATTAAGTGTTTCAAAGATGATTGAAGGTTTTATATTTTTTAAAGAGTTTAAATAAATGATTTGAAGAAAAGCTGTTATGATAAAGTGATTTAAACTTGGCTCTAAAAGTCGACGACTAAATTGGATTTTTCTATTCGTGAGATCCGGATATGGAGTACTTAAAATAAGGAGATGTTTAGGAGCAACTAGTGCCCTAGCTAACCTGGTCTTTTTCCTAGGCTAGGAATAGATAAGATTGAAATGTCGAAAACGAGAGAAGTATAAAAGATTTAATTTTTTCAAATTTAATACAACTTGGATTGTATAGAGATAATCTTCTTATACTTGGTGTTAAATTCCAAGAAGGTAACTTGTACTAACGTATGAATTTAAAAGGTGATTTCACTTGATTTGACGTATAGTACTTGTTGAATACAAAAATTGATGTTGAGTAGAATTAGTATAATTTCTATCTACCCTTTTAACTCAATAATGTTTTCCAATATGACTTATGAAAATGATTTGGTATTTCCAAAATTAAAGATGGTTTTAATGGTTCTGTATATACCGGAAAGAAATGTTTTAAAGATATATGTCCTAGAAGATATTTTTGATAAAAAGAATGCAATTGATCAAATGATAAGAACCTATATACTTAATATATTTTTATCGATGATTGATTCAAAGGAATTGGAGTTAGATTTGAGTTATTCTTATCCGAAAAACCACTTCGAACCAATTTACATATTTGAAGTGAAGACATGGAATGATAGTAAATGAATGAAGGGATGCATGTCACTGACCCTTAGGGGAAATTTCCCATATCATATATATGTGGCAGTAGTATCTACATTTGATCTTCGACGTAAGGCCTGCTCGCTTCTAATCCTAAGGATGATTCGTGATAGGATGTGGTAGGAGAGTTCCTTTGGTTTGTCCAGTTCCTGGACAACTTGTATGGACGAATGTCTGATGTTGCATCTTTAATTTATTGATTGACCTCTATAAACGCATCATCTATTTAGTGGCGGAGAAGGTAACTTCTCTGAGCTTAACATCCTTTCCTGAGATATACGAGCTCGGTAGTTATACATCTGTAGAGATCAATTGTGTGATTATGGAATGGCAGCGTGACATTCAAAGTAGAATGTGTGCTATGTGAAAGGTAATCGTTGCCTCTGGCCTCATCAGCCAGTAATGGCTAAAATAGGGTTGCTTCAGGGCAATGTGTGTCATTCCCATAAAGGTATGGTCATCACCCTTCTAGATTACTCTCTATATGTCGAGTATGATATGTATGCTATGGCCACGGATAGGTCGGCTACGATCGGGATAATGTCATATTCGGTCCTATCCACTATGAGATGGGTCAGCGGGTAAGTTGGTTCTGATTCGCAGAGGTTTCAAAGATGTCGATCCTCGGTACATTCCTCTACAGATGTATTGTGCGGAAGGTAAAGGTAGTCCCTTACCTTGCCATTATATGAAAATCCATCCTCCAATAAGTGCCTTTGGACTTGGTTGTAAACCTATTATGCCGTCAAATTTAAGCAAGGTAACAATTTCGGCTATTTTAATATGTTTATTTGAAAACTATTTAAATTAAAATTAATATTCCCAGATTTTTCATAGCAAATGTTGTGGTTATCATAAGGGAAAAACCGTTCCAGGTTTAGTTGTGGCGTGGTCTTATGAGATACCATTTGTTTTCAAATATCCGTATTTTGAGTTTCTCATACTAGTCTCATGATTGACCTGGAGTTTCTTTTCTATTCCCCTTAAACTCTAGGTGCCCTATTTTTTGGGGTGGCACAGTTGCCAGGTTTAGTTAGAAGAAATTTGAAAAAGCTCGAAGCATGGAGTTAGAAGATTCTTTAGTAGACTGCCTCTTTTCACCATTGTACTATTGTATTCCAACTTTGTAAGGACAAATATTTATAGCTATCCATGTTTAACTCTGATAAATGTATTTAAAATTTTCCCCTATAAAGATTATATTGAAATAATATATGTTATTCCATTCGCGTGAGATTGTGTTCTGTCTTTATTTTCTTTCTTACTGTTTTTGACACTTGGATTTTTGGCACGTGAATGCGAGGATGTATTAATGTTAATTTTTTAGGGTCGAAGAAATAGGTCTTCACAATTAGTGGATCCTTTGAAGTGATCTAAAGTGTTCACATATGTGATGCATAAATTAAAAGAGAGATAGCTACTTAATTGTGAGGTAACTACAATGAATGAATATGAAATTTAAGTGACACCTAATAATGATGCCAAGGTGACATTAGAGGGTCGAATATATAATGATGTATAAATGAATTATAGGAAAAACATTAGTGTAAAACATTTTTATTAACGTTTACAAGTTAAATTGTTATAACCTTTTACATGTTTATGATATAATATACACTATGATGATGATTATGATGTAGTAGTGAGACAAAAACCTATTCTGTTATGTGACATGGTGTAATACCCTATATTTTAAAGGACATGTACTAGTTTAAATTAAGAATAAGAGTTTGTTAAACAATAATTAAAGAGATTTAATAAAGGATTGCTAAAATGGAATATTTTATTTATCAAGGTTGGATAGTTAAAAGATTAATTAAGTTGAACCAAGGGTAATCATTACAACAATTTCATCCATAAAGGAAATAAAAGGAACGAAAAGAATATGATAATAGGGTTAAGGAATTGATAAGATTAGGCTAGGAGGGATTTTAGCCAAAGCTCAAATTATAAACCATTATGTCCCCAAACACATTATTCTTCATTCTCTCATTCTTTTAAAACAAAATTTTAAAAGCTAAGCCGCCATTAATAAGAGAAAGAGAACAATAAAATCAAATCCAAGGCAACTAAATTCAATTTTTAAAGGAAGAAGGGATCTTTAGTCAAACTTTGTAATTATGTGAGCAATACTAACCTTATTTTATATCCAAATCTGTTTGGGTTCAGATTTCATGTGTTTTATGTTATTTTAAATTATGTCGAATATGTTTTAATGATGATAGGTTGATCATGTATATATTTAGTAGGTAAATGGCATTTTTATCGAAAATTGATTTAATCACCTTTATATGTATTTAAATTCAGATATGATGTTTATACTATTAAATCAAAGGTGGATTTTAATTTTATTAATTTCTACATGAGAAAGCGAATTATTTTGATTTTTCTATGATGAAATGGGGATGTTTTGGTTTTAAAATAATCTTTAAAACTATTAAAATTTAAAGTAGTGTTTGGTCTAAAAATGAATTTTCGGTTTTTAATATATATGTCAAATATGAAAAGAATGAAGGGATGAGGGAGGGACATTAGAAAGATGATTGGAAGGATGAAGGAGATAGGACGACGACGGAAGAATGGATTGTTTCACGTGCTTGTGTTATTTCCCAAAACACAGAAACTACAAAAAAGTTGCTTTCTATTTGGTATGTTAACTTCATTTTCTAAATTGGTCATTTTCGGCAATATACATGCGTCATGTGAATTTTGTATGGACGAAAACCCAAAACTAAAAATAACAAACCAAACACTACCTAATATTTTAATCTAGAATTTTAAATGGAGGTAAAGGAAATTGTACCAACCCGAATTCCAGCGGGTCCGAATTTTTTGCAAAAATGCTAAAACCCAAGCCCACTGAAACTCGAGTTGGAATCTGGTATCCTGCAAATAGACAAAGACAAATATATCAGAACTCAATTAAATATCTCACAGTGGAATTGACTAAAGTATAATAGTAAGTAAATACTCACCGATATAATAATACTTCCTGAACAAGTGTCTTCAAGCTGAGAAGTCTCTGCCATCTACCTAACCTATAGGATGTTATGAGAAGGGGGTTAGAACTTTAGTTCTAGTGAATGGATAAATTATACACTTTTAAGCTTAATATACCATTTTACTTCCGTTTATTATTATATTAGGTTAATTAGGTTTATCATACTCTCGCCTCTGTGCGTGAATCATTCCCATCTACTCCTTAGTAGATTAAAACCTAATAACTGATATATATATATATATAGCTATATGCCCAATGCCATATTGGTCCTGGGTACTACCCATAGTACATTTCGTATCCTCCTCGCAAAGGACTCCATCGTCTTGCACCTATAGCGTTCTGTGACTACATCTTTAAAGGATAGCTTCGTGAGGCCTACAATACAGATGTTCCGTTGTCTACTATAAAAACATAAAACTACGTCCACACTAGTCTATACTAATGCTCGGACATCCGCAACGTACCACCCAGTGCATACATTAAGGACTATACATGATCATTCTATCTACTCTCTGAACCCTGCCAACAAGGTCTACCATATATGGTACTCAGTCGGTGAATTTCTATATCTGTAAAGGATAGCTTCATTGGGCCTACAATAAAGATATTATAGTTGGTCTGTCTCTTTTCTCATCGTGGCTATGGCCCTACGCTGCCACCCCTCAACTAATCGAAAGACCTCAAAAGAGTTAAAAGGTCATGCCCTACTACAAACAATCTAACATCCAATTGGCAGTGCCCCTCATCCAATGTCTCGATAGTGAAAGAATCATTGGACTTTTGGTTTTAACTCTAGTCTTTCCCGAACTCCCTCTTAGTTTTGATGCAGGCCGATATCTGCATGCGACTACCCTTTTGGGTCATGCCCACTAAACTTACTTGCAAGTACCGGGACATACGAATATCCTACTCCGAACACCAATTGCTTCTGACTGCCTACAATGGTCCTGCCATGCAAAAAGCAGTCAAAGCATACTCTCTTGATGGAATACCTACAGACCTGCCTCCGAGAATGCAGCTTCGTTAGGCCTACTAAGAGGGTCATCCTAGAGTATCCTCACGTCTCGTTGAACTCTTGTACTTCCTTCTAGCCCAAAATAACTAAGTTAGACGTGCTTCTCCTTTGCTGAAATCTGTGATGAACTGCTTCGTTAGGATCTTTATCCTTTGGGATACTCCAAACGCATCTCACTCTCTTATTAGACCTAAGTCTAATCTTTTAATTTGTATTTAGTTTACATTTCTTATTCTGTTCACTACTTATTTACCCTAACTAGCATATTCTTGCCCTCGTCTCACTTCTGGCTATTGTGAGACCACCATTGATCTAATAGGGAATGCTGTTGGTACTGCCACTTCTATTACCTTTCTTATTTAACTCAATTTAAGTCTTATGTTTATTAAATAAGCATCTTCTATTATCTCTATTCTATTTGCTTATTAACTTCATTTAAATCTTAAATAAGCCTTTTCATTCTTTCTACATTAATTATAACCTATGTTATAATTTTACTTGTAATTGTCACTTTTATCTTCTTTTATAATTTGTATATGATTACAAGTGTCTCTCTTCTGTTTTAGGTTGTTTTCTTTTATTATGATATAGAATTCTCTTTAATTCTCTTTTACTATATAATTCATTTATCATAACAACTGTCTTAATAGTCTGCGCAGTAAATGCAGGTTTAGGTTCATTATCGTTTACAACTTCAAATTCTTTTCTAATAATTTACTTGATTCCTTTCATACTTTACTTTATTTTCTTCTATTCTAGGAAGTAATTCGATTTTATTTGATTGGGTATGAAACTATAATAAAAATCCATTTTCATATTTCAATACTAAATAATACTGTAAACAATAATTCGTAGCTACAAGATATTTCTTTTATTATTTTGGAATAGTGTAAAATACAGTGGTTTCTCTATTTTACACTAATTCCCTTTTTCTTTCTTTTGTTCTTGCAGTTACATTTATCGTTATCTTTTATATATTAAATTATAAAAATGTATCGTATTTTCTAAACCAGCCAATTAATCTATTACCTACTTCCAAATCAAGTTATTATATTAATTTATTATTCCCATTTTAGCGTAATTTATTGCACAATTCCATTTTTCTAGCTTTATTCCAACTTTTCTTATTTTACATCTAATCTAGTATTTTCCCATTTTGATCCATAATCGCGAATTTTCATTTTAACTATATTATTCGCGTACAAAGAGAATAAAAAGAACTAGCATTTAGACTAAATTATAACTTCAAATTAGATGTAAATAACTGTAAATTTCTTATAGTTCAGCATAACTAATTAACAAAATTAATTACTGAAATACCGAACAAAATTATTTAACGATAATATGTCATTAACGTAAAATTTATAATTAAATCCACTCACATTGCTAGCTTTTCGATCCCTGTTTTTATTTCAGATCTATCCCTAACATCTATATTCACCTCCTTTGTAATCTCTATTTGGAATTATAAACGATATATTTATAGATCTATAATATTTGAAAGAGAAAAGGAAAAGACTTGGATTAGAAATGGCAAATAAAACTCAGATCTTGGGTTTTACCTTTGACATAGCCTTCTTATTTGAACCAATTCCTAATTCCCTAATTAATTCTATTCTCTTTCTATTTAGATCTAAATTCTAGTGAATTATATCTAAAATTTTGTTATTAAGAAAGTGTAGTAGAGGTAGAAAAATGGCAGAGCTTTTGTAGGCAAGAGAAAAATAATGAGAATAAAAATGAGGCTCTGCTCCTATATTTATAGTGGTTCAAATCAGTGCTAACCGCTAGATAAAAAACCCTAAAATCTAAAGCGTACACTAAGTCTGTGGACATTAAATTAATATGTTTTCTTCTGCGTTTGTTTTTATTTCTAATTAATTCTCCACCAATCTTTTCATTAGTCACTTTCCCTTTCTCTCTCGAATCTATGGAAATATATATTTTTAAATATGACGTTTCTTTTAAATAAGATTCCCCTATTAATCACCCAATTAATAGATTTCATATATACCTTAAACTAATTTACGATCCAATTAATCCCTGCTTGCACTATGATTTCTTACCACATTAATATGCCAATCAGCACCATATTAATTTGTCATGTGTATGCATATTAATTATTTTATTCACATCATTGTTGCATGCGTATATTCCACAATTGAATTTTGAATCACAATCTTAATTACATATGTTACCATAAGTCTTCATGTTTATTAATTAACAATTGATTACTCGCATAAATTACTCTTCCTGTATTTTAATCTCTTGCACTAACACATATGTTTCTAATCATATCAATTAGTTGCTACAATATATGTTCCCTTTCTTGTTAGTTCCTGTCAACTAATCACCTCTGCTAATTAATTGAATATTAATTTCCCTTTTAAACAAACAACATCAATTAATCTTCGCTACTAATTAATTTTATGTAATTTCTCTCTCTAATTTATTTGTTACACAAATATACATGTATTCCAAATAGTATTAATTAGTTGCCCCATTTACAAATATTTCTTTGTTTTAAAATTTTAAACGTATATAATTTAATTAAATTATTTGCATATAAAATTGTAACTTAATGCGGCGTGTTACAGAAATTGTTTTTTATTTCTATGAATTTTGAGGAATTTCCCATGATTTTTAAAATTAATGAAAGGGATGTCATAATTAAAGAAAGGGATGAGAGGGGTTAATTAAGGAGTAATTAGGGGATAAATCATGACTTGTTATTATAAAAAAATTCTACATTTGTGTATTTGTACTTAAAACTTGTATGACTTCTTTAATTTGTACTTTCAAATGTATGATTGTTGACAATTATTCGAAGCTGTGTTTGATATTCTTATAATTTACTTACTGAAATGCCGGATAAAACTAGCATTATACTATAATTATTTTTTCACTGTTTGTACCATAATATTGTTAAAATCATAAATTATTTGGTAATTACACTGTTCAAAAATTATATAATAACCATGTAGATACCACGATGGTATGTCAATGGCTATTACTTTCTACTACACTAAAATGCCATATACAACTAGCATTGTCCTAAAACTTAACTTTAAATATCAATACTGTAAAATTTTAGCCATTGTTATCTTCTCCTATTTATCTTAGTATAGATGTGTTTTATGCAGTCTAGATTTAACCACTTCAATTCAGATGAAAGATTTGCTAATGTTAATATTCTTATTGATCACTAATACAACTT
This sequence comes from Allium cepa, assembly GCA_030765085.1. Classification (NCBI taxonomy): domain Eukaryota; kingdom Viridiplantae; phylum Streptophyta; class Magnoliopsida; order Asparagales; family Amaryllidaceae; genus Allium; species Allium cepa. The sequence goes on along the minus strand of CM060941.1, from coordinate 1,040,764,243 downwards.
CTCCTTGCTACTCAAATGCATGAGCTCTTAGCACACCTCCTTCTATGCATTTCTTTCAGTTGCTCTAGCACTCCCATTCAGTTTCAAAATATTTTGTTTAGCTAGGTATCGATCCTCCATCATCGGTTTAACCTGCACAACTTAAACATCATGCACAAAGGCTATAATTTCTTCAACATAAAACTTCAAGGTCTCCACATTACCCCTATTTCAGATTATCTCTCACATCTCACATGCAACACCACCAATTATGTTATTATTTTCTATCCTACACACATTTTAGCACTTCACTTTAGGATTTGCATGAATAGCCACGAGATCACTTGTATTGTAACTTTTCTATAAAAATTGCAGCTAAATTCTTAAAATGCTATTACTTCCTATTATTCCAAAATGCTACATACAACTGGAATTATACATAGACTTCCTATTAAACGTTTGTACTATGAAATCATTAGAAAAAAGCTATGCAGAGTACATATAAATATTCAAAAAAGAAGTAAAATCCCTGTAAATTATGCAAAACTACATCCAATGACACTAATTTCTATTATATGAAAAATGCTTATACAACAAGTACCATGCATAACTTGTTTTCTAATGATTATACTATCATATTATAACAAAAATATAATGGTAATACCTTTAAATTTAAAAATAGATAATACAATGTGTAACTTACTTAATTTTGTGTTAAACATTATTAAGTACAAATAAAAATATATACAAATAGTGTTAACCAACTTTCTGATGAAGCTAATTTTCAACTGAAACTAGAATGTCAAGATGAAGACAAAAAGATTCACGGACTTGGAAACACGTTTAAAAGGATCGGAAGATGAAATTTTACAAGTTTCAGCAAAATAGGGCTAAGTGGAGCTCTCGGTACGAAGAGGAACCTCTCGGTATCGAGAGGATTTCCCTCCACTTGGTACCCTCCAAACTTCTGATACTTGAAGCTCGACCTCTAACGATTGTAATGAAGTGTTCCTCTTGGAGAATAGGTGATCAAATTCAAGGATCTACAAGAAGAAAGAAAAGGAAACATAATGAGATAAGCGAAATAAAGGAAATCGTTAGGAATGACTCAAACATCACAAAAAAGAGTTTGAAATACATTGAATCGGAGATATGAGAGCAAAACAAGTAAAAATGAGAAGTTCTCACCAATATAAACCAATCAGCTCGAAGAGAAACTTCTCTATACTGAGAGGTCCACATTGAGAATTGGGCTTTGGGCTAATATGCTTTCTTCTCCACCAGTGGGCTTGCATCTGGACTTTGAACAACTTGAGCATGTAGACCTATAGAGCATTTCCTCTATAAACATAAACCCTATGGCTACTGGAAATTGATTTTGGCACTTCTTCTTCACCTCCTTTCTCTCTTCTATTAAAGTCACTTAGGAAGTTACTATGGACTTAGGTCAATAAATCCTTTGTACCGGCGACTTCTAAATCTTTAATAAATAAAATATAAAGTGGATGTAGGCCAGAGATTGCCGAACCACTATAATTTTTTTAATGTTCTTTCTATTTTACATATATTTTCTACTAGGTCCCAACATTTTAATGGTTTTTAGGTGTTGTGCCATTTTTGGTATCAACAAGTAGCATTATACTTTTAGTTTGTCTTCAACTAAAGAATAATTATACTGTTAAAAAATATTTTATAGAGTATTTTAGGTGTTAAAAAACTTATGTTACTCATTCAACTATTTATTGGTGTGCCTGATAGGAATACTGAACTATATAAATGAAATGTTATATACAATTAGCATTATACTAAAAAATAAAATAAAAAATATAGTGAACAACCACAAACTAACCACATATACATCCGACCTTAAATAAATATTATTCAAACCATTAATTAACTAATCTAAATCACGTGATAAATAAAAAAAAGCTAGTTTCAAGAATATTTACTATATAATAAAACTACTTCATAACAACATAAAATACAACAAAGAAACTTTCAATTTTTCAGAAAAGTAAGACTGGTTCTTTTGTTGTGATCAACTTCTAAATTGATTGCATTTCTTTCTTTTATTATATGAATAACCAAATCACCACACCTTTTAGTAGACAGTCTTTCTCACCACAAACTTCTTTAAGAGGCCTAATCATAAAATCATTTTCAGTCACAATCGGCTTATTAAAGTTAGGGATAGTATTAACAACTTCAGCATATGAAGATCGAAAAGCATTAAGAGTAAAATAGTATGCCATGTAATCACAAATCGATAACCTAGACCTATCAATACACTTAATTGAACGTGCACATGAAAAACCTAACTCTCCATTAATTACAACATGAACGAAGTTAAAGATCAAAAACATATGACTTAGCAGATTTAACTTTAAAAAGAAATTTTGAAGACTTATAAACATCCCAACCAAATCTATCATCAACTAACTTAGACAAACATTCCTCCATAACAGGACAAATAATTGATGTCCACAAATGACATTCCTCTCTCCTTCTAGTCGTTCGCTTCAAGAAGCATTTATTTTAAATGAGACAAAAACCAAGATCAATTAGCTTCATTTTCATACGAAATAATACCCATTGCAAGTAGAAAGAAACCTTAAAAAATAAAAATAAATAATAACAAAATTAATTGTAACAAGTATGACTTATGTTAATTATTCAAAGTTTTTTTTTTGGCAAAGCCAGCCGACTTTATATGTATATACATATACATACACACACATATACATACACACACACACAGATATATATATATATATATATATATATATATATATATATACGAAGAAAAGATGTTCTGTACATGCACAGAAACAGCTATATGGTTTCATAGTGGTCATTTCACTTAGAGTACATAACAGGTGAGAAGCAAAGCTACTTCTACAGCTATAAAAATGATCTAAGGAAAAATCGATTCCTCCTTTCAAGAGGAGGAAGAATCACTTCTAGCAGGACCTAACACATTCAAATAATATGCAAAAAGATACACAATATCTAATACAAAACCGAGTGATCCCTATAGTATAAATATCTCTTATCCCTACAGTATAACTATTCAAAGTTATAGTCAATGTTAATATTACTATTGTAAAGAAATGCTAAATGCACATAGCTTTCTACTATAACTAACTATTCAGTAATTGTACTATCATATAATTTAAACATGTACTCATTTATTTTTCATTGCTAAACTATCATATCATTTCATATACATTAAGAATCGTGCACAAAATTCAAAAATAAACCAGTAATAATTATTCATATTCATAACGATGTTTTTTTGGTAACAAATACAACTAACTATTTTCAAAAATTAAAAAAAGGATAACTGATCTAAATTGTGCATTGTCGTATATAGGATAAAAATATTTAACTAATAAATTGAAATGCTATATATAACTAGTGTCATACTTTGACAAATTCATACACCCTAAACCTGATCAAAACAACATTAAACATTAAATAAAACATATTCAAACCACTATCAAACTGAATTACACACTAAACAAAAGGATGCTAGCCATTGTACGTGGAAAGAAAACCAAAAGCCTAAAAAGAAATAGTAAAAAAATTAATTATTATAAGTAGGAATTTTACCAATTATTCAAAGTTATATTCAGTATTAATACTAGTGTGAACCCGAGCTACACATAATTTATCTAATAATACATTTTTATATTTTTCTTTTTTATATGAATGTGAGAGCATATGTTCATGCATGGTAAAAACTTTATTAGTTTTTTTCTCAAAGACCATCGATAAAATTTTGTTTCTTCTTTAGTAATATCAAACCACACAAAATTAAATGTAACGACCCCGAAATTTTAATAATTTAAAATTTGAATATTTAATTAATTTTAAATATTTATAAGTGAATTTTTAAGTCAAATAAATTTTTATTTGAATTATTGGATTTAATTGAATAATTAAATCGATAATTTAATATGTTAAATTATGGAAATAATTAAAAATTGAGTTAAAAATGATTGTAAATAATTTGGAAAATTTTATTTAATCATACTGGAGTTATAGAAATATTTTAGAACTTTTAAAATCGAATTAAAAGTTAATTTGTGAAAATTGAATATTTTAATATTTAATAATCGACTGTAAAATAGCCAAATTTTGAACAGTCTCAGAATTTAACGAAACTAGTTTCATTGGATCCGTATTAGTTAGTTATTACCGGATTTCAATTTTCGTGTCAATCGGAGTTATCGTTTGATCGTGGCAGCTCGAAACGCATCGATTTATTTTTAATTTAAATTTGGCGAGTCAAAATAGCCATTTTTCAAAAAGTCTCGGATTTCGACGAAACCAGTTTCATCGAATCCGTAATGTGATATTATTGTAAGGTTTCAAATTTCAAGTCAATTGGATTTACGGTTTGTCCGGTACAAATTAAAACGCCTAGAAATCGATTTAAATCGGTTTAATTTAAATTGAGCGTTTGTAGCCATAACTCGCACATACTTCCGAATTAGCTTCCGAAACTTGTTCCATTGTGTCCGGAACGCGGGATAAACCCTAGGTACGCTGGTTACGGCGTCTAAATCGGAGTTCGGAATTCCCGGAATGAATAGTGTTTACGCTTGGTTTTCTATAAATACACCACACACACAAATAAATAAAAAAAATATTCCAAAACCCTAGCCTAAGTTCGTCGCCGCCAGTTTCAAGATTCAATGGCCGAAAATATCTGTTCTTCCCCCTCCAATTTCTCAAAATCCATGCATCGATTCGGAATAGTTTCAACTAAGAAATTGTAGAGTGTAGTGAGAGCTTCATATCCAACGGTGATGATCAACGATGGAGGTCTGGATGGGCTCGATTTTGGCCGCGTTCGTGGTCATTTGCGCACGCGTTTTCACGTGCTAGGGGGGGGCCGAGCTTCAGGCGGTTGGGGGCGTGGGTGGTGTTCATGGAGGCGCACGTCACGGAGCTACCTGATCGTGTTCATGTCGCTTGAATCGGAAGTAAAATCAAACCCTAGTTCATTAGCCTATGGGTTTCTTTAGCACGTTACTACCTGGAGACGCACGAAGGAGAAGGAGCATATGTGTGCGGCCCAGATGTGAGGGGGGTGAGATTAAAGGCTGTGATTAGTTAGGGTTAGATTTATAAAATTAATTTGTAAATTAATTATGTTTAGATTCATGCAACTTTAAAAATTCGTATCTTTTTCATACGAGGTCGAAAAAATGCAAACCCAGTTGCGTTGGAATCGTATGGACGAGCACTACGCGATGGAGTTGGTTTGGAGTCGTTTGGAGTTAGTGAGAATTTCGGGTAAAATTAAACGCGCGTTTAATTTTATTCGAAATAAAAGCTAAAACGGAAATTAAAACCAAGGTGAGAACTTCTCACTCAATCGAATAGATTTCGATTTTATTTTAAATAGTTAGATTTAAAATATTTGAATGCATGTTTGAATGATGACTGTAAATTATTGATTGTTAAAATAGACATTATACGCCGTTAGTAAGCGGATGTTATTTAATATAAACATATACCGCGAATATTTCATAAACAGTGAAATTGGTATTATATATAATATCAATATATATATATTGGCATATGTATATATTGCAGTTGTTGATTTCCCGCATTTTTTTGTTTAGCGGATGAGACCCTATTACGCCGTTATTAAGCGGATAATATTTATTAAGAACATGTACCGCGATAATTTCGTACTGGAGCGAAATTGGTATTGTGCTAATGTTTTTGGATGCAGGAAAACAGGTTGGAGGGATCCAACTGGATTCCTCAACAGTTTTTATTTGATTTCAGATATTTTGATATTTGATGGATTATCATATCGATATATGATATCGTTGTTAGTCGTGATTGACTATTTGGTGTGTAGCATCATTGGACCCAGATTTTGGGATTTTAAAATGGTTTTAAAGTGATTTTTGAAAATATACTATATTTTTGGAATTGATCCATTATAAATAAATAAACGTTATAATTTTTAAAGTTATAAAAATTATGGTTTTTGTGAAATATAGTTAAAAAGCTGATTTTTAGAAATACGATTAAAAGTCGATTTTTGAGAAATATGAACCAATGATTTTATAAAATAGTTTAAACTGGATTTTTGAGTTTATTATTAAAAGTTTGAATATAAGATTTATAAAATTTGATTATTTTATAAATCAAGAGAACGGTGAAATTTTTAAAGGAATTTAAAGACGTTTAAAAGAATAATATAAATTAATTTATATTAAGAGATTTATAAATGGATATTTATAAATTGAATTATGGACATTATAAAACGAGTTTTTATAAGTGTTTGAATGTAGTGAAAATGAATTTCCTAAATGAATGAAATTTATGAAATTATAAACTGTAAAGTTATAAATGAAATTTTATAAGCAATAGGTTTATAAAATTTATAAAGTTACCGAAAGAATGAATTTTGGATAAATAAACAATCTTATAAGTTAAGATTAATAATTTGGGAAGTTAAATGAACGATTTTGTAAAATAATCGTTTTATAAGTAATTAACTTATAATATGAACTTGTAGTTTATAATTTAGTTATAAACTGGAATAGGTTAATAAAGGAATTTATAAAAAGGAAGTTTTTATAAATAAATAGATATGGAATTTATGAACGTTGTTTTATAAATTCGCAAACGACTTATTTTGATAAGTTAATTGTTATAACTTAGAAATAGAGTCATATTCACGTTTTTAGACAGTGAATAATCCTTTGAATTAAAATGAATAAAAGGATGGAATTTGTTAAAGAAGTATATTCACGTTTTTAAATAGTGAATGATATGTTAAAGAAATTGTTTTGAATGAGATGTTTAATTTGAATTAAAACGATCTAACGATGTTTTAATTGTGTTGAGATTCGAAATCATAGATTTCAACATTTATTGTTGAAATAGACGTTTTCGAGAAATAAAAGGAAATGTGGACTATAACACTGTTGTTATAGTAAATGATTTCCGAAAGAAAATGTTTTGTATAGTATTGGGATTTATATATCTATTTTAATTTCGAATCCCCATACTAGCGATTTTGGGTTGTCGTAACGATGTTTTACGTAACATTCGTTTTGGCCCAAATAAATATGTTTAAGAGAATGATTTTCTTAAAGAATGAATTATATACTTAATTCGATTTAAGTATATTGAATATTTTCCAAGGTTGAAAATAAAAAGATTTGTGAATTACTTATGAATAAATAAGTATGGAAATGTTTTCCAATAAGAAGTGAATATTAGAATTTATCTTTTTGAAGATAAATCGAAATGAATTATTGAAATCGTATATGCATAGATATTTTGGAAATATAAATTCATTATAGAATTTATATGTGAAAAGTGGGATTTGTATAAAAATAAATATTGATTTATTTTTGAAATGTTGAAATTATATATCTTGTAAAGATATTTTGGAAAATAAATAATTTGGAAAATTATTTGGAATCTGGTGATGTATGCATATCCATTGATAGTTCAATAATCGACTATCAATATTTCCCTTTGAATGGGTATTTGATGTGAATTGATTGAATTTGAATGCACACTTATTTTTGAATAAGCGCTCACTATTCGGGTTAACCGGGAAAGGACCATGGGGTCGTATAACCCATTCCGAATATGTGATACGTCGTTGTGAATTGCATTTGAAGATCGGTGTTGAAGACCCGGTATTTGCGAAAGCGATAGGATGACCTATCGATTGTCTCTGCACTGAGTTGCAACGGTATAGAGACTCCCTAAGTGATGGGAAATCCGATCAGGATTGTGAATATCCGGATTGCAAGGACTTCTTTGTAAGTGCCTTCGGTTCTGTTCGATCCCGGAACAGACTTGTATGGATTGTATGTCTGACATTACAATTTGAGATATAAAGCCGATTTCTTTCAAATATATTTCTGTTGGTGGCGGAGAATTTATTCTTTGCTTAACACCCTTCTTTGAGACGTACGAGCTCAAAGGTTATATAGTTGAAGTTATCAGCGATATATTCCCAGTTTGGTAATGTGACATGCTGAGTGATGCTGAAATGATCATTGTGTTGATTGTTGTGATAGGATCATTTATTTGATCGTCTATCTTAGTGATCATTGTGTTGATCATTTGTTGACCCAAAGCATGGCTTTTGTATAAAGTATGTTTTTGTGGACGTGAATTCGTCGAGCCTCACATCCCGGAAATGGTCAAAACAGGAAAGAAGCAGCAATGTTATGAGGGGTAGCACCCTTTAGGATGTGTCCATTTCCTTCTGGAAAAGGGTGGTATCATGGTATGGAGCCCAGATACTTACTCATGTTGAAAACACTTTGTTATGATTGTGTGAATTGATTAGAGAGCGCTCTCGGAAAAAGGTCCCAAAGGACCGGGGGATGGCATATTCGGTCAGTTGTTGCTCAGTTAGGAGTAACCCGGCCTTGTGTTGGTTGAGATCCGGTTTGGTTCTCGGGGATGTCCATCCAGAGGCATTCTCAGTGGCAATGGGAAGTTCCTTGGCCTGACCATTTGTTGGAAATCCAATTCCCAATACGAAACTTGTACGGTATTAGTTGTAGAACCTGCTATTCACTTATGGTGGTCACCACTGTTTGGATAGTAGCTATAGTAGGCATACGATAATGGTCGTATGTTGGCTAAGATTTACATTCTACTTTCGAAATGAATTTTCCCTACACTATACACTAATAATAATATCAAATATTATTTTAAATGCGTATCAAGCATCTTTGACTATCATAAGGAGAAATCTCCTCCGATTCTGCGTTTGCATTGTGTGTGTGTGTGCGGGAGGCCTTATGGTAGTCTCATTTTTAAAAGCATTGCGAATTGATTAAAAATATTCCTCTATTTTGATTTTAAAGATAAATAAACTGTTTTGAGTTCTCACACCAGTCACATGACTGACTTGGAGTTTATTGTTTTCCTTCCTAAACTCTGGGTGCCCACCAATTTCCACACGGGCAGTTAAGAGTTAGGTTTATCAGGATATTCTGGATATTCTGGAGTTGCTGGAGGCAAGCTGGATGGCATGGCGTATTACTAGTTTATATAGTATTTCTTTTCCGCTGCACTGTTTGATGTTGTATGTTGTTGTACACTCTGATGATTATGTAATGAAATGAAATGTAATGTAATAACTGATATAGTTCTTTGTTTAAAGATTATTCATTTATTATTATATGTTGTTCCGCTGCGAATTGTGAGATTCTGTAATTGTTCTGTTGTTTCCTTTCTGTCCGTTCTATTTTTAAAATTTTCTATCTTCTGTTTTTCTAATTCTCTGTTTTCAAAAAAAATTGTCTATCTTCTTTTCCCTCTATCTTTCTTTTTCTATTTTCTATCTTTTCTCTCTTTTTCTTTTCTTAAATTCTTTTTAAAACCCATAACATCTCGGTTTTTCGGCCTTTGATTTCTCGGCAGTCGATGTCGAATTTTCGAAGAACGAAAATCCGCTATCGTTACATTTGGTATTGGAGCTTATGGTTAAGCGACAACCATGGTTCTGTTGGGTATAATTCATTAGAGATAGAGTCAGCAGTACTCTAGAATGAGTTTGAGTGTAATAATAGCTATGAGAGCGTATTTGTTAGTGAAATATGAAATTGTTTTATATTGTGATGATTGGTTTATTGAGTGGTATATAAACCTTCGTCAGCACGGTCAGTCAAACTATGCCGAAGGGGTTTCTAAACACTTGAATAGAACAATTCGACACAATATTGATTTTAAATTGAGTAAATGAAATAATTTTTGCCTTGATTATATTTTATATATAAAGAAATAATTTTTCAAGAATTATTAAAGTGTATATAAGTTGATTGTTAGGTTATTTGAATAATCCAAATAAAAGAATAATTGTATAAGCAAAAGAATTATAAGAATTGAATTATAATTAAAATGATTTACAATTGTGAAATAAACTTATATATATAAGAAGTGAAACTATATGAATATGAGTTGAAAATAAAAGTGAATTTAAAGTTAAATGGAATATAACTTAAGTGTTGTTGAATAAAGTAGATTTTGGTATCAAACTAAATTAATAAAGTCAAGTGGATTAAATGAATATGAACTTAAGTTATATAAATGAAATTCAACTTTGTAATTGAATTGAATGAATGGCTTGAATGTTTAATCAATTGAATGTAATTTAAGTTGATAAGAAATAATTAATGAATGTAAGTGTTAATTCATTAAAATCAAATGTTATTAGAAGTTGAATAAATTGAATGAGAATGAATATAAGCAAAGGAATTTGGTTATAATTAATATACATTGATTGTTATATGATTGTTGATTAATTGTATATAATTCATTAAGTATTAATGAAATTGAAAGCTAATGTAATTGAAATTCAAATTTGAAGTAAATAAATTTGAATAGAATTGAATGTGAATTAGATTTAATTAGTAAATGTAAACTAATTGAATTGAGAATGAATGTTAGTAAATCCAATGTAAATGAATCAAATGTAATTTAAAGTGAAAACCAATTCATTAAATATGAATGAGAATATGAATGAATGTTTATTGGTTATGGATGTTAGTTGGATGATGGTTGAATATATATTGCAATTGTTGTTTAGTTGCAATTGCTATGTGACATATATAGTTATTATGTTGCTATATGTTGTATATTGAGATTATTTGCATATGTGCATGATTCTCATGTTGTTTGTTGAGTTTAGTAGGTGCGGATCGCGTTTGCTTCGCATTTGGAGTTCGCTTTAGCGCTATATTAGCCGTATATGCTTGCTAATAAAATATAAGGTACATATCTCGGATTAAATATCGCACTTTTATACTTTTTTCCCTTCGGGATGCCTCATTACTTGATGAGATGTATATTTGTGATATATAAACTGTCATTTTTTTTTCGGATCGAGCCGCGCAAAGGAGACTATGGCGAATTTTTCCGGAAATTTAAGGCGTTAGAAAATTTTTGAGAAAATTGGGAAAATTTTGGAAAACTTTAACTTTGTTTTAGAGTTGAAAGTTAAATGATATAAATTGTTTTTGGAAAGATAACTAAGTATGATTTGAAAACTTAGTAAAGAATTATAAGAAATTTAACTATGAATTTTGGGAAAAGTTAATAGATTCTGTAACCTTTCTTACTTGTAATTTCGAGGACGAAATTCTTTTAAGGGGGAAAGATTGTAACGACCCCGAAATTTTAATAATTTAAAATTTGAATATTTAATTAATTTTAAATATTTATAAGTGAATTTTTAAGTCAAATAAATTTTTATTTGAATTATTGGATTTAATTGAATAATTAAATCGATAATTTAATATGTTAAATTATGGAAATAATTAAAAATTGAGTTAAAAATGATTGTAAATAATTTGGAAAATTTTATTTAATCATACTGGAGTTATAGAAATATTTTAGAACTTTTAAAATCGAATTAAAAGTTAATTTGTGAAAATTGAATATTTTAATATTTAATAATCGACTGTAAAATAGCCAAATTTTGAACAGTCTCAGAATTTAACGAAACTAGTTTCATTGGATCCGTATTAGTTAGTTATTACCGGATTTCAATTTTCGTGTCAATCGGAGTTATCGTTTGATCGTGGCAGCTCGAAACGCATCGATTTATTTTTAATTTAAATTTGGCGAGTCAGAATAGCCATTTTTCAAAAAGTCTCGGATTTCGACGAAACCAGTTTCATCGGATCCGTAATGTGATATTATTGTAAGGTTTCAAATTTCAAGTCAATTGGATTTACGGTTTGTCCGGTACAAATTAAAACGCCTAGAAATCGATTTAAATCGGTTTAATTTAAATTGAGCGTTTGTAGCCATAACTCGCACATACTTCCGAATTAGCTTCCGAAACTTGTTCCATTGTGTCCGGAACGCGGGATAAACCCTAGGTACGCTGGTTACGGCGTCTAAATCGGAGTTCGGAATTCCCGGAATGAATAGTGTTTACGCTTGGTTTTCTATAAATACACCACACACACAAATAAATAAATAAAATATTCCAAAACCCTAGCCTAAGTTCGTGGCCGCCAGTTTCAAGATTCAATGGCCGAAAATATCTGTTCTTCCCCCTCCAATTTCTCAAAATCCATGCATCGATTCGGAATAGTTTCAACTAAGAAATTGTAGAGTGTAGTGAGAGCTTCATATCCAACGGTGATGATCAACGATGGAGGTCTGGATGGGCTCGATTTTGGCCGCGTTCGTGGTCATTTGCGCACGCGTTTTCACGTGCTAGGGGGGGCCGAGCTTCAGGCGGTTGGGGGCGTGGGTGGTGTTCATGGAGGCGCACGTCACGGAGCTACCTGATCGTGTTCATGTCGCTTGAATCGGAAGTAAAATCAAACCCTAGTTCATTAGCCTATGGGTTTCTTTAGCACGTTACTACCTGGAGACGCACGAAGGAGAAGGAGCATATGTGTGCGGCCCAGATGTGAGGGGGGTGAGATTAAAGGCTGTGATTAGTTAGGGTTAGATTTATAAAATTAATTTGTAAATTAATTATGTTTAGATTCATGCAACTTTAAAAATTCGTATCTTTTTCATACGAGGTCGAAAAAATGCAAACCCAGTTGCGTTGGAATCGTATGGACGAGCACTACGCGATGGAGTTGGTTTGGAGTCGTTTGGAGTTAGTGAGAATTTCGGGTAAAATTAAACGCGCGTTTAATTTTATTCGAAATAAAAGCTAAAACGGAAATTAAAACCAAGGTGAGAACTTCTCACTCAATCGAATAGATTTCGATTTTATTTTAAATAGTTAGATTTAAAATATTTGAATGCATGTTTGAATGATGACTGTAAATTATTGATTGTTAAAATAGACATTATACGCCGTTAGTAAGCGGATGTTATTTAATATAAACATATACCGCGAATATTTCATAAACAGTGAAATTGGTATTATATATAATATCAATATATATATATATTGGCATATGTATATATTGCAGTTGTTGATTTCCCGCATTTTTTTGTTTAGCGGATGAGACCCTATTACGCCGTTATTAAGCGGATAATATTTATTAAGAACATGTACCGCGATAATTTCGTACTGGAGCGAAATTGGTATTGTGCTAATGTTTTTGGATGCAGGAAAACAGGTTGGAGGGATCCAACTGGATTCCTCAACAGTTTTTATTTGATTTCAGATATTTTGATATTTGATGGATTATCATATCGATATATGATATCGTTGTTAGTCGTGATTGACTATTTGGTGTGTAGCATCATTGGACCCAGATTTTGGGATTTTAAAATGGTTTTAAAGTGATTTTTGAAAATATACTATATTTTTGGAATTGATCCATTATAAATAAATAAACGTTATAATTTTTAAAGTTATAAAAATTATGGTTTTTGTGAAATATAGTTAAAAAGCTGATTTTTAGAAATACGATTAAAAGTCGATTTTTGAGAAATATGAACCAATGATTTTATAAAATAGTTTAAACTGGATTTTTGAGTTTATTATTAAAAGTTTGAATATAAGATTTATAAAATTTGATTATTTTATAAATCAAGAGAACGGTGAAATTTTTAAAGGAATTTAAAGACGTTTAAAAGAATAATATAAATTAATTTATATTAAGAGATTTATAAATGGATATTTATAAATTGAATTATGGACATTATAAAACGAGTTTTTATAAGTGTTTGAATGTAGTGAAAATGAATTTCCTAAATGAATGAAATTTATGAAATTATAAACTGTAAAGTTATAAATGAAATTTTATAAGCAATAGGTTTATAAAATTTATAAAGTTACCGAAAGAATGAATTTTGGATAAATAAACAATCTTATAAGTTAAGATTAATAATTTGGGAAGTTAAATGAACGATTTTGTAAAATAATCGTTTTATAAGTAATTAACTTATAATATGAACTTGTAGTTTATAATTTAGTTATAAACTGGAATAGGTTAATAAAGGAATTTATAAAAAGGAAGTTTTTATAAATAAATAGATATGGAATTTATGAACGTTGTTTTATAAATTCGCAAACGACTTATTTTGATAAGTTAATTGTTATAACTTAGAAATAGAGTCATATTCACGTTTTTAGACAGTGAATAATCCTTTGAATTAAAATGAATAAAAGGATGGAATTTGTTAAAGAAGTATATTCACGTTTTTAAATAGTGAATGATATGTTAAAGAAATTGTTTTGAATGAGATGTTTAATTTGAATTAAAACGATCTAACGATGTTTTAATTGTGTTGAGATTCGAAATCATAGATTTCAACATTTATTGTTGAAATAGACGTTTTCGAGAAATAAAAGGAAATGTGGACTATAACACTGTTGTTATAGTAAATGATTTCCAAAAGAAAATGTTTTGTATAGTATTGGGATTTATATATCTATTTTAATTTCGAATCCCCATACTAGCGATTTTGGGTTGTCGTAACGATGTTTTACGTAACATTCGTTTTGGCCCAAATAAATATGTTTAAGAGAATGATTTTCTTAAAGAATGAATTATATACTTAATTCGATTTAAGTATATTGAATATTTTCCAAGGTTGAAAATAAAAAGATTTGTGAATTACTTATGAATAAATAAGTATGGAAATGTTTTCCAATAAGAAGTGAATATTAGAATTTATCTTTTTGAAGATAAATCGAAATGAATTATTGAAATCGTATATGCATAGATATTTTGGAAATATAAATTCATTATAGAATTTATATGTGAAAAGTGGGATTTGTATAAAAATAAATATTGATTTATTTTTGAAATGTTGAAATTATATATCTTGTAAAGATATTTTGGAAAATAAATAATTTGGAAAATTATTTGGAATCTGGTGATGTATGCATATCCATTGATAGTTCAATAATCGACTATCAATATTTCCCTTTGAATGGGTATTTGATGTGAATTGATTGAATTTGAATGCACACTTATTTTTGAATAAGCGCTCACTATTCGGGTTAACCGGGAAAGGACCATGGGGTCGTATAACCCATTCCGAATATGTGATACGTCGTTGTGAATTGCATTTGAAGATCGGTGTTGAAGACCCGGTATTTGCGAAAGCGATAGGATGACCTATCGATTGTCTCTGCACTGAGTTGCAACGGTATAGAGACTCCCTAAGTGATGGGAAATCCGATCAGGATTGTGAATATCCGGATTGCAAGGACTTCTTTGTAAGTGCCTTCGGTTCTGTTCGATCCCGGAACAGACTTGTATGGATTGTATGTCTGACATTACAATTTGAGATATAAAGCCGATTTCTTTCAAATATATTTCTGTTGGTGGCGGAGAATTTATTCTTTGCTTAACACCCTTCTTTGAGACGTACGAGCTCAAAGGTTATATAGTTGAAGTTATCAGCGATATATTCCCAGTTTGGTAATGTGACATGCTGAGTGATGCTGAAATGATCATTGTGTTGATTGTTGTGATAGGATCATTTATTTGATCGTCTATCTTAGTGATCATTGTGTTGATCATTTGTTGACCCAAAGCATGGCTTTTGTATAAAGTATGTTTTTGTGGACGTGAATTCGTCGAGCCTCACATCCCGGAAATGGTCAAAACAGGAAAGAAGCAGCAAGGTTATGAGGGGTAGCACCCTTTAGGATGTGTCCATTTCCTTCTGGAAAAGGGTGGTATCATGGTATGGAGCCCAGATACTTACTCATGTTGAAAACACTTTGTTATGATTGTGTGAATTGATTAGAGAGCGCTCTCGGAAAAAGGTCCCAAAGGACCGGGGGATGGCATATTCGGTCAGTTGTTGCTCAGTTAGGAGTAACCCGGCCTTGTGTTGGTTGAGATCCGGTTTGGTTCTCGGGGATGTCCATCCAGAGGCATTCTCAGTGGCAATGGGAAGTTCCTTGGCCTGACCATTTGTTGGAAATCCAATTCCCAATACGAAACTTGTACGGTATTAGTTGTAGAACCTGCTATTCACTTATGGTGGTCACCACTGTTTGGATAGTAGCTATAGTAGGCATACGATAATGGTCGTATGTTGGCTAAGATTTACATTCTACTTTCGAAATGAATTTTCCCTACACTATACACTAATAATAATATCAAATATTATTTTAAATGCGTATCAAGCATCTTTGACTATCATAAGGAGAAATCTCCTCCGATTCTGCGTTTGCATTGTGTGTGTGTGCGGGAGGCCTTATGGTAGTCTCATTTTTAAAAGCATTGCGAATTGATTAAAAATATTCCTCTATTTTGATTTTAAAGATAAATAAACTGTTTTGAGTTCTCACACCAGTCACATGACTGACTTGGAGTTTATTGTTTTCCTTCCTAAACTCTGGGTGCCCACCAATTTCCACACGGGCAGTTAAGAGTTAGGTTTATCAGGATATTCTGGATATTCTGGAGTTGCTGGAGGCAAGCTGGATGGCATGGCGTATTACTAGTTTATATAGTATTTCTTTTCCGCTGCACTGTTTGATGTTGTATGTTGTTGTACACTCTGATGATTATGTAATGAAATGAAATGTAATGTAATAACTGATATAGTTCTTTGTTTAAAGATTATTCATTTATTATTATATGTTGTTCCGCTGCGAATTGTGAGATTCTGTAATTGTTCTGTTGTTTCCTTTCTGTCCGTTCTATTTTTAAAATTTTCTATCTTCTGTTTTTCTAATTCTCCGTTTTCTAAAAAAATTGTCTATCTTCTTTTCCCTCTATCTTTCTTTTTCTATTTTCTATCTTTTCTCTCTTTTTCTTTTCTTAAATTCTTTTTAAAACCCATAACATCTCGGTTTTTCGGCCTTTGATTTCTCGGCAGTCGATGTCGAATTTTCGAAGAACGAAAATCCGCTATCGTTACATTAAATTTCACATTTTTGAAGAAAAATAACTTTGTACAAAGATAGAAAACCTCATATGTAGTTATTTCTAACATGGTAAGCATTACATTACTAAGCTTGCTTATTGATTTTCAAATGTAAGTGATATAAGTTGAATATGAATTCATTGTATGTTTGAAATTTCATCAAAAGTATTGATGTGTATCTATGGGCATTTTGTATTATACTGGTATTAGTTTACTTTAAATTATGCGTTTTGCTACATTATTCAGTTTTATGTTTCCATTAACATTTGAATTAATGGAAAAATTATCCGTTTGTTTCGAAAATTTGACTGCATAATGTGCATTATGTATAACTTGCATGTTATATTACACTACATGTATCAAAAATATAGTGTTTCCAATTTTCTGTATGTTTTATTAGTTTAGTCAGTATTGTGTTATGCCAAAAAATATAAGAATACAAAAGGTAGAGCGTTGTTTACTTGAAACAAATTTGAAACACTCTTTCGCTTTGAGCATAGTTTCTCCATACCAAGTTTAGAACACTATTAACGTAGCTTGAACATAACAATTAAACTAAAAGGTGTAAGGAACCCAGTCAATAATAGGGACTACCGAAATTTTTTGTTAGTATTATTATTATTAATGACAATATTACAATTGAACAAAGTATTTTTTTAAAATAGACAACTAAGAAACAAATATTAGCATTAAAATAGGAGTGATTTGTAGTAAAATAATAATTTTATAAAATTTAAGAAATAAGTAAAGTTAACTTGTTCTACTGTAAACTAAAACCTACGGAAACTCACAAAAAAACATACATCACTATTTTCATTTTTTTTCTTTTAATGATGTCCTCTTCCTTAAATCCTCCCCTTCCTCTCTCTTATGTCGACTCCTTACCTCTTACTTCTGTTGACAACCTCATCTCTTCCACTGTACCTTCTGTGCCTAATCCACCCATCCCTCCTGACCTTGCTCCTCTTCCTCATTAGATTCAATCTTCCCTCTCTCGTATCACTCCTTCTACCTCATCTCCTCCTTCCTCCGCCATTATTCTTCCTCCTCCTCTTAGTTGGACTGGTCTTTTCAATTCCAAACCAAGAAATGTAGGCAGATACATTCCTGTCAAGTTTGATATAAACTACAATGGCGTTCCTTTATCTACTCCAAAAATAGTTGTAGAAGCCATAAAAGCATGGCCAGAATATATTGTTGGCTTTTTCTTAGGAGGTTCTATAAATTAATAGCCGTAACGTCTCACTTAGCTAAGACATGAAGCTAAAATGTTCTTATGAAACGTTCTCGAATGGTCAAAGGTACTATTTAGGTTCTCCTCGGATGAAGATAGATCCAAAATTCCCACAGCAGACTCTGTGTTTATAAAGGGCCAAATGATGATTTTTAGTGCTTGGAATACAAGTTTTAAATCTCCTGAGTCTCAAATTAAAAAGATTCCTGTTTGGGTTCATATGTACAATATTCTTCTAATGACATGGACACTTATAGGAATAAACTGGTTGGCTTGTCACATTAGCATCTCTGTTTGCCTTGATGAAAATAATAAAAAGAGGAAACGTAATGAATATGCAAAATGCTTTATAGAAGTATCACTGGATAAAGAGTTTCCTCACTGTATTTTTGTTGGTGATGAAAGCACTAACAAGTGCAGTTAGAATACTCATGACATTCTTTAATTTTCACTTCATGTAAATGATTTGGACATGATACTCTTGATAGTAGTATGAGCTATGATAAAGAAGAAAAAGGAATATGAAACCTGGAATGCAAAGGAAATGGTGAAATAACATTGCCAAAGGAAATATGATATAATAGGTAAAAGTTGGGTAGCAAATAAAAAAGGAAACATTTGAAAATCAAACTGAAATTTAAGATGCAGCAAAGGAAACAAACTTGGAAAAGAATTGGAATTAGGCATGTCAATGAATACCCGAAATATCCAAAATCCGTCCGCATCCGTATCCGAAAGGACAAATTTTGCTTGTAGGCTTAAGGAAATAACAAATTATGCATCTAGGCTTCAGAAAAAACTAATTAGCAAAATAGGACTCATTTGGTTTATATTTGCGCAAATATGGAGTGCGCAAGTTATATTTTTTTTAAAAATAACTTACGCATTCCATATTTGCGCAAGCTTTATTTTAAAGCTTGCGCACTTATGGAATACGCAATCTTATTTTCGGGCATCAAAAAGACAGACAGCTGAATCTGTATTTCATTTCTTCCCCATTTTCTACTTTCTTCCCGAAACCCTCCCCTTTCTGAATCCAAACCCATTTCTCTTCCATATCCAAATCCACAATCATCTTATTAACCAAAGAGTTGCTAAGCTATATATGAAATCATCTTCTTCATCGTTACAAAACAAAGGTAATAACTAATGTTTTTGACAATTAAGATATAATTTTGCTATTGTTGATGTTGTTGAAAATGAAGAGTTATTGATGGTAGTTGTGTTAATTATTAGAGAATGGTGTTGTTGTTGAAGTAGTTATTAGTGTTTAACAAACTAGGAAACCCAATTTTAGTATTAGTAAACCGAAATCCCTAATTTACACCTTAATTGTTTATTATGACGGTAGACATTAATGATTGGGAGATAGACGATGAAACATTGATGAAATATTTTGATGAGGTTGAAGGGAAAATCGGAGTTGCAAGTTCAAGTCACATTGAATTTGATGTCGATCATGTTTTGGAAACACAGTTCGAACCAGTACCGCGTAAATTCCATTCAGGATCATCAACCTTATACGCTCGTTTACGTGAAGTTGTTTCTACGGAAATGCCCGGTCATCAACATACAGTTGACGGAAATTTGCTAACGCGTATACATCCTGTTAGTCCATCCGTGCCATGGGGACAACGACCATTTCCAAACTGTTATTGCGGAGATATGTGTGTAGTGGTTGTTTGCAGAAAAGAAAAGAATGTTGAACGTAGATTTTTTGGGTGTAGTTCGTACAACGAACATAGATTGAATCCCCGTGAATATGATTGTTGCAATTATTTTAAATGGATTGATCAACCCCTGTGCGAAAGGGGACTTGAGTATGCCCATGAACTGCAAGCTGAAATAAGTCGTTTGAAAAGTGTGAATGAAGAACTAAGGACAAACAACAGAAGGCCTAGAATGTGGTAGATGTTTGGGAGTTGGTTAAGTTGTCATATTTGGATTTTATATTGAACCGTTGTATCTGTAATATGTTGTTGTAAAAATGTTTCTATTTGTTGTAACCCGTAACGTGTGCAAGGTAGATAGTTTATTATGTTGTTGAAATGCATTTGATATTGTTAACTTTGTTGATGAAATATATTAGTTACGTTTTTATATTGATTTGCCTGTTTGGGTTTTTTTAAAGATTGAGTTGGCTGCTTTTGGTTGAAGATTGCCCGCGGAAGCAAAATCTACCTAGAAAAATAGGTAATAATTCATCAAATTGATGTTTATAGTTATGTAAGTGAACAAAAACTAAGACTGTGGTATTGGAACTTATTTTGCAGACAATGTCAAAGGTTCCGACTATATTTTACTTTGATGGCGAATTGTTGGTTGATGATGAAGGTAAACCTAGATATGTGGGTGGAAAGTGAAGAGGATCGACAATAACAAACCATTGTAGTTTCGAAGAGCTTAAACAAAGGGCATATGAAGTGACAAAAGCAAATCCTGTGATATATGATTTAAAATTAGCGGTCAAATGGGTTCGGGTTGATGGTGCATTTGCTATTGATTTGGAGGACGACGATGATTTAAACTCCACCTTTTAAGTTGGGATGAGAGTTATAGAAATCTACGTTATGAGAATGGAACATGAAAATATGGTTGAAACATAAGCGCCGGTAATCTCTGGGGGTGAGTATATGCATACCACACAGTTACAAGAAATACAATGGTCGACATATCCATCGTATCTTTCAAGCCATCAAGGTGGAAAGTTTACAGACTTACTATACAGGTACAACGGAATGGATGGAGTCTCTTCTAGTTAGAAACAAAATATGATGCAGAGCGCTATAAATCCTAATCAGTTGAAAAGTGAGTACTATTATACGTTGGCACTTGTATTTTGACTTACGTTAATGCAAAATATATGACGATTGTTTTTTGTATTCCTAGTGGCGTAGATGCATTTACTGGTTGTGACGACGACGGTGCCGATTATCATGTTGATACTCCACAAGAGATTTGTGGTCAATTGGATAGCATGGAAGTTGCTTGTGCGGATGATGAGGATAGAACTTGGATACATCAAATGGAAGTTAACAATGATGCAATCATATATGCAGACATTGAGGAGGCCGATGATGTAAATGCGGAAGAAGAACAAATCACATATGAAGAGGCTCTGGCCGATGATTTATGCACGACATCAATGATGGCGAAATCAATAATGGAAAATTGTCAACTAGACGTGGAAGTTTTTGGAAGAGAATGTGTGGAGAAAGGTCCACGAGTTGGGTTGATTTTTGAAAGTAAGCAGAAGCTTGCTGAATAGTTATGTGAATGGGCGATTAAATGTTCAGTTTCGTTCCAAGTTCTGAAATCGCATGCAAATCAATACACGGTCCGCTGTGATGTAGAAGAAACATGCCCTTGGCGTGTTCATGCAAGCCTTTCGGTAAGAAAAATTCAAATTGGTGGAAGATAACTACATATGGTGGCGA
The DNA here is from genome assembly GCA_030765085.1 of Allium cepa. Taxonomy (NCBI): domain Eukaryota; kingdom Viridiplantae; phylum Streptophyta; class Magnoliopsida; order Asparagales; family Amaryllidaceae; genus Allium; species Allium cepa. The sequence goes on along the minus strand of CM060941.1, from coordinate 1,040,742,766 downwards.
TCACACTTGTTTAAATGCAACCATCAACTCAAACCATCGACAGGCAACTGCAAAGTTTATATGCAGCAAAATACTTCCATTGATTAAAGCTGAAACAAACATGACTGCAAGAACTATTCAAGAGACAATGTCCAACATGTTTCATATTAAAGTGAGTTATTTTTGAGCCTGGCACGGACTGCAGAAAGCTGTTGCAATGATTTATGGCGATTGGAAATCGTCGTACGCGGAATTGCCGAAATATCTTAGAGCCCTACAACATACCAACCCCGGAACCGTATATGATGTTATTCATAGTCGTGGTGTTTTTGATGGTGCTTTTTGGGCTTTCGGACCTTCTATTCAAGGCTTCGACCACTATCGACCCATATTGTCTATTGATGACGCTCATTTATACGGAAAGTATCTGGGTACATTACTAGTAGCAACTGGGGTGGATGAAAATCAAGGTCTATTTCCTTTAGCTTTTGCTATTGTACAAACAGAGTCGTGGCAAATGTGGAGTTGGTTTATTCGTTGCATATGGAATTATATTCCATCCGTACGTACTAGATGTATCACCTTTATCTCGGATCGTATGAAATGAATTCCACGTGCGCTTAGAGAAGCTTGGCCAATTGAACATCATCATCGCTTTTATATCCGTCATATTAAAGCAAATTTCAAGAAAGCGGGGTTTGGTACGGATGAGCTATAAAATTTATTACACGCATGTGCCACGGCATCAGAGATCGTAAAATATAATGATTTTCGAAAACAGTTGAAGGATGTAAATCGAGATGCCGATGCGTGGATTGAAAGAAGTTTGAAAGGCCAAGAATCAAGCTGGGTTCTTTGTCATGACGGTGGAGTAAGGTTCAATATGATGACGACCAACGTTTCCGAAAGCTTTAACGTGTCCTCAAAGGAACTAGGAATTTACCCATTAGATCATTGGTTGCACAAACGTTTCATCGACTGAACCATTACTTCGTCGAACGACGAACTCAAGGGAAAGAGTGGACGTCGCAACTCGCACCTAGGTGGGAAGCACTAGCACGGAGAAGAATGGAAGAATCGAGGCTCATGTCTATAGAGAGATATAGCTTCGTTGAATGGCAGTTGAAAGATGTGCATATGTTTGACTATACGGTGAATATCGAAGATAATGTTGCCAAATGTTCGTGCAACATGCCGACATTAGATCATTTTCTGTGCTCCCATGTATTAGGGGCTTGTTCACGTGGTTCGGGTGGTGCTAATAGAGCGTATTTTGACTTAATCTCCACGTGGTACACGAAGGCTATGTATTCCGCTGCGTATGCTCCTTTATTCCACCCTGTACCAGATAGTCGACATTGGAACGTCTACGATGGTCCAATTATACAACCACCACCTGTACGTAGGAATTTAGGTCGTCCTCGGTCTACTCGATTGAAAGGTTTCATGGATCCGCCATCTTCATCCGGCCATAACAGATGTAGCAAATGTGGTACTATTGGTCACAAGAAGAAAACTTGTCCACGATGAATTGTAATAGAAGTAGAACGTCTATGTTACTGTATGAGTTGTTGACTTTGTTATGTAATGATGTTGTCATTCGAATGGTGTTTGCATGGTATGTAGAATGTTGTTAAGACTTTTTGTGTGATATTGTGTAATGTACGGTATTGAAAGTATTCTCTATCTTGGACAGGGTCAAAAACACGCTTGCGCATATATGGATTGCGCAATGATATATAGCTTGCGCATTCCATATATGCGCAAGCGTGTTTTTAAAATAACCCGAAAATAGCTTGCGCAAATGTGGAGTGCGCAAGCTTTATTGGAAATAAAGCTTGCGCATTCCATATATGCGCAAGCGTGTTTTTAAAATAACCCGAAAATAGCTTGCGCAAATGTGGAGTGCGCAAGCTTTATTGGAAATAAAGCTTGCGCATTCCACATTTGCGCAAGCTGTTTTTTGGGGCAGTTCAAAACAGTGAGCTGCTATGCCAACTCCTTCACCAAAATTTGCAAACTCTCAACTTCCCAAAACATGCACACAACATTCCATTAATAATACCATCTCCAAACAAAACAAATAGCATGATTCAACTGACAAATAAATAGATTAAATAAGTCGTACAAGTTTTACAGTAAATAGATTGAACAAGTCGTACAATAACCCCTTTACCAACCCAAAAAAAACAACAACAATAAGACCAATAATAAGATCAAGTGATGGTGTCGTCTTTCTTCTTCTTCTTCCGTTTGTACACGATGGGAGCCGATACTTGGCCTTCTTCGAATGTAGGAGCGGGTGTCGGCAATGGAGTTTCTTGTGGTTGGCTTGGCCCAAAAATGAGTTCTTCTTGTTGAATTTCCCATTGCGACGTCTCTGGCGCATGCTCGTATGTCGACTGTCCGATATATCCGAATTGTTGTTCTCCTTCATGCCAAATGGGCCAGTCAGCATGAGTTTCTCCACCGGTGTATTACTGCTTTACCTCGGGCCAAGCGGGTCATCCAGCTGTAGTTTCGCCACCGGGATGTTGTGAAGTCTCCCCCTCCACATGTGCCTCCTCCCATTGGGCTTGTCCACCCGCTACCGTGGTATGTATCTCCTCTGTACAACGTGATGGCTCTTCTACAATGCGCAGTGGCTTGACCGGCCTTCTTAGCTTGTTCCGACCAAAATCGTGTCAAGTATTCGTCGTAGGTCAATACACTTACTCTTGACCTTGTCCGGCTCCATATGACTTTCTTCTATTTCGTCCACGACATCCAAAGCGCTGTATATTCCGCTTACCTAAACCATAAGTCATAACAATGCATCAATATGATATACAAATTGAACTATAAAATTTTTGAAATGACAATACTTACCACATCACGTTCTAAGGAGCACGGGGAGTGTACGCAACCAACTTCCTTGCCGAGTTTTTAAGAATATAACGACGAGTAATTCGCCAATACCAATAATCGTACTCGTTCAAAGGTGTCGGAGGCTCGCGTGCTCGTTCGGCACGATCAATTCTTGATTGCCAAATAGCAATACTTTCCTCCAAAAATGCCATCCAGCTATAGGGTTCTGGACCAAGGGAAACGACAGGATCGGGAATGTGCTGATAATCGAAGGAAAACTATCTCATAACCCGATCGGGTACATACAACTCAAAGTCTAAAAATAGAATCAGTCGGCTCTTAGCAATCCAACCGGCGAACGCATACTCAATTTCCGGATGTCCAAACTTATTCACTAATGAATAAGGTTCCCATGTAACCGCATCATCCGCCAACAAATCCAACTCATTACGATAAAACTGTACATTTCTTGGCGTCTCATGCCAACTCCTAGCACAATTCCACCTAGCCCCGAATGGAAGATACTGATCTAAGTCGGTAGGAATTCTAATAGACGATCGTCCAATAGCAATATGCGACCATGACCATAGTTGCGGCAACGTTGCAGAAACCCGTAAAACTTTTCGACGTTGTAAGGCAACCTGTGACAACTCACTATACATGTAACGCCCCGAAAATTTTCGACTCTCGAAGATCCGACATCGACACTCACTTTATCGACTGCCGAGAAATCAAAGGCCGAAAACCGAGATGTTATGGGTTTTAAAAAGAATTTAAGAAAAGAAAAGAGAAGAAGAGAGAAAAAGAAGAAACAAGAAGATAGAAAATTTTAAAAATAGAAGAAATAGAAAGAAAAAGAGAATAGAGGAAAAAGAAAACAAAAGACAGAAAAGAAAATAGAGACGGGACAGAAAACAACAGAACAACATCAGAATCTCACAATTCGCAGCGGAACAACATATAATAATAAATGAATAATCTTTAAACAAAGAACTATATCAGTTATTACATTTTATACATTACATTACATCATATCATCACATCAGAGTGTACAACAACATACAACAACAAACAGTGCAGCGGAAAAAGAAATACTATATACTAGTAATACGCCATGCCATCCAGCTTGCCTCTAGCAACTCCAGAATATCCAGAATATCCTGATAAACCTAACTCTTAACTGCCCGTGTGGAAATTGGTGGGCACCCAGAGTTTAGGAAGGAAAACAATAAACTCCAAGTCAGTCATGTGACTGGTGTGAGAACTCAAAACAGTTTATTTATCTTTAAAATCAAAATAGAGGAATATTTTTAATTCAATTCGCAATGCTTTTAAAAATGAGACTACCATAAGGCCTCCCGCACACACACACATGCAAACGCAGAATCGGAGGAGATTTCTCCTTATGATAGTCAAAGATGCTTGATACGCATTTAAAATAACATTTGATATTATTATTAGTGTATAGTGTAGAAAAAATTCATTTCGAAAGTAGAATATAAATCTTAGCCAGCATAGACATTTCGAACTATGCCTACTATAGCTACCATCCAAACAGTGGTGACCACCATAAGTGAATAGCAGGTTCTACAACTAATACCGTACAAGTTTCGTATTGGGAATTGGATTTCCAACAAATGGTCAGGCCAAGGAACTTCCCATTGCCACTGAGAATGCCTCTGGAAAGACATCCCCGAGAACCAAACCGGATCTCTGCCAACACAAGGCCGGGTTACCCCTAACTGGGTAACTACTGACACGAGCACGCCATTCCCCGGTCCTTTAGGACCTTTTCAACCGAGCGCTCGATATCCAATTCACACAATCATAAAGTGTTTTCAACATGAGTAAGTATCTGGGCTCCATACCATGATACCACCCCTTTCCAGAAGGAAATGCACATACCCTAAGGGGAGCTACAGCAACCCCTAATAACCTTGCCGCATCTTTCCTGTTTTGACCATTTCCGGGATGTGAGGCTCGACGAATTCACGTCCACAAAAACATACTTTATACAAAAGCCATGCTTTGGGTCAATAAATGATCAACACAATGATCACTAAGATAGACGATCAAATAAATGATCCTATCACAAATAATCAACACAATGATCATTTCAGCATCACTCAGCATGTCACATTACCAAAATGGGATATATCGCTGATAACTTCAACTATATAACCTTTGAGCTCGTACGTCTCAAAGAAGGGTGTTAAGCAAAGAATAAATTCTCCGCCACCAACAGAAATATATTTGAAAGAAATCGGCTTTATATCTCAAATTGTAATGTCAGGCATACAATCCATACAAGTTTGTTCCAGGCTCGAACAAAACCGAAGGCACTTCTTACGAAGCCCTTGCAATACGGGTATTCACAATCCCAATCGAATTTCCCATCACTTAGGAGATCTCAATACCAGGAGCTACCCATTGCAGAGACAATCGATAGGTCATCCTATCGCTTTCACAAATACTCGGTCTTCAACACCGATCTTCAAATGCAATTCATAACGACGTATCACATATTCGGAATGGGTTATACGACCCCATGGTCCTTTCCCGGTTAACCCGAATAGTGAGCGCTTATTCAAAAATAAGTGTGCATTCAAATTCAATCAAATCACATCAAATACCCATTCAAAGGGAAATATTGATAGTCGGCTATCGAACTATCAATTGATATGCATACATCACCAGATTCCAAATAATTTTCCAAATTATTTATTTTCCAAAATATCTTTACAAGATATAAAATTCCAACACTTCAAAAATAAATCAATATTTATTTTTAACCAATTTCACTTTTCACATATAAATTCCATAATGAATTTATATTTCAAAATATTCGTGCATATACGATTTCAATTATTCATTTTCAATTTATCTTCAAAAAGATAAATTCTAAATATTCACTTCACATTGGAAAACATTTCCATACTTATTTATTCATAAGTAATTCACAAATCTCTTTTATTTTCAACACTTAGAAAATATTCAATATACTTAAATCGAATTAAGTATATATTTCATTCTTTAAGGAAATTATTCACTTAAACATATTTACTTGGGCCAAAACGAATGTTACGTAAAACATCGTTACGACAACCCAAAATCACTAGTATAGGGATTCGAATTTAAAATAGATATATAAATCCCAATACTATTAAAAACATTTCCTTTCGGAAATCATTTACTATAACAACAGTGTTATAGTCTACCATTTCCTTTTATTTCTCGAAAACGTCTATTTCAACAATAAATGTTGAAATCTATGGTTTCGAATCTCAACACCTTTTAAAACATCACTAGATTGTTTTAATTCTATTTAAAACATCAAATCTAAAATATTTCCTTTAACGTGTTATTCACTATTCAAAAACGTGAATATACTACGTTAACAATTTCATCCTTTTATTCATTTTAATTCAAAGGATTATTCACTATTTAAAAATGTGAATATAACTCCATTTATAAGTTATAACAATTAACTTATCAAAATAAGTCGTTTGCGAATTTATAAAACAACGTTTATAAATTCTATTTCTATTTATATATAAAAACTTCCTTTTACAAATTCCTTTATTAACCTATTCCAGTTTATAACTCAATTTTAGATTAAAAGTTCATATTATAAGTTAACTACTTATAAACGATTATTTCACAAAATCATTCCTTAGAGTTTCATAATTATAAATCTTATAACTTATAAGATTCATTTATTTAACCCAATCTATTCTTCAAATAACTTCATAAAATTTATAAATCTACTGTTTATAAATTTCGTTTACAACTTCACCATTTATAATTCTATTGATTTCATTCTTTAATGAAATTCATTTTCAATTCATTCAAACACTTATAAAATCTCATTTTATAATCCCAACGTTTTAATTTACAAATATTCATTTGTAAATCCTTTAATATAAATCAATCTATATTATTCTTTAAAACGTCTTTAATTTCCTTTAAAAAAACTTCACCATTCTGATTTATAAAATAATTAAATTTTATAAATCCTATATTTAAATTTTTATAACAAGTTCAGAATCCCAATTTAAACTCTTTTATAAAGTCATTAATTCCTTATTTTCAAAAATCAGCTTTTAACTATATTTCTTAAAAATCATAATTTTTATAACATTAAAAATTATAACGTTTATTTATTTGAAATGGATCAATTCCAAAGATATTTTATCTTTTCAAAAATCACTTTAAAAACATTTTAAAATCCCAAAATCTGGGTCCAATGATGCTACACACCAAATAGTCAATCACGACTACAACGATCCATCATATATCGTATATGATAATCAACGAATATCAAAATATCCATAATCAAATAAGAACTGTTGAGGAATCCAGTTGGATCCCTCCAACCTGTTTCCTGCATCCAAAAACATTAGCACAATACCAATTTCGCTCCAGTACGAAATTATCGCGGTATATGTTCTTATTAAATATTATCCGCTTAATAACGGCGTAATAGGGTCTCATCCGCAAAAAATACGGGAAATCAATCAACTGCAATATATACATATGCCAATATATATATATTGATATTATATATAATACCAATTTCACTGTTTATGAAATATTCGCGGTATATGTTTTTATTAAATAACATCCGCTTACTAACGGCGCATAATGTCTATTTTAACAATCAATAATTTACAGTCATCATTCAAACATGCATTCAAATATTTTAAATCTAACTATTTAAAATAAAATCGAAATCTATTCGATTGAGTGAGAAATTCTCACCTTGATTTTAAATTCCGTTTTAGCTTTTATTTCGAATAAAATTAAACGCGCGTTTAATTTTACCCGAAATTCTCACTAACTCCAAACGACTCCAAACCAACTCCATCGCGTAGTGCTCGTCCATACGATTCCAACGCAACTGGTTTCGCATTTTTTCGACCTCGTATGAAAAAGTTATGAATTTTACAAGTTTACTCGAATTTATTTATATAAATACAACATAAATTAGAAATCTAAACCCACACAAGCCCTTAGATCCAACATCAACGCATCATGACCGTCCATCTCTCCCTCCCTCACGCACGAAGATACCCAGATCCAAGAAACGCGGCCGAACCCACCTAGCATCCATTAGGGTTTGAATTTGCACGCTACCCATACGACTTGAAGATGATCCGAGACCACCAAATCGAAGCCACCTGAAGACTCCACCCTCGGCCAGAGCCTTGCCAAGCTCGGCTGTGCCCTAAGCTTCAAAATGCATGCTGAACGCATGGTGAACGCGGTGAAACCCCCACCTCCATGCCACACCAAACTCGATCACCACCGCACAATTCGAAGAACACAAGACCCTCTCCGATTCTCCAGTTAAGAGTTTCTGATAATTGTTAACGGATTGCAAGAAATTTAAGGTGGAAAATGGGATGATTCTGGCCGTGCATGGAATAGAAGGCGGCTAGGGTTCTTTTAATTAGGGTTAGGGTTATTTTTATCAAATTATGAAGGCAAGGGGTCTATTTATAAGGAACGAGCGACACTATTCATTCCGGATTTTCCGAACTCCGATTTAGGCGCCGTAACCAGCGTTTCTAAGGTTTACCCCGCGTTCCGGACACAATGGAACAAGTTTCGGAAGCTAATTCGGAAGTATGTGCGAGTTATGGCTGTAAACGCTCAATTTAAATTAAACCGATTTAAATCGATTTCTAGGCGTTTTAATTCGTACCGGACAAACGATAAATCCAATTGACTTAAAATTTGAAATCTTACAATAATATCACATTACGGATCCGATGAAACTAGTTTCGTCGAAATCCGAGACTTTTTGAAAAATGGCTATTTTGACTCGCCAAATTTAAATTAAAAACAATTCAATGCGTTTCGAGCTGCCACGATCAAACGATAACTCCGATTGACACGAAAATTGAAATCCGGTAATAACTAACTATTACGGATCCAATGAAACTGGTTTCGTTCAATTCTGAGACTGTTCAAAAATTGGCTATTTTACAGTCGATTATTAAATATTAAAATATTCAATTTTCACAGATTAACTTTTAATTCGATTTTAAAAGTTCTAAAATATTTCTATAACTCTAGTATGATTAAATAAAATTTTACAAATCATTTTCTATCATATTTAACTCTATTTTCAATTATTTCCATAATTTAACGTATTAAATTATCGATTTAATTATCCAATTAAATCCAAAAATTCAAATAAAAATTTATTTGACTTATAAATTCACTTATTAATATTTAAAATTAATTAAATATTCAAATTTTAATTTCTAAAAATTCTGGGTCGTTACAATCTTTCCCCCTTAAAAGAATTTCGTCCTCGAAATTACAAGTAAGAAAGGTTACAGAATTTATTAACTTTCCAAAATTTATAATTAAACTTTTTACCAATCTTTACTAAGTTTTCAAATCATACTTAGTTATCTTTTCAAAAACAACTACTATTGTTTAACTTTCAATTCCAAAACAAAGTTAAAGTTTTCAAAAATTTTCCAAATTTTCTCAAATTTTTCTAACGCCTTAAATTTCCGGAAAAATTTGCCATAGTCTCCTTTGCGCGGCTCGATCCGAAAAAAAATGACAGTATATATATCACAAATATACATCTCATCAAGTAATGAGGCATCCCGCAGGGAAAAAAGTGTAAAAGTACGATATGTAATCCGAGATATGTACCTTATATTTTATTAGCGAGCATATACGGCTAATATAGCGCTAAAGCGAACTCCAAATGCGAAGCAAACGCGATCCGCACCTACTAAACTCAACAAACAACATGAGAATCATGCACATATACAATAATCTCAATATACAACATATAGCAACATAATAACTATATATGTCACATAGCAAATGCAACAATAGCAATATATATTCAACCATCAACCAATTACATCCATAACCAATCAATATTCATTTATATTCTCATTCATATTCAATGAATTTGGGTTTTCACTTTAAATCATATTTGATTTATCAACATTGGATTTTATCAACATTCATTCTCAATTTTAATTAGTTTACATTTACTAATTAAATCTAATTCACATTCAATTCTATTCAACTTATTTTCTTCAAGTTTGAATTCAATTTCATTAACACTTAATGAATTATATACAATCAACTAACAATCATATAACAACCGATGTATTATTAATTACAACCAAATTCCTTTCACTTATATTCATTCAATTTGGTTTAACATTAAATTGATTTCCATTCCAATTTATTCAACTCCCAATAACATTAGATTTTAATGAATTAATACTTTCATTCATTATTCCATTCCAATTTATTCACATTCAATTGATTAACATTCAATTTATTCATTCAATTACAAAAGTTGAATTTCTATTCACATAACTTAAGTTCATATCTATCACTTAACTTAATTAATTTACTTTGATACCCAAAATCAATTCCATCCAACAACACTTAAGTTATATTCCATTTAACTTTAAAATTCACTTTTATTTACAACTCATATTAATATAGTTTCACTTCTTATATATATAAGTTTATTTCACAATTGTAAATTACTTTAATTATAATTCAATTCTTATAATTCTTTTACTTATACAATTATTCTTTTATTTAGATTATTCAAACAATCTAACAATCAACTTATATACACTTTAATAATTCTGAAAAATTATTCCTTTACATATAAAATATAATCAAGGCAAAATTATTCCATTTACCCAATTAAAACAATACTGTGCCGAATTGTTCTATTCAAGTGTTTAGAAACCCCTTCGGCTCAGTTTCGAGGCTGTGCTGACGAAAGTTCATATGCCACTCAATAAACCAATCATCACAATATAAAACAATTTTTATATTCACTAACAAATACGCACTCATAGCTATTATTACACTCAAACTCATTCTAGAGTACTACTGACTCCATCTCTAATGAATTATACCCAACAGAACCATGGTTGTCGCTTAACCATCAGCTCTGATACCAAATGTAACGCCCCGAAAATTTTCGACTCTCGAAGATCCGACATCGACACTCACTTTATCGATTGCCGAGAAATCAAAGGCCGAAAACCGAGATGTTATGGGTTTTAAAAAGAATTTAAGAAAAGAAAAGAGAAGAAGAGAGAAAAAGAAGAAACAAGAAGATAGAAAATTTTAAAAATAGAAGAAATAGAAAGAAAAAGAGAATAGAGGAAAAAGAAAACAAAAGACAGAAAAGAAAATAGAGACGGGACAGAAAACAACAGAACAACATCAGAATCTCACAATTCGCAGCGGAACAACATATAATAATAAATGAATAATCTTTAAACAAAGAACTATATCAGTTATTACATTTTATACATTACATTACATCATATCATCACATCAGAGTGTACAACAACATACAACAACAAACAGTGCAGCGGAAAAAGAAATACTATATACTAGTAATATGCCATGCCATCCAGCTTGCCTCTAGCAACTCCAGAATATCCAGAATATCCTGATAAACCTAACTCTTAACTGCCCGTGTGGAAATTGGTGGGCACCCAGAGTTTAGGAAGGAAAACAATAAACTCCAAGTCAGTCATGTGACTGGTGTGAGAACTCAAAACAGTTTATTTATCTTTAAAATCAAAATAGAGGAATATTTTTAATTCAATTCGCAATGCTTTTAAAAATGAGACTACCATAAGGCCTCCCGCACACACACACATGCAAACGCAGAATCGGAGGAGATTTCTCCTTATGATAGTCAAAGATGCTTGATACGCATTTAAAATAACATTTGATATTATTATTAGTGTATAGTGTAGAAAAAATTCATTTCGAAAGTAGAATATAAATCTTAGCCAGCATAGACATTTCGAACTATGCCTACTATAGCTACCATCCAAATAGTGGTGACCACCATAAGTGAATAGCAGGTTCTACAACTAATACCGTACAAGTTTCGTATTGGGAATTGGATTTCCAACAAATGGTCAGGCCAAGGAACTTCCCATTGCCACTGAGAATGCCTCTGGAAAGACATCCCCGAGAACCAAACCGGATCTCTGCCAACACAAGGCCGGGTTACCCCTAACTGGGTAACTACTGACACGAGCACGCCATTCCCCGGTCCTTTAGGACCTTTTCAACCGAGCGCTCGATATCCAATTCACACAATCATAAAGTGTTTTCAACATGAGTAAGTATCTGGGCTCCATACCATGATACCACCCCTTTCCAGAAGGAAATGCACATACCCTAAGGGGAGCTACAGCAACCCCTAATAACCTTGCCGCATCTTTCCTGTTTTGACCATTTCCGGGATGTGAGGCTCGACGAATTCACGTCCACAAAAACATACTTTATACAAAAGCCATGCTTTGGGTCAATAAATGATCAACACAATGATCACTAAGATAGACGATCAAATAAATGATCCTATCACAAATAATCAACACAATGATCATTTCAGCATCACTCAGCATGTCACATTACCAAAATGGGATATATCGCTGATAACTTCAACTATATAACCTTTGAGCTCGTACGTCTCAAAGAAGGGTGTTAAGCAAAGAATAAATTCTCCGCCACCAACAGAAATATATTTGAAAGAAATCGGCTTTATATCTCAAATTGTAATGTCAGGCATACAATCCATACAAGTTTGTTCCAGGCTCGAACAAAACCGAAGGCACTTCTTACGAAGCCCTTGCAATACGGGTATTCACAATCCCGATCGAATTTCCCATCACTTAGGAGATCTCAATACCAGGAGCTACCCATTGCAGAGACAATCGATAGGTCATCCTATCGCTTTCACAAATACTCGGTCTTCAACACCGATCTTCAAATGCAATTCATAACGACGTATCACATATTCGGAATGGGTTATACGACCCCATGGTCCTTTCCCGGTTAACCCGAATAGTGAGCGCTTATTCAAAAATAAGTGTGCATTCAAATTCAATCAAATCACATCAAATACCCATTCAAAGGGAAATATTGATAGTCGGCTATCGAACTATCAATTGATATGCATACATCACCAGATTCCAAATAATTTTCCAAATTATTTATTTTCCAAAATATCTTTACAAGATATAAAATTCCAACACTTCAAAAATAAATCAATATTTATTTTTAACCAATTTCACTTTTCACATATAAATTCCATAATGAATTTATATTTCAAAATATTCGTGCATATACGATTTCAATTATTCATTTTCAATTTATCTTCAAAAAGATAAATTCTAAATATTCACTTCACATTGGAAAACATTTCCATACTTATTTATTCATAAGTAATTCACAAATCTCTTTTATTTTCAACACTTAGAAAATATTCAATATACTTAAATCGAATTAAGTATATATTTCATTCTTTAAGGAAATTATTCACTTAAACATATTTACTTGGGCCAAAACGAATGTTACGTAAAACATCGTTACGACAACCCAAAATCACTAGTATAGGGATTCGAATTTAAAATAGATATATAAATCCCAATACTATTAAAAACATTTCCTTTCGGAAATCATTTACTATAACAACAGTGTTATAGTCTACCATTTCCTTTTATTTCTCGAAAACGTCTATTTCAACAATAAATGTTGAAATCTATGGTTTCGAATCTCAACACCTTTTAAAACATCACTAGATTGTTTTAATTCTATTTAAAACATCAAATCTAAAATATTTCCTTTAACGTGTTATTCACTATTCAAAAACGTGAATATACTACGTTAACAATTTCATCCTTTTATTCATTTTAATTCAAAGGATTATTCACTATTTAAAAATGTGAATATAACTCCATTTATAAGTTATAACAATTAACTTATCAAAATAAGTCGTTTGCGAATTTATAAAACAACGTTTATAAATTCTATTTCTATTTATATATAAAAACTTCCTTTTACAAATTCCTTTATTAACCTATTCCAGTTTATAACTCAATTTTAGATTAAAAGTTCATATTATAAGTTAACTACTTATAAACGATTATTTCACAAAATCATTCCTTAGAGTTTCATAATTATAAATCTTATAACTTATAAGATTCATTTATTTAACCCAATCTATTCTTCAAATAACTTCATAAAATTTATAAATCTACTGTTTATAAATTTCGTTTACAACTTCACCATTTATAATTCTATTGATTTCATTCTTTAATGAAATTCATTTTCAATTCATTCAAACACTTATAAAATCTCATTTTATAATCCCAACGTTTTAATTTACAAATATTCATTTGTAAATCCTTTAATATAAATCAATCTATATTATTCTTTAAAACGTCTTTAATTTCCTTTAAAAAAACTTCACCATTCTGATTTATAAAATAATTAAATTTTATAAATCCTATATTTAAATTTTTATAACAAGTTCAGAATCCCAATTTAAACTCTTTTATAAAGTCATTAATTCCTTATTTTCAAAAATCAGCTTTTAACTATATTTCTTAAAAATCATAATTTTTATAACATTAAAAATTATAACGTTTATTTATTTGAAATGGATCAATTCCAAAGATATTTTATCTTTTCAAAAATCACTTTAAAAACATTTTAAAATCCCAAAATCTGGGTCCAATGATGCTACACACCAAATAGTCAATCACGACTACAACGATCCATCATATATCGTATATGATAATCAACGAATATCAAAATATCCATAATCAAATAAGAACTGTTGAGGAATCCAGTTGGATCCCTCCAACCTGTTTCCTGCATCCAAAAACATTAGCACAATACCAATTTCGCTCCAGTACGAAATTATCGCGGTATATGTTCTTATTAAATATTATCCGCTTAATAACGGCGTAATAGGGTCTCATCCGCAAAAAATACGGGAAATCAATCAACTGCAATATATACATATGCCAATATATATATATTGATATTATATATAATACCAATTTCACTGTTTATGAAATATTCGCGGTATATGTTTTTATTAAATAACATCCGCTTACTAACGGCGCATAATGTCTATTTTAACAATCAATAATTTACAGTCATCATTCAAACATGCATTCAAATATTTTAAATCTAACTATTTAAAATAAAATCGAAATCTATTCGATTGAGTGAGAAATTCTCACCTTGATTTTAAATTCCGTTTTAGCTTTTATTTCGAATAAAAATTAAACGCGCGTTTAATTTTACCCGAAATTCTCACTAACTCCAAACGACTCCAAACCAACTCCATCGCGTAGTGCTCGTCCATACGATTCCAACGCAACTGGTTTCGCATTTTTTCGACCTCGTATGAAAAAGTTATGAATTTTACAAGTTTACTCGAATTTATTTATATAAATACAACATAAATTAGAAATCTAAACCCACACAAGCCCTTAGATCCAACATCAACGCATCATGACCGTCCATCTCTCCCTCCCTCACGCACGAAGATACCCAGATCCAAGAAATGCGGCCGAACCCACCTAGCATCCATTAGGGTTTGAATTTGCACGCTACCCATACGACTTGAAGATGATCCGAGACCACCAAATCGAAGCCACCTGAAGACTCCACCCTCGGCCAGAGCCTTGCCAAGCTCGGCTGTGCCCTAAGCTTCAAAATGCATGCCGAACGCATGGTGAACGCGGTGAAAACCCCACCTCCATGCCACACCAAACTCGATCACCACCGCACAATTCGAAGAACACAAGACCCTCTCCGATTCTCCAGTTAAGAGTTTCTGATAATTGTTAACGGATTGCAAGAAATTTAAGGTGGAAAATGGGACGATTCTGGCCGTGCATGGAATAGAAGGCGGCTAGGGTTCTTTTAATTAGGGTTAGGGTTATTTTTATCAAATTATGAAGGC
The DNA here is from genome assembly GCA_030765085.1 of Allium cepa. Classification (NCBI taxonomy): domain Eukaryota; kingdom Viridiplantae; phylum Streptophyta; class Magnoliopsida; order Asparagales; family Amaryllidaceae; genus Allium; species Allium cepa. The sequence goes on along the minus strand of CM060941.1, from coordinate 1,040,727,141 downwards.
AAGGGGTCTATTTATAAGGAACGAGCGACACTATTCATTCCGGATTTTCCGAACTCCGATTTAGGCGCCGTAACCAGCGTTTCTAAGGTTTACCCCGCGTTCCGGACACAATGGAACAAGTTTCGGAAGCTAATTCGGAAGTATGTGCGAGTTATGGCTGTAAACGCTCAATTTAAATTAAACCGATTTAAATCGATTTCTAGGCGTTTTAATTCGTACCGGACAAACGATAAATCCAATTGACTTAAAATTTGAAATCTTACAATAATATCACATTACGGATCTGATGAAACTGGTTTCGTCGAAATCCGAGACTTTTTGAAAAATGGCTATTTTGACTCGCCAAATTTAAATTAAAAACAATTCAATGCGTTTCGAGCTGCCACGATCAAACGATAACTCCGATTGACACGAAAATTGAAATCCGGTAATAACTAACTATTACGGATCCAATGAAACTGGTTTCGTTCAATTCTGAGACTGTTCAAAAATTGGCTATTTTACAGTCGATTATTAAATATTAAAATATTCAATTTTCACAGATTAACTTTTAATTCGATTTTAAAAGTTCTAAAATATTTCTATAACTCCAGTATGATTAAATAAAATTTTACAAATCATTTTCTATCATATTTAACTCTATTTTCAATTATTTCCATAATTTAACGTATTAAATTATCGATTTAATTATCCAATTAAATCCAAAAATTCAAATAAAAATTTATTTGACTTATAAATTCACTTATTAATATTTAAAATTAATTAAATATTCAAATTTTAATTTCTAAAAATTCTGGGTCGTTACAATACAAATAGCATAGAACAGCACTACCCCAAGAATGATATCCACAGTTAGCCAAATCGTCCAAAAAAGGTAACAATTTCAAACTTAATATCCCTTTCGAATGATCGGGAAATAATCGGCAGCTCAAAAAATACAATATCACGGTACAAGTGCGACGAAGTATATCTAAATCAGTCGCCCCTTCGGGTAGTGGTTCGGAAAATTCACTTTTAAACCAAGTCATTGATAACCCACTTTTAGACTTAACGGCCTACCTAGGTGGAAAAATACCAAGCAAGTCATGATCCAATTCGATGTGATCGATATCTAAATTTTGCAAACATACCGGACGACCGTCTGCTTTAAGACCGAAAAGAAAATGCACATCCGCTAGAGTCGCTGTCATCTCCCCGACTCTCATATGAAACGTATTTGTTTCTGGCCTCCATCTATCACATAAAGTGGTAATAAGGTGAGGATCAAGACGAATGTAGTCGATTTGCATAGCTTGCCAAAATCTGGAGATTCGTAGATTCGCCTCCAATCTTGGATCTTTAAAATCGATCTCCTTGAGTTTGCTTGAATGATCGCATATCTTCACAGTTTCAACACCCTGAAATGTATAATAAAAATTAAATTTGGTGCTTCATATTTGCATTTCTCCGGTTTACCAATATCAAATATTTACCTCCATTAATGTGTCGTTTCGACCTCTATGCTGTTCTTGAAGATAGAGAACACTTCTATCTTCGGGTCCGGAATACAATTCTACAAACAACAACAATCGTTTATCACTACAAAAACTTTGTACAAAGTTAGGGTTTTGGCTATACGAAGACTACATATCCTTTTGCATTTTCAAGAAATAAACCAACAATTAGAGCACATTGACATCGGCATCATCCTGATTACCAATTTCATTAACAACATCAATCATTTTTAAAGTAGAAATCAATTTACAATCAAAATAAAATTACCTCTAATCAAAGAAGAAGAAGAAGAGCATGCTTCCATTTTTTGCTTAATCTAGTAATTGATTGAAGGAATAGATCAAAGGGAATGTTTAAGAGTTGATAAATGTAGATTTGGAATGGGTTGAAGGTTGGAAGTGGGGAAGGTTTTGTTAAAATTTGAGTTTGGGGAAGAAACGAAATGTAGATTCAGCTGTTTGTCTTTTTGATGCTCGAAAACAAATTTACGCATTTCATAAGTGCGCAAGCTTTAAAATAAAGCTTGCGTAAATATGAAATGCGCAAGTTATATTAAAAAAAATATAACTTGCGCACTCCATATTTGCGCAAATATAAACCAAATGAGGCCTAGTTTGCTAATTAGTTTTTTCTGAAGCCTAGATGCATAATTTGTTATTTCCTCGAGCCTACATGCAAAATTTGTCCTATCCGAAAACATGAAAAAGATCCGATATCCGAAAAGCGGATACGAATATCCGATATCCGAAACATATTTCGGATACGGATACGGATATGGCTGTATCCGTATCCGATAAATATCCGTCCGATTTGAAATTAAATATTTGTATATTAATATGTTATTTTATATCCATAAATTTAATACAAATACACTAATTTATTGTACGGATTTTGTGTGATTGGATTACCTATTGTTAATTTCATGTAATTTATGTATTACAAGGTTTTTTCATCTTTTTTCAGTCAAAAAAATGAAATATGCAATATATTGATTAATTTTCGGATATTTTCGAATACATTTTGAGGATCAGATACGGATATTTTCGGATATCCAGAAATATCCGTATTCGCTAAGCCGGATATAGATATTTTCGGATATCCGAAAATATTAGCGGATACGGATACAGATAATATTCAACAGGTATTCGCGAATATCGGATACGGAATCGGATATGGATTTTCATTTTTGGATACGGATACGGATACGGATACAGCACTATCCATATCCGACCGCATCCGTTCACAAGCCTAATTGGAATGAAGGAGAGTATCAAAGACACAACAAATTCCAAGAATGCCACAACTGGAATAAACAATATCGATGCCTCAAATTTTAGTAAGGAAGCTGTTATTATTGAAAATAATGAAAATAAGGTTGATGCTCTTAATTCTTTGTTAGAAGATGGAAAGGATAAAACAGTTGATTCCGATTGCATTAATGAATAGGCAGTAACTGCTTTGGATGATTCTTATGAACAAGCAAAAGAATCTATTCTCGTAGCTAATATTTTGGATGATTTAGCAAACTTGAAAGATGGTGAATTAATTACCGAAAAGATTTTTTTTATATTTTAAATTCTGCTTCTATTCTCGAGAAGATTAATGCTTGCATCAATAAGCAATCTCAAGCTTTAGTGAATCCTTTAGTTGTCTTAAATCAAGCAGGACAATCTCAGGATGTAAATGAAATTGAACATTCTAAAAAAAACCGTATAACCAATGTTAGTTAACTCCCTTCCACCTATTTTGCAGACTCCTGATATTAATTGCATGTTTCCTAACGTGCACAAGTCTGTGCATGTCATACCCATGCAATCAATTCTAACCCCCACATTTCTAAATCTCAACCAACCTCACCTACTCAATCATTTCCTAGTCATTGCCTTTCTTTGAAACTTCCTGATCACTTTACTATCCAATTAATTAATCAACCAGCCTCTTCTCCTTCCAGTCAAAATGCCTCGTTAGTAACCAAAATGTCAAAGGCTACTAGAACTAAAGGAAATAGCAAACCCAAAAATAAAATTAGGAATTTAAAACATAGAAGCAGATTATGATCAAGGCATTAAGTATAGCATTGAACAAACCTTAATCCTTTAATTTGAAAAACCAAAGGATTCTCCTAGTGTAAAAACAAGGCAGTTTGCTAACAAAAAACAAAATTACCTTATGATAGACAAAATATGCTCTTGGAATATGAGAGTTGCAAATAAACTTGCAAAGCAAATTGAAATCAAACACTTCATCTCTGAAAATCATATTCAACTCATTGCCATCTATGAAACTTAATTGGATCATGTTAATTGCTACAAAATTTATTGCTCCTAATTGGTCCTATCTCCACAATCTTGCTTAAGCTCCATTTTTCGTACCCTTATATTGTATAAATCTTCCCTTTTTCTCCTATCACCGTGCATAGGAAGTTCTTCCACTCCAATATTACTCACATCCCATTTTCAACTCATTTCAATCTTTCTTGTATATATGTTGATAGTTCCCTAGACTCTAGGCAAATAAAGCTTGACTCTATTCCCTTCAATCAAACCTCTACAATCCCTTTGATTTGTATGGGGGATTGGAATTAATTAATGCAACACTCCAATGGCAAACAAGGTGGAGTTTCTCATTCTCTCAAAGCAACTACTCCTCTAAACAAATGCTATATACTTTGCGGCTAATTCTATTACAACCCAAAATTTTTCTTTGTAGCCCCCCATTTTCTAGTTTTTTTGCATGCCCCTTAGTTTAATTAGTATCCCCCCATATTTTCCAATACTATCCCTTCCACTTTCACGTACGCAATTTTCCCCCTCTTCGTTTAGTTCAAGTCGTGATTTTTCCCTATTCAACTCGCGATTCTCCTCCTCCTGTTCAAGTCGTGATTCTCCTCCTCCTCAGCAAGTCCTCCTCCTCAGCAGCTAAGGTACGCTAGTCCTCCTCCTCCTCAATTTTCTATTTGAGTTTGGGTTTGAATGCGAGTTAGGGTTTAATTTGATGATTTATTCGAGTTTGGGTTTGAACGCGAATGGATGATTGAGTTTGAATTGTTTGTGGAGTTGAAATTGTACAGAAAGTTGAATTGAAAGGTGAATTTTTTTTGCTGTATACAGTTTACCACGCAGGGCAAATGTTTGGTAAAAATGCGTACGACGCAGGGCCAATGCGTGGTAAAAATGAAAACAACGTAGAATTACCGCGGGGTATTCATTTCTATCACACATTGGCCATGCGTAGTACACATTTTCACAACGCATTTGCCCTACGTGGTAAACTGTATACAGCAAAAAATATATTTTGCTAACTAGTTCTAATATTTATTGTTTATGAATATGGTCATGCTAAATGGGTTTTCTAAACTTGATTACAGATGGGTAGAGCACGAACGACTGCTTCAGAACGAAAACGGAGAATGATGCAAAGGGCCGAAGGTACTAGTGCGGACATGAACACTGATAAGTCCACCGTAGTTGAAGCTGGAGATGATACGGGAGAGGAGCAGCAAGATACAAATGCAACCGATTATGAAATTGTTGGCCGGGAGCATAGTGATCAAGGAGATGAGGGAGACGAGGGATATGAGGGAGAGGTGAGGGAGGAGAAGGTGGTTCAGACTCATCTGAAGACCATTGAGATGACACGGGGGATGATTCACATACCAGTAATGACAACGAGACAGATGACGAGTCCGAGAAAGAGGGTGAAGGCGAGGAAAATGTAAACGAGAAAGGTGGACCGAGAATTAATGATGTGATTAGAGAGTTTGATACTCACGTTGCTTCAATGATATGGATTGGTCAGGTATGTACCTAAAATTATTCTACAACATCGAATGGATAGTATGTATTTACTAATTCTAATGTTTATTCGTGTAGGAACGATCACCGCTGACTTGTGTTAACCATGCACAAAAGGTGTACGAGTGGAAGATTCCAGATAATGCTACAAGATTCAAAGCAATCATTGACGCGTCTGGCTTGTTTTCTGTTATTAGCACTTGCTACAAGGGTGTTAACAAGAATTTGGTATCAGCTTTTGTATAACGATGATATCCTGAGACAAATACCTTCCATTTACCATTCGGTGAGATGACTATAACTCTCGATGATGTTGTTTCTTTATTACATATACCAGTGGAAAATAAGCCCATACAGAGCATGGGATATGAAATGGAACAAGCAGTAAATATTATTTCGAAGTATCTTGGCATTACCAAAGCAGAAGCTAGGTTGGAAATGAATGAGAGGGTTGGGTATAAAATAACTTTGTCTAAATTATATGATATATTTGAAGATGTTAGTGATGATTGGACAGATCGAGCAGTTAGACGTGCTGCTCGTGCTTATCTTCTATTCCTTCTTGGTAACACATTGTTTGTATATAAAAGCAAGTCTCATGTGCACATTTCACTGTTGGATTCACTAAAACAGTTGGATGTTGTCAGTACTTATTCTTAGGGATCAGCAATACTCGCATTTCTATACAGGCAGCTTGGGTTACCGACTCGCATGGGTGTGAAACAGATTGCAGGATTCCTTTTCTTACTAGAGTCATGGATATCTGAGCACTTTCCATGCTTTCATCCATCCACTAATCTGTACTATGAGACTTTACCCCGTGCAGCTCGGTGGAATCCATCTACAGTCTGTGGTGCATCAATCATTGATTATCGCATATTCCTGGATACTATTCAGATTGAGCAGGTAATTATATCTATTTTTTTTATGATGTATTAGGACTATAATGATAATGATGTTTACTATATCTTTGAACAGGTTATTTTTTATCCTTACATATTCGCACGACAGTATCATCCATTTCATCCTATAGCTTGGTATAGTGGCTGCATACTCTGCCTCAATATTGTGGAGCCTTATCATCCCGATAGAGTACTTAGACAGCTTGGCAGAGTTCAGAACATTCAAAGGCCTCCTATTCCTCCAGTAGCAACAAATGCACGTCGAGGTTCAACTTCAACCACATACACTCGAGTGCGTTATCAATTTCTAGAAAGTATATGGGAGAATTGGTACAATCATGTGATTGCAGAGGCCCGTAGATCCATACCACTTCAACATTATTTCATGAGTTGCACTGAGGACTATATGGAGTGGTATCAGGAGCATAGTGTTTTGCGTGTTCAAAATCCAGCAAGATTACCTGATGATGTACAGATTGGAGCTCCATATTTTCAGCCGACCTATGACCAACTCTACGCGGTATGATTCATCTCATTTAAATTTATGACACTTAGTTTACACTAGTTTATTTTCAATTTAATTTTTTTCTGCAGACCCTACATGATGTGCATGGTCTTTTGGATGGAGCTAACCCTCAAGTTGATAGTGCCAGAGTCGCCGCATCACACTACATTAGTCGTCAAGTTTAGTTACTTCTGGAAATGTTGTAATGTTAACTGAAATCACTTTTTGAAATGTATGGTTAAATGACTTTTTGGAATAGACTATGTATTATAACAATTGTTGTATGAAATGGTGGACGAATTGTTGTATGAAATGATGTAAGGAATTGTTGTATGAAAAGTATGTTGTTTGCATATTTTGAAATGTATGTTGTTTGCATATTATGAAATGTATGTTGTATAGTTTTTTGTATATTTCAAAATACAGTTTGCATATTATGAAATGTATAGTTTGCATATTTCGAAAGTGCATTGTGTCAAACTGTATTTTTTTTCACTCTCTGTGTTTACCACGCACTGTAAGTACGTGAAACGTAGAGAATCCACGCAAAGAGCCTACGGGGATTATGAAGAACAACGTAGAATATTAACGTGGTTTACGACCAACCACGTAGTCAACATACGTGGTTAAAGCACAAACCACATTTAAGTTTCCCGTACTGGAACCATATTCTCGTAAGGGTAGTACGTGGTTAGTTTAAACAGGGAAAAAATATTCTATCCAGAACAGTGAACCATTTCGAATGTAATTATACAACCATAATCTGTCCAGAACATAAGATACAATTCAATTTCATTCATTTAATGCAATTATACAACCATACAGCATATTCAAATATGATTTTTTGACAAACCTGTTGTGATTGTGATAGAGTATCATCATTCTCTTCAAAATCCATCAATTATTTATTTGAAAATCAAACCTTTCCCAAGAAATTGTAAATTAGGGTTTTTGGCACTGTTCTTTCAGAATGCTGAACCCAACTTACGTTCTGAATAACAGTGGAGAAAGAAGAAAGTTTCTTAGGGGTAATTTAGTCATAATAATTTTAATTATTTTAAGGGGGGCTACTAAGCAATAAATTGGGTTGGAATAGAAATCTCACACTCTATAAGTTTGATAGAGCTTGCTATAACTTATCTGTAATCTCTAAGTGGTCTAAACTTTCCAATATCACTTGAAATAACAAAAGCAGATGTAGAAATCTCACTCTCTATAAGTTTGATAGAGCTTGCTATAGCTTATCTGTAATGTCTAAGTGGTCTAAACTTTCCAATATCATTTCTCCTCCGAACCTATCTGACTATTCTCCTCTTTTCATCAACCAGGATATGAACTCCAAAAAAAGGGTTTTCTCCTTTATAATTTTTTAATGAATGGACCGAACATGCTGAATTTAATGGTATCTTGTTAAATTCTTGGAACACTAATTTTTTGGATATTCCTATGTACGCTTTGCAAGGAAAACTAAAGATTCTAAAGTCTAATTTGGAAGCTTGGGCCAAAATAAAATTTGGTAGTGGGAATAAATTATCAACTAGGTTAAGAGACAAACTTCACGCAGTTAAAATTGCCATGATTAATTGCTTTCTTCCTTTTTTTTCTCAATCTGATGAATTAGCCAAGAAACTTGAACATGCTACTGACGGTGAACTAAAAATATGCAGAAAAAAGCTTCAAAGAATGTTTGGATTCTCATGGTGATAAAAACACTTCTGTTTTCCATGCTTCTATGAAATTTAAGAAGGCTAGAAGTAATATTTACTCAATTAAAGATCATAAGGTAATATGTGTACTAATAGTTCTAATATTCAGCAAGGATTCTTGAATTATTTCTCATCCATTCTTGCAAACTCTAATCCAATGCAATCAGACCTTACTTCAATTATTAACCTCCCTCTCCAAAAAATCATTAATCAGAAAAAAAACTTATGACTAAAGAAGTCACTTAAGAAGAAATTAGAGATGTTATTTTTGCTATGAACAACTCTAGTGCTCCTGGTGCTGATGGTTATAATGCCCATTTTTCAAGCACTCTTGGGAAATACTTAAATCTAATTTCATCAAAGTAACTAAAAATTTCTTCAAAAATAATGTGATGGATTCAAGGATTAATGCAATTAAGCTAGCCTTGATCCTAAGACTGACAACCCCAAGGGTGTTACTCAATTTAGACCTATTACATATTGCAATGTCACTTATAAATGCATTGCAAAAATCATCGCTGCTAGAATGAAAACTGCCCATTCTTTTGTCATCTCTTTAAATCAAGAAACTTTTCTCCCTGATAGACTGATCTCTGATAACATAATTCTAGCTCAAGAACTTATGAAGGGATATGGTAGTAAAATTATATCCCTTAGATCTGCTCTGAAGTTAGATATCCAAAAGGCATTTGATACAATGCAATGGCCACTTATTATGTACATTCTGCAGAAAATGAATTTTCCCATTCCATTATTTGCTTGGATTCACTCTTGGATCACTACTCCTTGCTTTGCTTTAAGTCTAAATGATAATTCATTTCGGTATTTCAAGGCTACTCAAGAAATTTGATAAGGTGACCCGATCTCACCTTATCTATTTATTGCCATCATGCAATGCGTTACGTTATAAATTTAGAAGGTGTTTCTACCAAACTCATTGACCCATACCCTAGATAGGGTAATGGAATGCGTTATTATGAGTTGAGTGTATATATACAAGAATTCGTATTTGTTATTATTATAAAAATGTTTTGTATTGCGTTGATTGGTTCATAGAGTGGCATATGGACTCTCATCAATACGTGTTGCTAGCATTATTGATCGGGATCTCTAAACACTTGGACATGGAAAACTAACATGGTATAATTTTCGAAATTGGTAAATGAAATAATTTTAACTTGGATGATATTTTGTAAATAAAAGGGGTAATTTTCATAAAAGGATATAGTTATTTACGATATGTTTGTTTGTTAGAAAATGGTAATATTTGGTTATTATCATTTGTTGTTTAACTAGTTGTGCTCGACCAATTTATGAGTAGTTTTACCTTTTCACTGCATGGGTTGGACAGTAACTTGTGGGAACATTGAAATGAACACCTTATGAATTAAGTTTTACGGTTTGACTATAAGGCGTTCGATGATAATGTTAGGTTAAGCTTTGAATTTAATGAAAGTTGTCTATTATAATCTAAACGAGGATATGCATTTGGTTGATGATTGAGCGTTTGAGAACTTAAATCCCGAGGATTTAGAAAACAAATTTTCTAAGGTTTTGGAAATAATAGTAGTATTATTTGAAAGTAAATACTGGGAAACTGGTTTATGGAATTGATATCATGGTACTTAGTAATATTTACGAAGTATTTGATACCGTTTTGAAAATGATTTTGGTTAATTCCAAAAGGGCATGAGTTAGAAGTACCAAATTCACTTCGATCAGTATCATCAGATTTTATTTTTGAGTTTCAAAGTGGGGGATGCTACATAGTAGTTGTGCTACAAAAATATTTTGGAAAAACAAATTTTGGTTTAAATCTCGAAAGTATGATTTGATACAAAAGATGTAAAAATTATTATTTCAAAAAATTTTTAAATGAAAGTCAGATGTTTAGTTCTTAAGTTTTCTATTAAGATATTTTATGAACTTATGTATCCTATGCATTAGGGAGTTTGGTTATGCATCTTATTTGATTTGTTGATCAGTAGTTTTCATTTATCGAAATGAAATGGGTTTTCGACGATTTTGGATAGTCGGAGACTTCTAGATTGCTATAGAATTTGAAGCTAAAGTGTTTTGTGAAAAAAAAAGTTTTATACAACGCTTGATTTGAAAAGATAATAGAATTTAAACAAGTTTTATATTGATTAAATATCCATGTCAAGTAAAATGAATTGGCTGATTTTGTATATACTCTTAGGATGCAATGGAATATCATACAGATAAGAACTTAAGTTATATAATGTTTAATAACTTGAAATAAGTTTTGCAAAATGATTCATAAATGATTTTAGTATTAAATGAAAAATGATACTAAGTGACACTGAATGTGAATTAAAATGGAAAGAAATTTGTATAATTAACAAACCAATTGGAATAGAGAACGTAATTTATATGTAGGTAATTTTATTCGCATACCATTTCTTGGTTTAGGATTTGAGTACATGGTTTCGAGGTGATTCACACCCGCCCGACTTAGGATTTTTCATTAAGATTTTTGAAGGCGAATGGATTTTTGATATGACCTTGAAGTTTTCTATCATAGTATATCGCTATGTAAGGGGAAGAGAGGTTTCTAATCGAGAAACCGAATCAGAGTCTGTACTAGAAAGGTCAAGTGATCTATACTAGTTCAGAAGTGAAATTTATGTGATAGAGCTAGTGATCAGATTTGATATTAAGTACGAATGATATATGTATATGGTACAGATTTTAATATGTATACTGTATTTGTTGGATAGTGGAGAGTTTAGGGAATGACTCTTCAAATTGCTAGGGGTAACATGGCTGATTGACTAAGTAATACTTGAGGCTATTGAGCGTAATGTACGATTAGTAGATTGGTTGTCATCCTTGTGCGATGATAAGGTTTCTGAACTTGGACGAACCATGAGCTTTGTTGTTAATTATTGCAGTACCGTGTAATGTTGTTATATGATTACTCTTTGTTTTCTGGTGATTGCAATAGGTATTGACTAGTGATTGTTGCTTTGTTTCTTGTATTGAAATTTCGAGGGCGAAATTCTTTTAAAAAGGAAAAAAATGTAACAACTCGGATTTTTGATACGGTTGAGAATTAAATATAGAAATTATTTAAATATTAAAGCCTTGGATTTAATGTGAATAAAATAATTTTGAAAGCTTATTTGAATTCTATTTAAATAAGAATAACAATAGTAAGCTTTTAATTTAGAATTATAAGTGATTAAATTGTTTTAATAATAATTCGTTTGAGTTAAAGTGTGAAATTATCATTCTGAGGCGCTTTCTTGGATTTTGATGAAACCATTTCCATTGGATCTAGGATAATGAATTGTTGTACGCAGACGAGTTTCGTAGCAATCAGATGTACTGTTTAGTCACGCAAGCCAGTAAGCACGCATTATATGGAGTCTGAGATTTTAGGGAGTGAATAGTATTGGAGATTTTCTATAGATGGACCTCACTTTCTTTTATTTTTGAAAACTAAAAACTTAAACCTAACCCCAGCCTCACCATCCAACAACCAAAGTTAATTGGTGCCTCTAAAGGCAGATTTAGGCGATGGCCCCAATTAGAGAAATGCGCATGAGGATGAGTGGAGTGAGAGGGTGAGTAGAGCGAGTGGACGATTGGATCTACCTGTAGTGGTTTGAGGCATCACGGATTTTGGTTTGAATGGCGTAGCTTGGGTCAGGTTTTTAGTTCGTCGTTGGTGATCATTGGGCGAGTGAGCCCTAAAGGAAAAAGGTTGGGGTTTACGAAGGCTTTGCGTTGGTGAAGTTTGGCAACGAATGGTCATCGAAGGTGTTGGGCGGTGACAATGCCGAGTTGAATGGCAATGGCATTTCATGTTCTAGTGCGAACTACAGGTGATGAGGGGAGATGAGGTTGAAGGCATGGGGCTCGCCATGGTCTGAGGAGGTCTGGGCTGAGAGCAACGATCTCAGGTGGCTTGTGGAAGCTGTAGGCTGAAAATGAAAGAGGCGACTAGGTTTGGACAAGATAGGAGAAGGTGATTTAATTAATTACCTATTAATTTAAGTTAATTATAATTTAATTAATCTCAAGTGTACATTAATTCGTATCTTTTCTATACGAGGTCGCATTTGGATGCACTCTTTTGCGTTGTATTCAAAACGATGATATCTACACATTAAAGTTGGATTCATTGAGTTTGAAGCTTGTGGGATATTTAGTCAAAACTGAAAGGCGTTCGATTTTGGACTATTTGAAAGCGCATAAACATTGGCTGGAACTTGGGTGAGTTTTACTCACAAGTTGGTTAAATTTTATTGTGTATTAATTGTTGCTATATTAAAATATAAATAGTATAATGAATAATGCAAGTTATTACTTTTGACCCTGCCTTGTTTTGTAAAACAAGTGACAACATTATTATGGAGTATAATATCTCTTTTGATTATCTATAACATGTATCGTGGCCAGGATTACTTGTTTATATGTTTGATAGTTCGCTATAAGTGTTTGAAACGATATAGTCATATTAAATGTGCTTTGAAATCCCTAATATTTTGACATATGTTAAATTGGATAAACTATGATATATTATGGAAATATACATGTGTATATTTATATATGTATTTTTGGCTACACATGTTTTGTTGTGTTTAACATAAAGGAATTGCTTTGGACATTTGTGGAAATTGATTTGTGGAAATTGGCATGGGAAGTTGTAAATATTAGAAGTGAAAAGGTCGCTATGGACGCGCTTTAAAATTGCTGTGATCGGCGATTTTAAAGTTAACTTTGGAGTACATCCTTGGGCTTCTTTGTAATTTTAATAAGTACTATGAGTATACTTATTGTCAAAAAATATCCAATTTAAATATATTACTTACAATCGATTACGGGTTTAAAAGTGATGATTTTAAATTATAAAACAGGTTTCTACGGTGCTTTAAATAAACATTTTAAAATATGTATTAGTATTTTAAAAGTATATTTTTAATATACATATGGTTTTAGAAATTGTTAAAGATTTTATTCAATAAATAAAAGCTTTTATATTATAATGGCTTACAAATGGTTGGTATTTTATTAAATATCTTAGTTTTAAAAATAAATGAGTATACGTATATATATATGTTTGTGTGTATCTCTTTTTAAAAGGTACTTTGGTATATTTAGAAGTTTTAAAAAGGAGTTTAGTATTTATAAAAGAATACAAAGAAGTTTTGGATTATAATACTTACGTTATAATGGGTTGTTTTATAAATTGATTATAAAGGTATATAGCCTTGTTTAATAAGTGAAGAAGTACATAGAGCTTTCAGTGGATGTTTCAAAGTAAATGGTAAGTATAAAAATGATTTTTGGTTTATAGTAACGATGTTTATGCAACATTGTTTTAACCCATTTAACTATAATTTTGAAAAGTGATTGGATTTTTAAAATGGAGTTTTAAAGATAATGGAACAGAGAAGTGTTTTAGGTTTGTCATAAACATGTTTTAGTAACATTCCTTTTTTAACCCTTGGATAAAATTTTAAAGTGGTAAAATATTTTTAAATGAGTTTAGAAAATACATAGATCTCTAATAATGAAATTTTAAAGAGAATACCAAGTATGAACTGGTTTTGGGTTTTGTTGTGGCAATGTGTCACTAACATTCGCTTTTAACTCGTTTTGATTTTACTTATGAATATAAATATATATTTGAAAAGAATGTTTTGAAGATAATCATAAGTGAAATGGTTTTGGGTCTATAGTGATAGTATTTGAGAAATATTTGTCTTTACCCCTTTGAAATTGATTTGTGAATATTCTTATACGATTGAGATAAGTATATGAATACTTTTGAGAGTATCAAAATGTGTTGAAATGAATTTTGATGTTTTAGTTAAATAGTGAAGTTAAATTAATTAATGGAGTTTCATTTATAATGGGTTTATTGAGTAAAATGAGTTTTCTTAATAAATGAGAATTTTAGTTAATAAAGGAAGATTAATTAAATAGGGGATTAGAAGTCGTTTATATGACTTCATCGTGTTTGTTTGTTTCAATCATGCTTTGTGTATTACTTGCTTATGGAAAGTATATGGGACTCAGTTTTCCATATAAATTTATTCTCATTGTTATTTGATTTAACCAAATACATTCTAGAAATATCTAGAAGAATCATGTGAATTATATGGTACAGTTAACTTCAACAATGCTATACTGTACATATAAACTCATTTTGCTCTTCTAGGGTAAATGATAAGGAAATCCGTCTGCTAAAATAATCAGGGGATGATCTCTGATCTTATGTATTTTTTGTACATTTCCCACAGAATCAAAGTTGAAATTACTAAGAAATCAATCAATTATTTTTGGAGCACCTGGTAAGTGAGGGATTGTACTTATATGAGATGACTTAAAACCGTAACCACTACAAAACCATATACATGTTCTATGCTTTGGAAGTGGTATATGGAGATTCGAGATCTGTTTGAGATGCTCGAACGTATGTAGTTATTCATGATTTATTCAAGATATAGGAATCCAGGTGTGATTCCGAGACCTGTTGAGGTATGGGAATCCATGTGTAATTTTGAGATCAGTTGAGTAATCCATGTGTGGTTTCGAGATTTGTTGAGATATGCGAATCTATGTGTAGTTTTGAGATCTGTTCGAGTTGGGGACTTATTTTTCGAGATCTTTTCGAGTGCCAACTCATGTGCTGGAATGCTGGATGTAGACTCACCAGCGGATATGACTAAAATTAGAGATGGATGCATAGCTATAAGGTTAGCAACCCATGATAGTGCATGTGGACTCCATCCTAGAGTTGCGGGAGCGATGTACTCGGCTAGTTTATCCATCTACATATTTCCTATGGTGCATTTACTGGGGATGTATATTACTTCAAAAGGATATCTCTGATCCTCATGCAGTAGATCAGTTAGCTTTGATCCGATGAGATCTACGTGGAAATCCTACACAATTAGCGAACGCACCTTGGGATTGTATACCAATTATTGTTGTGATGTACTCTCAAATTCATCGCAACTATGTGATTATTTATATTTCACACCTTAGACATTATTATGTTGTTAGTGGATTTTATAATAGAAATGATTTGGTTATCGTAGGGTAAAAACTGGTATGTATTTTTTAGCGGTGTGGTCTTACGAAATACCCTTATTTTAAAGGGTTTTAAGACATAAAAAAATCTATACGATTCGAGTTTTTCACACTAGTTTACCAGACTGATCCGAGTGTTATTATGTTAATGCTCGGGTAAGCTCGAGTATGTTTCCATAGCTGTGGTTCATTGGAACTCTTAGAGGGGAGCTGGATGATTTCCTACCATATTTTTTTCCATTACACTACTTGATTTGTATCTATCTGCATTTGTGAGGACGGAACGTTATAACTGTCCGAGCTGATGATAGGTTAGTTTTCTCTTATTGATGTATGTATATCAAAGTTTTCTTTTTGGTAAAGACCTTTTGAGATATTATATATTATCGTTCCATGTGTGAGATTTTGGTATTATGTTCTTTTTCTTGTTTGATTTATTTTCTTTTTCTTTTACACTAACTTTCTGTCTTTCCAGCACTTGGGTGCCTGGCACATGAATATCTTGAATATGTTAGTATCGACATTCAAGGGTTCAAAAGGCGCATCGTTATACCATTTCTATTAGAAAATCCAATGATATTATAATAATGTCTAGGTTTTTAAAATAAATATATAACATAGCTGAAATGTTTACATCTCATATTCCAGCATATTTGGGCATAACTATGTATGTAAGGCATGTATTGGAGAATAGATACCATCAATGGCGTGGCTACTGGAGTACCGCCTATCATAAAACACCACGAGAGAAAATGTACCGAGGTTACAAACCTTGCAACCCCTGCCAACAAAGAGCCGGCTTACCCCTTCTTGGATAGTATCGAATATGATCATCGCCCCGATTACCAAGTTGACAAACCATTTCCGTGGGCCCAGCTTACATAATTCATAAATATCAATCTAGATTAGGGATGATCATATGCTAATGGTATCAAACCACATAGCACTACTGCATATCCCATGTTTTAGTCATTTCTAGGTGTGAGGCTTGAGGCTACATTCTACCTTTTTAGCAAATCCCACTTGGAATGCTAATACCGCCCTCCAAGCAATAATGCAATGCCATCATACATCTATACAAGTTATTTAGGATATGGACAAATCGAAGGCACTACTTCTACTACATCTATTTCGGAATCACCCATAGGATTAGCAGCGAACCTTAGACTTCAAAGAAATCTGTCTTCAAAGTCTATCATCTTCAAGATGTCTCCAATTCGAATGGTTATGCTGGTTAAATTGGATTTTGGACAATTCATGCTTATCTAATCCCGATCTCACCGAACCAACCATCGGTAGTGTCAAAACTGACCAAGATTTGATACTCAATTATTCAACCCAATCAGAGATTTAATTTCATATGGAAACCAAGCATGATTCAGCACATAAGAAACCAGTAAGCCTCTTTAATTAATCCTTCCATTAATTAAAACCACTTCATAAATACTTCTATTAAAATACTTTTGTAATGACCCATAAATTTCAATAATTAAATTGGTTAATTTAATAAGATTTTTGTAATTAGATTTAGAAAGAAATAAAAACTTTATGATTTATAATGAAGCGAATGTTAGAAATGAAATGTAGCAATGGTAATTAAAATTAATTATTGACAATTGGAGTGAAATCCCAATAATGTAATAGTGTAAATTATTGCACTTGGTTATAAAATAGAAAATAAGTAAACAAAATAAGTGTTGAATTAACCAATGAAATAATATATTGATTAATAGTAACTGAAAGTAAATTAAGGTAATAATGTTAATGCAAGTTAATAAATAACTAATTTAGTGCAATCCCAATTAATTGAAACAATTGTAAGGTTATAATTGATTGTAAATAGTAAATTTGGAAATAAATTCAAAGTTATATTAATTGGTGAAATAATACGCAATAAACTGTAATTTGATAAAATCAATGTTAGGTAAGTAATTATAATATTTATTGTTTGATAATAAAGTATGAATGGGATTAAATTAGGCAAATGGTGATAATCATTACTTGTTTCCCCATTTATTTAATTCATTTAATTAGACTTAAATCCATTGCAATTAAAAGTAATTAAGAACTACGTTAATACGAATTTAGTTGATGACTGTAAAAATATTAGGGTAATTGGATATATACGAATGTTAAATTTATCCATAAGATGATGATTGATTGAATAAAGGGATTGAAAACAAATTGAATTAAATTATTTGAAAATAACAGTTAATACAAAGGAAAGATGGAAATTTGAAAATATTAATGTAATGAAAGACAAACTAATATTAACTAGGTTTATAGGGTAATAAAAGACTTAATAAAAAGGATTAGAATTGAATCAAATCAGTTATTTGGAATTAATTATAACTAAATGGAATTCAATTCACAATAAATGAAGTTAAATATTTTGACAATTGATATATGGAGGAATTAGGAAATTACTGATGTATTAGTACATAAACCAATGTTAATATTACCTATGAGATTATAAGTTAATAATGGATTTCATAACTAGGTTGAGAAATCAAATAAATGGATTTCCGTTGGAATTTCAATTGATAATTAATGAATGTATTAAAATTAAAATTAAATACGGAAATGGGTAAATTAATTAACTTTGAATTGATATCTAAATTGTTCAAGGTATTTTAATTGTTTAAGAAATCAAGAATGATAAGGTTTGTTAATTTTGGAATCCGAATTTAAAAATTTTGATTTAATATTTAATATTTATTTATTTAAACTAAAATATAGCCATTTTGACCACTGACTCGGATTTCGACGAAACCAGTTTCATCGGATCCATAACGGTGAATTATTATAGGATTACAAGTTTCATAACGATTAGACTTGTCATTTGATCGCACGAGCTCGAAACGCCAAGAAATCAATTAAATTAAAATCAATTAAAGTCAATTTGAAGTAACTTGATTTTAGCATAACTTATTCATACGATGGAATTTGGACTTGAAACCTGTTCCATTGCTTTTAAAATATTCAAAAATATCTATTTTGATATATGGGTTGATCCTTTTTCGTTCCGGAGTCGAAACGGGCTTTCGGGTCGTTATCGTTCAATTTTCCAAGCCAATCTACCCCATTTATTTCTACTTTGTTCTGCCTACATATATATCGTTATAAACCCTAGCAGACCTTCTATTTCTCATTCTGTACGTACATAAATTTTTGTTGCTTCTCTTTCTCAATGGCAGACAGACCCTGAAATTCACAATCCAGTTTCAACTCAAAATTTCAACTTCAGAAATCAAACTGCTCAAACTATATCGAATTACATATCGATTTGAAGCTCTTAACGAGCACATCTTAGATCTGTAATTCATTTTTCAATTTGAAGCTTTATTTCTCCAGAAATTGAAGGACCGTTCACGGCCATTCATCACGTGGTGATGGACTTCGTCTGATCGTTGAATCGAGGGTATGGTCGTGAAGAGGAGACCGAGCGCTGTCCATCGGAATAGGTTGATCGAGGGTTTGACGGTCGGATTCGCTACTAAAATTCGATTAGGGTTATAGGATTTCGGCGGCCAGTGGCATTGTGGGCGATCTCACGTAGGGGGTTGGGGTCGCCTGGGGATGCGCGTGCTCGTGGTGGGTTCAGACTTTGATGTTGCGGCCAGTAGCGGCGGCGATTGCGAATAGGATGTTGGCGGCTATGAATGTAAACTGCTAGGGTTTCGTTTATCTAGATGCACGCATGTGGAAGAAGGAGGACACGTGGCCGTTCAAACGTGGTAAAGGTTTATTTTTTTATTTAGATTTTAATTTCAATTGTTCTAACTATTATATCTTTTACATACAAACTCGGTTTTACACGCGGTTTGACCCGTTGGGATCATATCAGGATTCCGGACATTTTAACGCTTGTTTGGGTGGATTCTGAGACTGTCTGAATTTTGGGTTTAAATTGGATTTAAATTCAAAAGATGTGTGTTTTAACCGACTCACAACTTCTAAAATTTCTTACGTTTGTTAAATTGATTTATGATGTGATTAGAAATTTATTTATGACTGTTGGCATATTTTGAATCATCACCTCAGTTAATTTGAATTTATTTGGATAAAATAGTTATTTAATTTATTATTGAATATAAACTGCCAGTAAATACCTGTTATTTTTTATCTATTATATATTGATGTTATTGATTGAATTGAATGATGATTGTGATAAATGTTTGATTATAGATATTAGATGAACGGATGTTGTGTTTTATATTGTTATAAACTGCAAGTTTGTTATGGATTTTTATTTCATTTCGGATTGCGATTTGAAATGATTTATAACCGTATTTATATTTTAAATTGCGGATTGAGATGACAAATATCTATATCACTTGACTATAGGATAGAAGATTATATACAGACGCCGTGGTCTATATATATAAAAATATTTTGAAATGATTTCTACGTTTTGTAAAGAAATATATGGTTTTATATAAATATTGATGTTAGATGTTATATAAATGTTATTTTATTCTTGATTTTAAGCTATGATAAATTTGTTTATATAGAATAAGCTTAATAATAAGTCTGATTTTATTGAGATAATATGGTTAAGTATTTAGTTATATTTTAATATAGAGTTTATAATGATTTAAATAAATTATGATTGGAAGATAAATTTGAAATTTATTTGAAATTGAACTTATTTATTAAGAATTAAACTCAAATAAGTTTGATGTGAAATTATTAAATTTAAAATTTTACAAGGTATGATTTTTATAACTTGATTTTTTGTAAGGTGGATTAAATGAATATTTCAAGTATAAAAAAATTGAAGGGAATATTTAGTTATTTAAATGGTAATGGATTATTAAGTAAAATATTTCAAAACTAAATAACAGAAAATTGAATTGTTGAATTGTAATTACCAAACTTAGTTTGAAATTGTTGATTACTTAAAGTTTGAAATATATTGAATTTGAAATGGTTTATTCTATGGATCAAATCTGTTTTGAAATCAATATAATTTGGAATTGTTTATTTGGAAAACTGAATTGTATTGAAATTTATGATTTGGGATTTGTTTTAAATTTAAAACTTAGAAATTTGAGTTGTTGGAATTGAGTTTTGAAATTAAAGAAGCTATTTTATTATATAAAGTATTTTAATATTTAAACCATTTAAGTGCTGTAGTTATGTTTCAAAATTTCGAATTTCAAAGTATTATGTTTTGAAAATGTCATATTTTCAAGTGTTTGGTTTTGAAAGGGTTATAAATTTGAAAGTACTATGATTCTGGAAGTTAATATATTTGGAAAATATTATATCTTATTGATTTGGTTTTTGAAGAGAAAATGATATTATATTGATTTGGTTTTTGAAATGGATATGATATTCTGGTTTTGAAGTATAAATTATTTTAAAAATGGCCACGGTGTTATAATAACGTTTGGTTGTTAGAGAGACTGGGATCGAAAGTTTTCATACTCTCTGCCAACTTCGAAAATCACTTTAACAACCATGTACGTGGTGGAGATTCCAAAATAAAGTAAGATGGCGGCGGCGTTCCTTTGAGATATATACGTGGACTCGACTCCCATGAGTTGGCATAAGGTGGCTAAAACAGAGCGATCGACGGCCCAGTGAGGTAGCTCCTCTTATCAGACACACTCCTTGGATACCATTCTATTACTTTGTGATTGATTGGGGCCCTTTTGATTTTTAGGGGTGTGGCTCGAGGTGGGCGGTAGCTGCGCGCTACGCGTCACCACCAACCCGGATGCGTAATTGGTATATCTACCCTGTCATTTCCTTGTTGTGCCGTGTCACCTACCCTAGCACGCCTTGTATGTGTTTGGTTTTCTCCCGTATCCCGTGGAGTATTTAGGGTAGTCTCCCGATCTGGAGATGCGCTACTGGATGGACTACTGAGACTATTGCGTGTTAAGGGGGAGATTGGTTAAATCCTTAAGGCTATTTTAAAGCAAGTTTATTTTACTAATAGACATTATTATAATAGCGTATATTACTACATAGTAGACAGTTTAACGGATCCTTAGGAGATGTAAATCCCGAACATCTTTTAAGTTATTGCACTCACGTTAGACACTGGATAGGAGATGTCAAACCCGTAAACATCTCTGACGCCGTTCCACTCATCTTTTATCGTTGTTAACTTACACAAGATCTTTTAGTTCTGACTCGAGTGTTTTGTTCTTTCAATTCGCTCGGGTTAGCCTAAGCATTTCAGGATTTGAAGACTTTACTTCTGAAGGACGAAGATGAAGACGAAGATTGTATTACTATTAGTTATCATATTAGTCCACTATATTCATACTGTTCCACTGCATTGTTATTTATTATTCTTTGGTATGTGTAACTCTGATACGTATTATATAAGTATAATCAAATGTTTTGTAAAACAGCTTCATGAACTGTTATTCAATTATTATATTTTGTCATTCCACTGTGAGATTCTGTTCGTATCATTTCTTTCTCTGCTTTTCTTATTTACCCAATAACAATCCACTCTTTTGTATGGTTTGAATCTGACGTGTGTGGTTTATCATCAATTTAAAACATACGAAAAGGCGGGATGTTACAGTTGGTATCAGAGCTTTGGTTTAGCGATAAACCTTAGCTTGGTGGGGTCTGACTCTTATTTAATAGGGTAGTAATACCCTATGATGAGTCGCTAAGTGTATATATATGAGAAAGAGTATTTGTTAGTGTTATAAAAAGGTTTTAATATTGTGTTAATTAGTTCCGTTTTGTATTTATAAATTCTTGTTGGTGCATAGGACGCTATGACATCAATAGGGATTTCTAAACACTTAATAGGACAGACCGACACAATATTTGTTTTGAAATATAGGTAAATGAAATAATTTTGCTTATTGTATATATTTATATATAAAATAACATATTTTATAAAGGATATATTTGGTTGTAATATATTGGTTGTTAGGTAGTGAAATTTATAAATATTGGTTGGAAATAAGATTTAAAATAAAATAAATGAAAATTGGTAATTTAGAATCTAAGTCCTGGGGTTTTTGAAAATTCCTTTTGAATGATTTTGAAATATAATAATAATATTATTAGAAGTATGTTTTGATATAAATATTTCAATATAATTTGAAAGAATTGTGTAAAGAAATTTTGGAAAGAAACAAGTTTTGTACTCCCCTCTCTGTCGCTGGAAAATAATTTCGGTGATGAGTGCATGCATCATCGACATTCATTTTCGAGTTTCTAAGTGGGAAGGCCACTGTAGTAGTTTTACTACATATTTATTTGGATAAACAAATATAAATTTTTAATTGTTTTAAATATAATTGGATATATAAGTTGTAAGTATATATGTTTATCTATTATTTTAAAAATGATTTGAAATTTAACCTGGTATTTAGTTCTTAAGTTTCCTTTAATTAATAGTTTCAATTATTGAAGTGAAATGGAATGTAACTAATTAATAATTGAAACCTCTAATTGAAATAAGAGATTTAATGCTAGGTTATAACTGAAATTTCCAGAAAGTTGAAATTTTTAACCTATAAAAACAAAAGATACGATTTTTGAACATTAAATTAATTTAAAAGAAATGAGATAAACTTGTATAAATTTCAACTGCATTCTTAAAAAGCATATATATAACTTACCAAAAGGTTTAAAAGTTGAAATGTCTAATAAGAAAATGTAATGGAAAAATTTACAAGTAAAACTTATGTAATAGAAAGGTTCAATGAATTACTTTTATAAATAAGAATTTGATGTTATAGTGGTTATAAACTTAAGTTATAATTGAAATGTTACTATAATAAAAATGAGATAGAAAGTAAGTATTGTAACCGAGTAATTAGAAACTTAAGTAAATATATTGAAATGCTAAATAATTGAATTACACATGAATACTATAAATAAATGAAATTAAGTAATGAATAAATGAAGGTAATGCAAATAAAAGAAATTTGCATTATATGGATAAATGAAAATGAATTTGTAGGTAGTGGATAGAAATAAATGAAAAAAGATGAATGAATGAGAAATTATTTACTAAGAAGCTTATATAGTACTCAAAGAATATGCTTACATATGCTTAAACTAAATTGTATATGAGTAACATATATAAGAAATGAAGATAATGTACGAAAATAAAAGAATGGAAATTTTGAAAAATGTTTTCCAAACTTTATTAATTTGAGTATAAAAAGATTTAATGGTTATAAATTGGTATATTTTATTTAAATTAATTAATTTTGAAAATTTATTTGTTTATAAAGTTAATATTTTTGAATAAGATGTATTGTTTACCCAATTCTTCCTTTTCCCTTCTTTATCCTTTTCGGGGACGAAAAGTTTTGAGTGGGGGAGAGTGTAACGACCCGTAAATTTTGATAATTAAATTGGTTAATTTAATAAGATTTTTGTAATTAGATTTAGAAATAAATAAAAACTTTATAATTTACAATGAAGTGAATGTTAGAAATGAAATGTAGCAATGGTAATTAAAATTAATTATTGACAATTGGAGTGAAATCCCAATAATGTAATAGTGTAAATTGTTGTACTTGGTTATAAAATAGAAAATAAGTAAATAAAAGTAAGTGTTGAATTAACCAATGAAATAATATATTGATTAATAACAACTGAATGTAAATAAAGGTAATAATGTTAACGCAAGTTAATAAATGACTAGTTTAGTGCAATCCCAATTAACTGAAGCAATTGTAAGGTTATAATTGATTGTAAATAGTAAATTCGCAAATAAATTCAAAGTTATATTAATTGATGAAATAATATGCAATAAACTGTAATTTGATAAAATCAATGTTAGGTAAGTAATTATAATATTTGTTGTTTGATAATAAAGTATGAACGGGATTAAATTAGGCAAAGGGTGATAGTCATTACTTGTTTACCCATTTATTTAATTCACTGAATTAGATTTAAATCCATTGCAATTAAACGTAATTAAGAACTACGTTAATATGAATTTAGTTGATGACTGTAAAAATATTAAGGTAATTGGATATATATGAATGTTAAATTTATCCATAAGATGATGATTGATTGAATAAAGGGATTGAAAACAAACTGAATTAATTTATTTGAAAATAACGGTTAATACAAAGGAAAGATAAAAATTTAAAAATATTAATTAATGAAAGACAAAATAATATTAACTAGGTTTATAGGGCAATAAAAGATTTAATAAAAAGGATTAGAATTGAATCAAATCAGTTATTTGGAACTAATTATAATTAAATGGAATTCAATTCACAATAAATGAAGTTAAATACTGTGGCAATTGATATATGGAGGAATTGGAAAATTATTGATGTATTAGTACATAAACCAATGTTAATATTACCTATGAGATTTTAAGTTAATAATGGATTTCATAACTAGGTTGAGAAATCAAATAAATGGATTTCTATTGGAATTTCAATTGATAATTAATGAATGTATTAAAATTGAAATTAAATATGGAAACGGGTAAATTAATTAACTTTGAATTGATATCTAAATTGTTCAAGGTATTGTAATTGTTTAAGAAATCAAGAATGATAAGATTTTTTAATTTTGGAATTGGAATTTGAAAATTTTGATTTAATTGATTTAGTATTTATTTATTTAAACTGAAATATAGCCATTTTGGCCACTGACTTTGATTTCGACGAAACCAATTTCATCGGATCCACAACGGTGAATTATTGCAGGATTTCAAGTTCCGTAACGATCAGACTTGTCATTTGATCGTATGAGCTCGAATCGCCTAGAAATCAATTAAATTAAAATCAATTGAAATCAATTTGAAATAACTTAATTTTAGCATAATTTTTTCATACGATGGAATTTGAACTTGAAACCTATTCCATTGCATTTAAAATATTCAAAAACATCTATTTTGACATATGGGTTGATCCATTTTCGTTCCACATTCGAAACGGGCTTTTCGGGTCGTTATCGTTCAATTTTCCAAGTCAATCTAGCCCATTTGTTTCTATTTTGTTCTGCCTACATATATATCGTTATAATCCCTAGCAGCCCTTCTATTTCTCCTTTCTACACATACAGAAATTTCTGTTGCTCCTCTTTCTCAATGGCAGACAGACCCTAAAATTCACAGTCCGGTTTCAATTCAAAATTTCAACTTCAGAAATCAAACTCCTCAAACTATATCGAATTACATATCGATTTGAAGCGCTTAACGAGCACATCTTAGATCTGTAATTCATTTTTCAATTTGAAGCTCTGTTTGTCCAGAAATTGAAGAACCGTTCACGACCGTTCATCACGTGTTGATGGACTTCGTCTGATCGTTGAATCGGGGGTGGGGTCGTGAAGAGGAGACCGAGTGCTGTCCATCGGAGTAGGTTGATCGAGGGTTTCATGGTAGGATTTGCTACTAAAATTCGCTTAGGGTTATAGGATTTCGACGGCCAGTGGCGTTGTGGGCGACCGAGCGTAGGGGGTTGGCGTCGCCTGGGGACGCGCGTGCTCGTGGTGGGTTCAGACCTTGATGGAGCGACCAGTAGTGGCGACGATCGCGAATAGGATGTTGGCGGTTACGAACGTAAATCGCTAGGGTTTCGTTTATCTGGATCCACGAGTGTGGAAGAAGGAGGACACATGGCCGTTCAAACGTGGTAAAGGTTTATTTTGTTTTATTTTTATTTTATTTAAATTTCAATTTCAATTGTTCTAACTATCTTATCTTTTGCATACGAATTCGGTTTTACACGCGGTTTGATCCATTGGGATCATATTAGGATTCCGGACATTTTGACGCTAGTTTGGGTGGATTCCAAAACTGTTTGAATTTTGGATTTAAATTGGATTTAAATTCAAAAGGTGAGTGTTTTAACCCACTCACAACTTCTAAAATTTCTTATGTTGTGCTTGAAAGGTGAGTGTTTTAAATTCAAAAGGTGAGTGCTTGAAGATGGAGTAGCCTAGCTTGTGACAGTTATTATTATTCGCTTTTAGGTATTTTTATGTTGTACCCATGTATTTAGACAAATGTTGTAACAGATCTTATGCTACAATTTTTATAGAATTTTGTACTATGATATTTTGATGGTTTTTAAGTAAATGGTATAATTTGCTATTATATTTTGTTCCATATGCTATGGGTTTTGAAATAATAGTTGTTGCTTCGTACTGTTTTCACTTTTCTAACCAACATCCAACCATAAAATGGATTTATGTTTCGATGGACCTTTTCTGGGTTGAAATTTAGGCCTGTTACGAGGTGGGTGTTACATTTCGTATTAGAGCCTAGGTTACCCGATCAATGGGGAAACTATACATATGAGGAACATACTTGTTATTTTGAAAAGGTTTTTCAAAAATTTTACTACATACACACACCTTATTTTCTTGAACATACGTACATACACTAGGCAACCCAATTTCTTTCAGCATATAATACCATTTTAGGAAATCGTCACTAAAGATTGAACCTACAGATAGTTGATATGGCTAATAATAAATCTTCTTCCAAACAAAAGAACCCTACCCATAGAAGACCTCCCATTCATGGAATGCCCAAATCATTAGACAATATCTTAGGATTGTTAAGTAGATTCTATTCCTCCAGCTACACTGGTGGCACCCGCAACTTCGCCTGCCAATGAAGTACCCTATCCTGTTGACTTTCTTAAATTATGTAAGGATTTTCTCAATGCTAGAGGAAAGACATACTCTGTGTGATAACCCGGAATTTTTGGCAATATTAATGTGATAATCTTCTAATATAATTATTTAAATTTGCAAATTATTCTTTCTGAAACAAATAAAATGTGCTTTGTAATTTCTATTTATATATATATATATATATATATATTGTGGTTGTAAATGGAACTATGGTCTGAAATCCAAAATAAATCTCTCAAAAATCAATTAGATATAAAATTTTACATTTTTAAGCACTACTGTGTATATATAAGTATAAATAGCTTAAGCTTAAAATAAGTATAAATAGAAAAAAGTTTTATATTATTTTCTTTGAGTTGTATACATATAATTAGTATAAATATAAAAACATAAAACGTAAATAAATATAAACCTATAGAAAATATGATATAAAAACATATACAAACATAAATGCATGCAATTTAACAAGTGTAAGCTAAGTACAACATGCAAAATACAAGGGTCAAAATTCTTGTTTAAATTGTTTTCTTCATTCTCAAATTATATAAGAGAAAATGATATAGAGAAACAAAGCTGTACATATATCTTTACTCCTATCACTTTTCATCTTTCATTTTATCAAACTAAAACTAGAAAAAAAATCAAACAACTACTTTAAATTTCAATCTGAAGCAGCAAAGTATTAATTCATGTTCAACCAAGTAAGATCAAGATCAAATTACAGTTTCAAATTCAAGCTTGTAGTTTCAAGTTCAAAATCAAGTTTCCAATTTTCAAATTTTCAAAGCCTTCTTTATTCAACATTTTAAAGGTGAGTAAACATAAATCTTTTAAAATTTAAGCATCTGTAATAGATGTGCATGCAATAATTAATCATAGAAATGATTCAAACATGTTTTGCATGGTTGTATAAATGTGTTTGCCTGATATAAAGATTTGATTTGCTGTGTGTATGCGTGTGCAAGTCTGTGTGAAGAACTTTTGGCCTCTGTTCTTGATTTTCAGACCTCAAACCCTTTCAAAAATTCTTACCTCTTCACTCAAATACTTTTAGGCATTGATGATTAAAGAAATTTTGATTGTAAACATGATATCTTATTTTAAAAATGTTTTCTAGTGAATTTATTAAGCAATTATTTCGAAAATAAGAAATTACAGTGAAAATCAATTCAAGTCAGAAATTCGATTGTCTAAATTTCGTGTTTTGATTTTATAATTTGATTCGTTTTCAAAAATGATGAATTTTGATAATGACATCAAGATTTCTTAAGTTCGTATTTATTGAGATATTGCGAGTTGATCGAATATCGGGTTTTGGTTAAATTCCAGCAATCACGAAGTTTGGCGGCATCGGGATTGTGACCTGAGGAAGGTTTTTGGCCGAAAATCGCAGGAAAAATGGAATTACATTTTTTTGGGCGTCGATGATGGAGACACGATGGGATTTTGGGTTTTAGACAGTGTTTTGGTCGGGGTTGTTTACCAGGTGTTCTCAATGTCGTGGTGGCATTGAGGTGGACGGGAGGAGGGGGAAAAGAAGGATGGAAGCAAGGCGAAGGTCCAGGCATGTGGACGTGGTCTTCGGTGGTCGGAGAGAGGAGGTGCGAGATGCGTTAGGTGACCGGATTTCATCCTGAGGGGTTACATGTTCCCTCGATTTCGATTTAGGGTTTTTTGATGGTTTCTGGGTGGTCAAGATGATCATGCGTGTCATCAGTGAGTTGCCAGCGATGGCGACCATGGTTGAAACGGCGTTAATCGATCGTGCACATGCACGCGCGCATGCGCGCATGCGCGCGTGTGTGTGTGTGTCTGGGTTGCTGTGTTTAGGGTAGGGGAGAAGAAAGGAAAGCATAGGGGTTTGGCTTGGGTTTTGATCGAGTTGGACTCGAGTTGAGTAATAGCCCGCAAATCCGTACCCCTTGAATCAACGCTATTCTACCTCTATTAACTCAAGTGGCACAAAATTACGAACCATTATGGTTAAAGAAGAAGAGATAGAAGAAGAAGGAGCTAAACAATATCAGAATCTCACAGTCGCAGCGGAATAAAATATAATAGTAAATATAGAACTTTACACAAAATGAAATATATCACTGTTTTATACATCATATCATCAGAGTATCTCATACATCAACAAATCACAAATCAGACATACCATACAATCATAGCAGCGGATATATATATATATAGGTACATATAAAACGTCTCAGACTCCTACTCCTCTCCTGCTCCGTAGCATCCTGACCTGATTAAATAATACTCGGTCTGACCCGAGCATTATAATGAAATAACACCCGAGTCAGTTTGGAATACCAGCTGATAATAATGCATCCAAATTGATTATTAAAGTTTCAAAAATCCTTTGAAAACAAAAGCATCTCGTAAGACCACGCCACAAATAAACATGTCGGGTTTTTACCTTACGATAGCTAAAACACTTTTTATAGAAATCCTCTGATATTATAATAGGGTCTATTTAAAAATACTTATAAAATAGCCGAAATTGTTACATGATTAAATTCCAGCTACTAGCCACAAAAGTGGGTAATACAAACAAAATTCGTACAAGGCTCGTAGGGAAAATGGATTTCCAACAATGACTAGGCACTGGGGTACCACCTGTCACAGTACGGGGCCTAGATCACCGTACCGAGGACTACTCCCTTCAACCCCTGCAACACAAGGCTGGAACCATTCCTTACTGAACAGTCTCGAACAAGATAAACCCCGTGATTGGCGCGACCAACCACCCACTAAGCCGAATATATATAAGGGACATCTAGACAAGGGAAATATCTTGTCCTGCTTCGGCGTAACCCACCTAACCTTGCTGCATATCCCCTGATTTTCAGTCATTCTCGGTTGATGAGGCTTGAGGCTAAGCGTTACCTTTAGAACGTTTTCACTTAGAATGCCCATCGTCCACCTGACGATGTTTCGCAAGCATTCATCCATACAAGTCCGTCCCGGGTTCGAACGGAACCGAAGGCACTACTCCTACTACATCCATTTTGGAAATATCCTCAGGATTAGTAGCGACTAGCCCTTGCACTTCACTGCTCCATCTTCGACTCTGAACACGTTTTTCGCACGAAACGTACAAATCGGATCGAAGTGGTTTTCGAGAAATAAATCTCGATTCCGGTCTCTTCGAAACGATCAACGCATTTGTCCAATATTGATAGTCGGTGATTTAACTATCAATTTATATTCATAAACATCCATAAGCATCCATCACACAATAAATAATATTCCACATTATTTATTTGTCTCAATATCTTTACAAGATATATTTCCAAAGTTTCAAAACTCATTTGAAAACAATTTCCAAAACTCTTTCCTTACAAGGTAAATCCTTTACCATATATTCCCATTGGAAATAACCAAGTTAAAAACAATTTAGAATTAAATCACTTTAAATATTTTATTCTTAAATATACTTTCAAATATATAAACTTACTACTAGTTACTTTCTCAAAATATAATTTTGAAATATTCGAAGTAAAACTATTTTATAAGATATAACTTGATTTAAAATAAGGTTTTAGTTATACTATATTTTAAAATAGAGTTTTAAAAGAAATTAATAATTTCAAACAACTTTATTCAAAAACTAGCCTTTAAGTAAATCCATTTGTAAAAATAATTATTAAGGTATTTTAAAAGTTTACTATTACTAATTTATTAAGAATTATGTTAAAATAATAATTTCCAAAACACTCTTTAAACAAGTTTAAGTTTTTAAAACTTTCTTTTATAAAAATCAGTTTAAACTCGAACTTGGTTTTCCCCAGGGAATCTCTCATTCCCACTTATACACTCCCGTAATCCTTCTTGTGAATTCTGTCAATTTATTCCAATTCAGGTTTATATTTTAATAACATAAATTTACTTTCACATTTATCAACTGATAACGTTTCTCTTATTTATCATTCCTGATTTTATCAATTTTCAATTTTTCATTCCAAATAGATTTCGAATTTTAATTCTTTTAAATTCATTAATTAACAATATCTTTTACTTCTCAAAAATTCAATTTATCCATTTATAATTAAATTATGGATTTATAATTTATTCAGCAATATTCCAATACAATTTTATTTCAGTTTTCCATCCAACAGATTCTAATTTTTATATTCTTCTAAATTCCTTATTTATTAATTTCTTAATTACTTTTGAAACCCAATTTAATTTCTTTATAATTAAACTCCAAATTCCTTTATAATTAACATTCTGGTTTTGAAGTTTATCTCACAATATCACAATGCAATTAAATTCCAAATTTATCCATCACAATATATAAACAGGCATCATCATCAACTATAAAAATATTACTACATGGTGAGGAATCCAGTTGGATCCCTCCAACCTGTTTTCCCTGCATCCACAAATATTAGCACATCACATATATAAATATCAATCCAGACTGATAATAACAATAATATGCAACCAATCACACAGATATTTAAATATTTATTATTTAAATCAGCCAATATCCAGATGTGAGTGAGTTAAACTCACCTTGAGTTTCGACGAGCGTTCGAAATTTAAATTAAACCGAACAACGTTCGATTTAACCCAAATTTCTACTTGCCCGGAATGACTCCGGATCTGCACCATCGCGTAGTTCGCGTCTCTGCGATTCCGGCGTTTCCAGTTTCGCTTGAATCTGACAACGTATGAATTAGTTATTCAATTTTGAAGTTTGAATTGAAATTTTGAACAATTTCCTTTTAAATTTTATTAGCAACCCAATCTGACCGTAGATCAAAATAAGGGTCGAAGCCAGCTTCTTCTCTGCGAACGCGATCTCCAGCACAAACGAACCCAACTCGTCGAAACTAGGGTTGCCGCCGCCCCCATCCATGGCCACCCAGACGACGATCGCCCACCACCACCGAGTCGCCCTTGCCACCACGCACTCCCACCAAGCCTCGTGTCGAGCTCGGTGCCCTCCTCCACCGTGAAAACGCGGCCGACCCAATGATGAACGCGGCCTCCGTGCTCCCTTCACGCTGCACTAAACTCCATCACCACCGTACACAACGAAGATCTCACAGCCCCCTTCGATTCTCCAGTTGAAGATTTTGTGAATTAATGTGTGGATTGGTTGCAAATTGGAGAAAAGAAAGGATCGTTTCCGGCCATTGAATGTTTGAGCGGTGGCTACGAACCAAACTAGGGTTTAGAGAGATTATAATGAATATATAATATAAATTTAATAATATTTTAATAATATTCTTCTTAATTTAACATCGTATGCAAATGAACTCCAATTCTCACGTCCCGATAGGCGTTCCTAGGGTTTTTCCACGTTCCGAACACAATGGAACAGGTTTCGTAAGCTAATACGGTCATACGCGCGAGTTACGAAATTAAACGATCAATTCTAAATTAAATCGATTAAAACGATTTCGATGCGTTTCGAGCTGCCGGGGTCAAACGACAACTCCGATTGCTACGAAAATTGAAACCCGATAATAACTAACTATTACGGATCCAATGGAACTGGTTTCGTCGAATTCTGAGACTGTGCCCCGGAAGGCTATTTTAACTCGTCTATTTAAATCGGACAATTATCCAAATTGTCGAAAACGCTTAAAATTTTACTTTTAAATTTTTTATTAACTTTACAATAAAACATATAACATTTATAAACACATTAACAATCATTTTGACTCATTTCGACTCAAAATCCGATTAATTGCATTTTTATATTATTAAATCCTATTATTAAATTAATATAAAATCCCAAATTCAATCTATTGACTTTTAATTTCTACCCATGGTCAAATATTAAAACTCAAACCCAATTAGACCTAAATCAAATTTTAGAATCTAATTTTATCTCCATTTACACTCGAAATTACCAATTACCCCAATTCTAATATTGAATTAGTATTATTCAGTTACCAATTAAATCCCCGATTCAATATTTAATTATTGT
Source organism: Allium cepa (assembly GCA_030765085.1). Lineage (NCBI taxonomy): Eukaryota > Viridiplantae > Streptophyta > Magnoliopsida > Asparagales > Amaryllidaceae > Allium > Allium cepa. The sequence goes on along the minus strand of CM060941.1, from coordinate 1,040,694,115 downwards.
TCTCAATTATTTGAAATTGAATAGAATTACTATAACGAAAAATTATAGCTTATTTTATTTCAAGCTTCAATTTATAATCCATATTCAACATTTAAAATGAATTAAATGTTCAAATTCAATGGCTTAAAAATACGGGATGTTACATTCCTCCCCCCTTATAAAAATTTCGTCCCCGAAATTTGCTAGGGTAGAAAATACTCTCCAACCCATTTACTTACCCAATTAGCTTAGTTAAAAGCTTATATACTCTTCCCAAAATCCTTTAGCTCAATCCTCATCTCATTTGCTTCATTTATTCTAAAGCTTTAATTTTAACTTATAATTTTCCAAGTTAATTACAAATTTTCAAAACTCCCAAAAATTTCCGAAAATTTTTGGCAGTCTCCCCTGTACGGAGGAGCTTTCGCGATATCGCGATACAAATAAATATATATACATCGACCCACACGGTCGGAAACCAAAATATATCACAATATATATATCATTTCCTAATTATATTTGCGTAGGCGTACCTTTTAGCAAATTTAATAGCGAGCGGCTAATATTACGCTTATACGCGCTCCAACTCTCTCGAATGCCTTCTATACCTGTACTATACTCAACAAACACATTAGTTTTCAAAGATTTGAACATTATAACAACATTTCCAATATAATGTAAGTCAACATATCAATTTCATAATCCATTCAACAACTTTGTATGATCTCATGAGTAAATCATATTTTATAACATGCACAAGGTTCATTTCTAATGCCAAACTCCATTTCATTTCACACAAATGATTTTCATACAGGTTTACCATTCTTAATTTGTAATTACTACCACCAAACCATATTCACTTCAATATTATGTATATGTGCCTTTAATCCATTTACTTTTCTTTTTAATTAGCCTGCATTTACAAATAACTCACTAAATAGGTTCCAATCCATTTATTAAAATTTAGCCCATTCTATTTTCATCCAAACTAACTTCATTTTATTACTCTTGAATGATTTACATTCAAGTTTGTTATATACCATTTATATTAATCACAACCAATTCATTTCTATTTCAATATGATTAATATATGCTTCACTAACTTCAATCTATATCAATTCAATTCCAAATTGATTTACAAACCAATTTTATTTTAAATTTTAAATTTTAAAGCATTTTCATTTCTGTCATAATTCATTTTCATTCTGATGCAAAAATTACTTAATAACATTTCAATCCATTCCAATTTATTCAAAACCAATTCATTTGTTGTTTACACAACTCGATTCTGAATACATTCAAATATTCATGTCATTCAAGCCAAAATAATCGCCACTTAAGCTTATAACCATTTAAAATTAATTTCAGTTTAGATTTATATTAAGTCTATTCAATTTGCATGGTTTACAATCCAAGCATTCTTATTCCATTTCAATTATTAAATTAATCCTTATTCTCTCCTTTCAAATTTATTATTCATCTTAAGTTAATTTTTATTATTTTATTTTCAACTCTTATATCCATATCACAATATTTAATTCAAAACCATTTCACTTGCAAGTCCCTTTCAGCATCTAAACAAATTTATTCAAGACTACATTATAAAGCTTAATTACAATTATTTATTTTACTTAAGCTTTCTTCACAATATATTCATTATCTTCTAATATCAATTTTATTTTATTTTCATTTGATTCTCATCCAATCCATGCTAGATTTATTTTATTAACAAAGAGACCACTTTAAATTATTTCACTCGTTGGAATTTATTTACAATTCAAACTATCACCATTTTACTCTAATTCCATCGTTTTATTCACATTTCCAATATTTATTTCCAAAAATTAAATACCATGCCACAACTGGATTTCTATTTATTTTCTAATTTTGACCATCTATCAAAATTCTATTCATTACCATACACATTCCATTTAATTGTAATTCATTTTAGCCTCTAACCTAATCCATATTAGGTTTTAGTTCACTCCCCAATTCACTCTGGATTCATTTATAATATGACCATTTTCAAATGCTCTAAACTAGAACTAAGTTCTATTTCACCCTTCAATTATTAACAAGCTTCCAAAATTGTATCCATTCCAGTATTATTTTCATTTAATTTAGCTTATATTAAATTCATCTTCAAGCTTCTCTTTATTTAATTCAGCTTATGCTAAATTCATTCTCAAATAATCCCTTTGAATTTAGTTGAGTCAAACTTTTATTCATACAATATCCTTTTAACAAAAATTAGATTTATTCTAATTCAAATTTTTTCCAAAGTTAGATTCAAGTTTTAACTAAATTCATTTAGCCATCTTGAATTCATTTCATTTTCCCCATTCATAAATTCAAGACTTATTTGCCAACTTAAGAACATTCACCTTTATATTCTCACTTGCTTCATTACACTTTATATTTCATTTATGGTCAGGTTTGAATTTTCCACATCATTCAACTCTTTCCATTAATGATTTTCAATTTCACTTCCATTCAAGAGTTTAGATTTCTTATTTAAGTTCATTTCCATTTTATAATCATAAGCCTAAATTATAACCCTTAATAACTTAAGAATATGAATTTCTTTATGCAATTATAAACAATTTACATTTCACCTTTATATCCAATTCAATTTAATTCTAATTCATTTAGATTTAATTTAATTTAAAATTCTCAATTTAAATTATCCATATACAAGTTCAAAACTGATTTACTATCTGAAGTTCATTCACTTCATTTATACCTCACTTTGCCTGATCTCAATTTACATTTCATTGAGATTAAGTTTATATTCACCATACCATTTAATTATTTCCCATTAGTGATTATAATTCCATTTCTATTTTATAAGTTCACCAATTTATTTACTTAAAAGCTTATATTGCTCATTTTAATCCATCTACATCATATAATCACAATTCCCACTTATATATATATATATATATGTATCCTTGAATTCTTATGGTTACAAATTTTCTTCAATCTAATTCTTTGCACCATTTTAAATTCGCAAATTTTAGATTCACAATTTCAACTATAAGCATAACACTTAATAGCTTGTGGGTATAATCCATTACACAATGACCCACATTTCAAAATCATCTTACATTTTAATTTATTAAATCAACTTTATTTTAAGTCCAATCTATTGAACTTATCCAAGTTCTATTCAAATTTCCATTCACTTTAACATATCTTATTCACTTCCATTTACTTAAGTTAAATTTAATTTCAAGATTAAAATTTTCATCCTTTCCTTCTTATTATTATCAGCTTCAATTCTTTTTAAATCGACTTTATTTACAAGTTATATAGTTGATTCTTTTAGCTTTCACATTTTTATTCTAAACAGAATCTCCAGAATTCAATTTACCCGGATTTATTTCAAAACCATTTGAAATAGTAATCAACACTTATCCATTAGGTATATCAAATCAAATCCCAGATTTCCCAAAACAATTTGTTTATACCAAAAACAAATTCCCCATTTTGAAAATTTCTAAAACAACTATTATACCCAACTAGTCCAAACAATACCATAACCAAATATTAGGGAAGCAATCCATCACTTTAGAAACTCGAAAATGAATTCTAATGATGTGGCCAGCATCATTAGGATTATTTTCCAGCGACTGAACTGTGTTCAGTGCTTCTTACTTTCCCAAATTCATTTCAAAACAGTTTCCATTCAAAAATATTACCCAAATCGACATTTCATTATTGCCTTCAACCACTGGGGAAAAATATTACCAAACACTTCCAATGTTTAAATTCCCAAACCTTTTGGTTTCGTTGCATTTAAAATTCTTTTTAAAATTCCCGGAATTCAAATTCTGATTTAATTCAAATTTAGTTATTCTCTGTTGTAAAATTTATACTTACAGAATTTATTTGGTTGCAACCATTTCAAGTTTAAGATTAAATGTTGGATTCTTATTTGCACCATATTTAATTAATTCTATTTGGTTATAAACCATTTTAATATTTTATCTTCTAATTAGCTTATCATTTCTAATTCTGATCAAATTTAGATTCTTATTGGACTTTTAATATTAGCAATCCAAACGTCCAAATATATATATATATATATATATATATATATATATAATTTCAGAAAATTATTCCTTTTATATCAAAATATAATTTTGGGTAAAATTATTTCATTTACCCACTTTAAAAACAGTACTATGTCAGTTTATCTTGTTTAAGAGTTTAGAAACCCCTATCGATACGGTTGTACTTCCCGCACCGACCAGAATTCATAAACACTCAACCGATAAGTCAACACAGTATAAAAACAAATTTTATATCCACTAACAAGTACGCTCTCATAGCTATAAATACGCTCAGCTCATTATAGAGTACTATTGACTCTATTTAATGAGTAATTACCCCACCAAAGCCTAGGTTGTCGCCAACCTAAGCTCTGATACCAAGTGTAACAGCCCGCAAATCCGTACCCCTTGAATCAACGCTATTCTACCTCTATTAACTCAAGTGGCACAAAATTACGAACCATTATGGTTAAAGAAGAAGAGATAGAAGAAGAAGGAACTAAACAATATCAGAATCTCACAGTCGCAACGGAATAAAATATAATAGTAAATATAGAACTTTACACAAAATGAAATCTATCACTATTTTATACATCATATCATCAGAGTATCTCATACATCAACAAATCACAAATCAGACATACCATACAATCATAGCAGCGGATATATATAGGTACATATAAAACGTCTCGGACTCCAGCTCCTCTCCTGCTCCGTAGCATCCTGACCTGATCAAATAATACTCGGTCTGACCCGAGCATTATAATGAAATAACACCCGAGTCAGTCTGGAATACCAGCTGATAATAATGCATCCAAATTGATTATTAAAGTTTCAAAAATCCTTTGAAAACAAAAGCATCTCGTAAGACCACGCCACAAATAAACATGTCGGGTTTTTACCTTACGATAGCTAAAACACTTTTTATAAAAATCCTATGATATTATAATAGGGTCTATTTACAAATACTTATAAAATAGCCGAAATTTTTACATGATTAAATTCCAGCTACTAGCCACAAAAGTGGGTAATACAAACAAAACTCGTACAAGGCTCGTAGGGAAAATGGATTTCCAACAATGACTAGGCACTGGGGTACCACCTATCACAGTACGGGGCCTAGATCACCGTACCGAGTACTACTCCCTTCATCCCCTGCAACACAAGGCCGGAACCATTCCTTACTGAACAGTTCCGAACAAGATAAACCCCGTGATTGGCGCGACCAACCACCCACTAAGCCGAATATATATAAGGGACATCTAGACAGGGGAAATATCTTGTCCTGCTTGGGCATGACCCACCTAACCTTGTTGCATATCCCCTGATTTTCAGTCATTCCCGGTTGATGAGGCTTGAGGCTAAGCGTTACCTTTAGAACGTTTTCACTTAGAATGCCCATCGTGCACCTGACGATGTTTCGCAAGCATTCATCCATACAAGTCCGTCCCGGGTTCGAACGGAACCGAAGGCACTACTCCTACTACATCCATTTTGGAAATATCCTCAGGATTAGTAGCGACTAGCCCTTGCACTTCACTGCTCCATCTTCGACTCTGAACATGTTTTTCGCACGAAACGTACAAATCGGATCGAAGTGGTTTTCGAGAAATAAATCTCGATTCCGGTCTCTTCGAAACGATCAACGCATTTGTCCAATATTGATAGTCGGTGATTTAACTATCAATTTATATTCATAAACATCCATAAGCATCCATCACACAATAAATAATATTCCATATTATTTATTTGTCTCAATATCTTTACAAGATATATTTCCAAAGTTTCAAAACTCATTTGAAAACAATTTCCAAAACTCTTTCCTTACAAGGTAAATCCTTTACCATATATTCCCATTGGAAATAACCAAGTTAAAAACAATTTAGAATTAAATCACTTTAAATATTTTATTCTTAAATATACTTTCAAATATATAAACTTACTACTAGTTACTTTCTCAAAATATAATTTCGAAATATTCGAAGTAAAACTATTTTATAAGATATAACTTGATTTAAAATAAGGTTTTAGTTATACTATATTTTAAAATAGAGTTTTAAAAGAAATTAATAATTTCAAACAACTTTATTCAAAAACTAGCCTTTAAGTAAATCCATTTGTAAAAATAATTATTAAGGTATTTTAAAAGTTTACTATTACTAATTTATTAAGAATTATGTTAAAATAATAATTTCCAAAACACTCTTTAAACAAGTTCAAGTTTTTAAAACTTTCTTTTATAAAAATCAGTTTAAACTCGAACTTGGTTTTCCCCAGGGAATCTCTCATTCCCACTTATACACTCCCGTAATCCTTCTTGTGAATTCTGTCAATTTATTCCAATTCAAGTTTATATTTTAATAACATAAATTTACTTTCACATTTATCAACTGATAACGTTTCTCTTATTTATCATTCCTGATTTTATCAATTTTCAATTTTTCATTCCAAATAGATTTCGAATTTTAATTCTTTTAAATTCATTAATTAACAATATCTTTTATTTCTCAAAAATTCAATTTATCCATTTATAATTAAATTATGGATTTATAATTTATTCAGCAATATTCCAATACAATTTTATTTCAGTTTTCCATCCAACAGATTCTAATTTTTATATTCTTCTAAATTCCTTATTTATTAATTTCTTAATTACTTTTGAAACCCAATTTAATTTCTTTATAAATAAACTCCAAATTCCTTTATAATTAACATTCTGGTTTTGAAGTTTATCTCACAATATCACAATGCAATTAAATTCCAAATTTATCCATCATAATATATAAACAGGCATCATCATCAACTATAAAAATATTACTACATGGTGAGGAATCCAGTTGAATCCCTCCAACCTGTTTTCCCCGCATACACAAATATTAGCACATCACATATATAAATATCAATCCAGACTGATAATAACAATAATATGCAACCAATCACACAGATATTTAAATATTTATTATTTAAATCAGCCAATATCCAGATGTGAGTGAGTTAAACTCACCTTGAGTTTCGGCGAGCGTTCGAAATTTAAATTAAACCGAACAACGTTCGATTTAACCCAAATTTCTACTTGCCCGGAATGACTCCGGATCTGCACCATCGCGTAGTTCGCGTCTCTGCGATTCCGGCGTTTCCAGTTTCGCTTGAATCTGACAACGTATGAATTAGTTATTCAATTTTGAAGTTTGAATTGAAATTTTGAAAAATTTCCTTTTAAATTTTATTAGCAACCAATCTCACCGTAGATTAAAATAAGGGTCGAAGCCAGCTTCTTCTCTGCGAACGCGATCTCCAGCACAAACGAACCCAACTCGTCGAAACTAGGGTTGCCGCTGCCCCCATCCATGGCCACCCAGACGACGATCGCCCACCACCACCGAGTCGCCCTTGCCACCACGCACCCCCACCAAGCCTCGTGTCGAGCTCGGTGCCCTCCTCCACCGTGAAAACGCGGCCGACCCAATGATGAACGCGGCCTCCGTGCTCCCTTCACGCTGCACTAAACTCCATCACCACCGTACACAACGAAGATCTCACAGCCCCCTTCGATTCTCCAGTTGAAGATTTTGTGAATTAATGTGTGGATTGGTTGCAAATTGGAGAAAAGAAAGGATCGTTTCCGGCCATTGAATGTTTGAGCGGTGGCTACGAACCAAACTAGGGTTTAGAGAGATTATAATGAATATATAATATAAATTTAATAATATTTTAATAATATTCTTCTTAATTTAACATCGTATGCAAACGAACTCCAATTCTCACGTCCCGATAGGCGTTCCTAGGGTTTTTCCACGTTCCGAACACAATGGAACAGGTTTCGTAAGCTAATACGGTCATACGCGCGAGTTACGAAATTAAACGATCAATTCTAAATTAAATCGATTAAAACGATTTCGATGCGTTTCGAGCTGCCGGGGTCAAACGAAAACTCCGATTGCTACGAAAATTGAAACCCGATAATAACTAACTATTATGGATCCAATGGAACTGGTTTCGTCGAATTCCGAGACTGTGCCCCGGAAGGCTATTTTAACTCGTCTATTTAAATCGGGCAATTATCCAAATTGTCGAAAACGCTTAAAATTTTACTTTTAAAATTTTTATTAACTTTAAAATAAAACATATAACATTTATAAACACATTAACAATCATTTTGACTCATTTCGACTCAAAATCCGATTAATTGCATTTTTATATTATTAAATCCTATTATTAAATTAATATAAAATCCCAAATTCAATCTATTGACTTTTAATTTCTATCCATGGTCAAATATTAAAACTCAAACCCAATTAGACCTAAATCAAATTTTAGAATCTAATTTTATCTCCATTTACACTCGAAATTACCAATTACCCCAATTCTAATATTGAATTAGTATTATTCAGTTACCAATTAAATCCCCGATTCAATATTTAATTATTGTTCTCAATTATTTGAAATTGAATAGAATTACTATAACTAAAAATTATAGCTTATTTTATTTCAAGATTCAATTTATAATCCATATTCAACATTTAAAATGAATTAAATGTTCAAATTCAATGGCTTAAAAATACGGGATGTTACAAGTTGTTAACTGTTGAGTAGAGGAGAGAAGTGAGAGAGAGGATCCGGAAAGATGGGTTTTGGCTCAAGTTCTTGATCATGATTTCTGGGCTTGGGCCCGAGTATTTTAGTAGAAAATTAACCAAGTTTTTAAATGAGAAAATTTTAAAACAAGTTTTCAAAGAAGTTTCAGACCAATGATTTTGAAGTTAAAATGTTTGAACTTAATTTGTTTTGTCTTAGGGTAATTATATATTAGGTTAATTTCATTTTAAAATTAATTTCTAAGTTTATTTACATAAAAATTAAAATGATGTAATTAAGTGGAAAATTAAGGAAAATGTATTAAATTTTAATTAATTAAGGTCTTAAGTAATTGTAAAGGATAATTAATTAATTCCAATAATTAATTAAAATAATAATAAATTATTTGTAAAGTAATTAATGAAATTTAAGCAGGAATACAAGTAATAAATTTATTTTGTGATTAAAATTAATTTAATTTAATTTAATTAAAATGTTGTGACTAGTACATCTTGCCTATGATGTTTAAATTGTATTGAATGCTTTGGATTGTTTAACGTCTCTAATCTATTAATTTATGATGTTCTGTGATATGAAATGCTTTGGATTGAACTGCTAATAAGTGTGAGACGTTTATTTAAATAGTTATCTGTGTTGAATCTCTGTGTGAATATAACATTCTGAAGTTAAATTGAATTGTTTTGGCTTAAAAATGGCATTGGATTCGAAGAGATCGGGGTCGGATATCAGCGATATCCGGAGCCACTTCGATTAGTATTCTATAATTCTTTATAGATTTGATTTGTAAATTCAAACAGGCTGGAATGGAATAAATTAAGTAACTTGGCCATTTAAACTAAGTAACGGTACTTAGATATTATTTTGTGGAATAAATGTTTGGTTGTAGCAAGATAAAACTCACAGTGATGAAAGAGTTGCCTTGGTTTTAAAAAAAGTTGTATAACTCAGTATTTCAAGTTATATAGGTTTACTCACGTTGGTTTATATCATGACTCGAGTGTTACTTTATTGTAATGCTTGGGTCAGACTGAGTATTACAGATTTTCAAGTTAGGACATTCTGGAGCTTAGGAGACGAGCTGGATGGTAGAAACATATGGAGTATATTCCATTGTGTATTTGAGATTGTATTGATCGTAGTCAGGGACAAGTTGTTACAACTGTCCAGTTTATTTGTGATGATTGTACTCTGATATATTGTCTGTAAATTGACAGTTACAACTTTTTATTTGTATAAATGCTATCATTTGATATTATATTTTGATCTGCTGCGATTGTGAGATTCTATGCTGTTGTTTCTGTTTCTTCTTCTACCTCCTTTTCTTCTTACCCTAACAATCTAGAATTCTGGGCGTTAGATTGCTCGACGCTTCTACAGTGAACGTACTAGTGTCGAATTTTCGGGGTCGAAAATTCTGGATCATTACACTCTGTAACCGAAGGATATTTGAAAGCTAAAGCATGGGTTAGTTACTATAAGGGAATATTTAGAGAGCTTGGTTGGGAGGATTAATTTAAGAGAAATATGACAGCTTGGCACCACAAAGGAGAAGCTTTGGATTGGTGGAACTTGGTGACTGAGGAAAATGTTGGATGGATATTCTCATTGGACGAATTCAAAAATAGATTTGAGACGAGGTTTATATCTAGGAAGAAGTGAGCCAACAATTAGAGAAATTCATTCAGCTTAGGCAAGAGGACTCCACTCTTAAGGATTACATAGCTATGTTCATTGAGTAGGCCTAATTTAGGATGAGCCTGATAGATACACCTATCAAAAAGGCCATGAAGTTTGTAAAGGGCCTAAATTCCCCATTGAGAGAAATGCTATTGACCTAAGTACCGATTGGAGCAACGTATGAGGTGTTAGTGGAAATGGAAATGCTGCACATGACCAATATGGAAGATAAGGTGGCAGAGAAGGAGAAGGCTGCAACTACCCAAAAGCAAGGAGGATCCAATTTAGGACGATTTTGGTCAAACAAGAAGTTGAAAGGGAAGTTTAAGAAGGATGGTAAGGTATGTAAGCAATGCCATAAGGAAGGTCAAGAAACTAAAGATTATAAGGTGAGTCTGATGAAGGATACCTTTAAAGGGAAATGCTTTAACTACCATGAGGAAGGACACCTTAAGAATTAATGTTCAGAGTTGGCAAAAGTAGGATCAAGCGGATATGCTTATGCTATTGAAGCCATCCATATTTCTATTAAGCCACTGAGAGACCAAGGGAAAGCAGCTCCAGAAGGTTAAATTTTACTTTTGGGATTACCATTTATAATCTACTTGATTCAGGGGCATCACATTCTTTTGTAACTTGGAATGTAGTAAATTTCTTATACCTTCAAACTCCGATGGTCAATAGCCCAATAGCGGTTCTTAATCCTATTGGGAGTTCAACACATCTCTCTCTTATTTGCAAAGACCTAGTGTTAGACATATATGATGTTGATTTCATCTGTAACGCATATGTTCTAAACTTTAAGGGGTATGGACTTATCTTTGGTGTGGATTGGTTATCATATTATGGAGCCATTCTTGGTTCTAATAGGAGGGTAGTACGATTATGGAGTTCTGGAGGTCGTGACCTAGAAATTCTTTGTATGCTTAGTTGAGTTAAGCCATTTGTACTCATTAAGTCTATCTATTATTAAAGAGTCACCATTTGTACCCGTAGTTTGTGAATTTTCTAATTACTTGAGAAGGTCTTTGTTCTTCCACCCTAGAGGGAGATCAAGTTCTAAATATATTTGGAGAAGGACACAAGGCCTGTCGCCCTGCCTTTGAGGCATATGGCCTCAAAGAAAGAAGGGAATTGGACAAGTAAATATTAGAGCTTTTGAAGAAAGGATTGATCCGGCAGAGTACTACCGAATGCGGAGCCCCTGTTGTTTTTACCACTAATGCATACGGTTATTTAAGACTATGCATCGATTATAGAGAATTGAACAAGTTGACAAGGAAGAATAGGCATCCTTTACCTAGGATCGACGACTTGTTCAACCAACTTATAAGAACTAAAGACTTTTCTCAATTAGACTTAGCAATGAGATTCCATCAGTTAAGAATTGCAAACGAAAGCAAGTCGAAGGCTGTATTTCGCACACCAGAAAGACTCTATAAGTGGAAAGTAATGCCTTTTGTATTGACATATACCCTAGCATAATTTGTAGTTTGATGATCAGAGCGTTTAAGGGGTAACTCAATAAATTCTTTGTGGTGTTTGTTGATGATATTTTAGTTTTCTCTAAAGCCAAGGAGGAGCATGAGGACCACCTTAGGGAGGTATTAGAAATATTGAGGAGGCACCAACTTAAGGCTAAATTTTCTAAATTCCACTTTTAGAGAAGTGAAGTTAGATTTCTTGGGCATATTCTTTTGGAGCAAGGATTGGTTATAGACCCTACTAAAATAGAAGCTGTCCAAGGATGGAAGACTCCTAGGAATGCATCTAAGGTTAGAAGGTTTCTAGAATTGACAGGCTACTTAAGAAGTTCATCAAAAACTTTGTAAGAATAATTTCCCCTTTAACCCAATTGACTAAGAAGAACCTAGTCTTTTCTTGGGACAATAGATGCACAAAGGCATTTGAGAAGCTTAAGGAGTTATTGAATAGTACACCTACGCTTTCTATTCCTGATAGAACCAAACCACTTACGGTTTTCACAAATGCTTATAGCATAGGGTTAGGAGCAGTTCTAATGTAAGAAGGGAAGTCGGTTAGTTATGCTAGTAGGCAACTAAAGGATTAAGAGAAGAAGTATCCGGTTCATGACATGAAATTGGCGGCTATTGTCTTTGCGTTGAAGATGTAGAGGCATTATCGCATGGGAGAAAAGTTTAAGTTATTCATTGATCATAAATCACTCAAATACCTATTTTCCCAAAAAAATTTGAATCTTCCATAGCAGAGATGAATGGAGTATATAACATCATTTGACTTTAGTACCCAATATACCCCTATACAAGGGAACATAGTCGTTGACGCCTCTTAATCGGAGGCACGCCATCCCATGTGCTATATATGAATGTAGATAGTAGGAGTTTCTCTCGAATTTTAGCTTCCAACCATCAACAGAACCCATCCAAGGCTATTTAGCAGTTATAAAGATTAAACCAGCCATGATGGACCGCATATGGCATGAGCAAGTGAAGAATGGGAAGTTGGTAGAGATCTTGGAGAAGTTGAGGAAATGAGAGCATTTTCCCTATGCTTTTTATGTATTCAGTTGATGAGACGAGATGCTTGAGAAGGGATGGATGCCTTTTGGTCTTAATGGTTGATGATTTATTGAGGGAGGTTTTTATGGAATGCTATAACTCAAAGATGACGATTCGTCCCAAAGGAGATAAAATGTCCATGGATATGAAGTGGATTTTCTTTTGTCATGGAATGAAGAAGAGCATGGCTGAGTTTGTTACTAGATGTTTGACGTGGCAAAGAGTAAAATCTAAGCAAGGGAAGCCAAGTGGAGGATTATTACTTTTGGAAATTCTGACTTGGAAGTGAGAGCATATTTCGATGGATTTTGTGGAAGGATTGCCTAGAAGTCAAAAGGGCAATAAGACTATTTGGGTTGTTTTGGATAGACTCACTAAGAGTGTGCATTTTATTTCGGTTAGGAGAAATAGGATTGCTGCTTCTCTCACATAGATATACATTAAAGAGGTTGTTTGTTTGCATGGAAGTCCTGTGTGCATATTCAGTGATAGGGACCCCTTGTTCAGCAGTGATTTTGGAGGAGCCTACAAGCAGCTTTGGGAACTTCTTTTAACCTCAACACTGCATATCACCCACAAACAGATGGACAAACAGAGATGGTGAATAGGATTTTGGAGGACTTAATGAGAGCTCATGTCCTAGACTTCAAAGGATATTGGAAGCAACATCTACCTTTAAGTGAGTTCGTGTACAATAATAACTATCAAGCGAAGATTGGTATGAGCCCTTTTGAAGCACTTTATGGGCGGCCATGCAAATCACCAACTTGTCGTTGGGAGACCACCGATAAAATATTGGTCGGTTTTGATTTGATCCGTGGTACTATAGAAATAGTAGAGTTAATCAGGCAAAGAATGAAGGCCGTGCAAGACAATCAAAAATCTATATGTATAGAAGGAGGAAAGAACTTGAGTATGAGGTTGGAGATATGGTATTTGTTAAGACCTTCCCTCTTAGAAAAATAATTAGATTTGGAAAGTCTAAAAAGTTTGTGCCTACGTTTGTTGGGCTATTTAAAGTTTTGGAAAAGAAAGGAAAACCGCAGGGAACTTCCTAACAAGTTGGCGAGGGTCCACAATGTTTTCCACGTTTCTCACCTTAGGAAATGCCTTCATGACACCACTAGCGGAGTTGAACCTGATCAGTTGGGGGATTTAGAGAAGGAGCCGATAGTGCCCTATGCCATTGCATGCATTGTGGAGCATGAAACTAGGAGACTCTGCAACAAAGTAATTAAGCTGGTTCGAGAACAATGGGGAGACAATCTGGCGGAAAGAACATGAGAAACCGAGGAGAAGATGTAGATCACTCATCTAGAGCTTTTCGTGGGTAAATTTTCTCTCCAAAATTAGGATTGTTGGTTACATTACGGTCGCTAGATTGGATGGTAGGAGATGGTTGCTACATTTTTTCACTATCACTTTACACTCATGTAGACATATCTATTCATGTTTAGGGTATTTGCATACATACTGGCATGACATGATTACACATTCACGACAGGATTGAGCTCATTTTAGTATATCTGCAGTACATAATCACATTGCATAATTAGTTGAGTAGATGGTTGTGTAGATAACTTTGTTGTATAATATGGATGTTATTGCACGTTATGCTGTTCGCCCCTTGAATGATTTTGGGATGAAATCCATTTTAAAGGGGGGGGGGAGAATGTAACACCCCGTAAAATAAACCAAAACAATGGAAAAAATTGAATTAAATATGACAAGGTAGAAGATGAAAATTTTATAAAAGTCGTAATTTGACCACGAAAGTTATCCTGTTGCATTTGTAACGAAATTCTGATCTATTTCCATGTATAATATGCTAAAAACGGAGCTCAAATGAAGAAGTTATGGGCATTTGAAAATTTTATATTTATACTAATTTAGTTTGAACTCAAATTCAAACAAGAATTTGAATTTCAAGAATTAGCTTGGAGGTTAAGTAAACATTTAATTAACATTTCACATTAAAGTCAATTAGCATGTACAATTATTAAAGAGCAACGGAAATAAGAACATTCCCAAAAAAACATACATGTCGACCCCCAACAGTTGACCGGATAAAGAGGGCCGGTCGACTGATCGATGCCAAAAAGTGGCAGTGGCGGCTAGGGTTTGGACATCCATTATATTGAGTTGTACGCTCCAAAATCATCCGTTTCTCACTTACCTCCATATTAAGGTCCTAGTGCGTTTTAACCCCTATAAATAGAAACATATCCACTTCAATTTATATTTATATTATTCGGGGAATTCAGTGAACCTCTGCCATATTCATCTATCCAAATTAGTTTCAGAAACTCTATAGAGAATTCAGGAAAAAATCCAATTTATTTTCTATTTATTTCTTCTTCTTTCAACCTATTCTTATTCCATTCCGCTTCAACTATTCTGAAACTAATAAAAATATATACATCTTTCCTATTGTGTATATATGTGTATATATCAAAAAGAGAGAGATTCTAGAAGAGATTGAAAGTCATGCAAATCCAAAGAAGGCAAAGCTAAGGCTATTCTGTGAGCGGAAACTTCAGTATTTCTTTTTCAGTAATTGATTAGTATATCTCTATGGTTTGGAACATGACTTAGGAAATTTGAAATTGCGAAAATACGATAGATAAAGTCCCCACTAATTTCTGTTTATTTCAAAATGTCAATTCTATGTGAAGGTTCTTGATTATTTATATGTTTGATTGAATTTGTTTTGTTTATGCAATTTTTAATAAATCCATAGTCTATTCCACTTCTCCGCCTTCTTTGATTCATATTGTGATTCTTTGATAATAAGGGTTTAAATTATGGATTCTATTCGTAGTTTACACCACTTATTCCACATAATTTTCACTTTATCCATTTCTTTCGAAATGAGGAGGTGAGTAGAATATGAAGTTCGGTTGCATTTCTTATTGTTTAGGATATTCCATTGAAGTGATATAATAAGTCGGGTTTCTATTTTACTTACAAGTATGTTATTGGAATTTTGGTTATGAATATTTATTCCTTATTTTGGATATTAAAATCCCTTGTTTTATACGTTAAAATATTTAGAATTTGGAAGAAAAGGACTTCTAATATTTTGGTTTGGGATTGACATTTAACACTAGTTTAGGGCGTACAAATCGCACGCTTAGAATTTATTAGGCATGAATATTTATTTATTTCGTTTAGCGTAATTAACATTTAATTATGGCGTATATTGCGCAGTTAATTAGGCATTTATTTTTCATTTATTCCCCATTAAAAGGATAATTATTATTTTAAGATGTAATAAGGAAGATTCCTTATAAGACCTTAATTATGAAATGGTGAGATGAGTATTATATATATATAGTATATAATTTATGGCTAAGTCAAGGGGTCAAGGTCAATAGAGTTACATGACAGATGTCCACCCTTCTCTTTGAGACTACCAGCAGTTTTGTACAATTCCTATTGATGTGAAATATCCTCTATGATAAATATTTGTGATTACGCGAGGTAAGTCCCAAATTCTGTAGGATAAACCTACCTAGCTAATCTGGCTACCAGTTCCTATGAATAGTCGGATTAATGTAAGCATCATTATAAGTATGGGCTATGATACGTAGGGCCTGCTTTAGGGTCTTAAGGTATTAAGTAATTGTTAGAGGGCTCGTCGCTTTCCCCAAATGGATTATTCCATGGGGCTAGTTATTAGGCACGTTAGGTGGTATCTAGGCAGGGGTCTGCCTCAAGATATGGTATTAAGTGTCTGATTGAGGGTCCGCCTTTCCATAAAGAAGTATTAAGTGACTTAAAAGATTCCATATAATGCCACCCAGATAGTTACCATTTAGGGGTCTGACTTGGGAATATGTATTAAATGATGGGATCTTCCTCAATTGAGGTCTTAAATGGCCAATGTTTTCCTATTTTTAAGTAAATGGCATTAAGTAGCTTGGCAACTGTATCTTGCATTATTAGCTATTTATGACATGGGATTTTAGAAACCTTATTCTGGAACGGAAGGTTTTATGTGGTTGATTGAGGACCCACCTCCTTTCCTTATAAAAAGTATTAAATAGTTTTATGTACGTAGACATATTCTTATTTTGAGATATACTGCCCAAGTACTAGAATGGTAAGACTCAAAAATTTTATTCACTAAATATTTATTGTTCCGACTCCCACCTCATTACAGCACAAGTTAAGGATGGAGCGATGATGGTGACAATGCTTGATAGAGTAGCCTGGCTTGTGGTAGTTATTATTTATCAACTTTTATGGTATTTTTATATTGTACCCATGTATCTAGGCAATGTTATAACGGATCTAATGTTACGGTTTTTAGGAAAGTTTGTATTGTGACATTTTGATGGTTTTGAAATAAATGGATACGATTTGCTATTATATTTATTCCATCCGCTATGAGTTCTGAAAGAATAGTTATTGCTCTATACTGTTATCTCTTTTCCTAACCAATAACTAACCTTAGAACAAATCTAAGTTTCGATAGGCCTTTTCTGGGACGAAATTTAGGCATGTTTTAGGTTGGTTGTTACATGTCTACTTCAACTCATGACACTTATAACCCAAGAGTATTATTTTTTATGAGAAGCGTGTGCATGGTAAGAGTTGAACTTTGGTCCGTTATCAGATCTAGGCACTCCTTATCCATTGCGCCACACCCGTGGACAGAAACTGCAGATTTAACATTAAATTAACTGTAAAAAAATAAGTCCAGCTTTTTAATCAAGCTCGATTGAACTAGTAAGCTAAGTTTTTTGGAGGTTTTATTATTATTTTTCCATAAAATTAAAGACAGTTGTAAGCAATTAGTAGAGAACAATCATCATAAAATATGAAAAAAATCAAAAGAAATTGAAGATGAGTACGAAGTGACAAACTATTGACTGATTCAATCAAATTATGGTTAGATTAAAAATCTAAAGGGATTGACTAAAAATTGTCCAAAAAGAACTTCTTGTTTGATTTAGATTGAGAATAGAATTGTTTTTGAATTGTAGCATACATATGAAACTGAAAGGGAGGAAGAGACAATATTGTAAGAAAATAAGATGGAAGTGAAAGAAGTAGAATACGATATATGTCGAAGATGCATGTAAATAATGAATGCGTTATTATCGTACATGGTAACATGAATACAAACAGTCAAAGACTAAACTGTTATACAATTATATAGAACATCTAAACATCAAGGAAATCATTATGCATT